>CM064326.1:60331859-62831859 GCA_032595735.1 Pelochelys cantorii | reverse complement strand
TTAGAGGAGACAGTATCTCAGGATTGGCATGTAGTACACATTGTATCTTGGCAGTACTACTGGGGATATGTTATGTTTGGCAGAACTGGCACAGTTCTCCTGTATTTCAAGGGTGCTGTGCAATGGTGTGAAGGAAATATGGGAACAGAAGAGGGAAATTTAAAATAACTAGAAAATAGAGACTTTGAAATGGCCTTGAGGAGTGGCCTAATGGTAGAGCGTGTGAGTTCAAGCCTAAGCTACAGTCATGTATTTTCTGAGAAAAGCGAATCTACCTACTTCATCTCTAGAAACCACCTTTGGCAAAGACAAGGAACAGCACTGAGAGGTTTTTTTCAAGAACAGTCTCTTGTCCTCTTTTTCTACAAGGAGGATTGCCTAAAAGAGGTACCTTAGAGGAGACAAGTGAAGCAAGGGATAAAATTGGGTGGGGAAGACTCCAAGACCCACATGGCCAAATGAGAGGGTAGGGTTGCCAGGTGTCCGGTTAAAAAAAAAATCAGAAAATACCGGACACCTGGCAGCCCTACAACACGCTCAGCCCCTAGCTCCCCTGCCAAGCCCTCCCCCCCAGCCGCTTACCTGGTTCTGCAGGGGCTTGTCTTGTGGCTAGAACAGAAAAACAAGATGGCTGCTAGCAAAAAAAAGCCTCTTCTTAAAGGGGCCGTGCTGATTTTTTATTTTTTTGCTTAATAACTGCTGTCGGGGTCCCCCCCTCTTTTTTCCTCAACAACTTTGGTCTCCCCCTTTTTTTTCCTCAACAGAATTATTTTCCCAGTGAGTTTTTTTGGGGGGGAGCGGGTGTTCGGTATTTTTGGTGAAACCATCTGGCAACCCTATGAGAGGGAAAAAGGGGAGAGACGCTGACATATAATGAGGTATAAAGAAAAGAGGTAAAAACAATGGACCAAACTCTGCCCTAATTTACATCTTGTTTAGCCTCACTTACATAAGGGTTACATGAAACTGAGAACTGGGCAGAATTTGGGTCATGATATGCAGAGGGGTTGGGGAGAAGACAGAAATTTACTTTTGTTGTTTCCTCCTTGTCCTTTCTGCAAAAATCAGTCTGTGCACTTGAAAGTTCTTTGGTTGCCAAATCAATAACATGTAACAGTAACTGATTAAACTGGAAGATAAATAAACTTTTAAAATAAAATGCTGCTTTCATTTGAAAGCACAGGAACTGGGGGCAGTGGACAAGAATTAAATTAAACCTTGGGGAAAACTACTCTGACAGCTAGAAGAAAAATTGGCTAGTGCTTGTATAGTGAAGGTGTTTTAAAGTATATTTTGTTCAGGGTTGGCTTTAATTAGGAATGTTGGCATCCTTTACTTGGGTTTAGAATACAAGGCAGATGTGTTTTTAAGACACCCTGAAACTATTAAACAAATAACATCTTTACAAAAATCCCAGTGGAAGTGGAATATAAATCACTGTAGAAGAAAATCTGACTGCGACCTGGTGCTCAAAGATGCTGGAATTGAAGGGTGATTATTGAACCTCCAGCTGCTGTATATATTATATTCTTTACTTTTCCCTCTGAAATTATCTAAAATAAACATGTTTCTGTCAATATAATTTATTTTTCTATTAGAGACAAAAAGAGTAGATTGTCCAGTTGTCAATGTAAACTATAAATTCTATGTTGGATTTAATCTTGTATATCTGACACATTGCTTTTCAAATGTAAAATATAGTTTTATATAAGATATAAGTGCATTGATAGGAACAAGAAGAACTAAAGAGATCAGAGAACACTGATGTTTTTAGTCTCAATTTTTTGTATTATCTGGTGATTTATGAGGTGTTATATTTTCTGTTGCCTTAGTGTCTGTTTTTTCTGCAGTACAAGACAGACTTCATTGTTCACTTGTGTGATCCAAGTGTTGTAAAATGACATGATTAAAAATTGATATTTGTATTTATAAAGTATGCCTACAGATGAAAATACTTCATTGTTTCTAAGGTTTAGTTTTATATAAGTGGTAATGTCAAACAGAAATTAATTTAAATCTTCTCTGGTGCAAGTTATCCTGTAACTTTTTACTGCAGTGTTTCTTGCACCTTCCTCCGAAACAGTTGTTAGGGCCACTGATACTGAAGGAGATGGGTATGGCCCAATACCTCAATTCCTTTACCCCCAAATTACTTTTAGGGCATGTCTATGCAGCAGGGCAAAAGTCAGATTAAGCTACGCAACTTCAGCTACGCCAGAACACTCTTCCTTCGACTTCCCTTACTCCTGGTAAAATGAGGGTTACAGGAGTCAGAGTAAGAAGTCCTCCAGCTCAACATTATTTCGAAAGAATGGCTTATTGTGTAGATGCGCTCTTTGTGTGATGAAACTAGAAAAAATTTTGTGAAGCTGAACCTTAGATTAGGCATTCAGAAATCTCTATATAGTAACTTTGCACTAAGAAACAGCTCTATGGCCACTTTAAAATGTATTTTAGCATGTTGAGTCAAAACTGATCATATGTTGTTCCAAACTTGAATAAAGTAATCTTTGCATTCATGCGGTGATGTTTTCCAAAGCCTTCTATTGAATGAACAAGACGTGTGGATTTGAATCTTTAACAAAGAAAACCTTTTCTCTCAAGAGTTTGTCATGCTTTTGAGATAAATTTGACTGTCCCCTCTCAGTTGATTTCGGTATCTTCTGGATGGCTTAATCTGAAGATTTCCTAGTAGTCCATGTAGTTATCAACCAAAAATAGGAATAGACAAGATCTGATTTTTAAAAAGAAAAAGAATTATGATTAATCTGGTATTATGGCATAGTTGTTGTATTTGGAAAAAACAATAATTATACATATTAAAAGGGGGCAGAGTATACAAATACTACTTTTCTTTGTAATTCACCTGTAATTAGAGTTGGTCTATATTGTTGATTCGCTGAATAAATTCAGTAGTGGTATGTGTATTATGAAATTTTAATAATTATACTTTTTCTGTATTGAAGGCTACAGATAGAAGAATCTTCTAAACCTGTAAGATTATCACAACAATTGGACAAAGCTGTAACAACCAATTATAAACCTGTGGCTAATCATCAGTATAATGTAAGTGACTTTAGTCCTTTTCCTTGCTAATCTTAATCACCACCACATGTCTCTCAGGAACATAGTTGCTCTAAGGAATGATTCCCGTCTAGATCCAGCTTTCTGTGCCCTTTTTTCACATAGGAAGTCTTGCCTTTGATAATCCCTTTTTTCAATGGAATAAAGATTCTGCCTGTTTCCTGGCTAACTACTTCTCACTGGAGAACACTGCCGAAACAGTGGCTAAAATATGCTCATTCTAATACCCCTTTGTTGCATGGCAGAAGCATAGCAGAATTTTCCTTCCTGTTTTTCCTTGCCCAACCTCTTTCTACCGTATTTATTAGCTCTTATCTTTAACCATGTCTGAAATTCAGTTTGAAGGCCTTAAGGGCAGAGACATAGTACCATGAGATTGTGTGTTCCGCTTTTGGGTCATGCATAATAACAGCAATGTGTTCTGCAGATGTGAAGGACTAAGGAAGTATCTTTAACTTCTAATCCTTTGAAGCGTGTTTCCTGAACGATGGGAAACAACTAATAAATGTTTGCATCATTATTCCTTCATAGTATGTATTCTCTGTATCAATTATTCTAATAATATTATATCCACATTGCAGGTCAGTGTCATTTGGTATGAATACAAGCTATAATGCCTTCCTTCTTAAACGATCCTTTTTGTGTAATTTGTATGTATGCATATATAATAAGCAACTTAGATGTTGAATGCAAGGAATGTTAATTGTCAGACTAAGAATTAGTCATTGTATGAGTCACTTGCTCTTTAGTCATTCTGGTTAAGATTTTATTTACATAAAACAAATGACAACATATATGGTACACAGCCGTCGTTGTAGAATACAAACCTGGTCTGGACTTAAAATTTAGATTGATGTAGTTGATGGTTGGGCAGATTTTTTGGCCTGAGAGCCACGTTGGATATGGAAGTTGTGTGGAGGTCCAGGTAGGGAAGACAAATAGCCAGGCATTGCCCACAGCCAGGCTCCCCCACAAACTCCCCTGCTCTCACTCTCTGACCATCTCCCTGGGGATGCCCTGTCCCTTATCCAACTGCCCCACTCCCTGCCCCCCGGGACTCCCCTCCCCATATCCAATCCTTCTGCTTCCCACACCCTGACTTTGCTGCCTGAGGCACCAAGGCTGGCGACGCTGACGCTGCCACACCTGGAGCAACAGTGCTGACGGCACAGCAACCGTATCACCCAGGCACTGTGGAAACTGAGGCTGCGGGTGAGGGAGGCAGAAGGAGAGAGATTGGGGACTTAGCCACACCTGCTCAGTGCACTGCTTAGGATTTGAATTGGCTTTTTCTAGCAAAGCTCCCACTCCCCGGCATGAGGCTGAGGGCTGGACTGAAGGATCTGACTGGCCAGGTGTGGCTCATGGGCAGTAGTTTGCCCTTCTACATCTCTGATGTAGCTACATCTCACTCCCCTTTGTGGCATATCTGTTCCAACCTAATCCCTGGTATAGATGCAGGTAGATCGACAGAAGAATGCTTCTGTCAACCTAGCTACTGCCACTTGGGGAGGTGAGTTCCCTGTGGTGATAGTAACCCCTATTCTGTCACAATAGACCAACAGTGGGCAACCTAGGATAGTGAGTGGGCCGCATGAGTGGCTCTCCTTCATCTCAGTGAGCCGCAAGATTGTTATACCGGTAATCAGCGCAGTCTCCTGGGATAGGGTAATTTTGCTAAATATGCTTGTGTACCTAGAATTCACTACGTGTAATGATTGATCTGTAAGAGCGCTTTGATGGCTCTTTCAGTGTTTTCTGCAATCAGCATGCACCTCTCTTCATATGCCCTTGCTTTATGTACATGTCACTTTAGTAATACCTGTAGGAGAAAATGTAAATGGACAGAAACCAGTGGGATCTAGCAACCCTGTACATGGGCAATGCTAAACAAAATGTCTTGTGGGCCACACATAGATCCTTAATGGACCACATGTGGCCCGCAGGGAGCAGGTTGCCCACCACTGCTATTGGCTGCATCTACGCTACAGGATTAGTGCAGCACAGCTTTGGTGCAGCAGTTATACCTCTGCAGTCCCATGCGGTATCCTGACAGGTCTCCTGCTCTGTCAACGATGATAACCAGAAGGCTGCGTGCATGTGTGCTCAATCATATGTGCCGTGTTGACTTGCACAATTAGTCAACACAACAGAGTCCGAGAGAGCCCCAAAGACCACAAATCAGATAAGGATCAAAGGCACTTGGCCAGGTTTATTGTTAAGTGAAGGACAGTAATAGTTGTCAGTAAACTCTACTGAGCCACTATGCATATGTACCCATAACAATGGACTCCTCTCAGTTCGTGGGAGGTCCCACTGCCCCCTAGGCTGGACAGACACTGCCCCTCCAAGATCACTTTATATACAGGTACAAACAAGTTACACATCACTCCTGGTGTGTCAAGTTGCCACCCTCTGACGTTATCAGGTTACCACCCTCTAACGCTACTTAGATACCACCCTTCACCCTGCACCTCTTGGTTCAACTAGAACATCTCTATCCATCATGATGTCTTTCCTGAACCTGGTCCAGTATCTGGGGGGGAGGGGAGTACCAAGGTCTTTTTTAATGAGCTCGTGGTACCATCCTTTTGAAATATGCTTTCAATTTAGGACTACTACCAATTACTGTTTTACACCTGAGCCTATTACCAATTAGTGTTTTGCACACTCAGCCTTGTTTATGCCATGTTCTGTGAGCAGGGGCCTGCCTCTTGCTCACAGCTTAGCTTTGCTTTATATTAGCCAAGTTTTGTCCATTGTTAGCTAGGCCTCAGACCTCAAACCAGGCCTGTCCTGCATGGACTTTTGTTTCAGGCCCTCATCTTACTACTTCCCCATAGTGTAGACAAGCCATTACTTATTCTAACGGCACAAAATAATCATTCTTTTCTCAGAGTACACTTTTATAGTAGCTATTCTCTAAGGACTGATCCTATATACAGATTTCATACCAGTATTCCAGTTAGGAGTGTGGCTTTTTACCAATATAGTTATACTGGTAAACTCTTTAGTGTAGATACAGTTATGTCAACATGCCTTATACTGGTATAAGTTATTCCTCTTCTAGTACTGAAATAAGCTACACCAGTACACATGGATCCATATTAGGGGATTATACTACTTTGACTGTACCACTGTAGTTAAAGCAGTACAAGTCCTGTGTGCAGACAAGTCCTAAAGTTTTAGTCTCGTTATAGACTACAGTCATGATGCTATTGATATGACAACTTTTAACAGTCTTGTTACACAGTTGTCTCCCCAGTCTGTTATTAGATGTCCTAAGGTATGTCTGCACAGCAGACAAAACCTGTGGCTGGCTGTGCCAATTGACTTGGGCTCACAGGGCTCATGAGCAAACTGTGGGGCTGTTTCACTGCTATATAGACTTCCATGCTTCAGTTAGAGCCTGAGCTCTAGGACCCTCCCACCTCACAGGGTTCTAGAGCCCAGACTCCAGCCCAAACCCAGATGTCTGTACAACAGTGAAGCAGCACCATAGGTTGGGTCCCATGAGCCCGAGTTGGCTGCCCCATGTCTAGCTGCTGTACAGGCATGTGCTTAATGAGAATGTGGTTGTAATACAGGAATAGCCAAAGTATAATGTTAACAGTTTGCACAGCTGGTCATGTTGATATAAACATCCAATATGGTTGGTTAGTTGTGGAAATTTTGATGGAAAAAGCCTATTAAAATAAATCACTTGTATCATCTCCTTCCCTCCGCCCCCGAAAATGCCAATGCAGAATGGTTTTCTACAGTAACTTCTCCAGATCTTTGAATCTAGGATCAGATGTCTCAAATGGTGGGTCTTCTCTTACTTCCCATAAAAATCATTCCACAATCTTTTAGATTTTTCCTAACTTTTTCACACTAAACTTTAAGCTTATCTCAATAGTCTCAGCTATACCACACTGCCCTAATAGGGGCAATAGTTAAGCAGAGGATAGGAAAGAAAAAAGAAAATATGAACTAATATGGAAAGGGGGAAGAAGGCCATCTGCCATGAAAGAGAAACTTTCCAGAAGGGTTCTTGTGCCTGTCTCCACCCCCGGCTGCCTGCAGGGCCAAGGCTGCACCAGCCCCAGTCTCTCGGCTCCCCCCTGCCACTGCACCAGCCCCAGTTTCTCTCCCCGCCACCAGGGAGGGCTGAGGCCGTGGCAGCTATGTCTCTCCCCCCAGCCACCGAGGAAGGAAGGGCTGGCCCGGGGCCTCAGTGCGGCAGTCTCAGCTCTCCATATGGACCCTGGGTAGGGCTGGCCTTACCATGAGGCAAACTGAGGCGGCCGCCTCAGGTGCCAGACTGTGGGGGGAGAGCCACTAGGCCCAGAGTGTAGAAAATTGTGTCTGCTGCGGGTGCATATCTATTCTCTCTGCAATACCATGAGAGGAGTAGAACAGGAAGAAGGCAGAATTGAGACCTTTCAAAGTTTTGGCCCAAGTGAGGGGGCATGAGGGCGTCATTTGAGCTCCCCGCCTCAGGTGCCAAAATGTGTGGGCTGGCCATGTGTGATTAGCAGTACCACATTCTTCCCTCTCCTGTCAGTTCCTTTCCTTTAGTAGCTTCTCTCCCCTCTCTCAAATCAGCTGCAGGCCCACCCTATTACTAGCCTCTCTTCCCCTTGAATTGTTCCTGTTTGATGCTGCTACCTGCCTTGGAGACTGCTTGTTCTGTTCTTTCTTGGCATGGACCTTGCTTACCCAGGGTGACCCTGAAACCTTCTTAGTCTCTCCGCACAAAGCTTACCACTTCCATTTCTCTGCTTATGCCATCCACATAACTCCTCCAGCTTGACTCAACCTAATTCATTTTGGCTGTATTTACACTGAGGATGTCTGAAACTCTCCCACCTGTGGTGTAGTATTGGTGCAACTCCATTGTGCTAATGGTAAGAAAGCTAAATATAGGCTGATCGCATAGATTTTTACCACCATGCTTGCAGCATGACTAGACTACATGATTGAAACACCAGAATTTTATTGTACTATGTCTAACGCCGATGCTTCGATTGTTGCTGAAGAAGTAGAACAGTTTTCAGAAAAAGTTTAAGTTATAGACATGACCTTACTTCAATATGCAGCTTAGAATCTCTTCAGCAAATGCACGTTTGGTTGAACTTCAGAATATGAGGAAGATTAAAAAAATGTTCAGTTGGACTGTGAATTTCATTGTTAAACTAATTGCTTTTATTTATTCACTAGAGTAGCTTTTTTTCAGGCTGAAATGATAATTGTAGGTGTGTTTCACTGACTACAGAATAGTTCTTTATTTTAAAAAAAAGAATTTTAAGAAAAAAATAGTCCCTTTTAATGCTTCTTTCAATTTTTTTTTCAAAAAAACTTTTTACTTTCACCTATCATGTCCTTTGCATCATCTTTTTATTAACCATCTGCTGAAGAAATATAATATGTGTCTGAATTAATGACCCCTTCAAATAGGGAATCTTGGCAACCTTCTGGTAAGACTAGCAACATACTGTGACGGTAAACAAAGAAAAATTGATCTTGCATGAAGGATTATAGGGGATAAAACAGCAACTTCATTTCTTATTAACCCATTCCAAAACTACACTCCTATGATATCCAAATATAATTTAATATTTTTTAATTTAAAAAGCTAAAATATTAATTTAACTTATACAATGTATATGCACATGTATATCATATTACATACAAAAACTGTTTTGGTTCAGTTGCATGATTTATCTTGTTACAAAATATGAATAAAATGCAAGTGAAGCATTTAATTTTATATGAACTGTCAATCCTCACAACTGTGGAGAATGCTGCACCAATGCCATTTTTAAAAAAAAATAGCAGTATTCTTGCTGCTTTTCATGCTCCTAGTGTACAGTGGGAGGTGTTGCTTAAGTTTTCAGTGGTTTTATGCATTGCTAATTAACATGATTGAGATACCAATGGCAAAATAATTGAATGTTTCCAGTAAAAAATGAAGTGTAACCCCCTTTTTCCTTCCTGGGTTACTTGGAAGCAGGTCACACTCACATGTGTGTCTGGGCGCCTGATGTTTTAACATAAAAGGAGATCCTGAGTACCTCAGTGGTGATGTAGTTTAGTTGGGGATTTCCTATCCCTCCCCTTGCTGCAGTCCCTTGCTCCTAAAGAAAATACAATGGCGATGCCTCCACCTGTCTGGCTCTGTATACACTTATGGTATGCCTTGGGAGCCTCCAGGAATAAAATTATTCCAGTAATAACCTGGAACTAACTCCAAAGCAACAATTATAAATAAGATATATCTAACTGATTACATTAGAATTAACACACCTTTACTTCACAACTTAAAGAAACCAGGTTTAACAGATTAAAAGTGAACAAAATCAATTAAAAAGTACACAGAAAGAAAGGAAACTTATCTATTTGGCATTTGCATTGCCACCATTTATCCCACCCTAGAGAGTGCACTTCTTGGGATTCAGAGTCCCAGACACTTGCGTGGGTGCACTTGAAGGTCTGCAGCTGGAGTGGAGACAGCACTGCAGGTTCTGCGTGTGTCAGTCCAAGCTGAGCAGCCAGCTACAAAATCCCTCTGCCACTGGAGCAGGCTCCACTAAATGCCAACAGCTCTGGTTCACTGGGCTGGTCACTCTGCCTCTCTTTGGACCCAGAATCAGTCTGTTCTCTGAGGTCTATCCTAGGTAGCACTTTCCCAAAGAGCCCAGTTACTCACAGTTACCTCCTGTGCATGTTTATGAAGGCCCCTCTGAGCCGCAAGCACAGCCAGAGTCTCTCCCCTCAAGGGACAATTAGCAGCCCCTGAAGCAGCCTGCTAGACCCAAGGTCCATAGGCTCTCAGTCACAGGTTCTTGCTTCAACACAACAGCTCCTGGACTGTATAAGGCTCCTCCATAGCAGCTGACTCCTCTCGCCCAAAATGAAGACTACTAAGTCTCTCTCTCTCCATGCCTGGAAGAGCCACGTTCCCCCCCCCCCAAGGGCTCATGGGAGTTGTAGTCTCTAGGGCTAGATGGCAGCACAAAGGATCCTCCCAGTAAAAGTCAGAGGCTCCTTTAGTAAGGGGACTACAGAAATTTTAGCAAATACCAGCTAAACATTCCTACAATATTCAACAGTGTAATCTTTATTAAGAAGTAAGGAGTGATAGCCACTTTTGTGTATGAATTGTATGGCTTAATGTGTTCGGAATTCTAGAATACTCAAGTTGCATTTTTATAGCGAGCACTCCTGTGAAGATGAAAGCTCCCAATGGGAAGAATTAAACTATAAATTTGCACTATAACAGATCATCAGAAATATTGTCCATTGCTGTTTAGCAGTTAATAAAATAGTAGTATTTCAGCTCAGTTAAAAAAATAAAATGCATACTGTTCCATAACATTTTCTTGAGGGGGAAAAAATTATACATTGCAGTATATGAGTGAGTAAGTTTGATAAAGTAGTCCTATAAAAGGCTAACAGTGGGTATAGTTTTGAGATCTCCTCCTAATAATGTGTTGCAAGATCATTTGCTTTCTTTCTCTGTGTAGAAAGTGTCCAATTTAAAGGGTGATCATTTTTGCTTGACAGGATTCAATTTCAACTTGTTTCTCCAGGTGAACATGGTCAGTCTCTAAACAAGTTTTCTCTAAATATCACTTGTACAGGTACACTGATGAGATGCTGCAAAACTGTTGAACATCTTCACAGGTTGTGTTGAGATTGCCATTAGCTTTTTCAAATTATGTTCTGCCTTTCAAATTATGATCTGCCTTCTGCATGAAGATTTAGCTCATTTTTGCTTCAAAAAAATCCCTTAGACTATTTTTTACCTCAGTTTAGTCTGACCTTCCATGTCAGGATGTTTGGTTTGATTTGGTTCTTCGATTGATTGAAAGGGGCAGAAAATTCCTGAAAGGCATAGAAAAGATAAAGTCAATGTTACTCTTCTGGAAAAATCATACAACTTGCAGTGACAGACTCTCTCCACCTTTTATGCCCAAATTTTCAACCATTATGTTTCTGAGTTATTGAAGTCACCAAACTCAAGAGCAGGCAAAGAAAAATCAAATTATGTAGAACCCCAGGCCGTTAAAGGAGCCACAGCTGGAGCTATAATTCTTCCTTTCTCCTTCCTACGGAACCTTGCTTTTCTGATAAGAGAGGCCTTTGTGGCAACTATATCATGACCAGATAATACCTCCCCTACTCGTAACAAGTTTTAGGTTCAGAAAGCACCTACACTTAAAACCTGTTTGGTCCACCTTTTAAATCTATGTTGTTTCCAGTCCCTGTGTCTCTTCTTAAGATATCTTATATATTATGGGTGTAACATTTAAAAACTCACTTCATATATATTTATAAGCTAGTGACCTGAGCCTCTACCACTAGTCGGCATTTGTGTCCCCATTTGCCAAATGTCTTATGGATCTGAGTTTCCTGAGGACTCCCTTCAAGAGGTAGTTCCTATCTTGCTCTTGAAGGACTTTCCTATCTTATGAGAGTATCACTGAATTGCATCCCTCAAAACAGCTAGAGGTGTTTTTCATACAGGTTGAGTTTTATCATTTAGTGCGGCTGTTCCACTGAATCTTACTGTCAGAAGCTAATTGATTATACCAGTTTTCATTTCAGCCTCTTAGTTAATCCTTCTAAGATTAGCTGTTTGAAAAGGTAAAGATGTGAGCTGCCTTTCACAAAGTTGATTCTGCTGTGTCTACTTGTGCTTGAAAATCTCCTCTCCCAGTAGAGGACAGTGGCTTAACACAAATGTATCACTCTTATAAAATAAATTCCATTCATTTTCCTGTTTTTGCCTACCAGTATATTTGTGAGCTATATGCCAGGAAATAATTACAAGTTATCGACAGAATTAGGAAGTCCCTCTGGGCACTACAGTAATACCAGTATTAATAATTGGCCTGCTACATTTTCACAGCAGCTTTGAGAGGTGATTGATGGTCTTTTTTCCCTCTTGTGGACAGGAAATGGTCAGTCTTTGATTAGCTATATTTTTATTTACATTGTACTTACGCAAAAATAACCAATGACTGACACATTTTTCAGCTCCAGTGTTACTGATCATCAGTGTTTATGGACCGCCTTCCTAAAAACTAACCTTAACCTTCAGCGAAATCTCTTTCTAGTTAAGCAAAACTGTTCATTTGCAGGGTTGGGGTTTTTTTAATTATTTGAAGAAGATTCCTGTTGCCCAGAGGGACCAATTCTCCTTCATCCTCATTTGATAATTCTCCCCCTCTCACTTCCTGAATTTGTAAATGTATAAACATAATATTAAATCTTTTGCAGAAAGTGGCCTGAAAGACACTTTACATTTAAATAAAAGAGGTTTTCATTCAAGGCTGTTGTTAAGAATCCCACAATATAACAGATTCTTGTACTTGAACATGGAACAGCCAAAGGGAAGGATTCTGGCAGAAACCAAGCTGAGAGACATCTGTTTCCAAACAGGAGCTTAATATTATTTGTAATCCCATGGTAGATTGAACTATTCTTTAAAGATATGTTTGATTCCTCGCTCTTTCATTTTTTCCTGCCCCCCTCCTATTACAGGGTACAACACAACACTGACTTTGGACAGGACAATGAATCTCTGTATTTTGGTGTCTCCCCATGTAAAATGAGTGTGATTCTTCCTTACTTTACTTTAAGTTATAGGGATACTTTTAATGTTTATAAAACTATTTGAGATTCTTAGATGGAAAATGTTATTACAGCACTTAGATCCCACAATAAAAATGAACCCTTCAGAAGCACTAAAAAGAGATTAGTTACAGAATGCTAAAGGCTGCTTTTACTTATGCACATTACAATCTGGAATAACACTGTGGAAGCCAGGCTCATTATTCCAGACCTGCACTGGTGTAACGGAGAACAGAACTGGCTGATAACATAAAGATTATGAAAAACAAATCAAAAGCTCTCTTTTTCACTTGTGGCTAGAATTAAGAAACCCCATGATATGTCTTTTTACCTATCAATTAATGGGCACTCTGCTAATCAGCTGGGTGGCATTTGAATGTTTCCTAAGCAGCTGCATAAATGCATATCTTATAGGGAAGACTGTTATTGTCTGGCTGGGGTCAGGTACAGTAGTCTTTCTCTGTGATACAAGCGTAACTTGCAGATGTTATCCAGTTTCATTCTGGTGCCTGCATCACCACAGAAACATGTGCAGCACCTAACTAGTTGATTACACTGATGGAAAAGCTGCTTGCAAAATTTGGAGGGGAGGAGGAAGGGCTAATCCCAAATATTCTGTACATGGTACCTAAAACATTGGTTAAAGAAGTAAACTTGATACAACAAAACATGTGTAACTATACATTCTTTATCCATGTAACAAGTTTCCATCAAACAAATGAGTCCCTAATTCTATTTGCTTTATAGTTAAAGGACTCTCAGCTGGATCTGTCATTACCTAATTTTGAAGATCCTTGTAATTTTTGTGATAAGTTCATAGCTGGACTGGCTAATTTTATTTTTCTTGCTTTCTTTTTACACAAAAATAATTTTTTGTGGGACAGTGCTATGATGATACTAAACAGAATGAAATTAAATTCACAATGTTGTTTAAGAGGGATTATAAAGTGTTTGAGAGCCATAATATCTCTTCACTATTTGTAGGAGGCCCTAGTTCATTGCCTGTTGGCTTTTCAGTGTAGTGCTTTAGAAACAAATGTCTAGATGTACTACTGTTTAAAACAAAAACAAAAAAAAGATTTCCTGGATGTTTGTCTGTATTCTATAGTTTCTGTGGAGTCCTGCTGTTCTGCTGTAGGTCTAGGAAATCAAGATGGTATTTTATAACTCACTTTATTGACTAATGCATTTTGCAAATGTTGCTGACTTGCTGCCATTTTGAAGATTTCTCAAATCTAAGGAACACAGGCTTTCAGAGTAATTATAGTGTAATAAGTCACCAAAACGAATCAGAGAATAAAAATTAGTTGACTGTACCAGGAGGTGTAGACTCCAGGGTGGATAAAAATCAATTTTTTTTAATAAAAAATGTATTTTTTATTTTAAATCAGATTTTTTATTTAAATTGGAGTGTTTTTTAAATCATCAAGAAAATACTAAATTTCTAATTTAAAATAATCATTATGATGAAAAGTTATCATAGGTGTGCTACACCTACAATTACAGTATCATAAAAATGATCTAATGCAGTGATCCATCCTTTTTAAGCATGAGATCACTTTTTTAATTTAACTGCAATCCAGGATCTACCTCAAACCCAAACACCCTTGCCTCACCTCCCCAAGGCCCCACTCTGCTCACTCCATCCTCCTTCCCCCATCCTCACTCACTTTTATCAGGCTGGGGGCAAAGGTTTGGGGGGCAGGAGGGGTTCAGGACTGGGGTCGGGGTTTGGAATGCAGGCTCCAGCTGGGCACCACTTACCATCGGTGGCTTCTGGGTGGTGGTGCAGGGGGCTACGGCAGGCTCACCCCTCCCCTGGTCCTGCACCACTCCCAAAAGCAGCCAGCAAACTCTCTCCATCCCTGGCCCCCCCTCCCCCGCTCTGTGCAGGTGGGGTACAGGGTGGGAGGGAGGGGCACCCTTATATCAGCTCCCCCCTTCCTCCTCTTCCTGTGCCCTGCACAGCAAGCAGGAGACTCCCAGGGTGGGGGACAGCTCCAAAGTAGAGGGCAGGAGCAGCACAGCAGTGCTTCGAGTGGCAGATGAAGTACCGGTGCTTGATTGCCTCCCAGCCAAACCTCTCAGGATCACCTGTCAAAGGCTCCAAGATCTACCAGTAGATCCCAATCTACTGGTTGGTGATCACTGATCTAATGGCTCTAATCTGTCAAGCCTAACAACCAGCTCGTCCTTCTTGAAAGTCTTCCATGTCTGTTTCTCAGCAGACTGTCATGTGCACAGACACAGACTGGATAGGATTGCTTTAGTTCTGTGCTTATGTAGTGGTGGCCCTGAGCCAAAGATGACAGAGTTAGTTAAGACATTGTCTAGACACAGAGACACAATATATAGGAAAGGATGGAGGCAACATAGTAAGGAACAATGGAGTGAACTGAAAAGAAAAAGGGAAGACATTTTTCAGCACAAACAGAGCTTCCTATATTCCCTTACACTTTTGTCATAGAAAAGTTGTCATGGCTTCTGGGTATAAAAGAGACCTTTTCTGGGAATATTTTGAAGAAATTTGTTCCCCGGATAAAAAAAGGTTTAGTTTAGTTAATCCTTACAGCTTGTTTAATTAGTTAACTAGGTTTAGAATCTATTACCCAAGTATACAGTATAGAAAGCTGCAGTAAGAGAAATCTAGAGTTGGCTATAGCCACTGTGTCATTTTCTTATTTTATATTACATAATACATGCACCTTATTTGGGAACATCATGGTCATAGACCGTAATGGTGATACCATACGTCTATTTCCTTTTTACTTCAGCATAACTTAGCTTTCCCAAAGGAACCCCATCTTATACTTGTTTTCAATGGGGCTTACTCCAAAGTGCTCTCTAAGCAGTCAGTCTTAGCTTTTTTGGTAACTTGGAATCAGATCTGCATCAAAATGACAGTGGGAGTGGGGAAAATGAGAGTTAATTGTAGAAGTTTTAAGGACACCATACATTTTGTGTCCTGAGGACTTATCTGTTAAAGATAATAAAATTTGAAAATTAAAAACAAACACATTTAAGGACAGCCATCAGCTGGCAACTCAGGCGACTAGTGCAATTGCAAGTGTGAAACTCTTATGTAACTTTTAAGATTTAGTTTAATAAAATATAAGTGCTATTGTGTCTATAGAGCAAATTATTGGGATGTAGTTCTTACCATTCCTAATGTACTGCTGCTGCATCTGCAGCTCTGTACTGGGGTAGAATCATAGAACTGGAAGGGGACCTTGAGAGGTCATCTAGTCCAGTCCCCTGCTCTAACAGCAGGACCAAGCACCATCTAGACCATCCCTGATAGATGTCTTATCTAACCTGCTCTTAAATATCTCCAGAGATGGAGATTCCACAACCTCCCTAGGAAATTTATTCCAGTGTTTAACCATCTGACAGTTAGGAAGTTTTTCCTAATGTCAAACCTAAACCTCCCTTGCTGCAGTTTAAGCCCAATGAGTATTATGTACTATTTCCTAAATTAATAAAAATCAAGTTATCTAAAAAAAATTACATGAAGTATACCCTCTTAGATGTAAAATACTGTCTTGAGGTGTAAATTAACATGTTTTAGTGATCAGATTTGCACCATTGAAGAAATATGTCAAGAATTACTTTGGGAAACTTGATTTAAATCAGTTATTTTTGGTTATTTGAATTGTGATTTAAATAAATGATTTAAATCTCCTTGAGTTAAATCAATTCACCCTGATAGACTCAGAACTTTTGAGTTCATATCCCAATTCTGATGGTAGGATATGAACTCTCTAGTTTTGGGCAAGTCAGTTAATCTCTCTGCCTCTGTTCCTTTAATTGTGAAGTGGGGTTGTTATTTATCTGATATTGAGGTACAAAGGATTGAATGATCATTCACATGTTGATTTTTTGGAAATGAAAAGCAGGATGTAGCCTCAAAATGTTTTATTAAATAGAACTTTTGAAAAAAAATACTGCAGTACTCTGTGCAGAGAAATGCACAGAAAACGTGTTGTATGTACATCTTTCAAAATATATTTTAATTCATAGATTGAGTATGAAAAGAAGAAAAAAGAAGATGGAAAACGAGCTCGGGCTGATAAACAGCAAGTGTTGGACATGCTTTTTTCTGCCTTTGAAAAACACCAGTATTATAACATTAAGGACTTGGTGGACATAACGAAACAGCCTGTGGTATGTACCTGTTTATAATAGCCTTCTTAACATATTTTTCAGTTATTACTAGTAGAAAATATATTGATGTATTAGGTATATGTTTTTGTACTTAGAATACATAGTCTTAAACTATATCTTTTAAAATATATTTATTATGTGTCTATAGTTGAGAGGTGTATTGGTACACAATTTTAAGGTATGTTTATTCAGAACTGACCATACACAATATTGTAGAGACAATCCTCTCTTGGCAAAGAGATGGCTAAAATAATAGATCGCTTCTATATTTGGATTCTGTGTTTTAATGCTAAAATCAGATCCTGTGTCTATATAAATAGGTAGAAAAAAGTTGAGTATAATATCAGTCCCCAAATACATTTAATATTAAATATTCTCATTATTTCCAACACAGAGACTTTTAAAATTCCACTTGTTTGGAGGGCAGTTCTTCTATCTCATTTGTGTGTGTGAATGTTTAGAATGAACTAAAATAAACTTGAAAAGAAACACACAAATACTTATTCAAAAATGTGCTTTGTTGGTGTAGCTGTTTCTCCTCTTTTCCTTGGTGAAATGACATTCCATGGCCTCATGCAGTTCTGTATCCCTCAACAGACACCAGCCCTTGGATTTCTTTTCTGTTTCCCATTCTGGCAGATGCCAGCCACGCCCTCAGCAAATGCTAGCAGCCCTCTGCAGTGTAGAGGCTATCTTTTATGCCATGTTAGATCTGGCAGGGGAAGTGGAAAAAGAGTTGCACTATGATTTTGCCTCTTTCTCTAGTTACCTGATATTTCTGTCTTTATGGATACTGTCAGCAGAGCATCATGAAGTGCAGATCTGCTCTGCAGCCTAACTCCCTCATTCTCTTTTGCATGAGGCTATCTCATGGAGCTACAGTTGGAAGTCTGTAGGGAGGGCGCACGCACGTGCGCACACACACACACACCTGTAAGTATCTGCTTGCCCGCTGAACACAGTAGCAATCCCAGGAAACCAGTAGCAGGAACTGCAGCAGTTCTGACTCATTTCCTGAGCTCCTGTACACCACACAAATAGTGGCCCAGATTGTAACATAAAAGTATAAGGTCCCTATATTCTTTATTATAATACAGTGAATACACATGCCAATTTTGCTCACTTCTTATGTATTAAATGTGAATTATGCAGAATTTAACCAGTTAAGTGATGGAATGACTTCCTTGAACAGATCCACAGAACCATGACTCTTATTCAGGCTGCTGAAGGCTCATTTATTCTGCGACACATAGAAGAAACAATCTGATTAATTCATACATTTCTCTTGTAATTTATTTATTATATGAGTAAACTCTTCATCTGTTTGGAGTGGGAGGATGTGGGGACACAAGCTCAGAGTTGGTGTGGGAGGAAGATGAGGGCTGAGCTTTATGGAGAGAATGGGGAAGAGACTTATGTTCTCAATTTAAAAAAAAGATAAAAATGTACCAGTAATATGCGACCCGTCATCCTATTAGTTGTGTTGCTTATATGTTGCACCCTTAGTCACACCTTTTGTCCTCATCATTTTAATCTATCCTTACTGGGAGCAAGGACTTTATCATCTTCTGTATTTGAAAGCACATAGCACCAATCTGGGCTCTACACCAATCTAAATATATCTGTCACTTTCATTTTACTCCATGAAGGAAATGATATTCTGCTCATAGTGTGGTGGATCTACATTAATTAATTATTCTAATTTCAAGGAACTCTATTGCTTTAAACAGTACAACTCTTTATAATGATACACTCTACCTACATTTATACTCTGTTCCAACCCAATACCACATTTTCCTGTTCACTAGTTTATCTGGACTGCCAAGATCTTACAGCTGTTAAATCCTTCCCCTCTCAGTTCCACAATGTCTGTTCAGAATAACATGATTTATAGTTGCCTCTTCCTTTTTACCTTTTGATGGTTGTTTGCCAGATTAGTTTGCTGATTCCTTTACACCCAAATATTAGTGGTGATAGTACAGCCTGTGCTTGGCTGCCTTCCTCTTTATTCACATGATATCCAGTGTAGTGGTACCTTAGAAATGTTCTTTCAATATGTTATCTACTCCACACATAAAATCATTATGCTACGTTCCTAACTGTGTTTCCTTTAAGTACTTCTCTAGTGAGCATTTTCTAAGTGGAAACAATTCCATTAGCAGCTAGCAGCTATTTGTTTCCTGCCCTTCAGCCAATTTTCATTCCAATGTGCCAATTTTCTCTATACGCGTAGACATTCATCTATAGTGTGAAACATTATTTTCTCCCAAAATATAGTATCTGTTCCTATTACCCACTGTGGCTTCATTGTTGCCATAGCAGCTCTGCTTTATACATGCGCACACATACACGCCAACAGGTTGAATAGGTATGCTCTCTTCTTTCTTATACTAAAGAGGTTGTCTGTTAATTAAACTCTGCCTAAGTGTTCACTGCTTGATTTTCTAAAATAGCTTTTAAGACCTCCTTGGTATGTAATTTTTCCTCTAGGTTTCTAAATGCTATGGTTATTTTCAGAATTGACTAAAAGGTTTTGCCAATTCTTTTTTCAGCTATGTTAGAATTAATCTATTGATGCTTACCTCACTGGGTGTTAATGTTTAAAATTCACTTTGCAAAACAGTCAAAAACTTAGTTAATCAAATAGCAAATAAATGCTCATATTTTTGTGTGTGTGATTGTAAATAGTGTCCTTTTCACACTTTTAAAGAGTACCTTGGTATATATTGGATCTGACATATTTATTCTGAAGCCTATAAACACAGAGCAGAGTGAATTCTAATACATTTTATATTTTTACTTCAAAATATTATAAAGACATACAAATTACACTCTGATATTAATCATATTTGCTGTCCGTCACCCTGATGTAAATACAGAGTAATTCCATAGAAGTCGTTGGCCTGAGTAAATAATGAAAAGCAGAAATTGTCCTGTATGTAAAATAAAATGTTCACTAACATATAGGACTGCTGTCTAATTTGAACTGCATTTTGTATAAGTGACTGATAGTAAAGACTTTTTATTTCTAACACTTAAGCTTAGTCCACTTGTTCTCAAGTGTTTTTGCATTCTTCCCAAGCTCTGAAAACAAATTTTCAGAGCTTCAGATATTAATGCACAGTGCAGCTTCCCAGAGTATGTTCTCACATGATGCCATACTAACAGTTCACTCTCCATTTTAAAAATTGCATTGAGGCTTCTTCATATCTTGAAAACTACAGTAGCAGTGAAAACGTCTTATGCTGTAATTTCAGTCTTTGAAATTTTGGAGACAGTTTTCCCAAAACAAAAAATTGGAAGGCTTTGCATGTGAATGAGGTGAGCTCCTTTTTACCTTTTCTAATTCAGAATATTTGAACAGTATTATTTAGGGATGTGAAAGAGTAGTCAACTAGACAATTAACCGATAAACCTAGACTTATTGGTTAATTTAGTCAGCTACTCACATTTCCCCCACCCCTTGCTGCCTGTATATCAGAGGCAGTGGTCGGGGGAGCCAGCTATAAACCATTAGGCTCCGCTGTGCCTATCAGAGGCAGCAGGGTAGGGAAGGGTCAGGGGAGGCAGCTTAGCGTGTAGCAGACTCTGTCCACATCTAGCTTGGGCCTGCCACAGAGAGAGGCTGGTCCCTGGTAGCAGTCCCTGTTCGCAGGGAGCTCGGAATCCCACATGGACAGGGGCTGCTGTCACCCCACACTGCTGCCTCTGAATCAAAGGCAACAGCATGGGATGGAAAGCAGATGATCCACAAAGGGAGCTGGTTTTTAAATTGGCTCCCCTCTGGACCAGCTCCCGCCTTGCACTCCGCATTGCTGCCCCCACCCCCGAGGACTATAGAATAGTCGATTAACCGCTAAGAATTCATTCAGGCAGTTGACTATTCTATAACCCAATGGTTTATATCCCTATTATTATTACAGTAAGGTCTGATTCCATAGCAAAGGGAGACAGAAAATGGGTGTAATGTGGGATATTGAGGAAGAACTTATGTGACTTCAAAAAATCAAAGTGAAACCGAGAATCTGGCTTTAAGAACATTTGAGACAACAAAGCCATCCAGGTATAGGAACATTTGCACGTTCACTTGTGCTAAAAGAGAAGTCTGTCTAAAAAAGGCATCTCTCACTTCTGTCCCTACAGATTTACAAGTGTACAGTCATCAAGCAAACACCCAAGGGCTAAATCCTGGATCTGAAATTGAGAATTGAATGTTCTAGTAGTTGAAGATACACAGTTCATGCATTTAAGATCCTATGAACACTTTAGCCTTATCTACATATGTACATACATGGGCAAAAAATAATTTAGTATTACCTTTCACAAAAAAAATTAAGAACAACAACAGATTCTAAAAATAGAGTTTTAACATTAATTAGGGGTGTGAAGATGAAGGTCATATTTGGTTGAGTGGTGACGTAGTTAATTTCTTTTTCAGAGTGAGCAGTGTGATTCAGTAATGTTATCTACTTATTGTTTGTTGCCAAGTAATTTTGTAATGAGCGCTGTGTATTCATTGAAACACTTGCTAGTTAATTAACTGACGTCCTTTGTAATGGTTCTGTATCTACCCAAGAAGACACTTGCATTTATTGTTAATTTCAGCTTCAGCATTTTCAAGGTATGTTCTTCATAAAGGGAAAATACTAATGAAAGTTGTCTTTCATCCCAGATCACTTAAAATTTTGTACAGGCTGCAAAAAATAAAAGCATAAAACTTACTTGTGTTGATATGGGAATTTTAAGTTGATAACATAAGAATGGCCATACTGGATTAGGAATGTTACATTTAGTTTAATCAGCTAATCGATTAGTCGAAAAGCGGGGGAGCCACAGTGGGGTTAGCTCCTGGTCCAGGGAGCTAACCCCGCTGCAGCTTTGCCTTTAAATGTATTATGTAAACGTATTAAGAGCCTGCCAGCTCTTAATACATTTAAAAGGCTGAAACACAGCAGGGGGAATCCTGCGCGAGCCGGGACAGCTGATTCCTGGCTCATGCCGGGTCCCCCCCCGCTGCGCACCAGCCTTTTAAATGTATTAAGAGTCAGCAGGCTCTTAATATGTTTAAAAGGCTGAAGCGCAGCAGGGGGGACCTGGTGCAAGCCAGGTGTCAGCCGATGGTCAGGGCAGTGAGTGGTGTGTGTGAGCTATACACCCGAGACTTTAACTGCTAGGAGTGGGGTCCCTTACCAGTGGGCAACCTGGAGGAGGTTGACGGGTGCCCCAAAGAGTTTAACGTCCGTGTCTTTACTGCTAGGATCGGGATCCTTTGCAGTGGGCAGCCAACAGGCTGACAGACGCCCCAGAGTTTAACAGGGAGAGCTTTACACCTCAGACTTTGACTGCTAGGACACAAAGTCCCGTCGCAGTGGGCAGCCTGGGGAGGCTGAGAGGTGCCCCAACGGATCTGTCCCCTGGAAGCGACACGATCCAACACTCAAGCTCTCCCTATATCTGTCCCTTATGACCAGCTGGAGTTCTTTTGTTTGTGTTCGGTTCGGGTACAGCAGCACGGGTTCAAGTCAGAAACTCAAACCACACTTGCTTATTTGTAGGAGAAAGAAAAGAAAGAAGAAAGAAAACTTGGTTCAATATATATATTTAAACTTATAAAGTGAATGAGGGCACAATCTTATTTTCTTGTTTACAATAGAAGTGAAACAGGTTGATTAGAGAAACTTATAATAGAGTAACTAAATTAAAGTGTACACATAAGAAACACATTGCAGGTATAATTCTCACCCCTGCGTTCCAGACTTGGCGTGGCCAGCGTCTTTCTCTCAATCCCTCGGGAAGAAGTAGGGCGAGGCTGGGCGTCCCACAGACCTCGGGAGACAACATATACCTGCCAGCAGGTATAGATTGGAGCTCAAATGGGGTGGGCTACTAAACCCCTCTTTATACCCCTTGGGTCACGTAGGCTTCTTCCTGGTCTCAAGTGGCCAATTAGGGAAAATGGCTTTGAATGCCAAGTTTCCCAGGAAGGGTGCAAAGCATAATTCACACCTGGGAAAATGCAGACAATGGGCACCTCTAGTATGTGATGGGCGAAGATTCCTCTCCTGGGACAGTGTAGGCGTGTCAATTACTGGTGCTAGCCATCAGGGCAGCAGGAGGTCCCCTCCGGTTATCAGCTAGCCCATTTACTGTCTGGTTTCTGTTTATTAGAGTCAGGGACAAGCAGCACACCTGCATTCCCAGGGCATCAAAGGCTGACTGCCTTTCTCTTGCTCTCTGGGGGGGGGAAAAACAAGATGGGGTTCATGTCTGGCTACACCAGGCCAGCTGATTCCCAGCTCACTCCGGGTCCCCCGCTGTGCACTAGCCTTAAATGTAAAAAGGCTGGAGTGCAGCGGGGGGACCCGGCTAGGGATGTTAAAATGTGGTTAATTGACTAGTCGATGGAATTTCCATCGACCAGTCGATAGGCACTTCCTCATTCTTCCTTTGAAATGTACAAGAGCCCGTACTCATCTCTTTTTCAAGCTGAAAAGACAGTCTTGTTAATCTCTCCTCATATGGCAAAAGTTCCATACCCCTAATCATTTCTGACCTTTTTCTAATGCCAGGATGTCTTTTTTTGAGATGAAGCAACCACATCTGCACACGGTATTCAAGATGTGGGCAGATCATAAATTTATATAGAGGCAATAAGATATTATCTGTCATAGTCTCTATCCCTTTCTTAATGATTCCTAATATTTTGTTTGCTTTTCTGGCTGCTGCTGCACATTGAGTGGATATTTTCAGAGATGCAGACTGGTATTTTTATTATGCACACTTATGTGTCAGTACAAAGATGTTCTGTTTAATTGAACAAAGTAATTGTTTCAGTGAAATGTAGCTCTTTCAGGGGGTCCTGGTTGGAGAGGAGAAGTGATCTTTTAGGGTATGGCTACAAGCTAATAGTAATAATAATAATAGTAATAATAATCTTTGTGGCAGCCAAGTTTCTGAGCCTAGGTCAGCTGACTTGGACCTATGGTCAGGGCTAGAAACGGCAGAGTAGAGGTTCAGGCTTACGCTAGATGCTCAGCTCCAAGACCTTCCCCTTTCATCAGGTTTCAGAGATCAGATTTCCACCTAAGCCCAAATATTTTTAGCTCTGTATTATGAGACCCATGTGCCTGAGTAAGTTGACCCAGGCTCTGAGACTCAGTGGTATAGATTTTAGTTTTTCTGTGTAGACATAGTTCATACCATAGAGAAGCCAGGGTTAAAGCCAGGGTCAGTTTTGAATATCAGGACAGAGACCTTGAATTGGACTGTTTAATCAAAGGGGAGCAAGTGCAGATGGCAGAGAATGAAGTGATGTATTCATGAGGATAAGTATTGGTATGTACGCAACAGAAAATGGTAGCATTTTCTTCCAGTTGGAGCTTTTTTAGGGCTCATGGTTTCATTACAGGAGTTATGTTAATCAGCCTGAAGGTCACCAAATGAATAGATCACATGGCCATGAGCAAGTGCAATAACAATCTTCAGGCTAGTCACGGATGAAAGTGTGTGGCTTAGTTGCCACCAAGCATGCTTAGACTATAATATGACAAGTGCCTTTCATTGTGCAGGATATTAGTGATAGGGATGTAAGCAATTAGTCAACTAGTTGGCAAGCATTTACTTATTGGACAATTGGATAGTCAACTCGACTAATCGCTTCCTCCCCCACCTTGTTGCCTCTATCAGAGAGAGGCAGTAAGTGGGGAAGGAGCAAGAGCCGGTGCTGGGGGGAAATCGGTAAAGCCCATTCCTCCCCTCCCCCCCCCCCCCAGCACCATCTCTGCGGGGGGCAGGGGAGGTAGCGGTACAGCAGGAAACAGCATGAGCGGGGACTACTTCAGGCTCCACTCGCATCGGTACCCACTGCAGGTGCTTCTGCTTTTGAAATGTACCAGTGCCCTGGCCGCTGCAAACAGGGGCTGCTCTGGCATCAGCCCCTGTTCATGGCAGACAGGGGCTCCTGAACTTAGCGTGAGCCGGGACTAAGCAGTCCCAGCTCTCGCTGATCGCTGCACCTCTTCATATTAAATGGAGTAAGACCCTAATGGCTCTTACTCTATTTAAAATGCAAAGCTGCAGCGTGGGTGGCTCTGAAGCCGGCAAGAGCCAGGACTGCTCAGTCCCAGCTCGAGTCGGCTCCTCTGGAGCTACCCCCACTGCGGCTCTGCAGAGGCACTTATCGACTAATCATATAGTCGATATAAATTGTATTGACTATACAATTAGCCAAATAATTACATTTTAACATCCTTAATTAGTGAATAGGTGAATTCTCTTAAATGACTTTATTTTGTTACCTGGAGGCTAATTTCCATTAGGAATTGTGGAAGTTGGGGGATGGAGTTAGGTCAGGTATAAAGGAGAGGAGGGGGAACAGGTTGTAATATGCATAAATTTGACACTTCAGCCCATGTCATTTCATCCTCCTGCCATTAATAATAATGTGGAGTTTTGTCTGACTCTTCAGGAAAGGCCTTTAGCAATGTGGGAACAGTTGCTTGTAATGACCTTCTGGATTCAGACTGAGGAGGACCTGGCCCAGTCTTTGTACAGTAGATCCATTATGGTGGAGTGGGGACAGCACCTTAGTTAAGGTTCTGTTACAGAGTTGGTTGCAACAGATGCTTTAAAAACTTTATTTTGTAAAAATGTTCTTACAGAGGCAAAAAACAAAAGCTGGAATATTAACTTTGAGCACTGTTGACTTTTTCATGGTGGTTTGGTGAAAGGTGCATTGATACAGTGAGAATTAAGAGTTCAAAAAGAGCATCTTTTGGCAGTTTTTCCCCTTTAAGAGTGCCTTTTTTTGTACTCCTTTTGCAAAAAATCTAAAAAAAAGTTGTAGCCACATTATTGCTCCTCATGTGCTGATGCCTAGAATATCTGTCATACATTGATACTGTTTGTCTACAGAATATTTTATAACTTCTTGGCTACGTCTAAATTGCTCATTCTTGTGCAAGAAGATATGCAAATGAGGTGTGGCGATGAATATCGCCATGCCTCATTTGCATACCTAATGAGCCACCGTTTTTGCACAAAGGGCTTTTGCGCAAGAAGGAGCTGTCTACACTGCTCCTTCTTGCACAGGAGCCATTCTTCCTGAAAATAAGTGGCACAACGGCTCCTACGCAAGAGGGGTTTTTGGCGCAAGAAGGAGCAATGTAGACTGTGTAGACTGCTCCTTCTTGCACAAAAGCCCCTTGCGCAAAAATGGTGGCTCATTAGGTATGCAAATGATGCACGGCAATATTCATCACCGCACCTCATTTGCATATCTTCTTGCACAGGCATGCCCAGGTATAGGAAAAGGGAGAGGTTCCCCAACCAGTTAGTTATTCACTTAATTCAAACTTGGGTCCCTTTGTTTTCAGTGAGTCCTTACTTAAGCCCAGCTGTGCAATAAAAATAAGCTAATGTTTTCTGGTCTCAGAGGAGTATCTATGTTAGTCTGTATCTTTAAAAACAATGAGTAGTTCTGTGGCACCTTAGAGACTTAAATATATATATAGTATCGTGAGCTTTCGTGGGCAACAAAACCCACTTCTTCAGATGAGATGATCTTGTGAAGAAAAAAAGGGGGACCCTCAAAATAAGAAGGGAGAGGGAGAAAAAAAATTACCTGTTAATTGTAGTTCCAGTGCTAATGAGCGTAAACAAGTCAGCTGGAAGTGTGCCATACATAGCTTTTCATGTCAATAGGGTGTTGAATATAAGGAAAGCTGGTTTTATAGCATGTCAGTCAACCTGTTCAAATCTTTGTTCAGGCCAAGAGATGGTGTCAAATTTGCATTCTGCACTCTCTCTCCATAGTTGGCTTGTGGAATTTCTTTGTAGAAGAATGGCTACTCTTACGTCCATTAATGAGTGCCCAGGAAGGTTTAAATGTTCCCCTACAGGTTTCTGCGTGTTACCATTTCTAATATTTGTTTTGTGTCCATTAATCCTTTGTCGTAGAGACTGTCCAGTTTAGCCAATATACGTGGCAGAGGGGCATTGCTGGCACTTAATGGCATATATCACATTAGGATGTGCAGTTTTATGAGCCTCTGATGTGGAGGCTTATGTGATTAGGTTCTTTGAAGGTGTTGCTATTACAGATGTGTGGACAGAGTTGGCACTGGAGTTTATTGCAGGGGTAGATTCCTGGGTGAATGTATCTGAGGTGTGATGTGTGGCTGCTGGGAAGAATTTACTTCAGGGTAGGGGGTTATCTGTAGGCAAGGATTGGCCTGCTTCTCAAGGATTTTGAGAGTGAGGTATCATTTTCCAGGATAGGTTGTAAATTGTCAGTGATACACTGGAGAGATTTGAGCTGGGGGCTATAGCTGATGACTAGTAGTGTTCTGTTATTTTCCTGGTTGGGCCTGTCTTGAAGAAGTAGATTCCTGGGTACTCATCTGGCTCTGTCAGTCTGTTTCTTTACTTCTCCAGGTGGGTATTTAAGTTTTAAGAATGCCTGATAAAGATCTTGTAGATATTTGTCTCTCTCTGTGGGATTGGAGGAAATCTGGTTGTATCTTACGACCTGGCTGTAAACAATTGATCGTGCGCTGTGGCCTGGATGGAACCTAGAAGCATGTAGGTAAGAATAACAGTCAGTAGGTTTTCAATATAAGGTGGTGGAAATATGGCCATCATTTAATTGTACTGTAGTGTCAGGAGAGTGGGTCTCTTATGTGGACTGGTCCAGACTAAGGTGTGTCGGTCCAATTTTGGATTATTGTTGTGAACTTTTTATTATTTGCACAAGAGAGACTTCCTTGGTTACTTTCAGATATCATTTTACAAAGAGACACTAGGATTGACAAAGAAATCTCATTTCTACTCACCCCCAAAGCTCCAAGTCCCTACTCTCCAGTTTTGGTGCTGGCAGGGAGATGACTTTGTGTACAGATAAGGAGAATGCTTAGGTGTTTTCAAAAGGTTTGGGGTGCAGGGATTTCATTTGCCACTCCAGAATTAACTTGCCTAAAAGTTAAAACAATTGTGGACATATTTTTAAAATTATGCTTTTTTTTAAAATATGCTTTTAAAAAAAAAAGTAAGTGCTAATGGTTTCTAAATTATTTTAATTTAATTTTAATCCTGTTGACAATGTCTTGCTAAACTATGTTTAGAATGAGTTTTAAAGCCATCTTTCAGGTAACAGTTTAGTCCTAGAGTGACAGGACCTAAATTCCTTTAAATATCCTCACAACAATCAAGTAAAGTTAATCAGATCTTGTTTTCTGAAAAAAACTGTCTCTGTTTGTTTTTTAGATTAAACAGAAAATGCCTAGTTCTATAAATTCTGTTGAGAAATGCTTATACCTGTTTAATTCCTTCCTCATACTATAGTTCCTGTTCCACAAAAGTATTTTGCAGTGTCATCTGTCTTCTGAGCCATACATTTGCTTTTGTTTTAATTCCCATGCACTTGGAAGGTAGCTGTTCATATCTTCAAGAGTAGAATTTGGTCTTGATTCCATCAGTAGATCTGAGTCCCAAGTTCTTGCAAGAGATGTTATTAAGTACCAAATTGCCCATGCATGGATGCACAAAGACTGAAAATCTATAGAGCCCTGCAAATCCACAAATATCCGCAGATGAGGATCATTTTTGTGGATACAGATACAAATTGTGTTTCCATGCAGGGCTCTGCATATCTAATTCTATGTGTGCATGAGTCAGTTTACTTGTAAGCAGCTCCTGCTAGTTTGAACATATGGCTCACATGGTTTTGAAAATATACTGCATGCTACCAGTATTGTTTTAACAAAACTTCTCACATAATTTATCTGCATGTCCTAGACTCAGATATGAATACTCGCTCAAGCAGCTGAAACGTCTGTCTAGAGATTGTGTAATATGAAGGCAGCTGTATATTATTTGGAAGTTCATCTGTTCAATAAGGTGCATCTCAGTTCTATTTAATCAACTGCTGCCATCTGCTGGAATTAGCACTCTATAGCACTTAAAACTCAAGCATTGACGAATCATCCAAGCAGTGCAAAATGAACACTGTATTTTTGTTTGCCATTTGTACCAATTATTATTTTAATTGAAAAATCTAGAAAAGAATAATGAAAAATCAGCTTGTTTGTATGTGCGGTCAACAATTAATCCAGGTTTATTTATAATCGTTATGTGATAAAAGGGAAGCTATTTTTAAATATCTTCAAAATGGAAATTAAGAACAATTTTGCTACATACATTAATTAGATAATATTTTTACAGACTGAATAGGATAGAATATGCCTTCTTTAGTAGAATTTTGATGTAGGAGAAAACTAATGATCAGAATCTATAAAAGAGAGAGCAAAAAAATGGGGAAGGACGTTTAAAGCAAAAAAATTCAGTTGGCCAAATCCTTCTCACATATGTTCATGTCAGTTTCTATTCCAAGTAAATCTTGGGAAGGAAATAGAGATGCACAAGGATGAGAGGGTAAGCTGTTGTATCAACAAATGTCTGCTTTCCATGGGCTCAGCTGGAAGAGATGAATTAGGCAGATGTTATCACTTAGCATCACTAGAGATGTAAAAGCCTTAGAACAGGGGTGGCCAACCCATTAAATGAAGAGAGCGAAAACAGTGGTGGAAAAAATGCAAAGAGCTGCTCCAGAATATGTTGTTGGGTTTTTTTGAGCAATTTTTGTTGAGCCAAAAAAAAGAGCTCCCCATCAGCCCCCCAGAGTTATTGACCAAAAAAAAAGAACACCGCCCCTTTAAAAGACAAGGCCATTTTGAATTGCTGCACCGGACCGTTCCCCTGCCCCAGTGAGCACAGGGGACTGGGGGCCGTTTCTAAGGACACTGGGGTGGCTTTGCGAGCCGCACTTTAAGGGGGGGGGGGAAGAGCCGCATGCTGCTTGTGAGCCGTGGGTTGGCCACCCCTGCCTTAGAAGTTGCATAATATATCAGGTTGGTCTGGGGTGCCAGTGTGAGTGTCAAATCAGGGCAAATTGCTTAGAACCAGGGCTACTTAAAGCCCAAGACTGGAGTCCGCCCTATAAGGCACAAAACCAGTCACACAGAGCACTTCAGCTGCCACCCTAGCCAGCAAGAAGTCTCATAAGCAGCCCTTTAGACACCTCAGCTTTACCTATGTCACAACCAGCACCACTCCTTAAACAGATGAGAGGTTATGAAACGAATCTCACCAAATCCGAACAGGTACTGCTTGTCCCAAAGGACCAGCTATAGTCCCATGTCAATTTATACCTCAGATCTTACCCAGAAGATCTTGTGCCAATCCTTTAGAAACTAAAATCTAAAGGGTTGTTAATAATAAAAGAAAGAAAAGGTTGAGAGTAAGATTGTTAAAGAAAATACAGTACATACATCACCAAGTTCTTGATGCAGGCTCTTAGCAGACTGCCAGCTTAAAAGTCTCTGGTGTACATCCTATGTTAGGATGGGTCCATGAAGCCTACTGGGCTCTCTGTCCTTGGCAAAGGTGCTTCTGGAGTGGACGGCAGGAGTGAAGACAAGATGGAGGCACCCTCAGGATACTTTTATAACCTTGACCATGCACAGGGAAAATCTTTTGTTCTTCTGGATGCTGGTTCCTCCCAAAATGGAGCTGATCACATGACCACCAAATCTGTCTGTCCTTTTTTGGGCAAGGAGCCATGGAATATCCAGATGTGTCCTTCTCAGGCATGGGGCCATTGTGCACACCTTAGGTGTCAAGTGGCAACACTTAAGTACTTTTGTCCATGCAGTATTCACTATTCATTGGCCGCCACTCCTCACAATAGGGGGGTGGTCACCTACTGCTGTCTCCCAGATTGAAAACGTAAAAATACAAGGACCAAGCCCATATTCATAACTTTACACACAAAAATCATACATGTATATGAGCAGCACAGACAGAAGTAGCATAGCAAAAGATTTCATTTGTCACTTCACATGGCCCACTTTGCACAGAATGTGGGGCAAACACACATCAGTGTGTGCAACAGTGATCTGCCTGCTCACACTAAAATCCAATAACATGACAAATTATAACAAATATAGATCAATACAATTGTAGAATGACCTTAAAAGAGCTCATACTATATCTGTATTAGAGTATAAATCTTATGTAGAGATTCTCAACCAGTGGTTGCTGTAGTATTCCAGGCTAGGCAGTACCTGAATATCTATTCCCATTTTTTTCTTCAAACAAAAAGCAAGCCACTATTTAAAACCTTTCCAGTACACATTATAAAACTGCAAAAGAGGCCACAACCCCATTTTTTCATTGCAATTAATTTTTAGCTGTAATTATAGTTAACTATTTCATGGCCAAAAAGCTAATTAGCTGTAGCCAGCTTTAAGCTCTTAGGGTATGTCTACACTACAAAGTTAATTCGAAATAGCGGAGCGCTTAATTTGAACTTGGTAAACCTCCTTCTACAAGGAGTATCGCCTAATTCGAATTAAGTAGTTCAAATTAAGTGCTGTGTAGCCACTTAATTCGAACTAGCTGGAGGCTAGCCCTTCCCAGGTTCCCCCTGGTGGCCACTCTGGGCCAAACCAGGAAAACTCTTCTCCTCTCCCCCAGCCCCGGGGCCCTTAAAGGGGTAGATTCTGGCCAGACGGCACTTGCCAGAGCCAGCCCTGCCAGCAGTCTCTGACCCTGACCCAGTGGCCCCAGGATGAGCCAGGCAGCCAGTGACAGCCAGCCGTCCCCCGCCCAGTCCCCCAGCACCCAGGGGCCAGCCAGGGGCCGTAGACGGCATGCGCCCTCCTGGACTACTGCGGAGGTCATGGACCTCATTGAGGTTTGGGGGCAGGCCCCCAACGTCCATGATCTCCACACTAGGAGGAGGAACGCGGCCATAGAGGCCACCATGGCCCGAAAGGGACACAGGCGCACCCAGGAGCAGGTGCACCTGAAAGTCAAAGAGCTGCGGCAGGCGTACGCCAGGGCCACCAGGGGCGGCGGTGCAGCAGGGGCTGCCACCTGCCCCTACTTCTCCGCCCTCGACCAACTCCTGGGGGTTGGGGCGGTCCACGCCAGCCAGTGAGGCAGCAAACCGGGACCGAAGGGCCCTGACCCGGGCGCACCGGAGGGGCCACCGCCAGCTGTTCTGGCACCGGAGTCGGCAGGGTTGTCCAAGGAGGCCATACCGGGTAAGTGCCAGCACTGTCCCCTGGCCCGGGGGGGGGGGGGGGGGGGGGGGGGGCCCCCAAAGGGACCAGGGACCGCGCGCGTGGGCCATGCCTCCCACGGATCACACAGCCACCTGTGCACGTGCAAGCACGTGCCATGCCACCCTTGGGAAGGTGGCTCCAGCTGCGTGACACCCAGAGGCCGTGGCCCAATAGGCACATGCGTGTGTGAAGAGACCTGACACGCTCCCGACCCCAGAGCGGGACCCAGCAGAACACCCTCCCTTCACACACCCCCTCTACACAGAGGCAGGGGACATCTCCCCCCCCGCCCTGGCCACACTATACACAGCACAGGGGCATGGGTGTGGTCTTGGGGCAGCTCCCAGTCCCGTGGAGAGCCAGACATCCCGACCATGGCCTCTGTGCAAACACAGCGGCTCTGACGGTGCAGGACATGGTCGCCCTCACGTCGCGGGGGGGGGGGGGGGGGCTGGGCATCATCCACTGTGTCCCCAGGGAGAACTGACCACTTCTCTTCTTTCTCTACAGCTGCACCAGCTGCTTGTGCAGGGCACACCACCCCGCCTGGGACATGCTCCCGCACCTGCGGCCTGCTCCGGACCACCACCATGTGGCAGGAGTACTGGGACCAGCACCTGGGGGCCCTGCGAGCCCTGCACCGCACAGTCCAGGCCTGGATGCTGGAGGACCTGCAGCTCCTCTGGGAGCAGCTTGCAGAGGACTGAGCGAGGAACTGTCACCTGCAGGCCCTGCTGCAGAGCATGGTGCCCTGTGCCGATCCTGCGCCTGCTGCCCCCCCAACTACTGTCCCTCCTCCCACTCCTGCCCCCCCCACCTCTTCCTCCTCAACCTCCACATCCTCCCCCTCAATGTCCCCACCTCAACCTCCTCCCCATCCCCCCGGGGATGCCAAGGTCCCCTCCCTCACCGTGCTGGGAGGCAGTTGGCCCAGCAAGACCCCCAGCCCTGAGTGCTGAGCTTCCCCTCCCCTTCTTCCCCTTGCTTCCCCCTTCCAGCTCCCTGCTCCCAGTTTTCCCCCTCCCCTCTCCCACCCTCTCTCCTGCCCTCTCCCACCTCCTTTCCCCCGTCTCCCCACAGTTTCATTCCCCCTCCCCAGTTGTGTTCAATAAACCCAGTTAATATTTTTGAAAATACATGTCTTTTATTTGACATCAGGAAGTGGGGGCTAGGGAAGGGTAAGTGGAAGGACGTGAGGGAGGAATGGGGCACGAGCCCCCGGTGGGGAGGACCGGTGTGGCTCTGAGGGGTCCTCTGGGTAGACGCTCTCCCCCAGGGCCTCCTGGATCCTGGCAGCCCCCCGATGGAGCTCCCAGATGGCAGCCTGCAGCAAGTGCAGCAGGGCTGATGGCAACGACCCCACAAGACGCACCGGCGTGCCCAGGGACAGGTCTGGTTCCATGTTGCAGAGTGCTGTGGTGTCCCGAGTGAGGGCAAGCAGAGCACTCCGAGACACGAATGCTTTGCTGTCCCTCAGCGAGGTGGACCAGCAAGCAGAGAAACCTGAGAACTGTCTGTCCGAGATGGGGGGTCGGGTACCTTTAAGCACAGACCTCGGCTAGCCTCAGGCAGCAGCCCCACACACTAAGTTCGACCCTGATGCCCTTTTGGCACTGGTTCTGGCCAGCCTTACCTTCGATTCAGGGTCCACTCAATGTGGACGTGCTATTTCGAATTAGAAAAACCCTATTTCGAATTAGTTTGTGTGTCTAGATGTGTTATTTCGAATTAGCTTAATTCAAATTAACTAATTCAAATTAAGTTAATTCGAAATAGCGCTGTAGTGTAGACATACCCTTAAGGGGCAGAGACCAATATCTATATCTGTACAGTGCCAGAATAATGGGGCTATGATCCTGATTGAGGACTCAGGGCACCATCATTGTATAAATTACACATTTTCATAAAGTCAGGGGCATGTTATTATGGACAAAGAGCCAAATTTTAAAATAAATAAATAAATAAATAAATATAAAAAACACAAATAAAATCCTTTAGTAGATGAGGTTAGTAAAATTGTAAATAAGTATTCAGGGAAGGTGTTTTTCAATACATATTTTGTCTTTAGTTGGGAGAAAGCAAGATGATATACTCACATTTTACAGGAATGACTTTTTTATCACAACTATTTTGGCAGTAAAGAAGGAGGATGTTTAAGAACTATTAAAGTTAAATATTTTTTAAATACTGACAGTAAGTACAAACTTGAGGTAACAGAAGATCACTATAGCAATCTGAAAGAAAAGGCTGCAACCTCTGGCTACATGCAGATGGGAAAAGCACTGGGATGGGATTATCACCTGTATATCCAGAAGTAGCTGAGGATCCAGTGAACGAACAATAGGGCCAGTAGGCAGTTATAGTTGTAGAGTTTTAAGGCCAGGAAGGGGAGCACCAGATCATCTAGTCTGATCTCCTGTATGTCACAGACCACCAGAATCCACACATTAAGCCCAACAACCAAAAATAGACCACAATATAAGAGCCCACAAGAGACAACTGTATTATATGCTACAGAGAGGCAGTAGACGGGACCAAGATGCACCTGCGTGATGACAGAGAAATGATTAAACAAGAGAGACCCAGGTAATCCTGTCAAGTGAGCCACACTCACACTGCAGAGAAAAGTGAAATCTCCCCAGGGTTACAACCAGTCTCAGCCCCACATATGGCCATCAGTTAGACCAGGACCATGTGAGCAAGATCCTGCCAGCCAAGCACCTCAGGGAATGCTTAATACCACTTTAAATCACGGGTCTTATCTAGTGGCCCATCTCCAGCTGTAGCCATGTCTGCTACTTCAGAGGAAGGATTAAAAACTAAAATCTCCCAGAATACATGTGAACGAAAAATACCTTCTCAACCCTCACAGGTGGCTGGCTGAAGTGTGACTTTTTAGGACCATAAGACATAAACGGAATTGGCTCCAGAGCTACTAAACTGCCCCTTCTATCACAAGCAACACTGTCATACAGATGCACTGATAAATGTGTCCAGCTTTCTCTCAGAACTAATTAAAGTGGTGTTCTACACAACTCCTGTTGGGGGGTCTGTTCCAGAACTTCACTCCTCATGGTTAGGAACCTTCTAATTGCCAGCCTGAAATTTTGTAGCCAGTTTTGTACCCATTTGTTTTTGTGCAAGCAGTGTCCTTTAGCAAAAATAGCTCTTCCTCTCTCTGGTATTTACTCCTCTAGTAATGTTTCTCAACCAGTGGTATGAGTACCCTCAAGGGTACTCGAGAAGCCTCAGGGGTACATCAATACAACTGCAATTTGGAGAAAACTGAATTTTTATTTTAAGTTTTACAGCATTTTATTATTTTTGTACTTTTTACACCCCAAAATTTCATCGCCTGCCCAGCTACAATTATTTGTTTAAACAAATGTGTTGCATTGAAAAAAAAAATGTTTGTGCATCTGAACACTAGATACTAGGGGTACTTATAATTTTTTTTAAAGGGGGGTACTTTTATTTAAAAAGTTTGAGAGAAACTGCCCTAATGTACCTATTATATGTCACCTCCTGAAATTCCTACTCTCAGAAACTCACCATCAGAACATGTGACCTGCCATACTTCCAGGCCGCTGAAGTTGAGGACACTTCATTGCTCAGACTCCTTTGTAGTGTTGTAGTACTGTCCAACAGAAAGAGAAATAAAATTGTTCACACAGAATTTTGTTGTAACTACATTTGCAAAGCACATGGTATCAGACATCTTGCAGCCTTTAGTTGGTATACTTGAAAATCAAATGTGTGCGCTATTGGAACCTTCTTGCCTCCCTACCTCTAGCTATTAATTCTTTGCATTTCTCTGTGCTCTAAGATACTGTATAATGTGTCTTCCTGGGATGTTAAGATTACTGCGTCTGTGTCACTCCAAGCACCTGCTGCCCCAATATCTGACTATTTAGCTCACTAGAGCTGTTGCAGTTCAAATCAATGAGGTCAGCTGTCATAGTTGTGATTTGGTTGTTCCTTCTCCAGTTCCAAGGATGCATTCTTGACTATTAAATCCACTTCTGCTTTAATATGTATTGTAGTCAAGGGATTTAAAACCTGTCAGACATTCATTCAAAATGCAATTATTGCACAACTAATCACACAGTGTGTCAGAAGTTAGTTCCATTAAATTATTAAATCTTATAAAGAAATTGTTATTTGTAGTTGTCAGATTATTGCATTATCATTTTTATTAACAATGTAAATGTGGTTTGGCAGATCAGGTGTGGTGTTTTAAATTAGAACTATGGTAATTGCCTGTCTTTGTAATTTAAGTTTTTTCTTTTCAGATATACTTGAAAGAAATTTTAAGAGAAATAGGCATCTACAATGTAAAGGGAACCCATAAAAATACATGGGAGCTGAAGCCAGAATACAGACATTACCAAGGAGAAGAGAAGAGTGATTAATGCAACTGTTTATGAAGCAAACACAGAGGCTACAGAATAATGGGACTGCACTGAGGAAACACTGCAGTTAAACAGACTGGACTGAGCACAATTCAGTACCAAGAGATCTTTAAAACAGTAATACCTTGTAATTTGCCTGGCTTCATTTTTAAAAACAAATAGTTTTTGGACATTTCTATACGCTTGTCTTGTTTTTGACAAAAAAAATTATAGAATAAAAGTTGTATTAGATTTATCTTTATTAGAAATCTTTTGAGTTTGGCTTTGTTTTTTAAGTGGTTTTGAGGGGGTTTTTTAATTGATAACTTTAAAGTAAAACATACTTTAGAGTCACCCCGTAACTTTGTGTTTTGTATCCCAGCAGTGCTGAGTGTACATTTCCACATCTGCTGTGTTCTTTAGGGGTCTGATCCTGAGACCTGTTGAACATCCATAGTTAATACTGATTGGGAATTTGTGGGCACTCTTTGCTTTCAGGCCAAATCGTTAGGGTTAGGGAAAAGGAGCCACAGTCATGATGCTCATGATGATCTCAAGTCTTCCTTTAAACAAACAATGCTCAGTTTAAAAAAAGCTCTCTAATCACCGGTTCATGGGAGAGAGGGGAGCCACTGCAGTTCCGCACTGAGGAAAAAATTACTCTGGCCCCATAAGTACAGCAAGAAATGAATAGAATATTAGTATGTTTGTTTTTAAAATGTGATCCTGTTTTATGTTTAAGCATATCAATAAAGAGAGCATTTAACTTGTACCAAATAAAATCATGCATATTATTGACTGAATATTAGAGCTCTAATAAATTAAATTATACAGATATGGATGGCAGTTTTTAGACAGTTTCTGTGCCTGAATTTGCCACTGGATCTCCCTGTAACATTGAGAATGTCACTTAACCATTATGTGCCTCACTTTCCCCGTTCTTAAAATGGAGATAAATCTCCACTTTTGTAAAGCTGTCAGCTGACGTGTCCTGTTGTAAGTGTGAAGTATTATCCTTTTTATTTTTTAAAAATATTGTTATATTTTGTCATTCCAAATTTTCACAAAAATTATGTGAAAACATAAATAACGGTGCATATAAAGGAACTCAGTTATAGCACTAGCTTAAGATTTTTAAGACTTTTCTTTTTAAATAGGATGAGTTTATCTGAATCTGTCTTGGATATTCCTTGCCTCATCACATTTTTTGACATAACTAAAATCTATGTGTCACTTGTATATAGATAGTAATGAAATAGGAAAGATCTATTTTTTAAACATTCTGTAACTGGTGTACCTCAAATTAATAAAAGCATGGCAAGGGGATGAGATGTTTCAGAGAAGATTGGTAAAAAGATCCAGAATCCTCTACCTCTGTGCCATCAATCTGATTTCTAAATGGATTGCTCACCTATATTCATGATCCTCTGATAGCTGTTTGATTTATATGAAATAAATTAGTTGCCTGTTAAGTTCTTTGTAGGTAAATATCCAAATAGAAGATTGTATGGCACTGTTCTAAAAATAGATCAGTTCCACGGGTTTTGTGTGCTATTATAAATAATGGCAACCGCTCCCTACATACTGGTATACTGTACTGCCTGTGTACAACTCATTGTCTGCTTTGTGAAGTGTTTGGGGGTACTGCTAATGAAGCTACACATATGAGAACACCCTTTTCCCTGTATTGATCTGAGTTTTCCATAAAGCCCATCACTGTAACAAATACGTGCTTCCCCAATAATTTAGAATAAGATGAAGGATCTTCAGTGAATTTCATGGAGACTTCTCCTTTTTCCTTTCCCAGGTAAAGGAGGCTTTGTTAATAAGAGTAAATGCCAGTGGTTTTATTAGAGCAACAAAGTGGTACGGTAACATTTTTTTTATTAGAAGAATGTCTGTTGATGAGACACAAACTTTCCATCTTACACATAGCTCTGTTTCAGAATGTCAAAGCTTAATGTAAGGTTGAAAAGATGTTTGTCATTATCATGTGGATTATGCAAAAAATGCTTTATCACTGAGTAGTCTTTCAGAATTGCCCAAAGATGATGAGATTCTGTATTGTTCTAATCTTCACTGGAATCCTTCAGCCAAGGCGGTTTTAACTTCAGCTCAACTGTGCTTCGTTACAGATTTTCTGAGCTGCATCAGCCATGGATGAGTGTGGTCCATGGATACAAATAATGACACTAATGTAGTAGAATTCTAGGCCACTGATGGCTTTGAAAGTCAAGATGAAGGCAAAGGAAATGGAGCAGGAGCCAAAGGAAAGACTGTAGCTCACAAGACGGTGTTTCACAGTAGTATATCCAGATGATGTAAAAAATGTGCAGGTGGGCGAGGGGAGAGAAGAAAACTGTATGAAGTCTACCCTACCTACTTACCCTGTGTAATTGGCCTAACAACATATTTTTTATTTTCATGAATGTTAATTTACTGTTTCATAATCTTATCTTCAGCTGCTCAGTAGTTTTGCAAAGTGATTGTAGTGACAGTGAGATGGACTGATCAGTCACAATAACACAAAAGGTCAGTAAAATTTAAGAAATTTGGTTATTTTAGTGCTATGCAGAGTATCTGTTGCTATAGGAACTAGCCACTGTTTCCAGAAATTAAAAGCATATGAGATAAATATATTATATAAACCAATTCAGAATGATTAACATGAAGCCACTAATGTTGCCAGAAATAAATGTTGGTATTTTAAAAAAAAATCAACTAAAACCTTGAAGTTAATTCAATGTGTTTATATTGTACTCAAGCTGCCAGCCCTGGCTCAAGCACACTGCCAAGGTAAGCAAGATGCTCTCAGAAGAGAAGCTGTGCTATAGGGTTAGGAAAGTTCAATTCCAGGAACCAACAGCAAAACCATCCGAAGTGATCTTTGCCACTAGGATGGATTAGATAAAGGAAGACAGTCTCTCATGTAACCAGGTCCCATGTTAATTCAAGGATTTCAAGGTGATCACCCAACTAAGGTTGCCAAATTTGGTTGGACAGATTCCTGGAGATTTCATCACATGACATTAACTTTATTTAAAGATGTATCTTTAATTCCTGGAGACTGCTGGGCAGTTGGGCAACTCTATCATCAATACCCCCTTATCTCCTGTAGGAGGCAGAGCAGAGATTGGGATATAACTGTTGTGTTCTTTGCAAGTTGAATCACTCAAGAGCCAGGCCACTGTGCTGTTCTCAGGCTGAAGCTTGCAGGTCATCTTCAGACATTGACCTAGAAACAGAAAATACTTCTATCAGCTAATTCATCCTCCTCGCCCCCTTCTGATTTCAGAGTTCTTCCATATGGTGTGTAACACATTTCTCAAGCTTGTTTGAATTAGGGCTGTGATGAACAATCCCTTCAAATACCTACTATTCTGAGAAATGTGGTTACACAACTGCAAAAATAGTGTTGGGATTCTGGTTTTTATTTTTTCGCCGGGGAGCTCCTCTAACAGCAGGGACAGAGAAGTGCACTTGACCATAGTAGTCTGATGGGAGTAGTCTGGCATTAGCTTTCCCTGACTGCGTACTTATTCATTTCGCTACAGAGTTGCGGCAATATCTAACATGCTGGTTGTTCCTCCACAGACTACCTTTTCCTGCTTGATGGCGATGCCTGCAATAAAATTGAATTCTTCTCTAATGCAAAGATTCCCAAACTGCGGTTTGTAAAACGTGCTTGGTGATCCCTGGAGAACTGGCTGGCCACATGGTGATGATACTTCTTGTATCTACCTACTCAATTTCATTGAATGGTTGTATTTTTAGATTTCAGTTTCCCAATGTTACTTTGTGCTTCAGGTTCTGTAGGTGCCACAGGGATGTTACCTACTCCTGAATAGAGGCAATTGATGGCCTATGTAGTAGAAGGCCCTACCCTGAAAAACTGGGAATCCATCCTATAGTGCATGCTATATCTTATATTTTAGGCTGTGTAGTGGACTTAGGATCATGTGCACATGAAGTATAGTAAACATCAGCTGGAAAATGTCTGAAACCGCACTCTTCTGTGTTTAGTTGTTAAAAACAGCTTCTGAAGATTTCAGAAAATAAATGTGGAAGGTCCCAATCCTAATCTCAATTTGACATGTAAAACAACCCAATCTCTGTCCCAGAGACCATACCCTAAAGATGACAGACAAATTGGATGCAAAGAGCATTAGGGATGTTGCACTAATGCAGCTGTACTGGTATAAATCCTTAGGGTAAACTCAGAACACCTTTTCTAAACCAGAGTAAACCACATTGGTGCAAAAATGAAGTGTCTTGTTGCAATTTATTAGATTTATTAGGTCATAAATTCTCATGGGTAAAACCCACTTCAACTCATCTGATGAAGTGGATTTTACCCATGAAAGCTCATGATCTAATCTATTAATCTCTATGGTGCAACAAGACTCTTAACTATTTTTATAGTTACAAATTAACATGGCTACTCTAACACATTAGTGCAGTTATCCCAGTGCAAATTCCCTAATGTAGACAATATCCCAGCATACAGGATTCATGATGAAGGCAATGAAAAAATCTAGCAGTCGTAGTCTCCAGAAAATTTTGTGGAAGATGGGTAGATCGAACTTAGAATGTGCATATGTAAGTCTGTATGCTCTACAATATAAACTTAGAACAACAGGTTGGAGTAGCTGATGCTAGACACTGACAATTCTGGGGAGTTGCCTTACAAATAGGCAGTGTTTTCTTTGCCACCTCGCATTGGGACAATGTGAATATTACAAGCATGCTGGCAAAAAGTCACACGTGTGTTTATTGACGGTGTTACTGATTCTTTGATACAGAAGTGAGCGTGATCATGTGGAGTGGGAACTAGCTGTTAAAATCCCAGTGACTGCTCTGCAAAGCCTATCCTGTTTTGAGTCACTTCTGTATTGTCTTTACTGTCTGCTTTAAATTGGCTCTGACTGAACATGCCTCCTGTATGTGTCAGTTCTGCCAACCCACGTTCAGATGTCACCATCGCTAAGATGGCATTTGATTAATCATCATATTGACTCCCAGCAAATCATTTCCCTTGATTATTTATTTTTCCATGACTGAGAGCCCTTCTGCAGACTCACTCCCTGCTAGGATTGCCAGGTAGACCCCGCCAAAAAGCCGGACACACTTGATCGTGGGTGGGTGGGGGAGAGAACTGGCTGGGAGGGGGGTGGGGTGGGAAGCAGAGCTGGCGGCGGGGGGCCGGGGGCCACAGGGCTGGACAGGAGGAGAGGGGGGCCCGGAGGAAGGGGGCGGGAAGCAGACCTGGTGGGGGGGGGGGGGGTGTAGCCACTGGCCACAGCCAGAGTCCTTCAGACCGTGCTCCTGACAGGCACTCCCTTTAGTTGCAAGCAGAAGCTGGGTGGGGGCGAGGCTGGGAGCCACTCCCCCTGCCCAGCTTCTGCATGTGACCAGAGGCTCCCAGCTGGGAAGCGGGGCCGCAATTGGTGCTGGGAGCCTCTGGTCGCGTGCACAAGCTGGGCGGGGGGGAGTGGCTGGGAGTCCCAGCCCCTGCCCCGCCTGGCTTTTGCATGCGACCACAGGGCTCCCAGCACCAATCACAGCCCCGCCCCCGCCAGGCTTCAGTCCAGCACCCAGTTGGAAATTCAGAAAATACCGGACATTGCACGTGCCCAGTATTTTCTGACTTTTTCTACCAGACAGACGGTGCAAATACCGGACTGTCCCGTAGAAAACCGGACACCTGGCACCCCTACTCTGCATAGGTCCTTTCCAGTAGCAGTTCAAAGCTGCGTTCAGCAGGTGCCCCTTTCAAAGGCAACCTGCCCTGTGCTACACACAACAATGGAAACATTTCTGCAGAGATTTCCTCCCTTTGCATCTTCAAACTTCTTTGAGATTGGTTGTTAGTTTTCAGGCTTTTCTGTCTTTCAGCTCTAAGCGTCTCTTCCTCCTGGGTTGTTTATCACTCATCCTCCCAGCTCTCCTGCCACCAAAACATCTCAATCTTCTTGTATATGGCTTCATGAGTGGAATAATCTGAGATATTTCCTCTATCCCACTTCTCCCTCAGAGTGCAGAAGGTAGGGGCCTATTTGCCATGAGCAAGCGATGAATTCATGGAGTCCTCTCTTGAGAGTAGAAATGGAAAGACTGGGTAACCGTAGCTAAAAATCCTAATATAGGCCAGAATCTGGGATTACAAAGAGGTCCTGGTTACTGGCTGGGGAAGAGATAAAGGAAGAAATGCGGAGCCCTAAGGCCTACTACAATCAAATCATTGCACAGTAGTTGGCCGTGGGGCTGCCAGTTTGGCTGGGCATGTTCCTGGGGGTTTTATCACACAACAATCTGCAATTAAAGATTAATTTAATTCCCTAGTGGTCAGTAATAAGCTTAGCTGTGAGCACCAAGGAGGCACAAATGTGGACCAGGAAAAAAAATAACCGGTATCATTTCAGCTAGCCACTCTTATCCCTTGTGTTATAAGCAAGATTTGAGTACAGTCATCTGAAAAATTTTCAACTTAGGATGAATGGGAGGGCTCAGGACAGAAGATAGGAGAGTTTGGGGGGCCCAGGGCAGGGGTGGGGATGTGTGGGGATTCAGGACAGGTACTGGGGGGAGGGGGAAGAGGAGTCTACAGCCACGGCACTACCCAGCTGCTGGATTCCGCAGGAAGGCTGGAGCATGGTGACTGTGCTGCCCAGCTTCATGAACACCCGGGGCTGGAGCTTGGATGTTCTGGGGCTGTGGGTGCCAGCTTGGGCCCACCAGAGCGGGGACCTCAAACCCCCCCCACACACACCATCCCCAGCTATCTGATGCTGGGGCAAGGGACACTGGGGGAGGTAGTTTGGGTTCCTGTGGGGGAGGAGGGGCATATCCAACACTGGCATGGGAATTTTATCTATGTAGGGTGGCTGGCAGCATCCAGAGGTCCTCCCCTACCGCACAGCTGACCCCTCTCATACCAGTGTGCCACCCCCAGCTGCACCGGCTTACTTCCACCCATCTATGATCCATGGCAGCTCTGTCTGTGCATTCTGGTCTGACAAAAACCTACCATGTGCACTTGGTTCTTTATTCTTTAAGCTGACTTTCTAGACAATATTGTCCGGTCATCTATGTACTAGGGGAGTAGCTGGTGAGCTGTCAGTGCCTGCTAGGTAGCTCAGGAGAGAGAAGGTGCCTTGGCTTGTGTTTGAAATATTTGCAGTTGCTTTTGTGTTCCTGCTTCTTTGGTGTGTGGCACACAATCCAGCATGTGTGGAGTGATCTGTCCCAAGTCTGAGGGAAAGACCTTTACAGACACCTTGTGTTTTTCTGCTTTTATCCCATCTCTAAAGCTAAGGTTATGTTTTCAAACTAGCATCAGTAGGCCCTTAGGCCTTCTTTGAACTAGTGTTTAAGGCCCTGAAAACAAAATAATTACTTGGGCAACATTCCTATTAAAGCTGACAGGAATTTTCCAGGAGAAAGGACCTTTGTGGGGTCACATAGAATCAGAGATCATCAAGTCCAGTCCCCTTCCCTCTCAGCAGGACCAAGCACCAGATCATCCCTGATAGATGTCTGTCCAACCTGCACATCTCCAGAGATGGAGATTCTGCAATCTCCCTATGCAATTTATTCCAGTGTTTAACCACCCTGACAGTTAGGAAGCTCTTCCTAATGTCCAACCTAAACCTCCCCTTCTTGTCCTATCAGAGGCCAAGAAGAACATTTTCTCCTTCCTCCTTGTAACACTTGTCACATGGCTGAGGTGAGGTCCTTGTCTAGGGCAGGGTAAGGCACCCACCTCAGGTCTGTCACGCTTAGTCACCCCTTTTTGTGTAAACATTTTTCATGTATAAGGCAACACTTCCTCCCTTTTTTCCCTGCCTATCCTTCCTGAGCAAGCTGTACCCTTCTATACCAATATTCCAAACGTGTATTATCCCACCAGGTCTCTGTGATACCAACTGTGTCATAGTTGTGTTTATTTGTTAGCATTTCAAGTTCTTCCTGCTTATTTCCCGTACGTCTTGCATTTGTATAAAGGTATCTAAGATACTGATTTGATTTTGCCCCCCAGTTCTGCCTTGTCCCTCCTTTATCTCTGCTATTATAGCCCATGCCCCCTCCCATTTCTGACCCAGATCTCTATGTTTTTCACTTACCTGTGGGCTTTGGTCACTTGCCGCCATCGAACCTAGTTCAAAGCCCTCCCCACTAGATTAGCCAGTCTATGTCCAAATACTCTGTTCCCCTTCCTCAAAAGGTGAACCCCATCCCTGCTTAGCAGGCCTTCTTCTTGGAACAGCATCCGGTGGCTAAGAAAGCCAAAGCCCTCCTAGTGACACTATCTTCGCCACCAGGCATTTACCTCCAGGATGCACCAGTCTCTGCCTGGTCCCCTTCCTTTGACAGGAAGAACTGAAAAGAAAACACCACCTGCACTCCAGACTCCCTTACCCCTGCTCCCAGAGCCCTGTAGTCACTCTTGATCTGCTCAAGGTCACACCTTGCAGTATCATTTATGCCCATATGGATGAGCAGCATGGGGTAGTAGTCAGAGGGCCGAATAATCCTTGATAATGCCTCCATAATGTCTCGGATATGGGTCCCTAGCAGGCAGCATACCTCCTGAGATGTCACATCAGGGCAACAGATGGCCGCCTCCGCCCCTCTCAGAAGAGAGTCTCCAACCTCCACTACCCTATGTTTCTTCCTTGCAGTGGCGGTACAAGGCTTCTCCTCTTCTGCCTTAGGGGAGATTTCTTGTCTCCCATATCCGGAACAGCGTAACAGTTCTCCAGAACCATGGTGGGAGGGTTGGGAGCAACAACCACTGCCTGCTGCCAGAAGTAACCAGCTGCTAGTGTCCCTCCTGAGCCATCTCCTCCACCAGTGGTGTGTCAGCAGTCTCTTGTAATGGGGTAGCAGCCTCAGCCGTCTCCACATGAATACTCTCAAGGAATTCCTCATGGGCTTGGATGTTCCTCAGCCTAGCCACTCTCCTGTAGCTCTCCCACCTGCTGCCTGAGAGATTCCACCAGCAGGCACTTTTACATTGGTTGTCCCCCCAGATTGGATTTCAGTACGTGGGAATTGCAAGCCACAGTCCCTGCAAAACCACACTGGGATCTGGGTAGAGTCATCTGTGGTCAGGTGGTCTGTCTGGCTACAGGCACAGATAGAGGAGGCTGGCACAGGTGTTGTGGGTGTTCCTAACTATATTAGGACTCCCTGGTTGCTCTGCCTCTGGCTTTTAAAACCTGCTCCCCTAGATCAGGCCTACTCCCTTGTTAGCCACAAGGGGAGGCTGATCAAGAGTAATCAAGGGAACAAAGGATCAAACACTCCCAGACACACAATCCCACCTGCCACAGTAACTGAAATCACCTGATATCAGAAACAAAATGCAAGCAAACAAAATGCAAGGCAAACATCCCAACTGTTACAAGCCTGGAGAGCAGCTTGTGGCTGTAAACAGCAGTGACTTTCCATACATTTATCTAGTACCTTTCAGTAGCAAAATGTTTCTCAGAGATTGGTGTCCCTTAATATTATATGGGAGATACAATCCATTGATACATTGTATCTCCTAGCATTATTCCCAACCTGCAAACATCTAGAGAGTGACAATGCAGGCCCCTATGCAAGAATTTCTGTGGGGGTGCTTTTTTTTTTTTTTTTTTTTTTTTTGTAAATGTGAACTGCAATTTTTTTCAATCTAAAAGGCGTTCAAAATAGTCATGCAATGAGTGTGCATAGGAGAGGTTAAAGAAAAATTTGAATGGAAACAGTGAATTTTGTTAACATACTAAAAAATTATACAATAATAAAGGTTTTATAGAAATTACCCTCTGGGATCTTGCTGTAATACTGTAAGCAAAAAGTCCCCTGCAGCCTGGGAGGGCTGAGGCAGAATCAGCCCATCTGGCCAGGCCACAGCTGTGGCAGCCCAGCCCGAGCCATGGGAAGGGCTGGTGGCTGCCCCGCTTTTGCTAGGGTATCCTACCCCTGCCCTGGCCACGCTCCTGGGATGGGGGGATCAGCACCAGCCTTCCCCCAGCCGGCCAGAGCATGGGGGAGGGAGCCTTGGGCAGCACATCACTCCCCCCTTCCCCTGGCCAGCCAGAGCAGGGGGAGGGGAAGAAGCTGAGACAATGTGTTTCTCCAACCTTCCCCAGCCAGGCTGGAGTCAGGACCATGAAGGGTGTGTTCACAACCTTCACACACACATTTTGCGTACATATTGCACTGTGCTTAGAGAAGTCTACCCCAGTGTCCTGTCACAGAGTGCTGTGAGTTTTCTGCAAAACCTGGCATAGAATCTTTGGGAGCTGTTGATCTTGGTTGTTCAGGAGCATTCCATGGCATGGGAGATGCTTTTATATCTAACTTCATAGTGCTACTTTGTCTGAGGAGGAAAGACTAGGGCAAACCAATCTGGGTTTTGTACAGCACCTAGTACAGGCCTGGGCAGAATACGGCTCACCTCGCCACTAGATCTGGCCCACAGAGGCAGTGGGGAGCCCCAGGCAGAGTCCCCTGCTTGCCCCATAGTCTTCAGAAATGCAGTTGTGGGGCACTTTCTCTTTGGGTGCGTCTACACTGCACCGTTATTTCAAAATAATTTCGAATTAATGGACAGCTTATTCTGAAATCTGTAAACCTCATTCTAGGAGGAATAACACCTATTCTGAAATAGCTATTTTCAAATAAGGCGTGTGTAGATGCTCCACTTCTGCCATTTTGAAGTAGCTCCTCACCTGGGCCATTCTAAGTTATTCCTCCCCAGTGCCTCCTGGGGAACTAAATCAAAATATCAAATCTACAGTAGGGGAGCCTGCCTCAGACTAAGTTTGAGGCTTCCCTACAGTGTAGACATGCTATTTTGAAATAAACTATTTTGGAATAACTATTCTGAGTCCAGAGGGGGGAGAGGAAGATTTAGACGCTGTTCCCGCCCCCAGCATAATCCTATTGGCGGTTTCTGGACAGAAACTGGACAATGGGAGCTGCCTGTTTGAATAACAGGCAGCTATGAAGCACAACCCTCCTGCTCAGTTACTCACTCAAGCACATGACCGAACAGGCAGAAACATTTTAAGCTCTGCAAGCAGGCAGGCTGGTTTGGCTCCTGGTTGGTACATCTTCTGGCCAGAACCTACCTCTGGCACCCCAGCCCCTCTCTTCCCCAACTCTCTGCCCCCCACTCATGCCCCGCTACTCCACATGCACCCATACCACCTCCCAGATCTGGCACCCCAATCTCCTGCCTGAGATCACAATCTCCTCCTACCCTAGGTCACATCCCAAAACCCTGTGCCCCAGTTTCCTGTCCTAGGTTACAACCATCTCCTTCACCCAAACTCCCTCTCAGATTCCATTCTCCCCCCTGTACCCAAATCCCTTACCCCAAGCTCCCTTCTGCACCCAACCTCCATCCCAGACCCTGCACCTCCCCCATTAATACCATGGAAGAGTGCGCCCTCGACTACTTTCCAAAATCTTGGAGTGCCCCCCCATCACAAATTATTGCCCATCCCTCACCTAGTACAATGGGATTCTGATCCATGAGTGGGGTTTTGTGGAATTGCTCCAATGCAAATAGTAAATAATGCAAAGTAATCAGTGCTAAGTGAAAATGCTGCACTATTTCACCAGAGTTGATATTGTAACTGCCTTAGATGAACCATTCTGTCCTGGAGCCAGTCACTCCTCACTGAATCTGGCATCTGGGTGGATAACTAGCTTTCACTTAATGATCACTTTCCAATATATTAAATATGTGCAGTGGAACTGTACCATGTGAAGAGCAGTATCAAAGCATCAGGTGTAGGCCTGCTTACCTGTCCCTAATCCAGTCCCAATTTCCAGCACCATCCTAGCAGCCCTTGCTTTCCTTTAAAACTGAGCTGTAATTTGGTAGATTGAGCACAGACTGGGAAGAGAGACCTTGAGGTTCTGTTCCCAACTTTGCCATTGGACTGTTGAATAACCGTGGCCACTTCCCTTAACTTTGGTGTGTCATTTGTCCTTTCTGTAAAACTGGGATACTAGGCTTAGGAAGATTTGTGTAGCGCTTTGAGGCCTATTGAAAAGTGCTATATAAAGCCATGTTAATAAAAGTAATTGTCCCAATGCCTCAGATACAACTCTCTCAGCCTCCAGCAGTAGCTGGGTACCAGGAATGGACTGTACAATCCCATACACCTTCTGCATCACTCCATGAGCATTCTCATCAGTTTTCACCAATCTCCACTTGACAATTTATCCATTTCCTTAAATTGGCTATGGGTGTTATGAGTTCCCATTACCTGCTTCTGACTAACCCTTCCCAATCTGCTCAATAAAAAGCCACCTGTGCTCAACTCAGGCAACTATAAATGAATGCCCTCTGTCCCTGAAATGTGGGACATTAATGCAAATTCTAGGCATAAAAACCTCCAACAAGAAAACAGGCCCCAGGATTGGCATGGCTCTGTTTAATTAATTGATGAACTGTGGGACCCGATTAGAAGTTTCTCTCTCTCTCTTCTTCACCCTCAAAGGTTATTTGTCCATGTCTATGCTGAACTGGGATGTGCTCCTTTACCTTCAGATTTCAATCCACCGGTACATGTTCTTCACGGTAACCTCACCATGGTATTAAAAGTGACCTGTGAAGAGTTTTTAAAAGCGTGGGCCTTTTGTTTCTTCATCATGTAAATGTTCTGGATGATTTTTGTTTTGTCAGTTTCTTTTCTGCTTGTTTGTTTCCTTGGAAATATTACAAAGACCAAGCCTTGCCTTGGAAGAGGAGAATTGACAGTGGAGCTTCCTCAGGCTTGAACCTGAAGTAGTGAGTTGTTTAAATCTTTCCAAACTAGCCAATTAGCCTGTCATAAGACGGGATTTTCAGGTCTCTCCTCCATGTCGGTCTTCTCTCCTGAGCCTCCGGTCTCTCGCTCCCTCTCTCTCTCTCTCTCTCTCTCTTTCCTCCTCCTACTGCCTCTCTCTCTCTCTTTCTCTCTCTCAGCTCTCCTCCGCTTCCTGCCTCTCTCTTTCTCTTCTCCTCCCCCTCCTGCCTCTCACTCAGGGGACCGCGGAGCCCAAACAGCCATTTGGGCTCCGCACTCCCCGTGCTGCCTGGGGAGCGTGGAGCCCAAACGTCCGCTTGCGCCACTTGCTCCCCTGTGGCGGCCAGGCTGAGCAGCGCAGAAGTCAGCCGAGCGCCACGGCGGGAGGCGAAGGGGGGCGGGGTGGTGACGTTCATGGCCAGGGGGTGGGGCCTGGAGCCACTGTCATGCCACACGTCACCGCCCTGCCCCCCTTCACCTCCCGCCGTGGCGCTTGGCTGACTTCTGTGCCGCTCAGCTGGGCCGCTGCGGAGGAACAAGCGGCCGTTTGGGCTCCCCCGCCGCGGCCCAGCTGAGTGGCGCAGAAGTCAGCTGAGCACCATAGTGGGAGGCGAAGGGGGGCAGGGCAGTGACGTACACGGCCAGGCCCTGCCCCCTGGCCATATATGTCACCACCCTGCCCCCCTTCCCCTCCCACTGTGGCGCTCGGCTGACTTCTGCGCCGCTCAGCCAGGCCACCGCAGGGGAGCAAGCAGCGCAAGTGGCCGTTTGGGCCCCGCGCTCCCCATGCAGTACGGGCCGCCCAGAGGGAATAGCCAGCATTTCAGAATTACAGAGTCTCAGACATTGGGCTACTATATCTTTCCAAATGAAAGCTGTCAGTGGAATACTTTAAAAATAAAAGCCCATTTGAATCAAAGAGTTTCAACTACCTAACTAAAAAGCTCTTCTCCCTTCTCCATCAGAGGTTCTTACAAGGCCACTAATTCTCCATAAGAACATAAGAACGGCCGTACTGGGTCAGACCAAAGGTCCATCTAGTCCAGTAGCCTGTCTGCCGACAGTGGCCAGCACCAGGTGCCCCAGAGAGGGTGGACCGAAGACAATGATCAAGCGATTTGTCTCCTGCCATCCCTCTCCAGCCTCTGACAAACAGAGGCCAGGGACACCATTTCTATCCCCTGGCTAATAGCCTTTTATGGACCTAACCTCCATGAAATTATCTAGCTTCTCTTTAAACTCTGTTATAGTCCTAGCCTTCACAGCCTCCTCTGGCAAGGAGTTCCACAGGTTGACTACATGCTGTGTGAAGAAGAACTTTCTTTTATTAGTTTTAAACCTGTTACCCACTAACTTCATTCGGTGTCCTCTAGTTCTTCTATTATGGGAACTAATAAATAACTTTTCTTTATTTGCCCTCTCCACCCCACTCATGATTTTATATACCTCTATGATATCCCCCCCTCAGTCTCCTCTTTTCTAAACTGAAAAGTCCCAGTCTTTTTAACCTTTCTTTATATGGGACCCATTCCAAACCCCTAATCATTTTAGTTGCCCTTTTCTGAACCCTTTCCAAGGCCAAAATATCTTTTTTGAGGTGAGGAGACCACATTTGTACACAGTATTCAAGATGTGGGCGTACCATAGTTTTATACAGGGGCAGTAAGATATTCTGGGTCTTATTTTCTATCCCTTTCTTAATAATTCCTAGCATCCTATTTGCCTTTTTGACCGCCGCTGCACAGTGTGTGGAAGTTTTCAGGGAACTATCCACGATAACTCCAAGATCTCTTTCCTGATTTGTCATAGCCAAATTAGCCCCCATCATACTGTACGTATAGTTGGGGTTATTTTTCCCAATGTGCATTACTTTACACTTATCCACATTAAATTTCATTTGCTCTTTTGTTGCCCAATCACTCAGTTTGGTGAGATCTTCTTGGAGTCCCTCACAGTCTGCTTCTGTCTTGACTATCCTAAACAGTTTGGTATCATCTGCAAACTTTACCACCTCACTGCTTACCCCTTTCTCCAGATCATTTATGAATAAGTTGAACAGGATTGGTCCTAGGACTGACCCTTGGGGGACACCACTAGTTACCCCTCTCCATTCTGAAAATTTACCATTTATTCCTACCCTTTGTTTCCTGTCTTTTAACCAGTTCTCAATCCATGAAAGGACCTTCCCTCTTATCCCATTGCAATGTAATTTACACAAGAGCCTTTGGTGAGGGACTTTGTCAAAGGCTTTCTGAAAATCTAAGTATACTATATCTACTGGATCCCCCTTGTCTGCATGTTTGTTAACCCGTTCAAAGAACTCTAAAGTGTCTTTGTGCAGGAAGAGCTGTCAATATGTGATATTTCTTATGTAGAGGGGGAGTATTAAAATATTTGGGGAGAAAGGGAAGTTAGGAAAAGATGGGGGGGTGAATACTTATACATTATAAAGAACCAAAACCAAACTAAATGAATAATGGTGCGTGGGAAGGATAGATTCCAGGGGGCAGGATAGAGTATTCACAGGGGGTGGGGTTTTTTTTGTTTGTTTTACATTTTACAGGACACGTATGCAGTTGTCTTTATTGTTGGGAACTGTGCTCCAGCCAGCCAACTGAAATGTTTCCAGTGCCGTGGTTGCCTTTTGGCTTCCCCGATGCAACATGTGGCCCCATATCTCCTTGTTGCCTCTTCTGTCAGGTATACGGCAGGTGTGATCCACATCATACAGATGGGGAAACTGATGCACAGGAATGGTACATGAGTTGTACAAGGTGACTCACCAAGCCAACAGCTGAATGGGGAACAGAATCCAGATTCTTTATTGCCAGTTCTCCGACTTTTAACACCTTGGCAATGCTGCTCCCTTTAATATAAGTAGACTTTATTATTACCCATGCTGGGATTTGGCCAACAACATTCACATGTCACTCTTCTCTTGTCTGATTTTCCAAGTGGCCTAGAACTTGATTGTCTGTCTCATCAGACAAACCCTAGCACCAGACTCTGTACTGACTCAGAGGGAAGTGATTCACCAGCCTTATTTGCTGCATGTAGTTGTTCCTTAGGTCTTCTCCACATCAGGAACATTAACCAGCAGAGTGATTCCAGACTAAGAATGCTACAATAGTGCCCCATGTGGACACTCTATACCAGAAGAAATTTGGCAGAATTATTCTGCTTTGGAAAGGGAGTAATTATTCTGGATTAAAATCTCTTCTATTCTTAAATAGCATCCACATAGGATTAGTGATGGTGGTTAATTTCTCCTAGGTAGGCAAGGACTTAGCAAAGTCACACCCAAGAACTGACCTGAATCAACCAACTTAGCATGTGAGATCTGCCAGGATTCCCATGAAAGACTAAAAGATTGCAAGCCAACTGGTATGAGCTTACTTGTGTTTTGAATCATCTGGCCTTCCTTTCAGTCATCCTTTTCTAAGGTAACTCAATATTCCACTGCGCCCAGGTGAGGCCACCTTATTAGTCATCAGAGGCAACTGGAAAAATAGCCTAGATTTAAAACTGCCAGGCTATATCAATTTTGTGATCATCACAATGCAGCTGTTAACCTTGGATTCTGTCTGCCATATTTAGGGGACTTTTTATGGTAATGTAATAACCACCATCTCCAATGCAGCTGAACATCAGAAATATTCACACACATCAGTCATTAAATGGCAGTCTGGCTATTTTAGTTCTTTGGAAAACTAGATAATTCCCAGGTCTTTGTATGGGGGGGGGGGGAGTGTATGGGTGTGTGAGAAGGGTTATCTGATGTGCAAAAGGAATGGAAGAGATTGGCTGATGAGAGAGCGCCGGGAATCTGGAATGGAACCAGCACATTTGCCTCTGAACGGTCTGGCTGATATCACCTGCTTCCTGGCTGTCCGCTGATGTCTTCCTACACAGGCCAGAAAGATGTGAGAAATGGCAGCTGGAGCTTTCCAGAAGAGGTAGAAAACACAGTGCATATCTAGGCCTGGGCAATGAAGGCTAGAGGCCAAAAAGAGACAGACAAGCAGCATAGATCTGTTGACCCATGGGACCTTCTGGCATGATTGGAGAGAGGGACAAGAACATGCCCATCCTTGCTTGGAGAGAGAGAAGAGGGATTCAGGTACTAAGACAAACATTCTCCTCTTCAGAGCCCAAGTTCTGTAGCCCCATGCTCTGAGTGTCCCTAGCCTGTTTACCAGAAGCTGGGAGTGGATGATAGGGCCTGGATCACTTGATAGTTACCTGTTCTGTTCATTCTGCCTGGGCACCTGGCACTGGCCACTGTCAGAAGTGGCCTGACCCTGTATAGCCGTTCTTATGTTCCTAAGTGTGTAGAACAGAGGACAGTCCTCCTCCCCTTCAGCACTATAAGGGTTACCTGACTCCTGCCTCCCCTGTGAGTTGGATGACAAGCCTGGTTCTTGTAATCTTATTCACAGGGTTTCCATATCCAACTTCTACCAGTTTAAAGGCCTCACAGAGAGGTGTGTGACACACATTGGCTCTGCCAAAAGAATGGGGTGGGCAAAATGTGATAAGCACCACTTATGTGACTGCAGGATTGTATCCCACCTCAGAGGGAGAGGTGAAATTTCCCAAGTTTGCCTTAGATGTCAGAAACACTGCACAAGGCCAAAACTTCATTGGACAGAACACACAGAACCCAACACAACCCTGAGTCATATCTGGCCCATTTGGAGGCCTGTTCCATTCTAGTTGCTATTTCTCTAACCAGAGCTGTCCATTAACACTCCCCACAGCTATTTTAATGAAGTTCTACTGAGCTTCAGACTGGGTGGCTGCTGAGAATTGCCGCTGTGGGGTATGTGATGAAATGGTTTCCTCCCAGGCTATGATAGCAGCCTGTCCCCTGATCAAGCACTTGGAAGGAATGTCAAGGGAGCAGCCACATTCCCTTTTACCTGGCATTATTCTCCAGCTGGTGGCTGACAGCTGCAGCCCTTGTGTGAAGCTCCTACCACTTCCCTACCTCTTATATACTGGTACAGACTTTAAGGCTGGTATCCTCTCCATGTTTCCAGCTGCTGCTTCTGTGCATTTCTTGCAAAGAACCTGCCCAATGCTAGAAGCAGCTGGAAATGGAGGAAGAGGCCACAGTATGTGACCTCCCTGCCCTCAGTGGGTCATGGACCAAATTGGGAACTGCTGAACTAAAGCATTCCTGCACGTTCCCCAGGCTGGTTGATACTATGTCCCAGAATATGGGGTGGTGGTGAGAACAGCTTGATGTAAATAAGGAAATAGTGGAACAAACAGTGATAGTTGTTTGCAATGTTGTTGTAAGTCATGTTGATCCCAGGGTATGAGGCCATGTATGCACTGCAGACCTTAGTGTGACACAAATGTACCACTGCAGCTGTGTGGCGGGAAAGTCTCCCATGTAGTTCGTCTCTGCTGGCAGGAGAGAGCTCTTCTGTCAATATATTTAAGACCCCTCCGCCCCAGGAAGTGGTGGCAGTTATGCTGGCTGAACATCTCCTGCCAACAGTGTTGTGCACACTGGTGCATTTGTTGGTGAAACTGTCAGTCAGGGGGGTGTTTTTCCCATACCCCTGACCAGGGGCAGCCCATGGATGTAGGCAACCTTGGCAGTTGCCTAGGACGCCGCATTAAATGCGGCACCCAATGATGACATCACTTCACACATTGAGGGCTATGGAGGTGGGAGTACCGCTCGCGCATTCCACCTAGGGTGCCAGTTGCCGGCAGCTTTCCTCGAGCCGCTCCTGCCCCTGACTGACAAATTGTTACCAACAAAAGAGCTCATGTACACACAGCCTCAGAGACAAGGCTAGTGAAATATCTTTTACTGGACCAACTTCTGGTAAGAAACAATCGTTTATGCTGCACCAGTTACCTGAAGAAGAGCTCAGTGTAGCTCAACAGGTCTTTTTAAAATCACCAACAGAAGTTGATCCAATTAAGGATATGACTTCACCCACTGTGTCTCTCCAGTGCTTGTTGCCTGTTGAGGCACAGCATGGGGGAGGGAGAAGCCAGATACCAGAGGAAATTAGACACTGGAGGACAGCTGTTCTTCTCTCATCACGTAGGAGCCAGAAGACAAAGTATAGATGAGAACATGGAGAAAGGCTTCAGCTTTATTTCAAAAGTATTTTCCTACTAGTATAAATACACATTTTCAAAATCAGTTGAGTTAAATTGGTTGCAAATCCCTATTAGATGAACTTCAACTGGTTTAACGTATGTTTATGCTGGCACCAATCTGCCACAGATGGCATCACTGGTGCATCTGGGATTAAATTGCAACAAGGGAGGTTTAGGTTGAACATTAGGAAAAAATTCCTGTCAAGGTGGTTAAGTAAAGGAATAAGTTACTTATGTAGGTTGTGGAATCTCCATCACTGGAAATATTTAAGAGCAGGTTAGAGAAACATCTATCCAGGATGATCTACATCAGGAATGGGCAAGAGGCAGCTAATGGGCCATATCTGGCCCACCAAGCCACTGGATCCGGCCTACAGCTGCCTCGCTGGCACCCTTACAACACAGCAGTTGCAGATGCTTTAAAATGCAGGCTGCTAATTGCTCTCTAGTCTAGGCAGGGAGGAGAAAGTTTCATGCACCATCCCTGTCTCCTATCAAAATCTTCCAGCCCCCATTGGCCAGTCTCAAGCTAATAGGAGCTGAGAAATTATGCTGAAGGCAGGGGCAGTGAATGGGAACCATCTTGCTCTCTTATTCACCCCTCACTGTGCTCAATCAAAGCCACATGGAACCGGCTACCCAGCACATAGGCAGGGATCCCATCTCAGGTTCCTGCAAGGCTGGGGGCTAGGAGCTGCCTAGGTAAGTGCCTCCCAGCCAGACCCTGTTTCTGGCACTCCACCCCTTCTTTTCCCCAACTATCTGCCCTAGGCCACCACCCAAACCCTGTCTCCCCACTTCATCCAGGTCACAACTCCCCCTCAGACTTTCTACCCCCTTCCCCAGGCCAGAATCCTCTCCAGCACACATACCCCTCCCTGACCCTGCACCTTATCACATACCCCTCCCTGACCCTGCACCTTATCACCACCCAAACCCTCTACATCCCTTCCCCCAACTTCCTCCCAGACCCTGCACCCCTTTTTATGTCCCATTCACCAGGCCAGAATCTTCTCCTGTACCCATAACCTCTCTTGGACCCTTCACCCCAAACCTCAGATCATAACCCCCCCTCTTTCACCCAAACCCCACACTCCCTCCTGTACCTGTCCTCTATCCCAAGCTCTCATCTACACCCCACCTGCTGTCCTAGACCCTTGACCACTTACCAAAATCTTGGAGTGCCCCCCCACCCATTACAAATTATTGCCCTGATAATAGATCTAGATAGTGTTTGGTCCTGCCGTGAGGGCAGGGGACTGGACTTGATGACCTCTTGAGGTCCTTCTAGTGTTCTATGATTCTATACCAGCTGCTAGCCTCTAATGGCTGAATCAGGGTCAATCACTGAGTTAATAAGATACAGATTTTAAAAGATATTTATGCTCACGGACCACACTGATTTCAAAAGGAGTCAAGCACCTATATATCTTTCAAAGTCTGAGACTGTCTGTATGCACATTTTTTAAAGACCAATAGATTTGTTTCAATATATTTCTTCTGCCAAATGTAAATAATTTAACAGCTATATTAATAACACCCGTCTGGGGGAGAACAAAATGCCAGGGTGTTCTATGCTAGACTCAAAAATAAACTTTTGTAATTTCCCCCTCCCTGTTTCAATGTATTTATATCATATTCTTCACCTTTATCTTACATTATATATTGTATTTCTAAGATTTTGTAATACACTATAATAAAGAGTAACATTTTAGTAAGCTGCCAGGAATTAAGGTGAGAAAACAATCAACTATGGCTCCTTTTCAGTAGTTACTGTGCCACAAAGATGTCAGGAAGCTAAATCATAAATGAAAGAAGGTTCTTTGTTGTTTGGCTAATTCATTACCTAGCCTTTGTGGAAGTTACCCCCTGTCCCTCATATTCCTTTATGTTCAACTTTAGGGTGCACTGCAGCTGTCCATCATGCAGTGCCAAAGAATATGCAGGGTCTTCATGTGTTTGGGTGGGATATGAATTATGACTTGGAAGAAAAAAGTTGCCCTCAGAAGTCAGGTCTTCTACTCTTCGTGGCAGTGTGGCAATCTCTGCACTCACACAATGCTCTGAGTCAGTTTTGGCTTTAAGTATGAGGAGGGTGTGATGAGGTTACTCCATCTTTCCTCAGTGTGGGCAACTGCTTAATCATGTTCACTCCCAACCGATGTCAGAAGTGGCATTTCCAAATATGCCTTTGCAGTACCACTGCGTTGGAAGCTGCAAGCTGTGCTGTCTGCTATTAACCGGAACTCCGGGGTTCCAGTAGTATTACAGATATTTTCTAGTCAATACTCCACTACTGCTGGATATTAAAATCCCTTATTACACATTTAAATTAGCATCTACTCTTGGCACAATAGAGATCTACGAACCTGGTATTTTACCAACTAGAGGAAGAGTTCCTACCAATTTCCATCACATTTCTGAGCAGCCTACATGCTAGTCTTCAAAGAACCACCCTTGTATCGCTGTTACCCACATTTTTCATTCCCCGTTTGTGATCACTATTCTTCCAAGAGCAGGACAGCTGGCTCCTGCTGGCAAAGAGCAGCTAGCTGCACAAGAGACCTGATAGTGGCACAGCTGTTAAGCCCTGTAATGTAGGCATGGCCTCAGTGTACTGTAGGACCATCACCTTCCCAATGGCATGGGGAAAAAATTAGCAGGTCATACCACAGCCTCAAAGGAAAACTGCACAAGACATGCCTGGGAAATTAAATTTGACTTTGCTACACACTAAATATCATGGGCTGAACAGATGTTGGAAAGATGGCTTAGTGTGACAATTCATAAGAAAACTGCTCTGCTCTCCCCACTATGACTGAACAGATGTGAACAGGCCATTTAACATTTAACGGTTGAAAGCCATGTGTGCTATGTATGCTCAACAATCTGTTCCACCTTGTATTTAGCTAGACACCGTTTCCCAGAACTGAAGAGCTCTGTTGGCTCAGAAGCTTGTCTCACCAGCAGGAATAAAAGATATTACCTCACCAATCTTGTGTCTTGCCAGCTAAGCTCACTTTATGCCTGAATGAGCATTCATACAAAGGTTTGGTGTACTTGAACATGCACGGACTTTGTATAGTTGCAATGCCCTGTTCCATGTGTTTCCATCCAAATGCTAAGGGACTGCAATGCAAGAGCTTTCTGCAGGTTTGTTTGCTCAAAGCAATGTGCAGTAGTATAAGAGGTGCAGTGTTAACAGGGTCACTGAGAGATTTAATTGTATTTTGTAAAGATGAGCAATGGCCATGGGTTACTAAGTGGCAGCTGAAAGCCCTAGATCAAAAAATAAAAAACTAGAATAGCACAGGTTCAGCAAAAGGTGACTCCTCCCTGAGAATCTAACCCGTCCCCCCCCGCCCCCCACCTTTTCTTGCCTTTACCTTACCATTATAAATTTTATGGGGGCATCAGCTGGCCATAATCTAAACTCCCAGGATTACATTCTACAGCTCAAAGAACCCAAACCCCTCAGCCCAAGCTTCATTTCTTCCTTTGCTGCACTCTTGCGTAATGCAGCAGACTTTGGCTTTAGCCAAGCGCACAGATGTGACTGTCACTTGTACGTTCCAAGATTATGCTAGGTCTCCACCTTCCATAGCTGTGAGGCCAGGGTCAGTAGAGAAAGGCCCCAGAACTATTTAATGGCACTAAGCAGCAAAAGTTTTCCTGTTCCTATACAAAGTAACAATCCCTAAAACGCATAGCACTGGGAATAGCTACAGTTACAATGCAGTTTATCTGTTAAGAGTCCAGTTTACAGGAACTGTCTGAAAGGTACGTAACAATCAAGTTTTCAAAGGGGGAAAAGCAGGCTACCGGTGAACAGAAAGGAGCCAGGCTGCCATAGCTGCCAAACACATAGCTTCTCTATAGCACCTATTTTGGCTTTGATTTAAAAAGCTACAACATAACGGAACCAACTTGTAGCAGCTTAATTCAGCCCAAACCTTGCTTTTTTACAAAGCAGGATTGCTGTGCCATTTGGATTTTAGTAAGCTGAGGAAAGTAAGCTGAGGCTGTGTCTACACTACAGGGTTCTTCCGTTTTTTTTGTTTGTTTTGGTGGAAGAGCAGACATGCTCTTTTGGAAGCTGTCTTCCTCCTCCGAAGAGGAAGAAGGGCTCTTCCAAAAGCTTTTCCAAAATTTGGCCCAGTGTAGCGGGCCAAATTTCAGAAACGCCTCTTCTGAAAAAAGGCATGCAACCTGTAGAGCACAATTTGCATACCTTTTTCTGATAGATCATTGTAGTGTAGACATAGCCTGAGATGATTTTTTTTCCCCAGTGGCACTTAGCTTGTAATTGACTGAAGCATGAATTGCTAAAAGAATTCCCAAATATGAAGCATAATTTGTGGGGCTGGGAGAGGCACACAACAGAACTATCAATCTGCTTTGAGCTAAGACAAAGAACCACAGCTGTGCCAGAAAGCAGTTATTGCTGCTTACTGAAACATAAGCTATTCATAAAGGGAGAAAACAGCACTCTGCTTAGTGTTATGCAGAATGTCTCAGGTGGCAAAGGACTAGGCTGTGTAGAATTTGGTTTGTTAGTTGGATCATTAGTTTTCCTGGCATGTGCCAGGCACTGACTTGTGAATACTGGTCTGTGCCCCCTCCTACTACCTACCAAAAAGCCATTGCACTGACACTACATGAACAGCAGTCTCTCTTGGTATTTTTAATTTTTTCCTCACATTAGCAAAATACCATATTTATCATATTATGATGTAAAGATGGTTAAGCTAAAGATGGGAACCGTTTCAGGGGCTACATGAATCATAGCCCAAATTGCTTTGAATTCTTTGAGCATTCACCTTCAGCAGCATACCAGGGCTTGCTTGCTGCAAGATCAGCTACAGCAGTGAGCCACGCATTGGTGTTTGCTTGAGAATGACTTATCTATTTTGGCAGAATTTATTAGTGACCAAAAAAAAGACAGTAGAACCATTCTGGCATCATACCATATGACTTCCAGGTGTTAGCTAAGAACAAAACAAGGTAGTAAGGACTTGGTATGGCTGCATGGCTGATAATGCATGCATTTTAACTAACATGCAAGTGCAAGGAAATAGTTTTACTTCAGTTGCTCAACCCTTTCATTCAAACTTTGGAGACTTGGAGAAAAACCCCTTCCACTAGAGGGCCAACATTATGTAAGGAAAAACTTAAGTAATCTTGGAAGCACTTACAAGACTAACAAAACATGCAGATGGTATCATGAGCTTTTGAGAGCACAACCCTCTTCTTCAGAGGACAGGGGTATTAGAAGTCCAGATCTGAAGAAGTGGACTGTGCCCTCAAAAGCTCATGATACCATCTACATGTTTTGTTAAACTTCAAAGTGCTACAAGACTATTTGTTGTTTAAGTTTTTCCTATTACAGACTGTTACCCCTCTGAAGCTTTTGATTATCTAAGGAATGAGTCAGCAGAGTATCACATTTGAGACCCCACATTTTAGAACAGGGTAATTTTTTTTTTTTTTAAACAAAGTTTACATTTAATGAACACTGGTATTTGTCACTTTGGGGTGTGATTTACCAACATTGCAATTATATAACTAAAACCAGTTAACAAGGTGACTTACAGCACTGAGTTTAGTTCTCATCTGGAACTAGGAATGTAATAGTGTATAGTCAATTAACTGATAAGCAAAAGCATATAGCGTAATGCTATAGCATTACTCCCCCCCTCCCCCCCCCCCCACTAAATTTTTTTAGTGGGCTGGACAGGACCTACCCTGCTACAGCTCTGCATTGGCATGTATAGGAGGCAGGCAAGTTCAGTCCCAGCTCACAACAGGTCTGGGAGCTCAAACCTACCCCACCCCCAACCAGGGCTGCTGCCACACTGAACTGCTACTTCTATCAGATGGCAACAGTGTGGGGTGACAGTGGCTGGTCTGCCAGGGGAGCTAGTTCTTAAACTGGCTCCCCTCTCAGGCCAGCTCCCACTGGCCTCTCACACTGCTGCCTCTGATAGTGAGTGGCAGGGGGTCCTTGGGAGCAGGACCAGATTGTACTGGCTGCCTGCCTCACCCCCAGGACTATAAAACAGTCAGCTGCCCTATAAGAACTCATGAGGTGAATTGATTATTCAGTAAACCAATATTTAACATCCCTATGAGAAACAATAATAAAAATTAGTGTCCACATGAGGGAGTTGCTCCTCACATTGTGGTTCTGAGACTGCAAAAAAACTTTCAAGAGAAGCCATTTTTTCATTATTCAGCACTTCTGTCACTTAGGTAAAAGACATGTGAACAGAGCCAAAATGAGAGCAGAAGGGAGCAGCTGGCTCTACCCATTGAGGTAGGCTAACTCATAACATTAACAAGTACCAGTTAACATTCCAAGTCCCTAGAAAGGCTGTCACTCAGGATTTACACCTTCCTCACACACTAACAAGTGAACCTCCCCAGGAATAAAGCTGTGATTATGGGCTAGATGCAGAGTCCCATCTCATTGCTCACTCCTCCTAGGCTGGAAGTTGAATACATAGCTACAGGTATCCAACTGACCAGAAACACACTGGGGGGAGAAATCCATCAGTTTACTGTAACAAGTCTATTCTGACCTAAACTTTTCCCACAAACATTCACTCACCCTTACTAAACCTTTGAAGAAGCTATTGGAAAGGCATACCCAACCCTTCCACTGGGAAGGTGGAGCTATTTTAGTTCTAGGCTAGCTATATTCCCTTATTCAATCTGGACTGCCATAAGATGACAGGCAGAAAGCGCAAGGAACTGTTTTACTCTTGCATCCTAGTGAGGACCAGAAAAGCAATGGGGACATGCTCCAGGTCTGTCAAGCAGATGCATTGTCAAGTGATCATCCTCTAGCCAGGATAACACCCCAATAAGAGTGGGTACAGTATTGAAGATGTTGTAATATTAACCCTCAGCACTACAGACTACCTAAAACAACAAGACAGCACCTTATTTTTGCTAACACTTATTTTCCTATCAAAACCTACTTCATTGGGATTACTTTAGATTGTTCAAATATATTTAGTATCCCACCTATCAAGCCACTTGTCTGCTTAATCCTATCACTGATCAATCATGCACAACTGTTCAGTGAGCATACTGCTTCATGGTTTGGCTGTAGCTGGCTCATGAAGCTATTCTGTATTTTTATATTAAGGTACATTTCCCGCCCTCCACACACAATGCACTAGCTAAAAGTCTGCATCCTAGTGTTCTTTGAAGCCAAATACCCTTGCTTGTTAAAGAAGCTCAGCCAATACTCAGTATTAATAGCTTTAAATTCAGTTTTGTTTTATTAGTTTTTGGTATCTCTTCAAGAGAGTTAATTACTTCAGCTTGCAGAACTGTGGGAGATGCAGAAAGTCCACTTCATTATGATGGCACTTCTTTGGACATGTCCCTTATTCACCTCAGACTACTAGGCTGGTGGATGTTAGGAGCCTGAGCTTGCATTCCAGTGTCTCAAGTAGTGACTTGCATGAAGTCTATTTGAAGGCAGTCTTAAGTTGCAGTGTGCTAGGATCAGGCTATACTACTGACAAGTATAAAGGTCCTTGGCACAACACTTGCAGCAAGCACATTGTAGAGTTCAGCTTAAGAAACACATTAGACCAACAGGCATGACCTAGAATGGGTTTAATGAGTTTATTTTAGACAACCTACATGACAAGTTTTTAAAACAATGCCTCCACTCCAAATCAGGGTCAAAGTAAGTGAATAAAGCTCAAGATGGTATCAGTCCAGTTGCTAGACACTGCTGAGTCCTGGTGTTGTGTTGATGAGGAAAGAGCAGCAGCAAGTTACGACAAGGTGAATCCAAAATAGTTGCTCGGCTTTGTTACTGAAACAAGAATACAATGGTTATTGCATGTTCAGTCAAGCAATGGGGTCTCTACTATCTGGATGTGTTCCCCAATTCAATCTGAACTGCCATGTGATCAGGCAGGCAGAAAGCACAAGGAATTTCCTTTTGCATCACAGTGCAAACCAAGGAGCAGCAGGAGATTTGCTCAAGGTCTATCAGAGGATGCATAGCATTTTTACAAGCTTTCAGAGATACTGATGCTCTGAGCTTTTTTAAGAGGCAACAAATAAAAAGCACCTGGCCACTTAGATTTTTCTCCCCACCCCCACTGTGGGCAGGGCAGTGTGACCAGAAGGTAGCATAACAAGACTAATTTGAATACAAGTTAAGGTTCACAGGGGACATTAGTGCCTAAGTATATGGCTAGTCTTGTGGCATCCTAGAGACTAACACAAATACATATGGTATCATGAGCTTGCAATGGTTTTGCTTATGAAAGATCGTGATGCTATATATGTTAATCTAAGGAGCCACACAACTATTCTTTTTCAAGTTAGACTAACATGGCTACCCCTCTGAGATTGAAGTCTATGGAACAAATCAAAGTGACTCTGAAGAGCTGCTGTGTGGTTGTTTCACTGTAGAGCATTCCAAGAGAACAAGCAGTTTTACTGCTCTCTACCCTAGGAATCAGTGCTAGCCTTTCAGTACACTGGTAGATTGTGAAAACCACATGGCTTTGAGAAGTCAGTGCTGCAGGAGTTAAATGGCATAGTTAGTGCTGTATCAAGCTTTTCAATATCCTCCAAAATTAGAAAACAACTTTGGCTGGCTACTTTTAGACACTTGTAAATTGTCTGATACGCAATAGACTCCTGGATTCATGTGGTTAGATGAATATTCTTCAGTCACTTCAACCTGTAATCCTGCAGTACTGGCCCCATCTAAAGGGAGGTATTTGCTGTGGCAGATTATAGTCAAATACTAGTTTCCCTGTAGAATCAAATATAATTCCATCATGAATACCTGATGACTGGAGAACTGTCATCTGCATCAATCACCATAATCAACAGCAATTCTTCATAGGTTGTGGCCCAACCCAAGAGTTTACCTTTGATTGTAACCCCAGAAACAATACTGCTTATATTAGCGTTTTACTTCATCTTAACAGTGCCTTAGTACTGCTAGGCATGAACCACTAGTAACACTAGAGGGATGGAATTGGGGGAGCTATAAAGGGAACCACCACTATAATGCACACCATGAAATAACTACTGTTCTGTTTACACTGGTATGGAAATCTTGTAGTGGGACCACATCTTTAAGAGGACTTTCTGTACTGTTTCCACTATAATTAAGAGTTTAATGTCAGAAGGAACCATTAGATTGCTAGTCTGACTCCTATATATCCAAGCCATTCCATCAGTTACTGCCCCCCCCATAACCAATGCTATTATATATTTGACCAGTAATGCTAACTCCACAGCCACTCTGAATTAGTAACTTGCAGCAGTGAACATTTCTGTATACAAGGGAAGTTAGCCAAATACTTAACTAGGTTAATAATTTGACTCAAAACTCAGTACTTACACACTTCTCTGTTTCTAAACCATCCTTAAAGAAGATCATATATGGAGTTACTCCATCCTCACGGAAGTCCAGGAGAGCCACCATGCCATCTGGATTCATGTTCTCACCTACAAAGAACTTGGAAGAAGAATTGGTGCTCTTACAACTATGAATGTAGTATGAGTTACCAAACTATTCTATGGATAGCATTTAACAGCCAAAAAAATCTTGTCTACAAAAAGTCTCGATATATGATTTGGGATGTTATATATAGATCAATTAAATAATCAGTTACCAAGATTGTGCAATTACACAATTATTCAATAGTCACTGGAGGTAGGGCCAGCAACCAGTGTGCTCCCAGCCCCATTCCTGGGGAACCCCCTGCTACCCTATGTTGTTGCCTCTGTATCAGAGGCAGCTCCTCAGTAGCAACCTCTGTCTGGGGGGGGGGGGGGGGAAATGCTGACAGAGGCTTCACTGGGGCAGATGGCTCAGTGAGATTGAGTGCTTGCGGGGAGCTGGCTTAAAAACCAGCTCCTCCCCCCCCCTTGCTGCCTCTATCGGGCAGTGGAAGTGCATGTAGTTGATCAGGCTTATTGGTTAATTGTTTATTCAATCCTATGCTAACAACCCTAATATAGATGACAGATGCCATCCACTTCTGATGAATCTAAGCCCATTTTGGAAGATCTTTAGCTCTTCTGGTTAGACTTGCCCAAATAAGTCAATGCAGTACTGCTGTTAAGCTAGTTTCAGTGTCTCTACCGTACATTGAGCAGCTAGGCAAAGCAGTGATATTTAAACTTGTCAAATGTACTATTGCGATCTCAATTCATGGCTTTGTTCAGCAACAGAATGGAACTGAAGCACATTAGAACCATTTATAAAATTATGGCATGACAGCCTGGAGAAGAGTAGATAAGAGGCTCCCAACCACCACCCTTGCAGCAGACAAGAGGTTCTGAGTCTAAGCTGTCTGTGTAATAGTAGGACACAACTAGGATTTGTGCCTTTGTTTTATACTATGAAGAGTTATTTAACCTTACCTGATAATTTTTGAAATTTGCAAGGATGTGTTTGACTTGCTCTGCAGCCCCCGTCATGAAAGGCTTTACTCTGTCTGGTTTGTGTTCCTCAAGTCTGGCTTTGATTCTAAGCAAAAGAAAAAAACAAGTTCTTAACTAGAATCTAAGAAAAAATTTCAGCTGACCAGTAACTTTATGCTCAAAGTGAAGAAGCTTGCCTATTATTGCCAAAACTCTATTGCGTAGCATTCCTAACTCCCCCCCCCCCCCCCCAGCTGCTCCCTGACTACTGACATCTGACAAAAAGGCTCTGGATCAGTGGTCACCAACCAGTAGATCGGGATCTACTGGTAGATCTTGGAGCCTTTGACAGGTGATCCTGACTGGTTTGGCTGGGAGGCTATCAAATGCAAGCCCTTCATCTGCCCCTCTAAGCACTGCTGTGCTGCTCCTGCCCTCTGCCTTGGAGGTGCCCCTCACTCCTTGGAGTCTCCTGTTTGCTGTGCCCTGCACAGGAAGAAGAGGAAGAGGGGTGCTGATGTCAGGGTGTCCCTCCCTCCACCCTGTACTATATCTCCACAGAGCAGAGGGGGGCAGGGATGGACGGAGTTTGCTGGCTGCTTTTGCGAGTGGTGCAGGACCAGAGTAGGGGTGAGCCTGCCTTATCCACCCTGCACCACCCCCCAGAAGCCACCTGTGGTAAGTGGTGCCTAGCTGGAGCCCACATTCTGAACCCCATCCCCAGTCCTGAATCCCTCCTGCATCCCAAACCACTGCCCCCACCCTACAAAAGTGAGTGAGGATTGGGGAGGGAGGATGGAGTGGGCAGGGGCAGGGCCTTGGAGAAGGGGCAGGAAGGAGGCAGGGCAAGAGTGTTTGGGTTTAAGGTAGATCCTGGATTGCACTTAAATTCAAAAAGTGATCTCATGCTTAAAGAGGTTGGAGACCACTGCTCCAGATGCTAAGAAAAGCTACCAATAGTACTTCCATGGCAGGGATGATTGCACAAGGAGACTCAATCAGACCTAGCCCATTTCATTCTTCACCCAGTACAGTCATAAGAATAGGCAGAATCCCATAGGAGCAACAGCACGATTTCAAGGGGCTCAAGATACGACTTCCAAAATCGAGGGAACACCTTTCACTTGAAGAAAAGCGTCTGGATGTTGGATACCACTCTGGATAATCCAAGTTCTATATACAGAAACTTAGGCAATAAAACATTTTATGTTTGTCAATTTAAAAAGCTTGCTGGAAATTTAGATCTCTTGTGCAACTCTAAAACATTCTAGACTTATGCTAGTTCTAGAATGCCTCTCCTCTAAAGAGAGGAAGTCTAATAAGTGTTACTGCATCAAGCCTCATTGTGTAGGATAGAGGAAACATCCTGTGACCCTCTCCATGCAACAGGAAGGCAAAGGAAAACCTCTCTCATATGAACACATCACTACTGCAGCTATGTCTTGTTTCTCAAGTGGTCCCCTCTACGCCATCTTCATGCATCTCAAATGCAGCACTGAAGTTACTCAAGCATCAAACTGACCACCCTACACAGCACCTACCCATGACTCATTCACTTTTGTGAACATGAAAGTTAAGGAGCTCAAATTTGTGATGTACCAGTCAGAGGAGTTTACGGGTAACACCAATTTGCACTTACGCTTTCATGTAGTCCTTAATGTACTTCTTGTAGGACTCTTTTGTAAAGCTAGTTTCCTGAAGATGGTGATTCATTACTATATCGACACCCGTGATAACTGTGGGATCTGTTCCCTCATCAGTGCATTCAGTGGAGGCATTGCCACCAATTAAAGAATCAGCAATATGACCCTCTGTCCTGGTGACCATCTGGATTTAAAGAGATCAAAAGCTTATTAGAGGAAAGTGCCACAGAATTAAATGATACACGGATTAGAAAAACAGAAGAGTCCTATGGCACCTTAAAAATGAAGATTCATTTGGGCATAAGCTTTCATGGTTAAAAAACTTGTTATTCATAAAAGCTAATGCACAAATAAATGTGTTCGTCTTCAAGGTGCCACAGGACTCGCCTCAACACTGAGGATGCAGAGTAACACAGCTACCTTAGAGAGGGTATTAACTCAGCCCTACTGTGTACATCAGTCTATTCAGGAACTGCTCATATTAATGCACAAGTGGACCACAGAGCTACCCCATTAGTGCTTAACAGCACCAGTGTTGAACACTTTCACTGGCCTACCAGCTAATTAGGGCTCGGCCTTCCATACAGGTTAGCTATTAAGTACCGGGCTAGTACTCCTATAGTAAGCACGGGCAGGAACTAGACCCCACCAACACCCACACAGTATTCCACGTGTCCTCTAGAGCTTGGGCATTCTGGGCCAGGCCAGTCACCTGAGCGACTTGCTTCAGTCACTAGCAGCAAAGCCAGTCGCTTTCAGGCAAGGGCTGGAAACGAGAGTTGACTGACACGCTCGCAGGAGGGCCCAAAAAGCAGGCGAGCCACCGCCCACCGCCCCGCGCTCCGAGCCCCGGCCGCTGCGACTCCGCCTGGAGGCCACGGGCCGGCGCGTTTGCACCGCCCAGCAGGCCGCCCGCCCCCCGGGGCTGGGATCGCGGCTGAGCCCTGGCCCTGCCCCGGGGCCGCCTCCCCCAGCAGCTGCCGGGCTGCGGCGCCGGCACGTGGGCCCCGGGACTCACCTTCCCCTCCACTTCATAGCAGAGCCCGTCGGCCACCTCCCGGATGCTGTAGATGTCGGAGAACATCTCGTCCTCTGCGGGGAGAGCGGCGGCGTCAGCCCGGCCCGGCCCGGCCCGGCGGCCCCCCCCCCCCGCTCTCGCCCGGCCCGCAGCCCCCCCCCCCTCCCCAGGCCCCGCCCCCGGGCGCTCCCAGCCGGGCGGCGGAAGCCCCCCTCCCCCGCCGCAGAGCTCCGCATTCCCCGCCCGGCCTGCCCATGCGCGGCGCCCCAGCCCGCCCCGCGCCCCCCCCCCCCGCCCCGCGGCGCCCCGCGCTCACGGCTGATGCAGTCCCGGTAGATGATCATGGCGGCGGCGCTGGCGCTGGCGCGGCGGGGGGGGGAGGGGCGGCGCTGGCGCGGCTCGGTCTGTGCGCGGCGAGCGACCCGCGAGCGGGAGGGAGCGAGGCGGAAAGGGCCGAGGCAGCGGCTTGCCGAGCTCATATAGCGGGCACGTCCCCGCCGCGTCACCAATCCCCGCGCTCTTCGCCGCGCCCGAGAGCGGTGACGTAGCACACACGCAGCCTGCCGCGCGGCGCCCCCTGGCGGCCCCTGGGCCTGGCGCGTGGAAGCCGCGGGACGGGGGAAGCCCCCGCGCCGCACTGCGCCTGCGCGCCTGCCCCCGCGCGCCGGCCCGGCTGCGTTCCTTGGCCCCGGGAGACTCCTGTCGCGGGGCTTCCCCTGGCAATGGGCAAAGGTCACTGAGGTCAATGGGCTCGCCCTAGCGCTGCCCCGGCCAGGGGCCCCGCATGGGCCTGGCCCCCAGCGTGAGCCTGGCAGCCTGCCCCGCCTTGGGCCCTGTGCTCCCCCCCCCGAGGGCGCTGGCCCTAGCCGGCTCATGGCAGGTCAGAAGCAGGCTGGTGGCAAGTGGGATTTAACCCCCAAACCACAAGCTAAATATGTGGTGAAGAAACAATCACCATTTCCATTCTTTTTTCCAACCAGCTCCACTCAGTGCCTAGGGTTGTCAGATGGTTTCAACAAAAATATTAGACACACTTGACATTACATCACACTCTAGGTTACATCTGATTTAGAAAATACCAGATATTTATATTTTCTCAATTTGTTTCCCTAACAGAAAGCTCAAATACTGGACTGTCCGGTTCAAAACCGGACACTTGGCAACCCTATCAGTGCTCCTGGGGCTGCTTGGGCCAGCCGCTGGCCAGGCCTGGTCAACTCCTATTTCCCCTCCACTAAGGGCTTGTCTTCACTGCATGGTGGATGGGTGGATCCACGCAGCCATCGAGCCACCAGTGATCGATGTATTGTGTCCAAGCAGACCTGATACATTGACCTCCAGCCTTCTCCCATGGACTCTGGTACTCCAGCAGGATGAGAAGAGTAGGTAGAGTCCAAGGAGGAGCACCAGCCACCAACATTAGCAGATGGAAGACGCTGTGGTGTAGCTGAAGCTGCATATCTTAGATCAATGGGGCGGGGGGCGCATAATACAGATTAAGCCTGAGCTACATCACTAAGGGCTTTGAAAAGCTTCAGGCTCAGTGCACTTGATTTAGGTTGTCCTAACCCCCACTTTCGATGTAGAATTTTTCTATCGACCTAGCTGATGCCACCCTCTTCAGGGGGTGGATTTACTATGGCGACTGAAATATCTCTTCAGTCACAGTAGGGTTTGTGCTACAGAGACATGCTTGCAGTGCAGACATACCTTTAGAGGGAGAGAGAAAGTCAGTATACATCTGCCAACAGGATGACCCCAAACTCCTTTCCCTGCCTCTGGAACAGTAATTCTGCCTCCCACGCTTTGTAGGGAGGCAAGCAGGGAATGAGAGTTATAGCTACTACTATTTATTTGTTAATATTGTTTGTTTATTTATGCAATGTTCTACCACCAAAAGTCTGTTCCTTGCTCTGAGCAGCTTACACTCTAGGACAGCAGAGTAAGGAAAGAGCATTTTACACTGGTATGTCATGGGACAGTGGAACATATGACTCCTTCTTCATAGTGTAGCATGCAAATAGAAATATCACATTTGTATGCAGAATTATAGAACCGGAAGGGACCTCAAGAGGTCATTGAGTTTAGTTCCCAGCCCTCATGGCAGGACCAAGCACTGTCTAGATCAGCGATTCCCAACTGCCAGTCCATGGACCAGCAGCGGTCTGTGAACCCCTGCCTGCTGGGGTGCGGTACACTGCCAAGCCATGCCCCCAGCTGCTACTGAGCCCCACACACTGCGGTTCCCCGTGCAGCAGCAGGGTGAGTGGCCCTGCGGGCAACAGGGAGTGCTGCAGCTGGAGCCGGCCCTGTTTCCAGCTCCAGCGGCCACCCAGCTGTCAGGGCTGTGTGATGGGCAGCTGTAGTGCTCGGCCAGGGCCAAGCACCACGTGGAGCCCGGCTGCCGCGGTGTTCAGCAGGGGCCTAGCTGCCATGGCACACAGCAGGGCCCCGGCATGCTGCGAGCTCCGAGCAGCCCTCCTGCCATGCAGGGAAGCACTCTTCACTCAACTGGAAGATGGGAGGAAGTGGCAGGCCCAGGTGAGGGGAGCGGGGCTTGCGCAAGAGTTTTTTCTTGCGCAAGAAGGGGCACTGTAGACAGCTCCTTCTGGCGCAAGAACCTCTTCTGCAAATATGGCAGCTCATTAGGTATGCAAATGAGGCTCGGCAATATTCCATGCTTAGCCTCATTTGCATATTTCTCACGCAAGAAGCAGCGAGTGTAGACATAGCCCAAGGGTTAGGGTTGGCTCTAGGGGCCAGGCTTTTTATACTGTGGACCGGCAAATCAATTCACAAACTTTTGACAGACCAGTAACATTTTATTTGTGCATGTGAATATTCATTATATGCATAATTAATATGCATATATGCAAATAACATGTTGCCAGTCCACCAAAAATTTGTGAATTGGTTTGCCAGTCCCTGGTATAAAAAAGGTTGGGAACCTCTGGGCTAGATCATCCCTGACAGATGGCTGTCTAACCTACTCTTAAATATCTCCAGTAATGAAGATTCCACAACCCCGCCTAGGCAATTTATTCCAGTGTTTAACCACCCTGACAGGAAGTTTTTCCTAATGTCCAACCTAAACCTCCCTTGCTGCAATTTAAGCCCATTGCTTCTTGTCCTATCCTCAGAGACCAAGGAGAACAATTTTTCTCCCTCCTCCTTGTAACATCCTTTTAGATACTTGAAAACTGCTAGGCTGTGTCTACACTGGCGCAATCTTGCACAAAAGCGGCCGCTTTTGCGCAAAAACTTGCTGCCTGTCTACACTGGCTGCGAGTTCTTGCGCAAGAACACTGACATTCTAATGTATGAAATCAGTGCTTCTTGTGCAAGAACTATGATGCTCCCGCTCAGGAATAAGCCCTCTTGCGCACCTGTTCTTGCGCAAGAGGCCAGTGTAGACAGGCAACATGAGTTTCTTGCGCAAGAAAGCCCTATGGTTAAAATGGCCATCAGAGCTTTCTTGCACAAGAAAGCGTCTACGTTGGCATGGATGCTCTTGCACAAAAGCACATCTCTTGCGCAAAGGCACATGCCAGTGTAGACGCTCTCTTCTGGAAGACTTTTTGCACAAGAACTCTTCTGCAAAAGAGTTCTTGTGCAAAAACATGCCAGTGTAGACATAGCCCTATTGTGAACCCTTTCAGTCTTCTCTTTTCTAAACTAAACAAGCCCAGTTCTTTCAGTCTTCCCTCATCATAGGTCATGTTTTCTAGACCTTTAATCATTTTTGTTGCTCTTCTCTGGACTTCTCCAATTTCTCCACATCTTTCTTGAAATGTGGTGCCCAGACCTCAACACAATACTCCAATTGGGGCCTAATCAGCACAGAAAAGAGCAGAAGTATGACTTCTCGTGTCTTGCTCACAACTCTCCTTTTAATGATTCCCAGAATCATGTTTGCTTTTTTGGCAAAAGTGTCACACTGTTGACTCATGTTTAACTTGTGGGCCACTATGACCCCTAAATCCCTTTCTGCAGTACTCCTTCCTAGACAGTCACTTGCCGTTCTGTGTGTGTGAAATGGATTGTTCCTTCCTAAGTGGAATATTTTACATTTGTCCTTATTAAACTTCATCCTGTTTACCTCAGACCATTTCTCCCAATTTGTACAGATCATTTTGAATTATGACCCTATCCTCCAAAACACTTGCATCCCCTCCCAGCTTGGTATCATCTGCAAACTTAATAATCAGGGCTCGACAAACCACTGATTCTACTCGCCCATGGCGAGTAGATTTCAGCCAGTCGCTCCGTGCGTCCCATTCACCGGTGCTGCACGCATGCGCAGTGCTGGTCTAGTGCATGTGCAGTGCGGGGCTGGCGAGTAGCTCTCGCCACAGTTTGTGAAGCCCTGTTAATAATCATACTCTCTATGCCATCATCTAAATCACTGATGATGGTATTGAGCAGAACCTGTCCCAAAACAGACCCCTGCAGAACCCCACTTCTTATGCCCTTCCAACATGATTGTGAACCGTTAATAACTGCTCTCTGAGGGTACGGCTACACAGTCTTTTTTTTTTCGGAGGAGGTATGCAAATAGTGTTCGCATTTGCATACGTTCTTCCGTTTTTTTTTCCTGGAAGAGGCTTTTCCACCATTTGACCCTGTCTACACGGGGCCAAATGTCAGAAAAAAACCCTCTTTCAAAAGCCCCTTTAAACCTCGTTTTATGAGGAAGAAGGGGGCTTTCGAAAGAGGTATTTTTTCCGACATTTAGACCTGTGTAGACGGGGCCAAATGGTGGAAAAGCCTCTTCCAGGAAAAAAAATGGAAGAACGTATGCAAATGCGAGCACTATTTGCATACCTCGTCTGGAAAAAAAAAAAGATAGCGTAGCCGTACCCTCAGAACAGTTATCCAGCCAATTATAGTATCCAGCCAGTTATCGCACCCATCTTCTAGTAGCCCCATCTAGGTTGTATTTCCCCAGTTTATTGATAAAAAAGGTCATAGACCTGAGGAAAAGCTCTGTGTAGCTTGAAAGCTTGGCCCTTCCGCCAACAGAAGATGGGCCTGCAAAAGATACCTCATCTACATTTCTTGCTATTATCCTGGAACCAATGGGTGCATCTAGACTGGCAAGATTTTTGCGCAAAAGTGGCTGCTTTTGTGCAAAAACTTGCTGCCTGTCTACACTGGCCACGAGAATTTGTGCAAGAACACTGACTTTGTAATGTACAAAATCAGTGCTTCTTGCGCAAATACTTTGATGCTCCCGCTCAGGCATAAGCCCTCTTGCACAAGTATTCTTGAGCAAGAGGGCCAGTGTAGACAGCAACATTAATTTCTTGCGCAAGAAAGCCCGATGGCTAAAATGGCCATCGGAGCTTTCTTGTGCAAGAGAGCATCTATACTGGGCACGGATGCTTTTGCGCAAAAGCAAATCTTTTGAACAAAGGTACATGCCAGTATAGACGCTCTCTTGTGCAAATACTTTTAATGGAAAAACTTTTCCGTTAAAAGTAGTTGAGCAAAATCATGCCAGTCTAGACGCAGCCAACATGTCTACAGCTACACTGCAATAAAAAAAAGACAGGTGATAAATGACATATAGATGTTTTCTTACTCAGTAAGAGGTGCATTTTTAAAACGCCACACAATTTCCATTCAGTTGCATCAATTAGTGACAACTAAGGACAACTATAGATGTGGGTGTTGAGTATAGAAAGTAGAGCCCTTGAAATGGGAATGTGTGAGTTGAAAGACACAAGGAATATTACTATTGCAATCCCAGAGCACAGGCGAAAATGAAACTAATTTTTGTTATACAAATATTATAAATTAGTGTTTGGGTGAAAGTGGGAGGTTTGGAGGGAGGGATTTAAAAATGTAGCTCTAGTGAGAAAGTAGTTAAAAATTGAAGTTTAAAGTTCCAAATATGGCTAAGCACATTCAGTGTCTAGTTACACAGGTCCAGGGTCCAGTCTGAATGCTCTTAACTCCCATGGAAAGTACTGGTAGTTGAGGGTTCAGAGCCCCTCACCAGAATGAGCCTGTCCCCCTAGAAACTCTTTGTTCTCTATTGCGGGAATTCAGAGTTAAGACAGTTTGTGACTTTGTAGCTCTGTATATTGGAACATTGTAGCCTTAATTGGACATTTTAAACTTTTTATAGAAAAGTGTCAGAAGGTGGTAAGTGGCCTGGTTTATCCAGATGCTGAACTGTTAGCCAATGGCCATTGTGTGCGGCCAGCACCTCTGAAAATCTAACAGCTTGCTTGTCTGGGATGTTGTAAACCTGCATAATCTAGTCTATCCCTATCCCTGTCAGTCATTAGGGTATTTCATAGTGCAGGGGTTGGGCAAACTTTCTGAAGTGGTGTGCCAAGATTTAGCCCTCCTGCCCTGGGCCATGCGGCTCTCCTGGGAGGGCGGGAAGGGGCTCTCTCCACCGCACACCCCGTGGACCACCTGGCTCAATACAAACCTTTCTGTGGACCAACAGCTGCTAATGGAAACTCACTGTTAATTACATAGTCCATTTTGCTAATGCTGCAGCTGGGGAGAATGGTTTAATTTAAATTATTAGACTAAGCATTTTAACTTTCTCATGTTAGTTTATCAAACTTCATTTTAAATAAAGTAAAGTATTAATTTATGTCTGTGATGGGGTGTATCTACCCCGCACTGAAGGGCAGGGAGTTGCCCTGTCCGAAAAGACCCCACCCCCACAGCCCTGCTGGGCATGCTCCCGGGGGAGACAGGGTCTAAAAGCCCAGGGAGCCCCTCAGTTGGGGCGGACTGCCAGAGGGGAAGGAGTTTGGACAGGAGCTCCTGAGCAGTCCCTGTAGCAACTGCAGCTGTGTGAGGAGCAGCGCCAGGACCCGCAGCTGCAGATACAGCAGCCCACAGAGCAGCAGCCACAGCTCCAACGACAGCCCCGATCAAGGAGGCCACCTACAGGGGTTTGACAGACCAAGCAACGCCCAGGGAGTGGAGCATCCTGCTGGGAGTGGTAGGTAGGGTTGCCAGGTGTCCGGTATCCTACCAGACAGTCCGGAATTTGAGCCCTCTGCCCGGTAAAAAAAATCAGACAATACCGGACACATGCAGTGTCCGGTATTCTCTGATTTTTCCGGCTGGGCACCAGACGGAAGCCTGACGCGGGCAGCCCCGCCCCCACCAGGCTTCTGTGCAATCACTGGCTCCCAGAGGCGTTTGCGGCCCTGCCTCCCAGCTGGGAGTCCCATGTGGGAGGTGGGGCTGCAATCGCTGCTGGGTGCCTCCGGTTGCGTCAGAAGCCTGGTGGGGGCGGGGGGAGTGGCTGGGACTCCCAGTCACTCCCCCTGCCCCCGCCAGGCTTCTGTGCAATCACAGGCTCCCAGCGGTGTTCGCTGCCCCGCATACCAGTTGGGACTTCCAGCTGGGAGGCGAGGTTGTGATTGCTGCTTATCCCGTGTTCCTTTTTTTTTTTTGCTCGACCAAAAAATACCAGGTGTCCGGTATTTTTTGGGAGACCATCTGGCAACCCTAGAGGTAGGAAGTAGCTCACAGAAGAGGACAATCCTCCGGGAGCTCGGCGTGTATTGGTAGGAATCCCCACCGAGCAGACCGTGGAGCTTGCTGCTGCCTCTAGGGCTCGGGGCTGGCACCCGGTGGAGCAGGAAGGTCCGGATCTCCCTACCCCACAACCAGACAAGCCTCCGCAGGCTAGGGAGTTGTCTAGTGACTAGGCCTCAGGGCCATGAATACCCTGCCACAGGGCTGTAAATACCCCAGTGGAGGGAAAGGTACTTTTGACTAAGCCTCCAGGCCATGTATTCCCTGCCGGAGGGGCATGTACTTTTGACTAGGCCACAGGGCCGTAAATACCCTAGTAGTAGGCGGGCTGGTACCATAATTTAGCGAATATAACCTGTGGGTTATATTCGTTTTTACAAACCCCGCACCTCCCCCCCCCCCCGGCGGGGTATATTCGGGTGTAGGGTATATAGGGTTTTTTTTTACTCACCAGCGGTTTTTTTTTACTCACCAGAGGCTGGTGGTTCCTGCGGCTGCGCAGAATTGGGGCAGGGGGGAGCACTCCCCTGCCCAGAAGATGGTGGTTCCTGTGGCTGCGCAGGAACGGGGGGTGAGCACTCCCCCGCCCGGAGGATGGTGGTTCCTGCATCTGCATTAGAACGGGGGGGGCGGGGGTGAGTGCTCCCCCCGCCCAGAGGCTGGTGGTTCCTGCGGCTGTGCAGGAACGGGGGGTGAGCGCTCCCCCGCCCGGAGGCTGGAGGCTGGCGGCTGCGCAGGAAACCGGGCGGTGAGTGGCTGGCTAATTCCCCCCCCACACACACCATAAATTAGCAAATATACCCCGGCACTGAAAAGTCTTGTATATCCCATGGGTTATACTCGTGCGCAGGGTATACAAGATTTTTTTTACTGAAATAGAAAAAAATGTGGGGTATATTCGGGTGTGGGTTATATTTGGGTGCGGGGTATATTCACTAAATTACAGTACTTTTGAGTATACCTCAGGGCTGTAAATATTCTGGTAGAGTGGCATTGGTTATAAACCAGCCTATAGACCATGTTTGCCCTAGAGAAAGGGGGCCTTGCACTAGGCTTCAGAGACACTTGTACCATTGGAGGGCGGGGGGGCGGGGAGGAGTCTCAACAATGCCCAATACAAAAGATTTCAATCTTTTCTTTATTTATGGAAGGGATGGGGGACTTTTTTGGGGGTCGGGATCACTGACTCACAGAAAAATCAGTTGTGGACCATACAAGTGAGAAGCAAAAAACCACTTCCAAATCCCCCCCAACCCTCACAGATATGGCCCCCAACTGAGACACCTCACTCCTCGGGCACTCCAGCCTCAAAGGGTGAGGGGAAGGGACAGGGAGGACTCGGGTTCAGGGTTTCCCATAGGCCAGATTTACTTTTCTGGAGTTTGAGGGTTAGTGGATTTTGGGGACCCTCTTAGGTTCTGGGGTGGGGACAAAAATGAGGGGTTCAGTGTGCGGGACAGGGCTGCCAGCAAGTGGGATGGGGGTGCAGGATCTGAGCAGGAAGTGGGGTGCGGGAGGGGGTGAGGAGAGCAGGGTCTGGAAGGGAGTTTGTCAGCAGGAGAGGGTGTGGGATGGAGGTATAAGAGGGTGTTTGTGGGTGGGAGGGGGTTGGGGGAGTAAGTCAGAAAAGGTGGAAGGGTGAGAATGCAGCCAGATATCATCATCATCAACAACAACAACCATGGGCTCAATGCCCGTCGGTGTCTGATGCCTCCCTCACTATTTCCTTCCATCTTTCCCGGTCCAGTGCGGAGTGGCTTAGTTTCTGTAGACTAGCTCCGTACCAATCTACTATATCATCTACCCATTCTCAGTGGGGTCTGCCTCTTCGTGCCAGTCCCAAGCCTGGATAAAGGAGGAGGGTTGGTCAGATGAGTGTCGATGCGCTGATTGTAAAACAACAATACGAATGAAATCTGATGCCAGTACGACTAACTGATACAAGATGTTGGCTCAAACGTCATCCGGATAAACAAGGTCCACGATACCAATCGAGCGATAGGGGTTGGGTTGGTAAGTTGGCTACCAAAAGGAAACTACAACTAACACAAATACTGTCAGTTGGAATGAGGAATGTCTGAACACTGGGCGATGGGAAAGTTAGAGCTGCAGCCAAATAGCTGCACATCAAAACCCTTGTGGCTGGTTGATAAATGTGCAAATGGGCTGAAATTCTCATTCACACACAATGATAAGGTACATAGAAGATCCTGCTGTCATGGGGAAAGGGAGGCAAAAGGATGGGAAGTAAAGGAAAGTGCAGCTTCTGCTTAGGAAACTTGTATCTCCCCCCCCCCCCCAGTTACATCTTCCCTCTGCTCCAGCCTTGCTCCCCTCAGCCCCATGATTCCCCCCCCCGACAGTCTGATCTCCTCGCATTGCCCCATCTCCCCAAGTGCAGCCCCTGCCTCCTTCCATCCTCCTCCCACATCCTCCTACCCCCACCTCCCTGTTCCCCTCAGCTCATTCACCGGCAGGGCAGCAGCGCTGGGACTCACCGCCCCCGGGAGCAGTGATGGGGCGAAGAGGGGTGGGGATTGGATACAGAATCACTTCCCTGCCCTGCCCAGCCCTTTGCCCAAGACTTGCCCCTCACCTGCCACGTGTGGCTTTGGGCACAGTGAGGTTCTGGGGAAGGGGCTCCCTGCCCCCACACACACCTTGCGGGGAGCAGTGTGGCACAGCACAGGCCCTGGCTTGCCATGTGTGACCGGCCACCCAAGCCCTGATCTACAGAGCAGGCCCCACTCTGCCCCCTTCCGAAGAAAGAGGCAGAGCCTGTAGTGCAGGAGGAGGGAGGGTGTTAACCCCTTCGCTCCCAGGAGCAGTACGCCCAGGCCGGGCAGGGGCAGCCCCAGGGACGCCTGCACGTGCCTCTCCCACCACCACTGCCCCCCCGCCCTTCCAGCAGGAAGCTGGAGCTCCAGCCTTCAGCTGCATGGCTTGAGCCCAGCCCTGTGCCACAGAAAATCAGCTTGCATGCTGCTAATGGTATGCGTGCCATAGGTTGCCGACCCCTGTCATAGTGAGTCCGGAACTTGAGCCAGTCTTCATAACTCATGTTTCAGTTTATCTCTGCAATGAAAGAAGCCAGTAACTTTTCAGAAATGTCAGATTTGGTTTCAATATGACTTGGAAGCATTTATAATCTATAATAGATTAGATTAGATTATTTTAGCTAGACAGCCAAAACCAAGGCTTCATTTATTGGGCATAATGAAAGCTTTTTACTTAATAAACTGGAGTTTGCCTCTCCTGCACTCTGGGAAAACATTATAGGAACAAAGTTATGTATCCTCTGCAGCAGAGGTGTGGAACCTTTTTTGAGGTGGGAGGCCACTGACCTACAGAAAAATCAGTTGAGGGCCGCACACAAGTAAGAAGCAAAACCAACAACAAAACCCACTCAACCAAACAAAACCAGAAAGTGCCTTAGGTTCCCCACCTCTGTTCTACAGTTTGCTGTATTTGCTTTTCATTGCCTGCTTCCATGTCAGCAAGCCCATTAAGGTGACACCGAACAGTGGCATTAGGCCTATGGCAAGAGTGGAAACTCATTAGGTTGCTTTTTTAAGAAGATTTTCAGTCAAAACAATTGTAGTTGCTATAGTTTTGGGAGGGGATGCTTTACTTCCCATGGTTGTCAGAGCGATAAGAGTAGTCTCTCTTTTCCATCATTTTACACCGTAGATCCTAGAAACTGCACCACCCTCCCTTTTGTCTAGGGCAGCTGAAAGCCACTTCAGACAGAAGGGCTATTGTATAGCAACAACAAAAATACTCCACTGTTTTATTTTTCGGGCTAAGTACACTGGCATAGTAGCATTCCAGCCAATTAGGTAGGTGGGGTGCGAGAGAGTGGAAACTCAGGTCTCTCTCATCATACACTGCAGAGAGGACACCATGAGCAGGGTGGTTCTTAGGATTTATGGGGCCCTTCGCAGTACTAGTAACCTGGTGCCCCTCTTCCAGATGGCAGCTGGGAAGGCTGTGATGGGGGGATGATGATTTTTTAGATACATGATTTTATTTTCAGCAACACACTAACAAAATATTTTTAAAACTAATTTTAAAACTCAGGTTCTCAAGACTATCACGGTAAATTCACAGAGGTGTAACCTTGTTAGTCTGTAACTTTAAAAACAGTGAGTAGTCCTGTGGCACGTTAGGGGATGTCCACTCTACATAGTTATTTTGAAATAACTCACATTACTTCAGAATAACAAGGTGAGCGTCCACACAGCAAGCCCATTATTTTGAAATTATGTCAAAATAGTGGGTTTGCTAAAGTGAACTAATAACCCCTCATTCTCTGAGAATTAATATCTATTGCAAAATAAGCAGTGAGGTCACATGTAGGTAATGGAATCATTTAAAATTCAAGAGGACAGTGGTCTGGTGAGCCGAGGAGGGATTTTACTTCTTCCATTCGTTCTTGTCGTAGTCCCATTTGGCTGAGAAGCCCGCGATTGGGTTAATTCTCATGTCCAGCATTCTCTTGGTTTGAATAGCAATCCATTCCTCAGAGAAGGTGTGAGGAACAAGACCATAGACATAGCAGAACATGGCAGAGGCTGTATGTTTATGGTCCTGTTCCTCACATCTTCTCTGAGGAATGGATTGCTTAGCCTCATTTGAATATTTCTGGCGCAAGAAGCCGTGAGTGTAGACATAGTCCACGAGGAAGAATGCTAAAGTCTATGGCCAGATGGTTGCCAGCCTGGCCCAAAGGGGCACAGCTGGACCCTGGACCAGGTCCGTAAGAAAATTAAGGAGCTTTAGCAGGCCTACACAAAGGCCAGGGAGCAAAGTTCATGCTCTGAGGTGGCACCCCAGACTTCCCAGTATTACCAGCAGCTGGATGCCATCCAGGAAGAGGGGCATGTCTCCTCCATCCACCCTTGTCATGGACCCCAGCCTGGCCACACCTTGTCATCAGCTTCCATGAGGGCGGGGGCTGTGGAGGAGAAAGAGCAGGACAACAAGGAGGCCAGCCTAGACATCATACCCATCACATGGTCATCTCCCACTGGAGCCAGTACCCTTCCCCCCCCCCAACCTGTAGCCCAAAGCTTGTAATTAGGGCTGGGAAGGCAGATGAGTTAAATCACTTTCCCTAGACACATGAAGGGGGAGGTGGTGGGTAGTCTGGGGATGACACAACAGACTGTGCACACAGAATGCCACTTTCCCCAGCTGATTGATAGTAGGAGTTGCTTGGGCAGGCAAGTGCAGAAGATGCCTGGAAAAAGAACAACAGGCAAGTGACAAATGTGGGATTTGAACCCATGCATACAGAGCACAACAGATTAGCACACCATTGCCTTAACCTCTCGGCCACCTTATCTGCTGAAAAGAGGGGCTGTCCACCACCTCTCCTTTGAGCAGCTCATGCCGACAGCCCGAGTCAGGATGAGACGGCTTAGCAAGCAGAGCCTGCTAGTACCAGTGGTGTAAAGGCATCATGCAGGATTCCCATTCCTGCGAACTGGGTTTGAGTCCTAGCTAGCATAGGCTTACTACTGCAGTGGCTAGCCTTCAGCCTCCTCTTGCTTTCTGTTCCTTAGCACAGCCAGTGGCAGAAGAACCTCAGTGAGAAAAAGAAAGGAAGGCCCAAGAGCAAGATTTCCTTCCTAGCCACATGTTTAAAGCCCAGCAGATGAGCAGTCCTGCTGGCTTGACTGCTCATCAGCACTGCCTCTTGTCCTTTGGCTGCCAAAGAGAGGCACCCAAGCCAATGAGAGAAGAAGCAGGGCTCTGTGGCTGTGTGGAGGCCTAGGCTGACATTCCCATTCTTTGGAGCCTCAGGGGAGTCCCGGAGGGCGCAAGAGGTGGCGCTGTGGCAGCATCCCCCTTGGCCGTGCCATGCAGATCTGTGACTGACAGACAGAAAGAAAGGGAGAGTAAATGTTATCAAATATGTACACTCATTGCAACATTTCCTGACTCAGGCTTGTAGCGTGATGGAATAAACTGTTTGCTGGCTTACGTCAAGTCTGGGGCTGCCTCCAAATCGTTGGAAGGACATCAGCCCCTTTGTTAGAATGCCCCCTTTAGTATCAATCCCTAGTGCAGAGGTCTGAGCAGGAAAGAAGCCCAAAGGAGGTGTTTCCTGGGATTTTTATAGCCTCTGCTATGTGAAGAGAATCCTATCACCCTTACTGCGATACTGCTTAAGTATAGGAAGGATGGTGGAGTTCTCCATCTTTGAAGGATAAATTCCGGGACACCATTTAAAGCAGAACCTGGACCAGTATTCTCTGTCCTGCTGGCTGGAGCTGCCATTCTGTTATTGGAAAGATGTCAGTGTTTTTATTAGAACTTTCAAGCCGACTAGGCACACTCAATCGGCCAAATAGCCACATATGGCTAGCGGGTAGCCTGTTGGATAGCACTGTTCTGTAAATACAGGCTGCTCCCAACTTGCAACGTTATTGATTCAAGTCAGGGGTGTCGTAACTCCAGCTCACATTTACGATAGGTCTCATATGCCATCGTAAATGCAGGGTCGAGGATGTAAGTTGGGGGATTTTGGCCCCTTCCACACTTATGGAAAAGGTTGTAAGTGTGGTGGGGTCATAAATTTGGCCGTCGGAAAGTGGGGGCCTCCTTGTATTGGGTGGAATTGTGTCCTTTATTACCCTGGGAGCCCCATCAAAAGTGTTGGTTGTACCGTATCTATGGTAGAACTCAGGTAAGAATGTGACCCCCTATATTTTTGATATGATCTCACACATTGCCCTCCGAGAATAAGATGTGTTGTTTTTTCAGTTTCCTGTGGACTGGCTGTCCACTAGGTGGCATTTTGGGAATTGAGGTGAGGCTTGCTCCTACCCTTTATTACTTTGCTACCAGACCAGATATTATTGCCCTGATGTTGCATCTTCTTTGGGTGAAATCCTCCCTCACCTCTCCAGAGAGGGATTTTTCCTGTGTCTAGTAAAAATGATTCTCTTGGCTCCAAACCAGAGTGAACACTGTGTTCAGCAAAAGGTTATTAGTCTTTTGTGACAGACTTTCTTCTACTGAAATTTTGGGCATTTAGGATTGAGTCTATAGCTACAGCCATTGATTTGGATGGGAGCAGGAGCCAGCTTGAAATTTGCCAGAATGATCACACTCCACACATGTAAGCTCAAGTTTAATACAACTCATGAGATCCTAATTTAACAACTGTTGCTTAAAAGGATAGTACCATTTCTGAAACAATGTTTTTCTCACTTTTGTTTAAAACAGATGCTTTGAAGCATGAAGCTAAAATCTATTTTCTTGCTGCTTTTTTCAATGTAGTGCACACACAGTCTGGCTTTTGAGCTCTAAAATATTTTGTTAACTGACAAATAATTGGAACATATGGCATGTTGTGTGTTAATTTCTATCATTATTACATAGAATTTGCAAACAGAAGTCTGAAATAAATAACCAACTTGATTTTATTTGTACAGTAAGCCCTGCTGAGGTATTCAGGGTGCTGCACATCATATAAAAAGGCATTTTTGTAAGTAAATTATAAATCATCCTTGAACATGGGTGGCGAGTTATATGGGCTTGTGGTGCCCATGCTCCAACAATATTCAGAGCCAGGGGCCCTGCTCCACCAATATTTAGAGCTGGGTCTCTCCCCTGGCTCTGAATATTGCTTCTCCCTCCCGGCCCCAGAGCATTCCTGGAGGAGAAGGGGAATTGTAACGGCGTATTGTCCCGCTACAACGGGAATTGTAGCGCTGGGGCTCCGCCACTGGGTGGATGCCATGGCAAGTTGCTGCAGTAGGCCGGCCCCGCCCACACCCCCGTGCCCTTGTGGCGCATGCGCACACTGCGTGCCAGACAGGGGTGACAGGACGTGGAGGCCTTGCCCCTGGATGGACGCTGCAGTGAGCGGGCGCGGCGGGCCAGTCCCACCCCCGCACCATTACGGTGCATGCTCACGCCACGTGCCGAGTATTTTAAATGCAGGCGGAGTAGTAGGCAAGTGGGATGGAGTCCACCCGGGCGGGGCCCGGGGCAGTGAGGTGAGCTCAGCTCAGCTCAGGGAAGTGCCCACCCTCCTGCAGCAGCTGGGACCCGGCAGGCAACCCCACGAGGTGGATGCCCAGACTCCGCAGCCCCAGAAGGAACGGGCAGCAGACACTGGAGTGGCCTATGACCCCTCAGCGGACAGAGGGGTGGCAGGGCCTGATTGCAGACTCCGGCCCTACTGCCCCACAAACTGGAAGGCAGAAGGTAGGGGAGGGGAAAAAATAGGGGGGGGGAGAGGAAGGGGCTTGTGCTGAGGGGAGGGGGGCAGGTCAGGAGAAGAAAGGGGAAGGCACCAAGGGACAGCATGGAGAGACAAATGCCAGGGGGCCAAGTGGAGACAATGAGGAAAAGGGCAGGAGGGGAGGTGTCAGTGGGAGGGGGTTAAGGGCATTGGGGGCTGGGGGGGAGGTGCTGGGAGAAGGCTTGAAAGAAGGGGTGGGCATGAGGAAGGCAGGGATGGAGCAAGTCAGGTGTGAGGGCACAGGGGCATGAGGGGGCATGAGGGGAATGGGGGCAGAGCATGGTGAGGGGATGGGCATCAGGGAAAAAGAGGGCAAAGGGGGCAGGGGCAGTGAGGGAAGGGAGAGGCACCAGGAGGGTGCAGGTGCCAGGGGATTCTGGGAGTGAAGCAGAAGGGCAGACCCCTGCAGGGGAGGGACCAGCACCAGAAGAGAGAGGCAGGGCAGGTGTGTAGAGGGAGGTGTTAGGAGAGGGGATGAGGATGGGTAGCTCACATGATCAGAGTGGGGCTACTGGAGGAGTGGGCACGGGGGGGGAGAGAAGGTCTGATGGGGGGGAGCTCTCAGGAGGGCTGAGGGCAGTGAGATGGGTAGGAGTCAGAACAGCAGAGGAGGGTGAGGGGTTGGGGGGCAGCAGGCACCAGGGGAGCTGATGGAGCAAGGGGAGGAGACGTGGCAGCTGAGGGAAAAGGTAGAGGTTTATAAGATATTTATTAATAACTTGGGTGCCACAGTGGCACATCCAAACAAGCCACATGAACTCAGTACTTGTGCACAACACAAAATTCATTCTGCTCATGGGAGGAAACTCTTAGGCTATGTCTACACTGGCGGCTTCTTGTGCAAGAACATCTTAAGCAAGGGTTCTTGTGCAAGAAGTCTTGCGCAAGAACACATCCACACTGCCATGTGCGAGCTGTGCTTTTGTGCAAGAGCATCCATGGCAGTGCAGACACTCTCTTGCGCAAGAAAGCTCCGATGGCCATTTTAGCCAGAGGGGTTTCTTGCGCAAGAAATCCCTGCCGAGCATCCACACTGCCCTCTTGCGCAAGAGAGCTTACACCTGTTAGAAAAGAGCATAGCTCTTGTGGAAGACACCCTCTCTTACCACGCCGTACTGTAAATTTCCTTGCTCAAGAGCAGGCGGGCAGTGTGGATGCTCTGTGGATTCCTGCGCAAGAACGGCTGTACTTGTGCAAGAAGCCGCGAGTGTAGACATAGCCTTAGAGGGAACACTTCCCCCAGCCTCTCTGCTCCCAAGTTAATGTCACACACATTGGATTAATGCAATTGCAGGATAGTTGCATGAGGGGGGTTTGGTGGAGGCCAAACTAATCCCTGTTGGTAGGAGGATGGTGGGAAAAGTCCTTCAAGAGGGGTGACATGACACCTTTTACTTCTGGTCATGTGTCCATCTTGCCCAGAGCGTATTACCTCCAGAGGCATGGCTAACGGGGGGGCATGGTTAATGGGGGTCAGGGGGTGTGGCTAATGGGGCACCACCAAAAATTATAGAAACCTGCCGCCCCTGCCCTTGAAAGTGTCATTTAAAAACTTTGTAGGTGAAAGTACACATCAGGTACTTTAGGTAGAAATTTGAAAGACTCCTTCTTGAATTCCTATCAGGTAAAATGAGTTATTTTTGTGTGTCATCTACAAATCATCCATCCTTTCATGGTCTGTTTTAAAGACCAGTTGTTTTATTTGTGAGTTTCTAATTGGGATTTTGTGCTCTGCAACATAATTATTCTCAAATTCCATTACAATTATGGATGGACCTGAGGTTGAAAGGAGGTGTAAAACTGCTGTGAGCTTTGGCGCTATCCATATGCATGACGATTATATTCTATTTTTAGATGTGTATTGTTTATATTTGTATATTGTTTTGCCATGAGCTAAATACAGCTGTGCATTGGAATCTGAAAGCTAGGGGTGGTACAATGGGGAAATTATTTCAAAGTTTTGGGAGACATTCTTTGCAAATGACTTCATACAAATACACTGTGAAAAATTGACCTTGTTTTCATTATGAGCTGGTGTGTAGCGACTCAGATTAAAGTGGATTTAAACTCCAGTCCTATTGTCAGACCTGTCCAGGGTCCATCTGCAAAATTTGTTTGCAGAACTGGATCATAGTTTAAAGGTCCTCCTACTTGGTTCAGTTTTCACTGCTCAGTAAATACACTTCACATGAGATGAGCCAAAATACTCCTTTCTGTGGCATATGTGGAAAGCTCCATAGAGCAAATCCTGGGGCCAATAGCCCAAGGTAGACCAGTGGCTCCTCTGAATGCTTCCCTCCACAGTCCTTGTGTGCCTATGGAAACCCAATCATATAAATACCATATGATTGGGCCTTTATAGGTTTCAGATGAGAAGTGGGGGAGCTCTCATAACAGGGACCGTTTCATCTGTATTTTCATTGCTCAGTAGGTCTATGAAATTGGACCATTGGATGCTGCCACAATATATGCAGTAATAAGGATCGATGAACAGCTCTGTATATCCTGGTCCCCTTTGAAGTTGACGTTCAGCATACAAATGTTATGCCTTACTCCACATAGGAGAGTAGGGCTGAATGTGACACAAACGGGAGTTGGATCCACTGCCATTCAGATAGTCCCTTCCTTGGCCCTGTGGGTAGAGCTGTGTAAGAGCCTGTGGAGTCTGCTCCAACAATTGCATTGAAAGATCCTTCTCACAGCAGCTAGGTGGCCACTCCATAACCCGAGAAAGGGCTTCTGTCCCATGCACCTAGCCAGCATCCAGCTCCCTTCATTGCAGAGCTAGCCGTAAACTGACTACTAGGGCTGAACATTTGTCACACTGTGTTTTCCTGACATTGAAGATTCTCAGCCACAGACTCTGCCTTTTAATTTTTTCTGGGGATGCTCAAATCCTAATCCCAAAACCCTGCCTCTTCCTGCCCCCACTCCACCCCTTCTCTTAGGGCTCTACCCCTTGCCTCTTTCTGGCTCAGAGCAAAACACGAGGATTGTTCCTTCAAAAGTTTGCACTGGAACATTGGCTTAATACAGCTTTGAAACTTTACTATGCAGAAGAAAAATGCTGCTTTTAACCATCATAATGTAAATGAAACAAGCACGGAAATAGTTTCCTTACCTTTTCAAATTTTGTTGTCAATTTACCTTTACTTTTTAGTAGCTTGTGTTCAACACAGTATTGTGCTGTACAGCATTTGCTTTTTGGGGGGCAACGGAGGGGTGGTCTCTGATGCTTGATTGTGTACCAGTTCCAAATGAGGTGTGTTGTTGCCAGGTTAGTTTGTGGCTCTGAGATTCTATTATACTTCCCTCAGGGGCAGATTTGCAAAAGGGATAGCCTCCCTGTATGTAGTTGCAATTTGTGCCTGTTAAGTTTGATGGTGAGGATGGTGAGAAGTGGATACCACAATGAGTATAAGCAGGGCTCGACAAACCGCTGAGTCTGCTCGCCTGTGGCAAGTAGATTTCAGCCGGTCGCTCCGTGTGCCCCATTCACCGGCTCTGCGCGCATGCGCAGTGCCGGTCTGGCGCATGCGCGGTGCGGGGCTGGCGAGTAGCTCTTGCCGTTGTTTGTCAAGCCCTGAGTATAAGTATTTATAGTTGTATCATTAAGATTAGATGTTCTGTTAAATTATTAAGCAATTTAGCTTGCAAGTTTAGAGTTAAGGTTCTCAATTGTTTAATATGTTCAATGGGAGGTTATGGTATTGCTTAATTTTAATTAAGATGATAAGAACATAAGAATGGATATCCAGGTTCAGACCAATTGTTCATCTAGCCCAGTATCTTATTTTCTGATAGTGTCCATTGCCAGATGCTTCAGAGGGAATAAACATAACAGGGCAATTTATCAAGTGAGAAAAGATACATGAGTGAAATGTTTGCTAGACGCATGGAAACTTTTTATAAAAACACCATCATAGAGTCTCTAATTAAATGTATAGCCCCAAATTAAAAAAGAATAGTAAGAAGGCGAATAAAAAAATCTACCAAAGAGATGACCACTTTCTCCGTACCACTTATGATATTTTAGACCTCCAGCATATCCCCTTTAGTTGTCTTTTTTGTAAAGCTGTACAGTCCTCTACGTTTTCATCTCTCCTCCTATGGAAGCTGCTCCGTGCCACTAATTATTTTTGTTGCTCTTTTTTGTATGACTGGACTAATGCTTATTGGACTAATGGTTGAGGATTCACATTGCACTGACTGTAAATGTTGTTTTAATGTACAATTTACTAGCTTGTCAGTGTTTGCTTTGTGAGCAAACACACTTGAGCATGCTTAACGTGGGCTACACACTATGACATCTTACTATTTCTGAGCAGTAAGAATGACATTAGCTGACATAATGCTGAACCTGCCTTGTGTTGGTAGGTATTGACGGCTAAACCTTGTTCAGCTTAGTGTCAGCTAATCTATTAAGACACAGTAAATTTTTATAGTATAGACAAGGTCTATTCAAAATTGTGTGTGGGAATTACACAGATAGCTTGAAATGAAAAAGATTAAAATTAGAGACAAACACAGAAACATCTTTACAGAATTCTATATTTTCTCTATGAACAAAGTCTTTGTAAACTTCATGAATACTTTCAACAGATTTCTTGTGACTTTTTTGTATTTTTTGTTTAGTTATTATCAGCTATAACCAACACATTAGCAATTAATGTAAGCATTGAGGTGTAAAGCACAAAACAAGAAGCTTAATTTTTAATAGACCAGTGCAGAGTGTGCCAAAATAAAGTCAAACTATTTGAGCTGGCTTCAGTCTCTGGTCAGGAGAGGTTTTTTGAAACTAGGTTATAAAATCTGGCACAAAGTTGACCTATCATGTGCAAAAAGGGGAAAAGTTCAAGTTTTAAATGTGACTTTGAAATGCAATGGAATAGGAGAATCCAGATTTACTCCCAAAAGATGAGCATTATTGTATAATGTTTCATTTTATACCTATCCCACACAGCTGTTGACTGTTCCTTGAGTCCTGAACCTTTCAAAGTTAAATGTTCTGAAGCACTTTTTCAAGTCTTAGGGTTTTTTGTGTGAAACGGTTAGCTATATCTGATAAAAAGAGTTCAGGAGACCAAAAGAATTACAGGGCCAATGACAAAAATGTCAGTGAAAACTTGAGAATATTTTAACATTTCACCATTCTTAGGCCTGTTGTATACTAGGAGAAATCGGACACATAATTCAACATTCGTTCCACTCCAGGAGTGGCAGAAACAGTGTAGACAATGCTTTCTAATCTTATTTAGGCTTTGTTGAGTGTGACTAGGATAAAAGGTGTGGGAGCTAATGTGTTCTAAAAGTCTAATGTAGACAAGGCACTTTATGCTTAACCATCCTAGCACATGTTAAAGCCTACTGGCAAACCTAGGCTTTTTAATCATCTTAGCACATATTCATGTCTAGATTGCCAGTCATCAACAGCCTTTTGGACTATCTTTTAATCCTAGACTAGATAAAACCTTAGAGCACTATATTGCACATCTCAAATTTTGCCATTTTAGAGGCAGCTTTAATAAATAAGGGTATGTCTACGCTACAGAGAAGATTGAAGGTTCCGCTATCAATCTTCCAAGGTTTAAATTAACGTGTCTAGTGAAGACATGCTAATTTGAACTGAGAGGGGCATGCCAGTCAATGCTGGTAGTCCTGCTTCCACGAGGAATAAGGGAAGTCGAATGAAGAGTGTTCTCCCTTCAATTTCCCGCAGTGTGAACAGTGCCAAAAGTTGAGTTAAGGTACTTTGACTTCAGCTACGCAATTAACATAGCTGAAGTTGTGTATCTCAATCCTAACTTATCGCATAGGGTAGACATACCCTAAGATATCAAGGATTGTTTCTCTCAAACAAAGAACAGAGGGAAAAGAGAAAATTTAATGAAACTGATGTCTAAATTAACAGAGTCCAGAATCTGATTTCACCACTATAATGCAGGACAATGCAAATATCTCAGAACCTGATTAATTCACTTTGGACTTTCAAGAAAAATTGAGAGAGAATGTAGTGGATGGGGGAAGAAAAGGAACTGGAGGTTGTTTTACAGGAAGTAGAAGAGAGAGCTACTGAATACTTCTTCAGTCTGATTAAACAGATTTTGAAAGGGAACTTTGTTCTATTTGAAGTGAAACAATATTTTGATTGTTGCTTATGCAAAACAGCAAAATAAAAACCTGTGGCACAGGAGGGCAGAATGACCTAGGCCATAATGTTCATCTAATATTGGCATATATTCTGATTTGGACGTGTTGAACCTTTACTTTAAGGAGAAGCAAGACCACATTAATACTAGCATTCCAGCTACTTAATCACTAACATGACCTTCCTGCAATACCTAGGCGTTTTTCTTTGATTGTATCTAATTACTTTGGATTTGTCTTGCCTTACTTTTCTTGCAGGATCTGATGAGACTCATGGCACAAAGATGGGTTGGTAGAAGGGCTACATTAGGTTAAGTAAATTCCTAAAAAGAATTACAGGTCTAGTGTCCAATACAAGTTTCTAGCTATATTTTTAGGTCTTTCACGCTAAACTCATCTGACATGTGGCATTCTGTGATCAGGTGTTCACCATACACAGGAGCAAAAGGGGTTAATTGAGGCCAGACGGGCCAGTTAACTGAACTCGTCCAGTTAACAGCTAACTGGGGTAGACTGAATGCTGGGGGGAAAGTTCTAATTAAAGGAACCAGCTCCCTGTGCAGGACCAGCCAAGGTTTTTATTAATTCAGATAGCTGACTGCAGGGAAATAGGCTACAATCACGCCCTGAGTGGAGGGAATTAATAGGCTGACAAACCAGAGGACTGATGTGAGATAGGTAGGAGGAAACCTGGGGAACCAGCAGCAAGGGTCAGGATGGTAAAGAGGTCTTAGCTGCTTGTTATAGGGTCCCTGTACTGGAACACAGTGTAGAGGGTGGGCCTGGGTTCCCATATCAGCTGCTGGGAAGCAACAAGGGCATTGACAACGCCAGCCAGATATTGGATCTGGAAAGAAATGTGAATTCCTCACCAGGATTATGATTTCCAATGTGCATTACTTTGTACCTATCAACATTAAATTTCACTGTCATTTTGTTGTCCAGTCACCTAGTTTTATGAGATCCCTTTGTAGCACTTCACAATCTGGGGAAATTCTATTTAAGGCATGGAAAACAATCAATAAGTGTCTTCAGCTAGCTTTTGAGATTACCTCCCCACCCTAAGAAGATACACAAGAACACCTGGAAAAGAAAAAAAATGGTATGAGAGGAATAGAGGAGCATTGCTGGTACCAGGTCAGCAAATCAGATCATCTCTGATTCATGAAGAATAAGATCTAGGGTGAGATATCTAATTTGTAACAACTTCTCTTTAGGGAGCGTCTACACAGCAACATTATTTTGAAATAACTAGCTTTATTTGGAAATAACTTAGTCCGCCTCTACACAGCAGGCAGTTATTTTGAAATAATGTCAAAATACTGTCAAGCTGGAGGACTTCTTACTCTGACTCCTGTAATCCTCATTGTATGAGGAGTAAGGGAAGTTGGAGGAAGAGTGCCCTATTTTGAAATCAGTGCTGTGTAGACATTTCCTATTTCAAAATAAGCTATTTCGAAATAAGATACGCAATTGATGTAGCTCGATTTGTGTAGTTTATTTTGAGTTAAGCCCTGCTGTGTAGACACACTCTAAGGCTTTGTCTACACTACATGTTTTTGCGGCAGAAAATATGCTAATGAGGGACTTAGTATGAGTTGCGATGTCATTAGCATATTTTCTGCCCATTCTTTTTGCGCAAGGGATTTTTGCGCAAAAAGAAACAGTGTAGCCGCTTCTGTTTTGGGCAAAACCCCCTTTTTCCGCAAGATCCTTATGCCTGTCCTGGCACATATAGTGTAGACATAGCCTTCGGCGACATCTACATTGTGCTCTCTTGTGCAAGAACATATGCAAATGAGGTGCAGTGATGAATATCGCTGCGCCTCATTTGCATACTTAATGAGCCACCATTTTGCGCAAGGGGCTTTTGCGCAAGAAGGAGGAGTCTACACTGCTCCTGCTTGCGCAAAACCCCCCTCTTGCGCAAGAGCCGTTCTGCCGCTTATTTTCAGGCAGAACGGCTCTTGCGCAAGAGGGGGTTTTTGCGCAAAAATGACGGCTTATTGCATATGTTCTTGCACAAGAGAGCGCAATGTAGACATAGCCCATGTGTATTAGGCTTAGCTGATGTGTTTTGTTTTATTTCTGCTCAGTAACTTACTTTGGTCTGTCCGATTTCATTTGCAATCACTTAAATCCTACTTTTTTATACTTAATAAAAACACTTTTGTTTATTATCAAATCTGGTGAAAATAATTGTTATCTGCGGAAACCAACAGCTGTGCATATCTACATTTCATTGATAAAGGGTGTGAATATCTTTATGTGCTTTCTCTGTGTAAAACTTGTACACAGAGTAAGAGGGATTTATTTGGGATTTGGGTCTATTTGGGGCTGTGCTCGTGGTTGCTGACAACTCCCTGTAGCTGAGCCTTCCCCAAGCTAAGCTGCTATCAGTGTCTGTGTTACTTTGCTGGGGGGATGTTACCCCAACTCTGTGCCTTTGCTTGGGGAGACAGCAGAACAGGGTGGTAGGGTGTCACGCTAGGTGACAGTCTCAAGATGATTGCTGTGATCCAACCCATCACAGAGGTACTCTGCAATCCTCTGCCAAAGATTTCTGGGGAGAACTGCCTTATTTCTTCTGTCATGGTAGGACACTTTCCTGTGCCAGTCAGTGATTACTTTAACAGGAACCATTGTAATATGCAGGCTAGCAGCATATGGTCTCGGGTGGGCAGTATGTTGAGCTGTTGCTTAGGGAGGCAACCTCCCCAGCTCTGCCCATTAGGGATGTCGTCCTGTAGATGGCTACACAATTAACTGATAAGCCTAGGCTTATCGGTTAATCCTGTCGACTACATGCATTCTCCTCCCCTCCCTCCCCCATTGCCTCTGTATCAGAGGCAGCAAGTGGGGCAGGAGGGAGCTGATATGTAAAAGAGCCGGCTCTTAAGCCAGCACTCAGTGTGTGCCGGCTCCACGGCCCTGCCTGCCCCCCTAGCTGCCTCCTACAGAGGACCTGCCTGCCCCCCGTTGCTGCCTCTATCAGAGGCAGCAGCACGGGGATGGGGGAAGAGCAGGGGAGGCTGCCGCAGACCAAGCTCTGTCTGCGACAAGCCTGGGCCCACTGCAGACAGATACTGCTCCGCGGCAGCAGTCCCTGTCCATGCGGGGTCCAGGCTCGGGTCCTCCATGGATAGAGGTTGCTGCCGCTCCACTCTGTTGCCTTTGTATGAGAGGCAGCAACACGAGGTGGCAGGTGGGAACTGGTCTGCACAGGGAGCTGGCTTTTAATCTGACTCTCCTCATGGACCTGCTCCCGCCTACCACTCTGCACTGCTTCCTCTAATACAGAGGCAGCAGCATGAGGTGGCAGGGGGCTGCCCAGGAGTGGGGCTGAGAGTGCACTGGCTGCTGGCCCCACCCTCGGTGACTTTTGAATAATTGTGTAACCACTAAAAATTGATGCGGTTACATGACTATTAAATTACACGCTAACATCCCTACCGCCCATACTGCACCCCTGCTCTGCCCAGGCCCTGCTCCCAGTCTGCCTAAGCCTTATCCCCTCTATTCTCCCTCCCTCTCTGTTCACCCTTCAAGCCAAATCCCTGAACCCAGACGTAGAAAATGACTTTTGGGGAAAAACCCACTCTTCTAAAATTTCTAAAGAAAATGGAACATGATTTCCATTGCATGTCAGTTTGTGAAGACTGGACATGCAGAAGGTACTGAATTAAAAGCCCAAAATTAGGGAATAAAGAATGTCAAGTGACCAGATTTTTTAATTTAAGTTTGTCAGAAATTTGCAAAAACTTTGTAGTAAGGGGTAAGTCATCTGTTCTGCTGAATACAACATTAAATATTATGGAATACATTATGCAGCTCTTCTATTATACATTTTCTTAATCAGTAAGGTGATTTTTTAATTTTAAATGTACTCTTAAGCCTTCATAATGTAATTATTCCCGATTGCTACATATTTAACACACTGAAACAAAGACAGAGCAGTTGAGTGTAATCATAACAAAGTTCACTGCTTTTTAAGAAAGGGAATGCTAATTTATTTTCTGTAATCTTCATAGCAGTAGACATGTTTATAAAATTTAGCACATGTTCCAAAGATTTTAGGCATAACAAAGGTTTTTATATCTTTCTAAGGTGCTGATTTTGATGGAGGGTTCTCTTAAAACTAGTTCATCAAATAGTTAAAAGAAAGAGAAATTCATTTATCTAGCTATCTGGAAGAAAAGGAATGTTGTCCAGTTAAGGTACAGATGGGGAACCTAAGGCCCAGGGACTGGATCTGGCCCCTGAGTCTCATGGCTCCCCCCCAGAATTGGGGAGTCTGCGCTGGTGCTCCAGCCCCTACCATTCCCCATGGGGCTGGAGCACACAAAGGCTGCGTCTATACTGGCGCAATCTTTCGCCAGAGCTATGCAAATGAGGCTCAGCGTGGAATATCGCCGAGCCTCATTTGCATAACTAATGAGCCGCCATTTTTGCGGAAGAGGCTCTTGCGCAAGACGGAGCTGTCTACACTGCCCCTTCTTGCGCAAGGAAAAACCCTCTTGCGCAAAGCCGTTATGCCTGAAAATAATCAGCATAACGGCTTTGCGCAAGAGGGTTTTTCTTGCGCAAGAAGGGGCAGTGTAGACAGCTCCGTCTTGCGCAAGAGCCTCTTCCGCAAAAATGGCAGCTCATTAGTTATGCAAATGAGGCTCGGCGATATTCCACGCTGAGCCTCATTTGCATAGCTCTGGCGCAAGATCGCGCCAGTATAGACACAGTCAAAATCTACTCGCCAAGGCTCTGGTGTGTGAGGGGAGTGTGGAGAATACCTTTCTCTTTCTCATAGTTACGAGACCCTCGAGCATGATACCATCTACATTTTTTGTTAGTCTCTAAGATGCTACAAGATTATTTGTTGTTTTTAAAGCTTTTCCATTTAAAGACTAACATGGCTGAAACTTTTTCTCTTTCTCAGTCAGGGGCTGCTTCAGTGAGAGATGTTGGGTTTTTGTTTTTGTTTGTTACTTGTGTACAGCCCCTGACAGATTTTTCTATGGGTCAGCCGCTCCAAAAAAGGTCCTGCACTTTCTTCAGTGGGAAATGGGGGAAGAGAAGAAAGGTGAGCAGGGATGAACAGAAAGGACAGGAAGACTTTGGAATCAAGTTTTTGTACTATAATAATTAAAATGTGTATTTTATATAAGGATGGTCTTTTGAAGAATTTATTTTAAAAACTGCATGTCTGAAAATCCAAGCATTTAAGGCTAAAACTGAATACCAGATTGTGCATCCAAAAATCTATGCAAGGATTTTTTAGAGATGTGATTTTATAATTGTCAGCAACACTAATGAAATATTTAAAGCAAATTTTAAACTAAGATCATAGACAATAATAATGCACAACAATTTGTCAGTAAATTCAGAAACTGATATACTTCCTGGTTGGCACATATCTGTTAAATGGCTTAATTACAACATAACAGCTCTTTCACAAGTTTAATGTTACGCTAATAGGTCTGTCAAGTGGGAAAGCTTTTCACTTGTAAGTTAATAGATCTCCTGGAAGACAGGTTCTCACAGCAACAGCCTGCTTTGGGAGCCTGCATGAATGGTCAGAATAGGGATAAGAGGTTGAGCACTAACACCCAAGGAAGACATTACCTCCCCTTGCCTCTTATACCCACCACCCATGATTGCTGGCACAAGGGCCATACTGTGGACATGCATAAGCAATGTAATAACTGTAACTTCTGCATGCCAACATAACTTAGGTTGACATAATTTTGTATTAGAAACATGACCTAAGATGAGATCTTTATGTATGATTTATTATTGCCATAGTTGGAGGAATTCCTCTCTATGCAACATATTTTTTAGACTACAGCTGGAGGGTTCTGATTGCTTGGGGGCTTTTTCTGGAAGATTATGTTATTATTGTAGCTTCACCTGGATGGAGTACATCTCAAGAAAGTGTAATTTCCTTTGAAGTCTGTAAAATCTTCTTTCTTTTCAGATGTAAATCCAATCTCATTTCCACAAGGCATCATTAAAAATCACCTGGACCTTTCTATGAGAAGTGAGCTGTTAACCTTTGCCCTTACCAAATTCCAGTTAAAATAATTACAGCCAGCCTCCCTACATTACACCAGCAGAGTCAGCTGACTATAATAGGCTACTTAACTTCCCATTCTAAATTGCTGTGCTGTATTTTCAAATAGCTTCTGATTTTCTTCCCAGTTGTGGCTCCATTTCAGCTGTGCTAAAGGAATTCCTATTTGTAAAACCTGTTGGGATCCCTCATGATGAAGGCACTATATGTGTTATTTTACTATTGCTTAATGCTGTATATAGCTAATATGTTCCATGTCATAATGTCAGTGGCCTTACCCAAATAACATTTTTTAATCGGAATCAGTGTCATGTGACAGTGGTAGAAAGTCATATAAAAATTGCTTTGTACTAACACTGAACAAGGTTATGTATTAGAATAAGAAAACACGTTTATTTTCTAAAGTTACTTTCTCTTTCTCTCTTTGCTTCTCTGTAGCATATCTGGGTTAGGGATGTTAAATATCGGTTAATTGAATAGTCAAGTAATCTCATGAATTCTTATTGGTTACTCGACTATTCTATAGTTCCCAGGGGCTGGACCAGCAGCCAGTGCACTCTGGTCCTACTCCCAAGGAGCCCCCTGCCACTCCATGCTGTTGCCTCTGTATCAGAGGCAGCAGCGTGGGGTGCCAGACGGGAGCTGATCCGTGAGGGAAGCCAGTTTAAAAACCAGCTCCCCTCATCGATTGGCTGCCTGTTGCGCTGCGTTGCTGCTTCTGCTACAGTTCCGGGGTGAGCCGCAACTGAGCCAGGCTACCTGCCTGGCTCTTAGTACACTTTAAATGCAGAGTCAAAGAGGAGCTAGGTCCTGGACCAGCACAACCAAGGACTGAGCCAGGCTGCTGGCCAGCTTGCTAAAAAATTTACTGGCAAGGGGAGGAAGGCAAATGTATGTAGTGTATAGCATATAAGCTTTTGCTTATTGGTTAATTTACTACTACATCATTACATCCCTAGTCTGTGTAGAACTTTCCCCGGCCCACATACGCCTGGCTTCTTGTGACTGATTTAAAGAAACAAAATACATCCTCACATGTGCTGCACAGTTCTTCCAGATTTAATAGGTGAAACAGAATCTATATTCCTGAAGTTGGTGACAGGGAGGGAGCAGAAGGAGGAGAGAGATCTTCTTAACAGCATGGAGTTTAATTACCTCTCAGACCTGCTTTTATCATGTGGAACAGTATCAGAAAACAAATATTAAATGTGCAGGATAAAATAGTATTCTAGTAATCTTGAAATAGACCTCTGGGAATAGTGGCATGGAGGTTAATTTTTGTCCAAGATAATACAGGAATGACTTTCAGTGACCTCCCTTCAAGGATTCTTGACATAAGCTGTAAGGTTTTCAGTTGTATATTTCCTCACTTGGCCAGGTCTGTTTTAATTTTTGCTTTTGTGCAGGGCCAAGCGCATTGCTGACCCTTAATAATTATACTCAAAAAATTACATCACAAAGATATTATTGAGGTTGCAAAGTCAAGCACCAGAATTGTTTGTGCAACCTTAATTCAATGCTCTCATGTATTTACATTAGGATACAGACATTAACTATATGATCACATATTACTTTTTTCCATGGGAAGTTTGCCTCATTTAGACAACATGATTCCTACTCCCAATTTCCTTGACCACCTAATTCCAGCTTTTCATCTGATCTGATCTCAGGCCCTTCTGGATTCCAAGTCACAGCCTTCCTAACCAGCTAATTCCAGTTCTGTCCTGCCATTCCAGTCTTCAGCAGGCTTGTCTAAGTAATACTCATTCTCTCCCACCCCTGCCCTGGCCCCAGTTTTTATCAGGAAGCTTCCTCCTCCACAATGGGTGGGTCCCAGCAATAAGGTCATGGACAACACAAGAAAGACAGGTTCCTCAGTTCCAGTGCCTGCTTGCCCCACTCTGGAGCAGCCATTACAGAGAAAAAATGGTTTCACTCCTATAACCCAGAGTGAGGTAGAGAGCACGCTCCAGTTTTTGCAGATGGTGTATGTGCAGTCTGATCACATACAGATGCCTGTTCAGTCACCCTGAGGATGGCATGTGCACAGTCCTGTCAGTGCTGTTTGGTCACTATTGTGAGTGGCTTGAGAATGCTCAGTAAGGACTGAATCTTGGCTGATTTTAGCTCTCATTCTTTACTACGAATGTGCAAACTCAGATTTTCTAAAGCAGTGATACTCAGACCTCATTGACTCAGGAAGCCAAATTAGAAATTAGCATTCTCAAAAAAAAGCCACAGTAATGTGAATTCATTGTTTAATATATTATAGTACTATACATTCCTAATTAAAAAGCATGATGAGGGAAATATTTCATTTTTTATATATGCAATTATTCTTACAGATAATGATTGACCAATAATTATTTTATCAACTACAATTACTTGATAACATAATAAAACATCCTGATTGGTTAATAATTTAGATTAGTTAATAATTTAATCACACCGTGTTTTAACATCATGCTTGCAAAGAGCCACAAGAGACACATTAAAGAACCACTCGCAGCTTGTGAGCCTCAGTCTGAGTATAACTGTTCTAAAGCAGGGTTGCCAGATGGTCTCCCCAAAAATACCGAACACACGGGCTAAAAATTTGTCAGGCAAAAAAAAGAAACCCACCCACACCAAACACACATCCTGTGTGGCTACTACCAAGCCACCAAGCTGGGAACAAAGGGGGAGGCAGCAGAGCCTGCTCTGCAAAGCAGCTGCCTGCTACCCAAAGCAGAGAGAGGCAGACCCCGGGGCAACACAATGGCGGGGGGGGGGGAGATCATGGGTAGGAAGGTGACTCCCCCATAGCCAGGTCTTTGGGTGTCCCAGTGGGAAGAAGCAGAAATTCCACCCCAGTCAGTTTTGGCTGAGAGCCCATAGAAGGTGCTTAAACGCAACTACAAAGCACGTGCAGGCTTCTCTCCTGGACTACGGTGCCACAACGCGTTTAAACAGTGCTCAGGAGCAGGGACAAGGCTTCTCCTCCTCCCCAAGGTGTCACTCTTCCTCAGATGCAATCTGCTGAGGGCTCCCAGCTCCGATTGTGCCCCGCCTCCCAGTCACTCCCCCTGTCCCCACCTGGCTTCTGCACACAACCAGAGGCTCCCAGGGCCGATCGCGGCCCTGCCTCCCAGCCTGGGACTCCCTCTGGTTGCGTGCAGAAGCCTGGCGGGGGCGGGGGGAGTGGCTGGGGCTCACAGCCACTCCCCCTGCCCAGCTTCTGCACACAACCACAGGCTCCTAGCTGGGAGGCAGGGCCGCGATCGGTGTTGGGAGCCTTTGGTTGCATGCAGAAGCCGGGCGGGGGAAGTGGCCGAAAGTCCTAGCCACTTCCCCCGCCCCCGCCAGGCTTTTGCACACTACCATAGGCTCCCAGCGCCGACTGCAGCCCCACCTCCCAGCCACTCCTTCCACCCCCGCCAGGCTTCCATCCGGTGCCAGCTGGAAAAACAGAAAATACCGGACATTGCACATGTCCGGTATTTTCTGAATTTTTTTTTACCGGACAGAGGGTGCAAAACCCGGACTGTCCGGTAGAATACTGGACACCTGGCAACCCTAAAAGGCTTATAACTTGGTTAAGTTTATGAATGTTCATGATGGAGCCAAAGCACATCTCTGATACAAAGACCATGTCATTGTCAAATTCCAGAGCACGGGAGTGCTAGAGCTGCTCAAAGAACAGCTCACCAACCTTTTTTAATGTAGGCCAAATCTTTTTTCCTTTCATAGGCAATGGGTATCGAAGGCTGAGACTTGGTCTCTCCTAACTCCAAACCATGGCCCAGTCCAGCAGTGCCCAAACTCTTCCCCAAAGTACCACCCCTGCTCCCCCTCATCCTTGAAGCTGGCAGGGGCTCAATTCCAACTGGCTGCCTGGAGCTTGGGGCTTGGGCACATTGCCTGGGGTAGCTCAGGCAGGACTGGGCATCAGGCCAGCTGGCACCTCTGAAGTAGACCAGCTGGGACTCTTCTGGATGCATGGGAGCAGGGCCTCCAGTGGAAGGGATGGGGATGGAAGGCTAGCCTCCCAAAAGGGGTAGGTTCAAAGCTTCCTATGTCCACAATCCTGATTATTGGAAATCACTAAACTGTTTCAGCTGAAAATTAAAAAACAAACACACAAAAAAAACAACCACCCATCCTGAGGCAGGCTTCCACATGGACAATTTCAGCTCAATTATTGTTTGGTATCAAAGAAGTACCAGCCTTGCCTATAATAATGAAGGGCAGCCTGAATTAAGGTGGTTTCTAGTGATTGAAAGGGTAAAGCTCTGTCATCACTACAGGTACATCTAGACTACATTCTTTTTTCGAAAGGAGGTATGCAAATTCAGTGCTAATTTGCTTATCTTTTTCCGATCGCTTTTTCAAAAGCGTTTTTTTCGAAAGTGAAAGTCGTCTAGATGAGTTTTTTTTAAAAAAAACCCTTTTTTGAAACTGTGTAAATTCCTTCTTTTAAGGAAAAGCGGTTTTTTCAAAAAAGGATTTTTTAAAAAAAAAGCATATAGACGTCTTTCACTTTAGAAAAAAACAGCTTTCAAAAACGCGATCGGAAGAATTGCAAATTAGCGTCAGATATGCATATCTCCTTTAAAAAAAAAGAACGTAGTCTAGATGTACCCTACCATTCCTCCTGCTTGTCAAGAATCATCTGTTTGCATGTGTCTGTGTTGGCTGAAATGGATGAAAAAGGAGTTATTAAAAACTGTTTTGAAGTCGAGATTGTAGCCTGATTATTTACCTGTTGTGGGGCCTGCTATGTCTAAGTGTTCATTCAGAACCCATTGTCACTGTGTGTAAGCCAGAAGGGTGATTTGCTCCTCACTTTATCACCCTGTTTCTAAAGATTTTTAAAAGCCAATTTCACTTGTGTTGTGCAGCCCAGTTGTGTATAGAGGGACTGAGTTCAGCTGCAGGAGCCCAGTGCTTCAGTAAATTGCAAAGCATTTTACAAATGGCAGTAACATTATCCCCATTTTACAGGTTGGGAAACTCATCTTGAACCTGGTATTTTTTCATAGGGACGTGGAGTGTGGAACAAACGAACCCACCCTGAGAGTGCATGTCAACAAAGAACTTTGAAGAAGCTGTAGACCTGTGTCAGAGTAAAGATCAACTTTGACTTGAATCTTTTTATCTGAATCAAGAACAGCTATTTAAGGCAAGAATTTGCACATAATGAAGTTTCTTAGTGGATTAGGACTATTAAGCATTTTTTGTTCATTTAAATTTAGTAACTTACTTTGACCTGACTGTTTTCACTTGCAATCACATACATTCTACTTTTATTCTTAATAAAATCACTTTTGTTTAGTATCATGCTTAGTGTAAATAACTGTGTGGGGGAAGGACCGTTGTGCATATCTTGCTTGCATTGATAAAGTTAGAATCATAGAATCATAGAGCTGGAAGAGACCTCAGGAGGTCATCAACTCCAGCCCCCTGCTCAAGGCAGGACCAATCCCAACTAAATCAATCCAGCCAGGGCTTTGTCAAGCTGAGACGTAAACACCTCTAAGGATAGAGATTCCACCATTTCCCTAGGTAACCCATTCCAGTGCTTCAGTACCCTCCTAGTAAAATAGTTTTTCTTAATATCCAACCTAGATCTCTCCCACTGTAACTTGAGACCATTGCTCCTCCTGCTGCCATCCATCACTACTGAGAACAGCCTTTCTCCATTCTCTTTGGAACCTCCCTTCAGGAAGTTGAAGGCTGCTGTGAAATTGGTGGATCCTATGAGCGTATTCTCAGCGTAAAACTGAGTTACACAGAGTAAGATGGATTTGTTAGGGATTTTGGTCCCATTTGAGGGTTGGTTTCCTGGGTGCTGAGCTCTTAGAACTGAGCTGTCCCAGAGCTGAACCCATTCAGTGCCTGAGCTGTTCTGCAAGTGGGCGGTTACCCCAACTCTGTGCTTTGGCTAGGGAGAGCAAAGCATCCTGCCCAGCAGGACAGAGTCGGGGGGGGGGGGGGGGGGGAGGGGAGCCCCAGAGAGCAGGTGTCAGGGGCATCATCAGCACACCTGGATACAGCCATGGGGAGGGGGACTTCTGTGATTTTAACCTGTCACACTAATCTCTGCTTCTGCTCCACCTCCACCCCCCCCGCAGAGGCGCAAACTCAGCAGCCCCTGTAAATAACCCCGTGAGGCGAGGTCGCTTTAGCTCAGCCCCGCCCTCTCCGATGAGCCGCCGCTGACTGGCAGCCCCGTACGGCTCCACCAATAGGAGGAGGGGGTCGGTGCTCGGCGGTTGGGTGCCGCGGGCTGGCTTACGCGGGCGGGGCCAGAAGCAGCCGGTTAAATCTCCGGGCAGAGCGGGGGTGGGGCCGGGCCCTGTTGGTTTGATCCCGAGTCCTTGGCGGGGCGGCGAGTCTGCTGGGACCCAGCGGGGCGGGAGCGAGGCGCCGCCAGCGGTAAATGCGCGCGCGAGCGTGGGGCGCTGGCCCCGCCTTGTTGCCAGCGGGCCCTGCCGGAGCCTGGCTCGGAGCGGCTCGCAGGAAAGCCGCGCCCCGCTGGAGGGGGCCGCGCGGGGCTTGGTTACGTCCGGCGCCTGAGGGCGGGGGTGTCGCTGGGGCGAAGCCGCAGCGCGTAGTGGCCCCAGGCCAGTGCCCGGTGCGCGCCTGCGGCCGGCCTGACGTGCCGCCTCGTGAGGGCTGGCGCCGCGCGGGAGCGGTTATTATGCAAACAAGTCGGCGTCGGAAGCAGCATGACCGACTTCCCTGGTGGGTGCGCCCTCCCCCCGCGGAACTTCCGTTCCGCTTGCTTGGGTGGAAACCGTCCCGCATCAACTTGCCTGCGGCGCCCGGAAAGTGGTGCTCGATGCCCTCCAGTTGCTGGGGGGCGGGGGGGGGCGGGGGCTAGCACAGATAACAAATGCCGGGCACGCCCACGGATTAATTTTGTGCTCCTGCGTGTTTCCTGCGGGGAATTAGTATCGTGCTGTCTGCTGCCTCTTCAAACCTGCAGCGATACGGCGGAGGCCAAATTTCCCAATGGAGGTTTGGTCGGTGGGTGAAATATTTGAAATATGCGTCTAGTGGCTTTTCCCTTGCTCCAAGACTGTTGGAAAGCGGCTGCCACGAATAACGCCTGCATAAAGTGATGAGGGAAACGGAGTGGTTACAGGGCTACCCTTAGACTTGCTGATTGCTGCTTCCATTAACTTCTTTTGGACTTCTGCATTCTGTGCACTTTGGGACTTAAAGCCCAAGGTTAAGAAGGCTTCCTTTTTTTTTAAAATTTGTTTTGGCACAAAGAAGATGCTAACATTGGTGGCTGTCTGCTGCTCTCACTTTGTCAGATTATAAAAACGCATGCTGTCTCTAGAGAAGATAGAACATGTATTATACCTCACATTTCTCATAATGAAAGAACAAGGACGTTCAGTGGAACTGAAATGCACATATGGTAGAGAGCCAATGCTAACCTTCAGCAGAAAAGGACCTGGGGATTACAGTGGATGAGAATCTGGATATGAGTCAACAGTGTGTCCTTGTAGCCAAGAAAGCTAATGGCATATTAGGGTGTGTTAGGAGGAGCATTGCCTGCAGATCCAGAGAAGTGATTATTCCCCTCTTTTTGGCTCTGATGAGGCCACATTTGGAGTATTGTGTCCAGTTCTGGGCCCTCCACTATCAAAAGGATGTGGGTGCATTGGAGAGGGTCCAGGGGAGAGCGACCGAAATGATTAGGGGGCTGGAGCACATGACCTATGAGGAGAGACTGAGGGATTTGGGTTTGTTTAGTCTGCAGAAGAGAAGAGTGAGGGGGGATTTGATAGCAGCCTTCAACTTCCTGAAGGGAGGTTCCAAAGAATATGGAGAGAGACTGTTCACAGTAGTGACGGATGGCAGAACAAGGAGCAATGGTCTCAAGTTACAGTGGGGGAGGTCTAGGTTGGTATTTCACTGGGAGGGTGGTGAAACACTAGAATGGGTTACCTAGGGAGGTGATGGAATTTCCATCCCTAGAGGTTTTTAAGTCTTGGCTAACAAAGCCCTGGCTGGGTTGATTTACCTGGGTTTGGTCCTGCCTTGAGAAGGAGGCTGGACTTGATGACCTCCTGAGGTCTCTTTTTTGTTGCTAAAGAAAGGACCCAAAATTTTAGTAATTATTAAAAAAAAAAAAAAAAAAAAATCGTACTGGCTGTGAAGTCTATTTTATAGAATCATGGCTGGGCGAGGCACTTTTTATCTTAATATTCAATCAGCAGTAATATTGTGTTGTGTGCAAAAATTGTCCTTGGTAAGTATTTGTTCTAGTGTTTTACAATCAAACCATTAATTACATAATTATGCCCACATTTTGCTTGTGCATTAGCTGGGGAGAATGGTTTAATTGAATTAAACATGAGAAAGTTAAAACACTTATCTGTTTATCAAACTTCATTTAAGTAAAGTAAAATACTAATTTATGTCCAATGCAAAAGGTTTCCATGTTTTCTTTATTTATGGCAGGGAAGGTGAACCACTGGCCCGGCCCACATGAAAAATCAGTTGGGGATCACACAAGTGAGAAGCAAAAAACCTCCTCCAAAAAAACCCCAACCCTCACTGATGTGGTGGTCCCCAACAGACACGTCATTCCCCTGGTGTTCCAGCCCCACGCGATGAGGGGAAGGGACAGAGGACTGAGGTTCAGGGCTTCCCAGAGCCATAGGCCACATTTATTTTTCTGGGGATTTTGTGGACCTCCTTAGGCACTGGGGTGCAGATGAAAATGAGGGGTTCAGTGTGCGGGACAGGGCTGCCAGCAAGTGGGATAGGGATGGGGGTGCAGGATATGGGTGGGAGGTGGGAAGCAGGAGGGGGTGAGGTCTGGGTGGGAGGTAGGGTGCAGAAGCAGACTGGGAGTAGGGTGTCTGGCCTCAGGGGAGGGTGCGGGAGCAAGAGAGGATGCAGGAGCAGTGTGGAGGTAGAGTGTCTAGCTGGAGGGAGAGTGTAAGAGCAAGCTGGGATTGTGGAGTCTTGGTGGAGTGTTTGAGGGGGATTAAGGTGTGGGGATCTGGGCATGGGTGGGGTGCTTACTTGGCTTCACACTCCTGTTGCTCTCAAGCATGGTCCCCCGCCCCCTGCTGCTCCCATTGGCCGGCCAATGGGAGCAGCGGGGAAAGCCTCCAGACAGTGTGTCACTGGGCTGCCATTCCCCCAGTGGGGGGTGGAGGGAAGGCGGAGAAAGTGTCAGCATATGGCGCCACTTGCTCTGTCTCTCTCCACAAGCCAGGTCTGATGAGGAAGGTCGGCGCTTTCTTCACACCCACCCCCCTGCCTCTGAGTGGGAAGCTGGCTCCAGCCTTACAGGTACACAGTGGCTGCAAGGCTGGAGCAGCAGTGTGGGCTCCCTGCTGCAGGGGGGCTCAGTTTGACCCGTAGACCACTTGTAAAGCAGCCACAAACCCTGGATCGCACTTTCAGAACCACTGTTTAACAGTGTTAAAAGCATGACAAACTTTCTAATGTGTTACACAATATTTTGCTATATCACTTTACTGTACTATTTAACATATTATAGTCTAGATGTCTCTTGCTGCTGTAGCAAAAAAAAAAAAAAATGCATTTGAGGGAGGAATATTAGTAACGCATTCAGAATACTGGGCAGTGTAGTTCTCCAAAAATGCTAAAATTGTGTATCATTCAAATACCTATTAAAAGCCATTGTTTCATCTTGCAGTAAGAAGAATGGCTGCACTGAACTGGAAACCATTTGTTTATGGAGGCTTAGCATCAGTCACTGCAGAATGTGGTAAATAGTTAATCTGTGTGCATCTTACATTAGGAGGTTCACTTGCAACTCAAATTTATCTAATATGAAAAACAAAATAGTTACTGCAACAGATTACTAACTTTCATTTAAAAGTGATTCCAGAAGGACTTGCATTTTAAAGGTCTATTGCTTTTTGTCTAAAATATGTATTTCTGGAGTAAAAGAAAAAAATAGTCACTAACACAATTGATAATACTCAATGGTATTCTTTCATATTGACAAATAGTTTTCTAATATTAACTTACCTTTTTAAAGAAAAAGGAATTGAGGAATTGTTTGCTCCAGGATATATATCCTCGAGTGCTTTTTACATGTTTGTTAAAAGGGAAACCCCCATGAATACTGATTTTTTTTTTTTTTTTTTTTTTTTTTTTTTTTTTTGTGAAGGTATATGGCATTGAATCTGGAAATGTGACATAGGAAATAGAGCCATAAGATCAGTACCAAGTCTTGCATGATAAGCAGTTTCAATTTAGTCTGTTGGATTTTTAGGATGGGTTCTTTTTCTCTTTGAACAGAATTTTATAGGTGGTAAGGGTACAGAAAATAGAAATAACAGCAGTTAAGTAAATGGTGAACTAAAGTATTGTATCTACATTTATGAGAATATTTTTGATTATTTAATAGTTGTCCCATAGAGTATTATGATATGGTAGTCATCTGATGAAAGGCTAAAACTCAAATAGTGATTATAGGGGATAGAAGTAAAGAAGGCATTTCTCTCTCAGGCCTAAAGAGAATTTAACATGTTATCAAAAGCAATTCCTCTTTTGGAAGAAATAATTTTCTTTTGATTAGTAGTCAGTAAGTGTCCATACAGTTTCTGATTCCCAAAAATTTTGCCCTGGTGTACAGCTTCAGATGGCTAACAAAATAATCAAGTTAGCTTTTCAACTCACTTATGATTACTATAATTTAGCACACAATCTAGATGTCCTGAATCATTGTTTTCACTAACTGTGAAGTAACACAGTACACTTATTGATCAATGTTCCTGGTAATCTTTTCCATCCATTTGCAGAATACATTTTTTGTACATTGAGGCATGTGCAAATGTCCACCACCAGGAGAGAAACAAAGCTAACTGAGTACTTTGCTGATTAACTGAGTAGAATTGGAATCTCTCCTGAGCAGCCACACAAGCACACAGCTTACAGGAACACTGCTATTAATGTATGATCTCACAGAAAATTAACTTTGAGAATCTGCTCTTAAGGTGCACCCATTTAGAGTCCAATTCTGAAGGCCTTTACTTTAAGTAATTTCTTGTTCATTGTCTTCAGTTACAATTGTCAGTCACATGATCAAGGAATTTGCAGGTCCAGGCCTTCAGTTTTTTATGTAGTTTGGCAGTTCCTGTTCTGACTATTATTGAAGCACTGCCTGTCCACTGTACAGCTCTCTCAAAAGCCATCTATTATGGTTCTCTCTTAGAGTGCAAATGACTGACCCACTCTGTTAGCCTGCAATTAATTGACATTTTGTTTTCTTTCGGGTCTCTTTTTTTTTTTTTTTTTTAAACATATCATCTTTGGATAGACAAATGTTTCATGTTAAATTAATTATCTTTTTCCTTCCCTGACTTTAAGGTACTTTCCCAATTGATCTGACCAAAACACGTCTCCAGGTTCAAGGTCAAACTAATGATGCCAAATTTAAAGAGATTCGTTACAGAGGAATGGTGCATGCACTAGTGAGGATATGGAGAGAAGAAGGGTTGAAAGCACTGTATTCTGGGTAAATTAAATATACTTTATGTAACCAGTTTGCATTTGTGAATTTTGGGACAGTTTATGAAAAAATTATTTCACATACAACAGTATAGTATTTTATAAATAAGATTTTTTTTAGTTGGTTCAAAAGAGATCATGGGGAGAGGCAAGCCACATTTTACAAAATATTGGAATAGAAATGTTTTAGAATGTAGTGCATAATTTCAAAGTATAATTTTTTTACATCATGGCAATTGCTATGTCTGAATAGCATCTTATTTTTAATAAAACTTACCTACACTAATAAAAAGTTTTTCCTAATTTGCTTTGCAATCATACATGTACTGTTATAACTATTTTCATCCATTTTATATTATTTTTGGAAAATACATTCAAATAGTGCAATAAAATACCATGTAACTTTCACCTAAGTTATTCAGAAAAGGAATTTTTACTGCAATATTGTAAGATAATCCCTGTATTAGTAATGTAAGTCACATACAATGGGATAGCAAAAGTAAATTTAAATCCCAGCTTCCTCCACAAAAATAACTTCATTTGTGTGGTGCCATTGGGAATCAATATGCAGAGTTAGCATCTCTACTACAGTGGCGATTAATACAGGTAAGAGCTAGCATAGAAATAAAGGAGGAGTGTGTTATGTTAGCTGTGGTAAACTTGTAATAGCAAAATGATCTCATGTCAACTTGTTGCACATGCAGTGCATCAACTATAACAGTAAAACTCTACTTGGCTTTCACGATTGTAACTTTTAATTCTTTAAACTCTCATGGTTAGTGTCAGGAGATACTTTCAAAGTACTACATCAGATTACAGGAAATTTAATTACTGTTTTAACAGTTTTTCAGAGACTTTTAGCTAGTGGCCCAGTAGAAAATTATTACTAAATCCTTACTGGTATGGATTGTGACGGTTAGGGTTTTTCCTCAGCCCTGTAAAGAGTGGGTGGCACCACTGCACCTTCATTTTTTTCATTCTTGAATATCATCTTCACTGAAATTCTTTTCCCCTACCTGTAACTGGTTCTGAAATCATCTGGTTTAAATGAACAAACCTTTCACTTTTTTGTGCACATCCTGAGTTCAGCCTAGCCTATCTTAAAAATTGTTGAATGAACCATATCTGTCACCAAGATTTCAGGAAGTATTGAATGTATTTATTATTTGCTGCTTGCTATTTTTATAGGATTGCCCCTGCAATGTTACGCCAGGCATCATATGGAACAATAAAAATAGGCACTTATCAAAGCTTGAAGAGAATGTTTATTGAGCAACCTGAAGGTGAGTGTTTCAGCTTTGTTACCACTGCTTGCTAATATATTTCATCTAGAGTTGTGTATATTGTTTCCATTTCAGTCATATGATCCATACATACATTGTATTCGTGTAATGTATGTATGCAGTTACTTTGTTCCTTTAAAATGATTCTGCAAATGAAATTCCAACAAAAAATGAGCTGACTAAAAAGTTAACTGAGGTTTAGCTCCTTATTTTATAACTGCCTTTCATTAAAGAAGGTAAAGCATTGACTTGCACTTGGTGTCTTATCACAGTGTATAAGCCTGTGGCTGAGAGTTTGTTTTTACTTCTGGAATAGATGAAACCTTGGTGATAAATGTATTATGTGGCATTCTTTCGGGGGTGATTTCATCATCTATTGCCAACCCTACAGATGTTTTGAAGGTAAATGATTTTTTATCAAGTTTCTCTTTTGACATAGGTTTTTTTGTAATCTTGAGATGAGAATAGGCTGCTGATGATCATTGCATGCTGTGTTCTGTTTTAAATTTACTTGCTTTCTCAATAATTCAAAAGGTTCCAGGGGAAGAAGTGAACTGTAGAAAATTCCCTCCAGCATGCTGGTCAGTTGGAAGCATGTAATTGATTAAAATTAGTGTCTTTGGTGGGCAAGAGAACCATTTGATCACTTAATTTTTTTTGCTTCAGAGCACAATGAAATACTAAAGTTGCTCTTCCCTCCTCCTTCCCCTTCCTCCATCCCAAACTTGACTTGTGCTGAAGCTGTACTCTAAATTAAAAAAAAAAAATAAAAAAATCTGTGGGAGTTGACCTACACTGCTTCCAGTGCTGTTCATTTGGAAGTATGTAGCGGACCACTTACCCATCACCGACATGCAGAAGTCTATGGGTTGGAAAAATTAAGGTTCTTGATGAAAAATCATATGGGTCAGGATCTCTGTTCTGTTTCCTATGGGTCTCAAGGGGGAAAGTAGCACAATCTCTTTTGAAATCATGTCCCTTCATGGTGCAGTGCCACTGTGTGAAATCATCAGCACCACAGTTTCGGCAACAGTTTTAAAATTTGTGGGTATCTAGTGTTTATGGAGTGATAAGACTTGATCCTATTAAACTTAAAAGATCATGGTCTGAAACTACTTGGCTGCTTTTGCACATGATAAAGCTTCCTTAGAATTGAGAGAAAAATATTGCTTTTTATATAGTGCCTAATTTTAGTCCTCCTTCCTCTCAAGTAAAATAGAATGAAAATAAGTTGTTACAACTTCCTATTTCATACAAGGGGTAGTGAAAGTATCAACACAGGTAAGACTTTATTGGCTCCCTTCTGGAATGATAGTAAACATTGTGACAGAACAATATCCAGGATAAATTTTAATGAATGAAGTTAAATGTTATAGTTCTTTGTTTTTAGAGTTTAACTTTTTAAGAAGTGTGGTGCAAACAATTTCTCTGGTTATCAGCCCTTTGAAGCCCACCTCTGCAGAGCTTTGCATATATTTTTTCTAATGCTTTCTACCTGAAGAACAAATCTGCTTGCTTGAAATAGCACTGTGGTAACTCATAACAGCACATGATGTTGTTGTCAATCTCAGAGGAGAGAATTGAATCAGGCCTGCTTAGACAATCTTTTTTGTTGGCAAAGTCATATGGTCAGGAGTCTGAGCAGCCTGTAAATACTCCAGTCAGAAAGGGAGGGAGCTGCATGCCTCTACAGAAGAGGCAACAGTTGGGAAGCTGGAAGCCTACAGGGGGTGCCCTGGCTGGACCATAGAGGGAGAATACAAGTGCGGTTGCCTTGGACTTGTGACAGGCTCCATTTCTGAGTGATGGTATGAATGCTATCTAGGCACTTCAGAACTGGGCTGGGTGACAACACTAACTCCCAAAATTAGGGATGAATACTTATTTGCTTGTCAGACTTAACATGAATTTAGCAGTTTGTCCTTGAAATATAAATTTCAGATCCAAAAAGTCAAGTACGTAATTCTTCTCAGCTGAAACTCTCATCATATTGACCTTCTGTGTTAAGATGTAACTGAGTTCAAGGGAGAACACTAAGAGACATCATGCAGAAGTCTTCTGTGAATCTAATCCACATATTAGGGCACCAATTCAAAAATAGCAATAGTTTGTGGTAATTAAAGAGCTACACTGAGTGCTAGTTCTAATTCAGCTGTTCCGAATATAGCAGCTGTACTTGAAAGACATCTGATACGTATCTACAGATAGCTGGTGTTACTGTGATAGTCAGTCCATATTCGTATAGATAAGAAGAAAATATATTCTGAAAATGTTGTGAACTGTATTTTATAGCACCTCTTTGTAATATTGAAAAACTAGATAAAATTATAATTCAGTGTTTGAAAACCGATATATTTGCTTTTTGTTTTGGGCCAAGTTAGATCAGAATGCAGGCCCAAGGCAGTATGATTCAAGGAGGAATGATGGGCAATTTTATACGCATTTACCAAAAAGAAGGCACTAGAGGACTATGGAAAGTAAGTTATTAAACTATTATACTAACCCTTCTGAGGTTGTTTTTGGCAAAAGTACATAAAAATCCATGAATTATTGCACGTATTGTTGTATGTATCCCTGCAATGTCAGCCAAAATTATTGGTGTAGGATGTGCCTAAAGTTGCAGATGTCTGAATTAATATTGTAATTGCTATGCTGCTTGCCATTCAAGGATTTCAGAAATGCTGTAGAAGTACTAATGAATGTAGATCCCCCTCTTTGGAGTGTTATCTCCATTTTACAAAAGGAGCATTATGCGGTTACAGAGATCCCCTTCCTTGAGACTGTCACTTGATGTGCTGAAAATACCACTGAGCTCACCTTTCTGTCCCCTGGAATGCCCTACTACCCTGTCCTGCAGAGGTTCTCGCTCAGGTCAACTGAAGTGATAGCACAGTTTTGGGCTCTCAGCCCACAGCAGAGCAACACAAATAACTTATCAACTCAGCACTGGTAAGGTTTAGTCAAAGGGACTTGACAAAGCACACAGATGTACAGTCACAGTGGAACTGGAACACCAGAAATCTGTCTTACTCTGCCTAAAATTTACAGAGTAAGCTCATGAGTTGTTTGCCCCTTTTATCAATGAAAAAGATAGATGCATAGTTATCTCATCCCCCTAAGTAGCAATTATTTATGCTGGATTTATTAATAAATGAAAGATGTTCTATTAAGTATCAAGATTGATTCAAGTAGTTGCAAGTGATAGCAGATAGGTCCAAGTAAATTACTAAGCAAAATAAAACAATACACACCAGCTAAATTTAATACACTATAAGAGAATGCGTACAGATCATCACTTCTCATCTTAGTTCTTATTTCAGGTAAAGTCCTTCTCAGGTCAGAAGTGTCTTTTTTGACCTGGGTCCAGCAGTTCTCCCACCCATCATTAGTCCTTTTGTTTCCAGGTATTTTCACATATCCTCTGGGAGAGGGGAGGCAGTCTGTAAAGCCAACTGAAGACCCTCATTTTTTACTTCCATTGTCTTATGTAGAATTACCCTAGGGTGGGAAGCCTTTGTTCCATTCCCCACACCACTGTAGAAAGTACAAAATTCAAGATGGATTTCAGCACCAGGTGACATGGTCATGTGTCTTTGTAGGGCTAATCATAGTCCAGACTTGCATGAAAAGCAAGACTATTCAGATATTCCCACATAATGGGCCATTAAGTTCCTTAAATACTACTAATGGCCCTCACTTAGCATGTCTAAGTCAGTAAATGGATTTATGCTTCATATTACAAATACAGTGAGGAGTCCTGTGGCACCTGAAGACTAACAGATTTATTTGGGCATAAACTTTCATAGGCAAAGACCTGCTTTGTCAGATGTATCACTGCTGCTCTGCATGTAACCACTAACATTTTCAGCAGTTGCACAGTTACTTAAGTGTATTTTAACATCCCTGCTTTAACAGTAATATATTTTCAGAGTTAATGATCATTTAAGCAGTTGTAATTATTTCATACGTTTGTAGCTAGGCTGCTACCATGGCTAGTGGTAACGTCTAGCTCATAGCATTTTTCATTACTTGACAAAACAGGTTGACATCATTATTCCTATTCTCAGCAGGCTGGTGGCAGAACCAGAAATAGATCCAAGGTTTGCTGAGTCCATTTCTGTGCTCTGACTACCAGGCCTCATGGTTATGATTCCTACATGCACCTGCACCCTCCTGTGCACTTTGTTATAGTGCAGTGGGGACAGAGGTCATTGTTTGAAATGTTTTGGAGGGTATAAATGCTAACAGGGTGGGTGAAAGGAATCAGACTTCGTCCCAAACTCTTGATAGTTTTATTACATGGCATTTTCAATAATAAGCAATTGAGAAAAGACTGGTGTCTCTGTCCCCCGCTCCTTTGCTTACCATTCCTTGCAACATCTAGTCCCAAGCCAGCATTTAGCTCTCCCTTCCTTTCTAGGCTCATGTAGCCATTAGCACATAAAACAGGGGTGGCCAACCAGTTAGAGATGAAGAGCCAAAATAGCCATGGATAGAGTGCAAAGAGACATGTATTATATATTTATTTTTATATAGCTATAGATAGATATAGTACACACAGTGTAGTGATAAAAATATTACAGGACATTTCGGACAAAAAACCCAATAAAGTCACTTAAATTCACAGCCAGTCCATAGATCTTCAGAGAACTTGACAAAGAACAAACATCAAATTAAAAAAAACCAAACTCTTTAAAAATAGTAATATTCTCACACTTAAAAAAAAAAAAAAAAAAGCATTCCCCCCATGTATTTTAAATTTAACACTACTGCCCTATTATGTTCTGTGAGTTTTTTAAAATTAAACTGAACTGAGAAGTAAACTAGCACAATTTGAAGTGCCTGTTTCACTCCAGCTTGTTGATCTCTGGTATGGTTTCCTCACTTTTTTTTTACTTATGAAGATTATGGCTTTTTTATAGTTCTAAAAATTCAGATTTGTCCCAGACGGCAAATATGAGAGGTTCAAAAACAATAAGGAAGAGACTCATATCACAGAATAATTGCTTCAGCCTGGCAAACAATAGCCTTTGAATTTTCTTTAAAGAAAGACAGTAGTGGCTGGCTGTGAGCAGTCCAGGCGCGCAGCTCAGAACTACCAAGAGCCACATTTCTTTAAGCAAAGAGCTGCGGGTTGGCCATCCCTGGCATAAAAAGTGGTTCCTTGCTGCATAAACTTGATGTGGCACCTTCTGATGCATATAATGGGCAGTAACTTACTGGAGGATTCCACACTTTGTTAAACTGGGCCCTCTATGTCCCTGCTTCAGTCTAAGGCACAGCTGGGGAAACCTGCCTATCTGGTCCACCCCATGTAGGAGAGTTGATTGCCTTGCCTTGCCACTTCCTGGGTTTCATAGGTTTCAATTTGCTTTACTTTCAGGAGCCCCTGGCTCATATGGAGAGCAGCAAGAAGGGTTCCTATCCTCAAATCAGTAGGACTCTCCAAGATCTTGGCATACACGGGAAGGAAGAGTGGAGGGTGGGCTGCGTCCACCACCTCTGAACTGAGCCTTCAGCCTCTTTCTCTCCCCTTTCCTACCACCTATTTCCCTTTCCCTTACCTCAACCTCTTCTTCACTTCTGTGCCTCTAATTGACAGGTGTTTGCAAGTGTATTTTTTACTTAGAAATAGCTTAAGCATCTTTTGAATTACCTTTTGTACTAAAATTATATTTTTCCCCAAACACAAAAAATACCCTGTCACACGGGTTATACAAAATATGCATATATATGTTTCAAAGATTTCTGCCAAGTGGAGGTTTCAAACTTTCATTGCCTGCATGTAGCTTAAGTTCAATGACCGTAGCGTGTCCCCAAAAGCCATCCAAGTCATGTGGAAACTGGCTGACTGGAAACTCCTTGGCAAGTATTTCTGCATGTGTACTTTGTAATTTGGCACATGATTGAGTGCAAATCTCTCTAGCAAGTTTAACTCTTTTTTTTCTTTTTTTTTTTTAATCTAAATTTTCAATATTGCTTCCCCAAAGGGATAGTCTTGCCATGCATTATCTGGGATAAATCTGGGATATGATCAGAGCCATGATTTAAGCCCCAGATCTGCACAAAACACATTCATGCAATTTTAAAAAGACGGTGTTTAATGTTAAAGGTCACCTATTTTCCCTCCCCCTTCTCAAATATTCCCGAGTTTGGATAGTCAACTCTGTCAACCCCCTTGAAGTAGAGATCATTTCAAGACAATCTGAATAAGCATGTGGCTACTAGAACACTTAATCAGCCTTTAAACTGGGCTTCTCAACCGTACCTCTCCTATAAGTTACTGTCAAAAATTGTCTTCTCTCCAGCTGAAAACTCTTAGGATACATCTACACTGCATGCTTATTTCAAAATAAGCTATTCCAGGAGAAATACTCTGAAATAGCTTATTTCGAAATAGCATGTTTACACTACAGGGAAGCCTCAAAATTAGTCTGAGGCAGGCTTCCCTAATGTGGATGAGCTACTTTGACACAGAGCCTCAGAAGGCACTGGGGGGTAATTACTTTGAATGGGCCCAGGGAGGAGCTATTTCAAAATAACAGTGGAGCGTCCACACTACAGCTATTTCGAAATAGCTATTTAGGAATAGGTGTTATTCCCTGTGGAATGAGGTTTACAGAAGTCGGAATAAGCCTTCTGTTTCAATTTTATTTCAAAATAACAGAATCACTGTGTAGACGCTCGCATTATTTCAAAATAACGGCTGTTATTCTGAAAATGCTGCTGTGTAGACACACCCCTATTTACTTTGGTGGCTATTCAATATTTCTTTGTCACAAGCAATAGAACTCTAATGAATTAATCTCAAGTTCGCTGTTTACCTTTGTCTGACTTAAAATTGAAAGACCTTTAAATTAATATAGTATAACTTGGTTTAAATAGCTTAAGTATGGGGAAGCATCATTAGATGAATGTTTATGGAAGCAGGGGACCAGATGGGTCTGGGGACTTGTAATTGGAATAGTCTCTTGTTTTGTAGTTTTCTGGTTCAGACCTAACCTAGGGTTTTAGAGGGAAGTTGTTCAGTGATCAGTTTCTTGTGATTCAGTGGATAAGGCATTGGTCTAGGACAGTTGTCAGGTGGCAAGGCAGCTGAGAAGGAGGAGCTTGGGCAGCTGCAGTCTGATTTGACCCTGGATTTCCAAGCTTCCAGGGTTGGGTGGCAGCTCCTATATATCCCAGAGTTTGTAGGGCCAGGCAGCATGTAGCTCGTGGGTTGCTGGTTAAGAACTGCTGGTCTAGAAGATATGGGACCTGGGAGAATGGGATTTTATTCCAAATTCTACCAAGAACCACGTAGGGTTGAAGTAGTTACCTAAACTGTGCATGTCTTTTTCCTATCTGTAAAACTGGAATAATTTCTGGAGTGGTGAAGAATTGGGTACTAGCCATTTAAATGGTATGGGAAACACAGTATAAAATGTGTTGTGATCTGCTGATAAGTACTACAGTGTTTAAAATACATTGTACTTGGCATTAAATAGCATTTAATGAACTTATCTTCTCACCTGTAACTACAGTCCAGGGTTTTCAAATTTGCAGTATGGGTCATATCTTAGCATGTTATGGACTGCCTCAAGCCATTCATGATTATAGAAAATATGTGGTGATTACTCAAATTCTATGCATGAAAAATATTCACATTTCCATTAGGGATGTTAAAAATCATTTTTGTCAATGTGTACCCACTAACATTTTCAGAGGGTACACATTTACACAAGGGGGAGAATTGGCTTTGTGAGCCCTAGCTCTTGCCTGCCCCCTCTACATGTTGCTGCCTCGTTAGAGGCAGCAGTGCAGGGGGAGGGACAGGGGTTGTATGTAACTATGATGGTTAACCAGTGAGCCCAGGCTCCTTGGTTAACTGTTCAAGTGTTTAAACTGTCATATCCCATATTTCCATCTGTGGAGAACAGCTAATGGTTAGTCTTTGAAAAATGTAGTCAGTCTACTTTAGCTCTCCATTTAATCTCCAGCCTCAGTCTCTTGGTTATTCTGAACTTACTATAAGATGAGCCACCACCTTCCAGCTCTCTGCATGCTACCAACAGCAGTCTCTAATAGGGATGTTAAATTTAGATTAATTAACTAATCAAATAGTTGATGGGATTTCCATTGACTATTTGATTAAGTTGATATGGGCGCCTCTGCCTTTGAACTGTAGCAAGAACCCTGCTGGGCTCTTGCTACAGTTCAAAAGCAGAAGCCCTGCAGGGAGCTGCGGAGCCAGCGGGGGGGGGACTCCCCGACTTGCCCCGGGGGGCTTCCTTTTGAAATGTACAAGAGCCCTGCCAAGGCTCCTGTACATTTCAAAAGCAGAATCACAGCAGAACTGGCGTGCGCAGACACTGCTTTACTGTCCACTCGTGCCATTTCCTCTGTGCCTCTACCTCCCCTGCCCCCCCACGGAGACGGTGGTGGGGGGAACTGGCTTATAAAGTCAGTTCCTCCCCCCACACCCCCCCCCGCCCGCAAGCACCAACTCCTGCTCTCCCCCTTGCCTCTTAGAGGCAACAAGAAGAGGGAAGCGACTAGTCACAGAATCATAGAATACTAGGACTGGAAGGGACCTCGAGAGTCCAGTCCCCTGCCCTCATGGCAGGACCCAGTACTGTCTAGGCCATCCCTGATAGACATTTATCTAACCTACTCTTAAATATCTCCAGAGATGGAGATCCCACAACCTCCCTGGGCAATTTATTCCAGTGTTTAACCACTCTGACAGTTAGGAACTTTTTCCTAATGTCCAACCTAAACTTCCTTTGCTGCAGTTTAAGCCCATTGCTTCTTGCTCTATCTTCAGAGGCCAGGAAGAACAAATTTTCTCCCTGCTCCCTGTGACACCCTTTTAGATTCCTGAAAACTGCTATCATGTCCCCTATCAATCTTCTCTTTTCCAAACTAAACAAGCCCAGTGCTTTCAGTCTTCCTTCATAGGTCATGTTCTCTAGACCTTTAATTATTCTTGTTGCTCTTCTCTGGACCTTCTCCAATTTTGCCACATCTTTCTTGAAATGTGGCGCCCAGAACTGGACACAATACTCCAACTGAGGCCTAATCAGCGCAGAGTAGAGCGGAAGAATGACTCCTCGTGTCTTGCTCACAACACGCCTGTTAATGCATCCTAGAATCATGTTTGCTTTTTTTGCAACAGCATCACCTTGTTGACTCATATTTAGCTTGTGGTCCACTATAACCCCTAGATCCCTTTCTGTGTTACTCCCTCCTAGACAGTCGCTTCCCATTCTGTATGTGTGAAACTGATTGTTCCTTCCTAAGTGGAGCACTTCGCATTTGTCCTTATTAAACTTCATCCTGTTTACCTCAGACCATTTCTACAATTTGTCCAGATAATTTTGAATTATGATCCTATCCTCCAAAGCAGTTGCAACCCCTCCAAGCTTGGTATCATCTGCAAACTTAAGTGTATTCTGTATGCCGATATCTAAATTTGTTGATGAAGATATTGAACAGAACCGGTCCCAAAACAGACCCCTGCGGAACCCCACTTGTTACTCCTTTCCAGCGGGATTGTGAACCGTTAATAACTACTCTGGGAACGGTTATCCAGCCAGTTATGCACCCACCTTATAGTAGCCCCATCTAAGTTGTATTTGCCTAATTTATTGATAAGAATATCATGTGAGACCATATCAGATGCCTTACTAAAGTCTAGGTATACCATGTCCACCGCTTCTCCCTTATCCACAAGACTTATTATCCTATCAAAGAAAGCTATCAGATTGGTTTGACATGATTTGTTCTTTACAAGTCCATGCTGGCTGTTCCCTATCACCTTATTACCTTCCAAGTGTTTGCAGATAATTTTCTTAATTACTTGCTCCATTAGTAGTCGATTATCTGATAAGCATACTGGTCGCTTACATCCCTAGTCCATAGAGGTTAGTTTGAGAACATCTGTTGTAGGTCATGGCTGAGTTGTTGGTGGGGCAGTATGGGAAAGTTTGTATTGCCACTATGCTTTCCCTGTTCTGCAGATTAACGCTAGTCCCCAGGGTGGTCTGTCTGGGATCTTTTACACACCTCTATACCATACACCACTTTATTTTTGGAAAACAATAGTGTATATTCTCAATCTAAAAGCAACTAGGAACTAGGTTCATAAAACAAGTTTTGTAATCTAAAATGTAATGGTATTTCTCAATTTCTTCAACCAGACATACATGATTCAGTTTTTAAAATATCTCACTTGTTTTGCCAGGGGGTGTCCCTCACAGCTCAGAGAGCTGCTATTGTTGTGGGAGTGGAGCTGCCGGTCTATGATCTCACCAAGAAACACATAATTATGTCTGGACTGATGGGAGACACTGTGTATACTCACTTCCTGTAAGTCTGAACAAGCATAAGAGTTAAGTTTTCAAAAATCTAGTTGTATGATTAAATACCCTTTCAGAGTAGAAATTCATTTCTTAATGTTGGAGTCTTCAGAGGATGTACTTCTCATATTTTTTTCTCAATGTCAGTTGAGATGTAAAGACATCTGTTAGGTCTAAATGTTTCTCTGTAGTATTTTTTCAAATGATAGCTCATGCCATGGGAGCTAATAGTCTTCTGTGCTACTTACATGGTTTTGGTCTATATAAACACTTCTATGCTCTTAAATACCTGTAGATGAGTGTAAAGGATAGATTTTTAGTGTGAGGCTTCTTCCTGATTTGTTACTCTGTAGTTTAACAAATTAAGGCCTGTGATGTATTTTCTTCAGATAAATTAACTGAAAAAAATAGTTAACAGAAATGCAAACACAACTTTTAGCTATAGCACAGATATTTTTAATTTTTCTATGTGTGGTTTTTCTTTATTTCGAAACTGCTGGTCATATGTTGTTGTTTTTTTATAATGGTTTATCTTTCATTAGTTCAAGCTTCACCTGTGGATTAGCTGGAGCACTTGCATCAAATCCAGTTGATGTTGTGAGGACACGGATGATGAATCAGAGAAGATTTCAAGATGGGACACATTCAGGGTATAAGGGTACTTTGGATTGCTTGTTACAGGTAAGTACAAAGTGTATAGCAACTAGTGATAACATTTATACAATCTTTGGTATCAAACATAAATTAGTGTTTTTCTGCATTGTAGGTAGAAATTGTTAGCTGTTTTAGAAAACCAGTTATTGTAGAGACCTCTGAATAATACATTTCAACATTTGAACTTGCTGTGCCACACGTATGCATCTTTCAAAATTTTAGACTCAAATCATGCCCCATCTCTCCTTCCTTCTTCTGCTTAAAAACTATTCTAAGTGCTGATAGGAAGCAAGGAGGTCTGCCTGCATTATAGATTGATTCCTGCTAGTATTTAGGTTAGGTTGACTAAAGGGGAATTTTTCTGATGTGAACACTTTTTAAAAAAGGTACTGAAATACGTACCATTAAAGGGTTAGTTGAAATATTGGGGACAAAGAGAAATGCAAATTCATCCCTTGAATATGGGCGGGGGGGAGGGTCTCCCAAGGCTGACAGCTCTTTATAGCTTGCATTTGTTGTTGGGATGATGAGAGGTGTGGTATAGCCAAAAATCAATCTAATGGTCTTTTAAAAAAAAAAAAAGAGATTTTTCTCGTTTTTCACAGTTCTTGCTGCTGCTTATTTGCAGTAGGGATATAAGCGACTAGTCGCTTCCCTCTCTTGCTGTCTCTATCAGAAGGAGGTAGCAAGGGGGAGGTGAGAAAGAGGAGGGGGTGCTGGGGGGAGCCGGCTTAAAAGCTCATTCCCTCTAGCTCCATGGGAGGGGGCAGAGGTGCAGCAGCGCATTCCACCTCTGAAATGTACAAGAGTTCCTGCTGAGGCTTTTGTGCATTTCAAAGGGGAAGCCTCACATGGAGCCTGGGGCCAGCAGGGGGGACAGAGCATTCTTCTCCCCTCTCCTCCCTGAAAGTACATTTTTTAGCAGGCTGGCTCAGTCCTGGCTTGCACTGGGACCCAGCATCAACTCCCTTGCCAGCCCCTAATGTGTATAGTGCAGAGCCACAGCGGGGGTTGATGCTGGGTCCCAGCACGAGTTGGGACTGAGCCAGCCTGCCTGCATGCCAACTCTTGTTGCTGGGATCCAACATCAATCCCATGCTGCGGCTCTGCAGTACAACTGGTTGTAGTGCAGAGCCGCAGTGGGAGGAGTTGCTGGACCTGGCAGGAGCTAGGATTGAGTGGTGGCAGTGCTACCCCTTATCGATTAATCATGTAGCTGACAACATTTTTGTCAATCACATGATTAACAAATTACATGCTTCTTAACATCCCTAATTGGGATGAATCAAGCCTGGATTGTACTTTTGTCTGAGGGCAGGGAGCTTTAAAACCTATCTACCAGTTTGTGAAAAGGGAGTAGGAAACACAAGCAACTTTTTGAAAGGATTATGGAAAACAAAATTAAACCTACTGTTGCTGAATATTTCTAAGTGTGGGGAAAGATTTTTTTTTTTTTTAAGTCACAGATTTATCCTTTTTTAACTAGCTCTGATTCTGAATATTATACCTGATATTTCCTGTTTTTTTACTGGACAAAAATAACCCCCTCACTAGACCTAAATATAGTTTTTAATACCTCTTGTCTAGTAAAGTTAATTAGTTCTATAAAGCTTCTGTCAGTTTGGATCATTTAATTTTAGATATGGAGCAGTAAAAATTGTCATGGTTAAAATAAGATCTTAATTTGATATTGGGAATATCTGTTGTCCTATTGCTAATTCTACTAGAAGCTCACTGAGCAGCAGGCTTAAGTTACAAATTCCCATTAAAGGTTTTGGAGAGGTAGTCATGACTCTTTTCTTTGTCCATAAACTGGATGGGAAGTAATTCTGCAACATTCCCAGTCTGCGTTGCTATGAGACACAAGACTATTACTGTGAATGAAACAAGTGTTTTCCTCCTCCACAGAACACCTTGGCATTCATCAAATAAAGTATTAGTTGTTCTTTGGGTAAAATGTTTCAGTGAAACTTTTGTTTCGTTCTTTCCTCCATTCAAATGTGATTTTTAAATATTTGTTTCAGACATGGCGGTATGAAGGCTTTTTTGCTTTATATAAAGGATTCTGGCCAAACTGGTTGAGACTTGGTCCTTGGAATATCATTGTATCCTCTTCAGAAGTGTTTGGAAATACTTATTAAACTTGTCTGTGAAGAGCAGTGGGCATTCAGTAGACACACAATTGACTAGTGAATTGTACTTCATATAAAATATTTGTAACTTGTCAGTATAAAAATAAACTTAATCTCCATTTCTTTATAAATGGAGTACTATTGGCATCTAATATATTAATATTCTCTAAGATATACACAAAATTGAATCTCTGAATATAATCTTTTTCAAAACACTTTTTCCTTTAGCCCCCCATTTCTCATTGCATATTTTTAGATTGCTGTTTAGTTGACGTAATAGTGACCAGGTCAATTAGCAATTGCAGAAGATCAAGATTTTTAACACCACTTTTCTACTGTTATACAACTTGTATAGTAGACCATTTGCTATCTGGTTAGCCTTAAGTTCTCATTGCTTTGTGAGAAGCTGAGGCAGCTGTGATATTCCTTCCCCTCTTCCCACAAATGAGAATCTGCATAGCTTTATAGTTTCAGCCACTAAGAAGATAAGAGCAAATATAGTGGGTTCCTCTCCTACTGTGGCCTCTGACCTTTCCCCAATTATAACTTGCATATTTCAAGTGCTTGGGCTAGAACTTGTGGAAGGATTAGGCTGCTCTAGGAGGCACATTCTACTTGTAAGAGTGACATGCACTGAAATAAGTTTCTCTTTTAGCAGTTTGCTATGATTATTATTTAGATATCTTTCTCTGTGCCAAAGACTCTAGGGAACATTATAATAACTGCCAGAGTGGAATGACCTGTCTTGTGGTGGTGAGGATGACGGGAGACATTTAATGGCAGACCAAAGTTCCAAAAATGTACAGTCAGTAGTTAAGTGAATGCAGTAAGTATTATGCATCACAAATACGTTTAAACCAAAAAATGCAAATATCTGCACTTGTTTTCCTTGACCAGTTGCACCAGTTCTTTTTGACGTATGAACAGCTGAAGAAATTGGATTTCTGAAAGATGCTAATTGTTAAATTCATAAACTGTGCTGACATGGTATTTGAACTCAAAGCATCTTTTTAAAAAATGTTCTTCGGTGTTTTCTCATCAGAGAATAAGACTTGCTAGCAAGAAGGTCATCAGAAAAACATTGTAAATCAAGACCATGCACAAAATGTCAGAACTGTGGATGCTTAACTGATGTGCCAAACACTGTGCACCAATTATTGAAGTGGAACCTAAAGTTGGCAAAACTCATATCAACTGTTTAAATGCTATTGGACATAATGTATGATCTAACCCCAAAGGTTTTTCTGCTGAAATGTACTTCTGGATGAGCTCTTAATAGGAAAAGAGCTACATCTGTTTGTCTAGGGGTAAGTAGGTAGTGGAAGAGCCTCACTCTTGTCCATGCTCATAAAATGTAATGTATTAATGTCATAAATATTTGATTATATTCTGACATTTTCAGTGCATTGGAGCTCAAATGTATGATGCTGCAGATGTTGTTCCCAGTGATACTCAGTCTTTGTAAAAATACTTGTTAAAAGAACTTCTGGATTCAGAGCACATTTCTGTTGCTTTTTTTTATTATTTAAATGTATATGTAACTTACATTAGGAGCAAGGAAGCTGCAACTTAACATAACTTGTAATGTCACCATTTTGCATGATTGAGAAGTCTGGCATTTAAGACACCTTTTTCTTGTTCAATAGAAGGAACTCTAACGTGGTTCACCAAGAAATATCCGTGGACTTTTTAAAAAAAAAAAAAGTAATAGAGCATTCACTCCAATCTTCCTTTTGTGTGTGAGGGAATTAATTTTTTAGTACTTGTTTGGCTCTTATGAAGAGCTTTAAGCAATTAATGGCCATCACATCTGAAAGATGCATGCCACGCATTGCAGCAGTTGAACCACTGAGACCTCAAGAAAAGCAGACGCTTGCGCACATCCCAGAGATGTATTGCTACCTTCCTAAACAAGAATTATAGTAGAATTGTGCTCATCCCTGTTGTCATTCAGCAAAATGAGTCAGTCAAGGTTACTTAAATACTACTTTTTTTAAAGACGTTGACGTCTGTGCAGGATTTACTTTTTTTATTTGAGTTATGCAACAAAACATGTTGCCATAAATTGAAGAACGAATGTCATGATTATTGTATGCATGCAATGTATTCAGTTATAAAAGCATGGGGAATGTGTGGTGTCTGAGTGAAGAATGCTTATTCTGCATCACTGCAGCTTGCCGTGTAAGATCATTACAGTGTACAGTTGTGCTGTATGGTGATTTCATCTTGATACATTCATTATCAATATCTGCATATTCATACATTCCACTTAAAACAATTCATGTTCTATTGTGAATTTCACTCTTAGCATTTTGGTGTTTAAATGGCTAATTTCGAGATGCATAAAGTAGGTATTTTTAAATGCACAAGGCACTTTTCTTCTGAAAATATCAAGAGTTAAGGTAAAAGTGTAATTTTTCAAAGGGTTTGAACGTTTTTAAGGTAAAAATTGTTACATAGTTATGCTCAGAGATGCTGTCTGTTACTGCAATTCTTAAACTTTTGTGTAGAAGTGTCTGTAAAATATTTTTGTACAGAATGTAAACCAAAATTAAGGATGTATCACTTAAACTTTTAGAATGAGTAAAATGCATTGCCCCTAAATTGAGGGACACTTGCTTACAAATAGAACCTAAGGATTGTTCTGAGGCATTTGGTAGAGTGTACTTAGGATGGTCAGTAAGGGAGAATTTTTGCTGATAATGCAAACTGTGTATTGTAGTTCATTATTTAGCTACATTAAAATTAGGTTACTGTATGTAGAAGTGTATTTCAGATAGTCTCAATGGGCTAATAGTAACAAAAATCACATGGGAAGGTCAGACAAGCTAATTCACTTCCAATTTCACAGGCCTGCAAGACCAAAGGGCTCCATGATGATAGAAAAGTCAGACTGTCCTCTGGATGTTGAGAACTTAACACCAGAGTCTTTTATCCTAATTGGAATGCCTTTGTTTGGAAAGAGTTGCTGTGGGGAAAATGGAAATCCTGACAGCAACTGAGAGTTTTTAGAAGCTCTCCTAGTTCTTCGTGTCCATCTTGTCCCAGTGTCCTTGATAGAGAAGAATTAATGTTTCCCAACCTCTTCTAAACCACAAATGTTACAATAGAAAAGTGTTGGGATCACCTTCCCATCTAACTATAAACAAAAGGAAAGGTGTTTGCAGTTTCCCAAAATAAGAACCCATCCCACAGATACTGGAAACACTGGCCCACAATCCTAAATGGCATGAAGACATCAAAATAGACTTGTCCAGCAGCACCAGGACTCTTAAGCTACTTTTCTTAAGGAAAAGTCTGTGGAAAATTTTAAGCTAAGTTAAATGTTTGAATTTCAGTTGTAATTTTACTTACATCTGCATACTAATAGTATGAGATTCTTGCAGAAATGCTTTATTATATGCAGAATAGGAAGGCTACCCCAATCCACTGTACCAGAAAGCTGAATTTGTGGACAGAGTATATGCAAGTCTGTTATGACATTTGCAGTAATATGCACCACCTGCCAAATGACATTACTAACCATTCATGCTGCAACTTCTAACATTGAAAAGGATATGAAATATTAAGACAATCCAAGTAATTCTTTTTGTGGCAAATATCATTTAATGAGACAGACTCATAGAATTGCATAACTTTGTTTTTCATGTTAGGTCATATCTGTGTGTTCTGACATTGAACATTAGCTTTGTTCAACCCAATTTGTTACTGCTGCGCATACATTTATTGTGCTAATAAATATTTATTCGTGTAGAATGTTACAGGAAATTGTTTTTATGCTTTGAGTTCCTGTTATGACATTTTCCCATGCAGATAAGGCATGTGAATATCTCAGCATGATAAATACAGGGGGGGAGACCGTAAAATGCTTTGGCCTATGCAGATTTCAAGTAAAAATTGATTTTCGCTCACTTGGCATGGTTTTTGTCTATTTCAACAATACTTATTGCCCTTATTCCTAAGGGTGAAGAGGAATTACAAAGTAAAACGTAGATTTCTACCAACCTACTGATATATTGAAAGTTTAACTATTTTTTTTGTCTTTCAGTGTTTTTTTTTTTTTTTTTAAAGTCCAAACTCTCTTCTCAAAGTACAGAGATGCTGGGGCAGAAGAAAGCTGGCATGTAAGGCTGTATTTTTAAATGTACTTAACATGCCAATTAGTCTCCCCTCCTTTTCTGGGAGATTCCAGCAGCTGAAGACAATTGCCACCTTTGTCTCCTTCCTCCTATAAAATTATTTTGGAGAGGCTGGGGGAACCACAGCCTTGCTACAGACTTGGAAGGGAGCAAAGATCATCTGGGTAGGATGGTAAAGAAAGGGGAGGTGACCTGATAGGCTGGATGGTCAATTCGGAAGCAGCTCACGGTATGTCTACACTGCAGGGCTTTTCCAGATAAATGGCCATTTTCCCAGACAAACTACACTTATGTCCACACTGCTGTTGCATTCTTTCGACAGAAATGCGAAAGAACAGAGGGCTTTTTCCGACAGCAGTAAACCTCTTTCTAGGAGGAAGAAATCTTTTTTTTCCAAAAGAGCTTTTTCCAAAACAGCCATGTGTGGACACGGAAGTGGGTATTATTTTTGAAAGAAGAGGCCTCCAGGAAATAACAGGTTTCCTGGTGGCCCCTCCATCCAAAGTAATCAGAACTCTATAGTTCCTGTCTCCTGCCTGCTCTTAAAGCTGCAGGCACTTAGGACAAGCCTTGGGGCAGGAAGCTAGCCCTGGGAGCTGCACCTCACTGCGCAGCTCTCCCTGCCATATACATTCTGAGCGATGGCCCAGCCTCAAGATCCCTGATACCTCCCCGGCACTCCTAGGGAGCAACACCAGGTTCCCAGGACCCAGCCAGGGGCAGCAAACGCTGTGCACCTTCCTGGTCTAGAGCAGGGATCCTGTCCCTCCTTGAGCTGTGGGGGGAGGAGACCACCCTAAGATCTCCACTCCCAGTGCAGAAACACCGACATCTGTAGCCGAAAGGCCGAGGCCCGGGCAGAGAGGGGATGCATTGGAACAGGTCTGAAGTAAGGGGAAGGAGCTCTGCCAGGACTATACCAGTGCCAGGGCGTGCAGCTCTCACTCAGAGGCAGAACCCTGCTCCTGCCCCTACTTTAATGAGCGCCACCAGATCCTGGGGGGTGGGGAAGCCTCTTTCTCCCCCCTCCCCCCCGACTCCTGGTGATGGGCTCAAGATGCCCATCATCACCCACCTAGAGGTCCCTGCCAAGGAGGAGGGAGGAGACAGCAAGCACTGCAAGTCTGACCCTCAAGCTGGTAGCCCAGGGCCTGGATGTGTCGCAGGCATCGCCTGATGGCAGAGAGGGATCATCAGGTGAGTGCTCTGTTTTCCCCACACACACACAGGGTGGGGGAGGTGGGTGCAGAGGGGATGGGGTGCGATGGTCACTCAGCCTGGACATCATGCTGCAGTCAGTGCACAGGGAAGCACGTGCAGTGCCTGTCTGCGCCATGCGGCCTCAGGAGGCGGCCCCAGAGCACCTCTAGGATCTTGCTCACAGGCTCAGGGCTGGCACCACACACATCTGACCCCTGGGGCAACGCTCTCCCACCACCAGCCACCGCTGCAAGCAGGCTGGGCACAGGGTGCACACGTGACCCCATACAGACGGAGGAGTGCCCTGCACAGCACAGTCATGTGATGCACCACCTGCTCCCACAGACAGTGCTGCCAGGTGCAGGTGTGTGTAGGTGGGCCCCATGGAGGGCCAGGTTGCTGTAGCCCCCCCCCTTACACCCATGGGATCCCACTGTGGCTGGACACTTCCCTTGCCTGCTTGTCTGGGGGGGTGGGGTAGGGAGGGGAGGGGGAAGAAGGAAGCAGGCCCTGGGTACTTCGGGGGCCCTTGTGAGGCACAGGCCACAAATGACCTTGCTCCTGGGACTTCGCTGTCCTCTGGCCTGATGACTGTTGGTCCCCCTCCCCTCAAACATCCCAGGAGCCACTCCCTATGAGGCACCGCCCCCCCCCCCCAGCAGCAGGGGCTGTGTGAGGGTAGGATGGCACAACCCCCGGGGATGGGGTTTCTCCCCCAGCCCTATACCCCTCCCACACCCTTTCCCTAGGGTCCCCCTTTCCAGGATTCCCCCTCTCCAGGGACTGCAGCCCAAGACTATCTTACCTCCATAAGGAAGGCACCAATGGTGGACTTTCCCATGCTGAACTGGTTGCCCACCGCCCCCTAACTGTCTGGGGTGGTGAGCTTCTCTAGGGGGATGGCAGGCTGCAGGTGGGTGTCCTGTCATCAGAGGGCAGGGGTGAGCCAGGCACAAAGCTCCATACGGGTGGCCTTCTGCATGCTGAAGTTTTAGAGCCACTGCTGGTCCCACCAGTGGGAACTGGTGTCCAGCATCCAAAATTGTGTCTCCACTGTGGGGTGCGGTTGCATGGGTCTTGCTGCCACATGCAGGGAGAGGGTCTCAATGATGAGCTTGTGCAGGGCCATGAAGGCAGCTTGCACAAACTGCTGCAAAAACTGCAGCATGGCAGTGTGGGGACATCATATGCCCAGGGGCAGCTCTGGCTCCATGGCAAGGAGTGTGCTGTGGTGTCCTGAAGCAGGGCAACCACAGTACGCACTGCTAAAGCTTTGCTGTCCCTCAGAGGTAGGCAAGCACGCAGCTGAAGCAGAGAAACAGCTATGCAGGGGCGTCGCTTTAAGTGCATCTCTGTTAGCCTTAGGCAACAGCACTTGGAAGCAATTGCTGACCTTGTGCCCTGCCTGAGCTGGTTCTGGGTGGCCTTATAAGCAAGATAGCGTCCAATCAATGTGAATGGTATCTTTCGAAAAAAGCAGATTGCTTTTTCCTTGTGCTTTTGCTGTGCAGACGCTCTTTTGAAAAAAGTTTTCCCGAAAGATCTCTTCTGGAAAAGCTCCCGAAAGAAGCTTGCAGTCTAGACATAGCTTCAGTGAGAGCATCTTGTAGCATAGAACTTTCTGGAGTTGGCTTCTCTTCCGTGGCACAGCATGTGCTTTTCCTCCCTATAAGGCAGGGGTGGGGAACCTCAGGCCCAGATGCAGCCCTTGGCTTGCTTGGATCTGGTCCCCTAGGCTCAGGGATCTCCTCACATTGGGGAGCCTGTGCTGGCACTCCAGCCACCTACCTACAGGGCTGGAGCACATAAAATCTACTAGCCTGGGCCCCCAGGCTCTGGTGTGCAAGGGGAATGTGAGGAGTGCTTTTCCTTCTCATTCAAGGACTTCTCACTTTGCTTAGTTCCTCAGTTCCTTCTTACCGCCCATGACGGTTGTTGGAGCGTGTCTATCCCTTAGTATTGTTAATGGTTCCCGTTTTCTCTTAAAGTAGTGTTTGTAAATAGTTTAATTACTTAGACAGTTAGCAGGTTCTTTGTTTTTCCTCCCCCCCCCCCCATCGGGGGTGAGGAATGCCAGGGCCACAAGGCTTTAAGGCATGCGCAATATGCGCGAAGTTCATGCCTAAAGGGACCCTCACGATAGCTGTTTAAAGTGCTTGGGTGAGGGCCACTTAGCAGACGCCTGTAAGATCTGCAGGTCGTTCAAGCCACGCATGAAGAGGGAGCGAGATTCGCGTTTGAAGCTTCTCCTCATGGAAGCCGCTCTTCAACCGGCACCGGCTGGTCACTCCACGGTGCGCAGTGCAACAGCGTCGATGCGGGGCGCCCCATCCTGCTCGCGGACTTCCGTGCTGAGGGCCTGGCACCGTTCCCACTCCCCGGCACCAAAAAGGCTAAAGACTTAGTGGGGCAGGTCTCCGAGCCAGAAGTCGAAGTCGGGCCTACACCATCGGTACGGGTCGCCGGTGGAGACCTCTCCAAGCGCTGCTGCGCGGCGGAAGCGAGTGGCCTGGCCACCCAGTCCGGCTCAGCTACCCTCGCATCCTCCCTCAACGCCGGAGACATTTGAGGCAGCGCAGGACTTGATCAGCCTCACTACCTCCCCTCCATCGTCTGTTGAGGCGAAGAGGTCAAGGACTTCTATGCTGGGAGCCATGTTGGCACCAGTTTCTCCTCTGCACCAGGTGGAACGGTCGGCACCTGTTACATATGCAGCGGGACCGTCCCCTGTGGGACCAGTACCGCTTGCTACTACTCTGATGTTGGACTCGGTACAAGCGGCCAGGCCTCACCAGACGCTCGGCTGGACTTGGCCTCCCACCACGGTGCTGGGTCCTGTTCCAGAGCCGATCTTAGCTGCGCCTGTGCCGCACTATCCTAGCCATGTGGCACCGTCAGCAGTACCAGCACCAAGCATGTTACCCGGGGTGTCGGTACAGTCATCAGCACTGCCCTCTTCGGCACCGCTGCAAGTTTCGGCTCCGGTACCGGCATCGGCCCCGTCGGCCATGCCGGTACCACCATCGTCGATGATGCCAGTCCCTTCTAGGACGGCCACCACGGCACCGCCGCCATCAGTATTACCCACCTTGGCGCCGACAGCGGCACTGGTTGGGCTGCCATCGCTGCAGCGGTCGGACTCCGCAGTTCCGTACCTGCAACCGGCACCGATCTTGGCACTGCAGACAACGTGCACCATGTCAGCGCCACAGCCGGGCCCGAATAACGTCTTTCCAGTACCGGCACCGGTACGACCTTGCCGGGCGCACGCGGGCAAGCCGGAGTCAATAGCCAGATTCGCTCCCCCATCGGTACCGGTGTACGGGTCATCAGTGCCGCCCTGGCCCGAGTCTGATTACTCCTCTGATTTGGATGTGGGTTCTTTTAGATCGGGGTCCTCGAGGGCGTCGTCGGAGCATAGAACCCACTCTCAGCACCGGTGCCATCGGCCGCAAGTGCAACAGTCTTGGCCGCCTCAGTCGCACTGGCCTTTCTGGATGCCGTGGGCATACCATCAGTGGCAGGGGCCTGCGCCCCCGTCCACGGCGTCCAGCGTCTCAGGACACCGAGCACCCCCGTTGGCGTCGCTGTCGCGACCCCCTCCCTCGCCTCAGCGTAGTGCGGCCATAGACACCACTAGGGACCCGCCGTCTTCGGCACTGGAGCCACCTCCGCAAGCACCGGTGCTTGCCCAGCCGCCTTCCCACCTGGGCCCTATGCTGGATCCGATGCCGATTCAGGAGTCATCGTCGTCCTCTCCTGATGAGGCCTTAGCGGATCCGGTTCTGGCAATGCCGACCATGGACGCCAGGTCGCATCAAGATTTGCTTTAGGCGTCTAGCCTCCAATTTGGGTGTCCCAGTGGAGCCTGTAGTAGAGGACACGGATCCTATGGTGGACATCCTGACTGACGATGCACCCGCTCGTTTGGCTCTGCCACTCAAGACTGTGGCTAAGATCACAAATGCCCTGTGGCAGACCCCGGCTTCTTTAACCCCTACCTTAAAGGGAGTCGAGAGGCGCTATTATGTCCCGCAGTCGGGACACGAACACCTATATTCCCAGCCTGTTCTGGGGTCCTTGGTCGTCCAAGCCGCGGCTCAGAAGGAGAGACTTCGGCAGCCAGGGCCATCCCCAAAGGCTAGGGAGCCCAAGCATCTCGATCTAATGGGGCGTAAAGTGTATGCCACCGGTGGGGTGCAACTCTGCATCGCTAATCAGCAGGCAATGCTGAGCCGATACGCTTACAACACACGGCAGACGATGGACAAGTTCAAAGATAAACTTCCCGCCGAGGTCCGTCAGGAGTTTGGGGCTATGACCACAAAGGGCAGAACCATCACCCGCACGGCTCTTCAGGCTTCCCTGGACGCCGTGGACTCCGCAGCCCGCACCATGGCGTCAGGTGTAGTTATGCGCCATGGTGCCTGGCTTCAGGTGTCTGGAATACCTCCGGATGTCCAGACTACAGTACAAGACCAGCCTTTTGACGGCAAGGCGTTGTTCTCCGAGCATACGGACTCAAGGCTTCATACGCTCAAGGACACCAGGTTGACTCTCCGGTCCTTGGGGATCCACACACTGGCTCCTCAGCAACGTCAGCTTCCCTACAGACAACAGGGGAGAACGCGGTCCCAGGCCCCCTGTGGGGATTACTGGAGACGCCATCCTTGTGCTCCTAGTGGAGGTGTGGTGGTGGCTGCGGCCCCGTCTTCCTCGAGAGTTGGTCGCCCCTGCCCGAGAGGGGAAACCCCCGTGGGGTTGGACAAGGCCCCTCTCAACAGTCCAAACACCCGTTTTGACGGCCCTTTGGAGAGTTTCGCACCAGCTTCCTGCCTCCCCCCCCCCGGTCCCCTGTCTGGGGCCAGGTTATCCCACTTTGCCCCCGCCTGGGCAGCTCTCACCACCGATGCTTGGGTTCTGGGTACAGTCAGGGGTGGCTATACTATCCCTTTCCTGGGCCCACCCCCTTCCAACCTGCCTGCCCTGTCCCTTTTCAGGGACACCTCTCACGACGACATCCTTCGTCAGGAGGTGTTAGTGCTCCTCCAAAAAGGAGCAGTAGAGAGGGTCCCCCCACACTTAAGGGGCAAGGGGTTTTATTCCCGGTATTTTATTGTCCCAAAGCCCAAGGGCGGGGTTCGTCCCATTTTAGATCTCAGGGACATCAACAAGACGGTGGTGAAATCAAAATTCAGAATGGTAACCCTAGCCTCTGTCATCCTGGTGTTACAATTAGGAGACTGGTGTGCAACTCTTGACCTCAAAGACGCTTACTTCCACGTGGCAATAAGATCGAGCCACAGGAGGTTTCTGCGCTTCATAGTGTCCCGCTGTCATTTCCAATTTACGGTGCTCCCCTTTGGACTTTTGACAGCACCCAGGGTCTTCACAAAGTGCATGTCGGTCGTGGCGGCGTTCCTCCGCAAAAGGGGGGTGCATGTCTTTCTGTACCTAGTTGACTGGCTGATCCGTGGTCGATCCTATGAACAAGTGGAGGCTCATGTTTCCCTTACAAAGACGTTCTTCCTAAGACTAGGCTTCATGCTGAACAAGGAAAAGTCGTCATTGACTCCCTCTCAGCACCTGGAATTTGTGGGGGCCCTCTTGGACGCCAGGGTGGCGCGAGCGTTCCTCCCCAGGAACAGATTTGTGGCTATAGTGGAGCTGGTCTCCGAGTTAACCCGGTTCCCCATGACGACCGCCCGAGCTTGCTCGAGGCTGCTGGGACACATGGCGGCTTGCACTTACGTGGTACGCCACGCTCGTATGAGACTCAGACCGCTGCAGGCCTGGTTAGCAATGGCATTTGACCAGGGGTCTCTGGGACACGGTACTGACTCTGCCTCCAGCGATAATTGCCTCCTTACAGTGGTGGACTCAGGAGGCTGTGGTGTGCAGTGGGATTCCATTTACTGTCCCTTGGTGACGTTAGTCACAGACGCTTCGGACCTGGGTTGGGGAGCACACCTGGGGCATCACAGAACCCAGGGCTTGTGGTCCCCTGCAGAGCGGGCCCTGCATATAAATGTCCGGGAGCTCAGGGCAGTCAGCAGCGCCTGCAAGGCCTTCCTGACAAGGCTGTCACGCCTCTCGGTCCCGGTGCGCCTGGACAACACGGCAGCTGTTTCCTATATCAACAGGCAAGGGGGGGCCCGGTCGTCTCCCCTCTGCTGCGAGGCTTTGCTGCTTTGGGACTTGTGCGTAATGCACAATATACTTTTGCAGGCAGAGTACCTGCCGGGGTGCAAAAACTTGCTGGCCGATGCTCTGAGCAGGTCCTTCGGAGCCCACGAATGGTCCCTCAAGGATTCGGCCTTTCATCACGTTTTCCACAGGTGAGGTTGTCCCCTAGTAGACCTGTTTGCCTCGGCACACAACACCAAGTGCCAGAGCTACTGCTCCCTGTTGAGGCTGGGGGAACACTCCAGGAGAGATGCCATGACTGTGCTGTGGCCGGTGGGCATCCTCTATGCATTCCCACCGTTTCCCCTAATTCCCAGGGTTCTGACCAGGGTCAAGACCTTCAGGTCCACGGTCATCCTGATAGCCCCTCAGTGGCTCAGGCAGTTCTGGTTCCGTATCCTGATGGATATGCTCAGCGAGGAGCCTATAACACTCCCACCGGATCGGGATCTCCTGACCTAGCCCTGGGACGGGGGGGGGGATCATGGTTCACCCGAATCTCAGCTCTCTCCACCTGACGGCCTGGTTTATCCGTGGCTGACGTAACCAGAAAGGGAATGTTCCCAGGAGGTGCAGATGGTGCTTCTAGGTAGCAGGAAGTCATCCACCAGGCGGTCCTATGCAGCCAAGTGGTGGCGGTTCTCGTCTTGGGCATCCAGAAGGGGAGTGCACCCATCCTGTGCACCTGTCCCGTCCATTCTGGACTACCTCTTCGAACTCAGGTCCGGTGGGCTCTCTACCTCTTCTATCAAAGTACATGTGGCCTCACTCTCTGCCTTCCATGCTGGATTGGCAGGAGTCTCTCTGTTCTCTGACCCTGTAGTCAAAAGGTTCCTTAAGGGTTTGGATAAGTTGTACCCCTCGGTTAGACCCCCCTCTCCCCGCTTGGGACCTTAACCTTGTGTTGTCCAGACTTGTGTTGCCCCCCTTTGAGCCACTGGCCACGTGCTCTTTGAAGCACCTTTCTATGAAGGTTGCGTTCATTGTGGCCATTACGTCGGTTCGCAGGGTCTCCAAACTGAGGGTGCTAACTGTAAACCCGCCCTACCTAGTGTTCTTGTAGATAATGTGAGGCTCCGTCCTCACCCGGCTTTTCTCCCCAAGGTGGTGTCACCATTCCACCTGTCCCAAGAAATTTACCTCCAGGTTTTCTTTCCAAAGCCCCATGCCTCTCCTACGGAGCAAGTGCTCCATTCCCTAGATGCTAGGCAGGCGTTAGCCTTTTACATCGATAGAACGAAACCCTTTAGTAAATCCACACAACTGTTCGTTGCTTTCGCTGATAGAATGAAAGGGTTCCCTGTCTTGACCCAGAGGTTGTCCAATTGGGCTGCAGGGTGTATCAGGGAGTGTTATGTCTTGGCCGGGAAAGTCCCGCCCCAAGTTACAGCACATTCCACCAGGGCGCAGGCGTCCTCTGTAGCCTTTGGAGCGCAGGTTCCGATTACCAAAATCTGCAGGGCGGCCACGTGGTCGTTGGTACGCACCTTTATGGCGCACTATGTACTGACACAGCAGGCCAGGGAGGACGCAGGGTTGGGTTCTGCGGTCCTCAGGTTTGTATTGTAACTGTGTGTGTTTTTCTGTACCACATTGTACTTTTTCAATCAGTTCTCTATGTTCTGTTAGTTGAATAAATGTTTGGGTTGTTCAACTTTCGTGGACTTGTTTTTCTGGGTGCTCCGACCACTCCTCTGTGAAGTGGGGTTAGCTTGGAAGTCACCTGATTCGAATGGACATGAGCAACCACTCGAAGAAGAAAAGAATGGTTACTTACCTGTAACTGTTGTTCTTCGAGATGTGTTGCTCATGTCCATTCGATTCCCCCCCTACCTCCCCTTAGTCGGAGTGTCCAGCAAGAAGGAACTGAGGAGGGGGAGCGCCAACAGGGGTACTTATGCTCTGCTATAGTGGCGCCACTCCAGGGGGCGCCCTGCCGGTGCTAGGGGTACCGCTTGGGAAAACACTCCGGAGAGATGGTGCACACGGCGCGCACACCCGATTCGAATGGACATGAGCAACACTTCTCAAAGAACAGTTACAGGTAATTAACCATTCTTTTTTTTTAAACCCTGCAGTGTAGACATACCCTAATTGGCAAACTCTAAGTGGCAATTTAATTGCATTGTGCTTCTTGTGAAGGGCTTTCGCTGTAATTAAATAGTTCATCCAGCATCTGTCTGAAATAGTACATTTAAGCACCTAGATGTGAGGCACAATCAGACCACATTCTACAGTGTTAATTTTATGAGTAATTTCCATCCACAGAGCTGAGGCTTGTAGTGAAATGTAATTTAGCAATTTTTGGACTATCTCTGAAGATGAGGGGTGTTTGCTGTATTCCTGGGCAACGTTCCCTTTTTTCCTCCCCATCCACGTGCAGGATAAATTGTGCATCGAGGCATGTACAGATGTGCACCATCAGTAGAAACACATACTACTGGCTGTTGGGGGCTGTGGGTGCTCTGCTAATCAGCTAAGTGGCATCTGAATCTCTTCTGAGTGCTGCCCAAGTGTGCAGCTTAGAGACACTGCTCAAGCAGCTTGTCCCAAAACCTCATTTCCCTTGTATATTCCCAAGAAGTGTATCCTTCAGACAGCCTAAATTGCCAGCCTGCACTTCTGGTTCTTGTTGCTCCCTGGCTGTAGACTAAACTATAGCTTTCATTCTCTGCACCTTTGCTGCTTAGTTCTGTCAAAGTCAGGAAGAATGCACTGTAATCCAATTAACCACGCTTTCGCAGGGAAAGCTAGCAAGATCCAGAACAGGGAGGGCAAAAAAAGGTGAATGCCATAGCAAAAATGCCAAATGTTTGTACTTTAGAAAAGTCCAACTCTTAACTGCAGAATCTGAATTAGGGATATTAAATATCGGTTAGTTGAATAGTTGTTTAACCTCATGAATTCTTATCAGTTACTTGACTATTCTATAGTCCCCTGGGGTGCGGCCGGCAGCCAGTGCACTCCAGCCCCAGTCCTAAGGAGCCTCCTGCCACTGCACACTGCTGTCTCTGTAAAAAATCAGCTCTCCTCACGGACCAGCAGCCTATTGTCCCACGCTGCTGCCTCTGATACACAGGCAACAGCGTGGGGTTGCAGCAGCCCCTGTCTGGGGAAGGAGGGAGCTGAGCTCCTGGACCTGGTATGAGCTGGAACTGAGCTGGGCTGCCTGGCTTCTAATACCCACACTGCAGCTCTGCACGTAAAGTGTAGGTCCCAGAGTTGGCATGGGCCAGGACTGAGCCAGGCTGCTGGCCAGCCTGCTAAAAAATGCACTGGGGGGAGGGGAATGTGTGTAGTCTATAGCATTAACCTAAAAGCTTTTGCTAATCGGTTAATCAACTACACTGTTATATCCCTAATCTGAGTGCAGAACCTCTAAAATGAAGTAACTGAGGTGGAACTGTATTAAAATTCTTGTCAGGTTCTGGCAGGCTCCTCTGCATCAGTTTGTACTGTGGTAACTTTGAAAATGTAATCTCCATCCCTACAAGGGCTGCAAACTTATTTATTTATTTTTAAAAAGAGCCCAGCTAGTGGAGTACCATGCCACAGCAAGAAGTCAATTCCGCAGCTTGTTCCATGACACTACAGGTTGAACCTTTCTGGTTCGGCATGATTTTAGGTAACCAGCTGGCCACACCCATAACAGGGTGCTGTCCCAGAGTTTGAGGACCAGTGACTGTAAACAGTGTTTTGTGCTATTATCTAGCTCTAATTTAATCATAAATGTCTGAGCCAAGCAAGCAGTGGAAGTGTTGGTAATTATGCTACATGATATTGACCTCCTGTTGTCTGGCAAATTCTCTGGTTCAGCGCTGGTTGAGTTCCAAACGTGCCAGACTAGAAAGAAAGGTTCAAAACCTGTCCCCCATGAGGAGTTCGATACTAGTTTCGAAGCTGAAAAATAACTGCAAGGTTGTTCAGTGCTGTTAGTAAAAGTTTTATCAAAAAGTAGCATCTATTGTTCAAGGAAATAAAGCTATATTCAGTACCATGCCAGTCTGAAGCTCTTTGCTAGCGTGAAGTTTAATACAGGGGAAAATATGATGTTCAATCTGGCTGGTGGCAATCTGGAACAGTAATGATAATAAATCAAAGCCCTGGAGTGTTTGTTATTTTTCCTCAATTTATGTAAGACTATACCATGAAAAAGATACACAATTTTTCTATGAGAAGATACATAGTTCTAGGTGGAGAAGTACAAGGACGTGAAAACCCTTCTCACCTAAGCCCAGGCACGAGGCAGGCCCTTCTGGATTGTGTGGTAATGCTTCTAAATATCATCTGCCCTTGCTATACGGGGTGATCGTTCTGCCAAGGGGTGTCTGCTGCGCTAGTTGGCTTTAGAGTTAATAGCTACCGAAGCTGCCTAGGGAAGGCCCTGCTGCTTCTCCGCACTCTCGCTGCTGGCTGCCTGCAGAGGCAGCTGCGGAAGGGGTGACGCTCCAGGAAATGAACTTTCATTTTCTTTGGGCGGGGTGTGGCCTTTTGCCTGAGTCCCCCGCCCCTGACCCCGGCAGCAGGATGGCGGGGGGCGAATGCAATTGGCCGGCCGGCAGTCGTGCCCCGCCCCCCTGCTGAAGTCTTGGCCGTGTCACGTCACCGCACGAAGCGAGCTGGCCCGGATTAGTGCGCGTGTCTCGGGGAGCCCGCCGCGTGCAGGGCAGGGTTTGCGCTGCGACGCCTCGGGCCGGTAGGGGGCGGGCGCCCGCTGTCTGCTTTTCTCACGGCCGAGGGCCGCTTCCTGTGCCTGTCGACGCAGCGGAATGACGTCACGAGAGAGAAGGCGGTTCCGTCACTCCCGCTCTGTTGGCTTCGGAGACCCTTCTCAAGCACCGGAAGTTGCCTTCCGTGACTTGTGCGCGCGTGGAACTCCCCAGCGCGCCTCTTTCCTCCGGAAGCGTTTCCGGGTTCGGATGGGTGCGCTTGTCTCTCTGCCCGTTCCCGGAAGTTGCCCGCTCCCCGCCCGTTCCGCCTGCCCGTGAGGATGGCGGAGCCACCCCCAGAGCTGGGCGAGAGGGAGACCAGGGACAAGCTCGGCCTGTGGGACCGCAGGCCCCGGCCCATGGCTCCGCTCACCGACCGGCAGACGGACTCGGTGCTGGAGCTGAAAGCGGCGGCCGAGAACCCGCCCGTCCCGGCCGAGGTGAGCGGGGAGGGGCCGGAGAGCAGGGGCTGCTTCCTTCTCTATCGCGAGCCGCTGCCACGTAGCCCGATGACGCGTCTCCTGGGCCGCCCCGGACCGTGGGGAGTCACGGTCTGTGCTGGGGCCGGGCGTGGCGGGGACCCCCTGCTGCCCAGGACGTGCCCTCGGTCCGGTGGTGCTTCGCCTGGGCGAGCCGCGTCGGTCCCGTGCGGGCAGAATTAGAACTGCCCCGACAGGCGCCCCCCCCCCCCCCCCGGGGCTGGCAGCTGAGGCTTTATGTCTGGGGTGGGGAACCTTGTTTGGGTCGGGAGCTGCTCACCCGCCGAAAAATCAGTTGGGGGCGGCACACAGGTGAGCAGTGCAAAAGAGAAGAGAAGTCCAACCCAAAAAACCAACCAATAAAAAAACCTCAAATCTTCACTGGTGTGGCCCCACGGAGGTGAAAGACACTGTCCAGAGCTTAGTGGGGCCCAGGCTAGTAGATTTTGTGTGTTCTACCCTCATGGGGGGGGGGAGGGCTCCCCAGTGCTGAGGAGGAGCCCTGATCCTGGGGGTGGGGGCAGATCCAGGTAAGCCAGGGGCTAATGCAGCCTCTGGGCCTTAGGTTCCCAACCACTTTCTTTATGTGGTCACTAGGGCCTTTGGCATCTTTCCTGAGAATGAGCTCCACAACCCTGCTCTGTTCTCCATGCAAATAATTACGTTTCTGCTATTTTACAGCTCTGGTTTTACCTGGGATTCACTATCCATTTCCTGTACTAAACTTTTGCATTCTGGTGCAGGGCACATTTAATAATGGTGCTCTTCCATCGTGGAGTGGTTCCATTATAGCAATTGTAGAATCATACGGCCCTCAATAAGTCATGTAGTCCATTTCTTTGCTTTGAGGCAGGGCTAATTATTATCTTCTTGGGGTGGCCAAACAGCAGCTCATGAGCCACGTAGGTTCTTTTACTCTTAAAAGTGCATCTTCACAGACCTCTTTATGTCCCATTATTCTCCTCCTACCAAAGGGATAGTAGGAGTTAAGGTTTCCTTTCCTGAAGAAAGGTGGTGGGCTAGGGACTTCTGCCGCATGGGAGGCATCTGCCTCGTGACATCAGCCCACTTTTGCTGAAGCCCGAGCACTGTCAGGTGCACCTGGTTCTCAAATGTCTGAAGATTACTCAAAACTAGGTGACTTGGCAACAAAATAGATGAAATTTAATGTTGAAAAATGCAAAGTAGTGCATACTGGAAAATATAATCTCAGTTACCCATAAAAAATAATCGGGTCTAAATTAGCTGTTACCACTGAAGAAAGAGATCTTATTGTGGATAGTTCTCTGAAAATATTTACTCAGTGTGCAGTGGCAGTCAAAAAAAGCAAACAAAATACTGGGAATCATTAAGAAAGGGATAGATAATAAGACGCATAATATCATTTTGCCGCTCTACAAATCCATTTTAAGCCCGCATCCTGACTACTTTGGGCAGATATGGTCACCCCATCTCAAGAAAGATATACTGGTGTTGAAAAAGGTTCAGAAAAGGGCAACACAAATGATTAGGATTATGAAATGGCTTCCATATGAAGGGAGATTAATAGGACTGGAACTTTTCACCTTGGAAAAGAGAAGCTAAACAGAAATATCCTAGATGTCTATAAAATCATGACTAGTGCAGAGAAAGTAGATAAAGATGTGCTGTTTACTTCTAACACAAGAACTAGGGGTCACCAAATTAAGAGGCATCAGGTTTAAAACAAATAAAAGGAAGTAGTTCTTTGAGTGATTGCTCCTGTCCATTCCACATTAGGTGTTTGTGCTCACCACGTGCACTGGTATGGAAAGTTTTTTCCCTCAGTAGTACCCATAGGAGGGCATGCCCAATAGCTAGGTTTCAAACTGTGTCCAGGGTATAAACATCCTATGTCTGTTAGTGACCTGCACAACAACTGTCTGAAGTGTTTAGGCAAGAAGCACGTTAAAGAGAGGTGCCATATTTACAAATCATTCAAACCTTGAAGGAGGAAGGAAAGGGATATTTGCCTTGGGGCACTCTTAATGGAGTCAGCTCTAACTCTGGCAGCAGAGACCAGGTCAGACTTGGCCTGGAATGCTCCATTGGTGCCATCTTCAGAATGGTACCGTTCCTGCTTGTCAACTCCACTCTGGAAGGTGAAGACCCTGGCAAAGGGGCCCTTCCCAATGTCCTGTAAGTTAAGGAGAAATTGGGAGGAGAGCCAAGACCAGCAGTAGGTGGCTTGACACTTCTGTCTGGGATTTGGGGATTGACTCAGTCAGAATGGTTCAGCCAACTCCACTCCATCTGATGATGCTGCGTAGAAATGAAGGCCTATGGTATGTGGAGTGCTGTCTACACTAGAGGCCTTTTGGGCAGCACAGGACATTTTGGCCTTGCAGATGCCAGCAGCATCCACCCAACCACTAGTACAATCAATGGGTAAGCGCATGTTGGGCCTTTTCCAGGTGCCTCCATCTCAGCAACCCCTGCAAAGGCACCAATGCTTCCTGGTACAAAGCCTTCACGCCTCAGATGCTGGGAGGTGTATTTTGCATGTGCCCTTCCATTTCCCTGGCTATGGCCACAGGAGGTAGGACTTGAGGCGATGCCAGAGCTTTGGCACAGAGCCTCATGCCTCTGGCCTTGAACACTGTGACTGATTCTCTGCTTCCCTGAGACCTTAGCACCGCTTCTAGGATTAGTGTTGTAGATCTCAATTGTACCATCTGTGGTCTCCATCCTGTCTGGTCTCCTTCCTGGTCACGGAGGTCCTTGGGCTGTAGTACCTGCTCCAGGTCTCATTCCCGTTCTGAGTCTCATTAGGAGGTGTTAATCACTGGGTTCCCGTTGCCAATTTCGCCAACCCATACCATGCTCTGAGGTCTTCCTGCTGCACGTGTCGAGCATGTCCTTGCAGACAACCCAGCCTTGATGTTTTACATCAGTATGCAGGAAGGGGCGTACTCATTGACTGTGCCAGGAAGCTTTCCTTCTTTCCTTCTCTGGGATTTCTGCATCAGCTGTGACATCCAATTTAAGCTGGCAACCCCCTGGGAATTGACAATGTCCTGGCACATCGCCTCAGCAATGACTTCTCACCATGAGTGATTGCTCCATCCAAAAATGGCCTATGTGATCTTCCAGAGGTGGGGGTTTTCCCTCATGTACCTGTTCTCAACCAGGCAAAACCAGTGGGGATTGGGTAGGAGATCTCTCAGCAGCCTTTCTCCTGTCATGGTCCGAGGGTCTACTTTATTTGTTCTTGCCAATGCCTCTCGTCAGTCAGGTCCTAGTTCAATCAAATGGGACAAGACTCGAGTGATCATGATTGCCCTGGCCATTCCAATGCTGATTTGGCATGCTGCTGCACCCCCCTGAGTCCTCCTCAATCATCTGGACCTGTTGCAGGTCCACAGTTGGCTCCTGTTTCCGAACCTCACATCCCTGTACCTCTCAATGTGGATGTTCTGTGTTTGAGCATGGAAGAACATGCCAGCTTGGAGGAAGTCGAGCAGGTCCTACTGGGAAGCAGACTGTCCATGAGGTGAAGTGGATGAGGTTCTCTGACCAAGCATTGGAGCAAAATATCTTTCCTAAGCATGCTCCAGTGCAGTCCATTTTAGTCTACTTGCTCAGGAACTGGTATCTGGCACATTCCTCCATCAGAGTTCATCTTGCAGCTATCTCTGTTTTTCACGATCCAATTCAACGATAGACAGTGTTCTCCCCTGACATGATGGGAAGATTCCTGCAGGGTCTTGAGTGACTCTATCCACACATGTGTGATCCTGTTCCAAAGAGGGACCTCAAATTGGTCCTTTCTAGGGATGTAAAAGGTTAACTAGTAAACCGATTAGACCTACCCTAATGCTTACCAGTAATCGATTGCGTGGCCAACCAGTCAGTTGAACGGGGGCAGGGCTGCACCTGTGTCAGGCCTGGTGGGATCCTGGCTGAGGCTGCCCGCCAACAGTTATCTCGTTAAATTTTAGCCTTTTAGTTGTTTAACCAGTTAACTATTTAAACCGTTATTTACATCCCTCCTCCTGTCTAGGCTTATTGGGCTGCTTTTGAGCTGCTCAGATTCTGCTTCATTTCCTACCTGTCCTGGAAAGTAGTGTTCCTGGTGGCAGTGAAGCAGACAGCAGAAGAGAGGTGTCTTAATGTTCTGGACGTAAAAAGTCAAGGCCTTTGGACCTGGAACCAAGCCTTTCCCTAGGTATATACAGCTCTTTATCTCTGTGGCTGATAGAATGAAAGGCCTGCCAGTTTTCATGCAGTGGCTTTCCAGCTGGATCACTAGAGTGCATCTTCACAGATACAAAATTTGTATCTGCATCCTTGTCTGCAAAAATGAGCTGCAGATATAAAGCAGATAGTCGCAAATTTGCAAGGTTCTAGATTTGTATGAAGGACATTTTAGCCTTGCAGGGACCAGCACCATTCACATCTGTAAAAATGAGCTGCCAGTAGCTGCAATCATATCCATGAATGTGGATATGAAATGGATATCCATGGATTTGCAAGACTATGGATCACCTCATGCATACAAACCTGCTACAACCTTGCAAATGACTCTTTACCATAGATCATCCATGCCCACTAAACCAGGGCTCCAGCATCTCTGGCTGCCTTCCTGGTACATGTGCCAATCCAGGACATCTGTAGAGGTGTGCCTTGGTTCACACTTCGCATCTCAGTACGCTATCACTCAGCAGGCTAGAGATAACTCTGGGTCCATGAGAGCTGTGCTATAGTTAGTGCGGCCCTGAACTTCTACCTGCCTCTATCAGTTCTGCTTGGAGTCACCAAATGTGGAATGGATATGAGCAAACACTCAAATTAAAAATAGTTACTTGTTCCGTAATGTGGTCTTTGAGCTGTGTTGCTCATGTCCATTCCATGACCCACCCTCCTTCCCCATTGTCAGAGTTTCTTGCAAGTAGGTGGGGGAAGCACATGGCACCCTTTATACCATGCCATGGAGGTGCCACTTGAGGGGTTGCCAGAGCCACTCCTCTAACAGTACTGCTGAGGGAAAAACATCCAGCAGTGGTGCATGTGGTGAGAACACACACCTAATTTGGAATGGACATGAGCAAAACATCTCAAACACCAGTTACAGAACAGGTAATTGTCTTTTCACACAACGCACAGTCACCCTGTGGAACTCTTTGCCAGAGAATGTTGTGAAGGCTTTAACGGGGTTCAAAAAAGACCTAAATAGATTCAAGGAGGAGAGGTCCATCAATAGCTATTAGTCAGGATAGGCAGGGATAGTGTCCCTAACCTCTGTTTTTCAGAAGCTGCAGATGAGTGACAGGAACACTTGATGTTTACCTGTTGTGTTCATTCCCTGTAAGGCACCTGGCAATGGCCATTGTTGGAAGATAGGATATTGGGTTAGATGGACCTTTGGTCTGACCTAGTATAGCTGTTCTTATCATATGTGGCTCAGATGATCTGTAAATTTGGCCACCCCTGAATCTAGCCAATATATGAGGTGTTTATCTAACCTGTTGTTAAAATTATTCAGTGATGGAGATTCCATAACCTTCTAGCTAATTTGTTCTGCTACTTTACTACCTTTACAGATAGATAGCTTTCCTTGTGAAAAACTTAAATCACCCTGGCTGCAATTTAAGACCATAGCTGCGTGTCTTGTTCTCAGTGGATAGGGAGAATAGTTTATCACCCTCCTCTTTATAACGATCTTTTATGTTCTTGAAGATTGTTCCTTCTCAGCATTCTTTTTTCCTGGCTAAAAAAATCCAATGTTTTCAATATAATAATCCATACACAAACAAATTTTGTATATGGCTTTTGTTTTGTGAAGGACTTCAGGATAGTTTCTTGCCACATAATTTAAAATCAGCACTGAAAGGGAGTTGGAACTTCAACAAATATGGAATACTTGAGGTATAAATTCATTATTTAGATAGCAAATGTGCTGATGCAGAGCCTGACAGTTATAAAATGAAGTATTTCAATTTTTTATCTTCATAAAAGTTTATGCCCTATTGATTTTTTTGTAACATGAAGCAGTTAAATTATTTTAACCAGAAGGGAGTCAATAAAACATTAGGATAGTATTGGTTTTCGTTCTAGTAGCTCTGCACAATATCAAGCTTGTTTACCTTACCTGCATAGTGTAATACTGCCTGTTGCATGTAACTATTTGAAGCTACTGAGATGACTTTGATGAATAATTTTGGTAGTAGAGCCCTGCAAATCCACAAATATCTTCTTTACATCTGCAGGTATCAACATCCACGTGATCATTTTTTGCAGATTGCGAATACAGATTTTGTATCCACTCAGGGTGCTAGTTAACATTTCGAATACGTATTTCTACTAACAAGACAGGCCTATCGATATCTTGCCAATATCTATTGTTTAATATAGGTCAGTTTATTCAATGCCTTAAGTATATTTCATTTTTGTATGTGAAAATCGGAGTCTCACAATCAGTTTTCTCATTAGTTTGCTAGAAGGAAAAAACATATATAGTAACAAATATGTGCTAGTGGTATTTCCTTAATATATTTAAGATGGGTAATTTGGGCGTACATATATTAGCTGGAATAGGGATGTTAAATATCTGTTAATTGAATAGTAGATTAACCTCATGAATTTTTATCGGTTACTTGACTATTCTGTACTCCCCGGAGGTGGGCCGGCAGCCACTGTGCTCCAGCCCCACTCCTGAGGAGCCCCTTGCCACTCCACACTGCTGCCTCTGTGCCAGAGTGGGATGCCAAGCAGGAGCTGGTCCATGAGGGGAACCAATTTTAAAACCAGCTCCCCTCACGGACCGGCTGCTTGTCGCGCCGCGCTGCTGCCACTGATACAGAGGCAGCAGCACAGGGTGACATCAGCCCCTGTCTTGAAGGGGGTCTGAGCATAGGGCCTGGTGCGAGCTGGAACTGAGCCGGGCTGCCTGCCCACCGGGCTCTTAATACACTTTAGATGCAGAGCCACAGCAGGGGTAGGTCCTGGACCTGGTGCAAGTCGGGACTAAGTCGGGCTACTGGCCAGCCTGTTAAAAAATATACTGGTAAGGGATGGGGGAGGGAAATGCATGTAGTCTATAGCATTAACTGATGAGCTTTTGCTTATCAGTTAATCGACCATACTATCACATCCCTAAGCTAGAAAGTGTTTTGTAAAACATGTTTATATCTTCAAATTTTCCCCTTGAATGAGAAAAGATTTAATATTTGACTAGAATTATAGTTCCTGTTACAAATCCTAGTATTTTTATTGCTATTGTATGGACATACTATCTATGAAGAGAAAAGTAAATGTGAAAAGGGATAAAAAATATTGCTACTCAGAAATACTACAGGTTGTACTTCCTTAAAGTGGGACTCTCTGGTCTGGCAATATCGGACCACAGATATTCCTGGACTAGAGAGCCCAGGGGCAGGGAGGCCAATGATGGCCCGGTAGTCTTGGAGCAGAGGGCTCAGGCAAAGTGGGGAGCACAGTGCTAGAAGGCTCAGGCAGTGCGAGGAGTCCCATGGTGCACTAGGGGGCTCTGGTGGTGCAGGGAGCTCCAGTGGTGCATCCAGGAGCCCTGTGGCATGGAGCTCTGATGGCCTGGGGAGTTCTGGTGGTGAAGCTGGGAGTCCTGTGGCAGGGGGTTCTGGCAGCACGGGGAGCTCCGGTGAAGCAGGTAGAAGCACGGCAGGGGTTCTAGCGGTGTGGCGAGGAGTCCTGCAGCAGGGGGCTTAGGCGGAGCAGGGAACGCTGTGGCAAGGGGGTTCAACAGTGCAGCTAGGAGTCCCGGAGCTTAGGGGTCCGGCCAGGGCTGGCAGCACAGCTGGCTGAAGGCAGGGGGAGCTGGCCAGCTGTGCTGCCAGCCTGGACCAGAAGTGGAGCCAGTGGATGCCTGGGAAGCCCATGATAGGGGACCTCCCCGGTCCAACAAATTCCCTTGTTTGGGACCGGTCAGGTCTCAACGTTGCCGAATCACTGAGCGCCAACATGTACTTGAGTTAATTGAAGTATTTCCACCTAGTTTCATTTTATTCTAGCTGAATTTTACAACACACTTTTATTCATGAATGACCAGTTTACCTATTCCATAAATCGTATTTCATTGAAATTCAATAAGATGTTAGTAGATTAATAGTCCAGAAGTTCATAGAAAAATTGCTCATTCTTGAACAGCATAGTGACCAGATTAGTGCACATGATAATACTTAGCAGTTTTGCAATGCTATTCTAACTAGGGATGTTAAATTTTGATTAGTCGATAGGGCACCTCTGCCTTTAAAGTGTAGCAACAGCCCTAGGGCAGCTGCTATATTTTAAAGGCGAAAACGGTGTGGAGAGCACGAGGCCAGTGGGGCAGTCTCCCGCTGGCCCCATGCTTCCCATGGCATTTCAAAGCAGTAGCGCCGTGTGGAGCCCGGGCTCAGCTGGGGACTCCCCTGCTGACCCCAGGCTCTGTGCGGTGCTACTACTTTGAAGCGCCGTGCGGAGCCCAGAATCGCAAATAAGGTGCTTTGCACGTTCTTAACCTTCTTTTATCTTGATGATTCTTTTGGTTATTTTGATTGCTTTTTAAAAGAGTTGCTAGCTACTAAGTCTGTTGTGAAAAGTGATACTAATTAACACTAGGGGGCTGTGCCCCCTGCTTGCCACGCTTGCATCATTATTTCTGAATATTATTTCATTATTCCATCAATATTTCTGAATATTAATACTCTGGTGTTCAATATTGTTATTGAAATGGTTTATACAATGTCTACATTGATTATTTCTTCGAAAGTAACGAAATAGGAACTAAGAAATAAACTGGTCTGCTCGAGATATTGTTACATAGTTAAATATTTGTTTTAAAAAAGTAACTAAGGTGATGAAATGTTTATATCCAGCTTCCAATTGAAGATTTATGCAGTTTAACATCACAGTCACTGAGTGTCACGTTGGCGGCAGCAATACCTGAGTCAACAGAGGATATCCTCTTGAAAGGATTCACTACTTTGGGTATGGAAGATGAAAGAATTGAAACTGCACAGCAGGTAAATCACATCAGATTGATTTTGCAATCCTAGAGGCATCGCTTCAGTGCTAAAATTCTTCCTATGGGATTTGTAGAATTTTTGTACTGAATGCCTTTTTTAATGTTTTTATAAAATTCTTTTGTTAGCGGGGGGGGGGGGAGGGAAACCAAAGAAAACAGAACTTTAACATCTTAGTAGTTTAATAGCAGATATTTTTCCTGTATTGAAAACCTAAAACATCTGCCAAAAACTGTGGTGCAACCCGCAGAATGTCACATGTCAACTATCCTATAATGTTTGCAATGATGTTTGCAGTGCTAATGATGTGCTCCTAGAAACTCAAGGGGATGGCAGTCTATCTTTTTCCTTTAGGTAAGTGGTGGAATTAGGCCAGAGAATAACAGAGCACATCCTGAATCATTGTTGAGTATTTAAGATTTTTTTCTGTTAATAACAAAAGATGCTCATGTTGTGGGCAATTCGTCATTTGTGTCCTGTTTATTGCTCTGGAACTTCAGGTATGACAGTTTCTCTAATTGGTTCCTTGTAATGTCTGGGTTATTGACAATCTAAAAATCTTTGTTCTAGTTCTTCTCATGGTTTGCTCAGCTGCAGGTCCAGATGGATCAAGATGAAGGTGCTAAGTACAGGTATGATCTTTCTTCCATTTGTTGAATTTTACCATTTTATATTTTTATACTCTGCACCCAGCAACAGCTTTTAAACTGGAGATGAAATTTTGCTGTGAAACATATCTCAGTTCCCCCTCTGACATATTGCAGCATATGATGCATAGGATTTTATCCTGTCCACCAATATGTCCACTAATTTTTCAGCATCTTATGACACTTTTCCCAGTTATGTTGAATTGATATCTGTGTTCACCTGACTGACTTTCTGTTTTCAGCCTGGAAAGGACTACTTTCAGTTGACTTCAGATGCATCTCCTTATTAACGTTTGATAAACAGCTTAAGTACTTGTGAGTGGCTCAGACCATCCTATTGCAGATCTGAGATGTTTCTGCTGGGGCTAGTGCCATGATGTTTAGCTATCAAATCCACAATTAAGAGCATGCATTAAATTTTACTGAAAAGAGTCCTGCTCTTTTCCCTATCCTTTTTTTAAAATTCTGTCTGCTGTCTGACCTTTATTATTGTAGGAAGAGCTTTGTGTTCTGTGTGGAAAGTAATAAGGCTTGGACTTAATCTGAGCCCATACTTGTGAACCGGTCACAGAGTTGGAGAGTTGCACCCTATTCTCTCTTTTTTGATGTGCTTCTAATGATTATGGGCAGTGTTGTAGATCACAGATGGAAAATTGAGCTATTAGATGGCTATGGTATATCTGTTTTAGTTGGAGGAGTCAAAAGAAGAGATAAGTGTTAATTGGTTCTCTGTGATTACTATTTTAGAGATTACACAAGTCTGAGGAGAGTCTGTGATTTTTACATATATGTGCTAAAATAGAGAACAGTAGCTGAGGCCCAAGAGTCATGGACACTTAACATTGCTTGAATTTGTTTAATAGTGCTTGTAAATTGATGTCTTCATCGGTTTTAAAAATATATGACCAGTGAATGTAAATATCAAGTCAGTTTGTGATTTAAGATTTTATTTAACATTGTTTTTGTTATATACATGTATTTTCTACAAGTGATCTGTTCTTTTCTAGAGAGGTATTGGTGTCCTCAGAAAAATGAAGTAAATATCCTTGTGTCCTGGTTATATTTTTTCAATATATAAAGAAAAACATTATCCTTTTTTCATTGTAGTTCTCTTTTTCTAGACAGATGAGGGATTATTTGTCTGGATTTCAGGAGCAATGTGATGCAATATTGAATGATGTAAACAGCGCTCTTCAACATTTGGAGTCTTTGCAGAAACAGTATCTCTTTGTGTCCACCAAGACAGGAACACTGCATGAAGCCTGTGAGCAGCTTTTGAAAGAACAGGTAATTTGTGATTAGATAGTTACTGAAGTTTTTTAAATTTTAAAGGTACCAAAAATAAAGTCTTTTGTTTACAGAACAGGCATCTTGTGGGCAGTAGTGGCAGTGCATGGTTGCATTCATTTGTCTCTAAATAAGAGTGGAGGCTTCAGTGTGGCAGCAGAGGGCATAGGCCATGGGCTTGCATGGAGGTCTGAGATCACCCTGCAACCCTCCCAGCCCAGGATGCAGACTCATTGGTGAGTCTGCAGCTGACCCTGACACAACACAAGGACTGGGTCTGCCCCAAGAACACTCTGGGGCCCTGCCCTTCCACACTAGGTGCACCAGGTGTGAGCAGACAGGCTCAGCCAGCAGGATTCAAGGGAGGAAGGGCTTAATGTGTGTTTGGGGGTGGGGGTGGGGGTGGGGAGGGGAGATTCAGGAGTGTGGTGAAAGGGTTCTGTGTAGGGTAGTCTGGGTGGGGGCAGCTCAATGAGGGGATCTGGATGCACAGGGTCTTGTTGGGGTGGTTCTGGGTGCAGGGGCAATGGGATTCTGCCTGTAAGGTAAAGGTGAAGGTGGTTAGAGCTCAGCGGGAAGTGTGGGTTGATGAAGCTTGGCAGGAGAGACTGGATGTGGGGGCTTAATATGGGGTGCAGGTGGGGGGTCCTTCATTCGGAGGAAGAAACAGAATGGAAGCGAAATTTTCTAGTCCTTTCACTATGGTCCCAGGGAGTTGGGAGTCCGTAGTGAAGCACCTTTCTGAAATGAGAGGTCATGTTGGAATTGAGTAAACCATCCGCCAGAAAATCATGTGCTTTAAGGTGGAAATATTTTCTTAGTAGCCATCTAATTAAAGGCACATCCTAAGACTTTTTCCATTTCTCTTTTTTGGACTGTTTTAATTCTGAAAAATTTCGGTTAAGATTTGTCATTTTATACAGGTTTAGTAAGCAGCTCTATTTCCCTACCTTTTCCAAGTGGGATTACCCTTAATTTTTGTACTCCATTAGTAAAAGATTTTTAAAAGGTTTCTTAAGCTCTTTCCATTTACTCATAAACCCATAAGCTTCTTGAGTTTCAGTTTAGTTCTCTGAAAATTGATTAAATTGTTTCAACACTTCTGGGAATGTTGCTTAAACTTTTTCTCTTTGAAAACATCTGGAAAACAAAATTAGCTGTAGGCAGTTATAGCTGATTCTTGTCTAACTCAATGTTTCACATGAGCAAAATGGTAATGAAACATCAAATTGTCAAAAGTAGTTGTACCGATATTCATACTAAACTGATACCACTCCTGTAAAGTGATGCCACGTAAACTGCATTATGAGGGGTTCCGTATATGATATCCAGCTGACTTCAAGAGCAAGTGCACAGTATACAAATATATATATATACACACACACACACACACACACACACACACACACACACACACACACCACACACACACACACACACATTTTAGAGAAACATCTAAAATATCTGTCTGAGATCTTTAATTGGACTAGCATCTGTTGGTGAGAGACACAAGCTTTCAAGCTTACGCAGACTCTGAAGAATAGTATCTCTCATTAGCATAAGTTGGTCCAATAAAAGATATATCCTCACCCGCAACATGGTTACACCATAGCTACAACAATAATACATGCAAATACTTACTTTCCACACTGAAATCTCAGCCAAACTGCTTTCTTTCCTTATCCCACATCACCAGTAATAAGGTTCTGTAGAGAAAAATATTCTCTTAATGAGCACCATTCATCCATTGTTTAAATGTATGCCATCAGTGTCCCTTGTGCAAATCTAATGAATGTAATGGGTTTGCATAAGTGCAACTGTTTGGAAATCAGGAAACATTTTGGATGTTGAAGGAAGGAAGATCCTTTAATTGCCTCTGCAGATCTAAATGACCTCAGTCCTTTTTATGGATGCTTCTGAGGGATAAAAGAACTGAAGATAGGAATGTGTGCTGGGTATTTTTATAGAGAATGTTTGGTTCCTAAAATGCTTCAGAAGAGCATATAATAGTTTTACTACTTGGAAAGATTCCATGGCTCCTTCAGAATACTGCAAGACTCTTAGATTGTGTGTCTGTAAAGACAATAACTTGAGAACAGCATTTAGTGGTAACATTGCTTCCTCTAATTCAGAGTTTAGAACATAACAAAATTTCTGACTTTTATTAAGCTGTTATTTAGGAAAATCTGATCTAATTTTTTAACATCTGACTTGAAACCTAAATTTCTCTTCAAGTTATTTATAGTCTTCTGTTTGCTCTGTTTGAACAGTCAGAACTCGTTGACCTGGCTGAAAATATCCAACAGAAACTCTCTTATTTTAATGAACTAGAAAACATTAACACAGTAAGTGTTGTTTTGTTTCTTGTAATCTTAGAAAGTCATTTAGGCTATTGTAATCCCCTCATTTCTGTGACCAAAGCTAGTTATTTCTGATGTGTTCTTATTTTTTTCTGACTGATGTATTTTGTTTTTTAAAGAAATTGAATTCCCCCACATTGTCTGTGAATAGTGAAGGATTCATACCTATGCTGGCTAAGCTTGATGATTGTATTACATATATTTCATCGCATGTGAGTAACTTAATATGTATTCTTAATTAAATCTTATTCAGAGGTAAATATGATGGTTATTTTGGATTTTTATAAATGTGTGTGTTTTTACAAATAAAAAGGCAAGCATGACACTTGCTGCTTCTTAAATGTATGCTGATCAGGTCTATTTTAGTCCACTTATAATTAAACCTGCAACAGTTAGCTTGCCTTGTATAGATTTTACCTATTGTTCTCTTTAAAGTATTTTTTCATGCCTATCGTTACTGCCACATTTAAAATGCTTTTCTTTGTTCTTCACAGCCTAATTTTAAAGATTATCCCGTGTATTTGATTAAGTTTAAACAATGTCTTTCTAAAGCTATGCACCTAATGAAAACATACACTGTGAACACACTGCAGAACCTCACAAGCCAGTTGATAAAAAGGGTAAGTTGAGTAAGCAGATACTGACTTGATTAGTCTGATGTATTTGTAATAGCCCTAGACAAAAACAAAAAGCCCTGCAGCTTCTTTTAATATTAATTTGACTGATGTTAACACTGTTGCATTAGACAAGCGTCGTTTGGTGGAATAGCACATTTAAATATTTTCTTCTGATTAGTTTGTAGCATACATTAGTTTGCACTGCTCTGGGATAGCTGCAGGACTTGACAGGTACAACTGGTCTAAGGGTTGTATTGTCAGTAGGCAATAAAGATGGATTTTCAAAGGAACAAAGGGGAATTAGGTGACCAGCTTGCACCTGCTTTCAGTGGGAATTGAACACCTAACTATCCTTTATGGTTATGCAAATCTACCCTAAAAATCAGAGAAGGAAGGTTATATATTTGACCTTATATCTTTGGATGAAATGTGGTGAGAATAAATCATTCCTGAGAGGGTTTTGTAGCATGATTCAGAAGACTTGAGTGGCAGAAGAATGAGCCTGTTTCCCTTCTCAGAACTTGAATTTTACTTGAAGGTTAGCCATTCAAAAATATGTTGGGGGAGGGAGGAGCGTAAAGAAGAGTTAGAGGTGAGGATACTTTTTGCTCTTTCCAAGTCACAGGCTGAATGTTGCTACACTCTTGATCTCCACCCTCTTGTGGGGAATGGCCTGGGAGGAAGGTGAGCCTGGTGACTTAATTATCCAGAGAGAATTAAAAAACAACAGGCTTTTCTTCTGCTTTCCATTTGTTCTGCCTGGTCTGTTACTACAGCCGTTGCAGGCTCTTGTTCTTCATTGAGCTGAGCCATGGAGAGCAAGGCAAATGCCTGAGACCCTGGCTGACCTGTTCAGATTTGCATGGAAAGGAGTTGAACTTTAACTCAGCCAAGATAGAAATTAGGTTTCCATTAGGGATGTGAAAGGTTAACTGGTGGCCCAGGCTGGAGCAGGGTCTCTGACCCGTCCCCCCCCCCCCCCAGCTCAACATGGGTAGGGCGGCTGTTCCAACATGGTTGGGTCCACCATGCTGCAGGTTCAGCCCGGCCTGGGCGGAGCAGCTTGCTGCTGGAGCAGCCCCTGCCTGCAGGATCCCAGTTAACCTGTTAAATGTAACATTTAATGCGGGAGATCTTGCATAATCTAAAAATCAAAAAGGAGTCCTATAAAAAGTGGAAACTAGGTCATATTACAACAGATGCATATAAGCAAACAACACAAGTATGCAGGGGACAGATTAGAAAGGCAAAGGCATAAAACAAGGTCAATCTAGCTAGAGACATAAAGGGTAACAAGAAGACATTCTATAAATATATTAGAAGCAGGAAGCAGACCAAAGACCCAGGGTAGGCCTGTTGCTCAGTGAAGAGGGAGAAACAATAACAGGAAACCTGGAAATGGCAGAGGTGCTTAATGACTTCTTTGTTTCGGTCTTTACCAAGAAGTTTGATGAAGGAAGCCTAACATAGTGAATGCTAGTGGAAATGTGGTAGGTTTAGAAGATAAAAAAATAAATAAATAAACATTACTTAGAAAAGTGAGGTGTCGGCAAGTCACCAGGGCCTGATGAAATTCATCCTAGAATATTTAAGGAAATGAGAGAGGAGGTATCTGAGCCTTTAGCTATCCTCTTCAAAAAATCATGGAAGTCAGGAGAGATTCCAGAAGACCAGAAAAGGGAAAATATAGTGCTCTTCTATAAAAAGGGAAATAAGAACAATCCTGGAAACTACAGACCAGTCAGGTTAACTTCTGTGCCAGGTAAGATAATGGAGCAAGTAATTAAGGAATTGATCTGCAAACATCTAGAAGATAATAAGGTGATAGGAAACAGCCAGCATGGATTTGTAAAGAACAAATCATGTCAAACCAATCTGATAGCTTTCTTTGATAGGATAACAAGCCTTCCGGATAAGGGAGAAGTGGTGGACATGGTATATTTAGACTTTAGTAAGGCATTTGATACGGTCTCACATGACCTTCTTATCAATAAACTAAGGAAATACAACTTAGAAGAGGGTACTATAAGGTGGGTGCATAACTGGCTGGATAACCGTTCTCAGAGAGTAGTTATTAATGGTTCATAGTCATGCTGGAAGGGCATAATAAGTGGGATTCCATAGGGGTCTGTTTTAGGACTGGTTCTGTTCAATATCTTCATCAACAATTTAGATGATGGCATAGAGAGTATGCTTATTAAATTTGCAGATGATACCACTCTGGGAGGGGGTTGCAACTGCTTTGGAGGATAGATAGAGTCATAATTCAAAATGATCTGGACAAACTGGAGAAATGGTCTGGGGTAAACAGGATGAAGTTTAATAAAGACAAATGGAAAGTACTCCACTTAGGAAGGAACAATCGGTTTCACACATACAGAATGGGAAGTGACTGTCTAGGAAGGACTACTGCAGAAAGGGATCTAGGGGTCATAGTGGGCCACAAGCTAAATATGAATCTCAGTGTGACACTGTTGCAAAAAAAGCAAACATGATTCTGGGATGCATGAACAGGAATGTTGTGAGCAAGATACGAGAAGTCATTCTTTTACTCTACTCTGCACTGATAGGCCTCAGTTGGAGTATTGTGTTGAGTTCTGGATACCACATTTCAAGAAAGATGTGGAGAAATTGGTCTCTGAATATTGTTCTTCAAATTGGGTTTATCTGAATTTTGAGAGTGGGAAAGTGGCCAAAAGTATAAAATGATCATAAGTGTAAAAATTTCACAATACACTTCCTCAAAAGCTCAAATGTCTCTACCAGTTAATATCATGAGCTAAAGATGGGAGCATCTTATTTGTTCTTTCTCTTTTCAGGATCCTTCATCTGTGCCAAATTCTGATAATGCCTTCACGCTATTTTATGTCAAATTCAGAGCTGCTGCTCCCAAAGTTAGAGTAAGTAGCTTTGATAATTAACAGGTGATTGTGAAATACTTAAAATTAGTTTTAAATTAATTATTAAAGCTAAAATGTGAACTGCAGTTTTTCTGTTTAAAGGATAATGTTCAGATCTACCTTCCTAAGATAGTTAGAAAATGATGCATTTCTTATTTACTAGATCATGATTAAATTTTTATCCATTTCTTATATCAGGCTGCATTTGGATGGCAATTGGAATTAAATTAAAAATACACATAAACTGCATTTTACAAAAGTTTTGTTATTAGTTAAATAAAATCACCTTTAAATGTGCTGATACGCAATAAAAAAATAAATATCAAATCATGCTTTGCATTTAAAAATTGAATTATTAAACAAAGGAAATATCTGTAGTTCGTGAATTAATCTGACTTTCTGGTCAGCATATCTTTCAAGAATTTAGAATTAGTAGAGCTTAACCTCTCACCTCATTTTTGGTAGATTGAGAGAGGGAAACAAGCATTTTTTTAAAATTCCTTGTCTTTTTCTCAACTTTGAATGAATGAAATATTGAAATAAACAAGTTGAATAAACCAAAATGATTAAAATACTTCCTGCATCTGCAGAAGAATCTACTGCTATGGCTTAAAGCAGGTTTAGCAATTTAAAAAAACCCAATTTATTCCCGTGCTTAGCTGGTGTTTGTCCACCAGTTTAGTGGTTCAACTTTCTTTACAACTTGAACAACAAACGTATTGCTGTAATATATTTTTATTTAATAGATTTGAATAGGCTATCACAATTTTGAACCTTAATGCAGGATGTCATAATTTTAAATGCCATTTGAAATAATGCGGTTTTATTTTCTTTTTCAATATAGACTCTTATTGAGCAAATAGAGCAAAGATCTGAGAAGATGCCAGAGTGAGTATAATGTAATAAATTTAATTTCAAGTGTTTGAGATTCTGGAAGCATGGACTATTTTACCTCTTTTTCAAAACAAAAGAATCTAAAGTCATTAGTTGTGGTTTATTTCCGTCCCCCCCCAAAAGCAGTATTTATTTAACTCAATATTTTAAGCTATTATGGAATAGGAATCTTGAGAGGTTATCAAGTCTAGTTCTCTGCATTCATGTCAGGACCAAGCACCACCTAGCCCATCCCTGACAGGTGTTTGTCTAACTTGATCTTAAAAATCTCCAATGACAGAGGCTCCACAACCTTCTTAGACAATTTTTCTAGTGCTGCACCACTCTGACAGACAGTTTTTCCTAATGTCTAACTTAAACCTCCCTTGCTGCAATTTAAGCCCATGGCTTCTTGTCTTCTCCTAGGTGAAGGAGAATAATTTTTCTCCCTCCTCCTTGTAGCAACCTTTTAGATACTTAAAAGCTGTTATCATGACTATGTAGCAGAAAAGTTAGAATATTGGCAATGGTGACCTGAAAATATAAATCTTTGCACACAATTGTTTTGGTTCTTTTGTGTGTGTGTTTTTGGCTAGGTACCAGCAACTTTTGAATGAAATCCATCAATGTTATCTTGCTCAGCGGGAACACTTGCTAGGCCCTAGTATTACTAGCACTGTAACAGAATTAACCAATCAGAACAACAGAGATCATTGTGCTCTGGTAAGTATCTTAATGGTAGGAGTTTTTGCATGTTTTCAGATCTTAGCAAAACTCAAATTCCTTTCTAGATCCAACCACTCTTAGATAAAATGGCAGATTCCCAGAAATTGGATGAGTGTAAAACTTTGTCCCTTTTCTAGTAAAGTTTGTGTTTTTTCTCTTGTAAAATCTGTGTTGCTCCTCACAAAGTACCACTGACAAAAAGTGATGCTCTTCTACACTTGGTCCAGTGCATGCAGAAATAAAAAGTTTCCAAAAGAGCTTGTTTGGCAAAATGTGTGCTAGAGTTCTAGTATCTTCTTCCAGCATAATGGAATTTCAAAAAGCTGAGAAATCAAATTTCCCTAAACTCCAATTCAATCTTGCCTGTAGCAGCAGTCACAAACATCCCTTTAATGTAAATTCAAGAAAGATACAATTTGTTAATTCTGTATCTGTATTTATTAAATGCAGGTACGAAGTGGCTGTTCCTTTATGGTCCATGTATGCCAGGATGAACACCAGCTTTACAATGAGTTTTTTACAAAACCAACACCAAAATTGGAGTAGGTGGTACATCTTTTTATTGCATACTATGTTTAATGTACTGTTGTACAGTAAGTATCATCAGAGGTCAGAGTAGGCAGGGTTGTGATGGCTTAAGTAGACTAATACTTCCTCCTGATGACTCTTGTTCCATGCTCAGAATCAGAGTTTTCATTGAAAATTAACTCTCTAGCCCTTATGTCTATGAGGATAATCTTAGAAACTTGGACCTAATGTAAATTGATGCAGATGGTTTGAAAGAGTTATGTTCTGGAAGCTGTTGTTCTGCTTTATTCAGGTTCTTACACTGTACCTGTCACTCAGGGTCTGTGCACCTTCTCATACAAAGTTTCTTGTTTCTGTCATTGAGGTACTAACACTGATATGTACCAATACCTACTTAAATGTCAAAATTTACTAATTCATCGATAATAAAAGCACATATGAAAGAGGGACATAGATATTCTGAAAATCTGTACGAGTGACAGCATGTAGGTGTTAAGAGTTGTCGGGAGTGGAGCTTGAGGGAAGTACTTCCACTTATATTTTCCAGTCTGCCACTTGAAGCCAAAGCTAGAGAGGAGATGTAGAAAGCACTATTGAGGGGGTAGTCAAGCTGCCTCTGAATTTCATTTAGGGTACTATACCCAAGGAGCCCTTTGGGGTTTAATTGGGGATCTATGCTCCAGAAATTAGGAGCCCAGGGTAAGGTTATAAGTGACTAGTCGACTATCCGATAAGCAAAAGCTTATTGGATAGTTGACTAGTCCCTTGACTAGTCACTCCCCGCCCCCCTTGCTGCCTCTGATGGAGGCAGCAAGGGAGGGGAGCAGAAGCTGGTGCTGGGGGAGCCATCTTAAAAGCTGGTTCCCTCCAGCACCATCTCTGGGGAAGCAGGAGGTGGCGGGGGCTGGGCGCAAGCTGGGAATCTACTGATTCCCGGCTCATGCCTAGTCCCAGACACGCCTCTGCTTTTTAAATGTAATAAGAGCCTACAGGCTCTTACTACATTAAAAGGCTAAAGCGCAGCAGGGGAGACCCAATGTGAGCTGGGACAGCTGATTCCTGGCTCCCACCAGATCTCCCCCTCCCCCCACTCACCAGCCTTTTAAATGTATTAAGAACCGACAGGCTCTAAATAAATTTAAAAGGCAGAGCTGCAGCAGGGTTAGCTCCCGGTCCAGGAGCTAACCCTGCTGCAGCTCCCTGCTTATTCACTAATTGACTAGTCAATGGAAAATCCATCAACTAGATGATTAGTTGATTAAACTAAATTTAACATCCCTAGCCCAGGGATGTCCAGGCCCCATCAAGGAGGAGCCAAGTTCCGCACAGAACACAAAAATATTGTATTTTGAACATCTGCTGCATAATGAGTAGTTTTCACATCTTGAGTGGACAGACCCAGGAAGAGTACCACTATACCTGTTGCATTTGCCTTCAGTTCAACCCAAGGCATCATTGGGAATACGCATATATTGAATATTCAAATTAGGGACACTGCAATTAAGATGCTTACTCTTTTTCTTTATATCTTAACAGTTATTTGAGGATCACTTTGCATTAAGTTAGATACTTAGGTCTGGTCCTACAGATTGGTTTAAAAACTGAATTAGTTAAATCAGCACAAACTCTAGTAGGGGTGCACATAATTCAGCACAAAAAAATCTTGTATTTAGATAAGCCCTTAAGTTACATTTCAGAACTCAGACCAACACTATACTTGTTCCTATGTTCCTTACACATTGTATAATTCTTAGGTAAATATTAGAATTAGTAGATGCCCAATAATCTATATTCAGGGATCTCATAAAAGTGGCTCTCTTTTCCAGAGTGCTAAATCTCTGTAAGTTACTAATTTGGATACCTGAATATGGGCTTGTGAATTTTACTTTAGGCACCCAGGCTTGATGTTTTTTGCTTGAGTACTTGCTGTTGGGGTTTTATTTTGTTTTTTTATGGTGGTGGTGGTGGTTAGGGATGTTAAAATTAGATTAATCAACTTAATCAAATAGTCGATGGAATTTCCATCAATTATTCGATTAGTTGGTAAGGGTGCTTCTGCTTTGAAATGTAGCAGGAACCGGTCTGGCTGTTGCTACATTTCAAAGGCAGAAGTACCAGCTGTGAAATGTACAAGAGCCCCAGTAGAGAGTCCCCTCCTGACTCTGTGCTCCACATGTCATTTCAGTCTTTGAAATGCACAAGAGCCCCTACTGGGGTTCTTGTACGTTTCAAAGCGGAAGCAACGCATGGGGGCTGGGGTCAGCGGGGACTCAGAGTCCCCTGCTGGCTACAGGCTCCATGCAGCATTTCTGCTTTGAAGTGTACAAGATCCCCAGCGGGGACTTTTGTACAGTTCAAAGGTGGAATGCTACCACTGTGCCCCTACCCCCTCCCATGGAGCTGGAGCTGGGGGAACCGGCTTTTAAGCTGGCTCCCCCCCAGCACTCCCCCTCTCACCCCCTTCTTGCTGCCTCTTTCTGATAGAGGCAGCAAGTGGGGGAAGAGCGACTAGTGTGTCGACTAGCTGATAAGCTTTTGCTTATCAGATAGTTGATTAGTCGCTTACACCCCTAATGGTGTTTAGTTTGGCTGTTAAAATCCCCCCCCCCCCTTTTCTCGGTTTCCATTCTTAGTTTGTCTTGGAAAGCAATCCTGGTTGCTGTTTTATATTTTGAGATTTTCTTCAGCTGTTCAGTTTCTTTAGCAGTCTTCTGAAAATAATTCAAGATTCCTGTTAGTTCCTCCTAAAAAAATCGTGGTTTATGTAGTTCAGGAGGGCTTTCGTATTGGAATAAACTTGCAAATAAATGAAAGGAAATACTTCAATCGTCTTGTTAATTTCTTTAATTCATGTTCCATTATTTAGCAGACATCATTTAAATGTTCAGATTTTCATAAGCATGTTACTGTGACTTCACTGTGGAATCTAGGAGAAGCATATCTGAGAGAGTGAGACAGCTCCTGTTAAAATACCAATCTATCATAGCAAAGGGAGCACTGAAAAATGACAATATAAACTTATTTTAGAATAAATTTTAGTAGTTCTGAGTTTGCTGCAATGAAATATTCATTAAGCAGGGCTGAATTAGAATTGTGCGCTCTAAAGCTACACACAAATTCTAAGGAGACTGTTGTAAATTGGGTCTGAGATTCGCTATTTTTAATGTAGAATTTTTTATAATTCTGTTATGAATGGTAACTTCACTTGGATTAAAATTAGGATACATTCTACTGACAACAGTTTATTGGTGCTGGTGTACAGGAACTAGTCCTTTCCGCAACATGATCTTAGTGTAGTATTTTAGTATCCTGGAAACGTTTTTTGTAATTTGATACATTTTTATCTCCCTTCTAGTGAACTTTTGGAGAAATTGTGTGTCTCGTTATACGATGTCTTCAGGCCATTGATTATCCATGTTATTCACTTAGAAACTTTGTCTGAACTCTGTGGGATTCTCAAAAATGAGATGCTTGAAGACCATGTGCAGAACAATGGTAATACATAGGTGGAATCTGAGTGATGTGGTGTTAATCAGTGTTAAGAACTACTAGACTTCACACGGGACAGAATGTAGATGTTTCATATGTGTCAAATGCAACAAATGATTATTTTAAATGAACATTGTCCTTTTTTGTTACATTTGGTAAAAAATAGTTCAAAACATTTCTTTATTGAAATGAGTATACAAGGGGTATTCTAGACATTCTTGCTACATGTCGATTTTACTGGGAGGCCTTGATCCTGCAAATGCTTATGCATGTGTATAACTTGACATCAGAACGATTAGCTGTGAGAGTAAATGGAATTGCTCAGATGAATTGATTTGTACACTTGTGGAGCACGGAATCAGTGCCATATAGAGCACAGTGTAAGGAATAGTGTATATCATACTTCATCTCAAGTCAGGGATTCAGAATTTTTGAAAAGTCTTACTGTTAGTGCAGGAACCAGGGTTGGCAATTTCCTAGGGGAAAACAAGTAATTCAGGGTACAGTGCTGGTATATTTCACTTCAGTTTAAAAATGGGAAAAATAATTGTATTGTTTTCCAGCAAGTATAGATCAAATCTTTTCAAACTTTGGATACTTCCATTCAGAATTGAGCAGTAGGCTCAATTTAAGCACAACATCAAAGTTGTTTTTCTGCTGTAGATTGCCTGGACCTGGGTTGATAGTCTGCAACTCTGCATACTCCTGATTGCTTGATGCTTCAAGCAACTCTACATTATTGTTGTTTTCATATAATTGAATGTTTTTTACTTTTGTATAAGTTTTACCCTTTAAATATGGATCTGATGTTTTGACTTCTGCTTGGGTCATTAAGAAGAGATGTGTTTTATTGGGATACATAGGCCAAATACATGTAGCTCTTGGTCCTGCAGTGTGACCACCTTGTAATATTGTACAATGTATATAAAAAAGCTGATTTAGGTATGTAGGCAAAAACTTCATTTGGACATCTTCAAAAGAATAAGCATACTGAAACTATTATATGGCATGATATGTTGTCATAGTCCCAGTTTGCATAAGGGCAGATTTTAGTGAGCGACAACTGATGTGACTGGCCCCACATCACAGAGCAAGTCAGCAGCAGTAACTGCAGTTAACAGCTCAAGAATTCATGGTTTGTTACAAATCACTCGGTGTGCAGCTTTTTCTAACATTGTTTGTGCCTGTCATTCTTCGCAGCAAGTAAACTATTTTGTGACAAAGTGTAAAACTCAAAATTCTCTTTAAATGTTAGTATTCTAGATATAATTAACAAGTAATTGCATTGTTCTTTTGTCAGCGGCACAACTAGGTGCATTCGCTGCTGGTGTTCAGCAAATGTTGGAGGATGTACAAGAACGTCTTGTCTATAGGACGCACATCTACATTCAGACAGACATCATAGGTTACAAGCCTGCTCCTGGTGATCTTGCATATCCGGATAAATTGGAAATGATGGAGGTATGATACCAGCTTTCTTGATTTGTTTTCCTAGTTTATACATTGTATACAATTATATAGTGAAGAACATGTAAAACAGGATTTTTCTGTTTTACGCATATTTAAAAGCGTTGGCAACCAACAGGATGGTGTCATTGATTAAACTTTGGTCCTGAAATCAGATCGTATAATACATCTTAGACCAATTTCAGTGAATCTGGTCACATGGTAGTGTGCATTGTTGTGGTGCTTCCAACTTTCTCCTCTTTAAACAATTCTCGGGGTTTCGTTATTTTAATGTTCTTGATTTTTGTGGGTTTTTTGTCAATGGAAAGTTGGAGTTAAATTACAGAATTGAAGGAGAAACTCTGTGGATAGACACTGTTGGCTGATAGTTTTTTGTTTTCAAAGATTCTGGTCTGATACTGGTTTAAAAAAGGCTTCAGAGTGAGAAATTGTGAGGTCAATATTTGTTTCCTATAACTTTCTCTTTTGAGTAGCTCCTGTCACCTAGCTATTCAGAGCAGCTATTCCCAGTTCCCTGCAGGGTAAATTCTTACTATTTGCTCTGGTCCTTCTGGAAAGAATAAAAACAATTATTTATAATTTAAATTAGTAGAATTCATACAAAATCTCAGAGAAGTGTCTCATAGCATCAACATGTTGTCAAAGAATGATTTAAAAACATATTTTGGCTATAAAGGAAACTGAACTTAATACATCATTTTAGGCATATTAAAACAGATATTTCATTAAAGGGGTAAGGCATAGTAAAAAGAGTGCTGATGCTAATTTTCCAATTTGGCAATGAGAGTTCAGAATGGGAAAAGATTTGACTGAGCCTTGCCTTACTTAGCCATTGTGTTTGTAAGATTGTAACTTTTAGTCCATTTTATTTTCTAACTGACCTAAGGGCACAGATGGCATAGTCATATTTACTGCTATGGAAACATCCTCAGAGGCAGTTTTTTGTAACTACTAGGCTGGCACATGCTACCATAAATTTAAGTTGTACAGATATTGCATTGGGCAGGAGAAATCAATTTAGTATAACTATAACTATAACTATATATATATATATATATATAAAAGCTTCAGAGGGGTAGCCAAGTTAGTCTGTAACAGGAAAAACTTAAAAAACAACAAATAGTCTGGTAGCACTTTAAAGACTAACAAAACATGTATATTTTTTTACAACTCTGTCCTTGAAACTGACAAAGCTTTATAAAAAGTGTCTTTTTTCAATGCCCTATCCATGTTCCTGTAGTCATGAATGTTTTCTCATCTTAGGGATGTAAAATTCCATTTAATTGGTTAATCGGTTAAACATAATGTTGAACAGGTTAACCAATTAAAGGGAGGGCCGTGGGGGTTACTGTGATGATGTTACAAAAGGTAACTATCATTCTGAGGTGTATTAAAATAAATGTCATATGTAAGTCATGAGAGGTGCTTGTTCTGCTCTGTTTGGCACTGGTGAGGCCTCAGCTGGAATATGATGTCCAATTTTGGGTAGCACACTTGAAGAAAAATGTGGACAATTTAGAGATTTCTGAGGAGCGCAACAAGAATGATAAAAGTTTTTAAAAGACTAATCTATAAGGAAAGGTTAAAAAACTGTCAGTGTTCAGTTTTGAGAAGAGAAGACTAAGGTAGCTGATAAGTGTTCAGGTATGATTGTTAAGCAAGGACTGTGATCAGTTGTTCTTCATGTCCCCTGAAAGTAGGACAAGAAGTAATGGGCTTAATCTGCAGCAAAGGAGAATTAGGTTAGATATTAGGAAAAGCTTTCTAACTATAAGGATAGTTAAGCACTGGAACAGGTTATGAAGGGAGGTTTTAGCATCCCTGTCATTAGAGGTTTTTAAGAACAAGTTAGGCACGGGAAGGTCGAGGTATACTTGACCCTGTCTCAGTGCAGGGGGTAGATTTCTCAAGGTCCCTTTCTGCCCTACATCTGTGATTCTGTGGTACTTTTCAGACCATGTGAAAGACGGATTCCCCATCTCAGCTCTTGCAGTCTATTAAATGTAAATGTTGGCCTCTATTTTAAGATCAGAGTCAAACCCAGAACAGTGAACAACAGTGAATATCTTTCAGTCTTCATATAATACAGTGTTAACTCAAAGTTTGCTCCATTTACCCAACTCATTTATGAATAGATTTTTGCTCTCCATGTTGTTGTGGTGTTTTTCACATTTAAAAAGTATAAAGAATATTTGCAGCACATGAATATATTCATGTATTTTGGCCCAACAGTAACAACTTTGTTTAATGAAACCACTCTCCTATATCAAAATTGCTTTACATTGGCTACCATTGTTTTGACATTTCTTTGGATATATTTTACACACTGGAGATGCTATTTTTTTAAATCTGTGGTGTCCAACACATTAGTCACTAGCCACATGTGTCTATTTGGCTGGTTGAGCGTGGCTAGTTGGCCTGAACAATGTGTCTGTTTGGCCAGTTGAGCGTGGCTAGTTTGCTATAGCAGTAGCCACTATGGTGGCTACTGCTTCAGAACTGGTTGGACACTGGTTTTAAATCATGGAGAAATGACTTGAAGTGCGATCCTGCTGTAGCAAATAACTGTCACAATGACACCTCTTTACTGGATAGATCTGTTATGTGTTTGTATGTAATTATAGTTCCTAAAATAAATATATATAAAATAAATATAAATATATTTGCCCTTTATTTCTGGCCTAACAAAGATAACACACTAGTAAAGTGAGCCCAATATAAGAACATAAGAGTGGCCGTACTGGGTCAGACCAAAAGTCCATCTAGCCCAGTAGCCTGTCTGCCGACAGTGGCCAATACCAGGTGCCCCAGTATCTGTCCCTTCTAGCACATCAAAAGAGTTTTTTATTTGAGATCCAATAGTTAACACTTATGCAAATCAATTAAAGGCAATAAGATTACAGTGGGAGGGGGAGAGTCACTGGGCCAATGATTAGAAGGCCATAGTACCACACAGGTGCAATAAAAAGTCTAAACCAGTGGTGTGCAACCTGCGGTCTGAGAGCTGCATGCAGCCCATCAGGGTTCTGTGTGTCGCCCACGAAATATTTTGTTTACTGTTGCCCAGTGCATGGTTGCCAGATTCTGCTGGTTTCCATATGTGGCTTTTTCCTGCCAGTATTACAAAAGTGACACGCATTTAAAGCAAGGGCACATGAAGTGAAGTGCATGCTGATTGCTCACAACATTGACTGTAAGAGTCGTGTGTTTCCTATGCATCCAATCAAAGTACTGCTATGGTTCAGTCGGCACACCCCACAAATTCTAGATATGAAAGTGCAGTTAGCAAAACTGAATAAGGAAAGTAAATAAGGAAAAGTTATTTACTTGTTCCCATAACATAAGATCTCGGGGTCACCAAATGAACAGGTAGCAGGTTTAAAACAAACAAAAGGAAGTATCTCTTCATGCAGCACGCAGTCAACCTGTGAAACTCCTTGTCAGAGGATGTTGTGAAGACCAGGACTCAGAACAAGGTTCGAAAAAGAACTAGAGAAGTTCATGGAGGTTAGGTCCATCAATATTGGCCATTGTTGGAAGACCGGATACTGGGCTAGATGGACCTTTAGTCTGACCCAGTATGGCTGTTCTTATGTTACCCTATTCTGGGAAACCATCTTGGTTATAACAGTCTTGTGGCCCCCTGAGATGAAGGAAGGCCACTCATGCAGCCCACTCGCTAGTCTAGGTTATGCATCTCTATCCTAAGCTGACCTACAGAACCTTGATTATTGATGGTAATGTGTGAGAAGAAACAAATCCAGCTTGACTCTGAGTCCAAGTTTAGTTTGCAGGTCTGGCAGACAACTTGAGTCAGATAATCTTTGAAACCTCACTGAGATGTTTCATTAGTCACTTGTATTGAGAAGAACCATTTAGTGTGAAGCTTCTGAATTTTATCTCAGTACTAAACATTTCTCTGTTCCTGTATCAACTGTGGTGCTGGGTTGGGAAATGGTTTTCCCCTCTTGGTGGAATTTTCAAGATTTTAGAAAAAAAAAAATCTCTCAAATCAAGACAAAAAGTCCGTCTCAATTTTTCACTAACTCAGAAAGTGCTTTTTTATTTGAATCAGTCACAAGAGTTAGATTTTGACCCTTTATTTTTTTAATGTTAACTTACATTTTGAAATGAAAAATAGTTTAGACATGCAAAAGAACTTTTTTGTTTAGAAAGTGTTGAAATGACACATTTTGACAATCTTGGTCTCTGTTTTAAGGTTACAGCTAAACTCAGCACAGTAAAGAGTAGCAAAAAAAATCTTGCAGTCTTCAGATAATATACTCTTGTCAATGACTCTCTGAATTTTCAATTTTTTTCCCCACAATGGAAAATTCAGAAATCATCCCTTTCCCACAAAAAGTTTAGGTTTTGACGAATCAGTATTTTCTGACCCAAAAAACCCACTTTTGTTGAAAATAGTCCTGACCAACTCCAGTTAGGACAGCAACATTTGTTCAGTTATCTGGTTTTGCCATGAAATTCCATGTGGGTGGGGCACATTAGTACAACTATTTTCTACATTGTAAACATAAAGTACAGATTATTCTTTAAAAAAATCTGTGTAATGTAATAGTTGCATTGCATATCTTCCCCTGCAGCAAATTGCACAAAGTTTAAAAGATGAACAGAAGAAATTGCCTTCTGATGCTTCATTTTCAGATGTGCGGCTAGAAGATCCAGAGTCCTGCAACCTAATTAAATCTGGTATGCCTGGGAATATGTTTTGTATTAGCAAACAAAGTGGTAAAATAGACACGATGGATGTTAAACTAAGCAAATAATGAGAGAATTATATTTGCCTTAATAAAAATTTATTTTAAAGTATCTGGAGAACTTTGGAAAGAGAATTTTCATTTAAACTTTTAAAAATTGTCTACAAAAAAATCAGGAACTGAATTTTCAGTGTGTTTATTGCCTGCCTCGATCCCATAATGTTGATAGTTGTGGCATGTCTGTGTTACATTTATTCACTGAAATACTTCTGTTGTCAAGTGACTTGATATCTAGTATCATTTCCTATAAAGTAAATAAAGAGTTGAGTTCACTGGAGAACAGTTTTTATATGATTCTGACATGTTACATTAGTGCTTCAAAAGTTGTAGTTCAAGTATGTTTTCCTATTTAAAACAAGAGTCAGGCATTGATTGCATCCTTTTACTGTTTTTCTCCACTAATTTTATAGCCCTAGTTACGACAACAATTCATTATTGAATCTATGCATTTTAAAACCCCATTTTGAGATTCACATTTTTATAAATTTATAAAGGTAATTCATTCCATGAAATTTGATCCTGTTAACATCAGGAATTCTTTCTTTCCTTAAAATGTGTCTATAATCCCTGGATGACTTTTCCCTCCATTTTACAGTTTACTCACTTACTAATATTCTGCTTCCTAGTAATATCTTCCTAGCTTTGGCAGTTGTCTTTGCTATTCCTACTGTGGGCATACCAGTCCAGCACACCAAAGACCCAGATTAGAACCAGGTAGAATATACAAGTCTAGACTTGAACAAAGGGTAGGAACTCCACAGTTTGAATATAGGGTTGGAAGTGTCCTTGAGAGGTCATCTACTCCAGTCCCCTGCATTCATGGCAGGACCAAGTACTGCCTATGCCATCCCTGACAGGTGTTTGTCTAACTTGCTCTTAAAATCTACAGTGATGGAGATTCCACAACATGTTTAGATAATTGATTCCAGTGCTTAACCACCCTGACAGGAAGTTTTTGCTAATGTCCAACTTATACCTCCCAGTCTCAGGGACAGGTCACAGACCGCACCTGATGGCCTGAAAAGTGAATGTAGTAGCAAAATTATTTTCAAATTTTTTAGAAATGGTTTTAATTTGGGAGGGCTGGCTTGTGTTTTGTCTTTCTGACAAATCACTTGTCCCCTCTCTGTCAATACATTTTCAGAGTGTATTCACCAATTCAGGATGAATATCCAGTACATTTCCAAGATGAATTCAAAACCTATATAACTGCTGGCCACTGTGTACATGAATATATTGGAAGCCAGGTCTCTTCCCTCTGAGGAGGTTTAAAACAGAATAATTTTGTAATGTGTAACATTCTTAGGAGGTCAACATTAAATAAAGTTTACTGTTTTCAGATGGGAGGGAAGAGTTATACCTTTATACCTTTTTTAAATGTGTTTTCTCTACCTTTTAAATAGGTACAGCAGAATCTTTTCATCCCAGACCGCAGGCTATGATTTCACCAGCAGATCTACATGGAATGTGGTATCCCACAGTCAGAAGGACTCTAGTTTGTCTCTCTAAACTGTACAGATGTATAGATGTATGCACAAACTTCACCTCTTCTTGTAACTTGATATAGTATCTTAAATTAAAGAGTATATTACAAATTCTAAATATCTTTTCTAAAATAACTGGAAAATGTTGGCCTTGATGTTTGTTTTGGTACCTGTTGCTTTTTTGCTGATCTCTTAATAGAAAGCATGCAGATTGCAAATTCTTCAATGACAAATGGTTTTGTACATGTAAATTTAGAACTGAAGTACCAAATCATGTCCAAAAATTACACTTGCCATCTTACTAAGATTTTTCAAAAGGTAATGTTAAAATTATGTACCCCGCAGACTCTCCCCCCCAAATAAAAAGCTCTAGCTCATTCACAAATTATGGGATTGATGTAGAAATTATTGGGTAAAATTCTGTGGCCAGAGAGATGCATGTCATCAAAGTAGGTGATCATAATGGTCCCTTCTGGTCTTAAAATTGATAGTTCCCTTAGATAGTGTTTTAAATCTTTTGCACCACATTTTTAATAATGTAGTTTTTTTTCAATTGTACTTTTTAACAAATGTTTGTAAAACAAAGGACTGTTTAAAGTATATGAAAGTATACTACAGTGTATCTGTGTAAAACATCTAATAAAAACAGATACAATAAATGCCTTGTTCACAGAAGATTCAAGAAATAGATATTCACATAACCTACTCTTAAACAGAAAGTTCCATAATTGTGATTTAACATAACCACAAAAAGGCTGGTAAATCTCTGAGAAACCCAGTGTACACATGCCTTTTTGCTATAGGTTAATTTCTCTTTTTATTTGGATAATAGAAGACATGGCAAAGGGACACTTTAACACTTTTGAAGAAATCCTTATTTGAGAGGTGTAATTTGTGAAACGAATATTGGAGGTTTTAAAGGAAATATGGAGTAAAATATTAAATTTTTAAAGTAATTAATGTTTTGTTGTCAGTCTCAGTAAAAATAGACAAGTACTTTCTTTAATGGTCTTCAGTGTTTTTGATTGGACCCCACTGTTTGAAAGAAGGAAATGGCAGTGTGGAATTATCTACATGGCCCAATTAGAAGACGGTATGTCTATGAAGAAGCAGGGATCATTGATCAGCAAACAACCTTTTAAAAATCTGATGCTTAACATTTACTCTAGAGTAGTTATAGCCCTGGCTGTGCTACAAATACAAAAGTGTTTTTGTAACCAGGTTTTGTGACATGCTCATTTGACTTTTTACAGAAAACACAGTGGAGCCAAAGTTGCACAATTTTTTCCCACAACAGTGTGCCTTATGTGTCCGTATTTTACTTTGTATCAGAATATTCTGAGAAAACTTTCCTATATTGTCTAAGCCAGGGTAGAGTGCATGGATGTATGCACACAGAATGGCACCACCAGCATGTGGAACAATGCAGTATGAGATATTTTGCTACCCAAGAGAGCTGAGAGAAACAAGGACTGGTCAGACTGGTTTACCAGTAGAATCAGGTGGTGACATGTACACTGCAAAAATAGTATGCTGAATAGTTACACTGTATAGGCAAGTTCTATTCTAGGCTCCTGGCTAGGTAGGGCAAAACACTGTTTAAGTGCCATGGCTACTAATAGAGTGTTAACTGTGAGGTGCATGAACCATATTCAGAGCAATCATTATCACTAACTGGTTACAAAGGCAGTTCAAATTTGTAGTATAGACAGGGGGTTCCTTATTTTAGTTGATTAACTGTGTATCTGTAACCAATCTGTTTACTTGTTAAGAAAATAATTTGTATCTGTGGGTTCCCTTACATTTTACTGAATGGAAAATGTGTTTCCTGCTAATGTGACTCCAACCCTGGACACTTATGTGCTTAACTTCATGCATCGTAAGTGGTCCCATTCACTTCAGGAGTCACTGTCCTGTATGTTCGTCAAACAATATAGCAAGTTTACAATAATTTTTTCCTCCCTCCAGAGGGCAGTGTTCCAAGGATTATCACAAGAGGCTTTATCTGCCTGTATTCACTCATTGCTGGTTGCTGCGGATTCAATTACCAAAAATAAGGTCAGGCAAAGTTATCTTTCTAGAATGTAGTAGTATTTATTTGGTATGATGCTTTCATATATAATGAAGACTGTTAAAGAGTTGTCCAGAATTCTTTTGAAATCTCATCACAACATATTGTCTGTCCCAAGAGATCTGTGAGAATTGTTTGCGTTCCATTGTGAGACAAGATGTGGTAAAGCAGAGATAATGATGCATGTGTAAATCATGCTAAATTTAAGAATCATAGATATAAAGGTGATAGGCTAGTATAACTTGTTTGACTCAGCCAGGCGAAGTGGGATTCTGCCAGTTATCTCTGCACCTAATTTTTGTGTGGCCCATTCCTTGTTTTACTGGAATTGCTTGTGTTTTACTGAGTACTAAGTTCCCTGCTGGGGAGAGTTCATAAAACTGTTCCTTGCAAATTATGGTCTGTACAATCAAAGGAGGTGCTCTTATCTATTATTACTGGTTAGACATACCCACAGTGTCCCATTACACTGCATGCTTAATTCAAAATGAGCTATTCCAGAATAGTTATTCCAAAATAGCTTATTTCGAAATAGAGCATCTACACTACAGGGAAGCCTCCGAATTAGTCCGAGGCAGGCTTCCCTAATGTGGATGCGCTATCTCGATGTAGAGCCTCAGGAGACACTGGGGAGGAATAAGTTAGAATGGCCCTGGTGAGGAGCTATTTTGACATATCAGGAGTGGAGCATCCACGTGTACCCTCTTCCAAAAGCGCTTTTTCGGAAGAGTCGTTACTCTTTGTGGAATGAGGTTTACCAATGGAAAAAAACCCTCCATTATTTCGATTTTTCTTCGAAATCATGCAATTGCTGTGTGGATGCTAGTATTGTTTTTCTGGAGTAATGGTGCAGTGTAGATACACCCTTAAAATGGCCCTGGTGAGAAGCTATTTTGAAAGAGCAGCAGTGGAGTGTCCACACTTCAGCTATTTCGAAATAGCTATTTCAGAAGAGGAGTTATTCCTTGTGGAATGCGGTTTACAGAAGTCAGAATAAGCTGCCCATTATTTCAATATCATTTCAAAATAACGGAATTGCTGTGTAGATGCTTGCATTGTTATTTTGAAATAATGCTAGTTATTCTGAAATAACGGTGTAGTGTAGACATACCTTGTCAGTTTAGCTGGTGTTTTATATGATAAAAATATTTGAAACCTTTTTGAAATTTCATTGAAAATGTTTTAATATAAATATTTCTCTTCTGTTTATTGAACAGAAACATTGCAGTGTTGTACTAGTTCATAAAAGTCAGAAAGATAAATTGCTACAAACAAAAATAAAATGTTGAGGCTTATGTTAATAGAACAAACATAGAGGATTTTATAAATGGCAAAAGTATATAGAATATACGTGTGTATATATATAAAAAGTCTCTTTTGTTTCAGTTACTTAAGTTGGTTGTAATTACACAGATTCGGTATTGTTTTGAAGTATATATACTTTTTTTGTTGAGTGTGATTTTTAAAGCATAATGTATTAAAATAGTCAATGGATTCTGGGAATCCAATGATATAGGAAAAGTTTCCTTAACATTTCTGTAAATTATCATCTTTCATGTGCAGCATGTTCAGAATTCTGCAGTTATTTGGCATTGTGTCAATATCCTTAATTAGATCAGCCTTGATATTGTATTGTAGGGATTGAGGCCTTGATCTTGCAGAGAGTTCTGTGCAGGCATACTCTTTTATGGTATGGGGGGTATGTGAGGAGGAGGTAAGCCACTTCACTCCTGGGGCATGTTAACACTCTATAGAACACTGTCAGATTAAGTCATGCATTTAGGAGAAAAAAGAAGTAAATTCCCATACTGTATTGTTAGTAATGCCTTGGTTTATTCAAAATGTTCATCTGATTTATTTTTCATTGGTTTTGTTCATTGTTTCTTTTTTCTTTTAAAATGTGTTCTTTTTTTAATGCCAAGGTGCAGTCATTGCAGTATAAACAAATTTTGCTGCATTGTTAATCTCATGTTGGAGAAAAATCTCTTAACAATAGCAGGGGTGTAATCTTGGGGGCCATTTCATTTAACTAAAAGATTAAAAAGTGCACAGCTGAAATACCAAAGAATGCAAAAGTTAAGGTTTCTATAGTATAGTGAATTTTGGCCTTGTACTGTCTGTATTTTTGTTCTACTGCTCTGAAATTAACTAAGCTTTACATTAACAATAAAAACAGAATAGCAATCTAACAAAGCTAATGGTATTTAACTCTTTGCACTTTATTTTTTTAAATGATACCCTAGATCTGCATCACATAAAAAGTAGATCAAGCTAGCTATGTTGTTCAGGGATGTGAAAAACTTGGTGCCTTGAGTGCTATAGTTAAATCAACCTAACCCTGGTGTAGCTGCAGTTAAGTCGATGGAAGAATTTTCCCTTCAGCCTAGCTACTGCCTCTTGTAGAGGTGGATTAACTATATCAACAGAAAACCCCCTTCTGCTTGTATGGGAAGAGTTTACCTGGCTGCAGACACCCTCAATGTCTTTGGAATATAATAAAATATAACAAAAGAGCCTCTATCTCAGAAAGTGGACTGCATTTGTCAGATTGTAGGAATTATGCTTGCTATGCACAGTAATACAGAAAGCATGTAGTCAGGGTCTTTTAAGGAGCTTGCAAATGGTCTGTTTCTGTTGAATGATTTATCAGAAAAAATATAGAAACGAAGCATGTCAGACACAGGACATAATTACTTGTGTAATGAACCTAGAGTGGCTTGTAAGCAAAACTGAGGCGTTAGCATTATTTACGGCAAGCAACTGAAATAGTTTGGAGAATTTATAATTATGCTATTGTATTAATATTTTTCTTCATGTTTTTGACATTCTTTTTCTCCTGAATTAGACCCAGGTTGATGGACAGCTTTTCTTCATAAAACACCTTTTGATTCTTCGTGAACAAATTGCTCCTTTTCATACTGAATTCACCATTAAGGAAATTTCCCTGGACCTTAAGAAAACTAGAGGTACTGCACAGTGCTGGCAGACAGAGCTGGGTGGGCTTGCCCTCCCCTGATGTGCTAGCAAAGGTGGTGGGTTTATTTATGTTCACCTGCAATGATCTGCATGCTTGCTACATTGTCATACTATGTTCTAATCCTTTCTAATACAGGTTTTACCTACTAAGAAGAGCAGTTCAGAATGCTTCTAACAAAGTCTACTATACTTTTGATTTATATTAAGTGTGTATCTGTGTGTTGTATCTGTATCTCTGCTTTTGCCGCTGCCAATTCATACATGCTGGGTTTTAAAAAACCAAGTATCGCTAGGTATTAAGCTTCATGTTTGTATTGTGCTGAATTATCTTTCATCCTTAGCTGTATTCTACAGAGCTGTTTCTTGTTTCTGCTACTTAGCAGATTGTTAAAATCTATCTGCAACTTACTTGCCTAGGACAAAATTAAAATGGCCCAGGTTTTTTGTAGAAGTTTAACTAGGGAAGTGTTCCATATGCTGTAAAGATAGTCAATACTTTTGTGTTTATCATAGTGAGAGTTATTTCATGAAGCACACACACATCTAGTAAGAAGGAAAAATAATGAGCAGAGGCCATGTTTTCCTGAGTGCATAATGAAGCACAAAATAAAAAATCTTAATGGAAAAGGGTAGTGTAGGAGAGAGATTCAGTGCTGCTCATATTCCTGAGAAAAAAGAATCAGAAACATCTCTTTCCATTATAGAAGAGTGAGTTGAAGAAATAACCTTTTCTTTTCTGTCATCTAATATACTGTTATCTTTACCTTTGAAGTTACTGAATCTTATTACTAACAATTACATCTATTGCATCTGAACATCAATGAGACCTCCCTCCTATTAAGTAGTTTCTAGTTGGCTGGAGGTTAAAGGGTAAATATGTCCTTATGGTGTCTTGTCCTGGCTGACATAAAAGTTTGTTCTGTATCTTTTTTTTAATGAATAAATCTTTGTACCAGCCAGTACCTTACAAAGATGGTAAGTAACTGGAAAAACTATGTTTATACTACATTTTAAAAGTTATATAAGTGCTTATTTACTTTTTATTGTATAATGTCCTAAATTATTTTAATGGGATGTGGTATGTGTAAATAACAGTTGAAGTTATGAGCCTATAGTTACAAAGACATTATGAAGAGGGTAAAAGAAGATTCAGTTGGACCAAGCTTTCTGCTTATACACTTAAGTGAAATGTAGATATAAAGTTCAAGAGACATCATCAACTTAAAAATTGTGCTGCTCACTGAAAAAGGGGAACTTAAGTTTATTTTAACTAAGAGATGAGGAGTGGGGGGGAAATATTTTTACTTTAGGCATTAAACAGCACTTCCAAGATAGCTAGTCTTGTGATAGTCAGTGCCCCCTGTCTGTGTGGACCTCTTATGCAGCAACAAGGGAGAAAATTTTAAAATATAAAATTGGCAAATGGACTCTGGGACACAGGCAGAACCTGAAACCATTTCTGATTAATTTTTAAAAAATTAACTAGATTTTAGGCTGAGGGTATACTTTTAATCTCTCACTCATCTCTGGACAATGGGTTCATTTTCTTTGGCACTTATATATTGGTATACTTACTGCAGGTATTAGTATTACTACTTGTTTTTCTCACTACTTCCGCAACCCTCAAATACAAACCTGGTCAATACTGAAATCTTGTCACTTTTCCCTTATTAAAAATAAACACTATGCATTTAACACATCAGTCACTGGTTTGTGATGCTGTATGGGTCTTATTCTGTAAATCTTGACTCAAGTGACTAACTCCCTAGTTCTGTGAATAATCCCACTCACATCTGTAGGACTCTGCTCACTCATAACTTGAGAATTGAAGGATGGTCACTAAACTATAATCATTCTCTGCATCACCCTGTGCAGTTTGGTGTACTGTATTTGTGTATTTGAAGAATAGCTTCATAAGAAAAGTTTTTTCTTGTACAGCACCATGCACATGGCTGGCACTAACAAATATTAGTTGTCTGGCTATACCAGAAAGAGGACAGGCGGCTGTGGATGTGGTTTAATTAGCCCACAATTTTATTCCTAAATGTCTGAGAGTAACCAGCAGATAAAAGTATACAGCAAAGATACTTCCAAAATCACTTACATATACCTAGGGGGCTTCCCCTTTCCTGTCTTCATCCCCAGCCAACCAGCTGCTGGGACCTTACTGCTCTGTCCCCCTTGCATGAGTATTAAAGGGGATTATAAAAGAGTGGGGACTGACTCCCTGCCATATCACTGGTGCTCCAAACACCCAATTGTACTTCTGTAAAGAATACCTCCTTTAAATGATTTTCCTGTCCTTTTTATCTGTTCAGTGTATCCCTTCCATATGAAAGAGCTGCAGTGGACATCTACCTCAAGATTACCTAATGAGTTGTAACATCATAGGCTTTCATATTTTCACTCTACTCTGTCTCCAATTTATTGGGGAAGGTAAAAAGAATCCCCCCTCTTTGGCCAATCTGGTGGTGAGGGAAACATTCCCAGGAAATGAATGGTTAGTGTTATGCCCATCCATAATCAACTGCTGCTATGGAGAGGAGGGTGCATGCTGCTCAGCCAGATTCAAGTGAAAAAGAGGGTTTGTATTGCACACACATGGGGGTAAATAGTTTTTTCTCTTTCAGTCACCTGGGGAGGGGAGGGAAATGGGTCAATGTCCCCATGCTGACCTGCCCTGGAGCAGCCTCTACTTAGCATTCATGTCTCTAATCTAATTCATCTAATCCTTAAAGGGGCAACATGCTTTCTCTGACAAGCCAAACAAAGAGCACCACTGCTTAATGGGCAGCGAGATCACTGTAAGCTCCCTGGGATGTGGCTTCTCTCTTGTTTTGTTATTGTATAGAATGTAGCACCAGGGTCCCTGGTCTGATGGAGGCCTCAGGTGTTACTTTAATAACAAATAGTAGTAATCATGCCAAGCCATTGAAATGAAGAATTTCGGTTTAAATTCCTCTGGCTTACTCCTGCACATTTATGGTGTGGTTGACTTTCTGCTTCACAGATGCAGCATTTAAAATCCTGAATCCAAAGACTGTTCCAAGATTTTTTAGGCTAAACAGCCACAACGCACTGATACAGTTCTTATTGGAGGTAATGGGAATGTTTCTGTTAACTCTGTGCAGGAAAAAAAAATCTCATTTCATTTAAATGTGTGGTGATTTCTGGGCAAATAAAAAGAAGAAAATTGTCTTATGTTCAAGGGTACTCCAGAGATCAGAGAACATTATATTGACTCTAAGAAAGATGTAGACCGCCATCTGAAATCCGCTTGTGAGCAGTTTATTCAGCAGCAAACCAAACAATTTATAGAACAGCTGGAGGAGTTCATGTCAAAGGTACAAATAGGCTATGTACTCACTGTATTGATTGAAATGTTTTTTTTTCCCTGAAAGAGCAGGATTAATTTATACTTAAATTTGTTTAATGTTACTTTTATACTACAGGTTGCATCTCCCAAATCTGGGATTCTCTCATTCGGCAACATCCGTAGTCCGGCATGACCACGGATGTTCCTGGATGAGAGAGTCCGAGGGGAGGAAATCCAGCAGCTGGGAACACATTGCAGCCCCGTGAGTCTGTTAGCAACAGGGCTGCAGCAGCCTGGATGGAGCATGATAGGGACTGTCTGCCGCCTAGCAGCGGGGCCAGAACCACAGCAGCCCAAGAGGGGAAGCCTGGCCGAGCCACGTCAGCTTGGGACGCTACGGGGCTGGAGCAGCCTGGGTGGCAGTCCCGAGGGTGCCAGATAAGAGAAGTCCAACCTGTAGTTGTAGCTGGTAGAGCTTCCTGTACTTAGGCTATTTGACACTTCCCATTCTAAGACTCTCTAACCTCCTCAGAAATTGTTCAGCCATTGCTGAGAACGAAATTAGGGAAACACATGTTTTGCTCATGTTGAAAATAATTCTCTCATTGTTTCATTGAGAAGATACATTCCTTCAGTGCTTTTGAGCTGGGGCATGAAATTTAGCCGGTGTGTGTGGGGGCGGAAATATACCTGGGAATAAACCGTAATGGTCTTGCTTAGAATACAGTGTGAGAGATTATAACACAGTGCTTTTGGGACAGTATTTTTCACGGGAAAATAGTGTTATCATTGGCATAGAGGAGTAGTGTATATAAAATGGCTTCTTTTTCTCCTGATGTATACTACTGAGATGGAGGCAGGAGATCCATGGAGTTATCAGGCTTTTTTATAGTAACACTTTTTGTAGGGTAGATTGTAAATTAGTCTGTTTGAAGGAGGGTGCAGCAAAGCTTCCACTCCATTCAGTATACCTCTGTGAACCAATATTAATGCTGAGTTCTCTGGAAGCAGTCTTTTTATATGCAAGTTCAGTGTGGAAAGATCATATGTTGGAAGTGATGTTGTAGAATGCTCTGAAGAGGAAAAGCACTAGAAATGCTAAACATTGTTATGAATTCTCAAATGTGTAAGCTTTTCAATACAACTGTGCATAAATAGGTTTGTCTTAAGGATTATGACACCTCAAGGCTGGTGGTTGCAGTGTTGGAAGGGCCCCATAGATATCCTGTTTCCTTGCTTTTGGGAGTTCAGAAAATTACAACAGTGAATTTACTTTTAAAAATGTGCCTATTGTACCTTGGTCCCTGGACTGGATGAAATATTTAGATGCCTAAAAATGGAAATAGAAACCTAGTGGGATTTACAAAAGTGCCTGATTTTAAGTTTAGAATTCGTATGCATGATTCTGTGAGCATTTGTGATATCTAGCTGGGTGTGGAGGGGCTCCACATGCAGTTGTGCTAAGTGATAACAGCACCTGGAAGAGTTTGTGGCTTGTCACTATCAAAGAATTGTGAGAGCCAGCCCAGGCTGGAGAGTTAAGGGGGCAGCTGTCAAATATTCCCAACTCCTAGCCTTGTACCTCAGGAATACACCGTCTTGCATGGCTCAAGTCTAGCGGTGCAAGATTATTAATTGGTTCACCACTTCCTCAAAGGAAAGTGGATATACAACAACTTTTGTAAACGTGAGCAGTTTTATCAAACACTTTGGGCAAATATACTGGTATAGATAAGCAGTAAATCACATGTATTGATTAGTGTTTAAAATGTATCTTTTGTAAACAAAAAGTCAGCATAAAATATAAGCACTCAGTCTAAACTTTCAACTATGTTAGACTAGGCAGCATCTATTAGACTGGGCAACGTCTCCCTGCTGGGACTCCCCACAGACAGGGGCTGCAGGACCTAGCATGAGCTGGGATTGAGCAAGCTCAGCTCAGTCCTGGCATGAGCCAGGTCCAGGAGCTACCTCCACTGTGGCTCTGCAGTTTAAATGTAGTAAGAGCCAAGTGCACAGGCTGATACAGAGGCAGCCAGTGGGGGGGAGGAGAGGAAGTAGTCAACTAATTGGCTACTCTTTTACATCCCTATTGTATACAAATCAGAAATGTGGAGGTTACAGGGCGCTCCTCCCAGGTACAGAGTGTAACACACAAATCTTACACTATTGTTGTTGGAATTGCATTGGTCATGGCTTCACTTTCCTTCTATTTATATCCTCAATCAAAATATACAGGAAAGGGGGGGGGGGGGAAAAGACCTCAGACTAGAAATTTTAGGAGATTTATTTAAATGTTACTGGTTGGTCTGTCATGGTTTCACTTTGATACCAGTGGAAACAAAAATTTCTCATTGTTTCAATCTAATTGTTTTAGGTTGCTGCACTAAAAACAATGGCCAGTCAAGGAGGCCCCAAATACAATCTTTCACAGCAGCCTTGGGCACAACCAGGTATTCCTTTGCTTTACATTTTTAATTTCATTCAGAATAGTCTTGTGGAGGCTCTTGTATTACAGCCTCTCCCCGACTTACGACCAAGCAATTGGTCGTAACTCAGTTGGTTCGTAAGTTGGACCCTATAGAGTTACACGCGACCACGCTGCTCGTAAGCACGGATCGTGTTCGTAACTCGGGGTCCGCCATTTACAACCTCTTTGGTCGTAAATGCGAACGGTCGTAAGTCAACTGTTCGCAACTCGGGGACCGGCTGTATAGTAAATTGGCTAATCAAGGACTGTGTATTAGTTCTCACTTTTCTCTAGAACTTATTTTAAAAACTCTTCCACTTACCAAAACACCCTTTCTATTTATCACTTTTGAGAATATTAAAGCAATACAACATGCATCCTGGACCATTTCAGAAAGTAATTTTTCTGTGCTACTAGGTTATGACTTTTGAAATTAAGAACCTAAAAAGTTACATTATTTAAACTGTGTTTAGGGGCTTCACTGATTTTCAAAGTGCCAAACACAACAACTCTGTGGCTTCAGTTTAGCCATAGTATTTTCAACAATTGTGCAAATGTCAATATCTAATACTAGAGAGCTTCATCTTCTGTATCCTATAAGTTGACTTTCGCTGTTTAAAAAACTTCAGCGCATGAATTTAATTTGTGCAGTGCATGGGTTCATTAAACAATGTTGAAGATTTGACTGTTGAAATGCACTTTTCAGTTGCTGACCATTTAATGAAAAGTTGCGTAAAAGGTTATGCTCCTGCTTCTATAGCAAAGGGATTGCTGAGGCCAGGTCTACACAAGACCTGGAAAGTTGGTTTAAGGTACGCCACTCCAGCTATGTAAAATATTTCCCTTTCTCCTTGTGACTGCGAGAAGTACCAGCACTAACCAGGGTTGCCCTTAGTGTTCTATTTAGTGGATCTTAACTAGACGTGCTAAATCAAACGCCAGAAGATCAATCTCCAGCACGGCAAGTGAAGACGTGGCCTGAGTCTGTCTTTGAGGCCTATCGTTTATACTTTGGTAAACATATTACATTCTCAACTCTTGAGAATATGTAAAATAGGAAGCCAACTACAATCTTTCATATTAAGAGCTCAAATGATAATGCTTCCTGGGAACCTTTGCTAGGGTTAACCAGTTAGTATTTTGTGATATTTACAGCAAGTCGATCTAGAAATCAGAATCTTTCTGTGTCATTGGTCTGAACCTTTAGTTGCATTAAGTTCTTACAATGCAATGCCTGTCATGTTTGTCCATATTTCAGTGCTGCCTCATTGCAGGTCAGATGCTGCTAATTTGAACTCTTGGTTATAGTTTCTAGCTTCTTCATACATTTGTTTTGTGATTTTGTTACATAAGTGCAAATGAGAACCTGTTTATCTTTACTGAAAATTCAAGAAGCAGCTGGTATGTAGGACAGTGCCAAAGAGCATTTTGCCATGCTGTCAGATTTCTGGGAGGCGGGAGGAGGGAAAGGAAAAGACAAAAGCTGTGCAAGAGTAAAAAAAAGAAAAGAAAAAAAAAAAGTAATCCCCCTCCCCCCATAGTTCTTGAATATTTCCCCATATTTTCTTCTAGCATCTGAAGATGGCATTAAAAATATGTAGCAACAATATAAAAACAATGTTTCAATCCAGCAGAGCATTCCTGGAGTGGTAGGATGCATAGCTGTCCTGAGGCATACTGTTTTCGTAGACTTTCAACCAGCAGGAGCAAATGTTTGTGTCTAATCATTTTAAATTTTATTTCCAGCAAAAGTCAACGATTTAGTGTCTTCCATTTACAAGACAATAAAAACAAAACTTCCATCAATATTACGAAGCATGTCATTGTACTTGGCCAATAAGGATACTGAATTCATTTTGTTTAAACCAGTTAGGGTGAGTATTGTTAGTGTATACACCAACATACTTTCCATATATTGGCCAGCGTTAATATATTTGAATAGATTCTGAAAATGTACTTTGTAAGCTTAGTAATTTTTATTCTTATTTTTGTAAGAATGAATTAATATAACTGTTTAAGTTTCTTTATCAGATTAAAAGTCTTAGGGGGTAGCTATATTAGTCTGTAACGTCTCTCTATATTTTTTGTTAGTCCCTAAGGGTATGTCTACACTTGCACCCTCTTTCAAGAGAGGGATGCAAATGAAGGCATTCAAAATTGCAAATGAAGCCTGGATTTAAATATCCCACGCTTCATTTGCATATTCGCATTATGGCACTATTTTGAAATAGCGCTATTTTGAAATAATAGACGCTGTTAAGACGCGGTTATTTCAAGAGAAAACCCTTCTTGAAATAACTGGTAAATCTCATTGTATGAGGAATAAGGGTTTTTCTCAAAATAACCACGTCTTAACAGCGTCTGTTATTTCAAAATAACACTATTTTGAAATAGTGCCATATCGCGAATATGCAAATGAAGCATGGGATATTTAAATCCCAGCTTCATTTGCAATTTCGAATGCCTTCATTTGCATCCCTCTCTCGAAAGAGGGTGCAAGTGTAGACATACCCTAAGGCAGTGGTTTTCAACCTTTTCAGCACAAGATCACTTTTTTAATTTAAGTGCAATGTAAGAGCTACCTCAGCCCACATACCCTTGTCCCGCTTCCTTCTTGCCCCTTCCTTGAGGCCCTGCCCCTGCTCACTCCATCCCTCTTCCTCTCCTGTCCTCACTCACTTTCACCAGGCTGGGGTAGAGGGCTGGGGTGCAGGCTCTAGTCTGGGGCTAAGGGGTTTGGAGTGTGGGAGGGGCTCCAGGTTTAGCCTAGGGTGGGGGATTGGGGTCCAGGAGGGGTTTCAAGGTGCATGCTCTGGGAAGGAGTTTGTGTGCAGGGGAACTCATGTCTGGGGCAGGAATTTGGGTGCAGGAGGTTCAGGGCAGGGATAGGAGCTCAGGAAGCAAGCTTTGGCTGGGCCCCGTTTAACTGAGATGGCTTCCAGGTGGAGCAGTGGGGGTAAGGCAGGCTTACTGCTGCCCTGGCCCTGCTGCACTACTGAAAGCAGCTGGCATGTACAGCAATGGCTCCATATGCTGCCCCTCATCTACAAGCACTGAGACCACGGCTTTTGCTGGCCACGGTTCCCCATTACTGATCAATGGGAGCTGCAGGAGTGGTGTCTGCAGGCAAGGGCAGCATGTGGAGACCCCCTGCTCTGCCTCTCTCAGGGGCTGCAGAGGGATGCCAGCCACTTCCAGGAGCAGCAGTTACCACAGGGATAATTACTCCTGCCATGACAGGTTCTGCATTTTAGAACTCACTACTCAAATAATTATATTTAAGCATAAGAGAGAAATGAAAATTATGAAATGCACAGACCAGTCAAAACCAAAAGTAACCCACTTTGCAAGCAGTAAAAGTAACAACCCCCCACGTATGTATTGGGTAAGCAAGCAGGAGGTACCCAGGAGGGCAGCTCCAAGGCAGAGGGCAGGAGGTACCCAGGAGGGCAGCTCCAAGGCAGAGGGCAGGAGCAGCATGACAGTAAGTGGAGGACAACTGACATGCCAGCGCTTGATAGCTTCCTGGCCAAACAAGCTAGGATCACCTGTGAGAGGCTCCAAGATCTACTGGTAGATCCCAATCTACTGGTTGGTGACCACTGTTCTAAGGTGCTACAGGACTACTTGTTTATCAGATTATTTATTTTTATTTATTTTTCTTGTTGACTTTGACAAGATTTTCTGAATTTCTGCTGCTCTTGTCCATTCAATAGATTATTGTGAGTTAATGTACATGAGAAATCCAGATAGTAAGCATGTGAAAGACCATGCATATTATAAGTAAGCAGTCTGGTGTTTCATAAATCATAATGTGAATCTGCTCTGAAAAGGAGCTGTGTAAAAATGACACCTTATTCCATAAACCTGATGTAAATGTTCAGAGTAAAGAAAATGTATATTGCTTTTATTCCTCTCCGGATTGCACAACAAACACTATATTGAGAGAGATGAACTGGATTATGGTTTTTTTCTTGTGTCTCAGCAACGATTAATAAGTTCAGTCAGTTATACCTGTGCAGATCAATCAAAGGCAATGAGGTTTGGCATGTTTAACAAAGGGCCTATTACTGGTGAATGTGCATATACAGGAAAATCCAGCATGGTTCTTATATGCCAAGTTAACTGTACAGGGCTTGGTGTTAAGAAACCCCCCATGTTTTACTTGTTAATGTAGCACACAGGATCTGGAGTAGTCACACAATAGGCAAAGAAACCTCTACATGCCATTTTTAGGTTACTTTTTAAGAAGAGAACCACTTTTAAGAGCACAAGTTCTGCCACGCTCAGTTCCATGCACTTCAGAGGCTGTTCCATACACAGGATGTTCAGTTTGTTTCATATTTGAGACATCTTGTGATATGCCAACACTAAATGTTTTTCTTTTCTTTTTAAAGAATAACATTCAGCAAATGTTCCAGAAACTCCATGCTTTGTTAAAGGAAGAATTTAGCAATGAAGATCTTCAGATCATAGCTTGTCCTTCAATGGAACAGGTATAGAATGAAGTTCCTTATTTTACAGATTGCTCATTTTTAAATGACTAGCTCACGTTTTTAAATTAACCTGCTTTTCCATTTTGCCTAATTTTTATTCATATTTCTCTTTTCTGATTCTTTGAAAGTCCAGAATTAATTTGAGCGCTAAACCCTGGGCAAATGTAATTGTTTAGTTTTTACAAATATCTTCTAGGAAGCTTTAAAACAGAGATTAATGATTAAGATGTGCCGCTTTGGGATTGTACAAAGTCAGGGCAAGGACTGCTCTGGTGAACTGCCCTCATTTTGGGCACCTTTCTTGTTTGGTGAAGTGATCACATGTGCTAGGTGTGTAAAAATTCTGAAGGAATTACAAGGATCTGTTTGAATTAGACAACTGGAAAAAGGTGGCTGATCATGGAAACTTAAACAGAGTTTCAGGTTTAAGGACGGCCTTTATCCTCCAATAACCAGTGCAAGGAACTCTCTGCATCAGGAGACCCCCCCCCCCCAATAAGCTACTCTCTTAGGGTACGTCTACACAGCAGGGTTATTTCGGAGTAACTTATGTTACTTCAAAATAACAAAATGAACATCTACACAGCAAGCTATTATTTCGAATAATGTCGAGCTGGAGGACTTTTTACTCTGACTCCTATAACCTTCATTTCACAAGGAGTAAGAAAGTCAAAGGAAGAATGTTCTTCCTTTGACTTCCTGCTGTCTAGACAGCACCAAAAGCAGAATTAAGCTATTTTGATTTCAGCTATGTAGTTGACGTAGCTGAAGTTGCGTAGCTTAATTCTTCTTTTGCCCTGCTATATAGATATGCCCTTTGAGATCCCATATATTAAAAAAAAAAAAAAAAAAAAAAAGTTTATTGGACATCAGTTGTATCTTGGGTATAGGAGATCAACTGGTAATTCTTGTTCACATATTTGGTTAACAGTTAAATACTATGTGGACAGGAGGAGTTTCCCCGCAGGGTATTTTTGACAGGGAACACGAAGTGGGAGAAGAATATTAACTTCCTCTGAAGATGGAGCAGAAATAATTTACTGGCATAAGGTGGATTTTTCCCATAGTAGTCAGGTTTCTGTTCTTTCGGTGATGGACAATGATACATCAGACTTTTGTGTCTCTTGCACTCCTCCACTTCTGGTTTATGTAAGATTTCTGGATTATTAGCAATGTTAATGATTCAGAATGTCCCTCTTGGGTATTTTAAATTTACTTAATTATCAACTGGCTATTGCACATAACTTTCTTTTAAAATTACACATAGACCTATTAGAAGCAGTTTTGATGCAATAGATTGTAACAGTTGAAAGAGCTAGTCTGTCAAGTCATTGATTGCATAGTAGGAATCTGTAAGTTAGCCAAAGCTGGTGATTGCGGTTTTTGACCAATATTTTTATAATTGTTCTCTTGGTTCCTCTAAATCCTTGGAGAGTTGTAAAACGTGTGTTTAGATGCTCAAATGGCATAAGTCTGCCTGCACCTGATGATGGTAATGACACAGTAGTTAACATATGCTTTCATTTGCCTTTCAGGTGAACCTGCTTTTGTCAGTGTCTAAATAACCCAACAGGCAGGCTGTTTGAAGTAAATTTCAGAGATATGGCAGACAGTGAAGGGGACATGAAGTCATTTGCCAGAAGTAAATAAGGGACTTGTCTTGACGGATCCCTGTGACCAGCTTTAATACTCCCCAGGCTGCTTAACACTGACTCTCAGAAGAATTGGGTTCTACAAATTGTTTCAAGTAGAACAGTTTTTTTTTTTCTTTTCTAAAACTTTAAGGGAGCAAACTCACTGCAGATTTGTATCCAAGCTCAGTTTCTGCCTCACCATCAGATGTAAACATGTCTCAGATTGGAATGCTAAGACTTAAATATATTTAAGACCTTCCTTTTTTCCCTGCCATGAAGATGTGTATGCAGTAAAAGAGCAAGCGATTTCATGGGACGCACTGAAAATAAATGTCAGGAAATCAAAGTTGAAAAAAGTCAGTATGCGGTGGGTTTGAATGGGCTGGTGACATGAGCATCAAGCGTTGCTGCAAGTTCGTTTTGACAGGCACACTAATTTTTCTCAAGCCTCCTAAGAATCCCGTTAGTCCCAATACATTTGGAGAACATAATTCAAAGTATGTTAGTTTGTGAAAACTGTGTCGTTTCCCTTAATTTTCAGAAAGTTCTGCAACATTTGATGCCATTTCTTTTGGGTGTCCTGTAATGATTAGTAGATGTGAGCATTGATCTCTGTACTTCAATGTTCTGGAGTGAAGAATCTTTAAAGAGCTCTTACTGTGATATGAAATTAATCTGTGGGGTTTGCAGTGGAAAGCTGTGCAATATAATTGTGAATGTTTGTGAGAGGGAACTACCCATGTACTAAAGGCTTTGTTGCAAAGGTAAGGCTTAGCATTGAGATTTTCAGGTACTTGTGGTTTCAGGTGAAGGGGTTCCGATTTAAGGTTGAGCAGTGCAGCTGCATTGTCAGAAGTGAGCGCGTGGATGCTGCAGGCCAGGGAAAGGGGCTCAAAGAGCCGTGTCTGTTGGCAAAGCTGTGACTATGGATCTTGTACAGTTACTGATGCTGTGGAGTAAAAATGTGTAAAGGCGAAGTGGGTGACGAGTGAATATAAAAGCACCTTTGTAAGTTAGAGAAGAATCTGCTGATCAGTAACCTATGCATATGTCTAACACCTGATTATGGTCAGTGTGCAGTGAGTGATTGATGCATAACATTGGTATGGTCCTTTTCAGAAGGTTGTTCATAAACTGGATGAAACACTGAAAATGGCTTCAGAATGTCTTTACTGACCTTATTGTATGGATAAGTGGAAGATAATACAGTACTTAAATGGCAGATTTTTACTTATTCTCTACCTTGCATATTGTAGAAATTTTTACATATCTTTGGAATCTTGGATTTAACAGTTTTGCTATTACAGATCAGTTGACTGGCTTCTAAAAAATCAAGTTTTAAAGCCACCATGTGGAGCATTGTAGCAGACACTCTGGGATAGGGAAATGGTACTTACAGGACCCTGTGCAACTATTTGAAATTAACTAAAGAACTAATAAGGAAGAGAACTTTCCCTTTACCTATTCAAGAACATAGGCTGTAAAATAATGTCAAATGCCTTGTTATATATGTACATTTGGTCTTTTTATAGTGTTTTACAAAAGTGTGCATGATTTGTTATACAGAGTTATGAGTGTACAGAAATGGTCTGAAGGGCAAAATACTGTAAGTCACTCGTGTTTTGAATCTTTTCACTTCTAAAATACTCAGACAGCTCTGGGACAGCTGATTTAAAAGATTACAGGAGCAATCAATTTATTCAGCTTGTTTGCTAAATGAAGATTTGTTTAAACATGTACAGTTTCAGATATTTACGTATACAAATAGTGTAAATACTTTCAAAAGATTAATTTAAAGTGCTTTATATGATCTGACTAGACACGGCTGTTTTTAATGTTTTTTTTTTTTTAATAAAAATTTTGCTTCCTATTTTGGTCCCTGTGTGTAGCTTTGTGTGTATTGGAGACTTGTCTGACAAAGTAACTATAATGGTAAACCAATAAATATCTTGCAGGCATGCATGATGCTTCATTAAGAAAGACAAGATGTTTTGTTGTTAGCAGTAAGAGCACTGACTATCTGGCACAGATGGATGTATTACTGAGTGCACAGCTAATTGTGTTAAATTAATCTCTTTATAGTCATAATAAGAGTAAATTTGTATTTTCTTTACTCATGAAGGATCTTGTGTGACTAAGTGGTCTCTTTGCTGCAATTGTATTATAGGGAAGAAGCCAAGGTTGTTATATTTTAACTAATTGGCTTTTGCTAAGAGTAAACTTGGGAGCTGATGGCAGAATGCACAAGTAGTATCCAGCCCTTATTTTATTTGATGTCTTTTCTTGTTGCCTAGCTACTTTCAGGCTCATCTATCTGTCCTTTCTTATTATATATTGAAAGTGTTATTCTTCTGGTGTTGAGTCCAGGAGGAGCGTTCCTTCCACAGGGTTGTGGTTTCTATCTTGTAATGGTGATATAAACTTCCCATTTATCCCTTGGCTTTGTCAGTGGCTTTTGAATTAACTGTTTTTTTTTTTAAACAGAATCCTGTTTTTCCTAATCTCATCTGTAGAATTCAAGTGGTTTCTTATTGTCACACAGTGGTGCCTCACAACTGTTGCTTCCTGATCACTCCCCTAGACACTTAACCCATAATGAAGAGGAAGGCTTCTAACACCTATTAAAATTATACAATACAAAACTAAATTAAGTGACTAAGTGGCACTCAAAGAAGCCTTTTGCATTTTATTTATTTGAATTGAGTCTCAGTCCAGTTTCCAAACTTACCCCGCTTGCTAGTACGATACTGAAAATTATTACAGGCATCCTTTGAGTCAAAGCCAAGAAGTTTCAAGCAGGAAGAATGATGCAGGGACAACATAAACCACTTCACAAAACACTTAGTTTATTGAAGAAATTAGTTGCTAAGTTCATTTTTTTTTCTAAATTTTATTTAGTTCTGTAACGTGCCTTCCTAGGTACACAGGATGTAAACGTCTTTAACACAGCCATAAGAATATAATCAAAATGGGTTTATAAAGAATGTCAGGTCACATGAACACGATCATCTTTTAATGCAACTTCATTAAACCAGCAAATGAAGTTACTGTACATCTAAGATCTGAATTCTGGTACATCATTTGATATCATCTTGAAATCTTACTTGGAAAAACTAATTGAAATTGATTTGGTCATGGGTGCTGCCATGTGGATGGAATGGTAGCTGAAAGACTAAAGAAACTATTGGTGACTAATGAAGGGTCCTAGAGGTAGAAATATAGTCAGGGAATAAAAAATGAAACTGAACCTGTTAAAGTGCAAGCTATCGTAGCTGGTGGAAATATGAAACTCGAGTATTCAAAGGGAAAGAAATCTGGCATTCAGTAACATAAAAAGGCCCAAGTTTGATCATAGTGAATTGAATATGAGCTGGTACTGTGAAATGGGGGGGAGGAGGGACCTCAGGCTATGTGCACAGAGACAATGTGTTATAGAGAGCTGTGATCTTACAGTCCTTTTTCATTTCAGTACCAGCCAGACCACTCCCAGAATATACTCCATTCCATGCTGGGCACTTCAAGAAAATTGTAGGCAAACTGAAGGCCATTGAGAAGAGCAAGAGAAGATTGGAGTGAGTGACTTATGAGGACAAACTGAAATAATAGCAGTGCCCAACTTTCATTTAAGAAAACCGGTTCATAGAGGGAAAAACCTCTTAGCTCAGGCCTGGGCAAAATACTGCCGTATCCGGCCCGTCCAGATCTGGCACCCCAATCTCCTGCCTCAGATCACAATCCCCTCCTACTCTAGGTCATATCCCAAACCCCTGCACTCCAGTCCCCTGCCCTGGGTCACAACCACCTGCTTCATCCCAACTCCCTCCCAGACTCTGGTCTCCCTCCTGCACCCCAATCCCTTACCCCAAGCTCCGTTCTGCACCCAACCTCCATCCCGAACCCCACATCTCCATTAAAATCATGGAAGAGTGCAGCCCTCAACCACTTTCCAAAATCTTGGAGTGGCCCCCCCGTCAAAAATTATTGCCCATCCCTGTCTTAGCTCCATTTCTTTGATTAACTTGCAGTTTCACTATGGATATGTGGGCCTGCTTTCTTCTTCACCCTGTCTTACTAAATGAGCCAGGTGGAGGCTTCAAAGAAAAACATACCAGCTTGCTCAAAACCAACCCTTGTAGCAAAGCCTACGCCACAGTTATCACAGTGATTATTCCAGGCAGTTTAAGAATTGGAGAGAGTTCTTACCAGGCAAGGATCTTCATTCATAACCTTTTCCTTTCATTCTCATTCATACCCTTTCCCCTGTAGGAACCATGAAGGGTGTTTTGTGGCACTACGCACATGATGCTTATTCATCCCACAATGAATTAGTAGAAATGCTGGGTAAAGGGTGCAAGGCATGCTCACTGGGTCACACAACAGGCATTGCTTGACAGTCTCCTGCCAAATTTCGGGTGACCCTATTGTCCTTTCTCCCACTTTTAAAAGCCACCTTCTAATTTGATCAGACTAGTGCACATTTATTGATCTAGTCATAGGAATATAAAATCACCTGCATATTTTCAAACCTGCTGTTTAGTTCCATAAATGTTCTGCATCCAAATACAGCTAATAACGTACAATGCCTTTGAAAATGAGTTTTATTGGTTTCACAGTGAACTGCCCCTGTAACCTTATTGACTGGAGAGAAATCTAACATTGCAACACTGAGTATATCTACTGGGCAGGAGTTTTTCTACGTCTCCATTTCAGTAGTTTGCGCAGCAGTGATACAACCAAAGGCAGTGCCTGAATTTTGTTTAATGGAATGGTCTGCAGGTCTCGCAATATTGTCTGCATTTTGGGGAGGAGACTATTGATCTGAACGCGTTTGGAGTGCAGGAGTAGCCCCAGTTGACTTTCTGCTGGCTTGGTTGAGTCTTTCACCTGTAAAATAGTCAATTTAGAGAAAACTTAATCTTACAAGTTAACCAAAAAGGCTCCATAGTTAATACTTTTATAGTCCCATTGTAGAATGTAAAAAAATGCAGCACTAACAATGTAAAACACATTGCATGAGACTGAGCTTCTATTTAAACCACATTAAATCTTCATCTGTAAACTGAAAAACATAAAATAGCTAAATACAACTTGAAGTTGAGTGTTCCTAGAAGCCCAAGTGAGATAAGGGGCTATTTGCCTCAGAAAATAAATTAAACTCACACCTTTTTTACTGTGGAATCCTCCTAGTGAATCCTTTTTCACTGAAAATAATCCCTCAATGCATCATTGTGAGAGACTCCCTGTTACCAGGGCAGGCCGCAAGAAATGCATTTGGATTTTATTTGCTGTCACATTCTAGAATAATTTCTACAAAGCCACCCTCCTTAAAAATCTAAGGAAGGACCAACAGTGTTCCTGATTTCTTCAAAGAGAACCTGAATAAAGTTGGTGGCGGAACTAATCTTCCCATCTCCAATTTGTCTTTGTCCTACAAGCAAATTTCTTAAAGATGATTGTGGGGAGGTTCCATAGTGGGACTTTCAGCTGTGCAGTGATCAATCCATCAGCATGGAAAGGTTCTGGGACTTGTGGTCTCTAATTTGCTATTTATTGGGGTATGTCTACACTGGGGGGTTTTTCCGGGCTACCGGAAGTATTCCTGAAAAACTCTGCTGTGTTCAAGAAACGCATGTGCTCTTCCGCTTTTTTTTTGTGGAAGAGCAAACGTGCTCTTTTGGGGAGCCCTGTATTCCTCGTTCTACGAGGGATAAGGGATCTGCCGAAAGAGGAGACTTTTCTGCCATTTGGCTCTGTCTAGACTGGGCCAAATGGCAGAAAAGCCTCTTCCGGAAAAGCGATCGGAAAAAGCTACATGAATTGCGGAGTGCAATTTGCATAGCTTTTTTCGAAAAAAACCTATCATGTAGACCTAGTCTTAGTGTGAGCTTGGATCTTCCTGCTTCAAAGCTGCAGAACCCCTACCACTAGAGCCAAGAGGTTTCCATCGCTGCTGGTAATAATAGGAACAATGGTAAAGAGCTGAGTAGCTCTGTTTCCATCCAGCAGAGGGCACTGATGTACATGTTTGCCTGCAAGTTCGCTACCCTATTATTAAGCAGAGCTAGCTGAGCATGGATCAAAATGTCCATTCCATAGGATTAGTTCTGAATTGGAAAGAAAATCATTTAAGTTTTGTGAAAAACAGGATGGGGGGGAGGGGAATTAGTTTTAGATCAATTGAAACATTTTTTGAACAGAAAATAAAAACTTTTGTTTCAGCTGGCGTTTCTTACAATGCATTTCAAAATGAGAAATATTTTTGAAACAACAAAAACCCATCTGTCCTGAAAATGTTAAAATGGAATGTTTTTAACTATACTTCTCATTTCTTTTCTGTAATGACATTTCATCAGAATCAGTCCTGTGGGAAAATTCAGTGTTGCCAAAATAGCATTTTCTGATGGAAAAATGTTCCAGTATAAAAATTTTAGCTAGCTCTCTCCAGCAGAAATTGCAGATGTGGACTACACTTACTAAATAGTAAGGATTTTTAACAAAGGACTCCAGACTATGTCTCATATCTCAGTCAAACCATTTCTATGAAGAAGTTAATGTGTTGTCCATTGGGACAGCTTAGTCTTATTAATGGTTAATCGGAAATGGGATTTATAATGCTGATGCTTAATCAGGAGAACTTACTTTTAGCCTACCCACCATGTTGAAATGGATGCAGTTTTGGTTTTTAGTAAATGATAAGTAGATTTCATCCTGAGCCACAATTTTAATCTTGATATAAATGTTTAGCTTCATGAAGATGGGCTGGAAAGGAGGTGCATGAACATGATGGCTGAAGTCATTCCAACTCCAGTGCTTCTGTCGTCTTCCTTTCTTATCAAAGTAGGAGCCAGAGTGGTGATCCAGATTCAACCTAGAGAAAGAGCTTGAGTTAAGGCATGCAGAAGACAAATGTGCACACTGCTTGGGGAATAGAAAAATGAAGAATGGTTCTCTTTGGCCCCTTCAAACCCATTTTGGCCTCACTGGTGTAATTGCTGTCCTCAGTGTTGTTTCTCCTGATGTTCTGCAGTATGACCGAGATCAGAATCAGGCCCAACATGTTGTGCTTGTGAACGCACCCAAACACAAAGGCTTTTAGTTTACAGTACAGTAACCCATTTCAAGTGATTGATGCACTTTGCTTGTAAGCAGAGCTGGGTAGGAAACAATTTTCCCATCCCAGGAAAATTGTGGAGATTCTGAAAAAATGTTCTGAGCACCCATTTGGAGATCGGCTTTTCATCTTAAGTTCTTGCAAACCAACAACCCTTCTGCTTTCCCCCCAAAAAATCTGCTCCCGTCAGTTGTGATGTTTGGTTTCAGTTTTTACTTGATTGAAACTGTTAATGTAATTTGCTTAAATTTTGAAAGGAAAGGTGGGTTCATGCTGAAAACAAGAGACATTTGTTGGGAAATGTTAAAATGGGACATTTAGAGAATTGAAAACAGTTTTCAAAAAAAGTTTTGACTGCAGAAATGTGTTGAAAATTCCCTATTCCCTCAAACAGTTGTGGTTATGTTCCTGACCAGCCCAACTTAACAACAGCTTCCACAGTGAAGGGAAAGTGAGGAAGGTGGAAGGAGCTCTGGGAAACAGTTGCAGCCAGAGTTTCAAAAGAACCTAGCTCCTCTGGTGATAGTTGTGAATTCAGGGCTCAACATGTAGAGGTTCTTCATCTGCTGCTGGATTGGGAGTTGAGTTCTTGGAAAATCTGATGCAGGCTGAGGATGCTGAGCCTTTTTTGACCCCATTGCATCTGAGCCAACTTAACTGAAGTTCACTTGACTCATTCTGACCATATTGGCTTCATCCTAGGCAAACAGCTACTCTACAGCCATCAGACACTTCCTAGTTGTGGCCTGTTAACATTAGGGGAATCCAGTCTGTGTGGTGCATCTTCCAGTGCTGAGCAAGTACTTGATTAAATACAAGTTTACAGGGGGTTTCCCACCCTGATCTATATTCCTGAACTAAGGGAGCTCTCACCGTCAAGACGTATCCCTTTGATGCTTTTCAACAGTGGCACTATACAGGGTTGCAGTTTTTGCTCCCCAGTATATACACTTACCACTGAACTTTAGGTGTTGGTATCCAAAATACAACAATGATAACTGGAATCATTGTAAACGCAGCTGGAACAGGGTAGGTGCAGGTGTGCTGCTCCCAGTGGGTGCTTATGGCTAGCTGTGGAGGAAAAATGCTTCCCATGTAGCCTCTCTCTCGGCAGCATTTCTGGCTATAACATTAACTACTTTCAAGCAAGCGGCCATCTTTCAAATGCTGTGCCCCCAAAGCTGTTTTCTGAATATTCTTTTCAGTGGCTTCAAAGGGGGATTATTTCACTGAACATTGCAAATGTCAGAGCCGAGTGGTAGTGTCACACACGTATTCCTCAAAAGAACTGTTAAAGGAGCATCACAATTGCTTCCTCCAGTTGTCTGTGGAAATGGTGGGAAGAAATTAGACCAGGCCTTCTATTGTCTTTTGATGCTAAGTGTAAGGCACTTACATATCATGGGGATGTACATGCAGTTAGATGAAAAACTACTTATATGTGTGGAACTTAATTCCTTTGTAACTTTGTGGGCTGGTGCCCCCCAAAAACAATTTCATGATGCTTTTGATCCCTAATTCCCAGTGACAGAGCAAAATGACGCTGCCCCTGCAGCTTTTCTAGGGATTTTAAGTACAGCCACTTCGGCAGTGAGTGGCTGAGCACTTGTTCTATGTGTTGCGTGGCTACGTTATATGCCCTGGAAGATGAAGGTCACCCTAATGCAGAGGGCTGCACTAGGCTGAGGCACTACTTAAGCCCAAGACTCATGTATTCTGGTTTGGCCTACTGCAAGTCTTTTGGCCCAAAGTGCTTTGCATGACCTGTTTTCCATACTGAATGGTGTCATGTCCAAGCCATTTCTCTTTGTAGTGGAAACGAAGAGAAAACCCTTTCAGGCACTAAGTTCCTGCTAAGCTGCATGGCCCTCTGATTAAGCCCCGTGCAGGTGTCAGGGCTGTAGCAGGGACGGATATCTCTCCCCAAGCCCTGAAGCTTTCATTGCCAAACAAATATCTGTATGTATGTGTATCTTACGCATGTGCAGTATTTCAATTAAAATTAAATACATGGTCTCTCTCTGTTTGGCTATATGAGAGTTAACTTGCTGGATAAAGAGAGACGACTATAATAGAAAAATCAGCACTATTTCAGAAGAGATGACACCGGCAGAGTGCCAATCAGGGTGACAGCTCAGAGAGTTGAGAAATGGCCCCAAAATGAGGAGTTCAGATAGTTTTTCGCCTTTGTCTGTCTAAATTTTTTCCAGTTTAAATATAAAGAAAAATTGATTCTTACCTCACTGCTACCCAAAACTGACCAGAACAGCAAAGGTCAGTGAGTGGCTTGGCTTAGCCATGTTACGTTGTGTGTCAAGTATGAAAAGAAATGCAAAAACGATAATATGCCCCAGCTATGTTGTTTTGGAGCACAAATTAAAAACATGTTTGAACTAGTCTACATTCAAATGAGATGACATGAAGGTATATTAGTTTTATTTTGAAACCAAGGAGTTTTTAAATAGATTGTGATAGTCATGTACTCAATATAGCCCTTAATTTATTTCGACAGTGAAGCACTGAGCCAAAGTCTCCCCTCTCCCAACAGTTCAGATATAAATCAAGGGCCAGATCCTTGGCTAGCGGAAATCAGCTACACCATCTATAGCAGCTTAGGATCTTGATCAATGTTCCTCTAATCTTTTCTATCCCTGTGTGTATTTTTTCCATCCATGTGGGGAATAAATTTTATATACACTGAGCCATGTGTGAATTTGCATTACCAATAAAAACACAAAACCTAGCTGTGGGCGTGCTGCTAATCAGATGGGCAGCATTTAAACTTCTGAGCGGCTGCCATACAAGCACACCTCAAAAAGGGAACGCTGATCTTAACCCTAGTATTTCCCCTCAAAAAACTGGTGTCAGTCCTGAAAGAAATACTGAATGCTTGTGTTAACTGAAGAAAGGCAGAAGCAGCTCAGCTAACAGCTCTATACGTTGTGATTATGGAGTGAGAAGCACGTGGTTAAGCAATCTTAAGTTTTAAGATTATGCAGAGGCAGCTCATTTCAATAAACTCATTCTCATGCTGAAAACAGGACTGTGGCTACGTGCCCTTTCTGGGATTTATTATTCATGGCTGCACTATAATAATTCTCTTTCTGATCCATGATTCTGCTGTGGCCCAATTGCTATCAGAATATGAACAAGTGTAGGTGATGTGCTATGACTCCACGTGGGGAAAAACATTAAAAAGGAGGGACCGCATTCTACAGTCACAAAACGAGGGTGGGAGAGAATGAAATAAGGGAAACAAATGGATGGAATACTTCTGAAAACAAGAGGAACCACACTGCATTCTTAAAGCGATCGCATGGGCACTTCCACACCAGGGAGACAAAGAAGAGTAATGGAAAGTCAGCAGGAGAGAGAGAGAGGTAGAAAACAGAGGCTTGGGTCTAATGGGTCAGTGATATTTTACTGCTGCTAGGAATTGCTGCGTTAGAGTGTTGTAAAACTCATACTGCTTCGTGATGGATGAAAGCGCAATGTGTCTGGAGGCAAACACTAGGAGGGTAGTGGTCTTTATGGACGTGTTATTACAAAAGCTATTTACAGTGATTTGTAACAGCCAGTAAGACATTTAATGTATCCATTAATTAGTTTCAACAGAGGGATGACTTGTAAAATTTAAATCAGCACATACTTGCTTCCCAGTTGTAAGAGATTAAATTGAAAAACTGATATTTATGTGGTGCATTGATGTCTTTCATTCCCTGGCTTTTAGAAGGTAAACTTTCTAGGGAAGGGAGCAGCTAGGGGGTTGGAAATTAAGATTTGATGACTTAAAAAGTGGTGATTCTTGATGCAAACAATAAATCATTGGATATTAGGCTTTCGTCTAGGGAAGAAATTGGTCACTTAGCAATTCCTTATGGCCTGGAGCATTCACAGGATATGAGAAACAAAGCAAATGCAAGGTTGCCATGAAGCCAAATGATACTGGTCCTTGTAATTGTCATTCAGCTGCCCTGACTAATGTACAGAAGGATGTCAAAAGTCAAGAATGTGGCCTAACTGGGCTTAAGGCAACTGATAGAAAGGGGGTAGCAGTGGACTATGGCCAGGTCTGCACCAGACACAGCAGTTCGGCTTAAGGTACCCAACTCCTGCTATGTAGAATACATAGCTGGAGTCAGCTTACCTTCAGCAGTTTGCTCCCATCAGCTTCCCTTACTCCTCACAAGAGGAGGAATCCTGGAGGCTGCCAGGGGCCACCTCTGAGTCTGATTTAGCGATTCTTGATTAGACTTGCTGACTCAAACTCCAGAAGATCCATCACGCCAGCGGTGATCTTCCTATTAGTGTAGACAAGGCCTGATGTGCGTAACTTGGGTAATCAAACTCTGCTGAACACTCAAAGTACAGGCAGCTTGTCCAGACGTTGATTTACATTTAACATGCATAAAATGGAGCAGACAGCAGCTACTGCCCTCTTTAAAGGAGAGGTGTGACACTCTGACTACAACTACCAGCGTGTGAGACTCGATCTTGGTCTGCATGGCCATCGCCTCAGCTACACTGGAGCACCATGTGGCCTACAGTCTGTGAAGATTACAGTGCTGGGTTAAGGGTACTAGGCTGCCTTCGGTCCACTGTTGCTGTCTCTCTTAAGTGCCAGTTTTAGCTCAGAGGTACCTTGTGCTCCCCTGCTTGTGTGTGTATGAATGTGTTGGCTTCTGTCTCACGCACACATTGCAAGCTCCTCAGGACACAGGACACCTTTTGTCTTGTGTTTGTACAGCACCTTGCACAGGACCCTAGTCTGTGATTGGGGCTCATAGGTGCTGCTGCAGTACTCAATAATCAAGCTAGCTGGATGGGCCAAATGAGCACCCATGGGTTTCAGTACTTAGCTACATTCACCTTTCATATTCTTAGCTACTGGATGCACTGGGAGCATTCCAAAGGACAGCAGGGTTTCTGTCACTCTGTTACCCTTTCTCTGCCCCCATAACTGGGCTCCCCGAGTTCAGTGGTGCATTGCTTCTTCTCTGTGGACAGCTAGCAAGTGGTTCAGCTCCTTTTCTAGGCAGGCTGGCTCTACTGCAGCTGGTGGAAATGTGCCAAATCTCCATCCATCCCTACCTGCTTAGCCAAGCTCATCATGGAGGCTTCCTCAGCCCCAAAAACAAGGCGGTGTCCACACTGACTGAACATGAGACCCAAGCTTCTTGGCTGTAATCATTAGTACTGGCTGGAAGACTGTCTAACAGTCCTTGTGCTCACCAGATGAGCCCATTCCTATAGTTGCATGTCGCATAGCCCCAGCTTGTGAAGAATCCTCGAATCCCTGAGTAGATGTCATCCTCTAGGATGATGTATATAAACTGTACTTCCTTGACATTCACGATCAGGATGGCAATGTTACCTGATGGATAACTGAAAAACAGTTAAGGAAAACCCTCCCCCCCCAAAACAAACACACACCCCTCCCCACACTGCCCCTGCAATAAAGCAGATTTTGGTGGAATACCTCTCTCAGTAGACTCAAAAAAAGGGTCAGATTCTTGGCGGGTTTAAATCAGGATAGCACCACTGCAGTTACTGAAGCTATGCTGCTTTACATCAGCTGTGGATCTAGTTCATAATACATAGTTTATCTGTATGGAGGAAACTTACAGCCAGAAAGACCCCTCAGTTAGATCATTCTGAAATTTGACCCATTATGTCATGGAATACATCTCTGTAGGATACAAAACCTGACCTGTCCCATCTGGAAAAAGAAGAAAGAATTCCTGCCCGTCAGGATAATATCTTCTTACAGGCTCATGAGGGTGGCAATACTGTAGAAATAAAATGATTTGGATTTGGTGAGGTGAAAAAAACCCAAACCAAGTGTGGTGGCATGGTAGTGGGGTGGGGGATTCCAGACCTAATACCCACCAGGAATTTTTTGTGATTGTATATGCAGCACATGCACTCCAACTAAAAAAACCATAACTACGCGACAGAGAGGCTTAGATTCCGAATATGATAGTCACAAACAATTTCTCCTCTGATATTTGTTCATCTCCAACTGGGACCAAAGGATTTGGCCCAAGAATATAAATCTTTAGATGCCGTACCTCCCATTTTACGCTTGAAGTTTGTTTTGTTTGGTTTTAATTAGAAGTCTGCTAACTGACACAGGAGACAACACTCTCCATAGCTCACATTTTACACATCTTGTGTACAAAGCTTGGCTCTCTTTAATTTATAGCAGTAGCCTTTCCCTGATAATATTTTGCCAAGAGGCTTTCTTTCCATCAGACACACAAGTTAATTTGCTCTACGATGTACTGGCAGATGATTGCAGAGAAAATATAAACATGTCTTTAGGTAGGGGTTGGCTTCAAGCACTGCATGAAGTTGAGCTCCATGCTTCCTCGTAAGAATGAACAGCAGGGTCGTTTGCCTCTCCTAGAAGAATGCTGAACAGTTGCCTCTGTTAGTGGGGGTGGGATGAGCATTTTTACAGTCTAGCAACTAGCATTACTAAAGCAACAGCTAATTCTGACATGCAGAAAGAGGCCTCCCCTGCTATGTTGCTCTCAAGGAGATTAGAACTCCGTCTCAATAGCTTCCAGGCTTGTGCATTTCTCCTGCGTGAAGTGACTGATTCTGGCCACAAACAAGAGCCCTAATTTATAACCAGAGGATACATATTTGGACTCTGCAAACTAGCTAAAAATATCCCCTGGTTGCGGGGGAGGGGAGGTTGCGGAGGGAGAAACAAATGTTGCTCTTGCTTTTTTTATGAAGCGCAAAAGCTGACGGTTCTAGATAGGAGGCTTTGTCATGCACGTAGCTCAGGGGGAAGTAGTATAATGGATTTCTAGAGCTACAAAAGAGAAACCCTATCGCTTGTGATGTAAATCAAGGTAATTTTCATGTAAATTTACATGCCCTGTAACATTTTTTTGCTTTGGAAAGGACGAGAGATGCCAACATAACAGCACTTGTTCAAAATGGAGGTTTGGTGTCAAATGCCTTCCACTCCTATTGTTTTCTACACAGGCCTGCTGACGGGGAAGGGACGGCAAAGGGGGTAATTTTTCTGGGGCCCAGTGATTCAAAGGGTCCTGGGGCTCCTGGCCACCACCCGCCTCCCTCCGCGTGTAACTGTATAACCGCTGACATGTTCAGTGGTTGCACGTTTACTTGAATAAATGCACTTTAACACTCCTAGTCTGCTGTAATCTCACTGTTTGCATGACTGATGCCAGCAACGTGAAGTAGTGGGGAAACAGATCACAGGAAATCAGAGAGATGCTGAAGGATGGATCCTGCACCGCACTGGCTCCCTCCTCTGCTGTCTGGCAGAGGTGGTTTTGTTCTAGGTCTCTGTCACACACTTGGTCCCTGTTGGATTGAGAGCTCTGTTACCTGTGTCTGTTCTTGGTAAAATGGATGGGCCTTTTACCAGGGAATGGAAAAAAAACCAACATCCTTTTTAACGCTGAACAATCAGCTACTGTGCAGGTAAAATTTTGTTTCCAATTGTGAAAATTCAGAAGGGAAATCAAGAGTATGAGATCACTGGTCTGAACCAGCCACACTTCCTGAGAGCAGCTGCTGGGCCTGCTTTGATCCACCTCTTGCCCTTTCTCTGCCAGTGTTTCTCAGTACTAATAGGCAACATCCATACTATTCCCTGTCTGGCTTTCTAGAGAGACACACCACTACTGGGGTCAAATCCTGAATAGCCTAACGTGCAGAAATGGAGTCAAGACTCAGACACCAGTCCCACTGATGAGCAATGTTAGGTTTGAAGTTGGCTCTCTAAAGTTTTTGAGTCAATACAGACATTTTCTTCAGGTCTAGGTGAAGAAGAGCTCTGCGTAGACCTGAAGAAGAGTGCTGTGTAGCTCGAAAGTTGGCCAGTAGAAGATATCTTACCCACCTTGTCTCATGGACAAGTCACATAATTTTGTTGTGATGCAGTTTCTCCCTCTGTAAAATGGAGATAATTCCTTTCTCTCAATTGTTGTCTGTCTCCTTTGACTTGTGAGATCTTTCAGAGTAGGGACAATCACTTAGGGGTTTGTAGTTAGCACAATAGAAGCCTGATTTCTGCTGGGACTCATAAGAGCCACGATTGCACAAATAAATTAATAATAATAAACCATAATAAGCTGTCTCTGGGCAGTTCATAGAATAGACTGTATCCTCCAGAATCTTTGAGGTTGTACTGTCCCCTGGAAAGAGGGCTCTGTATCCTATTTACAGGCTCCACAGATACTTGCATTGTACTCACCTTATCTGCTGAGCCCTTGGACAAGCCCCTGAATAGACATGTAAAGTGGAGTACACAGTCCCAGACTGTGGTGACAGGGCTGAACAGATGCAAAAACTCACAGAAACTGATATTCTCTTTAAAGCAGAAGCTCAGCATATTCTTCTCACCAACTGAGTGAAGGGTTTTGTGTCACCACCCCACTGTTCTAAATCCCACTGAGATTATCTGTCACCACCATTGTTGTCCTTATAACAGCACTTTCAAGACATGTTGCTGAATAGACAAAATTTCATGAATCATGGGCATTCAGCTGATTTATCTAGCTGGAATGATAGGTAATAACATCAAAAGACAATACAGCCGACAGGTTAGCATGACACACCTTTAAGAGCTCAGCTCTGGACTCTGTATCCTGGTCTTCAAGAGTTTGAGGCATCTCTGAACCCTCATCTGTGCCCTCTTTTGTATAGTCCGAGATTTTAAATGAAAGTTTGGTCACTGAAAGAATTTTAAAATGAACGTGTTCAGGGAATTCAGTGAAGCTCTGCGCCTCAAAGCTCTGAGTTAGTCCTAATCTCATCCATATCATGGAGCTTTTGTTTAAGGATAATCTGACTGTGCTGAAAATGTAGTCTAAACATCAGGGGAAACCTGTCAATGAGCAATATGGGTATGTCCACACTGCATTTGGGAGTGAGCCTCCCAGACAAAGTCCACAGACTAGTCCTGGCAGAGTTCATGCAAGTACACTAAAAAGAGTGGTGTATATGTTGCACCTTTGGCTTCCAAGCTTGGGGGAACGGTGGACAATGCAAGACTGAGTGCCACCCAGAGCTGCAGTATCCATATAGCAATGTTTAGCCTGCTAATGCAAGTCTATGGACACACTCCCAGGGGCAGTACAGACACACTCCCTGAATGAGAGCGTTTCCCTGTGGGAGTGATGAAAGCGCCCCATTTCTTAGGGTAGTTAAACTAGATGGATGTTCTGTAGGGAACAATCCTGTACTGACCAGAAGATGGTGCACATGTGACCTCATAGGTCTCTTCCACCCCTATTTGCTATGCTTCTAAATCAAACCCAATGACTAAAACAGTGCCATGGTAACTGTACTTACTGGCACTAAACTTCAGATACCGACTATATAATTCCCTGTATTTATCAAAACCTTTCTCTTGCAACCTAAGGACAACAAAAATATATTTTAAAATCATACACTTGTGTTTGGCTAATGCAACCCAAGCAATGTCAGAAACACGTGACATTCGGTCATAATATATTATTACCTGCACATTTACATGTATCGGGGTGGCCAAATGGTGGCTCAGGAACCACATGTGGCTCTTTTACCATTAACATGACACTTGGCACCCCCACATTCTCCACCAACCAGACTAGAGGGGAGGGGAGCTCAGGAACTTTGCCTTACAGCAGAATGGTAGGTTAGGGGCTTCTGCCCATTGGGGTCTCAAGGTTTCTGCAGGGTGCACCTGCTGGGGCAAGAGGTTTCAACAGGAGTGGGACTGAAGCCCAGAGTCCCAGAAGGCATGCATCAGCTCTCAAGGAGAGTCAGTAAGCTTGACCACCCTTGATATATATAAATAACTACTCCAGCTGAACATCCCAAGTAATATCAACACTTGTTTGCCCTGTGATGCCTTCTCCGTGAGGCAACATTGAGGGCTTGTCTATATTTACTGGAGGATCCACATTCTAGCGATTGATCTTCCATGGTTCATTTTAGAGGGTCTAGTAAAGACCCACTAAATCAAATGTTGAGGGTGCTCCTGTTGATTGTGGTTTCTCCCATCAACCTCCCCAGGACTGCCCCAGAAAATTGATGTAAGATACGTTGACTCCAACTATGCAATTGTCTTAGCTGGAATTCTGTATCTTACATTGATTTTTTTCTGCCATTGTGGCCTGAGGTGGAGTTCACCTGGGCTCTGGGCTACTCTGACCTCTCCAAGAGCCACCGCCTCTGGGTCCAAAAGAAGAGGCTTAATTGCTTGTCCATGTACATGCAGTAAAGTCTGGACAAGAGAAGACTGAGAGAGGGTACGATAACAGCATTCAAGTGCCTAAAAGGGAGGGAGAAAAATTATTCTTTTTTTACCTCTGAGAATAGGATAAGAAGCAATGGGTTTAAATTTCAGCAAGGGAGGTTTAGGTTGGATATTAACAAAAACTTCCTGTTAGGGTGGCTAAGCTATAGAATAAATTGGCTAGGGAGCTTGTGGAATCTCCATCACTGGAGATTTTTAAGTGCAGGTTAGACAAACACCAGCCAGGGATGGTCTAGATGGTGCTTGGTCTTGCCATGAATTCAGGACTTGATGACCTCTCAAAGTTCCTTCCAGTTTTATGATTTTATGAGCACTGGGTAAGTGAGGAGAACATGGAATTCTACTATAGGCTCCATCAGTTAGGCTCCAATGTATTGATCAAGAAACTCAGTAGAAAGGGATTCCAGATTCCAGCAAAGTTTTCTAGGTAAGTGAAGATTGTAAAGGAGTCCCCTGAAGTTTTTGCCCAGAGGGTGGGCAAAACCTGGCCACATCCAGTTATTTACACTGAGCGGCTCCAGAATAGGCCCCAGTGCCTTATTTCTTGCAAGGAAAGCCCTGCCTTTTGTGGGCCTTCTTAAGTCTCTCCTGATGGGTGTTCAGAAGGAAAGTTAAATGCTCCAACACACTCTGCAGCGCTCCCTTCTTAGCTAAGGTGACCCTATTTCCCTTGGCGGAAAACAGAACACCTGGCAAAATTACTCTATTCAAGTGAGTTTAATCAGAACTATGCAGTACAAACATTCAAATTAACTTGAAGTTGACTGAGTCTCTGTTAAAAATTGCAGAGTTGAGTCTTTTTATTTATCTTCTGATTGTAAAGGTTGTAGGGATCACATGGGGGACAGGTGACACACACACATGGGGAGAGGTGACATACTCTCCAGTACACCTCTCGTATGGAAGACCAACTGACCTGACCCTCCCTGGCTGGCAATCTCCACCCTCCACGCCTGACTGGTTCCCCAGGACAGAACCACTTCTCCTGGTACTTGGTGCTGTGACTTCCCAAGGCAACACATGGGGGAACATGCAGATGTCTGCCAGAGTTCACACCACAGTGTGGCCAACAGAAGCCTTTTGGCACTGTGTGGGAGAAAAGGGACAGGAGCTTCTTCCAGCCACAGAGGGTGTGGGTGAGAGAATGGAGGGATGACCTAGTCCGTGTCTTTGCAGAGCTCATTGCCCCCCCCCCCCCCACACACACACACTCCCCTGTGGCTGGAAGCAGCTTGTCCCTGCCTGCCTCCACAGTGTTGAAAGGCAGCTAATGCCTCCAGGATGCTGCTGGCCACTGATATAAAACAGACGCTTTGTGTCCCCCAGTTAGGGCATGGGAGGCAAGGGGTTAAGCCCTAAGAATGCATTGTGCACCAGGACCCAGGGAACGTGACTACAGGCACTGAATCCAACCCACCCACTCTGAAGGGTGCCTAGGGGACAAAGCAGCCCTGCGCTCGCTGGGGGGAGATGGAAAGGGTTCTAAGTCCCTGCTTGGGGGGCTGCTGTGAAGCCTGCAGGGTTGGGTCCTGAACAAGTTGGGAATCACTTTTCCCCATCAGAGGGGCTGCCCCATGCCAGTGCTGTGCAGGGCTCTGGCACACTCAGGGCTTGGCTCCTCCTGTCCAGTGCCCCGGGATAGAGGGTATTGGGCTTTCCCGTGGCACCGGCCCAGCCAGAGACCTGGGGGAAGGAAGGAGCCTGCCAGCCAGGCTGTTGGTGAACTGAACACTCCAACCATGGGCTCTCTGCAAAGCACTGGAAGGTAGCACATCCCACCAGAGAGGATACGGAGCATCAGCAGGGCTGGGGGACATGCCGGGGCATAACAGGGAGAGGACAGCAAGAGGGGGAGTATGTAACGGGCCAACAGGTGGGCAACAGAGTGCCAAGGAATTGGCCATTATCTGGCACCTGCTTGTACTCACCAGCCACCACTGCTCACTGGCTGCAGTCAGTGCCAGCTGCAAATGCGATGGGGGCAGAGCCCTGCTGGCTGAGAGCTGACATGCAGCATAGACTGCACTGATGGACTAGCCCTGCAGCTTTGCCCAGCCTCCAGCTTTGCAAACTGCTACCATCATTGGCCACCTGACCCCCCCACTCACTGCTGATGGGGGTGTGGCTGGTGAACAAGGATCTGGACACTGGCAGGACCCCTCACTACTGACTAGGAGGGAGAAAGACAATACAGGGCTATTTGCCCATTTTTCAGAAAATGTAGGGTAGGGATGTGAAAGGTTAACCAGTAAGCCTCATTCGCTTACTGGTTATAGTTAACCGGGGGGGTGGGGGAGGGTGCAGCCTCCCACTCCAGCCCTGTGGGGCCCACCACAGGCAGGGGGCACTCCAGCCCAGCCCCCCTGCCTGCCCCCATTAAATCGATTAACCTGTGAAACATAAAATTTAATCAGTTAGCTAATTAAATGGAATTTTACATCCCTAAAGTAGAGGCACCTGCAGAAGGGCTTAATATGGGACTGTCCCTTTACAAACAATGTCTGGTCATCATATTCCTAGCACTTCTCACAGGGTTGGTGCAATGGAGTCCACATTGCAGGCAACAAAACAGCATTTACAGAGTGGGCTTTGAGAAGTCTCTCTCAATGGGCTGTTGAGTCAGGCTTACTCTGTCTGTGTCTGCACCTGCACCTCCCCTCCATCCCACACAGACACTTACTTTTGCTCAAGTTTCTTTCTGGTTTCACTCTCCAGCACCGATTGCGACAGGTGAGGATGAGGAGCAATATCGATCTCTTCATCAGAAGAGGCGCTTTCCATCAGGTCCTTCATCACACACTCAAAAACCTCCTTGTACGTCCTACAGCACAAAAACTGGAAAATACGCCATACATGGGAACACAGTGGGACCAGCCTATAGGGAGCCAGCAGAAAGTGGAACCTTTCACATTCCTCCTGCTAGGCAAGCAGTCTGAAATTAGGCAATATCCTCTCAGGAGTGCTGCAGGATTTTCCCACTTCACATGGGCTTTACTAATGTCAGTGAACCAGGTTCTCTGCCTAGTTCCATTCCAACAGCTGAGAATCTGGCCCATTGACTGACCACCGGTTCCATTTTCAAGAACCCACACTTCTGTCTCACAAGCTACTGCTCTTCCCCTCATTTCAAGCCAGTCTGTCTCCTTCCTACTGTGCCTCTGTGACCATCCACTCCTTCAGGAGTTTCTTCCCATTTCCACCTTAACACCCATGTCCCCTTGCCTCCTTAATCCAATTTCCTTTCCATCCCAAATTGCTTGCCATCCAACTTCTCTCAATCCTCTCAGTGTACTGCCCTCTTAGCCCTGCTTCCGCCTTCTTCCCCATTTCTGATGGCTGATTGATGCTCTGTTTCCCATATAACGGTTATCACTACAGCATTAAGAAGGAACTTTCTTCCTATGTCTCCTTCCCCTTTCCATAACATACCATCCTACATTTACAGAAACTCAGGCTCAGAGAAAAACATGACTTGCTCATGGTCACACCACAAGTCCAGAGTAGAATCTGGAACAGATCACAGAAGTCCTAAATTGCAAACCTTGCACCTTGGTGACTGGATCAAACTGCTCCCCATTTTTTGTTGTGGATTTTCTCTCTACTGGTATATTTCACAATGTTTTTTGGGTGACCCGGTCTTCTGTCCAACTGTTGATGGCAGCAGGAATGCTTGGGGAAGCCAAATTTTGTTTCTTCCAGGGTATTACTTGACCAAAGTCTAATCCTGAATATATTACAAAACACTAAGCAGTTCCCTCACTTCCAAGGTCCTAGTCTAATCAGTATGTTTGGTGCTAGTTATGAAGCACTGCTACAGCATGTTAATATATTGGTTTTCCTGCTGGAATTTTATCAGGGAAATGTAGCTTAATTGTTTAAGCAGCACAGACTACTCACTGTTTCCAGTGGGTCTGTGTCCAGATCTTCTGCTGTTGGGATGGGCTTTGCAGCGCTTTTGCAAAACTCACAGTTATCACATTCTTCATCAATGTAATTTTCCTGAGAGGACAGAGGAAAATGGTAAAGAGCATTAACTTAAAAAAAAAAAAAAGATTGTGCTTAAAGCCTAGCTGTTCACACAAGAAAAATCACATTTATCTGAAAAGAGTCCAATTTGCACAACTCCAGAACTACCACTTTCAGGAAAGTGATATGAGAATATCCAGGAAGTTCTAGATTACATTTAGAATTTCCTGGATGTCCTCATGACATTACTTTACAAATGTCTGTTTTCTGTATTCACTGGTGATTTTTACTCCTTCATCAGAGCTGGATGAAAAGTGTTAATTGTGTTTCATGGGAGATTTTGAAAAGAAAAAGTTTTTTTTTTTTTCAAAAAAAGCCCTATTTTTAGGTTTTGATGCGGACAGAGGAAACAGATTGAAAAAAACCTGGTGATTTTAAAGGAAATTTCTACAAAGAACAGATTCATAGATTCCCAGGCCAGAAGTAACTGGTGTGACCTCCTTTATGACACAGGCCAGAGAACTTTACCAACATAATTGCTAGAGCAGATCTTTTAGAAAAAAAATCCAATTTTGATTTAAGAATTCAGTTATGGAGAATCCACAACAACTCCAATGGTTCCTAACCCTCACTTTTTAAAATTTACACTGTTTCCTGTCGGAATTTGTTTAGCTTCATCTTCCAGCCATTGGATCACATTATACCTTTCTCTGCTCACCTGAAGAGCTCCTTATTAAATATGTGTTCCCAAAATATTTTATAGGTACTTTTGAACTATGACCAAGTCCCTTAACCTTCTATTTGTTAAACTAAATAGATTGAGCTCATTGTGTCTGTCACATCTGGCCTCCTGCTTAATTTAATCCAGCACATGGCATGGAGATTTACCTCAGGCCAGAAGCCCTGAGCGTCCTTTGTGGGGCTAGAACTGTGAGCACTGTCTCGCCCCGCTGCAGGGGAGACTTATTATCACCATAGGCTCAGGCATATCAATAGACAATCAAGGAGGGAACAGGGAAGCTCCAAGATGCCATGCAACACTCTACCCCCACAGCTTGTAGGTGCTGGGAACTATGGCCAATGGGAGCTGTGGGCGCAGGGCAGCATGCAGGGTGTGTGCAGCGCTGCTGTGGCAGCTTCTGGGAGCGGTGCAAAATCAGGACAGGGAAGGAGCCTGCCTGAGCCCTGCTGTGCCGCTGACTGGGAGCTGCCTGAAGTAAGTGGCACCAGCCAGAGCCAGCACCCCTCACCCCCTTCATCCTTGGCCTCATCCCTGAGCCCCCTCCCATATTCCCCACCCATCCCCACCATGAAACCCTGCCCAAAATCAGAAGGCCCTCCTGAACCCTAAATCCCTCCCAGAACCCACGCCCCCTTGTCAAGTTCGGAACCTCCTCCTGCATCCTCCCATACCCTGCATCTCCATCTGCACCCCCCTTGCTCAGGGTCAGAACCTCCTGCCCCATCCTACTCCTCCCAGAACCTGCACCCCCACCCTCTGTCATGGTCATATGCCCACTCCTGCACTCCAGACTCCTTAGCCCCACTCCAGAGTTCCCACCTCCTCCCTGAACCCCTCATTTCTGGTCCCATCCTGTAGTGTATGGAAAGCCCTGAGTCCCTGTGTTCGCTGTGGGGCTGTGTGCGGCCACAATGGATTTTTGTTGTGGGTCCGTGGCCCCAGACAGAAATTTTTTCCCCAGCTCTTCTCAGAAACCTCTCCAAATTAGCAACATCTTTCTTGCATTGTGGACACCAGAACTGGACACAGTATTCCAGCAGTGTACACACATGTGCCAAATATAGCAGTAAATTAACCTCTCGCCTTCTACTTGAGATTCCTCTGCTCAGACATCTGTAGTGAGGTGAGGTGACCTCCCACCTACCTAGAGGGGGAGGGACCACCCACTGAGCCCTGGTGGGCAGAGCCCAGTCAAGCTCACTCTTGTGGGTGTAACAGGAAGTATCTAAGGTGGGACTTGGAGCTCAGTTGGGTTGCTCCCTCTGAAAGTGCCAGATGCCTCCTGCCTGCTCCCGAGCTGGGAGACTGCTGCAGGCCAGAACTGCTAGAGACACCTGATGACCAAACCATGGAGGAGCGGCTGGGACTGCCTCGGGCCTTCTGTACTGATGACCCAGAGGCCCCCCCTGTGGATCCAGGTACAGCCTGGGCGGTGTGTGTGTGTGTGTGAGGAAGTGACCCAGACACAGCCAGCCTTCCTCCAGCTGCATTATCATTGGTGACCTAGTCAGGGTGTTGCGGCTGGATTCCCTCTGACCCAGTGGCAGATCACTATGCTACTATTAGGGCCCTGGGACAGGACACAGTAGGGTGGATGGGCCTGCATCTTCCCCCCTTGTCCGTGCCACCTCTACCCTGGGGCGGCAGTCTCCTCCCTCTAGGCCAAGAACCCTACATTTGTTGGCTGTCCGCCAGAGCTAGGATGCCTGACCCCCTTGCTGAGCAGCCCTGAATACAAGCCTGAGACTCTTGTTGCCACATTCCTGACTAAGAGCCTGGCTCCCTACCTGTGTTTGCTGCTTGACCTGAGCTAGAGGCTCTTGTTGTCCCCCTAATTCCCAATGGATATAGTGAGGTGGGAAGGCCTCCCACTGACCCGAAGGGGGAAGGACCACTACCTCCAAACCACCAAAGCATCCAAAGGGGGATTTAGCCTTTTTGGCTTTACCATCCCCTAAGAGCTCATGTTCAGTTGATTATCCACCAGGATGCCCAAATCTTTCAGAATCATTGTTGCCCAGGATCATGTCCCCATCCTATACTTATGGCCGATGTTCTTTGTTCCTAGAAATAATCATCTTTCAAGAAATGAGAACTGACAAGACAGACTGCACATGGCTCTGAAAGAGCTGTGATGATCTATCATACAAGTCTTGACATTTAGATGAATATGTTAATGAAGTATTATTATTGTCATCAGCGTATTGACCATACAGTCCATCATGCTAATGTGTCTGCTCTGCAGGCAAACAAAATCCATGTACTAAAATCCTTTCAAAATATCCATTGAAATAAGTTACTGTCAGGAACAGGAGACAGCTTTCAAAGCTGATTTTCATATATACACAGCATAGATGGACATTCCCTTTTGGTCTGTGTGTGTCTCTGTTTAGCAGTAAGCTCACAGCTCTTTTTAACAGCCAAGTCATAGCAATAAGCCCTTGAAAGTAAGGGATGAAGAGAGAGTTCATATACAACACACTGGCAGGAATCACTATCAATTCAGCAGGGGAGCCCAACTTTGTGCAATAGAAGGCTGTAATGGGAAGCTGACGGAAGAGTGAAGGTCACAGCAAACTACTTAGCTGAGAGGCTATGGTTTAAGCATTGCATGCTGAGACCAGAACCTCCATATTAATGGTGCAGCTTCTTTGCATTGCATGGGTCTGATGTGGCTCCCTCCTTGGCCATCTCTGAACTAGAGTAATGTAAACTTCCAGGCATATCTCCTTCCCCGCTCCCCAGTTGAAGGACTGGTGGAAATAGAAACAGAGAGAGGCTCAACTAGCTCTACTTCTTGTCTTTGGCTAATGACTAAGCGCATTACATGGCAGTTGAGGCAATTAAGATTGAGTCTGACAGGCTGAAGTACCAATGGATCTGACATTAGTCTCCTCTTGAATTTGGTTTCACTTTGAGAAGCTGCAAAACCAGCAGGAAGAGAAGGTAAACCATTTGACACATCACATACCCACGTTTTCCATCAGGTCTTACTATGGCTCAAGAGCCATCTGCTGTCTGAAACAGCAGCATCTGCTCTTTTCTTTTCTTGTCAAACTGCTCCTGTTATTGTGATGGTCAAACATAAATCTCTGTTAAATGGAGTAACATTTGCCTCTTCAGCAATTTTTGGTCTACTGTCAGAAAAGCAAAGCTAACTTCCTTCCCCCCAGACACTGCTCACAGTGTCAAAACATCCCAAGAGAGCACTTTTCCGGAAGCCAAATGTCATTTCTGAAAGGTATCTCACCAGAGACCTGACAAATCTTATATTACCTGACTGAAAACATAACCTCATGGTACTAGTGGGGTCAGAGAAAACAAGGCCAGCCTAAACCCTTTCTGTTACCAAAGAGTCCATATATTACATACACTTTTGGTGTAACTCTGTGGAGATTAATGGAGTTACACCAGTGAATAATTTGGCCCTCTGTTTCTATGTGTCAAATGCAAGGAGTTTTCCACAAACTTCCCTCTGATTTTCATGGAGGGGCTGCCTTCCTTTGTCCTTCTTTATTCTGAGAGAATTTAGTACTTGTCAGAAGTGAAGTGATGCCCTCCAGAATCTCATTTATCCAGAAACACTTCAGGCTTCTCCCAAAGCCCACCCACAAAAGAAAGTAAAAATACACGTCTTAACCTTAACCAGAAGGGACAGAACCTCTGTGAAGGAGAGGATCACTCGAGAGGATCACTCAGTTTTAATGCTCATTCAGTTGTCGGCTTCCCTTGGCGCTGAGACGGATGAAAACGATGTTGCCTGAGAGAGGATTTTTTAATGTGAACACGTACCCAGCACAGACTGGGCTCAGAGCCACCCAATCACTTCAGACAGGTTACCAAACAGCATCAGGGGAAATGCTGTCACTGCTACAACCTCAGCTGATGTAAATTAGCAGAGTTCCGCCAAGTGAAAAAAACATGTCAATTTACACCTGTTTACACCAGTTGGATCTGAGTCTGTACTAGCACAGGCTGGATGTAGGATGATGACCTATAGGTGAAAGGCCACTGTCTAGTTACCAATCCCCTGAGCCATGCAGCTTCCTCTTTATGAATGACTGTTGTAATTTATTTTAATCTTTCTGTAGGCGTTACCTCATCCAGGAACAGGGTAGTTATTTTCAGGTTATCAGTAATCTCCTCTTTTGAATCTGGTGTGGAGAAAGTAAATAAGGAAGTGTTACTCCTCATAACAAAAGAACCGGGGATCACCAAATAAAATTAATAAGCAGCTGGTTTAAAACAAACAAAAGGAAGTTTTTTTTCACACAGCTCACAGTCAACCTGTGGAACTCCATGCCAGAGGATGCTGTAAAGTCCAAGACTACAACAGGGTTAAAAATAACTAGTTAAGGTCATGTGGGATAGGTCCATCAATGGCTATTAGCTGTCCCTAACCTCTGTTTGTCAGAAGCTAGGAATGGATGACAGCAGAGGGATCACTTGATGATTACCTGTTCTGTTTGTTCCCTCTGGGGCACCTGGCATTGGCCATTGTTAGAAGGCAGGATACTAGGCTAGATGGATCTTTGGTATGACCAAGAATGGCTGTTCTTACTATCTTAATAGGATCCCAGGGCTTTTTGTACAAACAAAACAAAATTGTGAATTAGCCTTCACTCAATGTGTAGAAATGGTTTGACATTTGCATTGTCAATTCACCCTCAGAGGCTCTGGAGTAAAAAATGTCAAACCTGACTGCCGACAGTTAGGCTCCCACATCTATTCTTAGGCAGCTCAATAGAAGCCGCCTAAATTTCAATTGTGCTGAGGGGCGTCTGTTGATTTCTATAGGATTTATGGATGCTCCAAGCTTCAGTCCATTTAAATCCACGTGGAGCCATCTAAATGTGAATGCATAGTTTTTCCGATATGATGACACGTTAACAGGGCCTGATTTGCAAAATCTGCAGAACACCCGCACCTCCTTTGAAAACCCAGCCCTGCCTTAGCAAAGTCACTTGTCACATGGATTTAGACACATAATTTTAGGAACCCAGGTGTAGACATTTTGGAGTTGACAAGTAACATATAAGGAACCTTTGCAAAGAGGATGTAATAATTTTGTCTGTGCATTAGGGATGTTAAAATGTGTTTAGTTTGTTAAATGTGTACCCGCTGAAATGTTCATGGGGTACATGTTTACACGGAGAAGGAGAGAGGCAGCAGCAGAGGGGGAACAGACAGCTCTCCGGGAGCTGATGCTCGCAGGTAGCCTGCTGAAAAGCCAGCTCCCTGCAAATACCAGCTCCCACCTACGCCGCCCCCTGTTGCACTGCTGCCTCTGGAGAGGGGAAGCTGCATTTAACCATTTACACTATCACATCCATACTGTGCATAGAATAGAAGAAGTATTATAAAAGTGTTCCATAGTAATAAACTGTAGACTAGGTTGCAAGAATTGGTAAAAATTAGTGTAATAGTGTAATACACAGTGTAATACAAATATCTTATTATGGCAGCCCATAAACAACAGCATGATGATACCCAGAAAAATTAAAAAACTTGGTGTCAAGAACAAAAACAAGTTAGCAGTAACTTTCCCCAGATTAAGAAATAGCTATGATAGCATCCAAATGCCACTTTCTAGTGCCCCTCTGCCAGGTTTTCATAACCTAGAGAGAGGATGGATACTTCATATACATTTTCAGCTGGTTTCAAGACAGATAATTTCCATATTAAGGTAGCATTTATTGTCTATCAGCACTTTCAGCTTTAATGCAACATCCTGGATCAAGAAAATATGGCTTCTCAGATCCAGATGGAGTGTTCCACTGCAGTGAATCCATAGGTAGAGACAACAGACAAAATGATTATACAGAAATATTGCCACCCACAGACACAGAGGAAGCTGGGACTAGAACTCTTCCTTTAACTCCCCCCCACCCAAGGTCTCTACCAAAGGAGCTAAAGGAGAACCCTGGGAGCTGCTATGGGCAGAATAGCCTCGTGAAGCCAATCTGGGAGGCCTCGCCTCACACTAGCCCAGCCACAGCAAGAAAAGCAAATATGGTAGGTGACCAGATTGGCTTACCGGGGACATCCATGGTGATCTTAAACACAAAAAGGAAGCTTACAAGAAGTGGAAACTTGGACAGATGACTAGGGAGGAGTATAAATCTATTGCTTGAGAATGCAGGGGAGTTATCCAGGAAGGTGAAAGCTCAACTGGAACTGCAGCTGGCAAGGGATGTGAAGGGGAACAAGAAAGGTTTCTACAGGCATGTTAGCAATAAGAGGGTGATCAGAGAGGGTGTGGGGCCCTTACTGGATGAGGGAGGTAACCTAGTGACAGATGATGTGGGAAAAGCTGAAGTACTCAATGCTTTCTTTGCGTCTGTCTTCACAGACAAAGTCAGCTCCCAGACAAATGCACTAGGCAACGCAGTATGGGAGGGAGATGGACAGCCCTTGGTGAGGAAAGAACAAGTTAGGAACTATTTAGAAAAGCTAAACATACAGAAATCCATGGGCCTGGATTTAATGCATCCGAGGGTACTGAGGGAGTTGGCAAACGTCATTGCAGAGCCTTTGGCCATGATCTTTGAAAACTTGTGGAGATCGGGACAGATCCTGGATGACTGGAAAAAGACAAATGTAGTGCCCATCTTTAAGAAAGGGAAGAAGAACAATCCAGGGAACTACAGACCAGTCAGCCTTACCTCAGTCCCTGGAAAAATCATGGAAGGGATCCTTAAGGAATCCATTTTGAAGCACTTGGAAGAGGGGAAAGGGATCAGGAATAGTCAACATGGATTTACGAAGGGCAAGTTGTGCGTGGCCAATCTGATTAGCTTCTATGATGAGGTAACTGGCTCTGTGGATATGGGAAAGTCAGTGGATGTGATATACCTTAACTTTAGCAAAGCTTTTGATACGGTCTCCCACAATATTCTTGCCAGCAAGTTAAGGGAGTATGGATTGGATAAATGGACTGTAAGATGGATAGAAAGCTGGCTAGACTGTTGGGCCCAATGGGTAGTGATCAATGGCTCGATGTCAGGTTGGCGGTCAGTTTCTAGCGGAATGCCCCAAGGATCTGTTCTTGGACCAGTTTTGTTCAATATCTTTATTAATGACCTGGATGAGGGGATGGATTGCACCCTCAGCAAGTTTGCAGATGACACTAAGCTAGGGGGAGAGGTAGATAAGCTGGAGGGGAGGGATAGGGCCCAGAGTGACCTGGACAGATTAGAGGATTGGGCCAAAAGAAATCTGATGAGGTTCAACAAGGACAAGTGTAAAGTCCTGCACTTTGGACGGAAGAATCCCAAGCATTGTTACAGGCTGGGGACTGAATGGCTAAGTAGCAGTTCTGCAGAAAAGGACCTGCGGATTACAGTGGATGAGAAGCTGGATATGAGTCAACAGTGTGTCCTTGTAGCCAAGAAGGCTAATGGCATATTAGGGTGCATTAGGAGGAGCATTGCCAGCAGATCCAGAGAAGTGATTATTCCCCTTTATTAGGCTCTGGTGAGGCCACATCTGGAATACTGTGTATAGTTCTGGGCCCCCCACTATAGAAAGGTTGTGGATGCACTGGAGAGGGTCCAGCAGAGGGCGACCAAAATGATTAGGGGGCTGGAGCACATGACTTATGAGGAGAGACTGAGGTATTTGGGTTTGTTTAGTTTGCGGAAGAGAAGAGGGAGGGGGGATTTGATAGCAGCCTTCAGCTTCCTGAAGGGAGGTTCCAAAGAGGATGCAGAAAGGCTGTTCGCAGTAGTGACGTATGGTAGAACAAGGAGCAATGGTCTCAAGTTGCAGTGGGGAAGGTCTAGGTTGGATATTAGGAAAAACTATTTCACTAGGAGGGTGGTGAAGTACTGGAATGGGTTATCTGGGGAGGTGGTGGAATCTTCCATCCCTAGAGGTGTTTAAGTCTCAGCTTGACAAAGCCCTGGATGGGTTGACTTAGTTGGGATTGGTCCTGCCTTGGGCAGGGGGCTGGACTTGATGATCTCCTGAGGTCTCTTCCAGCTCTATGATTCTATGATTGAAGAACAGCACAGCTTCCTTACAGTACACTACTTAACACTGGGTTCTGTAATCTGTCCGGGCCACACTTTGTATGGAAGATGAAGAGGGCAGCAGTGTGGTATGCTATAGTAATTAATGGGAGCTCCTGAGCAGACTTTGGCTTCTCTGAATGAAGTATCCAACTCCTGCATGTTCTGTATGCTCCCTGTAGCTTCAGCAAATGATGCATTAAAAGACAGTATCCAAACAAACCCAGTGGATCAGAGAAAAGCCATGAAAACCAAACCACCCTCGTAGACACAGTGGCCTCGCTGTATTAGAGCAAACAAAACTCTGAAACAGACCCACTGGTAATCCAGGAGTTTACACTTCACATTCCAGTGTTCCCCGTAAGCTGTGTACTTGTGCAGCTACTCAGAAGGGATTTAGATGCCACCCAGATGATTAGTAGAGTACCCACAGCTAGGTTTTGGTTTTACTGGTGGTGCACATTAGTACATGCACCAGTGCACATATAATTTATTCCACACGTGGAGGGAAAGGATTAGAGGGAACATTGCATTACACCACATGCAGGTCTTTAACAGATACCTCCTTTTTGTGAGTAGATGCATGCCCTGGTAGTGCTTGTATTTTCAACTGAGCACGTTTTATAGAAATCAAGTTACATTCCCTCATTCCTGCTTATATCATCCTGTTTGCCATCTCGGCAAAGTAGCATCCAGACAGAACTCACTCCTGATCAGCTTCTTATTCATGGTTACATGAATGATGGCATAGGAGGCGGAAAGAACATAAATCAGACTGGCTTCACTAGGCTATCTGAAGCTGTATTACTCATTGCAGCTTTCCTCCTAGCAAATTAACACAAACACACATGCAGAGGCTCTCCCCAGACAACACGCAAGTGCTTCTGTGAGACAAAGCTTCACCTTCTTCTCATGCGCCTATTTGCCTGTGTGCTTTTGTAGAATTGGTTTAAAACTGTATGTCTTGGCTGCGTCTGAATGGTACAAACTAGCATTCCAACTTCAGCCCTCATTTTGTTCATGGTGTAAGAAATGAGCATCAGGGACTCGGCTATTACAAGATAGTCACACTCCTGGGGAAATTACTGGGCCCACATATCTCTGTTCTGCAGATCATGATAATCTCATTGGGGTTGGTTAGCCATCAGGAAAGCTTGTTAACCCAGCTAGGCTTGTCACATCCTTGCCATTCGAAATGCTTACCAGGCTGACCTCGTTTATAAGACTCTCTGGATTCCACAAGCTTCCTCATTTGGCATTTTGCGCCAACGTTTATAACACAGACATGATGTTTATCTCCTCAAATGGATCATTTTAAATCTACCGAAAGTAATAATTTAACCAATATGGGACCCAATTCTGTACATATTTCTCCAGTGCCATTCTGAACTGCCTTCACTGGACCTATGGCTGATTTACACTGATGCAAGAGGACCCAGGCCCTCTTTAAGGCTGATGGGTCCCCAAAAGAAGGGATCTCTTCAGGGCATAATACATACACAGAGAACAACGATGGTGAAAAACCAAATAGATCTTCCCTTCCTTCACCTATTAGTAGTAGTTGTAATTATTTCTGTTATGGAAGCGTCCAAAGGCTCCAATCAAGATCAGGTCTCCCTTGTGCTATATAATCCCAGAGGAAGACAAGGGTCTCTCCTGAAGAGTTTACAATCCAAAAATACAAGACAGAGAAACAATACACAAAGTTCAAACAATGTGTCTGAGATGATGTCCTGTGACACTGGGTACATGCCTTGTTAGTGACTGCCCTTCCCCTCCCTCTTTCCAGGCGCCCAGCCAGTCTGCTGTCTCAAAGTGTCCCATTCCGTACAATTCAGAGGGCGGGGAGGAGGAGAGGGGGAGGAGGTGAAAGAGAAGAAAGAAAGGGATGTCAATGATTAAAGCAATGTAAGCCCCTCCAAGTCAAACAGCCCCCCCACCTTGATTCTTGGCTCTTGAGAGCAGGGACCAGTTGTTTTGTTCTGTGTTTGTATAGAGCCTAGCACAACGAGGTCCTGGTTCACAATGAAGGTTCCTAAGCATTACTGTCAAACTAATAATCCATAATAATGATGAATCTTGATTTTGGGGGTTCTTCCCCAGCCCACCAGGGCCAAACTGACACACCAGCACTCAGCTTACACCTGATGTGCCAGCACCATAAGGTAGGGATAGGGACAAATTCATGGTCCTTAAAATTCTTGGGCTCAGTTATCTGCCTATGGGCCTAACCAATGCCTTGGTTGAACCAGCCCTGCCATTGTTAATTTCCCGGGGGGATTTTATTAATCAACACTTTCCTTCTGATGGGGGTCACAGTAAGGTCAGCCCCCTTTGCGATAGGGGCTGTACAGACTCATGATAACGACAATCCTTACTCTGGAGAGTTTAAGGTATAAAAGACAGTAATAGGCAGACGAATGTAAGGGACAAAGAGCAGTGAAACCCTAAAAAGACCCAATCCAAAGCTCACTGAACTCAATGGAAGGTTTACCCCACTGATTTGAATGGGCTTTAGTTCAGTCTCCCAATTACACTTAAGATTGCAGAGGGGTGAGCTGGCGTGGGGAAGGGCCGTGAGAAATCTGTGGTGCTGTAACTGGAGAACTGCAGGGCCAGAACACTCTATGACAAGAGACAGCACAATTAGTAGCTTGTGTTTCCCACAATTTAGATTTCTAGAAAGCTGGTGGCTCCTGCTTTAATTATCTCAGCAAAGACCTCACACCAGCGAGCGCCTTACTGTAATATGGGTGCACTGACTAATACATATTTACTGTGAAGAAAGGAAGGTGTTATTGTGTGGGAAGAATTTGGCAGCTCTGAATACCAAACAGCAGTTTCTGCAGAGCAGAAGGATTCAAGCCGGTAATCAGCCCCCCCTAGTATTAAAAGGAACTGTCTAAATGTCAAGTCAGGTCCGATAAATGAGCCACTAACTCATTTAGAAATGGCTCCGGATGGCAAATCAAAAGTTTTGCTGCTAATTATGCTCCTTATTTTAGATTTCTGTGAGTTCTTACTTTTTGTTTTCATTCCAATAAGAGAATCATTGGCTGCCAAAATGCTCTGAAAACTGAGGCTAGGCAAACTTGTTCAAAGAAAATAAGAACTTGGCCGAACCTCGAACTTCATTCACAAGCATTTCAAAGGATCAAAAACTACAGGTGTGCTTTAATCTCACCCAAGCCCCCTATGCTGTACATCAGCCTGAGGCCTATCGGGACCCAGTGATTCATTCCATTTCCTGCCCAGCAAGGCCCCTCTTTTCTACTCTGGCTTCTGGTCTGCACCCAGGCCTTTGCAGATATAGATTCTAGATCCATCAGAGCTCTCAGCAAGTCTGAAAATCTCTGGTGGGCCCAGCCTGATCATTGTTTTCAACTCTTGCAGGATCAAGGACCTTCCTTAATCAGTGGTACCCCTGGAATATATTGCAACTGCCCCCCACTGGCCTGTCCTCAACCCATCCATTTCTGCCTCATCAACTTTTTCTATCCCCTCCCAGTGAAAAGCATCCTTCCTGCCTCATGTATCCTCCAGCCCTGCCATGCTGAGCCCCCTCTCAGTGAGGGGCTTGACCTTGCACAGAGCTCCGTGCCTCCTGCAAGGTCCTGAGCTCCCCCAACTCACATTAATCTCAAGAGAAATAGAGGCATCCCAGTTCCTTGCAAGAGGCACTCACCTGTTTATACAATGAGGCACTTAATTCGAAATAGGGGGCCTCCAGACCTTCCCAGGGAGCCCTGGTGGCCATTCTGGGCACAACCAGGAAAACTTACTCACCTCTCCCCCAGCCCCGGAGCCATTAAAGGGGTAGACCCTGGACACAGTGCCTGTGCCAGCTCCAAGCCTGCCAGCCCAGAGCCAGCAGTGGCCACTGGGGCCCCTGACCCAGTAGCCCCAAAACATGAGCCAACAAGCCACTGGCAGCCAGCCTCCACCGCTCCCCAGGAGCAGTCTGCCAGCTCCCAGGAGCCTGACAGGGGCTGGAGAAGGCGGGCGCCTTCCTGGTCCAGGGTGGAGATCATGGACCTTATTCAGGTTTGGGGGGGATGCCCCCAACGTCCACGATCTCCGCACTAGATGGAGGAATGCGGCCATCTATGGCAGGATAGCTGCCAGCCTGGCCACCAAAGGCCACATGCGAACCCAGGAGCAGGTCTGCATGAAAATCAAATTGGTCTGGCGAGACCCCCAACCCTGGGCCCTGAGCTTCCCCTCCCCCTTCTTCCCCTTGCTTCCCCCTTCCAGCTCCTTCCTCCCAGGTTTCCCCCTCCCCTCTCCCACCTCTCTCTTCCCCTCTCCCACCTCCTTTTCCCAGTCTCCCCAGAGGTTCATCTCCCCCCCCAGTTTTGTTCAATAAACCCAATTTCTATTTTTGAACATACATGTCTTTTGTTTGACATCAGGAAGGGGGGCTAGGGAGGTATAAGTGGAAGGACGTGAAGGAGGAATGGGGCACAAGCCCCTGGTGGGGAGGACCGGGGTGGGTCTGAGGGTTCCTCGGGGTGGACGCTCTCATGCAGGGCCTCCTGGATCCTGACAGCCTCCAGATGGACCCGCCGGATGGCAGCCTGCAGCAAGTGCAGCCAGGCTGATGGCAACGAGACACACCGGCGTGCCCAGGGGCAGCTCTGGCTCCATGTAGCCGAGTGCTGTGGTGTCCTGAGTGTGGGCACTCGGGGCACTCCAAGACAGGACTGTTTTGCTGTCCCTCATCGAGGTAGACAAGCAAGCGGGGAACCCTGAGAACTGTCTGTCCGGGGTAGGGGTAGGGTCCCTTTAAGCACGGAGCTCAGTTAGCCTCAGGCAGCAGCCCCACACACTAAGTCCTAACCTGATGCCCTGCCGGCACTGGTTCCAGCCAGCCTTAACTTCGGTTCAGGGTCCACTCAGTGTGGACGCGCTATTTCGAAATGCTATTTCGAAATAGGTTTTGTGTGTAGATGCGTTAATTCGAATTAGCTTAATTCGAATGAACTATTTTGAATTAAGTTAACTCGAATTAACTCTGTAGTGTAGACGTATCCCTAGGGACTACCGATATAAAAATATATTCTTATTTGGCTCTATGTAACATTTTTTGTGCCAAACTTTCTATGAAACAATGAAAACAATTAATTTGCGGTGCTCATCTGCCTTGTTCTTTGCTCTCCTATGTTTGCTTTGCTAGCTACCTCTTTCTTTCTTTTCTTTTCAGTATTACCTCTAATTATTTTTCCCCCTTCAAGACCTTCCCATCTACTCACCTTTCCCCCTTTCCCTCACTCTCTCTTCATCCTCCCCATCCCCACAATTATTCTGGCTATGTCTACACTGCAGAGCTTTCCTGGGATACCGGAGGTATCTGTCCAAGGAACGCATCTGCTTTTCCGAAAATTTTTTTGGAAAAGCAGAAGTGTTTTTTCAGCATCCCTGTAAACCTTGTTCTACGAGGAAGAAGGGATGTTTCGAAAGAGGGTTATATTCTGACATTTGGCCCCATGTTGACAGGTCAAATGTTGGAAAAGCCTCTTTCGGAAGAAAAGCGGAAAAAGATATGCAAATTGCAGTTCACAATTTGTGTATCTTTTTCCAACTATTCCCTGCAGTGTAGACATAGCCTCTGTTTTCTTTCCCTTTCTCACAGATTTACTCTCCACTGTCTGCTTCACTACTTTCTCCTTCTCAGCGGTCCTTTCTCCCCAGCCTAAGCTTCTTCTGAGTGGAATCTTTTTCTGGTCTATTTGGCTTTCCACTGCCAAAATTGGAAAAATTATGGAGATCAGGAATAAAATGAGAACCATGTCATGTTTCCTAAATTACTCTTTGAGGAGAAAAAAAGGTTCAAGTGCCCATAACCCAAAGCTATTCTTGTTTTAATTTTAAGTAACAAAGGAGGTTATGGATACCACAAATGAGCATTTGACAAAGGAGAGCATCTGGGCTAGACTAGATTTCATTTACACTGAATCAGTGGACAGTCGTTGTGGCACCTTAAAGACTGACAAATTTACTAGGTCATGAGCTTTTGTGGGTAAAACCCACTTCATCAGATGAGTTGGAGTGGAAATTACAGAATCCCGGGTCTATAAAACAATAAAAGGAGTTACCTGTCAATTGTAGGACCAGTGTTAATTAAGCCTGCAGATTAAGCTTAATTAAGCTAATTAAGCCTGCAGATTCCTATCCCTCCAGCAGGATCTCCCCCCATGGGATGGGAATGTAAAGTGGGAAAGGAGGCTACATATTGCCAAGGGTTTTGTGGTGAGATTGGGTCTCCTTCAAACATTCAAACAGGAGCAGGAGAGGTAGATGAGAGGCCAGGGATTGTGAATGCACAGCAGATGCCCCTGGGCTGACCCTCTCAAGCAGACTGCAGCGGTGGTCCATGCTCCACAAGGAGGCAGTGCCTCTTGATTGTTCTCACAGAGACGGGCCTGCCTAGAAGGTCTAACATTTTGGCCTGGTCTACACTACAGCAGAAGGTCAAATTAAGATACACTACTCCGTTTATGTTTAATTATGTAGCGGGAGTCGACATATCTTAAATCACATTTCCACGCCATCCACATCAGCTTCCCTTATTCTTCACAGAAGGAGGAATACCAGATGCCGGCTGGAGCTGCTCTCAGCATTCTATTTATGGGCCTATATTAGACCTGCTGAATCGAACACCAGAAGATTGACCTCTGGAGCATCGATCTTCCATGTAGTATAGATGTGGCCTTTGACTCTTGCTACTCTAGATGCCTCAATAACCTGCAGCAGTGAGTTCCATGGGTTACTTAGACTTCCTAGTTAAAGGTATTTAATGTTCTCTGTGGAATTCCATTGAGCATCTCATGGTGGGAATCTGGAGGCTAGAGAGACAGGTACAGATGGGAGAGGAGTGAAGTTGGAAGATGACTGTGTGGCCAGAAGTGAAAAGGTGAAATGTTACATCATCAGCTAGGCAAGCCCAAAGTAACACCAACCTCACTCAAATCGTCTCCTCCCCCCCCATTATCCAGAACCCTCCTGCCCAGGTGCTAAAACCTCTCTCACTTTGGTTGCTACCTCAGACAATATTCCTGGACAGGGTGATTTCTCGCTATTACTGTAGCATGTTAGCCATCTCTATAGCAACAAAAATGGAATTTCAAAAGGAGGCTAGCCGAGTGGGAGTCAGGCACCCAACACCCTTAAAAAACCCACTTTAATTTACAGTGACCAGAATTATTCATGGATTCCCAGGCCTGTTCACCCTCCTGTATAACACAGGTCATAGAACTTCCTCAACATAATTGCTTTTGAACTAGAGCCTCTCTTTTAGAAAAAAGCCCAATCTGGATTTAAAAATTGCCAATGATGGCGACTCTACAACCTTGATCTTCAGGTTTTGTTTGCTTATTTTCTTCACTCCCTTCTTCAGATGTTTTCATCTCAATTTCTTCATAATTGTCAGTAAAGAGTGCCGCAATGTCTGAAACACAAAAGCAGTTGGTCTGATAGTGCACTGACTGTGCTGACCGAAAGTAGGCTCATTCGTAACCAGAGCCATGTGATGTGTGGCCAAAACCCTTGTCTCACACAGAAAAATTATATTGGAACAGGATGATGATCCATTTAGTTTTGTTTTAACTGGGTGCTTCAGGGGAAAGAGAAAACCCTGGACATTGTACCTGAGTAACATAGACATGGGAAGGAGCAGTATGACAGGTAACCTCCAACTTTTCACTGTGAAAAGTTTTCTGGTGCTATCAGAATGAAACTAACATTATTTCACAGTTCTTGGAACTCCCAGAGTAGTGCTGCACCCCTATGGTGGGAATGGGAATTGTACTTTTCCACATGGCTTTTGAATACACCTGCTTTGTGGGCTGACTTTCAGTCCCCCTCCGGAGGAAACCATGAAGCATTAGATATCATAGGATGGAAGTTACTTCCTAATCTCAGCTGGGAATCATTTTATGTCCCTAAGCACAGAATTAGGTAATTAATGTAGCCTTGTTGATATCAAATCAGACTGACCCAGGCACCTGTTGGTGCCAACTCAGAGAGGACAGAAAAGTGCATCTTTTTTTTTTAACAGGAATCCTCAGAGTTGGAGATATGCATATTGATTCAATAACAGGTGGCATGTGAAGTCTCTATTGAGAGCTAGTTGCCCACTGGTTGCCATAACCATTGCAAATGTATGTACACCTAGGCTGCGTCTAGACTGGAATGATTTCATGCAAATACTTTTAACGGAAAAGTTTTTCTGTTAAAAGTATTTGCGCAAGAGAGCGTCTATACCGGCATGTGCCTTTGTGCAAAAGATTTGCTTTTGCGCAAAAGCATCCGTGCCCAGTATAGACGCTCTCTTGTGCAAGAAAACTCCGATGGCCATTTTAGCCATCGGGCTTTCTTGTGCAAGAAATTAACGTTCCTGTCTACACTGGCCCTCTTGCGCAAGTATTCTTGTGCAAGAGGGCATATGCCTGAGCAGGAGCATCAAAGTATTTGTGCAAGAAGCCCTGATTTTGTACATTACAAAGTCAGCGTTCTTGCGCAAATTCTCGTGGCCAGTGTAGACAGGCGGCAAGTTTTTGCACAAAAGCGGCCGCTTTTATGCAAAATCTTGCCAGTCTAGATGCACCCCTAATGTTTAAGGAGTTATATAGTTATGTTCTTAAGGCAGGTAAACAGGCAGGGGCATGGCTCAGACAGTCCTTTTCAAGGCAGTGGGTAATAGATGCCTCTCTCCCTCTCTGGTCATTGGATACTGTGCTCACATCAATGCAGGCCTATTTGTATACTGAGCCAGATGCTGATTAAGGGGATTGTGAAATCTACAAGTAAGGAATGTACAGGACAAGGCAACCAGCAGTGGGAGTCCTGCCTGTGAAAAAGGACACAGTATTGTTCTGCTATATCTGGGGGTGCAGATACCCTGGATCTTGGCTCACGCATGGATGATCACAACCAAGCCTGGCTGTAAAATGCTCGAAGGATTTGGGTGATCATTTCTCTGTAAGACAGGAAAGTATCTAGTTAATGAAGTCTAGGTTTTAGAATGTGTGTTATGATTTTATTTTATATGTGCTCCTTTGTTTCCAAGACATCTACTTGCTGCCCTTGAATTGCTATGCTTTGTTAAATAAGCTTATACTTATTTTTACTTTAAACATGTCGGTGGACTCCGTGCTTGGCAGAGTGGTGATCGAGGTGGAACTGATAAGCCAGAGAGTATGGCTTTTTTGCAAACAGTAAATCTGTGGATACTACAAGTGTCCAGTGGACCGTGGGCTGGACACTCCAGGGAGACTCTTGGAGCTTGTGTTGCCCATGGCAGGTGAAGTCAGGGAGCTGACCCACAGCAGTGGCAGACAAGTCTCCCTCACACATGGGTGATGCACGGGAGAACATGAGGGAACACATGCTCCCCAAATGCCATGAGCAGGAGGGGTTACGGGCCGGCCAGCAGCCGGCAGGACCAAAGTCCTGAGCATCCAGGTAAACTAGCGAGGCCACCTGGTGCCTGTAACAGGAGTCCGGCCCCCCACACTCACCAGCAGTGGCAAGGAAAGCAGAGCAATGTGGCCCCACCTCACACCGCTCTCTTGTGCATGTAGTCACCTATTTTCCAGGCACACCTGTTTTTGAACATGTGACTGTGATCTCAGTGTGTGGGAATTTACTGTCATTTCCCCTCTCAAGTACATTTGGTTTATTGCCTGACCCTGTCAGGCCCCAGCTCAGCCAGAAGTTATGGACATGATGCAGGAACTACTTAGTAGTCTGTGTTTTGCAGGAGGTCACACTAGATCCTCAAATTTTTTACCTCATGCCCCCCTTACCCTGGCGGTGCCCTTTCCCCCAGATCCAGGGCCGGGAATGGGGCTGTGGCTCTGGGAGGTGGGGTCGTGGATGGGGGTAAGGGGACTGAGGCAGGGCCTATAGCTGGGGGTGGGGGCAGGCCTGGGAGTGGAGCCCTGGCCAGGAGCAGAGCTGGGTGGCATTCCCTCCCCATCTCTCCCACAGAGACCTCTGCACTAGATGACCATTGTGGACCCTCTGGCCTTAAAAATCTATGAATGTGTCCCAGAGTGAGAGGGATTTCTAACCCTGGATTCCCTTGGCTCATTGTCCCAGAGCTCCCTAGCCACTCACTAACCCATTCAATACCCTGTCACATGCTTTATATCCTACTGTGTTTCTGATTAAAATTTCTGCTGCCCAAGGAGATTAACAAATATCCATGTTTAATCCCTGTTTGTTCTAGACTTAGCTACGTTTATTTTTTAAGAGTTTATTTTATGAACAATCACCAGTTTATATTGCAGGACATTTTAGTTCTAAGCAGATAGGATTTTTTTGTACTTATCTCACTGAATGTTTCCCATACTGTCCAAAATCACTGGTATGCATGCTCCAGTGCTTTCCACCACTCTCAAAAGGCAAAATGACAATAAACTCAGCTTCACCGGTGAGTAATGTTAGTTAGGGTGAACTAGCAACTAGAGCCTGCTGGTGAATCCGTCCCCAGATGCTTACAATGCTGTATGCACTTGGCCTTAGCACACATACTATGTGCATTGCCAGAGCAAGCAGGGCCCCAGTCCTGGATGATGACCCCATTGTGCTAGGCACAGCACAGTTAAATGTGGTAGTGTCTAACCCAGGTTTTTATGAAAGGAGGCCTTACTACACTGCTGCTTATGCTGTTAAATGCATACTGTAAATACACTGGATGTGCAACATGGCCAGATTAATACTGTTGTAGGAACCTGTCCTTTTGGATTTCCTGGGCCTCGTTTGAATTGGTTCCACACCAGTAAAGTGAGTGGAGTTACTCCTGATTTTCACTTGCCTAATTAAGATCAAAATCAGGCCCATTGCCACGTGTGTACTTCACTTATCGACCTATACATTAAGGCTATGTCTACACTGCAGCACTATTTCAGGATATCGGAGGTATCCTGAAATAGCTATCCCGCGTCTTCATAGCAAGCCTGTTATTTTGAAATATAACAGGCTCGCTATTCCAAAGTCCCTGTAAATCTCATTCCATGAGGAGTAAGGGACATTTCGGAATAGTGGGTTATTTCAAAATTTGGCGCTGTGTAGACAGCGCCAAATTACGAAATAAGCTATTTTGAAATAAGATCGAAATAAGATATGCAATTTGTGTAGCTCACATCGCATATATTATTTCGACCTATGGTGCAGTGTAGATGCCCCCTAAAACAGCATGAGCTTTTGTGAGATTACAGGTAGATACTACTGGCAGTTTCCAAAGGACAAAGGGTATAACTGGCTGGGTCCCGGAAATACTGTTTGTAAGGCTGGCATTACCAGTGTGGAATGCCCAGTGACCAAAGAGAACTAAGTTAATAAGAAAGAATCATAGAGGCCCAGATACTGACACATATTTAGGTACCTAAATCCCAATAAAATCAAAGGGAGTTAGATGCATGAATGCCTTTGAGGGTCTGGTCCTGAGGGCCTAATTCTGATACTCCTGTTGAGAAGCATTTCACTCCATTGGGGATCACATCTCCATCTGTGGCTTTGCTGTGGCTATACATGGAATAAGACATAACATAAGAAAGCGTATCGGAATCTGACCCCTAGAGCTCCTCACCTTGACTTGGAATGTACTCAGGACTGTCCTTGCCATCCACATCTTCTCGGCTCGTCTTCTCCTCTCTGACTGCTGATATAGCTTAAAAATCATGTTTTAGTTATGAAGTAAGCTTAGGAGGTGGGAGGGAAATTCAATTTACTGCTTCTGTGACTAGAGATATGAAATAAATCTCAGATTCAATGATAGATCAATAACACCTAGATTGGGTTTAAATTATTAATAAACTATGAGAAATGAGCATAATTATTCCATGAATCCCAGTGCTCTGACGTCCTGTACATTTTCTCCCAAGATATTTGTATCAAAGCACAACCTGCACCCCCTTTGGCAAAAGCAATAGCTAATAAGTTAATGTCCTTTGTTTTGCTTGCTAAGCATTCAGTAGATTCTGAGATGGGCTGTGGTAGGTTGGCGCCAGTAGTGCATTTTCTGTCAGAGGGCATGAAAATACTACACGATACGCTCCCAGTGGCATGACAGACATCCTAGCTCACAGAGGCCCTATGCATTCTGAATTTCCCCCCCAGGCTTGCAGAAGGAATGTCCTCCTTTGAAGAGGCCCATTCCTCTGAAAGGGAGACACACAGGCCCTAATCTCATACCAGTGTAAGCCAGAGTAAATCTACTGAAACTACTGGAGTTACAGCAGTGTAAGAGGACAAGAAGGCCCTTAACACTTATTTAAGAGACCTATCCTGTTCCTAGGTATCCAGGAGAAACCACCTCCTTCTGCAAGAAAATGGTGGGACCATTTTTTACCCAGCTGACTGGGAGTCCATTGTGGTAGACATTTTAAGGGACTCCCACGTGAAGTGAACATTCCCAGCCAACAACCCAATAATGGAGCAGGAGATATCAGTGAGGGAGAAGGGACCCATTAGCCTGAGGCGACCTATGGGGATAGGGATTGGCATGTGAGATGAAAGAAGCTCCCCATAACTAGAATGCTCCTAGGTTTGAGGTCTGTCGTAGGCTACGTCTACACTGGAAGTAGACACCCACAGCTGTCCTGTGCCAGCTGACTCTGTCTCCTGGAGGTGTTCAATTGTAGTGTGTAGAATAGATAGTCAGGCTCTGGATGCAGTCTGGTCTTTATGTCACAGTGAGGTGGGAGTGTCCCGGAGATCAGGCTCCAGTCCAAGCCGAATAATCTACACCTCAATTAAACCAGCCCATAGCCCAAGACCCGTGAGCTTGAGTCAGCCAGCCGCAGGTTTTTAATTGCAGCCTAGACATGTGCTTGTTGGTTTCTAGATTCCCACCACACCCCTGCAGGCTGGCCACAGGAGGGAGCCATTGGCCAGCTGAGGCAGTGAAACTGACAGCAGTCTGGCTGAGAACATACAGGCCCAAGGATCACCTCCCATTAAGGTCTCTCATATATTGCAGCCCTGACTTCTGACTCCTGTGAGAGCTTTCAGGGAAGCCTACACATTTCCGGTGGGCCTTCTGAACTGATGGCAATTTGATTCTATATTCAGAGGGTCATTATGACTCACGGCATTGCTGCTGCTGCTCACAAGCCATTCACACAGCATCAGATCTCAAGTGGATCCTTGGCTCTGATTCAGCCTTGGGTCTGAACTCTAGCCTATAGCCAATGCCAATCAAGTGTTGGATCCGGATGCTGCTACCTGAGCCAATCTTTGCATAACATCCTAGTAAACTACAAGGCAAAACAAACCTGGCTGCAGAAAAGCAGCTGTTCAAGTATAGATGCCCTGCACTGAATAGCAGCAAAGTGGCAAATCAGGAATGAGAGACATTTATCCTCCTGTCAAAATGCTTCAAATACATCAAAGTTCATGCTGAATAAAATTTTGCATGTTTTTTTTTTTTACTGATGCAACAAAGACATTTTTGACAGCAAAGCCACTGTTTCATTTTCCCAAAGTACACTCTTTGGAAAGCAGAGTGGTTTGGATGTTAAGTACAGTGCTGCTGTTTGATGCTCACCATTTTCAATGGCTGACAGGGTTTTGTCTGAATAACTCCATTCCGTCTGGGTCCCCAGATCTTCAACCTCACATCTTCTGAGAGAGGCAGAAGATCCACCAACAGACTTTCTGCAGATAGGACACAGCAGGCTGGTTTTTACATTACTACTAGTGACCAGGGTAGAAAAAGCATCAGAAGTGTTCACTGAAGTAAGACACAAGCCAAAATTTTCAGAAATGACAAGTGATTTCAGCAGGGGGTGGCACCAGCTTCTTCCCATTGGTGGAGGCTGAGAGGGATAAGACAGTAAATTGAAGGGTGGTGGGCCTGGGCTATACGTTTTGTGAGCAATACCACTCTGACTTCTGCAGTTCTGTGCTGCTGCTGGTGGTGGCTCCGCCTTCAGAGCTGGGCTTCCAGTCAGCAGCCCAGCTACCCAGCCCTGAAGGCATCACCACTGCCAGCAGCAGCGATGTAAGGGTAGCAGTACCTTGCCATGATACCCTTACCTCTGCATGATGTTTGACCTTTGCACTGGGAGGAGTGATTATAGGGAGGCCAATGCAAATTTTGGGGTGGATATTACCTGTACAAGCCACCCCCGAGTGCCACCCCTAGATTTTGGGTGCTCCAGCATGAGACACCTTAACAGGCCCGGATTTTCATGATGTGTGTTGGGGAGGGGGAATGTGTAGAGGGAGGGAGGCTGCACTTTCTGAAAGCCAGGTTCCTTTTAGGAGTCTTAACTTGGGCACCCACATTACCAGTCACTTTGGACTCACAAAAGGGAATGGATCTGTTATATGAGAGGCAGCTGTCAGAAGAAAGCCACACTTTCAAGTGAATGAAAACATGGGGCAACTATGAATCCTCAGCACCCAAAATACCTCAGTAGCCTTAGTGGGGATCCATTGTATAAAGGGCCAAGGAGCAAGCTTCCAGACTTGTCATGTTCCTTGCTGCCATTCCCTGGGGATTTCTAAACTAAGCATGACTGGCATGTGTGCCTCACGCCTGTCCTCTGTTGGGCATGATTGATGCTCTGCTCCTTTTATCTCAGGGAATTCGGCTGCGTCTTCAGATCGTGCTGATTGCTCAGCTCAGTTCCACTTCAGCATTTGCTCTGTGTTGTGCATGCCCCACAGTTCGACACAGGGGCTGGGTGTATGGGAGAGAAGGAGGTGGGTCTCATGAACCTAAGTTTGAATTAGCCACCAATGAGGTCTGAGGGATTGGCCTGTCATTTCTGCACTTTCTTTCCACTGAAAATTGACTGGCAATCAGGGGAATCATTTTGAACTCGTGTCAAAGAGCTGACATGGTTCCTGTCCAGCCATCTCCACCTGACATCCCTGTGAGATAGACAGTTAATTTGGTTGGATTCCTAAATGATAACTGAAAGGTGTTCACCGTCTTCATGAGCATGCTGCTGCCTATGAGAAATGAGGCTGAGCAGAGTGGCACCAGCGACTGATTGAATGTGACCCCAGGAAGCCAGTGGATTTGTTTTCCCCTCACATTAGTGATTCTATGAGGCTGGTTACACATCACTGCCTTTGTATTAGGTGTCTTATGGATCAGAATTTTAAAAGATTCTGGGCACAGGACACACTGAAATGTACATATTAACTGATGAACGCCCCAGAGAAGTGCAGGAATGATCTATCAGAGGTACTTACCTGGCCCCATTACTGTAGTACCTGAGCACCTCACCTCCTTTAACATTTTGACCCTCACAGCACAGGCTGTGCGGCAGGGAAGTGCTCTCAGCCTCTACGTAGAGAGGAGGAACAGAAAGAAGCACAGAGACGCTAACTAACTTGCCCAGCGTCACACACACAAAGTTTGCTGCAGAGCAGGAAATTGAACCCATGTCCTCCAAGGCTCAGGCTAGTGCTCGAATCACTGGAACAGATGGTAACACTGAGCCAGATCACTGGCTCCAATCCTACCTCATTAGGGTTCGTCTACACTGCAACGTTAACACAGTGCGTGTCTACACTACAAGCCTTTATTTCGAAATAATGGTGAGCTGGAGAACTTCTTACTCTCACTCCTGGAAAATCTCATTTTACAAGGAGTAAGGGAAGTTGAAGAAAGAGTGTTTTTCCCTCGACTTCCTGTTGTGTAGACAGCACCTAAAGCCGAGTTAAGTTATTTCGACTTAAACTACGCAATTGACGTAGTTGAAGTTGCGTAGCTTAATTTGACTTTAGCCCTGCTGTGTACACATACCCTAAGGCACCAGATTTTTCTTGCATTTTAACAGACCATTTGCTTACTCTTGTGATCTCCTACTAGTCTTCTTGGGTGTTGTGTAGCTGATCTCTCTTGGGTGTTGTGTAGCTATCACAGGGGAGACTTTGCCCCAGGATGTATAGTGTTTTCCCAGTTTTTCAGAATGTTGGAATCAATGATGCCTCCGTTCTTCCAGGTTGCAAATTACAACCAGTGTCAATACCCCAGAATGAGACATTTCACCGTGTCTACATGCAGTAATACAATAAGGCTCTCTCTGTAAACTAGCTACTGACCGTTGGCACACAGCATCATTATTTTACTATTGGAAAATATTACTTAAATACTAAATAACATCCATGGGCCACATTCCCCCTTAGTGACAAGTAAAGCACAACAGAGATTAATTTGGTCCAGTTTATTTGGAGCCTAAATTGTACCTTCTTTCACAGCAACCCTGTTATTTTCCCCTCTCTCTGAGATTAAATAGGTCTGACATCTATAGAGGAGGACCTAAAACAATGGGACAGATCCTCAGATCATGTAAACAAGCATTGTGCCATTAAAGTCAATGAAGTGAACAATGGAACTGGGCTGATTTATGCCAGAAGAGGATCTGGCCCATTATTTCACCCACGACATAAAAACATTTTGTCAAATAAAATCATATAAATACATGTATGTGCACACAACTCCCAGAATGCATTTTCCTTTAAGAAAATCACATTGATGTCTGCACAGGTTGACAATGTCCCTTTTAATCTAGCAAGCAATGCAGGCTACGAGACAATTACTTAGACAGAAGTAACTTCCAGATTATTAATAGCACAGATACAGCAAATCCTGCCAGACTATAGATGCTGGAGACATACAGTATATCTCCAGTTGTTAGATGTTCAAAGCCCTAGCATATGTATAGTACAAATGTACAGTAATTTGACTGAATCGTAATGAAAAATGTTACCAATTACTCTCCTTACTTTGACTCCTTTGACTTAAAACCAACATGCAGAGTTGATAGAGAATCTGCCTGAAATTCTAAAGAAGAAGGGGGAGAAAAGTTTTCTTTAAATACATGTCTTGTGGGAAAATGGGGCTTTTTTTTATTGAAACAGAAGTATTGAATTGTCTTGCTATTCCACTATTTTGTATTTCACCAGCATTGCTGCTTTAATTGGAAGCTTTTGTATTTTAATGATACAATGCATTGTATGGGGGGAAGCTTTTACATTCAGATATAGAAAGCCTTTGGAGTCTGAGGACAGAATTTTCAAAAAATAAGTTTTACATGCAAATTTACTTTGCCTTCCTCTTCAGTGATGATTACAACTACACTACAGAGTATGAACTGTAGTCATACTCTGCCATATGCTGTTCCCAGACTCAAAGCGTTTTTAAGAGATAAAGCCATGACAGTGTGCCATGTAAATTACTCTGCAAACCTAGCAATATGCCACAGGTACACAATTAGCAACGTTATGTAAATTCCAATAATACACACACAAATACCAACCTACAGCAATGTGCCTTTTAAACTCCCACTGACAGCATGCCAAGTGAATTCCTTCCATACAGTCTAAACCAATATGTTTTGAAAATGTTTGTCTAAATCTTCCCAAGTGCCATGTAAAAATCTTGTGTCTAAGGAATTAAATTGACTGTCAGTTGGCAGGAACCCCATGTTTTGCCCACTTATCAAAATAGCAGACTCCTGTGGACTTCTCACTCAATCCAATCATGCCTGTGCTTCTGCCCAGTAGTGTGTTCTTCAGGGGTCTGTGTGTGTGACTAATCTGAAACTAACTAGAATTGCACAATCAATTCTTTCTAGTTGAAAACAGTAGTTAGTGGTGCTGAGGAGGAGGGTGTGGTATTGTGAGGAGCATAGAGAGGCTAAGACTGAGAGACTCCTGTGGCTGCTCGGTGTAAACAGCAGTGGATAAATACAGTAGCATGGGCAGCAGCAGGGGAGCCATGACTATGGCCAGGGCCAGCCTGAGGGGGGTGTGGAGCCTGTGGCAACCCACCCCCATGTCCCTTGTATGTGGCCTAGGGCAACACCCCTGCCACAGAACACATCCCCCCACTTATCCACTCCACAGGGAGCAGGGGCCTGTCACAGCGCTCAACTAGAGAGTCTGGCTCCTTAGTTCAAGCAGTAGACGCTCTGCTTTAAAGATCATTGGTTCAATTCTTGGTGATGGCCAAGGCCATCACACTAGCACCAGTCTAAACTCCCCAAGTATGGGTGCTCTAACCAGAGGAACTCATACAGGGAGAAAGAGAGGGAAAGAAGACAGAGATGGGCAGGAATGAATAAGAGACAGAAGAGAGACATGTGAAACCATCAGGGACTGGGGGGAAAAAAGACACATGGGCAGCAAGGGGATGGAGAGAGAGGTTTAAACACTAAGGTGATGGGAGGAGGTCGAGGATGAGAAAGGAAAGACACAGCAGAAATCTGGGGAAAAGAAAGCACAAGAGAGAAGTGCTGATAGTAACTGGAAGGGTAACTGAAAGAACCAGCACCACGCTTCCTGTATGCCATGTAAACACCCATGCTTCATGGGCCATTCACACGAGGACTTCTTTATTCTGCTCTGTCCTAAAACCGGGTGCCTTGTGCAAATTTATACCCACTTTTAGGCCACTTTACACTGCTATGGGCTACATCTAGACTGCAGGCTTCTTTTGGAAGAAGCTTTTCCGGAAGAGATCTTCTGAAAAAAGTTCTTCAGAAAGAGCGCATCCACACTGCCAAAGCGCATTGAAAAAGCGATCTGCTTTTTCAAAAGATAGTGTCCATACTGAATTGACGCTATCTCGTATTTCAGCTGTGATTACTATGGACAGAGTGGCCACCAGGGCACCTGTGCTTTTTCCTCTTTCCTCTCCTTTCGAAAGAACTCCCTCTTCCCTGTCCACACATGCCTCTTTCTGAAAGAACTCTTTCGGAAAAAGGCTTCTTCCTCATAGAAAGAGGTTTACCAATGTCGGAAAAACACCTCTGTTCTTTGATTTTTTTTCGAAAGAACACGATTGCAGTGTGGACGTAAGTGAAGCTTTTTGGAAAAACGGCTGTTTTACCGAAAAAAACCCCTGTAGTGTAGACATAGCCCTAGAGTAGTATAAAGGGGCCCTGATACAAATGAAATTCTGGCCTGATACTTTTAAGAGACAGTGGATATTATTAAAATGTTTTGCAGAGTGGCACATATATCCACTATTGTAAACTTTAGATGGCATTCATTTAAAATGAAGATGAGTTAATTTTAAGAATGTTCATATCCTTGTTGTATTTGCGTTCTGTAAATATTTTAGTAGTTGAGTTTACTGGCATGAATGTTTATGGCAACACTGAATTTTAAGCAAAAATGTTCATGTTCTGAGTTTGTAAACTGAGTATTCACACTGAGAACCTGATTCTAAAGTTGTGTTGACATTATACAATGTTCTGACCTGTTTTAGGACCAGTTGGAAGGCTAGAGTACACAAATCTCTGCAAGATGGATTTGGTTTAGTTAACCTGTTGAAAAGTGGTTTTAATTAAACCTGCTTTAAAAGTGGATCCCTTTGCTAGAGTTTGTCTATATACTGTATAATCATCTTTAGGGCTGGATGATTTTTTTGGGGTATATTTCTGAACACTTAGGACTTACTCTCATCTAACCAAGGAAGAGAAACGTATTGCTGGATTACTGTATAGCATAGAATATGATTAATGTGGCCAATCAACTCTAATGACAATAGATCACATTTCAAATATTGAATTCTTCAACAATTTTTTTAAAAACAGGTTAAAGACCAAGAATTATTTCTGGGAATTATTTATCAACCAGTGATAAAGCATTAAGAAACCTCTAGGTTGTTCAGTCAGCCCATGAGGAGAATCAGGCAAAATTTCTCCAACACTTTTTTTGCTACAGATTATTTTGCCAGCTTTCATATTTTTCCTGCTTTTCCCCTTCCTTTTCAGATTTTTCACAAAGAAATCTTTCTTTAAAAAAAAAAACCCAATAAGCTAATGAACAATGAAAATAGAAGGTGAAATTACATTTTGAGCTTCCCTTCTTTGATAATTTTTGTAATGATAAAAATCTGTATCTTAGGCCAAAACGAGGAGTTCCCAAAACCCATATTTGATTTTTTTACCTACCATCCATCCATGGACTATTCTATGCCAAAGAAGCCATAGACAGAGTATCATGTTACTTGCATTTGAAATTACAAGTCAAAGTTTGGGGTCCAGCATTTCAGTTCCCAGCTTCCTTCATCAGGATGGCATTTGTTGAGGCTATTATATGCATTCAGTAATAATTGACAGCATTGTTTCAAATCTTTGACCTATTCCAATGGGGGATTTACTTGCATGGATGTGGCTCATGTGGGTCCATGCTAAGAATATTTGATTTCATTGTGGAAAAGAGGGACTTTCAATTGTTTTTATGCACCTAGAAAATAAGCCTACCATGTGTGCAGCAATGACTGTTGTAATTGTGGGGAAGTGGGTAAGGTGTGCACTGAAAATACAGAGTTGTGGGGCAAACATCTCCTATCCCCAAATCTCCAGAAGACACAATGCATGAATTGCATATAAAACGGATAGCCCTTTGCAGTGTGATTAAGCTTTTCATTGCTAGCCATACGGGGAGAGGGATATAGACTCAGAGAGTGATTACCCCCAGGTATGCCCCTTTGGAGGTGGAGACACGACAATGGTTTCTTTTAGCCCAATCCTCTAATCTGTCTAGGTCACTCTGGATCCTATCCCTGCCCTCCAGCATATCTACCTCTTCCCCTAGCTTAGTGACATCTGCAAACTTGCTGAGGGTGCAACTGGGAGATGTTGGATGAGCAGACTTGAGAACAGACTGGGATGAGGAACCAGAAGTGGAGAAGAGATAAGATAGGACATGGACAAGTTGAAGGGGATAGGACAGAAAGGGTCAAGTTTGAAGGGAACAGACAGAAAAGTCTGGGACTATTAAGGTATGTCTACACAGCAGTGTTTTTTTGAAACAACTGATGTTATTCTGAAATAACTGAGTCTGTGTCTACACTACAAGCAGTTATTTCAACATAATGTCAAAATAATGTCGAGCTGAAGGACTTCTTACTCTGACTCTTATAACCCTCATTTTATGAGGAGTAAGGGAAGTTGGAGGAAGACTGCTCTTTCTCGGACTTTCTGCTTTGTAGACAGTACCAAAAGCTGAAATAAGCTCTTTCGACTTAAGCTGCGCAATTGACATAGGTCAGATTGTATAGCTTATTTTGGCTTTAGCCCTGCTGTGTAGACGTGCCCTTACTGAACACTTCCCTACAGAGCCTGGAACTGAACAAGGATCCTGAGTCTCACTATTCCTCTGTTCCCATCAAATGTCTTTGAAATTCACTGGCAAAGTGTCTCTCTCATTCTCCTCTAGTGCTGGTCCACTAAAAGGTAACAACCTACCATTGATATCAGTTATTCCATTACCCCAAGTGGCAGAGGTTTGTGCAGGGAACTTGCAAGTTCCAGTCCTGCTATCAACCCATGTGAGTGTTAAATTTATGTTTTTTAATTGCTTTTTAAAAAATCTGGAAAATTATATACCCTTCTCCCAAATTATATACCCCACCTCTATATGTCAGGAACTTTATTAATATTGTAAAGTTAAACTCTCAAAAATCAGGAAATGCCAGAATTAAGGTTGACTCTGCAGCTTTAATTTGGCATATGTATATATATGCATTATGATACAATCTTTAATTATGTGATCACAAACCATTTTTACCACATTTCTAATTTTTGAGTGATTGACTTTGCAATCTTAATCGTGTTTATTTTAACTGATTTAGTAGGTGCAATTACATAGAAGTGTGGTAATCGACCATATGTGACCAACCCATTGCAAAATAAATTTGGAATTTTAATCTCATATCTGTAAAATATTATTTTATGTGAGCTGGTGCATTTATAATGCAGGACCTGGTATTTCATTAGCTCTCTAGGTTTACACTTGTTGAAAACCAATGAATTCAATGAAGTTGCTTCTGATTTACACTGGTATAAGGGAGCAGAGAATTGGGTATTTCTTACTAGCAGTTTTAAAGACAATAAGATACAGGTAAGTGACTCCTGAATGGGGACTACAGTGAAATAAAAGGGGTTGAAAGCAGTGTTACACAGTAGTGAGTAAAAGAAAACTAGATTTGTGTGACTGAAGAGGTACTTTAATAATAAATAAAGATTAACAACTCTTATTCCCTCAGCTTTGTGCCTTATATGGTTGGCTGGATTTCCTGACAGGCAATAAAATACTGCCGACGGCTGGGTATAAAGCAAAAGAATGCAATCAAACAGATTTAGGATAGTATCATCACCTGACATTATTTTTTTATGAATTTGCTGGTAGTTGCATGAAACAGAATGACTTCTTAAGTTCCAAATGGGCATAAGCCACAAAATTCACATCTGGATTTCAAGCCCTTTGAGAGTTCCAAGGTGTCAGTTTGGCCCTTTGTATGGATGAGATGGGATTTGCAAAAGCACCCACTTTGCCCTAACTCAGCTAGCACGGAGCTCTTTTGAAAATCCCTCTATGTGAAATTCAGATTTGGGTTCAGGTTTAGATTCTGACCCTGCCCTCATAGCTCAAAGCCCTTCTCTACCTAATACATCTGATACAAAGAATCCATCTGTTTATGTAGCAACTCTGGGTCCATTTCCCAAAGCTGACTACCTAAAGTGAGGTGCCTAAATCTGGATATAAGTGCCCATAGGTGGGATTTCTAAAGCACTTAGCATTGGCCTAACTCTGCTCCTCCCACCCAAATCACTGGGGCTACATCTACACTATAAGTTTTTGTGGCAGAAAATATGCTAACGAGGGACTCATTAGCATAAGTCATAATATAATTAGCATATTTTCTGCTGTTTCTTTTTGCGCAAGGGTTTTCTGCGCAAAAGGAAGCAGTGTAGCCGCTTCCGTTTTGTGCAAAAAACCCTTTTTGCGCAAGATCCTTATGCCTCCCCTAAAGAAACAGCAGAAAATATGCTAATGAGTCCCTCATTAGCACATTTTCTGCTGCAAAAACTTGTAGTGTAGACAAGTTTTACTGGTGTTAACACTGGGAACATTTAGATCAGCACTTAGCACGTGCAAAAAGCCTTCTCTGTTTCAACACCCACATTTGATAACCATGTTTTCTGTGTTTGAACAAATTCTTTAAAAGGACAAAAAAAAAAAAAAATCCCACACCCAGCCAAAATACCTGCCAATAAGTTGTCTTTGTGTGAAGTTTCTTCAGTCTTTTCCAAGTGAGTTTCCCTGCACTTTTTATCCAGATCTCTTGAAAGGAAGGAGATGGCTCTTTCTGCATTTTCATCATCTGGGATGTGTCTGCTGTTGCCTTCCGCACTTCTCTCTCTCTCCAGCAAACAGAGATTACTCTGCTTAACATATTCCTCTATGGACTGGTTACCAAGAACTCCTTTTACAGACAAATACTCTTTTTCTAGCCTTTTAACATTTTCTACAGTGAGGCGCAAACTAGCAGACTGAGAATCTGATGAAATACCCCTAGAAAGAGACGGGGATGGTCTCGGTTGGGGATGGCTGCTGCTGGCCTCTGACAGCTGGTGTCCTCTCGACATATCTGTAATGCATTAAGGAGATGAAAATCTTCAGCAACAGGCAAAGTCAATTCATCATTCTGGTAACAAAGAAAGAAAGAATAATCCCATTAGTCATCTACTACTGCTGGGCACATTGATTTATGTAGTTAAAATATTCACACCGAGATAACCTTATTAGATTGAAAATCACTTTCTTTTCAGGAGGATCTATTCGGGCACCAATCCAACAAAGCACTTAAGCACAACTTTAATACTAAGCATGTGCTAAGACCCATGGAGGTCAGCAGGGCTTTTTTAAAGCATGCGCTTAAGTGCTTTACTGAACTGGGGCTTGGGATATCTTACAAACAAAATACCTAGAGAACTCCATATACTTATGCCCAAACACACTAGAGTCAAATACCTTGCCTCATAATACACAAAGTTACCATGATACCCACTAGTGCTACACTTAAGATTGTATCTGTGATTTCATTATTAACCCACTTTTCCAGGGGCTTTGTCATTGGCTATAAAACATGGTCTGGTTCAAACTTAACATAGGAAGTCTGGCTCCAAAAGCACTTTATATTCATTACCCGCATCCAAACAAATTAGTTTAGGTATTTTATGCTACATGTTGGTAAAGAAAACAAATATACAGAGGAATGTGCTTAATTGACCCCACTGGTGGTCCATTTAACATGACAATTAAGAGATGAAAAATAAGATAGCCCAAGAAAGACTTAAAATGAACCCACCTTTGTATACCTTGTATGGCTTTTAGATTTTTAATTTTGTACAGATGTTCATGAAAAACTCATTAGTCAAGCAGAGGGACTTGCTCTGCTTATTACAAAAATATTCTCACTATGGGGAGCCTTACTATAGATAAGACTGGTTTTTACCACCACTTTATATAACCTGGTGGTAAAATCACTAGGGCCTTGGCTACGCTGGCCTACCCCCGGTTCAACCTCTGCAGCACATGGTTGACTCTTATCAAGCTAAGCGGACACAAGATGTTTGATATTTTATGTGGTAATATGGACATTTGCCTAAAAGGATTTTGGGACAGGTTCCTCTGTCTAAGGACATTAAAGGGACCCACATTTTCCTGGGTAGGTTTCCTTATTATTGTAGGCGCCTTTTGCTGTAGTCTGTGCTGAGAGGGTTGATGTAGTGCTTTGTCTCTCTTCTTCAAGACTTGGAGGTCAAGCAAAGCAGCCTTTCTAGGTCTATGATGTAGCTGGAGGAAATCTTGGGAGCCTTGCCTTCATCTGCAAGAGAGAGGTTCTTTTACCACGGCTCTTGTTTGCTTCAGAGCAGGCAGAGAATATTCATTATCATGGCTCTTGCTGGTAAATTGCTCTTGGGGATCTTTTCAAGTGCAGCAGACTACACTCGATGCCCACGTCTTACATGAGTTTGTTGGGGCCTTTCTTGCCAGCCGCTATTAGAACCCCAGTTTCAAAGAAGACCGGGGCTGGCCACCACAGAATCAGAGAAAGAGGAAGTCAAAGAAGAGGTCTTGGAGTTCAAAATCACAAAAGGCAAGAAGTCTTGGAGGCAATCAGCATAGCTGGAGCCAGATGAGGATGGGCGCACCACAGAAAAGAGGACCAGCAGGAATTCCACACAGAGAGAAATTTCAAACTGATACCAAGTCACAAACATGAAAACTATGGAAGATACCTCTCCAGATCCAGTCAATCTAAGGGGATATAGAGATGTATGGTACACACATATAGATGGCAACTTGGACCAACCTGTTCAACAACTGAGCTTGCCCTCAAAGAGTTCTCCAGCCAGCCAGGAAAGAACGACAACCCTTGTTGAAAATCCAATACTCAGAACATTTAGAAATGCATTCTGCAAAGGACAGGTGGACAACAGGACATTGTGCTCTCTTCCCAGATCCAAAATATGAGATTTCATTCCAAGATATGGATAGGCTTCTAAAATTGAGAGGTAAGGATCCAGGAGGTTCATGTTGGCACAAAACATCACACAGATAGTAGATGACTCCAGGGAACTCAAACTTGCTGAAGAAGAAGATTGTTCAGGCAGTCTTCTCTGAGATCCTTTGTGTCCCACAAGAGAAGAAAGTGAGAAGGCAGAAGATTATGGAAGTGAACCACTTGCTAAGTAAGTAGTGAAAGTTTTGGCTCTGTGGAACAGCGATCCACCTTCTGTGAGGAGAACTAGCTATATAGTTTGGATGGCCTCTACTTTAGAAGAAAGGAGATCAATCTACCCAGGGACAGACTGGCTAGAGTAGTCAGGAGGCAGTAAACCATTAGCAAAAGAAAAGGATAAAGAGAGGGAAGATCTGAGCATTCAGCACAAAGCTGAGATGAGAACAAAATTAATCAAGGATCCAAAGAGCATGAGGAAAACAAATTATTTAATTGCCTTTACATCAACCCTAGTAGCCACGGCAATAAACAAGAGGAATTGGAATTGCTCATTTATGAGGATAAATTTGACTGCACCTTGGCAGGATGGTTTGCACAATTGGAAGGTTATAATAAATGGTTATAATCTATTTAGGAAGGATCAAGTGAATAAAAGGAGAGAGGGAATAGCAGTCTATGTCAAAAAAGGCCTTACCTGTTTCTGAGTCATGGACAACTTGGAAGAAAATTATCTTGAATGCTTATGAGTCACTGTCCTAACAGATAAAGCACACATTGGAGTATTAGCTGGTGTCTGTTACAGCTCACACTAGGGAACAGTATGACCACCTCCTTATGCACCTATCTATAATGTACAGAAAAAAAAAGCTGTGTGATCCTCAGGAACTTCAATTTGAGTGATATAGGCTAGAGGACACATGCTGTCAAACATCCCTGAATTTCTCAATAGATGGCATTTTCTCAGCCCAAGAAAGGTTGCAGCTAGCATGGTTGAATTCTTTATTATGCCTTGTCCTAATGGATAAAGAGAAATGGAACACAGAACTAAAAATTAATGATCGCTAAGACTCTGTTTTAGTCATGGGCATTTTGTGTGAAAGTCATGGACCAGTCACAAGGAGTAAACAAAAATTCACTGCCCATGACCTGTCCATGACTTGTACTATATGTCTCTGACTAAATCTCGGGAAGAGGCCAGTGCAGGACACCTGCTGATGCTGGGGAATGTGGCAACATGCAGCCCAGGACCCCTGCTGATGTTGGGTAGAGGGTGGTGGTGGGACTGCTGGCTCCCTACCTGGCTCCACAGGGCTGCCTTGAAGCAGCGACATGTCCCTCCCTCAACTCCTAGGCAGGGGCAGGCTGCTTTGGATGGCATGTGGAGGCGCAGCAGGCAGGGAGCGTCCCCAGGGGCCCTGCTGGGTCATAACACGTCGATGACCCAGAATATTGTGGTGGGCTGGATACAGCTCGTGAACTGTATTTTGCCTCCCCCTGGAATAGATTCATTGATCCATGGATTCCAAGGCTAGAAGGGACCATTTACCATAATGATAACATAGGCTAACCTCCTGTGTGACACAGTCTATAGAATTTCCCCAATGTAATTCCTAGAGCAGATCTTTCAGTAAAAATATCTGGAGTTCATTGATCTTGATTTTAAAATTGTCAACGGTAGAGGATCCATCATAACCCTTGGCTAATTGTTCCAATGGTTAATTACTGTTGCTGGTAAAAATGTACACCTTGTTTCCACTCTGCATTTGTTTTGCTTCATCTTCTAGCCCTTGGATCGTGTTACACCTGTCACAGCTATATTGAAGAGCACATTATTAAGTATTTCCCATGCAGGTATTTATACATTGTGATCAAGTCACCCATTAACCTTCTCTTTGCTGAGTTAAATAGATTGAGCTCCTTGAGTCTCTCTCTAGGGGCCTGTCTAGACTACGCGGAAGATTTGAAAGAGGATATGCAAATTCAGCGGGAATTTGCATATCTTCTTCCGATCTCACTTTTGAAAGCTGCACTTTCAAAGTAGTTGGGATGTGGCTTTTTCGGCAACCCCCCCTTTTTCGAAAAGCCGCGTAAACCTCATTTTTTGAGGAAAAGCGGCTTTTCAAAAAAGGGAGGGGGTTTGCTGAAAAAGCCACAATCCGAGTACTTTCACTTTTGAAAGCTCTGCTTTCGAAAGTGAGATCAGAAGAAGATATGCAAATTCCCATGGAATTTGCATATCCTCTTTTGAATCTTCCATATAGTCTACACAGAGCTTACAGGCATGTTTTATAATCCTTTATCCATTTCTGTGGATATTTTCTAAACCCTCCCCAATTAATTAACATCTTTCTTGACTTACAGACACCAGAACTTTTCCAGCAACCACTGCCAAATATAACCGTAAAATAGTTCTCTCCTTCTAACTGAGACCCCCCCCGTTTATTCATCTTAAGACTGTATTAGCTTTTTGGCCACAACAGCACACTCAGAGCTCCTGTTCCCTTAGGCTGTGTCTACACTAGAAAGAAAAGTCGAAAAAACACACACAAATTGCGAACAGCAATTTGTGTATCTTTTTCCGCTTTTCTTCCGAAAGAGGCTTTTCCGACATTTGAACTGTCTACACAGAGCCAAATGTTGGAAAAAACCCCATCTTTCAGAACATCCCTTCTTCCTCACAGAACGAGGTTCACAGAGATGCCGAAAAAATGTGTGTGCTTTTCCGAATTTTTTTCAGAAAAGCAGATGCATTCCTTGGATGTGGCAGAGCTTTAGCGGGATACCTTTCATATCCCGGAAAAGCTCTTTAGTCTAGCTGTACCCTTACTTATAAACCATGACCCCATAATCTTTTTCAGAGTTGCTGTTTCCCTGCACAGAGTCCCCCTTCTGTAAGTATGGCACACATTCTTTGTTCCTCAAGGTATACATTTTACATTTAGCCATATTAAAATGTACCCAGTTTACCAAGCAACCAGACTTGTCTGAATTAGTGAGAGTGGATGAGACTCTGCTTTGGGGAGGCTAGCCTGCTAATCCCGCCCTTTCTGCCCAAAGCTCCTCCCTCTGCACGCTGGAGCCCTGGCCCCTCTCCAGTTAAAAAAAAAAAAAAAAAAAAAAAGCTCTAAGGAGTCCCCTATCAGAGCCCCAGCCTGGTCTCCCCAACCACATTAGGCTGAGGAACCGCTGCCGGCTCCCCTGACCCACCACCCTCCCACAGCACCAGGCTGAGACTCCGGTCTCTCAAAGCACTGGATCAGCCCTAATGTCGGGCCTCTTGAGCGCTAAGCCAAGTTTCCAGCCCTCCTGAGCACTGGACCAGCCTCAGTGCCACCAGAGTCAGACAGGCCCCAGAACTGGGCCAAATCAGCAGCCTCTCTGAGTACCAGCTCCTCCCTCCCTGGAAGGCCCTGTCTCCCCACACTGAGCCACCAGCTCCAGCAGCACCCAGCCAATCCTCCTCAGTCCGCCAGCCAGTGGCTCTTTGTGTCACTCCTCACTCCCCTCTCCCACGGAGGAGGGACGCAGTGAGCAGTGGGGACATTAAGGGGTGGAGGAGGCGGTGGGGATCTCGGGGAAGGAGTAAGCACCATGGGCCAGTTGTCCAGCTGCAGGTCAGCAGCTGCACCAAAGCCTTCCCAAGCTTATTATACCTGCCACCAGTGACCTATCCTATTTACTGTTTACCATGCCCCAATTTTTTTGTCATCTGCAAACTTTATCAGTGATGTCTTTATGTTTTCTTCCATGTCATTGATCAAAATGTTAAATAGCATGGGGCCAAGAACTGATCCCAGCAGAACTCAATGATGATTTTTCCTTTAGAATTACATTTTGAGACTAAGGTTCCCTCTAAGCTATGTGATCGCACGGCCCCATAGCTCTTAACGAGCCCTGTCCAGAGGCTCAGGGCTGCCGCTCATGGAACTGCCTGACTGGGGGAGGTTGGGAGAGACTTGATGTTCTGTCGTCAGACGTGCCCCTTCCCCAGCCTTGCAGCTCTGTGAGCAGCAGCCCTGAGCCCTTGGGTAAGGCTCATGAAGCAGCTGTGGGGCTGCCACATAGCTTAGTGGGAACCTAGGTCTGAAAATTTTGTTTGAGAGAACTTTGAGACCCATCAGTGAGCCAGTTTTAAGTCTTTTCATAAGTGCCACATTAATTTTATGTCACTATTATTTTAATCAATATATCATGGGGTAGCAAATCAAATGCCTTGGAGAAGTCTATGTATATTACATTGACACTATTGCCTTTATCAACCAAACTTGTAATCTTATACATATAAAATTATGTTGATTTTTGTCACCCTCCTCTAATTCTTTGTTAATTGAGTCCCATATCAGCCACTCCATTATATTGTCCAGAATCCATGTCAAAACCATTTACCCTTTTAAAATACTGATACAACTATAGCTTTCTTCTGGAATTTCTTCAGTACTCCAAGGCTTATTGAAAATCTACATTACAAGTCCAGCAAGTTCCTCTGCCTGCTTTTTTAAAACTCTTGGATGCAAGTTATCTGGATCTGCTGATTGTAAAGATTCTAAGTTTCATAGCTTCTGTTTAATAGCCTCCAGAGATATTACTGGAATAGAAATAGTATTATACTCTCATCACATGATGATATCATCTCTTTTATCCCCAAATATAGACCTGAAATATTTATTGAATACTCCTGCCTTTTCTACATTATTATTTGCATATAGTAATGGACAGATACAATGTTTACGATTATTTTTGTTCCTAATACATTTAAAAAACTTTTTCTTATTGTCCTTAACTCTGCTGACAAAAGCCCCAGAGTTAAGGACAATAAAAAATACTCTGTATCCTTGTGCTTCCTTTATCAATTTTCTATAATTCCTAACTTCTGATTCATAATCATTGCTATTAATTTTCCCCTTCTTCCACTTCTTTTTATTTATATGTAACAAAAACAAGTGTAAGAAGGGAAAAATTAATCGCAAGGATTATGTCAACATCTTTTTTAAAGTGTCTTATTTTGCTAGGTGTTTTACTAACACATAGTAAGAGACTGTCCATGCCTCATAGCGTTTACAGTCTAAATAGGGCCCCAGAGGGCAGCGGGCAACCAGGAGGAAATGTAGACACCCGGGTGCATTAACCTCCCCTAGTCTAGGACCATCAGGTCCCAAGGGTGCCGGATGAGGGAAGTTCAACCTGTAGAGCCTACCATAATACACCTTTGTTTTACTGGAGAGGAAGACGATTTTTCTAACAACCCACCCCTGCTCTTTGGCAGCTCTGAACAAGATTACTACACTACAGGTAGTCAATATTTTTTCTGATTAAAAATGGTCTTTTTTCAACCAATGTAACTTTTCACAAATAATTGCTGACGTCTTTAAATGTTTTCTTCTCCCTGAGTGACATTCTTATTGATATCTACCATCTATTCTTTTACTGAATATGTTTGCTTGTGGTTAAAAATATTGTTATTAAGATAAAAATGTCATAGAAACCTTAGTGAAAAATGGAAAATAGGCCCATTTTGAACCCTACAAAATGGAGTCAGTTCTTAATTTTCATAAAAGTAGATTGTCTTTTTTTTAACTAGCTCTGTACAACCATAGCAGAGACTCATGACAGTATCCATCCCTAATCTACAGCACCTGGTTTGCAACTCCAACATCCTTTTGTGGGTGGATCCTGGAATCTAGTATGTGAGCTACTGCTACCTAAGCTAACGCAACCCTCTTCTGCTGCAGCAGACTCATTCATTTCTAGTTGACTTACCTACCACTAGAGAGGGACAGAGTGCTACCCTTTCATAAAGAACTCATAGTGGGGAGTCATTTCTAAAGTGTTTTTCTCCACGCCATGCAAGTGCTGAGCATAACTCTACACAAATCTAACATCCTAAATTGTAGGGCAGAGCTTAAAGAACAACAAAAGGTCTGGTAGCACTTTATAGACTAACAAAACATGTAGGTGGTATCATGTCTACAAAGGGCTACTAGGCCTTTTGTTGTTTTTTAACTTTATCCTGTACAGACTAATTTGGCTACCCCCTGAAGCTTCTGTAGGGCAGAGGACTATGTGTGCCTCCTGCCATAGTGAGGATTTCATCCCGATCCGAGCATCTGGACAGTACTGTTATTAATACAATGCATATTACCATAGTTTCTAGGGATCTTGATAAAGGATCTGTTCTCTGCAAATATATAAGACAGTCTCTGCCTAATAAAGCTCATGGTCTGGGGGGCCATGAATAAAAATATCAACTAATTATCCAGTCACACTGAAATTAGAGACTACACAATATACTACAGAAGGTTAAATTGCCGTTGAAAACATCACACGGGATCACCTGGTTAGTAAATACAAACATTTGCATGCAGCTATTCCTCTCCTGCAACTAAGCAGAACCAAATCAAGCTGTGACATGGCCTCACAGCTGTATTTAGAACAGGCAGCAAAAGTAATGTTTATCTGCTATTTCTTTACTTGGCTTTATATTCCTTGCAGCTCTTCGATGCTGAAATCTAGTCACAATACTTGACTCTTAAGGAAACAAATACATCTGAAGTGGTTTGATGATTGCCAGCTTATGAGGCAATCTGCTTTGGTTCATCAGGGGACACAGGAAAAGAGATGATTATATTCATTTTAATAAAAGTGGAATTGCCTCGCTGGCATAGTTGCCCCTCGCATTTATTTCTTCTTCCGTTTCATCTTCTGTCTCCCCACCAGTGCATTTCAATTCTCCATGGCAATCAGAACTGACATATTTGCTAGAAGCAGCAGAAGGACCTTGTTTGATCCCAGGCCTTCAGGCAGTGAAGTGAGTGTCAGAGCAGCCTTCCCTCATTAAAAACAAAACAAAACAAAACATCTGGTCACTGACAATCTTGCCTGGATAAAATTGACCACTCAAGTGAGCTCGGAGTCTCCCTGGTGAAGCAAGTGACTAAGCACGGCCTACAGTTCTACTATACATTCTGGTCACATCTGCTTGCTTCACTATTAAAAACATGTTTCCCTTACTCTGAGCACTTTAATCAAAGCTCACACAAATCAAGCCGCATTCATTCCAGTTCACACATCCTCATGATTTGAGCTTGGAGGAAAATCACCCTTTGTGAATCAGCCACTCTTTCACATTACAGTGGGGGAAGTGCTATGGGCCCTAGAGAATGATCCAAGAAGAAAGGCAGAAAGTTGATTTTTATGTTCAGGGATGGGGTGAGTGACATGGCTTTTGCACATGTCCTGATGCTCCTTGATGACTTTTCCATGACCTTCCTACCTTAGCTTTCATCGGGGAAAAAAATTAAGAGAATGCCTGAGGCCTTGTCTGTACTTGAGCAGAGCCTTGATTCAGCACTGGTGCTGACCTCTATAGCATAGACAACCTTATGCCTGGGGTTTACTCTGACTGGGCTAATTGAGATTTACCCCTTGGTGTCACCAGAATAAATTACGTCATTTGAAAAACACTCCAGCTTGCTTTTCCTACACATTGGGGTGTCGCTACACAGACTGTTGGCCATTGATTGCTGAATAAGGCCCAGCTGGCTGACAGCCACTGAGGGCCGTGGGGCAAAGTGTGTGTGTGTGGGGGCAGCTCCTCGCCCCGGAAGGAGCAGGACCTGAGGCAGAAGAGGCAGCTGTTAGTGCTGCCCAGACTGCAGCGCATGACTCCTCTCTCCCGTGCCCTCATTGCTGCATGGAGTGGTGCTTGGGTGGCAATTCAAAAGGGCCTGGGGCTCTGGTTGCCACCACTGCCTCAGAAGCAGCACAGCCAGGAACTCTGGGTCCCTTTGAATCTCCAGGCCCCAGAGCAACTGCCCCCTTGGACACTCCTCCACCCCATCAGCGGGCCTGATCAAGTCTGTTCCTGACCATAGATAAGGCCTGATTCTCTTCTCCCATCAGGCTTATATTGGTGAACCTCCGCTAAGATATTTTTGATATATACCAGCTGGGGGGAATACTCAGGCCCAGAGTCTCTGCCAATAAGCTCTGTAGTGAATTGAGCCGGGTGCCGCCCCTGGGAGCACTGCATGCTGTTGGCAATATGTGCATTTGGAAGCATTTCTCAGAGGGAATCCCCAGCAGGCACGAGAGCTGAACGAAACAGCATCAAGATCCAGCGCATGCTGTGAGTGCACAGAAAAGACTCCTTCCCCCTGGGATTATCCAAGGACAGGAGAGGGAATCTTATTATTTGGTGTTTATTGTTTGTATTACTGCACGTCCCAAGCCAGCTGCAGGAGGAGTAAAATGTAATCCTCTTAAATGAGGTTAAACACAACGTATCGTACTGAAAACTGCCAGCAAAATTATTTCTAATTGTAAACTCCCTATACACAGCCTGAAAGATAGAGACCTAATATGTATGCAGTGCTAAAGAGACTTCTGTATTTAGCAACTTAGGCTCTAAAGAAGAATTTTCACACAGCAGGAAGGTTGGGAATAATACTCTGTAAAATGAATTTTACTCAGCCTGTGTTTTCCTTTGTTATAGTCAAAGAAAGTTGTGTTTGCATAACTGATCTTTCCTCTTAAGCTGTGACTTCTTGATCCCCCGGTATTCATAATCCTCAACAGATGGAATAAATCCATTAACTGTTTGGACACACTTGATTTCGGTTCAGCTTATTGGCAAGCGTCCCCCCTGTGTGTAAGAGCCTCTTCAGGAAAGAAAGTTGAAAAATAAGGGCTTGTCTATATGAGCATTTAATCTGTGGCAGACTGAAATGTGAATCTACCCTGTACTAATTGTCTGGATGGACCCTGTTGATGTGCGTTAACAGCTTGTTAGAGCACTTTAATCTGCTCTTGTTCTAAAAGCAGGATAGATCACGTCCTCAGAGTCCACATGGATAGTTAGGTCTTGTCTACACTACATGGTGAATCCAATCCTGCAGCAATCAATCCACTGGCCATCAATTTATTGCATCTGCTGTAGACCCAATAAATTGATCCCTGAGTGCACTCACATCAATGCTGGTCCTCCACCAAGACATGATGAAGTAGTTTTTAACCCACGAGAGCTTATGCCCAAATAAATCTGTTCGGGTATGTCTACACTTGCACCCTCTTTCGAGAGAGGGATGCAAATGAAGATATTTGAAATTGCAAATGAAGCCGGGATTTAAATATCCTGTGCTTCATTTGCGTAATCACATTTTGGCGTGATTTCGAAATAACACTATTTCGAAATATAAAATGCGGTGTAGATGAGGTTATTTCGGGAGAACACCCTTCTTCCGAAATAACTGTTGAACCTCATTTTATGAGGAATAAGGGTTATTTCAGAAGAAGGGTGTTCTCCCCAAATAACCGCATCTACACCACGTTTCGTATTTCGAAATACCGCTATTTAGAAATAGCGCCATAACGCGATTATGCAAATGAAGCATGGGATATTTAAATCACGGCTTCATTTGCAATTTTGAATGTCTTCATTTGCATCCCTCTCTCGAAAGAGGGTGCAAGTGTAGACATACCTTTAGTCTTTAAGGTAACACAGGACTCCTGGTTGTTTAAGCTCCAGTTTGTTATTCCACTCCCTTTCAGGACCCATCCTTAATTGGACCCCTGTGTCCACTAGTAATAAAATGCAGTGCTGCATCAATTGCAAATCTTATTTCGAAATAGCTTATTTCAAAAGAGGGAGTGTCTACACAGCACTTATTTTGAAATAGAGCACTCTTTCTCCAACTTCCCTTATTCCTTGTACAATGAGGGTTACAGGAGTTGGAATAAGAAGTCCTCCAGCTTGACAGGATTTAGACACTATATTGAAATAACTGCCTTCTGAGTAGACACGGACTAAGTTATTTTGGAATAGTGCTAGTTATTTCAAAATAGTGTTGCAATATAGATGTACCCTACATGTCCCATGGTGGTAGGAAGCTTTGGAGAAGTAACCAACAAAGCTTTTGTAAAGAAAACATGTAAAAGTGCTGTATACATTTTAAACTATTTATTTACTCTGTACTCCCATTGAAATCAAATGAGGTACAGCAGTGCAGAAGTGGAGTAACAGAATGGAGTGTCAGGTATGCAGTCTTTAAGATGATAAACACATCTTAAAACAAAATGATGCCACACAGTTCTCCATCACATTTCTGGCCTGATTTGCTTTCCAGGGTCTGCAGTTTCCCTACCACAGCTGATGTTATGACAACCACCAGTTCCATTCAGCACTCTATTAGGTGTTTGTATAATAGTGAACTATTGCAAATAATATGAAAGTCTTATAGAGGGGTCCAATTCTATCATCCACACTGATGCTCAGTAGCACTTACTCAGACAAGCACCAACATCTCTATCAGAGTCAATATCAATTCTCATGACAGTGCACCTCAGTGTAAAGCAGGGGTGGGGGAATCTCCAGCATGCTGGCTGCACACGGTCCATCAGATGCTGGTGGGCTGCCAATTTTTTTTTTACCTGCATGGCTGTAGGCACAGCCACTCACAGCTCCGAGTGGCCACGGTTGGTCATTCCTGGCCAATGGGGGCTGTAGGAAGCGGTGGTTGGTGCTGTGCCATTTTCACAGCTCTCATTGGCAGGGAACAGTGAACCGTGGCCACTGGGAGCTGTGGGGCCCCATGCCTCAGATGCTCAGGTAAGCAAAGTACCTATTAGCTTTCCAGAAGCTCACTGTGATGAGCCATGTGCAGCTGGTGCACCAGAGGTTCCCATCCCTGGTGTAAAAGGTGGCAGAACTGGGCTAGGTTGTAAAGTGACTGTCTGCTGTGGGTAAGAGGCAACATTGTTCTCTTGTCTGCTCTTAGGATGATAGAGCACACTATGACTCACAGCCAAATACCGCCTCTGCTTCTTTCCTCTATGCCGGGGTGGGAACCTTTCTGTGGGTACCACGGATCCACAGAAAAATCAGTCGGGGGCCGACTGAGGAGAAAGACACTCCCCACATTCCCCTGTACACTAGAGCCTAGGGGGACCCTGCCTAGTAGATTTTGTGTGCTCCAGCCCCGTGGGAGGATGGCAGGGGGGTGACTAGAGTGCCAGTGCGGGCTCCCCAATGTTGCGGGGGGGTAGGCCCTGAGCCTTGGGAGCTGGATTCAAGCAAGCCAGGGGCTGTATCCATCCTCTGGGGTTTAGGTTCCCCACCCTTGCTCTATGCTCTGGGTTGGTGAAAAAACTGCTTCATTCTCTTTTGTGCAGCAGGTTTCTCCTCTCTGTGTGTCCAGCCAGCTGCTCTGCCATTGCCTTGCTTAGCAGCCCATCTAGCCCATAGTGTCTAGATCCCTCCTGGATCAGATTCTCACAGTGTTACTTATGTTGATTACAGGCTGTACCTCCCTTAACAGGGACTTCCGGGTCCGGCAATATCCATGGTCTGGCATGGACCACAGATGTTCCTGGATCGCAGAGCTCAGAAAAAGGGAGGTCTGGCAGTGTGGCAGGAGCACCCTAAGGGGCACCGGAGACTCAGCAGGGAGCCCAGAGTGTGTGTGTGTGGGGGGGTGGAGGACAGGCAGTATGGCGGGGAGTTCTGGCCCCAGCAGAAGCCAGGGAGCTCTGGCCCCGTTCCCAGCCGCAGAGCTCCAGCTGTGTTTTGGCTCCAGCGGCCGGGGAACTCCAGCTTCAATAGCAGCCAGGGAGCTGTGGCCCGGGACCCAGAGCTCCAGTCCTGGCTGCGGAGCTCTGGCTGTGGCACTCCAGCCCTGCAAAAGTGGGGCTGTCGAGAGCCCTGGGCGGCTGCGGCAGCAGTGAGGACAGGCTGAAGCCCTAGCCTGGTGACAGCATGGGCATGAGGGGAGGAACCTCCCCTGATCCGGCAAGTCCCCTCATTCGGGACTAGTCAGGTCCCAAGGGTGCCGGAGCAGCGAGGTCCAACCTATAGTACCTGACTCCATGATTATTCTTACTGAAGCCAGTGATGTACCACGCATGGAATCAGGTGCACTCAACATGAGTAAAGGTATCAAAATCTGGCTTCTATACAAAAATGAGACCAGTGTTATTCAGAGAGAAACTTAGCTCAATGGAAGTTTCTATCTCTGGGCTGGAGTCTTTATCACCTGGCACCTTGTGCAGTCTTTGACATCTGTGCAAAGTAGGGTGTAAATGCTAGTAAATCAGAATAGTTACTTCTCTTCATTCACATTTCACAGGGATAAATGGCTATCCCAACTCCAGAGGAGGGAAGAATAAGGCCATACATTTCTGTCTTTGATGTTTTTTACTCCCCTATCATGTTGATATTTAATGGCAAGTTACACCAGTGCATCCCAGGGCAGGCTGGATATTCTATTAACAAGGACTTACATTTCTGAAATACTCTCTAAAAAGCTTTATCGTTCAACAGGAAAGCAGTTATATGACATAATAAAAAATAATGGGTCAGTCCATAAATTGCAGTTATCAGGGCGTATTTATGGATTCTTGTCATAAAAGAACAGAGATAAAGTGTTACTAGCTAGTCCGAATGCAAAAAATTCCCAGAATATATCATTCTAGTTATACTGGATCCTTCCGGCTTTGAAAGTAGAAATAATTGTCCTGATGATACCACAGAAGAATTATTATATTCAGCTTTAATAATATTTCGAGTTTGAGTCAGAAAAACAGTTGGATTTTCATTGCCAACATTGCAGTGGGCTTCAGACAGATTTTTTTTGACCCATTTATATATACAGGGCCCAATTCTCCAATCGCTTACATGAATTTCATAACAGTGTAACTCCATTAACTTCAGCTGAATTATTCCTGATTCATCCATATGAAAGGAGAATCAAGTCCATGTAACAGTGCATAAGGCCCTTTGCTTTACAGAGGGAAAGTATTTTAAGAGGTCCCAGTTCTGCAACCTTTACACATGGCAAATAAAATTTGTCTATTAGCCCCGTGGGTCCATATATGGGTCCTAGTAGTCCTAAACACATCTCTAAAAATAAGCTTCACCATGTACCTTATAACATGCAGGAACAGAAGTCAGAAGCTAAGCTAAAATATATCAGGGATAAGAACCATATTTAAGACTCCAGATTTCAGTGTCATTCATACTAGGTAAATGTGCACTAACACTGAAAGACATAAATGTGGTTATTCCAGATTTATACTGGAATAAATGAGCCACCTGATTATTCATAGTCCCCAAAATAAGCATCTACAATTCTAGTACTATGGGTAGATCTCAGGGGGAAAAAAATAACAGAAGAAACACTTCCATAAATTGCTATAGGTTGGACCTCCCTGGTCCAACACCCCTGGGACCTGACCGGTCACAGATGAAAGATTTGGCTGGACCAGGGGAGGTCATTTTTGTACCCCTGCCACCAGCAACCCAGCCCAACTGCTGGCCTCCCGGCTGGTTCCCCAACTCCTGCTGCTCTTCCAACCCTACTGGGCAGCCATCACTGCTGTTATTCCGGGACCCGCTGTGCAGCTGTGCTCTGGGGCTCCGGGCAGGTGCATGCACCAGGGCTCCCAGCCCCACCAGGCAGCCACATGCTGGGTCTCCCAACCCTGCTGTGCAGCCCTGCTGCCACACGCTTGGTGGCCCCACTGTCAGCTCCCTGTACGCAGCCCACTGCCCTGCCCACCCCACAGGGATCCTTACCTCTGGCCCTCCACTGGGACTCTGGTCCTGCAGCATCCAAGCTGGACCATGGATGTTGCTGGACCAGAGAATCGCGGTTAAGAGAGTTTCAACTTGTATTATAACTAGAGTTTCAGCAACAGAAATGTATCCGTCTAAACTGTAGAAGGGTAAGTGTAGGCAAGGTGCTAAAGTTCTATACAACACACCCCTTATCTCTTTCCATCAAGCTTTCCCCTCCAGAAGCACTGGAACAATTTGTATAGTGGGGAAGCTGAAAGCCATTGAACCAAACTGTAAACCCTATATAAAAAGGAAACCACTCCAAGCCAGAGGATGCAGTGACACCCCCAGCACTCCTAGTTCCAACACCTATGTTCTCCTCTATACATGTCTGCTGCAAAATGGCTTGCCCTTGGAGAAGCCCTTACCTTTGTTTTCAGGCCTGCTGCCAGTATTTTGAGAAGGTTTTGTTTGTTTTTAATCCAGATTGTGGAAGGGAAAATGTGGAGGTCAATACAAGCTAGAGAAAGTATAAAATATTTAGCAATATTACAGCAGCCACAGTGTTTAATATTCCCAGCTAGACGCCCATAAATCTATTCCAGTAATAAAATCTCAGAGCGCTGTCACAAGGAGGTACAACTTTTTATCTATTCTTTCTGAGGAAACATTGGCATGAAAGAAAGAGAACCACCCTCAAGCTGGCCAAGACATACAGACCCCCTCAACAAACTCAGCAATAGCTCAAAAACAGACAAAACGCCCAAAAAGCCTTTCTCTGCTCACCTAGATTTTCCTCTCTTACCCCCCCCCGCCCCCGCCCCCGCCCCCGCCCCCCTCCACTGGAAACGTACTGCTCTTGGTGTGCAGCTTTGTCTTTCAGTGACATCAAGAACTAATCAGAGCAGGGGAGAAGCTCCTGGTTGTGAGAAATAAAACGCACTCGGGCTAGAATTCAGGCTTCTCCTTTCCCCCCATCTCTCCTGACCTGCCAGCGCTGCTCCCGGTCAATTTCTAGTGCGGATTCCATCACCGCGGCTCAGCATTCCCCGCCCACTATTCCTTCGAACCCTCAGCACTCCAACGTTCGCAACACATTATCCCAGCGTTCTCTCAGCCTCCGGGACTAGCGGGTCCTCGCTGCGAATCCGGCCCTCAGGCGGCCCCCTGCTGTTAGTAGGTTGCGTTTTCTACTCCCATGGCAACCCGAGCGCCCCAGCCTTGCTCTGCTGGATGCTTGGCCAAGAGAGCAGCAAATAGTCTGGTTGGAGGATTGCTTGCAACTTATCTCCCTGACTAAGGAAATTCCTTAGCTAGCCTGTGTCAGTGGTCTGGCACAAGTCTTGTATCTCTCATCCCTTAATATGAAACCTGGCACTGGATCTTTACCCGGACTGAAATAGGCATATAGACTGGAGAAGGAGGGGGCGTGGGAGATGCTGTGTTCCCGGAAGACAAAGTCCTCTGGTCAGGAAGAGGCCAGTGACACCTTTCTTCAGAGCAAGGATATTGGCCCATTTCTAAGTGTCTCTTTCTGCCCGCTGATTTTCCCCAGAGCAAGGTCTCCCTCTTCCTTTCCTCCCTAAACTGCTGTGCAATGCAGGGATGCCTGCAGCTGTACTTGTTACTCATGGCACATTTCCCTGGCAGGGACATCAAGCCTTCAGAGCTGGCCCCTCCCAACGATAGCAGTGAGGAGGCGCAAGTTTTATCTTGTGCCTCCTGGAGAGCAAGATTGCAACCCCCATGGACTAGGCTGCAGTCCCACTCACTCTGTTTTGGCCCCTCCACCAGTTGTCATCATAGTGAAAGTATGGCCAAACCTGCATGGGTGGTATGGTCACCAGTACTGTTCTTCCTAGCTGCTTTTGTGGGACTGGCTCCTGCACTAGGGCTTCCCCTGGAACAGTCTAACCTTGCCCTACTGGCATTGGTCCCTATCCCCTTTGTTGTGCCCACAGATCTCAGCCTGAAGTTTTGCTGCAAGTATGGAGAGCTTCAGTGAGTGCCTGCACGGGGGAGCCAGCCAGAAGAGGGGCAGTGGGGCAGTGCTGGGATGTGCCATGTGAAACATTCTGGAGTTACCCCTGGTGCGGTGTTGCATGTGCCAAAGAATGCTACAATTCAGTGGTGAGTGATATATCCCCATACATCCTTAACATGCCACACCTAGTGCAGATCTATTTATCCACCCAGGTTTTTATAAGGTTGCCCACTAGCCTGGCATCTGAGCAGCCGATTTTGCAGTGCCTCTGTGTCTGGAAACTCTTGCATATCATTGCAATAGGCAAAGGCTAGTTCTGTGCATCAATCAAGATGCAAAGGCTGGTTCTGTGCATCACTCAAGATGCTTCTTCATAAAGAAGAGAGAAAACCACATTTAACTGAGTGGTTTTTTAGCATCTAGTGCTGACTGATGTGGACAGATGGGACCAAGAACTCTGTTGCATTTCCTTTTGCTTCAGAGAACTCACTGGTAGATCAGGCTTTGTCTTTTATAGATGATTTTGTTGGTCCCGATCCCTGTATATTCCTTAGAAGAATGTTTTTCATCTTTGCTATTATTCTGATGGGGTGGTCCAATGGGGTGACCTTCACTAATTCATGACAGGAGGAAGAAATTTTCTTACATTTTGTTATGCTGGGTGTTTCAATGAGAAAAATGACAATACCTGAAACAAAACTAAATGTGATAAGGTCAATGGCCATAATGCCATGTTGCCAGCAAAGTCCCTTGGTCTGCGTGCTCTTCAGCTTGCCAACACATCCTTGCTTTTCTCATTGTGAAATGGCAATGGAAATTGAACAAAATGTCAGTGGATCTGACCTTTGCAAGGAGTTAAAATTGATAACAGGAAAGTTGGAGACAGAGTAGTACTGTAGTAGCTTGCATCCCTTTACCTACTCCAGCAACCTGGACAGCTTCCCCTGTGCCAGTTTAAGATTTTAATCTGACAACTTGGAGGACTTGTTAAAGTCAGACTCCTAGACCAACAGTTATGTACAGCAAAATTGTTAAAAAATATGATGATGTTTCTTTAACAAGGTGAAGAAGTTTTGGAATTTTGGTTCAAGATAAGTGGTTTTGGGAGAGAAGAATTTAGGAGTCCCTGGTGTGGGGTTGTTTTTTTAGAAAAAAGTCAGTTCTTATCGTCTAATGACCGCTGAGAGGAGGAAAACTTGGGTGCCACAGGACTACTCTTTTTTAAAGACTATTCAGTAAGCAGGCAAAGAGATCAAATCAATCTCAGCTCCTTGTACTTGATCTAAAACAGAGTTGACTGCACCTACACCCTAATCCCTTTTTGTATTTAGATAAAGCTCCCTCCTGCAGCATATATGAGAGCAGTTTCTGAGACCCCTGGAGCCAAAGTCATTATTTTTGCATGAAGTATTTAATGCTAAATATAAATATTGAGAGAACTGAATTCCCAGGCCCTTCTAGACTTTACACTTACACTCCAGATCTTGCTTCACATCCAATTATTAAGAGCATGATCTTAAGTGAATAGAAAACTGATGATAGGAAGATGTTAAATCAAAGACAATTAGAAGACATTATTTTACAGTTAAAAGGAAAAAAAGCATTTTTGGATACAAAACAAAGAAAAATGGGGCACTTTAGCCTCTTATCAGACAGCACACTCCTGTGGGTCTGGAAGGGGGAAACACAACTAAGGAATTGACTTTCTGCAGTGATGATCTAAAAGTGGATTGAAGTTCCTCTGATGCACATTCATCAGTCTCCTTATTGTAATTCTCATGATTTATGTCCTCATAGTCATGATTACACGGTGAAAAAGTGATCTACAGCCCACATGACTCCAAAAAGCTCCATTCTTTGTCCAAGTCCAATCAAGTTTCATGGCAGGCAGTACTTTTGGTTTAGTATTCATTTAACATACGAGGCTCTGAAAATAACCCTTGTGGCTTTTGAAACCTCAGAGGTGAAGATAATGTTGCTTAAGTATTGAACAGCAGATTATCTCAGAAATCTTGTCATTGGTCACTCACAAGGGAGTTTAGCTTGAGTGAAGAATTGGTCAAATTGGTCAAAACAAGGTCAAATGTAATTTCTTGTGCAAAGTTCAGTACTCATGTGTACCAGAGCAAGTCTAAGGGAACTGCATGGGAGCCGTTTATAGATTTACTCTGGATTTACACTGTTGCATAATGGACAGCAGAAATTTGCCTCTCATACAAACGGCTAGCTAGTGAAATCCTCTTTGCATTTCTTTGACATGCATAGTAACAGCTAAAGTAGAGGTTGGCAAAATGTTTCCACTCTGTGTGTGAAATTCTGGCTCCACTGAAGTCAAAAAGAGTTTTGCCATTAACTTAATGGGGCCAGGATTTTACCTTAAGAGCTTATTTTCAGTTGCTTGTAACTTTCTGAAACTTGGAGCTACTGAGCTGCATTTTTTGCTGGTATTAGATCATCCAAACTGCAAATCAAACAAAGCAAACCTGTGAATTGCATTCACATTTAGCTGGTTTGCATTCACATATGTGTGGGTGCAACTGGTTGCAAACTGGTTAAAACAAAAAAATCCTAGACAAAAATTCTCCAGAATTTCTTTCTGTATTTAATTGAAATATCAAACCCTTAACAAAATTCTGGCTAGCTTTAATGAACAGTAACAATTTATGAGACAACCATTCAGCTGAATAGCTTATGGATATGTAAGAGAAGAAACGAGTAGCATCTTAGCTAGATGTTCTGCAGACTCAGAACATAAGTTTGAATAAAAAAATTTAAGCTGAATTTATTCAAAGATATAAATCAATTAGAGTATTTTTGTTACCACACTGCATGTGCAAATTAAAGCACTGCTCTTTTCTGATAACAATTCTGTAACAAATTAACCAACCATATTACATAGGTGATAGTTTCCCCCTATTTTCTTGAGTGGTTTTCCTTTTAATCTTTCTAGTATGAACAGAAAACTGTAACAATGATTGTGAAGGACTGATGCAGAATTACTGGGCTCGTATTATTAAAGAGTGTGAGAGATGATAGGCCTACAGTTTGTAACTGGAAAAAAAGGATCAGGCATCTCATATCACTACTTTAACTGAATAAACGGGATCTGTTGGAATTCAAGTAATTTTTGTCCCATTACAACTGCTCTGGATACTGTTTTCAGTGAGATTCAGAAGACATTGGAATCCCTTTCTTTAGTTTTTGTTGAAACCAAATCTAGAAGAGGATATGGAAATCTGTATACAATGTCTGTTCTATACATATTGTCAGATTATACAAACTTCCCAGGTATTTTATAATTCAAAGTTCTACAGAATTCTTAAAAGTAAATATTTCACGTCAAAGGCCTGAGATCTAACTTTCTGTCAGTACAGACAACTCTCCATCATCTACAGCCTCGTCTAAACTGATGAGATTTTTAGGGAAATCTCCCACCATTGTAGTAATAGGGACACTGCTTAAACTAACTGCTAATGTTTTAGTCCTCATGTCATCTAATCCTGCAATGGTGGGATATTTCCTTACAAACTTCAGTGTAGACAAGGCCATCACATCTCTTTCAAATGAAACTGTGGAACTCACATCATGGGGAATGAACTCACAAGGAGGTAGAGGAATCCACCAGTTTCTCTTTCTCAATTAACTTTTGTCCTTATTCAGTCCACATCTAAAGTATAGTTGTATTTAAAGCAGATAAACTGTTTGTTTAAGAAAGAGATGGAGGGGATACACACATATAAACCAAACAACAAACAAAACGTAAAATATAAAGTCATAAATGAAGAAAGCATTGACTTTTCCCTATGTGACGTAAGACCTCACAAAGATTGCATGCAGTGAAACTTTATTATCAACATTATAGACACAGAGCATTTTGGTTTTATGCTTCAGGTGTCTCTCATTCAGTTTTTGGCTGTTCCTTTAAACTATAGCTTGTTTCATTTTTATTCATCCTCTCCCTGCCCCTGCAAAAATATCAGCAGATACACTGTCCTTTGTCCCTATAGATCACACCTTTCTGTTTCACATTGCTTGGTTTTCAAATCCTGTTAAGGGCATTTCCTCAGATCACACCAAATCCATTTACTGAGAGTTATTATACCCTGAGTAAGCATGCCTGGGCTCATTTCTTCTCCCTCCATCCTCAGAATCAGTGTTCCTAGTCTGAGAATATTCAGTCTGTATTGCAGGCTTGTGCCATTTCCCCTAACAAAACTGCCTTCTGAGCTTTTATTAAAGAATATATGGTAAGTACGTAGCAAAACCTTCAGATTGCATAGCGAATTTCATGTGCACAAATATCTGGAGGAAACATTCCCTTTAATTTCCAGCCATTGTCTATTATCTTATGAATAAAACTAAGAATTCTTTTAATATGGCAACCCTTGCCTCCCCACCCCCAATAATTAGTCAATGTTAGGCTTGTGGCCAGCAGAGACTCAGAAGAGACAATGAGCATAAGTAGCAAAAGAGGGCTCCTCAAGCTTTCAAGCATTAAATGCAAAGATGAGACTAGTGCATTCTCTGAATGAGACAAAAACGTATGGAGTGTGGTGTAGGGTATAAGATGAGAATGGAGTTGCCTAACTAAGAGGAGCCTGGTAGGTGCAACACGTTAAAGATTTTAAAGATCATTTGGAAACTGGTGGAAGTCTCTCAGAAGAGGCATAATGCAATCTTAACACCTCTAATGAGCACCCCTGCTGTGGGATTCTGAAGCAGCTGAAAATGATATAAAGAGCGAGTAAGAAGATCAAAGACAAGAAAAGAACAGGAGTGGAGGCAGAGAATGACCAAATTATGTGTCCAGGGTTCTGTTTCTCCTTGAGATAACAGAGGTATCAAGTTAGAAATATCCCTGAAAGGGCAATAAAAAGCTTTGACAACCTGATTGATGTGGGCATTACCGCAAGTTCTGACATAAAATATGAGAGGCTGCGGGTACTTGATTTCTTTCCCAGGAAAACGATTAGCACAATGTATTTTGCCCAGATAGACTTGTGCATTGTTGTACTTGTGTTTTCCATAAAGTAATAAGAGTAGATGCCTTTATAGTGAAATATAACTATTTGTACCAGTTATTTTATATATGTATGCTGCTACGGGCATTTACATAAAAGCTTTTTAACAAACTTAATGGCTAGGCAGGATGTCAGTTCAACCAGAGGTGACACATCTGCCTTTCATATTCAGAAAGTTCATTAGTGATACTATTTATTTTAAGAAAAAGTTGTGGTTTTTGCTATTGACTGGTATTATCTATGCTGAATAAGAAACAAGCTTTGGTTTAGATTTCTGTAAGTAACCTTGGCTGCAGGAGTATGTATTTTCCTTTGAACAGATTGGATTCAAGTATTGAGTTGATAGGACACAATTTTGCTAGTCATTCATGTTTACTTGTATTTTCCAATTGGAAGAAGTTTCCTTTTGAATCATTGTACCTGCCAAGAGACCTGCATCATGGGCTTGGTGATCAACCAGTGCACGGATGCTCATGGCTTCAACTGTGCATCATAAATGGCACATTTGACCAAATGCTGAGCAGGTTCATGTTCTTAAGCACATTTTTTGCCCAGGAAATGCTGCCTGTCAGAAACTCCTTTGTTTCTTTCATTTCCTCCTATTCTTTTTTTGCAGTAGTCCCTACAGGCCCCTCATTAGGGATCAGGGCCCCATTTTGCTGGGCGTTGTACACCTGTGTAAAACAGGGGCAGGTACAAGGGACGACAAGGTGCAAGAGAAAAGTGGAGATGAGGTCAGGTAACTGAAAAGAGAAGTCTATTTGCATTATATAATAGTCTCAGTCATAGTAGTCACAGTTGGCCATCTGCCTCACCAGTTTCTAATTTTCTTTTTAGGAAATAGTGCCACATGCAATAGATGCTCATCTGATAGTGGTTCACGTAGGGCCTGATTCAACACTCACTGAAGTCAATGGAAATAACCCAGCTGATTTCAATGGTCTTTGACTCTAGTCCATAAAGATCAAAAGTGCCTTGCACTAAGTCAGCGGTGGGCAAATGCCTATGGGCCAGATCAGGTTTGCCAGGGTTAGCCCCTAGCAGGCCACTGCCACTATACATACCTATACCTCCGCAGATATAGGCAATTGCAGCTCCCGTTGGCCACAGATCACCTTTCCTGGCCAATGGGAGCTGCAGAAAGTGGTGTCCCAGTCCACACTGCTTCCTGTAGATCCCATTGGCCATGAATGGTAATCCATAACCAATGGGAGGCGCAGGTAAATATAGTGGCAGCAGCCTGCCAGGGGCTAACCCTAGTGAACTGCTGCTGTCTTATTGCCCATCCCTGCACTAAGTTCATTGGCTCCACTAATGCCTATGGCTCATATTAAATTAAATCAGCTTCTTACAGTGCCTTGCACTTTGCACTTGGTACAATGATTTGATTACCTGTTCCATCTATCTGCCTAGTTTTTATGAAGGAGTCACACCCCAAATTCACTTTGAGTTTTAAGTCAAATAGACATAAACTGTGTCTTATTGTCCTTGGTTATGTCTAAAACCCAAATGCCTCTGGTGATCCAGTGCAATTACAATTAATCTATCATCTGTCCCAAATCCTCTTTAACTTCCTATTGCTCCATGTAAAAGCCTTGTAGACTTAGGACACAGCTGGGACAACCACACAGAAATTTGTCAACTCTGAACTTTAAAAAATTCTCTTCAGCCTCCTTGTTTCTGTGATGGTTCCTTGCAAATCCAGTAGATGTAATAAGCAGTCAGGAGGAGGCAGGATTGTTAGGGGAGAAGGCATAGCACCCATCTCAAGAAAGGTGCTCAGATGTCTGTGTCATCTAGCATGCGCTGGATATGCTATTAGTATAATCAGTCCCTGTCTAACATTACATCCTGTCATACAAATATATACTCACTATTACACATAGTGTAGACATAGTCTCAGTTGGGCATAACTGGGTGAAATCCCATCTCAGAGCACTTAGCCGTTTCTTCACTAGATCCTGGCTTGCATGGTTGCTGAGCTGGTTAGTTATTGGACACGTTGGATTAGAATGACCAAATTTCATTACAGATATCTGTAGTCCCATCTATCTATCTAAAAACCAGTTGTTGCTTTATTTGCAAATATGTATGAAGGAGTCGACAGAAAGGTACCATGGCCTTCCACGAAACATTATAACATGTGAGTGTATAGCATTTGAAAGGGGAGTAATGGTTTTTGGGGGCTCAAAGTTGTAGTGGTGGCGTTTGGGGAAAGTGGAATGAACGACTGAAGTTTTTATGAAGAGGGGTAGGTGGACTTTTGGGAGGGTGATAAATGACAGGGAATTTTTGTGGGGTGAGGGTTTTCAAGGCAGGAAATGAAAGAGGAATAGAATCTACCTTACAGATACTTGTGAAGAGAAGGTTTTTTGTTTTTTGTTTTTGTGTGTGCAGTTTGTGTTTGCTTTGGAATGTGCCAGATTTCACCAATGAATTTCCTATTGAAAAAATGTTCCCCAGGCCTGATCCTTTTCCTCAAGGGCTACGTCTAGACTGGCATGATTTTGCACAAATGCTTTTAATGGAAAAGTTTTTCCGTTAAAAGTATTTGCGCAAGAGAGTGTCTAGATTGGCACGGACGCTTTTGCGCAAAAGCACTTTTTGCGCAAAAGCGTCTGTGCCAATCTAGACGCGGTTTTGCACAAGAAAGCCCCAATCGCCATTTTAGCCATTGGGGCTTTTTTGTGCAAAATGAATCTGAGCTGTCTACACTGGCCCTTTTGCGCAAAAGCTTTTGCGCAAAAGGACTTTTGCCCGAATGGGAGCGTCAAAGTATTTGCGCAAGAAGCACTGATTTCTTACATTAGAACGTCAGTGCTCTTGCGCAAATTCAAGCGGCCAGTGTAGACAGCTGGCAAGTTTTTGCGCAAAAGCGGCCGCTTTTGCGCAAAATCTTGCCAGTCTAGATGCAGCCAAGGTGTTCTACTGTACATCAGCTTGATTTGCTCTCCTTCATTTCTGCAAATTACTCATGGGGGGGTGGGGAAGCTGACCCTTTGAAGTGCAGAACACTTTCAACTTCTGTTCATTTAATGGGGGCTGAAGGGGCTCAGAATCATGTTGAATAGAACCCTAATTTGGGGGCTAGTCAAAAGACACTGGGAAGCACGTTGCACCTACCAGTCATGCCCTACCACAGTAGTTCTCCCAAACTACTCTTTAATTCTGTTCCAGAACAAATCTTCATCCATCCCCCATGCACAGAGTGGGTATACAGATAGCTGTCAGTCCCTCTTCCTATTTCCCCTGAGGAAGAGTTTGGAAGAGTGAGCTGGATTCCATTCTGACTCATCAACAGAACTGTTAACAAAATTCTGATTGCTTACCATCTTCTCTCCTCTGTTAGAACTCTCCTCAGATGCTTGTTTGTATTCCCAAAAGCTTCTCTTTTAACTATATTTTTGCCATATTTTATTATAGTTTTAAAAAGAGAAAAATGAAAAAAAAATCTCTTTTACTTACAAACAGAGCAAATTTCACACATAAGCCATTGAGACACAAGAAACGTGGAAGTTCATGGTGACATTTTTACAGAGTCCCTCTTCAAAACAGGACACCACTTTGCTTTCTCACAGGAAGGAATGTTCTATTAATATTTAAATGGCTCCCTTTTATAAGGAAAGGGCCACTGAAGAAGACAAGTTACAGAAAATAGGCTCATTGTTTTTCATACCGGACAGATGCAATTATTTTGCACATCTTCACATGATTTCCAGTACAATTGTCAGTGTTGTTAACTCTCACAACTTTATCATGAATCTCACAGTATCTGATGGTTTATTTGAAGCCCCAGCTCCTGAAATCATGTGATTCTAAGAAAATCTCCAAAAAAGTAAGTTTCTAGTTTTCATGATGATGATTAAAAGCTTGAAAATATGACTCAGAAAGGCAAATAAAAAGAATATTTTAAAATGTATTACAAATCTCATGATTTTTAGCTATTTTTTTTTATTTTGTGGCAGGCTAACATTTTTGTGAGCACTGGGGTCAGCAATACTGAATTCTGGCAATGAGACTGTAGAATACACCTGATAATGGTGTGACGCTGTGCCCCATATTCTTCATAGTGATATTGTTATGATGTGACTATTACATCATTTTATGTAAGATTGGTCATGTATTTTAGGCAAGACTGCTCATGTGCAATGTCACTGAAAAGGTTATGATTTGCTGAACATGATTATCCTGTTTGTGTGCATGTATCATTTTTGTACCTGAATTGAATGACTATATATCTGTATTTCAAAATGTAGTCATACTTGGGAATGCCCACTACACAAAATACTTTCATTCTAGATAGCTAGGTGGTAAAGGGCCTATTCAGGTCAATGAACCATTATGAAAAAACTATAAGACTTAGGAGAAACTTATTTCCCGTTTGGGGATCCTTCTTGAGAATGCTATAGACAGCTGAAGCGTAATGGCTTCCATGACTCTACAAAGACATGTAGAGACATGTCTCTGGACTCCATCTTGGGATGCCAGTGTTTTTACAGACTGGTCTGGGGACCAAGCTTTGAGACAAAGGGTTCCCACAATTCCAAAAGCAATAGAAGCTGCAGAAAAAGCAATAGAAGGCAGGGAGTGACATCATCTGGGGTTCTTCACTCCTCACCCAAGAAGACTCCTGGAAACACTTGAGGAACAAAGATTGAACTAGGAGGAAATGCTGGACCCAGTCTAAAGGGATTTTTAGCCTCTGAATGGAAAACCTGGGGATTTCCAAGCTGCCTGCTCAGGAATTGGGTCTAAGTCATCAAAGGAAAAAAAAATCACTAAACTTCAGTGAATTGTTTTTATTTACCACAATTAGATTTGGGCTTTGTAGAGGTTGTATGTGCAGCTTCTCATTTGGAGAGCTAAGAAACAAAAAGCTAGATTCATCAAGGAACAACAATTAATTATAGAGGGGATGTCTTGCACCATTACTCATGCTGCAGCATATGTGACTATGCAAAATGTCCACTCTACTCATGGAGTAAGGTGAGAAAGGGTAGCAGAATTATAATTAATAATATTTAGCAGAAAGCGTATTATTGCTTGTGGGGAGGGAAGTGAGAAATTTGTTATTAGCTGAGTGATAATTGGCAGTAAGTGAAGGTTTGCTATGCCAGCAGATGTTGCTTTATGACTACATTAATGTTAATGATCCCCTCCTGCTGCATGTGAAGACTATTTAACCAATTTCTATCTCACTGTATAGTTTGTGTGAAGTTTGAGTGCCTGATGTTTTTCTTAGTGTGACCCAAGTGTATCTGGGTATTTTGTATAGATGTTCTGTAGATAATTTAGCAGAAGTTGCAATTAGTACATTCCATTTATAAACTATTCCTTTTGCAACATCTAGTTACATAGCGCGAGATCCTCAAAGGTAACTGAATGATGAAATGAGTGGAGGTTAGGAACCTTTGGGGATCTGGGCCATAGGGATCAAACATCATAAATGAAAGATTGAAGGACACGACTTAAGAATAGCAGCTCTCCTGGCTACAAATCTTTCTTCAGGTTTAGCTAACATGTCCACGATTGCTTGTGTGACTGCTGATAATGGTAACTGGGGCCCAAATGTTTATTCTTTTATTGTTGAAATCTCTCTGTAAAGAATTTTCAAGCAATCTCAAGCATGGGCTGTAACGAGTGTTAAAACAGTGTTCACTGGAGCAAGGTATACACTGGCAAACCAATGTCAGTATTAAAAAGGCAATCAGGAGGTAAACCAGTGGCAACTGAAGAGTTTGAAGTCATCTCATATTTGCTTCACTCCATGATTTGATTTTTGTTGTGACTCTATATTCATTTTTACTGTGTTATTATTCATGGATCTGGCACTGCAAATGCATATGATGCCATATATCTATTGCTATTACTAATGATTAATTTATATTGTACTAACAGGTAGAAGCCTTAGTCAAGGATCAGGACCAGTATGATGTTGATGGAGTCTCACATAAATTAGGGATATAAGATATCAATTAAGTGAATAATCGTGTAACTGCATCAAAATTTTGCGGTTACATGATTATTTGATAGTCTGCAGGGGTAGGGCCAGCAGCCAGTGCACTCCTGGCCCTGTTCCCAGGGACAGCTATGACACCCCACACAGCTGCCTCTGTATCAGAGGCAGCAGCACAGGGTAGCAGGCGGGAGCAGGTCCATGAGGGGAGCCAGTTTAAAAATCAGCTTCCTGCACAGACCGTCTCCTGTCTGCCACCCTGCACTGCTGACTCTGATACAGAGTCAGCAGTTCAGGGCAGCAGCAGCCCCTGTCCATGGGGGGGCCAAAGCTCCCCACGGACAGCGGTGGTGCCGGCATCCCACAGAGCAGCCTTTGTCTGTGGTGAGCCTGGGCCCACAGAGGACAGAGGCTGCTCCATGGCAGCATCCCCGGCTTCCCTTCCATGCTGTTGCATCTGATAGAGAGGCAGCAGTGCAGTGGGGAGGGGTGGGGAAAGCAGCTCCATGTGAGCTGATACACACGGGGAGCTGGCTTAAAAGCTGGCTTCTCACGTGTACTGGCTCCCACTTGCCCCTCTCACCCTCTGCACTATCAGAGGCAGCAGTGCAGGGTAGGCGGCTCTGTGGATCCAGTGTTTGTGGGGTGCTGGCTTAAAAGCCAGCTGCTCATGAGCACAGGCTCCCACCTCCCCCTTCCCCCGCCTCACTGTCTCTGATACAGAAGACAGAAGCTGGATGGACGGAATGAGGATAGGCACTGGGGGTGAAGGGGTTGAGGGGTGGAGCCATCCTGTTCATAAAATGATTTGGGGTGGCCACCCCAAGCCCTGTGCTTTGGGGAGCCCAGTGGTAGCCACCTCAACTGTCCTATGTACAGAACCCAAGGGATTACCTGGGGGTCTGGTGCGGAGTGGTAGGGGTCCCTTCCATTCACTACAGTGGTGGGAGCCAGAGCAGCCAGCACTTGCTCTGCTCTACCCAGCCACTCTCTCCTGGCCCACTGCATTCAGCTTTTCTGCAGTAGCAGGAAGCAGAGTGCCCAGGCCCTGGGCTGCTCTACTTCCCATCGCTACAGAGAAGTAGAGTACAGCAGGCCAGGAGCGAGCAGCAGAATGGAGTGGAGCAGAGCAGGCTGCCAGGCCATTCTGGCTCCCGCCTCCATGGTGAGTGGATGGGTGAGGTGACCCCTGCTCTGCCCTGTGACAGGCCTCCAAGTAATCCTGTGGCTCATGTTGCTCAGGGGAGGTGATAAAAGGGCAGAGCAGGGGCAGGAAAGGGCCAGAGCAGGAGTGAGGCTTGGAGGAAGGGGTGGAGCAGAGTCTGAGCAAGTCCTGTGGTGGAGGGGTGCCCTGTGCCTGGGGCACTGGGGGGTTGCCCCAGGGCCTGAGCCCCTAAGGATGACCCTGTTGAGGGGCCAGGCCATGGGGATGGCCCAGGGTCTATATCCTCTGGAGAACACTCCCTTTCAGAACTTGGAATTGGACTTTCCTCTTCTGTTAGCAAATAACTGTGAAACCCTTGGTAAACTCTTATTTCATTCCTCTGTAGTGCAGTTTCACATAAAGGTCAACAGCCTACTGCTATTACCAGTTAGTCTGTTACCTGAAATGGTAGAGGTATGGCTGTAGTTCTAAGGACCTAAACCTACTGTTGATTTATGTAGGATTCACATATAGATGGCACATGTTGGAAAATATATCCTTCATTTTGCTTTTCCTAAAACTTAGGAAATTATATTTAACAAACCAAACCCTACTTTAGAAGAATGTTAAGGTTGCAAAGTCAAATTGAAAATCAGGAGATACCAAATTAAGATCGCCTGTACTTCTAAATAACGGCAGTATCTTGTTTTCAACAGGTTTCCATCATGTGTTGTCATGTAATTGTGTTACCTCAGTACTTTCATGGGTTTGTAATGTTTGCCGTCATGTTTCTTTGCGTAACAATTTTAGAAGAAGCACTGTTTATAGTATGTTGCTAGTAGATCCTAATGTGAAACTACATTTTAAGGTCTCTTAGCTTTACATCCTGGATAAAATGAAATTTTTAGATTTTGTAAACCTGTCCTTATTACTTCTGGAATTGGTTTGATAATGAATTAAATTGGTACTGTGTGGCCTTCACATGTTGTTTGATAAATGTTCCATTTTAATTAAGAAGTAGCTAATGGGTAATTAATAGAGAGGATTACACACTTAGCTAATTTGATGATTTTTAAATGTTTGTTGGATTAGAATGTACAGGATCACATAAATCATTATTAGGGGTTTCTTAATAAGCTGAAACCTCAATTTACTCAATGTCAATCAAAACTGGAACTGATGACATTTCTCATCAATCCACTGATACCTATTCCTCTAGCCCTCTTTTGCTGCTTTCGGAAGAATTGAGGCATATTCTAGAATATCCATTGACAAACCAACTAAACTGATGGCACCTATGAGCACAGATATGAGATGTAACAGCAAACACACTGAGATCTCCAAAGGATGTGTCACTGCATAGTGGACATCACACATTTTCCTTCAGTTTCTGAACACAGTATATTTTACACCTAAGAGGATAAATGTGTAGCACTTACCTACCATGGTGGTTTTTATTTTCAAAGCACATTCTAAATGTGAACTAATCTTCACAGTAGTTTTGATAAATAAGTATTATACCCATTGCATAGGTGAGGAAAAAGGCATGGAAGCATGCTGCCAAAGGTCACAAATGGCAGAGATGAGGTTAAAACTAAGATGTTCTCATTACAGCACTCAGTTCACTCTCTGACTCTGGCTTTCCCTCCCATGAGAGAATGGAAGGTCAATATTTTGCACTATATAAGCTGTAAAGGCTACAAGGGAACATCACCAACATCACTATGTTACGCCCCTGAAAGGAGAATTTCTCTGATTAGACTGTGGCATGGAAAGCTCCCTCAAGCATTTGATGAGTTGTGAGCATATTGTTATGGAGGTTTCCATTATGGATTTATAGTATGGCTGTAAAGCGTTTTAAAAAAATTGTGTTTAATCTAATTTTAATGGCATCATTAAACATGAATAGAAAAGCATTTTTTAAAGTATATTGGGTGTTTCTTACCTTTTTAAACAAATACAACAAAGAATAACATCTGCACAGTACTCACCTTATATTATTTTATTAGAAATATTTGCACTGTAAAAAAGATAAACAAAAGAAAATATTTCAATTCCGCTCATACAAGAACTTCAATCTATTTATTGTGAAAGTAAAATTTAAAGTATATCAATAATGACACTCAAAACCGAAACAATGTAAAGCTTTCAGACAATGTTTCAACGAGAAATTCCAGGACATCTTGAAGATCCAGACTAGTGCCTTCCCTCCTATCTAGGAAGAAGTTTGAATGAGCTTCTTTCAAGAAGCAGGATGATGACCTTGTGCACTTCTTCCCTTCTGCTCTTCTCACCATTCTGCTAATTTCTATGGAAATGAGGCTTCCATTGTTTTGCCTCTATCTCTTTGGAGAGGGGCGCTAGTGCCTTCCCTCCAGTTTAGTTGGTTTGCTTCCAGACTGTTAAGCAGAAGAGTAGGGACTCCTCCTAGTCCCTCCGCCAGTGTTAAGACCTCCATTTCACCAGGCTATTCCTCCCCATTGTGGCAGAGGCTTTAAGAACAGACCTGGCTGTAACAGGGCCTTCATGGCTCACAGCTGAGAACACCAAATTTTAGTCATACCGCAGAGAAATAAAGCCAATACACCTCAAAATGTTGGTGGGCATTGTGCCAGAAGATATATCAAAGCAACTGCAAAGAGGGAAATTCTGTTTCACCACACTGGCTAACGAGATGTCATAAAAGCAGTTCCTGAAGTATTCATAGCTTTGTTTCACACCCTGAAACACTGAATTCAGAGATGAGTGGTTCTGTGCAACCAGCCTCATCAAAGAAAAGGTTCTTTTGAGCCTCTCTAAGGACCAGCCACACACCCAAGTTAATATACAATTCACATCTTACCCCAAAATTACCCTGTGGCCAATCCTGTAGAAAGAAAGCATAGAATCAAATGAAATAAAATCTTAAATGATCCAAATTGTACCATAGAATCTGTATGGGTAGTAATTCCATGCTCAGATAATTTGATCACTGATCAGCTTGATGATAGTGACTGTGAAATGCTTAAGAAGATTGGAGAATCTATAAAAACAAAATACTCAGTAATAATGGGGATTTCAATGTCCCTATATTGACTGGGTACAGGTCACCTCAGGACAGGATGTAGAGACAGTTTCTTGACATCTTAAATGACTGTTTGTTAGAGTAGCTAGTCCTGGAACCCACAAGAAGAGAGACAATTCTTGATTTATTCCTAAGTGGATCATAGGATCTAGTCCAAGAGGTGAATATAGCTAGACTGCTTGGCAAAAATAACCATAATTTACTTACATTGAACATCCTTGTGGTGAGGAAAACACTCCAGAAACCTGACACTGTACATTTTAATGTCAGAAAGGGGGCTAGATAAAAATGAGGAAGTTAGTAGAATAGAAATTAAAAGCTACATTGCCAAAAGTGAAATCTCAGCAAGAAGCATGGAAACTTTTAAAAGATATCATAATAGAAGCCCAACTTAAATATATACCCAAATTAAAAATTGTAGTATGAGAACCAAAAAAATACTACCAGGGCTAAATTAAAGAAAGTAAAAGAAACAGTGAGAGATAAAAATGCATCCTTTAAAAAGTGGAAGTTAAATCCTAGTGAGAGAAATAGAAAGGAGCATAAACTCAGGCAAATTAAGTGTAGAAATATAAATAAATAGGAAGGCCAAAAAAGAATTTGAAGAACAGCTAGTCAAAGACTCAAAAAGTAATACAAAAAAATGTAAAGTACATCAGAAGCAGGAAGCCTGCTAAACAACCAGTGGAACCACTGGACAATCGAGATGATAACAGAGCACTCAAGCATGATAAAATCACTACAGAGAAACTAAATTAATTATTTGCATTGGTTTTCACAGCTGAGGATGTGAGGGAGATTTCCAAACCTGAGCCATTCTTTTTAGGTGGCAAATCTGAGGAACTGTTCCATTAGAAGGGATTTTGGAACAAACCGATAAAATAACAGTAATAAGTTATCAGAACCAGATGATATTCACTCAAGAGTTCTAGAGTAACTCAAATGTGAAATTGCAGAATTACTCACTGTGGTTTGTAACCTATCCTTTAAATCAGCTTCTGTGCCAAATGACAGGAGGATAGCTAATGTGATGTCAATTTGTAAAAAGAACTCCAGAGGTGATCCTAGCAGAGTCCGATAAGTCTGACTTCAGTACTGGGCAAACCAGTTGAAACTATAGTACAGAACAAAATTATCAGCTATATAGATGCACTTAATTTATACTTGGTAGGGAAAATTCAATATGATTTTTGAAAAGGAAAATCATGCCTCACCAATCTATTAGAATTCTTTCAGGGGCTCAACAAGCATGTGGATAAAGGGGATCCAGGGGACATAGTGTACTTAGATTTTCAGAAAGCCTTTGACAAGGTCCCTCACCAAAGGCTCTTAAGCAAAATAGCTGCCATGGGACAAAAGGGAAGGTCCTTTCACAGTAGCCTTCCAAGAAGAGTAATAGGGGCAAAAAACTTTGTTTCAAAACTGAGCTTGATAAGTAGGGCTGTGAAGTGATTTAAAAAATTAGCTACAATTATTTCAAGGCTAAATTCCAATAACATTGATGTACTTCAAGCCTGCAGTACCATTTACACACTACACAAGCTTTTGCCTCCAGTTCATATGCTACAGATAACCCAGTGACAGCAAATGAAGCTTGCCAGCCATGAAAGAATATGCTTACAGAGTTTCAGGATGGCTACAAACCCATGAATCAAAGTACAACAGCTTAACCAGTGCTATTGAAAAATGGGTAACTATGAACTACAGAGCACTTACCATGGAAAATGACTGAGGTCTAAAAGGTGCTATACAAATTGCATCTTCTAATCAGACATACCCTTGCCTTCTCCAGGAAACATTGAACCATGAATGTATGATCTATGTCACAATGAGAAGAGTACAAAGTTGGAGCTTCTGAAAAATACACTAGCTTTACTGGTGATCACTGGGCATCCTTGAGCAATCACAGCTCTCTTGGAATCCTAGTACACCTGATGGATACTACCTGGACAGTGCAGCCATTTGCTTTAATAGTAACACATTCTGAAGAGAAACGTCATGCTGAAACAGTCATAGGGCATTTTTTGGATGTTGTGAAAGGATGGGATATTCAAGAAAAGGTAACAACAATTAGTACTAACAGTGTGATCAAAACTGCAATTCATCTTGATTAATTTTTTAAATTGTGATTAATTTGTTTTGTGTTAATTGCTGACAGGCCTAATTTGTACACTGCTATCCCAATTCACTTGTGTCCTTTTCAGAGCAGAAGGAATTCCTTGATATCCCCTGTAACTCTTTCTGATCAATCAGTGTGTCAGGAACATAGACAAAATAGGCTACAAATACCTTGCTGTACCTCCCCCAATTAACCAATTCTGGAGCTGATAAAAAGCCCTTTCAAGTATGTTTTAGTCTTTCTATTGACTTAAGATCAGGTATGCTCAAGCCTTAAATTCTAAAGTAGCATATAGAAAGGTGATTCATTCACACCAGGTTGTATCGTTAGGAATAAAGGCAGGAAAATACGGAGAAAAATTAAGAAAAGAAAAACATAAAACACAAACTTTAACCCTAGCAGTAATTATGAACTCAAAAGAATCGGGTTTTTCTCTTTTGATCAGTACTTGTTACTGGATTGTTCTTATCTTCACTAACTTTGGCTCTAGTATGAGCCCTAAAGCTTTTCTTCTTTAGTATATTGTACACCCTTGATTCTCCAGGCATTGAGAAGGATCACCCAATTCAACGATCATCTTTCCTAAAGCTCCCTACAACCAGTAAGTAAACTTCAACCACCCCCTTCTGTCAGAGGACAAACTCCCTTCAAGAAACTGATTTTCCTGCTCTCCACTGTAGAATACTTGAATAAGAAAGTAAACAGAATGCTCTTCAGGAAGTTACCATAGTTACTAGTGATGCTTTAGTGTTGTCTGAGATTAAATAGAAATGGGGGGAAATTACAGTGAGAATTTGTATGCCAAAGTTTATCATCCTTCCATAACTCAAAAATTGCTGAACTGTTTACCTACAATTTTTCCAAAACATGAACAACCTGGAAAGAAATTAACTGTAGTGTTTGTGACTTAGGAACACTCAAATTAGAAAACACTTTATTCTACTTTTAAAGATGCAGCAAATAAGAAATAAGAAGAGAGAATTAAAAATGGAAAGATGTGGAAGTGCAAATAACTGCTTTGGATAATGGCATTGGGTGTAATGCCCAGATACTCTCAGCAGTCTATTTTCTTGTTAACAAGAATTGGCAATGTCCTAGTTCTTTTAATTTGGAGTCAAAGAAAAACACCAACCTCAGAGTTAATTCTGGAAAATTACTCCAGGCCTCGTACTGGATAAAAAGGAGGTGTTTTGTTGCCTTCAGTGTCAATTCAGTAGTGGTCTTAGTCTGAATATCTGGGATGGAGCAAATCATGTTCTATAAAAAGAAAGTACAGCCGGTCCCCGACTTACAAACGCATCGACATACGACCAGCCACACTTACAACCAGCCTCCCATTAAGCGCGGCCCCAACTTACAAATAGTGATCCGCGCTTACGAACAGCACGGTCCCATTGAAATGAATGGGGTCTGACTTGTGAACATATCGAGTTACGACCAAGTGCTTGGAACGTAACTCGTTTGTAAGTCGGGGACCGGCTGTACGGAGAAAAGAATTCATTTGAACTGCCCCTAAGATCATACGTGAGGAGAGAAGGCAGAAGAAGGACTTGATTCGGGATGGAGCTTGAGAATTCTCTACTTGATTTGTTATAAGGAAGTAACTTCTATTCACATCTGACTTAGGGATCTGAAAAAAGTCTTCAGAGATCATAGTGGGAACAGTGGAGGCTAAGTTATGAGAATATAATAATAGGAAACCTTTGATGAGAAACACTTGGGAGCCTACTGAAGCTTAATAGGCCTGGGGAGCAGATGCCTTTCATTTACATCAATTGCACTGTTACTCTGGATGTGCTTGGATACTGTCTATGTCATAAAGGGGCTGACACATTTCCTTCTTGTTACATGCCTCAGTTTGAAAACCATCGTCCTGTCTCTGGCCATGCTGAAAATCAGTTTTGAGCAGAGAGAGATCGAGGACAGCTTCTGGCATTTGGCCTCAGCATTGGATACACTACAGTTATAAACCAACTGAGAGTTTGGAGAAGATAAAGACAAAAGAAACAGGACTTCACTAGAATTATCTTTTAAACAGAGGTGAGCAGATGTACCCACTACTACTGAAGAATACTATTCAACTTGATTTTAGCTAGCTTTGCTCATGTAAGCTGTATCCCCAAACTGCGTACAGGACTGTTTAATGCAGATCTGAAAGAAAATGATAACTGAGATTAAGAGAAATTAAAAGTCTTCTGCAAGGGAGAAAAGATGGGTATGGTTCACCACTTGACATTATTCATGTTTTACATTGATGTAATACCATGGAAATCAGTGTAAAACTGGAGTAACCCAGTAATAATTCAATCCCATGTTAAATGAGATTTGAAAAGAGATGGAGAATTAGTGAGCCAGAGAGACACAGAGATAATAGCAGTGAATTTGACATGGACATTTAGTATATACAGTAGATTCATAGATTCTTAGATCCCAAAGCCAGAATGGACCACTGTAATAATCTAAGATGCCCTCCGGTATAACTCAGGCCATGGAATTTTTCCCAGATAATTCCTGGAATAGATCTTTTAGAAAAATATCCAATCTTGATTTAAAAAGTCACAGCAATGGGGAATCCACTCTGAACTTTGGTGATGTGTTTATGCTACGCTATCGAAAATTAGTCAGAATTCAACCCCCTATCTTTGCTTTCTGATATTGAGATCATCTTATTAAATGATCCATTAGACAAAAAGCCAAGACTCAACTCTTAGCTGAGACACACAAGAGGTCAAATAAGAAAGCTGAGGCCTATACAAAATTAAGAAAAAGAAATAATGTATAGAAATGAAACATGCATTAGTCATGTCACAGATTTAGAATCAAGCATTTATTAGAAAAAAGATGAAACAACCTTAGACGTCAAAGAAATTCCTGTAATTTATGTGGTAACTGTTGATAGTCTTAGTGAAGGAGAAACCTATGGGGAAAAAAGGAGATAAAAGAGATTATGTGAAAGATGCAAAATTATTGGGATCTTTTTATTCCCAGATATCATCACAAGCACTTGACTATATTGCTTCAGTTAACAGTAATGTAAAGTCTAGTAGAATTATGTTAGAATTAGCTGAGGAAAAGGTTTTAAAGCCTACAATAATATCTGGACCTAAAAAGGGTTTAACTCACTCACCCTAGACATAAATAAAAATTAAGAAAAGTTGTGCTGAGAATTTGCTTGCAATAGCCAGACGTTACTAATCCCACAGCTCCGGCTTGACCACAGTGATGCTCTGGGCTCATTCTCAAAAGACAAGCTTGTTCTGCTGCTGACAGAGGCAATTATGCCGATCTCAGTTCCCAGTGGAAGCAGCAATACAGACCACTGAAAAGTTAAAAATGAGCATATTTTCTTTCTTTTTCTTGATTGCAAAGAGAACTCAGTGTGCTCAAGAAAACGTCTACACTGCCATGTGCGCGCTGTGCTTTTGTGCAAGAGCGCCCATGGCAGTGTGGACGCTCTCTTGCGCAAGAAAGCTCTGATGGCCATTTTAGCCATAGGGCTTTCTTGCGCAAGAAATCCCTGCCGAGCATCCACACTGCCCTCTTGCGCAAGAGCTCCTGCACAAGAGGGCTTACACCTGTTAGAAAAGAGCGTAGCTCTTGTGCAAGGAACCCTCTCTTACCACGCTGTACTGTAAATTTCCTTGCGCAAGAGCGGGCGGGCAGTGTGGACGCTCTGCGGATTCTTGCACAAGAACGGCCATATTTGCGCAAGAAGCCGCGAGTGTAGACATAGCCACTGTGTGTGGTGGCATTTGTGAGAGCAGAACAATTCTGAAAATGAGGCCATTTATATTAAGATGCCTATGTAGGGTTTTACCCATTTCTAGATTCCCACTTTTGAAAATCTTGACCAACATTCTTTGTGAAATCTGTATCATACAGAGCTCTACCTGTGAAATGAAAGGAAAAGTACTGCGGTGAAGGAACCGTAAGCCACACAGAGTGAGTCCTTGCTACAGATATAAAATCACACTTTATTGCCATAAACCTACACTGTGACTTATTATGAGAGATGTTCCCTGCTCTAAAGGGCTCATAAGATAAGACAGAGTTCATCAAGAGGAGGTACACAGGATCTGGAGAGTACAAAAAGGTGGGATTTACAAGTGAATTTTGAAGGTGCCACAAGAGGGACTGCTTGGATTGGCAGTAGAGGAGACAACCTTTTATAAGATGCAAAGGAGAGACTGAGAGAAGGAGAGGAAAGGAGAAAGACTGAACAGACTGGGAGGAATGCACCAACAGAGGCGCTTCAGGAGAAAATGAGGATAGAGGTGTTGGATGGATCTGTACTGTACATAAAAAAGCTAGTAGATATAGGTGGTTTTAGTTTAGCTAATGTCTGTAAAATCATTTTCGTCCAACATATCCATTCAATCGGAGGCTTAACACAGAACAGACTTTGGAAAATAGATTTATTTGCTGGTTTCTTGTCCAACTGAGTTTAGTTCTGTCTTTGAACTTCATAACTAATCCTATTTATTTGTGTTCCCTATTCCAGCAGTTCTGACTGAGCATCTCTTCAGACCCCTCACTAGCTACTCATCACCAAGAACAGCAATTGTCTGCATAACTTCTGAAGAGAGTCTTTTCACACAGACTTCTTCACTTTGCTAAGTCATCCCCACATTTGCTTTTGATCCGATGAATCACTTTATGCAACAGGCAGAGCCTGATATGGATTATATTGCCCCTCGCGTCAAGCTAAGTGACGAGACATTTGTCTTTGTAGATGGCAAATGGGTGAGTGAGACCTACAATCAGCCACCCTTTGCTTATCAACAGAAACATTTCAGCAAGAAGATGCAGAATGACTGGACTCTCTGGGAGGAGAACAAAACACTCTGGGAGGAGAACAAGGCTCTTCGGATTGAAAACAAAGCCCTCCGGGAGGAGAACAAAGCTCTCCAGTGCCTACGGACACAGAACAAAGCCATCCAGGTTATTTATGATGACACCCTCCAGCAGGTTCTCCAAAAGGAGCACAATCCCTTCCCAGTCTTCCAAGAAAGGAACATAGGCTTCCAAGAGAACAAGGCCCTTCAGATTGTTCAGGAAAAGAATATGGCTTTAGAGATACTCCACAAGGAAAACAAAGCTGTCCCAGTCTTTCAGAAGGAGAACAAAGCTCTTCCAGTCTTTCAGAAGGAGACCAAAGCTGTCCCAGTCTTTCAGAAGGAGGCTGAAGCTCTTGCACTCTTCCAGCAGGAGACCAAACCTGTCCCAGTCTTTCAGAAGGAGGCTGAAGCTCTCCCATTCTTCCAGAGGGAGACCAAAGCTGTCCCAGTCTTCCAGAAGCAGACCAAAGCCACCCCAATTGAGGAGGAGAGCAAGGATGATGTCCCTGCCTTCCAGGAGAACAGCAAAGGCAACCTGGTCCAAAATGATATCAAGGCTGGTCCATCCTTCCAAATGAAGAGTAATGCTGTCCAGGACATTTGGGAGGAAAGCAAAGCTGTCCCAGCCCAGGAGGAGAACAATGTTGCCCCAGGCATTCAGGAGGAAAATGTGGCCCTCCAGGCTGTCCAGAAGCTAAACCAAACCCTACAAGCTCTGCTAAAAGAGAACCAGGCCCTTCTGGAAGAGAAAAAGGCAATCCAGATTCTTCAGGAAGAGAACAAAGTCTTCTGGGACGAGAACAATCAGTTAAAGCTGCAGCTAACTGTAATGAAAGGCACAGTGTCAGAGATTATGGCCCGGATGGAAATACTGCAGAAGGAGCTCAATTCCCTTTCTCCTATGCAGCATAATGAGATGAGGAAGCCAGACGGGTGCTGGTAAATGAATATCAACAAGGAGAAATATGCAGCATGGTACTAAAGGCCTGCTAGTTAACATTTGATGAAAAAGCTCTCTCCTTGTTTCCAATAAAGTCCTGGGAGGGATTCAAAACAAACAAACAAACAAACAGATGGGGGTATTGATTTATTCTGAGGCTTGCATGTAATGCTTTATCTTCTTGTGTCCTCCCATGAGAACATGCATATTGGTATGTGTCATGAAGTTGCCCTGTCAGCCATATTTTCTAGATTCACATGAGCAAAAATTTTATCTGATGATAGATTTTTAGCTCTGAGGAGCTCATGGGATTACCAACCAACTGCTGTTTTAATTGTAACTCTAAGGATAAAGAATAAGGCCTAAACTTTGAAAAGTGGCATGTGCTTTGGGCACTAACTATGAGATGCCTTAAAGAGTCTTGTTTTTCAGAAGATGGCTGCTCACCACTTTCTGAAAATCAGGGCTCTTCCAGGAATTTCTAAATATAGTTGATAATGTCCTAACTCAAGTATTTCATTTAGCATAAGGGAATTTTATCTCAAATCTCATTTTGATAGCCGAAGAATGGATCATGGTACTAAAAATTAATGGTAACATAGGTATAAGTGATCATGACTTACTCACATTTGTAATGTTCAAACAGAAATAAAGTTCAAACCAGTTTATTTTTATATATAAATTAAAGGGGTATTTTAACAAAGATGAAAACAATTGCGGGCCAAATTAGCTGGGAGAAAAAAAATAATCAGAAAATAGCCTGCTTTCATAGGACACTACTGAGAGTATCTAATTTAAGAAAAACTGCTTAGAAGCAGGGCTTCCACAGTCCAGCATTGGGGATCCTTCACTTACAAGGTACTCCAAACCAGACCAAAAGAGAACTTCTGTCTCACCACACTGGCTAACAAGAAGTCATACAAGCAATTCCCTCAAACACTCTAGTTCTCCTGCATCATCAACAGTACTACTTCTTACAGGGACGTTTGGTTATGAAAACCAGTCTCATCCAATAACAATCTCATCTCAACCAGTTATTCTTCGATCCCAAAGGACCAGCCTCCCTCCAGATTAATATATAACTTAGAATCTTACCCAAAAATCATGCTGTTGCCAATCATTTAGCATCTAAAATCTAAAGGTTTATTCACAAAAGAAAGAAAAGTGAGTGTTAGAAATGATTATGGGACTCAAATAGACACAATTACAAAGTTATTTGGTTCAGGCTTGTAGCAGAGGTGGAATATACTGCTGGGTTAAGTCAAGTCTCTGGAGTACATCCACAGCATGAATGGGTCATTTAGTCCTTTGTTTAGAGCTTCAGCTTGTAGCAAAAATCCTCCAGAGGTGAAAAGCAGAATTGGAGACAAAAAGGAGGGGTTTCTAGGACCTTTTATATATTCTACCATATGGAGGGCATCCCATGGTTCTTGCGGTAGAAAAGAACAGCAACAAGACAGTTTTGGAGGCAGCTGGGCAAGTCAGTTCTTTGCAGGTGAATGCAACTGCCCCCATGCTAGTCTGAACCTTCACAGGGAGGCTTATGCGATGTGGATCGGCAACCCGCAAAGTGAGTCAATTATTCTTCAATAGGCCATCCAACTTGAACAGTCCCTTCACAATATGCACACCAAAAGCTTCACTAGTGCTACTCAGAGTCAAACCTATTGAAATACAAGTACATAGCCAACACTCATAACTTCAAATACAAAAATGATACAGGCATGCAAATGACATAATCATGACCAGTGAATTATAGGTTTTTCATAGACATCTCGCTTGGCACACTTTGTTCAAGATTAGCTGCAAATACACAACAGTGGTTGCAACCATGATCTATATGGTCATATTTTAATCAGATAATGTCACAATCGATATTACTGTAAAGTGGCCATTTTCACAAAACTGAAAAAAAATGTCAGATCAGCTGGGAGAAAAAAATTAATCAGAAAAATGTGAATTATAATTGAGAATCGCTAACAATAATTTACAAGATGCTCAAAAATCTACAATCTCATAATCAAGGAAGTAGGTTGAACTGGTAAAAAATGATCTAATTTAGAGGGGAAGTAAAGGTAGCTAAAAAATAAAAAAAAAGGAAGACATGGTAGTTGATAGTAATGAATATATATCACAATCAAGGAATTATAAAATATTGATAAGGAAAGCCAGGAGAAACTAGGAGAAATCAATGGCCAACAGATCTAAGGACAATCAGGAGGCATTTTTAAAGTGTTTGGAACAAAAAGAATCCTGACAATTATATTGGTTCATTATTTAATGGAAATTACAGAATTATCAATAATAATGCAGAAAAGGCACAAGTATTCAATACATATTTCTGTTCTGTGTTTAGAAAAAAGCAGCTATTATGATAACACTCTTTCTATTCCATTAGTATCTTGGGAGGAAGTTAAACAGAAATAACTAAAGTGAAACATTTTTAAATCAGTAGGTACAGATCATGGTGTATTCTGTTTTTGAATGACAAAACAAAGCTATATCAGGGTGTTGTGATTCTTTAGAGGGAAACGTTTCATAAGAATTGACATGGTAAATGAACCTTGTCTCTGATGCAATGTTCTGTGAAGAGCTGGAGGAGAAGGGCTCTCAAACTATCTTAATAGTTCAGGACAAGAAGTGAAGAAAATTTCTGTCTAAAGCTGAATGAGCTGTTCAGTGTATAAGCTAACATTTACATTTAGCAAATCATGCAACAACAACAACAACCAGAAAACTCACAAATGTTTGTGGAAAACCCACTGGAGCCAGTAGAAAGACTCCTGTTGACTTTGGTGCACTTTGGATCAGACGTCTATTGAAAGATCTTTGAGACAAGTATGTTATCTTTTATTTGCCTGAAAAGGACCATGCATATTTATAGATCTATATAAATATTCACAATGGGCTAGATCCGGATGTCAGTTGGGCTAGTGGTCTGGAGCTAGACTCTGGTGTACAAGATGTGATTCTTTAGGAGTAGCCTGTGAGAGCCAGGCTACATCTAGGCTGCAGGCTTCTTTTGGAAGAAGCTTTTTTCAGAAGAGATCACTAAGAGAAAAACTAAGACCACACACCTGAAGATTCCTCCCTGGCATCCAGCAAGGCCTGGGAGGCATCCTGGCTCACAGGCACTGGCTCCAGAGACAGGACATGTGTGGCCTCCCCTGAGCCTGGCAGCTGGATCCCACCCATGCTCAGGGGCTGCCTGCTGTATCCGCGTGGCGCACACTAATGCTGCACGTGGTTTCACATGTGCAGAATGCAGCACGATGTCCAGCCTGAGCAGCCCAAGCAACACTTGCCCCCTGCCCCCTATGGGCCAGCCTCCCCCACCCTGTGTGTGAAAAACTAAGACCACTCACCTGAAGATCCTTCCCCGACACCCAACAAGGCCTGGGAGACATCCTGGCTCACAGGCATCGACTCCAGGGACAGGGTCACGGTCTCCGTCTCCTTCTCCTCCTCCTGCTGGCCCTAGTCCTCTTGCTCCTCCTCCACCGTGACCTCCAGCTGGGTGGTGACGGGGATCTTGAGACCGGAGTCCATGATGATGGGTGGGGAAGACGTTTCCCCACCCCCCAGGATTTGGTGCAGCTCCTCGTAATAGGGGCAGGTGTGGGGTCCTGCCCCTGAGCGCAAGCTGTGCTTTCTGGCTGGGGCCGGCTTTAGGAAGTGCGGGGCCCAATTCAAACAGTTTTGGCGGGGCCCCACCACCCAGGATTTTTTTGTTGAGCCAAAAAAAAAAAAAGACACCCACACAACAAACCCACACACAAATATCACATCAGAAGTAGATCTGATCAAAACGTATATCAATATGGTTAAACATTTTCAAAAAAAAAATGCCATCCTTTATTATGCAAAATTTTACACAAAATTAAATCAGTTGCCTTAAGTGTAGGTCAAATATTTTCAATTGCAAACTATCCAATCTTTTCAATAAAGTTTAAAGTTTGATTTTTAAAAAGTTACCAGAGAGCGTTGCAGTTTTCTGTTACATTGATTTCCTTTTTAAATAGCAAAAATGGAGTCTTTGTTAAGAAAGTGTCAGTTCTGTGGTCAAATTCCAGTCCTTAGTGATTTCAGCACCAATGATTTCACTAGGTAATATGGTACCTCACCACCACTGCCTCCTTTGCACTGCTCTTCAACACATTGCCTGCATGTTGAGTCCAAGGTCAGTCTACACAAGATTTTATCAATGATTTTTGCTCAAGCCATCACTGAGACAAGACAAGGACTCTCAATTGATTCTAGTCAGCTCTGCCTTTAAGCATTGGATGGAAACTGTCAGATATAATTGAGGACTCCCAAATAGACTCTATACCACCAGAAATAAAACCTGTTTCCATCTTCTGTGGCTTTCAGTTAGATGTGACTCACTATCCTCTGCTTAGTGTTCAAGTTATGGTAGACCCTAAGCCAGGTCATATTAAGTTCAGGTCTTTTACCTTTTAATCATACAATATGGATAACAACATTTCATTCTCCCAGCTCCAAGTCTTAAGTGAATTTCAACCCAAAAGAGCCAAAATTGATCACCTTGACACAGCAAGTATGTCTACTGATCTCTGTGGCAAAGTAGGTTGTCTATATAAATAAGGTCTGCTTGTGAAGCCTTTTCCTACAGTTGATTAACAGATGGCAGTACATAGCTCATTCAGACCACTGGCTGATAATAGTCACCCTGACCAGTCATTAACCAGAGTCATGGACTCACCCTACTCTCCATTGTCTCTATGATTCTCTGATGACCTGTGACAAAAAAGGAGGGTGGAAAGGGAAACAGAAGGGAGAGACCTCTCTAAATTCACCAATCAAAGAGCAGTATTGCCAAACCAAAAATCACAAGGAACACCTACACAAAGTTATGAGAATGGTCTACAAATCATAAGATTTTTTAAAAATAAAACACGGATTTTTATTGGCCTTTTGTTTCTTGAGTATTTAGGGTTCATGTTTTAAAGCTTTCCTCCTTAGCTGTAAAGCCCAGAAGTATAGAGAACTTTTTTTAAATGAAAGCTGAGATTCCTACATAATCAGTTGACTCCAGGCTTTTAGAAAAACACCTTTAGTTTTGAGACTCATGGTAAAACAATGGAGGAATTCTTGTGAGCCCATGCTTTGCCCACAGTATAAATAAAAAAAAACCCCCAATATCTTCTCCACTAAACATCCTAATGAGATACTGCAAATGGTGAACTGAATTCAATAGCTCCTGATATGAACAGGTATCAGCCTAGTTTTTCATATTTGAGATGGATTTACCAGGAATCATACATGACAATATGAAATCTTTCCACTCTCAAGTCAGCATATTCACAAAACACCTATAATTTTGATCCATGCATTTATTGGATAGTGAAAGAGAAAGGAGGGGAATTAGTGTAGATAAATGTTCAAATTAAAAAAAAAAAAACCTGAAGGAATTAGGACTGGGCTCCTACATCTCACGTTCAGAACTGACTAGGATACTTATGACCAGATTTTCAAAGGTGTGTAAAGATCAGATAGATATCTTTGAAGATCCGAGTTGGCAACTGTCTTTTTAGGAGCTTAATTACCTTTGAAAATCTGAGTTTAGATTTCCAAGTCCAATTATCAAAAATGACTTTAGTCACTCAAGTGCTTTTGAAAATTTTAACTGGGGGGCCTAAAGAGACAAAAGGCAGGAGATATGGTATTCCTTTTAAAAATGTGTGACATCTATTTTTAACTAAATTTTATATTATTTTTCTCCCAGGGGCAACTGACCCTCCGGCCCCCTCACTACACCACTGCCCCCCCTCCTGCAGATCCATCATCTTATGCATATGCAAGATCTGTGAAAGCTGTTCCATGAATCTGCAGTTAGTGTCTGTGGCGCCTGCTTCTGGGTGGTGTCTCAATGCTGCCACATTCACCTCCAAAGAGGGGGCTTCCCAAAGCAGGCCCTTGCTGCAGACCCCCAAGGCATCCACAGGTCCAGTCTCCTTTCAATGGGCCCACTTCCCAGGGCTCATTGATCTTGGATCTGGCTTCCATCCCCTCTCCAACCTTTGCAACTGCCCAGAGGTGCTCACCTTCCACCTCATACATTCCCACCTCGTTCACCCCACAGGGACAGTCTCTGCCTCTTTGTCCTAGGGACTATTCTACCAAGACGTAATACAAAGTTTCCATGTAAAAGGACTCAATACAAAGCTAAAAACTTCAATGAGAGAATGATTAATACAGAGACGTGTCTACATCTGCTGCAGGGAGACACCTCTGCCTGGCTCCACCCCTCTCCCCCAGAGTCTACAGCCCCATTGCAAAGCGGGGGAGTGGCAAGGAAAGAGGCTGAGGCCCATCCAATGGGACTGAAGCAGTCATGAGCAAGCCATGCCCGGGAGCCATTCTCCTGTCCATTGCTGGTGCAGTGTTGCTTCAGGCATGCTGAAATGCAGTCACCTCTAGGGTGGGCTGGACAGCTGTTTAACACCTGCACAAGGTTTCAGGCAGGGGGCAGTGCGGGCTGCCTTCCTGCAGAGCCCCCATCAGGACTATTGTGCCCTCCTTGGCTTAGGAAAAGAATAAACAGGAGGATTGGAAATTAACCCACCCAGTCTCACGTCCCTAGGCAGGGAATGAGCCATCTACATTAGGCCCCAGCTGGAGTATCATATCCAGTTCTGGGCGCCACATTTCAGGAAACGTGGAGGAACTGGAGAAAGTCCAGAGAAGATCAACACAAATGGTGAAGGTCTAGAGAACATGAGATATGAGGCAAGGCTGAAGAAATTGGCCTTGTTTACCTTGGAAAAGAGAAGACCGAAAAGGGACATGAGAGCAGTTTTCAAGTATCTAAAAGAGTATCATAAGGAGGAGGAAGAAAAATTGTTCTGCTTGGCCTCTGAGGTTAGGATGAGAAGCATTGGGCTTAAATTGCAGCAAGGGAGGTTTAGGTTGGACATTAGGAAAAACTTCCTGCCTGTCAGGGTGTTTAAACACTGGAATAAATTGCCTAGTGAGATTGTGGAATCTCCACCACTGGAGATATTTAAGACCAGGTTAGACAGACACCTGTCAGGGATGAGCTAGGGCAACTCAACTTTGGAAGCCCCAGGGGCCACACTGATACTTACAGAACATGCTGAGGGCCTCAACTTAAGTGTGGTTGCATATGCAAGCAAATATATACAAATAGCTTCTCTCACACTGACAGGCATGAATACAAAGATTAAGGCAAGACTACACAACACACAGGCCCCATTTAAGTCAGCTCTGCTGATATTAATAAAATGCAATATTTACCCGATTTCTACCCATGTGACAGCACTTTTCATGAGCAATGACAGTCCAAGAATTTAACTACTAAAACACATATCAACAGAAGATCATTACACTGACTACTTTTTTGTTTTGGCTCCCACTCGCCGGCCACGTGTTGATCCCCACATAAACCCAAACTGCACCGTGGGGCGCAAACAAACTGGCCATGGGCAGCATACCAAGTTATTAATAAATATTTTATAAACCTTTACCTTTTCTCTCTGCTGCCATGTCTCTTCTCCTTGCTCCATCATCTCCCCTGGTGCCTGCTGCCCCCCAACTCCTCACCCTCCTCTGCTGTCCTGACTCCTGCCCTCCTGCGACCTGCTCCCCTCCACCAGCCGTTCTCTCCCCCCTGTGCCCACTCCTCCAGTAGCCCCACTCTGATCATGTGAGCTACCCCTCTTCTAATACCTCCCTCTACACACCTGCCCTGCCTCTCTTCTCTGGTGCTGGCCCCTCCCCTTCAGGTGTCTGCCCTTCTGCTTCATCCCAGAATCCCCTGGCACCTGCACATTCCCTTAGTCCTGCACCCTCCTGGTTCCTCCGCCTTCCCTTACTGCCCCTGCCCCCTTTGCCCTCTTTTCCCCTGATGCCCATCCCTTCACCACTCTCTGCCCCGTTCCCCTCCTGCCCCTCTGTGCCCTCACACATGACTTGCTCCATCCCCGCCTTTCTCATGCCCACCCCTTCTTTCAAGCCTTCTCCCAGCACCTCCCCCTCCCCCTCTGGCACCCAATACCCTTCCCCTCTCCTCTCCTCTCCTCTCCCAGCATCACCCTGGCCCCCTCCCACTGACACCTCCCATCCTGCCCTTTCCCTCATTGTCTGCACTTGGCCCCCTGCCATTTGTCTCTCCTCCACCCTGTCTCTTGATGCCTTCCCCTTTCTTCCCCCTCCCCCTCTGCCCAAGCCCCTTCACCCAAGCCCCTCCCCCTCCGCCCAAGCCCCTTCGCCCAGCCCCTACCCCCTCTCCCCCAGCCCTCCGCCCAAGCCCCTTCCCCTCACCCTCTCCCTCTGCCCAAGCCCCTTTCCCCCCTTCCTCCACCCAAGCCCCTTCCCCTCGCCCTTCCCCTCCCCCACGGCACAAGCCCCTTCTCCCTCCGCCCCCCCTCAGCCCCTTCCCCTCCCCCGTACCGCTCCGCCCAAGCCCCTTCCCCTTCCCCGACCCCACCCCCGCCCCCGCCCCCGCCCAAGCCCAAGCCCCTTCCCTACCTTTGCCTTCCATGTTGCGGGGCCAGAGTCTGCACTCAGGCCCCGGAGTCCGAACCCAGAGCCAGGCCACACCCCACAATGTGCCTCTGAGGAGTTTTAAAATCCCGGGCTGTGACGTCACGTCATGCCTGGGCATCCTCCCCGCCCACCTGCAACACGGCACATGGCAGCAGCAGCAGCAGCCGGCGAGGGGGACCCACACAGAGCCGCGTACGGCAGGGACGGTCTGGGGCCGAGGGGGATGCTCTGGGGGCGGGGTGGGAGGACTTGCGGGGGGGGTCTGGGGCCCACTCCAGGCGGAGCTGGGGAGAGACCCAGCTCCACATATTGCTGGAGCAGGGCCCTGGCTCTGAAAAGTAACTCGCCGGCACTTCCGGGTTCAGGGGCACGGGGCTCCCTTAGGTGCGGGGTGCGATTCGACCGAATCGGTCGAATCGGCCTAAGGCCGGCCCTGTCCTGATGGAGCTCTTTAACCTTACTCCAGACCTGTTCCAGGGTCCAGGGTGGGTGTCCACGCTCCACCAGGGACTTGACCATGAGCTCGAATATGTCAGCATTTCAGTGCTTGGAGTGGAGATCCTGCAATGTCTCCTCCTCGCTCTACAGCTCGAGAAGGGGCGGATCTCTACTCTGGACCAGGAGGGTGCTCACCTCTTGGTCCCTCTGGGTGGGTCCTGGGACCCCTGGGGCTGCTCCCTGTGAGGGCCAGGAGGGTTGCGGAAGGCTTGAGCCTCTGCTATGGGTAGTAAGGTCTGTGAAAGGGAGAGCCACACGGTGAAGTGCTACTCTCAGGTCGGCTTCCTGCCACAAGGCTTGTCCAGGATGCCTGAAGCTTTAAGAGGGGCCCTGGCCACTATAGAGTCCTGATTAATTTGGATGGAGTATCCAGCAGGGCACCTGTGTTATTTCCTGGAGGCCTCTTCTTTCAAAAGAAACCCCTCCTCCCCATCCACACATGCCTTTTTCCGAAAGAGTTCTTTCAGAAAAAGGCTTCTTCCTTGTAAAAAGAGGATTACCAATGCCAGAAAAACCTCTCTGTTCTTTTGATTTACTTTCAGAAGAACACAATTGCAGTGTGGACGTAATGCAGGTTTTGTCGGAAAAACGGCTGTTTTTCTGACAAAACTCTGTAGTGTAGACATACCCTCAGAGACTTGCCTGAGTGTCAGGGGAGACACAACATTTTCACTTATTCTTGTGTGCCCAGATGTAAGGGCTAGATAGCTTCCTTAGGGCATTAAGGGAGCTTTTGTCCCCTCCAATTCCCTTGAATGGGCAAGTATCCAAGTCACTAGCGATGCAATAGTAAGTATATATCCTACTATAAATAAGATTGTTGATGAATAAACATATTTTTTGCAAAGAAGTAAACATGTAACCACCTGTAACATGGTGTGTGCCTCTGCACAGGGATTGAATTGGGACTGAGGGGCAAATTAGGGTATTGCATGCAGAGGGCTAGCTAGGCCTAACTGAACAAGAAACCCAGCTGGGTAGGGGTAGGCTGGTTCATAAAGCCATGAAGTTTGCTGCAGAAAAGGGCTGCAGGGAGAATGCCTGTACTCACTCTCTGACACCTGAGAGGAAGGGAGGAGAAAACCTAAGAGAGAGAATAAGCCCTGAGATTCTAGCCCTGGAAGAAAGAGGAGCTGTGGGGAAAGGAAGCTCGAGAGAACTAATTAGAAAGAAGCCCACCCAAGGAAACAGTAGCAAGGGGTAGGACTGTGGAGACATTGGCTGCTTGCTATAGGGTTCTGGGCATAGAGCCCAGTGTAGAATATGGGTCTGGGTTCCCCTACCAGCCATTGAAAAATGGCACTGGAACACTGGAGATGCCTACTGGGTGGCTGGTCTAGAGAGATTTGGTAATCCCAGCACTATATAGTGAACTGTCCATAGAATTGAGTCACAAAGTGGGAACACCCTGAATTGCGAAAGGGGGGAGGGCGACACAGCTAAGTAACTGATGGAAGAAGGTGGCAGACTTGGTGAGAGCTGGTCCCTAGAACAACAAGGAGTGTTCAAATCCAACATCTCATTGCTCAAACTGGCCCTTTGGTATGTAAATGCCCCTTTTATGTATCCACTTGCCAATTTGAGTTATCCACATACAGGATCTGGGTATCCTAACAAAGCCTCCATGTTTGGAAACTGAACCTAGTCTCCCAATTGGTATGATCAGAAAACCTCTCTCTGTCTTGGACTACTGTGATGCAGAGTAATTTGGCAAAATCTTTCAGACAGAACAATGAAACCTTTAGATAATCTAACAAGACAGAAACAAGAAGGTTTCTGCAATGTAATTGAAGGGAGCATTATAGAGAAAAGGAAGGGTCACAGTGAGAGTTACATCTTGCAGGGTGGCCTGAGAAACATCTTGTCACTACAGTTTATAAGTCTCTAAATGATTAAGCATCACGTTACCGAAAGGATGAATTATCTTTCACCTCGTATTTCACTCAGATAACATCTGGCCAAATACCAATAATAACTGTTTATTTCAAAGTACTAAGGATAGAGCATCAGTTTTTGCTTTTTGTTCATCTAAATGTTGAAGGGAAAATTTACTGAATATACAGGATTTGGCTCTACAGAATGCAGATATAAAGTATTACATCTCTAATTGCAGAGTAAAAAGGTGAGGGACTGCAAAATTATCCTACTTTAATGAGAGCGCTCACAGACACAAGTTTGCTCCTGCCTACTGACAGTAGCATAGCTAAAGTGGGGAGCATGTAGTTAAACACCTCGTTTGCATGCTGTGGGTCATGTTTATGTCTATATCTCCTCAGAGACTCTCTCTCTCTCTCTCTCTCTCTCAAATTTTTAATTTATTTATTTAGTACTAGAAGATTTACCCAGTGTTGCTCGGATCCTTAACTCAAATAAGTTTTGTTTTTTGTCATTTAAATCATTGTTCTGGGGTGGGGCTGGAGATGAGGGGTTTAGTATGCAGGCTTCCCCAGGAAGAGGGGACTACCTCAGCCCTCTCACCGCAGTAGTCTGGGGCCAGGTGGGAAGTGCCAGTGTATGGCTGCTGCAGCTGCAGTGGCCATAGCAAGGAGAAGGGTACACGTCCCCTGGGAGAGACACAGACAAACAGAAACACAAACAAACTCTCTGAAATATATAGTAGGTAGCTGTCCCTTTCTCCGCCCCTGCCCCCTGCTGGCCCAATGGGATTTTAGCTGTCCTGGTCCTCATCTCTGGCCCTTTGCTGCCCTCCCCCGCATGGTCATTCTGCAGTATAACTATCCCTCCTACCAGACCCTTCCCTTTCCATTTTATGAGAAACAATCGAATTCCAGGCACATCCTATTGTCCTGGCACAACCAAACCCTTACCTTGTTTTAAGTTATGGTAAGAGGGAGCTCCATGCCAAATTTGGTTGTCCTCACTCTTAGCATTAAGGAGATGGATGGATGGATGGACACACAAAGTTTCTAAAATATATAGTGGATTTATATTTTGGTGGCTCTGAGTATGAGCAGATTTTCTTAAAACTCTAGCAAGCAGCCAGGTCACAGCGAGGGGCTGGGGAAGGTAGAAGACAGAAGGTCTGGAGTGAAGTAAAAACTCCAGACTGCACGAAGCTTTCTGTTCTCAGGTCTGTGACCCCAGCCTGACTCTAACATTTGCCTCCTGATTCCAGCCTGGTAACTAACTCTGATCTCTGGCCTCCAAACTTGACGCTGACCCCGATTCCTGATTCTACCCTGGTAACTACTTCTGGTCTCTGCTCTCTGACCGATCTTGGCCTGTGTTTTGCTTAGTGATTCTTGACTCATGCTTAGTGATTCTGGCTCTAGTGATTACTCTGACCCCAGCTTACTGACCACCATCTCAAGGCCCTCTTTCACTTGTGGACACAAGCCCAACTATGACTGCTAGGCCATACTGCCTATATGCTGGTTGATTACATAAAGGTTGTAGAGGTGTTAGGACCTTGTCATTGAATGACCAGTGCCTTGGCTCTATGTCCTGCTTGGCTGATGAAGGCCTATCAGGAAAAACTGTGTCTGCTCCCGGTTGAAATCTTCAGTGTATTTTGTAGGAGAATGCAGGGCTGGGGGTAGGGGCAGCTTTTTTAAAGGAAACTGTTGTACAGTCTTTGCTCCTGAAACCAGTGCTTGCTGCTGCCAATCTAGATAACTCTTGTTCCATGACTATGCTTCTCTTTTTGGTTAGGATTACAGGGGAGTCTGTGGTGCCTTAGTCTTCAAAATACCAAGATGTCTCAAGATCCTTGAATCCTCAGCTATTAAGGTAGCATCTGGGACAGAGATAGCCCTGGTGGCATTTAGCAGAGTGTCTCTTCCTGCCAATGGGCAGAGATCAGTGTTCATGCAAGTAGGTCTATCAGTGGCCGTCAGTTTTGTTAACTGTGTGATTTTGCTGCCTTTCCTGCAGCAAAAGGAGTGGGTGAGGCAACTCTTGGATGGCGCCCATTCCTGCCATGCTGAATGTTCACAGCTTGGGATGCTAAGCAATTGCCCTTCGTCTATTGGTGCTGAGTCTGTCGTGTGTTCTACAGGGCCCCATCTTGTCTCTCTTTTGTTCACCATAAGGTAGGGAGGGCTGAGAAGGATGCATGTGCTGCAATGCTTTTAGTCTGCTGGTCGTGTGAATGGAAGAACATTGCAGTGGTCCATGTAGAGATAGATATTTGCAGGAGAAGCTCTTTGAAAAAAATGAGGCAGGCTAAGGAATTTTTTTTAAATTTTAATGATGTTCAAATTGTTTATTGATTTGAATGTTCCTGGAAGATGATAAAAGAGCTGTCCTTTCCTGAAGTGTGCTGATATTTGCCTACGCAATTTACCCTTTACAGAGAGATAATATATTTGTCTGCCTGTTCATATTGTAGCTCATTAGCACCTTGTTTTTTCCACTCTTCATCTTGTGCAATACTTTTGGAAAGCCCAGAGACAGTCAGGTCATCATCACCCTCTTGACTTTTTGTAAGCTGACTAGAGCAGGGCTAGGTGTGAATCCTGGCTTTCACATTCTTATTGGACGGGCTGCCATGGATTCTTCATTCCGATGATACTCAGGTCTTTTTTGTACACCTCTTTGGGAAAACCCACATACAATTACCCCTTTCCAATTACACCATAATAGAGGGAAAATGACAGGTAAAAGTATGGCCAGGGCTCTTTGACTCTCCTTTTTTGACTGGTCTCTTTCTGTTTGCTCTCATTTAAGTAAAGAAGAGTTTTGCCACTGATTTCAATGGGAGCAGGAGCAGGCTTTATGAAATAAATGCCAGTCTCTGGTCAGTAGAGACAATCCATCATCTCCCTCTATTGTAGTATCTCAAAGTCTGAGCCACTCATTTCAATGCTCCTAACAAAGATCCTGATTCCACAAGATACTTAAGCACGTGAACAGACGCATTGATTTCAGTGGAACTATTGATGTGCTTAAAGCTATGCATGTACTTAAGTATCTTGCCGAAGAGGGTGGTGTCACTGTTAACTTTGCTCTGTCTGTGACATTCTGGTTCTAAAGCAGACTTCCCTATTCCACGGTATTCATGATACTATTCCCATACAGGGGTAATGTCCAGACAAACGCAGAGAAGGTGAGACAGGAATTCTTAATTATAAAATATTTGTATAAAATGGATTGAGAGAGACTGTTCACTGTTTTAAACAGCTATTTATCTGCTTATGTGGGCCCCATTACCCTAGCTTTTGAGCACCTGTCCATCTTGAAAGTATTTATCCGGACAACACCATTGCAAGGTAGGGAAGTATGTATCTCTTTTTACAAATGGGGAATTGAAGCTCAATGGCAATTAAGTGACCTAGGATCACACTGGATGTCTGTGTCTAAGCCAGGAAGTGAATGCAGGTCTCCTGATTCCTAAACCTGGGGTCCTTCCCGCTACATTATTCTTCCCACCCTAGTAGATAATGTACCACAACTTCAAACATTCAGTGTGCCTCACATAGACTTATGATTCCGATACCGGGTGCTCTAGTGCACATTCAGAATAACTTTACTGTAGCTAATGAAGTTACCACCCTTTTAGATCAGAATCTGGCCCTAAATGTTTATGGAAGTGCATATACCCATCCCCCCTATCTGTGGGATTATAGATATGCCCTGTTGAAACCCATTACTTAAAAGGGTGTTACAAGGAAGAGAGAGAAAAATTATTCTCCTTGATCTCTGATAATAGGACAAGCAGCAATGGATTTAAATTGCAACAAGGGAGGTTTAGGTTGGCCATTAGGAAAAACTTTGTCAGGGTGGTCTAAACACTGGAATATATTCCCTAGAGAAGTTGTAGAATTTCCATCACTGGAGATATTTAAGAACAGGTTGGATAGACATCTATTAGAGATGATCTAGACCAGGGGTACTCAACTTTGGAAGCCCCAGGGGCCATAATGATACTCACAGCACATGCTAAGGGCTGCAACTTAAATGTGGTTACACATACATGCAAATGGCTTCTTTCACACTAATGGGCATGGCATGAATACCAAGCACTTCCCACAATGCCCCAGCACCTCCTCCCTGGGGGCTAGAAACACCAACACCCATGCATTCCAGCCAGTCCATCCACTTGCATCTTTCAGTGTTCACTCCACCTGGGAAATGCCTTCCTATTGTGGAACATGTTCCCAGTGGAGGACACATTCAAAGAACCCCACCCACAGGGGACCTGTTGAGCCCTATGTAAACACAAATTGCAGCACCAGCTACCTATGTTTTGGGTAGCCCTGATCTAGACAGTGCTTACGTAACCACAGCTAGGTGGTTTGAACTTAGGACCTTTATAGCTTAGTCTAGGAGCCTCTACAGCTTGAGCTATAAAGCCAGCTGCTTCTCAGCTCATGCTGTAGAGCTCCCTTATTCTTATCTCTTGCTGTAAGTGGTCTAAGTGCCACTACATGGGACAGTGAACCACACTAGCTGTGTGGATTATACTTGGTCCTGCCGTGAGGGCAGGGGACTGGACCGCTCAAGGTCACTTCCAGTTCTAATGTTCTATGATTCAGTGGCAACGTGCTGCAGGAGAAGATGGGAGGTACCGGCCCTACTGCTCTCTGCCTTCTTGCTCTCCCCCTGCCCTTGCTCTGTCACTCCCCACCCACCTCTTCCCAGCACTCCCCAGAGCGGCACGGTTGAGGAGCAGTGCCATGTGGGCTGGAGCTACCCGTCCTGAGCCTTTCCTGCAGCTGCTTCCAGTGAGTGGAAAGAGGAGGGGCCACACTACACTGTGGGCTCCTGCCACCGGCATCAGCACCTCCCACCTTGGAAGGGGCACATATGGGTGCATGTGCCCCCGCGTTCACCCCCCTGGGGTGCCTGTGCTATGATTCTATGGTTATATATTCATACCTATTTGTCTGATCTTGCTCCCACTGAAATCAATCACAAAATTCCCTCTGATTTCAATGGGCATGTGATTGGGCTGCATGTTTGTATATACCTAAATATGGTAACCAAATCGTAAAACAATTGCAAACATATTCATGGTAGACCTTTTAAAGCTTCTGAGCCTCTGTGTTAATAAGTGGTGATGGTGATGTTGGGGCAAAGGTGTTATAATGCCAACACTCAATGGTCCATTTCTAGAAAATTATAAATGACAGAAATGTTTTTAAAATGTAAATTAAACATCTCTTCCTTTTGATCTGGGCTATGCTAGAGCTCTAACATACATCTCTGATCCTGTGGCAGTGTTTGGATAAATTATGGGATTCTAATATGGAATAATAGATTCTCATCAAGACTTCTAGCTTAAGGAAATTGTTTAATCTTCATTCTCAGTGGCTGTTTCTTTGATGCAGCTGTGACTGAAGATTCCCAAGTGTTGGGGAAAACAGCTCATCAGCTTAGAACAAAGCTGATTATGTAAATTACACATTAAGATTCAGCTTTGATTTAATTTTATTCTGTAAATAAATATCCCATTAACATCCATCTGTTAAAAGTCAGGTAAGACATTTTCAAAAACTACATTGTTGTGGCGGATGTGAATGTACCATGAAGAGGGAAAGGGAGGTGGTATTACCATGTCAAAGTACAAAGCATGAAGCAAATTCTTAAAATAGATGGAAGGCTATAACATTTACTTTTAACAGAAAGCTTTCTGATTATTTAAGACAGGGAATGATGCTATTTGTGGCCTAGCTGTTTGTATAGCACAAAATGCTTTCTCTGATTGCTGTCATGGATCAATAACTATAGTTTGTGAATTCACTTAAAGATTAAAAAAAAAAAAATTCAGCTGATGAAGAGGTCAGCACTAAATTATCTGCAAGCTTTTTGTTTAATGGCATTTTATTTCAACAGTTTACGTCTGAGTAGAATCTTTTTCTGGTCTGTTTGGCTTTCCACTGCCAAAATTGGAAAAGATTATGTAGATTGGGAATAAAATGATGACCCATATTATGTTTCCTAAGTATACTTGCAGGAGAAAAAAAGGTTCAAGTACCCATAACCCAAAGCTATTCGCATCTTAATTTAAAATAACAAAGAAGTTTACGAACTCCACAAATGAGCATTTGGCAAAAGAGATCATCTGGGCTAGACTGTGTTACATTTACACTGACTCAGTAGACAGTCCTTGTGGCACCTTAGGGTATGTCTACACTAGCCCCCTAGTTCGAACTAGGGAGGCTAACGTAGGCATTCCAACTTGCAAATGAAGCTCGGGATTTAAATATCCCGGGCTTCATTTGCACGTTCCCGGGCGGGCGCCATTTTTAAATCCCCCTAGTCTGAACTAACTGCCCGCGGCTACACGCGGCAGTTAAAAGTTAATTCGAACTAAGTCCTGGAATGAGTTGTAACAGTTAATTCGAACTAAGGACTTAGTTCGAATTAACTTTTAACTGCGGCAGTTAGTTCGGACTAGGGGGATTTAAAAATGGCACCCGCCTGGGAACATGCAAATGAAGCCCGGGATATTTAAATCCAGGGCCTCATTTGCAAATTTGAATGCCTACAGTAGCCTCCCTAGTTCGAACTAGGGGGCTAGTGTAGACATGCCTTTAGAGACGAACAAATTTACTAGGTCATGTTAGTGTCTGAGGTGCCACAAGACTGTTTATTGTTTTTAAAGTTACAGACTAATGCTGCTAACCCTCAGAGACTTTATATCAGTGGAATTACTCTGGACTTACCTCAGCTGAGATCAGAAATAGAATCCTGAAGTTTTACTTTAATATCATGAGGGATGTTCTAGTGGTGCTATTTTAATTCCTTATGCAGTATAGAAGAGTAACATATTATCAAGGTCTACATTGAGGCATTGCTCCTAGTCCACAGCAAAAGGAAATGCATAGCTGTGTGAGAGCAATCCAGCAAAGGAATTTTGACTTTTAGCTGTCAGCTCTATCAATGACCATCAGACTTCATTACAACTTTCCCATGCCCTGCTTTACAATATAAACCTCTTAAATCATAGTGAACATGCCAGATCTTACCTTTATGAAATCTGTGCCCTTTATGCAAACCAGCATCACTTGAAACAGGCTAATTTTAAAACTAGAAAGTATGTGCATTATAAGGTATAATTGTTGGTCCAATAAGAATCTCTGTCATACTGTGTTCCAGATTCTGATCCCCAGTAACACAAGGGTAAATCCATATGGTGCATTTAGTCCTCTAATGTTTCTACGTGGCTTTGAAAACATGAATTAACTTATCTTAACAAATTCTCCATGGGGAAATATTGACCCAATTTTACAGATGAGGAAACTGAGGCATAAACTGCTTAAGTGATTGACCTGAGGGGCCACAGAAAAATCATTTTCATAATTGGGTTAGAATACAGGAGTAGCAAATAACTGAGTTTTTCTTTCAGAGGCTGAACTGAAAACAAATACAATCTTTTCAGATCAATCCCAAACTCACTTTTCAGTTTTTCGTTATATATACATCAATATTTATATATACATACACACTTAAAAATATTAATTTCTGTTGAACAAAACAATTTGTTTGACTCAAAACATTTTTTTCTTTTATGTTTTTGGGTGTTTTTTACCTTGTTCATTTTTTTGGTAAACATACCTTCCTTCAGCTCAAAATAAAATATTATTTGAAATGAACATTTTCTAAACAAAAAACAGTTTTGACTACATAAAAACTCTTCAGTGGTCTCAGCTGAATGCTTTAGTTTCTGTCAGCACCACCCTTATTGTGTGTCCTTTTCTTTCTCTACCTTATTACTTCTCTTTATTCTTCTGTTCTGAGGGTATGTCTACACTAGACCCTGGTTCAAACTAAGGTGGCTAATGTAGGCATTCGAACTTGCAAATGAAGCCTGGGATTTAAATATCCCAGGCTTCATTTGCATGTTCCCGGGTGGGTGCCATTTTTAAATGCCCCGTAGTTCGAACTGACTGCCCGCGGCTACACGCGGCAATCAGAAGTTAATCCGAACTAAGTCCTTCCCGGGCGCCGCCATTTTTAAATGTCCCCTCGTCCGAACTCCGTGCCCGCGGCTACACGCGGCACGGAGTAGGTAGTTCGAATTAGGTTCTCTAATTCAAACTACCGTTACTCCTCATGGAACGAGTATTGTGTCCAGTTCTGGGCACCACATTTCAGGAAAGATGTGGACAAATTGGAAGAAGTGAAAAGAAGAGCAACAAAATAATTAAATGTTTAGAAAACATGGCCGATGAGGCAAGATTGAAAGAACTGGGCTTACTTCATCTGGAAAAGGAGGGATGTAACAGCTTTCAAGTACATAAAAGGTTTTTACAAGGAGGAGGGAGAAAAATTATTCTCCTTAACCTCTGAAGATAGGACAAGAAACAATGGGCTTAAATTGCAGCAAGGGAGGTTTAGGTTGGACATTAGGAAAAACTTCCTAATGGTCAGGGTGGTTAAACACTGAAATAAATTGCGTAGGGAGGTTTTGGAACTCCATCACTGCAGATTTTTAAGAGCAGGTTAGACAAACACCTGTAAGGATGATCTAGATCAGTGTTTCTGAAAGTGTACCGCGGAAACACTTTCAGAAACATTTTAACTGGCCGCTCTGGTTTGTTTATGTACCGGCGCCATGGCCACGAAGCCTCGCAGCTCCCATTGGCTCTGTTTTGTCCTTTGCAGCCAAGGGGAGCCGCGGGAAGTGGTGGCCCGACCCACGCTGCTTCCCGCAGCTCCCCTTGGCTGCAAAGGATGAAATGGAGCCAATGGGAGCTGCGAGGCTCTGTGGCCGTGGCGCCGGTACATAAACAAACTGGGGCGGCCAGTTCAAGTGTTTCTGAAAGTGTTTCTGCGGTACACTTTCAGAAACACTGATCTAGATGGTGAGGCAGGGGACTGGGCTTGATGACCTCTCAAGGTTCCTTCCATTTTGTGATTCTATGATTCTGTGGTCTTTAATGCCATCTAAACGACCGTCAAAAGGACTTTTGGCTTCTAAAAACTCAGCACAGCTAGGTGCAAGAGATGTTTAAACTGGTTTTCCTTCTCTTTCTTTATCTTTAATAAAAGGTTAAAAGTATTTTAATGGTGTTTGCTATCATACTAAGTAGGCTGAGGTTGCTGTACTTGGAACTCCAAATCATGTTTTAAACTGTTAACACTGACGGGCTCATGCTACCTCTGATTCTCTGGGCCCATTTACTTCATCAACATTCATACAATACTATTGTAAAGAAGTCTGTGCTTGGCAGTTGGGGTCAACTGGGGTGTTTTCCCCCAGATTTACATGTCTGAGGCTGTGGGCAGGGTATGTTCAGGGAAGGGCTCCAACCTCCAGAACTAGCTTTCTCCGATAGGCTGAAAGGACCTGAGTGTCTTCATCTTTCTAGCAGCATGACACACCACATGTAAAATGCAACACATGAGCAAAATCCTTCTCCTGGATTCTTCTCACCTCATTTGTCCCATTATTAGAGCTGATAAGCCACGGTGAAAAAGAGCAAAAAGACTGAGCCATTCACCAATTTTGCCAGACAGCTTCCATGTGTTCACTGCAATTTTAGCTTTGCCTGAGCTGTAAATACAGAATATTGCTTGTTGACATGGACATGAGCTACTAAAGTTGGTAAGAAATCAAAGTTCCTCTTGGAAAGAAATAATTAACAGCTGTAGCCAGTGGTTCATTCTTACTAGGGATGTAAACAACTAGGCAGCTATCCGATAAGCAAATGCTTATTCGTGGGGAGAAAGGGCGGGGTGCAGCAAGGAACTGACAATGATTCGGCCTTTGAAATGCAAGCTGGCTCTTGCTACATTTCAAAAGCAGAAGTGCTATGGGAAGCCTGGGAACTCAAACAGTCCCTCGCTAGCCCCGTGCTCCTTACTTTTGAAATGTACAAGCAGGGAACGCGGGGCAGCAGGGAACTGCTTGAGTCCCTTGCTGGCCGTGATCCCCGCGGCGCTTCCACCTTTGAAATGTAGCAAGAGCCAGCAGACCCCTTGCTACATTTCAAAGGTAGAGGCACCCTTATCAACTAATCAAATAGTTGATGCAAATTACATCGTCTATTCGATTAGTTGATTAATCTCAATTTAACATCCATAATTCTTACTCCATTGAAAGGCCTTATTGAGGCAAATAGAATTACTAACATGAGTCAGAATTACTCATTAGAGTGTGTGTTGCAGGAGTTGGGCCTTTTTGTACAACATATCCTTGAGGTTTCGCAGTCAAATATTGCTTATAAAGGAAGTATCAGGTGTTTTTGGGTCTATGTCACTCTTACAAATTTTCTAGGCTGGTCGATTATTTTCTGACTCACCTTATAAGCAGCTGTGACACCAGTGACATCCCACAGTGCCTTTCAGAAATCATACCCTGATCTTGGTTGTTTAGAATGAACATCCTTCCAAAATAGGATTTCAGGAGATGGACATTATTCTAATCAGATGCTGCTTTGATTTTTCAGCACAAAGGACAGGGATCCTTGGCAAGCTTTGAGTATGACTTAAATGCATTAGATAGAAAGCACTCGACTCCGCAGGTTGCTTTTCTCGATTTGGTTGGCTAGGCTGGTCATCTCTCCCTCCTCTCCTTGTATTATGATGAAGATGCCATTAAGCTGGAACGCAGAAAGACTAGGTCAGTTTTTTCAGAGATCTAAAGGGGTGAGTTATCCATGATTATATATGATAGTAATGAGCAGAGTTTCATATCTATTTTATAATAAATCTGAAAATAAATGCAAGAGAAGCAGGGAATAATTTAGGACCTAATAGTCAGAAAGTTAGCCTCTAATTTTGGATGTACACTTTGCACGTGGAATTGAATTGCAGGTACAAATCAGAGTAATAAAGCTTCTTACAAGTTGCAGGAGTAAATCACATAGTTAGAAGTTCATATACTCAGATATGCACCCACATTTTATTTTGTAAGTGCAAAAGTCCAGATGCAGATTTTGGAGGCAAAAATTGTACCTTTAATAAGTCAGACCCCAGGCTTTAAAAAAAATTAATCCTTGATTTTTGCTGTTGTAACATGTAGTAGGCTTACTCTTCCATTTAAGGAATAATTTCATAAGGGAAATTCTTGAAGTTTATAAAACTTAAACATAAATCCTTTATATAACATAAAGCATCTTTCATTCTGAATGCTAAGAATGCCATATGTCTGATCCTATGCTTTTTGAGTTCTAAATGAGATTACCTGTTAACCTCAAGGAAAGCAAATCACTGGCTTATCATTCTATCTCAGAAGAAAAGCAGCAAGTCACGGAACATAAGGACATGAGTATGGCCATACTGGGTCAGACCAAAGGTCCATCTAGCCCAGTATCCTGTCTTCTGACAGTGGTCAATGCCAGGTGTCCCATAGGGAATGAACAGAACAGGTAATCATCAAGGGTATGTCTACACAGCAACATTATTTTGCATCTTAGTCTGCGTCTACACAGCGGGCAGTTATTTCAAAATAATGTCGAAATACTGTCAAACCGGAGGACTTCTTATTCCAATTCCTGTAACCCTTATTGTACAAGGAATAAGAGAAGTCAGAGGAAGAGTGCTCTATTTCAGAATAAGTGCTGTGTAGACACTCCCAGTTTCGAAATAAGCTACACAATTGATGTAGCTCCATTTGCGTAGCCTATTTCGAGTTAAGCTCTGCTGTGTATATGCACCCCAAGTGATCCACTCCTTGTCACCCATTCCTAGCTTCTGATAAACAGAGGCTAACATTCCTGCTCATCCTGGCTAATAACTATTAATGGAGTTATGCCCCATGAATGTATGTAGTTATTTTTTTAACCCTATTAAAGTCTTGGTCTTCACAACATCCTCTGGCAAGGAATTCCACAGGTTGCACTGAGTGAAGAAATAGTTCCTTTAGTTTGTTTAAAACCTGCTACCTATTAATTTCATTTGGTGACCCTAGTTCTTGTGTTATGGGAACAAGTAAATAACTTTTCCTTTTTTACTTTCTCCACACCAGTCATGAACCTTTATCATATCCCCCTCTTTAGTCAGCTCTTTTCCAAGATGAAAATTTCCAGTTTTATTAATCTCTCCTCATATGGCAGCCATTCTTAATCCCTAATCATTGTTGTTGCCCTTTTTTTAACTTTTTCCAAGGCTAAGATGTCTTTTTTTGAGATAAGGGGACCACATCTGCATACAGTATTCAAGATGTGGGCATACCATGGATTTATATAGAGGCAATAAGATATTCTCTGTCTTATTTTCTATCCCTTTTTAAATGATTCCTAATACTCTGCTTTCTTTTTTGACTGCTACTACACATTGAATGAATGTATTCAGAGGACTATCCACAATGATGCCAAGATCTTTCTCTTGAGTAGTAACAGCTAATTTGGTCCCTATCATTTTATACATATAGTTGGGATTATATTTTCCAATATGCATTACTTTGCATTTATCAACATTAAAATTCATCTGCCATTTTGTTGCCCAGTCACCCAGTTTTGGGAGATCCTTTTGAATCTTTTCACAGTCTGCTTTGGACTTAACAATTGTGAGCAGTTTTGTATCATCTGCAAATTTTGCCATCTCACAGTTTCCCAAGATCATTTATGAATATGTTGAATAGAATTGTTCCCAGTACAGACCTTACTTAGTTACCTCTCTCCATTCTGAAAACTGACTGTTTATTGCTACCCTTTATTTCCTGTCTTTTAACCAATTATAAATCCATAAGAGGACCTTCCTTTTTGTCCTATGACAGCTTACTTTGCTTAAGAGCCTGTGGTGAGGGACCTTGTCAGAGGCTTTCTGGAAATGAAAGTACACTATATCGACCAGATCCCCCTTGTCTACGTGCTTGTTGTGCCCCTAAAACAATTCTAGCCATGAAGACAGATGCAAAAATATCATTTAGTTTCTCCAAAATGACCTTTTCATCCTTGAATGCTCTTGTAGCATCTCAATGATTCAGTGGTCCCACTGGTTGTTTAGCAAGATTTCTGCTTCTGATGTACTTAAAAAATTGCTATTGCTTTTTGAGTTTTTGGCTAAGTGTTCTTCAAATTCCTTTTTGACCTTCCTAACTATATTTTTACACTTCCTTTGACAGAGTTTTTGTTCCTTTCTATTTTCCTCACTAGAATTTAAATTGCAGCAAGGGAGGTTTAGGTTGGACATTAGGAAAAATTTCCTAACTGTCATGGCGGTTAAACACTGGAATAAATTGCCTAGGGAGCCTGTGGAATCCCACTGGAGATATTTCAGAGAAGGTTGGATAGACATCTATCAGGGATGATCTAGACGGTGCTTGGTCCTGCAGGAGGGCAGGGGACTAAACTTGATGACCTCTCAGGGTCCCTTCCAGTTCTAATATTCTGTTATTCTATGATTTAACTTCCACTTTTTAAATGATGCCTTTTTATGTCTCACTGCTTCTTGTACTGGGTTGTTAAGCCTCAGTGATACTTCTTTTTTTGTTTCTCTACCTAGGTTTCTTTTAATATGGGGGTATACATTTAAGTTGAGCTTCTATTATGGTGTCTTTGAAAAGTTTCCATGCAGCTTGCAGGGATTTTACTTTTGGCGCTGTGCCTTTTAATTTCTGTTCAACTAACCTCATTTTTGTGTAGTTCTTCTTTCTGTAATTATATGCAACAGTATTGGGCTACTGTGGTGTTAAATTCAATTATATTATGATCACTGTTTCCAAGCGGTCCAGCTATATTCACCTCTTGGACCAGATCCTGCTCTCCACTTGGGACTAAACTGAGAATTGTTTCTCCTCTTGTAGGTTCCAGAACTAGTGCTCCAGGAAGTGTCAAGAAAGTTTATCTCCGCATCCCATCCTGAGGTGATGTGTTGCCAGTCAATATAGGGATAGTTGAAATCCCTCACTATTATTGAGTTTTTTATTTTTATTGGTCAAGGGCATGCTGAGAAATCACAAGACAGAAGTATCATACACAATACCCGTTTTATCTATTTCTTCAGAAGGAACGTCTGAGTTAATCCAATTATGATTAGAAGCTATGGTTTCAAGGTTGTCAATGTCACCATTTGAGAGTTAGCTGTATCGTTGTCCTCTCCGATAGCCTTACTGGCTCAGACCAATGGTCCATTTAGCCCAGTATCCTGTCTTGCACCAGTGGCAAGTTCCAGGTGGTTCAGAGGGAGATAACAGAACAGGGCAATTGTGAAGTGAAGTGGTGGAATTACCATTCTTAGAAGTTTTTAAGGTCAGGCTTGACAAAACCCTGGCTGGGATGATTTAGTTGGGATAGATCCTGCTTTAAGCAGGGGGTTGGATTAGATAACTCTTGAGGTCTCTTCGAACCCTAAATTTCTATGATTCTATGATTCTAATTATCAAGTGACTGTTGTCCACTTCCAGCTTCTTGCAGTCAGCAATTTAGGACACCCAGGGCATGGTTTTGCATCTGTGACCATCTTGGCTAATAGCCAGCGATGGACCTATCTTCCATGAACTTATCTAAGTATTTTTGAACACCATTATAATCTTAGACTTCACAACATCCCCTGGCAACAAGTTTCATAGGTTAACTGTGTGAGTGAAGAAATACTGCCCTTATGTTTGTTTTTCAATCTGCCACCAATTAACTTCATTGGGTGATCTCTGGTTTACGTGTTTTGTGAAAGGTTAAGTATCACTTCCTTATTCACTTTCTGTGCATCATTTATGATTTCCTAGACCTCTATCATATTCCCCCTGAACTGTCTCTTTTCCAAGATAAAGAACCCTATTCTTTTTCCTCTGTCCTCATATAAAAGCAATTCCATACCCTAAATTTTTGTTGTCTTTCTTTGTACTTCTTCCAATTCTAATATATCTGTTTTGAGATGGGGTGACCAGAACTGCATGCATTATTCAGGGAGTGGACATAGCATGGATTTATACAGTGGTATTATGATATTTTCTCTTTTATTGTCTATCCCTTTCATAACGATTGCTAATACTCTATTAGCTTTTTGGACCATTTCTTGAGTGCTCAAAGCTAATTTAGATCCCATCACTTTGTATGTATAATTGGGATGATGGTTTCCAGGGTGAATTATTGTGCGTTTATCAACACTGGGAGAGACTAGCTGTTCTGTCCTCAGCTGGGATCTGCTGCTGTAGGTGAGGGAGAAGAGCCGCTCCCTCAGCCAGGCAGCTCCGTGCACGGCAGCCCTGAGCCCCTGTCTGGGCCATGCTGGTATTGCCGTGCACTTTAGAAGGGACCTTGCTTGGGAGGGTGATCACAATTGTGAGAAGACCAGCCTTTTGCTTTATGTCGCAGTCCCTGGAGGTTGAGTGTGAAGCTGCCCGTGATTCCACCCACTCCACACACATATACACTCACATTCTGAGGCCCCTGGGAGAGGAAGCAGTGGAACTCGGGGAGGAGGGAATGTGGTTCCGCAAGGGCTGGAGGGGGTTGCCTGTGCATGTAGCTGGTCTGGAAGGCCACCATGCGATTCATCACATCTACCATGGTCTTCAAGACTCTCTCCTGGTTCTTCACTTGCAGTTCTCTGCACGCTTTCCTCCCACTCTGTTCACATCTCCAGCAGCAGCATATTCCTCCACTTGCTTAAGCATTCCTTGTCCAAGTGGGTGGATTGCATTTGCTCCTTGAGTGTTATCCCTAGTCCATTTTCATCTGCAGATATGTGCCACCAGGGAGCTGGCAAAGCCAGGGACGTGTACAGTAGTCTCACTGCTGTTCCCACTGTAATGAAAAGTGAAGGGCAGACTTTACAGGGGATACATTGTAGAGCATAAAACCTAATCTGTTAGCCAAAAAGGAAAGTCTGTCCAGAAACAATAGGGATGTGTTATGTACAAGGCCACTGTTATGCTTTTAAGCAGCCACTATGCAGCAGAGTTCTTAGGGGAGCAGCTGAACCTGGTTTGGTGGCAGGCATGGTAATGAAAAGCCAGTGCTCAAGCCTGCTGGTGGGAGAGAACCAGGGCATGGCAGAAGGACAGGGGCTCACACAGTGTCCATGTGTTTGGCACCTCCTGATTTTCCAGGAGAGTGCAACTTTCTCTTTTCACAGGAGCATGTGGGGGGTGGGGAGGAGTCTGTGAGTGGCAGCAGGGCAGAGCAGGTGCTCATGCAGCACCCGGGAGTTGAGCAGCCTCCTGTTTGACAGGACAGTGCAACGTTCCTGTGATGGGCCACCAGCGGCCCGCACGGGAAACCACCCAGACCATCAGGGGGTGGGGTGGGGTGAAAACGCCTGGGGGGTCCCCAACCCCGGACGCGGCACGGAGGAGATAGGGTGGTGGGGCCGGATTCAGCCTCCGCGCCTACGCCGCCAGGGTGCCACTGACCCCGCCCCCGGGGTAGTGCAAGGCGGGGTGCAGCTGGAGACCAGCAGCCGGGCGGCTGCTGAGAACGCCGGCACGCTGCCGGAAGGGGGAGGGCCCCGAGTGGCGCCCCGCACAGCGGGCCATTTTAAAAAGGCCCGCCATCCGAGAGAAAAGGGGGCAGCCTCCTCGGACGGAGGGAGGAGAGCCCCGAGCCCAGGACGGACCCAGGGCAGGACCGAGGCCGGCGGATGGTCCGGCCTCGACCCCGGGAGCCGCGAGGTGACCGGCGCAGTGGGCGGCCGGCCAGTCCCGGCGTCGATGGGGACTGGACCCGACCCCGCTGGACCCGGGGAGAGCGACCTGGCAAGGACTGGACCCGCCGGAAGGATCCGACCCGCGAGCTGTCGCCCGAGCGACCCCCGACCCAGACGTCTGAACCTGGGTAGGTTCCGGGGAGCAGGAGAGCGGCCTCCTGGGGGGGAGGAAGCAGTCCGGGGCAGGGCCCTTTTGGCGTCCCTGGGTAGATGGGTTACGGAGGGAATTACCCCCGTCTACCGCGTTGGGGCGCGAGTGAGCCCCAGCGCTTAGGGCCCCGGGCTGGGACCCGGAGAGAGGGTAGGACCGGGTCCCCCTCCCCATTCCCCAGGAGGAGTCAATTCCGGTCGATAGCAGCGCACGGGAGAAGCAGGAAAGGGGGACGGCCGGACAGTAGGGCCGGCTCAGATAGTGGTCCAGGGAAGGACCGGACCGTGGGTGCAGGCCCCCCCCCACCTCCCGGCGGAGACGGGCTACAGTCGCAGGGTCTGCAGAACTCCCCTACCCGGCCCGGCCAGGAGGAGGTGATCGCACCCGACTAACGCGGCTTGCAAGCAGGGACCCCGGGCAGGGCATGGTTAAAAGGGGGCAAAGGGGTTCGCTGAGCCCCCCTCCCCTTCCGGGAAGGGGTGATTGCACCCCGAGTCCTCTACAGTTCCCTTCCCACAGAAGCAGGCGGGCACAAGGGGGGAGGGGTTTCAAGTGTGGCAGAGCAGGGGCTCAACCCATGCTTTCCTGGAGATGAGCAAACAGGTTTGCTAATAGCTTCCCCTGCTCCATATAGGTTGCCATATGAGATATCAGTCTTCTCCAGATCACACACGGAGATAGGGAGCAGATGCTGACTGATTGTGGCCAGACCTGGACTTTATGCTGCAATGCTTTGTGCTGCAATGAATCTTGACCACTTACGGCTGGCTTGGTGTGGAAAGGTATCCTACTGTGGAGGATGGAAGAAGGCATGGTTCCCCAGGAACCTTGCGAGAAGGATTAAAGAGTTCCTCTATGAGAGCTTTATGGTGATGGGAGGATTCCCGCATTGTTTCCAGACACAATAACAAACTGTCTTGGGGACACCCCCCACACACACACTGTGTAGGCCCAGTGGCCATCATAGATCACACCCAAATCCCTTAACCCACTTGTAGCATGATAAAAAATGTGAGCTCACCCGAAGTGCCCTCCCCGGTATCAGTGCACGGCTGTGAGACATCCTGAAAGGAGGGCGTTGTCTCCAAAGTTATAAAAGGTCCCGTCTGTTGATGATATCAGTTGCCCTACTTGCCTGCTGACCACTACCTCCTCCTCTTACTCATCCATGTGGTCCTCCACTCTGCTGGTTGAGGCTGCCAGAGGAGTGTCTTGAGAGGAATCCACAGACTGGCTAGGGACATTGGTCGGGTTCCCCAGCAATGATTGCATGCAGCTGCTCATAGAAGCGGCATGTTTGCGGTGAGGATCCAGACCATCCATTTGCCTCCTTTGTCTTCTGGCACAACTGCCTCAGCTCCTTTATTTTCACATGGCACTGCTGGGCATCCCTGGTGCATCCTTTCTCCTCCATGTGCTTTGCAATATAACTATTTGCATGCCTTTTGCTGGTTCATAGTTTTCTAAGAACAAATTCCTCTCACCACACAGCATTGAGATGAAGGCTCTCCTGCACGCTCCATGCTCGTACTCGTCTGTGACCCTCAGAACTCATGGTCAGGTGTGCTGCTCAGGCCTAAATCTGGAGAACATTTATTAGGTGTATCTGGTTTTCATGCTCCATCGCTAAACTCCCTTGCAAAACTCCTATTTGCTATATCTGTTCACTAGTGCTTCTGGCCTCTGGTACATTCCCCTCATGGGTCAAGCCTCATGCCTTCATCTCTTCTGAGGTGGAATCCCAGAATTCTCCCACTCTTCACCTGGGCCCAGTGCTACAGTGTTCTGTGTACCAACCATGACTACTCAGCAAGCCCAACTTGGTTAAGTATTGCTGTTCTTTCCTTTGGGTGTTTCTGACCAGTGGTGAATACAGTGGCCAGACAACCTCCTTAAACCAGAAAAATCTTTAAAAACAATGAATGGTCCTGTAGCACCTTAGAGACTAACAAAAAATGTAGATGGTATCATGAGCTTTCGTGGGCACAACCCACTTCTTCAGATGAATGGAGCAAGAGGTCCAGAGGTACAACTAAATAAGAGTATGTCTACACTAGCCCTGTAGTTTGAACTAGGGAGGCTAATGAGGGCGACCGAAATTGCAAATGAAGCGCGGGATTTAGATATCCCGCACTTCATTAGCATGTTCCCGGGTGGTCGCCATTTTGGAAATTGATTAGCCCAGAAGAACTGCCCGCGTCTACACATGGCAGAGGAGGGCGATTCTGAAATAAACCCCTTACTTAGAATTACGAGTTAAACCTCATTCCATTTTAACTGGTAATTCGAAGTAAGGGGTTTATTTCAGAATCGCCCTTCTCTGCCGCATGTAGACGCGGGCAGTTCTTCCGGGCTAGTCAATTTCCAAAATGGCAACCACCTGGGAACATGCTAATGAAGCACGGGATATTTAAATCCCGTGCTTCGTTTGCAATTTCGGTCGCCCTCATTAGCCTCCCTAGTTTGAACTAGGGGGCTAGTGTAGACATACCCTAACAGAAAAAGAGGGAAGAGGAGGCGGGAAAGAAAAAAAAACCCAAGTCAATTAAAGTGTCCGTGCTAAATGAAGCTAACAGAGTGGGCTGCAAGTGCCCAATATTTAGCTTTTGATGTCATTTGGGTGTTGAGTATAAATGACTTTATTCAATCCCTGGTTAAATGTTTCAAATTTGCATATGAAGGTCAGTTCCACAGTTTCTCTCTCGAGTTGGTTCCTGAAATTGCTTTGTAAGAGGAGAGCCATTTTTAAATCCATTAACGAGTGCTGGGCAAGTTAAAACGTTCTCCAGCAGGTTTCTATGTGTTACCATTTTGAACATCTGAGTTGTGTCCATGATTCCTTTGTCATAGAGATTATCCAGTCTCACCAATATACATGGCAGAGGGGCATTGCTGGCACTTGATGGCACAGATTACATTAGTGAATGTGCAGTTGTATGAGTCTCTGATGTGGTGGCTTATATGGTAAGGTCTTGTGACAATGCTGCTTGTGTAGATGTGTGGACAGAGTTGGCACTGAAGTTTATTGCAGGGGTGAGTTCCAGGGTGAGTATGTTAGTATTAGTATTAATGTATTGTATTTATTTATTTACTTATATCACTCTACTACACGCCATACAAAAAAAGATGGACTTTACCAAAAGATTCAGAGGAGTAGCCAAGTTAGTCTGTAACAGGAAAAACTTAAAAAACAATTAGACTAGTAGCACCTTTAGTGTTAGTCTTTAAGGTGCTACTAGTCTATTTGTTGTTTTTTAAGTTCTACCAAAAGAGATTGCAACACCAAGGGACAACATATGCATATAGACAGATTGGCTGTATCTGTCTCTCTGTCAGTCTGTTCTCTGCAAATAGCACTCCAGTGACTGCCTCGCCCTTCTCTCTATAGAATAACATTTTCACTGCCTCGTATACTTTTGAGCATCTGGCTCACAGCTGTGGTAAAATAAATCCTGTAACTATTGGCTGGAGCCCGGAAATATCAGTCTCCCAAGTTAATAGTCCAGGCACTATGTGATCCTCTCCACACACACCATGTTTCCCAGGAGGCTGCTTATGTGGAGCTGTTGTGTTGCCTTCCTACTTTCCTAACAGCTCTGCTGCTAACTAAATCAACATGTGCATACAATAAACATCCCAATGATGCAATATAACCGAACAGTAACTATCCCAATAACCAGGCCACGTACGGTATTCATAAATTACAGATCAGCCTCCTGTCCTTCAGTCGACCTTGAACCTTAGGCCACCAATGTAATTTCTCTAGAGCACTGCAAATCGGCAGATATCCACTTTATATCTGCGGGTAACCACCTCCACGGATATGGATGCAGATGTCCACAGCTCATTTTTGTGGATGCAGATACAAATTTTGTATCTGGGCAGCGCTTTAAAGATCACTATTTGGTGATAACATATATATATATATATATATACATATATATATTAATTAAAATCAGGAACTCTCCCTTTCCTCCCTGACCCTACATTGAACTTACTGCTAACATTGTGACATCAAGATCACTCACATGGTAACAGACTGTAGTTCCACCAAAGACGTACATATGACTTCACTGCTGGATCACGGTGGAGAAACTGGCAATGAAAGTATTCTTATTCAAACACTTATCTGAAGTAAGAGAAAGTGGAAGAGGGACAATTAATGCTCAAGTTAATTCTCTTGCTTAACTTTCCCCAAGTTTATTCCAGCATGAAATTCCTTGTTTAAGGTCTCTCCGAGTGAACAATGCATGCCTTCTTAAAGAGCAATTTTCACGGAGGTTACACAGGACAGAACGATACCATGACTCATTATGTGATTGCTATTAGCCAAAGTGCAGCCATTAGGCTTTTGATGAAGAACAGTCTTTTAAACATTGTACTTAATAACACTGACACAGAACTTTTTCCTCCTGACCAGCATGTTAAAGGCAGTAATTAATCCCATGAAATAGCCAAGTTAGCATTATTATCCTCTTTTTTTCAGGGGAGAACAGAAACAGCAAGGTGGCATATAGAGCAGGTCAGACAATGGTTGGCTGGTTTGTTTAATGTGAGGGAAATTTTGACTTTTAATGAAAACAATGAAGATATTTTGGTTTGTGACTGAAAATTTTCAGTTTCTCCAGGATAACCTGAAGATGTTTGAGGAGAGCAGACAATTACTGGGCTTTTTGATTAGTTGAAAACCCTAATTTTAGGTTAAAAATTGTCACAAAATTGCCAATCATCCCTAATTCTATGCCTTGCAGAAGGCTGCAGAAAGAGTAATTGGCTTTACATCAGGGAAATACACCCCAGCTTGAAAATATCTTAAAATCAGAGTTGAAAACTTACAGGTAACTGCTGACAAAAACACAACATGTTCTCCTGGCCCCATGTTTTATGCTCTGCCCATACTATTTTTTCAAATCTTCTTATCAAATATTTGAGTGCTTTGCTGAATTTGGACCCAAAGCAAACTAGTCCAAGCACCACAGAGAACTCAGCTAGGGAAATTCAGTGTAATGAGGATTTAAATTAATCCATTTCATTTGCATTACCTAAGAGAATGATATCATTTGGCTAAAATGAAAGCCTATCAGATTTAGTAAAAACAAAACTATGACGGGAAACAGCATGAAAATCATTGTAATTCAATGATATATGCTTAACCAGCTTTTGATATTGCATGCATTGGTAAGTAGGCATCCAACAGGACCCCATAGTTTTAATCAACTTCTGTATATGAGGCTACAGCTGACAAGGAAAATATTTTCTTTGTGATCCATGTCTGCAGTGTTATTTCCTAATATGCAATTTGCTTTTAGCTAGAAGTAGCTGGTGAAATTAAGCTGCATGCAACCAAGCCTGAAGCAATATTGCAAATGGCACTAGAGGTTACTTACAATACTGTACACCTTTTGGAATAATATAGTCTAGTTTAAAGGGCAGATGCCAAACAATATCTTTGCTGGGGGGTTCTCTGCTGCCCCAGCAGCTTGGCTAAATTATGGCATCTTCCCTTTCCCCTCAGAATGGAATTTTAATTTTAAATTTCACAGTATATTGGAGAACAAAAAAACAAAAACAAAAACAAATGACAAAATAAATCAGGAGAGGAGGGGAAATAAAATGACAGTCTCTAGCTGGACTTCCACATGTCAGAGAGTCCACTTGATTTCATGTGCGTTACAATCTCTATGTGGCCAGATCTATCTTCCAATTTTCACATTAACCCTTTGAAATCCCATAGAGCAAAACATGGAAAAAAATCAAGCAATAACCTGTAAAATGTAAGCATATTGTCTGGGCTCTAGTCTGCCAAAGTCCCCCCCCCCCCCAAAATACCTAAACCTGTATCATTTCTCTGAATAAGCAGTAACAATGTGGGAAAATACTGAGCATGAAATTAATACATTAAAGTTTGACAGCGCTTATGTATACTAGCAAGAATGACCTATACTGAAAGCAGATCCCCATAGCAACACCACACCTGAGTACTTCATCGTCTCGCTGGCAAAACTCTGAGTGATTGGATGTCTTTCTGAAAGATACGGTCCAGCTCAGCAAGGAGTTTGGGGCTTGATACAAGAATTACTGGGTGAAATTTCATGGCCTTTTTTTTCTCCCCCAGGAGCTCAGACTGGATGAATATACTGGTCCTTTCTGGCTTTAAAATCTACTAATCTATTAATCTAATACAGGGGTGATGGGGTGGCTGGTGCAGGAGGCTTTATGTCTGCCAAGAGCTCTCCTGCACAGGGGGAATTCTTTACTGGAGTTCTCCAGTGGTGCCAAGTATCATTGGCAGACCAGAAAACCTGGCCCTTACTGACTTCAGTAGAAATTATGTTTGTATAAAAGCGTTACAAGACTGGGCCAGTGTGGGAAGATCTTTAGGCATCTTCAGGTTAAGGAATCTCTAGAAATCTCTCTCTTTTCGAGCTGCCTCTCATAAGATTTCCATTGTTTTCACTATTATAAACTATTGTGATGCAATTTTTTGATCAATGCATTACGAGATTTAAAAAGTAGCACAGTGGGCCCAACGGAAGTGTGATCTGACAGAGGACTGGCAGACAGGAACTTCTGAACTGCAAACCTACACAGTGACAGTGATTCCCGCTTTGGCCTTGGGTCAGTGAAATCTTTCTTCCTCAGTTTCCTCCCATATAACTTGCAGGTAATAATATGATAGCAAACCTTTTCATTATGCTTCATGGACATTGAGAACTTTACAGGAGCTATAGTGAGAGAACTCAGATCCTCCTACTCTAAGACATATTCCTTTATCAGTTGAGTTAAAGGAGAGCTTGACAGCATAGGACTGATGTCCAGTAGAGAGAAGTGATAGATGTACATGCTGAGCTACTTCATTATAATACCTGTCCACCTCATAGGGATGTCATGAGAATTTGTTAATTACTGTTTGTAAAACACCTTGACAAACTCCAAGTAAGTGTTATCAATTCATTTAATAGCAAGCTCAAAACCTACTAACATATATGTCTGAATATTTGTGTGCCCATGCATTATGTGTGTGTAAGATCTTAGTCAAAGCTGACAGTTAATAGCCCACAATTTTTGTTTCTCCTTCAGGAAAATCACCCTCCAGTGCATTGCTCGTCCTATTAATAAACACCTGGCAAACACAAAACAGTAGTGACAAAGTTATTTAGCCTGACTATGGAATAAGAATAATCATTACTTGCAAGATTCCTGCAAGCTGACTTTCTCATTAAAATTTCATTAATGTCTTTTTTCTGACTCTGCTAAATCTGGTATTTTTAAAAGCATCTCACTCTATTATATTTCCATTAACATTGCCCATCATATTAATAGCTCTGAAATACGCACTAGTACGTCTGTGCCGTTAATGAGAAAAATAATCCAAAAACACAGCTCTGCTGCGCAAACTAAGTAGGCATTAATATGCTTTGTATTCTTCCCAGAAGCATACCGTAACGATATCAGCAGGATTCTGACCTGTTTTCAAAGTTCTTACTTGTTTGGAAACAAAATGGCACTAAGACACTATTATTGAGCACAATCAGGATTTGTCTGACAAAAAAAATGTACTAAGTGGATGCAGTCAAATGGCTATTTCTCCTCTCTCTCTTTGTTTTCTCATCTTTTTCCCTGTTCCACTGGGAGCTGCCCATTGCAGTACCTTTCATCAACTGGTAGGACAGGCGTTCATGCGAGTGACTCTCTTTGGAACTTGTTTGGTAGACCTGTCGGCAGAGGTTTCTAAAAGGGCAATGCAGCTAAGACCCTCTGCCCTAGACATTGATCACATCAACTCTGTGACATGCAATCCTCTGCTTGATGAACAGGCTCCCTCCCAAATCCCAGTATACCCCTCTGAAACTCAGTTTCTCTCTTCATAATGACAGCCCCGTCCTGCGGTGCTGCAGAGTGAATGAAACAGTTTGAATTGTGAAACAGGGGAAATGTCCTCTCAGTGCACATTTTAAAGGGTATAATCTAATTCCTGGTAAAGTTCATGGAAAAACTCATTGACATCAATGAAAGTTGAGTCAGGCCTGTTTCTTAAATTTTATTCACTTATTTAATTATGTTGTTGGTTGCCTAAAGAAACCTCATAGGCCTGGTTCTGATCTCAGTCCATTGCAAACCAGAAGTAATTTCATTACTTGAATTATGCCAGTGTAAAACCATGATAAGACTCCACTCAAGCAAACCACGTAGACATGTACTTAACTTTAAGCATGTGATTACTCTCTCTGAAATCAGTGGGGCTTCTCACATGCTTACGTCTTGCTCCATCAAGGCTAGAATATCTGTCTCAGGCCCAATGTGTTTAGCTATTGAAAGAAACGCTTCCATTTTGAACATGCTCCCACTGATAAAATTTGGGGGGCTGAGGGAGAAAAATGTTGCACAATGTAGGGAGTTACTGAGCCAAACTACATTTGTACCAACACTGACGTGAATCTAGAGCTAATCTAGTGTGGTCAGTGGAATTACACAGAGATTTACATTGATGTAAATGAAAGCAGAGCTTCATCCACTGTCTTAACATAATGGAAAAAGGTAGTGACCCTGAGAACTTTAAATAGCCTCATTCATCCATCCTTTCAAGATGTGTAAGTGCATCCAGTAAACTAATACAATAATCCAGGAACACAAAGGAAGCCTGTTCTATTATTCAAATTATTGTACAATCAGTAATATTTACTTTCCCATACCTTTCTAAATAGCATGAGGGCAAAAGCAATATCCATGTGTCTGTCTCCTGGGAGGAGACAGAAATTTAACATGTAACCTGAGAGGAAGACAGAGTTATTGGTTCTGAGACCTCTTCTAATCTTCATTTTGCACAGAGGGATTAGGGCTGGAGTTATGGATTTACAGTTTTAATCAGAGGAGCCACTGGAAATTTCATCATCTATTTTGGATTATTCTGGTCACTCCATGTGCCCCTATCCCTCAGAATAATTATGAGCATTTTGATTGAATCCCATCTCACTGATACTTCCAGGCTTTTATGACTTTATGACTTTATGAAAATTTGCAGTAATTTCAGCTGCTGACTCTTAGCTCAGAACATAATAAAGGCTTGTGTAGTCTACAGAAGAGAAGAATGAGGGGGGATTTGATAGCAGCCTACAACTTCCTGAAGGGGGGTTCTAAAGAGGCTGGAGAGAGGCTGTTCTCAGTAGAGACGGATGGCAGAACAAGGAGCAACTATTTCACTAGGAGGGTGGTGAAGCACTGGAATGGGCTACCTAGGGAAGTGGTAGAATCTCCATCCCTAGAGGTTTTTAAGTCCTGTCTTGACAAAGCCCTGGTTGAGATTATTTAGTTGGGGTTGGTCCTGCTTTGGGCAGGGGATTGGACTCCATGACCTCCTGAGGTCTCTTCCAACTCTACGATTCTATGATAGTTTCCCCTCACAATATACCAGAGGATTTTGAGATTTAATGAAGGAAGATTTCCTATGGATCATTGGGATTGCTGTTCTAGTCTAATCTGATCTAAATAATTAAGATTGCATTCCTGATTCAATTCCTTTTATGAGTGATCAGCAAACATTCTTGTCCTAGACTGTGGCCACATCAGTGAGGGTAGTTTTTTGGATTTGGTTTGATTTTTTTTTGCTTCTCACTTGTGTGCGGCCCCCAACTGATTTTTCTGTGGGTCATTGGCCCCTGACCCAAAAGAGGTTCCCCACCCCTGCACTTACAGTATCAAAGAAATTTTCATCCACCTGGTCCAAGGATGAAAGCCTGCTTGGAATTCCCTCCCAGACTTCTTTCCCAGATATCAGATGTTCACCATCCCAGGAACTCAATCTGATTCCAGCCTTCCTCATTAAGGTATCTTTATTAGGCATACAGCCATGCAACATGTGTTGATCTGATTTAAACGCAGGGTACATCACAGATCCAAAGTTACTCAGAGACTGTCTCCTTTTATGCACATTAAACATCTCATTGCTTTTACTATACATTGCATCACGCATTTTTGGATTGGCTTAGTTATTTGCAGGAACCAATCCCTGTGCAGCTCGTGCTGTCCACACACTGACTATGGTTTGACTTCCCCTTTACATCATCTCTACATTTCTAATGTAGTTTATTCCTTGTTATCTAGGCCATAGTAAATAGTTCCCGGCATGTTCTTCCTCTTGTCTTAGTTGGCTTACATATTCTGCCTTCTTAGCCTACTGACTTATTTACTTATCTTATTTAGCACAAACATTCTGTTTTCAGTCTGATGATTCATTCATATCCCCAATTCTGTCTTGCACAAATAAAGCTTCCCTCCATGTGTTAATTACTCATATCTGTCCAAGCCTCAGCTACAAGCCTGAACAAGATTGCACTGAAACCCGCTATCCTCATATAATAGCAGAAGCCAATTTCTGGCTATAAAACCCCCATAAATCTGGAACATCACAAAATATGTGCTGTTCTAATCCTGTCCCAATGTGATTAAAGAGGAAAAGGAGGTAGATCATAAGGTAGAAATGTATTTCTAGAAATTTCTGTTGTACTTTTTTATTTTGTTTTATAACAGAGTACTCCCAGTCATCTCAGTGAGAACTGAGCATGCTCACCACTTTAGAGGCTCAAACCTATTCATCAAAGAATGTCCCGTTTGCTGTCACTGCTTGAGTTAAGCTTGCAGCCTAGGTAGGTCACTGGTTTCCACGGTACCTGAGCCCACCTACAGTGAGAATTCTGGTGGTCCAGCTCTAAGGTTCTGGTCCTTGGACTTCTAATACCAGATGTTCAACCCCAGCGACTTGGAGAGTGGGGCTGAATTGTTCTGATGTCTCCACAAACAGGATAGTGTCATCTGTGTAGTCTTGTTTGGTAAACACTTCTTGACCAACCTTGATTCCAACGTATGGAGTGACAAGTCCTCACAGACAGTGGATGGCTTGACAGAATAGTACTGGAGCAAAACTGCATCTCTGCTGCACACCTGAGGTTAGGTAGAAATGCATCGAAAGCTGTAACCTACAGGGATTGTGTTTTCTTATGTGTTTGTACTGCACCTAACACAGTGGAGCCCTGGGCCTGAATATAACCCCTGGGAGCTACTGTACAATATGCATTCTTGCCCCTTTGTCGAGTAGTAACAGATTTTGGAACTAGGCAGATTCTTATTAAGTTGGTTTGACATGATTTGTTCTTTACAAATCCATGCTGACTGTTACTTATCACCTTATTATCTTCTAGGTTTTTGCAAATTGATTGCTTAATTATTTGCTCCATTATCTTTTTAGAGACTGAAGTTAAGATGACTGGTCTGTAATTCCCCAGGTTGTCCTTATTCCCAAGTTTATAGATGGGCACTTTATTTGCCATTTTCCCATCCTCTGGGATTTCTCCCATCTTTTGATGACTTTTAAAGATAATTGCTAGTGGCGCAGATATCTGCAGCTTTCCTGGAGCATTCTAGGATTCAGTACATCAGACCACTTGATGTGCCAGCCATTAGCATCTTTTGCATAATTAATTGTAAATAATAAAAATAATGGGACTGCAAAATCAAAAAGGGCCAAAAGTACACAGAAAAGCAAGCTCCCAGTCTGATAGAGCCTGACCAGTGGCCAGATTCCAGTCCCTCCACACTCCAAGCACAGAATGGACATAGGAAACGATTATTTCACCTCTGGTGGTCCTGCTGATCTGTGTGCAACCCCTACCTCCCATTGAAAAAATTCCTGTGTCTGATCTCTGAGGAGCAGAGGTGGGGTGGGGGAGCAGAGGTAGGGAGGAGGCCACAGCATCTACAAGTAGGGTGTTCACATAGAAAGGGAGTAAAGGCCTCTGGATTTGGCTGTTTATATTGATTGTACTCATTGAATATGGCATAACCGCAGCTAGTGGATATTAGGGATCCGATTCATTGGCTGCTTTGCCTCACTAGAGCAGTCTGCAGCAGCCTCAGAGCAATGGGTATCGTTGGGCCCTAAAAGGTTAGCAACATACTTTCTCAAAGAAAACAGAATTCACTAGAGAGCCTTGCAACTGTGCAATTGCTTTTGCTTAAACTCACTCACGTTTGTGACCCTGGATGAAAGGTGATAACTCACCTTTTTTCCAATTTCTCAGCCATTGTTTGGTATAGGACAGAATCATATTCAGTCAAAGCTGTTTTTATAATAAATCTTGAAGCAAATTGAGTTTAAATTCAGTCTCTTTGCCTGTAATTCAGTTTTCATTGATGCAGTCAGTTGGTAGAATGGATATATTCTGAAGGCTTTTACTGTATTTGTTAATGAGAACAAGGAAATGCCACTGGAGCATTTCCACCATTGTATTTTAAATCCAGAGACATTTTAATTTTGTACTACTTTTCGTTAGCCTGACAGCTTCAAAAGTCAGAGACCTAATGGACAGACAAAGGAAAAGGGGATTTATCATTCCTTTTAAAAGAAATCCACTCATTTCCTTCTGAATACATTTTGTTTTTTTCTGCAGAGCTGAGAAAACTACTTCTTCCCTCTTTTACAGATGTCTGCAGCCTCCTCCATTACCTTGTCACTACCAGAAAATAGGATTTCTCACCTACAGATGGCGAGGAGGGAAGAGGGTGGCCGTGAACATTAGGTTGAAATTACTTGTCAACTTTGATCAATTCGCAGAAAGACAAAATCCCTTTTGAAAAGGCACGGTTGATTTTTGAAGATTAGCAGTGTTGTCCTTCCAGCTCCATTGTTTGGCTAAATTATACAAGGATGCAGTTTATTACCTAAATGAAAAATGCATTTGCATGTAGATGGTACATAAATTATTTCATTCTGCTCAGGACAGGGGCAATAAACACTTTCCCTCCTCTGCATCTCCACTCCAATCTGGACATATTAGATATCCGAGTTTGGTTTTTCCCCCTCTCTTTCTCCTTTTATTGCTTTGCATGTGTTTTTACTTGACAAGGCACTGGGGAAGGACTACACGAATCTATTAAAGATAACAAAGCTCCATTATGACCTGAAACTCAGGAAAAGAGTCAAATAAATTGTTCATAATGTGGAATAGTTGGTCTCCAGCTCTTAGGGTAACAACAAACAAAATAAAAAAGTAGATCTCAAAGTGAACACAAATCTGATGCCTGCTGCTGTAGTACTGCTTTTCTTTCTACAGGTTAGGCCTGGAACTATGCATTACCACCTGCCTGGTACTGTCTATGGGAGCATTAGGAGATAATATCTGATTCCTTTCAACCTTCAGCAGTATTTACAGGGTATAAGTATGTGTGTGAGAACTATGGCTACTGATTGGTGATACACTTTAAGGTCCATAGCTATAGGCCTGTACTAGGCAGGTAGTTGGCTGTGTTTTAAAGGAGAAACGCTCTTTTTCCTATATGCCAAAATGTAGCTTTTTTGTTTATAGCTGAAGGAAAAATCTTGATTGCAGACACTGAAATCTATAATTTATAGCTATGGTTGGGCCAGCCCTATTCCAGTAGACCCCACCAATTTCATCATTGTCATGAGAAAGGCTCCATTCTGTACCATTGAAGCCAATGGGAATTTTGCAATTTAATTCTAGGAAAGGGGCTCCAATACAAAACGTCTTTCCTGGTTGACATATGCCCTACAAGACATCAGCAAAAAAGACCAAATTTATTTTATTTTTTAACATATTTTATAACAAAGTGCACCAGAGCCTGATCTCATTTGCACACGTCCCTCGTTTTAGCAACCCAATCTTGCAAATGTTGGCCCTTTCTATCTCCGGACTTGCCTGTGCTGAAAACTTCCATTGGCCTAATGACGTCATTCCAGCGTGTGAAAAAACCCTCATCTCTGGCAGATGTATAGCTATGTAACCTCACTGTCGGTGGAGACAGTGGTAGGTCAACAGATGGATTGGCTTCTAGCTACACATAGCCTCAGTACCCAAATCTGTAAAACTTAATAAGGTAATACTACCTCACAGTTTGAGGGTTAGTTGGGTGGGAAAATTGTCTTGGGGGATTTGAACATCTCATTCCCATTCATTTTGAATGGGAAATGGCTGTCCAGAGCCCTAGTCTTTGGCAGTGTTGAAATCTCACCCTTAATATTTATAATGTGCTATCTAAGTATCATTAGCAGACGGCCCAGATACTACTAATCACACAATAAAAAACCCTGACTGTAAATATTTTCCTCATTTGCTTAACATTTTTTCTTAAAAATACCCATCGAGTGGCTGAATACTTTAAACAGCAGAACCCCCTCCCCCCCCCAAATGAACCAACCTTTTAAACTATGGCAGGTTTTTTTTTAAATAGATAGTTCTGAAAGTGGTCTGTCCGCACAACGCCTTTGTAGCTACTTTCATTAGCATTCCTGGTTATTTTTAGCCCTTGGTCTCACTGTGCATGCAGGGAGACTGTATTATAGTAAGTGCTTTCTGCCTTTTAGTCCCCTGGCAGCTTTTCAATCCACAAAGTACATTTTTAGTACTGCCTCAGAGTTCTATGGCACTACATTTTCATTTGCAAACTGACAATTGCTCCACGGCCATCTGTGTATTAATTAGAGGAGGAAGTGGGGGAAAACCAGTCAACCAACCAACAAAAATCAATTTATTCCTCCCACTTACCAGTACAGAATTGATTAATCCTGCAAAGTGCTGAGTACCTCCCTTTGGACCTTGCTGAACCCTAAGTTAGAAAACCAAAACAAGGGCCTTCGGGTATGTCTACACTGCCACCCTAGTTCGAACTAGGGTGGCTAATGTAGGCATTTGAACTTGCAAATGAAGCCTGGGATTTAAATATCCTGGGCTTTATTTGCATGTTCCCGGGCACCGCCATTTTTAAATGCCCCATAGTTCGAACTCCCTGCCTGCGGCTACACGCGGCACGGACTAGGTAGTTCAGATTAAAGCTCCTAATTCGAACTACCGTTACTCCTCCTGCAATGAGGAGAGTTTAGTCCCTTTAGATATGAAACTCATGTGTAGACACAAGGGGTGTGTCTAGACTACAGAGTTTTGTCAGCAAAAGTGGACTTTTGTTGACAAAACTATACCTGCGTCTACACTACCACCGCATTCTGTCGACAGTAATGCGGCAGTTTTGTCGATGGCGGTAAACCTCATTCTATGAGGAATAATGCCTTTGTCGACAGAGTTCTGTCAACAAAAGGTAAGTGTGGACGCGGGGGAGAATTTATGTCGACAATAAGGCCTCCAGGAAGAAGCCCTGGTGGACACTCCTGCCACAGCTTTCCACTCTATTGTTCCTGCCTGTAGCCATCTTTAAAAGGCACAGGCACCCAGGATTAGCATTCTGGCAGCAAGCCAGCTCCAGCCAGGACCCTGAGACTGCGCTGCTCTTTCTGGTCAGGCAATTCAGAGCCATGTCCCAGGGACAAGCCCCCCAAGACCCTCCTGGCCCTTCCAGGGACACATCCCTGCAGGAAGCCAGGAGCACCAAATGCCGGGCACCCTCCTGGTCTGGGCCCGAGATAAAAGCCCTCTTGGATCTCTGGTCTGAGGAGGAGGCTCTTCAGGCCCCACAGTCCAGGCAGAGGAACGCTGACATCTACGCCAGAATGGCTGATGGCCTGGCAAGGAAAGGCCACCACCCGTGCACCTTAGTCCAGGTCAGAGCCAAGGTCAAGGAGCTGCGGCAGGGGTATGTCAGGGCACGTGAGTGCAGCTCCCGCTCCGGGGAAATGGAACACTACTGTGCCTACTACGAGGACCTGGACCGGATCCTGGGGTCAGGGGAACCCCTGCCTCCTGAGAGGGTTGTAGAGTCTGGCCTGGAGACCCCTGTGCAGCAGCGGCCGCAACTCAGGGTGAGACCCCAGCAGACGACCAGGAGCTCCAAGAGGAGGGGGAGGAGGAGGAAGACAGCACCAGGAGCACCCAGGAGCCAGATGCCCACACTCAGGAGGCCTCCCAGACAACTTCGGACACCGGGGAGAGAACATCAGATGAGTGCTGTGAGGTTCCAACACACACAGGGCAAGGCAGGCGGGAGCAAAGTGGATGGTGCAGTGCTGTGACATGTCACGCTGATCACAGCCTGGGGGGGGGGCACACACATGGTCGCCCTCAGGGAGGGCCGTCCTACCCCTGCACCCGCATGGCTGGGAGGCACCACCTGCTCCTGCAGGCAGTGGTGCCAGGTGCAGGCATGGATTGGGGACGCTGGGATTGCCACACAGCTTCAGGCCTCTCAGCAACCTGCAGGAACCCCAACTGTGGCCTGACACTTGTCTATACTGCTTGGCCATGGGGTGTGTGTGAGGGGGGGCAGGATGGTGGCCTGCACACCTTCTGGGTTCCAGGGAGGCCGTGGCTGCTGGCCAGGCCACACCATGCCTTACTGAGATGCACATGAGCATCCTCTGACCCTAGGACAGGCACTGACTGCTGAGAAGGAGGGCATGCCCTCTCAGGGAAAGTGTGAGCATGCATGACTGACGACTTTTCCCTCTTGTCCTCCACAGCTGGACCAGCTGACCGGGGGGGGGGGGCGCCACACCTGCCCCACCACTCAGACAGCTGCAGGGAACCCAGCAGTGCTGGTGCATGTATTTGGACCTGGTGCGCCAGCACATCTCGGTCCTGCAAGGGATGTAGGACACAATGAGCCAGAGGGTGGAGGCAGAGGCACAGTGGCACAGGTGCTTGCTGGACGAATTTGTCCAGCAGCGCACTGAGATCTGCACTGCTATCTGGGAGGCCATGGCCTTCCCCGGTCCTGTGCCTGGTCCTGCTCCTCCTGCTCAGCCTACCCCCTCCCCCCCAGCCCCTGCCCCTCCCTCAGCCCCTGCCATCCCAGACCCAGGTACAGCCCCACCTCCTGCCCAGCTCCCGACCGTCCCAGCCCGCATGCGTGGCCGTGTGCGAGAAGGCCTCCGCAGCCAAAGTGCCAGGGGATCTTCATCAAGGCAGCACCCTCAGCCCTGAGCCTCCCTCCCCCCTTCCAGGTTGACATTCCCCCTTCCCACCTGGGAGAGTCACTGAGGGAAGCACTGTACTTTGTTTACAAACACTTTATTTTTCTGAACAAAAGAACATTTTAGTTTTTCAAAAAACCAACAGTGAAATAAGCTGTAAACATTTTTTTACCAACACCTGTCTCTGTGCTCAGTGTGTGATGAATGAGTACAATGTGTGACTGTGGGGCCGGGAGGGGTTTTGGGGAGGAAGGCACTGGGGGCATGGGGCAATCCCACATTTGGAAGGCCCTGGGGAAAATCATCGGCCTCCTTGGGAGAATTGCTCCCTCGGGGCTTCTCGAATGCTCACTCCCAGCTGGTGGGCTTGCCGGATGGCAGCTGTCCGGGGCTGCTCAAAGTGCCTCCCCTCCACATCAGCCTGTGTCCCCCAGGCAGGGAGGAAGGCCTCCCCTTTCCTCTCCACTGGGTTGTGCAGCACACAGCATGCAGCAACCACATTGGGGATGTTGTGTTCCCCCATGTCCAGCAGAGTGAGCAGGCATCTAAATCTGTCCTTCAGACAGCCAAAGGCTCACTCCACCTGGAAGCGAGCCCGATTCAGGCGGGAGTTAAACAGTTCCCTGCTCACATCCAGGTGGCCGGTGTAGGGCTTCATGAGCCAGGGCATAAGGGGGTACACCACGTTGGCCATGTTGCACGTAGGCATGTGCACATCCCCGACTGCATAGTTCCTCTCTGGAAAGAATGCTCCAGCCTGCAGCCTGTGGTACAGGTAGGAGTTCCGGAATATGCGGGCATCGTGTGCCCGGCCTGACCACCCGACACAAATGTCTGAATTGTCCCCAGTGGTCAACCAGGGCCTGCAGCACCATGGAAAAGTAGCCCTTTCTATTAATATACTGTGCTGCTCGATGGGGTGTGCACGGATCGGGATGTGAGTCCCATTGAGTGCTCCACCGCAGTTCGGAAAACCCAGCCCCACAAATCCAGCCAAGATGGCATGCAGGTCTCTGAGGCGGACAGTTCTGTGAAGCTGCTCCGAATTGATGGCTGTCACCACCTGCAGAAAGGGACAAGTACAAACATACATAACAGGACATTAGAGGAGTTGTGTGAGCTGATAAGAGGTGTTCCTCCACCCCTCCCCTCCCAGACCCCAAGAGCCCCCCCTCAGGCAACCGCAGGGCAAGGCCAGGCAGGCTTCTACCACTCCCACACCATCCCCTGTGCCCGGTCCTGACCATCCCCCTTATCTGCCCGCCCCCAGCCCCATGGACTGTCCCCTGAGAGTGACTTACTTCCATCAAGATGGCCCCGACAGTAGACCCCGAGGTGTAACAGTTAACTCGAACTAAGAACTTAGTTCGAGTTAATGTTTGACTGCCACGTGTAGCCGCGGGCAGTTAGTTCGGACTAGAGGGATTTAAAGATGGCGCCCGGATGGGAAGATGCAAATAAAGCCCGGGATATTTAAATCCCGGGCTTCATTTGCAACTTCGGATGCCTACATTAGCCTCTCTAGTTCGAACTAGGGGGCTAGTGTAGACATACCCTGTTTCACTCTGAAGTCTGGGTAGCCATGCTGTGTAGCACAGTGACATCTGTGTGAAGTCCTAGGTGACCACTGCTTTGTTACACTATAGATAGGGCTTTGTGTTTTAGAGGTTATTAATGTAATTGGGGGAGTCTTTTTAGCAATTTTTGGGTTTTATATAGATGTCCAAAAATCAGGGGTTTTGAGAAGGGCTGTCTTACTTTAAGAAACTATATATAGTATAAGAAATTGTATATAAACTCATTACAGTAGTATGTACCTTAATGAGTAAACTCTTTGTCATGTTCCCTAGTGCACTTTAACAGTGCTCTCTCTTAAATTGCATTGGAAAACTATTGAACATGACTGCAGAATCTACACTGCCCAATTATTAGTGAACTTCAGAAACCAAACCCACATAGTCTGCATTACTGCTCCAAGCCCTTGTATATAAGTAAGCTTTTCTGGTGTTTTGTTGATGTTTATTAGCTAAACAGCCAATTTGTTTATTGGTTAAAACCAAAAATCAGAAGCCCTAACTAAAGAGGGATGACCTGTTTAGTCTAAGGGTTCGAACTGGTCACAGTTCAAGTCTGCTCATACTCTGTAATAGCGTTCTTTTATTTGGTTTTGTATAACTATGGATTAAACGAACCAACAGACAATTACTATTCACCTACTAAAGAGGATACAAGTGCCAACTTTATGACTGTACATTTGTTTATTTTTTATTAAAATCTGTATGTACTCACACACAATCGGTCTTTTAGCAGACTTTCAGCCAGTTGCCAAAGTCACCCTCAGTATCTTAAAGAAGGGCTCCTTTGCTTTATTGTGTTCTATAGCAGTGGTTCTCAAACTTTTATTTTCTTGCACACCGTTTGAAAATTGTGAAGGGTCTTGGTGAACCACTTAATGATTTTTCCAAATGTTAGTTAGCTATTGCAAAGCGCTTTGGACAAAAGCTCTCTCTATAAAAAACCCTTAATAATTAACTTTGTCTTTATTTGTAAAACAAAAGCACACAGCTCCTATTTTAATATTAGTAGTCTTGCCATTGAAATGCGATGGATGTGCCTGTTTTTGTGAGCAAAGCTGGGGAAGTCGGCTATAATGTTTGTCAGCATTAGTCTCTCCCTTCTATGCACTGGCACCACTGAGTTGGGCTGGGATGGAGAGAGGTCTCTTCCCCTCTTCCCTTCTGCAGCTAGGGTTGCCAGATGGTTTCAACAAAAATACTGGACACACTTGATAAAAATTTGTCGACCAAAAAAAATATACATGATATGGGAAGTTTATTGATGACAATCTACATTACATCGTATATTTTACATTAGATTGTCCAGCTTTTATCAATTTTTTATTTTTCAAAAACTCATCTTTTACTTCCAAACAAGTGAAAGGTATATTAAAAAAACCACACAGTTGACTTCTTACTGACTCAACACTCCATCTATTGCATTCATAGATTACCCATGACACTAAAAATTCTTTCCACACCGGCATTTGACACAGGAATTGAAACAGAATATTGAATCAGTTTTAATAAATTTGGAGCAGCAGATTCTTTGCTGAAAAAATATTCTTTACCTTAAAAGAGCTCTGCGAGATACGAGAAAGATGAAAGCTAGACAAAGGACAACACTGTCGCGAATTGTACGTTTATAAAAGGAAAATATTCAGCACTACTGCGTAGTTGCGTACTGCCTGGCTGGTAGATACAGTCACGCAGCGTACTGATATGAGTACGGCGAATTGGCATAGTAGCGCATAGCGAAGGCCTAGAGAGCGAGCGAGAATACTCGCGCACAAGTCACGTCAAAGCATGATAATAATAAAACTTACTTAATTAGAAAATACCTGACATTTATATGTCCGGTATTTTCTAAGTTTGTTTCCCGAACAGAAAGCTCAAATACTGGACTGTTTGGTTCAAAACCAGACACCTGGCAACCCTAACTGTAGCAACCCCAAAGCTGGGGCTGGGAAGAAGGGGGGGGTCTCTCCCTCTCTTCCCTGCTGCGGCAAATTAGACCAAATCTATCACTTCACCTTACATGTGTTATTTTCTTCAGGGTCCAGACACCAAATCAGTGGAGCCCATGTCTGCATAGCTTCACTCATCAGGTAGGCAGCCGTCCATTCTCTCATGTGTGGCCACCCGGGCATTCGCACCTTAGAGGGAACTATCCATGGATCATCTGAATGGAGCTCGCAGACCACACAATGTGAGAACCACTGTTCTATGCTCATCAGTCAGTTACACCCTCAATTACATCAGAGCATGTACTTCATGTACATCTTTAAGGAGATAATGTGACCCTTCACACTCTTTTTAATGCCATTTTCATGAATTTAAACTACAAGGAATCATGTGGCACCTTAAAGACAAACTGATTTATTTGGGCATAAGCTTTCATGGGCAAAACAAAATCTGACTTAAGTGGGGTTTTACCCACAAAAGCTTATGCCCTAATCAATCTATCAGTCTTTAAAGTGCCACAGGACTCCTCATTGTTTTTGTGGATACAGCCTAACATAGCTGCCTCTCTGATCATTTCCATGAGAATGTGTGTGAGTGAATTAAAGGTGTTTCCAGAGCAAATTCAGCAAAACAGAGAAAGAAAATGTAAGATACCCTTGGTGAATCTCTATTAGGATTAAGTTGTAATAACCTGGTTATTCATGTGGCTGATGGGACTGGAGCACGGACCCTGCATTAAAGAGCGAGCCGATGCTGTGCTACTAAATCGTGAATATTCACACTGCACATCCGGTCAGTTTTGATCATTCAGGGCTATTCAAGGCAATTTCTATCAGGCTTCATGAAAGCAGGAAACAGGTTTTGGGAATAAGAAAGTAAAGAAAAAGATTGAGGTTAAAGTGAATTGACAGGCAATAGGATTAGAACTCCTGCCCAATCCTGATCTTGCAAATAACTAACAGTAGCCTGAAATTAAAGAATTAAACCATGAAGGGTTTCTTGACAACTGATCTGATAGCTCCAGAAATCTATTCCAGGGGCATTCTCCTGTCAGTTCTGTGGAGACAAGAAAGCAGTGACAACCAGCCTCCTTTTCTTTCTTCATAATCAAATGGGGAAAAGGTCTATAATGCTAAGAAATTGTATTGCCTTTCTTTGTTTCCACACGCTCAGCCAAAATTAGCATCTGGCTCCCAACGGGCCCGAGCTGCAAAGCTGATGGTCCCAATCTGTAATTTGAAATCTCCTCCACCAAAAGTGGGGAATGTGATGTTGGATCAGAGGCCCTGGAAAAGCCTTAGAGAAAGCGATAGGGATCAGCCAAAGTTTGGGAGTGCTTGGACCTGGGCTCGGGTTGTATCTATTTTGGTGGTTAGGGTATCAGCAGCCAGTGCACTTCTGCACTTATTCTGTCATAGTATTTCATTCCTGCAGATTCACAATGCATGTCCCTGTTCATAAAAATAACCCTCTAAAATAAAACTAAGCAAGCTGGGGTTACAAGGAAAGAATACCAAATAGGATTTATAATGGCATTTTTCATGGCAGAGCTTGTAAAATGGTTTACAGATACAAATAGGAAAGTTTATTACTGATCTTACATGTAGGACATCATCATAAGGATTTCTGGAAAATTATATACACCTGTTCAGAGTAAGCAGTTCTCTCTGTGGGTATGTCTACACTGCAGAGTTTTTCTGGAAAAATGGCCATTTTTCTGGAAAAACTACACTTATGACCACACTGCAATTGCATTCTTTCGACAAAGTTGAAAGAACACAGGGTTTTTTCCAACAGCGGTAAACCTCTTTCTATGAGGAAGAGCTCTTTCAGAAAAAGGCGTGTGTGGATGGGGAAGAGGGTTTTTTTCGGAAGAAGAGGCCTTCAGGAAAAAGCACAGGTGCCCTGGTGGCTACTCTGTCCATAGTGATCACAACTTAAACATGAGATAGCGTCCAACTAATGTGGACACTATCTTTCGAAAAAGCAGATCACTTTTTCGATGTGTGGACGCTCTCTTCTGGAAAAGCTTCTTCCGAAAGAAGCCTGCAGTCTAGACATAGCCTGTAAAATATCATAGCATCTCCAAAAATAGTGGTTTTCACAGTACAATACTAATAAAAATATTTTAAGATGATAGAAGAAAATTAACCCAACCAAAGCATATTCCAGACATTGCTTGAAAGAACAGCACATAAGAACATCAGAACGGCCATTGCTGGGTCAGACCAAAGGTCCATCTAGCCCAGTAGCCAATGCCAGGTGCCTCAGAGGGTATGTCTAGATTACATGGCTCCATCGACGGAGCCATGTAAACTAGTTTACCCGGCATAGTCAATGAAGCGGGGATTTAAATAATCCCCGCTTCATTAAAATAAAAATGGCCGCCACGCTGTGCCGATGATCAGCTGATCTGGCACAGCGCGGCAGTCTAGATGCGGCGCGGTCGACAAGGGAAGCCTTTGTCGACCGCTCCAGTATGCCTCGTGAAATAAGGTTTACTGGAACGGTCGATAAAGGCTTCCCTTGTCGACCATGCCATGTCTAGACTGCTGCGCTGTGCCGGATCAGCTGATCGTGGCACAGCGCAGCAGCCATTTTTATTTTAATGAAGCAGGGATTATTTAAATCCCTGCTTCATTGACTATGCCGGGTAAACTAGTTTACATGGCTCCGTCGACGGAGCCATGTAGTCTAAACATACCCAGAAGGAATGAATGAACAGAATAGGCACTCATCAAGCAATGCCCCACTGCTGCCCAGTCCCAGCTTATGGCAAACAGAAGCGAGGGTCACCATCCCTGCGTATCCTGGCTAATAGCCATAGATGGACTTATTCGCCATCAATTTTTCTAGTTCTGTTTTGAACTCTGTCATAGTCTTGCCCTTCTCAACACCCTCTGGCAAAGAGTTCCATAGGTTAACTGCATTGTGTGAAGAAATACTTTTTATTTGTTTTATACCTGCTGCCTATTAGGACTCACATAGGTACAGTACATCTCTTATTCTTTTGTATGCCATTTCCCCCCCTCAAGAGCTGATTCAGAACTCCTAACTCAGGGGTCAGTTAAGCCCAGGGGGCCCAAGAGACATGTTACTCCAGACATGTCTCTTGGGCCTCTGGGCAAGGCGGGAGAGGTAGCTTAGTGCTCCTGGAAGGGCTGGGGCCTCGGGTGGAATGGGGGGGGGCAGCCAGTCTCGAGTCCCACCTGGAGCATGCCAGGCTGCCTCCCCCCACCGGTCCTGAGAACTGATCGGAGCACAGCATGCAGTGCTTTGATGGTGATTTAAAGGGCCCGAGGCTGTGGCTGCCACCGCCCTTGTGGTCATGGTGGCCAGGAACCCTGAGCCCTTTTGAATTGCCAGACCCCAAGGCAAATGTTCCCTTTGTCCCTCCCATCAGTGGGGCCTGATTAAGCTCATACTTAACTCTAAGCATATGCTTAAGTCTATCTCTATTCAGCAAAGTGCTTGAGCATCTGCTTAAATCCCATTAAAGTGCCAGTGAAATCAATAATTCTTAAGCATATCTTAAGGTGCTTAAGTGCTTTGCTAAATAAAGCCCTTTGGCATCATGCCCATTTATAGGCAGTGTAAAGAGAAAAGAATTCTTGAGCTGACTATTTTCCTATGCCATAGCAATAAATGCATCACTTGGAAATGAAAAAAAAAGTAGAGTGCTGAAAATATCTTCATTATGATTAGCAATGGATAAACTTCAAATGATCGGAAGGTTGAACTATTTGAATTTGAATTATTATCTGGTCTACAAAGCAGAATCCTTTCTGCCTGTTCTGCAAACTGTTCCCTTTCATGTTATCTTGTCAACTAGGATCCAGTCCTGCCCACACCCTTTGCAGATCTAAGCCCAACCACCCTTTGTTACTGCAATTAAATCTCTTTTTTCTACCCTGGAAGAATGAGGAGAAGGTCCTAGCTTACCTCAAGGCCACTTTGCAGGTTTTCAGGTTGCCACATGTTTTCAAATGCCCTGCACTAGTACACCTAGTGGGAAATGAGGTTGCATTAAATATATTTGAGTACTCAGTGTAAACAAGGACTATTTCTACAGTGGAGACTAGGATTAATCATGACCAGCTGATTGTAAATTCAGTAGTCCTTGTCTACAGTGGGTGGGACATGTGTTTAGTATCATGTTAATTACCACGTGTTATAACACAACATCATTTCCTATTGTAAACAAAGGCCCTTTGAGGTTTCCTCATCACTGGAGACCCATTATGCACTCACCAAGACATGGGGATGGTCTTTGGCATCTGAAAGAACATCAGGCTGCCTATTTCTTAGGGCAGTTGAATCAAGCAGGCTTCAGACACCAGAAGTAAGGAGGCTGGGAATGCTTGTCAGGGAGGACCAGCAGGTTACTTTTCATTGAGAAATTAGTGAAGTTTGCAACTGGGAGAGACTTGGGCTAGGGGGCCAGAGTTGCTTCTCATGGAACAATGTGGGGATTGCTGACAGCTGGGAAGGGGTTCCACTGTGGTGCCCTGGTATTTTAGGGATGGAGTCTGAAGAGGGTCTTCACAACTGGGCAGTGGGCCAAGGATTGGATGCAGGTGAAATGGGAGTGGACTTGGGAGTCAAGGAATGGATATGGTCATAGAGAGACACTACAGAGGGAACACCTATGCTCAGATTTGAACATGGGCAAGCTATATAGGTTGAGGGAATGGGGAACATTTGGGGCTGGTTTTTCAATAGTGTTCATCCATCCTGCTGTCACGTTACTGGATTTTAAGGGGAGCAGCCAGATCATTGCTGCGCCCACGGGTGTGTGTGTGTGTGTGTGTGTGTGTGTTTGCTCCAAAGTCTATACAAAGGGGGCCGTGTGAGGTATCAAATGAAAACTTGTGTTCTACTGATCCTATGTATGCTATTCATGTACTTGTGTGATATCTGTATGTAAAGTTATGAATATGGAGTCTGCTTATTTTGTCTGAGACAGAGCAATGGGCCTGGAATGTCCAGTCAATAACTATGCTAATTAGCAGAGCTCCAGGGACAATGGCTCTCAGGGTGCCCAATACACACCTGAGGAATGCATCTGGAACCTGCAAATAATGGCTCCTGACATGGGACACAGGGATAGGTCAGTGGACCATGTGACCTGCTCTGGACAGGAAGATGCCAGAAAAGGTATATAAGTGCTATGTGGCAAACTCCATTTTGCCTTCAATTCTGCTACTGATTCCAGATGCAGCCCTGCGAGGAACAGTGAGCTGGGAAGAATCGTTGGCTCATCCTGACATAGGATGTACACCAGAGACTTTTAAGATAGCAGTTTGCAACATCTCTGCTGACAGCCTGCATCGAGAACTTGGTGGTTCGATGCATGTAATGTATTCTCTCTCATGCTTTCCTTTCTTTTATTAATAAACTTTTAGATTCTAAAGGATAGGCCCAGTGTGCTCTTGTGGATAAGATCCAAAGTGTAAATTGACTGGGGATTTGTGGCTGGTTCTTTGGGACCAGAAAGACCCGTTCGGGGTAGGTGAGATTAGGTTCTATAACCCCTCACCTGGGTGCAGGCCCAGGGCTGATTGTGGCACAGGGAGAGCTGGGGTGTCAGAGGGGTTTTGCTCGTGAGACTTCTTGCTGGTTGGATTGGCAGCTGAAGCGCTTAGTGTAACTGGTTTGTGGCCTATTTGGGAACTGTCTCCAGTCAAGGGCTGTAAGGAGCCCTGAGTTTGAGCAATTTGCCCTGAGCGGATGCCCTCAGCAGTGCCCAGACCCGGCCTGGTCCGTCACACCTGCATTATAATATAGAAATGGAAACCTGTTCTGAGTTTGGTTTGGAGGTGTAATAATTCGAAGGTCCTTTAAATACACTTCCCTCCCACAGTTCACTTTAAGGACAACAGACATGCTCACGAGACAGAGAAGCGACAAGGGTGGAAAGAAAGAGCGTAGCAGTCCAGCCAATAACTATGTGTCCACCAAGATGACACTTCTCACTTCTGTGGGAAAACATGAATTGGGGTCCTCAGCACTGTTGCCTGTAAGCTGTGCTTTTGTGTGGCTGCTCAGGAGAGATTCAAATGCTGCTCAGCAGGGTGTCCAAAGGTAGGGGTTTTTTTTTTGTTTCTTCTGGCAGTGCACATTTGTACATGCCTTGGTGTACATAAAAACATATTCCACACATGGATGGAAAAAATCTGCACATGGCTGGAAATAATTCGAGAGAACATTGCTCGAATTAAAACTTAAAACCCACCACTGAACCCCCTTCACAGACATCATCCCCTCATCACGGGATAGCTGAAGAAGAAGATGACAACTTTAAATAAAACTGGTCTGGGTTAAAGTTAAAACACCAGTACACGTTTCAGATCCCAACCTGTCACAATAAAAATAGAAACAAAATTGATGCTTCAGTGAAGGACTAATAGTACAGTCTTAACTATATCAACACACAGCAGGGCAACAAGTAATAGGCATGCTAGTGGTAATGAAAATGACCACACACTTCATTCCCCGCTATGAATTCTGTCTTTTCTGAGAGGAGTTTTCAGCAAACATTTGTGCAGCTGAGGAGTCAGAAGGCCTGTTTTTATCCACAGGCCAACTGTGATGTAAATGTAACCTTTCCCATAGGAGCCTACAAGATGTTTTTAGGAAGCATTCCTGCTTCAGAATAATTAAGTATCGGAGCAGTCTCAGTCTGTGAATCTCCCATCAGATGCTATCATGCTGTAACATTTAAAGTGAAGGATGACACTGTAAAAATGACACTATGGGGTTCCATGTTCAGTGATGTTCTTCGTTACTCATTTTGCTCCATTTACAATGAACAAAAAGATGATTTGTCTAACTGGCAGCCCGTCAAACTCAAACTGGGATCTGAAAGTCCAGCTGCGTTTGTTCCTCTTCATGCATTATCACCAGTAATGAAGAATTTTCTTGAAGATGTTGCCTCTCTTGAGCCCCACTCTAGGAGTCTGTTGTCTTACTGTGTGACCACAGAACACATTGAAAGTTGTAAATAGGTACTAGTGTGTGTGTGTGCACATATCCCTGGGATACCTGCTTCTGGAAATGAAGGCTTAAAAAGCTTCTTGCATCTCAGTATCTTCATTTCCTCTCTTGCTGCCAGCCTGTGCAGACATACAACCAAAACTCTCCTTTGCATCAGTGTAGTGTTAAGCTTAAGTGAGCTGGGGTTTTAGCCTTTGCTGCTAAAATATGTTGCCTTATATGATGTGTTGTATAGTCTTTAATTTCATCATTAAGTGTATATATGTGTTTAGACTTTATGATTTTGTTCTGGAGGATGTGAAGAATAAAACAGGGTTTAGGGACTCATAACTTCATAGATTTCAAGGCCAGAAGGCACCATTATGTCAATCTAATCTGACTTTATGCATGACATAGGGCACAGAATTTCGCCAAGTGATTCTAGCATCAACATAGCAAATCAGAACCAGGTTTTTTAGCTTCAAGCTGTAGAAAATCATGATTTCAGGTCTGGAGGAATCAGATTCAATCTCTAATACTGGTCAGAATGGCAGCTGTTACATATGCAATGTCATGATGTAGCTGTAGGAATGTTATGTGATCATGAAAGGAAGGAGAAGGCAGGTATGCCAGATACAGTCCCTTTATTTAATACTATGAATGAGATGAAGAAGTCTAGCTCTAGAGGGCTGGAATGCTCCTCACGTCCATTTAAATGTTCCCTTTGAAAAGAAAAATAATTGGTGATACAGGGATAATGGTGGCTTTGCTAAGTGCCTTGCTCAGGGAAGTACTTTTCACTCCTTGGCTGCAGCTACCACCAGTTACATGTACTTTGGGCTATGAAATTTGGTCTTTTGGTCAAGGAGCAGGGGAAAAAGATTGAGGTGACCAAGCATTTCCAGTTAATCGCCAATGGAACTATAGAGGAATCACATGCAGCCTGATGAACCTCTTGGTGTCTAGGCCAGAGTCAGCTTTCACTTAGGAAAGGACAATCTTCTTTCTGGCATCAGAAGAGTCATTCCTATTATCCCTTGTCCTCCTTGGAAAGACCTTTTAAGGAAGTCTGGGAAGTCAGATTGTCATTTATTATCTAATCGTACATCAATACAATAGGGTCCCAATCTGATTGACTTCTAGGTGACAAAGCGATATACCTGTTGTTAAATAATAACAATTTAAAGACAGTCAGACCTCTACATAATCTATCCCTAGCCCCAAAGACATTACCCTCTACTCTAGATCCAGCAAAAAAGCAAATTTGAGGATTTGCCAAACTATGTTGAATCAAGCCCATTAGAAGCCCTAGTTCTTGTTACTCCTTTTGTAGACTATTTGTCCTATTTTTTGTCGGCCTGACTAAATATCCTTGGGGACCATTTGGTTCTAGTGATGACTGAATAGTTGGCACACCCTCAAGTTTGAGGAGACTGCAAAACTTAATCTCCATTCCATGTTTCTTTTCAAGGATATTTTTCATGAGAAATTACTCTGACAGAAAGCATTTCGTTCAGAGATATGATCTATAGAATCTAGGCCAGAACCCTAAGGAGGGCAGTTTTAAAAGTCTATGAATTCTTAGTCCAATGAAAAAAAGGAGGTTTATGTCCAGTTTTAAGACCTCATAAGATTAACAAGTATTTTAGAAAAAATATATAGTGTCTGGTTTGTCTAGGGGAACATCAGTGCTTCCCTGTATATTCAGGATAGATCTGAGACCCTCAATCTTAAAGATGTCTCTTCCACATCTCAATAAGGCAAAGTCATGGGCAATAATTCGGGTTTAAAGCTGAACAATGATCACTACCAGTACAATGTTCTGCTTCTTGGGGTGACTGCAGCACTGAAAGAATATTTTATTATCATTAATTACTATTGTTGTTGTTATTTTATTTATTTGTATTGCAGTGCTGCCCAGAGATCTCATTCATGGCTCATGGCCCCATTAAGTTAATTCCTGTAGAAACATCTGAAAAGGATGACAGTCCAATTTCATCATCGGAGCCTATAAGCACAACCATATCTAGACAACTGGCTCACATGAAGGGTGCTTAATGCTTTAAAAATCTAAGTCTATGGGGAATGGTGCATAACGATAGTAGTTTTGAGATCCTGTTGGAGGCCTTGTGGTTCTACCACACCCCATCCCGGAAAAGAGCAATAGAGAAGTCCTTTGGGCTGCCTGGTGTAGCTGTGGGAGAAGCAGCCAATCAGAGAGGATGCAGGGAACCATATAAAAAGAGGTGCAGAGATAGAAACAGTCAGCTGCTGCCTGGAGCTGGAAGAGAATGGATGGTGTTCCTGGCTGGATGAGGGACCATGGACAGAACAGTTGAGGGCAGGGACCAGGGGAGCAAGAAGGAGGTCTTGGCTGGCTGGTGGGACTGAATACAAGACTTCAGCCCTCCAGTAAGGGTGAAGAATGTATGAAGCTGCTGGGGCTATGGGAAAGTAATCCAGAGAACTGTAGCAGAATAGTGAAGAGTTAAAGGGGACATAACATGATGTGGCTGCTATTCACAGAATCCCTGAGCTGGGACCAAGAGTCATGCATGGACCTGAGTTGTCTCTTCCCATTAGCCACAGAGGAAGTGGTCAGAATATTGAAATGTGATATACCCCAGAAGGGGAACTGAACTGCCTAGTGGCTGGGCTGGAGAGTTGGGACCCAAAAGGTCCAGAGACGGCAAAAACACTGTCTCCAGGGAGGGAGCCCTGGGGACATAACTGCTCACCAGGGCTGGGACTCTTTAAAAACTGAAGACTTAGACTTTACTGTTGAACTGTTAAACTCAGAAGGGGTTTTATTTTGTAGAAAGAGCACAGCCTGTGTAGAGAAACTGCTTGAGAAACTACTGAGAGTCATCGCCACAGACTGAGCAAGGTGCAGCTGCACACCCAGGCAGGTGTGTGAGAGGTGGATTTCATCATGTTACAGTCACCTCTTTCTGAAGGGAATGACTCTTTCATCCTCTGTTTCATGCATAGCGAAAGTCACAGTTGCTTTGTATTTCAGGTGGGTCTCCGTCAGATCAGCTGGGCATTCTTGAGATGCCCACAGACTTAGACTTCACATAAAGCTCTTAGGGTATGTATCCGCTTTGAGCTGCAGGTGTAAATTCCAGGCGAAGGAGACATACCCATGTCAGCTCTAATCAAAATAGAGTGTAGTCACAGTGGCATGAATGGCAGGAGAAGCTAGCTTCTCCAAGTATGTACTCATCTCAGACTCTGAAAAAAACTACCCATGTTAACTCTAGTCTGGAATTTACACCTGTATGTTGAAATGTAGACATACCCCTCAAAGTAAAAGCAATAGGACTTAGTCAGTCAGTGCACTGTATTATCTGAACGCATTATCAGTTTCTCATGCCATGCCAACAAGCACTCCCGGTTTGTGGCACTGGTACTTAACAATAGTGGTTTTGTGACCACAGGCAAAATTCTTGACTTGGTTGCATTTTCATTTTAATTAATTTATTTGTCAGTATTTTCCCTCCAAAAGTCTTCTTATTTACCAGGTGGCATTTCTTGGATGTTAAGTTATATAAATACAGATATGCTTTATCTTAGGAGAGATTCAGTACCAGAAGGACTTAAAGCTCATTCTCAGAGAGGGAGAGCAGCCATTGCAACTCGTATTTCTTACATCTGTTGCTAAGATATTGTAAGACTGCTGTCTGGAGTCTTAAAACTTTCACACAGCACTATTCTTTCAGTATTGAATCCTCATTGGATGCCCGGTTGTAGAGAACAATGAGTGGAAGACCCCGGCCCTCTTTCTGATGATTGTCACTGCTTGTTAGTCTGTTACACTGAGGTTCTGGAGAGACAATACCATAAAGGAAAAAGAAAAGTACTTACCAGTAACTTTGTAGTCTTAATGCACAGTCTTTTGCAAAGGCACAAAGGGTGGGCTAATGGTTAGTGTGCTGATTTGGAAGCTGTAGATTCCTGTGACAAATGCTTCCCTACCCACATTAAAGATAGTAAAACATTCAAACCAGTGGGCACCACAGAAATACCTTAGTTAGAAATCCCCTAACCATCCTTCTGCCTCAGAGAGTTAAAGGAAATGTTTGGAGCAGAGAGGAATAAAGAGATAGTTCGGGGCAAGACTTTGACAGTGCCAGAATATTGAGTTAAAGGGATATCCATGCAGAATCACAGTATTCATGCCAAAGCTACTCCTCTTCGGGCTTGGTTACACTACAGAGAAGATCAGAGGGGTAGCTGTGTTAGTCTGAATCTGCAAAAGTGACGAGGAGTCCTGTGTGGCACCTTATAGACTAACAGATTTATTGGAGCATAAGCATCTGAAGAAGTGGGTCTTTGCCCATGAAAGCTTGTGCTCCAATAAATCTGTTAGTCTATAAGGTGCCACACAGGACTCCTCGTCGCTTTTACAGAGAAGATAGAAGCTGCCGCAGCCAATCTCCTGGGGTTCAAATTAGCAGGTCTACTGAAGACATGCAAATTCGAACGGAGAGAGTGCTCCCGTTGGCGCCGGTAGTCCTGCTCCTATGAGGAGTAAGGAAAGTTGATGGGAGAGTGTGCTTCTGTCAACCTCCCACTGTGTGGCTGGCACCAAAATGCTATTTAAGATACTTCAACTCCAGCTATGCAATGGAGTTGCATATCCTAAGTTGACTTTCTCCTTTAGTATAGACCAGACTTGCAGTGGTTATAATTGGGCCTACAAATTTACCCTACTTGTAAGTTCAACCATGCTTCACACTACCTTCTCCAGTGGCTGGCAGGAGAACGTGGATACTATACTCAGTCTCAGCCCAGCGATGCTATAACTAGCAGCCAATGAGTGCTTCATCTAGCTCTTTGCTGCTGCCTCCATGGGCTTCTTCCTGCTCAGCCTTTTCGAGGCTCTCTTCTCCTCAGCCTCTCCAGAATCAGCCTTCTCTCAGGGATGGGACTTGAGGCCTTTCCCTCAGATCCCTGAATAAAATCAAAATCCCAAACCAAAGGTACAAACTCAAGCCAACTTCCACCCTTGCAGGGCCAGCCAGCAGGGCTGACAGCCACTATGGGCCCCTGGGTAAGGGGTGTGTGTGTGTGGGAAGGGGGACTCAGGCAGAAGGGGTGGGGAAAGCCAGCCCTTAGCAGCACCAGGATTGCAGCGCACTCCCCTGGGCCTCAGAGCCCCACAGAGTGTGAAACGGCAGCAATTTAAAGGGCCCAGGGCACTGGCAGCAGTGGCAGCTACAATAGCTGTGGTAGTGACTGGGAGCACCAGGCGCCTTTGAACTGTTGGGCCTCAGGGCAACTGCCCTTTTTGCCCTCCCTGTCACAGGGCCTGGGGCCAGCATTTTATGTCTCTTAAAATTCCCCTTGTTGTTTCTTCAACCTGCTCTCCCCTGGCCTATCAGACTTCTCGACTGAGGAGCAGAACCCAGAGCTTCTCCCCTTGTCTCCTGGGGTTCCTTTTGACCCTTTGTTATCCCGACTTTCTCTGGTCCCAGAGAGTGACTGCAGCCTCTTCCTGCTCTCCACTTTCTTTATAATCCTCTGACAGCCCCTTCCCCAGCTGGGCTTCATAGTCATTTAAATCTGATGTGCCATCCAGCTGCAGGCCAGTATGTTAACTGGCCAGTCAGAGCCACATTAATCCTTTCACACACCCCATCACTGGGTCCTTTGAAAAAAGACGGTGAGGAGGGGAACAACCTGCGGGCTCTCTGAAACAACTTTTGGCTGGGAGATGGGTAAACTGGAAGGTGTGAACTTTACCATCAAGGCTGCTGCTTTTACTATTTTCTGGATCTGTCCTAATACCACTGGAGCTCATCATCTGGCTCCTAAGAGGGATCCAAACCAGACCAGGTCAGAGAGAGGGATGCAGGTGACATTGCCCCTCTCACCTCCATTGGCTCTGGCTAAATCCTGAACACCAACAAGTGAAACTTGTCACTTCCTGCCACTTGTGTGTCCTTTCCCTTCCCACCTTAGTTTGCCTCTTTCGTATTTCTCTCTCTCCCTTTGCTTTGATAAGAATCTGCCTTAGGTGACCAAGAGAGTATATGTGACAGCACTGCTGTAAGCTTGTGACCAAAGAGGCAGGTAAAAGCAAAGCCCTAAACAGCCTGATGCTGGTACAAGTTGCTAGGTCTCAGAGTGGCTGATAAGACCGTGTGCCATGCCTGTGTTTTTCCAGGAATGAGGTTGTAAAGAATGTTCCCTGTAAGGTGTGTGCACATGCAGCTGCTGAGGAAAGATTCAAATGCTACCCAGCTGATCAGCAGAGCACCCACAGCTAGGTTTTGCTTCTACTAGTGATGCACATTTGCACGTGCTTCGGTGCACATTAAAACATGTATTCTGCACATGGGCAGAAAAAAATCCACACATGGATGGAAAAGATAAGGGGAGAACATTCAACACTAGAGACCGAAGGTGCATTTTCTATCTTTGTTGTTTTTCTCTCCCCTCTTCTTTGTGTTTTGTCTTTTATCTACTGGGAAATGGGATTGTACTTTAATAGCATTAGCAAAAACAACAGCTCTAGCCATTCTAATGTCTCTTTTCCCTAAAAGGACTGTGACTACTATCTTTAATAACATCTGCAAGGCTGTCAGTGGAGGGAGGTTGGGAGCTTCTTTCTAAAACCTACAGCTAAAGGGAATAAAGAATGCTGTTAAAACAAAAGCTTTAAATGTTTTCTGTGTCTTTAAAAAGCTTCAAAAGTCTGTGTGTGTGTGTGTGTGTGTGTGTGGGGTGATGGTGGTGGTGGGGGGTTAATGGTGAGTTTGCCAGGGTACTGAGCAAGGAAGGGCTCTGTACACCAATGAAATCCTGAACTTTGTTTATAATTGTTCAATGTTGGACAATAGCAGGGTCGTGATAATGGCTTTGATTCTTTGGGATCCTATATATTCCATCAACATTAATACAACAGCACACAGTTTCTGCTGAAACAAATATAGTCACATAAGTTACTGTTATATAACTTTTCTTTCGGAAGGCCAAATTATGCTTTTGCGTATATGTGCACATCCCTAATTTCTTCAAATTTGGCCCTTTTGACATTGATGTATTCAATGATAATTGGAGACAGGCTTTCACCCTAACAACTCTTTTGATGAGGCATGTGTCAGAATAGAAACCAGCTCTCTTTCTCCTACGTGTACTGGGTGTGTAGTGAGAACTTCTGTTTGTGTCTAAAGTAAACAATTTTGTCTCTGACTACACACAGGCAGATCTCATGTGTAAGGAGGTGTCATTTTGACATAGTTGCTTTTGGAGTATTGAATGCACATTAACACAGGTGCTGACATAAGCTCTTATGCTATGTGTGTTGTAGCATGAATGACATGGGTGAGAGGAATAGTGGGGTAATGAGCAGTAATGACTGGTGGTGCCTGTTGGGAGAAAGGGCCGCAGGGAGGGTGAACAGAGAAGTGGCATGTGGGGGTGCCCCATTTAGCTATTAAAATTTTAACAGGGGTATAAGGGGGCAGTGCACTTCCTGAGTAGTAGCATGAGTCTGCAACCACTGTTGTATTACTGGCCTACAGGCTCCACTCCTCAGAGACCATGAGCAAAGCATTCTGCAGTTGTATCTATCTATCTATCTATCTACACATTTCATTCCAGAGTTCTTATTCTGCGCTGTTTTTGTTGGTTTGCTTATTGCGCTGTATGTATTTATTCTGGAGGGAAGTAATGTGCCAACAGGAAGAAAATTACCCTCCATCTTGCCATCCTCAGCAGGCTTCTCCATTGTTCTGAAAACAAGATGAGCAGGAGATTTTGGCTGATGAGAACTAATTGACTTACAAAGAGTTATAGATATATGGTTTGGCCTTAATTCCAGCTGGGGAGGTGGCCTAAAAGAACTAGTGTCCTCTTACTGAAGACACTAAGGTAGAATTCTGTTGTTTAGAACAGGGAAAGTAAGTCATATTTTCTAATCTGACTGTGGGCAATTCATGTGGCCCAGCTGTACAAGAGCATCATGAACATTTTCTAACCTAGGCCCAGAATCTACTCACACACCCTTCACATTAAAGGCTGATGATAACACCAAAAAAATAATGTTGTTTTTCTCGCTTGTTGGACAAATATTCTTACCCTAGGCAAGTGGGAAATATTTTAGTATAATATTAGTTCCAGTAGTGAAAAATCCAGGCTCTCGTTTGCGAAACCAAGCCATGGTGGCCTTTCAGCTGTGACAAGAGAAATGTAAAACCCTATAGTAAGGTCACTTCAAGGATGCGTGCAAGCCAAATTTCACTCATTTGATTTGCCAACATTTTCTGATTTCTGTAGCCACTGAAATAGTCACTTCACCTTTATGCGTTTTGAACCATGGAGGAATTCTAATACTGTTTATGTCAGGAGATATTGTACAAATCTGAAAACATTTGTTTTTTTACTTTGGGATGCTTGGGAGAGAGGGAGCATATGAGCTACCCCAGCAATGGCAGCAAAATACTTTGGCTATGTCTACACTGGCATGATTATGCGTAAGCACTCTTTTGCGGAAGAGTTCTTGTGCAAAAACTCTTCCAGAAGAGAGCGTCTACACTGGCATGTGCCTTTGGGCAAGAGATGTGCTTTTTGCTCAAGAGCATCCATACCAGTGTAGACGCTCTCTTGCGCAAGAAAGCTCTGATGGCCATTTTAATCATAGGGCTTTCTTGCGCAAGAAATTCACGTTGCCTGTCTACACTGGCCTCTTGCGCAAGAACAGTTGCACAAGAGGGCTTATTCCTGAGCGGGAGCATCAGAGTTCTTGCGCAAGAAGCACTGATTTCATACATTAGAACGTCAGTGTACTTGCGCAAGAACTCGCAGCCAGTGTAGACAGGCAGCAAGTTTTGGCGCAAAAGCAGCTGCTTTTGCGCAAGATCACACCAATGTAGACACAGCCTTTATGTTCAGCAGGAGACTCCAAAAGAAACCACAAAGGGAGCCATCTAGTATGACCACGATTCATTTGGGGAGAAGCTATACCTGCGGGCTGCGTCTAGACTGGCATGATTTTCCGCAAATGCTTTTAACGGAAAAGTTTTCCGTTAAAAGCATTTGCGGAAAAGAGCATCTAGATTGGCACGGACGCTTCCTGGCCAATCTAGACGCGCTTTTGCGCAAGAAAGCCCCAATCGCCATTTTAGCCATTGGGGCTTTTTTGCGCAAAACAAAACTGAGCTGTCTACACTGGCCCTTTTGCGCAAAAGGACTTTTGCCTGAATGGGAGCGTCAAAGTATTTGCACAAGAAGGACTGATTTCTTACATTAGAACGTCAGTGCTCTTGTGCAAATTCAAGAGGCCAGTGTAGACAGCTGGCAAGTTTTTGCACAAAAGCGGACACTTTTGCGGAAAAACTGGCCAGTCTAGACACAGCCCTATTGTCCTCAGTTCTGTCATCTCCAGAATAAAAGAAAACTATTTCATGATCAAGTTCAGATGGTTTTTTCCTTACCATACAAAGGCCTGGGCTAGTTTAAGCTAGTGGAGTTTTTGTTTTGTTTTAAGTTCAGTAAAAGAACACTTGCCTGAGAAGCTGGAGACTACAGTTTAGAGTAGTGATAGAGATGCAGCCGTGTTAGTCTGGTCTAGCTGAAACAAAAGACAGAACTATGTAGCGCTTTAAAGACTAACAAGATGGTTTATTAGGTGATGAGCTTTCGTGGGCCAGACCCACTTCCTCAGATCAATATGTGGAAGAAAATCGGCACAACCATATATACCAAAGTGATCCAATCAAAACAATGAACGCATGTGAAATTGACAAATCAAATTTTAGAACAGAGTGGGGGTGAGGGGGGGAAGGTTAGTGTCTGTGAGGTAATGACATAGGGGTGATAATAGGGGAAGTTTCTGTGAGGTAGTGACATTAGGGGTGATAAATTGGGGAAGCTATCTTTGTAATGGGTGAGATCTCACCCATTACAAAGATAGCTTCCCCAATTTATCACCCCTAATGTCACTACCTCACAGAAACTTCCCCTATTATCACCCCTATGTCATTACCTCACAGACACTAACCTTCCCCCCCTCACCCCCACTCTGTTCTAAAATTTGATTTGTCAATTTCACATGCGTTCATTGTTTTGATTGGATCACTTTGGTATATATGGTTGTGCCGATTTTCTTCCACATATTGATCTGAGGAAGTGGGTCTGGCCCACGAAAGCTCATCACCTAATAAACCATCTTGTTAGTCTTTAAAGCGCTACATAGTTCTGTCTTTTGTTACAGTTTAGAGTGTACAATGATTTATTTATTACTGTTATTTACGGAAATGTGCAGCAGTTTCCAGTTCTGAATATTTAACCGTATATAGAAAAAATAAGCTGCGCTGAAATGCCTTTCATTTTAGTGCATTAATATAACCAGCACATCCCAACCAGAATTCACTTAGAGCAGAGAACTACACTAGCCTAGCTAGCTTACACTGCAGCACAGTGATCCCATTATTGAGAATGACACTTCGGCTACATCTACACTGTAGGCTTTTTGCGCAAGAATGGCCATTCTTGCGCAAAAACTTGTGGAGCATCTACACTGCACGTGCGTTCTTGTGCAAGTAAATTTACATTACAGCGTCGGAAAAGAGGGCTTCTTGCGCAAGAGTTATTCCTCTCCCCACGAGGAATAAGCCCTCTTGCGCAAGAGCTCTTGTGCAAGAAGGCAGTGTGGATGGGTTTCTTGAGCAAGAAACCCCTATGGCTAAAATGGCCATCAGAGCTTTTTTGTGCAAGAGAGTGTCCACACTGCCATGGATGCTCTTGCACAAAAGCACATCTCTTATGCAAAAGCACATGGCAGTGTGGACACATTCATGCGCAAAACAGTTCTTGCACAAAAAGCCTGCAGTGAAGATGTAGCCTTCCTTTTTATGTCATACTTGATTTCTACCCTCTTCTGAATGGCAGGTCCCAGCCTGTTGAAGAAATCTTGATTTCTCTTTGATTTTCAGTGCCACCAGTTGGGATGGAATCCAAGGTAAAAAGTCAATGAATGCATGTAATTCAGAATGTGTTATCTGCCTGGTAGTCACCTAAGGAAAAATTTAAAGGCAGGTTTCCACCCCTGATTTTTATTGATGAGCAGAGTTAGGCCCAAGCCACAGTTTAGAGCCAGACTTCCCTCTACATAAGGGGTCACTTGGATCTGGAGATTTTGGCCTTGTTTTTACTAGGAAACCTGGGCTATGTCTACACTGGTGGGTTCTTGTGCAAGAACTGCCCTTCTTCTGCAGAGTGTCCACACTGCCCGCCCGCTCTTGCACAAGAAGATTTACAGTAAAGCATGGTAAGAGAGGGCTTCTTGTGCAAGAGCTACACTCTTTTCTAACAAGTGTAAGCTTTCTTGCGCAAGAGCTCTTGCGCAAGAGGGCAGTGTGGATGCGTGGCAGGGGTTTCTTGCGGAAGAAAGCCCTATGGCTAAAATGGCCATCAGAGTTTTCTTGCTCAAGAGAGCGTCCACACTGCCATGGATGCTCTTGCGCAAAAGCACATGGGAGTGTGGATATGTTCTTGCGCAAGAGTTCTTACACAACAACCCGTGTGCAAGATGTTCCTGCACAAGAAGCCGCCAGTGTAGACAAAGCCCCGATGTGTTCTTAACCTTACACATGGTAAGTAACATGAGGTAATATTCTAGTGAAGACAAGGTAGTTATTAGTTTTTTATATGAGTTAGCAAGTCAAGGTAAACCCTAGATTTTCCCACTCAGCCTGTTAATATATGTGAAAATCACAAATTGCCTAGTCTTCACTGAGATTTTACTTCATGTTGGTTAACTCGCATTAAGAACACACCTTTTTTCCAGTGAAGATGTACCTTTAGTTTATCCTTCTATAAAGAGTGGTCAGATACAGAGTTCAACATCACACCTGGATCTGAACTTGCCTTAAATTAGGTGATATTCAGATCCAGTGGATTGATTCTGACCCCATTTCCAGTATTGAATCAGCCCCAAGCGCTATCACAAAATAATGGTTCTTATGACAAACCCACACATTTTCATGACACTATTCTCACCTGTGTCCTATGGCCAGTTTTGAGCAGGAGGATGTATGTAAATATAGAAGAAATGTTAAAGATAAATTATTATAGAAAGACTTGATTGTTTTCCCTCCTAACAGTCCATATTGCAGGTAGGTATTCCACCTGCCATTTTACAATCTGTGTTAATCAGTGAAAGTCATGAAATTGAGGGTCAGGAATACAATCAAGCTGCAGCACTCATCTTGGAATCCTTTTGGGCATTAGATTCATTTTTCTGAAAAACACCTTTTGAATATTTGAGAAAATAAATATTAAACAATGAAAGCCCTAATTATAGGTTATAGATTTGTATTCCTCTGGCAAGCCAGTCACAGCACATGGTGATAAGAGTATAACTTAATTTGCTTCAGTGTGATATCCAGCTGGGTGGAATCTACTATAAGAGTTAGGATTTGCAGGCACTGGATATGTGCAAACTGAATACTCTATAGAGGAAGTGGGTTTTTCTTCAGTGGATGGAGTAATCTAAGGGATAAATGGATCACCAGTGCCTGTACTATACAATGAGAGACCCTAAAAAGGCACTCTTTGGCATGCATGGGCAGTGGGTAACGTAGGCAAAAGAAGGCATTGCTTTCTCAAAACTGCCTACACTCTCTGCCGGCTGCTGGGGAGGCCTGGATCCATGGCGTGGCAGCCCGGTTCCCTGGCTGCCTGGGAGGGTTGGGGCCGTGGCACAGTAATTCCGCTCTCTGGCCAGCCAGGAAGTATTGGGCTGCTGCGTGACTGTCCCAGGTGCTCTGGCCACCCAGGAAGGGTGGGGCATGCCACCCGCTGGGTCTGGGAGCAGTGACCTGGGATGGGGGCTGGGCTTGACTCCTTTGGGGAGGAGGTAGTGAAAGGAATGGGGCTTTGGGCAGAAGGGGGCGGGGCCTCGGGCTTGCCTTCAGCCATGTTGGCACGTCTTAGTTGCAGCTGCTCACATGCCTTCCAATCTAGGCAGAGAGATATGAGCTTGAGCTAACACAATAACATAGCATCATTGAGCTGCTCTAGCACAAGCCCACTCAACTCACTGGGTCTACTCAGGTGGCTAACACATGCCTATCCTCACACATGCCACAATGTCCACACTGCTACTTTTAGTGTGCTAGCTTCAGTGACCATAGCATGTGTCTGTTTAGCTAGGCTGGGGGGCAAGCTCCTAACTGCAGTGTTGACATGCCCTTAGACTATAGCTTTTGTGGGGAAAGGACTGTCACTCATGATCTTTGTATAGTGCAGTGCCTAGCACAATGTGGCTCAACTTGATGGTGGGCTTTAGTCTCCACCTCATTATTGGTGTTCAGTGATCATTGCTGTTACGGTTAATAAACAGTAACGGTGGGAGAAATATGATCTGCCACCTGATATTCAGTCTGTCATTCCCCCTTCCCTTGAAATGGTAATAGTGGCGCCAAAAGGTGGGAGGGGGTCATATGATGCAATGTTTATGCAAACCATTTGCTGGGGTCCGATGGAGCATTGCATGCTGGAGCGTACCAATTTCTTCATCTTAAAGCTTTGGATGGTTGCAGTTTGCTCCATTTTCAGCAAACTAATTGCAGTCCCCCACTTGCTATAAAGTTGCTCATGAGGGATGACCACAAATGGGCAAAGCAGGATCCTCTGACCCATAGGAAATATTTCACTTTGCTACCAGGAATGAGAGTGCATTAGTACCCGGTTATTAGGCAGACACTAAAGGAAAAGCATTTTTATAGATTATCCAAACCAAGAATTCTATAAGTCCCCCTGCTGATTCTTCCCATGCTGGTGGTTTCTGCTTAAGAGATTCAGTGGTTTACGTGGATGGAGACAACAACTTGATTATCGCCTTTAAAATGTGTCATAAAACTGTATTAACAAAACAGCAAATACATTACACAAAGTCCTTAATCACAGGATGTTTACATAATGCCCACTATGGACAAGTACTAAAGACCACAAAAGCCCTGAGACCCCCAGAAAGTCCATGAGTTCTGGCTTTCTCAAGCTGCTGAAGTAGCGTGCTTGCATCCTTACATTTCTGCTTCAGCAGCATGAACTTTGCTAGCAGTTATTGCAATTCCTATAGCCAGGCTTCCATTATCAGAGAAGAGCTGGGCCAGAGAGGTGTTCAGGACAAGGCAATCACCATCTGATATGACAGAGTCAATGCACTCCAGTACTGATCTCGGGGTAGCTTCCCACTTCAGGCGCCTCTGATTCCGGTTGAGCTCGAGCCGGTAGGTGAAATTATCGGCTTGGGTGGGGGTGCCGAGCAGCATCATGGTGGCAAAGAACTGGGGGTGGCCTTCATATTTCTCCTGCTTCCTGAGCACAAGCAAAAAATGGTGGCCAAGGCAAGAATGCATAATTATCCAATCTGTTGGTGCAGGGAGGTGCATGTCTGTGGCCAGGAAAACAATCTCTGCCCCGTGAAGGATGTTGATCCGGTGTGTCTGTCTCAGATGTGATACCACCACTTCCACATGGCCTTTCCATTGACAGGAAAACAGAGGGCACATGCACGGAATCAGTTGAGGGTCATGCACTGTCTCATGAGGATGGTGAGAGTGGAGGCTGCTTTGCTCCGTGGAGGTCTGACCAACTGCATGCCTGTTTGATACATACTGCAAGAAGAAGAGGGAGAGAGAAAAAACAAACATAATGAAAGCTGGGGATACCATTCTGGGCACTGACTTGCAAGATATTTCCTGGGCCTGATCCTGGGAGGGCCTGCAAATCTCATTGACATGAATGGAAGCTGAAGGAACTCAGCACCTCTGAGATCAGACAGGCCCACCGGGAGCAAGATGCGGACTTATGCAGACAGCAAAAGGTGCCAGCAGCTGTCCCATTCTGCAGGGGAAAGATAAACCAGCAGGACTGCAATAAATCATCTTAAATGAAAGTGATGTATGTGTTTTAAAAAGCAGTTGCATTAGTTCAAGGAAACAAAACTGTGTTTTGCAAAAAACAAGGCGAGCATGGGGCATTTTATGCAGTTATGGCTCTTAGAGCTCCTAATTGGGAAATGCAATATTTATAGCTTTATTACCCTTTAATGAGACACTCTGGCAAACATGGACATTCCACCCCCTCTCCCCCGAAATAATATGTTTTATTACACATAATTTGTGAACTGAAAATCTATTTTCATTGTGTTTGATGGCCTTGGTATTTTTCTTTATGAATAAAATACACTCTGCCTAAATCATGCTTCCCCCTCTCTATCTAATGGTGGACACATGACAGATTAAAGCAGTGGCATAATAGCCCATGAACAGAGACACCTGCTCTTGGAGTCCAATGATTATGTCAAAATTTCAGCTTTTTTCACAAAAAAATGTAAGTGTCTATCTTGGTGGTTGTAAAGAAATGCTCAGTTTATGTTTGAATTTAACTGGTGCGGTGACCTCTGCCTCAGTCTGCAGACATCCCGAAACAATAGCTCTGGGTCATACGAATTGTCTCATACATCTCAATGAGGCGCTAACTCCAGTATGTACTGCTCTGAGGGGCCCTGTCAACACCTCCTCAGCATAGGAGTGTGTGAGTGACAGAGGGAGAAGCATGCAGTGGGTATCCAATCCTTCAAAGTTTGCTTATCACTAAGGGCAGTTTTCTACTTGAAATCCAAGTCATTTTCCCTCTTTTCAGGCAGAGGCTCCAGAAAAAGCAACGAAAGACAATGCGCGTGCTGTTGCAGAACAAACCATGTGTTGAAATGAACGTGTTGATATAATGTTTTTGATACTTTGTCCAGCAATACTTTTCACCTAGAGTAGGAAATAACAGTGTGTATCAGAACATCTATCACCAATTCTCTCCTGGTTGTGTCTCTAGAAGAACTAGGAATTTATCAGGCCATTTGGCACATGCTTGTGAATGTCAGCATGCTGAGGCCTACGTATCCCACCCTGCCCCACATTCTGGACGCAAGTCTCCTTCCATTTTTCACAGGCTTGACTAGGCCCAAATCTGTTTCAATGACATGGCAGGTAGATCTGTTATCAGTTTTGGGTTGCCCTGTTTCCGTCTGGGTGCCCTTTGGTAACATTAGAAGCAGTGAACTGTGAGTGTAAACATTCACAAATTCTTATTTTAAAAATTGTTTCCACATCACTTGGACTCTGTTACCTCAGACATCCTTGGGGGGCGGAGGGAGGGGAGGGAATCAACTCATATAAATTGCCCTACTCCTTAAATGGTCAGTATTCACTCGAAAGTCCAGGCTTTTCAGACAGTTGAATTTTGATTTGTAACTTCTAAGGTTTCAGTGAGCAGAGGGCAATGTTACGTGTGCTGCTATGTAGTTGATGGTGCTGAGACCCCTTTATTCGACTTGATGCAAAGAGTAATGGATCATTTAAACATGTACCAAATCATCTAGTACCTGCTTTGGACAATTATTATGCCAAATTACTCTTTTTTTCATTCTCTTCTATGTGTTTTGTGAATTTAAAATTTCCTAACACAACACTGAACCAAAAACTGATAAACAACCAGCATTGCCTGGAAAATAAAGTAGCTCATTATAGACAAATCAACGTGTCTGGGTTTAGAAGTCTGCTTATCACAGAATACTGGAGATGACAGGTTCACACTTTATCCCACATTTCTTCCTTCTTCCTATTTGGTTGAAAGTTATTGTTAATTTAAACCATCTTTTGGCGAAGGAGATTATTGCGACAGCAGATCATAAAAGGCCCTTTTAAAAATCTCTGAAATGCTAATTGCTTCATAAAATGAATTCTAATCTCCCCATCTAATACAATGGGTGTGAGCAATTACTTTCACTCAGCAAATTGTTAATGCAACATCAGTGATTATACTAATTAAAACTAATGAACTTTTACTCACATGCTGATAAACCACTCAACAAATTCCAACCATCTATCAGTTTTATTTAACTTCCCTTTTGGAAGACGGATCTTAAATTAACCTCTGGAATAACATTCAAAATTAGGTTTTGAAATGTAAAGCTTTATTAACTGTGTATAATTCCTCTCCATAGATTACCAGAGTCAGAGAAACCATTTCCATCGAGAATGTAATTGAATTTAAAAATGTATTCTCCTAATTTGATAAGTTACACTAGTATGGTGTATAATGGTAGCTCATCCATCTGACTCGTAGTCAAGGTAAAAAAAGACATGTCTCTGCAAATATCATGCTATGACAATCATTCTTTAGAGGCTGAGGAGCAGGGTAGATAATTTGTAATGAATAATTTTATTTGTTGAATTTTACATCTTCCAAGCTTTGTCAATATTCCACAAACAAATTATGAATTTCTCAAATGTACTCAGTGTTGGAAAAGATTTGCTGAATTGTTTCAGTGAAGAATGTCAGGCTGGTATCTTGTTTCTGGTCAGTTTAGTATGAAATATTGAAACTTCAAAATAGGTTGATTACGTGAAGGTTACATGATATGTTTCTATTCTCTGAGCCCTGGTCTACACTGGGATCTTCTTCTGAATTTATAAGCAGTGCAACCACATGACTAAGCCTGTTATTTCAAAATAATGGGCCACGGAATTTGAACTGTGTACTCCTGCATTTCACAAAGAGTTATGCTAATTCCGAAATAGTAATTTCAAAATAACGTTAGTGTGGATGCTCTGGTGCCACTAATTTGAACGTATTGGCTTCTGGGAGGCCTTCCGCAGCTTCCCAGATTGCTTTCTGGGGCTCTAAGTTAGTACAAGTTAGCGTGTCTACATTAATGGAGCCTGCCTCAGACTAATTTCATGGCTTCCCCATAGAGAGTACACGCTAGTTTGAATTTGTTAAAATGGGGGGTTCTTAAGTCAAATTTAGTAATTTGAAATAGTTTCCTTAGTGTAGACATGGCCTGACTGGATAAAAACAACCCTTGGTGCTAAGTTTCTGGCATGAATACTTGCATGTATAATTTCAAAATTCACTTCTGCTTAATATTTTCAAGAGTTGTTTAAAGTCCATTGTCTTAATGAACATTCTTATCAGAAAATTCATTTGCTAGACTATTTCCCAAAGCCCTTAGATTTAAGTAGTATATAAGCCTTTTGCTGGTTCTCTGCACAGGCATAAATTACACCCATAAGCACACACACACACACACACAAAGAGCATGAACACAGCAGTAGTGAATTAGTTCAAGCGTTCAAATGAATACTTACAAAAAATCACCAGCCTTTGGGGCAATTGCCTCTTCCCCCCTCTCTGGTTGGTGAACCTGGTCCCATATGACATTCTCATACACAAATCAGGGAAATGTGGTCTAGATGAAATTAAAGTAAGGTGGGTGCTCAACTGGTTGAAAGACTGTACTCAAAGTGTAGCTATCCATGTTTCACTGCCAGACTGGGAGTGAATCCCAGAAGGGTCTCTCCAAGCTGTGGTGCACTTTAACATTTTCATTAATGACTCATATATTGAAGTAGAAAAATATGTAAATGACACCAAGCTAGGAGAGGCTGCAAGCACTTGGGAGGACTGGATTAAAATTCAAACTGACGTTGACAAATTGGAGAATTGGTCTGAAATCAACAAGATGAAATTCAGCAAAAACAAATACAATATACTACACTTAGGAAAGAAAAATCGCATACAAACTAGAAAATAAATGGTTAGTCAGTAGTACCACTGTAAAGAATGTGGAATGATAGTTGATCACAAACTGAACATGAGCCAAAATGTGATGCGATTGCCAAAAAAAAAAAAAAAAGGCTAATATCAATCTGGGACACAGTAAAAGGAGTGATGTATGAAAGACACAGGAAGTATTTGGTGAGACCTCAGCTAGAGGATTGTGTCCAGTTTGGAGCACTGCATTTGAAGAAAGATGTGGACAAATCGGTGAGTGTCTAGAGGACATCAATAAAAATGACAAGAGGTTTAGAAAACCTGACCTATGAGGAAACATTAAAAAAAAACCTGAGCATGTTTAGTTTTGCGAAGACTGAGGGGGGACCTTATATATTTAAGTATGTGCAGGGCTGTTATAAGGAGAACTGCATTGAAGAACAGGTGAGATAGACACTTGCCAAGGACATACAGGCTTATTTGCTCCACATCTGGTGCAGGAAGCTGGACTTGCTGACTCCTTAAAATCACTTGCAGCCCTATATTTCTGTTTTTTTTCTTTTTTTTTTTTTTGGTGAAAATGCAGGTTGAATGACAGCCCAGTGCACCTTGATCAATTGGAATTTTACATGTAGTGCAGATAAGAAGCAGACACTGTTCCTTTTATGGACACAGATGATGACTTGCTTCCTCTGGTGTGAACTTTGGTGCAGAATTACAGCAGGCTTGGTAGACCAAGCTACGTGCGAGTTAAGGCAAATAAGGTTTTATTTTCGAAAGAGGGTATGCAAATCACGTTACTCATATATTTCTTCCCAGATAATTAATGATTTCTAGCTCTGCAGTCCACAATGTCTGAATTTTGATGTTCATTCATATAATCTGAGGGCTTCACTTTAAATCAAGTATCTCAAATAAGGAACTGATTAAATGTAACCAATTTGCTGTTTGTCCTCCACTCTATTAGCTGTGCTGCAGAATCCTATTGATTATAGATGGAACATCAATGAAACATCAGGTTATTCTTGGTACATCCCAGAGGAGCTCAGAGTGGACATTCTGCATCATATATGGAACTTGGGACAGTCAAAGGGTTAAAATGTCACTTTTAGTGTTTAATTAAATGCCAATTAATTATTAATTGAGGCTCAATGGCTACATTATAAAAATGACAGACCTGTAACACTTCTTAAACTTCAACAAACATTTATCATATGGATATTAAACTTCCACAATAAATACACTTTCCATAAATAGTTTTAAGTGACTGTAGCTTTGGTAAAAGGTATAAGCCCATTTAAATCTTGAGATGGTGGGCAGAGGTGTGAACAGAACATTTAATTAGGGTGTGCACTCAGGGAATTTTATTTTTTATTTTTTTTAAAGGGAAACATTTATTGAATACTCAGTCTTAAAGGACATTATTTTTAATCATCAAACAAACTAAAGAAACTAAAACTTAACTAAACTTAATTTTTTTAAATTAACAACTAAACTTTACTTAAAAATTACAAACTTAAGTATGGGACATTGTCCTTAGTTTGTTTTTTACATGTGCAATTTGGCACTTATTGCATAAAACAGCAATCCATGCTTTAAAACTAAAAGAGCGTATCATGCGATTAAATTAAAATGCAAAGCCACTTTTTTTGAGACATTATAGGGTTACCAGGTAGTCTTAAAAAATTACCAGACACACTTCATGGGGGGGAGGGACCGGCTGGGAGGGGAGTGGGGCTGGCCAGGAGGAAGTGTGGGGGCTGGGAAACAGAGCTGGTGGGGGGGGGGGGGGGTTGGGGGCTGGCCAGGGGAGATGGGGGGGGGCGGCCAAAGGGAAGTAGAGCTGATCGGTGGGGGGAGGGGGTCGGGCGGAGCGGGGCTGGCTGGGGGAGATCGGGGGGAAGGGGGAGCAGCCAGCGGGAGCGGGGCTGGCTGGGGGAGCTCAGGAGGAGGAGGGGAGAAATGGCCACCAGAAGCAGCGCTAGTGGGGGGTACAGCAGGGCTGGCCGGGGAAGATCGGGAGGAGAAGTGGGGGAGAACCAACCAGCTGGCCGGGGGGGGGGGGAGTGTATCAGCCGGTGGGGAGTGGGACTGACCTGGGCAGTGCAGATCCCAGGGCGCTCCCGCCCCCCGCACGGTCCAGGCAAAGCGCGAGTCAGTCCTGGCTGCGGCTCCACCACATGCTTGACCAGCGCGCAGGAGCACGGACCGGGCTGTCCCTCCTCCTCACACACAACCAGGGCTCCCAGCGCTGATCGCTCCCCTCCTTCCCGCCACTCTCCCCGCCAGGCTTCCGGGCACCCAGTCGGAAAACCAGAAAATAGCAGACATTGCACATGTCCGGTATTTTCTGGATTTTTTACTGGACAGAGCCCCAAAAAACCAGACTGTCCGCGGCAACCCTAAGAGATTAGAATGTGCTTGGGCACACCCGGCACACCCCTTATGCACGCCAGTGATGGTGGGTGGAGCCCACCAGAACAACATAATGTCCACCCCCTCATTGCTTTGGAGCAGGGACACACAATTTGGCAGGGGGAAGCCTTTGCCTCAGAGATGTGCATTTTGCCGTTCCTGTGAAATTCTACCCAAGTGTTGCTAAGTTAGAAGCGACTGAAAAATCAAATGTGCACATCCTCAGAAGAGACTTGAACAGATCTATTCCCCAAAGATACCATCTCTCAGCATGCAATAGGAATTTCCCTCCTGGGAATGGGCACCAGCACTAAGGACCAGGAACCTGTGCCTCCTATGCTCCCATTCTTTCCCTGTCGAGACCAGGTAGTTTGACAAGGAAGCTGCCTGATGTACCTGCAGATTGGACACGGTCCATATTTGAGGGGGGCAGCAGGGAGTGTCGTCCAGAACCAGAGAAACTGGAGAGAGAAACTGGGACTGGTCAGCTGCCATGACTGGAATGTGAACAATCTGACCTACCACATGGTACCTCAGCCCCTAATGCTAGGGGGGGATATTGGGAGAGAAACTTTGGAAAACCGTGGCTGGCGCTAGACAAAGAGAATGGAACAGAGAACCCCTGACACATGGAAATAGAGATATGATCAGGATGCACGGGGAGAACAGGGAAACCAACAGTGCGTCTATACTGCCGTAAACTTGGCGATACGAGGTTAGGAATAGCATTACTCCTCATGAAATCAGGAGTAACTGACATTGAGTTCAGAGGCCCTTAAGGTTGCTGAGACAGGGTTGGTAGTGTGGATGCATTGTTTAGAAAACCATATGTGGCTGAAATTGGTGTAAACTCCTAGTGTTGACCAGGCCTAAGAGTGGATGAGAAATCTAAGAAGGGTAACTAAGGCTACGTCTATACTGCTTCCTTCTTGCACAAAAGTCTATGCAAATGAAGTGCAGTTTAGCATATTGCCGCGTTTCATTTGCATAATTAATTAGGAGCTGTTTTTGCGCAAGAGGCTGGTGTTAAAGAGATGGGCTTTCGCAGTGGTAGAAAGTCTGCTATCAACAAAACACTGTGCAGACTCCCAAAGGCAATTCAGCCCAAACTCCACCTCCTCCTCAACTCAGAGCCCAAATCACTGTCCATCTGAAATGCTTTTCCAAGATATACATATTGATCCATGAGCTCAATGGTCTGTCCATCCAGCTGCATGGTGTACTCTGAACAACATGCATTTTTTCATCCCCTTCGTTTTTCCAGCATGGATGGTCAGTCCAATCTCCTTCACGCTCTTGCTGATGTCATTGAGGAGGGTTTGCAATGTTTCGGGTTTCAATGCAGTTAGGACAGCTCAATGCAATAACTCAACACGTGGCCCATAAGCCGCATGCAGCCCATGACCCCTTTGCATGCGGCCCGTGGAGCCTTGAGCCACTTCCTGGGCTGCCTGCCTGCCTCATTGCTGGGGCTCCAGCAGCAGCACCGAGCCACGCAGCTTTGAGCCAAGCTGTGTGTGCAGGAACTGCTGGCCAGTGTGGGAAGTGGCAAGAGGCAGTGGCAGAGCACGCCTGCCATGTCTGTCACAGCGGCAGTGCCTCCCCGCGAGCAGAGCCATGTCTGCGCATGTGTGGGAAACTGCCGGCTGGCTGGCCAGCCAGGGGGGAAGAGTGGCAAAAGGTGCGGCAGAGCACGCCTGCTGCATCTGCTATTGTGGCAGGGCTCCCTGAGCTAAGCCATGTCGGTGCATGCGCAGGAGCTGCTGGGGGTGGCAAGAGGCACATGGCAAGGCAGTGACAGAGCTGGGCAGTGAGATGGCGGCGGAGCCAGGCAGCAAGACCGGGGTGAGAAAGGTCTGTGCTGGGGCTGGTGCTTGGGTATTAATCAATATAATGGTCTTCTGTGGATACATGTTTTAGTAGTAAAATTCCTGGACTGTCATTGCTCATTAAAAGTGCTGTCATATGGGTGGAAATCGAGTAAATATTGCATTTTATTAATATCAGCAGAACTGACTTAAATGGGGCCTGTGTGTTGTGTAGTCTTGCCTTAATCTTTGTATTCATGCCAATCAGTATCAAAGAAGCTATTTGCATATATTTGCATATATTTGCATATATTTGTGACTGCACTTATGTTGTAGCCCTTGGCATGTGCTGTGGGTATAATTGTGGCACCCAGGGCTTCCAAAGTTGAGTAGCCCTGAATTAGGATGATGTCATCCGTGAAAAGGAGCCTCTATCTCAGCGGTGGCCAACCCGCAGCTTCCGAGCTGCATGTGGCTCCCGAAGAAAAAAATTGCAGCTCCTGATGGAACCAGGACAGAACCTGGAACTGCTCAGGTCAGCCGCTCCCACGGCCAGGCCACTCTGAGCTGCATGTGTGCTCAAGGCCCAGGCCGTTCCGCTCACAGCCCCCAGCGCATTATGTTGTATCCTGCACATGCAGGCCGGGTCGCACTCAGCATCCCAGCCTGCATGTGCTAGCAGCTGGCTGCTGAGCACAGGTTGCGGTGGCGGCAGTGGCTCTGGCTCCAGGTGCAGCAGTAGCTCCGGCTTTGGGACCTTGGCATAAGGTTGGGGGGGAGGGGGATTGGGTTAGAGCAGGGGGGGAGGAGATGCCTCACTCTGGAGAAGGGGAGGGCAGGGAGATGGGGTGTGGGGAGGTGCACGTGGTGTCCCGGCATCCCAGCCAGCACATGCTCAAAGTCGGCTGCTCAGTGCACGTGCCCAGTACCTGTAGGGAGATATGCGTAGCAGTAGCAGCGGCTCTGGCTCTGGGACTTGGGCATAAAGTTGGGGAGAGGGGGATTGGGTTAGAGTGGGGGGGTGCCTGGTTCTGGGGAAGGGAAGGGGGGGATTGGGTTAGAGTGGGGGGGGAGGGCAGGCTGGCTCCAGGGAAGGGGAGGGGAGGGGATGGGATTGGGTTAGAGCGGGGGTGGGGGGAGGGAATAGGAATCCGGGGACTGCATGCCAGCTCCAACTTCTCAGGAAGCATGCAGCTGTCGTGGGGAGCAGAGGATGAGCACGCGCTTCCTGAGAAGTTGGAGCTGGCATGCAGTCCCGGGATTCTCTCTCTCTCACACACACACACACACACACACACACACACACACTGCACAGGCAGGCAGCAGGGGGAAGGAAGTCTCCGGCCGAGTGACAGACCCAGTGTTTCAGGAAGTGTGCCAGCTGTTTATGGGAGGGGAAGGGAGGAGAGGGGAAGGGAAGAGCAGCCCGCATGCTTCCTGAGACCCGGGATCCCCAGGTACCGGCTGAGCTGTCCCTGTCTCCTCTCCCTGGTCAGACCGCCCCCACCAGCACCCTGCCACCTGCCCCAGCACCCACCAGCACCCTGTCCCAGCACCCACCAGCACCTTGCCCCAGCACTCTGTCCCCTGCCCCCACCAGCACAGTTGGGGCCACATTAGTGAGGCTTTGGGTTTTTTAGAAGGGTTGTTTTTTGCATCTCACTTGTGTGGCCTCAACTGACTTTTCTGTGTGTCAGTGAGCATTGACTCAAAACAGGTTCCCTGCCCCTCTCATAAATAAAGACAATGCTGAAACATGTTGTGTTTGACATAATATTTTATTTAAAAATGAAGCCTGGCCGCCAAGCCCCCATCTGGCCACAGCATCATAACACTTCTGCACACACACACCCCCGACCTCAAACCTAAGCCTATCATACAGTGGAACCCCCTGTTCTGAGCCTCTCACATCCCCAGTCTCCTGCACCCCCACATCCCCAGTCTCCTGCACCATCCACACACTGCAGATCTGTGTCCTGAGCCCATCATACTCCCAGCCTCCCTGCCCTGAGCCCCTCATGCATCCTAGCCCAAACTCCTGCACCCTCACAGCCACAAGCCTGTGGCTTGCTCAGCACCCCAACCCTCCACCTGCCATGAACACTGTCCAGCCTGAAGCCCCCTCCCTGGGACGGTGTACCGGCACCTACTTTCCCCCAGAGCGGCTGCTTTTTTTTTTCTTTTCAGACACATAGATGAACATAATTTGTTGGGGGAAAGTCAACATGGTTTCTGTAAAGGAAAATCATGCCTTACCTTACTTATCTTCTAGAGTTGTTTGAGGGGGGTCAACAAACACGTGGACAAGGGGCATCCAGTGGATACAGTGTATTTAGATTTCCAGAAAGCCTTTGACAAGGTCCCTCACCAAAGGCTCTTAAGTAAAGCAAGTTGTCATGGGATAAGAGGGAAGGTCCTTTCATGGATTGATAACTGGTTAAAAGACAGGAAACAAAAAGTAGGAATAAATGGGAAGTTTTCAGAATGGAGAGAGGCAACTAGTGGTGTCCCCCAAGGGTCTGTCCTGGGACCAAACCTATTCAACTTATTTATAAATGACCTGGAGAAAGGGGTAAACAATGAGGTGGCAAAATCTGCATACTAAACCGCTCAAGATAGTTAAGACCAAAGCAGACTGTGAAGAGCTTCAAAAAGATCTCACCAAACTAAGTGGTTGGCCAACAAAATGTCAAATGAAATGTAATGTTGATAAATGCAAAGTAATGCAATTTGGAAAAAATAATCCCAACTATACGTACAATATGATGGGGGCTAATTTAGCTACAGCTACTCAAGAGAAAGCTCTTGGAGTCATTGTGGATAGTTCTCTTAAAACATCCACTCAATGTGCTGCGGCAGTCAAAAAAGCAAATAGAATGTTGGAAATCATTAAAAAAGGGATAGAGAATAAGACAGAGAATACCATATTTCCTCTATATAAAACCATGGTATGCCCACATCCTGAATACTGTGTATAGATGTGTTTCCTCATCTCAAAAAAAGATATATTGGCTTTGGAAAAGGCTCAGAAAAGGGCAACAAAATGATTAGGGGTTTGGAACAGGTTCCATATGAAGAGAGATTAAAAAGACTTGGACTTTTCAGCTTAGAAATGAGGAGAGTAAGGGGGGATATAATAGAGGTCTATAAAATCATGACTGGTGTGGAAAAAAATGAATAAGGAAAAGATATTTATTTGTCCCATAATATAAGAACTAGGGGTTGCTTTAACAGGGTTCAAAAAAGAGCTAGATAAATTCATGGAGGTTAGGTCCATCAATGGTTAATAGCCAGGATCGGTAGAAAGGGTTTCCCTAGCCTCTGTTTGCCTGGCAATGGGTGACAGCAGAGGGATCACATGATGATTACCTGTTGTGTTCCCTTCCTGTGGGGCATCTGGCATTGGCTACTGTCAGCAGACAGGATACTGGGCTAGATGGACCTTCGCTCTGACCCAGTATGACTGTTCTTATGAAGAACCTCACCATCAATCAGTAATCCATTTTAACTAGACCTGCTAAATCAAACTCCGGAAGATAGAGCATGGCAGCATCAAACTTCCCCAGAGTGTAGATGTGGCCTGAGACAGGGTCAGTAAAAGCACTGCAGTGGAGCCCTAGAAGGGTGGAAGAATTTTCAAAGCAGAAGACAGAGATTGAGAACCGAAGGGAGGATGTCATACACAAGGTGTGGGGAAGCAGCACAAGGGGGCTTAGAAGTAGGAAGTGGTTCAAGGAAAAGCAGTATGTTTGAAGAAGCAGATCTAGTTGCTTCGCAAGTGTCCCTAGGCTAGAAATCAGAGTCCAGGGTGGACCTACATTCCTCTACCAGCCCTGGAGAAAGAGGCATACAAGCCCAACAAAAGGAAGACTGAGCCCTGGATGGGACTGAAGACTGAGTCCAAAGGACAGGCCAAGGGATAGCTCGGAAGAAGGGGCCAAAGGATCTTTCATGCTGATACATGTTGTAAACCTTAATTTGGACTTTCTTGATACCCCAGAAGGTAGCTGAACATCTTGTGACTAGGCTGGAGCCATGGCAGACTGCAAGAGGCGCCAGAGATGAGAATGCCTTTCGGAATCACACCCTAGCACAAAGGAGTATTGCAGATGGAGATACACTACATGTACGTACCAGGGAGCCAAATTAAGTTTGCATGGGCAACTCTGGCTCCAAGTTGAGGCAAGGAGTGCTTGGCTTATGCCATGCATTCTTGACCATATCTGTTGCTGTTTGCTTTAGAGAAAGAAAAGAGTTGCAAGGGTCTGGAGATTACTATAGTTCCATCTCATCCTGCTTCTGGTCCACTACATGGAGAGGGAAAGGGGATGGAACAAGGCCTGGTGCCCAGGAGCCCCTTGTGAGTCCAGTGGAGAGAAAGGTGGGGTTGGAAGGCCCTGAATGAACCCACAGTGGATGCAGGCAGCTTGAGGGACAAAGATCCACAGTTTCTATAGGGAGGTTATGATTTTCTATTAAAAATTATCCAGATGTTCCTTAAAGGTACCTGAGCTATTGACTTGTGCCGTAGTCTGTGAAATGTGCTACTTAATCTATGTTCTTCCTGGCCTCCTCCTTTTCTCTGCTTATATGGGCTCCTCTCTATCTTCCCAGCTACATAGAAACTATCCCTGCTAGTTCTCTAATTCTTTGCTCCCATTTGACTCATAAAAGCTCTGCCACCCACTGTTACACACCCACATGCTATTTACACTTACTACATGGGGATTTAAACTCTGAAGTTAACATGAAGAAACTAGTGATCCTTTTAATTGTGAGCTTCATTTAATTTCTTTTCTGCTTTTTTTAGTATGCTAATGAGATTTTATGAATCTGTTGGATGAAAGAAAAGGGGGGAAAAAACACTATGTCAAAAGCCAAATTTCCACAGCTGAAATTAAAAAGTCCAAAACCCAGGTGTTAGAGATTTATTTGAAATTTTAATTATATGAAATGCTATTAATTATTAATGCATCAGTAGAATATCTTAAGTAATGTATATTAGTCAGAGGTTCGGCAGTGGAAGGAATTATTTTCACCAGTATCAAATGGGGCTGAGCGAACTTCAAACTCATTTTGCTAATCTCAGTTTGCAACATAATCAGGCATGAAATGGTGACACTGTTCTGCTGGAATGTGTTAACATTTCTATTGAGGCACCACTATATATGAGGAGAAATTTCTGTTGTAAGATTTGTCTATGCAAGAGTTTTGCACCAGTAGAATAACACAGAGGTATGCACCACCAGTGCTGTGTGTCCACACTAAATCATGCTGTTTCTGATGCAAGTTTGGTGCAACTTTTCCCTATGCCCATGCTAGCACAATACTATACGGCCTTCCTGTGCCTATCCCTCAGTTCCTGGCCCAGCTTGCTGATGCAGTAGCTTCTAGGACATTTCCATAGGCCTCTTGGGACCTGTGGTGGAAAGGGTTAAATTATCATAGTGCCTCAGGGAAAATCCTGTAAGTCCCCTGATGACTTTTACCATTTTATCATTCTTTTCTGAAAATGGACGCCAGAGTGAAAGTTCAGCTCTGTCCTTCCTCAACAAGAAAGATATCTGCTGGGGCTTTTGAAAGGCATTCAAGAGGCAGCTAAAGAGACAGTGGAAATGCAGCTGAAGGATTTTCTGTCAGTACCCATAGAGTGCCAGAGACCAAGACCAGCATGTCTGATTCATGATGGTAGATGCTCTTGCATATTGGGGTGTGTGAGAGAGAGAGAGAGAGCATAGCCAATGTTTCCAGATTTATTAAGGTGACTTTTTTGTCCCCTGCTGCAGACGTTCTCAACTCCACACCTGGCCATCTTCTTCACAGCAATTAATTCTGCTCCACCAACCTTAAGTCAATCTTTTATCCTAGCTCTGCATCCATTCTGCCCCCGATATCATCTCTTACAGCCCCACCTCTGCAACTCTTCACCTTCCTCCCAGGCCCCAGGTGTGGGAGCGGAGTTGAAGACAAGGCTGGATTAAGAAAGGGGCTTTAGGAGCTACACCCTGGGCTAAGGGGAGCCCAGAAAAAGATCTCTGGGCCACCAAAAGAGTAGGTTTCACTTGAAATGTAGGCTGCAGTCAATAAAAATTAGGAGTATTCTGTGCACATGTATGCCTACTGACAATGGATTGGCCACAGGACAGTGGAGTGAATATAACCTTTTCTATAGGTTTTTTTATACTGTCACCCTGCTATGTATGAATTAAGATAACCTTTATTTATCCTCTTCCCTTTGGACTCAATTGAGATTTTCTAGCTTGTCCTGAGTAAGCGGTGATGTAAAGCTATCCTGTCCCAGCACCAGTGCAAGGAAAGAATTGGAACTCAAAGATTCACAATTCCTGCTCTGATTTCTCTTCTTGCTCCAGATGGGAATAATATGCTGATGCTCTTAACCAGCTGCAGATAACACCTGAGTCACAATATGGCCCCTGTCTCTGACTTGGGCTGGATTGCAAAGAATACCAGTACAAAAATTAGGATGCGGCAAGCAGTTAGTTTCATCCTTGATTCAGAACTGTATTTCATAAAAACCTTGTTACAAAGTCCAGAGCTATCATGGGCTTTAACTGAAAGCAAAGTGATAAAGTAGTTCTTGGTTTGAAGGGGGCATGAAGGGTTCAGGAGGCCCTGGATCTGACTGGCTGGCTTTCTGGTTTACAGTCATTAATATGGAAAGGAAAAGAAAAGGAGGAACTGATTCCCTGCCATGCTTTTAAACTTACCAGTTCAGACTGGCTCTAATAACTCATCATCCAATATTCATTTACAAGTTGCTACAGTAACAGCATGTCTTAGAGGAGAGCAGATTTACTGGTGTCAGCTAAGATAATTAGACCAAATCCAATCAGAGACAATAGAAATTCCTTCTTTAAATCAGACCATTTCCAGCTTTCACAATAAGGCAATTTAAATGTAATATAACACTCTTTCAGTAACATGTCCTGAAAGTGCAGGGGTAGGACATAAAACATTCATTTCTACTAGGAGAAAAGAAACCAGGGCTTCTCAAGTTCACTCATTGGTAGAGGTATTATTGACTATCAGGCTTCTTTAACCCGTGTCCTAGGTTCCCCTTCTGAAGCTCAGAAACATGCTAGACTCAGAGGTACCAAAACACTGCATGGGCTGCTCCACACAACAGCTTCACAACTCTCCTGCAGTTGTGTGCAGCTGGGCCCAAGCCATGAAGTGCACATCTGAACTGGGACTTAATTCTTAATCTGCTAAAGTCTGGGGCAGTCTAGCTTTGGTGTCATTGTTCAGCACATAAAATTCAAGCAATTAAGTCTAAACTCTTGTGTTCAGATCCAGTTGTGGGCCCAAACTTTCTCAGTGTATGGGGGAAGAATCGTGGAGGGGGAGGGTACTGTAGATTTCAGATTGAAGTCTGTGCTTTTCCAGCATTCAGGGAGGAGGGTGTAATTTTTAAAATGAGGTTCAGGTCCATCTCAAGTCACAATTTGAAGGCCAAACCTGGTCCCTGCTCCAGCACCTCTGCCTTGTTCTATGAGTGCAAAGAGAGCAGAAATCTACACTAAAAGAGCAGCTGAGGATACTGCCACCAAGAAGGACTCCCTAAGAGAGAGTTGGTGCCACTAGCTCTCTACCGACCTACCCATGATTAGAGGACTTAGCTAGCTGCCATGTCCCCTAGTTGCAGTATACTACTCTCTGGTGATCTCTGGGCAATGGAACAGCTTTTATGCTGTAGCTGTGGGATTGGAGAGTGAAGAGTGGCTTAACAACATCTCTGCTCACTATCTCCTCAATGGATCGGCAGCATGCAAAGCTCTACCACAGCTGTGAATCTGGTCCATGGTCTGGAGAAACATAGCTTAGAATGTGCACAAACTGTTGGTATATCTGAGGTACTAGTCTGCTAATCTGGTCCAGGTGTCTCACATGGACAGAAACAACTGTGTTAACGATCAGAAGAAAGAGATCAGAGGAAAAACCTTTAGGGTCCTAAATAACTGCACCTAATCTTACATGTCTCCTCCCTGAATCTCTTGGACTCTGCAGGAAATGACAGTGGCCTCAATTTCCTGTTTGTCCACTAGCCCAACAAGCAGCTCATTTTTTCTCCTGTCAACATGTCTTGCACATGGAAACGTAGGCACTGACTTCTCATCATTCTGTGGGGTACTTGACCCTCTCTTTTCCTCTCCAGGTCCTGCCCACACTTCACCCCTTCCCCATTCTGTATTGCCTCTTCCCATCCCTGCTTCACCCCTGCCCCATCCCCATTCCTCCCCTTCTCGCCAAGCCCTTGCCCATGCTCCACCCTCACTCCACTTCCTGGAGCTTGAATACCGCAAACCAGCTGTTCGCAGCTCTCGGGAAATGCTGGGAGGGAGGGAGGAAGGGTAAGGAGCTGGCCAGTGCAGGGTCACCAGTGGGTGAGAGGCACAGGGGGAGGAGGGAGCTGGCGCTGCTGGGTGCTCTGCACCCAATAAATTTTCCCTGTCAGACTCGGTGCCTATACATGGAAAGAACCTCCCAGTTCTGTTTCATTAAGGGCTCTTCATTCAAACCCCGTCTTAAGACATCAGGATGTCCATAAGAAGTGTATCAAACTTAATTATCTTTTTAAAAAGTCTTAATTAGGTTGTCAAGATGTACATATTTCTGCACTCAGTAAGTATGTGTTTGAGATTGTACTGCTGAAAACCTTTTCTTTCCTCATCCCAATGCCCTCCTGTTCACTGCCCTCACTCATTGCATCATGCTTGAAGTGTAGAGTGTAAGCTCTCAAGGGGATAAAACTTTTGATTTGTTCTTTTAGAGCCTGACCAAAATCCCACTGATGAAAACAGAAAAACTTCCATGAGCCCATGGAACCTGGATCAAGCCCACTACCCAAGATCCTCAAAGGTATTTAGGTACCCAACTAACTTAGGATATGGGCCTAAATTTCTGGTATACTAACTTGATTTGGCACACTAATAAGAATAAATAACAGTTGTGAAAGAGATGATGGTCTTATGGTTAAAACAGTCATCTGGGAGTCAGGATAGTTGAAGTCAATTCCTAGATATGCCACAGACCTTGTGTGAGTTAGACTTTCTCAATTCCCCATCTGTAAATAGAGGGATAATATTTCTTACTCCCACCCTTTGTCTAGGTTATTTATTTAGATATATTTCAGGACAAAGATTGTCCCTTGTAAAGCCTAGCACAATATAGCTTCAATCTTAGCTGAGGGCTGTAGAAGCACAAATAATAATGAAATTGCCTCCTATTCCGTGGCTTGGGTAATTTTTTTATATGATATTTAATTTTTTTTAGCAAAGGGTCAGATGTGAATTAATCAATTCTTTGTAGTGCAAGACTGACCATAATTCAACATTACTTGTGTGCAAGCATGACTTGAGGGTTTAAAGAGGAGAAAATAAAAACATTCCTCCATATAAGTATCTTTAGATTCTGGAAACAAAAAAACCACACAAGCGTTTATGGAAATTTCATTCACTCCATGGAAATCATGCTGCTGCATCATTAGGAATGCCTTTGTAGTGGGGAAGAGGGTATTTTCATGGGAACTGTAGTGAGATAAGCCACAAATATTTTTGTTTGATTCCAATAATGATCTGCTCCTTTTCCCACTTGCCCCTTGAACTCTGTGTATAAATCTTCCAGAACTTATTCCCAGACAGAGAAGTGCAAGTGGAAGGAAAAAAGGAGGCTACATTTAGTCAGAGAAGGCAATGTTCCTCCTACACCACGCAAATTATGTCTATTAATAGAGTGAAGGTTTAAGGAGTTTTATGTAAAAGAACGTGTACATTAAGCAATATGGTTATGAAAGTTACCAGATTGACAGCTCTGGAGACTGAGGAACTCTATCTGCAGAAGTACAGCCCAGACAGCCTCCATCATGTTCGTTTGTTTTCAATGCCCAGTCAAGGTACCTCAAGCCTAAACTGGGGAACCCGGGGCTCCTAGTCAGCAGTTGTGCCAATTAGCAAAGGCATTTTGTGATGAGGAGTTTCCACCGGGAACTGGAATTTGGCATTCCACATTGGAATCTGGGGTGCATCCTCTTGGCTCAGCTTACTGCTCCCCCGCTTCCAGTGACTTACATCTGGCAGCGGATGGGCCTTCATGAATCAAAGGAAAAAATAATAGGTCCCCAGTAGTGGTCATGTCTGATGGTTGCCAGCACAGGTTGAATTTTAGCTGGTAACCCAAAGATGAAAGACTCCATTCCAGACCCTGTTACCTATTCTCAGAGCCATTCACATAACCAGGCTTGTCTAGTATTGGGTTTTTTTAGTTAGATACATACATTTACCTTGCTGAAAGCAAGCTTCAAGTAATCAATGTGCAGGAGCTGCTGCTTCAGTCTTACAAGAATAATGGAGTCATGGAACCTCTTTATTTGGATGAAATGTTCCTACTACTGTGTTTAATTTTGTGTGTGTGTGACATGCCAACAGTATGGGTATGTCTGCACTACATGGCTCCGTTGACAGAGCCATGTAGATTACCTTTGTAGACATAGGAAAATGAAGCAGCGATTTAAATAATCGCCACTTCATTTAAATTAAAATGGCTGCCGCGCTATGCCAATCAGCTGTTTGTTGGCACAGCGCTGTAGTCTGGAAGCTCCATGGTCGACATCAAAGGCATTTGTTGACCTCCTGGTATGACTCGTGGGATGAGGTTTACCGGGGAGGTCGACAAATGCCTTCGATGTCGACCGTGGAGTGTCCAGACTACAGTGCTGTGCTGACAAACAGCTGATCGGCACAGCGTGGCAGCCATTTTAATTTAAATGAAGCGGTGATTATTTAAATCACCACTTCATTTTCCTATGTCTACAAAGGTAATCTACATGGCTCCGTCGATGGAGCCATGTAGTGTAGACATACCCTATGTGACACACACAAAGGAAGACACTGCTTCTTCCCAAAGGTGTTTATCATTTAAATGGATGGACAACATAGGATGTACTGGGGGACCCAGAGGAAAGTTCTATCAAGAGGCATTTATATTTGAAGAGTGAATTTTCAAAAGATCCTAAAGGAATTGGGCTCTTAGCTCCCACTGCCTTTCACTGGGAGTTACGCACTCAGTCCCTGAGCTATTTTTGAAAATCTGAGACACATCGTATCCATCTCCATCTCTATCTCTAATGGGTGGGTGGCTACAGTTTGCTGGGGATTAGCATTTGTGGAAAAAGGGAGAACTTTTCCAATCCTGTTAAGCAGCTTCTGACTCTCTTGGAAGCCTTCCAATCATCTCCTCTCTCTCAAGTGCAAGAATGTCTAAGACTGCAGCTTCTAAAGTCACAGGAATGGAACATAGGCTTGTACAGATACCCTGAGCTTCAGCAGCCAGATTACTGATGTCCCAGGGACAACTCTACTAAAGAAGCAGAAGAACTGGCCAACCAACAAATAGGTACATTATAGGAATAGTTTTGATACTCCTATCCAGCTGGAGTAGTACCTTACTCCTTGAATAGTCCCATGGAGTACAGTGGAGCTACATGAGTTGTAACTTAATATAACTACAGGGGGCAGAATCTAGCCCTCATAACTATCTCGTATAAGACTATAGGTTGGAAAGGGCAGCTTTTGTCAATTTGCCTATGACACAAAATTCCAAGAGCCTGTGTTGGGGTAGCACACTGTGTAACCAGCTAAGGCATCAGGCTGGTCTTACCAATGCTCAGTCCTTCTGATTTAATTGTGGAATAAAACTAATTTGCTCCTCTTGCCATTATCAGGACAAATTCTCATCTCGGTCCTTCATGTGAACCACATAGAACAAATGAGTGATGACTGATCCATGATACAGTAATTACTCATTTAACACATGCCCGCTTAACATGTTTCGCAATAGCATGATTTTTTTTTTAGGGAACGTTTTTCGAATAACACAACTGTCCCCAAAATAACACAAAAGTAATCAAGTGGCGGACTACTTCACACAGCGGTATAAGTTGGTGAAAACAGTGGTAATATGCATGAGTGGATGAATACACATAGTCACAGCGCTCCTCTGCTCACTCACGTGTTTAACTTTGTGTTTTAACAAACCACGGCGACTTGTGTTGCTAGATATCTAATGCTGACTTTGACGAACCAGCACCAACAAAAAATTGACTTCGCCACCACCACCTGAAATGCAACCCCCACCTTTTCCATTATTTTTAATGGGAAAATTGACCCCACATAGCACGTTTTCGCTTAGCACGAACATTTTCAGAAACGCATCTATCGTGTTAAATGAGGAATTACTGTACCTATTAGCAATAACACTTGAGTTATCTCATTTGTTGGTTTTAACACAAGAAATTAAGAGCTCTAGCATGGCTGTCACAAGACTTGACTTAATAATGAGAGATTGTCTTTATGAGAGACTTACTCTAGCACAACACATAGCAAAGCTAAGAACAAGACCTTGAACCTTAACCTTAATTACATTAACCTAGCAGGACTTACCTCTCGCTTGGGTGTCTTTGCATTACTACCTGGAAGTGTAATATAACAGTGATGCATTTCAGTACTAGAATTAGTCTTCATATATACAGATAAGTGCTCTTGTCTATTGCTTCACCATTCCCCTCCATGACTGCACACCGCTAAATTGCACGCCGCAAGGTGTTTTTGAATCAAAAGAACTTAAGATGATAGGCCAATTCATTTCCAACAACAGTAGTTAACTTGGACTCCTGTGCACATTGCCTGAATTTGATTGCAAACCAGGTCTCTGCTGCCAAGTGACAAAATTGTACTTTAAAAGGCATTCTTGGTACTGAAAAAAAAAATATTTCTTACAGCTTTAAAATTATTGAAGCACTTCATGGCTTATTCACCCATTCTGATGTCTTGACTTAGGTTGAATTAGTACTTTACTCTGCCAGCGGCTCTGGGACCACGTACAAACTAAGGTACAACACATGTCTAAGGGTGCCAGAATCTAGCCTTAATATTTTAAGACAGAACTGACTGTTCCTTGTGTTCAAGTGATAGAGGGGTAGGGTCCAGAAGCCTATCATGCCACCTGCAGTTCCTGCAGGCATTCCACCTGTTTGCCTGTGCACCACATGTGTAGGTGGCAGAACATCCTAATAGGACAAGTACACTACTTTCTTGGAGCTGTACTGTACCCACCTCCACCACCCACCTGATGTGGAAGCATGGCAGAGCTTTGTCTGGCTTTGTCTCCTCTGCAATGTATCCCACTTCTGGCACCATTAATGCTCCTTTGTGCTCAGAGAAGGCAAAGACCAGCATGATGCCCCCTGCCCAAGCAGGGTTGGACAAGATGGGAATTTACAGCCATACAAAGCTAGCAATAGTGTGGGCCCCAGTATGTAATCGGCTTTGGATTTAGAGCCTTCAAGACAAGCGGTAAATCTAAATAGGGGGACCTGAGTCTGTCCTGCCCCTTGTGTGATCATGTACACCAATGCAAAGGGAGCACAACATGGGTATAAAATGGTACCAAATCAGAATGGCAGGGCCAAATAAATCTGTCAGTGTAAATTGATGAAGCTCCATTGACATTGATTCATGTAAAGCTTAAGATCTGGCTCAGGAGAGTGTACACCTGCTTTGCACCCCTTTTGCATGAGTGTAATGACTGCGGAAGGGGAGTCAGCACAGTCAGATGCTGATGCTTTTGTGGCTGCTGTTGTTAGTGCAGGTTTGGAGAGGACACCCTCCACAATTCCCATCTTGCATCTTCATCACACAGGCTGCCTTTCAGGTCTTTTTAAGATTTCCTCTCTCTTTGTTTCTTTTGTGGGATTTAACCTCTCCTGACCCGAGGCTGTGAAAGCAGCTTTGCAAAGCTGGACATGCAGGTCACAAAGGACTTGTATTTCCATTTTGCAGCTTTTGTGAATCTACTTGTCCTTTGTTTCAGGTTCCTAGTTACACGGAGGCCTGCAAAGGGGAGCTGCACTGCCACCTTTGGTCTTACTTCAGCTCTCTGAGATTTTCCAGGTATTGATCGGTAACAGATATTACATAGGCATTGATACTGAGGATACATTAAGTAATTGGAAAAATCAGGCCCACATCTCCCCCTTCCTTTCACTCCAGGGCCATTTATTGTGACAGCATCCTGCAGCAGTAGAAAAGATGAGCAGGAGCTGAATCACCCCTAGGTTAAAGTGACCATAGATAATTCAAAGTAACAGCTTTTGGTGGTGCTATATTAAATACTTACTGGTGTGATAATGATCTCAGCAACACTGGTGCAAGCCAGGAGTAACACACATGAATGATATTACAGTGGTGTAAATAAACCAAGACCTGAGCCTTTTAGAAATGTGGGGTCTCTGTGTTTTAAAGACATAGTTATATCACACCGCATCTTCCTCCACTTATTGCTTTCCTCTCAACTCACAGTGATGCAATGTCAAACACCAAGTAGGAGAAATGTGTTCCCATCTCTAATGTAAACACCCGTCGCTGTGAGGGCCAGGTGCCAAGCAAAATAGCAGAATTAGGATGGTAAAATATAAAGGCCAATAAAGGGGTGAGGTGAGAATAATCACTATTTTAGAATTCCCTCCCCCTATTCTTGGATACTGAAATGGCTAAGGGAGAGTGACTGCTTCAGCCTCAGAAATCAAAGCTCCAAAGGCATGATAGGATTTTCAAGCAACAGTTGTACAGTAATATATAAGGTGGAGTATTGGGTAGGGTGAGTACAAAGCCACAACCGCCTCGTAATATTTGGACATGAAAAAGTGTCAGTGCACGGCTGTACATCAGAATATGGTGGTAGAACAACATCTGGGGCAACTTAAATGATCTAGAGCTAAAGATAAAGCCACACAACTTCCTTCCTAAATCATTCTGTCATTCTTGTGCTTGGGGTATTATTGTAGTGGTTTCTCATCAGCAGATGGTCTTTCATATTGCATGTGGTAGAGGACTGAAACACAGGCGGTGAGTTACAAGCAAGCCTTGCATAGGGGAACTGGAAATCTCAGGGGCATGTAATAGCAGACAACAGCCTTTCACCTTTCCTGCACTAGAGCAAATCTACTGTGGGCCAGTAGTGGCCAAAGGTTATTCCCATCTGACTGGCCTGGGTGTCATGAGATTGGGGCAGATGGGGGAAGCAGTGTAGCTTGACTTTAGCTGTCCATGCTGTACAAGTCAGTGGGTAAATAAAGATCTTCAGACTGTAGGGCTTCCATTCTGGCACTTTCCCTAAACATTAAGTTTTATGTGTGTGTGTGTGGGGTGGGGGGAATAATAAGCCTTACCCAGGAATGCCTTGTCTTCTGGTGTATTATGTTCAACTTATTGTTACATTTGCCTTCTCTATTTAAAAAAAAACACCTTTCTTCTGTCAATTGTGCATAGTTTTGGCAGCTTTTCTGGAACCATTTCAATTCATAAATTGTATTTTACCCCTTCTGTTGACATAAAAGGGCACTGGGGATTTGACTTCACTGTCAATGGAACAGTTATAATACTATGCAAAGCGCCCTTGAAATCAATGTGATTCTCCTATTAGAAATAATATGCACATAAATTGTAGAAAGAAGAATCAATATGTATTATAAAGCATGTTAAGTCAGTGTTAAACCTGCAGTACGGCCACATTTCAAGTCTCAACATGAACCTCTCCTTCTTTCTCACAGATAGTTTTGAACTTTTAGTAATTGTAGTACACTGTATTTGTGAAAGCTCTTAGTTGACAATCCTAGAGACTGAAATCCAAACCAGGGCCTGGTTCTGCACCTCATTATATAGTTTTATGCTGATGTACATCCAGCTGAGATCCAGTGGTAGAATAAGCTTCTTTCCCAACCTTGGTGCCTAAATTCCAGCCTTAAGAGACCACCAGTGTGGACAGTGATTAAAGATCAAAACAGGGGTGGAGAGCTCACCAGTTTTCATGGCTGCCATCACAAGTTTTGATCTTAAGTGATGAACATCTTGTGGTGATGCACCACAGCAAGAAGAGATTGGTAATTATCTGGGGAGGGGTATTGCTTTCATCCCCCTGTGGTTTGAGGGCTGAGAGGGCCGTAAGAGGGGTGGATCTGAAAGGAGTTCATGTCCAAAAACAGGTTATAATCTACCAAACAAAAGTATGCAATGTTGGCACCTACGTACAGGCACTTTCCTGATTCTCTCAAGCCTCTTTCTGTATATGCCAGCATTTGAGATTGGCAAGGAGAATCTGCACCACTATCACACAGCAACTGGGGGGAGTCCTACCTCTGCATATTTTGAAATAGTGATGCATTTCTGGAGATAAAGCAATGGAATTCAGCTTAGCCTGGCACCTGTCTACAAGAGAGAATTCTTGACACATTACTGCTACCGGCACCAAAACTATTTTGAAAAGGACAGAGGGATATGATTGGCCAGGTCAAGAGTTTTTTTAAAAAAGCTCATTCATGCTAAAAAAAAAAAAAATTAATTGCAAAAAACTAGAGGGGCTTTATATGCGCCAAATTGATTTCTTTGTCTTTGTCTTCAAGCAGGAAATATCAATTAGGATGAGGTTACATCCTAGCTTAAAAGCAGAATGAGATTTATGTGAACAATCAGTTTTAGTTGCAGGGAATTAATCTGGTGTTGGTCTGAATTACTTTTCTTATATGTCATTTGTCTCCTGATACCAAATTGCGCTACAGAACAGGGGTATCTCTAGTAAATATGGCTTGTAGTTGTATGTCCAAACTGGAACAGCACAAATACAGACAGGTGAAGGTTTGGATTCAGTGGCAATAAATACACCCAACTGGGTTTATGTGACATAATATTTTATTAAAGTCTTATCTCCAATTTCTTATACAAATTAAAAAACTGGGTTCGAGGAAAATGATTGGAAGCTAAAAAGCCAGAACCATAATTATTTGCTGGAGCTGTTTATTACCTCTGTGATCATGTCACTGTAAAAAAAATCCAACTATAGACATAGCAGATAGTTTGAAAATGGACTGAAATATGAACAATGAGCAAATGGAGAGCCAAAGTCTATGCTGCTGAAAGTCAACATAGCTCCACTGAAGTGAATACAACCAGTTTACAGCAAGCAAGGATCTAGTCGGTAACCTTTTGGTTTCATCAGTGAATCCTACCATCTTCAAAGTTCTCAGACTGACTATAGTCAGCATGGTCAGAGCATTTCTTAGGGAGCCTCACTTTTGACCTGGTGAGAGAAGGTGTTCAGCCCATACTTACCCTGAAAGGGTTAATACAGCCTAAGATGGGGTTAATTAACCAACAGGCCACAGCTGAGAAGAACCAACTGGCTAAGCAATCCCCTAATTGAATGAGGAAGCCCAGCTGATGCAGAAGGAAATGGGTAGGGACTATAAAGTCAGAAATTTGGCAGCAGACAGCAGCTCTGTGGGGGAAAGTCTGTAGTTGCTCCCTGGGAGACAGGTGGGGTGTTATGACTGGCAAGCTCAGAAGGTGGAAAACCAGGAAGGCAAGGCAAGGCTCAACTCAACTCAACTCAACTCAGCAAAAAGCAGTAAGGTCTAGGAGAGAATGGCCATTGATTACTGGCTAGAGGATCCCTGAGCCAGAACCTGGAGTAGAGGGTGGGCATGGGTTTGTGGCAACCACTGAGGGAGTGGCATTGTGTGGCAGTGAATGGGAAGACTGCCTCAGATTGCTGAAGGGAGAAGTGGTAGCAGTAGCTTGTGGAGGCAGAGAGGTGATGCAAACCCACTAAGAGCTGTGGAGACAGTGTGTGTGACTGTAGGAAGGGGCATTGACCTTGTGAGCTGTTTCCCCTGGATAACCAGGAGGAGGTGCCATACCTGAGGTGAGTAGAGCACCCTGTCATGTATCTGTGTTTAAAATTTTACCTCCTGATCGCTCTTATAATGCCTGAGAGTAAAAAGCCACAAAGACAAGTCCCTAATTCCAGATCTAGAACATCTTAAACAAAAGCAAGCTTAGTAGGGGAAACACTACAAAATCATTAAACATGGCTCAGATTAAATGTCTCTGGGTGGGCTACAGCCTCATGCTGCAAAGTTTTGCACTTTGAGTCCTTTGTTTACTTCCATGTGAACGAGGCTGGATGTCCCCTACTTCTGTCTAATACTAGCCTTGGGTTACATGCAATACAGCGTGTGTGTGCGTGTGCATATCCAGCATGATGCAGGGTGCTAGTTCTCCCATCCTTCCCCGTAGGCTGATTTCCCCACTCCTGTTTCCTGTTAGCCTTTGTGGAGGTCACTGACTCAGTCTTGATCAAACCACAAGATATTGGAACTAGCTGAGTTCAGATCACAAGACTGAGGTTTCTCCAAAAGGCTTGTGCTGGTCCTTTGCATCCCTGATTCTCAACTAGGGGTATATCAACACATTTAGATAGGTACCTAGCTTTACAACAGGCTACATAAATAGCTCTAGTGTAGGCTGTACAAACTAAAATTTCATACAGATAATGACTTGTTTATACTGCTTTCTATATTATACACTGAAATGTAAGTACATTGTTTATATTGCAATTGATTTATAATTATGTGGCAGAAATGAAAGGCAAGCAATTTGTCAGTAATAACATGTTGTGACACTTTTTTTTGGTATCATTTGTCTGATTTGTATGCAAGTAGTTTTTAAGTGAGGAGAAACTTGAGGGTACACAAGACAAAACAGATTCCTGAAAGGCATACAGTAGTCTGGAAAGGTTGAGAGCCATCGCTTCACACAGCCCTTCTGAGTGCATGGGGGCAGAGGGGAAAACTGCCCAGGGGCCTATGCAATTTAAAAGGGTCCAGAGCCCCTAGCCACTACTTCCAGCATCACATCAAGACTAAGGCAGTTTTCCTGCCCACCCTTGCTCCACACTAGTTCTGGAAACAGCTGGCACCATCCCTGTGGCACCTGGGAATGTCTATGTGCATTCTGTTGCCCCATTCCAGAATGGACTCTACAGCTCACATTGTCCAGGAAATACAGCCAATGGGAGCTGTGGGGGGCAGTGCTTGTAGGCAGCAGCGTGTGGAAACCCCCTGGCTCTCCCACTTAAGAGCTGCTTCTAGAGGCATGTGCCAGTCACTTTCGGGAGTCACCTGAGGTAAGCCCAGAGCCCATTCGCCCCTTCTACACCCAGACTCCCTCTCAGAGCCTGCCCCCCTACCCCAACTGGGTGAGAGAGTGAGCAGCAGGGGGAGGGACCTTGGAAATGGTGCAGGACCAGGGGCAGAGCCTCTGGAAAGGGGATGGATCAAGGGTCTTTGAGTTTGCCTGATTAGATAGTTGGTAACCCTACCAGGCAGGCATTTGGAAGTCCTGGCTGTGCTGGAAAAGGACACACAAGAGCTCAGCTGGCAGCTTGCTGGGTACGAACCGGCATGGCACTGCTCAAATGTCTGGTGGCCCTCATCTTTGTGGGCATGTCTTGTACACACATGGGGGGGGTCCATTGACTGCTGTGCCCTGGAGCTCAGAATTGCTGTCCCTAGGCCTGGGTTTACATCACTTGGCACTAATTCAGCAATCTCTTGATGCCAACTGGCACTGGGTGTAAAGTGTTTATAAGGGTTAAAGTAATCCTCTGGGTCTGGTATGTATGTACAAAGTTTCTAGTAAAAGCCTGTGTTGTACTGGTTATTTTGCTTTGTCTCTACAAACCTGTTATGATCTAACCATTTCTTTCTGCAACTTTTTTATTCACAATCATTTGAATCTATTAACTTATTTTTGTTTTCACTATGGCTACATGTAAGTGCTGAGCTTTCAGCAGAGACAAGTTCTGAAGCGTAAGTAGTAAGCTGTGGAACCAGCTGTGGTAATTGAGTGTTCAGCGGATAAGGGGTTAAACCAGAAGTGAGCAAACTATGGCCTTTGGGCTGCATCCGGCCCATCTGCTATTTTAATCTGTCCCTCAAGCCCCTGCTGGGGAGTGGGGTTAGGAGCCTGATCTGTTCCGCGTATGTCATAGTTCTGCATGGCTCCCAGAAAGAGCAGGATATCCCCACCGTAGGGGCAGTCCAGGGGCTGTGTGCTGCCATGCCCCAAGCACTGCCCCCACAATTCCTGTAACAGCTAGTGGGAGCTGTGGAGGTGGTGCCTGCAGATGGAGCAGTGAGCAGAGCCATCTTCCATAACCTCCATGTAGGAGCCGGGAGGTGAGGGGAGGGGGATGTGCCGCTGCTTGAAGAAGCAGCACCTGGAGCCTAAACCCTAGAGCCTCCCCATACCCCAGCCGTGCTCCTCCTCCTCCAAACCCCTCAATCCCAGCCTGGAGTCCCCCTCCTGCAACCTAAACTAGGGTTGTCAGCCCTCCATGATTGCCCTGGAGTCTCCTGGAATTGTCATCAATTTTCTGGTGACTATTGAAAGTAATCCTGGAAAATTTAATAGGATATTTAAAGAAAATGACATCCTGTCGTGTGTGTAGGAGGAAGCTCCTGGAATAGCTTTAGTCAGATTTGGCAACCCTATCCCAGACTCCTCATCCCCAGCCCTACCCTAGACCTGCACTTCCTCCTGAACCCCAAATCCTCACTTTTGTGAGCACTCCTGGCTCTCCGTACCCTGATGTGGCCCATGGTCCAGAAAATTTGCCCTCTCCTGGGCTAGGAACTAGAGGGAACACTCAGAGGATTCAGACAGTAGTGGGTGCCTATTGGTAGCCTGCACAGAGTGTGAAGCTCACACAAGCTTAGATGATAGTGCTTGTGTTTCCAGAGGCTGGTGGCTTCAGAGAACTGATCCACAGCAGATGCACACAAGATTTCCTCATGTTCAGGCAGGTGGATGTAACCTGGGTGCCCTTGGCAAGTGTCTGACACTGTAAGAACGGATAATGTAAGAAGATAGAAAGCCAGGGGGTTTTGTGACCAATCTTTCTGCTGCGTTCTCCACTAGACAATCCCTTGGTGAATGTCTGTTCTGACTGTCTAGTTTTAAGAGATGTTCTGACAGTAGACTAAAAACAAGATCTTCATTTCTGAGGTCTCTGCTTATGGATGTCCACTCACACTAGGGCAAATGGAAAATGTGGATTTGATGGACACTCTGAACCAGATGTTAAAAGGTCTTCAGGCACCTGAAGGTGCAGATAGGTGCTTGTGGTAATCCCACCTAGGCATTGAAGTGTCTGATTCACATTGAAATAATGGGAATTAGGTTCCCAGGCACTTTTGAAAATCTACTACGCGCCTGTCAGCATCTTCAGGTGCCTATATACCTTTAAAAATCTGTCCTTCAGTCCCTACTAAGTCATACTCTTAGAAATGTAAAGGAGTTCTTATAGCACCACCCATCACACTTTGGGATGCAGCTATCCATCTCCTACAAAGTGTGAGACCACTCAGAGCACCCTTACATGCAGACCTCTCCATCTATAAATCATAGGACAGCTACTGTCCTGGCACTGAACTGAAGGGTGAAATGATTAACTCTTGGAGGGGCAAATGGGCAATCATGCACAGATTAAGTAGTCTAGAAACATTGATTCAAAAAGTGGGATGGAATCCTCAGCCTGCTATTCGTCTGCAGCCAGACTATGGCTGCTTGTGTCGATCATGAGCAGTATGAGGAGTGGAGAAGTAGACATGGCCTCTTCTCCTGTGTTTTAGTCTAAGGCATCATGCCATAAATGGGCCTGCCCATGCTCCCTGCACTACAGAAGGCTAGTGTAGCCCACAAGTGTGTGGTCCCCTTGTAATGGAGAACTAGAACCTGTTCCCATCCCATGCAGTGACACTGCCACTGTTGTGACCACAGAGGGCCACAAAGTATTTGCCTCTAAAAAGTACAAACAATATTGCTTTGTAAACACCAGACTGAACACCCTTCCTCTTACTAATGTAGTGCTAGTTTCTGCTACCCTTACTCTGCCTGTACATCACTTTGCTCCAGGGTATTCCCACAGAGGTCAATGCTGTTCACTGGGATTACTCACTGAGGTGCTATTTCATGTGACTTGCAGAATCTGGCCTTCTGCATATGTTACTCAAATATTACTGTAATATCTCACTTCTAAAATGTGTGTACTGTGCCACCAAATGCAAGTACCTTAGCTCAGGGTCTAAGCCAGTGTTTCTTAAACTGTGTTCTGCAGCACACCAGTGTGCTGCTAGGCTATTGGAGGTGTGCTGCGGAGAACAGACTTCAAAATGGCCGTCCTTAAAGGGGTAGGTGACCTTTTTTCTCAATAACTTCCCCCCAACCTTTCTTTTTTTCCTTTACGAAAACAATCCTTGGTGTTCCTCGGTCTTAAAAAGTTTAAGAAACACTTGTCTAAGCTCAGTCATGCTGATGCAAAAATACAGAAAGTGCATTAGTCAAGGAGCTCCCATTCATCTGACTTCTGCAGCTACTTTTCCCTGTACAAAATGACTGCACAGCATGTGTAAAAGGCTGGCAGACCAAAATGATTATGTATTAAATCAAATTTTCACAGGTGCAAAAGCCCAAAACTGACACACAGCAGTGAGAATCAGACTAATGGGAGTCCAGCAGAGTAAACTTGTTGAGTTCAAATTCAGGTGAGCTGATTTTTATTCTTGTGTAACATCCCTTAGCTAAGGATCTCCAAGGTCTTAACCATTAAGTGAGCCCAGCTTCTGTTGCCCTTACTCCTGCTTGTTACACAAGCATTCTCCCAATGTCCTCTCTCCTCTAGTGCCAGAACACAAGGCAGCCCTTCATGTTTCTCCCTCCCAATTATTCCTCCTCTGTCTGTAAGAGATGGCTTAGAAGAACCATCTTTCAATGCATGGCACACTGATCAGTTCAATTTGTCACCCACTGCAGTTTCAGTTCCCTGTTGGTGGTGTCCGAATTAAACTGCAGCCCTTTAGCTGAACATCACTGATTGTTCTTCGAGGATATTTTGGCTAAATTATTTTACAGTGGCTCCCTGGAACGTCACAGGGGTCAAGTCTTAGAGCTTGTTAGTTTTAAGACTATGTGAAGCTGAAGTGTCAGGCTTTATTAATCACCTTAAGTACTTAGCCATAATGTGGTGGGGAAGCAGGGGGAGAGCTGTGATCATGGGGCACTTTGACTTGAGCGATATGCTGGAGATCTCATGCAGACAGTGCTAAAACATCAGGATTTCCTATTACAGAAGACAATTTCCTAACTCTTTTGCTTCCAGCATGGGGGAATTCTGTATTAGGACTCATCTTGACAAATAAAGAGGAACTGATCACTATTGTCAAAACTGGGTCTACAAATCTAGCTTAGGAACTTACCAATAGTGTATCTCAATCAGGGCCATCCTGAGGGGGGCACTAGGCCTGGGGCAACCCCATCCCACAGTGTTCCAGGCACGGGGCCCAAGCAACTCTCAAATGGCAGCACCCACCTCTACTCTGCCTCTGTCCCAGCCCTCTCCACCCCTACTCTGAAGCCTTGTCCCTGCTCCACCACCTTGCCCAAAGCCATCTCCCCTGAACGATGTGAGCTGCAGGATAATTGGGGGGTTTGGCACAAGGCAGCAGCTGGGCTTGTTCCCTCCCCCCGCCCCCCCCACACACTCACCACAGCAATGGGAGCCAGAGTGACCCAGCAGCCAGCTCTGCTTTTTCCCCACTGCCCTCTCCCAGCCTGCTGCACTCTGCTTTGCCACAGCAGTGGGAAGCAGAGCACACTGGGGCCGGGCTGGGAGAGGGCACTGGGGAAGAGCAAAGCAGGCTGCTGGGTCGCTCTGGCTCTTGCTGTTGTGGTGAGTGGCAGGGGGAGCAATCCCTGATGTTGCCCCATGCCAGGATCCCATCAATAGGATGACTCAGGTGGCCACCATGGGGCTCCCCCAAAGTTTGAAGCCTGGGGTGGCCACTCCGAGCAATCCTGTGGATGAGACACCTCTAATCACAATAACCTAAAACTACAAACATGGGGGGGGGGGAGGTACAAAAGGAAGACAGGCTGAATTTGCCCCAGCCAGCTTGTGTTATTACATTAAAATCATGCTTAGTGAGTAAGAAAAGTATGATATTGGAATCAGTGAACCGGAATTAGTATTGGAAGCCAGGTCAGGCTGGTGGACAAAATGAGGGATGGTCTATTCTACTGTGCGTCTGTATCCCTAGGTTCAACCTTTTTACAAAACTATAATGGGTTTTGAACAAAATCCATGCCTTTTGAAGCGTCATTTGAAAGTTTATATTGTGCTGATCATTATTGTCCTGGTAAAATGTGGGGCAACACTGTATGTAAAGTTGTGACAGACTTTTTAACATTGCTGAGACATACTCCAAATTTCAAAGAGCAGGCACAAACCAGTTCCTCAGTCAGAGTCAACAACAATCAAATGGACTAGCATCTGGTTAGGCAGCCATTCTTTGGCAGGAAAAAGGGTGAGAGAAATATTTACATATTGGAATGGAAGTTTCAATCCCACAGACATGTTGCCTGAACCTCAGCTGGAGCTGATTTTCAAAGAGAATTTCTATAAGAAACTGAACTCCCCAGAGATTCTCTTGCTTCATATCCATTCATGGCATCAGCAACACTTGAAAGACAAAAGAAGCATCATTGTACAGGTGTAAGGGGTCTATTAATCCCTTACTAAAACTCAGTGGGAGTTTTTGGTTGGCCAGCTCCCAGTACCAAAAGGGGAAGGGTCCATGAGAAATCAGGACATGAGAAATTTCCATGAGAAATTGTCTCCCGAGGGACAATGGGAAGAGGCCAGCCTCATTGACAGGTTGGACAGGACAATGTGGGAATTAGGAGGCCCGGTCCCATCCTCCCTGTGAGCTGGGATTTTCTGCATCTGAGTCAAAGGGGGAGAGAGCTAAGAAGAGTAGCAAGGGGTCCAGGCTGTGCTGACAGAGCCAGACACACACAACCCAAGGAATGCAAGCTGTGCTGAGGAGCAGACCTGCAATGACCAAAGCCAAAGGGGTCAGAGAAGCAACACGGAGCTGGATGCTGGCAAAGCAGCACAGTTTGGAGCTGGGTGTGGTGAGCAGCTGGGACCAGCAAATCAGGGAAAAGAGGCTCTGGGCAGGGAGATGCCACCAGCCAAGAGGCCCTGCAGGCCAGACTTGGAGAGGGATTGTAACTCCAACTGGGAGAGGGGTCCTGTCACCTAGAGCCTAAAGTCGTGTGGTCACTGCCAGAGCAAGCATGTCCAACCTGCGGCCCTCCCTGCAGCACAGCCAGGGCCTGAGAGAGAGCCCTGGGACCTATAAGGAACAGACTGTGAACTGTCCTTACACTTTGCAAACTGCTGTTTGTGATGCCCCATGCTACAGAGCAGGACTATGTGTTCTCTCTTAACCTTTCTCATTTTTTCCTTATTCATTTCTTTTTAATCAGTTGCTGTTTAATAAATTGTATTTGCTTTGAACTGTATGTAATGATCACTGGGTCAAGAAAGCATCCAGTGTGAAGAGAGCACCCCGGAGTGGGGACACCCTAGCCCCTGCCCTAAGTGACTACAACGTTGGGGATTAAGCCCCAGAAAACCTTGTTGGGAAACCCAGCCTTGTTGGGATTTCGAGGACTCTGCTACTCAGGAGAGTGGAAGGGGAGCCCTCAGGGTCAGGGAGGCCTTTGGGTAAAGGAAGTGGGAGTGGGGACTCAGATCCTTTCTCTGGTCCATTTCACCAGGGTAGTATAGAAGCTAGGAAAGTTCCCCACAATAGCGGGACCATTCCCCCGCTTATACAGGAATGGGGTCATGGCTAGAACATGTGGGGAGAGAGCTTTTTGTTTTAAATTCACTAAGCTTGTTAAATTAGATATTTGCATTTTACCTTTTTGTCTGTAACCAATTTTGACTTTTATGCCTCATTACTTGTAATCACTTGTAATTACAATCCTTCTGTAGTTAATTTATTTTATTGTTTGAGCTGGGCAGTACAGTGTTTGGATGTAAATGCTTGTTATCTCCAGTGGAGTTTCCTGGGGTTTGTATATAATTTTTTGTTAATGAAATGACTTTCTATGAACGTGTATTGTCCTCAGAAATATGAGTCTTCTCTGGACAAGTTGGGGACTGGTAATTGTAGCCCAGGGGGCTAAATTACTTCAATATTCTTTGCTTTGCATTGCATTATGTTCTACTTCAGTATATTCAGCAATAGTGCAAGAAACCTACAAACTTGTGTTCTTTTAGACATTGACTTCAGTAGTTAGCATGAGGCTTGAAGTCTACAAACTTTGGTGTAGATAAACTTTAGTAACCCATGGCTGTGTCTAGACTGGCGCGATCTTGTGCCAGAGCTATGCAAATGAGGCTCAGTGTGGAATATCGCCGAGCCTCATTTGCATAACTAATGAGCCACCATTTTTGCAGAAGAGGCTCTTGCTGTCTACACTGCCCCGTCTTGCGCAAGAAAAACCCTCTTGCGCAAAGCCGTTATATGCTGATTATTTTCAGGTATAACGGCTTTGCGCAAGAGGGTTTTTCTTGCGCAAGACGGGGCAGTGTAGACAGCTCCGTCTTGCGCAAGAGCCTCTTCTGCAAAAATGGCGGCTCATTAGTTATGCAAATGAGGCTCGGCGATATTCCACGCTGAGCCTCATTTGCATAGCTCTGGCGCAAGATTGCGCCAGTCTAGACACAGCCCATAAGTTTTGTGGAACTGGAAGTAGAATGAAAGGGAGAATTTTGTCCATAATGACAACAGCCAACCATAGAAACATAAATATCAGCTTCTGGAAAGTTTTGGATGGAATATCTGACTGCAAGAGGGCCATGGCACTGAATTAATATATATGGCAATGGGGTAAAATCATAATTATAGTAAGCTACAGAAGAATACCTTAACATTGGTATACAGGCAATCCAGGAAGTTTTTGGAGAATGTTGGGGATAACTTCTTGGTACAAGTGCTGAAGGATCCGACTAGGGGCCATGCACAGCTTGACCTTCTGCTCACAAACAGGGAGGAACTAATAGGGGAAGTAGAGGTGGGTGACAACCTCGGAAGCAGTGATCATGAGATGGTAGATTTCAGGATCCTGACCCAAGGAAGAAAAGAGTAGTAAAATACACACCTTGGATTTCAGAAAAGCAGATTTTGACTCCCTCAGAGACCTGATGGGCAGCATCCCGGGGGATTCTGCCCAACATGAAGGGGAAAGGAGTCCAGGACAGCTGGCAGTATTTTAAAGAAGCCTTACTGAAGGCACAGAAAGATATTATCCTGATGCATAGCAAGAGAGGCAAACATGGTAGGAGACCAGATTGGCTTACAGGGGAAATCCTTGGTGAACTTAAGCACAAAAAGGAAGCTTACAAAAAGTGAAAACTTGGACAAATCCCCAGGGAGGGTTTTAAATGTACAGCTTGAGAATACCAGGGGGTTATCAGGAAGGCGAAAGCGCAAGTGGAATTGCGACTGGCAAAGGATGTGAAGGATAACAAGAGGTTTCTACAGGCCTGTTAACAAGAAGAAGGTGACCAGAGAGGGTGTGGGGCCCCTACTGGATGAAGGAGGTAACCTAGTGACAGATGTGGGGAAAGCTGAAGTACTCAATGCTTTCTTTGCCTCTGTATTCACGGACAAGGTCGGCTCCCGGACTAATGCGCTAAGTGACGCAAGATGGGATGAAGATGGACAGCCCTTAATGGGTAAAGAACAAGTTAGGAACTATTTAGAAAAGCTAAACGTATGCAAATCCATGGGTCCGGACTTAATGCATCCAAGGGTACTGAGGGAGTTGGCAAATGTCATTGAGGAGCCTTTGGCCATTATCTTTGAAAAGTCATGGAGATCGGGAGAGATCCCGGATGATTGGAAAATGGCAAATGTAGTGCCCATCTTCAAAAAAGGAAGAAGGACGATCCAGGGAACTATAGGCCAGTCAGCCTTACCTCAGTCCCTGGAAAAATCATGGAAGGGATCCTTAAGGAATCCATTTTGAGGCACTTGGAAGAGAGAAGTGACTAGGAATAGTCAGCATGGATTCACAAAGGGCAAGTCGTGCTTGACCAATCTGATTAGCTTCTATGATGAGGTAACTGACTCTGTGGACATGGGAAAGTCAGTGGATGTGATATACCTTGACTTTAGCAAGGCTTTTGATACGGTCTCCCACAATATTCTTGCCAGCAAGTTAAGGGAATGTGGACTGGATAAATGGACAGTAAGATGGATAGAAACCTGGCTAGAAGGCCAGGCCCAGAGGGTAGTGATCAATGGCTCGATGTCAGGATGGCGGTCAGTTTCTAGCGGAGTGCCCCAAGGTTCAGTTCTAGGACCAGTTTTGTTCAATATCTTTATTAATGACCTGGATGAGGGGATGGATTGCACCCTCAGCAAGTTTGCAGATGACACTAAGCTAGGGGGAGAGATAAATACGGTTGAGGGCAGAGATAGGGTCCAGAGTGACTTAGACAAATTGGAGGATTGGGCCACAAGAAATCTGATGAAGTTCAACAAGGACAAGTGCAGAGTCCTGCACTTGGGACAGAAGAATCCCAAGCATTGTTACAGGCTGGGGACCAACTAGCTAAGTAGTAGTTCTGCAGAAAAGGACCTGGGGGTTACAGTGGATGAGAAGCTGGATATGAGTCAACAGTGTGCCCTTGTAGCCAAGAAGGCTAATGGCATATTAGGTTGCATTAAGAGGAGCATTGCCAGCAGCTCCAAAGATGTCATTATTCCCCTTTATTCGGCTCTGGTGAGGCCACATCTGGAGTATTTTGTCCATTTCTGGGCCCCCAACTACAAAAAGGATGTGCACACATTGGAGAAGGTCCAGTGGAGGGCAACCAAAATGATTAGGGGGCTGGAGCATATGACCTATAAGGAGAGGCTGAGGGAGTTGGGTCTGTTTAGTCTGCAGAAGAGAAGAGTGAGGGGGGATTTGATAGCAGCCTTCAACTTCCTGAAGGGAGGTTCCAAAGAGGATGGAGAAAAGCTGTTCTCAGTGGTGACAGATGGCAGAACAAGGAGCAATGGTCTCAAGTTGCACTGGGAGAGGTCTAGGTTGGATATTAGGAAAAACTATTTCACTAGGAGAGTGGTGAAGCACTGGAATGGGTTACCTAGGGAAGTAGTGGAGTCTCCATCCCTAGAGGTGTTTAAGTCTCAGCTTGACAAAGCCCTGGCTGGGTTGATTTAGTTGGGATTGGTCCTGCCTAGAGCAAGGGGCTGGACTTGATGACCTTCTGAGGTCTTTTCCAGCTCTCTGATTCTATGATTGGTAAGGGAAGGAGATACAAATAACGAAGAAGGGAGAAATCCCTACTGAAAATGCAAGAAACATGTAGCAACAGCGCCATTTTGGACTTCCTTTCCCTACTACTGCCCTCAGAAGTGGTGCTGTTCAGTGATAAAAATCATCACTTAAAATTTACAGATGACTCCAGAATTGGAGGAGTGTTAAATAACAAAGAGGATTGGTCACAGCAGAGTGCTCTGGATCACTTGCTAAGATGTGCACTAGCCAACAATCAGCACTTTAATATAGCCTGTATATAGGGCCTACATTCTATATTTAGCTATCTGGGAATCTATAACTCTGACAAAGATTTGGAGGTTGTAGTGGATAATCAGCTGAACGTAAATTCCAAGTGCACCCTGGCTAAAATGGCTAATGCCAGGAATGCATAAAAGGGAATCTGGAGTAGGAATAGAGGTTATTTTACCTCTGTCTTTGGCAAACACTGTTGAAATAAACAATTCAAGAAGGATATTGACAAATTGAAGAGGCTTCAGAGATGAGCCCCAACAATGATTAAAGGATTAGGAAACATGCCTTTTAGTGATAAACACAAGGAGTTCTATGTAACTTAAAGAGTAGGTTAAAAGGTAATTACATAGGGAACAAATACTTGATAATGAGCTCTTTAATTTAGCAGAGGAAGGTATAACATACTCCAATGGCTGGAAGTTGAAGCAAAACACATTCCAGTAGAAATGTGTAAATTTAACAGTGAAGTAATTAACCACTGGAAGAATTTACCAAGGGTCATGGTGAATTCTCCAGTGCAGACAATTCTCCATTCTTCATTGCAGACAATTTTTAAATCAAGGCTGGATGTTTTCTAAATATATTCTTGGGAAGTTTATTCTGGAGAGTTCTGCATCATTGCACAAAGCAGAATTTGTGCACAATTAATGTTCTGGGCAGAATTTCCTTTTCCCCTAGTAGAAATGGGCTACAAAGATGCTGGCCTCTACTAGGAGCTGTGGCCTAACTTGCAAATAGATCCTTCTGGTGGGAGGGGGAGTAGAAGCTAGAGGGTTCCAAGCAACTGCAGTTCCTGGAGTGCCCTGAAGGAAGGAAGCAGTGTGTAGGAAACTACATGCATCCAGCTTTCAGCATCAGGCTTTCTCTCCCTCTGGATCTTGGGGAAGGGGTGTGTGGCTGTCTAGGTTGGACAGCTCTCTGTGGCTGGGCTGTTGCAGGAGAGGGGGAAGAAAAGGGGTAGAGAAAGAGGACTTGGCTTGTCGTGGGAGTTTCTTTAAGTCTCTTGTTACAAATAGAGTTGCTGACAGGTATTTTGAAATAAATTACCAAAATAATTTGAAATTGGCATGACAGACAAAATATGCAGAGTTTTAAAACTGTGCCCAGGATTTTTAACTTTGGGTGCCAGACTCCCTCAGGGGCAGAAATGTTATGGCCTGTGTTGTATGGGATGTCAGATCGCAATGGTCCCTTCTGACGTTGGAATCCATGAATCATCATAAGCATCCCATCTCGTAGCTGTACAGGGACACTAAGTTCTATGGTTCTGCTACCTCTTGACAGAATTGTGCTACCTAATGCTTATGGTTTAGAGTTGCTCCCCACAGCACTGAGGTTACGGTGCTCAAAATATCCGGGTCATATCTTCCCCATAACCCTAGCCAGTTTGGGGCAATCTCACGTTCAATCTCCAGACAGGGACATATCCTCTTATAGAAGGCACAAGATAAATATAAAGAAGGCAGGGAAAAGATGTAGTTGTACCACACATCTCTGACATGGGGAGGAGCATTGCATTAACAGATATCCACTCTCAGTGCTAAGCACTGAGGTCAGTGCTTCTACCACTCCCTTGCTAAGATAAATTGGCCCTGTCCCAGTAAAACTCCTTTCCAAATCACATTACAATCAGCTTAGACGACAGGCTTCAAGAATAACATAATTAGAGCTTTTAAATCATTATCCCTTCTCCACAAACATCTGCATGATCCAAGGAAACTAGACTGCAAAGGAGAGAAAAGGGTTTCTCCTGATCTCATTAGAGCTTTAAATAACAAAATAAATAAAGGAAAGGTAACCCATGGCTGGGGGAAAGCCACCAGGGGTTACAGAGCCAAAGAATTACTTCAGAATGATTATATTGTGCAGGGTTTTTTTTCCTGTGAAATGATTTTCTAACCCCTCCCCCCCCCATTTTCTCCTGGACTCCATAACCCTAGTACACATGCCTGTAGTTATTCAGGTAGACATGTCTAACTTCACACTGCATGTGTAATGCCAGGGTGGTTTTTTTGTAAATTCAGATGTTCGCACCTTATTTGTTAGATTCAGGCTACTGCAAAACAGGCTTATTCAGAGCATTGTGCTGGGAATTAGGCAAAACCTCACTGAAGCTGGTGGGCACAACAGCTCCGATCATTCAGGAGAAACCTAAAAAACAACAACCAATAGAAGTCACCACCCAATACACAGGTCCCATATAAGGCTGGTCAGAAATCTGAGCTATGGAGGTATAGTGGTTTCATTGAGGGTTGAATGCAAATGAGGGGGAAATATTGGCTGAGGGAACTGGATGTGCGCGCACACCCGGGGTGCTTGTCTATACATGAAATACTACAGAGGCACAGCTGCAGTGCTGCAGCCATGCCACTGTAGTGCTTAAAGTGTAGACACTAACTATACTGACAGGAGGGGCTCTCTTGTTGGCATAGTTAATCCCTCTCCAGGAGGCGGTAGCTAGGCTGATGGAAAATATCTTCTGTTGACCTCATTGTCTACATAAAAACTTAGGCTGACTTAATTATTGGGGTTTGGGTCTATGATTTTTCACATCCCTGAGTGACATCGTTTAACTGATCACATTTTTTAGTGAAGAGCAGACCATGGTTTTTGGCACTTTTGTTTCTGGTTGGATTTTACAAGTGCCACGGGAGGCAGAGGTGGACAAAAATTATGGACATTGGAGGAGGAGGAGTTGAATTGAACATTTCATAATCTTCACAGAGATTTGGTCAGCTGTAGACATAGGTTACAGGTCTGGAGGAAGAGGGCAAGTGGGATTGGGCAGGAGAAGATTTCTATTTTTCCACCTTAATTTTGGTTTTGAATAGAGATGGCCCCATGGCCCCAAAATGCAAAGTTTAGACCCAGATGTAGATGTTCCCTAGCATTTGGGAATGTTTGAATCTGAAGTTTCCATTCTGGTCTGTGTCCGTATCACCAGAGCTATCCCATCCATTGGACAGTTCTAAGTGGCCACTGAAGACCCTACAGCAGCCACCTCAACCATGCCACTGGCAAGGCCCAGGGCAGCCTGGGGGATTATCTGGGGGGCCTGGTGTGGGGTGGCAGCAGGGGTCAAGGTGACCCAGCAGTCTTCTCCACTCCGCTGCCTGTGCTCTGCTCCATCATCTGCTGCGTTCTGCTTCATCGCAGCAGGGGGAAGCAGACACCCTGGCCCACTCCGATCCCCCGAAAGATGCAGGGATCAGGGGAGTGGACTGGGGCACTCTGCTTCCCGCTGCCATGGTGATCTGGGAAACGGGCAAAGAAGCAGAACAGACTGCTGGGTTGTTTCCGCTCCCGCTGCTGTAGTGAGTGCGGGGGGTGGGGACGGGAGGAGGAGGAGGGAGTGACACCTGCTGCTGCCCCATACCAGGCCCCCAGTAATCCCTTCAGCTCATCTGCTTGGGGGAGTGGGTTTCAGGTAATGGGTGCAATTGGGATGGGAAGGGAATGGAGAAGGAATGGGACTGGGGGGGGGGAACGGTGGAGTCGGGGTGGGGCCTGGGGTGGGGCCTGTGGTAGAGTTATCTTGGGCCCTGTGCCCCCTAGGGATGTGTATCACAGGTAGTTATATAAACATCTTTCTTGCTCAGTGACTGATTTCCTGAAGAGAAAAAAGTAACCCTCAATCCCAGCCTGCGCCCACACACCTTCTCTTCAGATCTGGTAGGGATTTCTTGGAAGTCTGGGCTTCAGCTTAGACTGATTTGCAAACTGGCTTCTGGTCACATTGGTTTGGACTGCAGCAGCGGGTAAATGCCAAACAATTAATCCCCAAGTGCCAATTTCTCACTTTACCCAGAATAGTAATAGAGATGTAGCTGTGTTAGTCTAGTCTAGCTGAAACAAAAAACAGGACTATGTAGCACTTTAAAGACTAACAAGATGGTTTATTAGGTGATGAGTTTTTGTGGGCCAGACCTGAGGAAGTGGGTCTGGCCCACGAAAGCTCATCACCTAATAAACCATCTTGTTAGTCTTTAAAGTGCTACATAGTCCTGTTTTTTGTTTCACTTTACCCAAGGACACTACAACAAGTTTTCTCAGCAGAGCCCCTGAAATAAATAGTTCCTGGTTTTGTTACTAAACAAGCTGTGCCAGGCAGCTTGTGATGTGTTCATGAACAACGAGAAAATAAAATGTTTTGTCATAGCATATGAACAAAATGGAAAATGCAGAAAATGGATGTAAGATAAGTGTGTACTCTAACTGTCATTGGCTTCACTGAAGGTTTAGGCTGCCTAAGAAATGTAGAAAAAAAACAAATGGTCTGGTAGCACTTTATAGACTAACAAAGCACGTAGATGGTATCATGAGCTTTCGTGGGCACAGCCCACTTCTTCAGATGACCGGAGTTATGAGTAGGGGATATGAAAACTCGAAATAAATAGAAGGGAAAGCGGGGGAGGGGGAAGAGAATGATGCTCTGTCTCCCACCCCCCTTCATGTTTTTTCTTTAAGTATCTGGAGAATGGGTGCTAAACCTAAGCAGATAAAGATCAAAGTCAATAGATAGATTGCTAAGACAGGAAGGATACCACTCAGAAAGTTGTTAGCACCTTCAGTGATAGTCCCCACCAATTTAAATCATGATTGAGTCCATTAGCATGTGAATTGAATTTGTGTATGTATCATGTTGGTACATTACAGGATGTATGCTACCATGTTGGGAAAACCACAGGGGCCAAACTCATCCCAGGTATAATCTCATTCGCTTCAGTGTGCTTACACCAGGCCCGATAATGTTATCGGTCTTGTTATCCTATCATCGATGGTATCCTATCATCCCCATTTACTATTGTAATGCCAACAGATGTCACTGGTCAAACCTGGGACCCATGAAGCTTAGTCTAGAAGTCCCTCCTACACTGGCAGAAAGCGACATGGCTCTTAGCCAAGACAGCAGCTGCGCTAGGTGCCACTAGAGGGAGACAAAGCACCACTCCAAGCATCACTAGAGGGAGACAAAGCACCACTCCAAGCACCACTCCAAGCCTGGGCTATTCTACCCAGTTATGTCCATTCCACTCACTCCTTTTCAGTGATTAACCACAGAAATAGCAATAGAGCAGGGAAAGCCGAGCAATAGTGAAATCCTGAAATATAGTCACTGGACAATCTGTAAAATATTGTCTACAGTGACTAAAGGAAGTAGATATCTCAAGGGACTGGTGATAGATAGGGAGTTTTTCCCAGCTAGATCACCAGTGTGAATTCACACCAGGTTCCTAGATACACGAAGTCATAGAATCATAGAATACTAGAACTAGAAGAGATCTCGCGAGATCATCAAGTCCAACCCTCTGCCCACATAGCAAGACCAAGCACCATCTAGATCATACCTGACAGATGTCTATCTAACCTGCTCTTAAATATCCAGAGATGGAGATTCCACAACCTCTCTAGGCAATTTATTCCAGTGTTTAACCATCTTGACAGTTAGGAAGCTTTTCCTAATATCCAACCTAAACCTCCCTTACTGCAGTTTAAGCCCATTGCTGCTTGTCCTATCATCAGAGGCCAAGGAGACCAATTCCCCCTCCCTCCCCCATGACACCCTTTTAGATACCTGAAAACCATTATCATGTCCCCTCTCAATCTTCTCTTTTCCAAATTAAACAAGCCCAGTTCCTTCAGCCTTCCCTCATAGCTCATGTTTTTTAGACCTTTAATCATTTTTATTGCTCTTCTCTGGACCTTCTTCAGTTTCTCCACATCTTTCTTGAAATGTGGTACTCAGAACTCAACACAATACTCCAATTGAGGCCTAATCAGTGCAGAATAGAATGGAAGAATGACTTCTCGTGTCTTGCTCACAACCAGAGCTGGCCCAAAGTACAGGCCCAAGGTACAGAGCTGGCCCATTGTAGGGGGCGCCGCGTGAGGCTGCCAGGCCGGGCGGGGGTGGCACCGCACATGCTCCGCATGCCCAGGCTAGTGCCATGCATGTGCCAGGCACCCGGGGGCAGGGGGCGCTGTGCGCCCAGGGGCAGGGCCACTCCTGCGTCACACTCCCGGGGATGGTGCCGCACTCCCGGGGCCAGGGGAACATGAATGGGTCGGGCTAGCCCTGCTCACAGCACTCCTGTTAATGCATCCCAGAATCATGTGTGCTTTTTTTGCAGCAGTGTCACACTGTTGACTCAGATTTTGCTTGTGGTCCACTATGACCGCTAGATACCTTCTGCAGCATTCCTTCCTAGACAGTCACTTCCCATTCTGTATGTGTGAAACGGATTGTTCCTCCCTAAGTGGAGTACTTTGCATTTGTCCTTATTAAACTTCATCCTATTTACCTCAGGGCATTTCTCCAGTTTGTCCAGATCATTTTGAATTGTGACCCTATCCTCCAAAGTAATTGCAACCCCTCCCAGCTTGGTATCATCTGCAAACTTAATAAGCATATTCTCTATGCCATCATCTAAATAGCTGATGAAGATATTGAACAGAACTGGCCCCAAAACAGACTGCTGCAGACCCCCACTTGTTATGCCCTTCCAGCATGAAGTCATTACTTCTGGAAGGATGTTAGCTACAGCCCTATAGGAAATGAGCAGGTGATCTCATATTCAATGAGTGGGGAGAAAATCTTGCTTGCTTTCAACCATTCTGTGTATGTTCAGGAGATAGAGGACTTTGTAAATCAACTTTGAAAATTAGGAGGAAAAATGCATTTCAAAGGGGCATAATTTGCTCTATGAAAACCCAGCAAGTTTTCCTGTAATCAAAAGATATGGGCAATAAACAAGTCCTCAGAACCAACCCTTTGAAGTCAGATCCCAGATCTGCCCTTTGGCTTGGGCATTTTTTATTTTGGATCCAAAACCAGAAAGAGCCTAGAACTTCAATTTTGCTTCAGCTGTAGCGGAAATCTCACACACAAAAAAAATCATGATTATATCACCACTGTCAAACCTAATCTCAAATGGCTTTGGCCTTAAGCAAAACTCCAGATTAATATTTGCCATCGTCTAAAACAGAACAATGCTTTTCTAGTCCACCTCAAATAATTTTCAGAGGTCTGTCTTAATTCTCCCTCCCATCAGTGGAGCCATAATTGAAAAGTAGCACTCCACAAGCAAATACTGAGGTGTCTGCCTAAGGGAAAGAGAACATTCCTGTTGCAGGAGATGTGCACACTGTTGGAGAGTCAGTGAAGTCTCAGGCTCTTGCTTAATCTGGATAGCAAGACAAATCTAATCTTGAGGCAATTGAAACTAACCTTCTGGACTCTGGGATTAAAGTTGCAGAGTACATCTGAAAAGTACTTTCAAAGGGGATTACTGTTTTACTGTGGGAAGAGGCAGGAGAGCATAACCATCACATAAATTCTGTCCACACTCTACATGTATCTTTTGAGTCATTCTTCATAAATAGAATGCACATGTACTTGTCCTTTTCCCTGGTTCTGCTTTTATCAAACATAACAGGATATAGGCTGACGATTAAAAAGTCAGCATAATTAATATTATGTCGCTTCGCAATTAGAGGTTGTCTCATCCGTACACTTTGTCATTTTAATTTTTCCAGCAGCGACAATTACTGGGCTCATTTGTGGCTCTATCCTGCAAAGTGTTGAACACCCTTAACTTCTATCTCGTTCAAAATGGATTTAATCTCTCCTGCTACAATTCTGTTTAGGCTTCCGTAATAACGTTCTTAAGAATAGGGCACAGGACTAGAAGTCAGGAGATTGGGAATCTACTACAGTTTGCATCACAGAGTGCTGTGTGAACATGGACAAGCCATTCAACCTCTCTGGGCTCAGCTTCTCCAGCCCTAAAATAGTGATAAGAGTATTTGCAAGGGGCCTAGGGAAATTCCTTTCTAGAAACATTCTTTTAAAACTTGGCTGTTTGGTAAAGGCAAAAATGTAAGTTCTTCAGAGCAATTCTGGTAAGTTTTATATAAAATAACAAAAGGAAGGGTAAGATCACTGGAGAGAAAGGTAAGCCTATGTCTACACTACAGGCTTCTTGTATCAGAGGGGTAACCATGTTAGTCTGGATCTACAAAAGCGACAAGGAGTCCTGTAGCACCTTATAGACTAACAGATGTATTGGAGCATAAGCTTTCGTGGGCAAAGATCCACTTTGTCAGATGCACATAGTGGAAATTTCCAGAGGCAGGTATAAATATGCAGGCAAGAATCAGGCTAGAGATAACGAGGTAAATTCAATCAGGGAGGATGAGGCCCACTTCTAGCAGCTGATCTGGAGGTGTGAACACCAAGAGAGGAGAAACTGCTTTTGTAATTGGCTAGCCATTCACATTGACATTGATTGTGAATGGCTAGCCATGTCAATGTGAATGGCTAGCCAATTACAAAAGCAGTTTCTTCTCTCTTGGTGTTCACACCTCCAGATCAGCTGCTAGAAGTGGGCCTCATCCTCCCTGATTGAATTTACCTCGTTATCTCTAGCCTGATTCTTGCCTGCATATTTATACCTGCCTCTGGAAATTTCCACTACGTGCATCTGACAAAGTGGGTCTTTGCCCACGAAAGCTTATGCTCCAATACATCTGTTAGTCTATAAGGTGCTACAGGACTCCTTGTCGCTTTTACAGGCTTCTTGCGCAAGAAGCTTTTTGCGAAAGATCTTCCTTAAAAACTTCTTGCACGAGAGCACGTCCACACTACAAAAGCGCATCGCAAAAGCAATGCGCTTTTGTGCAAGAGAGCATCCAGACTGCATGGATGCTCTCTCGAAAGAAGGCTCTTATTGTTGTTCACAGAATAGCCACCAGAGTACCTGTGCTTTTTTCGATTGGCTCTTTTTGCGCAAAAACCCCCCCTGTTGCCCATCCACACACCTTTTTGTGCAAGAACCTACACCGCAAAAACCCCTCTGTTCTTTTGATTTACTGTAAATTTACTTGTGCAAAAACACTCTTGAGCTGTGGATGCTCTGTGGGTTTTTGCACAAAAACCCTATAGTGTAGATGTAACCTAAGAGATTACATGATCAGTCTTTCAGGCCTGGATGCTTATTTGCACATTTAATTCCCAATGATTTCAAAGGGTGTTAGGTGTATAAATACCTAAGTAGGAAGATTTCTAATCGTACAAGACCCTCTAATCTAGAAGAAAAGAAAGATAACAGATCCAGTCATTTGGATGTTGAAACTATACATTAAGTTCATAGACTCATAGAACACAAGAACTGGAAGGGACCTTGAGAGGTCGAGTCCAGTCCCCTGCCCTCACAGCAGGACCAAGAACCATCTAGACTGTCCCTGATAGATGTCTATCCTGCTCTTAAATATCTCCAGAGATTGAGATTCCACAACCTCCCTAAAGTTAAATGTTAGCACCTTTATTTTCTGTTAATTGTGAGGATTATGTAATTTAAAAAATACCAAACGCTGTGGTGGATTTGCCATCACATAAAGTCTTTAAATTGAGGTCATCTAGCTTTCAAAAAAAGAGATGCTGTAGCTGGCGCAGAAGATATGGGCTTGATGCAGGAGCTACTAGGCAAGATTCTCTACCCTCCTGCATAACACAGGTCAGGTAAGATGACCATAATGTTCCCTTCTGGCCTTAAAAATGCATGGAGCCATTCTTTCATTCATGGCTGGGATGATTTAACCATATTCAAAGGTGGGTAAATCATCCCACATTCCTGCCCAAACTCTATACTGCTGTTTCTCTCCAAAGCTTCTAGTCTGTGCTGACCAAAGAAGTAGGACCTGTTACCCACCCCTGCAACAGCTTTGGTCGTTCTTTAAGATATGCATTTTCAGTGATGTACATGAGGAACTGACTGGACAAAGTTAATGGAAAACAATGGTGAGTGTGTCCCTCACCCCTAAGTCTCTGAAATGTGCATTTGATTTAAGGTTTATTTATGGCACAGCCAAGAAGTTTCAAATAGTTGTTAATCCCCAGCAAACGTAACAACTAGATAAGAGACACATCTCTCCTGTTTTCGACAATGTGACAGTTGGTGCATCAGACATACTTCTGAAGGAGCAGTTCTTTCTAATTTTCCAGTATGGATTGAGTCTTGAGCATACGTTAGAAATGAAGAAATAATTTCATTCTTGGAATTCCTGGCTGCTGAAGTCACAATGGGTGGAATCTTCGAAGGACTGATTATTTATGGTTTGCATTATTATTATTAGACCTTGGGAGATGCCTGTACTAAGTCATTGGCATTTATTATTATATATCTCATTAAATCCTATTTGACACACAAGGCATCACCAAAGTTTGTGAAAAGCAGTTTTGTTTTTCCTTCACTGTTATAGGCTGGTAACACTGTAGAAGTCTACTTTTAGGCACAGTAAGTATCCAGAGATTGATTTATGGTTCATTTGTTGCACCTTGTTATATTATATATTCATTTTTGCTGTGGTTAATAGTCTCACTTAAAGTAAGCGAATGCAGTAGCCTGTGTGAACTGTGAAGACAGACAGTAATAAAACAAGAGATTGTTGCTGATCTGCAGCTGGTGTGCCTTTATTTGAAGATGTACTTCAGTGTCACACTTAACCGGTTCTTTTTTTTTTTTTTTTTTTTTTTTTAACACAACAGCAAATCTATAAGCAAGCTGATGAAATGTCAGTTGGCTTTTCTAAGCATATTTACAGAGCATGAAGAAGAGATCCAGCTTTTCCTCTGTAAATATTTTTAAATAAACTGGTATTTAATTATCATATGGTAAAATAAAGGCAAACAGATCTGTTTCTAGATACAAGAGGACAGTTTTATGGTAATTAAATAGCAATTGATTGTATTTATCTTCAAACTTGGAAGATCAGGAGCCTAACTTCTCAGGGATGGAATTTATTGGCTCTGCAGACCTTGCTCCTGGGCTGGCTCAAGCTCATACCATAATTAAGGCTTCTCAGGGTTGACACTATTGAGAAATAGCAGGCAAGGGAAAGGTGGAAGCAAGGTCTCTATTACTGTCTTGTCAGGTTTTCTTTCCACTGGTGAGGGCTATCTCTTTAAATGTCTATACTTGCTTGCAATCTTGAAAGGGCAGACACTGATTATATCATGAATCCTATGTTTAATAAAAATGTGTTAAACACTAATCTGTGCTAAGCAATTGCAAAAATTTGTGCATTTCACTTTTCACTAGCTTCAGGATCTGTTGCTTATAATAATAGCACCTGTTATTACTAAGAACAGGATCAGGCCAATACTGGGGGTTTTTAATTAAAGCCAGTTTATTTTTGCTTTTCAGTATAGACATCACAATACAAAAATAATGTTTATATACTGTGCTTATTTATTGGTAGTGTACTGCAAAGTGCTGAGATTCATCTGCAAAACCCATATGAAATCAACCCGCTTAATACTTTACAACCAATAAGGGGACAGTGCTGACCAGGTAGGGAGGGAAAGGAATTTAGGGACCAGTCAATTGGTTCCAGGGTATTCCTTAGTTGAATGTTTCTAAAAGTGGAGCCCAGATCTCTTCAAAAGTATTGAACACATATAGACTCGTTATGAATGAGCCTGAGACCTTTAACACAGTCTCTGCTGAGCAACACAAAGGTACACGCATCCCCAGCCTCACTGATACAATTAGTAGGGGAGGAGCTACCTGTTAAGCCAGTCAGGTCCAGAAAAGCACTGGAATCTACAATTAAAGATATAAGATGCTATTGAGAGTCATGCACCAACAGAAAAATACTGCGTATTTTCCTCCCATGTCCATTTTACATATTCATGAATTAACTTTTTCTAAATTTCAAAGCAGCTAGACCAAGCCATATCCAATTCCTTAATTGGTACAATGGTGATCTCTGACTGTGCACCATTATCCTACAACTTATTCCTGACACAGTTGGCAAAAAACAAACAGACTTGAGGTTCAATACCTCACTGCTTTTAGGCCCAGATTTTGAGATGCTTATGAAGAAAGACATTGACCTCTTCCTGGGTATCTGAGCCATTAACTCCCTCTGGCAAGCTTCTTGGAGAAATGTTAAAAGCCTGTCTTAGAGGCAGAATTATTAGTTTTGCGGCAGCTAAAAGAAAAACAGGGGAAGCAAAAAGAAAGCATAGTGCTCCTTGAAAGAAAGTCAGAGCTGGACCAAGAATACACTAAAAATCTTTCTCTGAGATACCTATGCATTCTGCCAGAAACAGGTACAAACTCAATAATCCATATGTAGTCTAAGCTGAGTTTGCTCATTTTCTATTAAGACAAAACTGCCCTTTCATATGAGCCCCTGGACATTTTTCTTGTTAAAATATAAATACCCCATGTAACGGGATGCCAGTCACAACTGTGGCACCTCCTGCTGGCTGCCCTGGGAATTAGATCTGGTACACTAATGCACCTTTGTCTAGTGGCAATTTGCCACCAGCAGTGCTGTCATCAGGGCCCATGTTATTTTCAGGATGGCAGTGTTCTCTTCAGGACACAGCCCTCTGACTGTGTCCCACTCAGTTCTCCCCCGGCAGTCCTTTGCCCAGAAACTTGCCCCAGTGGGAGGCTGCACTCCCGGGTCTAGCCACCCACCTCAGTGGCAAGTAGGGCCAAGCGGAGACCTAGGCCCACCCACTACTCCAGGTTCTAGCTCAGGGACCCTGAAGCTGGCAGCCACATACTGCATCCCCTCCAACCCCTCCCCCCATCTATTTCCTTGGGCCACTTCCCTGAAGCTTTAGCACTTTCTCTGCCTCTTGCATGGGGTCCTCACTCTAGCAGCAGTCAGCTAGGTGCTCACTCATGCTTCCCTGACCCTGCCAAGTATTGCTCTGTCTATGGGATGTCTCTTCTCCCTCCTTAAGTTCCAGGGAGTAACTTCTGCTTTTCTGTTCAGCAGCCTTTCTTATATGGCCCCAATTGCTCTAAACATTCTCCCAATTGGTTTTTTCTACAAGCCCTTTCCTAATTGGCTGGCTCCTGCACAGCCTCCCTGGGTTTGCTTTAATCTTTCTTCTGCCAGTGTGGGGGAGATGCCCCACCACACTTCAACTCATTGTGGCCCAGAAGCAGAGCTACCAGAGAGCTCATCAAGGCCCTGAAATCCACAAAAATGAGTAAGACTTCTGGCCCAGATAGCTTGCTTGGTTTTTTTGTAAAACTTCTTCCACACAGTGGCTATGACTGTGAACTAGCTCTTGTTCCAGAGTTGTCCTCTTCTCTGAGCAGCCCACAGAGCCCCTGGGAGCAGCTTCTCCCCCAGGTAATGTGGAATCATGGGGAGGGTGGGAAAGAGTTTGGGGCAGAGTCATGTGAGGAGTTGTGGGAATGGGGTCCCAAGGGGAGGTCACGTCACCACCCCTCTTATGTGATGCAGCGTATAGGTAAGAAATACTACTGTTACCACAGTGATATAAAAATATACACAGCTGAAATATTTTTGACTTGTTAGTTTGGTCCATGACCTACCTGTGACTTTCACTAAAAATAATCAGGACAAAATCAAGTAAAAAAAAAAAATGTTTCTGCTGTGCATATTGCAAGATTACTGTGTGAGCAGGGGTGCAGATAGAATTCATTGCTTACCCATATGCTGCATCAGCTAAAGTGGGGATGGGGGGCATGTGATTCTTCCTCACCCGCCCTATGATCCATCCCACATTACTGGGAGGAGGCACCCTGTGGGTGGACATGACCAGCTGCTCTGTGGGTTGTTTAGAGAAGAGGAGGGCTTGCTCTCTGGAAGAGCCAGTTTATAGTCACACCTGCTTTGGGAATTGCCAGCAGAAGAGATTCACATCAGCTTCCTCTGACAGCAGAGACTGTTTTTTTCAAACACGTTGGCACCCGAGCCCCATACTGGCAGCTCCTCTGGCAGGACTGCTATACATACTCTGGAGAGGATAGGCAGACCCGCAGCTGTGTGGAAGGGCTAGGGGTGGTACAGCCATGACAGAGGAGCTGTCTGTGGGAGGTAGCCCAGCAGCCCCACATTCTACTCCTCCTGGGTCTTTATAGTGCACTGTACTGGCTATAAATAGCTGCCTGGTATGGTGACTGGCTATCAATGGCTTACTGATATGGCATAGGGGACTGGACCGCACTACTTGTGCCATTGCTTATTCCAGGCCACATACCAAAGATAACACTTTTAGTCAGTCCAATAATAACCTAACTAAAGATTTATTAACTAAGAAAAGGAAATGAGTTATTTACAGGGTTAACATACACGCCAATGAGTGATAGTCTTAGATTCCAAAAACTAATAGCAGGTAAAATTATATTTTTACACTTCATTTGCCATACACTCTGGCAAATGAAGTGTAAAAATATAATTAGAAAGGCCTAAAAAGAATGTGAAGAACAGCTAGCCACAGACTCAAAAGGAATAGCAAAAAAATGTTTAAGTATATCAGAAGCAGAAGCAGACACAGGGACAACTGGGTGATCAGTTAAAGGAGCACTCAAGGATGATAAAGTCACTGAAGGGAAACTAAATTAATTTTTGCATTAGTCTTCGTGGTTGAGGATATGAGGGTGGTTCCCAATCCTGACGCATTCTTTTGAGGGGACAAATTGGAGGAACTGCCCCAGACTGAGGTGTCATTAGAGGGGATTTTGGAACAAACTGATAAACAGTAATAAGTCACCAGTACTAAGAATACCAGGGGTCAGATGGCATTCACCCAAAAGTTCTGAAAGAACTTAAATGTGAAATTGCAGAAATACTAATTATAGTTCATAACCTAGCCTTTAAATCAGCTTCTGTACCAAAAGACTGGAAAATAGTTAATGTGACACTATTTTTAAAAAAGTCTTCAGAGCCCTGACTTCAGTACTGGGCAAATTGGTTGAAATGATAGTGAAGAACAGAATTGCCAGACACACAGATGAACTTAATTTGTTGGGGGTAGAGTCAATGTGGTTGTTAAGTGAAATCATGGCTCACTAGTTTACTAGAATTCTTTTAGGTGGATCAACAAGCATGTGAACAAGGTAGATCCAGAGAATATAGTGTATTTAGTTTCTCAAAAAGCCTTTGACAAGGTCAAAGGCTCTTAAGCAATGTAAGCTGTTATGGGATAAGAGGAAAGATCCTACCACAGACTAGCAACTGGTTAAAAGATAGGAAACAAAGGATAGGATTAAATGGTCAGTTTTCAGAGTGTAAAGAGGTAAATAGTAGTGTCCACCAAAGGTCTGTATGGGAACCAGTCCTATTCAGCATATTCATAAATTATCTGGAAAAGAGTTAACAGTGAGATATCATCTGCAAATTTTGCTATAAAACATCTCAAAATAGTTAAGTCCCAGGCAGACTGTGAAGAGCTACAAAAGGATCTCTGTAGCTCTGGGTGACTGGGCAACAAAATGTCAGATAAAACTTAATGAAAATTAATGCACATTGAAAAACATAATCCCAACTATGCGTATAAAATGGTGGGGTCTAAATTAGTTGTTAGCACTCAAGAAAGAGATCTTGTAGTCACTGTAGATAGTTCTCCTCAAACATGCACCCATTGTGCAGTAGCAGTCAAAAAAGCTAACAGAATGCTGGGAATCATTAAGAAAGGGGTAGATAATAAGACAGAAAACATCATATTGCCTCTAAATAAAACCATGATATACCCACATCTTGAATACTGATGCAGATGTGAATTCTTCTGCAGATGCGATTACCCTATCTCAAAAAAGAAATATTGGAATTGGAAAAGGTTTAGAAAAGGGCATCAAAATGATTAGGGGTATGGAACAGCTTCTATATGAGGATAGATTAATAAGACTGTGACTTTTCAGCTTGAAAAAGAGATTACTAAGGAGGGATATGATTGACGTCTATAAAATCATGGCTAGTGTGGAGAAAGTAAATAAGGGAGAGCTATTTATTCCTTCTGATAACAGAAGAACTGAGGGTCACCAAGAGCTTATCTATACTATGGAGAAAATTGACCCACTGGAGATCAATCTTCTAGTGTTCGAATTAGCAGCTCCTTTTGGCTCCGGTAGTCCTGCTCCTCATGAGGAGTAAGGGAAGTTGATGGGAACATTTGCTCCCATTGACCTTCTGCTGTGTGGACGGCCCGAAAACATGATTTAAGATATATAGGTGGAGTTGCATATCTTAAGTTGACTTTACCCTTTAGTGTAGACCAGGCCCAAATGCAATTTATAGGTAGTAGGTATAAAACAAACAAAAGTCTGGTGTCTATAGCCTTTCTTTTGTTGGAGAGGAGATAACATTTCTTGTAGTATTTCACACTTGGTAATGCTTGTTTCCTGGCTGTGGAACTCTTTGCCAGAGGGAGCTGTGAAGGTCAAGACTATAATAGGGCTCAAAAAAGAAGTACATAAATTCATGGAAGACAGGTCCATCACTATTAGCCAGGATGGGTAGAGATGGTGTCCCTAGCCTCTCTTTGTTAGAGGCTGGGAATGGGCAACAGGGGAACCTGTTCTGTTCATTCTCTCTGGAGCACTTGGCATTGGCCACTGTCGGAAGACAGGATACTGAGCTAGGTGAACCTTTGTTCTGATCCAATATGGATGCTCTTATTTTCTTATGCTGTAATATGGAAACTTCAAGGGTACATCTGCACTGCAATGCTATTTCAGGATATCAGAGTATCCCAAAATAGCTATCCCACCTCTTCACAGCAAGCCCATTATTTTGGGCTTGCTACTCCGATGCCCCTGTAAACCTCATTCTATGAGGAGTAAGGGACGTTTTAGAATAGCGCTTTAATTCGAAATTTGGTGCTGTGTAAAAAGCGCCAAATGACAAAATAAGCTATTTTGAAATAGCATTGAAATAAGATATGCAATTTACATAGCTTAAATTGCATATCTTATTTTGAGTTATGGTGCAGTGTAGATGCACCCTATATGTCCGGTAGGGCTATCCCAATGTAAGTAGTTTGGAGATAGCTTGGTTAAGCTTAGAAATATTTCCCTTCCCAAATTCCAAGTAGCATAGCAATAACAATTTCTTCTTGACAAGGATTTTTATTCCCTTCCCCCAGTACTCAAACTGATAGGAGGACCCTTTGCGTATATCCCCTTTTCATGGGCATTGGGGAAACAATCAACAAAGTATTATGACCTCTGATGTTCCACCTGTGGGCTGTCTGGTGCCTATAGCCTTTCTTTTGTTGGAGAGGAGATAACATTTCTTGCGGTATTTCACACTTGGTAATGCTTGTTTCCTGGCTGTGGGCATTTACAGTTTCAGAGCAAACATTACACTACCTTATAACATGGGAAACAGACATAAGTAAGATTAATATGTGCAAAGTCTTAAAAGAGTTTCATAAAGAATAAATACCATTCATATAACTCCAATTCCTATTTTAACAATACTAACACACGTGAGCCAGCCTAGTTTCCATCTATACATTAGCTGACACTCAGGGAGGCCTGGCATGAGCTGGCACTGATCCGCCAGCATCACAACAGGGCATAGTAAAGATTCTCCACAAACTCTCCACACCCACTTCATCTATGTATGATGGGAAAAGACATTTTGCATCGCAAAGTTATTATTAACTACTGGGATAAAGAGCTGGAGCATCCTTCAAAGGCTTCCCAGTGCTAATTTGTATTATGTAATGTAAAACATGCTTCTATAGGTTGAGATGTGTTTCTTTTTTCAAAATCACTCCCATTTTATTTTTTTTAAAGCCACAATGAGAAAACGGTTGATTGTGGTGATACAAATTTGATGCACAATTTCAACCCCCAAGTAAGATGTTTGCACTCAAAAGTGAACCAGACTTGTTGGCAGGACAAAATGAGAGCTCTCCTTGAACTATGTTGCACAGGTATAGAGACCGTTCCCTAACATAAACACATATTGGATCAGACCAAGATCCACCTAGCCCAATATCCTGACTCTCACACTGGGCAATGCCCGGTGCTTCAGGAAGAATGATAGAACTGGCCATTGTTGAGTGCCCCCTCCCCTCCGCCCCATCTCCTCCCTGCTTCTGGCAGTCTGAGGCTAGGGACAGCTGCAGCATAGAGTTGCGTTCCTGTCCATCTTGGCTAATAGCCATTGATGGAGCTGTCGTCCCTGGATTTATCTAATTCTTATTTGAACCTTGTCATAGATTTGGCCTTCGCAATATTCACTGGCAATGAGTTCCACAGGCTGACTGTGTGAAGGTTGTGTTTCTAACATGCTGTCTATTAATTTCATTGGTGACACCTGGTTCTTCTGATATTCTCTTTTGTTCCTGTTCTATCCTAACCTGCAAGTGTTTGCATCACCCCCTTGCAATATCTGCCAGTCGACACCGTCTTAAGGGCATTGACTTGATAGGTTTTGAGTTTATTGTGTGACATTAAGATATTGGTGAATGTGAGGTTTACATATCCCTGTGTTAAAGGTCAGAAGCTAAATTGCTTGTGTTGAGAATAATTCACTTTATTCAGAATCCTGCCTGCAACTAGACCACCTCAGGCTGTGAACTTGTCATGTCTCAAACTCAGCAGGGCCTGGCCAGTTTGTGTATGGGAGGGGAAACTAAGGATGGTACAGCAGAGTTATGATTCAGTAGACTCCATTCTGCCCAATTAAGGAAGTACAATGTTGAAAGATGCTCCAGTATGCTTTGTTATGGAGGAGACATGACTTCATTAAATTAAAATGCATTGAGGTTAGCAACTTTCAACCTTTTTTTAGTGAAGACCTAAGTTAACACCTTCTATCTCAATGTAGCATGTTGACGTCTACAACAGATGGAGATCTACATTGAGATAGAAGGTGTTTAGTTTTTCCCTGATGAAGACAGTTTAAGGTGTTATTCAAGGTGAGCTACATTGAACCTCCCAAAGAGACAAGAGCTCTTTTCATAAGAGGAAGGTAGTTAGTACCCATATTCAGGCCAGCCAAGTTAATAACCATGAAATACACAGGGCCACAAATATGAAATGTGGATAACTACAATTAAAATCCAAAGTCCATATTTAAGTTCCTAAGTACCTGAAGCCAGATTGTGAGCTAAGATGAGCACCCACAATGGGATAAGTGGGTTTCTCAGCACCTCTGAAGAATCAGATGTATCTTATCTATAGGTCCTGCTTGCAGATTTAGGAGCTTAACTGTAGGCCCCCCTATCTGAAAATTTTAGCTTAAGTCTCAAAACACCCGTGTGAAGTCAGAAAATATTAACCCCTAGGTTAAAGGACTTCCAAGATCAGGCAGTGAGGTACTGGCAAAACTGGGATTGGCGTTAGGATCTCCTGGCTCCACTAGATCTCCGATTATCTCTCCGATTTTCTGCTATCAGTTTTATGCAAGCACCAAAGTGCTCAGAAATTATATGGTGGTGCATGAATTATAAATAAGTACATCAGTTAGGCGTTAAGTGAGCTGTAGCTGAGAGCAGGATTTGGCCCACCGTATATGAGGTGCATTGGCCCCTTCCAAATGAAAAGAACTACATGCACAAAAGTTTTTCATCTGCAACTTTCATGTAAGTTCTAGAAGTCAAAACCAAAAAGGGTTATTTTTATAAAGAGCTGAGAGGCTTTTTTCAGCATCAATTATTTTTTCCCTGCTATTGAGTCAAGAAAAGGTCTTTCCTTCCCCACTAACATCTGCTTTTTTTAGTTTGAGTTCTCTTGATAAAGGGGACTGATTGGCTTCTGGCAAATGAAAGTTATTTTAGCGTAAGCAATAATCAGGCAGAGTGCCTTGATATCACTATTGCTAACATACTGTTGCTGCTGGATTTATCTGCGAATTAAGGAAGAGTCTTTCTAATCATTGACTTGCTATTAAAAATACATTAAAGGGTGGAAAAATTATTAAGAGATACCTTGCAAGTTAAGCTAACATTTCCAGTTTAAGTGAAATGCTAAATTATCCAGAATAGCCCTGCGTGGCCACTGGAGAGATTAAGCAAATTTCAGATCTGTTTTCTGATAGTGCCTTCATCTTGCTTTGTAATCAGGACTTTCAGTTATTTACAAGCCTGTGGCTGTGTTTATACAACCTCGCATGACCTTAGCTTTGAGTCTCCTTTTGAAATATTTTCTGTTACACTAAAAAATCCAGTAAAAGTTTCATTTATTTTAAAGCTATATTATTTCCTGGCTGATTTACACTCTTCTGAGATTCCAGGCAGAAGTTACAATTGAAAGTTCCAGTAACGCTGCAAGGAGGAACTGGGGGAAATGATTTAGAACTACCACAAGTGCTTATATCTGCTTTCTCAAGACCCTTAAATCTTGAGCTGGATGAAGAAGACTATAAAAAACTGCCTTCAAATAGTCCTTCCAGTTTAAAATTCAGCCAAATTGCTGCCTTACTTGTGTTCACAGTCTACAAATATTGAAAAGTGTGTGTGTGGAAAACTATTTAAAGACTTCACTCTCAACCATTCTCAAGAGAGTAATTAGCAATGGTTTACAGTCATGCTGGAAGGGCTTAACAAGTGGGATTCCATAGGGATCAGTTCTGGGACCGGTTCTGTTCAATATCTTCACCAATTATTTAGATAATGGCATAGAGAGTATACTTGTAAAGTTTGCCGATGATATCAAGATGGGAGGGATTGCAAGTGATTTGGGGATTAGGATTATAATTCAAAATGATCTGGACAAACTGGAGAAATGGTCCGAGATAAATAGGATGAAGTTTAATAAGGACAAATGCAAAGTACTCTACTTAGGGAGGAACAATCTGTTTAACACAGACAGAATGGGAAGCGACTGTCTAGGAAGGAGTACTGCAGAAAACAATCTAGGGGTCATAGTGGACCACAAGCAAAATCTGAGTCAACAGTGTGACACTATTGCAAAAAAGGAAACATGATTCTGGGATGCATGAACAAGAGTGTTGTGAGCAAGACACAAGAAGTCATTCTTCTGCTCTACTCCGTGCTAATTAGGCCTCAGCTGTAGTATTGTGTCCAGTTCTGGACTCCACATTTCAAGAAAGATGTGGAGAAATTGGAGAATGTCAAAACAAAAATGATTAAAGGTCTAGAAAACATGACCTATGAGGGAAGACTGAAGGAATTGGGTTTGTTTAGTCTGGAAAAGAGAAGACTGAGAGGGGACATAATAGCAGTTTTCATGTACCTAAAAGGGTGTTACAAGGAGGAAGGGGGGAAATTGTTCTTCTTAACCTCTGAGGATAGGACAAGAAGCAATGGACTTAAATTGCAGCAAGGGAGGCGTATGCTGGAAAAAATTAGGAAAAACCTCAACCTCCCACCCTGCTCTATGATCCATCCCACAGTGCTTACACAAAGAGTTATGCTTCTCTGATTCATACACAAAGAGTATCAAACTTACATGTACGCATTGGAAGTGGTATATTTTACAGGGGATGGGACCCTGACACAGCAGTTCCTCAAACCCCTCAGTAGGAGCACTGGCTCAGAGGAAATTAAAGTCACATCTGGATCTGACTACTCCATTTGCAAGTAGGACTGTGACCCACCAACTATACACAATTACTTTGTGGGAATGAGGTGATGGAAAAATAAATTTAAACTCTGCAGTCCAGCCAATAAGTATCCTAAAGAACTTTTTTTAGGAATGACACCTTGTACCAGATCTGCATGGCCCAGACAGGGAAGTTTTCTAAAATTCCTTAATGTGATTTCCCGCAACTGCTCTCTTAAATGCTAGAGAACTGCTTGTGACCAAGTCATAGAGTTAAAAAAATTATTATAACATTAATTTAATAAAGGCAAGGAAACCTTGATCCACTAGCAGACATTCCTCAAGGAGAAAGAGACGAATTTTGTTGAGCAAATTATTCACTTAATTCTACTTAAAACTTGTCTTACTATAGGCAACTGGATATAAAGCACTCTGTCTTTGCCATTTAGTAATGTGCATTGCCTATACCGTATAGGCTATATGTATCAATGAGTGAACTGATATACCCCTAAGCATATTCTGGAGTAATTCTTCTCATCTCTGGTCTTTCCTGCATCCACAATGCCCCCCTTTATAAGGCATATTAACCATAGTTGCTAAAATTATATTCCTGGCCTGTTGATCTGCCGAGATCACTCCTATTTCCTTCAAATTACTCACCTGACTCCCCTTCTTCACTGCAAGATTAAATTTAGCCTTCAACTGCCTGAAGGGAGGTTCCAAAGAGGATGGAGAGAGGCTGTTCTCAGTGGTGACAGATGACAGATTGAGGAGTAATGGTCTCAGATTGCAGTGATATTCTTTGGTGATATGCAGTGAGGTCTAGGCTGGATATTAGGAAAAACTATTTCACTAAGAGGGTGGTGAAGCACTGGAATGGGTTGCTTAGGAAGGTGGTGGAATCTCCTTCTCTAGGTTTTTAAGTCCTGGCTTGACAAGGCCCTGGCTGGGATGACTAATTTGGGATTGGACTTGATGACCTCCTGAGGTCTCTTCCAACCTTATGACTCTATGACTCAAGGCCCTGCATAACTCTGCCCCAGCCTGCTTATTCATCCTAGCCACTCCCTGTGTCCCTCTTCTGATCCAGTGGTGACAGCTTCAATGCTCTTTTTATCTGCTTCAGCTCTCCTCCTTTCATACAGAAAGCCCTTCCTGAACTAGTCTGAAAAGCCATTCTCTACTTCTGAAGAGCTTCATCTTCCATTACTCATACAGGAAAGGAGTTGACATGTATTTATTTTTGGATTGACTCGCTCACTTTTTATTAAAGGTCTGTTCCACATTGCTGAGTATCTTCTGCATCTTCACTAAGTATCCACACCATCTCAGTGATGCCGTTCACAGCTTTCTCCTCTGCTCTCACTCACCCTACTGTTTTGTTGCACCTTCCAATCCCTCTTATTGACATTTTTTGCAATACGATCATATGTCCTTTGGGACAGGAAGCATCTTGTCTTATATGTACCTTGAGGCAACCTATACACTCTTATAAATAATATTGCATGAAATATTTAGATGTTGTGCTCATATCCCTTTAAGTTCATGGTATCATGCCTGTGCTTCAAGTTCAGCACAAATATGTTTGCAGAATGTGGGTCCACTGTTCCAAACATTTTGACGCTGCCAGTAGCATCATCCTGCAGTTACTGTCACAAACTCCCATTTCAGCGAAGTCTCAAGGTGATCTTAACCTTCTGCCTACCCCAGCCGGGACACAGAACCCCCTTTGTGTTTATTTACTAGGGTTTCACACTTATTACTTTGCTTATTTTCCACATGGCTGTCTCTAACATTGTAAGCATGTTTTTCTTTTCTGATGGGGTGTTGCTCTTCTCTGCTCCATTGAAGCCACTTCCTTGTTTATCTCTAGTAGAGGTTACTGATTTGAGCTGATTTTTTTCGGACTCGTTTGTGCTCCATTTTTCTGTGCTTTGCTCTTCATTTCAATTGGCAGATCATGCCAGAGAAAGGACAATCTAGGTAAGTTCCAGGCCTGGGAGTCAGGGAATGTGAAATCTGTTCCAATCTGTGCCACAGATTTCCTGTGGGAATTTGGTAAGTCAGCTAACTTCTCTGTAGCTCAAATTTGCCATCAATAACATAGGGATAATATTATGTTCCTACTTCACAGGGCTGCTGTGAGGATAAACCCTTTAATGTTGGCCAGGTGTTTAGAAATGCCTTAAATAAGTTAACTGCTTCTTGATTCAGGTGGTCGACATGTTTCATGCAAAAAAGCAGAAATCTTGGATGTGGTTATTAACCAGGCAGCTCACACTGAGGTTGCTAGAAAACCTCCCAGCCCCACTAATATTTTACACCTAGTGCCACTATCTCCAGAGTTATTGACAAACGTCTGTAGGTACATGATATGTTGAAATTTAGCCATGTGATTCCATTCACATCAATGGGAGGAGAGGATGGGTGACAGCTAAATCTCTCTGCTTTTACAGTTCCCCAATATGTTCTGACTTGGGATTGTTTTCCTGGTGTATTCTATCAGAAGCTGAATAAATTGCACAGAACAATTGGTTGGTTGAACGATTGTAATTTTGCTTCAATTAGTTGAATTGCAAATAAGGAACCCAAATCTGCACTGAAGTCTGTGGAGTTTTACTTCAGTGCAGAAGCAGGAGCAGGCCAAAATCAAATGACTTAAAAGCAGAAAGGAAAATCTTTTGCTTCAAGTTTTCTAACAGCAGGCAACTGGCAGTGTGAGGAATGACAGAAAGGAGGGGAAGGTACTTAACAGAAAGAGACAGGCCATGAAAAGAAATAAAAATGAAGCAATCCGATAAGGTGTTTAATGTCTTGACAGTCAGGCTTTCAGTTTCCAAATAAAACACCTATCAGGGGAAAAAAAGGCATGCTAGGAAATTGCTCACATTTACAGCTGTGTCCAGACAAAAACCTCAGCCCTGAAGAGACTCAAACTGGAAAATTTTGGATCTGGATCCTGATCAACTGAATTTGGCAGCTCAGCTCTACTCACATCCCAGCATCTCTTCTAAAAATTGAGCATAAAGGGAACATAATATTATTTTGATTTTCTAAGGCATGTCTCACATGATCCAACTGAAACTGCATTCCTTCCCTTCCCATCTTGCAGGCACAGGCCTGGGGGCAACATCTCTGAAGGCAAATGAAGGGGCCTTTTATTTTCGTGTGTGTGTGTGTGTGTGTGTGTGTGTGTGTGTGTGTGTGAGGGTGTGTGTGCATGTAGAGCACAGGCGAGGTGCCAGATTGACAGCTCTGGAATCCTCTGTGTAAACTGACTCCCATGGTTATTGATCCCTGTCATATGGCAGGAGTATTAACCTTTGTCACCCTGACCCAGGTCAGATGAGTCGGACCAGGAAATAAAGTCCAGTCTCTTATCAGTATGCCCATGTCTCCTACATTTATTACAGTTTCTGTTTATTCCCAGAACTGGTTCCGAATAGGCAGTGTCAGTGTACAGCTTCCTCACCCTGTACTGGGAACATGTCTTAAACCTGACTTGTAAGGAGGGCAAGAAGGCAATTCAGTCTCCGTAAACATCAGTGTTGCCAACCTGGAAAATTTCATTGCATGTCTAGCAATTTTGAAGGTTTTGTATAGGTCCCCGCGTGCTGGAACCTGAGCATCTCAGTTTTCACTCAAGGAAGAAAAGTACATTTTTAGACCTCATGAGCGCTGAGAACCTTAAAAACACAGACCCAAAAGTCTCTAGCTCTGAAAGATGAAAAAATGCCCAACACTGATTCTTATTTAAATCTCATGATTTTTGAGCCAAACTCATGATTAGGAAACGGGGGGGGGGCTATCTTCATTATTTTAAAATGTTTCGGGTTAGCAATACTGCGTTCAGTCGGTAGCTTCTCTGCTGAGTGCCAATACATAGTGCCACTTGGGATTATTTTTTGTGACACGTGTCCACCGGGAACTGATCCAAGACCTCTCAACTCATTTCACATTGTCAGGATGTTCATTCACATATCTCTTTCCTTTGCATCCACTGTGTTAGCAATTAGTCATCATATGGAACTATATTTCTGGGGAAATTTCTTTGGCCCATTTTATGCAATGGAATGTAAAGACCACCTTGTGAGATGATGGGTATAGTGTGTTGTGGGTAGGCTGATGGATCAGGCAATATGTAGGACCCTATTCGATAGCCAATGGTAAACACCTGTTATCAAATCCCCAGCTGAGAAGACAGTTATTTGGCTAATATTATAATAATTGCACCATCTTTGATTGAAAATGCCTGACTAAAATTTCTTGTTAAAACAAAAAGAAAAACTGTGTAGCACTTTAAAGACTAACAAGATGGTTTAATAGGTGATGAGCTTTCTCAGTAACACAACTACCTCTCAGTAACACAACTACCTCTCTACTACTAAAACTTCTTGTGAAGAACTTTTTCTTTTCAATAGAACTTTTTTAAAATCACGTTCCTCACAACAGCAGATATAATATATACCTGCCCTGCCCCTGCTGCCAGTGCTGTGTCTTGACGGAGCAATAGTTAATCTCCCACAAGGGGCAGGAAGTTTAAGAAGATTAAATCAGAAACTATCTTTCCCTCCAATTCTTTCGCTACATTTTCTCTAAGGAGAGATCACAAATGTTCTATGTGATTACATTTAAACTCTGAGCTGTCCTAATTTTAAACTGTAATGACTGTGTTAGACATTTAAAATGAAATCCTTGTTGCCCTGTGCTAAGCCTCTCTGGGGTGTGTATGTGAGCGTGTGCATGTATGTCTATGAACTCAAGGTTAATGGATTACAATAGAGAAGAACTCCTGGGATTAGACAGATAGAGGCATTAATAGACGGTCTCTCCTAAGGGAGAGTCGATGAAGCATACTCCCACAGGCTTTTGAAGCAGGAAAAGGATTGCATGTGAATCACAATGGTTGTGTTTGCACAAAGCTGTAGCAAACTGCGGAGGTTTCTTGACTATTTGTCATTAAGCTGATTTCCCAGTTTACACTGTGAAGCTTGTTCAGTCGAGACAGTGGTTAGGGGATGCAGCAAGTCAGCTGTGGTTGGCACCTTCTCTAGGGATGCTGTGATCATACCAAAGACCTTAACTAAAGCTTTTCCCTCTTCTTCAAATTCCACTGTGTCAAATACTAATTGAGGAATAACCTAAGCTAATAAGGACTCGTTTACACTATCAAACTAACCTTGTTTATCATGTAGTATGTGCATACACATTGTATTCTGAATGCCCTCTAGTGGTTATTATTACTATAGTACTACTTAATATGGGAAATTGCCTGATAAACTAAACTAGTCAGACTCTTGAACCAGAAACGAAGGGTGTCTGGGTGGGCAGAGTGGGAAAGCATAGCACAGTGGATTGTTAGCGGCATATTTTAAGCTGTCTCTTTCCTTACCCTAAATAAATAATTGCATCTTGTGTGTGTACATTACACCATGGCACTTAATCCTGGTTCAAAGTCTGTTGGGGATAAAGTGGATTACAACGCAGCCTGGCTGACCAGTGTGCATGGAGACAAAGTATTATAACGGGATTAAAAACCCTTCTCTCCTTCAGTTAAAGCAGATTTGTTTGAGGTTTTATAAAATCTGGTTGTAGCAGTTTGGCCCTGTGAGCCATGCTATACATTGTTTGGCTACAAGATGAAATTCTGTTTAGGCACCTCTTTAAATATAGTCCTTATGATCATGTCACGAGAGCCTAAAGATCCTAGAGAAAGGAGGAAAGCTGGTCTTATAAGAACAACACATATCTTTACACTGAAAAAAGAATGAATATATGAGATAAACAAGGGAAGGTGGGGTTAGTCACAAGTTAGAGTTACGTAAAGTCACCAGAACATAGATTGTAAGCTTTTGGGGACTATCTTTTTATTATGTACGTGTAAAGCACCTAGGGCAATACAGCCCCAATTCTTGATTAGGGCCTGTAGGCACAACAGTAAATAAAACATATTATTATTGTAATATTATTATGTATAATAATAATAATAAAGGAGGAAGGCTGAACTGCTGCAGCAAAAGGTAAGAAGCAGACTCTTTTGACTTGACTGATCTTCTGGCATCCCTATAATTTCCTGCCTTCCTATGTCCTGTTTGGGAACTGAAATATAAAACATGAAAGAGCTGATAGTTTCACTACCTCTCTTGTGGTCTGATTAGCAGGATTTGGAAGGAAAGTGTGAGAGGGGCTGATGAACCTGTACACATGGAGTTATCATTAATACAAAAAAAATTCACTGAACCTTCTTTACACATGAACCAGCATACATTCGTATTTTTTCACGCAGAGAGAGTACTTAAAACTTTCACAGTAAGGTAAATGGCCTTTATCCAGGCACTCTGAGCATTGCTTCTCTAAGCAGCCCCCTTTAATTATCATGGTCTTAAAGAGAGTAATCATTTAGCTAGAGTGTCTAGCCACATAATAATGCTTTGGCCTTTTATTTCAAAGGGGAGGCATCACATTGTCTGTATGCTTGAAGGAATCCCAGGTTGCTAAGTAATGGATATAATATGATTGAGAATGAAGGTGACCTATAGAAGCATGGTAAATACATGATTTTCTCTGCTCAGCAAGTGAATTTTGATTACAGCTCAGCACATGCCTCTGGTTTTAAGATGCTTGTGGCATTCTTGTGAGACCTCATGAAAGGAGAAAGTACAAAAAACTGCAAGAAAGAGAAATAGGCTTCAAAAAACCTATTTATACCCACATCAAATAAAGAAAATTGAGGGTGATGGTTGTAATCTTGGCTGTCCTTGTTTACAGCTGCCTGTGTTAGTCTGTCATACAAAAAGAAAATAACAACGGATCAATACAGCTATCTGCACTTATATTTTAAAAAAAAATACACTAAGTGGAGCATAAGCCTCCCTAGTTAAGTCTTTTCTGCCTGAGGAAGAATATATACAAGTATGTATTTTACTGCCAACATAGAGACCAGCAATAAAGAAATTGATAAGTAGCATTCACTTTAGAGTCATAGGCCCAAATACTGATTTCAGTTATAGTACATTGGCATAAATCTGGAGTAACTCCATTGACTTCATGGGAATTTCTCTGGATTTACCAGAGTGTTAGATTGGAGCTTAGCACAATCTCTCTCTGTAAAATATTCACATTTCCCAACATGGCATTGGTCAGTAAGCATCATGGGTGAATACAGGATCACTGCATCGTGTAAAATGTACATGATGTATATCCGCAGAGCCTCAGATTGACTTGATCCTCCATGCATTGAAAGTCCCCATGGACTTAATGGTGCAGGACAAGGGCCCTGGTGCAAGCTGACCTTAGTGGAGCTATGCCAATGTACCCCAATTGAAGATCTGGCCATATGGGATGCACCAAGATAATTGATCATATACAGAAATGCTATAAGCCTTCCATTTATTATGCATATTACAGTAGCAATCAGATCAGTGCTCCATTGTGCTAGGTGCTGCACAGGTCTGGTTGCTATTGTAATAGCAACCCCTGCCTAAAAAGATTACAATTTGGCTGAGGAGAGTGCCCGTGCTCATGGCCCTTGTTCTCTTTCAGATTTGTACGGTCATTGTTACATCTTGCAGAATTAATTGCTATTTTCACTTGTTTAATATTTTAGGATTGTCCAAAAATATGATTGAAATGACCAAATCCTAGATAGTAAAATATGGGACATTAAAGTTTGTCATAATAGTGCAAGTCACCTAAGGAATATATTTGGCTTTTTATTTTAAAGTATTATTTCACTTGTATTTTAATCCCTTGGGACAAGTTATTTCTAAAGTTAATAATTTATGTAATGTGTTACATATTTGTATAGTTCCTAGCACTGTGAGTCCCAGTTTGCTTGTAGTGTATAGAGGCTAGCCCTATAAGAGTTGTTGTTGTTATTATTATTATTATTATTATTAATATTATTATTACCACTAAATATGGAAATTCTTTGAAAATGGTTCACCATTATAGTGCTCTGTGTCAAGTTTCAAGTAGTAGTTACCTCATTTGTACCTTAATAACTTTGCAGCACACTTCACTGTATAAGTCACTGGGTTTTTTCCTTGACCACTCTCAGATCCCCCTAGTGTTATAACTCATGCAGGGAAACATGCTCAGTGGGCCTGATCCTGCAGACCTGCCATAGGAGCTGTTCCCGTTGAAGGAATCTTTATGGGTTCAATCCTGCTGTTCCATCACATCTGAAACCCCATTTGCTTCAATGGGACTTCTGTATGTATTGCCCAATCCAAAGCCCAGAGAAGTCAACAGAAAGAATCCGGATGGCAATGGGCTTTGGATCAAGCCCCTGAAGGCCTCAGCAATTATGAACTCAAATAGTGAGACAATATTTATTTCTGGGGGTAAAGAAGAGAAAAAGTCCCAAACTGTCTCAAAGCATTGGAATGTACAGACTGCAGCTCCACACAGATAGAAATTGCTCTGATTAACTGCAAGGCCAATCTGCCACAGTGCTGAACACCCTGAACTTCCACTGCCTTCAGTGGGCACTTCCACATCCTGCTGGAGTGGCACCTGTCTAGGCACCACCATACTTGAACTGGCAATAACCTAGGACACCCATTTTGTGCTTCTTGTTATAAGCAGAAGGATTTGATGGTCTCCTGCTACTGAGAAACATCAAAGGAGCTAGGATAGAATTATCCCTTTGATTAAAATATCTTCCATCCATTTACAGAGTCTTCATATTTCTTTCTACATAGTTCCTACCTATTTTGACCAGTCACATCATACCTTAAGATAATGGTTTGTGTTTTTTTTAAATAGGTTGTATTGGTGTGTTGGGGTGGGAGGGGATCACTTTGTGAGTGACGAGACTAGAAGTGGGATAGTCTCGAAGCATTCCCTTTGCTGCCCCTGAAATGCCTGCTCTACTTCATCCACACTGCTGAGAGCGCCCAACATGCTCTCAGCGTGCTTAGAAACATACCCTCTAGGAATATGACATCCTCAGTTAGTGTTGTCCAACACCGTAAATAGCATCCCTAACAGCCTGTACTTTGAGTGCTACTTCTGGAATAATGAAAAATAAGATCATGGTGGCACTAACCAGTGGTATTTTAAAGGCTCCCGTTGGCCCTGAGTTCTGAGGAAAAATCTGTTTTCTCAAAGGATCCCCTAAAGCTTCATGCTGGGAAGAGGTTCCTTTGGAGTTCCTGACATAGACTCTGGGAAAGCCAAAGAGTCGTCCACTTAAAGAATCCATCTGTGGTTTTAGATGAGGTGAGTGCATGGCTGGAATAGGACATTCTATTCAAGTGAGGTTGATGGACCTTCAGCAAACCAAGAAGGGCATTGATAAAATTGCTAATTTGTTACCATAATAAACCATTTAAAGACTCCCAAAAATCTGTTTGCCTAACTAAGTACTTGGGTCTTCTCTAGATGAGATCAAAACCACTGGGTTTTGGCATAGACTCAGCTACTGCCACATTGTTAGTGGAAATCTAGAAACTTATTCAGGGGATATAGGGTTATTTTTATGGTGACTATAAATGGTTTTGCATTATTAAGGCAAATATAAACTCATGACTAAAATATGTTCACCTTGCAAATAACTAGGGGCACTTTATACGCTGGATGAAATTGTTCAAATTCCCTTAGAATAAATAGACAAACACTCAAAGAACACCTCCCCCTCCCCACACGCTCTTTAGCTAGCTAATCAGCAGCATGTAACCCTTAGGTATTGAACAGTATGGAAGGATTTCCAGGATTTGTGTTAGAAATGTTCCAAAAAAGAAAACAGATTTTCATTAACTTTTTCAATAATTTTGCCAAACATTTGCCTTTCAGACACTTGATACACAAAAGAAGGGGAGAGAGGGTAGATTCAAGAGGGAGAAGCAACAACTTCACAGTATTCCCTGTAACCACTGATTGCTTGCTTTTAGCTTTAAAGTAAACCAAACAGTAAGACCATATGAAACAGTCTCTTAGCTAGTAATGTGTTAACAACAATCTGTCCGATTGTGCCAGAATATCATTTCACAGCCTATGGAGAAACAACTGAATAGCAGAAAAGACTGGAATAGAAACATATTTTTAACTCACCTTTAGGTTGTGTGTTGGGTTTACAACACAGACAAGTTGCCCAGCAGCTGAAAAAACCCTCTTAGCCTTGTAATGTTGAAACCTAAGGTGAATTAGATCTAATACAGCCCCAAAGCACTGGGTGAAGAAAAGCATCACAACTTTTTTGTTGTTGTTGTTGTTTGGTGAGGAAAGCAAGGAAGGAGACTGTCAGTCCTTGAGACTGGGGAAGGAGTGCAGCCTGTGAGAACTACACTCCTGCACAGCTTAGCATGCCTTCATATTCATCATCAAAATAAGACGGTTAGAATCTTGCAGCAGTGGGTCAGCCAATCAAAAGGACTGGAATGTTATCCTTGAGGTCCAGAGACAGCCAATAACAAATGCCGCCCCCCCCCCACAAAAACTCCCTGATGAATTGAGCCTGGTGGAGAATGCATTATTGAACATTACCATACATCAGCACATTGCATTTATCTTGTGATTACAGCCAGCCATACATAATGCTGTGGAGATATGCAGACAAAATTGATTGTTTAATGTCTCCATTTATTAATTGACTTAATTTAACACGAGCTCTCTAATACCAAGGTTAATGTAAAACATTTTTAAAAATCACCAGTAAAACTGCAAGAAAGTAGCCAAATGGGTGAAGTATACTCTGTGTTTTACCTACAAAAGCAGCTTGGAAGAAAAAAAATCAAATATTAGGAGAGGAGTACAGTTTCTTTTAGGGATTAAGCAGAAGCAGATCTGTGTATATAAATAAGTGTGTGTGTGTGTGTGTGTGTGTGTGTGTGCAAGCTGCAATTAGGATTTATATCTCTCTGACATTTTCTGGATCTTATTGCCAACTACTTTTCAGCAAAGAAATTCCAAGTGCCCTAACATATCTTAAGACCAGCTCTTCAGCGAGCGTAAATTGGCACAGTTCCATTAAAGTCAATGGAGCTGTTCTGATTTACATTAGCTGAGTGTCAAGCCCATGGTATCCAAAACGTAATAATTCCTGGATGCTGGATCTAGGCGAGCACAAAAAGGCACAGAGCATGCTTCTAAAAATAATGAAATACATGATGCATGAATGCACCCACACAGAGAAACCAACACTGAAGGAAAAGTGGCTTGTAAATCAACGGAATAATCACAGATGCAGAAAGCTTTTACTTGTTATTCATTTGCATATTAGTGGGCAGCAAATTGCTAATTAACCACTATATTGTCCTACACATTAAAATGGGATTAATATCATGGAAGCAAATTGATGCTTTCTTATATTAGTGCCAATATAGCTGTGCTTTGGTGAGTAAGGGACATGCCCTAAGCCATCAAGACTTGTTAAACTTGAGTTAAGTGATAGGGTTTTACTGGGGTGAAAATTCCATAGCAAATGTGTGGCTCAGAATGCTCATTCGTTTTGTGGGACAATCCTGAGTGCTATGTTGCTCTGCTTGTTAATAAATCAAAGAGGGCTAATTTAATTAGCTCGCTGCCAGTACTTCCTATCAGGGTGCTATTTAGGATTGCTGGTTAAGTAGTCAGATGGCTTATTTAGCCTTTGTAATCCTTTTCCCTTCGGAGCGTAACAGATAGAAGTAGCTCTCTGTTGTTGTTGGGTTTTTTTTAAATGTGAGACCAGCTTGGATCAGAATTCTGCTCAGGACAGACAAGCCCACATACCGAGCCAACTCCAATCTGTGACTGAATTGTCACAACCGCTAGTCCCTAAATCAATACTCTCTCTGCCAGACTGCAGAGAATCGTTGCAAAAAACCTTGAATAGATAAATGTGTGGGTTATTGTGAAATTCTGGTACAGTAGGTGATATCAAGAGAAAAACGGGAACAAAAAGTTTGCTTTAAAATTAAAAGAAAAGATATTCCTTGCAGTCTATTGAGAATATTTTTCAAGTAAGCTTGTAGAGCTGAGCAAATATTATAATGAATTTATTTGAGGAAATTCTCTTCATGAATTATCTACAGACTATCATGATTTTTTTAAAATTTATTTGCTATTTGAAATTGTTCACACACTTTATGTGAACATATTTCAACCTAGGAGTTGTTGAAGCACATATTTTACAAATAATGTCTTGTACTAATGAATGCTGTTCATCACTTGTGAAGTGTGATTTATCACTTAAGTCACTTGGAATTATTTCTGTTTCCGTATTGGATGGCTGAAATGTTTATAAACAGTAAAGACCAGATTTTTAAATGTATTTAGGTGCCTAAAGTTGTAAAGAGAGTCATTGTGGGATTTTCCAAAATGCCTTGATGACTAACTCTGGCTCTGGGTGGACAATCAAAAGATATTTCAAGAGGAAAATATACTGACATTTTCATGAGTTTTTCATGTTCCACAAGTAATTTTCCAGATTATTCACTGGTGTGGTATGTTTGCAGAAAATGACTTGCAAGAGTATGAATACAACTGAAGGTATCTTGTGATCATTATTTGTAGTCATGTTTATCAGTAGCCTTTTTCAGAATTGGACCTAACTATAAATTATAAGGCATAAATACTTTATAATTTCCATACCTTTTATTTCTATTGTGTATATATATGGCCTAATTCTCCTCTCACTCGCATAGGTTTTACGATGGTGTAACTTCATAACACTCTATTCATACCCGTGTGAGTGAGAGAAGACTCTAGCCCAGACACTAGCTGGGCTACGTCTACACCACGAGTTTTTGCCAGAAGAGGCAATGCAAATGAAGCACTGATTAGCATTTTGTGCAAAAAGGGGTTTTTGCGCAAAACGGCCACGGCCACACTGCTTGTTTTTGCGCAAAAACCTCTTGCACAAAACCGCCTCGGAATAGATTATGCAAATGAAACATAACAAAATGCTGATCAGCGCTTCATTCACATTGCCTCTTCCATCAAAAACTCGCAGTGTAGACAAAGACTAGGTGTTCTCGATCAATCCAATTAATCCCATTTTTTTTAACTCACTAGTACTAAATCCAAAAATAATTTAATTCCACATAATCTGACCTTAGGCTAGATACTCAGTGCAGTCTGGATCTGGTAAATGACCTCAGCCCCAGTGACATCAGGGCAGAAAGTTTGTGTTTATAATTGCATCATACTTTGCATGATGATGTTACTGAATGGTCCTAATGCGATTACAGGGTTAACTATACAAAAAGAGCACAGCAGGTCTGTATTGGAAGGATTAACATTTTTCTGGTGTCTTCACTGGACCTTTATTTCCCTCCCCTCATGATTTGCTCCTGAAATTCACATGCAAGCTGCAAACACTTGTTAATTTGTCAACAACCCTATCCATTGTCTGAAGGAGAAAACAAGTGGTGACATCGTAGGACATAAGAACGGCCATATTGGGTCAAACCAAAGGTCCATCTAGCCCAGTAGCCTATCTGCCGATGGTGGCTAATGTCAGATGCCCCAGAGGGAGGGAACACAACAGGCGATCCTCACGTGAATCCTCTCCTGCCATCCAACTTGACAGGGATGGCTCAGGCACTGCAACTGCAGGAGTCCTGCAGGTTTCAGAGTCTGATGCCATCAGAGGCAGATGGAAACACTAATGTGAGGTACTGTGTCTGGCGTTTCTGTGCTGAGTAGAGTGGAGTACATGCTGACCAAGAGCTCTGTGGAGAGATGGAGCCCCCAGGGGAGTCAGAAGACCTATTTCTCCACTGCTGTGGTCCACCGTGTAGTCACTTACACCTGTGCACAATGAATGCAGGTGGTGTCAAGTACTATCACTGCACGCACGTGACTGCCAAGATGCCAGGCAGAGGTGAATCAGGCCCAAGCCTTGTTTCTGCAGAGGATCCCACACCACCCCCAATTTGTATGGCATAGAAGTGTCAGGATATTTGTGAGGAAATCAAGCTCGGAATATTGGACCTTCCAGACAGGAAGTTCAGTCATATCTTCCTACACTTGCTTGTACCTGCATGGGACCCTAAGTTCCTAGAGCTCTTGCTGCATTGATATTTTTAAACTGTCTCACAAGTACCACATTTTTATGGAGGCAAAGTGTTCATATAAATTACGCAAAAAAAGGGCAGAGAACAAAGTGGATGAGAAGTCAGGGTTTTAGCAGCCATGAGGTGAGGCTGCAAGGAGGCCAGGACCCTGGAGCTATCTAGTTACTGCTAACACACTCATCACTTTGGTGGCTAAGCTCCTGAGGCTAGATATCCATTTTGCCTGCTTTGTTTTTAGCTGGAGTTGCTGAGGTGAAATTGAGACTCTATTTGGGAACTACAGGTGTCCAGGCATGAGGAAAAAAGATTGCAAAATGTTAAATTGAAAGGTTTCACTTTGATTTTTTTTTTTTACTAGACTCCTGTGGGATGACCTTTTTAAATTCTGCCTTCTCTTCCTCCTTCCACCTCTTTACTCTTTCTGGGTCACTTCTGAAAGGTGACAAGCTGTCAGTAAATTGGTCCAAATTCTGTTCTCACTGACTCCTATGCAAATCTGCGTTAACTCTGTTGAACTCACATCAGCTAATCTAGATTTACTCCTGTGTAAATGAGATTGGATTCTGTTTGGTGGAAGGGAATTTAATGTTTTTTAGACAATATTTGTGAGAACCTGGATCCTGAGGAAGGATGAGGCAGTATCTACTCAGGCAGCTTATTAGTCTGTTTGCATGACCCTCTTACTGACTCCCTGTTAAGACCTCATGCAAAGCTGCTTGATATAGGACATCCCCATATGACCTGTGGCCCAAGTATTGTACATTCATAGTATTTTGAAATACACAGGTCAAGCAGCTATGCTACCGCTCTCTTGCGGGTACAGCCTGGATTAGAGTATTCTACATTCTGCTTGAGAGAATGAGCTCTTGTGCTGATCTTTATAGCTACTAATTTGTTCTTTCACCTGACACTAGTTCTAATGCATTGCAATATCACTGCCTGAGCCAAGCCGCTCATCCATTTTCTGCCTGGCAAGAGACTTCATGTGTCCATTCACCAGGTAATTTGTAAGACACCAGCTACAGAAATAGTCACTTTTCAAGCAGTGCAAACTTCAAAAAGTAGCAATAAACTAGTAAGGGAGGAGATGGCTTAATCAGTGGGCTAGTCTGCAGGCTTTAAATGCCTAAACTTGGCAGGTTTTACTCAGCTTTTTGCAAGAATGGATTCATGCACGTGTCTTTGGAATGCAATCTTTGGTCCTGTATCTGGAGTTTGAAGAGTTTGTGGCAGATTTTATGAGTATGAGGATTTGTACCTATGTCCTTTGTCAGAAATGTGACTCTTCCCATTTATGGTGCACCAATCTGCACATGCAGAATCTATTCACATTCATGTCGGGGTAAAGTCTGATTTTTCCGCTCACTCTCAGCAGTAAATCAGAAGTAATGCCACTGAAGTCAATGAAGTGTAAAAACAGCATAAGGGAGAGGAGAATCAGGTCCATAGATATTAAATCCAGATGGACCGTTATGGCCATATATTGTGATCTCTTGCATGCCATAGAAATGTATTAGTACTCAGTAATTACTGCATCAATGCAAATAATTTATCGCTGAATTTGAGCAGTGGTGCTCAACCCTTCCAGACTACTGTACCCCTTTCAGGAGTCTGATTTGTCTTGTGTACCCCCAAGTTTCATAGCAATTAAAACTACTTGCATATAAAATCAGACAAAAAAATACAAAAGTTTTGCAGCACACTATTAGTAAAAAAAAATGTTGACTTTCTCATTTTTACCATATAATTATAAAATAAATCAACTGGAATGTGTACTTAGATTTCAGTGTAGAGTGTAGTGTAGTGGTTCTCAAAAGGTGGTCCACAGACGATTACTGGTTCGTGGCCACCTTACAGGTGGTCTGCAGCTTGAGCTCAGCCAGCCCCCTTTTTCCTCCACGCAGAGGGAGACCCTCCCCCTTGCAGGGGTGGAGGTGAAGAAAGCCCCAACCTTCCCCGCCAAACCTGGCTCACACAGAAAGACAGAGCAAGTGGCTTCAGCGGGGGGAGGGAGTGGAGAGAGAGCAGCAGCATGTGGGGCCACTTGCTCTGTCTCTCTCTACAAGCCAGGTCTGATGGGGAAAGTCGGGGCTTTCTTCACCTCCCCTGCCTCCCGCACCCTCTGAGTACTGTATGGCGACTGTGAGGCTAGAGCAGCAGTGCATGCTCCCCACTGCTTGGGGAAGGAGGAGGGGGCTGAGCTCCCCCCTTCCCCACCCTGCTGGAGGAACGGTATCGCAGTGATGTGCTGTCTGGAGGCTTTCCCTGCCGCTCCCATTGGGGACGCCATGCTTGGGAGCAAGGAGGGTGTGAAGCCAGGTAAGCGTCCCCCCTCATGCCCAGACCTCTGCACACCAATCCCTCTAACTCACCCCCTCCCCCTGCCAGCACCCCACATCCCCAGCTTGCTCCTACACTCTTCCCTTGCTCCTGCACTCTCCCTCCTGGCCTGACACCCTACCCCTAGCCTGCTCCTGCACTCTCCCTCCCCCCCTGGCCAGACACCCTACCCCAATCCCCCTCCTTCAACCTCCATTGCTCCTGCACCTTCCCCCTGGCCAGACACCTACTCCCAGCCTGCTCCTGCATCCACCCTTGCTCCTGCTCCCTCCCTCCTGGCCACACACTGCACTCTCCCTTGCTCTTGTTCCCTCCCTACTGTCCAGACACCCTACTCCCAGCCTGCTTCTGCACTCTGCCTCCCACCCAGGCCTCGCACCCTCACCCCGTTCTGTACCCCAACTCCTGCCCAGATCCTGCATCCCCATTCCTATCCCACTCACTGGCAGCCCTGTCCCGCACACTGAACCCCTCATTTTTGCCCCCACCCCAGAGCCTAAGGGGGGTCCACAAAATCCACTAACTCCAGAACCCCAGAAATGTAAATCTGGCCAATGGGAAGCCCTGAACCTCAGTCCTCCCTGTCCCTTCCCCTCACCCTGTAGGGCTGGAGCACCAGAGGAGTGAGGGGTTTTAGCTGGGGACCACAACAGTGAGGGTTGGGGGTTTTTGGAGGAGATTTTTTGCTTTTCACTTGTATGGTCCCAAACTGATTTTTCTGTGGGTTATTGGACCTCGACCCAAGAAAGATTCCCCACCCCTGCCATAAATAAAGAAAAGATTGAAACCTTTTGTGTTGGATGTAAATTAATATTTTACCTTATTTAAAATGAAGTTTGATAAACTAACATGAGAAAGTTAAAACGCTTAATCTGTTTAATGATTTAATTTAAATCATATTCCCTGGCTACAGCACTAGCAAAATGGGTTGGGCATAATTATGTAATTAACGGTGAGTTTCAATTAGTAACTGGTGGTCCAGGGAAAGGTTTGCATTGAACCAGGTTGGTCACAGGTCAGAAAGTTTGAGAGACACTGGTATAGAGAGCAGTCAGTATAAACAAGTTATTAACAAGTCATAAAATTTTGGTTTTTACTGACTTTGTCTCTTTTTTTATGTAGCCTGTTGTAAAACTAGGTAAATACCTTGATAAGTTGATGCACTCTCTGGAAGACCTCTGTGAACCTCCAAGGGTGCACATACCTCTGGTTGAAAAGCACTGAATTAGAGCATTTATTTTTAAAAAATCTTGGTTTAAAGACTTTAAATGATAGACCATCTACCACAATTCTTGGTTAATTGTCCCAGCGATTATTTCCCCTCACCATTAAAAATTATTTCTAGTTTCCAGCTACTTGCCTGCCTTCAGCTTCCAGCCTGTGGATCTCATTATGCCTTTGTCAGCTAGATTAAAGAACCTCGTCATGTCAGATATTTTCTCCCCATGTAGGTAGTTATAGACCATGATTGAGTCGTAGTCTGACATTCTCTTTAATCAATTAAATACACCGATCTCCTTTAGAAACTCATTGGGAAGCATCGTTTCAGACTTTTCCTTGTACCAGTAGCTCCTTTTGTGCACCCTCTCCAATTCTCCAACATTTTTTTAAAAACATGGATATGAGAAATATGACATCACTCATGCTGCATGCAGAAATTCAACTTTCTGAAGGGGGGGTTTGAAAGAGGATGGAAAGAGGCTGTTCTCAGTAATGACAGATGGCAGAACAAGGAGCAATGGTCTCAAGTTACAGTGGGGGAGGTCTAGGTTGGATATTAGGAGAAACTATTTCACTAGGAGGGTGGTGAATTACTGGAATGGGTTACTTAGGGAGGTGGTGGAATCTCCATCCCTAGAGGTTTTTAAGTCTCAAGAAAGCCCTGGCTGGGTTGATTTAGTTGGGATTGGTCCTGCTTGGGCAGGGGCCTGGACTCGATGACCTCCTAAGGTCTCCTCTAACCCTAGGATTCTATGATTCTATAAAATCAAATCACCTGCCTACGAGATGTATTTCCCTGATTATGTGTGTACACGTATCATGTTGGCTGTTTTGGTCACAGCATCACAGGGAGACATTATGGTCATTTGACAGTCTACTATGACAAAAATTAGTCAATATTTTTCCACATAGAATTTATTTTTCTAAGAAGAACTCATTTTTCTTTAACTTATTGTGAAAAATTATTAATGTTTCAAAGCTTCCATTTTTCATTAAATTCTTCTCATTTTAATTAATTTTTATTGCAATTTTACAGAAATGTTTACTCGGGTATTTTAATAAGGCAGCATTTTTCATTTCTAAAAAGCCCAGTTTTCAGCAAACAAAAAAAATGCCCATAACAATTTGGAAAATGATTTAGATAAAATGTTAGTAAAAATATCAAGTGAAAATGTCATGGAAAATTTTTACAAATACGAGGGAAAATGTAATGCTGTGAAATGGGGAGTTGCTTATCCATTTTTCAGCTGGCTCCACCCTGGACCCAATCTCTTTTCAGAGTCACTGCTTTCTACAGTAAAGTCTCGCAGCCTTTAAATATAGTCTAAATGATTTGTTCCCAGACATATGAGTTTATCTTTGGCTGTATTCAAATATGTGTTGTTTGTTTGCACCCAGTTTATTGAGTAATTCAGATTGCTCTGTAGCAGTGACCTGTCCCCACCATTATTTACTGCTCCAATATTTCTCTCTTCCAACTTTATTAGCAGTGGTTTTATATTTTTTTTCGGACCACGGATAATGATATTGAAAAGTGTTGTGTTGAGAACCAGTTGCTCAAAACCATCTACACTTGATGATTCCCCATTAATAATTACTTTGTGAGAGCTATCCGTTAGCCAGCTTACATCCACAGAGTATGTGACCCATTCATTTTCTATCCTGCTAATGGTGTAATCACAATCTTGTGCAGTTCTAAGTCACACATCTGACAATTTAAGTATGTACTTTTGGAAAGGAGAGTAGAATGAGTCCCACCGACGTAAGGGAAGCAGAAGTAAATCCTTGGGATCTGCCCAAGTGCCAGTCTCTGTTTCAGAAGTGGCTGCATTTCAGTGACGCTGCCGTAAAGAGTTTAAAGAGCACTTTAAAAGGAATAACACTGTATCCGAGTACATTCTGAGGATCTACTGTTAAAATAATTTTTCACTGTCAGTCTCTAAAAACATGGGGCCCAGTTCCCCACTCTTTACTCTAGTTTTATGCCAGAATTACTCCAGTGATGACACTGTTTCTACCGTCTGAGGTGGGTTCTTAGAGAAGTGAAGTTGTGGACTGCTAATAAGGGACTGCAGTGTTGCTGATTGACAGTCTTGGAATTAGCTGTGCTTGTGTCGATGGGAATTCAAAACTGCTGTGATATTCCACAATCTTTGTGTTTTTCTGTGCGCCTGTCTTCTTTTAATTCATCTGGTGTGGGAACCATGTAGTTGGACCTTTTCTGCTCAGATCTTACCTCTGGACAGCTCCTTGCTGCCTGTCAGTGTGAAAGCATGCCTGTAGCCGTACCAAACTCAGCAAATGTTTTTCATGGATTGTGCAATCCAATTAGAATCATACTAGCCTGAGCCCCACACACAACATAGATTAGTTAAGCTACCATGGCTATGGCATATTTATGAAATATTCCATTCTCTTCTTGGGTCTCTTCCAACTGTGCTCTGCCTGCTCCAGTCTTGATGAAGCTTTTGGTTGCAACCTAGAGCTGTCTAGTGGCCAAATCATGTAACAGCACCTACATTGTTTCTGCATTAGTCATCTTCAATCCAGCTGTCTCGCCTCATATTGAGGCTACATCTAAATCTTGCTAATTCTTTCTACAAAACATGGCTAAAATACAGCTTTTCGTATCATAAGAACAACCATATTGGGTCAGACCAAAGTTCCATCTAACCTAGTATCCTGTCTTCCAACAGTGGCCAATGCCAGATGCCCCAGAGGGAATGAACAGAACAAGTAACCATCAAGTGATCCATCTCCTGTCACCCATTTCCAGCTTCAGGCAAACAGAGGCTAGGGAGACCAGCCCTGCCCATCCTAGCTATTAGCCATTGATGGACCTATCTTCAGTGTCTCTGTAAGCTGTACAGAGTGCCCACAGCTAGGCTTTTTTGTTTCTAGTGGTGGTGCACATTTGCACATGACTCCGGGCACATAAAAATTTATTGTGCACATGGAAGGAAAAAATCCACACAAGGAAGGAGAAGATTAGCGGGAACATTGCATGTCATCCATGAATTTATCTAGTTCTTTTTTTGAACCCTGTGATAGCCATCGCCTTCACAACATCCTCTGGCAAGGAGTTTCATAGGGAGATTGTGTGTGAAGAAATACGTCCTTTTGTTTATTTTAAACCTACTGCATATTAAGTTTTTTGTATTATCCTTTTCTTTGGCCTTAACAAATGCAGTCTTGCCCCAGTCTCAGCCATTCAGAATGCTGCTGTTGGGATCTTTTTCCTAACCTATGACTTTGACCATGTCACTATTCTCTTTGAATCCCTCCACTCGATCCTTTTTCTCTAACCTATCAAATGTATGCTACTTGTCTTCCTTTTCAAAGCCCTTCAGAAACTATCACTATCAAATCTATAATCTCTCATTCATTTCAATAAGGTTCACTTCCACCTGCAGTCGGCCCACTTGTTATATTTTCAAATAAACACCTTCATGCTTTCTCCCATGCAGCCCCTCATGCCTGAAGAAAGCTCCCTGTGACATCTGTGTTAGAATATACAAACCTCACACTGGGCAACAAGAGGTTAAGGAACTGCTCTGGGTTCAGCTACCCCTGCCTTGCCATCACTTGCAGTGAATGCTGTAACTGGAGGAGGAGTTAAAAGGCAGAGGTGTGGCTTACTGGCTGACAGACATGTCTGCTGACAGTGGGAGGGGAAGGGATAAATTGCCCCAAGGCCCAGCGATTCAAAGGGGCGCCTTTGAATTGCTGCTGGAGTGTCTCTCTGGATACTCCATGCAGCTCTGAGGGCTAGGAGGGGCATGCTGTGGTCTGGGCAGTGCTTAAGGGCTCACTGCCCTCAGCCCTGCCCCTTCCACTTGAGACCCCACCTTGCCCTGTGGCTATCAGCCCCGCTGCTGACAGATCAGGGAGGAGAGCAAATCTGCATCCTGCTGCAGATCCAGCCAAAAAGAGCTGAAGGAAAGGCAGAATCTGTCCCTATAAACAACTTCCCGAAGGTCCCTCCCTCGGGTAAGGGAGGACCTGCCACAGCCAACACCTGAGAGGGAAGCATTCCCCTCTCCCTCTCATGTGAGCTCCAGGTTTTGTTGATCCCCTTTGTTTGTTTTGCCTTCCCCAGCAGGGGAAAGCCTGAGAACTGACCTGGTCCTGGGACAGGCCTATGCCATGGCAGAGCAGGAGGCAATTGCTGTCAGGCTATGCACAGCCACCAAGAGGTGCCTTGTGGTGAGTGCACTGCCTTCCCACTCCTTTAACCCAGATGCCAACACTGGGACAACTGCAGGCAGGTGGTAGGAAGGTCGAGAGAGCACAACTTTAAGCGCTCCTCGTTGTCAGATCACTGATAGCCCTCAGCAGGCCTTGGATTGGAGCCCAGTTGAGCAGGAGGGGCCAGGTTCCCCGACCAATATCCCCCTGCCAGTCACAGGGCCACACCCCTCACCACTAGGTGATGCTTCCCTACCAACTGCCCCGGTGAGTGAGGACGGTCATGTACTGCTCCAGAACCCCCCTTACAACTTCCCTTTGTTGTGACACCTACACAAACATTGACAAAGGCTAGGCTGCTAGTGCGCTAAGACCACAGCCTACCATGGTGACCACATTGTTTTGCAGTTTCCTTTTACTCCCCAGTCCATCTGTCTATATCTGTTGTGTCTTGCTTAGATTGCAAACTCTTTGGTGGGAGGACGGTCTTTTTGGTCTGTGTTCAGCACAATGACGTCCTGGCTCATGCTTCCTGGCACTATGATCATGCAAATACTAAAGAATTCCTTCTCCACTGATATGCTATGTAAGCCTGCTTGGTCACCTTCTTTGTGGGCAGTTTTTACCACTGCAGGCTTTCAACAACATCCTCTACACCATTCAGGAATATAGGCCCTCTCATCAACATGTAATTAACCCTTCCTTACGTACTGTCCATTAATTAGACCCACAGCTCTCTCCTCAGTCACATGAGAAAGTCAAAGTGGCTGCCTGCACAACTCAGCACAGACCTGCTGAACAGGACTTTTCTTGTTAACCTTCATTCAGCAGAAACATACATCTCCCTCTGGCACAGAAGGACATTAATGCTATAAGAGATTAAAAAAGACACCTCTCCAATGTGATTATTATTAGTAAGGAGTATTCTAGCCACTGGGTCAAGAGGGAAATTCTGCATTTCTCCTTGAGGGATGGCTGGTGCCCAAGGAAAGACGTTGCCTCCATCTTCTTAATTTGTTCCCATCAAACTGCTACATTCTTTATGACCCTCTGCTGGTTTATTAACAGTTTAGTTTATGGCAATAGCTCATACTACTTCTATCTGTGAATGATACACCAGAGAGAGAGACTCCTTTAATGCAGAAGAGTAACACGATGGCTTGATAAAGACACATCACGCTTTCATGCTGTTGTTAGGTAAAGTAACCGCCATGGTTTCCTTGTTGTGGTAACTGCCTGGTTAAATTGTCAGTGTAATATAGTGCCCACCTGTGAGTCATGCTGCATTGGGCTGCATCAGCTCAGAAAGCTAATGTAACCTAATAGCACATCTCACCTTGTGTCAGAGGAAAAGTAAGTACCCCAGAAACAGGGTGTTTCCGCATGAGCTGCAGCGCGTGTAATGAGACATCCCTCTCATTTTTAAGAGGTTTTAGGGGTCGAGTTATTTCGATTGACAGCATGCCTCGTTTGAAAGGCTGCCTCTCCTATTGTTCACACTCTGGCATGTGGTTCTGAGTGCTATACTTAACCTCCGTAAATAGCAGCCAGCATCGCAAACTGGAGACAGGACTGTGTCACCATATAATTTTGGTTCAGTGCTCTTATTTCCAGTGCTGACTTGTAATCTCACTGAGCAAGCATTAAGACCACCCCATGTTGACTGTAGGCTTTTTGTCAGTATGGCAGTGGGTGGAGGAACCATTATCCCTTGAGGGTCAGTGCATGACTTTAAGAGTCAAGCGAGTCCTGATAATGGCACAGCACAAGCCAATGGCACAGCACATACCCAGGGCTCAATTTGTGCCAGGGCTGAGCCCCAGAACCTCAAGTCTCGACAATTCATAGCCCTGGCACATCTGGGCTTGCTGCATCAGTTTATGAATATAAAAAATTAATAGATACCAGGTTTAAAACAAACAAAAGGACGTATTTCTTCACACAGTGCATAATCAACCTGTGGAACTCCTTGCCAGAGGAAGTTGTGAAGACCAGGACTTTAACAGGGTTCAAGAAAGAATTAAATAAATATATGAAGGCTAGGTCCATCAATGGCTATTAGCCAGGATGGGTAGGAATTGTGTCCCTAGCCTCTGTTTGTCAGAAGCAGGAAATGGATGCCAGGAGAGAAATTGCTTGATGATTACCTGTTCTGTTCACTCCCTCTGGAGAGCATCTGGCATTGGCCACTGTCAGAAGACAGGATACTGGGCTAGATGGACCTTTGGTCTGACCCAGTATGGCTGTTCTTATGTAGGAAGGAAGTACCTGTGGGATATGAATACGCTGCTTTATGCTATATAGCAGGGATGCGCAATCCGTGGGTTGTGACCCCCTTGGGGTCTGTTGTCCAGGGGTGGGGGGAGGTGTTGCAGCACCAGGCCAGCTGCTATTTTTTTCTCGGCGCATTTTTTTCCCAGGGTGGGGGGAGCAGCAGGCAAGCAAAGCGGCATTTAAAGGGGCTGCTTTTTTTTTCTCAATCAAAATTTTCCTGGGGGTCGCTCTGGGAAAAAGGTTGCACACCACTGCTATGTAGGGTGCACACAATGACATTGCTGAGTCAAAGACAGCTGTATTCTGAGCTGTGTTCCTCCTTATTCTTTGCTTACTTGGGTCAAAACACCTGAGCCACCCAAAATACCAGCTTTGGTGGATGAATCCCAATGGATGGCAGAAATTCTTGCAGGTTGGGGGATTCTAGCAGTGCAAGGTGTCTGCAACCCCTGTTCTGCCAAGTGGCCAACCCAGCCAGTGCGCACAGCTGCAGAATGGGCTGCTGTAGCCAGGGAGAGCGAGGATGGCCCTTGCACTGATGCAGCACAGCCCCCAGAGAAGCTCTGCCAGAAAGGCTCCTTGGCAGAAGCCCCGGAAAGGACACTAATGCAAACACCGCTTGACGTGTCTTGGTGGCAAAACCGCCTTGTGGATCCAGCTGGCCCACTAGTGCTGAAGGAAGAAATGTCCCCCCCTTGGCATTTATTCTGGATAGGAAGAGCTCTCTAGATCATATTATGATCAGGACTCCTAGGTTCTAATCTCTTGCGTAAGTCATTTGACCTTCCTGGGTGGTCTTTCACCCATTCGCAAAATGGACCTAACCATACGTACTTCGCGGGGGTGTGGTTGAAGCTTAATTAACATCTCTCGAGCTCTTGGATCGTTGGCATCATTGATCAAAGTGTTGTGTTTATAATTACTATGTCTGACTGTATTACCAGACGCTGCCAGCCAGCCAGAGCTGTACCAGGTGACAGATTGTTCTCCTTCCCCTCCATAGGCACAGGTTGGCAGCCACTGATATTTTTCAGATGATAAATCCTCCAGCAAGTTCAAGTTAATTGCAGCTACACCAGAAACACACAAAGGTGATTCTTGTCCACAAGGAAAGACCGCTTGTAATCAAGTCACATTTTCCTGTCTAATCCCCTTCCTCCTTCAAGAAATTCATGCTCCTCTGATTCAGCTTATATTCCCCTGGCACTTGGAACACGCAGAGCCTGATTCTGACCTCAGTTATACAATGTGGATCAGGACTCAGTCCACTGAAATCAATGGAGTTGAACTGGCATAAATATGGTGTAGATTAAATCAGAATGGAGCTAATTAGGCATGAAATGATATTATTTTGACCCCAAATTCCTCAATTACTTGTTCCTCATCACTTCTGATTTGTAACTGTTAGCTGCATTTCTGCCTTACCCATGTGGCATGGCCCCTTTTTCCACCCAGAAAATGAACTACAAGGCACCACTTTAAGAGCTCTCGGGTGCACCTGTGCAGCTCCCCTGAAAGTCAGTGGGACTTGTACATAGGCTTCTGATGCCAGAGTTTGACACCAGTGCACTTATTTCACCTGATTAGGGACGTGAAAGGAGAAGAGACATGACTAGTACATTGTGAAATGACTCCATGGGCTATGCTTCAGTCTACTCTACCTTTTCAATTATGTTGATGTTCATGGGGAGGAAACTGACTGAAACTGCACTCTTAAGCCAGCCTATTTTAGTGAAGGATGTCTAGCTTACTCAGCCTTATGCCCTGAAAGCTACCTCTGCTTTTTTAACTGCGTGTGAAAACTAGTCACTTGACAGCTAGTTTGTGTGGATGGGGAAGAGGGAGTTCTTTTGAAAGAAGAGTTCCTTTCTAGGTAGGATACAGGAGCAAGCTAGTGGTGAGGGATCTGCCTAGGAGATTGGATGCAGGAGCGGACTGAGGGTAGGGGGGGTCTGGGAGTAAGGGAGGTTGCAGGAGCAGAGTGGTGGTGCAGGGTCTTGGCAGGAGGGGTGTGTGTGAGGGGGGGATGGAGGTGTCGGGTCTGGGCATGAGGAGAATGGGGGTACTTACCTTGCTCTGTGCCCCTGTTGCTCCCAGGCACTGCGCCCTGCTGCTCCCATTGGCTATGATTCTGGTCAATTGGAGCAGCAGGGAAAGCCTCCAGACAAGCAGTTCCCTGCACTGCTATTTCCCCAGCTGGGGGGAGGAGGAGCGGCAGTGTGCATAGGCACTTCCTTCTCCTGCAAGGTGAATGTGGCCAGTGATGCTCCCTTCCCTTCCCTCCTCCCCGATAGCGGGAAGCCAGAGCTGGTGCTCCTACTTCAAAGGGGGAGCTGCAGGGCTGGAGCGCCAGCACAGTCTCCCTGCTGTAGGGGAGAGGGATGAGCTCCAAGCTCGTGGCCCACCTGCAAAACAGTTGCAGACCACTAGTGGTCTGTGGACCACACTTTGAGAACTGCTGGTCTAAACAAAAAAGCCTCCTGATGTAACTGAAGGGCTATGTTACAATAGGGGTTGTAAAAACAGAAGCTGTGGAACTGGAAATTAATGATCCAAAATTGATATGTTGGATGTTTGGCCTAATTAGTGGCCAAAATAGTGAGGGGCTGGGCTATTCCACCCACCAATCCCTTTGTGGGTCCTTAAAGAAAGAGATTTGAGGGGCAAATACAGAAGAACAGATGGAGGCTACTGAAGAGAGCTTCACCATCACGGCTGCCACCCCCGCCATATCCAATAGGCCTTTATCTGAATCCAGGAAGATGTCCAGACCAGATCAGAGGGACCCAAATGCTGATGCCGCCTCTACCAGCTCCAGCTGAATCCCAAACACCACCTGAGATGAAATGGGATTGAACCTGTAGCAGCAGCTGCAACAATAGCTCCTCCTTATCTCACTAACTTCTCTTTTCCCCGAAAAGTATGATTATTGCCATCTTTGACTTCATCTCAGAGACTGTCAGACAAAAGGGTTTTCCCCTCTAGAACTTTTTCCAGCTACAGGGAAAGGAAAGAAGGGAAAGCCTTACTTAAGACTTCACATTTCAAACATGTTAGCCAGTTTTGTTTTGTTTTGTTTTTCTTTCCCGAGTCTTTAATAAAAGGTTAAAAGGATTTTGAATGGTGTGTTTGCCGTGGTAGGCAGGCTGAGGTCTCTGAATAGCAATCCCAGACTTTAAATGTTTATTGTTGGACAGTGACTGGGTTACGTTAACACCTTAAGCTTTTCACGGCTTTGATTAGTAGAAAAGAGCATGTTCAGTGTTGCAGACCTGGGTTATAATCCCCTTGTTTTCACTCACATAATACTGCCTAAGGGATATAATCTTTACTCACTTTGTTGAGCATGTAACTCAGTGGAACTATTTATGAAGGTATCTGCTCGCCAATGTAAGGCTTGCAAAAGCTAGCCCTGATATAGTCAAAATATAGCATGATACAGGTGATACCATAAGAATGATCACTTAATGCAAATACTATGGCCTGGCTTTCAATGAGGGGATTTGTTTAATATGGATGACATGATAGAGCCTTTGTCTGGAGCAGGACTATGGGAAAAATAAGAACATAAGAAAATAAGAATAGACATTCTGGGTCAGACCAAAGGTCCATCTAGCCCAGTATCCTGCCTTCCGACAGTGGCCAATGCCAGATGCCCCAGAGGGAGTGAACAGAACAGGCAATCAGCATGTGATCCCTCTCCTGTCATCCATTTCCAGTGCCTGACAAAAGAGGGCAGAGACACCATTCCTACCCATTCTGGCTATTGATGACCCTAACCTCCATGAATTTATCTAGTTCTTTTTTGAACCCTGTTAAAGTCCTGGTCTTCACAACGTCCTCTGGCAAGGAGTTCCACAGGTTGACTGTACACTGTGTGAAGAAAAATTTCCTTTTGTTAGTTTTAAACAAAGATTCTGTTGCTCCTCTTTCTCTCTTTTGAAATATAACTAATGTATTTTGGTATACCCCACCAGTAAAAAAGGCGCTTCTGTCTCAAGTGCTTGACAGTTTTTTAAATACATGATTGTAAAATGAACCACTAATCATCTTTTTGCCCAACCATAGCTAGAGTAGTTCAAAATAGTTATTTAAGGGGAAGATAGTTCTAATTTTCTGTTAATCTCTTAATCAAAGGTCTGTGCCCCCAGCAATGACTGACTGCTCTGGAAAGTGTGACTCATTTTATCTGTGATATGATCATGTTGGTCCTAGAATATCCAGACCTTTATTTAATGCTCTGGCATTGTATTGCTACAGGCTATGTCTTCACTGCTAAACAAGGTGTATTTTTACATCAAAATAGTTATCTCCAGTTAAAATCCTAATGGAGTCATGGTACTCTAGTTTTTGCCTTGATGTTGAGGTCAACACTGTGCCCCCTATGTGGGGTTTATCAACTAGCTACAATAAGGTAAAAACTACTGTGTCTGCTAGGATTTTAAATCAAGGGAGATAACTTGAGAGAGCCATCTTGGTGTGAAATACCCTAATTTTCGCTGCTAAAAGAGATATATGTCTATACTGCAGTCAGGGTGTGATTGCAATTAAAGACGACAAACCCAAACTAGCTTTAATCTCCCTAATTTAGTAGAGTAGATCCCGGATTGGTGAAGCCACAGGAGTGAGTGCTTCAGTACCGGCTAGGTTTAAAATGGCACTGATATTATCACACAAAGCAGTCAACCATGCTGTAATTCATGTAGGATGGTTTGTTTTTTCCTGGTTATCTATTTAGATTACATCTATCTATATAGGCTCATCCCCACCATATCTGATCAACCTGTGTCTAGTAAACTACCAGTTACAGACAGTTTATAAAATACTTTAATAATATATATGAAGCCCATCGTGATAATATCTGGACTCATCTTAAAAAAATTCAACCCATCAATATCTATTGGCAACGACTGGCTACAGAAGAAACTGGTCATCACGGTTACCCACTGCCGTTGAGATATCCCCATCCAGCTATTGACCTCAATTCACAAAAAACAGATGAAACAGATGAGTTGTGACCTGCATTCTGTAGGTCATCACTCTTGGGCTCTGTGGATAGCAAGAGAGTTAATCCGAGAATTTATATTTTACATTTGAAATGGAAATTCATAAAATCATGATACGAGTAACACTGACATACTGAGTTATTTGAAATCCAGTGCATGCCATATAGTATTGTTTTGGGGGGTTGCAATTTTTTTTAAAATGCAAGGCGGTTGGATCATCAGCTGAATAACTTCGTGATATTTCCCCCCCCCCTCCCTGTAGCAAGGCCATTAGAGACACTTTTTTTCTTAATTACTCAGCAATCCCATTGAGATTAATTTACCTCCAGGGTTGAAATATGCCAGGCATTTAAAGTGCAAACCAAATGATTTTATTAAAAGTTTGCCAGAAAGACTATCAGCATTTTATGTGCATAACATCACAGTTCAAGTGGTTTGAAAAGGTGGCTATGATGTATCTAGTTTAATTATTCCTTCATTGCTTTTATAAATGTAGTATACATATTTCATGCATGCTGTACACCTATGTTATATATGGCACATTAGTTTTTAACTAAAAACAAATCAATATACTCTGTTTTTCATTTAATGCATTTGTTGCATTGCTGTTTATAATGAAAAAAATACAAAGTAGATTATAGGAGCAACAAAAAAATGGACGAGTTAGTAAAGCATAAAAATAAAGGCCCTCTTTGATTTAAAGAAAGGAACAAATTTAAATGATATGTGTATGTCTGAACTGTAAAGCTTTATAGGAAAAAGCACAGAAGTGCTTTTGGAGTTAGGAGGTTTTTTTATTTTAATTCTAGTTTTGCCACTGACTTGTTTTGCAGCTTTTGGTGAGTCTCTTTACCTTTCTGTGCTTTAGTTTAGTCAAATGTAAAATATGGATAGTAATAGTTTAGGTGAGATGATTAGTTAATATTGAATGAATAAAGCACTGAATAGTAGTAGAGTTACAGTCATGTGAAGATATTATTTGGTGACATGGTAGTATTATGTGTAAATTAAAACAGCCAGCTGGTGTTTCTTTGCTGATTAGTTACATAATGTATAGTCTTGCGGGAAGTAAATCCACACACAAACACCTACACAAAGGCTTGCGTGCAAGGATGTGTTATTAGCAGAGCTCCAGCAGCCTGCTTCATAATCTGTAAACGCCCTGCTGTCTGGTCCTTCCAGCAGTGCTTGGGTTTGCAGTTTGTCTGTCTTAAAGAGATACACGAGCACTGTAACAATTGTGCAGGGGCTATTGACAGTATGTCCTTCCCAATTTGCCCTCACAATCAGGCCATGGAGCTCTACAGCCACAACTCTTACCCTACTCTGGTGGATCACAGATGATGCTCTATGGTTACAAATGTCAGCTGACCTAACAAGATTCACAGTGTCAGGATATTAAAGAATGCCATCCTGTGAGGGAAAAAGCGGCCAGGGATTCTGTTCTCCTAATACAGCAGAAAATATATATCTGCACCAGCTGTGATTCTTGGCAGCCCAGACTGCTCTGGCTAATGCAGCCATATCTGCACCAGGAGGATGTCAACAAAAAGCAACTTTAGTACCACTTTGGTGATGTGACACTGACAGTGAATGTTTGGGAGACTTAAGAGGAAATAGCAATTCCTATTGAAACAAAATGGCACTGATTTGGAGTTCGCATCCACAGTGATGGCTGCTTGTATTGTGCTCTCTGTTGTTTGGGAGAACACATAAGATGAGGCTGGGCATTTTTCTCCACTCATGGTATGCCCTGGGGCTACTAGTAATGGTCCAGGTGAGCAAGGGGTAATTCAGTATTTCACTCATACATATCCTTGATATCAGGAGTAGGAAGAGGAGCAAAATTAAATACCATGGAGCTTCTGTTAAATGTTGTTATTTGGCCTTTTTCTAATCTGCTTAAACTGACATCTGGCATTCATGGCTGTAATAAAATGAAGCACATATTGAACTCTGTTCCCAGCTTTTTATGCAGGCACATGTAATCACAGAACAGGATTTTTATTAGGAAAACAATCATGCAAAACACTCTTGGGGTTGTGCAAGCTCCAACAAAAATGGCACGTAAAATGTCAGTTCTACTGCTTGCTTGGAGCTGATGGGTCAGAGGGAGGTGACAGTTCTTGTCTCTTTCCATGCCACACTGGTGGGAAGCAGTTCTGAGATTCCAGGATGGGGAGGAGGCAGCAATTTTGGAAAGTGGAATAAGTGTTGCAGAACTTGTTTGAGGCTGGAGTGTATGAGTTGTCCCATCTGTAGCTGGGAAGAGGAAGAAGATGATGGTTGTGTGTCTGTCACCATTTCCATAATGTGACTCTGTGCTTCCAAAGATTATCTCCTCTCTTGTGCTTTCTTCTCTGGCTGCCTCTCCTTCATCATCCTCCTTCCTCCAGTGGCTTCCTACAATTCCCAAAACACCAATCGGCACTGAAGTCATCTCAAGAGGTACCAAGCATCTGCTCTCCTGTGGAAGTCATTAGATCCAACACATCTTCAGAGCAGATGCTATGTATTTGGCTAGAAAGGGGTTGCTTTTTTTCCTCTTCCAGCCCAGTTTCATTTTCTTGTGGGTCCTGCCATAATGCCGTGCTTCATGTTGGCATTCTCTGGAAGTTATAAATGTCATGAAAATCACTTGCTGCAGGATCAGGTGGCAGAAGGAGGAGAGATGGGACAGAGCAATTCTTCTTTTCACTTGCGAAAAGTGATTACTAGTTCACAAAAGGGAATTCTGTGTTTTTTATTTTCTGTACATGAAAGTTTCCCTCAATCTTCGGGTCCATTTTAAACTTGCACCATGGATGAGAAAGCTTCCTTGAAGTCAGCATTTCCACATTCTTAATCGCTAATGTAAGTGCAGCCCCGAGGGGATCTCTATTTGTGTGACAGGGTGTCAGTCTCATTTACAGCTAATTTGGGAGAGAGCAACTCCTCTTTGTTTTGCAGGACTGTAGCACAGAGCCAGCTCTGTTTATGAGACGCACTATATTACAAATAGAAGTTCCCTCAGGGTACCACATCCATTTATCAATACTTAGTCACTCTTACACTCAGAACCCATTTATTGCTGGCATTTCCCATTTTGTTAGCTAAATAATGAGATGGTTCATGGCAATAGTCTGTTTTCAGCTGGAAAAAATGGCAGTTTTGTAGTGTGGTACAGCCTCAATAATGAAACTGGGGTGAGCAACATTTATTTGCAGTCTAATAATGTGAATGGGATATTTTACATAGCAGCGTTTTGTCCAAAAATCTCAAAGAACATGACACACGGAGGCTACGTCTACACTGCAAGTATTTGTCGGCAAAGAGTATGCTAATGAAGTGCTCATTAGCATTTGTCGTGCTGTCATTTGCATATCTCTACCGATGCTTTTTGCGCAAGAGGTTTTTGCGCAAAAACAAGCCGTGTAGCCGGGGCCGTTTTGCGGAAAAAAACACTTTTGCGCAAGATCCCATATGCCTCAAAAAAGGAGGTATACGGGATCTGTCGCGGGGGCTCAGAGAATGCAGAGAGCGCCATGGCAAGGGGGCCCAGCAGTGCAGCTGGGTGTCCTGGGTCTGAGGTGTCCAGCCAGAGCCAGCAAGAGCCAGCAGCACAGCTGGCTGAAGGCAGTGGAGGCCAGCTGGGGCCAGAAATGGAGCTGGTGTGTGCCTTGGAGGCCAGTGTCAGGGGACTTCCCCCGGTCTGGCAAATTCTCTTGTTCAGGACCGGTCAGGTCCCAAGGGTGCCAGACCATGGAGGTCCAACCTGTATAAAATAAGTTGATTCCATTTCTTTTCACTTAGAGAGTCATACCCCCTTTTCTACCTTTAGTCCAATATACCTTTGAAATGGGTTCTTCTGAGGCTTACCTCTCAAAATAAGGTTTATTTAACACGTGAGGAAGGCAACATGGAATCTGGTGGTGAAGGAAGCTCTGTGCTCTTACTTCCCCACTGGTGTTCATTGAAATGCAAATTGGTTTGTTTCCTGACATTTCTTCCCTTTGTCGTCTTGATGATCTGGTTTCTGCTTATATGTAAATATGGACCTTTGTTGTCATTGCTTGAAGATCTGGCTGGTCAGAGAATCGAATACACATTCCTTTATCTAAAGCAACTTGTTGATCAACTCCCCCACATGTGCCTGTCTAGAATGTACTTTAGTTGTCAAGCCAGCATATGTCCATAATTTTTAATATTCGCCATGGAAGATTATTAATTATCAAGATTATTAATGATTATTAATGAGACAGGAATAGAAGCCTCATCTCCTGACTTCATGAGCCATCCCTTGCTCTCTAGACTATACTGTCTTCCACTTCTTACAATTGTTCATGCTTGGAAAATGAATGGGAAGCCTGGGAAATTCTATCCCCCACTCCCTTGAAGCTACTCCCTGCATCTAAACATTGAATTATCTTCCACCCAGAGCTTGCACTTTCATTTGCTAAGTAGATTATCACACATCATTCCATTTACCAATTTGCTGTGATGGTCAGAGCTCAAAATTAGCTGACTCTGCATATTTTCTGTGCTTTGTTGCTTTCTAGTCTGTGCCATCAGTCATTCTGACCGACCATCTTTTGTAATAAGCCTTTGTGAACATGTTGATTGGGCAGTTCTTCCTGGCTGCCAATTGTTTATGCAGAGAGAGAGAGTCCAAGGAATCCTCCTTTACAATATTGTCTCATGGAATTTGTTCAGACAGTAAATGGTCTAACTAATCATCAACTCAGAATGCCTTCAATCCGTGTCAGACCCAACTACCTCCTATTGCAAAGACATTTCTCCCCACCGTAAGGATAAATTCACCCTCTCTCAGGTAATCTCTCCAGCACTGCAATGAGGGACTGCAAGCAGAGGTTAGTGAACATGATTTAAGTCCAGTCTCACAATCAAATGTCCTGGGAGCACTGAGAGAAGCCAGCATCGCCATATATGAAGTGGGATTCACATTGCTAGTAGCTGATGAAATCTGGATCTGCTGCCTCCCAAGAACTTCAGAGAAGAGATCCTATTAGCAAACATGAAATATGCAATAACCCAGCCTGTGCTTGGGAAATCATCACTAAGTCTGCTAATTATTCCACTAATACCCTGACTCCAATCTTCCCTTTTATGGCAAGCTTATTGTCAGGTTGTTAGTGACTGAAATCCAGCAGCAACTAATCTTTCCCAGTATCCTTTACCTTCTAAATCAAGCTTCTGATCAGGGTATTATAGAACAGGTGCTAGCAGCATTCACTGAAGATCTCCTTCACCCTGGCTCCATGGCTGATGCTTTTAGGTTTATTATCAGCCTTTCACACCAATCATGAGGTGCTGCTCCTCTGTGATCTCACAGGAACCAAGACCAGCTGATGCTCCTCAGCACCTGTCCCCTTGATTTAGTCAGGAGAGCCTGGTGTTCTCAGGGAGGCCTCCTTGTTTCCCCCATTAGTTCAGTGGAGCCCGAGTTTGATGGCCTTCAGGCTATACTGCAACACTCCTCTATTCTCCCAGTAGTTTCCTGGGGCAACCGAATGCTGGCTGCGGGCAGCCTGAGAGCTTTGCTTCTCTTCCGAAGAGCTGTGGTTTCTGAATGCTGGAACTAAGCCCAGCCCTTGTTTTCATAACACTGGGCCTAACACATGGCTGATAAACTGAGCCTGTATTGTGAGTAGGGGATGGGTCACTGTCAGGAATCAATAGAAATTAAATAACTTGAAAAAGGTGTTAGTTTTGAAAAGACAACCTCCTCTCTATTAAAGGTTACTAGTAGAGCTGGTCAAAAATTGTTCATCAACATTTTTTTTCAATGAAAATTGGCTTTTTGAGTAAGTGGATATTTCAAAAAAAGATATTCTATTCTTGTCAAGGATTTTTCAGTTCTCAGAATCCTAAAATTTGAATTTCTCATTGCAAACCAGAAAAAGTTCAATCAAAACAAAAATGTTCTATTTTTGTCAACATTTCTACAGGGAAAAGGGGGGGATCCTATCCCAGCCAGCTCTTTAAATAGCCCCTTTTTACACTACACATTGGCCCACCAATGTTTTAAACCACATCTGCTTGTTTCACTGAGAACAAAGAACACTTCTGTAATGCCAAGAGGCAAAACTGAACCTGGGGCCGCCGGAGCTTAGTGCATGATCCTCTACAGCTTGAGCTAAAAGCCAACTGCTTCTCAGCTAACACTGTAGAGCTCACTCATTGCTCCTCTCTGAAAATGGCCAATGGCACAACATGGGACAGTGCACCATACCCCCTAGGTGTGTGGGTTACACTTCCAGTACTGTTTGCCACTGCAGAACTCATGTAGCCATCACAGAGCCATCTGCCTCATGCATCATCAGCAGAATGATTAAGTTTATAACTGGAAGATCTTTATCCTGCTGAGTATGAGAGAGAAAGAACAACAGCGTGATTTTCAGATGTCAGGGGCAGTATGACACTCTAGCTAGATTTGCTGTGGAAATCACTGCAAGAGAATAAAATGGAACCCCTGCAATGACAGCTTTACTCTCAGTTTTTGACTGCAATCACACTTTGAGAAGCTTTTGTGCTGGGAAAAACTTGTGTGAAAAGGAGGAAAAATCAGGAATTACAGGAAATGGCAACAGGAAGAACATGTCAGAAGAATGTAATGGTCATCTTGCTTATGCTGCTGAACTGAATATTTTAAGATGATCCTGGCTATGTTACCCTTCACTACATTATTAAATCATATATAACTAATACGGTATTAACTGTGATTGTGACAAGTATTTCTGTGTGATTTCCATGGTAATACAGATACACTGAATGCATTCTTAGTTTAGAGCATTGGCCTTAAATGGATAAGTTTCATGCCAGTTCCAGCTGGAAGTATGAGCTCAGTCTCTGTTTACAGAGGTTGAAATAAGGATGGATACATTCTTGCTACCATCTTCAATCCTATACTTTTGATGCTCACATTAAAAATAATCCATTTGCAAAAGCAGAGTCTTAATTATGCCACCGTGACCAGATCCCAGCAGGAATAATTTTGCCAGCCTAGACAGAGAAGTGATCCTTCATGTCCTCTCAAAAAACTCGTTTCCTACTGTTGCTGTCACAGGAACATTGCACCACTCCATCATGGACGTAGTTGCATTTCAGAAGTTGATCAATGGCTCCTGTTTATACACTCTACCCAGAACCTTGGAAGCCTGCAGGGAAAGGGTGGCTTTAGTGAAAGGTTACAGTTCTCAAACACATGCAAGACCATTCATCAGAGGCATGTAACAAGGTCTTTTTATGATACTGCAGCTCCAGGATAAAGAAAAAAAAGGAGGTGACACTGCTGGAAGTTCTAAGCCTGTAAGTGGAAAGCCTGAGGTTCCCTCTGTGGTTTCATCTTTGCTATCCCAGGCTTTGTGGGACACTAAAATCACTGTCATCTTTGCCCCAACTTGCTCTTTAATTATTTTACTCTTTCCCACATTGAGTAAAAACAACAGCAGTGATTCCTGGAAATTCTCCTGAGCTTTATGGAAAGTTCCTAGCAACATGTATCCAGGTGCAGTGACTGTGTCATTGACTGACTATATAGATTGGTGCTGGCTGGACTTTTTATTTCTAATCTTACCTTTACCTGCAATATTTTTACATGTGAAGGGATCATTGCTCAGGAAACACGTACTGTCAGCCTTCGAACAGATGAAAAGCTTCGGCACCTTAATGGAAAGTTAATTATTGGTGTTTTCACAATCAAAGACGTTTTGTAACCTAATGGGAATCTTAAACTTTAATGTCTTTTTTTGCCCGCTCTTTCAAAGTGAACAAGAATTTTGCAGAAGAGTTACGGCATGTTTCGTAGTGGTGCAAACTTACCCACCGTGGTATTTCAACCCTGAGCCAGAGGGGCCTTCTTCTAGGGAGAGAGGATAGTTCAGTTGGCCTGCCCATCAGTGCTTTCCAACTGCAAAAGGAGGATACCTAATGAACATCTACCCTGTGGGACTTAAATTAACGTCAACTCTTTCATTTCACAGATGCTACAAAACTACCGTCAGAGGGTGACAACTATTCATTGAGCTGTATCCAACCCAATGTCTTCAGAGGCGGGGTATCCCATCACCATTACCCTGATGGACTCATACTTGCAGTTTCATCAACGTTCTGTATTCATCACTCCATCCTCACAGTTGAGAAGTGTAGTTACTGCTACAGAGTTGCTGTGTTTCACTCTGAAAGGACCTGCCTTTTAGCAGTGGGTGGAGAGCATCTGAGGGGCAGGTCTGCATGTGCGCGCACACACACTCACACAAAGAAAGTTTGTAAAGCTGGTTGGGATTCTTTGTGAACCAAATATTGGCTGCCATTATACCATGTAGACTCCCATTTATTAACCTGGATCTCCACAAAGTATGTGTCAGGGTACAAATAGGTTCATGTAAATAATTTCATGTTTGCATGCATGTGTGTGTGAGAGATCCCGAAAAAGCTCTGCCGCATCCAGGGAATGCGTCCACTTTTTCGGAACAGTTTCTGAAAAAGTGGGCACATTCTTTCAGCATCCCTGTATTCCTCTCGATGAAAGGAATAAGGGATGTTCTGAAAGAGGAGGTTTTTCCAAAATTTGGACCTGTGTAGACGGGCCAAATTTCAGAAAAGCCTCTTCTGGAAAAAAAAAAAAGTGGAAAAAGATACGCAAATTGCGGTTTGCAATTTGCGTATCTTTTTCCAATAAAACTCTGCAGTCTAGCCAAAGCCACGTGTGTGTACACACACTATCACACACAACTCTTAGACTTTGCTACCTGTGTGCTGAAAAGTGTAAGGCAGAAGCCAAACAACCCACATCCCAAACAAAATAATATCCTGGTTTGAAACATTCCATAGTTTCCCAGCCAAGGTGTCTAGAGGAGGAGAGAGACAGATGGACTCTGACTAGGAAGCTGGTAAACTGAGGACAAAATTATCTACAATCTCTATGGCAGGACTCAACTCTGATATTTTACTCTTCCTCTCTGTGACATAAATGAGAGTTCTGCCTGTGGAAGGAAACTAGCCTCCTATCCTATACGTCTTTTTTGGCTGCCTGTCACCTCCTGACTAACAGCTAGACTGAAAGCTTTCTCTAAGAAAGGGAGTGCCTGGATCATGTATACAGCACCTTGTACAACAGGATACTCGGTAAGTATGGGATCCTAGATGCTACCACAACTAAAAAATCTTACTTCATATTTTAGAAATGTACGTCTGTCTGTGTGTCCATCTGTGAGTCCGTTTGTTCAAAAACTCCTAAACTGTAAGAGTTAGGACCATCAAATTTGGTAGGCAGCTTCTTCTTATCATATCTCTTTAAGATATGATAAGATAACACGGTCAGTGTTTGGTTGTGTCAGGATAATGGGATGTGCCTGGAATTCAATAGTTTCTCATAACATGGAAAGGGAGGTCTGGTAGGAGGGAGTCATTCTGCAGAATGACTACAGGGGGGCAGCAAGGAGCCAGAGATGGGAACCAGGACAGATAAATCCCCATTAGGTCAGCAGAGGGCAGGGGTGGAGAAAGGGACTGCGACCTACTATATATTTCAGAGAGTTTGTCTGTGTGTCTGGTATCTTTCCCCCAGCTGGGAGACATACACCCCTCCCCCAGCTTTTCCCGCTGCACTTCTCATCTGGCCCCAAGCTGCTGCAGTGAGAGAGGGCTGGGGTTGTCCTTTCTCCCTGAGGCAGCCTGCACACTGAACCTCTCATTCCCAGCTCCATCTGAGAGCAATGCTTTAAATGAAGAAAAACAAAACTTATTTGAGTTAAGCTATAAATAATATTATGATGCTAGAAGCTCCAGTGCCAACTCTTGCCAAGTCTGTAGTCATCGGCTGAGCACTGACAAATTCATAGCTGGAAACCAAACCAGCTCACATATCTATTGGGATTGATCAGGATAGGTGTTAGATGTGTAAGGATGTGGTTAGTGTTTAGATTCTATAAAATACTTCTAAGTTGCTGCCTACATTAATCTTACTTGCAGTACCTGTGTCCTGCACTGTCAGGTAGTAAGAAAATTTTGCTTTATAGTTGTGAAAAAGCCTGCTCTGAACTTGTGAATCTAGGCAGGAAGCGTGGTTCCTCCACCCATCAAGAAAGACTCTCAACTAAATGAAACTTTGTAGGTCAAAAACTTTGTTGCTTGCCTCATCCACCCCTGAAGAAGTGACATGCAGGAGTGCTCATCCCATCAGTTTGAACTACAGTTTGAACTAAATATGCTCACACGACAAACTAGTTATCTCTTTGCTGCCTGGACTTTCAGAAGTGTTGGAGATAAGAAACATAAGCAGAGATCCTGATGGTCAACCTGGGTTAGACTTTTTAATAGACAGATTATTACATTTGTCACTTTTCATAACCATAGACTGTAACTCATTGGCGCTTTACCTGTAGATAACTTTCTCTCTCTCTTTATTTTTTAGTTAATAAATCCTTAGTTAGGTTACTAGAGGACTGACTACTTATCTCTCACATTGTTGTTGGTTTGAGAGATAAGGTACGAATTGATTTGGGGTAAGTGAATGGCCCCTGGGAACTGGGAACACCCTGAATATTTTGATTTTGGAGGGATAAGTGACCATTGACCCAGCATGCCTGTGTGGCAAAACATACTGGAGAGCCCAGCGGGACGTTCTGTGACTCCATAGAAAGACTGTATAATATTTCAGGCATCCATGTTAATTACTGGCTTGGTGACATTTAGTTATAGTCCTTGCCACCAGTTTAGGGTGTCTGTACTTTTTTGACAATCTGTCCTGGGACTGGCACTCAGTCTTGAATCACTCCCCACAGCATGACAACTACTACTGAGTCCTCGTATGTGACTGTGAGAGGAGCATTGCACACCACTGAGACATGACTGAAGGGAGGGCAGTTCCCTTAGTTTTTGTTCCTCACCACTAAACACACAAAGCGTTGCTGTAAAGGTAGTGTACTCTCAGCCACATAGGTGAGAAAAAAACTGTAATAGATAATCTACAGTATAGACATCAATAGGACTGTACAGAGTGTAAAGAAGGTCAGAATATAGTCCGCATGCTATGAAGCTCATATTATCTATAAAAACCTGTCTTTCTAACACTGTAACTGTCTTAACCCTGTTAAATTGAAGGATTGACTTTAGTTCCTGACAGGTGAAAGATTTATGGCTAGAAATGTGAAGGATGGTGACCCCTTTCATCAGCAGCCCACATGCCTACTGTGTGAGAAGCTGTGATTCAACAAGGTCATATTCATTACCTACACCCTCGCTCAGAGACACATATGACAACTGCGCTTCATCCTTCAGTGAGGAGGGCTGTAGGCCAGGCTGCTAAGACAGCAGGGGTAATCCACACAACTCATTTTATTCCCCTTCCCCAAAGAAAATTAACAATTTCACTTGTGATCCTAAATCCGATTCTAACCTAGGTGTCTAGATGGCAAAGGCAATTGCTTTAATCCATTAAGCTACTTTAGCTCCCTGTCTTTATCAGAAACTTGCAGACAGGAAGTGTCACTGGGAACTTGATGGACTTAAATACTTAGTGCAATCAAAGTTTGCTGTGTATAAATTACATTTTCTTGGTAGTTTGTTTAAAAGGGAAAAAGCGAAAAACTGATCCTTATCACAGGCCTGGACGCTTTGGATACAGTGGTGACCATGATAAACAAACCATGGCAGTGAGGGATTTGAGAAGAGTTTGGTGACAGAAGTGGCTTGTTTGTTATTATTAATTTGGAAGTGGCTGCAGCCTGACAGACAAGCCATTTTTAAGGGGGACGCTCACCCTGCAAGAAAAAACAACAGAACCTGTTAAATCAGTGACACTATGAGTAGACATTTGTGTGACATGTTTATTTCTTAGTTTCGCCCTATTATTTGCTAAACTGCATTAGGTTTTCAACATCTTTATGCTGAATCTGGCTGTCACAGAACTGTAATTCAGTGTATACACAGGAATCAGTCTTTGATGACAGAAGCAGAGAGATGCCTAATGACAGCTTTTATGGCCTGAGGCGTTTTAAATCCCCCAAAGCTGTTGTTATGTTTAGATTCTGATTGTGGAGACGCTAAATCCCACATTCAGAACCGCCTATCTCAAAATGGGAGGAGACAGCCATACTTAGAAGCCCCCTTGCACTTACACTGAGCTTTCTTGAGTTACCCCAGTTCAAGATTTTAGAACGTCCAAGGTTTGATTTCACTCTCCTCCGAGGAAACTCATTCAGGATCCAAACATTTTGAAAAGGAGTTTAACTTGGGATTGGAAACGTGATCAGGTCTCTGTGTTCATGCCCAAGAGCTGACAGTGAGAAAGCAGAGATACCTTTGCATGGAAAGGTCTACTGGTGGCAACATGCTTTTGGACAGCTTTTAGAAAAATTGCCCTCTTAATACCTTCATGCAGTGTAACTTCCCAGCCCTTGCTGATTAGTAGGGTGGATAGAAACTGATAATTTAAAAAAACCAGATGTTATTTAAAAAAAAAAAAGAGTAAGTCTGTTTTGTTAAGTTAAATTAAATTCAGGTGTATTTACCAAAAAAATCTGTTCGAAATTGAATTTGAAATTCACAACCTATGTTACAGCTCTATGACCCTGCCTGAATCGTGGATAATCTTCACATAATTTAAGCTGAGTTGCAAAGAAGGAATGGAAAATCATGGAAGAGTAACAATGGATGTTCATTAATTGGGAAAAGCCAGAGCAAATCTATTTCTTTAAAACAAAATTGCTGAAACAATACAAACACTCAACTATTATGCTGTGCATGTGATTTTTTTTTTTTTTTTTAGCCAGACAATTTGGAGCAACTTCAGGGCCCTAACTAGAGCAGGGTGAGTGGTACAGCTGCCCAGTCTCAAAGCTGTGGAAGGTGAAGGGAGGAAAAATAGTAGGAGGTATGATATTTTGCCACCTTTTTTTCTCCACTGCTGCTGGTAGTGGTGTTGCCTTCAGAGCTGGGTGCCTGGCCAGTAGCTTCCACCCTCCAGTTGCCCAGTCCTGAAGGCAGCACCCTAACAGCAGCAGTGGAGAAGTAAGGATGGCAACAGAATACCACTTTACTTCTATGGTGCTGCTTGCAGTGGCTCTGCCATCTGAGCTGGGTGCCTGGCTAGCAGCTGTTGCTCTCCTGTGACAACGCTGAAGGCTGTGCAGCTGCCAGCAGCAGATGGAGCAGTAAGGGTGACAATACTATGTCCATGGGAGGGCTCTACCCTCTACTGTTGTTTTACCCTCATCCCTCCTCGTTAGGGATGTTAAAATGGCTATCTGGTTAAATGCTAGTGCTGAACCAGTTAACCGTTTTAACGTAGGGCCTGCCACCCAACCTGCCACCCAGGCCCACCACGGCTATGCCCATGAGGTCCCTGCTGAGGCCATGGTGTTGCACCATGGCCCAGGGTCCCACCTTTCAGCCTGCCAGCCCCTCCATTGCTGGGGCTGCTCCAGCCTGGCATGGCTAGCTGCTGCCAGAGTTCACCAGCAAGGGCCAGTTAACCAGTAAACATGCCAGTAAGCCTCATGCTTACTAGTATGCTTATTGGTTAACCATTTAACATTCCTACACCCTGGTGAAAGCCCCCTTAAAACTCTCCAAGATCATTTAATGTAGTAATGGGGAAAATGTGCCTGTTGCAAACTTCCAAGTGTATGAAAAATTTTGGACTGTGACAAGTAAGCTAATTGAAAACAATATTAAAAGCCTAATAATTGTGGAATCCATAATTTCTTCAATATTACAAAGAAGGTAGGACCTTAATAGCAAATGTATATGTTTACTACCAAGTTTTAAAGAAAATCAGACCACTAAACTGGTGGAAGTCACTGTCTGGGAATTTGGAAGTAGAATATGTTAAAATGTTAATCCAGTTTATGTTAGCAGCAATGTCTTCTGCAGGTGCAGAGAGAATATTTTTTCTCATTTTATTTTCTCATTTGCTATTTTTGCTCTAGTCCAGGGGCAGGAAACTTGCAGCCCAAGCCACCGCTTCCCACAACACCCATTGGCCAGGAATGTTGAACCATGTCAACTGGGAGCTGCAGGGCTCTGTGCCCACGGACAAGCAGTAAACAAACCATCTTGCAGCCTGCCAGCAGCTAACTCTGATGAACTGCATGCAGCCCATGGGGCGGAGGTTCCCCACCCCTGCTCTAATAGCCAGTTCAATAACTAGTTCATTCAAAGCTAAGAAGCAAATTGGAAGTTGAAAAAGTTTTCCTCTTCCAATCTATGAATAAAGGCTAGGTGTAAGAGGATGAGATCTACTAGGTCTAAAATCTTGAAGGACATGGTGCCATCAAGTCCATTCATTTACTAGAGATAATACATTCTTTCAGTAATAATCAGTTAATTTAAAATGCAAAACATGTTTTGATATACATATTTGATATTCAGCATATTTAACATAGCTTTACTTATTAAAAATGCTGGGTTTGTGCATTTTAATTGTATTGATTTTTTTATCCAGATGGAGCTTCATATAAGCCACAAGTAAAAAAAATTAATAAATTAGTAAAAAATTAAACTCTATAATTGCTTAAATAAATGTGTATTGCTATAGTGTATCCTTCTGGTTAGCATAAAGCAGCCCCAAATTTAGTGTAAAAGTTATTTAGTTACAAATAAACATGTTTCAATGGTTTCTAACCACTGCAAATTCTTTAAAAATAATTATAATATATATATATATATGCAAAATACAAGTAAAATCGATTATGTAAATCAAAGTTTCCTGTTTGCTGATAGAAAGCATGATTAAAATTGGAGACTTTCATTGCTTTAATTTAAATCACACCACATTGATAATTAGTAAGAAAGCAGCAGATACCCTTCTGAAGCTTTTGAACACAAGAAGTCAGGGTCTAAGAAGAAAAAGAGGGTGTTTTTTTAATTGAGTAAATAATTTGAACCAGAGCTGTTGCTAAATGTCTGCACTGATTTCCTGCAACAGTAGTTGAATCTTGAAAAATTTGGCTCAGATTTTCTAAAGCCATAACCATCCTATCCAAGCTATGTAACCCAGCTTGACAGAAAAATCTAAAATGCTTCATTACCTTTCATGAGATTATTAAAACCAGTTCACTAATGGATTTTCAGAGATAGAAGCCACTGCAAGAGGCACTAAATCAGCAAAGGGTGTTGAATCTGAATAAACCATCCTCTTTTCAAGCTTTTAAAGTCCCAAATAGAAACACAGGAAGTGCTCTTGTGCTGGCTTAAATAATCCACACAGTAGCATATCCATCTATTTCCCTTCCAATCTCTGTTCATAATAAGGGAAGATGATATTTCAGATTTAGCTTTGTTTGTGTGCAATTAAACCAGTCCCTTCATATAGCCTTTTTTAAACAATGACTTAACAGCTGTCACATTTTTGTAGTATCCTCATAGTTCTAAAGAAATCCATCATTACTAAAGGAGACCTGCAAAGGGTTATTAAGAAACTGATTTGTGCTCTTTTTTTATTCCCGTATAAAGTGCCTAATTTTTTTTTATTTTTTCTAAAAAAATTCCCGTTTGTTTTTTCAGTTAGGAATACAGAATCATAGCATACTAGAACTGGAAGGAATCTCGAGAGGTCATCAAGTCCAGTCCCCTGTCCTCACGGTAAGACCAAGTACTATCTAGATCAGGGCTACTCAACACGTGACACACGGCCTTGTTTGTTTGTGGCCCGCGTTGCGGTTTGGGTTTATGCGAGGCTCAACACATGGCTCGTGGGTGGGATCCTTTGAACATGTCCTCCACTGGGAACACACTCCATAATGGCGAGTCAATATAATGGTTTTCTATTGATACGCGTTTTAGTAGCTAAATTCCTGGATTGTCATTGCTCATTAAAGGTGCTGTCATATGGGTGGAAATCAGGTAAACATTGCATTTTATTAATATCAGCAGAACTGACTTAAATGGGGCCTGCATGTTGTGTAGTCTTGCTTTAATCTTTGTATTCATGCCCATCAGTGTGAAGAAGCTATTTGCATATATAATTGCATGTACATACAACCCCACTTAAGTTGCGGCTCTAGGCATGTGATGTGACTATCATTGTGGCCCCTGGAGCCTCCAAAGTTGAGTAGCTTTGAACTAGATCATCCCTGATAGATGTTTATCTAACCTGCTCTTAAATATCTCCAATGATGGAGATTCCACAACCTCCCTAGGCAATTTATTCCAGTATTTAACCACCCTATCAGGAAATTTTTCCTAATGTCCAACCTAAATCTCCTTTGCTGCAATTTAGGCGCATTGCTTCTTATCCTGTCATCAGAGGTCAAGGGGAACAATTTTTCTCCCTCCTCCTTGTAACACCCTTTCAGGGACTTGAAAACGTCTATCATGTCCCCTATCAGTCTTCTCTTTTCCAAGCTGAACAAACCCAATTCTTTCAGTTTTCCCTCACAGGTCATGTTTTCTAGACCTTTAATCATTTTTGTTGCTTTTCTCTGGACCCTCTCCAATTTCTCCACATCTTTCTTGAAATGTGGTGCCCAGAACCGGACACAATACTCCAATTAAGCCCTAATCAATGCAAATAGAGCAGAAGAATGACTTTTTGTGTCTTGCTCACAGCACTCCTGTTAATGCATCCCAGAATCATGCTTGCTTTTTTTGCAAGTGCCGCACTGTTGACTCATATTTAGGAGCATTAAATCTGTTCTTCTCTAGTTTTGCTGGAAGACATTTGGGTGATGTCAGGGTTTGTTTCCTAAAGGGAGTTTTGAGGGTGTCCAAAACATAACAAAAGTTCTCTGTATTCAAAGCAGTGGTCAAGCACTGAAGTTGAGTAAGTGTTAGTATAACCCACATACCTACTGGGCATGGGTCACTGTCCCATGCAGTGGCACTTAGACCACTTACAAAGAGACAGACTTAGCTTACCCTCTGGCCTTAGCTCAAATCCAGCTGTCTTTTAGCTTAAACTGTAGAGGCTCATGCACTAAGCTCCAGAGGTTCCAGGTTTGGTTCTGCCTGTCAGTGTTACATTAGCAAAACCAGTTTTAAAGTAAAAATAAATTATACACATTTTAGATAGTTTAACAAAACATTCCATCCTGCCACATTGCTCAACTTTCACTCTCTTGGGTCTTATGATGTCACCAGTTTATGAGCTAAGCCTGGACCTGCAGTCCAAATGTAAACAGCAGCCAGGAAATAGTTGTTTAATTTTTTAAAACCAGCCTTTCTTTACAAGCCGTAACAGAACAATAGCAAGGAAACAAGCTCATTTCCACTTATTACCGTCTCTTTGCAAGTTCTCTTTAAGTTTGGAATTTTGTCAGTGCTATTGTGGATTCTAGGATTTAGCAACACCCTGTGATATATTGTGGGCTGTTTGCATGTGGGTGCATAGGTGGGTGGGTGTGATGTGCTCATTGAATAAATCTCTGTACAAGCTGGGTAGCATGAGGTTACTAGAGAAAAGAAACTCAGGGATAACAGTACAAAGTCATAGAGGGCCTGAGCCACAGACTGTCAAGCAAAGCATTACCCTGGGAATATTATACTGGAGAGGAAGGTTTATACTGGAGTTCATAAAGATAGCGTGGGTACTAGAAAACACACCAGCTCATTTCCCAGAAGACGGGGAAACAACCACAGTTTAGTACTTCTTGGCAGTCTGAGCTGAGAGACAGAGGAACTGAGACTCAGATGTTGTTCCTTTACTACAGGATTGAGGTGCCTCTGGAGGAGAGTTTGTAGACCCTGTTGTGCCTCTGCTCTAGCTCTCCTATCCTGTGGACTGAGGACTTCAGTCTCCAGGACAGTTGATCTTCCTCCTTTCACTGGCCAGCGTGGCCATCTGCCAGTCCAGAAGGAAGAAACTCAACAAACTCAGGTGGGGCCATTTGACTGAGACTTATTTCCTTCCACTCTTATATGCTTTGGGCAAAGTCCCCTGAGTCCCTAGATTCCTTTGTGAAGTACTGGACTTTGTGTGGGTTTCTGTGCTCAGTGTCCCCTTCTGGTTTCTGGTTTCAATAGTCTGACCTGCTTTCCCATGCCTTTGTGTGTTCTTGTTTCCTGTCGCTAGTTATTTCTGTTCTTTCATAGCCTTCCCCTTCCCTACTGCTTTTGTTGAGGGATGGCTTCTTATGTTCCTTTGCCCCCTGATTCCTTGGACTCATTCTCAAAGCCATGGGTAGTTTCTGGGCTTCTCCACTTAATGAGCATGAGCGTGGCATTCACAGACGGGACTGAAAAAGAAAGAGAAAACACGACTTTTGTTTAGAACACTTTTCTTTTATGTGCCTCAGAATTTGCTGTGAGAGCACTGTAGGCCTGAGGCCTGCACCACCTGGCCTATGCACTGCAGAAAAACACTACCCTCTGATGAAGCATTGCACCCAATGGACTGATGGAGTCTACTCAGTTATGTAGACTCCTAGGTCCAAAAATGGTTAAATAATTTGTCAAATGGTGCTGCTGCTGCTATTGCCTCCCCCCCCCCCAACAAATAAACGTGAGCTGATTTAGGCTGCTTTGTCATAATCTAGCTTCTGCTCCAAGACCCAGGCTGCTGCTAAGTCACACGTAAAGATAATGACCTCATGATTAAAAACGAAGCACAAATTGAAGGCCCCCTTGAAAATGTTGGAAACAGATGTTCAGAAGACTCAGGCCTCTCTCCATTAATTTCAGAATGTAAATGCCTCTTAATTCCTCTTTTTATTGCACCGCTCATGTTCAATGTCAGAGAAAACGATCCTGCAGGGACACCCACCAGATCAAATCCAAAGGTCACTGAAAAATGTGGGAACTTACAAAACAACAGGAGAGTAGAAGAGTGGTGCTTTAAGCAGCAAGTTTCAGTTATGAAGCGTCATGTTATGTCGAACAGCTGCTGAAATTGGAAATAGGTAGATATTGGGGGAGGGGAGCGGTTTGCAATGCTGACTTCACACCAGGAGCTGTAAAGAAAAATGAGGTGGAAGAAGGCAATACACACAAAGTGATTTAACTCTGGAAGTTACCTAACTCCTAGGCAAATAACCGCTGGAAACTGGTTAATGAGAAGGGGCAGATGGGAGTGTTTTGATATCTAGGGAAGAGATTAAAGAGTATCCATTCTGCCATGGTTTCGCCTCTTCCAATTCTTTCTCTCTTTCTCCTCCTTCAGTCTACTTACCCCATTCACATCCAAGAAAATAAGGTGATAAGAAACAGCCAGCATGGATTTGTAAAGAACAAATCATGTCAAACCAATCTGATAGCTTTCTTCGATAGGATAACAAGTCTTGTGGATAAGGGAGAAGTGTGGTATACTTAGACTTTAGTAAGGCATTTGATACGGTCTCGCATGATGTTCTTTTCAATAAACTAGGCAAATACAACTTGTCTGGGGCTACTATAAGGTGGGTGCATAATTGGCTGGATAATAACTATTCTCTGAGAATAGTTAATGGTTCACAGTCATGCTGGAAGGGCATAACTAGTGGGTTTCTGCAGGAATCTGTTCTGGGACCATTTCTGTTCAATATCTTCATCAACGATTTAGATGATGGCATAGAGAATATGCTTATTAAGTTTGCAGATGATACCAAGCTGGGAGGGGTTTCAGTTGCTTTGGAGGATAGGGTCATAATTCAAACTGATCTGCACAAACTGGAGAAATGGTCTGAGGTAAATAGGATGAAATGTAATAAGGACAAATGAAAAGTACTCCTCTTAGGAAGGAATAATCCATTTCACACATACAGAATGGGAAGTAACTGTCTAGGAGTACTGCAGAAAGGGATCTAGGGGTCATAGTGGACCACAAGCTAAAATCTGAATCAACATTGTGACATTGTTGCAAAAAAACCCCATGATTCTGGGCTGCATGAACAGGAGTGTTGTGAGCAAGACACGAGAAGTCATTCTTCCGCTCTACTTTGCACTGATTAGGCCCCAATTGGAGCATTGTGTTGAGTTCTGGGTTACACATTTCAAGAAAGATGTGGAGAAATTGGAGACGGTCCAGAGAAGAGCAACAAAAATGAGCATCTTCCCTTCTATCTGTTGTCTTCCAATCCTGTCTCCTCTACCTACCATCATTCAAGCACTCCCCCCTCTCCTACAGGGAAGGTAAGCAAAACCACAGATGTCTGCCTCAGTGACTATATCTGGGAAATGGGATGACTGAGTTGTTTATGGCCTTGTCACTTACCCATTACATAGTCCCTGACTCCCTATGGATCTAACTCTAAATGTAGAGGAAGGCTGCCTCTAGGAGATTCATTGGGCGTTGTCACTGAAGAGAGAAACAATATGACCAGCCTAGTGGATAGTGGGTCTTGGAGACACACACACACACACACACACACACACAAGCGCATCCGAATGCTCCCACTTTCACCGGTTCACCTGGCCAATGACTATTTCAGAAAGCCAGAAGCAGCAGCAAAAATGAGTTCATAAGACACAGTAAATGCAATGGTTCCCCAACTCTATGGCAGAGAGGAACTCATAGGAAGTGGCCCACTGTGCAATACATACCACCGGCATCTCTTCTGAGGATGATATTATAGCTGTATTTACCATGCAAAGATTTAAGTTGTGAATCATATTTGTAAGCAAACGGATGTCCATCTACATGTGGTCAGTGTAACGGTGCCTTTGTGGGTCACACTGAGAATCTTCAGAAATTTTTCCTGAATTTGGTAATCAGGCAGACAACAAAAGTAAAAGTGTTTCACTAAACAAGAAGCCATTAAACCAATTTCCTGAGGTATTTCAGTCCTTGCACCACCTCCAAAACCACTGGATTTAAAGAGTACTGTTTTTTAAACCATAGTCATCAAGTAAAAAGTTCTTCTGATTCCAAAAGACCAGCCACACACTAGATCAGCATATAATCAGATCTTAACTAAAAATCATGTTGTAGCCAATTCTTTCTTTTGAAAGAAAAAAAGAACCAACCAACCAACCATGGGCAAGTCACATCTCCATGTTTAATTTTGCTTAGTCATAGCAATGGCCACTGCCTATTCATCAGCTGGAATGTCTACAAGAAAGTCCATTCAGTGTAGGTGGGCTTTTTCCATGGGCCATTGTGAATTAAGTGTCTCTTCATGAACAATTTATTTTGACTAGTAGCCTTCAAGATGTGCTGACTAACTATCTGTGAGTGTTACCTGAGGAGCAAATATTTGAAATACAGGTCTAGAGATAATACTCATAACTTCAAATATAAAAATGACACATGCATGCAAATATCATACTCAGAACCAGCAAGTCATATCCTTTCTGTAGATACCTCTCTTGCCACATTTTGTACAAGTTTTGATGTAAGTAGGGAACAGTGATTGCAACAATGATCCGTATGGTCATATTTTAATCAGATAAGGTCTCAGTCAATAAGCAGTACAGACTAGTGGAAATGAAAATAAGGTAGGGCAAGCACTTACACTGTAAACAATTCTTTCTGTAAGGTGACAGATGAGTAGAATCTCCTTCCATGTTCTGTTAATATCAAGAGCTTCACTTAATAAACGAAGATAACATGTCTATTTACTTACTCCTTTAACTGTGCATATACCTTGTAAGTCAAATATATATTTAAAGATAGTGTGATCCTACTTCCTTTTCGAGGACTTTTATATGAATTGGTATTACCAGCCTTTTCTATTTACCATCTCTATGTATATTTTCTTAGACTCTTCTCTATGGTGGAAGCTTGCCAGTTTGAGATCTACAAGGCCAGAAGAAGTCGTAGGTCAGAATATGTCCATCTGGTTCAGTATTAATTAGTTGTAACAACATGTCAAGTCGATGTGCTGCTTGTACACATAAGATTAGCTTCAGTTAGTACATTAAAAGGTCAATAGGAAGAAGAGAGTACATGAGAGATGTGAAAAATAACATTGCTGAACTGTGGATACTCACGAGGGATTGTCTCCAGAGAATTCCAGTTTCTTTCCCTAAATTAGCTGCATGTTCCTTCCATACAGTTACTATTAATCATGAGACTGTCAGTATAAAGGCACAGGAATATGTTATGTTAGCCAATGACTTTCCAATTAATTCCAACGCTCCTGCCGACAGAATACAAATCCTTTATCCACAGAGATATTATTTCTGGGAGCCATCTAAGTACTGCTCCTTAAAAGGACAAGAAGTGTTCTGGAACTCTGCAAGCATTACTGATATTACTAAATGATAAAATTCAGGGTAGACAAGAATCTATTCAGAAATATGCAGTTGTCCCTTAGGACTAACAAAGTGCCTTAATAATTCAAGGGAGATGTCCAAGGTATGGTTAACTTTGGTTAGGTATATTGATCATTTGATGTCAGTAATGAATTGAGGCAATATTTAGAGGTCTCCAAGGAATAGGCTAATTGAGAAGGTATTGTTATGCTATTCCAATGTGATGCATTAGTGACTATTAAACTTCTGTTTAATGAATAAATAGCAGGTGTAGGAGCCACCTCCAGCCTATGCAAAGAAAATAGCTAAGGCTAGAACATTTTTTAAATTTTTTTCCACACGGATAATATGGGCAAAAAGCCACTGAAGAGTGGGTGGTCCTTAATGTGATGATGTCCTACTTTGATGAGTACATCACTTTTATCGATGCTGTTCAGAGTTATGTGTGTATAGAGGAAAGAATATAAAGCAGTTTGAGTGGCGAAGTCTAGTTACAATGGAGTCAACTAAACAAGATTTCAGCCTTTTCTATAAATGGTTCATGCTTTTGTAGAATAAATTTAAACCTCAGCCCTGCAAGATTTTAAAGAATGTAGAAACCTACCTCAGGGAACACAGATTTGCAGACGTGTTAGTCTGTATTTTTAACTGAAAAAAACTGTTTCAACTCTAATTGTAGTTTGCAAATCCATAACTGAGCTGATTTTACATGATATAAATTATTTACATAGATGAGGAACATATATATTAAAGATAATGAAAACCATTCATACATTGATTTTGATTTGATACTTTAAATGTTACTAAACTAGAGATTTGAAAAGACCTAACTCAGTATTGTGGACTAGCAGTGTGTAATAGTACTAAATCATGCCAGCTTTGAATTATGAGCACACACTATTCAAGAACAGCAAATTATTTCCTTCCAGACTTTCATTTTATGGATTCTGCTCCGCCTCTTCCCCAAGATGTATAACGTCTGTAAATAGGAGTTAAAGACAAAGACATTAGGTAAGTTTCACCACACACTGCATCTTAAATGTTTGAAAAGAAGGGTTTATAATGCAAATACCCACATCCTGCTTAGTCCTGATACCTTCCCATTAAAAAAAGTAAGAAAAAAACAGAACAGCCCGGTCACTCCAAGCATCAAAATGTGTCAGTATGATGTTCATTCCATTTACTAATATGAACTAATTTTTTTTAGGCTAAATGAATGACATTAGCACTGGCTTCAGTTGCTACTTTCCTCCCCATTGTGGCCTGCTTGCTACAGATAAGTGTGACAATTTAATTTATGCTGCAACAGAAGGGACTGATGAAAAAAATAGTAAATCTAAATAAGGATTTTAATATAGCTTTCTTTCTGAAGGAGCTGGCAAAAGACCTTTATTGAACATAAAGGGCCACTGAATCTTATCAAGTTATTAATGACATTATTAGCCTTTTTAATTTTAAATGACTAAAATAGCCTCTTAGTTGGATGGCTAACTTTAATACCATGTTGATTTAAGATTTTTGACTCAGGGGACCAGCATTCTATACTAACAAGCCGATCCAACAAGGAACTCGTTTAACATTCTTATTAGCTAAATACAAAGATTAATTAAGCTATAATCTCTTCAAAACGGCTCCTCATCAATGGTTAATAACAGGTTTGTTAGTTAACTTCCTAAAGCAAGATCCACAGTTGTGAATATTCTAGCAAGCTGGTTAATTGTTTTAATGATTTTTGCAGCTTTTATTGCCGCTTTAAATTGTACTTCACAATTTGTAACAGGAGTAATGTTCATAAATAATTATCCACAAGATGCTGTTATGGCCGCACAGATGGAAAAAGTCAGTCATCAAACTAGAGGGGTTCTGAAATTCATTTAAAATGAAGGCCACCATTTTCAGCAAGTAGTTCTTTTAAATGTATTTTTAAAAATGTATCTAAGATTTGTGGGTTTAAGATTTTGATTTAAAAATTCTTTATTTTTGCTCTCTCTCTCATAATGTCTCATCATTTCCTTTTAACCTACACTCCAGAAAGGATAAATGCCTCCACTCTCAAGGAAACAAAAGCCACCACCACAGCAGAAGTGAAGGCTGGGGCAGGTGAGAAACGTGTAAGAGCTTAAAAAAAAAAAGACTGAAAGCTGTATTAAAAGTACTATTGTAAAGGCTGGTAGTGCCCTGGCTAGATGCAGATGTTCCCCATGCAACTGATTTCAACAGCTACATGTTCCTTGGAAAGATTTGTGGTTGAGGAAAAAAAAGAGAAATACAACCACCTATTAAGGATTCTGCTGACTTCTCAAAGGCTTTTTCACAAGGTACTGCCAGACACAGACAGTTTCAAGAATGCAGTGAAGTCTGTAGATCAGGGGTTCTCAAACTGTAGGTCAGGACCCCAAAGTGGGTCACTCTAGGCCAAGCCAAAGACAGAGCCCCATCGCCAGGGGTTGAAGCCAAAGTGAGGCTCAGCCTTTGGCTTCTGCTGTGAGAGGCAAGGTCAGATAAAGGAAAGGCTCCCTGCCTGGGTCTGAAATCCTTGGGCTTCAATTTTGTCCCTCCTCCCTCTGCCCCTCCCTTTCTGGTGTGGTGGGGTCAGGCAGGCTCAAACTTCAGTCCCCTTTCTTGGGGTTGTGTAGTAATTTTTGTTGTCAGAAGGCATCATGGTGCAATGAAGTTTGAGAACTGCTGCTGTAGATCATGAGCAGGCAAATACCAGCCCACAGGCCAGATCCAGTCCACCAAGGTTAGCTCCTGGCAGGCCCCACTACATATATTTACCTGCACCGCCTCAGGTACTGGCGATCATAGATCCTGTTGGCTGCAGATCACCATTCCACTGAACAAGGGAGGCATCCCCCAATGAGAAAGGGCCACCATCTCAAGCAAAAGGGGTTAGTTACATTTCCTGTTGTTAACCGTAGCAAAGAGCTCTCTTTCTGGAAATCCCTAGGCCATAAAGATCCGACTGAGACTCCAAGAATCTAAGCACAGTTGTTGGAGGTCATTCACTATCCTGTTTTTGTCCCCCTGGAAAGAGAACTGTTGAGATTAGGATGCAATTGGCTATGCACCCGTTCCAGTGCTTTATCACTTCAGTAGAAAGGGAAGGAGATCGGACCCCTTCTTGTCGATTGATACAACACATGCAAGGCTACGTTGTCTGTCAAGATCTTTATGGTCCTGTCACAGATTAAAGACAGGCAATGGATACAGGCATCCCTGTCTGCCCTCAGCGTGAGGAGTCTGATGTGTAGTCATGCCTCTTGGCCAGACCATTAGCTTGGAGTGGCCAAGATCCCTACCTGTGCCCCTCACCTCCCAGTTCATCAGGGTTGCATCTGTTGTGATGGTGAGGGAAGGAGGAAGTTGAACAAATGAAATCCCCATGCAGACATTATTTGGATCTTTCCACCTAGGAAGCCAGGGTAGATAAAGAGGATACTCTACAAATGAACAGTTCATCTTCACCAGAAGGGGTGGTTAGACCTCCCTCAGCTGATGACTCCAAGCACTTCTGTTACCCCAGAGTCTCAGTAACAAGCAGAATTGTTTGAATTAATTTAGAATTTAGGATAAGGGATCTGACTGATGATGTTAAATGCTCTAGTTACCAGCAGGGAGGCCCCTGACACCGTATCTGATCACTGGTGATTTCTCCCCAAAAGAAACACGCTTGGAGTCCAGATTAAAGTTCACTAATATATTGTAAGAATTTAAATTGACATGTGCATGAACAAGAACAAGAACCACCAACAAATCCAACCCCCACCCCAAAACAGAAGAGAAGAAAGACAGAAAGATCCACAATACAGGTAAGGTATTTATACGTTACAAAAGTCTCTGTGTCGCCGATGGTGGTACTGGTGCTTGCGACCTTCTACCTTTGGGCTCAGGTTAGCCCTCAGGGAGGAACTGCAAGTGATCCCTCGCAGATGGATCAATTGCCCTTGGTGGAATCCTAGGCTGTTGCCACAGGAGCCAAGGCAGATGATGAATGGTGGCACAGTTCTGGTATGATTCTCGTTGGGCCTTCACCACAACGGAGTGTTTCAGGGATGATGACAATGTTATGGTCCAAGGTGGGTAGAGATCAGCCTTGGTGTATCCCAAATCACCACTGCTGAGCCTTCGCCACAGCGTGGTGTGGGAACCCACTGCAGTTGTGAATGATCCCTGTGCCTTTTCCCTCTGTGGCGCTGTCAGGCTGGAACGCTACTCTTGAAGGGTCACCGTCATTGGATCCTGATCCTTTGATACAGGGAAGTGGGCCCTTAATGGCATAGACACTCCCTCTCTGACACACGCTGTCCTCACGGACACAGACGGAACACTGACCACACCCTCCCTTGGGGTGCTGTGGTTTTGTAGAACCTTTGGCGGGAAAACTTGTGTAGGCTGGTGTGTACAATTTCGGGCTGGGTACAAAGGATCTGCATGCCTGGTGCAAGCCTCTTCATGCCTTGTGCACATCTTTTGCATGCCATGTGCATAAGTTGGTAATGAGCGCTAAGACTTCTGGTGGGAAACAAGTCCAGATCTTTCCACAGAGTTCTGATGGTAATCTCCATTTTGTTTTCCAGTCACTGATGACAATCACCATTTTAAGTGTGCACCTTACCCAAATTCTGTACACAACAATTGCCCAAAACAACATTATGAACAGAGCAATATTATAACAGAGTCCCTCTAACACTTCCAGGAGCTGATGAAATGATCATGGTTTCTTTACAGAATTCCATGGAGAAGGTCAGAGAGCTGCAGCATAAGCGGCCAGCTATCCTTCAGCAGACCCACTTCATGGTGATTGTTCTGCTTTTCAATGAGGCTCTGTTGGATGCTGCCAAATCTCTCTGGCAGAGCCCCTGTGATGATACCAGCAGTGTGTAATTGAGCCACAAGAAAATATTGCATTCCAGCTAAGGATTCTGAATTTTTGTTCACCCACCCAGAACCAAACCCCCTGCTTGTGGAGCCAATAAACAGTCCTGGCTGACAACGCCATGCAAAACCCACATTGTATGAAAGGGAACAAAAACAGCTAGAGCTATTTCAGCAGAAAGGCTTACTCCTTCCCAGCTCTTCAGCTCAGGATTGTGACGTATCCAGTTCACATTGCAAAGTTCAACAGCTCCATTTAGGCCAAATTCACCACCTTTATTAAGCATCTCCAAGTTGAACAACACGAACTGTTTCAGGCTATTAACAATAAGGGCAGATTGTGAGCTAGAATGTTACTAAGGGTCTTGTTAAATGTGACCAACACTGCTGCTCAATCCATTTGTATGGCACTAGTCATGTGGAAGGTGTCCTGGCTCCAGCTGTCTGGATTCCCAAGAGAGGTCCAAAACACAGGTGAGACCCCTTTTTAATAAAGCAAACCCACTGTTCGTTTGCTTCTTCAGGGAAGGATGCCCGAGAGACTCTAAATATACTCAAACAAATCTGTGATTTGTCCCTCAAGATATGTTTCTTTTTTGAAGTTCTCGCAATCCTTCATTTGCCTCAGGGTCAGATGGTAAGGGATGACCCATTCTGAATTACACAACACTTAATTTGTATTTGAACAAACAGATAAACATTTTTTGACTGAGGCCATGTTTTCATTTGCCACGTTGGAGATCGATCTTCTGGCATTCATTTTAGTGGGTGTAGTTTAGGGCTGTGAAAGGTTAACTGGTAAGCCTCACATTTAATAGGTGATGCGTTCTGGTTAACCTGTGGGGGGGCTACAGCAACTCTCCCCCCGCCACACCATGGGCAGGGGGTTCTCCAGTCCTGTGGTGCTTACTATAGAAGGGGTGGGGGCTACTCCAGCCCACGTGGGCTGGAGCTGCCCCCCCTTAAGTGCTTAACCAGTTAAATGAGAAGTAAATTTCACATTTAACTAATTACATGGGATTTTACATCCCTAGTCTAGTTAAGACCTGCTAAATCGAATGCTATGGGCATCTCCAGTCAGCACTGGTACTCCTTGTAGTTGCAAGGAGTAAGAGAAGCCAGCGGGAACATCTGTTCCCGTCAGCCTCCCTCTATGAAAAAAGCGCCAAGTTCAGCTTAAGGTAAGTTGACACCAGCTACGTATTTTACTTAGTGTAGACTAGGTGTAGACCTGGCCTGATGGAAAGCCAGTGTGTTTCACCTGTGTTGCTGACACGTCCCTAGACACAGATTTTAAGATCATGTTCTCAGTCCTTACTGACCTGCTTACACAGTATCTGCATGTGCATTTCATACTGATATGGATTACGGGCTTTTATCAGAGAACTTGTCTGATAGTCTTTTGGTGAGTTTGAATGGAAGTACCGAACTCAGGAGGTTCTTCTGCACACCTTGCCAGGTTCTTCTGCACACCTTGAAGGTTCTTCTATGCCCCTTGCCAGCTGGCACCAAGGGGTTCGCAGATCACAGGTGTTCTGGTGGTGTAGACTCCGTTTAAAGAGTCCTAGAAACTATCTGACCCTCTCTCGCCCAGGTTTTAAAGCCAAAGCTAATTATACTCAATTTAGGGTCTAAACTGCTCAGTGCCCACTAGAGCTGAAATCATTAATGAGCAGGAGGAGGTGGCTCTGCTTTAGAACTGGTGGGTGGGCAATGGTGCCGTGAAGAACAGAACAGAGGCTCAGTGGTGTAGCGAGGGAGGGCAGTTGCCCCTGGGCACCACGCTAGGGGGCACCAATTTCGTCCCCCTTCGCTCCCCGTCATCCCTCAGCTCGCCTGCTCCTCCTCCACCCCCTGCCATCGGCTGGAGCCTCCTCTTCACCCCCAGCCCGACCCTCCTCCATCTCTGCAAGTGAGTTAGTGCATGTGGGGGCCCAGCCCCAAACTGGAAGGGGTGGGGGAAGACACGGTAAAAGCTCTCCACCCTCCTCCCAGGGTTGGGCTCAGCCATGCATTGGTGGCAGGGAGCAAATTTTGTCTTTGCCCCTGGGCACATAACACCCTTGCTACACCTCTGCAGAGGCTGCAGCAACAGTGAGTTTCCCCAGTGAAATCACTAAGGCCTAGTCAGGCTGTTGATCTAAGTTACGCAACTTCAGCCATGTGAATAACTCAGCTGAAGTCGAGGTACTTAGCTCTACTTACTGTGGTATTGTCATTGCATTAAGCCAATAGCTGACGCTCTCCCGTCAATGCCCCTTACTCGTTCTGGTGGAGTATCGGAGTAGACGGGAGAGCACTCGGTGGTCAATTTGTCATGGCTGATAAATTGACCCCCCCCCCCCCCCCCGTTGGATCGATTGCGGCCCGTCAATCCTGCAGGTAGTGAGGACGTGCCCTGAGGAGGGCAGACAGGTGATGGAACTGCAGAACAGGCATTGCAGCCAGAGCCAAAGGCAATAGCAAGCAGCAGCAGCCACAGCAGTAAGCGATGTCAAAGGTGGCAGCGACAAAGGCAAGCAGTAGAGGCTTTGTTTGACACCCTGCCTCTCTTCAGGACTGGGAGGTGCATGCACCTGTACCTTTAGGGTTGCCAGATGGTCTCTCCCAAAAAATACCGAACACACGGGCTAAAAAATTTGTCAGGCAAAAAAAAAAACCTGCCACAAACACACGAAATGTTTAATACTTACCGTTATTATAAACAATCTTCATCCTACACCGTCTCTATGTAAAGAGGTTTAAAAGTAATTGTGCAAATGTGCATGCTGTTTTCATTGTTTTCTATTCCTCTAAAGCTAAGGCTATAGAAGAATTTAGAAGAACTCCTTTTTATCCTGCAGCTGAAATGATTGTAGAGAACTCCCAGCGCCGATCGCGCCCCCACTAGGCTTTTGATGCGCCCAGAGCAGCGATCGCGGCCCCGCCTCCCAGCTGAGACGCCCAGGCTGGGAGGCGGGGCCACGATCGACACTGGGAGCCTGTGATTGCGCAGAAGCCTGCTCCTCACGCCGATCGTGGCCCCGCCTTCCAACCGCTCCCCTGCCCACGCCAGGTTTCTGTCCGGTGCGCAGATGGAAAAATCAGAAAATACTGGACATTGCACGTCCAGAAAGAAAGCGCAAATACCAGACTGTCTGGTAGAATACCAGACACCTGGCAACCCTATGTGCATTCTGGGACTTGGCTGACCTGGTGAGTGGTTTGCAGCAGAGGGGAAGAGGAATGGTGCTTTAAAGAGGCATTTGTCCATTGGGCCTTCACACAGCAAGGTGGGAAACAGAAGCAAAGCCCTACTCCCCCGGGTACTATTGAGCAGGTGTTTACTTACAGTTGAATCACTGTTGCAGTATTTTCCCAGCCTAATGCTGTCGCTTTTAATAGATATTCCCATTTGGTATCCTCCGACTCGGTGCTTGTGAGCGGGGAAATGGCACCTCCTAGATGCACCGAGAGATGGTATTCAGCTTTCCCCAGATCATTGGGTGGGGCGCCCAAGCCAATTCTAAGAGGAACCTCTAGATCTTGAACCTGGCCCTTGTTGCTGCCAGTAGCACCTGACAGAAGGGTTACACTAGTAACTATCAGCAGGGGACTAGTATTCAAGATAGCTAGGTTCTCTTCCAAGATGCTCCTGACTCTTGTGCAGGTCACAACCACCATGCAGTTGTCTTCCTGTCTGCAGAATGGGGGCTTCCCACATCAGTAAAACCCTTAGAGAATGCAGAGTGAAAGACATGCTGTAGATGCAAAATGTATTACACGTGGTAGCTGGCATGGTGTTCCTCAATATATAAAGGGTTTTTTTTCAAAAGAGGCTGCTCTATAAAGTTGAAGTACCTAAAGTCTGCCCACCAAATGGCTACATTAGCAACTTGCCAGAAGATATTAGGATGCAGTAAATGTATTTAAAATGTCACAGATTTGCAGTAATCCTTATGTACAATATGAGGGCATAGCCCACAAGGCCTAGAGTCAGCCAGTGTGCAGTGCTCTCTCAAGCTGCTCAGATCAAGATGGATCATCACCTGCTGAACAGGAAGCTGCACCTCAGATTGAAGATGAGGTAGACTGTGGCCTGCCATGAGGAATTCCTTGGACCGCATTCCGGAATGCATTACAGCAGAGGGGGTCAAATAGCAGGAGCCTAATTCTTTTGGAACTCTGCTCTATTTAATTTTTATTATTTAAGCATCACAAAACATCTCACATCACATCAAGTTCAATGTGTCATGCTTGGGAATGCTCCAGAATCCATTTGCTGTAGCTGTATGATTGCAGACATTCAATAATTCAGATTAGTACACATCCAGCACAGATCTTTTGCCTGCTTTCCATTTAATTTGCTGGTCACACCAGATACACACTCATCCCCTTCAGAAATCTTTACCACCTATCAAAGAAAAATATATTTCACTGATAATCAGAACCCAACAGAAGGCAAAAGAGTATGCTGGTGCTGCTAACCTGTTACACTTACTCCTCCTTTGATACTCAAATCAATATATCAGCTAGTTGCTTTGAACATCGTCAAAAATATTTGTGTTGCTGTAAAGACAAAAAAAGATAGTCTTCCACATTGTTCTGAAAGACTGACAGGCTGAAAACCAACTTCTGCAGTTTAAAAGCAAGCACAGAAGGAAAACATCTTTGCAGGTATTAAATTTATCACTTTGGGAGGACGTCAATTTGACCATGTCATTCTCTTCACACTTCATACGTCTCTCTACAAGTGAAAATTAGAATTGAATCACCCATATGTAAATGTGATCATGTCTCTCCATCCAGAAGTGCATGGCTGATCTAAAGCTAGAAATGATGTACATCCATTGCCAAATGGGGAAAAAAAATTACACTGTGAAATTCCTTGTCCAGCTGCCTAATTCATTAACTAACCAGTACATTTTATTACAGGCTTCAGCAATTTAATGTGAAATGGGTCCCTTTTATGCTACCATGGTATGAGCAATGTTAAACTGATTTTTTTTGCTTTTTTAAAAAGGTACTCAAGTGTGTCTCTAACTTGATTTCTTATGAACAAACAGCAGTGATGCAGTATTTCCTTTGTGATATTTGCATGCACACTGAGAGGCCAAGCTCTGGTGCTCTCAATGAAGTATTCCTGTACCTACATAAAAATGCACATGGGATGTAATCATTTTGCCATTCACTTGTTTGAGATGACTATAAGACCAGTACTAATATTAGTATATTTTAATCTTCAGATCATCTAACAAGATTTCACACTTCCACCAGGATCACAGGAGCGAGTAATTTATGGTAAGATGTCCTTAGATAGTTTTCCAATTTTTAGTATGGTTAGTTATTAATGCAGTGTTAACTAGAAGGCAATGTAAACTAGAGCAAATAAAAGGTATGTTTATGAATCATTCTACTAAGGACTCACTCATTTTAGAATGTACTGAGGAATAACGCAGACTCTCATATTTATGTTCCAAAAATGGGGGGGCATTTGTGCTAGACTGCCCCATTAAAAATGAAAGGGCTGAATATTTTCCAAATATATTATTCTATAGTTTCCAGTTGAATTCAAATTCTGACCATAAGTGAATGTTAGATAAAAATTGCAAGGCAAGGTACCACTGCCTAGTAGCAGCGAACAAAGCATATGCTGCTCATTATGTACACAGCACTATGCTGCATTCTTTGGGGGGAAAAAAACATTTCCTTTTACCACTTCTCCATTTCATTGACTATTCCCTTGTGTTATGAGACAGGAAGAACAAAAGCTCCCCATCCACTTTCTCTGTACCATTATTTCATATATTTTTATCATGTACACTCGTTCATCTCTGCACCAAGGTAAACAATCCCCATCATTTTAATCTTGGTTTTATATGAGTTTTCTATGTCCCTAATCATTTTTTCACCCTTCTCTGAACCTTTACTAGTTCTGCAATATTCTTTTTGAGATGGGATGAATATTACACAGAGTATTGTTTCCGAGACTGCACCATTGATTAGACAGGTTGCACCTCCCTGGTCCGGCATCCTCGGGACCTGACTGGTCCTGGATAAGGGATTTTGCTGGATCAGGGGAGGTCATTTTTGTACCCTTGCCACCAGCCCCCCAGCCTGGACGCTGACCGCCCAGCCAGTTCACCACCTCCTGCTGGCCCCACTCCCCTGCCAACCTGCTTGGCGGCCATCGCTGCTGTGGCTCCGCTGGGCAGCTGGGCACTGGGGCTCCAGGCAGCCACATGCACCGCGCTGGGACTCTGGACAGCTGCGCGCCAGAGCTTCCTGAGCAGCCGCGCACACCACACTAGGCTCTGTGAGCAGCCCTGTGCATCGTGCGCCGGGGCTCCCTGGGCAGCCACACGCCAGGGCCCCCAAGCCCGCTGGGTGGCCCCGCTGTCAGTCCACTGCCCTGCCAGCCCTGTAGGAATCTTTACTGCTGGACCGCCAACATCCATGCTGGACCATGGATGTTGCCGGACCAGAGCATCCCAGGTAAGAGAGTTTCAAACTGTACATAGTGATATTTTCCAAATTGTTCTCCATCCCATTGCCTATACATTCTAACACCTTGTTTGCTTTTTTTACTGCACTGTACGTTGACCAGAAGCATCTATTGAATTACCTGCAGCTATGCTCAGCTCCCTTTCCTGGACAAACGCAGTTAATTTAGAACCCCCAAAAGCATGCAAATAGTTCCATATGCATTCATTTGCATTTATCAGCATTGAACTTCATTTGCCAGCTCTGTCTGTGAAACTCTGCACAGGTCTCTCTTGATTTTAACTCCTCTAAATAAATGTATCATTTGCAACTTTCGCTGCCTCACTATTTACCTCACTCTCTCAGCACCACCCTTCCATGTTATTAATATATTAAACATGGGACACATAATGGAATCCTGAAGCACCTGCACTGTTAACCATTTGCTATGAAGAAAACATATCATTTATCCTTTCTGGGGTCCATCTTCTAGTCAACTCTGGAACCACAAACCAGGTCAAGGGGCTCTCTTATCCACATTACAGAAAGTCCCCAGCTTACCAATGGGTTCCCTTACAAAAGTCTGTTTGTCAGTTGGTTGTTTGGAATTCGGAATGCGTTTTCCCATAGAAACAATGTAATAAATGGTAGTTAGGCTCCCAAGCTAGCGCACAAGAGCCTGTTTAACCCACATTGTAGCTGACATGCTGTATATTTGCAATGAAAAGTAGTAGAAATAGTTCATTTATCCTTGAATGCTGGTGCTTGAGGAAAGGCAGGTTTAATTAGAGAATGAGGAGGAGGTATGCGGAGATTCTGAAAGGGACTTATGGGCATCTCCTGGCTGCCACCTCTCCCTCTCCCTCCCCATGGCCTGTGTCAACTCCTGCAGCCCAGCACCATCCTCCAGCCCCCACTCCATGCACTCCCCTGCAGACTGCATGCACGCAGCCCCTCCCGACAGGAGGCAGCAAGTGGTGCGAGTGCGGGGCCAGAGGACTCTGGAGGAGAAGGCATCAGCTGTGCAGCCAGTGGCTGGAAAAAAAAGGACTGTTTCCCCTTCAATGCATCATCTCTCTCCAGCCGCTGCTGTGCAATTGCCCTTGTCTCCTCCTGAGTCCTCTGGCCACCACATGTGCCTCTTGCCTGCTTCTCAGGCTACTGGTGAGTTTTTGTTTGTATGTGCAGATATTTGTAAGTTGGATATTTGTAATTCAGGGAGTGCCTGTATTTTGCTATGTTCAAGGCATTTAATACATCTGGTATATATTGTCTTTTGCAGAAACTGTGGCTAGGCCCTATCATATTTATTGTCCAGGTGTTTTTATTCTATTTTTTAGTGTCATTTCAACAAATTCACCTGGTACAAATGTAAGGCTTACAAGTCTACTAGATAATGCCAGAGCATCTTTTACAATATAGGTGCAACTTTTGCTACCCTACAATCCCCTTGAACACATACTAGATGGTGTGTCTAGATGGTGCTCGGTCCTGCCATGAGGGCAGGGGACTGGACTCAATGACCGCTCAAGGTCTCTTCCAGTTCTAGTGTTCTGTGACTCTCTGCAACACAAGTGGTTTCTAATGAGAGATTGTTTTTGTCAACAGCTCAACCACTTCACCTGGGAACTCCTTTCGAACTCTTGCATGTATTCCATCTAGGTCTTAGCCCTGCCTTGCTTTTTGAATTGTGGATTTGATCTAGCCCATCTTGTGGTGCTTCAATTTATGTTACCACCTCAATCTTCGAGTTTGTCTACACTACAAAAGCGGATGCAACTTACATCATTGGGGAGGGGGAGCTTGAAAGCCTCCCCTCCCCCAAGCAACGTAAATTACATTTATTTAAAGCGGTGCTTATACCACATTATGTCAATGGGAGAAGTGGAAGTAGAGTAATTATGTCAATGGCTGAGCACTATACCCTCAGCACAGTGCATCACTGGACATGCTACAGCAGCAGGGGAGACAAACCCTTTATTGCCAGAGAAGAGCAAGATAGGGGCTGGTATCACAAATTGGAAAAAGTAATTTGTAATGCCATAAACATTGTTTCATGAAAGAGCTAGTTTTGACTATACAAGGCAAAGGGTCTAAATGCCTGATAACTTGGCTTTGGGTCAGACAGTGGTTCAGGAAGTAAAGATTAGACTAAAAAATTGTCCATCCTGGCCTGGGCAAGGGACAGAAGCGAAATTCTCCTTCCCTAAATTATTGTAAAAGTAACTAAAAGGCATTATGAGGGGTTTCTAGCTTACATTCTGAATTGGCCTCAGACAGGATTTTTGGTAATTCCCATGTTCTCCAATACCAGAGGACTTCCCCCCTTACATTGCACTTGCATCACCTCTGTGGGCTCACTTATAAAGTCAGTGTGTTGTCAGCTGAAGTAGGTTGCATAGGATTCTATTCAGAGTTCTTCACTGTTACTCTCAAAGCAGGTTTCCTGCAGAGTACTTCTACATTTACAGGCAAAGCAAAGTCTCTCCACAACACTCACATGTCTTGTCACACTGGAAGACAGGACCATACTTGATATTTAAAGCTCTAATTCAGAGCTGAATTCATGCAATACCAGTGGATGAGGGTATAAAACCCCTTGGGCCAAATGCAGCACTAAGTGAAACATTCTACCACTAGCCCAGAAAATCTTCTCTATTTTGAATTCTTTATAGGGCAATGTGAAAAATATTCTTCTATAAGTTCAATGCATATACAGACCCTGACCATTTTACTGGGAAGATGGATAAAGTGTATTGTAATTAAATACAAAACAGTGATCTATTTTGCATATTGCTGTCTTACTGAAGACTGTTTTTGGCAATGAAATGTGTGTTTTGAAAAAGGAGATTAAAAGAGGGGTTAACACATTTGGAAGCTATGATTTAATAGATCCAGTTCAAAAGCTGTCTTTTTGTAGATTAAAAATTAAAAAAAAATTGAAACCTTGACAGAACAGTTGTTAGCTTTGTTCTGTTTAAACTATCGGTGTGTGTTTAAAATACACATTAAATTGCAAAAAAAATTAATTGCTTATAAAGCACATGGTGAATACAACAGAATTAAAGTAATATAAGTCACTCAAAAATGTTAAAAGTGAAAGTGATAAAAAGAACAAGTTTTGCATGAACCATGTTTTAGTTTAAGCAGCATAAAACCAAAATGGTGAAACTTATACAAAAATATACCTTATACAGGCATAAATATACCTACATGTGTACACACAAAGTTGCGTATTTTCTTTAAAAAAATTCTTTAAAATCTACAGTATTAGCATTTTGCTCTGCATAACAGTTGAATGCCTACAGATTAGGAAAGTATTACAGTAAAAATGATTTATGTTGCCTTTCTGCAGCTACCTTAAAAAGCCCAATTTTAGTTCATGTTGATGGCCACATTGTTTTTATGTGTGCGTAATAATGATCCAATATATAAATCATTGGTCTCATGACAAATCATTTCAGAATGGAGAAAAAGCATACAAAGACAGTTTTCTTCTTCTGTTTAATATCAGGTGATGTAATAGACTTCTAAAAATGGACATCTTTGAAATTATTACACTTGATGCATAAAACCATAAAACAGGTATATGTTACAGTGTAAGATTCAATGTTATAAAAGTTGCAATGAACTGAAAACAAAGACCTTTGTATTTTTTTACTATTAATTATTCCCTCCGAACACATAATAGAATTACATGTAAGAACAGTCTTTTCTTCCATACCTTCCAGCTGCTTTCCAACCAAATCAAAGTTCAAAAGTTATAAATATCAACATTACTGATGGGAGATAAACTAGATGCATTTCCAAAGTGGACATTGGCTTAGGACACACATACTTCCTGCTGGATATTTGGCTGTGGAAGTTTAGTAACATCTTCTGTCTTTTCCTGCCCAAGACCTTGAGAGACAGTCTTGCGTTTAAATAACCGTAGACTCAACCGTAACAAGTCACTGTCTACCACTGGGGAATTTGTATAAGTTTGTTTTGTTGTGCCCTGTTCGGAGTGAGAAAAAAAAATCAGTTACATTTTGACAAGTGGGCTGGGATGTTAGATTCAAATATCCTCAATAATTAAGTAATAACTGCACATTCTTGGAAATGGTTCCTCCTAATTATAACAGTAATTTTGCCTTCTCTATTAATAGAACCTTGCACAGATACAACATTTTGTATCCACAAATGTGGATACCTGTGGATATAAAGCGGATATCCGCAGATTTGCAGGGCTCTATCAGTGTGTAACAACTGTGAAAAGCCTTAGAAAACACATTTTACAGGAACAAATATTTAGTAACATTTCTAAACTAGAAAACTATACTTTTACAAGCATTATTTGTACAATAGCCCATAGAATCCAAAGACATCAAGGGAATATTTAATAACCATACCTGAAACCACATTTCTTTAAATTATTTTAAATTTTTATATTCCATCTCATTAAAGCCATGTTCCCATAACATAATTTAAATCTCGCATGTAAGGGAGCACTCAACCCTAGCCACGTCTCAAATAAATCTCTTATGCATTATAATGTAAAATAAAAATCCCATGATTATGTAACAACAATGAAAGTCTCTCCATTAGGTTTTGGTCAGTAAACACTGATTTCACTGTACAGACAGACAAAAAATATTTCAATCAATAATGAAAATATACAGATAGGAAAAGAAAAAAGCTACATGAAAACTCACTTTCATTTAAGGACATTTGTTGTGTATATTTTGACATGCGATGTTGACAATCTGTGTTTTTTACGACTACAAAACGTCAAGTTTGTGAATGTTAGTATCTGCTGCCAATTACAGTCTGACTTGACCACTCCCTCAGTTTTGCCCAACTGTGAAAATTTAAATCAATACAAAAGGGAAAAATTGCTAAAATATAAACACGGATATTATTCATTGAAATCATAAAAAATAATCAAGTTGTGACAAGTCTAAATATGTGCTGTAGAGAGAGTGAAAACAGAAAAACAGACCAAAAATAACATGTAAACTATATTGGAAGAAAGGGTTATAAGATTACAGAAATATTTTGAAGACAAAGATAACTGATGTTCTTATATTATAAATATTCTACGTAAAATCATGCACTTGCCTTTTCATTTTTTACTAACTGTTTACGAATTGCAGAATCCCTTCTAAAGCACAGGGCTTTGCAGCAAGGACCAAGGTTACTAAGAAGACCTGCTCTCTCTTCTTTTCGCAGTAATGCAGCCATGTTCAGGGCCCCAAGTTCATGTTCAAACAGATTTTCTGCATCTACAAAGAGATCACCATACATAAGTACAACTTTGCCAACTACGAAATATTTTTGACCCAAAGAAGAGCGAACTGATTGAAGTTAAAAATGATCGTGTGTTTTATTAGACCCCTTTGTCATGTATTATTTCTAAAATTCTTGCCCACAGTTGAACCGTTAGAGGAAACAGCAGACAAGTTGACTCAGACTGTGAGAAGAATACAGACCATAGCTCCTCAGCTGCTTCAGGGGGTAGCCAAGTTAGTCTGTACAGGATACACTTAAAAAACAACAAATGGTCTGGTAGCAATTTATAGACTACCAAAACATGTAAATGGTATCATGAGCTTTCGTGGACACAGCCCACTTTTTCAGTTGACCGGAGTTTTGTGTTTAGGATGTGCAGACCCAAAATAAATAGGGGATAAGGCGGAATTGTTTAGTGGCGTCACATTTTATAGAAGACTCTGGAATGAATGTGCTTTTACCCTCAAAACTAGAGGGGGAAAGGACTATAATGGTAAGCACAACCAAGGGTTAATAACTTGGGCACAGCTCTAGAACGGGCTTCCTCCGTGATCAGATGCGTGGGTGTAAAGACAAGGGAGTTCAAAGTTGGCAATAATGGGTGCTATGCTCCCTTTTTCTGTACGACCAATGGGTATACACCAACGAAACAGGCCAGATCTAACCAAGATTTGAGATGGCTATGTAGAATATTCCCTCTTTCTTCATTGCCACTGCCCCTTCTCCATCTGCACAAGGGTGATGAAAAAAGGATGGCAAAAAGGTGTCCAGATCCCACCGAAAACAAGCCAGGAAACATATTCCAACCAGCACACTCTTCCTATATGCATCTCCCACCCCTCCATGCCCATCAAAACTTTCTTGTCTATGCTGTTTGGAATAGCAGCATTAATACTTCTTCTATGTTCTGTGTAATCTCTTTGCCTGAAGTGTCAGTGGGCAGCTGTAGCACAGGAGGCCAACAGCAGCTTCACTGCTCCCAATTTTTATTAAAGGATGACAGAGAAGGGTAGATTTGGAACTGAGCTTCCTTCTACTTTTTCCAGGTCACAACCTCTAACCCAGATAACACTGCCATCAATCCAAGAATAAAAAAGAGGATTAATATAAAACCGAAAGGATAGCATATTAAAGCATAACTGTGTGAACAAAGCACTTAAGTTACAAAGACAAATGTGATATACTACAGAAAAAAAAGCATGGCCTTCGGTGTAATTCTGTGTCATCTAGGGATCAAGCATTGTTTTACTTGGTGTATGGGAGGGAGCCTAAGCATTTTACATGATGTGTCTCATACAGATGTGAGACGTCACATAAAATGCTCAGGGTCTTTGAGAAACACCAAATAGATACTTAATGGGTAAAAATTCAAAGGCTAACGCAGAGATCCAGACAAAATGTGTACAGGGAACATGGAGACACATTTTTAATCCACTTACAGAGTGATCTTTTGACCAAGCTGAGCAGGATATTTTTCAGGCAAGGTAAAAGTAACAAATTGCTCAGAATTAAGGATAGAACAAAACAAACAAACAAACAAAAAAAACCCCAACAACAATGGAGTTGCCAAGACAATCCAGGTGGCTAATCAGGAATTCAAGTAAATGTCAGACCAAAAGACAGCTTCAAAGCCTGCCTGTAACGAGCCTGTGGAGTCTGCCTAGGTACCCAGATGCTGTTGGCTCAAAGGGCTATTTTGCAGCAAAGCGCCTGAGCCCCAAGAGGAAACAGTTGTAAATGATAGCTGTGGAGGAAACAACTAAATAAAAACAAGAGATTTAAATTCCATCACTTGCTAGAACATGGATAAACTAACAAGAATTCCAAATGAATGTTTTCTTTCTTTTGTACTTCAATTTACTAATAGCAGCAAGAGATTAATGCACTGAAAAGGTGAGAAAGTAAACTAACTTTTGGGAAGAAATGTTACAAATATCAATAAAGATAAGTCAAGAAATGAAAATATTATAGTTCTTTTTTGTAATTGTAGCATCACTATATTGAAATTATTTGTTAAACCGAGTCATTTAAATTGAGTAACTGCTACAAAATAATCCTCACTGAGCATGCACTGGCCAAAAGTGTATCCTGCACATAACAAGTGCTCAAAGCCTACACAGGGCTTGGTAACTGAAGGTTCCTGGAAGTTCCAGAAACCCAACCCTGAGATATATGGAGGCAACTGACAGTATATCTTAGGGGAAAATTCCTAGCCTTCTTCTACAAATACAGAGGGACCTTTTTCAATAAAACAAGTGTGGTTCTATGAAACAGAGCTGTGCACAGACAAGTTGGGGCACAGGGCAGGAGGATTTGCTACCATCACTGATTCTCTGATCTTTCTCCCTATCACCACAGAAAGAAAAACATGGTAGGGGCCACAGAGGCTACTGCAGCTGTTAAACTGTACAGTCTACTGAGTGGCTCTGAATTCCATCAGCTATAGTGAGGATTCTCTCTCTCATTTCTGCCATAGAGTTATCCAGCATTCAGTACTTAAGGAAAGCACTAAGGAGAAAATTTACCTCTTAGGTGGTTTGCCCCTTTCTTTGTCTACAGACTGCCAGAAACAGGAAGATGGTAATGTTTCAATCTACATACAGTAGCATAGCTTTTTTTTTTTTTTTAAGAAAATTTAAATCCTACAGAAACAAACATAAGTCCTATGCTAGTATAAGTGGGTTAGTGTTTCACAAATTCTGCTTTTAATGTTGCATTAAAAGCTTTTGTTTGATTTACTTCTTTTTTTTTTAAAAGCAACAGCAACACATATGCTTAATTTCACAATTTAATGACTCAGAAGCAATGACACTCATTGAGATGAACTGGGCCAGTAGATGGATCTACAATGTAAAGTTTCTTTGCAACAGAATTTTTAGATGAAGATTTAGAAAGTACACAGAAGGTTGCAGAATCACAATCTTCTCATCTTCAATCTTAAGGCAGTTTATGGAAAAATTTTACCAGATGCAAGTGTTTTAAAAGTCATGCACAATCTTGCTCAAGACCTACAGAACTACAATGTAGCAGATCAGAGCAATGCAGCACATCAAAGCTAATTACTCCATTTCAAAAGAGCCTACCCATGCAGAGAACCTACTTGCACACAGAATTCCCCAGAAACATTGCTGAACCTATATCCCATATATCCTGTAAATCCTAGCACAGTTCCCTGGAACTGATGTACAATGCATATTTTACATATTCACATTTTTGTTCCCATACTCTCAACTACTTCTGCCATGTGTGAGCCTGCGAATGAATTATGAAGAGCAGCAACTGTTCCTGCTACTTCCTCACACAGTCGATGCAGGTTCAAATGTGCAGGATTATCAACTTCACAAGCCACTGCCAAATGAAACTCTGACCCTGGAGTGTATTACTATAAGTAGGACTTGAAAACCCACTCACCCAGGATAAGGATAATTTTTGCTCATATAAGCTGGTTAAGTAAGGCCTATCCTCCCTGAAGTAATCCAAATACTAACCAATTAAATTCAGAGGGGATCCTAAATCAATGGAACCACTACAGTATTACAACCTATAACTAGGAAGTATCAACATAAAAATCAATGTGTGCCTTGAAATTAAAATGCTTACTAATTCATTCTTTTCAAAGGCACTTTACTAATCCTGAGATGGCACTTTATCCCCAAGAGAAACAGAATTACCTTTAGGTTTTTCTAAAGCTCTCTTGCAGGTTTCTTTAATTTTGGTGAAGAGTTCGGGGCCTGCCAGTCGTTTGGAAATGCCAACTCTCAACATGACAGCACATGGTGTGAATTTTAAGAGTGCTGCCCCAGGCTCCCGTGGCTCTTTTGGCTGCTTTGGCATAAGACTGGACCAATCCACATCTATTACATCGACAGGATCTGCAAAAGATACAATGGAGAATGAGCTATCAAACTATCATCCCTGATTACGAGTGGTTAGCTTCACCTGCTGTCTTGAAGGCAGTATAAATCAACTGAATATTGTTCAGAAGCCCTTTCAAAAAGGTGAATTTGTACATTTTTCAGAATTTAGATCATGGAATTGAACTCAAAAGGCTGGCAGAAAACTAGATTAAGGACTCCTCCAAAATCTGGGTCACTGGATTGTATTTAAAAAGAAAACCTAAATTTTTGTTTTTAATATTCCTGAACCCTCCAATGAAGAGAGTGCGTGGGCTCTGCTGAACCTACTGGTCTGGAAACAGTCATTTCAGTTGGTATAAAGAACACAGTAAAACTAAGAACCCACTATGATAGACCTGCTGTAAAATTGGTATAGGCAATACAATAATTCTGTTCTATAGGGCGACATGTGATTTACTGCACAGAACTGAAACTGTGCTTTTATCTAATATAACAGGTATGTTATAGCCAGCATGAATGAATATATCTCATAGGACTTGGCATCAAATGCCTTTTCTACTTTCAATGCCTATCAGCACATCCAATTCATTAAAATGCATTGAAAAAAATATGAAATTTGGAACCATTACAGTATCTCTAAAATTTCCTGTCCCTTTTCAAAGACAACACTCCCCTAGTAATGATAACGAATGAGATACAAAGATAATTATCATTACGTCAACTGATCCGATGTTTGCATTCAACTGCTAGTAAAAACTGATCCAATATATTTTTACCTGGCATCTTCTCATCATCCTGTTGATCCTCCCTCTTTTCAGCATCACCTGCCAGAATTTCATCTAATTCATCATCACTGATTGGCTCATACTCTCCAGCAGCAGATCCCAATGACTGCACATCATCTATCTTGGCCTCATCTTCTCCTCCTATAGAAACAGACATGCACTGCAAACTTATAAAACTCACTTTTACATATTTCAGCACTCATACCTAGACTACAGCATATATAGTTTGAATAAATAAAGCCGATAGCTTTCTTATGGAAGCAAATTCAGCACTGATAGAAGCTGCTCAGTTTTGCTGGTGGTCAAATAATTTCTCACCTGACAAGTAATAAACATGAATTTAACTTGGCCCAAGTCAATTTCAACATGCACAATGTTAGGCAGCAAACATATTCAAGGTCAAATTTTAAAGGAATAAAAAAACGGTGTAAGTTACATAAAGTCAGTGTAAGGAGATTTTTATTTTTCTTTCAAAAGCAGCTTGCACCCATGAATCAGAACATAATTTGGCCCTTAAGGTCTGGAAGAGGAAGCAGCAAGAAAAAAAGAACCCAATAAGTGTGCCAGAAGGTACAGTTAAATTAGCCACATCCTAGACTTATTTTACACTTTCAAGCCTCTTTTTGGAAAGTTACACAAGGGGCTTGAAGAAGGTTCCCTTAGTTTCACTTGTGTAATGTAGTAAAAGTTGCAATTATTAAACCTCACCCCCTAAATTTAATCCTTTGAATTAGAAACAACACACTAGATGGTCAGTTACAATAACGTATGTCATCTTGCAGCCCACGGAGAAATGGCTGGAACTGTACCCCTCCTCTGGGATTGGAAACCCATCCAAAGCAGTGAGACATCAGCACAGTCCACATGCATTAGGGATATTAGCATATAGCCATTTAAATTATTAACCAATAAACCTAAGCTTATCAGATAATCCAAATGACTACACACAACCTCCCCCCCACCCTTGCTGCCTCTGTATCAAAGGCACAGGGGGTGGGGTGGGGGGAGATGAGGGTCTGGAGTCAGCTTTTAAACTTGCTCTCCATGAGCACTGGGATCCTGCGGAATGGCCGCTCCCCCCCCCCCCGCCACGCTGCGGCCTCTGACAGCGTCTGTGGGATGCTGGCGCAGCCTCTGTCTGTAGGGAGCTTGCCCCCTTCCCTATCCCGCGGACAAGGGCTACTGCTACCCCATGCTGTTGCATACAGAGGCAGCAGCTCAGGAGTGGGGATAGGAGCCAAGAGCACGCTAGCTGCTGGCCCCACCTCCGGGGAGCATTTTAATAAACATGTAACTACTAAAACTTGTCGTAGATACACAATTACTAGAATACACATTATTTAACACCCCCTAATAAGGATCTTTCCAGACAACTAGGGATATTAAAATGCATTTAAGTAACTGTGTAACCAGTGCTTACACATGGGGGGCAGGCAGCTCCCTGGAAGCTGGCTTTTAAGCCAGCTCCCCACACATACTGGGACCCTGAATATAACTCTGAAGGTTAACCGATGAGCCCAGGCTCATGGATAACTGCGTACACTTTCACTTCCCCACAGGCAACGGGCAGTCGTCCATTCCATAAGTAACCATGAAGATGGGATCAATAAGCAATGTTAGACTTTCTGGATTTGGGCACCTAGGAGAAATACCATTGAGCGAGCAGCCTCTGCCAGCATGTCTCTGATAAAGAAAGAGCTGGAATGTACAGGTTTGCTCCCTTTGCAGAGTGTAGCAGAAATACTGCTACCTGTCCTCTTCCCGCAGAAATGAAATTCTGCTTGTGTGGAAGCTGCATCCAAGGACACAATTTGCTTGCCTTGATATATTCAAGAATTTGAAATCAATGAAGAAAACTAAGAGAAAGACATAATAGTAAGAGTGTAAATTAACTATTCAGAACACCTGTCGCTGCTTTGCAGGGAGTTACAGTCTCTTTGGCATCATTAATGTCTTCACTTGAAGCAAACACATAAAAAGTTGAACACAATCATAATTAAGTAATTAAATCCTCACACATTTTGTGCTAGGCCTATGCACAATGACTGTAGCCTAAAACAGAACAAGACAGCTGATGCTGCACCATTATCAGAGGTGAAAGTTGCATGATGATATGCTCTCTTTTCTCTCTAAAGGGAAACTTAGAATCTACACTACATTTCACGCTGGGGCTTAACATAATTTTCAGTATTAACATTTACAGTACGTAACAAACCCCAGATCTTCGTGACACAGTATCCATTTTTATAGTAGACCTCATACATTCTATACTACTGAATACACCAGTTCACATTTTTTCCTTAACTGCATGCTTGAGTAGAGCAGACTATATTTTCTGATTTTCAAAAGTAGAATGACCTCCTTATGAAGCAACATATGCAGCACACATGAAATGTGCATGAGCCATAATTCAAATCCAACAACTATAGTTCTTGAGTAATAATCAGAGGAGAGAATGTACATCATCTTTTTAACTCCAATTTTAAAAAATATTTTGCTTTGAATGACGGAGTGAATTATTTTTTATTGCGTGTGTGTCACTGAAAAGATATAAACTAAGGCAAAACTATTCTGTAATGTAAAAGATAAACAAACAGATTTCAGACTGCTAAAAAATAAAATAATTTTCCTGTCAGTTTTCTTATCAGGAAAAATTGACAAAATAATCAGGAAAGGAAAGCATCTGATCCTTTGGGAAAAGGTCTGGACAACATAAATGTAGCAGGAAGAATTTATTCAACATTAGAGAGACATACACCAAGAATACAATTTCTTATTCAGTCTCAAATTTGTGCATACAGTTTTAGATTTTCCAAATACTTTATGGAATATTTCCTGTTTCATAACAAACCAGACCATTCAATCTCTTTTAGGGAAGTGCAAGAATCAAGCTACATAGTTCAGCTCTTCCTCAGTGGGTTTTAAATGTAGTTTTCAATGTAAGTGTTTGCTTCTGTCTACATTACCTTTGTTTCTTAAACCAAGCACATGTTTTTTTCAGAGCCAGAAAAACAAGCAAATTTTGTTTTGAATAAAATTATTTTTCTAACATTATTCCTTGACAACACCTATCTACCGACCTACTTGCCTACATGTTAAGAACTACACTCATCTTAAAATTATGCTATCACCTGTGGTCTGGCAACTAGAAAAAAAATGGTTGGTACATCACAAATGCTACCTTTTAATAATGCAGCAATTTAAAAAATGTTGCAAAATATAAGATCAAATTTTCCTCTTAAAATGCTTTCTATTTTTCTACAGTTTTCCATTTTAACTCTCCTTACCATTATCCTCATTGGCTATCACTCCCACACTAAGAAATAAATTAATGGTGGAAGGGGGTGATGAAGAAAAGGGAATTTTTGTTCTTTAAACCACTTGACTATTCAGAAATTTGGTGCCTAAGCAAATTATACCTTGTCTCATTTGTGTTTATTAGTCTCCAGACTGCTTTGGAAGTACACAATTAATGAAGCACATGCTAAAAAAGCTGTTCATAAGGATTTTTTCTCCAGTATTTGCTTCCACACTGCAAAAGTTGGAACTCTGATTTACGGATTGGTGTGACCTTTCAGCAGAAAAATATTCTGATATACTGTAATTGAATGTTACATTAAAAGAGGAAGGACTACAATAACTGACCGGCTATGACTGTTCCAGAACATCTCACCTTCTAAACTCTCCACTTTCTCAGCTTCATTTCCATCATCAAATCCTTGTGAAGTTCCCATGTCCTTTTCTGTCCTTTCCTTCTCCAAAGCTGTAGTATCCCGGCAAACCCCATCAGATTCCTTTTCATGATCCCTGTCCAGTTTTGGTTCATTTCGCTTTGTTGACTCTGGTTGAGAAGAAATGTCAAGAGTTCTGTCCCTGTCTCTTTCAGAAGTATCAGGAAGTTGTCTCTCTCTTTCCCTGTCCAAATCTCTTCGTTTTTCCCTTTCTCGCTCTCGTTCTCTGATTCTGTCACGATTCCGTGGCCAGTCTTTATCTACATCTCGGTCCCATTCTCTCTGCCTTCCATCCCTCCTTTCTCTGTCTCGTTCACGATCATGATCATGTCTATCTCGTTCTTGAAGCCTCTCCCTGCTCTCAAAGGACCCAGATCTGGAATGGACCTGACGATCTGATTCAGGAGAACTTCTTCTTGAACTGTGGCTTCTTGAATCTTGACGATCTGAATAAAATATTAAAGAGACATGACTGTGGCAACTGAATACAGTACACATTAATCTGTATAAAAAAAAGACAAAAATATCCAGACACAACATTTTTACAGACTCTTGTTACAACAGACCTTTGGGGCATGTTACTTCTTAAGAATAATACAGAATAAAGATTTCTTCATAAAAGCCTCCTCCACGTATTTGACCTTATTTAAGGGCATGACTTTGCTTAATTATCCTCACCCACCCTCCTACCACTGAACAAGTAAACATTTTTCAATAGCTAAAGTTGGATTCTTTAAAATTCAAACCAAATGCATTCTGTATTTTGTATGTGAAACAAAAGAAGAGAAAATAAGCATCATCATTTTGAAAATTTGACATTCTAAAATCCGGTAACGCTATGGTTAGCAAATAATTTTGTTCTGTAATCCCATCGTATATCAAATTTAACCAAGATGTTGACTGACATTTGACTGGGGTACTCCAGGATATACCGAGTTATGGCAAGAAGTCTGGCATTTTCCCCCAAGTCAGTACTGAACCAATATTCCAGCATAGTTTTAGGAAATAGGGTGTTGGTGGAGGATGCATTCTAACTCATAAGAGGGGGAAAATGACTTAACCACATCTAATCATCAACCATTTCAAATCAAGCAATGGTTTCTGCCTAAATTCCCCTAGCAACTGAATTTCAGACATTATATTCTTCTCTTACAATAAGTACTTCATTTCACTGCATGAAGTGTTAAAACAGCTTTGTTCAGACAGATATGGCCATATTTCCATAACAGATGAAAATATTTTCTATAACTTCACTTGCTCTCAATAATTTTTAAGCAACCAATACTATGCATGTGCAAATTACAAACACTGACATATCTGTTAACTAAGAGCTACCAGTATAGCATTCTTCCCTCACTACAGTCAAAGAACCAGTAGAAAGGTTGGCATTAGCATAATTACACAACCACCACCCAGCAACAAGAATACAGTATAGAAACAGAAGACCAAGTAACTGCTGCACAACTGTCTGCAACACAGTTTAAAGACTTCTTGAAAAATTGAAAACAAATATTCAGTGTCACTTAAAGGAAACAATCATCTAAAAATCTGCTACTGTGTTTAAAGACCCATAAAACAAACAGCATATACACATGTTCTTTGAAGATGAGATATTTTCGTATGCGTATATTTGTGTTCTTGACAACATCTCATTATGCAAACCTTTACATATTTGAATCCATCAGGTTTATAAACTGTGGCACAAAGTCCATGCATTTTCTTGATGCTAAATCAAGACGTTTTAGGAGAAGCTTGGTAAGATTATCATCCTATTTTGAACTGAACTAGACTAGAAAGAGAAGACTCCAAAGGCTTGTCCAGACACTTGAGACAACTGGAAAATCACAGCCACATTTTTTCATCAGCAATCTGTAAGGTAGGGAATATTTTGGACAACAAAATCATCACCACAGAAGGTGGTGGAGATTTTACCTTAAAATGAAATCGGGAAATAAGAATAGATGCATAATATTGGGACATATTTTAATGTCCAAGAATTTTGAATCCTCTGTTCATGGTTTAGTAATTAGTTTGCAGTTAATTAAAAAAAATCTTTCTGGAGCAAGATCAATTTTTTTCCCAATATAACAGCCTACCTGAAAAAAAGGAAAAAAGAAAAAGACCTGAATGGCATCAGAAAGGGTTAAAAAATAAATAAGTATGGGACACAGATGTATGTCTCCCATGCTGATTTTGTCCAGACAACATCCAGAATGCTCTTGCGTCTTCCCTTTCTTTTTATATGGAAGAACAGCCATTGACATCTTTATCAAGCAAACATGTATTTGTTCCCTACCTGCCAAGTGGGTGAAATCATTTTCAGTTCTGCTAAGTTATATATGATTTAGTACAGGAAACATGAAGAAAACTGGAGCTCTCCAATAGTCCGTTTGTTTCATGAGAACAGTAACTATCCAATGAAGAGTTGTAACATCTTAAATAATTTCTTGTTTGTTTTCCTCACTCTCTACAGGCATAAAGCTAAGCAAATCAATTCCAAGTGATTCTTTTGGTTCAGGAAAAAAATATTTTAATGTGCATTAAACTTAGTATTAAGGATCACAACCTAATGAGTTCACTACAAATTTCTCTCAGGAACCATGTTGAACATAGTTCCCTGAAACATGTAAAATGTAACTTCATGCACATCATTTCATAATTTCGATATAAAAATTAATTTCAATTTGTTTATAATTTTTAAAGTACATTTATATAATAAAACTGCTACTATGCTTTATGTTAGCATAAGAGCTTTTATAATTCATAAGTTTAATTAGTTCCACAGATATGTTTTAACCCTGACGGCATAAATTGCTATTTCTTGTTGACTATTCCTATATTAGCAAAAGGATAATCCATCCCCATTGATGCCAAAAGGTTTAAATCATGAGCTTAAGACCATGCTAGAATTTGGAAGTGAAGTCTTCTCGCTTTCACAGTGTAGTATATAAAATCGATCTATTACCTGAAGACGTGCTGCGGCTGGGTTCCCCTCGTTTCAACTGATCAATTCTGGATTTCCGTTCCCCAGTGATTTCTAAGTTCTTTTTCTCTCTGTCCCTGGAGCTGCTGTGCAAGATCCTTTTCCGACCTGTCTGGTCATCACCACTTCGATGAGCAGACTCATTGGAGGGTGATCGAAGCCTGCTTGAAGCATGGCTTCGATTGCTACCAAGACTGCTGCTGCGCTTTTGATCCACGGGTTTGCGATGAGGTGTATCTTCTATTGTAACATGTGGGGTTTCGACTTTTTCTCCCCTCAGTCTGTGACTTTTTCTAAGGGATTCTTCAGTGCTTCTTTCTGGAACAATGATTTCACCACGTTCTGGAACATCTTCATCCGACCAGTCACTAAATGTTGTGTCTTCTCTTTTTGGACCAGCTTCAACTGCCACAGTTTTCTCAGGTACTGCTTCAGCCAACTCCTCTTTTGTTGTTACAGGGGGAGTTCTTGGACCTTTTTTCTTTTTATGGTGCAGGACAATTTCTTCATCAGAAACCTCAGAATCACCCTTTGACCTCTTACGCTTCTTCTCAATGTTTTTCTTTTTTGGAACTTTCTTGGGTGAAAAGACCTGGCTTTCCTCTGTAGCTGACTCATTGGTGTACCGTTCCACGCTGATGTCATCATCTTTTTTCTTCTTTGTGGTCTTTTTCTGCACTTTAAATTTCTTTTTATTCTCCTCGTGTATTCTATCAGAGGCATCTCGTTCTTCAGAAGGACGATGTCCTAAGCTCTCCTGAACCCTGGTCCGCGAACTTTCTGTGACTTCTGCTTGTTCTCTCTGTTTATCTCCTGAAGAAACTCTCTCTTTGAACTCTGGTTCTTCGTAACGCCTAGAGCTTTCCTTTCTCTCTGGCTTTCGACTCTGTCTGTCTTCTGTAAGGTGTGTGGGGCTGAGAGATCGGGATTCTTGTGGTCGCACAACCTGACTTAGCAGCCTGTGCTTCTCATCTACAAGTGGAAAAGATATATATAGTTATTGTTCAGAAGGGGAAAAATACACATTTTGTGCATCCTGCACATGTCAAAGGAAATATCAATCAAAACAATCCATTATGTCCAGCTACATTCCTCCAGCTTTTAACATCTGCAGTATCGCCCCCCCCCCCCCACTTTTAATAAGCAGCTTAAGGACAAATGTTTGGGCTAACCCAGGACAAGTCCAACATATTACAACAAAAACAGTATGTAAAATAAATAATATGTCTAACCTATAGCCCCACCAAGCAAAACAGACGTACAATGGAAAAACAGAGAGATGAAGACATGATACAAAGTTTAATCAATCATTTTCTATTTAAGATTGCAAAGAACTTCTTCATAGTTACAGATTAGTCTGTATACACAACAAAGACAACTCACTTCTACTTACTTTTATCATCTCCACTGTTGTATGCGTCGCTATCAGGAGAATGTTCACGGCGGCGCTTGGGTGACTGACGAGGACTCGGGCTACTTTCATTTCTGTGACGCTTCCTATATTGAACACAAAATTCATACAAGTTCCTTTTAAAAAACCCAAAAGCTGTATTTCTTTATCACCACTGTAAATATCAGTAACCTGTAGTTTAGTTCATTAACAACAAAGTTTCAAATAAGATCAGTTTTCATTTCCACTGCAAATACTTAAAATATTTTCAATGAGACTTCCCAACTTTTAAACAAAATATTCTTTAAGATGATCAACTATCTTGAAGACAAAGAGAATTTACAAACTTAGTATTGTTTAAGGGATTACCCTAATATAACTTTTTTTTGTGCCAAAGGTCCTGTACTAGCCCTTAAAGATACCTGTGGAATCCTATGACTCAGCTACACAGACTATGCCAGAGGAACAGTCATAACCTGCAGCACTACTGTTCAACCACACCAGTCATAAACTCTTAGGCTATGTCTGCACTGCACTGTCATAGGTAAAACTTCTCTTGGTCAGAGGTCTGAAAAAAACCTACAGCTCTGAACAATATAAGTTTTACCAGCAAAAAGCATCAGTGTGGCCAGCAAGAGACACTCATCAACCCACAAAGTTACCACCCCTCTTTGGGGGTGCTTGTATTTTGTCAATGGGAAAGCTCTCTACTGATGATACTAAGGACAGAAAAGAAAGCATTGTCTCCTGAACAAATAAACTAGTTTTTCATTCAATTGTGCCACTGGTCCTAAAAATGAAACCGTGCAAGCCATTTCTTTTACAAACTAGCTAACCAGCAATATCTGAGAAATCAAAAAGAGCTCTGAACAAAACCCAAGAAATTGCTTTGAATATAGTGAAAAGATCCCAATATCCACAGCTGGCTACATAAAGAAAGGATTGAGGTTACTCTTGTGGCCCCAATAAGCACTGCTCTAAAGGCATATCCCAGAACTCAGAAGTGCATCCTACCAATAGTAATATCCAGAGATCACTCCAATGAAGCATCAAGAATTTATTTGCTAGAAGGATCTAGAAAAAAGTTGAGCACAAAATGTATATTGTCATTCTAAACTTATTTAAACTAATCAGATAAAAAAATCTTTCTGTATTTAAAGTAAATGCCATAAGTTTAGGGAGGATATGCTATGTTATTCTCATATAACAAAGATTTAATCTCATTTTTAAGCAAGAATCTCAACACAACCTCAACAAAGGATGTGCTACAGTAACATCAGAATGAGGTAGCGTGAACTCTGATATTTGGTAGGAGCTGTGGTGTGTCAACACATAATCCTCCACAAGCTACTACTGAGCAGGTATGTGCTACTTGTGCCTTAGCAAATGCTTAGTTTAGTCTCTAAGGTGCTACAGGACCACTTGTCATTTTTATTTTTATTTTTTTTAAGTTACAGACTAACACAGACACCCCTCTGAAACTATCACTTACTTAGATTTTCTCTCTTCATGGACATCTCTTGTATTCCTTTCTTCTCGGACATCCTCTCTTTTATCTCTGCGGTCATCCCTTCCTTTTTCTTTGTCTTCCCAGTCTCGCTGACGTTCTCGTTCCTTATCTCTGTCCCGACCCCGTTCTCTCTCTCTTTCTCGCTCTCTCTCTCGCTCTCTCTCCCTTTCCCGTTCCTCCCTCTCTCGCTCTCGTTCTCTCTCTCTTTCTCTTTCCCTTTCTCTCTCCCTCTCCCTGTCATGGTCTCGGTCTCTATCCCGTTCACGTTCTCTGTCCTTCTCCCGCTCTCGTTCTCTCTCACGTTCTCGGGCACGATCTCGTTCTAGTTCTCTTTCCTTTTCTCGCTCCCTCTCCCGCTCTCGCTCCCTCTCCCTCTCCCTCTCCCGCTCTCGCTCCCTCTCCCGCTCCCTCACCCTTTCATCTCTCCTATCATCAACTCTGTCTACTCTTCGTTCTTCTCTCCTTTCATCACGCTCAAGGTCATCACTCCTTCCTTGGTGCCGTACTGGGGAGCTTGGTCTTTGATCTGTAAAGAAAGTCAAGTTTCATTGCCAGTGACTAATTAGACACACCTCTCACTGTACACTAATATTTAAAAATAGAATAGAAGCTTCTGTATTCTTATTAAAATACTCTGATACAAAATAAAAATGCAATCTAGATAGCCGCATTAGACAAAGCAGAAGCTTCCTGCAGAATGCTGGAAAAGATTCCGAAGGACATGAGAAAAAGGGCACTATCTTGAAATATTTTTTTAAATGAAGAAATTTTACCCTTTTCTATTTAAGCTTAAGATCACAACAAGCCATGGCCATAAAGGTTTTATTTTGTAAAGTCTATTCCTAGTAATTTCAAAACTTTATCTGCTTAACATTTGACTACTACTTTTGCTCAAAAGCATGATCAGATATTTTCTATCCGGTTTCCATTAAAGAGATGCTTAAAACGGGCACTTTCATTTTAAAATGTTTATCATTCTATTAAAGAATGCAGGATTTTACTTTTCTTCATCCATTCTCAGTTCCACTGTCCCTCTAGCCAGCCCCTTCAATACTTAGAAAAATATGAAACAGACTAGTTCGGTGGCTCATCTGTCATGCAGGATATCAGGGTGACTCAGACCAAGAAAAGGAAGCAAAGGAGAAATAATGGAAACATCAGAACTGAAATCTTTTAAACACTGCCTGCTGTTCCACAACATTCAAAAGCAAAGCTGTTTAAGCATAGCACACAGGAACTGGTGGTGAAGGAGGGGGGAAATACTGCGTGTAAATAGGAAATAACACATCTCGAATTCCAGGGAAAGCCCTGTTTAACTTGAATATTATTGGCAGCAGGCGAAGGGGAAACACTAGAAAAACACAAGCTCTGATACCTATGTAAACCTTCCTTAGCAAGAAAAATAAATATATAGTTGCAAACATCTCAATCTCGCTTTCATTAATAAAAATTGTGAATAATTTGAATGGGAAGGTTACGCAGCTGGTGCAGTAACCGGAGTTCAAGATGCACCTTAGGTGGTTGAGTGCCACTGCACCTCTAATTGGAGATTTTAGGTAGCAGTGCCCACAGTCAGCTACACACACGGAACTGCCGGAGTGCAACATTTGAAACAACTATTCCACGTGTGCAGCCAACCGTCCCCCTTCAGTTCCTTCTCTGACCTTGATATAGATGTGTCTGAAGCAGAGAGAAGAAAGGTTGGGTGGTGGATCACCCACAGGGGCTACCATGAACTCCAGTTATTGCACCAGGTGAGTAACTTGCCTCCTTCTTCGAGCAGTGTCCCTGTCAGTGCTCTACCTTAGTTCATTACAAAGCAGTAGTCATGCTCAGTGGTCAGATCTTCGGGAGATGTTAATTGGTGACAGAGTATTGTTCGGCCGAATTGGGTATCCAAGACTGCAAATGTGTAAATAGCATAATGCTGCGCAAATGTGTGCACAGAGGCTCATGTGGCCGCTTCGCAGATTTCCTCCGTTGGTACACCTCAGAGAAATGCAGCTGACACTGCCATTGCTCGTGTGGAGTGAGACCACATGACAGACAGGGGCTCCTTCTGAAATACAGTATAGGCCAAGTGTAAACCAGTCCAAGATCCACTTGGATAATCTTTGTTTCAAAATGGATAATCCTTGTGATCTTTCTGCAGATGAGATGAAGAGTTGTGGAGTTGTGCAAAAGGGTTTCATGCATTGTAAGTAGAATGCAATTGCCTTGTGGTTGTCTAAGGTATGCAGTGCCACCTCCCTTTTATCCTTGTGGGGTTTCAGGAAGACGACGGATAAGTGTATGGGTCTCTTGCAATGGAATGAGGTAAATACTTTTGGGAGAAACTTGGGGTATGTACGGAGGACACTGTCTTTTTGAAAAATTGTGGCGGGGGGGGGGAAGAGGGAGGTCTGCAATCAAGGTTTCTAGTTTGCCTACTCTTCATGCGGATGTAATTGCTACTATGAAGACGACCTTCATCGATAGATGTAGTAGGGAACAGGTACGAGGGCTTCAAGGGCTTGCCAGTAATCGTCCTGAGCATCAGGTTTAGGTCCCATAAAGGTGCTGAGTCCCTTAATGAAGGAAACATATTGTGTAAGCTCCTGAGGAATCATCTGGTAGACAGGTAAGTAAAGGCGGAGTAACTCTGTTGTGGGGGACGTAAAGCTGCAATGGCAGCAAGGTGTACCTTGATAGAACATAGGGATAAACCACTCTGGTATAGGCTTAATAGGTAGTGGAGAATATGCAATACCCCCTCATCCACCAGAGCACAGTTATGCTCCAAGCACCATACTGTAAAACAATGTCATTTTTGTTTGTGTGTTTTTCTTGTTGCGGGTCTACAGCAGTTTGTGATGACCTCCTATATGGCTTCCCGACATGCTGTCTCAATGGCAGTCAACTAGCTAGCATCTATAGAATCCTAGAAGCAGAAGGGACCTTGGGAGATCAAGTCCAGTCCCTGCCCTCATGGCAGGACCAAGCACCTTCTAGATCAGTGGTGCGCAAACCATGGGTTGCAACCCCCAAGGGGTCGCCACGCTGCGCGGCCACCAACGGCCGGGCCCAGCCTCCAGCCGCCTGGGTCTAAGCGCCAGGTGGCCGCCAATGGCAGGGCCCAGCTCCCGGCTGTCCGGATCTGAGCCCCGTGCCTGCCAACGGCTAGGCCCAGCCGTGGGGGTCGTGGTGGAAAAAAGGTTGCACACTACTGTTCTAGATCATCCCTGATAGATGTTTATCTAACCTGCTCTTAAATATCTCCAGTGATGGAGATTCCACAACCTCCGTAGGGAATTTATTCCAGTATTTAATCACCCTAACAGTTAGGAAGTTTTTCCTAGTGTCCAACCTAAATCTCCTTTGCTGCAATTAAGCCTATTGTTTCTTGTGCTGTCATCAGAGGCCAAGGAGAACAAATTTTCTCCCTCTTCCTTGTAACAACCTTTCAGGTAATTGAAAATTTCTATCATGTCCCTTCTCAGTCTTCTGTTTTCTAACTAAACAAACCAAATTCTTTCAGTCTTCCCTCATCAGTCTTATTTTCTAGACCTTTAATCATTGTTGTTGCTCTTCTCTGGACCCTCTCCAGTTTCTCCGCATCTTTCTTGAAATGTGGTGCCCAGAACCGGACACAATATTCCAATTGAGACTTAATCAGCACAGAATAAAGCAGAAGAATGAATTCTCATGTCTTGCTCACAATACTTCTGTTAATGCATCCCAGAATCATGTTTGCTTTTTTTGCAACAGCATCTCACTGACTCATATTTAGCTTATGAACCTTAGATCCATTTCTGCACTACTCCTTCCTAGATAGTCACTTCCCCATTCTGTATGTGAAAATGATTGTTTCTTCCTAAGAGGAGTACTTTGCATTTGTCCTTAAAAAACATATGGAGATATACCGTAAATTAGCGTATATAACCCGCGCACGTGTACTACCCGCACCCATGCCTAACCCACGGTTTTTCCTGATTGTGTAAAAAAAGTCTTAGATAACCCACGCACGTGTATAACCCACGGGAGATAAACCGCGGGTACTGTTAATGAGCAGCACCTGTAATGAATTGTTATTGAACTGCAGATGATGACACTGAGCAGTAACTATGCTACAACCCTTATTACTGGTATATAACCCCTTTGAACCACACCGTTTTACCATTTATTTATTCCTTTAATAGTTTTAACTTGTAATGAATTTTTAAAAAGTATTTAAAACTTATTAAAACTTTTTAAACATGGCTAAGCGCAAATTCTACACAGTCGATTTTAAATTGTGTTGTGACATATGCAAAGGACAATGGAAACAGAGCACCAGGGAGAAAATATTCTGTCAACGAAAAGTCTGTTCGGGAGTGGAGAAATGAAGGAGCAGAGATTGAGAAATTACACCCTAGGAGAAGAGTACGCCGTGGAAAGAAAGCCAAGTGGCCGAATCTAGAAGAAAACCTGTTGAAGTGGGTTCGTGCAGAGAGAGATGGTGGTGTCAACGGTAGCCATAGAGCTCAAGGCTCGACTTATGGCTATGGAACAGAAAATCTATTATTTTAACGGAGGCTTAGGAAATTGGGTGTACAAATTTATGCGGAGAAATAATCTGTCAGTTCGCGCACGGACATCTGCTGGCCAACGGCTTCCCAACGAATGGGAGAAGAAAATGGATGATTTTAAAACTTTGGTACATAAAGAAATTCACCAGCTGGGCTTGAAATCAAACAACATTAACAACATGGATGAGGTGCCCATGTCATTTGATATACCCGCTACTCGGTCTGTTGCGGAAACTGGATCGAAAACAGTCAGTGTAGCAACCACCAGTCACGAACACACCTGTTTTACTGTAGTGTTGGCATGCATGGCAAATGGTGATAAATTAAAAACAATGGTGATTTTTAAGAGGGTAATGATGCCTAGAGGAAAAACTACCAGCCGACGTTTGCGTGGTTTGTAACAAAAAGGACTGGATGAACACAGACGTTATGAAGACAAGGACAGACAGCTGCTTTCGTGCACGAAAAGGTGGGTTTTTTAATCCTAAATCTCTGCTGCTTTTAGATTCCTTGGCCAACCATAAAGAAACTTCAGTTCAGAAACATATCAACGCCGTGGGTGCACATATTGCCGTAATTCCAGGTGGACTGACCTGCAAGTTGCAACCACTTGATGTGGCTGTCAAACACCCGTTCAAGTGCTTCGTCTGAGAGGAATGGGACAATTGGATGACAAATGGGGAACACGCATTCACTCCGGCAGGTTGACAGCGCTGTGCAACTTACATGGAAGTTTGCCAATAGGTTTTGGCTGCTTGGGACAGAATAGAACATGCTACTACTGGGAATGGGTTCCGTAAATGTGAAATTCTTCCAGACATTGACTCCTCTAGCTCCGAATCAGACTACGACAGCGATTCTGATTCGGCACCACAGACTGCAACCGTCACCGAAGCTTGCCTAGCCTTCCTTGGTTATGGATTTTACAAATGTTTTTCAAGGCAGCGACAATGACGAAAGTTTTGACGGTTTTGAAAACTCAGATGTTGAGGAGGAGGATGCTACCACTGATTCTAGTGATGCAAAATGAATGAACTTATGTATTTTATGACAATGCGAGGGTAGCTTTTTTAAACTGTTTTACCATATATTTAATCTTTTATTATTAGTTTCACATTAAAGTTTTAACTTTTAAAGTATTTTAACATCACTGCCACTATTATTAAATTAAAATATGCTACTTTTATCAAGTAAGAGTCTGTCTTGTCTTCCTGTAATTTCAGTAAAAAAAACATTTGTATAACACACAGACGAGTACAGCCTGCCGGGGGGTGTGTGTGTGTGTGTGTGTGTGTGTGTGTGTGTGTGTGTGTGTGTGTAATTTGTAAAACCTTGCACAAGAAGTTACTCATCTTCGTGCAGTAATGATGGTTCTTCGAGGTGTGTCCCCGTGGGTGCTCCACATCTGCTGTCGGGCTCGTCCCGGCGCCGCGAATCGGAGGCTTGTCATAGCCGTATTCGGCCGGACCGCGCATGCGCGAGTAGCACTAGAGGCCGTTCGCGCCTTTCCTCTCTGCATGCGGTCCGGCCCCACTCCAGTTCCTCTCACCGCCTTATCTGAAATGAGAGAAACAGACAAGATTCCGTAGCAGGGAGGAGGGCAGGTCGTGGAGCACCCACAGGGACACACCTCGAAGAACCATCATTACGGCACAAAGGTGAGTAACTTCTTCTTCAGGTAGTCCCCATGGGTGCTCCACGTCGGTGACTCTGGAGCAGTAGACCAGCTAAGGGTGGGCTACGGAATCACGGTTGTGGTAGTACTGCTGAGGCTACAGCGGAGTCCGAGACTAACTGTTGTAGAATTACATAATGCCTCATGAAGGTGACGTTTGAAGACCAGGTAGCTGCTCGGCAGATGTCCCGCATAGGGACTCCTCTTACGAAGGCAGCTGAGGTAGCGACTGCACGTGTGGAATGAGCTCTAGGCTGTGATGGGAACGCCTTGTTAGAGATATTATAACAGGTGGTTATACAGGAGACAATGAACTTTGAAATGCGTTGAGCAGAAAGTGGTTGACCCCTAAATTGATCTGCGACAGATATAAGGAGTCGATCAGTTTTTCGGATATCGCGAGTTCTGTCAATATAAAACAAAAGGGCTCGGCAAGCATTAAGCGTGTGCAAACGAGCCTCATGTAGCGAGGGATGTGGTTTTGGACAGAAGGAAGGAAGAACGACTGACTCAATGTGAAAATCTGTGCAGACCTTCGGCAGAAAGGCTGGGTGGGACCTCAGTGTCACACAGTCTCTATTGAAGATAGTATATGGGGGCGATGCCATAAGAGCTGCCATCTTGCTCACTCTATGCGCAGATGTTATGGCGAGGAGAAAGATGACTCTGGTTGTGAGTAGCTGAAGAGACGTTGTAGCGAGAGGTTCAAACGGTGGACGTGTCAAGGCATCCAGAACGAGGTCAAAAGACCACGCCAGTGGCGGGGGTCTACGTGGTGGGTTAAGATTGGTGAGACCTTTGAGAAGCCTCCTTGTGGTAGGATGGGCGAATACTGACCGGCCCTCAAAGGGGTAGTGGAAAGCCGTGATAGCTGCCAGATGAACTCTCAGTGATGGTATCGAGAGACCTGCCACTTGTAGGTGGAGGATATAATTGAGTATGACATGCAATGGTGAGACGGAAGGATGTGTGTTATTGGCGTTACACTATTGCATAAATCTAAACCATTTTGCGACGTACATTTTTCTCGTGGAGCACTTTCTACTATGCAGCAGAACACGTTTCACTTGCTCCGAGCAGAAAGAAGTTCTCAGATGTGTGGAACCATCTCTCATCCACGCCGTCAGGTGCAGGGTTACTAATTTCGGATGGCGTAGGGATCTGTTTTGTTGCATTAGCAAGTCTGGGAAGAGAGGGAGTCGGTAAGGCATTCGAGTGGACAGCTGCAGGAGAGAGTACCACCGTGGCTGTCGGGGCCAAGCTGGGGCTATCAGCAGAACCTGGGCCTTGTCCAAGATGATTTTCTCCAGTACTCTCGGAATGAAAACAACAGGGGGGAATGAATATAATAGTGACCTCCCCCAAGGAATGGGTGCCAATCCCTGCCCTGGAGCAGTACACCTTGCACTTCGCATTGATGGGCGTGGCGAAAAGATCTATAGCAGGGTGACCCCAATGGTGGAAGATAGATAGAAGAACATCTGTGTGGATCTCCCATTCGTGGTCGTGGGGAAAGTACCTGCTCAGTGAGTCTGCGATAGCGTCATACCTACCAGGCGTGAACGATTCTATGATGGTAATGTCGTTGCGGTTGCACCAGGTTTACAGCTGAACCGACTCTGCACAGAGGGACTGGGATCTGGCCCCGCCCTGCCTGTTGACATAATACATGGTGACAACATTGTCTGTAAGGATCCTGGTAACTGTGCCTTGTGCGGTTTGAAGTGCCTGCAGGCGTGGAATATTGCTCTGAGCTCCAACAAGTTGATGTGCAGCATCATTTCTGCCTCAGACCACCGACCTTGAACCACAGACATACCCATATGCGCGCCCCATCCAGTAAGAGAGGCATCTGTCGTTATCTGCCTCAAAGGCTGGGTTTAGTGAAAAGGTACACCCGCCAACATGTTCTTGGGTTCGCCCCACCAATGTAGGGACCTTTGAACATGGCTCGGCAGCACGACTGCTGTGTGAATGCTGTGCCTCATGTGACTGTATACTGTGCTCAGCCACTGCTGGAGGCATCGAAAACGTAACCTGGCATGGCGGACCGCCACTATGGTGGCCGCCATATGACCTAGAAGCTGTAGGTGGACACGCACGGGAAGTGTTGGAGAGAGCAACGCCGTGTGTATGAGGTCACGTATGGCCTGGAAACGTTCTGCAGGTAGGTAGACTCGCGCTGATACTGAGTCGAGTCGAGCTCCTGAAGGTAAGTGTCTGGGATGGCTCTAGACATGACTTTTCCATGTTTACAACAAGGCCGAGGGACTCGAAGAGACTTCTCGTTACTGCCAACATGTTGAGAGTCTCTGACTGAGTGCGGCCCTTGAGCAGGCAATCGTCCAGGTAGGGGAAGATTGAAACCCCTGTTCTGCGGAAGTGTGCTGCGACAACTGACAGGGTTTTGGAGAATACCCTGGGAGCTGAGACCAGGCTGAAAGGTAGCACTCTGTATTGATAGTGCTCGTGACCGACTACAAACCGTAGGAAATGTCTGTGCGCTATGTGTATGGCAATATGGAAATATGCTTCCTGCAAATCGAGGACCCCGAACCAGTCTCCTTTGCTCAGTGATGGTATGATTTTGTTCAACGTGATCATCTTGAAACGCTGTTTCCTGATGTAACGATTCAGGCGTCTCAAGTCAAGAATCGGCCTCCACCCTCCAGATTTTTTGGGGACGAGGAAGTATTGAGAATAAAACCCTATGCCTCGAAACCTTGTGGGGACTTTTTCTATGGCCCCAATGGCAAGAAGATGACGAACCTCTTGCTGGAGTAGGATCCCGTGAGATGAGTCCCTGAGGAGGGACAGGGTGGGTGGGGTAGTGGGGGACATGGAGATGAAGAGTATTGCAAGGCCTGACATTACTATCTCTAAGACCCACCGGTCTGAGGTGATGTTGGCCCACTGATGGTAGTATGGCCTCAGGCGATGATGAAAGAGGAGGGTGGTGGGTTCTTCTACGCCGAGTACTGGAGATGTGTTCGTGTCCTCAACACAGGAGTCAAATTTGCTGCTTTGTGCTAGGCCGAACTGGTGCACGGTTTGATCGCTGATGCTTGTGCTGCGGGCGTTGCCTGAATCAAGGTTGGTCAGGTGCATGCTGCCGTTGTTTATGGAATGCGTAGTCATATCTCCTTTGGAAGGTATAGTAACGCCTACGTTTGAAAGGAGGCGTATACATTCCTAGCGTTCGCAGAGTGGTGCGGGAGTTCTTCCCGGCATATAAGATGTCGTCTGTTGAGGTGGCAAATAGCTTCTTATGATCAAATGGAAGATCATCAACTTTGTTCTGTAGCTCTTTTGGTTCTCCTGCTGCCATTAGCCGGGAGGCCCTGTGCATGGCGATGCCTATCGCCATGGCGCGTGCTGCAGTGTCTGCGACACCAAGAGCAATTTGGAGCGATGTTCTACAGGCTGTGTAACCTTCCTAGACTATGGACTTTAGCAGGGGTCTCTTAGCCTCAGGGAGATGTTGCATAAGTTCTGGCAATTTGGCGTAATTGTCGAAACTATGATTCGAGAGAAGAGCGGCGTAGTTCGCAATCCGGAGCAATAAGGTTGATGATGACTACATCTTGCGCCCAAAAAGATCAAGTTTACGAGTGTTTTTATCTGGAAGGGAATTCCTGAACTGACGTGTCTTGGTTTTGTGATGAACTACATCTACTATCAAGGAGTTAGGTTGAGGATGGTTAAAGAGAAATTCTAAAACTTTAGATGGAACAAAATATTTTTTGTCCACTCTTTCGCTGGTCGGCAGGATCGATGTGGGAGTCTGCCAAATCTCCTCCACCTCCTCCATAATTGCCTCATCTATGGGAAGCACAATCTTCCGTCGTCGTTGGGGGTGTAAGTTTTTCAAGCTTGTGCTGCTTCACCTGAGCCTCAGTCAGTTGGACCTCCTGACTGTGCCACACGTTTAAAGAGGTCCTGAAATTCCTTCAGGTTGTCCGGAGGTGAAGTGTCACCTCGGGTCACAGCCTCATTTGGTGAAGGGAATGATGAGTGCGTTAGGCGACATGTCTGTCTCTGTTTCTGAAAGCTGCCCCTCCTCAGGCTCCGAATCATCACACTGGACATCTGGACTCTTTGGAGGGGGTGAGGGTTGAGCCGGTGATCACCTCCTAGGCTCGGTATGTAGCAAGCGGGGGCTGAAAGAACGGCAGGAACACGGTGACCTTTGATAGGAAAGTGAATGGCTGTGTCGGGTTGATGCGTAGTAATAGGGTCTGTCACAATGAATGTAATGTCGGTTCGAGCATCCAGGGGACAAGTGTCAAGACGATATGACGCTGCCGTGTCTGATATAGTACGCTCGGTGTGGTGTGTGTGTAGGCGAGTGCGGATGCCGAGAAGGGGACCGCGATTGAAAATCCCTTGGATATGCCTGGCCAGAATGTCCGTGGTGGCAACAGTAAGGTGACACACTTTCTTTGTGAGTGAGACCTTTCGGGCAGAGGGAGCAGAAGAATGAGGCTGCATGGATGGTCCAGGAGACAAAATCGGGGAAGGCGAGCGAGACACAGCGTGGGTGTGTGACTTGGAAGCTGCCTTCCTTGGTGCTGTTGCTGGCAGGTCTGAGCGTGCAGGCACCTGGGAGAGCACCGGTGCTGACGAGGCTGCAGGCTGGGGAGCGGAAAGCACAGCTTGCTGAAGTGTAGGTGCTGAGGACAGCTCCTGTGCTGGGAGGAGCGGTGCTGCAGCTGTAGGGGCTGACGAAAGTGGCACCGGAGCTGCCGGTGCCAGCGGAGGGGGCTCCTTAGAGCAGCACTCCAGTGCTGGCGGTGCCGTGGAGGTTCGGGACCGTGGTGCGGTGCCGGCCAGCTTCTTGGCACCTGACATACACCCAGTGCCGGTGGTAGAACCAGATGTGCTGGGGTTATCACCTGCACTTGCCCGCGTCTGCGGGACAACTGGCAGGGATTTGGCTGGGGAGGGTCTTTTCCTCTTCGGAGAGGTAGCTCTTGGAGAAGGAGCACGCCTCTTCTCTGTAGCAAGGTCGGGCTCAGCAGAGCCGGTATCAGAAGGCATGAGCGCCTTATCAAACATCAGCATCTTAAGGAGCCTCTCCTGGTCCTTGCGGGCTCTGGACATTAACTTTGCACAGTGGGTGCATTTATGGGGCAAGTGTGCCTCACCCAGGCACCTAATACAGGCGGCATGGCCGTCTGAGACCGGCATTGCCTCCCCGCACATAGAGCACTTTTTAAAACCCGGGGGAACCCGGCATTTTGTGACTCCAAGTGCTTGTCAGGCTGTCTCGCCTTGTTTAAGTATCACTAATGTCCATTTGTAAGTTGTTTATTCTATTATATTTTAAACTTTCTTCTCTGTTGGTGTTTTTTTTTTTTTTTTTTGAGGCGGCTAGCCCGCCAATTAAGAACTAGAACCAAGGAAAACAGTAACGGAGATAACAACTATATAACATGTCTTTTTTTTTTTTTTTTTTTTTTTTTTTAAAAGAAACGGGTTGAAGGTAAAGAAGGAACAAAACAGATAACGGCTAACGGAATTTCTTTGAACTATTAACAGTTTAACTCTGACAGGAGCTGAATAAAACTGAGGAGAGGAGAGAACTCCATCCGCGACCAGGGGCGGCTGAGAGGAACTGGAGCGGGGCCGGAACACACGCAGAGAGGAAAGGCGCGAACGGCCTCTAGTGCTACTGGCGCATGCACGGTCCGGCCGAATACGGCTATGACAAGCCTCCGATTCGGGGTGCCGGGACGACCCCGACACCAGACGTGGAGCACCCATGGGGACTACCTGAAGAAGAACCTGCAGGTTATATACACTAAAAGACAGTACCCATCTCATACAACTGGAAGGGACCTTGAGAGGTCATTGAGTCCAGTCCCCTGCTTTCATGGCAGGACCAAGTACCATCCCTAACAGATTTGCCCCCAGATCCCTAAATGGGCCCCTCAAGGATTGAAATTACAACCCTGGGTTAGCAGGCCAATGCTCAAATCACTGAGATATCTCCCCCCCCCCTTATTAAACTTCATCCTATTTACCGCAGACCATTTCTCCAGATTGTCCAGATCATTTTGATTTATGGCCCTAAACTCCAAAGCAGTTGCAACCCCTTCCAACTTGGTATCATCTGCAAACTTAATAAGTGTACTCTCTATGCCACCATCTAAATCGTTGATGAAGATATTGAACAGAACCCGTTCCAAAACAGACCCCTGCAGAACCCTACTTGTTATGCACTTCCACCATGAGTCTGAGCCATTAATAACTACTCTCTGAGAATGGTTATCCAGCCAGTTATGCACCCACCTTACAGTAGCCCTATCTAGGCTATATTTCCCTACTTTATTGATAAGAATGTCATGCAAAACTGTATGAAATGCTTTCCTGAAGTCCATGTATACCATATCCACCGCTTCTCCCTTATCTCCAAGACTGTGATCCTATCAAAGAAAGCTTTCGGATTGGTTTGACATGATTTTTTTTTTTTATAAATCCATGCTGGCTGTTACGTATCACCTTATCTTCTAGATGTTTGCAGATGAATTCCTCAGTTACTTGCTCCATTATCTTTCCTGTCAGAGAAGTTAAACTGTAGTTTCCAGGGTTGTTTTTATTTCCCTTTTTATAGATTGGCACTATATTTGCCCTTTTCCAGTCTTCTGGAATCTCTCTCGACTTCATGATTTTTCCAAAATGGTAGCTAAAGGCTCAGATGCCTCCTCTATCAGTGTCTTGAGTATTCTAGGATGCATTTCATCAGGCCCTGGCAACTTGCAGACATCTAACTTTTCTAAGTAATTTTTTACTTTTTTTTTTTTTATTTTAACTTCTCTGCCTACCCCATTTCTACTACCACTCACTATGTTAGGCATCCTGTCACCATCAATCTTCTTGACAAAAACTGGAACAAAGAAGTCATTAAGCACCTCTGCCATTTCCAGGTTTCCATGCATGAAGATGAAGTGTCTGGACTCTGGAATGGTGTATCTGCCTGTTCTGTTGTAAGAGCAAGGATACAACTGGTGGAAAGTGATGTGGAGGAGCAACACTCATCTGTAGGAGGTATGAATATTATATTTGTCTGGGCCAGTTGGGGGCTATGAGGATGACCCTAGCTCTATCCTGTCTGATTTTCAGGATCACCTGCTGCAGAAGTGGGAATGGCAGGAATGCATATATCAGGGGTGCTTCCCATATTATGCTAAATACGTCCTTTAGGGAGTGGCAGCCCACGCCGATTCTGGAGCAAAATTGCGGGCATTGAGCGTTTGCCTGGGTTGCAAACAAGTCCACCACAGGGGATCTCCACTTTTGGAAAAGAAGAGTTAGCACTGAGGGATTTGTTTCCCACTCATGATTCTGCAGGAAAGGTCTGCTGAGGTTGCCTGTCAGGACACTGTCTTTGCCCAGGTGGTAGGTTGCCACCAACTGTATGCTTCGTGGGATGCACCATTTCCACAAGTGAACTGCTTCACAGCAGAGTTGGTAGGACCAGGCTCCTCCCTGTTGGTTTACACAGTACATCGTTATGATGTTGTCAGTGAGTATTTGTTCTGTCTTGTTTTGGATTAGAGGGAGGAAGTGTAAGCAAGCAGTGTGGACTGCCCTGAGCTCAAGCAGAATGATATGTTGTTTGGCTTCCTCCAGGGCCCATTGTGCTTGGACAAGACAATGGCCTAGATGGGGTCCCCATCACACTAGTGAAGCATCCATGGCGATTGTTAGTGATGCTTGCAGTAGCTGGAAGGGGTCTCCCTTGCACACCTTGTCATGACCATGCACATCATGTGAGTGAGGTCTTTATCTCGGACGGCACATAGTGAGCCGTTTGTTTATATAATGGACTTGTGGTCTGTACACCGTGTGTAACCATGACTGGAGTGGCCTCATATGGAAGTGGGTATATGTTACCATAAGTGTGGCTGCAGCCATGTGTCCCAGGAGTTGAAGACAATGTTGAACCGTTATGCACTGACTAATTTGTGCTAGGGATATAAGGTCTACAATTGCTGTGACCCTTTGCTCTGGAAGGGAGGCTATTGCTGTCCTGCAGTCTAGATGCACTCCTATAAACTCTACAGCCTGAGTAGGAGTGAGTGTGCACTTTGATAGACTGTCGAATAGGGCTCAGGTGGTTTTGACTGCCTGTTCTGTGTTGCACGCTGTGGGACTCTATAGTATGCAGTTGTCCAAGTATGGGAATATGGTGGTTCCCAGTCTGCGTAGGTGAGCTGCCACCACTGCAAGGACCTTTGAGACGACCCGTGGAGCTGTTTAGAGTCCAAAGGGTAGCACTTTGCATTGGAAGTGCAGGTCTCCTATCCTGTGAAACGAGGCTTACAGGATCTGCCAACGAAGGGTTCTGGGGTCGGCAGATCCCCATCTAGACTGCCGCGCTGTGCCGACAATCAGCTGATCGGCACAGCGCGGCGGCCATTTTTATTTAAATGAAGCGGCGATTATTTAAATCCCCGCTTCATTTCCCTTTGCCGAGTAAACTAATCTACATGGCTCCGTCGACGGAGCCATGTAGTTTAGACGTACCCTTTGAAACACCACGGCTGTGTTTCAAAGTGGCATCGCCGCATGGAGCCCAAGGTCAGCAGGGGAGTCCCCAGCTGATCCTGAACTCCACGCGGCGCTGCCACTTTGAAACACTGGGAGGAGCCTGATGTCAGGCTTCCGTGGCAGCATTTCAAAGCAGCAGAGCTACACGGAGCCTGGGGTCAGCAGGGAGTCCCCAGCTGACCCTGGGCTCCAAGCGGCGCTGCCACTTTGAAACACCAGGAGGAGCCTAATAGAAGCAGCAAAGGGGGGGGGGGGAGTGACTAGTCGACAAGCTTGTTGACTATCCAATAAGCATTTGCTTATCAGATAGTCAACTAGTCCTTCACATCCCTTATCTTGCATTGTTGGGTTCAAACAAAGTGGTTGAGTTTGCAAAGGTCTAAAATAGGCCTCCGTCTTCCCATCTTCTTGGTAGTGAGGAAGTAGTGGAAGTAGAACACCTTGCCTTTGTACTCCGGAGGTACTTTTTCTATGCCCCACAGCTGGAGGAGGTGTTCTGCCTCTTGTACGAGCACATGTTCATGAGAGGGGGTCCCTGAAGAGGGACGGGCATGGAGGATGGGAGGGAGGGATAACTAAAAATGGGATGGAGTAACTGGTTTTGATGATTTCCAGCACCCACATATCGGTGGTGATGGTAGCCACGCTGTACAGAATGCAGCTAGTCTTCTGCCAAATGTTGTGGAGGATATGAATTGCTGCCGTGGAAAAACTGGGGCTGTTAGACCCTTGATCAGCACTTCAAAATGTCTGGCTTGAAGTGTATGGATGCTGAGCTGTTGTCTGCTATGGGGCCTGTCTGCACCTACTTTAATGTCGTAGGTGCCTGTTGTTGTATTGTCTGGATTGCTGATTGAAAGGTGTGGGTCTATACCTTTGCGTGAATGACCTTCCCTGTTTTCTCTTTGTGACAGGTACGCGAATGCCGAGTTTCTTTAGTGTGGCCTGTGAATCCTTTAATGTGTAGAATGAGGCATTGGTGGATTCAGCAAAGAGCTTGGTTCCCTCGAAAGGCAAGTCTTCAACTGTTGCCTGGACTTCTCTGAGGAATCCAGAGAGTTGGAGCCATGATGCCCATCTCATCACGACTGCAGAGGTGATGGATCTTACTGCGGTGTCTAGTGCAGCCTGCAGTGTTGTTCTGCATATCACTGCACCCTTTTTAGGGTCTGACTTAAATTGTTCTCTTTTATTATCAGGGAAAAATTCAGTAAAAGATGTAAGCTGATCAAATATATTGAGTGTATTTGGCGAGAAGTGCCGCATAATTGGAAATACTGAGCTGGAAGCTGGCTGATGAGTATGCCTTCCTGACCATCAAGTCGAATCTCTTCCAGTCCCTGTCATAAAGGACTGTACAGGTAGCCTGCTGTTTACCTCTCTGATTAACAGCATCCACCACCAGGGAATTTGGGGTGAGGTGGAAGACTAAAAAGTCTGCTCCTTTGGGAGCAGCATAGAATTTTCGGTCTGACCTTTTGCAGGTTGGAGGTATTGTGGCAGGCTTCTACCAGACGGTTTTTGCTGGGTCCATGAGAGCTTCATTCATGGGGATGGCAAGTTTAGCATATGGGGAGGCATGCAGTATGTTTGTCAGCTTATCCTGCATCTCTGGCATGGCTTGAAAGGGAGATCTCTCATGTATCTGCAACACTCTTGAAAAATTCTTGAAACGATGGATAGTGGTTGCCACTGCTGTAACTGTTGGGTGGGCTTAGGTGAGGAATGACTAGGCATATGTGCCTGAATGGGCTCACTATCCTCATCGTCATTGGAGAGAGGTGGCACAGAGGAAGCTAGGGTGGATGAGAGGTTGAATCTGGATGTGTTCGGGGAACCATTGGTGCCAAATAAGGGTGTTTCCAGCACCAAGGAAACCATGAGCTCTGCCACAGTAGTAAATGCTTGCGGTACTGGTTGAGGAGGAAGCAGTATGGGCACTGGTGGAACTTGTAGCGCAGGTGCTGGTTACTTGGCTTGAGGTGGTGGCAACTGTTTTGTGTGCACCACCGGCGTGGAATGCTTTGGTTGGTGCTGACATTACTATCGGAGGCAGCATGGTGGTGCTCAGTGCCAAGGCTGAGCATGGTCTGGTTGGTGTCATAGCTAGTGCTGACAGCACCTTGACTGATGCTGATGACGAGGTTTTGTTTGGCCTCCATCAGCATCTTGGAGGAGGAGCACACCTTCTCCTTAGGGTCTTCGCTCTTGTCAGCACTGGACATGCTAGCTGCCTGGTTTTTGGGTGCCTTAGATATTGCTGGTGCCAAGGCAGTCTTCTTCTAGAGAGAGCATTTACTCAGGGGGGGAAAGTCAGTCCCTGAGGAAGAGTGGGACCTCTTTTTGGGGGCGTGAGCCCTATCAAGGTCCTTCGGGCTCAACCTGGCAGAGCCCTCTCTCACCGATGCCGCACCAGAGGATGGTTGCCTGGGCAGTATGGTGTGCTCTGGGTCAGAAGCTGGATAAGCAGTTTTCTCCAGGTGCATCATTTTTAGCTGGAGTTCCCTGGCTTTTCTCATCCTGGATGTCAGGTTTTTTAAAGTGGGGGCACTGAGCTGTGGAGTATTCCTCACTCAGACAGCAGACACACTGAGCGTGTGGTCTGATACAGGAATGGATAGCCTGCAGCTCACACACCTCTTAAAACCAGGCAAGTCTCAGTAGAAAAGGACTTCAATCAGTTGCTGGAGAACAGGCACACAGAAGCATACTCTCTAATTTAACTACTCTGCAAACAGTGAAGAAATTTGTTTTTAAAACCTAGTACTAAAAACAAGTAAACATAGTAACTAACACTTAACTATTAATAAGCACTACTATTCACAACTAATTATCTAATTCTAATTCAGAGATGAGAGCACTTGCTAAGCTGTGACCAAAGCCAGCGGCGGTAGAGAAGGAACTGAAGGAATGGTTGGCTGCACATGCAGAATAGCCGTTTCAAATGTTGCGCACCAGCAGTTCCACATGTGCAGCCAACCATAGGCACTGCTATCTAAAATCTCCGATTAGAGGTGTAGCAGCACTCAAACACCTAAGATGGAGCACCCACAGGGACACTCCTTAAAGAAGAACAATTAACTATGCAGTGATTTTGTTATATTTTAGTAAAGAATAATCAAAGCATCTTCCATATTGTATGCTAAAGGCATTACATAAAGGGGTGGAGGAAACACATGTATGAATAAAGGAAAATGCAAATTTGATTTTTTGTCTATTTTTGCAAAGCTGCCATAATGCACATCTCCATACGCTGAGAGAATGTCCTTCAGGGGCATGCATGTGGAGTTTGAACAGAACTGAGTCAAACAAGACATACGTTCCTGTCAGTTTAATCAATTTTCACTTGTGAATAAATTAATAATGATTTAATGCTCCCTGGCTTCCAGGTGAATTAAAAGTAAATAAGAATGACATTTCTGCTATGGTCGAAACATTTGTTTTTTGGATATGAATCATTAATTCTGGCAATTGAGGTCTAGGTACAGGATTCACATTAGCAATGCGAAAGGTTAACTGGCTTGTTGGTTCTGGTTATTTGGTAGAGGCAGAAGCCGCTCCCAGCCCACCACAGACAGAGAATTGCTCCAGCCCCACAGGACCCACCATGGACAGAGCATTTCAGCCAGGCCCTATCTGTGCCAGGCCTGGGTGTGTCACAGGCCAGGGCTGCACTGGGTGGGCTGGAACAGCCCCTGACTGAAATGGGGGGAAAAGGGGATGGCTTCAGCCTGGCCACAGCAGATGGGGAAACCCCCTCTCCTTCTGCAAACCCTCCCTTTAAGCAGTTGACCAGATAAACATGATGTTAAACTGGTTATCCAATTAAATGGGATTTTACATCCTTAATTCACATTCTTTATGCTGGTATGCCCACATCATTTCAACACCACTTATTGCAACAGTACTACACTGTAATTCAAGTTCTTAATTTTTAAATTATTTTTCAACACTTCTGACTGGGTATTCAAACAAAACTCCCTAGGGACAACTTTAGTACTCTTTCGGCTATGAAAATGAAATATCTTATGCTAAGCTCAAAAAGACCCTGACTCTCCCCATGCTCACCAGTATATGTATCCAGATTTAGTAGCCATTTGATACTGACCACAGCAAAGTATTAATCAATATTAAATTCCCAAGCCAATAAAACTTCATACTGTATTAATCACAGTATGTGCTTTACTTTAGTAGCTAGTCAAGGTTACCCAGACCTTTACAATAGCCTATTTACATACTAGGACAAAAATATTCTATATGATTCTATATCAAGTAACATTGTATTGAAATGTGACAGTAGCCACATGCTCATGTATGTAAATAGGTAATATTCTCCAGAAAATAAAACCAAAAAACGTGCAATTCAACTTATTTTACACTGATGTCACCCAAAGCTCAGTTTGATTAAAACATACTGAATCATTAAAACAGCTGTGGGGATATGCCATAAGCCAGGCTGGGGGGAGGTGGGAAGAGCATACATTATATAGCCGAGCTAATGAGCATTTTTACTAAGTCAATTTTCATTAGCTTCAGCACAAAGCTGATGCCAAACTCCAGTATCAGGTCAGGTGTATGTTTCTAAATTAGTGCATGCATGTTTGCATACCTCTCTCTCTGTTGTCACGTCTGTCCCTTTCTCCATGTCTTCTTTCAAACGATGAATCCCTTGCTTGCTCTCGATTGTCATAACGGTCTCGGTCAGGATAGCTACTCCGTGATTCCCAGCTGTCATGGTAGTTGCCACTACTGCTATGACTGTCAACTTGAGAGCCTCTGGTTGCCCGACTTCCTATGGAAAACATATCCACCCACCATAATAGTCCATGTGTAAGAAAATCCATTGACATTTTATAACAATTAACAATAAGATTATTTAAAATACCAGTTCATTGAATTCCTGCATTGAAACAGAAATTAAATTCTAAATTCTATTTGACATAGAAAATTGTTTTAATGTTCAACTCCCGATCACTTAAAACCTTAGTCAACAAATCTGATATACATTTGGAATAATGAAACATTAATCTACCACAGCCCCAATGCTGCACTTGTGTTCTAGGCTGCTGCAAATTATATACACCAAGCCCAAATGCTGTACTCATATTTTCAGGAAAAATCAACCTCCTCTAGTTAAAACATGGGGCGTTCTGACTGGTAATAAGGTAGCATGGAGATGGTTGAAATTTGTTCTTAGAAAAATACAAGCCTGCAGACATCATACAGAAGGAAATGAGCAGACCAAGCAGTTAAAATATAATGACAGTTGCTCTACAATTATTGGAAGCTTAAAAAACATCCCCACACCCTAGAACTAAGAAACCAAAGCAAAAAAAACCCCACAACGAATATATATGACCAAATGGTGAGAGTATAAGAATTAATAGTTCTTCAAGTATGAATTACAATGAAACAGGTTTTGAAAAGTCATAGAAAATGTTACATAGTTTGTATGTGAGAAAAATGGAAGAAGTTGAACCTAGGTATACATGCCTATTTGAGGCAAAGGAAAAAGGCTCGTGTAATTCATATGGATAGAGAATCATCCTGTGCTAGTCTTTCATTACATTTCAGGCTCTTATTTGTATTTCATGGCTGTTGGGTTCAGCTAAGGTTGCAGATATTATTAAAAAGAGTGGTTCAGGATTTTTAAGTAGTATGGCAGGATGCCAATGCTACATTAGTTAAATGAATGGAAACTAGAGGATTGCTGTGCATTTCAGCACTAACAGTTCTATTTTAATGAAAATATCACTGAAGATAGCTTTAACAGCATATGCTTAATTGGCAGCAATTCATTATCAAATAATGTAGTAAAGACACTGAAAAAAATAAATCATATAGTACCTTTGTCAGACAATTCTGGACCTCTGCCTCTACTTCTGCCAGTCCGGTCATTTCTACTTTCATTTCTTGACTCATTTCTGGTTTCATTCCGTGTGTCACCTCGGGAGTTCTCTTCTCTACCATGGGTTCTTCCATAACCGCGTGGTTCCTCCTGATACTGATCTTCCTTTTTATGGGTATCTCGATTCTCTCTGTCTCTGTACTCATGGGTATCTCGAGTAGAACGTGAATCTCTCTGATCACGACTGTCTTTATTATCTCTGCTGTAATCCCTGGTATCTCTGGAGTCTCGAGTGTCCCTGGATTCTCTTGGCTCTCTGCGGTCTCTGTTATCTCTGGTCTCCCTCCGATCCCTTCCATCCCGAGATTCTCGATCATCTCTGTGATCTCTGGAGGTACTCTGCTCTTGTTCATAATCTCGTTCCTCTCTGGTTTCTCTTTCTTTTTCCCTTTTTCCTCTTGTTTCTGAAAGCCAATTTAAATGTGATATTCAGCTTGCAATATTAGAGTCTAACAATGCAAAGTAGAAAGCATATAAAATGATGCAACCACATTATATTTCTTACACAAAAAGCCTATGGAGAGAGATTTACAAAGGCATAATGTAGAGCTGGGTGCCTAGATACTCTTGCTGCCTTAGAAAAATCTCTCCCGTGGATGTGAATCTGTGACCTACTAATTATCACATTTCATTGTTTAGAGATTAAATATATTCAATGACTTGAAAACATATTATTGGGACCAGCATATTACTTTATAGAGTACTGTGTTCAAATGCTTTACTTGTGGTAATTTCCCTTTTCAATTCCTTTTCTACCCAACAACGTGCTTAAAGTGTATTTATACTATCATCTTTGTTAAGATCTCTCTCTACTAAACCCCGATTTTTAAAATATTTATTTATTCACAATATGTTCCTGTTATAAATACAGCAGAACTTATCTGATCTAACTGGGACCGGAGCCAGATCAGATAATCGAAAATTCAGATAACCTGGAGTAGGGATGTAGTCAACTAGTGACTTGACTAGTCGATTCCCACCCCACTTGCTCCCTCTATCAGAGAGAGGCAGCAAGGGGGGGGGAGCAGAAGCCAGTGCTGAGGGGAGCTGGCTTAAAAGCCAGTTCCCCCCAGCACTGTCTTTGGGGGAAGGGGGGCAAGGGCGCAGCATGGAACTGGTGGTGCTTCCGCCTTTGAAATGTAGCAAGAGCGGGGCTCTTGGTACGTTTCAAAAGCAGAAGCGCTGCAAAAGCAGGGGCTGAGGGGGGGGACTCAAGCAGTCCCCCGTTGGCCCCGTGCTCCCCATGGCACTTCCGCTTTTGAAATGTAGCAAGAGCCAACAGGTCTCTTGCTACAATTCCAAGGCGGAGGTGCCCTTATGGACTCAACAAATAGTTTTTGCAAACTGCATCCACTATTTGATTAGTTGATTAATCTAAATTGAACATCCTTAACCTGGAGAGTGGGAAAGCATGAGACTGCAACACCATCTAGTGGCCAATGCTGAGACTGCCTGTTTCTGGATCAGTGCATGGTGATTAATGAGTTAAAGTGAGAAAATAATGAAAAGTCAGATAGATGGGGCTCCACTGTATTGTCTTAGAGTTGATATATAAATCTTGACATACATTATCTTCGTAGGTTTGGGAACATTGATAAAAAATGCCATTATTACCCAGCAGACTTGATTGGCTATATGGCAGAATGAGTGCTATAATCTTTCTTTACACTCAGCTAACTAAAAATTGGAGTCATCAGAGAGGATGGTATGATATACTTTGGCTCTTCCTGGAGAAAAGGAAGGATAGTCAGTTAAACTCTGGAGTTTTCTCTCCGTTGATTCCCTGGCAAGTATTTGGCATCTTGACAGAAGACCACTATCCTACTGTGATTGGTGCAGCCATTGCCAAATACTGGAAAGAGTGGTTAGATACTAAAGAGAAAAAATACAAAGGCCATACTGAAGTTTAACATCCTATCATAGCAATGAGACCTAGTACAGTGAAAGAGACCTTGCCTGCTCTATCATTCTTGTTAACGTTTCGCCCTTTTGCACTAGCCCCGATCGGTGGGAACAGGAGTGCTAGCATAGTGTCTGCTGGCATGTTAACCAATGTGTTGTCTAACTGCTTGGAGCACATCTGGATGACCAAATCATTAAAAGCATCAGGTTTTCAAATTGTCAGCTTACTATACTTTGGGGGCAATGTAAAATACTTCTGAAAAGCATATACTCATTCATACCATCCCTCCTTTCATGGCGTCTATCATGGGATTGTGAAGTTCGGTCACGATCATGCCTCCCCTTCTCTCTCCCTGGGGATCGATGTCTTGAAGGACTTCGCTTCCTCTGAGGAGAGGATGAAGAGCGCGGGGGATAGGGAGAGGAAGAACGTCTCACAGATGGGGAAGCTGTCCTTTGATAGGCTGGAGAAGGAGATCTTTTGCGGCGGGGAGAAGGGGAATGTCTTTGAACAGATGAGCCTGATTGTGATGAAGAGGAGTGATGTCTCGATGATATGGGAGAGTGATGCTGACCTGGTGGGGAAGCAGACCTACAAAACACATTAAAACAGACACCACATGAAATGTTTTATGATACTATAAAAATAAATAAATGAACCCTCAAAAAATCAATTAGAAAGTAAAATTTCTATAATCTCCACCCTCTAATGGAAAACAAAATCCATATCATTTCTAAAAATATATAAACTGCTCCTCTCTTCCATGCATATTTACTGGCTTCTTAATTTCTGTTTATGTAGTTTGTTAGATGCCAAATCTTTGCTTAAGACAATTTACACTACAATCCTGCAAACGCTTATGCATGTACATAACTTTACTCACCTGAATAACCACATCGAAATCATCAGAACTATTTATCTCCTTAAAGTAATGCAGCTGAGGGGGATCAGGTATTCACAGCTAACATGTTAACAGTAGATTATTCTTTAATATTGCTACTAGGGTAAATAATTCTGTATCAAAAGGCTCACACTTTTGGAAAGAACACTGATATCATGTGATCTCACCAAAGAGAAAATGACTTGGTAAGGTGGCATACAAGTTTTTAAGTGTTCAGGAAAATAAGAACTATGTTTTTAACTTTGCACCTGCGAGAAGGTGAGAAAGTATGCTTATGGGTCGTTGACTTGGCTGGAGCTCGGGAGGTTTGTCTTCTCCTTGAAGCAGGAGGTGAATATTCTCTGGAAGGAGAGGAATTACTGCCAGAATGATCCGCAGGACTAGGAGAACGCTTCTGTCTATGGGAGCCTTCTGAAAGATCTCTAGAAACATGCAAATAGTAGCTTGTTCAGCATGCTCAATATGATGCAGAACATCTCCAAACAAATAAAATCAACTTCAAGACCATACCTGTAGTACAGGATCAAGAGTTACTTTTGTAGAATAATTTGTTCATCATATATGAAATTACCTTCAGCACATAGTGCTCAAGAATCTAACAGCTACACCAGGGGTCGGCAACCTTTCAGAAGTGGCATGCTGAGATTTAACTTATTTACTTCTATTTACAGGTCTGCATGCCACTGATACTTTTTAAAGTCAATAATAGTCCTGCTTACATTTTAGCAGCTTCATTAATAAATTAAGATGCAGATCTTAACATTTAGCATGATCCCTTGGCCTTGCTTTGCCTTGCTGAGTTCTCCGATATCAGGCCCATACTTTGATACTTCAAGCAGCACACAAACCTCTGTCTCCAGCGCTGCTCCGCCAGTGAATATGGCAGAACAGCAGCAGCCTGATTCCCCACTGCAGCAGCAACAGTCACTGCCACAGCAGCTCCCCGGCACTCCCATATGACACTGCAGCCCCAAGTCCAGCCCTCGCAGCCGCTCCGTGGCCTGTCCCAGGAGCAGCTACCATTCAGTCCTAACCCAGTTCCGGCCCTTCCCCAGGGCTGAAGCTGGGGCCATTGCCATGTGGTGACTTCCCAGCTGTCCTGGGTGGCAGTCCCAGGCCAGCCCCAGAGGTGCAGCTGCCGCAGCCACGCAGTCCCAGAGGCCAACGGAATCACTGCCGCAGCCACACAGACCCAGAGGCCGGAGGCGCCGCTACCGGGGCCAAGCGGTCCTGGTCTGGACCCAGAAGCGCTGCTGCTACCGTAGCCATGCAATCCTGGGCCAGCCCCAGAGGAGCCACTGCTGAGGCCATGCAGTCCCGGAGGCTGGAGAAGCAGCTGCAGAGGCCATGCAGTCCCCCAGACCAGCCCCAAACGAGCTGCTGCCTCAGCCACAGCACTGCCCCCTCTCACCGCCATCAGGCATGGTGTAGCCTAACCTGCTGAGCTCCGTGCATGCCACTCAGAATCAGCTTGCCTGCCACTTACGGCACAGCACACGTGCCAAAGGTTGCCGACCCCTGAGCTACACAATCTACAAACTAGTTTGGTTCCAGAAGATCCTATTTAATATATTGTTCATATACCATGAGGGTGAAGCCTGAGCCCTTTATTATCTGTAATTTTTTTAAGCAGCTAAACATCAATACGAACAAGGAATTTATTGTTTTTGTTGTTTTAATTTAATGATTTCTGTAAAAATCAGAACTTTATTACAAAAAAGTTCAGAGTAGGGATGTGAATGGTTAACTGGTAAGCACCACCCTTAATGGTTACCTGGGAGCAACTTCCTACCCGTGGCCCGCCCCCCGGCAGCATAAGGCTAGAAGCAGCTGGGCTGAAGCAGCCCCTGCCCATGGTGCGGGGGCGGGGGGGGCCGCCCCAGCCTGGCCATGGCAGGGGGAGGGGAGAGCAGCCTCCTTGCCCGCATTTAATCAGCCAGTTAAACTTAACATTTAATAGATTAACTAATTAAATGGGATTTTACATCCCTAGCTCAGACATACTTTCAAACCTTAATGATGACTTTGGGGAGGAAGAAAAGGACTGCTGGTATCCTGAACTGCCATTTGGCTTACTGAAGGGTCAGGAGGATTTCCAGTATTTGTTTTCAATATTAAGTAACTTAAAATTCAAACAAAGGTCACTGACATTTTTATAACACACTGCAGCCATTACCATGGAAGTACCTGCTGATACTATGGTACCATGCACACACAGGCTGCCAAATATGCTCCACATTACTGCTTGTAACCTTCTGTCGCTAATTACGAAAAGCGTCATGACACTGCCTTAGATTTAAGCACATTTCTGAGTCTCTTTATTGATCAGCTCACAACAGACGGTAAAGGTCTTCCTAAATTCCTCAGTGGTCACAAAGTACAGGTTGTACTTCTTTAAATTGGGACTCTCTGGTCCAACAGGAGCATGGATATTCCAGGATCAGAGTGTCCTGCTTTGCTGGAGGGGGTGGGGGAGGGAGAGAAGAGGGAGGGCCGGGAGCTCAGCACATTGGGGAGTGGGGTGGGATTCCGGCACAATGCAGGAGGGAAGGGACAGGAGGCTGGCCCGATGTGAGGGGGGGGAAGAGGGGCCCTGGTGCACAGCCCAGCTGGGGTACCTAGGGTCAGGAAACCCAGCACGCAGCTCAGCTGGGCGAGGGGAGGAGTGGAGGGTGGGAAGCCAGTGTATGGCTTAGCTGGGCTAAGGGGAGGCAGTAAGAAGGGCTGGGAAGCCTGGCGCATGACCCAGCTGGGCTGCCTGGAGAAGCCAGGAGGGGAAGCCCAGTGGGACAGCAGCATAGGAAGTGGGGCTGGCAGCAGGTGGGCCAGAAATTACCTCCTCTGGTCTAGCAAAATCCCTCATCTGGGAACAGTCAGGTTCCGAGGGTGCCAAACCAGGGAAGTCCAACCTGTAATAGCAAACTGCCCATTATGCGTGTGTACACATGTCCTACCTTCCTCAGGTGGATGTACTGGTTTTGGGGGAGGTAAGCTAGGCAGGTAGAAGAGTGAATACATTGAAGCACCTTTGTATGTAAGCATCCCAAAAGGCAGGAACTTTAAAGAAGCTATTTTTCTTTAAAATAGCATTACTAAAACATTTGATGTATTAAATGAGGCATTAGGGAGAGGGGAATGTTCCTAACAGCCAATTGGCAGAACAACAGTGTTTTCTCTTCACAGGTGCTCTGAGCCGATATGCTGAAGAAGTGAAGTAATGTATCTCTGCAAGGGGAAGTTCATGATGTAATGGAAGAGTTATGGCATTAGAATGAAAATATAAGGATCCCTGACTGGATCACCAGTCCAAGTTTTACTCACTGATGGAGAACACAACAGTTGTTTCAGAAGGGAATCTCAACGAGTTATTTTTAGTAAAGCGACAACTCTATTAGCTGTAGTTTATTAGTCCACTATATGTTAAATTTATATTTAATGAATTCAGAAAGAGTTGGCAGAAAGTCAAATAGAAATCCCTCTCTATTTAGTGCAATATGAACTAAAAATTTAACAGAAATGTAGACAATCTAAACAAGGTTATATTAATACTAAAAACCTAGTAATACTATAGAACTCACCTCGGTTTCTCTTTTTTCTCCTTATGTCTTTCAAAGTCACGTCCTCTCTCTTTTCCCTCTCTTGTTTTTTCTTCTAAACGCTCTTTCGGTTTATGTTTTTCTTTATGCTTTTTCCCAAGGGGAGTCTCCTCTTGTACTGGAGGAGGTGGACTAGGAGTACGAGGACCCTTCTTTTTACTTTGGATGCTTTTGGAACTCCTAAATGTATCAAAATTCCAGAGAAAAGCTATTTAAAGACTAAAATATTGTACTTAATTTCTCAGATACTAGCAGCACCAGTGTACAGAGTCAAGTGCTTTGCACCTTTTTGTATTTGCAGCTATACTTGATTGAATGGCGAATACAAAGAAAAATTAATGTCAAGCTCTTTTTTGAAGTCTCTCATGCCTACTTGAATTTATAACTCTTATTTCTGAATCAGGCTTGCAAAATTAGGAACTGCTCCCAAATGTGTGACTACAGCTTCCAAAGTTGCAATGCCCTTGTAAAACTGCATGTGTCAAAACACCAAAATCATTTATAACTTATTGAGAGGAAACGGAGTACAGAACATCAATGCACAATAATACATTGTAAGATCAGTGCCTCAAATGTTAAAGCATTGGGGACAGGATCACTCATTCTTTGTATGTAAAGCATCCTGCCCTGTTTTCAGGAGCTTTCTGAATACATATTGAACATTTTGCTTACACCACGAATTACAAGAAAAGTAAAAACAATGATGAAATGGTTTTTACCCACAAAAGCTTGTGCCCAAATAAATCTGTTAGTCTGCAAGGTGTCACAGGACTACTCGTTGTTTTTGCAGATATAAACTAACATAGCTACCTCTCCAAAGAAATTAAAAGATTTATTTATACCCACATGTATTTTTCATGTCAGTCACAAACAAAAACATATTAGTACCTATATGCCACTGCACTTTAAAGCACTGTAGCAAGCAACCCCTTTATACCAAAACCCAACATTTAACATGATTTTCCCCTCTATTTAAGCATCACTTGCTTCAAAGGTGATTTGCTTGGAAAATATAGGTGCCTGTTCTTGTATTGGGATTGTAATTTTCCTCTCAGCTAATAGAGCTAAACACTGATTCCCAGGTTCTAAAGTCAGCAAGATCTTCTTAGTGGATTGATATTTTGTGGCAAGAAGCCCAGTTGTAACTGCCTGTGATTTTGCCTACTTCATCCCATCTCTTGTCTTCCGATCCCAGAGCTATAACACTCCATGTCTCTCCTGAACTTAGAAGGCCAAGCAGTATCTCTTGTATAGGAATATGTTGAGCCAGTAGAACACCCGACTGACCAAACTGCAAAATTTCAATTCTAGCCTAGATTAACTTGCATTTAATATATTACACCACTGAACAAATGCAATTTTATTTCTATTTAGATTTCTTCAGTGCATATCTCAGGCTCTAGACAATCCACATCATTTAAAAAAAACGCTCAATGCAAAATCTGTAAGTTATTAAAATCAATGGAGACACATATATGCTGGCTTGTCCCACGGATTTTTGTGAACTCTAAAAATCTAGTTTTGAGACTGGTACACTGAATCCATACCTTAAGATGCAATGAATATGAGCAGGGCTCGACAAATTATAGAAAACCCTACTCACCAGACAAAAAAGGGACTCACCACCGTCACCGCATGACCCCCACCGTGCAGGTGCATGCCACCTGGAGAACAGGACGGCATGTTTGCTTCTGTGACGGGGCGAGGACGACCCGGCCCGCAATTCAACAGCACCGACCCCCGTGCTGCACGGGGAGCGCGGCGTTCTGACAGTGGTCTGCGCCGCTTGCTCCCGTGCGGCCGCCCAGCTGAGCGGCATGCAGGGGGGCCGAGTTCTGGGATGGGAGCCGGAAGCGGGGGCGGGGCCAGAGTGTGCGTGCGTCCCTAACATCAGGGGGAGAGGCGCCGGCACAAGAGAGCGCCGCATTCAAAAGGGGAGCAGAGGAGAGTGGAAGAGAGGAAGGAGGAGAGTAACAGAGGGAGAGGGGAGAACAGAGGAGTGAGCTAGAAGACGGCGGTGGGTGGAGGAGTGAAGGGTGAGAGCAGAGGAGAGTGGAGGGGGACGGGAGTCGGAGGAGGTCAGAGAAGGCAGGAGGGAGATGGGGAGTGGAGCAGAGAGCAGAGCGTGGGGGCAGAGGACGTGAAAGAAGAAACGGAGGCAGGAAGCAGCCCAGAGCAGAGACACTAAGGAGCCCCGTCCTGGGCTGCTCTTCCTACCTCCACTTCTCCTTTCACGTCCTCTGCCCCCACACTCTGCTCCACTCCCCGTCTCCCTCCTGCCTTCTCTGACCTCCTCCGTCTCCCATCCCCCTCCGCTCTCACCCTTCACTCCTCCGCCCACCGCCATCTTCTAGCTCACTCCTCTGTTCTCTCCTCTCCCCTCTGCCTTCCTCTGCTGCTCTCCTTTTGAATGCAGCGCTCTCTTGCACCGGTGCCTCTCCCCCTGACGTCAGGGACGCACGCACACTCTGGCCCTGCCCTACGCCTGCGTGCAGCCCCGCTTCCAGCTCCCGTCCCAGGACTCGGCCCCCCTGCACGCCGCTCAGCTGGGCGGCCGCACGAAAACAAGCAGCGCAGACCGCTGTCAGAACGCCGCGCTGCCTGTGCAGCACGGGGGTCAGTGCCGTTGAAGTGCGGGGCGGGTCACCCTCGCCGCCACGGGGCGGCTCCACCCCATCACAGCTCGCCAGCTGCCAAAATCTACTCACTACGGGCGAGTGGATTTGTCGAGCCCTGAAAATGAGTATCTATATCCAGTGATCAGCACACTGTACTAACACACACTGTGGGAGACAATCAGGGTGGTATGTTTTTCTACTTACCTCTGCTGGTCCAACAGCGGTGAAGACATTGTAGAAACCTTCTTCTCTTTCTTATTAACTGAAGACAAAGATTTGGGACTTGATCTTCGTTTTGGAGATTTAGACTTTCTTGGTGAAGGAGATGGTGATAATTTAGATCTAACCACCTCTGGAGAGATCTTGGATAAAGAAAAAATTTCAGCTAAAACCAAAAACTCATGTGCTCTGTATATATCTTGAACAAAAAGTCTACACTAATATCATTCAAGCTTTAAATAGTAATAATCACTTATATCTACCTCAAACATACTAAGCACATATTTTTGCAGAAGTAGCTAATTACATTAGTATTAAAATATCTTAAAATAAAACCAATCTTAAAGAAATAGCTGCACAAATGACCTATGATGCAATTAAATAACACCTAATCGATCATCATAGTTCATATCCACAAAATGGTTCTAATTAGCACTCTAACGTTAATGTGAAAATCTGCACTCCAATAAAATTTACTTATAGCATAAATGCTGGCTCTTTATGTCTCCCACCAAAAACAGGCATATTCTTTCCAGTTATAAACCACACACCCTAAGATTATGCCTAATAAAAGCCAGTGCAACATGAATGGGGGGGAAGGGGGGTGTCAGCTTCAGTAGCTAAAATCATCCACACTGAAGCACAGAAATAAATTCACAGCTCCTAAACCGCAATGTGGACAGACATAGGGAAGACCTCGCTCACGTGTACTTCACAGGTTTGGGGACAGCCAGATTGAGTGTTTCACCATTTGTCCCCCAAAAGTTCCTCTCCTATCTGCCTCCTTCCCCCTGCCTACACAGAAAGGCTAGCCAGCATACAGCCCTACGTTTGTAAAGTTATGCATGACAGTAATCCATCATTTGCCCCATGGCAGCACATACAGGCTTCAGTCATGAAGCAAGCAATTAAGACTCTAAGGACCTAAAATGGCTGTTGATTAGTTATAAGAACATATGGTTATTTTCAAGATACAAACCTCCTTTTTAATGACTATTTCCTCTCGTTTCTCCATGTTTTCCTGTTCCAGCTTCATGAGTTCTCTCTGAATCTTTTGACGTTTCATTTCCAAAGACAGCTCATGGTCATAATCATAATTAACTTCTCCATTATCAGAGTCTTTATTTTAAAAAGATGACAGGCAATATATGAAATAAGTGGTCTTAAATAGTCAGACTTCTCAAAAAACAGAACAAAACATCACTGTCCTGAGTGATTTATTTATGCAGATTTAATTTTCTAAGGCCACATCTCTACTTGCCACGCTGGAGATTGATATTCTGGCATTTGATTTAGCGGGTCTAGTAAAGACCTGCTAAATCGAAAGCTGAGGGCCCCTCTATCTCCGGTACCCGCTGGTACTCCTTGCAATTGCAAGGAGTAAGGGAAGCCAATGGGAGCATTTGCTCCTGTCGATCTCCCACTGTGAAGACAGTGCCAAACTCGGCTTAAAGTATGTCAGCTCTAGCTACATTATTTACGTAGCTGGGGTTGTGTACCTTAAGTCGACCTTCTGGGTCTAATGTAAACCAGGCCTTAGATTTAGCTAATAAGCACTTTGTGGCAGGCAGCTCTTGGCAAATACACATCATAATATTCAACTACTCAAAATAGCATGAGATATTTTCAGAGTTATCTAGCCATCACTTAACTTCCCTGGAAACTAGGATACCTACACAGTAGGTCAGAACAAGTCAATTGTCTTTAACAAAGGTAAATGGAACAATCGGGGAGTGGGGGGGGGGGGGGGTTAGATAACCACTTCTGTCTCAATCCAAAAAAAAAACAGTGGATACAATTTTGTAGTTAAATGAAAGCTAAAAACATGAGTGTTTGTGACTGACATCCTGGACAACAAAACCCCCATTTTGACCACAGGACAGAGCAGTAGCAAATAGCGCATTCTCTTTAGTCAGCTTGACAATGGCCTTCAATAATGACCCACATGGGCTATGTGCAAAGATAATTTAGTTTCTGTGCTCAATGAGACAGGCAAACATGTACAATTTGCTACAAAATTGAGTCTTTTATTTTAAATGAGGCAAACATACCTAATTTCACTGATCAACTATTAAACAGCCACAACTGATATATGCTGGACTTAACCACTGACTTAGATGTAAAAGGCCCTGTTAAACAGCGGCTGAGAGCCAATTTCTTTTTGCTCATGTACTGATCAAGCAATTCTATGACTAGTGTCTCATTCATGAAGTTTCAAAACAGATTGAAAAAGAGGGGAGACCGTAAAAAACTCTAGTTTTGCATTATATTTAAACTTGGAAGGATTAGATTTCTAATGGTAGATGTCAGTAAATATTGATTTCACAAACCAATAAAATATTCCAATTGATAATCAAAATTTATAGACAGGCAGAGAAAGAAAAATGCTGCTTGAGAACTTAGGCATCAATTTAAGCATATTTACTTTGTATATATGTGAACTTGTTAGTTTTGTGATTTTAACTGCTATGAAACTTTTTTTTTAAATATTAATGACTACTGACATTAAATAATTGTCTGACTCACTTAATTTCCCACAACTGTAAATATTTAAATAGAAATAAATTTTAAAATGCTTAAATATAAATTCATACTTATTGAAATTATAGAAAAAATAAAATTCTGCCAACCCCAATTATATTACTTGGTCCAAATCCAACTACTAAATTTATTCCCTGTCTACAGATAAATTGAAACACAGTCCTTATATATCAATCATTTATGATCAGTCAACATAGCAATTCATTGGTAAGGACAAAACTTTCTACAAACTCACAATATTCCAAATACTATAAATTATTAAACAAATTAAACGAAAAGTCTTCTTGAACTCAATTTACCTTCTCTATTAGTTTCCCAGTCTCCATTTTCCTCTTCACTTTCTGGAGTCCTCTCCTTTGTAATTTTGATGTCTTCTTTCTCTCTATGCCTTCCCCGTGAAGACTCTTTCTACAGGAAAAAAATGCTGAATTAGAGTAACAACTTTTTTAAACAGAAGCCTGCAGAAAAAGGTACATTTTGCACAGTATTTTGTGCTTTATAGAAAGAATTATACTAATTGTTTTCTTTAGTTTGATTAGTGTAAATATCTTCTCAGCTAAGGAGCATTTCCACTGGGAAAATAGTCTAATGTAATTTCATATAATCAGTGGGTAGGGAGAAAAAACATTCATACAGATAAGTCAACAAAGACTTAAATATTGGCCAAGACTTGGCTGGGAAACACACAAGAAAGTGATATTTACAATGGAGACTGAAGGGAGACAGTTTTAGAGAACAGAAATTTTTATAAGAAATTTAGTGAACATTCAAAAGTATTATTAGAACAGCTAGAGAAAGGGTAATATAATTTTAAGTGAGAATGATTATGTGCAATTTACAATTCAGCTCCTGAGGACCGAACTGACAATGAATAACTACCAATCCTTTGGGGGTATGTCTACACTGCACTGTAGCTCGAAATAAGATACGCAATTTGAGCTACGCAAATTATGTATCTTATTTCAATCTTATTTCAGAATAACCCACTATTCCGAAACATCCCTTACTCCTCGTGGAATGAGGCTTATAGGGACATCGGAATAGAGAGCCTGCGATAAAAGGCTTGCTGTTAAGCCGTAGGATAGGTATTTCAGGATCCTCTGGTATCCCGAAATAGCACTGCAGTGTAGACGTAGCCTTAGAGGCCAAAGCCTGTGGAAAGTACCAAGAAGTCCTGTGTGGAGGTGGGATGGGGAATTAAAAACAAAGGCTAAAGTTTTGCTGACAGTTTTACATCTGAATTAGGTATTTTACTGGCTTAAACAAATTAAGCTCCATCTACTTTAAGGGTACAAAACTCCATGGAGCCACAAAAAAAACAGAGATCAATCTTACAGAAAATAAAGTCACCAAAAAGACAGCTCGCCTTATGCTGCTCCTTTCTGCTCACCCAATCCAAGTGGTGCAGCTCATTGAGATCTGCTCTTATTGGATCTCCCTATGCACACTTCCCAGAGGACTAGAAGATCTTGATGAAGCCTTTATAATTACTGTATCAATATTTGCTAAGAAAGCTGCTGGGGCTCAAATGGACCATGCCATGTAAAGCAGAATTTTCACAAGTTCCATGCTGCCACATTTAAATTTGATGATCTCATGAGGTGTGTGTGTTTGTTTTCTTTTGGGGTGGGGGGCAGATGAGGGGTATACTGCAGATCTATCACTTTCTTTCTGCCTCATCTCCTGCAAATGCGGTGCCTATTCTGTTTCTTTTTATGGTCATTACAGACCTATAGAACTCTTGTATAGTCACAAGAAAAATGTTACCCAGAAACCAACTAGGAAGCTTTATTTCTCTCTATTGGCAGCTTGGTCTGGGTTTGATTTCAGACTTCAATCAACTTAGAACTACAAGTAATGAAACAAGATCACGTTGTGGATAATCACTCCCAACTGAACAAAATTACATTCCTTGGTTTTTGCATTAATAGTTTTAAATGTTTCAGGTAAGATTTTCATAGCTTTCAAGGCCAGAGGAACCATTATGATCTAGTGTGGCCTCCTGTATATAACACAGGCTTCCCCAAAATAATTCCCATAGTACATCGTCTAGAAAAATGTCTTTTCTTTTAAAAAATGCACTATCATATAAAAATAGTGTGAATTGGCAAGCAATTTCTGAAATAAATTCACAGCTATCTGAATTTTTTTTGACGGAGTGTTCAAAAGTTAACTGAAATGCTTTCTCCCAATGTTATACACATCATTTCTCAGACAAACTTTCAAATATATCAAAGGCAATTGTTTAAGAACTAAACTCAGGTCAAATTTAATTAAAAGTAGCATTTGTTATATGAAGAGTTTGGGTTTGGTTTGGTTCCATTTCTTCTATTTATAGCCGGATCTCTCAAAAATGGTGGGCATATCCTCTGTTGGTGCGAAGAACATTACTTAAAGGGCACATCTAGACTACCCGTGGCTTCCCAAAGAAAATATACAAATTAGGCGCAAATTTGCATATCTTCTTCCGATCCCTTTTTCGGAAGAGGGTGTTTTTTTTTAAAGCAGTCTAGACGGAGGTTTTTGCGCAAAAAAAAAAACCCTTTTTCGAAAGAACCCTTATTCCTCAAAAAATGAGGATTACAGGGTTCTTTCAAAAAAAGTGGTTTTTGCACGAAAAACCCCATCTAGACTATTTTTTTTTTTTTTTTTTTTAAAACCTCTTCCAAGAAAGGGGTTGGAAGAAGATATGCAAATTCATATCTAATTTGCATATCTTCTCTCAGAAGCCCCGGGTAGTCTAGACATAGTCTTACTGTCATAGTGATCCTACCCCACATTCTCGCCAGCTGGGCATCTTACAATAAACTTATCAAGTTTTCAGAAGAAAATGGCACCAGATCTATGGCCAAGTATGGACCATTTCAGCCAAAAGACAGAGCCCTATTACAGAAATCTCTTAGCTGTGCAATTCTATGAACAAACACTATTTCTAGCCTTTTTCCTGAGACCACCTTTATTTTCCAAGATTCTTTTCCCTCTAGTCTGTTAGCACCCAGCTTACAACATTGTCAGCTTACATTTATCATTAATTATTACCAGCTATTTAATTAAGCAACATTAATGGAATGTGACATTTATGCTTCAGTAAAAATGTGACAGCATGAAGTATGGGATTGGGGTGCAGGAGAGTATGTGGGGTCTAGGTGGGAGTTTGGGTGAAGGACGGCAGTTTCGACCCGGAGTAGGGATGTTAGATATCGGGTAACTGCATAGTCGTGAAACCACAGGAAATCTTTGTGGTTACATAACTATTTGATAGTCCCTGGGTATGGGGCTGGCAGCCAGTGTGCTCCCTGCCACCGTGCACTGCTGCCTATGTATCAGAGGCAGCAGTACAAGGTGGCAGGGGGAGCCAGTCCACGAGGGGAACCAGTTCAAAAACCAGCTCCCTACACAGACCAGCTGCCCATAGACAGAGGTTGCTCCGTGGGGAGCTTGGGCCCGCCGCAGACAGAGGCTGCTTCTTGGCAACCTCCCATGCTCTCCCTCACCCCATCACCACTGCTGCCTCTGATAGAGGCAGTAGCGCGGGGGGGGGGGGGGGGAGATGGCACCGCAGAGATGGTGTTGGGGGAACCAGCTTTTAAGCCAGTTCCTCCCAGCACCAGCTTCTGCTCTCCCCCCCGACTTTGCTGCCTCTGATATAGAGGCAAGGGGGTGGAATGCATGTAGTTGAGAAGATTAACCAATAAGCCTCGGCTTATCAGTTAATGGTATAGTCAATTACACATTGACATGCCTAAACTGGGATGCAGGACGGGATGCAGGGGTTTGGGTTATGACCTGGGGTAGGGGATTGTGCTGCTGGGTCTGGGAGGCAGTATGGGTGCAGGAGGGAGGATAGAGGGTATGGGTGAGGTATGGGGGGCCTCCTGAGGCTCCCCACTGTGTCCACAGGATGCATTTTGCCCAGCCCTAAGCGAGATATTTACACGAGTAAGCTGATTTATGATTATTCTAGTTTAAGAAACATACAGTACACTTGTAGTTATGCTTAACAACTTCATCTTTTTAGTTGTCAAAAGAGATCAAAGCTTAGTTAGCATAGCATTAAGAAAATCCACTCAATAGATACATTCACACATTGTTGAATGTGTTTTTTCTAGAGAACAGAATTTAAAAATGTAAGTTATGATTTCCCTAATTCGTCCTGGACATCTACTACTTCCATGAGACTTAAAACAAATTTAGTGACAAGTCATCTACTTACTCAATTTAGTTTTATTTCACTCAAAAGCACTGTTTTTGTTCCATCAAAGTGTGCACTAGCCTTGTTGGGAAATTCCATAACCTTACTAATGTTGTCCTAATCCTCCTTTCTTCAACCTTTCTGACAGGGCTGGTACACTCCTCTTTATTTCGTAAACACCTCTGGGCAAAGATCATAACTATCTGTGTTTGGAAGGATTTAATACATTTTTGGTGCACTGTAAAACGGTCAAGCCTTTCTGCAGATTATGAAAAACAAAGTGTTTGTTCAGAAAACTGAGAAAAAACAGCCGTTCACAGTCTTTTAAAATATTTATCTTGTAGAACAATTTTATTAATGGAATAAATTAATAGTTCCCTTTCTATTTGGGTTCAGAGGCACAATGGGATCATTCATTATAAAATTCAGCTATTGAAAAAAAATTATTCACAAGAGGTACATTTACAAATGAAGGGCCTGATTCTGAAGTTAAAAGATTCTTGGTATTTAACCAAGAATAACATCAGGTCTTAAGGGACGAATCCTGTGTGGTGTGGCATACACTTGGCTCCTAGTTAAAGTGATCAGAGTTGTAGGAGCTCTGCCCCCTCAAAAGAGGTATGCAATACCTCAAAAGTGGACTTATGGTCTGATCTATATGTAGGTCAATTTCCTGTTAAAGTCAATGAAGTTTGCCTGGGTAAGGACTAGAGGATATACTCATAAACCAGCAAAACAGATATTGGGCTAAGAAGTTTCATTACCTTACTAACACTAGTTGAGAGAAATTTCATAGCTCGCCTGCATTCTGCAATTCTTTTATACAAAAAATGTTATGCTCTCCTGACATAGTAATAAGCCTGTTATGTCAGTAAATGTGCATAGAACAGTAGTATGAATAGCAACATGTACACAGATTCTAAGCCACAGAAGATTTGGAGTTTAGAACTATTAAGCGTCTACTGATCGTAGCTAGAATCTTTTGGATAAGAACAATACTATTTAGTTTTCATAACATGTTACATTTCAAAGCATTGAACAAATACGGATTTATCTTAAAAGCTCCCCAATGAGGTAGAAAGATACTAACTCCACTCTAAAGAAGCTAATGGAAGACAGAATTAATAACTTTCCCTAGGTCAGCAAACCAATTGTAAAACTGGGATAACAACTCAGGTGCTTTTGTTCTTAGGCCCTTGTTTGCTGCATTTAGACTCCAAGGGTACGTCTACACTGCAGGCTTCTTGCACAAGAACCTTTTTGCGCAAGAGATCTTCCACAAAAAGTTCTTGCACAAGAGAGCGTCCACACTGCATGGACGTTCTTGCGCAAGAAAGCCCTGATGGCCATTAACAGAATGGACATCAGAGCACCTGTGCTTTTTCCAATAGGCTATTTTTGCACGAGAAACCCTTGTTTGCCATCCACACACACCTTTTTGCGCAAGAGCTCGTGCGCAAAAAGGCTTATTTCTCATAGAAAGAGGAATAACTCTTGAGCAAAAAGTCCTCTCTTCTTACAATGTACTGTAAATTTTCTGGTGCAAAAACGCGCTTGTAGTGTGGATGCTCCACAAGTTTTTGCGCAAAAACTCTGCAGTGTAGATGTAGTCTAATGGGGGGGGGGAGGGGAGAAGGAGGTGTCATTAATGTGGTCAGTAACTCCATTCTGGGACAGTCAGAAATACGTTACTGCATGCTGATATTCGTTCTCATCTCAGACATACAGATACCATAGTTATAGACCAAGCATAAGCACATGGATTACATGTACATATGCTTTATATTCCTCCTAATAATCTTGCCTAACCGCATGCAAGACCTTCTCTCTCACTCACTCTCACCTTCATGCTGTCTCTACTCTTGGAACTGCCTCCCACTATGCGCACCAACCTATCCATACTCTTCTTGAGTTATTTTGTGGTATTTGCCATTATCAAGAAGCCCCCAATTGAAAGTTACCTGCTCATACTCTCATCTGAGCTGCTCAGGTAGTATTACCTGTCTAAATTAGATTGTAAGCACAGGGATCTTTTCTTGTCCAATTATTTGTAAAACATGTTGCATACACTTAGTGCTAAAATAATTCCATACAAATATCTAGGAACATAGGAATAGCTACACAGGTTGGACCTCCCTGGTCCGGCTCCCTCGGGACCTGACCAGTCCTGGATGAGGGATTTTGCCAGACCGGGGAGGTCATTTCTGGACCCCTGCTACCAGCCCCCCTGGCCTGGCCTGCTGGCCTCTCAGCCAGTTTCTCCCCTCCTGCTGGCCTCACTGCCCTGCTAACCCTGCTGGGCAGCGCTGCCATAGCTGCCAGAGCTTCCAGGCAGCCATGTGCACCATGCTGGAGTTCCAGAAACCACGGAGCAGCCGCATGCACTGCACTGGAGCTCCGGGACTTGCAGAGCAGCTGTGTGCTGTGGCTCCCAACCCTGCCAGGCAATTATACACCAGGTCTCCCAACTTTGCTGAGCAGCCCTGCTACCATGTGCTGGGCAGTCTCGTAGTCAACTCGCTGCAGGCAACCCATTCCCCTATCAGCCCCACAGGGATCCCTGCTGCTGACCCTCCACCGGGACTCTCTGGTCCTGCAACATCTGTGCTGGACCATGGATGCTGCCAGACCAGAGAATCCCAAGTTAAGAGAGTCTTAACCTGTACTATATAAGTACAGTTGTCCACATAGTCCAGTACACTCTTTCTACAAGTGGCCACAAACTAGGTAGGTCCAAAGAAAATGTAAGAATCCCTCATATGGACAAATACAAAATATCCAATCCATATGGGAAGTTTCTTCCTAATTTCAGGCAGTTATTAATTAGCTGAAGCATTAGGATTTATATCCCTTCTAAAAAAGCGGTCCTGTCTAGGCCAGAGCTACTCAACACGCAGCCCATGGCCTGTTTGTTTGCGGCCCACAGTACGGTTTGGATTTACGCAGGGCTCAACACGCGGCCCGCGGGTGGAAGCCAAAACAAAAAAGTAGTCAATATAATGGTATTCTGTGGATGTATGTTTTAGTAATAAAATTCCTGGACTGTGATTGCTCATTAAAAGTGCTGTCATATGGGTAGAAATCGAGTAAACATTGCATTTTATTAGTATCAGCTGAACTGACTTACATGAGGCCTGCCTGTTGTGTAGTCTTGCCTTAATCTTTGTATTCATGCCTGTCAGTGTGAAAGAAGCTATTTGCATATATATATATATGCAACCAGACTTAAGTTGCAGCCCTCACATATGCTGAGTGTATCATTGTAGCCCCCGGAGCTTCCAAAGTTGAGTAGCCCTGGTCTAGTATTTTTTTTATGAAACATAAAAAAACTCTTGGACTGTGCCTCATAGCAATGAATTCTCCAGCTTATTACATATACTTGTCAGAATCTTCCTTATTTTTAAATGTCATCTTTTAGATTCACTGGAATACGTGGCTAAATTACATTTTCTTTGCCGTTCATTATTATATACCCCTTTCGCAACACCGTTTATTTTACTCCATTCTGAACAGTGCCACTCTCACCTCATTGTCCACTTTCCAGACAGCATCATCTTCTATTATATCTTCTTTCAGTTCAGGACCAGAACCAAACAGTTTCAGATGAGGGTGGACTATTAATGTATATCATGGCATTTTCAAAAATATTTTCTATTCCATTACCTATACACCTTAATATTTGTTTGCCGTTTTGACAGTTACTTGCACATTGAACCAATGTTTTCATTGAGCCATCCACAATAATCCCAAGTCTTTTACCTAAGTGGCTGCAATTTCTTTAAAATGCAGTAATGTCAATGAGTGCTTTAAGTTACTCCCTTTAATGAGCAGGGCCTTGCATTTATTAACACAATTACATCTGCCTTTGCACTGGCCCAAAATGGCTTCTTTTTTAAGTCCCCTGTGAAATGCCTCAATCAGCCCTAGTCTTGACCACACTAAATATATTTTTTATTTTCTGCAAATTGTCTTCTTACTGTCCAACCCTTTCTCCAGAATTTCCTTGGAGCAACCCACTGTGGATTTCTTTCTTTTCTTCTGTATTTTGGCCAGTTTCTAATCATACCTTGACAGTTCAGTTTCTTTAAGAAAGCTTTTGTTTCAAAAAAAGGCTACCTAAGTCCAATTTAGCCACTTGGGCCACTATTTTGTGGACAAAGATTCAATTCTAATAGAATAAAGAAGCACAATTTCAATATATAAGAGCTATACTCATTTTCCTTACCATATCACATTCCAAAAAGTGTTTTGTAACAATCATTATCTCAAAACAAAAATTCACTTTTTTTCCCCCTTAAGAGGTGAAATTGAGAATCAAAACCAAGAACCAGCTGATACCATCAAGTCCCTCGGAACACTAGCTGTTATAAGAACTCTTGGTTGTTACTGAAATACCTGAAAACAGTACACCTAGAGTAGGTATTTCTCCGACATCACCTGTGGTGAAGACTGAAGCAAAGGAATAGTTTTTTCTTGTCTGCAAAGTCTTTATTTTCCCTAAATGCAACCTTTAAACATTGGCATTTCAGCACACCCACAAATTCTCTGGCAGAAATCCTGCTTTTTGATATACTACATGAATAAAACATTATGACTATCTAGTTAAGTGCTCAAAACACATCCACAATAAGGCTGCACACAACAACTAAGTCATATCTTTCTTAATAAAGGTATATACATATATTTTCCAACTCTCCTTGGATCAGCTGTCCCTGCTGATTCCTTTATAGCAGTCTTGCAAATTTCTATTCAGATGGAGCAAGTAGAATGTTCACAAAATCAAAACATACATTTAAAATAAAACGTCTGTAGCCACTATGGTTGTGAAAAAAAACTTAAATACTTAAGAGTAAATCAATGTTGCAGCTGTTGTCCAATTGCAGAAGAGCTCTACCAACTTTGTCTCTCTTCATTAGCAATATCAGCGGAGAAGATGAAATAGACTTTGCTGAAAAAAAGAGGGAGTAGGAGGGAGGGAGTAGGATCGGATGATGTCAGAGAACAATAACTGGTGAATTTTTTTCAGAGGAAAAACCCCATGAACTAGGGTGAATTATGGAAGAATGGAGAATAATAAATACATGAAATAGGGTCCACGTGGGCTTACAAAGGGGATGTTTTCTGATAAACAAGATAGAGCTGGGGTGAATAACAAGTGAGTGATGTGTTAGCATGTGAATAAGATTGGATGCTTTATACTTGTCAGTGTTTAAAGTAAAAATGAACTAGTAGGTTTTTGCCTGGTCAGGAAAATGTACCAGTCAATTTCAAAAGGTTCTGCTATATTGTTAAATAGTTGCCATATTTCACTCCAGAGGAAGTTGAATATCAAAATTTATGCATTTCAGCTTGTGGAATTTGTAAAGAATTCTGATAATTTTCCAAGACAAGAGGTACTATACAATTGCATGATAATATTTAATACTGCAAAACAGCTAAATATGAAATTAAATATTTTATAACACGTTCGGTTATACATGTTATTTAATATCAAACAATTCACTGTGATCATGTTTCTAGGACACACTGACGTACTGCTATTGAGGGAGGCTGCAGAGTCCTTGCACTCCATTCTTACCCTAACAGGAGAGGACGATTCCTCTGTATTTCGTTTCTGTGGCTCAGCTTCTACGTCCTGACGCTTGTTTTTCATTCTCTCTCGAAGATCCCCAGTGGGCCTTTCTGGCGACCTGTATAATGTAGAAACAGATATGATGTAGCCACTGCCTTTTGGAAAAGGACACTCAATTCCCTTTACTGATTTTTGTAATTAATTTTTATAGAAAAAAATTTGTTCACAAAATTTGATTTTAAGTAATTCAACCATGATGCCTAAGATTCCCACCCACCAAAAGTGAGAAAAACTATTGAAATTTTAGTGGGCTTGATGTTACTAGAGAGCTTTCCGAAATGATCAAAAAAGACTAGACTTCAGGAATGGATTTTTTCCCTCACAGGAAGCAAAACTACTTGCTACAATATTGCATTACTAGTCCAATTAATTTGACATGTAGGGCAGATTGCATTGTGTAACTCAGATACAGCAACACTTTCACAAGTGTGTTCAAAATTCTAGCAAGGCTGACTGACTGCCTTTCTCCAACTACTGTACAGCTCTAATTATCACCCTCATGACCCACTAAACCCTTCCAGTTATCTCTGCCCTGTATATATTCAAAGATGCACCAAATTTAAAGAAAAAAAAAATCACACTTTATATAACCAGTGCAAAATCTTCTGTGAACATATTAAGAGTGTTCACATAGGGCTTTGCATTGGTTTAACAAAATCCTTGTTTAAACAGATTTAAAGTTAAACCAGTTCAGTTCTGAACATAGACACACACAGCCTTGGCCTTTCTGCCAAACAAAAGGAAGCCTACCTGAATTCAGATTTCAATGACTCACTCCTTAAAGCCAGGTGTACATGCAATGTTTGTGCTGGTGTAACTGTCCTGATTAGGCGTATGACACTTTTTTTTTATTTTAGTGAAATAGTTGTACCAGTACAACACCTCTAGTTCAGATGCAGTTATGGACAGAGGTTCCTTATACTAGCTATATGTATCGCTTATTTCCCTTTGCAGGGAATACCTTGTATCAGCATAAGGCACCTTTCTAGCAACTATAATACAACTATAGTACAACTTTTGTTGTTAGGGAAGTCCTTAAACAGAAGGGCTGAAGTGAATAGTATATGCATGGCTTTACAAGCAAAAAGCCATCTATTATACTCACCAAATAAACCTCACTGAATACTGAGCTATATGTACCTGCAATGGCTCTTAATTCCTACTGCAGATTTTTCAATCACATAGTTCTATAACATTATAAGCCTTTTTTTAAATCTTTACCAGTTTTGCTATAGCTACATCAAAGGACACTGATAAACTACTAGCTCCAGGAAGCCTGTCTTGATATTTGAAATAATACAACTTCTATTTACATCAAGACAGTAGTTTTCAACTAGTGGTCAATGGATCCCTAGGGACCCACAGACTATGCCTAAGGGTCTGCAAAAGATGACTACGAAAATAAAGTTTTAGATATCAGAAAAAACATTTCATTTTTCTTATCAATAGTATGTGACTACCTTCACCTACAGGTCAAAATCCCACAGTATTATTGTCACCACAGAAGCCCACAGGTTAGCACCCTCTCACACTGCATCAAATGCATTGCCACACACACGCAACATCTGTAGTTGAATTCTGTTCAGTCTAAGTCTTCCCTGATAGGGGTCCACAGACCACAGGCTGAATTTCCAAACATGTCTGAATTTTCATTAAAAATTTTTTAGGGGTCTACAAACAAACAAACAAAAAAAAAAAGGTTGAAAAAACACTGCTTCAGGGCATTTTTTGTTCCTTAGAGGGACTGGTGTTGTCATTAGGAATGATAGATTTCTGTATTTTTTTTTAATCTGTTTCCCCAATCTAGAATGGATCTATTTAAGAAAAAAATGTTTTGTTTCTACTTTTAAAATGACTTATCTGAACACCCGGTATGGACCACAGATGTTTCCGGACCACAGAGCCCAGGAAGAGGGAGGTCTGGCAGCAGGGCAGGAGCTCCATAACGGGCACCAGCGACTCAGCCGGGAGCCCAGAGTATACGTGTGGGGGGAGGGGACAACAGGACTGATGGCATGGCGGAGAGTTCTGGCCCCAGCAGAGCTCCTTTGTCCCAGTGGCTGGGGACTTCTAGCCTGGGTCGGGGAGAGCCTCGGGGGCTGACGCAGCACCGGGGGCAGGGTAGAGCCCTAGCTCATTGGCAACATGGCCATAAGAAGAGGGACCTTCCCTGATCCAGCAAATCCTCTCATTTGGGACCGGTCAGATTCCGAGGGTGCCACACCAGTCAGGTTCCGAGGGTGCCGGACCAGTCAGATCCAACCTGTTCTGCTCTTTTAAGACTTGTGAAAACATGCTCCAGATCTCATTCCTCCCAGATTTTGGACAGTACTTCAGATTCTTTCAACCTTGGGTTGAACGCTGTAGCTATAAGTTTAGAAATCTCACTTTAGTGCCTTCTTTGCATTTTGTCAAATCTGCTGTGAAACTGTTCTTAAAATGAACTTGTGCTTGTTCATTATCTAAGACTGCTAAAACACGAAATACATGGCAGAATGTGGGTAAAACAGAACAGGAAAATACAATTCTCTGCTAAGGAGTTCAAACACAAACTGAATTAATGCGTTATTTTTCTAAATGAGTATCAGCAGCATGGGAGCACATCCTCTGGAATGGTGACCGAACCACAAAGGGGCACATGAATGTCAGGCACAAATATTTTTCAATGCGAGCTATACATGTGCCATGCAAAAGCCTGTTTTCAGATGACACTAAACAAGAAGCAGGCAACATTATCTCCCACAAATTGTAACTAAACTTTTGCCTGAACAACAAGTAAGACTGAGAAGACTTAAGTTTTACATTGCACTCAAAAAAAAAAGTTATGTAACAAAAAAAAAAATCTACATTTATAAGTTATGCTTTTGTAATAAAGAGATTGCACTACAAAACTTATGCGGCGAATTGAAAAAAATACAATTCCTTGTTTTTACAGTGCAAATATTTCTAAACAAAAACTACAAAGTGAGCATTGTGCATCTTGTATTCTGTGTTGCAATTAAAATCAATATATTTAAAAATTTAGAAAACATCCAAAAGTATTTAAACAAACATTAGAATATCAATTGGCATTTAAGTGAGATTAAATGCTATTGATTATTTTAAGTTAATCATGTAAGTTAACTGTGATTAATCAGCAGCCTTACTTGCTATGTTAAATGTATAATTTTAGGAAAGTATTTTTTTAATCCTTTAAAACAAGTTCTTCTGAGGTGAATCAATACTTTTTCACCAAAGACACGCTGCGCTACTCATTCCCACCACAAACAGCCTTCAGTATTACTTTAATGTTCTTTGTGTCTATTTTATTTTAAATCAACTCCATCAAATATCCCAAACTGCTATATGAAGGAGCAGGACTTGTGGAACTCACAAAACTTTATTTAAATAGCAGAGAGATTACATATGATCTAAAGATGACATACTTTGTCCTAAGAACACTGGTTGAAACACTGTTCTTGTAATGCCCTCCCCCATGAATAAATCAGAGAAGCAACAGAACCTAGTGAGAATGCAACCCATGTACCTTCCAACAAAAAGAATTTGGTGCTACTAGAATGCATAATCCTGAAACTTAAGGAAAAAGTCTAAGTGGGGAAACACCAAACCCACCAATCTCAATATACATGTTTAAGTCAGAAAAAAGCTGGAAATCAACAACAGCTCAGTTTATTGAGGCATTATTCAAAACTACTTTAAGATGAGGAAGGCCAACAGGAAATTAAAAGCAGAAAAAAAGCATTGTTTGGTTGCCATCTCTTATTACTTTGGGAAATAAAAATGGAAGTGAAATGAAGGTAAACCCTTTCTTCCTGCAAATAAAAAAACAAAGAGAGTAGAAATTTGTTAAATAAGCAATTTGGTGAAACTAGGTTAGTAGGTTTACTCCTCACTTCCTATAGCAGTTCAACATATTCATCCTACTCCTATAAACCAGTGTACATGTCCACTCACAATAATCCTTCTAACTATTTTGGGCACCACTGTGGTACTTACCACATGATGCCAAGCAGTGTGTCTGGAGCAGGGGAATATACTGCAGTTTGAGTGTATACTGCAGTTTTGATGGATATGGACATCTACAATGTAGCTTTATATACACACATATATTCTATGTGAACATACTGTAGTTGAGCAGTCACAAGACTGTAAGGCTGCATCAGTGTTCAGTCCATCTCTCATTAGTTGTGCCTCAATACATTATACACATATTTGTACCGTTAACTTTACGGCGTACTGGGTTTTATCAGTGGCTTGTTCCAATAACTGTTTCAAGTGGTTTTGTACGGCATGCATGGTTTATGATGACTGTGGGCTAAGCATTCACACAACTCTATACCAACACTACAGCAGAAAGCAACAAGATCTCCCTACGCCTGATGATGGCACTATGTGCCTGGATTTTTCTATAACAATCCCAGATATGGAAGGAAGACGTATCTCTGGGCAAACTAATTAAGTCCAGCCAGTCATCTTGTTCTTCTTGCCCCACCTCATAAAATGAGCTTTCGAGAAGGTGCACCAGATATCAGATAGTATAGGAGTGCCAACCAACCAATTACTAAGGTACCATTAGCAGGCAAGTAGAGAACTAAAATTCACTTTGGACTGTGAATTAATTCTAATGTCTCAGAGATAAGGCTCAGGCAGCTCTCTCACCATGATGCCTTGGCTCCCAGTAATGTACATATAATAATTTATTGGTGTATTATTAATTTTAAATTTTCTCAAGAGGAATGCAGTATATGCGCCGATGTATCTGTCTGACAATCTATTTTAAATTGTACTTGTCATAAACAGACCAAAACCACAGGGAGGAAAAAAAGAAACGTTAAATAGAGGTTTATGTTCAAATAAAGATTTATGTTAAACTTTCTGAAGTTTAAAGAAGCTAATAAGAGTCCTGTTTTTCTACCCTAGTATAATGGCCTGAACTGCAATAAGGTAATGATCTGGATAGAGATATGAAGTACCATTGTGGTTTCTTTTGGGCAGGCCTGGAACTGGAGGGACAGGAATAGGTTCAGTGTTTTCTGTTACAAAAATTACCTGCTAGACAAACTTGGGACTACACAGTGGATCAACTGACCCAGAGCAACCATAACACTTGGGCTTCCCAGATACTATAGCAATGACTATGTCTGCGCTGAAATGGTGCAGACAGAAGCATTTACAAGAGTTGCTTGGAGACAGTATAACTTTACAGGTTCATGAAACACAGTATTTGACAGATGTTCTGATAAAAATTGGTACAGAAAATCCCAAAATTCTTTAGCATAGAACAGACTCTTTTATGCCTGACTAAGAAGATAAAGCAAGCTTCCAAATGCTCTGGTCACTTGCTTATCCAAAGATCTGAATCAGTGAAGCAGAAAACTGTGCAATTTGACTTTTGTTTAACACATAGAAGAAAGATTAATATAAATAAAAATTTAAATCAATATTATTCCGAAATATTAATGATAACTTCATACCTTTATGTGGAACAGAAACTTAAAACCAAAAACCTGCTAGTCATTAAAAGAAAATAGCTTCTTTAAAAAGAACGAGGAAGGGCAATACGCTCAATGCTCCAAATATGGTAGCAAGGGAAAGTAACATTCAGCACATAAGGGTACGTTTAGAATCATTTACATGTAAGGCACCTCTGTTCCTTTGCTCTGTGGAGAATTCAGCATATAAGATTACAGTAAGTTCCCTTGCACACTAGAAAAAAAATCTTAAAAGGTAACTGGTATTTAGTATCCCAGTTGCTACAGCTTTATAAACAATGAAAGTTATGATAGTCATAGGAGTAAGGACAGAAATGAGAAACAGAGCCAGGAATAAAACGATAACATCCATGGCAGACATCCTGGTTGACCTTCAACAAGTCACTTAACTTCCGTGCCTCAGTTTACCCAACTATAAAGTGAGGCTAGTTGCTTCCTCACAGGGGCATTGTGAAACATTATTGTTTGAAACATCTTTGATACCTTTGTATGAAATGTGCCAAAGTGAAAATTATTAGATCATATTTTTTCCTTCAGAAAGAAGGATACAGACTTTGTCAACACAGTTCTGGTCAGGTAGTATGTAATAATGCTACCATACAGTGCACTTTTTGAAAGATCGCATTTTGTAGATTATTGCAAGACATTATATAGTTCATTCATTTTACTAAGTCTCTTTTTAATAATCTCTCTGCTGGACATTTGTCTGTAGAGGTGTTCATGAAACTACATATTCATATCCTAGTACAGTGGTTCTCAAACAGGGGTATGTGTACCTCTATACATAGATGTTTTGGAGATACATCAACTCATCTAGCTATTCGCCTCACTTTACAACAGGCTACATAAAAAGTACTAGCAAAGTCAGTACAAATTAAAATTTCATACAGATGACAAATTGTTTATACTGCTTTATACACTATACACTGAAAAGTAAGTATGTTATTTATATTTCAATTGATTTTGTATATAATTATATGGTAAAATATGAAAGTAAGTTATTTTTGATAATAGTGTGCAGTGACACTTTTGTATTTTTACATCTGATTTTGTAGGCGAGTAATTTGAGTGAGGTGAAACTAGAGGGTACACAAGACAAATCCAACTCCTGAAAGGGGTATGCAGCTTAGAAAGGTTGAGATCCACTGTCCTAGAATGTCTCTTCACAATTGGAGAAAAAGAACAAGAACAGCCATCTCACACACCAACAAAAATATTGCTACTGGTGATGGCTAAGGAATATGGCCTGATTTGGAGAGTACTGCCTTAAGCAGCTGCAAAATGGCATTTTAGTATAGGATATAGGATAGAGAGGCAGACAGAAGCTGCAGTGACACACTACACAAAAATCCATTTATTAAAGTACTTGCATGTCCCATTTCAAAGCAGGTTAAAACATTATTGAGCAAAAGAAGTTAATGTGCATCCAGAGCACTTTATTATTTTTTAAAGTTACACACACAAGAAAATCCAAGGAAAACCCACTGCATCTTGCCAAGCTGTTTGTGTTCAGCAGCTTCACAATCCAACAAGGTTACTGATAAAACAAACCATTAGACACACCACAGCATTTCTAATTTTTACAGAAGATATACTTGAAAAAGCTATTTTCCTACAGCATGTGAACAATTCAAAGTGAGTTCTTGATTTACCTTCTATAACTGCTGCTATAGCCTTTACCTCGTGGTGAAGGGCCATGTACGAATCTACATGTGTTCCCATAGAGGCAGTTGCCAGTCTTCAGCCAGTTACGGCACTGTGTCTAAGAGACAGACATTACTGGGTGAATTTCACACTCATTTCTGGAAATACCATTGGTGTGAGTGTGGCAAAACAAACAAATGAGTCCACATTTACTCCCATTTATCTGATATTCCATCCACCAGTAATTTACTTCATTAAAAACCAACAATGAGCATCAAGTCTGCCAGATAAAAAAATTTAGATTTATAAAAATATTAGAAAGTGTACATTGTTACCACTCCTCACTAGAAGCTGGAATAACACAAGTTATTCAAAAACCTAAAGATTAATATCTTGACCATCTATGTGTGAATGTGTTCTCTTTACTAACATCACGAATGACTGAATATACAGTATTCATGAACAACGCTACCCCATAACTTATATTCTGGAAGAGAAGATTCTGGGGTGGAAAGGAAGGGAACAACACTTTTTCAACTCACCTCTGCAGTACTTCCAGTGCTGGGTCCAAGCCTTTCAAACACACTGGGTCTTCGGGATGTGCTATCGGATATGGTCTTGGTATTTTCCACTGTGACCTTCCTTCTAATTTTTGACATTTTGTACTACTTCAACCAAAAAAAAAAGCAAAACTGTAAAATCCTTTAGTTTGGAGCTAATGCCACTGATTTCATAAGTAAAAAAATAATATATTACGCTATAAATTGCAGGAGAATTTCTGCTGAGGTGAGGAATAAAGGTACGGAAGAATCATAAATAAGTGGAATGTGCCTGATTAAAAGGATGATTTTGATTATCATCAAAATTGGTTTAAACTAGTCAAAAGAACACCAACAACGAACACTGTTAATTTTATTTTATGACTTGCTTTGGATTCTCCAACATCCCTTTGGGAGAACATCAGATGCTATTCTGCTCATGCAGGTAGCAAACACACACAGCAGTTGCTTTCTTTGGTCACATGTTTTTGACCATTATCTCAATGATTTCAGATGTAAAGAGTACTTTGAATGGTATTTAACCAATCTCTCAAGAGATGACATTTGGTAAAGATGGCTCAAAGTTTAGAAACTTACATTTTTAAGGAATTCTCATATCTCCATTCCCTTTATAAGAGCTTATTGGCAGTCAGTTCACTCTGCTCTCCTCTACCCTATCCTATTTTAGCCATACTCATTGCGCATGCTGATTAGTTACTGTATGGCTGTTTGCAACTGCTGTGCTTTAAAGAAAGAATGCTGAAGTACTTCTGAAATCTTTCCAATCACTAAAAGAACAGAATACATTTTGCAAACAGAAACACCTTATGCTTGGTAACTCTTCCTAGCCATAATCTGTTTTACCTGGGAGCAAAAAAGAGACTTCTTAGAGGAGGGAAGCTATAAGGGGAGAGGAGGATATGAAGCATGAGAAAAAACTACAGGGGAAGGAGAACTGAATCCAAAATGATTCTCTATTTGTTTAAGTGATATCAATTTATACAGAAAAATCTGCTTGGGAAATCTAGTCTGTGTGAAAACAATTCAGAACAAGTTTTAAGAAAAATCCATTACATAGGAAAAAATACCGCTAATGAAATCTACATTTTAGATCTGGCACCTTTTACAAAGTCTCTTAATTTCTTCACTATGTGGAAAATTCATTATCTGAATCTCACAGTTAACTAATCGTCTCTTTCCTTGAGGTATAACTCCAGCACAATGTTATTCTCTGTAGAAAACTATGCACTGAAGTCCTCAAACACTTTTAACCCTTCAATAAACTCCAGAAGACAGCTTAGAGCTTTCCAAGAGGCATTCCCAGTCCCCTATTTATCCAAATCTTTGCTTAGGACATAACATTCTTTCAGATAATGAATGTTCATATTAACAAGTTTTTATTTTATGTGCAAATGCTACATGCTGTGAGAGTCGTTAATTATAGGATGTACCGGGGATTAGAAACAATGGTTAACATTTATTAATGATCTGAAGGGTGAAGTAAGACAGCAAAATAGTAAAACTTTCCAGTAACAAGAAATTACTTAGGTTAGTAAAACTGTGGAGAATACTGAGGAATTCCAGAAACTTCAACTGAAACTAGAAGACCGAGCAATATATCAGCAAATAAAATGTAAATAAAGGCAATGTAAGGCACACCAAGATAAATTATTTCAATTTGTATATAGACAATGAGTTCAAATTAGCCCAGTCTTCTGAGAAAAATAATTAGGAATCATTGTGGATAGCTCAATGTGCAGCAGTGGTTAAAAAGTCTAAAGATAAACTGGAAAAGTTACAGAATGAAACATCCAAGAGTTTCATTCACTTTAATTTAAGGTATCATGCAATTAGATCCTTGGAATGGGGGAGGGGGGAGGGTAATACAGAATATATTAAAAAAAGGCATTTTGCATATTAATAGTAAGACCACACATCAAATACAGCATTCACTTTTACAAAATTCATTTTAAAAGTGACATCTGAAACAGAAGTGTTTAGAAGAACAATACTGAAAACGGCATGAGAAGAAGGGAGGTTTAACATATGAAAGGTGAGTAAAATGGGATTTAGTGCAAAAAGGAGTAGAGTCACTGGAACACAGAAGTATATAATGGCATACGGAATATGAACACACTGATAAGGAGTTCCCATTCATCTTGCCTTATAAAAAGAATTGCCCCCCTTTTTAAAAAAATAAACAAAGGCAACAAACCAGAACTGATCATTTTTAATTTACTCTTCACTCAACTGGTAAACTTTTGGAATTCACTGCCACAGAAAAGTTAAGATTGTCATCAATTTCAATTAATAATAGTGTAATTATAACTGAAGAGGTACTTTCATTTTAACTCCCTAACTGCCTACAATTAGGCAACTACAACCATCACACAAAACATGACACTTTCAACTATAGTTTCTTCACTGTTTTGAACCAAAAAGGATTTTTAGTTAAAGTCCATTCAGCCATTTATGTTTTCTGATCACAGGAAGAATACTCCATGCTTCAATACATTTTTAATTGAGTTTTTTAATTGAATTTTTTATATACATGTTCAGATAACATAAGATCAATCCTTTCTTTAATTTCTGGCATATATCCAGCTTTCAGTGAGAATCGTGTACTTTGTTAACTGAAAAATAATTGATGAGACCAATCATTCCAAGTGAAAACAGCATTCTATGAGTGCACAGCATGTTGCTGTCAAGGACTATCAAAGTGCACAGAAGGGTCTCAAACCTATAATCAAATCTGCATGGTGAGACCCTTGACCTTACAGTAGAATCCCACTGTCTTCTATGGGTTACATGCATTTGGAGCTGGTTGCAAGCTCAGGACCCAGGCATGGCTATCTAGACAGAGGCAAGTATACCCGAGAACCAAATATAATGTAACACATATTTATGAAATTGATTAGAATGCATTTATTTGAATGCACAATCACTAATATTTTTTATTCTTCAACAACCATGGAATTTAAATGCACAAAATACAGTTATTTTAAATGCAAGTAGCGAGGAAATATGTTGTGGAAAGAGAAGAAACATTCCCCTTGCCTCTGTCCATATGCACTCTAGCATAAGCACAAGGAGGGATTCCAAAATTTTAAGGGGGAAATTTTATTTCTGACTCTCAGCCAACAAATTAACAGCTAACCAAGAGCAACTAAAATGTAACATCCCCATTAAATACAGCATGTTAGTTTAATTCTTCCTAGGTTTCTCTAAGAAGTGCTGTTAAACTCGCTTAACCACAGGCCAAAAAAAAAAAAAAAAAAAAAAAAAAAAAATCAGTCCTACTATTATCACCAATGCAGTTGAGACTCCTAATGCCATCTGATCTGATCTGGTGTCTCCTCTTAACTGAGCACCAGTAAGGATAGAACACCAGTGAGAATAGGCGCTCAACACTCCAGATCAGTCAATAAATAAATTAAATGCACAAAATTGGGTAATATCTTTTACAAAATTAAATAATTAATGATTCCTTCTAATTAAATTATTTCAGTGACATGGCATAACTTACGAATATTTAGAAGTCTACAACTTTCATGACATCTTATCACTATTAATGAATACCCCAGAAAAAATAAGAAGGAAAATGGGACAGGGAAATCAATTTTATCATACTTAATTAATTTACAGGGTTAGTTGTATTATTTAAACTAACAATAAAGCACTGCTCTTCCCCCCCTACATCTATACAATATCCAACATGAGCACTACAATAAGGAATAGACTATCAACACTATTGTAACTATTTCCATACCCTCTGCAGCACACAAGATGACTTATTTTTAATGAAGATTTTTCAAGTGCATGAGAATAACATTTAGTTAACAGAATTGTGTTACCATACTGCAAATGAATTAACAGGTGCTCCTGCATCAATGTGTCTATATCCATATATTGTCTCTTTCTTTATAGTTAGGTTGTAAGGTCTCTGGAGCAAGAAATGCCTTTTTGTTCTTTTTGATAGATCATGATCCATGACTGTGGCTCCCACGCACCACCACAACACAAATAATAATGTCAGGTAATAATTTCGTTGGCACAGGAAATCCTTCCCATTCGCCATGGATGTGTTCCTGGCACCACAAAAAATGGCAAAATTCACAAATATTAGGAGCCACAACTCTTGGCCCCCAGGAGAGCTCAGCATGAAGGCTGGGCAGCAGCCTGTCGCTACCCTCCCTCACGAAGACCTCCTATATTAAGGATGTTAAGTATTGGTTAATTGAATAGTCGATTAACCTCATGAATTCTTATCAGTTAGTTGACTATTCTATAGTCCCCGGGGGTGGGGCCGGCTGCCAGTGCACTCTGGCCCCACTGGAGCCCCCTGCCACCGCATGTTGCTGCTTCTGTATCAGAGGCCGCAGCACGGGGTGTCAGGCAGAAGCTGGTCCGGAGGGGAGACAGTTTAAAAACCAGCTTCCCTCACGGATCAGCTGCCTGTCATCCTGCACTGCTGTCTCTCATACAGAGGCAGCAGTGAGGGGTGGCAGCATCCCCTGTCCATAGCGGGAGAGGGGGGGCTGAGCTGCCAGACCCAGCATGAGCCAGAACTGACACAGGCTGGCTCCTAATACACTTTAAATCATGGGTTCCCAAACTGGGGGACATGAAGAAATTCCAGGGGATGCACGAGGCAACCCAACCCCCCCCCCCCATATCAAGTTTTGCTGCCCCAGTCAGTTCCTTTTTTTTTTCTTTTCTTTTTTTTTGCTCAACAAGTTTTGCTGTTGGGGGTGGGGTGAGGGTTTTTCAAAAATCAAAAAGGGGGCGTGATGCCGAAAAGTTTGGGAACTACTGCTTTAAATGAAGAACCACAGTGGGGTTAGGTCCCAGACCTGGCACGAGTCAGGACTGAGCCGGGCTGCTGGCCAGCCCACTAAAAAGTTTATTGGCAAGGAGTGTGGGGAGGAAATGCGTCTAATCTATAGCATTAACCTATAAGCTTTTGCTTATCAGTTAATCTACTATACTATTACATCCCTATCCTACACTTCAGTTAATGATAATGTGTATCAGGGTGGAATGATTTAAATGAACAAGCAGGACACCCTAATTTAGGTAATTGATTTTAATGTTTTGCATTTGTACTTTTAGGTTATTTTCCTAAAGAAAGTTGATTCTCATTTATAGGTAACTATTAAAATATATTGATTTCCAAGTAAATATAGCCTTTACACAAAAATTTGGTGCTTCCTTTTGCAATCCAGAAGGACACAGTAAGTGTTAGAACATGATGAAAAATGCATTTCTTCTTTACTACATGATTCATTTTTTAACTTATGAATTGTGTCAAACTATTTGGAAGGAAACTCAAATGAATGCATACACAGCATTTTAAATTTTATTAGTTTAATAAGTTAACTTACATGTACTGAATATGCTTATTCAGTAATTACCATCAGTGAGATGGTTTGACTTTAGGGATCTAAAACAGCAGTTAAAAATTTAACCGGTTATACAGAATGTTTAACCAGTTAACCGTGATCCTGCAGCAGAGTGCTGCTCCAGTGCATCCGGACCTGCCACATCACAGGCTGCTCCAGCCAGGCTGGTCTGAGCCCACTGTACCGTGGGCAAGGGCTGCTCTGGTCAGTCCAGGAAGGGCCCACCACATGGCACCATAAGCAGGGGATGGGGAGTGGGTGCTCTGGCTGGGCCAGTCAGAGCAGCCCTCCACTAGTTAACCAGTTACACCAGTAAGCATGCCTGTAAGACACTTACCAAGTAGCCAGTTAAACCTTTACATCCCTATTAGACTTTAAAACTTCTGTGAGAATGTATACTGCTTAATATTTAATTTAAATTACTATAATGAATTATAATAAACACAGGCATTAACAAGAGTTGTCCATTTTTTAAACATGCAGGTATTTATATAAAATATGCTATTTTAATAAAATCAAATTGTTATTTTCTTTTAAATTGTTTTTTATTACAATTGAAAGACTACATCCATAGGGTATTACTTAAGTAATTGCAGTTGCTATACTGTGATACGATTCCATGATTCAGGACAGAATATAGTATACATTTAAATCAATAGTAATAATATAGCTATAGGTCAAATGTACTCCAACATTTTGATTTTGTAAAAATATGATTTAATGAAATTTAGGGTTAACAAAATGTTCACATGAAATGTTGGTGATTTATCTCTGATCTATTGTTTTAAAAAACAGAAAACCCAGACACTTTCCCTTGCTATAATAGTCTCCAGCTTCAACAGAAAAGCTAGCAATTAAGAAGGGAAACTAGCTACAGGCTGAACCTCTGAAATCCGTGACTTTCTGGTCCAGCAACATCTGTGGTCCAGCACAGATGTTGCTGGACTGAAGAGCCCCAGAAGCTGGGAGCAGGAGCCAGCTGGGAGTCCAGAGGCCAGGAGCCCCAGTTGAACCCAGGAAAATGACCCCAGGGAGATTCAGTGGGGGCAGCAGCAGCCAGGGAGTCATGGGCCAACTGCAGCAGGGCTGGTGGTAGCCGGGGAGCCCTGGCGGTAGTAGGGCGAGCCCAGTGGCTACAAAGCAGAGAATAGAGCCTGAGCCCAGCAGTTGTCAGGGCCAGGAGTGGAGCCAGCAGCAGAGACAGGTGGCAAGCTGGCAGACCAGTGGAAAGGGAATTCCCGTGGCCCAGCAAATTCCCTTGTTGACTGGTCCCGAGGGTGCCGGACCAGGGAGGTCCAACCAGCATAAACAAAAGTGGCCCCCAAGTAGACTATTTTCATTGTCTAAGTGTAATGGAAAAAACTAAAAGAACAAACGATAAAAAATATTTAGCCTTAAAATAAGGTGGCACTAACAGGCAAGGCAATTTACATGTATTGCCTGATTATACAAATGTATTTGCCTGATTATAAAAACCACACTGAATAGTGTCAGACTTTAAAATACTATAGTGTCCCATCAGAAAACATGAGCGTTTATTTAAATAGAAAATATTTAATATCGTTATATATTTTAGAAATGTGGGTCTGTCCGTCCATTTGTTCAAGAACTCCTACTAAGCATTAAGAGCTAGGATCACCAAGTTTGGTATGCAGCTTCCTCTTATCATAACTTAAAGCAAGGTAAGGATTTGGTTGTACCAGGACAATTGAATTTCCCTGTTATTTGATTGTTTCTCATAAAATGAAAAGGGAGGGGTCCAGCAGGAGGGACATCTATACTGTAAAATGACCACAGAGGGGGAAGCAAAGGGCCAGAGAGGGGGACCAGGACAGTTATAACCCCATTGGATGAGTAGGGGGAGAGGTGGAGAAAGTCAACTAGTCGCTTACATCCCTACTCTATCTGATAAGCAAAAGCTTACTGGATAGACTTATTGAGGGACTAGTCATCTATCAGAGGCAGCAAAGGGGGGGAGGAACAGGAGCCGGTGCTGGGAGGAGCCATCTTAAAAGCCAGTTCCCCCAGCACAGTCTCCGCAGGGGGTTTAGTGGGGACTGGGCAAGAGCTGGGAATCAGCTGATTCCTGGCTTGTGCCCAGTCCCAGATGCTGCACCTCTGCTTTTTAAATGAATTAAGAGCCTGCTAGCTCTTAATACATTTAAAAATCAGAAGCGCAGTTGGGGGGACCCAGCATGAGCTGGGACAGCTGATTCCTGGCTTGTGCCGGGTCCCCGCTCTGCACTCCAGCCTTTTTAATATTTAAGGCTGGTGTACTGCAGGGGGGACCCAGTGCGAGCTGGGAATCAGCCGTCCCAGCTTGCGCTGGGTCCTCCCTGCAGCACACCAGCCTTTTAAATGTATTAAGAGCCAGCATGCTCTTAATACATTTAAAAGGCAGAGCTGCTGCAGGGCCAGCTCTCGGGGCCGGGAGCTACTCCCACTGCGCCTCCCTGCTTATCAACTAGTCGATTAATTGATTAAACTCAATTTAACATCCCTAAGAAAGCGAGAGCTATTTACTATCCATTACAGAGAGTTTGTCTGTCCTCCGTCCAGGCAACATCCACCCCTGGCTGTGCCCGCTGCAGCAGCAATGAACTGGCACTTCTCACCTGGCTCTGAGCTGCTACACTGAGAGAGCGCTGGGGGAGTCTTCTCTCATCAGGGAAGCCTACAAACTGAACCCCTCATCCTTAGCCCCACCCCACAACAATTAAATGAAGGGAAAACAATGTATGAGAGTTAAAGACCTGAGCAATGACAGGTAAATCTTCTAGTTGAGAGATAATACCGGCATCTCTCCACACATTAAGAGTGCTCAAAAGAAAAGAAAAGAAAAGAAAAAAAAGAGACACTCTAGTCATCAACAGATGGAATTGAACCTGCAGCCTTAGGGGCTAAAGCCATGTGTCCTAAAGCATGAACTAAATGCCAAATGGCTCTTATCTAAGGCTATCGAGCAGACTTCACACTCTCTCAGTAGTCTTAGTGCCCCTGGGTTATGAGAGAGAGAGCTAATTTTCAGATGCGTAACATACAAAAACTGTAATATCAACACAAAAGTTGAATCAAATTACCAGTCTTCAAGCTACACCTGAAAACTAATGTCTGGCATTTAGCAAATAATTATGCAGAGTTTGGTTTTTACAACCCTCTGCTATGAACATGTCTTTTTATTTAAGTTAACTACACCTGTTACTTAACACACAGCACTCCACTATAATCTTAAATATATAGACCAGTAATGGTAAGTAATTGACAGCAATGTGTTTACATTTCTGAATTGGGGTTGGCCTGCTATTGGCAAAATGCAACAATTCATTCCCTAGGATTACAACAAAGGGTAAAAAACAGATGCTGTCTTATAATGCATGTTTGGTATTTCACAATTAACCTGAAAAGATAAGGAGCCCCCTTCCAAAACATCTTTTACCAGACTAAAGTCTTTAAATGCAACCAGCCAGTTCCCATTAGATCCCATTCAGTAGCAAACTACAGTACAGTAGAAGTCAGACTGCACAAGGTCTTGATTCCAATCCAAAGATCCAACCTAAAAACATATAATGGTCTAGGTCTAGTAAGGATCCAGTAGAGATACCTAGGCATGATGTTGGATACAAAAGAATCTATACTATTAGTCATACAGGTTCATAGCCTCAAAGATATTTAGGCACCCGACTCCTGTTGATTTCAACAGGAATCAGGCAACTAACTGGCTTTGAAGATCCAGGCCATCAGTCTAAACTACAATTCTGGATGGGAGTCAATTATAGAAATTTTTTTTAAAAAAGGCTATTTTAGCACTAAGGTTCAGGATTTATTCTACCAGGGCTGACAAGTCCCAAATTCATCTAAAAAGGCTGACTACTATCAGCAGATGTTAAGAGCGCAGCCCTTCAAATCTGCAGACATCCATGGGTGTGGATATCAATATCTGCAGCTCATTTTTGCAGACAGGATGTCAATATGGATACTAAGCATGTTAGCGTGTACTCATTTACACAAGTAACTGATAAGTCCAGGTTTATCAGCTGATCTTAATGGTTACACTCTCACCCCCACTCCCTCTCTATCAGAGGCAAAAAGGGGGCGGGGGGGGGGGGAATGACAGGAGCTAGTGCCAGAGGAGAGCCAGCTTTTAAAGCCAGCTCCAGGAGCTGCTTGCCCACTCTGCTGCCTCCCGCAGCAGCATGGGGGGGGGGGGGGGGCGGAGAGAGGGGAAGAGTCGGGAGCCAGTACAAACTGGAAGCCTACTGGCTCCCTGAGAGCTGTGCTGCTCCCCCCACAACTCTACTGCAACACAGGGGTACAAGTATGAGGGAAAGCAGCTACCAGAGACAGCAGAGAGGTAGGGGATCCCGCTTGCCCACCTGTGTATAAACGTGCAATCGTTAAAAATTTCAGCCGTTACACGTTTACACACATACATGATTTTTAACATCCCTAAATTGGATACACATGTTGTATCCACGCAGGGCTCTAATGAAGAGAACTCCTGTAGCCTGAAAATCACAAAGGACAAAGATCGCGTGTCTGGGAGGCAACGAAAATCCCCAAGCAGGCTTCCCGTCTGTAAAGCATCAATCCCAGAGGACAGCAGGCCTAGCCAGCAGTTCCAGGGTAGCCGACTCGCGGGCTGATCAGCGCCCCGTCTCCGCTTCTCCTCACAAACCACACGCCGCACAATCGGCAGCAGCCCCGCACCCACCATCTCAGACACTCCCCTCACAGCCTGGGGCCGATCCGCCCTTCTCACAACCGCCCGCCCCCCACCCCCCCCCGGGCCTGGTGCCCCTCCCTGCTACGCTCCGACCTCTCCCCCCCCCCCCCCAAATCCCCACGAGTCACGCCTGGGCCCCGCTGCCCTCACAAAAGTCACATCCCCTCAGCCCATCGCTGCCCCTGGCGCCCGCACGCTGCCCCGCGGCCTCTGCGGCCACTTTGCCAGGCCCGCGGGGCAGGAGGCTCTGCCCGCACCGAGACACACGCCCCTCCCCCCGCTCTGCGCACGGGCCTACGTGGCCCCACCGGCCTGCTGCTGGCGGTGGTGAGGGCGGGTCTGTTCCCCGGGGGCAGACCCGCGCCGCCGCCGCCGCCGCCGCCGCGCCCCTCCCCCGGCCGCCCAGAGCCGCCTTCCCCGCCGGGGCGCCACACTCACCTGCTCCTTCCGCTGCCTGCCCGCTCCCCGCCGCCTCCTCCGCCGCCGCCCGGGGCGGAGAGGGTGGGACGGGGCGAGGGGGGAGTCCGTCCTCCCGGGCCTGCGCGCGGAGCCACACGGGGAGGAAGACAAGGAGCGCGGCCCGCTCCGGCCACCGAACGGCGCTGCCCGAGCACGGGGGCTGCCGGGAAAGCAGCGCGACCCACCGGCCGGCCCCAGCGCCGCCGCCGCTGCTGCCGCCGTCGGGAGGAGGAGCTTCGGCCCGCCGGAAATCGCCTGGCCACCATGATGGTGCGTGGCAGCGCAACTTCCGCCCGCGCAGGGCAACGGGGAGCCGGGGAAAGAGGAAGCGAGACGTCGGGGCTGAAATGCGGGGGAGGGGCCTGGCCAGGAGAAGAGAAAGGGGAGGGGTGTGAAGCGAGGGGGGAGGAGTATGAGCAGGGGAAGAGAAGGAAAGGGGTGTGAAGCGAGGGGGGAGGGGTATGAGCAGGGGAAGAGAAAGGGGAGGGGTGTGAAGCGAGAGGGAGGGGTATGAGCAGGAGAAGAGAAAGGAGGAGGGGTGTGAAGCGAGAGGGAGGGGCCTGGCCAGGAGAAGAGAAAGGGGAGGGGTGTGAAGCGAGAGGGAGGAGTATGAGCAGGAGAAGAGAAAGGAGAGGGGTGTGAAGTGAGGGGGGAGGGGCCTGGCCAGGAGAAGAGAAAGGGAAGGGGTGTGAAGTGAGGGGGGAGGGGTATGAGCAGGGGAAGAGAAAGGGGAGGGGTGTGAAGCGAGGGGGAGGGGCCCGGCCAAGAGAAGAGAAAGGGGAGGGGTGTGAAGCGAGGGCCGAGGAGTATGAGCAGGAGAAGAGAAAGGGGAGGGGTGTGAAGCGAGGGGGAGGGGCCTGGCCAGGGGAAGAGAAAGGGGAGGGGTGTGAAGTGAGGGGGGAGGGGTATGATCAAGAGAAGAGAAAGGGGAGGGGTGTGAAGCGAGGGGGAGGAGCCTGGCAGGAGAAGAGAAAGGGGAGGGGTGTGAAGCGAGGGGGGAGGAGTATGAGCAGGAGAAGAGAAAGGGGAGGGGTGTGAAGCGAGGGGGGGGAAGAGTATGAGCAGGGGAAGAGAAGGAAAGGGGTGTGAAGTGAGGGGGGTGGGGTATGATCAAGAGAAGAGAAAGGGGAGGGGTGTGAAGCGAAGGGGGAGGGGTATGATCAGGAGAAGAGATGGGGAGGGGTGTGAAGTGAGGGGTATGATCAGGGAAAGAAAAGGAAGGGTTTACATCTTTTTAACTGCTATTAAAGAGGTATCCTAGGCCTCACACTTGCTCCATCTCTCCTCTACCCCTCTTCCCAGACTTCACCCCACTCCGCTTTTTTCCTTGACGTTCTGCCTCTTTCACTGCTTGTTCCCCCAACTTTGCCCCTGCTCTGCCTCTTCTTCCCAAGGCCTTGCCCTCCATCATTCACTCTTCTGCCCCCCTTCACCCGATTGCTCACTGGATTGTCTCTCACACACACGGACAGATACACATACTCTGGATCAATACCCCTTGCTCCAAGACTTGGACAGAAGCTGCTGCACTATGACAAGGTGCCCATGTGTAGTTAGGAGGTGGCCCTGGCTAAGCAGGGACGGTCAAAAGGTTAATGACATGGTACCAACGCCACCCCACAGTGCCTTTGGAGTTTTTATATTCAGTCAGTATGTCTGATTGGACAGTGTCAGTGGTTGCCCTTTTCAACTAGACCTTCCCTAGGCATATGTCTTCAGTCTGTTCAGTTGCTGGACTAATTAGGAATATTGGACATTTGAACTGTATTGCATACTAGTGAGAGGTTAGCTCAGTCATATGGTGGTGTTCCCCACTTCCATGATGACCTCAAAGGTGATTACCACCATCTTGGCTAAAACATGAGGGATTAAACCAGGAACTTCTAATGCTGACAGTATAAGTAGCTACATCATGGCTACAGAGCCATGGCTCTCTAGTTGGGGTTGTAGATGTTCAACCTTCTGAATCTGGCACAGAGAGGTACCTGAAACATATTCCTCAGTGGTTTACATAAGCACGTCAGATACAAATATTATTATTTGTTTTGAAATTATTCAGAATGTGTCCAAAAGCAATCACTAAAAGGGTACTAAAATGGACCACATATATTTGAATATTATTGCATTGGGGAAGTTGCATTTGCACAGTTGTAGTTGGCTACATTTAAGTAATAGCATGGTTGGAGGTGGTTTGTGAAGCAATTAATATGTGTGAAGGTGAAAGGTAGTAAATGATACACTAATCTGTTGCCCCTAAATAATTAACAATTATAATAAAGCAGTAAGTAATTCCTTTTATTTTTGCAAACTAAAAAGATGCACACTTCAGTGAATACCACTGCCAGTCAAGAACATGTAAATTACCAGCTAAAGCTGTGAAATGCCATATTTAAAATATTGTACATTAAATATTGTTGAGAACGTGTAAAGCTATTGTCTTGATACCACTAAGTGCTTCAATACAAGTGGGTTTAATTAGATTTGTAGGGAGCAAAAATCCATGTGTTCCTTTGTCCCGAAGTTCAAAGGTAAATGAATACTTAATGCCAAGATCATAAGCCCAGTCATCTGAACCTCCAGGAGCTAAATCTATAGGAGAAAGAGAAGGAAATAAATTATTACCTGAAACCATGGCCTCAGTCCTCCTACACATTGCGTTGTGGTAGAAGAGAGGATATTCTGTCATATGATTACAGTACTAAAAGTGATACTTACAGATAGTTTGTGCACCAGGGCCAGATTCATAAATTTTGTGAGTTGTTGTTCTGATAACATCAGCCACTCTGTTTGCCACAGATAACTGAAATCAACAAAATATTAATGTTTATAATGTAGTAAAAGTGTTTACTCTGACTCTGTAAGGGCATTGTATTCATCTACTATGGGTACAATAAAGAGAGAATATGTTTACAACATGGTTGTCCCAAGACCTGGCTGCATTGCATTTTATAATGTGAACATGAAGATGTTGTTAAACATGGTTAGGTTAAAAATGAGTAATCCTGTGTTAGCTTAAGGTACATCTGTCTACACTGCGCACTTATTTCAAAATAAGCTATTCCAGAAGAAATACTCTGAAATAGCTTATTTAAAAATAACACATCTACATTACAGGGAAACCTCAAAATTGGCACGAGGGAGGCTTCCCTAATGTGGACATGCTACCTCACTTTAGAGCCCCAGGAGGCACTGGTGAGTAATTACTAGTTACTCATTCTGGTGAATGTCCCTGGGGAGGAGCTATTTTGGAATAGCAGCAGTGGAGAGTCCATACTACTGCTATTCTGAAATAGCTATTTCGGAATAGGCATTATTCTTTGTGGAATGAGGTTTACAGGAGTCGGAATAAGGAATTACTATGTAGTAGCTCGCATTATTATTTCAATGACTGTTATTCTGAAATAACGCTGCTGTATAGACGTACCATTAGGCTATGTCTAGACTGCATTGCTTTTTCAGGATAGTGGAAGTCCAAGGAATGCGTCTGCTTTTTTGAACACTTTTTCGGAAGAACAGACGTATTCTTTCACCATCCCTGTAAAAGTCGTTCTATGAGGAATAAGGGATGGCTCAAAAGAGCACTTTTTTCCAAAATGTGGTGTTGTGAAGACACACCAAATTTAGGAAAAGCCTCTTTCTAAATTAAATTAAATACGCAATTTGTCTGGTGCAAATTGCATATCTTTTTCTAATTTAAGAGTGCAGTCTAAACGTAGCCTTAGTGACTCTCTCCCTCCCTCCCTCCCTCCCCCCCCCCCCCCCCCACACACACACAGAGTTTGTCTCAAAGGTAACGTGGTTAGGTTAAGTCCATCATGGCCATCTGTTTTGGATGGTTTAGACACAACAAATCCTGCATCTTGGAAAGGGGGTTAAACTAGATGACCCTTGTAATCCCTTCTAACTCTAAGAATCAATGTTTACTCTATTGATGTCCTGTGTATCCACTTAGCAAGTCCCATGGAGAGAAAAACCTTTGTCCATTCTGTCACCCATTTCCTGATTCTTCCCTGGTCCAATGCAGGTTGCACTTGGAGTAAAGAACCCCTGTCCCACTTTCCGATGCATGGAAAGCATCAGGAAATTGGCCAGATGGAGCAGAGAAAATGTTCTTTACTTGTGGGGCTTCTCTTCTTACTCCTTACCCTGGGAAATCTTGTTACACTCTTCAGACACCCAAGTAGCCTAATTAGCCTAACTCCAACCTAGCCTGGATCATTTTTACAATCTAGATAAATCCATAGGCTTGCAGGCTAACCAGTGGTAAAAAAAGAAGACTGTGTTCTTCACTTTCTATCGATTAATAGAAAGGGAGCTGATCCTACACAGCTAGATTCTGCAGGGGTGAGGAGACCTGATTGTGTGGACCTCCAGAACTTCATAGAACTGGGACTTCCTTTAAACAGGCCTTAGAAGACCTTTAACCCCAGGACCAGCAGACAACTTCATGACCTACAGAATCAAAGAGGCATTTGTCTTCCATGGGCTACCTGTGATCTGCTGGTCGTCTTAAGGAACAGAGGGTCTGTAAAATAGGTCTTGTCTCTATCACACCATTAGGACCATTTAAAATAATTGCCATAGAAAAAGTTTTAATTAAGATTTCAGTTAAGGCTGCACGCACATATCAATGTTACTAGTGCAAATTCTTCAAGAGCAATATAGTTAAAAAAAGTTACAGACACAGTAGGTCCAGATATAGGGGGAAAATTAGAAGAAAACTGAATGTATGGAAATGCTTTATTAAGGTGCCCAAGTTATCTTCACTTTGCTCCCTAAGCAATGCCTTGAAAATATGAGAAAGGCTATCTTATCGGTCCATCCATCTTATCAGTCAGTGACTTTCAAAACCAGAATACTTTCTTATAATCATAATTGTTGTGCCTAAATCCAGCTTCCTTGTGCTCTGAATACCCCCATCAAAAATTCTATTTTCCCCAAATCTTGAACAGACTAAAAGCCTACTGAACACAATCATTCCCACTTTTCAGTAAATGTCCTGTCTTGCAAAGTGATGAAAATGAGAGCTACAGATCAAGCATAATAAATGGTAACACTAACCAGCTCATCGTGGTCTTTACTTTTATTCTTAGTATAGGAATATGGAAACAGAACCATCTGTGAGTAAGAGTGCATAGTTATATATGCCTTAATGTGATTTTTATTCTTTTGGAGAAAATTAGCCACAGCTTTTACTTCTGGTTCAGACTCAGGGTAGGGCCCACAGTATATCTCACGACAATCATCATGAGAGGCACCTTTACCTGTAATAAAGCAGAGTATACATTATCACCTGTTGAGTTCTTACACACTGAATTGTCTCATCACCCAGTGACAAAATAAAGCATTAGAATGCTATACAAGTGAACACAGAATCTGGGACCCCCTTGGATGCAACAATACTACATGGATCATTATTGCACCATCTGGGCCTGATTATCTAATGCCTTGCGCCAGTTGTAAGTTTAAAAAAATTAGGGAAGGTACAGAAAAGGGGCACAAAAATTATTTAAGGCCTGGAGTAAATGCTGTATATGGAGAGACCTAAACAGCTCAATCTGTTTAGCTGATCAAAAAGAAGTTTGAGAGGTGACCTAATTACAGTGTAACATACCTTCATGGGGAGAAAATATGGTTGCTTTAATCTAGTGGAGAAGGGTGTGACAAGAACCAATGGCTGAAAACTGAAGCTAGACGAATTCAAATTGGAAAGAAGTGACAAATTTTGAACACCAAGGGTAATTAGCCGTTGGAACAAATTATCAAGAGTAATGGTAGAACCTAGCCACTGTTCTCTGTCAGGTGTCAGCAGGTCCTGTATGTGGCTACAGCTGGCAGCTGCAGCTTTTCCCACCCCCAGTAGAGGAGGCTGATTACCGCAGGCAACTGAACTTTTATTGTTGAGTCAGTTGTGCTGACTGGACACTACTAGGTTCCCTTTTTGAATGAACATTCCACTGAAAAACCAGATACTTGGCAACCCTACTTGAGAGTACAGTGATTGTCTGGTTTCACCCAGACATGTGTAGAACCCAGGTTTGCTGTGTGGTGGTGGTGTGGAGGGGGAGGGGGGGATTAATCACTATAGTAGTGGAGATAGGACTACCAGTTTTTCATCTCTTGTTCTGGAAGCGTCTGCTGCTGCTTTAAGTTAGTGTGTCCTGGTCCATAACTACAACTGAAGCCAGTGGTAGTTGGACCTGCTCAACATCTCTGAAAATGAAGGCCTTCCCTTAAAGAGTGGCTCTATTCTGAACAGTATTTCTGTAAAATTAAAATTGTTGGGATGCACTTTTATTGTTTCACAGTGATAATGTGTGTCATATGTTCAATTTTAAAATATAAGAATTATAACACTCAACCTTGTGATTAATTGTACTGGGTTCTTTCTGAATAATGTAGCATGTGAAGGCAATATTATATTGTGAGTTACACCTATGTACGCAGAATTATGTTAAATATGGAAATGTCTTGTTATTATATTTGAGTGAAATTGAGCCTGAAAAGTGTAAAAACTAAGGCAATGTAATATCTATGTACCTTGTGTAATGAAATCAGAAAACTCATGTATTAATATAAACTGAAGTCAGCTGTCAGTCATTAATGCTGTCAATCATTGTAAGAAGCCATAGTCATGAGATGTTACTGCATGTATTACACGTATAACATGTTTACCAACTGACCTGTTGAGATTTAAAAAGATAATATATGCATGTGTTATGTTTGGTAACCAATCATTTTAAAGTTATGTAAAGTGGCATCCAGAATGAGCCAATCAATTCAAAATGGAACATTCATGAATATGTATGACTCTACCTTATATAAGCTTGAACCACGCAGCAGTTGAGGTTGTGTTGGGCTGCGTTGGGCTTCGTCGGGTCTAGATTTAGATTAGGCTAAGAGAGTGAGAGAGGTCCTAATCTTAGTCCTAGGTCAAGAGAATGTGTGAGGTCTAATACAGTCTTTAAGAATTAAGCAGGGCGGAAGGCTTTGTCTCTTTCTTTTCAGGTAGTGTTAGGTTTAGTTAGCTAGCTTAGTATTTTAGAGTAGTTTAGCTTTCGTCGTCGTGCTTGTTCGGCAGGTTGCGTCGCGGTTCCGCTTATCGGCCGTCATTGCTTCTGTTCGACGGGTGCGTCGGTGATTAGGATAAGGTTTTCTTTTAGGATAGATAGGTTAGGATTACGAGAGTCTAGCGTCTATCGTCTGTTCTGGCTGCATCCGAAGAGCGGGAAGAGGACCGAGGACCAGACGTATCCGCAGAAGGTGGATCGACCGACTTCGCAGCCTTCCTTAGCTCTTTGAGGGACTCCTGGTAGTTCCTCTCCAGCGGCTCGGAAGAGCCAAAGGATTGAGGTCACCAGCATCGACATCTCCTGCCACCGAGGGACTCCTGGCTGTTCCTCGTCTACAGCTTAAAATTAGCCAAGGACTTGAGGTTGCCAGCACCACCGCAATTGTCCCCTTGCGCCGAGGACTCTGGTAATTATTATAAAACCATAGGAGGACTGCCCTCCCATGGCTATTCGATGTATGTAATTTTAATTTGGTTGTACAATATAGTCCTGTTGTTTAAACCTTATTCAATTGCCAGTTTTTATTGACTGCGCTCAAAATCTCCTGATTAAACGACCGGTGATAGATCCGCTTAGAGCAAACCTTACTCCATCCCACGAGGGTGTGAACCGTTCCCAACACCTATACAATCCTATTACCCTCAATAGATTTCGCTAAGGTGTACTTTGTTGAAGTGTAATAAAGAATTCTATTGATGTTCAAAAAAGAATAGAACCCAGTTTGGTTTACAAACTAATATTAGTTACCAAAGTCATCTGATAGGACTCAGAACACTTAGAAAGAAGGTCTGTAGCATCTAAAGGTGCCCTTTTTGCCAGGTGATTTTTCAGAATAGAGCCACTCTCTAACCTCTGCATGTCTGTTTCCTCACTTATAAAATAGAGATGATGATGATTTATCCGCCTTATAGGGTTGTGAAGCTCCTTAAGTGCTTTGAAAATTAAGTATGCTGTATAAATCCCTGCTGTAATTAATATTCACAGCATGCCAATTAGCTATTATATAGCCTGTTTTCTCCAAGTTCTGTATTAATTATTTTATGTTTAATATTACTTTTAAATCTATTTATATGGTCCTCCTCACCGTTGCATCTTAGCAACACATAAACTTCAATGAATTTGTCCTCACCATACTCCTGTGAGGTAGAGAAGTTTCTTCATTCCCATTTTATGATGGGAAAACAAGCAAAAGGAGCTCAAGTGTCTTCCTGATAACCACATAGGAAATATGTAGCAACGTTGAGAATTGTACTTTGGACCCCAGAGCTGCTTATAAATATTTTGATTAAGTTCATTACTAAGGGATATTATCTTTATGTCAGAATGTATGTATGAATAGGTAAATAAAAATATTTTGAACATGAAGAAATCTGAAAGTTAAAACTAAAATGTCTGTAATAAAATATTGAGAAAATTGCATCATACCACACCAGCCTGCATCAAAATTCCTGTTCATGTCAGTACCAATGCACCTGTTGTTTCCATGCCTTGAGCGGCTTTTCCTCCACATCCGATTCTGTGGACAGACACACAAAAATGTGGGTTTTCATAAAAATTTAGAAAAATAGATATCACTATTTCACTTGCTAGTGAAAATGTAACTTCTGACTGCATTCTAGCTGCCAAGGCTAGAAAGCTTTGCCAATGAAGGGGAGCAAAGAAGCAAGATATTTAGGGAGCCTATAAAACCATAAGCTAGTTATCTGCATAACCTTCAATAATGGAGATCCCACAACCTCCCTATACAATTTGTTCTGGTGTTTAACTACCTTGACAGTTAGGAAGTTTTTCCTAAAGTCTATCCTAATTGCAGGTTAAGGTCATTGCTTCTTGTCCCATCATCTTATGTTAACAACAATTTTTTACCCTTGTAACAATCTTTTAACTCGAAAACTGTTATCATGTCCTTTCCTCCCCAGTCTTCTCTAGACTAAACTAACCCATTTTTTCAATCTTCTGTCATAAGTCACATTTTCTAGACCTTTAGTAATTTTTGTTGCATTTGTCTGGACTTTCTGCAATTTATTCATGCGTTTCCTAAAATGTAGAGCTTAGAACTGGACACACACTTCAGCTGAGACCTTCTCAGTATGGAGTAGAGTGGAAGAATTACAACTCATGTCTTGCTTACAACACTCCTGATGACACATCCCAGAATGATGTTCACTTTTTTTTTTTTTTTTTTTTTGCCACAGTGTTACACTGTTGACTCATGTTTAGTTTGTGTTTCACTATAAGCCTCAGACCCCCTTCCATGGTACTCCTTCCTAGCCATTAATTTTTCATTTTATATATTTGTCATTGTTTGTTCTTTCAGACGTGGAATACTTTGTATTTGCTCTTACTGAATTTCATCATGGTTGCTTCAGACCATTTCTCCACTTTGTCCAGATCATTTTGAATTTTAATCCTATCCTCCAAAGCACTTGCAACTCCTCATAGCTTGGTATTGTCCACAATTTTTATAAGTGTACTCGATATGCCATTATCTAAATCAATTATGAAGCTATTGAACAGAAGCAGGTCCAGGAGTGATCCCTTTGGGACCCCACTTTATATACCCTTCAAGCTTGATTATGAACCACTAACAACTACTCTCTGGAAATCGTTTTCCAGCCACTTAGGCATCCATTTTATAGTAGCACCATCCATGTTTTATTTCCATAGTTTGTTTATGAGACGGTCATGTGAGATGGTATCAAAAGTCTTACTGAAGTCAAGATATAACACATCTATCTTTTTCCCCATCCCTGACGCTTATTATCCTGACAAAGAAAGTGATTAGGTTGTTTTGACACAATTTGTTCTGGATAAATCCATGTTGACTTGTTATTTATCACCTTATTATATTTTGGGTGTTTGAAAATGGATTGCTTAATTATTTATTCTGTTATCTTTCTAAGTACTGAAATTCAGTAATTGTAAGCATGTCTGATTGTGCTTGATACAATTATTCTGATTTGCTACAACTAGACAACACAAATAGTGGAGGACTCACAAAATTTTTCCAGAAACCAAAGTTGACAACAGCAAATCAAAACCACGGTTGAGCTGAATGCAAGATTTTGTTAAAAGACTTCTGAGGGGTAGTAATTAAGAGAATTTTGAAAGACAGTGTTTAAAATAAAGATTGTCCAATTTTTGCATAGAACAGGAAATTGCGATGTTCTTAGTTTCTGTGGGTACATCTACACTTGCTCCCTCGTTCGAGCTAGGGATGCAAATGTAGGCGACCGAAATTGCTAATGAAGAGGGGATTTAAATATCCCGCGCTTCATTACCATGATCTTGCCGGCACGTTACTCCGCTCAACTGCTGTTTCGAAGCAGGAAGTGCATGCCGGGACGCGGTAGTTCGAACCAAAGCTCTTGGTTCGAACTAATGTTACTCCTTGGTTCGAACTACCGCATCCCGGCGCGCACTTCCTGCTTTGAAACAGCAGTTGAGTGGAGTAACACGCCAGTGAGATCATGCTATGAACAGGGCTCGACAAATTAGTCAATCTACTCGCCCGGGGCGAGTAGATTTTAAGCCGGCATGGCGCCGCAGCGCGATCAGCGCATGCACAGCGCGGTCTGCACATGCGCAGCGTGCCAAACTGCCTGGCTGGCGAGCGCGGCTCGCCGCCGTTTGTCAAACCCTGCTAATGAAGCACAAGATATTTAAATCCCTGCTTAATTAACAATTTCAGTCGCCTACATTTGCATCCCTAGCTCGAACTAGGGAGCCAGTGTAGACGTACCCTATTTGATCAAACTCTCATTGAGGTCCATGTGAGTTCACCCAGATAAACAAAATATAAAGCAGAAGCTGAGTCAGTATTTTAGAATTTGGCTCCAGAATCCAAAAATTCTCCTTTTATCTTAATCTAACTCCATTGTTTTCAGTAGTGCTCTGCATTATAACTAGGAAGGGAACCCATATTTTCTGCATTCTAATGATAGAATTTTCATACACCAAACTCTTATGCATGGCAGATTGAGACCCACTGGGTATATCATTAGGGTTGCCAACTTTCTAATCATGGAAAACCAAACACACTTGCCCTGCCCCCTGCCTTGCCTCTTCCCTTCTTCTCCCATTGCTTGCTCTCCACCACACTAGCTCAAGTGCGTATTTTCACCAGGCTGGAAGAAGAGTTTGGGATGCAGGAGGGGAGGAGTGCTCTGACTGGTGGTGTGGGCGTGGGTGGCATCAGGGATGAGAGGTGTGGGGAGGAAGAGTGGGCTCCTGGCTGGGGGGTGGGGCCAAGAGGTTCAAAATGTGGAAGGGAACTCTAGGATGAGGTGGGGTTGGGAATGTGGAAGAACGTATTGGCTCTGGGCTGGGGGATGGGCTCTGGAGTGTAGCCAGAAAGGGGTTCATGGTGCAGCAGAGGGATCTGGGTTGGAGCAAGGGGTTGGAGTGTGGGAGGAGGTGAGGGCTCCAGCTGGGGGTGTGGAGCACTGGAGTGGGGGTGGGGGTGAGGAGTGTAGGGTGCAGGAAGGGGTGCTGGGTACAGGCTCTGGAAGGGAGTTTGGGTGTAGGAGGAGGTTCTGAGCTGGAGTAGGGTGGTCTAGGTTGGGGCACAGGAGAAGGTTCAGGGTGCGGGCTCCGGGTGACGCTTACCTCAGGCAGCTCCGGGAAGTGGGACATGCCCTCCAGGCCCTAGGTGCAAGGGTGGCTAGGGGGCTATGGATGTTGCCCCCGCCCACAGATAATGCCTCTGCAGTTCCAGTTGGCTGCAGTTCCTGGCCAATGGGAGCTATGGAGCCAGTGCTTGGGGCAGGTGCATCACATGGAACCCTTGTGGCAGCTCCTCTGCCTAGGAGCCAGAGGGACATTCTGGCTGCTTCTTAGGAGTCTGCCAGCTCTTCTGCACCTCTAGCCAGACTTTAGTGGCCCAGTCAGTGGTGCTAATCAAAGCTACCATGGTCCCTTTTCAACCAAGTTTTCCAGAAAATAAAAAACACCTGACAATCCTATATATCATGTGTAGAGTCTAGAATTGTGGATGCAACTGGTAGCCTGCAAAGGCTGCATATATAAAGCTGAACATACACAAACAGAGGGTGGACTGAGGCCTTTTAAAAAAATATAGCCCAAAATTTACAGATAAGGAGGAGAGATGTTTCTGCTTAAAAATGTAATCTGGGAGCTAAGTAAAAGAATGAATTAATAAAGCAAATAAATCATTCGACCTCTAGGAGCCTTGAACCTTCTGTTCACTGCGACTAAGTAAAATACCTGATAAGCCACTGGGATGTTGTCTGAGCTTACCTGTAGCTCATTTGTCTACTTGAAACAAAAAGTACTTGGAAAACTATGCTGTCTGGCCTTACAACACTGAAAGGAGAAATAAATTGTTCAGTCAGGCCTTTCTGCCTTATGGTGGATTGTCATAATATTGGTAGTCCTGTGGATTGACATATTACCATAATTATCACCTGACATCCAAAAAAAAATGAAATTACAGGATGAGATCTAAGCCTTGGTTTGACCTGGGATCTGTGAATTAAAATTGCATCTTTGTAATAACTATTGTGGTCTATGAAGGGACAGAGAACAGAGAAATTCCAAACTCCAGTGAAGAGGTTTGGGCTCAAAACTGCCATGTGACACTTTGAAAAGTATGCCTTTAAATCTGTTCAATATACCAGCTCTCACAATACTCATGAATAACATGCTGGAATGTTCCACATGCTGTCTGGAAACCTTCTACTTACAGTGGTCCACGTGTATTCATAGCCATCTACATTCATCACAGGCATGACGTAGAAATCAAGATGCCGCAGAAGTCTTGCCATAATTGGATCTTTCATATGGAACTGGGTTGCCTATAGAACACGATGAGAACTTGTTCATGATGTCTATAATAATGTTTCCTCACCATCCTTGAAAGATACCTGAGAGGTCTTCAGTTGTCCCTATGTAAAGTAATAGTGTGATGGTGGCATCAGTCCAGCTCCTGGAGGACAAATACATCACAGAAGTCCCCACTACAGCCAACACTTTAGTGTGCACAAAAAGGCTTGGAATTCAATTAAATTGGAAACTCAACTGTCCGCTTACCCAATTGGGTGGTCCCACTAAGTCAAGACTGAGATACCAGGTACATTGCAATGGCATGACAGCAGTATAGCTGGTCATCCTTTGACCAACAGCAAGAGGTTAATTAGCATTAGCTAATTAAGGGGGTATTTAAGGCTGGGCTTTTCAAAGGGGCTTGATGGACTTAACTGCCCAAATCCTGTTGACCTGTAAAGAGATTTAGGAACCTAACTCCCATAGACTCTTTTGAAAGCTCTATCTAAACTCCTTAACATTCTGCAGCCTTGCTGATTTCAGTGGAGTTTTATACCTGTTAATTGAGGACTGAAGTTATGTTTACTCTCACATTTATTCTGATGCCTTTTCTCCATATATCATTCAGCTCCTGGGTAGACAGACTATTATTCCGCCTTCTAATTGGGTAATCCTACCTTTAGACTTTACCACTGAAATGCGCTCTTAGGGTATGTCTGCACTGTCAAGCAGGAGAGATAAATTCCACATGGAGGAGACATACCCATGCTAACTCTGACCGAGCTAGTGCACTAATAATAATGTAGCCATAGTGGCAGAAGGAGTTGGCTACCCTGAGTATGATACCGTCCAAGATGTCAGGCATATACTCAGGACAGTTAGCCCTTTGTGCCATTCATACCATCATAGCTACACGTCTATTTTTAGTGCACTAGTTCAGTCAAAGCTAGCATGGGTATGTCTTTTCCAACTCCAAGTATAGACAAAGACTTAGTTTGAAATATAATAATCTATGTTCTCCACCCCTGATCATTTCATAAATATGAAAGACTTGGTCCAACTTAGTACTGGTGCTTTGAAAAATGTACCTTTATATCTGCTGTAAGAACTGATATAATCTCTTTTTAATCTTTGGCTCATACAAATACTTTATTTTTCAGTGCCTTGGCATTATATAGAATAGGAAGTTGTTGAAATAGAGCACAGTTTGCAAGAGAAGGAAAATAGGATCAAGGTATTTTGTTTTGTTTTAAATACTGGAATGAAATCTACTCACATGTCCTACGAACCACAGGCAGAAAGCAGGAGCAATCCATTCCCTTGCATGGATTCCACAGTCAATCCATATGGCACTTTTTGGTGTTCCGTCTCTCTTAGAAAGCTGACAAAAGAATATTATATGCTTAAGTCTTTAAGAAAGTTGTAGATTTTTGTTTTGTTTCAAGAGCTGTGACCACAGTTTGTTAAAGTTGTGGTTTTGGTGCAGTCAGCATGTCAACATGGCCCTAAACAGACATGCCTCTGGAAGTCTAGTCTCAGGTTTTTCCTCAACCAGCTTCTGTAAGGAATGAAAACCGCTCTCTTGGTACCACCACTGGAACACCTGCCTGGGTGCACACCCACATGTAAGCTCCAGCACCTTCTTCTAAGGCATGCAGCGTTCCAAAGCAGGGCAGCAGCACAAAAGACACATGATGTATCCTATTGTGACCTCAAAGGCAAGCATGACAGAAGGGCAGTTGTCCAGATTTTACTGAGTGCCATTGCAATGTGGTACACAGAGTCACACCACCACTCAAATTTGTGGCAGCTTTAAAGTTTCTCCAAAAAAATTGTGCCTTGCAAATTTCTTTCAGCCTTATATGTGTTGAACTGGCACATGAGAATGGAAATAAAATAGTAAACAAAAAGAAGAGAGAGAGACAAGAAAAGGAAGTGATCTTTCTTGCATGGAATTCTCAAGGTGACAGTGGGCTGGATATTGATCTTGCACTAGTTTAAATATGCAGTATTTCAACTGACTTACTATCGCGCAAAGGAGAAACGTATTTGACCTGGTTTATATGCCAAAGTTCAGTGGCACCCTGTTTACTTTTGGGAGGGGAAGAAAGGAACATTTACACAACTAAAAAAAAAATGCAAACAAAAAAAGAGCATATTTTTCTATTTAAAAAAAATCAGATTGAGCTACCAGAACCATTTTTTAAATTTTCTCTGACAAAACCTATACCTGTAATTTAAATTTCTAAAGAAAAAGATTGCACATTAATTCATAACTGTACCTTCAATATATAAAGTGGGCGTTTCTCAAATGAGGATCCAATATATATTTTCTGGAGCATATCAGCATTCATCTCAGTTATAGCTTCCATCCAAGCATATATCTATACAGATGAAGTGGATCAGTTAGCAAATATAATTTCAGTTTCGAAGTCTCCAGCCTCGATTCATCATTCCACACACAGAAAAACTTCCCACTGAAATAAATGGGAGCTTTCCCCTTCAGTGCAAAGAATGCTTGACTGTGCTTTCTTTTTAGAAAAGGAAGGAGGTATTTTTCTGAAGTGCTTACATGACTTCCCTGCACATTTGTGTCCCATCCACAATCAGTGGCTAATTATTCATAGCCAGCTTTTTATCTGAGACAATTTGAGTGACAGAAGAAGAACAAGATTGGTGAGATAATATCTTTTATTGGACCAACTTATGTTAGTAAGAGAGATAAGCTTTCGAGCTACACAGAGTTCTTCTTCTGGTCTGGGAAAAGTACTAAATAATGTCACAGTTAAATACAAGATTGAGCGGATAGTTTAGCTTAAGTAGTTGGGACATATTCAAGGTGAATTAGCCTGAAATGATACAATCAATAGATGATAGGTTGATGATAGATTTCTTTAAAAGCTTTCTGGATAGGGGAGAAAAGGCAGAACACTCTTTTTTCATAACTTTTTCAGATCTTTTGAAGGCAATATTTAAAACCAAAGAATGAAAAGTGTTGTACTGAACGAAGTAAGGGAGCTTGGAAGAATGTCAACCAAGTATTCATTAACATTTGCAGGGGGGGAGGGGGGGGGGAAAAGGGATATTAACTGAACATAGAAAGAAGTTAAATATTTTGAGCCTTGTTTTCAAAATGGAGTGTTTGGAGAAATACAGGCATATTTGTATACCTAATTTGCATGTACAAATCAAGTAATTGAATATGCAAATAGACAGCACACACTTCTAACCAACCAAATGCATGCATCATTACCTGATTTGCACGTACATTCATAGTAATTTGTGCGTGCATTTTCATGTAGTTAAATGAAAATTGAAAAACAGATACTTTCTGACAGCTTTCTTGAATATATGTTATCTCATCAGACATAAAATCAACTAGAGCAGATATATTGTGTTCTTAATTTAATTTCCAGTGTGCTGACCTTTCATTTTTTAACTTAATTAGAAAACGTGTGGAAACTGTTAATAAAGTTATTAGTACAGAACTTTATGATTCATCTGTTCTTTCCCAGCTCCACCACAGAAACCCGAAACAAAACACCACAAGACCAAATTAGGAAAGGCACTAAAATACAATTATACTAGGATAAGTTATCAAGGGCCTAACCATTTAGTTCAAACTATATTTTTACTCAGTTCATTACACCAGTAAAATACTTACAAGATATTATACATTGAACATAGTTTCTTAAGTAGTTCTCATGTTTCTCCTCCATGATTTTGAAAAAAAAATTCACTCATCCCCGATTATACATCGTACCAATAGCACAGCATATTTATTAATGTTGCCTGACACTTCCTGTTATAAGATCCTATTTTCAGTTGCTTATAATTGTGTCAAACTCTAAAAGTTTGGGCTGAAATTTTACGTGCCAAGTGTCAGACATAGGCTGATTTAAAAAAAAAAAAAAAAAAAAACTCTAGCCAAAATGACTCCACTGTTTCCCAAAAAGGCCTGAAGAAAATGTTGTTTGGTACATGCTAAAAAATTCTAGCTACCTTTTTAATTTTTTTCTTAGTGTTTTAGCACCCCCATACTTGGAAGAGAGACCTGAAATTTGGCAAAGGGTGACCTTTGTGTCAAAGATGTACTTTTGGTTTGGCCATCCCTGTGAAAATCCTCCCAGTCCTAAGTGAAAATGATTAGAACTGTTTAAAAGAATTACAGAAATCACAGATGGAAAAAGAGAGATTTAACACATGCAGCAGGTCACCTAGCATATCTTTTTGCAGCAGCAAAGAAAAAAAGATATTAAAAAAGAAAGAAAAACATACTTATTTCTTTGTATTTTGTAGCCTATCAAGTTACTTTCCTATCATGCTAATAATATGTTTGTGTTAATTTAGATTAATGCGGTAATAGTTAAAAACTCTAATGCAAGAAATCTTCTGAAAGCTGCCCTCAGCATTCCGGTAGGCCCTTTGTGTTAGCTTGACTGATGTCTGGGTTCAGGTATAATACACTAGGCCTTACGTCTGCCCAAGCTTGTGAAGGCCGCTAATACTAACATAGCAGCACTCAACTCCTTGGAGGAGGGCTTTGCCGTTAACCCACCTGGGTACAGTACAGCCCAGTCCTAGGCTGCCTGGTGAGTCGGGTTCCCCTGCAGTGCAGTGGCTCCTGCTCTAGAGTATAACAAGATGGTACAGCCTCTGAATGCACTTTCCAATGAGTGCCATGTCTGCATTACAATCAATTAAAGGACAGGCTTGCACTTGAATGAGAGAACATACATAAGCTCACAGTCCAGGTCAAGTAATATGGGGTTATATTTTATCTTTTGTCCATGGTGCAACAGGCCATTTGCAAGATCAGCAGGAGCTAAGGTTTGCAGACTTCCGTGGTTGGGGGACAGTCTCACCCAGACACTGGTCATAACTTATTTATGGTTTCCTGGGCCTGAAAATGGGGAACTTAGGTCTGGACCTCTCACCCACACAGGATGGCAGGAACAATACCTTAGACTCAGCAGATGTATTATTAAATATAAGTCCCAAATAATTGGTTCAGGCTGAGTTAAGCAATTAGGACACAGGTTGCAATAGATAACCACAAAGACCCATGGCAACGAATTGATGTATATGATAATAAGTTAAGAGCAATGATATATTGACCAATAGGAAAAGAACACTTCAGCATTAGAAACACCCCCTATTGAATATGCATAAAACATGTTATCATCAGCATCACTTAGTATAAAAGTGGGACCCCAGCCCAGGGGCGATGGGGAGGAGAAGATGTAGTCCTTGGAAGGGCCAGAATGATGGCCCCTGGTGATGATGGGGAAGGTGAAGGTAATAAGAAAGATGATGGACTAACACCTGAGATTGTTCTAGAAGGAATGATGTAAATATATGGTAAGGAAATATGAATGTACATTCCCTGTCTTATGAAAGTGAGGTGTTTGTGACTGTGCAAACCTTATTAATAAACTGTAAATATTGTAAATATACAAGAGTTTCTATAGTGTGAGTGTTGCAACCGTGCACATCAGGGTTCCAAATCACAGTATAATTGAATACTGGGCCTGATCCTGGGACAGAGAACCTGTTAACCCTAAAGGTGGGTAATTAGAATTTAAACATAATCTTAGATCAGGCTACAATTTTCCTTGCTCTTGCTTTCTATAAGCTTCCCACATTATTCTTACTAATGACTTCTTTGAAGTAAATGGTAATTCAATCCATGTTAAGGCAATTTGGGTAGAAATACATAACTGCACTATGCAGAGTGCTTTTTAGGCGAATTACAGAATGATCCATTAGAATTGAATTGTCAGAAGCCACTGAAGTTATGATTGTGGACTTAGAGTGAGCATTTACCTAAAATGTAAAATATCTTGACCAAATTTCACTTCAGGTAATTGCATTGTGTCTACCTACAACTCCTTCTGTGACTTCAGTTTGAAAAGATATTATTCACCTTCTGTACTGCACAGATGTGTGCTGTGCTGTTGCTGAGGTGACTGCATTTAATTAGTGGGCAAAGATTTCCTGTGTAGTTTTTTGTAAGCTATTGGGATCCTTCTTCGTGAAAGGTACTGTTTTAATATGGACTCTTATTAATGAATTGATACAAATGTAATTGATTCCCTTCTAGATCTGTAATGTAACAGTCCATATCACCATCATCATCAAAATAAATTTAAGTCCTTGTTAATGCAATAACAATAAATACATAAAGGATAACAAGAAAAATATAATGTATCTTACTTCATTCAGAGAGTGATATTGTTGATAGTAGGATGCAGAACTGCGGGGGCTGACTGTGTCATTGACAGTTTGTTGTTCGATGAGCCCTTGAACATTGTCCATTAAAACTCTGAACAACAAACAAAGAGCATAAACCACTTTTAAATGCAGTGTCACTAATTGGTTTGAATTTCTGATTTCATCTCTTTACAGCAAGAAGTAAGAATCATACTTGTATCGGATGGTAGATCGGTTTAGCTCAGCTTTCACATCATTTATATCAGACACATTGACATAGAAATGGACTTCTTTGTTCTTCATAATATTTTCAGCTGAATCAGGTTTCCAAAGAACAACCTACGAAGTTTCCAAAAACAATTTTTTTCACAAGGAAAGAAAAAAAAAACCTACTATCATTTAGTAAATATTCTGGATTCAATCAAAACCGAATACATATTTTCAGTCTACTAAGGGATGTGGGGGAAGCAGGTTTATGTTTTACATCTTGTGCTCTCACATCATGCTATTGCTGAAAATGAAAAGTGTGTAGGTAAGAAAAGTTTATTATAACAACTGCATATATATTCGTAAATAAAGAACAAAGTCAGGAACATCATATTTCATAAGATAATATTACTAGTTTAATATATATGTTTAGCTGATTATTACAATCCAGATCCTCAAATCTATTGACTGTTATTTTTCTCAAGGGTATTTGGTGAATGAATGCAGTTCAGACTAGTCTTTGCAGTTATTGTATACAGTGGTTACTGATTATAGATAAACCAAATGCCAGAAGAGATTTCAAAATAAATCCACATGCAGCAATAATATAAAGGGGTCTAGAGAGATTAAATATAGGCAGAAAATAAAATGAAATTCATGGTAGTAAAGTTCAAGTTAGTAAAATGAAAGTTAATGAAATAAAATAATCTGGGTAATGTCTACACTGCAACACTATTTTGAAATAACTAGTGCTATTCCAAAATAACTTAATCCATGTCTACACAGCCAGCAGTTATTTTGAAATAGTGTCAAAATACTACCAAGCTGGAGGACTTCTTATTCCAACTCCTGTAACCCTCATTGTACGAGGAATAAGGGAAGTCGGAGGAAGAGTGCTCTACTTCAGAATAAGTGCTATGTAGATGCTCCCTATTTATTTCAAAATAAGATGCACAATTGACGTAGCTCAGTTTGCGTAGCTTATTTTGAGTAAAGCCCTGCAGTGTAGATGCACCCTCTGAGACTTCAGTATTCAGTGGAAGATTGACAATAATAATGTTGAAAATATCTAGGGGTGATAGTGGACAGTAAATTAGTTATGAATTTATAATGTGAAAAAAGGCTACTGCAATTTTTTCTGCATATTCAAAATCAACGTGTCAAAGAGTAGGTAGATAATGTCTCTTCTCCCCTTGGTTTTGGGGCAACTACACTTGACTATAATATTCATTTTGAAGCACCATACAGGATTATGTTAATGCAAACTACATACTTTTTAGTTCATGCTAGCAGCACAAGGCACAATTAGCATTCAACTTTTTGGTGTACTCGACAATTCATGCCTCCATAGTCTACAATGCAGTACACTGTAGCTATAGCCTTTGGACAAACCATTATAGAGACAGCCTCCACAGAATATATTCTAAATTTTAAATAAGATTAATAGCCAGATTCCCAAAGGAATTTGGGTACCTACTTGCCTCTTTAGGTACCTACATCCACCATTAAAGGCTGATGGTATTCTCAAAACTGCTAATCAGCTGCTGTCTAACCCTGTAACACCTATATAATGTAAGAAATAGAGGTCACCAAATGAAATTAATAGGTAGCAGGTTTAAAACAAAGAAAAGCGCAGTGCAGTGAACCTGTGGAAATGCATGCCAGAGGATGTGGTGAAGACCAGGACTTGAACAGGGTTCAAAAAAGAACTAGATACATTCATGGAGGTTAGGTCCATCAATACTTATTAGCCAGGATGGGTAGAAATGGTGTCCCTAGACTCTGTTTGTCAGAAGCTGGAAATGGATGATGAGGGAGGGATCACTTGATGATTACTTGTTCTGTTCACTCCCTCTGGGGCACCTGGTGCTGGCCACTGTCGGCAGACAGGATACTGGACTCGATGGAACTTTGGTCTGACCCAGTATGGCTGTTCTTATGTTCTTATGTACATTGCAACTGGTGAGCACACACAAAACTTCCTTCATCTGGATGCCACTCCATACTAATGAGCCACCTGGAGATCTAGCACATGCCAAAGCCCTAGCAGTCACCAAGTGAGATTCTCAACTATGTGTTTCCTTGTCTATCTTGCCAGCAGGGCCTGATCCCTTGGCCATCTGTATAGTATACCTTCAGGCTTGGACACACAGAGTACATGTTCAGAATACCTAGTAGTTAGGGCACTCATCATGTTTAAATCCTCACTCTGCCTAATTTAGAATAGGGACGTGAACCAGTTCTGCTTACATCACAGGCAATTGGAGTATACCGAGTTCATATACCCAATAGTCTGTGATATAAGCAGAATTGGGCCAACAGTGACCAGTAGTAGCTATGTGAGGGGTAGAAACAAGCAGACAGTGATGGACTAACCTGCTCCAGAGGGATTATGTTATTCCCACAACCATGACAGTAAATCCCTCTTCCAAAACTTGTCAATTGTTAAATGTTTACTATTATAACTCTGTCAGTGTGCAATGCTTTGCTGAATCGTGACAAGTTCTTGGCCCCAGTCTTATCTTCTGGCAATGAATTCCACAGGCTAACTGTGTGTTTGTATGAAAAACTATTTGCTTTACCAATTATTCTTAAATGTTACATATTCTGAAATTTAGTTTCAATAAAAATATTTTATTTTTATACTAGGAGACAGTACTGCCTATATTTAAAGTTGCTTGCTATTTCTGTTTTCCACTGCATTTGCTTTTAACTTTGCCAAACTTAATTGAAGTGAAATTTTCCATGCAATGTGACAGCTTACCTGCATGTTAATTTTATTCAAAATAGGTATTACTATAGTCTTATAAGAAAGTTATTAATGTTTAGATTCTATGAAATGCTTGTAAAATGCTGCATGCATTAACCTCACTTGTAAATACTTCATGCTCCAAGATGAAACATGGTTTTTTTTATAATTTTAAAGTGCCTGTTCTGAACTTATGAGCTCAGATAGGAAGAGCGGTCCCTCTGCCTATCAAGGACTGTCAAGATGTAATGTGTTATCTAGGCTTTGTTGATTGCTCCAGTCACTCATAAAGAAGTTATGTGCAAGAGTCCATGACCCATTGGTTTGAACTCTGGTGGAAAGTCATATAGGAATACTCAGAAGAAGATATGGTGATCTCTTTGGCTACGGCTACATTATGAGTTTTGCCCCAAGAGCCAATAAGCACAGATTAGCATTTTCTCATGCTTCATTTCATACTCTCTTTTGTTCCGTTTTTGTGCTAGGGGCTTTTGCACAAAAACAGGCAGTGTGGCCGCAGCCGTTTTGCGCAAAACCCCCTTTTTCCACAAGATCCTTATGCCTGTCCCGGAGGCAGAAAAGGAGTATTTTTGTGCAAAACGGTGATGGCCACACTGCCTGTTTTTGCACAAAAACCCCTAGCACAAAAACGGAACGAAAGAGAGTATGCAAATGAAGCACGAGAAAATGCTTCATTTGCACTGGCTCTTGCAGCAAAACTCATAGTGTAGCTATAGCCTTAGTGTTTGAACTTTCACGAGGCCAGAGACACTACACTAAGGCAGAGATCTTTAAGAAAAAGGAGGTTAAAAACAAGGGGTTGTTATGGTGGGGGTCTACTACAGACCATCTAACCAGGAAAAAGAGGTAGATGACCCTTTTTGAAAAAAATAACAAAATCATCCAAAACATAGGACTTGGTGGTAATGGAGGACTTCACCTTCACAGACATCTTGGAAAATAACATGTCAGAGCACAGATTATTTAATAAATTCTTGGAATGTTGGAGACAATTTTTTCCCTTTCAGATGGTGGAGAAAGCTACTATGAGAGAGACTGTTCTAGATTTTGATAAATAGGGAGGAACTGGTTGAGATTTTGAAACTGGAAAGCAGCTTAGATGAATGTGATCATGAAATGATAGAGTTCATGATTCAAAAGAATGGGAAGAGGGAGAACAGCAAAATAAAGACAATGGATTTCAGGAAGACAGATTTTAGCAAACTCAGGGATTTGGAAGGTAAGATCCCATGGGAACTAAGACTAAGAGGAAGAACAATTGAAGACAGTTGGCAGTTTTTCAAAGAAACATTAGTGAGAGCACAAAAGCAAACTATTCCACTGCATAGGAAAGATAGAAAGTATGGCAAAAGACCACGCTGGCTTAACCAAGAGAACTTGAATGACCTAATAAGAGCTAGGTCAGATTACAAAGTATGAATATAAACAAATGACATAGATATGTAGGGGCAAAATTAGAAAGGCCAAGACACAAAACAAGCTCAAACTAGCTAGAGACATAAAAGGTAACAAGAAAACATTATACAAATACATTAGAAGCAAGAAGACGACCAAGGACAGGATAGTCCCATTACACAATGATGAGGGAAAAACAATAACAGAAGATATGGAAATGGCAGAGGTGCTTAATGTTTTTTTTGTTTCAGTTTTCATCAGAAAGTTTGGTGGTGATTAGACACCTAACATAGTAAATGCTAGTTAAAATGGTGTAGATTTAGAAGATAAAATAGGAGAAGAATAGGTTTAATATTACTTAGCCAGGTTAGATGTCTTCAAGTCACAAAGGCCTGATTAAATGCAACCTAGAATACTAAAGGAACTGACTAAAGGAGATTTCTGAGCTGTTAGCTATTATCTTTGAAATTCATGGAATACAAGAGTGATTCCAGAAGACTGGGAAAGGGCAAATGTAGTATAAAAAAAGAAATAACCCATAAATGGGAAGTAACTCATAGAATTACAGACCACTCAGCTTAACTTCTGTACCAGTAAGGGTAATGGAATAAATAATTAAAGAATCCATATGCAAATATCTAGAAGATGATGACAACTAACAGTCACCATGGATTTGTCAGAATATGTCATGTCAAACCAAGCTGATAGCTTTCTTTGACGGGATAACAAGCCTTGTGAATAAGGAGAAAGTGGTAGATGTGCCATAGCTAGACTCGAGCAAGATTTTTGATACAGTCTCACATGACCCGCTCATTAACAAAGTGGGGAAATACAAACTACATGGTGGTACTGTAATTTGAGTGCATAACTGGATAAGCGTTCCCAGTGAGCAGTTATCAATGGTTCACAGTCACGCTCAAATGGCATAACGAGTGGGTTCCAGCAGGGATCAGTTCTGGGTCCAGTTCTGCTCAGTATCTTCTTCAATTATTTAGATAATGGCATAAAGAGTACACTTATAAAGCTGCAGATGACACAAAGCTGGGAGAGGTTGCAAGTGCTGTTAGAGGAAAGATTATAATTCAAAATGAGCTGAACAAACTGGAGAAATGAGCTTAAATAAATAGGATTAAATTCTATAAAAGGAGAAACACAGAGTATTCCACTTAGGAAGGAACAATCAAGCTACACACATACAAAATGGGAAATGAGGGCCTACAAAGGAGTACTACATAAATCAATCTAGGAGTAATAGTAGAGCACAAGCTAAATATGAGTCAACAGTGTAGCACTGTTACACACACACAAAAAATTCTGGGATGTATTAGGGCTTGAGCCCCACCCAAACCGGGTGCAGCTGGACTGCCAACACCATTTGCCCCAGAGATGGAGATGGCTTTCCCCATTAGGAAGGCAGGATAAGGGATGCAGGAGTGTTGTAAGCAAGGCATGAGAAGTAATTCTGCCATATTCGATGCTAATTAGGCCTCATCTGGAATACTGTGCCACATTTCAGGGAAGATGTAGGAAAACTGAAAAAAAATCCAAAGAGCAACAAAAATGATTACATATCTAGAAAACATGACCTATGATGGAAGACTGAAAGAACTGTGTTTGTTTAGTCTGGACAAGAGGAAACTGGGAGGGATAGAACAGCAGTTTTCAAGTACCTAAAAGGTTGTTACAAGGAGGAGGGAGAAAAAATATTCTCCTTAACTTCTGATGTGATAGTGATCCAGAAGTTCACATGTGTTCTGGGTAGGTGAAATTAACTATAGAACAAACCACCAGATTGTTTTTGACCATCTGCCCTATGATTGGCACTCAGTTGTGGCCAATCCAGCAAGCATGACAGCTTTACTTACTCTCCTGGGCTTCTGGAGGCCCATGTGGCACCATGGGTTGGAAAGGCGTACAGGGAGATTATCTCTCCTCTGATTTCAGTGTTACTACTGTTGGTGTCTGGCCACACTGAAATGCAGAGTGAGGAAAGAGGAAATCATAGTAGCCAGAGAGAGAGGATGATTGCTAATGATTACCTGTTCTGTCAATTCTCTCTGAGACACCTGGCATTGGTCTCTATTGGAAGACAGGATACTGGGCTAGATGGAACATTGTTCTGACCCTTTATGGGTGTTCTTATGAGGAGAGGAGAGGGTGTTTGCGAGGTAAAGGTGAGAGATATGAGAAGGAGAAGGGAGACAGAAGCTGATATGGAGGAGATAGATAGGAGCAGTTGGTGAAGGAGATAAGAAGCTGAAGGGGGATAAGGGAAGAGCAGGAGGGCAACAGAAATCAGTGGAGAAATTTGGACAGAGACATTCTATGGGCACAGGGGTTGTTAAGGCTTTTGTGATCTGAGACATATCAAGGGAATCCAGTTTACAACACTGATTGGGGAAATGGTTATGCTTTTCAGTGCTGACATCAGTGAAAATATGATGAAATGGGGGAAGTGCTTGAGAAGAAATTTGAAGGCCTTAGTTTAATTAAATGCTCTTCTCTGTAATGGCAGATGGAAATCAAAAAATCCTCCTGGTGTTTTAAGACATTATTAATTCTGAAGGAAGAGATTCTTATAATCTAAACTCTGCCTTTAGCAAAACACCACCAAGTACTGTAAAATCCAGTCCTTTGTGAGGGGGTCCTAGGAGTCAGAGTTAAAAACTGCATTAGCATTTACCAATCATTGTATGTCAGTTCTTCATCATCTTTGTTTTGTTGCTGCTATTATACAAAATCAATTTTATAATTCTACCATCAGGTGCTTGATATAATAAGATAGAATGTTATCAGTCAACAGAATATGCTGTTTTTAATCGTAGACATTAAAATGATGGAAATAAAGCATCTATTGCACTTGTGCAAAGTTATATCTTATGCTCTTCCATAAGACAACGAAAGGTTGGACTAAATCTTCCTCCCAATGGAATGATACTGGGATACCTGAGAGCAGAATTTGGCCTAGAATTTACAGAGAAAAAATTACCTCAAAGTTGGTGGTTAAATTCTGAAGGAATTCAACTTGTCTGTCTGATCGTGGGAGGGCCCACAAAACTTGATCACTGGAAAGAAAAAGACATTCAGAAAAAGCAAAAGCTTGAGTGTGTGCATGGAAACATTCAGTATTGTGCATGTCTGAGCACTCCAGCTCAGTCTCAACTGGTTTCTCTGACTTGGGTGCTAACGAAGCTGAAAGAGGTTCAGCAATGAAAATGCTGGGCCAGATTCTATCCCTGGCTTGGGGTCCTTCGCATTACTGAAAAGTCCTTGGCTCTCCCAAAAAGGAAGGAACCCCCAATCAGGGAGAAGTTGAAGTAAACAGGTATTACACTGCGCTCTCACAGCCCAGGGGTTCGTGGTGCTTCAAAACCAACCTGGCTTATTTCAGAGCAGCACGAGGCACGGTAAAACACATCAGGGCTCATGTATATCTGGTGCCAGGATTAGGAAGCTGCCCCAGAGGATGGGGAGTGCAGCAGAAAAATTCACCCTAAAGAATATGCTCTTTCTTGCACATATTAAAAGTGCCCCAGCTCTCTTTTCTTCCTACTGCCCAATCCTGTCCATCTGCCCCTTCCTTTGCTCCCCTTCCCTCCCATCTACCTGTCTGCTGGTAGTTTGGAATCCTACATACTGCTGACCTGCTTCTCTCTCTCATTCTTTACCATTACACAGTTCTGCTTGAGACCCTTAGCCAGAGTGGCTAGCAAGCTATTGTGCTGATTAGTGTCCTAGTTGTTCAATTCAGTGCTAAGTGTCCTTACTCTGAGGCTACGTCTACACTACGAGTTTTCTCTGCAAAAAATATGTTAATGAGGGACTCATTTGCATGAGTCACAATCTCATTTGCATATTTTCTGCCGATCTGTTTTTTCGCTAGGGTTTTTGCACAAAAACAAGCAGCGTGGATGTTTTCTTTTTGTGCAAAAACCCCTTTTCCTGCAAGATCCTTATGCCCCCAAAAAAGGAGGTTTACCGATCTTGCAGAAAAAGGGGGTTTTGCACAAAAAGAAAATGTCCACACTGCTTGTTTTTGCGCAAAAACCCTAGCAAAAAAACAGATCGGCAGAAAATATGCAAACAAGATTGCAACTCATGCAAATGAGTCCCCCATTAGCATATTTTTTGCCAAGAAAACTCGTAGTCTGGACGGAGCCTGACTGAATCCCTCACCCAAATCAGCAGAGCCCTGCAAATCTGCCCATATCCACTTTATATCCACGGGTATCCACATCCACAAATTTTATATCCACACAGGGCTCTACAAATCAGTGCCTGGTCACCAACATAAGGAGGGACTGAGAAGGAAAGCAAACCAGATGTACACGTGCTGGTTATTCCTTAACTCCCAATCAGCTTCAACCCCTACGTGAATGCAGTGGTGGTTTGAATGCTCCCTTACAGGGAGTTAGGAGAAGCTTGAAATAGTATCCGTGTATCAGGGATGCCAAAGGTTGGCTGTCCTTAATAATGAGATTTACAGGTCTAAAGAGCAAGACAATGTGTTAGGTTATTACTTAAGACACAGATTCTCATCTTTGGACCTTGGTGACATCTATTAGTACGCACTTAAGTTTGTTTTCATTTAATCCAACCAGCACTTAATAGTTTGTTTTCAAATGTGTACACTTAATATTGAATATAAAGCTCTTCAATATCTTAATTCATACTAAAGCACAGGGCACATGAGAATTCTAGATGCAGTGCAAAACAGTTGATTTTAATAAATACAATTATTTGCCAGTTGGAACAAAACCCTGGATGGTTGGCAATCCCTCAGACATGCTTTACATTTTGAAATGAATTTTGCAAAACCCACCATCTTTTGATCAAGTCCTGCTTGTTCTTTGGGCAAATTCAGAATTTTTTTGACTGCCAAGTATTCATACACACAATCATTCCCCATCCCGCATAGCTTCCTCTCTCCTCTTGCACATGCCTGGAACACGAGTCAGTAGTCTCCATGGTTTCCACATACACAAATTTGGAAAGCAGCTTTCCAGCTCTAAGCCCTCTGCCCGAGGCCCCAGATATATTGTCCTATCTTGCAGTGCCTGAGTGAAAATATTTTAAATCTTTATATATTCACGCAAAATGCACGGGATCAGCTTAAGAGTCAGTGTGAGATTGAGATAGCATGCTACTGAGTGAGCCTCACACTGAGGCTAGGTCTAGACTGCGGCATTTTTGCAGAAAAAGCTACACAAACTGCGCTGCACATTTTGCGTAGCTTTTTCCACTTTTTTTTTTTTTTGGAAGAGGCTTTTCCACCATTTGGCCCCATCTAGACGGGGCCAAATGGTGGAAAAGCCTCCTCTTTTGGTGAAAAAAAGCAGAAGAGCAAACATGTTCCTTGGACACGGTGGGGGTTTTGCAGGATACCAGTCTAGATATAGCCTGAGTGACAGAGACTTGACATGTCTGGTGTATAAGTAGGAATAGGGAGCAGGGAGAAGAACTGGTGCAGGTCTGAGCTCCATTTCCATTTTCTTGGAGTGGAAACTGTTGACCCAGAAACCCTATGGATTTGGTGACAGTGGGTGAAGCAAGCTGTTGGAGGATGACTGACGACACCATTTCAGAAAAATTGCCCTTAAAATGAAACAGATAGGGCCCTCAAAACATGTATTTTTAATCTGTGGATTGTGACTGCCGCAGCCCATTGCTGTGATTGATTTCTAGCTGCGAACCTGACTCAGGCTAGCGAGCGATTGATCATTTCTGCTTTTATCTGTGTTCCACACAATCTCTCTTGTTTCTCAGTCAGAACCAACAATGTGCCAAGCTCCACCCTCCTTCACCATCATATGACAGAGAGAGAATCAACAGCAACTGGAGTTCTGAAGCACTGGCTACCTGCCCACTTCTCAGGGCAAGTGCACTACACAGTTTGTAATTGGGGTTGTTTTGAAAAGGAGTTTGTCTCTGGATGTTGCTGTCTACCATGCTGTCTTTATGAAGGGTGCTTGAACTGCGCAGCTGCATTTGACTTCTTCATGTGGTTTCTATTGCTCACTTTAGTACAAAGTATTATAATGAAGTGACTATTGTGTGTTTATATCACTGTCTTTTGTTACATAGACTAAGAATGACTCAGCTGAGTGGTATAGGCATTAAATTAAGTTAATGGTGATTCTCCCCTAGCTTATGTTAGTGGGGCCTGTGCTTTTGGAACAAAAGGATCTGATTTCATGCCTCTTGCTATTGTGAAATTTGAAATACCATGGTGTGCACCATGGAGACACTTGTGAAGTCTACTGACAGATTTGGAGGGCAGGAACTGAGAAGTCCTGTCCTAACCCTCTCCAGTTTGGCTTCTTTCCTTTGCCTGTAATTGAAACCTCTCTCCCCAAAATTTGTAATATATCAGAGGCAGAAGCATGGGGGCAGCAGCTGGCTCCCTGGGAGCATGGCGGCAGGCAGGAGCTGGCTGCCATCCCACGCTGCAGGTGTAGGTAACTATGTAACCAGTGAGTTTTTCAGTGGTTTTATGTTTACTCAATTACCCGCTTTTAAACATCCTTAGTACAATGAAGGCTCTGGGCACTGTGGTAATACAAATAATAAATAAGAATAACAGATGGCAGGTGTTTGTTATGGCTTCTTGCTGGCAGCCATGAGTATCTTTAATCTCATCCAGTATGTGTCTTGCTTTTCTTCTCTACTCGTGGCTTGTATTTTTGACACATAAAATTGTCAAAAATAGAAGCCATTAATAGTGGAGGAAAGCAAAAATTCCACATGACTATTTCATGACACTGGAGAACAGCATTATGAATAATGGAGTCTGTTCCCTTCCATACATCTTTTAGGTCCTCTAATGCAGTCTCCCCTTCCTAAACAGTTCAGTGAAATGGACACATTCCCAGTGTTGATAGCTTTCACAATCTGTTCACAAGTCTTGCAAAATGTGTCATTTTTCTTAAAAGTCCATCTGCTGGAAACATGGTACAGTTACAGAGAAAAGCTGGTAAATGTGAACCCTAAATGTTCCAACACCAGTAATCAAATAAAAACAACCCAAAATGTATCAATTTTGAATTCCCATGGCTTTACAGCCAATTTCAATGTTATTAGGAATCCAGACTCTTGGTTGTTGAACACTTGGGGTTGGCAATAACTGCATTTCTGCTGACTAGGCCAAATTTTAACTATTCTGTTTAAACATTAAAAGACAAAGTTTCAACAGTATAAACTGGTGTCACTTCATTAAGTTCTCCTGTCCACTTCCTTTCCTATTCATCCCATTGTGTGTAACCAGCGCTAACCTGTATGTAGGTAACCATTGGAAAATATGATTACAACACAATGCAAGAAATCAGTGTTGCAGTTAGGGTACAAGACTAGAAGTTAGGAGACATGGATCTAGCTTATCTTCCTACTGCTAAATTTTAATGTGAACATGACTAAATCAAATAATAAGAGAGTGTTGTGCAATTTGTGTCGTGGTTTGGTATGTTCTGATGGTGGGTGCTATTTAATCATGATTATTGTGTTCATGGGTTTGCTTAGTATAGTTACACGTTGCATTATCTTTTTATCTCCACATATCTCAGTGTTTCAGGTTTTAAAACCAAGTGCATATTAGAAAATATAATCTTTTCAGATGCTTTTGTTTCTAGCAGATGTTTTCATGTTTTTAATAGAGCTTTTTGGTTTCAGGCCATTTCTAAAGTTTATCAATAGGTAACAATAAAGCTGCTTCTAAGATGAAAGGATGAAATGGTTATTCGAAAATGAATTACGGCAGGAAAAACAATAATAAAATCTTTTTTAGAAAGAAAACAGATTGTTAGCACTTACAGAAATGGTTCCTATTTCTGCTTCAAGAAGTAATTCATTTAAGGCCTTGTTTTAAGGCAAATGAAGCAAATTATTTTTTCCCATTAAACTTAAGTATGCCATTTAACTGCATTCCAGAGCACTGCCTGAACAGAGCTGATTTGCAGTTAGAACAAAAAGAATAGGTTTAATATGATTAAAAACATAAGATTTATGGTTACAAAGGAAACATATATTAATTTGATTGCCTACGTCATCAATATATCATATTGACCTATACATCCAATTACAAATATAATAAATCACTTTAGATCTTTGTGTCAAATGGTTGCTTATACCAGGTGGAGATATTATGGTTCAGCCAGACAGCCTTCCATACCCTCACCCACTACAATATAAATAGCATCAGGAGCTTGTTACCTTTCAAAAGTGAAGACATGCTTCTGCTGAATGCAGATAGCGAGGGTGAGAAATAGGAGGTAAAACTTCATCTCAACAGTATTTGCCATGAAATCAAGTGCAATTAGAGAAGCCAAGGGTTCAGGACTCACACTATTGATTTAAAAACCCATTATTTGAAGAGTGGTTAAAATTTAATATTGTCTCTCTTCTCTAGCCCTTCCTCTTGTGGTTGAGCCAATGTGACTTAATTCCTATGGGAAATTCGGTAAATATGGATTAAACAAATACTAGAAGGTTCCTGGTACATTTTAATCATTTTCATATCGATGAGTCACTTTTTCCTTCTGAGCTTTAAATCATTTTATTGTGGCTACAAAACTCAGGACTAAACAAAAAAGCAGATTGATGCCTACGTCGTTGATGTTATTCTATACAGCATGCAGGAAATCATGGTCTAATGTGAAACAGGGATGGTGCTCTCAGTCACAACACAAGCAGAGAGAGATCCATGTAATTCTCTCGCTCTTCCAGACCAGGACTCAGACAGGTCTCCGAGATATGCCTCTACCACAGCTGGCCTTGCCCACTTTAGGTGCTGTGTTGGCCAACACTAGCAGAGTAGGAACTATGGGCCACTTGCATTACTATGCCCCTTTCTATAGAGATTTTCCATTGCTGATCCCCAAAGCCTGGATTTTCCACTGGTGGAAGCTGGGTAGTGAATCAGGCCCTAAAGATTTAGTCTTGTGATGGGAAGTACTAACTATTTTGCGTAGGATTTCTCCTCTTACAATCCAGAAAGGTACAATGGTGCTTTCTTGTTTTAAACCCAATGAAACTGAGAATGAAATATACAGAAACAATAGTGTTTCAAATGGAAATTTGGTCCCAAAACTTTTCCTGTTTTTCTCTTAATTGCTGCATACTTGGAGTAAGATAGATGATAATAAAGGGGTGGAGCACCTGAGGATCAAAAAGTTCCAGAAGGGGTCAGACTTCTGAGCTTCGTTCTTGGCTTTGCTACTGGTTTGCTGTATGATGTTGGACAGGTTATTTAACTACTCTGTGCCTAAGTTTGCCTGTATAAATACATATAATAATAATTACCTACCTCAAAGGAACGGTGTGATCCTTAATTTGTTAGTGTTTTCAAAGCTCTTCAAGATCCTTAGATGAAAGCTGCTATAGACAGTCACAGTTTTATTTAAAGGAAAACAGTTGCGTCTTTTCAACAAGTCATTTCTTACATGAGTCATAAGACAAATAATGAATCCCAACACAGTCAAAATTAAAATAAGTCAAAGGAAAAATACCTCTAATGTGTCAGTAAAAATACATGAAACTTTAAAAAGACCCTGAATCACAAAAAAAAGGGCAAGACTGGACATAAGAAATACAAAATGATAACTAATAATAAAAGTGTCTCAGAGGGGTAGTTGTGTTAGTCTGTAACTTTAAAAAAACGAGTAGTCCTGTGGGAGTCTCTAAGGTGCCATAGGACTACATTTTTAATAATGAAAAGAACCACCTCAATGCCACCCACTACTGCTTAGATTTCGAAGTCCCTTTTTTATCTTTTCTAAACTTTGTACAAATACATTATCAACTTATAGTAAGTTACACAAACAGTTCTCAGATAAGGAAGCAGTGAGCCCTCTGCCACAACAGTTGATTTTTAAACCAATGGTTCAAGTGCTCCTCTGTCACAAGAAAAGCTGCCCTAAAATGAGTGTTTTTATACCACTGTGAAACCAGAGTCCCTCACTGTACACACACAAACCTCACTCGGAAGTCACTCGTAGGCAGGCAAAAAAAGGAATTTGTTTCGCAAGATTCACTTGACACTTGAATGTCTTGTTATTCTCTGCCAGTTAATGAAGGGCACTTCTGACCCCTTCTGGTCTTTTTGAGTGCACCCCTCCTCAGGTCGCAGGCCTTGAGACATCTCTCTCTGGCTATGTCTACACTGCTGCAGTTTTGTGGAAGAGGAAATGCAAACGGAGCGCTCATTTGCAAATCTCGTGCTCTCATTTGCATATTCTCTTCCGATCCTTTTTGCGGAAGAGTTTTTTATGATAAAAAGCCCTGTGTAGACGGGGCCATTTGTCAGAAACACCCCGTTTTGCACAAGATTCCTTATTCCTCAAAAAGTGAGGTTTACAGGATCTTGTGCAAAACGGGTTTTTTCTGACAAATGACCCTGTGTACACAGGGCTTTTTATCGTAAAAATCTCTTCCGCGAAAAGGATTGGAAGAGAATATGCAAATGAGAATGCGAGATTTGCAAATGAGTGCTCCATTTGCATTTCCTTTTCAGAAAAACTGCCGCAGTGTAGACGTAGCCTCTTGGGATAGAATCATGTGATTCTTTTAGCCCTTGTCTATACTAAAAGGAAGATCACCGCTGACACAATCAATCTTCTGGTGTTTGATTTAGTGAGTCTAGTTAAGACTCACTAAATTGAACTTCGAAGGTATCCTACAGGTATCCAGTACTCCTCCCACTGTGGGGACACCACGAAGCTTTGCTTAAGGTAAGCCAAATCCAGCTGTGTATTCTGTGCAGCTGGAGTTGCGTACCTTAAGTGGAGCTGCTGGGTCTAGCGTAAACCTGGCCTCTCTCTCAGAATCTGCCCTGGGCTTCAGTCCCCATTGCTCAACTATTGACTATGTCAGCAGGTCTGATACATCTTCAGAGACTGTGATTCTGTTCTCAGTGGGAGCAATGACAGTGATAGCCAGTAACCAGCCAGCCTTCGTAAAGCAGAGTATTATTTATTTAGAACCAAAGCATTTAATAAAATGTAGATCTTAAAAAATAATCCAGTCTATTGGCATGTCTGCCTCCTCCTAAGCCTTGCCAGCACCCAGATCTCTGAGGAAGACCCAGCTTCTATAAAACCCTTGTTTGTGTCTATCTCTGACAGCTGAGCTCCTCCTTTCTCTCCTGCAAAGGGCTTTTTAAACTGTTCTGTATCCTTTTAATCTCTTAGCTCCCAGGCTGGCAAAACAAAGCTTGCATCTATCTTGGAGACATTATATAGGATCCCCATAGCTAATATTTCCCCATTGTCTTTGAAGCATTTGAGATTGCTTGTCTAGATCTCTTGCATTGCTTTCCTGCTTACTCATCCAACAACTCTCTGTGCGTTAAATTAATCATATAATAAACATTCCACTAGCCTCATCTAGTTTTACAGTATGCCTCAATAACGAGGCCACATATAGCATTCATAATATTGTTACATTACTCTTATCATATCAATAAGGGAAATCTGATCCATTCTGAGATTAATCTGCGACACAGGCTGAGCCTTCATGCTCACTATCATAGAATCATAAAAATGTGAGGCTGGAAGGGCTCTCAAGAAGTAATCAAGTCTAGCCCCCTACACTGAGGCAGGACCGAGTAAATCTAGACCAGCCCTAATGGGTTTGTTCAACTTGTTTTTAAAAGCCTTCCCTGATGGGGATTCCAGCTCTGGAAGCCTATTCCAATACTTAACTATCCTTACACTGTTTTTCCTAAAATTTAATATAAATCTCCCCTGCTCCAGATTAGGTTCATTACTTCTTATCCTACCTCCAGCTGACACACAGAACAATTGATCATGTCCTCTTTATAACAGACTTTAATATATTTGAAGATTGTTATCAAGTCCCCCCTCCCTTCTCTTTTCTCAAGACTAAACATGCCCAGTTTTTTTTTAAATCTTTCCTCGTGCATCAGATTTTCTAAATCTTTTATCATTTATGTTGCTGTCCTCGGGAATTTCCAATTTATCATCATCTTTGCAGCAGTATGGTGCCCAGGCGTGGACACAATACACCATCTGAGGCCTCACCAGTGCCCTGCAGAATGGGACAGTTGCCTCACATCTTATGTCCTGTCAAAAGTCTCAGAGGGGTGTTAGTCTGCAACACTAAAAAAAATGAGTAGTTGTAGAAGTTGGTTTTGCCTACGAAAGCTCATGATACTATCTATCTATATTTGTTAATCTCTAAGGGTATGTCTACACTGCCACCCTAGTTCGAACTAGGGTGGCTAATGTAGGCATTCGAAGTTGCAAATGAAGCCCGGGATTTAAATATCCCGGGCTTCATTTGCATCTTGCCGGGCGGGTGCCATTTTAAAATCCCCTTAGGTCGAACTCCGTGCCCGCGGCTACACGCCTCGTGGTGTACCGGTAGTTCGAATTAGAGATCCTAATTCGAACTACCTACTCGGTGCCGCGTGTAGCCGCGGGCACGGAGTTCGACCTAAGGGGATTTAAAAATGGCGCCCGCCCGGCAAGATGCAAATGAAGCCTGGGATATTTAAATCCCGGGCTTCATTTGCAACGTCGAATGCCTACATTAGCCACCCTAGTTCGAAGTAGGGTGGCAGTGTAGACATACCCTAAGGTGCCACAGAACTACTTGTTTTTAATGTCCTGTTAATACACCTCAGAATGATATTCGTCTTTTTCCTTTTAAGCAGAGGACCTGTCTTGCTCCCAGACTCCTTACATAACCTCTTCGTATTGCCTTTTATGTCCCTTGCAACTAAGTTTGTATCTTAGCCTTTCTAATCTTATCCCAGCATGCTCATGCAGTTTCTTTTGTTCTCCTTAGTAATTTGTCTATTTTCATTTTTGTTGGATCTCTTTTTTATTTTCAGGCCATTAAAGAGCTCCTGACAGAGCCATACTTTCCTACTTTTCCTTTACATTAGCATAATTTGAAGTTGAGTGTTTAATATTGTCTCCTTGAGAAATTGATGGTTCTTCTGAACTCTTGTATCCCTTAACTTTTCTTCAGATGCGACATTACCCACCAGTTCTCTGAGGCTGAAAGCACCTTACACAGCACCCTTACCTCAAAATAAGCTATGCAATTTGCACTATGCAAATTGTGTAGCTTATTTTGAGGTTATTTTGAAATAATTTGGCACTGTCTACACAGCACCAAATTTTGAAATAAAGCACTATTCTGACAAGTCCCTTAACCATTGTGGAATGTGGTTACAGGGATGCCAGAATAGCGTGCCCTTGATTTCAAAATATATTTTGAAATAATAGGCGCATTTAAAGACATGGAATTGCTATTTCTGGATACTTCTGGTATCCCAAAATAGTCCCACTGTCCAGACGTAGCCAGAGTTTGTTAAAAGTTTCTGTTTTTGAACACCATTGTCCTTATTCTGCTGCTCACATTCCTTCCATTCCTTGATTTGCAAAGGGGCTGAACATCTACAATTCTCACTAAAAATTAGGTCTTTTTAAAAATGCCTATCAGTTTAGAAATCTAACTTTAGGTACTCAGGTTTGCAAATCTTGGCCAGCATGCACACAGGGCTAAATTCACAACGCAGCTTATGTGTTGCAACACTCAGCATCACCATGCCTTTCTAGGTGCCTAGAAAGTCACTGGGATTCACACAGCCTAAGCGAGGAGCTCAGACTCACTATACAATTTATGGAAGGAGATAGTTGCCTGACACTGGGATTCACCAAAACCAGCAGGCCCCACCTAAGATAGCACAGAGTCTGGCTGAGTTTAGCCAGTTCTGTGACTGCGCTGTGGCCCATGCTAGCAGCTCAGGATGCAGAAGTAAGACATAAGTTTGACCTGCTGGTTGCTAATAATAAATCTATTAGAAAAGCAAACATGAAGAGGTATAAGGGGAGCAGGGCATTTATTATGGCAGCCACATTTATCAAATACTTCTCTTTTTTTTTTCATTAGCATATTCTTACCATTGTTGTTTTCCTGGGGGTAGCCTGTTATTTTTCAGCCGATCAGTGTTGAGAGCACCTGCAATGGTTGGTAATGGTGCCAGTGAATCCATCTGATTAAAACAAATCCCAAAGGCCAAACTAAACCCTGTTGTTAGGCTTTGGGTTGTTTATATGCAGGTTAAATTGCTAAATGAATCCCCTGGATAATGTTTACAGATTCTTACCCTCTTCCCACCTCGGTATTATCATCATCATCAGAGGGAAAAATAACTAGCTGCTCTCCATTTTATATGATGGAAAGGACAATGACTAAAGTCTAATTAAGATGCAATTAGTTTAACATCTTGTTATTATGAGTGCAGCAGAACAAAATTAGAACTCAATTTACAAGTCTCCCTCTCAAATACATTCAGCCATTAAGGCCACACCATCCTTCCGTTTTTCCAAGGCATATAATTGATAAATGCTTTCTCCTGGCACACCTCTGCTCCTCATCTTTATTCATGACTCAGTTCATCTCCATAGGACACTGTGATCATTTACATATGTGGGCAATGTCACCACCAACTTCTGTCATCTTATTGGGGGAAACAATTTTGCATCCTATCAAACCAGTGAAGTAAGAAACTCTTGAGTGTCTCTGCCCCTTGGTCTCACATGGAAGTCAACTGGACCAGGAATTAGATTTTACATTTGGTTGTCTGCTCCCAGTACCAAGAGCAGTTGTCAGCCATTAGCAACGTGACCTTGGAAACAGCCCTTGTAGATGCACTTTTAGATTTTCCTTTATCCTTGCTTTTTCCCCCTCATTTTGACATTATGTATTTTTAGTTGAAAAAATAAATAGAATAATCAATAATAAGAGTAACAGCCGCAAAAGGAGTTTTAACAGAAATACATGTATGTTACTATACCACTGTGGAACATGTGGACTCCCCTGTCTTCCATGGAGAGTGATAGAAGCCCTTCACTTGGGATTAAAATTAGCACCTGTCAATGTGCAATCAGCTATAATAGTGCCTTGTCCTTTAAGAAAGGAGAGATCTGTCACATGATTAGGACATGGGCAGTCACTCCTTACTGGTTGGAGCAGGTGTCTGTAGTTAGAATCAGAGCCCAAGGGCAGAAGACAGACACAATGGCTAAAGCTGGAGTCAGGGGCCAGATCAGAACTGAGTTCAAAGCCCATAGTCAAAGTCAGAGTTCTGGATTTGGAACCAAGAATCAGAACAGTTACCTGGAGTAAGTCAAGGCAGGGGCAGGGCATGGCCCTGGCAGAACTAGAAACAAGCAGGCTCAGGAGCAGCCACTGAACTGCTGCTGCTGCTTGGCTGAAGAGCTGGGCTGCTGACTCTTCCAACTGATCAGGCAAATTGCACCCCTCAGGTTGCTTGAAAACTGGCTCTATTGCAGGCCCAGATTCCGGACAAAATCATTAGGATTCCCAATGGTGTTTCTTCTTTCTACAAAGCTGAAATTTGGATTGAGACTAATGAAGAAAGGAGATACTGTCTTGGTTGATGGCGGAGTCCTGGCTGGAAAGTTCCTCAGAAGGAAATCGACATTATGGATTAATTTGTTAAAAAGTTTCCAATGTTTGATGGCAGCTTTATTCCTGCTGGCGATAATATACTGATACCCAGTTGCTACAGCAATGAGATCTTAGAACTGCCACGGATACACAGTGTCTATTTGTTTGATCTTGCATTTAACCACTGCGTTCTTAGTACCTTTCCCAGACCTGAAGAAGCTCAAAAGCTCCTCTTTCTCAGTGACAGGAGTAGGTCCAATAATAGGTGTTACCTCACACACCTTGTCTGTCTGATATCCTGGAGTCAACACAGTTACAACAACGCCACATAGATATGCTGTAGACAGGTGGGTAGATAAAAGACATAGGTGCACATGAGTATTTGCATAAGTATATGACCACATCCACTAGTCAGATGGTTAGCAATCTAACTGCCATCAGTTGCACTTTTATATCTGTTGAAGTTACATAGTTGGAGGGTAGGTTGGGGCCGCTTTCAAAAATGTAGCTCTGTGTTAGCAAGGCAGTATTGCTCACTAGGATGACAACATTTCAAGGTATCCTCAAAGGGACAAAATGTTTTTTAAAAGCAGTGCAGGGAGAATTTTAAAAGTTTTTTTTTGTTAAATTGGACACTCTTCACAGCATGGCCTTTTCTTCCTTATGTATGAAATGTGCCTAACACATTTTAGGCATAACCACAGTCTAAATAAGCAAAAATAATACTATCAGCTTACATAGAGGACCACAGGGTTATGAAGCTCACACTCTTACAAAAAAAGAATAAAGGATTGTCCTGCTAAATCTAAGGCACCAAAAGACTCCCAGCATCTTTCCCCAGGGAAGTACCCAGCATCTTTCACCAAGGAAGCAAGCTGATAGTATGCTTTGTCTCCTGAATAGAAGGTCAAATCAAGCCTGGCTGTAAAAATCTGGAAGGACCTCGATCGAGCATTGCTGTATAAAATATGAAAGTATCTAGTTAGGTAAGTCTAGAAAGCAAATTTTGGCTTTGTTTTATATGTAACTATTTGTTTCCAATTGAAGCAAAAGGCCTTCCACAGAGGATGATAGTGAGGAAAGACCCACTCTGCTGGCAGGAATTTGAAAAGCGGTTTGAAGTGGAAGGGTGGAGCCTCCTCAGGGACAGGAAGTATAAGAGGCAGGCCCAGTCACCAGAGAGAATAGATGCCTGAGTCCCAACTATGCTCTGGCCAGGAAACTGCCTCCATTCCCAGGAAAATGGAGTGCTGGCTGGAGGCGTCACAGCCCCCCTGGCTGCAGTGAGAGTCCTCATCCACCTGGAGGCAGAAGTCTGGGATTTCAGACCACGAGACACACCTGAAGCTGAGGAGCTCCCAGGACTACCACTTGCTAACTACCCTGAAGACATTGAGGCCAACCAGTGGATGCAGGTATGAGTGAGGGGGAGTTTACAAAGGAGCTCAGGGGAATCAGATTACTGTCTGACTTTGGGGTGCCCCGCTTTGTGGTTGGTGTGTCGGTTAGGATCCTTAGGATGCGTTACAGTAGCAAAGTCACATAAGCTATTGGTGTAGAATTCTGGGACTTTTGAACACATTTTTGAAAGTTATGGGATACGTCCTTTAAGTACTACATATGGAATGAAAGCACAATATGGTCCATGTTGTATAAATTGCTATAGTCAGCAGTACCGTCACCTTTACTTTGAATATTGCAGCATCTCTTAGAAATGGGCCCAAGCTCAGATCTGGATCCAGATTTGAATTACCCTGAAGTTTGAACACATTAGAAACCAGAATCTAATGTTCTGATTTGGCCCTGACATAGATAAGGACCAGTTGTAAAGTTAATATCTGGATTCAAATGTTACCAAACTTCAGAGTAGGAACAAAATGTTGCAGAACTATAGTTCTGGGTTGACATAATCTATAATGTAAAGAGACGCATTAGTATGTCTATAGTAAAAACTAGCAACCATCCATCCAATTTGGTATTCTGTTTCTGAAAGAAGCCAGAACCACATGATTTAGAGCAAGGTGTAAAATCTCTTTAATGCACCTAATTATGCTCTACTATACCATGGGGAAACATTTTTTTTCTGACTCCATCTGGTGATCAGATTATGCCCTAAAGCATGCTGATTGAGCTGTTGTAATTTTCATTCTCGCTAGTGCAACTGCTGATGCTCTATTCTTATTCATATAAACGTCTAAGCCTTTTTGAATCTTTCTAAATTATGACTTGTGCACTGAAAATCAATCATGAAACAGTTTACAAAGCCTGCTTGCTTCAGCAGTAAGGACTAAAAGACAGCTGCTGTCTTTCAGTGGAGATAGAAGAGCGGGAAGAAAGAGACAATGAACAGTTCAGAATTTCTGTGCTAGGCTCAAAATGCCGCAGAATAATTCCTTTGAGTAATGACTCAGAGCATCATTCAAGGCTGCATTTTTTTAGACCATCAAAGCACAACTTCAAACATCAAGTCTATCTGCAAAAAGTTAGTGAGGTTCCATTTTCTGTATGTGAAGGTGAAAATATTTATTACATTTTACAATAATGTAGCTATTCCAGATTTATTTTACACAAAAGATTATAAAATTTTAGAGATAAAATATATGCTGGGTCATTTAACTATATTGCCCAGAAAAGGAAGTATTGTAGCCAATTGTACATTGACATGTGCTACTTTTTATTCAGGTGGTTTAAACATCCCAAGTGAAGGTCTTCTATGGCATCCCACGAGAGAACTTTGCACAGTGGTATAGTAACATACATATGTATTTCTATTAAAATTCCAGATAGATGTACTGCCATCTAGTGGTTGGTTTGTTCTACTGCCTTTTTAGCCGTGGGAGCATTACAGAGCTGATAGCAAAGCATTGAAGTATCACAGGGCAGTCCGTGAGTGGCCTTGATGCGCTTTTTGAGCTATGGTGAATATAAATGCCATCCTAAAACCTTAGCTGCTATTTAATGGAACTTGGGAACACCTGCACAGAATGTAAAGCACTGGGGAGCATGAAGGAGAGTGCAGTATGTCATGGATAAGGGCAGAGGACAACAGGTCTTGTATACATACCATACCGTAAAAGATTAACATTTGCACAAAATTTCTGTGCTTCTTTCTGGCACAAGTAGCAGAGCCAAACCAATTGGCGGGGCCATGCACTCCTCCAATCAGGACTCTTGTGAGTAGTGGCTCTGGGGGGACTAGCTACTAGCACTCTGATGGATGGCAGCTGGACTTTGAAGGCCTGTAGACCTGGGTTTGAAACCCAGGGATCTCCACACCGTGCTGCTGTACAAAGGAGTAAGCACGGGATAAACTCTAATGCTCATGTAACAAATTATCAAGTTAAATAGAGAGATCAGTGAAGGAGTCCACACCTGCTGGGGTTTCTGCATGGACCAACTTATTCCTCCTCCTGTAGGTCTATTGGAATTGTTACAGCCGAGCCACCTTGTTCCACTCAATGTCTGATAGGACAGAAATGCACCCTATAGGAGGCATCTGTGCTTTGCCCCCACTGGGGTTTCCATAGGGACAGCCTTGGCTGAGTAGGTATAATAGGAGCTGTCAAAAGATAATCAAGACTGACCATAGGAAGGCAGTCTAGTTGGCTAGTACAGAACTATACCTCTAGTAAACGGAAGCCTCAGGCCAATGCTTTGTCAGTCAACAGGCTTATTACCAGGCTTACTTTGGCCTCATTCAGCTTGGCTGACAGCCACCAGGGGCCTGGGGGCAAGGTGTGTGGGGGGCCAGCTCTGTGTTCCCAGAAGGGGTGGAGCCTTGCATGGAAGACCAAAGGCATTCAGCCCTTTGCACTTCCCAGAGCATGACGCTGGGTCCTCCCCCGCACCCGCAGCTCTCAGAGCTGTGTGGTGTGGTAGAGCTGTACTCCTGTGGGGTTTCAAAGGGGCCTAGATCTCCTGGCTGCCACCACTGCTGCAGCAGCGGCGATGGCTGGGAGCTCCAGGCTCCTTTGAAATGCCAGGCCCTGGTGCAATTGCCCCCTCCCCCTTCATCAGCAGGCCTCATTGGAAAAGTAAACGTGGCAGTAAAGTGGGAACAGGAGGCAACACTGGTTCATGAAACCTTAGACCCTCTGATGTTCCCATCACAATGTTCTGGCTGGGGAATCACGGGTCCTGGATCAAAAGACAATGCTGCAAGCCAGGTCCGAAGCGTATGTTTCTCAATACAAAGTTGAAGTACTTATTCTTGCAACATCTAGTTCTCAGCTGTGTAATTTGGGTCTGTGCCACCTGATTGTCTGCCTGATGGCTGGCCATCTCCTTTGGTTATTCTGGCACCTCTGTGGTGGGAAAGTTCTTCTGTTTCCATCTTTCCCTGAAAAATCAACTGAGAGGCTACAATTTCAATGCAAACTGACAGGGATTGGGATGTGGGCAGTCTGACCTAGTGATCAGAACAGGAATCAGGCACTGGAAAATGGAGACTAGGGTCAGAACCAGAGGCAGATACTAGATGCCAGAGTCAAGGATCAAGCTGAAATCAGATCAGTTGGAGCTGAATGTCAGGGCTGAGGGTCAGAGCTGATGTCACAACGGGGGCTAGGATCAGGAAGACAGCAAGAAGGCAGGAAACTGGAGCTCAGGAGTCAGGTGAGGAGGCAGAGGCCCATGTAGCAGCAGGGGATAAACTCCAACTCCTGGCATGGGAACTATGGGGCTTGGGACAGGAGCTGTGCACCTGATACTCTCCTCCCACCTCTGAAGCAGCAGGGGAGAGGCCTATTTTTGATAATACCACTCACACCCAAACTCTTCATAATATTTTTCTGCACTATCAACATACCACATTATGGGAAATACAATGACATACCTAAATATAGCACGGGATTATCTTCCTTTCAAAATCTTTACTATATACTCAGATCCAGATTCTGCAACCCCTGGTCACTTGATTCCATCTGTAATCCTTTTGCAACCAAAGGAGCTAATCACAAAGGGCCAGATTCTGCTATCCTCACACCGTTTTACCAGTGCCCTACCATCCAAGTAGTCCCACTGAAGTCACTGGGCCCGTGCAAAGAGCAAGGTAACACTCAATATAAGTAAGGGAGCAAAATCTGAACAAGTTACTAGATGAAAACGGGTTGGCAGACTCTAGTTTTCCTCATCACTAGTGTAGGTCCCACAGCTTATTTCCATTACAAAACAAACAAAGCAGTAACGTTAAGTGGATGGCTGGTGGTGTGGGATGATGCTGAGCGTTGGCTTCCATAATGATGTACATGTCCAACATACAAGTCTACATATACTGAGTCCCATGGGTTTGCTTTCAAATCTGTATGTTTCAGTTGTACAAGCATACGATACTCGTCAGACAGTTAGCCCGGGCACCATTGAAAGGAAAAGCCTTCCATTCTGGCCTGTAGAATGTTTTATTTAGAGAGAGGCTTTTCACATCCCTGTATGCTCATTAAGGCAATTTCGCCAGGCGGGAGGGAGGAGTGTGAGGTAATGCTGACAATACTGCATAAAGGCAAAATTGCATTTTATCTACAGTACAATCCATTTGATGCGCATAGCAATGAATACCACATGCCAAGGAATAGATTCAGTGCAACATATTTCATTGATTCTAAACAGACATGGCTAGAACCTCAGCTAGAGTAAACTGACAGAGCTTTGCTGAAGTCAATGGGAGCTATGCCTTTTTACTCCCTTTGAGGAAATCAGCCTTAGTTCAGAAAAGCACTTAAGCATGTGCCTAATTAAGATAAGCTCATGCTGAACTGCCTTGCTTAATCCTGGCGCCAATATGTAAGGTTACATCTACACTGCAACACTATTTCGGGACACTGGAATATCCGGAAATAGCTATCCCACATCTTCACGGCAAGCCCCTTGTTTTGGGCTTGCTATTCTGATGTCTCTGTAAACCTCATTTCATGAGGAGTACGGGATGTTTCAGAATAGAGGGTTATTTCGAAATATTGTGCTGTGTAAACAGCACCAAATTATGGAATAAGCTATTTCAAAATAACATCGAAATAAGATACGCAATTTGCGTAGCTCCATTTGCATATCTTATTTCGAGCTACGGTGCAGTGTAGACGCAGTCCAAGTGTGCTTCAGTAGAATACCTTTTATTGTTTCACAACCTGTTTGAAGTTGTTTGCACGGCTGAATTATTGTTTGATAGATAAATCTGTGTCACTATGCAGCCTTTATATTCACTTCACTTTGGTCCCAGCAGTATTGTTGCTACTACATGAGTAGACCTCTCATTAAGTTCTCTAGCACAGTTTTTATGTTAAGGTGCTGTTGCTTTGCAATGTACTTATTTTTAAAGAATGTTATGAAATAAAAATGAGTGATCATCTTGCACAAGGTGGAGTGTGAAGGTCTCACAAAATTAGGATGCTCTTCTAAAGGCCACACTGATACTTTTGTTGGCATATTTCACAAGTAATGGCACTGATATTACAGGATATGTCTAGACTACAGGTTTCTTTCGGAAGAAGCTTTTCTGGAAGAGATCTTCCGAAAAACTTCTTCCGAAAGAGTGTGTCTACACAGCAAAATTGCATCAAAAAAGCAATCTGCTTTTTCAACAGATAGTGTCCACACTGAATGGACGCTATCTTGCATGTAAGCTGTGATTACTATGGACTGAGTGACCACCAGGGAACCTGTGCTTTTTCTTCTTTCCTCTTCTTGCAAAAGAACTCCCTTTTTCCCATCCACACGCCTTTTTCTGAAAGAGCTCTTTTGGAAAAAGGCTTCCTCCTTGTAGAAACAGGTTTACTAATGTTGGAAAACTTTTTTTAAAATTTTTTTTCAAAAGAACGCAATTGCAGTATGGACATAAGTGAAGTTTTTTTGGAAAAACATTTTTCTGAAAAAACTTTGCAGTGTAGACACACCCACAAGGTCTAATCACAGTGTGAAGTACAGGTTGGACCTGACTGGTCTCAGAAGAGGGATTTTTCCGACAGGGGAGGTCATTTCAAGCTCCCTGCTGCTGGCTCCTTGCCCTGCTGCCTCCCACCGGGCTTCCTGGCTCCCTCCCCAGCCCAGCTGGGCTGTGTGCCCACTCTCAGCCCCTTCCAGCCCAAATGAGCCATGCTTTGGCACCTGGGGCCCCTGCAGTGCGCTGGGACTGGGACCGGGACCTGGAACATCCATGGTCATGCCAGATCAGGGATATTACCAAATCAGAGAATCCCAGATTTTAGAGGTGCAACCTGTACTACTTAGTCTAAATAAGAGCTTCAAAATAGGGCCCTTAATTAGCACTTTTGTTGCCAGAAGAGTTTCCCCAACTAAGTGAATTTTACTATTAAAATTATTTACAGAAAAATAAACACTGATAAGGACTCTATGTAGTACAGTAAAACCTGTGTTATCCGGCACGCTGGGGGATTAGGGCGTTCCAGTTATCTAAAAATTCTAGTTATCTAAGGATACCATCAACCTAGGAAAAAACAATGGACAATAATAGTAAAACTCATGTTTTTAATACTGGTAGTTTTGTAGTGTGAGGCAGTTGGTCTCACATTTCTATTTTGAGTTAAAGATGATTAGTACTTCTTAAATAAAAAATTGTTAAACTGGTAAATCAAGCCAGGCCTGTGTGCCTGCAGATGTGACAGTATTGTGGCTGGGGGCAATGCTGGTTAACAAAGTTTTCTGGTTAACAGAGTGCTGGATAACAAAGGTTTCACTGTACTTACATTGACATAAGGAAATCTCTTTTTGCAGTTTCAGGTACAAACTGAAGGAAAGCATATCCTAAATGTCAGAAGCATGAACATCCATAGAAAAGTTAATGTCAAAATCCCCAAAAAAAAGCTGTATAACTTGATGCTTCTCTCAAAACAAAAACATCAGCTGACCTCCTGAAAATGACAACCATTGCTATCAGCACATGTAAAGCTTGTATTGTTTGAAAATATATTTAAAGGCTACATCTAGCAAAGGGGATAACCTGGCAAAGAAATCAAGCACACAGCTGTTCCAAACAGAACAGAGTTGATTGTTTTGCTGACTATGCATGTCACCTTATGTATGATTTGGAACCTTGTATAGCATTCATATTTTGGAAAGCACCAAGTCTGCAAATTCCCTTGATATTTCAGTCTATGAGGAACATTTGGTCTGAGGGCATATTCCAGTCATGAGTATAAGTCTTTTATGGCTTAAACTTTCTTCATTCCTTTTCCCATAAGACAAGCAAACACAGTCATGACCATTTTGGGTTTTACTTCAACCAGGTCTTCTGGAAGGGCATAGACCCTTGCTCCAATTTTTCTTGCCATGGAGATGGCATATCTACATGGGGAGAAACATTAAAAGAAACGTAAGAAGCAATCTTAGTAGTCAGTGTGTTTAACAAGTTCTTGTGCTTCATACATATAGTCAGTAGAATGGAGGTGATTTCAACAGTAATAGAAAATGGAGGAGTACACAGTGTCTCAGATGAAAGATCATGAGTTCAGTCACAACTATATTAAATTTAAGGTGGTGGCAAGATGTCCAGATGAAGATGTTGGAGAGTGAAGCCACAATTCAAGATTAGATGGAGGGAGACTGACTGGGAGTAGAAAGGAAAAATTGTAAGTTGTTGGCATATAAATAGTAGCAGCAGCTAAGGCCTTGTGAATTGACAAGTTCACCTGGAGATGGGAGGCAGAGTAATAAAAGCGGGAACAGAGACCAGTGTGACTCACATGAGAAGTAGCAGGAGGGAGAAGGACGAGACTCCAGAAAAGTGCAAAAAGAATGGCCCAGGAGAACAAGTGTTGGAAGAGTTAAGGGAGGATAAGTTGGGAAGAGGAGTGTGATCTGCAGTGTCAAGAGCAGCACAGAAGGTCAAAGAGGATGAGAATGGCTGAGGGGCTTGAGATTTGGCCAGGAACAGATTAGAGATTAGCGAGAGCTATTTTAGGCCATATCACCACTTGCCAGAGAATCGACGCTCTGGCAATCAATCCTCCAGGGTTCGATTTAGTGGGGCTAGTTAAGACCCACTATATCAAACTCTGAGGGCACCCCCGTTGGCACTGGGACTACTTGCTGTCATGAGGAGTAAGGGAAGTTGACAGGAACATTTCTCCCATTGACCTCCTCCAGTGGGGCCTCACCAGAAAAATCAATGAAAGGTACGTTAACTCCAGCTATGCAATTCACATAGGTGGAGTTGTGTATCTTGCATCAATTTTCTCTGCCAGTGTAGAGCCTGCCTTAATGGAGCAGAGAGGATGGAAGCCAAACCAGCAGGAACTGAAGATGGAGTTGAGGTACTGAGGTAACAATTGAAGACAGAGTATTCAATAAGCGTCTTTATCTATGTTGTTTTTATGTCCCCCCGCATCACTATCATATTTGAGTGCCTCTAAACACTAGAGGAGAAGTGAATCAATAGGCATTATTTATTGGTGGGTTAAAGGACAGGAGACAGCAGAGCACACAGCTATTTAAGAGGAAGGAGTCAGAGGCGAGGACGATAGTCCAAGAATAGTTTTTGGTTCCTGTTTTCAATAAAGGAAGTTTAAATTAATGCTACAACCTGCAACCACATGGCCTTCAGTGAGGCTGCACAGGCCAAATTTGGTCTTTTATTGCCAGCTGGAGGGTTGGGGTTTTTTTTTTTTGTGTGTGAAGGGACTTGACAGATTGGGGAAGTGCTAAATTTCAGGTGTTCTGTTTTAAAATGGAAAAACATCTCTGATTAAGTCTACTCCTATAGTACAGCAGTTCCCAATCTGGGTGCCAGAGGAGCACTGGTGACTTGCAGAGAACAGGCTGGTCAGATGGTGCTGACTCCCCACTATCTTTCCAGCCACATCTACTGGTATCTAGGCACTTCGCCACAAAGAACGGAAGCCTATAACTCAGCTGGAGCAAGCAGGAAGAGCCCAACTTAACTGCCTGTACGGGGAGTGCTGCTACAGAGGGAGAAGATAGCAAACAGCAACTGCCCTCAGAGTGTGGGTTCAGCAGTGGGACTGCAATTGCCAGCCCAGAGTGAGAGGGTTGGGCAGTTTGTTGAGGGCAGCAGAGGAGAAAGGAACACCTGGATCCAGAAAAAGGGGGCCCGAAGGTATGGAATTCTCCCTGCTCCCTATTTTTTACAACATAATCCCTGCTTCAACTTTACATGAACAAGGAAGTTTGCCGTCTCACTTTACAGCTGTTTGGTGAGCCCATATTTATATTGCTAGCGCAATTATTCCCTGAGCTTTCAAATTTAATAAGAGAAAATAGGAGCACGTGATGTTAAGTGATTTGAGCCGATCCAAGGATTATAAAGCAGGAACTATAATATGCTCTTAATTTCCACTAGCAACATTTTTACTGCCTTACTTATATCCTACGTATTTGTGACTTCCAAGACATTTCAGTCTTGCAGATGATAAAAGAGCAGCTTAAAGACAGCATAATGCAACCCTGACTGGGTACGCCAATGCAAGTGTCCTAATGCACATACTTAGCATTATTAAGTTTCTCTTCTTCATTCAAGTCCTCTGTTTTGAGGAGGTCGTATTTGATGGAACCTGGCTGAATGGCATCAATGAGATCCAGGACTGGCATGCTGGTGCTGATTTTGCTATCCTGAGCAGAGGGAAAATACCGTTAGACACAAACACAGGTTGACAGATGTTTTTCAAAGCCATAATCAAGGCTCAAATGACATCCTGTGCAGAACTTTTCAAAGCAGCAGCACTGCAGGTGCTAAGCAATGGAATGAAGTCACCAGGATTCCACCTCGTGCCTCCAACCAGCCAGGAGGAGGGCAGAAGCAGAGAAAGGTGACATGGAATGCACCGGAGCTGCAACAGCCATACAATAACCCTGGCCTGAGTACCTTGACCTCGCATTGCAACAAACATGCCACCATGTTACAAGGCAATGATTTTGTCTCACAAAAATTGAATGTCATGAACAACTCTGACCACAGGGTGCCAAGATGTGGTGAGATAAGGTGGGTGACATCTTTTCATTGGACCAACTTCTGTTGGTGAGAGACACAAACTTTCTAGCTACACAGAACTCTTCCAGGTCTGGCAAAGGAACTCCCAGCCTCTTCTCCCAGACCTGAAGCAGACCTGTGTGTAAGCACAAAAGCTCATCTCTCTCACCAACAGAAGTTGGGTTCAACAAAAGATGTTACCTCACCCACTTTGTCTTTGTAATATCCTGGCACCAACATAACTACAGCTATACTTCATAAGACATTACTGTGCAATTCTTTGGCTCACTTTTACTCCATTCACTGATAAAGCGAATTCCCGGCTCTGTGAGGCTGATGACCACTGACAGAGATTAAAGTTACTGCTCTGATTATCACTTGGCATAAAGGTCCCTTCAGAAAGGATCCAAGCAGGGTATGAAGCTTCAGCTTTCCAGCATAAAAAATAATTCTGAAAACTTTTTCTACTTGAACTAGAGATGAGCCTGAACTGAACTGAATACCCAGATCTGAACATCCCTTGAAAATGCAGCGAAAAATAAAAAGCAGAACACAAATGTAACCAGCTGGGGGTCCCACAACAGACTTATAATGATAAACTGTACCTTGAAACTACTGATGACTGAACTTTTCCCAGCTTCAGTCAACGTTTCATTTACCCAATTGACAATGATGTCGTCATTGACCTTCTGTCCACCACCAATATCTTCCAGGATGCTCAGAGTGTACCTTAACACAGAGGACAAAATGTTGTCTATTAGTTCATGCTTTATAAAAATCTTGACATTCTGGCAGAGTACTTGTGAATCCTGAAAAGGGCCAACGCCTGCAGTCTTCACTCCACCTAATTCTATTCCCTCATGTTATGTTAACTTATACAAATTACAGGGCTGTTTCTCATTTACCCTAAAGACCTCTTACCACTGCTCTGGCTGCATCAAGGAGCTCCAGAGTAGGTACAATTTATACTGACTGCCATATTAAAGCCCTTTTATATGATTTAAATGATGCAAAGGGACAGTAGAGTAATTGGACCCAGGCCCCGAGTATATAAAAATAGATGTGTAGATTTTAAAGCCAGAAAGGACCATTGTGATCATCTGGTCTGACATGCTATATAACACAGGCCATAGAACCTCACCCACAGAGATTCCTGCATCAAGCCCAACTCTTCAGTTTGAACTAGAGCCTCGCTTTTAGAAAGACCTCCAGTCTTGACTTACAGACTGCAAGGTGTGGAGAATCCACCACATCCCTAGCAAAGTTGTTCCAATAAACATTTGCAGCTTGGTTTCAGTCTGGATGTTGTCTAGCTTCAGCCTTTCACTACAGATGTCATGCCCTTTTCTGCGAGTTTAAAGAGCTGTCTACCAAAAAATTAAAACTGAAGGATCTAACAAGATGTTTCCATAACAGTACGCAAAGCTGAGGACTTCTAAATACCGTTTCAGCCAATGCTTTCCCTCTCTCCTTTCTGGGTGCAAAGACCAGCCTTTTCACTATTGTATGTGAAGGGCCATGAACATTTACAGTGCTATTCAGACAATAGGAATAATAATAATAGTACTGATCCACTCATTCAGGGATGAGTGCTGGTGCCCCATTGCCATGGAATCTCTCCTTACCAGATCAACAGAGGGTATGATATGTACCTTCTCATTAACTGCCAGATCAAGGCAAGGGTTAGTGTGCGATTTCCTTCATTGAGATCCTGCCCAGCAATTCCAACCAGGGAAAACTTGGCTTGATTCTTTCCCAGATCCACAGCGTAGTTGCAGTTTTCTAGCTGTTAATGACAGAGTCAGTTCATGTGCTTCATAAATGTGAAAAAATTTCTGTTCAAGGCATTCATGCCATCTTCCATTGTCACATGGAACTTAGGCCAAATTCTGCCAATGGATCCAGGCAGGCAGCTACATCCAATGTAGGTACAGGGTTTGGCTGTTTTAAGGATCTGGCACTTAAACACTAGGCAACTTAAACAAATCTAACATAGATTTCTACTGTATATCATCAGAGCCTGAATGCCTTCTCACAGACCAAGAAATATGGGGATACAGTATACAGCACTGTTCAGTCACGCCCATCTCAGGCAGCATGGAGTGATTTGGGACAGTAATTGAGGTGTTCAGTCCCTAAGCATTGTTTTTGGTCTTTAGTCAGCTTGTGATGCTTCACTCACAAACACCATCGGAATGTTGCTTGGCAAAATTCCTCACCATGGAAGCAGGGAGAAAGCTTGGTATGTAGTGGAGATTCAGAGGGGAACTCTTACTTAGCCCAACTTGTCAGGTATCTGTGTCAAGAATGCTTACAATCTACTTATTTCTTTCATGTGGCTGGAGGCGATCTGTAGGGCTAGAATTAACATGGGTGCCACTAAGGCTCGTTGTGAACTTATATCAGAACTTGTGACTAAAGCAAATTGGATACTCAGAAAAATGACACACAAATTTTAAAAGGTTGGTAGAAAAATGTCAAAAGAATTGATATCACAAATAATGTTTGTCCATTATACTGGTGAATTAATTAGAAAACTGACGGAAAATACTCACTAACGAGACTATAAAAATAGAATTTGGTTGGCTCTACTTAGGACTTTAGAAAAATGTTTGCTGGCACATTCAAATCCCTGCACGCACATTTTTAAGCACAATCATCTGCCATGAGCAGATGTTACTTGTAACCCTCAGTAAAAAAAAGGCAAATTGGGCTTCACACTTTGTTATATTGTTGATTAAAGACTCAGTTCTAAAACACGTGTCGTCAATCTGTAACAAATAGGAGCATGTTTGGTTTCATTGCTCCCTATGGGCTGGTCTACCCTGGCCTGCTAAATTGGTGCAGCAGCATCAATTTATTGGGTCTGGAGAAGATATAATAAGTCACTGGGAGAGCACTCTCCTATCAATTTCAGTACTCCACCTCCCTGATGTATGCTTTTTTCACCCTCTAAGTGAAGTAACTTATATTGACTAAAATTGTAGTATCAACAAAACGGGATAAGTATTCTCACAAGAACCATGCCAATTTTTTTACCTTCTTCATGTTACCACCCAGTTTAGGGTATGGTGGTTTATTCACTCTGTTCCAGTCTACCGGCACTTTAATCTTTTCATAAAGCTGGAAGATAACCAGGGCATCTGACAGGTCACTGAAACAATGGAAACATACTGTGCCTTATAATGTGAGCAAGGAATCCTATTTAACCATTAGTAGAACGAATCACATTTTCCTGAAGAATGAAACAGAAGCATCTGTTTTCATAAAACTGACGGTGTGTTCTTGTTTTCTAGACACAATTATTTTCTTGAGAATGTAGATTACATTGGACATCTAAAGTAAGGATAACTCTCCTTACCTATATAAATGATTGACACGGGGACTAACACCCAAGGAGTTCATCCAGTTCCTAAATGTTCTCTCTTCCCTTGTTTCACCTAAAATAAAAGAATATCAATTGATTGATCCTCAAGTCAACACTTCAGTGAAACAAACTTTTGCAACAAGGAAAATATAAATGTAGAGTCCACTGTATACTAACCATGACATGTAAAATGAAATATGAACAGGCAGTGAAATATGAAAGTACAAAACAGTAGGTAATGTTCGGTACATACCATATGCATTTGAGTAGATTGTTCTCAAATTTACTTAAGAATTCAACGTTAGTGTATGTTGAACCATGAGACATTTCAGCATGAGTCTAGTGAGAAAGTTAGAATAATAGAATCCGAGAACTGGAAGGAACCTTGCGAGGTCATCGAGCCTTGCTCTCTGCATTCATGGCAGGACTCAATAAGAAGCAATTGAAAAATACAAATTTATGAGGAGTTGCTTTCTGCAGCCACAATGGAGCTAAGCACTCTTCCTCAATCCAGCAAAGTACTTAACTTTATGCACACAAAAAATCTCATTACTTCAATAGGACCACTTATAAGAACAGCCATACTGGCTCAGACCCATGGTCCATCTAGCTCAGTGTCTTGTCTTCCAACAGTGGTGGTGCTTCAGAGGAAATGAACAGAACAGATAATCAACAAGTAATCCATCCCCTGCTGGCCGTTCCCAGGTTCTGGCAAATGGAAGCTGGGGACACTTCAGAGCATGGTTTTGCAACCCTACCCACTCTGGCTAACAGACATTGATGGACCTATCCTCCATGAATTTATCTAGCTCTTATTTGAAGCCTGTTATACTCTTGGCTTTCACAGCATCCTGTAGCAAAGAGTTCCAGGGATTCATGGTGTAATGTGTGAAGAAATGCTGATGCTTGATTTTGAGCATGTAATTTAGATATTTTGCTGCATTGGGCTAGAAAGATCAACACCTGCAGAACTGTGCTGCTATTGCAGACTGGTGAAATTGCATTTAAATAACTCCTTAGTTGTTGTTAGCTACACAATAATATTTAATAGAAGTGCCACACTGAGCACGTGTAAAAGCCTCATTTTGACTGATTATAATTTACCTATATTGTAGAATTCTTCATAAACTATCAGTGACTATTGCAGATTGATATATTTAAAGTTTTGCATTCAGATATTGGTGAATAATTTGTGCGCAGAAGTAGTCTTTAAAATATTTGCAAAGAAGGAGAAGTACACTTTTTTTCTACTCACTGAACTTTAAAGTGTCCAAACAGAAACTCCTCTGAACAAAATTCAACTTTAGGCTGAGATAAACATGGAAATTTCAGCCCAAACAACATTTTTAGGAGGTTTACATACAAAGGAAAGAAGTTTATTTAAAATGGACATTTCCAAGATGTCATATTGGATAAAAAAAACTAAGGGTCAGCTCACAATAACTACAAGCCACACAGACCTGGAAATCATTCAAGTCAGTAAGCTTAGGGTTTCCAGTACCACAGAAGAACTCACTTAGCTCAGGAAGAAGATCCGATGAACAACACGGCCTGTGCCTCTCTCATAATAACTCCATAAGGATTTTGTCTTGCTTAGAGTGTGTAATCAATTAACTTGGTTAAACTAACAAATACAATTGTAAATGCTAGTCCAGATATCTCATATATATTGGTCCAGGACACAAAATTGGAACAACCATTTGTGGATTCTCTGAAGTAGCATTTGCAATTGTGTTCATTATTTGAGTTAACTGTCAATTAACTCTAATTACAATAGAACCATGAATTCTTGTCTAGACAAACCAAGAGGGTATACAGCATTTGTGCATGCAAACAAATCTATCTCCAGTAAACGGAGCCAACTGGGTTTGAAGCCACGTGCAAGTAACACATACAGCAATAACCCATCCTCAAACCTGCGTAGGCTAACGTTGCACTAACTATATGTCATGAGAAAGTTGAGCTAACAGCTGAGTTATCCAACCAGGTCTCATTTACATGTTAAAAGTTGGATGCCACTTATTATTTGTATTCTTACCTTCAATAGAACCCCAGTCAATGTCCTGGTTCTCTGGTTTATGAAGGGCAGGATACCTGTTAAATAGGTTGGCAATGAAAGCCAAATTTAACTTGGGGTTTCCACGGACTACATCTGTGGCTGTAACAAACTGCCGGCAGCCCAATTTCTCTGCTTGCTGCAACATGCACTCTGCCCTCTGGATGTCATCCTTCTCCTGTTTTGACAAGGGAGATGTCAAACGCTTCAGTCAGCAAAAACATGAAAATACATTGATATCCAACAGCACTGAACAATCACATTCATAACAGACATGAATCTACGGTCTCTTTGTGTACTGAGGCTATAGAAACTGAAATACATTCTTGTTTAAACTCATAACATTTTTCTTTTCCATATTATGTATAGTGCTTTTACCTAAATGTGCTATACCATGTGCTATACCATGCAACATTAAAATGATTTATTAAAGATCATTGTTATCGCATAGGATAAGGTTGAGAAATAAACTGCCAAAATGTCCATAAACATTTGTTGGCTGTTAAGGCTTCTGTGATAACTCATGTTGGCTGACAGTTTGCTGGCATTAGTAAAATCTTACCTAAACATATCATTTTAATTCTGCATTTCTGGTTTTTTGAATGCAGAATTACACTTCAATTGTAAGTCCAGTTTGCTTGTTTTGGTATTACCTAGGTTCTATAGATAAAAGTCATAAAAATGTAAACGTGTAAGTGTATACTGTCTTACCCTTAATCCTGTCATGTCAATAGCAATAGCTGGAATACCTTCTTCATCTCCCTTTGGGGCAACTTGGTTCAGCAAATGGTAATAAGCTTTGGAGTCCTGCAACAGACCAAGAAATTAAAGCGGGGGGAGGGGGGGAGAGTTATATCTAAACCCAGGTTTTGCATGCTAGTACTTCTCCATGAACAATGAGCAAGCATGCTTTGTTTTTAGTACATGAACCATTTGACAGCATAATTAAATTAATCAAGCTGAAACCGTTTAACAGTTTCCATTGTATGCCTTCTGGTTTACATGTCTGTTTGTTTTATAAAGCCATTAAAGTGTTAAATATAGAAAATCTGAAAGCAATCGCCACAATACTGCATGTTGCATTTAGGAAGAAAAAGATAAAATTGATTTAATATGAATGTATTAAGTTAGAGATATGAAAAATATACCTTTATAAGGCTGTAGAAGTCAGTCAGCTAAAGGTTTAGTAAAAGAACAGACAGAAAGAGGAAGTAAAAGTTTAAAACAAAGCTTAAAGAAACATTGCAAGGGTTACAAAATAGAAAAAAAGTTTTCAAGGATAGACATTAAAGGTGACACCAGTTACCAAGCATTTTTCAAGGAAAGGGATAGAACAAGACTGAGATTTCACATGCCGTTTACTTTCATTTTTATAAAGCATGATGTTGGTTCCAGGGATACAAAAAATAACTTCACTTCTGAAATCATCTTACACATGAAGACAGCCCTTCAAATAAAGATTCAGATGATTATTTTTTAAAGAGAGACCAAAAAATTGTTACTAATTAGATACATGGGAAAAGACTCCAGGGGATATTCTGCAAATCTTTACTGCTGAAAATGTGTCTTCATTTTCACAAGTAATTCCACTGAAGTCTTTAGATTTCTACACAAATGCTTCCTTGTAAGCATGCATCCTTTGTATAGCATATGTATTTATAGAATCATAGAACACTAGAACTGGAAGGGACCTCAAGAGGTTATCAAGTCCAGTCCCCTGCCCTCATGGCAGGACCAAGCACCATCATCCCTCACAGGTATTTGTCTAACCCGCTCTTAAATATCTTCAGTGATGGAGATTCCACAACTGCCCTAGGCAATTTATTCCAGTGTTTAATCACCTTGACAGTTAGGAAGTTTTTCCTAATGTCCAACCTAAATCTCCCATGCTGCAATTTTAGCCTATTGCTTCTTGTTCTATCGTCACTATTAAGGAGAATAATTTTTCTCCCTCCTCCTTGTAACTCTCTTTTAGATACTTGAAAGTTGTTGTTATGTCCCATCCCAGTCTTCTCTTTTCTTGGCCCAGTTTTTGAAGTCACTGTGTACTTTATATTTTCCAACATTGACGTGACATCGATCAAAGTCTAGATCAATTTGCATAACTCTCCTGCCTGCCTAGGAGTTCAGTCCCACAGCCCTTCTCTGAACAAAATATCTATTGAGTTAAAAAAAAATCTGTTGAGTTCAGTGGAAATTTTATGCACGAAGTGACTGCAGAATTGTCCTGAAGATCTTTCATATTTTCTTCCCATTCTTACTTGTTATTTGTATTTCATTTTAACATTTTATACATGCTCAATCCAAGCTTGAGTTATTAACCCAAGCCTCCGCCTCTGCTGCAATACCCAGAAGATTTTTATCATGCTAATGCAAGTGCTGCCAACACAACTTTGTCTACCCCAGACTGGGAGGCTCACCTCTAGCTTCGGTGTAGACGTACCCTAAGGCCCTGACCCTGGAAACACTCTCCACCCACATGGTTTACTTCAATTATGTGCACAGTCATAATGAACTGAATGGGACTATTTACAAGCTTAAAGTTAAGCACACACGTACGTGTTTCCAGGATTGGGAGCTAAGCTATCACCTCCAGGTGAACAAGCTCACTCCAGAAGGAAAAAGCTGAAGTTCGGGGTTGCCATTTTTGCTACAGCTGATCAGTGTTTCTCATACCTTGATGTCTGTGCTGAAGTTATTGATTTTGTTGCATCCAGCATTCTCCAGGTGATAGTTAGCCCACCTCAGCAACAGTTCCTCAGGGGATAATTTCATCAGATCCTCTAAACTCTCTCCTTCTCGCAGAAGGGCAATCAGAGCTGGGCAAGCACACAATTGAAAGAAAAATAAACACCATACACAGAAATGTCTGTGCTTTTAATTTAGCCTTCCTAATGTCCTTTACTGAGAAAAGGCCTGATCCTTTTCCCACTGAAGAAAATGGCATGAGAGGCTTAGGTAAAACAAAAGCCGTCACCTGAGCCTACCATTATTTTATGGTTAGGAAACAAATTGGATATTAGAGATGATGCAGCCATTTTGCTCTGTACTGGGCAGCGTTTTGCACAACTGCAGCATCACAGAATTGTAAACCCAGCTTGCTGTGCTCAAATACATTTTAATTTTGTTTTTATATTTCACATGACATAAATTCTCAAATCAGCTGGTTTTTTCATTTTATGTTAAGGAGCTAAATTTTACAGAGACAAAAAGTACAACATAGTGTATTGTGTTAGAGCATTGTTCATTCTCAGGTGACAAAGAATGCTTTACACCAGGGGTGGGCAATAAGACGGTGGCGGTTGGCCAGGATTAGCCCCTAGCAGGCTGTCATTGCTATTTATCTGCGTCTCCACAGATAATGGCAATTGCAGCTCCCGTTGGCTGCAGACAGCCGTTCCGAGCCAGTGGCAGCTGTGGAATGGGAAGCAAACAGGGACAACACTTCCTGCAGGTCACATTGATGAGAAACAGTGATCCACAGCCAATGGGAACAACCACCATCCGTACCTGTGGAGTTGCAGGGGAATACAGTGGCAGCAGTCTGCCAAGGGCTAACCCGGGGGAACCGGATCTGGCCTGTGGGCCTGTATTTACTCACTACTGCTTTACATACTACACATGCTAAGAAAAGTAACATTTGTAGCTTACTGTATATTGTCTCATGCATGTAACATCTACAGATGTGGTCGGGCAATAATGAAGTAGGATACAAAGGCTAATTTTCAGGAAGAATGAAGTACATCAATATGGAGAACAAGGATGTTTAGAAAGTAGGGCATGAACATTCCAGGGGTTCCCAGCGGTGGTTTATGGATCACTGTTAGTCTCTGGAGCAGGGACTGGTGATCTACAAAGCTGGGTGGTCACCTGGAGGTGGCTCTCTCCTTGTTTCCAGCTATTTCAACAAATGGCCAGGTTCTTCATTGCAAGGAGAGTCTGGAGAGCTTTAAAACAGCTGGGAACAAGGAAGAAGAGACAGTGAGGTTCTTCTAGATACCATCACTAGTATCTAGTGACCGTGGAAACTGAAGCCATTCACTGCAACAGGAGCTGCCTGTGGGACTGCCAACCCTCAGCAGGACAGCAGTGTGCTGGGTAGAATGAGGAAAGCAAACTATGTGTTAAGGGGAGATGGCAGAGATGCAGGGTGGAAGGGCAGATTCTAAGAGCTGCAGGTGGCTGGGCAGCATATCCAGAGAAGGGAACCAAGCAGCAGGAAAAAACAGGGTTGAGAGCAGGATGTGTGCGCACAGGTGTGTGTGTGTGTGTCACACTGAGGCAAGTTCACAGAGAGGTGAAGGGAGATTGGGCACTGGATTCAATGAAGTACAAGAAAACAGCATGACGTGCTCCTAAGCCCAGGGGACTGAAGTGTGAGGCCTTGTGGCTTATGGAGACTAGAAATGGGGGAATCAGAGCAGTGAAGAAGAGAGAGGCAGTGAAAACTTAACTAAGAGTCCACGGGACTAGTTGAAATAACTAATAAGCATCTAATAACAAAAGGCTGTTGAATGAGGAGAGCACTGGTTGGAGAGACTGCACCACATGTACCTTCATTTCTGCTGAGCTCTATGTCGGCAAACAAGCCAATTTTGATAACTTGCCATAAGAGACCCAAGACCAGGTACGGTTTCCCCTCTTTTAAGTCTTCAGCCCCAATGTTAACAACATGGCACCCAATGGCTGAGGCAGAGTTCAAGGCTAGGTTTAAATTTTCCTGGGGGGGGGGAAAAAAAAGGGGAGAGAGATAGGTTTCTTGTTATGCAGTGACTAAATAGGGGAGAGGAGGGAGGAGGAAAATAAGGAGGGGGTGAGGTACTCGGTAGAAATACAGTAAGCAAAGCTAGACATTACTCTTTACAGATCAGGGCCTACAGTGCAATAGCTTAGAACTTCCAGGAGTAAAAGCAAGTCCTATGTCCCTCTGCGACACACAGAACCTCTCCTTTGCAAAATTAAAAAGCTCCCATTTCTTGTCCTGAAGTGTTACAAGACAATGGACCTTAAGCCTTACATCTATTCTGGTCAAAATATTGCTTTTTCTGGTGGTTATACCTATGGAATATATGATGAGTGAGAAAATCCATATTTTGAGGCATATGGGATGGAACAAGTAATTTCCATATGTCATAGTGGGGAGTGAAAAGATGAAATGTTTCAGAAGGCTGCTTTTTTCTAGGCTTCTTTCCAAAGGACAGTTTGAATCTGCTCAAAGGTTTGGGTTGCTTCACTCTATCCCTGGGGAGATGGACTAGTGGGCAGAGGGCAGGTAAGGCAAGCAAAAGTACATGACAAAGGCCATTTGGTTCTGCAATTATCACATAGATTTCACCACCGTGAATTTTAGCGGTAGATTTAATTAAGTAGAAAACACTAAGGAAATCAAAGTGAAAATTGTCATGAATAGAAAAATTTATAGTATTTAAAAATAATTACCTTCCCTTTATTTGACAGATGGAAAAGGGTTAAGTTAAAAGATATGCTATATTGATTAAATCATGTCTGCATCTGACAGGGATTGATATATGCTTCGTCAATAAGATATGCTGCTGACCAAGAGGATTAAAACCGAAAAAATGTGGAATGCACCATAGAAACCCAATTTAATGACTTCTAAGCTTATTTGAGCCTGGCTAATGTTCCGTTTAATCAGTGTAACTGAGGGCTACAGCAGGTTATGTTTAGATATCTAATTATATACTGGTACAAGATAAATATATACTGTGTATAGAATGAGGTATCTCTATATACAGTTGTAAGAGAAACAGAATAAACTTTAATTTAGATCTTTAGGTAGAATTTTTGTTTTCCAGTTCATCTTTAAATAAGGAATGTGTGCACACAATGTACATTATAAAATGAATCCAACATTCCAGTTGAACAGATGAAAAAAAAATCACAAAAGAATGTTAATGTTAACCCAGCTATGTTCCACATATGTAATTTCTATAGCAAGGATGGTCTTTTGTTTAAGGCACTGGACTGGAACTCAGGAGATGTGGATTCAGTTTCTGGCTCTGCGACATAATTCTTGTGTGACTATGAATTTGTCATTGTCTTCATCTCATGTCATCTGTAGTATTCATTAGGCACCTTATAATTTAGATACTGCTAAGATTTAGACCCTTGCTTAATTGTAAGAACATGAGTAGTCCCATAGACTTCAATGGGATCATTCTCAAGTTTAAAATTAAGCATGGATGTAAATCTTTGCAGGACTGCACCCTAAGTACCATACTTTACCACAAACTGTGTCTGACTGCATTATGCAGAACCATGACATGTATAGCACTACACCTAATTAATTACATTACAGCGACTCAGCATTTATACTTGATATTTCAGTACCTGAATAGTGAATGGAGTGAGCTTCTTTTTGTTGATTGTTCTTTCATCAATTGTGTCTGGCACTGAAAAGTTTATCATTTTACTGTAAATTGAAGAACAAACGTAAGTGAGAAGTACACCACTATGCTCACACCGAAGTCATTTTGAAACTTCATTATAAAAATCACAGAATCGTAACAGTGGAAGGAACATGAACAGATCATCTTGTGCTGTCCCCTGCATTCATAGCAGGACTAAGTATTATCTAGACCTTTCCTGACAGGTCTAGCCTGTTCTCAAAAACGTCGAATGATGGAGATTCCATAACCTCCCTGGACAATTTATTCCAGCACTTAGCTACCCCAACAGTTAAGAAGTTTTTAGTCCAACCTGAACCACCCTTGCTGCAGTTTAAGTACATTGCTTCTTATCTTATCAGAGATTAAGGAGAACAATTTTTCTCCATCCTCGTAACAACTTTTTGTACACTTGAAAATTATGTCCCCTCTCAGTCTTTTACATACTAAACAATCCTAATGTTTTAAATCCTTTTTTCAAGACTTTTATTCAGTTTTATTGCTTTTCTTTGAACTTTCTCTTATTTGTCCACATCTTTCCTGGAATGTGACACCTGGAACTGGACACAATACTCCAGCTAAGGCCTAATCAGCGCAGCGTCACATGTTGATCAGAGAGCCAGAGACTGAATTGACACAAGAACTTGTTTTGTGCATTAGAAAGTTCAAGAAGACCTGTAGGCAGTCAGGCTCTCTCAAACACACTTTTAGCACAGTTTTTTCTTGACCAGTGGAGACAGGGCAGGTGACAGGCAGTAATATTGAATAGTGGCCAGAAAGGGCTATAAAACAAGCCTGTGTGAAATTCAAAGTGTTCATTTTGTGGAAATCCATGTCAAAATATTGACTGTTTCCCATTGCTTTGCACCCTCTACTTCTAAAAATTTTATGCACAATTTGAAAAAATAGCTATTTTCATTGTCTCAGCTGCAAACAGATCCTCAAATTTATACAAATTTTTGACACAAAGTCAGGTTCACTCAAAAATGGACCAGCCTGTACAAAAATGGCCTCAATATTGCTCAAAAATACACAGACTCCAGCAGAATTTAAAGTTCACAATAAAACGTGAAAACAATTTTTGCACCACAAATATTTTGCATTTCTCTAAAGAGGAGCCTCCTAAAAATGCCCTGTTTTGAATTTCCTATTACTATTACAAAACACAGTTAATACATAAGAAAGGGAACTACACATTCATGTGTTTACTAGGCATGATTGTTTCTAACGATATAGCTATTTCCTAGTAAAATGTAAAGCCTTGGCTGCTCAGACCCTTCACATTTAGGCAGGTTGGTTGTGTTTCAGTATAATTTAATAAAAAAGGTGCAAATAATTCCTGAAGCTCTTACATTATCATGTTCTCATCTTAAGCAAACTTTCCTTGGTGCCAAGTCCTTATTTATCTAACTCTCCAGCTAATCCTAGCTAAGAATTGTATATAAGGACTGAGAACATCAGGATTTGGCCCATTTCGTGTAATGCAGGATATTTCAGACATGCAGAGAAGTACAGGCTGAACTCCCTGGTCTGGCACCCTGGGGACCTAAGCTGTCCCGAACCAGGGAGGACAGTGCTCCCCTGCTGGCTGCCCCAGGGTCTCACAGGGTTCCTGGTGGGACCCTTAGCTGCTGCCGGGTCTGCTGCCACAGAGTGTTCCCCGTGTTCCTGGCTGTGGCCACCCAACCGCTGCTGGCCCTGCTGCGCCAGGGGTTCCCCAGCCGGGGCTGCCCACCCCCCCGCCCTGCTGCAAGGGCCGCTCTGCTGCCGCTGGAGATTCCAGCTGCTTGCCTCTGCCAGCCCCACTTCAGCCAGGGGTTCCTCTGCAGAGGCTGCCCAGTTACCCTGATCCTGCTGCCACTGAGGGGTTCCTGGCCGAGGCCACCTGAGTGCCGGCAGCCCCGCTGCAACTGGGGATTCCCTGGCTGGGGCTGGAACTTCCCCGTCACATGGTCCAGCTGATGCTGGGGGTTCCCCGGCTGGGGCAGCACCTCCCAGCCGCTGCCTAGCCCCACTAACCCCAGGGGTTCCCCAACCAGGGGTGGGGCTCCCCAGCCACCTTGATCCACTAACACCAGGACTGGTAGGGCTCCCCAGCCCCTGCGTAGCTCCTGCCTTCGGGGTTCTTTGATCCAGCAACATCCATGGCCCTGCCAGACCACAGATGTTGCCAGATCAGAGAGTCCTGGATTTGGGCGGTTCAACCTGTATACAAAAAACTCACTGGGTTCAGTAGTGTGAGGTCCTCACTTAGTTTTTATACATTCTCAACTCACATTCACTCCTGTTGGCTCCATTATTTCTCCCCTGCTTCTAACGGACAGAGACAGTCACTTCTAACATATACAATATCTACTTTTCAAAGATAAGTAGTAGTTAAATAAGTTTACCATCTCTTTAAAAAAAAGGTAAGAGAAAGAGAATCACTAGAGCCCTGATACTGTAATGAATTACACCCATGTTGCCTAATTCTAAAAGCAACACAACCACTCGTATACTTCAAAGTAAGCACAGACATCAGTTTTCACAGGGTCAGGGCCTATCTGTGTAAGGAAACATAGGTGGTATTTACCAAAGCACAATGCCATCACCAACGGCCAGGAAGAGGTCATCTGTGTCTGGATTCATTGGAAGCACATGTCGGCAATCAGGATCATTCTCAAGGGCTTTGTTAATCCAATTCACAAAGGCATACTTTTCTTCTTCTACAAGCAAAAAAAAAAAAAAAAAAAAACCCTATCAACTTGAAGCCTAAACTTTTACCAAATCTCTTGACATCAACATTTCATGTCTTATTAAAGGCAATTTGGCATCTTTTCCATTACTTATCTATTCTACCTGAAAACTGCACAATTATTTAAAATAAGGAATGCTGGGTGTTTTGGTCAAAATACTGCTCTTACTTATCCTTTATTACAGTTTGTCCTAAATATTCCTATTCTATGTCACCCTTACCTATACTGCTGTTCCCAAACCCCAACGCCCCAGCTTTTCACAAAGTTACGAAATGATCTTCAGGGGACCATTTAATTGCTGTTACTCAATATTAACTGTCTGTACGTACCTGAATAAGAATGCTGGGTTCCAACACTGGACTGTTCTGAAGTTCCACCAATAGCACAAATCCCTTCCTTTTTATTGATTGCTTTTCGAAAGGTTTTAGCAACATCTGTGCTTTTCAGGCCATGGAATACCTTTCAAATTAAAAAGAGCAATTTTAAAATGGCAAGCTCTAAAGAGTAAAACTTTTAGATTTTAAGTTCCCTGGGACCATGCTTTCCTCTGTGTTTTTTCACAGCTGGACACAAAGTGAGCATTGAATAAATAAATAATCCATAACAACCACCATTACTCAAATGGGCACTCTACACAGAAGCAAGAGTTAGCATTTGTGGCTGCTTTGCTGAATGGGACCTTATAACTTTTTTCTATTTTAACTAATTAATAAGAAATGAAAGCGTATTAGAAAAAAGTCTTGTTTTCTGGGGACAAACCCTTAGAAGTTAAAAGTTTTCAACAGAGAGAAGTGAAATTCTGAAACTTCTATCCTGCAGGAAATACCAGTACTTCAACATTTGTTTTTTGTCTCAGTTTGTGGAAATTGCATTTACCACATACAAATCATTCTGACAGAAAATTCCTGGAGAGCTTATGTCTTGAAAATTAGGCCGGTTCCCCCCCCTGAATTTCTTTTTAGAGGGATTTCTCCAAAATAACATTTTACTCACAGAAATAAATTCATCAAAGCTGATTTTTCCATCATTGTCTTGATCTCCCGTGGCCATCAAATTCTGAGTAATTTCTCGGATTCTATATCCTGGCAAAGGCAGATTGGCTGCTTTGAACAGTTCTGTTAATTCAGAACTGCTTATGAAACCATTTCCATCAATATCTGCAAAGGAAAAAACAGTTTCATGATCTTGTGTGTACACAAAGTTTTTTTCAGGAAATACCAAGTACCTGTAATGATTGTCATCTTATAACAAAAACTTAGTAAATTATTTTAACAATTGCATCAACTTTTTCAAAGGGAAAGTTTATAATGATCATCAAACAAAAAAAGAAGGAAGAATTTGCATATTAGTTGGATATGTATTACAGCAGCAGCACAACATGTACGGTAGATGTATTTATAGTTGGAATTTATTGATTTTACACTGAATTAATGTTTTTTACAAAATAAACAAAACCAAACTAAAAGCTATTAGCTTAAGCAGAGATTATCCTGTCTGTAGGAACATTTCTGAAAATACATAAAACTGACTATCCGCAAAGTGCTCTCAAATGCACAAATTACACAAATGGAAAAAAGAGAGAGAAAAATAACATTATTTCTCTAAGCTCTTTCTGTGACAATAACCGTGCATGCTACGTGTAACAGTAGTAGGCAAACAGCAGAAATATGATTATTCCAGATATCATTCCATTCTTTCATTACTTCTCATTTTGCTTTGGATGTTGGTGGGGGTCTTGATGTGTAAATATTTAGTCATCAGCAAACCATAGCATCAAAATGCAGTACTTTATAGATTTCAGAAATGAAACATATGATCTCAGTTGTGCCACAGACTATTATGATTTGTAAGCAATTTTAAATGAGGGGGATTTCCATTTTGAAACTTTAGCTGTCAAGTAGACAGATTTCTTCTTTGACATATGAAAATGCTAGGAACTTATCTGTAATAAACTCTCCTATACTCTCAGGCTACGTCTAGGCTGGCATGATTTTGCACAAATGCTTTTAATGGAAAAGTTTTCCGTTAAAAGTATTTGCGCAAGAGAGCGTCTAGATTGGCACGGACGCTTTTGCGCAAAAGCACTTTTTGCGCAAAAGCGTCCGTGGCCAATCTAGACGCGCTTTTGCGCAAGAAAGCCCCGATCGCCATTTTAGCCATCGGGGCTTTTTTGTGCAAAACAAAACTGAGCTGTCTACACTGGCCCTTTTGCGCAAAAGGTTTTTTTTCCCAAACGGGAGCGTCAAAGTATTTGCGCAAGAAGCACTGATTTCTTACATTAGAACGTCAGTGCTCTTGCGTAAATTCAAGCGGCCAGTGTAGACAGCTGGCAAGTTTTTGCGCAAAAGCAACCGCTTTTGTGGAAAAACTAGCCAGTCTAGACACAGCCTCAGAGTCTATATTGTCCCAGATTTCATTTTGTAGTCTTCATTTGCCCAGAGAGAGATTTCCAAGTAGTTTATGTTGTGATTTCCTGAGCTGAGCTGGAAATTGAGCATCCCATCTGAAGCAAAGCCACTTAGGATCTACATTTGAGACTGCTTCTTAGCAACAGAAGTATGGGTTAATATGGGACTGTGAACCTTTCAACGTCTGTCTCACAGTGGAAACAGAAACTAGTTGAGAGAAGAGAATCTAGAAAAAGAGGAGACAGGATCAGGACTAGAGGAAGGAAAATTCTTGGCAGCAAGGACTGACTTAATGGCAAAGGATAAAGAAACGTCTACACAGTAGGGCTAAAGCTGAAATAAGCTACACAACTTGAGCTACATCAATTGCGTAGTTTAAGTTGAAATAGCTTAATTCGGTTTTTGGCACTGTCTACACAGCAGGAAGTCCGAGAAAGAACACTCTTCCTTTGACTTCTTTAACAGGAGTCAGAGTAAGAAGTACTCCAGCTTGACATTATTTTGACATTATGTCAAAATAACTGCTTGTAGTGTAGACTCATCAGTTATTCCAAAATAACACTGCTGTGTAGATGGGCCCTACGTGAGCTATGAGAGACAGAAATGCATATGCTTACAATCAGGGAAGAAAGATCGACCAGTGTAAGTAAAGAATAACAGAACGGGGCTTAAAAATTGACAAGGGATACGGATGTTTAAAATACACCCAAATGCAAAAGGATCAAGGATAGGGGGCTGAATATTTTAGGGTTTTTTTTTTATTTGCCTTTGCTTCAGTTCTCCTAGGAGCTATGAACCAATGTATTTATTTTGCTATATCAAAAATCTGTGTGTTGTCTTCTCAGTAATTTGCCTCGTATAAATGTTTTGGGGAAAAATGCTTTAAAACACTCCATGTCTCATTTAAAAAAGATATTCAAATTATTTCATAAACCCTGTTTTGCAACCTTCTACTGTCTTCATCCAGTAAAGGAATGCCAATACTGTACTTCCAGAAAGCTACAGTAGGCTTAAGTAGTTTTATTTGAAAAGGGCTGCACTTGTATGAAGAATACATTACATATATAATTTCCATGTCACCATACGATAATACTGAAGCATAGCTCATATAACTGAGCCTGGTCAGTCAGTACAGAGGAATACAATACAACTTCACCAAGCGTAATATCTAACATGCTAACTGTACTCACCGATTTTGTTGAAAGCCTCTCTCAACTCTGCCATCTCATCATCTGAGATGTGTGCTGTCGATGCCATTCTTACTTCTTTGAGTGACAAGTCTGTAGGAAAACACAGGTTATCAGTTTGTGCCTTTTAGTTGTAAGAGTCAGAAGTTCAAAGCAATTTCACTTAGAAGTTAGAACTGACAGCATGACACTGCATCAGTCTTCAGAATTTACAGCGCAGTTTCCATCTGTATCCAGTAGCGTAACTGTTACGCTACTGGAGGTGACCTTTTCTGATCCTGTAGATCAGGGGTTCTCAAACTCCTTGCATCACAACCCACTTCTAACAACCAAAACTACTACCCAACCTGGAGGGGAGGGAGGGCAAAGCCTGGGTCCCTCTCCCCAAATCCCACCACCTGTAGGGGGATGAAGCCCAAGGGCTTTAGTCTCAAAAGAGGGCCTGCACCCTGACCCTGCCATCCAGGGTGGAAGCTCTCAAGCTTTGCTGTTGGTCCCAAGGTGGTGGGGATTGGGCTTCATCTTTGACTTTGACTCTGGGCTCCAGCAAGTCTAAGCCAGCCCTCATGAACCTATTAAAATAAGGTCATGACCCACTTTGGGGTCTCAACCCACAGTTTCAGAACTGCTGCCACAGATGTAAATCAATTTTGACTTGCTGCCAAAGTGCTGCTCTTTTGCTAAGTCCCGCCTAAAATGCTTGTCAAGGCTGGTGAATATTTCTGATACTTAAATCCCACCCTCAATTGCCTTAATTACTTTGTAGGGGTGGAGAGTGGGGAGGTAGAACAGGCATATGCTGCACAGCCAGGAATTCCAAAGCACAGCAAAGCACAGTCAGGACAGCTCAGGATTTTTAGGGGGCAAACACATGGTTGGGAACACGCTGCTGCTGCCGCCATAGGAGGCGGCAGTTTGGAACACCAAATACCGAACGCTTCACCTTGCAGCATACAGGCTAAGGGCCTTACTTAGATCTTCCCTCTAGCAGAACATGTCCCCTTGGACTGGGATACACTGGCAGATGTAATAACTGAGCCTCCATCTTAGTGCCCCCCTCAGCTCAAGGTTGCAACTGTAGCTCTATTGTTTTAGGGGCACTTTGTGGGAAAGGGGCACATTGTGCTCCCTCCCTCTCAGTACAGCCATGCAACACAAGAAAGGAGTAGGTTCGAAATGCAATTGTGTCCTCGTTCTGATATCACTGAGAATGCTGTACAAAGGTGGAAGATTCAGTTCCTTTTCTGGAAGGTGCTTCTCATATCGCTTTGCACACTGCTGAAGGTTGCACCCATTCCAGGGTAATGGGAGGGGTATTGCCCTGCCCTGCCACTGTCATGTCTGTTTATAACCTAAACTCTTGAGGGCAGAGACTGTCTACAGTTCTGGGTTCATATGGTACCTAGCACAGTGGGGCCCCACTCTTGCTTGGTCCTTAGGCACTAATGTAATAAACATGATTTACAAAATAATATAAGAATTACACTAGAATAGCATACTGTATGGGCCATAGTTAGAGGATTTAGGGGTGATGCCACAGTTGCAGTGCCTTTATTTAGGAAAGAACCAGAAAAGAATGCACTAAAACCACTTCAGACCGAAAAAAAACAAAACCCCCATAATATCATGAGAATGCCCAGACTTCAAATATTTGTAACATTTTGTAAAAGATATTTAGGGGGTTTGACAAATGAAAGATGATGCTTGACACAAATGCTAGAATACTTTGAGTATAGCAGTTAGGTAGCATTTATCTGGATTTCAGATTTAATGCCTTTCTGAATTTACGCATCGATTTATAATGCCAGTAAATGTGATGCAAAAGGAGAACTCTTTATGGAAGTAGATTACAAATAAGCCAAAGGCAATAAAATGTGATGGTTTTTTCATCTTTCTGTCTCTACAGTAGCACAGTTTAGCTGCCTAAACTCTGCAAGGTCTGGAACAGAAAAGACTTTTTCCATCATGAGAAAAAGGTGGTTCATCTTGCTCAGACTTTCTTGAAGCAATGTCCATAGAGAAGAACAACACAATATATAAATAAGATTGTAATCTTTACTTATGGCAGGGACTTTGTGTTCATATAGTGCTTAGTACAACTGGGCCTTTGCGTACTACATACAAGAAATCATATTAATAGTAAGTATTTCAAAATATTACTATTAGGGACCTACTAAAGAGGAAAGCATTGAAGATTTATTAAGGCATCCCATTAATTCATTTTTTCAGTGCAATTTATACTGTCCAGACTAGATTCTTCATCAAGTAATATGATGTCTAACACTGCTCCAGGAAGATTATTACACAATTCAACAGATAGTACGTACGTGCTATTATTGTTATTTATATTATCACACAATTTAGTTTCAAATATTAAGTCAAGTTTACCACAGGCATAAATGTTCCCTTTGTAAGCAATGGAGTTGTGCCCACATAAGCTGGTGGAGAATTTAGACCATTAAGTACAATTCAGCTTATTAATAATGGCCACCAAATGCACAGGTTTCACTGCTATTTAAACTCATAAAACACAGTGAAGTCAATATTATCAGCCCTATTTTACACACGGGGGGAACAGAGCAGAAAAGTTAAAACTCTGGCCCAAGGTTACAAGGTCCCTTTCAGCACACACACCTTAGTTTGATTTTTTTCCCTATATTCTCAGTCTATCTGTACCTTTTACTTTCATCCAATTAATCCTACTACCTAATATCCCCTTGTACAGTACTATCAACTGCAATGGAGTTACTCACAATTCACCCTGGTGTTCAATTAAAATGGGGTCCTCAGTTTCTACTTTTGTCAGTTAACCCGAAACTCACAGCAGCACAACTCTATCACAGGACTTTGCAAGTTTCATAACTGTTTAAGTTGTAAAACTGGGCACCTTCGTACCCCGCTGCAGATGCATAATATCACAATATTCATATATCAACAGCAAAGCCCCTTGTGGACCGCCACTCTTACGCAGTTTCAAAATTACTTTTAACCCCAATTTGGCAAGAGATTGCAGTAAAGGGAGTAAAAGAACGATGTCTTTATGGTTAATATTTATAGTCTCATATTTGGCCACATTTGCTCAGTAAAGTCAGTGAAAGCCTCCTAAATGAACACAGAGCAGAATCTTGTCCAGTAGGTGTTTACATGAAGAGAAACACTGTGTGTTAATGTCAAGTAATTTATTTTGGAATGACACTGACTGAGGGTCTAATTTGTTGGGAATGCCAAGTAATTTTATAGTTTATAGTTAAGAGTTACTGTCACTTTTCTGGAATTACCTGAAGTAGTTAAATCAAATACACTGAGAAAAAGAGAACTGTTAAGTCCAGGTGCCTAGTGTACCTTAACCTATGGGGCTAAATGTTTTCTACTTGTTTAATGGAATAAGGAAGCATGAAAATAGCTGTTTTGTTGTATATAATTGCATGTATTCTTTAGCTAATTGGCTATCTAGATATTGTTTTAAAATAAGATCGTCCAGTATTGTAATACTCTATAATAAGTGGAAGATTAGATCCAATAGTTGCCTTCCAGACTTTCCTAGAGGACATGCATCCTTTTAACAGCTGCTGTCTCAAAGCTTCACAAACACAAGAACTTCATTGAGTGTCACTGGCTTGAACTCTAGCAAAGAAGACTGCATTTATTGACCAGATATTGGGGTCCAACAACTCCATCTGAAATTGAATAACCTTGTACCTACTCATTCACAGTGCACTGTTATTACTTGCTACACTTTATAAAACTTATATAAAGATACATTCCCTGCTCCAAGAGTTTGCTGAGTAAGTCAGACAAGAGAGGAGGACAAAGCAAATAAAGGCAAGATAGTAGTTCAAGCAAAGGAGGGTGTGGGGAGATTACTGGGTGAGGTGAATAAGGTGGGAAGGACTCCTGAGAGGAAAAGGCTTAGAGGATCTGAGGGAGAAGAGAGGGAAATTGGCAAACAAGAACTAGGAAATTTCTCCAGGGAGAGGAGCAGCGTAAGATGAAGTATAAAACTAAGGAAAGAGAAAGGAGAATAGAGTGAGAGGAGTAAAAGGACACAAAGGAAAGCAGTGATAAAGAAGTGGAAGGGATTAGGAAGGGCTTCCTGACATGCAGGAGCGTACCGGCAATCAAAATAGGCCTGCGAAATGGGTTGAGAAAGGCCCTCCCCATGACGTCATCCCTGCGTGCCCCTCAAGCCCCGCCCCCTGTGTCATGGCCAGCATGTGGCGCAGGCAGTGGGTCAGGCTCTGCGTGCTGCTCAGAGTGAGGGGCAATGGCATGCAGACACGACGGCCCACCGGACGACAGCCCACCAAGAAATTCCTGGCATCCCGCCGGACCAGTCCGCCCCTGCTGACATGTTAGAAGATCGGTGAAGAGATTTAAGGAGAGGTTGTTGTGACTGGAGTAGTGAGAAAGGAAAATAGTTTTTAATAGCAGTTGTTTTGGGTAAATGGGAGAGGTAAGAGGCAGGAAGGGTAAGGTTAACCAAAATCAAGAATGAGCAAGGTATGGTCAATGGTCAAGGACTATAGCAGTTTAAAGGGAGCGCTGGGGACCGTTACAGAGAATAAAAAGAGAGGACTTAGTACGAACTTCAATGAAAAGAAAGGAGACTGAGGACCTGATGAGGGCCACAAGTTGAATGGTAGCAAGATGAGGAACACAGTGGAGTTGTCAATAGCAAGAAAGAGGCAGAAGTAAATGGAAACAGATTAAAAGGAGATATGCAAAGCTGTGTTTTGGATAAACTGAATTTAAGGTAGTAGAGGGACATGCAGACTGTGTGTTACTTAATTCTGTGGTCTTGTCTTTTCATTTGCCTGCAAAGCACCTCCCATGTTGCAATATAGGAGCAAAGTGTGCAAATGCCTTCTTGCTCCATCTTCTTAACCGTATATGAATGTCGTTTTGTGTGTTCCTTTATTTAAAAGAAACCCCATGTGCTGGAAATGCTGACAAACTTGCACTGAAATAGCTTCTGCAAAGCCGTTTCCCTTGTTGTTGTTGCTGTTGTATTTAAAATCATACATTACAACAGTACAATTTGTCTGATTTTAAGTTGACCTCCTGCTCAAAAGTAACAGCTATCTCATGGATGTTTTAAAAGATCTAACGACAAACTATTTTATTCCTAGGACATAATAGAACAACAAAAACAATAGTCTCATAACTGAGAATGAGGAATGAAATGTCACCACTAAATTGATGCACTTCAGCATTCAGGTTCTCTCATTTCTTCTGGTTATAAGACCATAGTTAAAAAAAAAACCTGATAAGTACGGTAATCTCATGAATTATTGCATATCACTTGGCAAAGTAAGTGTGCACTCAGGGTGTAATATAAATAATAAATAGTAAAGTCATTAAAAACTGAATGCTTTCACAATTTATACTAAATTAGTTACTAAAAGCTTTTGTTTCATAAGCTTCTCCATTTTGTGGTTTATCATAGGCACCAGAATGAAAATCATAAAGATATATATACACACCTTAAGTAAAGTTGCCCTTTTCCCTGAAGCAAAATGGCAGATTTTATGGGGTGACATTACAATTCATAAACACGTCATTATCAACTCAGCAACGATTTAAAGTGCTGGAATAGTTGAAGAAATAAAGATTTTCCATACACTCTTTACTCACTGAGGCTTTACTTTATTAATAGTAGGGATATGAAAGGTTAATCGGCTAAAATTAACAGATGATGTTTACCAGTTCCGGTTAACCAGTGGGAGCTGGAATAGCTCCCTGCCTGCCGTGGGGCTGCTCCAGTGTCATGGGCCCGCCAGGGACAGGGGCTGCTTTGGGTGTCCAAAACAGCCCTGTCTATGATGGGCCTGGGGGCGGGGGGGGGGGGCTCCTTAATTGGTTAGCCAATTGGGCCTGACTGTGGCAGTGAAACCCCCCTGGGCTGGAGCAGCTCTCCTTAATTGGTTAACCCAGTGTTTCTTAAACTTTTTAAGACCGAGGAACACCTAACAATATTTTTTTTTAATGGTGAACACCAAGGATTTTTTGTTGAGCAAAAAAAAAGGTGGGGAGGGGGGAGTTATTGAGGGAAAAAAAAGGGCTAGGGGAAAGTTATCGAGCAAAAAAAGGTCGCCTGCCCCTTTAAGGGTGGCCATTTTGAATTCTGTTGTTCTCCGCAGCACACCTCCGACTGCCTTGCTGCACACCGGTGTGCCACAGAACACAGTTTAAGAAACACTGGGTTAACCAGTTAAACTTCACTTTTAACCAATTACATCCCTAGTTAATAGTACTGTTTTTTCTAGGGTGTTATGGGAACGGGGAGGGGAGAATTGAGTATGTCACATGTCTCTCAAATTTTCAACTCCCCCAGCTCCTCTTTTCTACATGGTTTAGTCTCACATAGGCTGCATAAAGTATGTTATCCCTGTGAAATAGAGCATTTAGAGCAGCAGAAGGAAAAACACAAGACTGAGCACTCCCCAACCCCTTGACTACACAGTACGGTTTTCTCTGGAAGTGCTGGATCCCCTTTAACTCCTGTTTCCTTTACTCTTCCTTGCCCTATCCAAGCTGCCAGTGATCTGAGACCTGATTTCATTGTGCAGGATTTTCTGTCATGATTATTGAATAGTTTTCCATTTTTCTGAATTAGCATTTCTTTCTGCTCAGTTTCAAGGAGAGTTTTCCACCCAAAATGCATCAGGAGATTTCTCCTTACTTACAGCACAGCTGGGCAAGGATATAAGCAACAGTGATTGAGAAGGAGCCACCAGAAGTGAAAAGGAGTCCTGCATTTTCTGATGTACCCCAAGCATGCTTGAAAAATCACAAAGATATACAGGAGTAGGCATGGGTTCTGAGAGCCACCAAGCCACACTGTAAACCTGTCTACAGTGGAAACCACTTCAAGTCGGATGTGGCAGCACACCCACCAACCTTATATCCAGCACCTATGGGACTAGGTGATATCTTTGGGGAATTTTCTTTACCAAATTCTTCCTCCCATCATGTTTCTCAAATCCCCCTCCTCATCCATGTGCATGTAACTGATGATCATCGGAAGGTCTCTGCTAGGACATTCTTCTCCTGGAATATTTCTCTCTCTCTCTCTCTCCCTCAATGGGGACTAAGATGTATGGTCTCTATAGTTTCACCCCAACGTCCTTTGACCCAGCTACGGTCCCTATACAAAGGCATCCTGTTCAGATTGTGTGTCCAACTACAGGTTGAACCTCACTGGTCCAGCATCTTTGGGACTGACTGGTCATGAATTAGGGGATTTTCCGGACCAGGGAAGGTCCCTCCCCTCCTGGCCTATGCTGCTACCAGGTTAGGGTTCCAGCCTGCCTCCGCTGCTGCCCCAGCCCAGCCTGGGGCTCTCTAGATGCTTGCAGCCCTGCTGCTGCCGGGGTGGAGCGCCATGTCCAGAGCTCCGCAGCTAGGGCTGCAACTGCACATCTGGGGCAGAGCTCAGCAGTCAACTTGCTCTGTGGGCAGGGCTGAAGCTACCCAGCCAGGGCTTGGGTAGAGGGACGGTGCCAGACTAGGGAGTCCCGGTTAAGGGAGGAACAACCCGTAGCATAATTTTGTTTGGGTAGAAAAGTGACATTTATGTTTTGCGCCTTAGAAATGATTGATGACTGCAGGTAATTTTGCAAGAAAGGCGCATAATGTTTTCTGCTTTTTTGCTCTCGCACACAAAGAGAAAATTTCCTTTTAGTGTGAGATCAACTGAATAATCAATTCTACAAACCACAACATTGTGCCTTAAAAGTTGCTCAACTTTAATCTTCCGTTCACTGACCAAAAAAAAAAAGAGAGAGAGAGAGAGAGAGAGAGCGCGCGAGTGCCCTAACTTCTTTAAAATCAACATCCTTTAAGTCAGTAAATAGAGAGAGCAAAAGAATATAGCTGATGCTCAGCAAAACATATTTAATGCAATCACAGCATCATCTAAAAATTTCCTCTTCTAGTCTATTTTTGTTATTTTAAGCTGTAATGTAGGTAATATCCTAGAGTCTCCAGTATTGTCAGAGATAAATTGCACCTCTCTGTGCCAACAAGGAAACCCAGGATGGATTCACAGCCTGGAAGGACAGACAGTGTTAGCACTTCAACTGTCTCCCTGAGTTTCTGCCAGAATGAAGGCAGGTTGAATTTACATGTGGGGCTCGGCAGGAATCTAGTGGACATCAGTGCCTTAGAGAGCTAGATTGATCCATCAATGTCCTTTAGTACTAACCTACAGTACTCTTACTTTTCAGTCTGAAAGTTCTTCAACAGACCAACAATCTTTCCCATTTGTGTGGTGATTCAGTTATGTGGTTTAGTGATTTTTCACTAGCAGCCTAAGGCAAAATTTGAACCCACAACTCCAAAAGCAAAAGAGTCCACTGCAACACTTTGTACTTCACTGGTTATTTAGCATCACAGAATCATAGAAAAGTAGGACAAGAAGGATGCTTAATAGGCCATCTATTCTAGTCCTCTGCACTCAAGGCAGGACTAAGTAATGAACACCTGACAGGTGTTTGTCTAACATAAAAACCAACAATAATGAAGATTCCACAGCCTCCCTCAGAAATTTGTCCCAGTTCTCAATTACTCTGAGAGTTAGGAAGTTTTTCCTATTGTCCAACCTAAACCGCTCTTGCTGCAGTTTAAGCCTGTTAATCTCTGAGAATAGGACAAAAAGTAAGAACAATCTTTCTCCCTTTTCTTTGTAACAATCTTTCATGTACTCAAAAACTGTTATGCACCCCCACAGTCCTCTTTTCCCAACTAAACAAATTCAATTTTTCAATCTTTTCTCATCGGTCATACTTTCTAGATCTTTAATCATTTTTGTTGCTCTTCCCTGGACTTTCTTCAATTTGTCCACATCTTTCCTGAAATATGATATCCAGAACTGGACACAATACTCCAGCTGGGGCTTAATCAGCATGCAGAATAGATTGGAACAATTACCTCTTGTTTCTTGCTTACAGTGCTTTTGCTAATGCATCCCAGAGTGATGTTTGCTTTTCTTACAACAGTGTTATACTGTTGAATCATATTTAGCTTGTGGTCCACTATGACCCCCAGATACTTTTCTGCAGTACTGCTTTATAGGCTGCTGTGTTTGACTGCATTAGGAAACACCCACAATTTGTGAACAAGATATCAAATTAAAATTTAATTCTTAATAAAATGACTTCCAAAATCACTGAAGAGCATAGACTGTCTTATGTATTTTGAAAGCTTCAGAGGGGTAGCCAAATTAGTTTGTAACAGGAAAAACTTAAAAAACAACAAATAGTCTAGTAGCACCTTAAAGACTAGCAAAACATGTAAATGATATCATGAGCTTTTGTGGACACAACCCACTTAAGAAAATGCTCTTTTTCTAGGTGTACATTCTTTGTAGTGTGTCCATCTGCCCACTTAAATAGCTTCAAATACAAGATAATGTTAAATGTTTCATTCTAATTTTCTGAAGGGCACTGAATTAAATTCTAAAGAGCTAGAAAAGAACATGACTATACTAACAATACTGTAACATTTTTATAATTGTTGTCCCTAGAGCAGTGGTTCTCAAATGTTTTGGCTTGTGGCTCACTCCCTCAATGCAGACCTTTCCGCAGATCACCAGCCAACCGCCCATGATGACAAAATAGATGCAGGAGGAGGGGAAGGTGCGGGATCCAGCTGGGAGGTAAGGTGCAGGAGCAGGCTGGGAGTGGGGAGTCTTGGAGGGAGGGAGTGTGCAGAAGGGTGATAGGGGTGCAGGGTATGGCCATGAGCGTGATGGGATGCAGTCACATGGCTCTGAGCCTCCCACCACTCCCACTCACCGCCCCTCACCCCCCGATTCCAGCCAATGGGAGCAGCAGGGAGACCCCTCCAGGTGAGCGATTTCCTGCGCTGCCATTCCCTCAACCGGAGCGGGGGGGGAAGGGGTAAAGGAGGGAGGTGCAGCAGGCAGCACGCAGAGCCACTTCCTTCCCCAACGAGCCGAATCTGGCCTTTGAGGCTTGTCCCCCTCTCTCCTGCAGCAGGAAGCCAATGCTTCAACCTCGTGGCAGGGCAGGGGGTGCTGAAGAATCAGTGCAGGCTCCCCACAGTGTGTGTGTGGGGGTGGGGGGTAGGGCAAGCCCTGAGCCTGCGGCTCACCTGTAAATGGTTGCAGACCACTAGTGGTCCAAGGACCACACTTTGAGAACCAGCACCCTAGTGGTTTCAACCAGGTTGAGACCTCACTGTGCAAAGCACTGTACAAAACTATGGAGCAAAATTCTGCCATCCTCACGAAGTCAATGGGACTACTTCTGTGATTAACTGATCCCCAGCGTGAATAAGAGCTTCACAGTTGGTTCACAGTAAATGATAATACTTACTTCCAAAAGACTACGCCCACCCCCAATACAGCCACTGTGTGATAAAGATGCTGCTTCTGATATCTTCACATTTACTTCAGGCAGTGAGACTTTCATAAAGTGACTTTTATCTCTGCTTTGAAGGCAACATGGTGGCACAACACAAGTCTTAGTTTTATATGCTTTCAAGAGAGGACCTACTGTTTCTCAACACAACTTATTAACTGTTTAAGACCAAGCTTAAGTACACAGACTTTATGCAAGAAAACTCCAGTGAGATTGTAGGGTAATGGAGTCTTCCTTCCCTCATGACAGTAGGGTTGCCAGATGGTTTAAACAAAAATACTGGACACAATTGACATTACATCACAATCTATATTACATGTTATTTAGAAAATACCGGACATTTATATTTTCTCAATTTGTTTCCCAAACAGAAAGCTCAAATACTGGACTGTCCGGTTCAAAACCGGACACCTGGCAACCCTACATGATAGCCTAGTTACTACTGGACTGTAGTAGTGGCTTCTAATCATAGAATCATAGAGCTGGAAGAGACCTCAGGAGATCATCAAGTCCAGCCCCCTGCCCAAGGCAGGACCAATCCCAACTAAATCAACTCAGCCAGGGCTTTGTCAAGCTGAGACTTAAAAACCTCTAGGGATGTAGATTCCACCACCTCCCTAGGTAACCCATTCCAGTGCTTCACCACCCTCCTAGTGAAATAGTTTTTTCCAATATCCAACCTAGACCTCCCCCACCATAACTTGAGACCACTGCTCCTTGTTCTGCCATCCGTCACTACTGCAAACAGCCTTTCTCCGTCCTCTTTGGAGTCTGGTATTTTCTGATTTTTTTCCCTGCCAGGAGGCAAAAATCCCGGGTGCTTACCGGGTTCTGCAAGATTGCTGTCCAGCCTGGAGCAAGGAGACAAGATGGCGGATGGCCGCCAGCAGCCTGCTAGGGCCAAAAAGCCTCAAAAGCATTTCTTAAAGGGGCCATGCTTTTTTTTTTTTTTTTTGCTCAACAACTTTGGTCTCTCTCCCCCACTTCTTTTTTCTCCCCCTCAACAGAATTTTTTCCTCAGTGATTTTTTTTTTTGGGGGGGGGGAAGGGGTAGTGTTCGGTATTTTTGGTTAAACTATCTGGCAACCCTACTTCCAATGAATTACTATTTTCCAAGTAAACAGAATTGTACTTATGCCTGCTGTTCTAAACCTGTTTGGATCCTACCTAATTCTGCCTCTCCTTACCTACCTGCCCTTGTATCTTATTACCTCACCCATCCTCTGTACTCTGCCAATGCCCTGTTTGTCTGCTTCTCCCACAACCAATTCTGAATTTTCCATCAAGGAGAATCACTTTAGTGATTTGTTCAAGACACTATCTGCCTAAATCACCTACCTCTCTGTTTCTTCGTGAATGAACTGCTCCTAGGCTTGAAGGGAAGGTGGTGACATGTTGGGGAGGAGAGGCCTAAGGACACTGGAACTGAATCTGTGGAGCTGCCTGCCCTCCCCGCTACCCCTGTGCTTCTGCCTCTGTATTAGAGGCAGCAGCACAGGGTCAGGGGGCAGGTGGGAGCCAGTGTGCACAGGGAGCCAGCTTTTAAATAAGTTCTCTGGATGTGCTGGCTCCCAGGGAGCCATTTGCTCCCTCGCATTGCTGCCTCTGATGAATAATTTGACCGATGAAGATCATTAAAACCCTTCTGTTTCCCTTAGGATCAATTTATTCTGTACCTTCAGCACCCAGGTTCCTTTTTGTTAATCACACCGGGCCAGGTTTAGTACAGACTGACCAATGATGAGCCCACCACTGTATGATAACAAGATCGGAGGTAGCATGTGGTTTGATTTGGTAAGCATATTGCCTACCATCAGAATTTGACTAGATTCTGCAGCTGTGTAGGAGACAGATAAGTAGATGAATTAGTCATCTGGCTGTCTGAAGATAAGTCACTGTTTAATTTTAATTTATCTCCTTGTTTCACCAGCCATTTCCTATATACACGCACTTTCCAAAGTAAGCACATATTTTAATAAAGTCTTTGTGATAACCATTGCTGTAAGATCTCCATCAAAATCTGTGTGTTAAGGTCATCTCTTTCATGGAGTTATATTGTTCAACTGGATTTTGAGCTCTTCCCCTTACTGGGCTTAAAAATCAATGGCATGGCATAACACTATCTGTTTCATGCTAGTTTTGTGGCGTGGCATGGGGGGGGAGGGGAGACTATACTCAGTGAATGCCATTCTGCATATGCTTCCAGTCACTTTTGAAAAGTAACTTACAAATTCTAGAGCCATGTTGCATCATCCACATTTAAGCAGAACTCTTAATTTACTTCAGTGGAGGCTTCTGATTAAAAATTGATACTATGATATGGCCTCTGATTTTTCTGGGGTGATGGAGAACATATTATCATTTAGTTCTAGTTCTGGGATGATAGTAAATAAATGTTGACACTCTCTCAGGAAAAAGCAGAACTTTTTATCAGCCAAAATCACACCTTTATGCAGAACTACCTAACTGTGCTATTGGGAATTCCCAAATAATCACAATGCTGTTAGTGCCCACTCTTAATGGTATTTCCCAATAAGAAGGGGTTTTTTAAAATTGTTTCTACTGGATGCATGGAGAGACTGCCTGGGCTTTCCCCTGCCCTCCCTTTCCACTCATTCTCTACTTTCAGGTCATCTGTTATCATGGAGGTCTGACTCACCCCTTCAGAATGAGCAGGGAAGATGTGTGTATGGAAGGTCCCATCTACACACATGTGGCCCTGAGTTTCAGCAAAAGAATCACAACTCCATTTGTCAATGATCCATCTACATTTCTACACACAGGGCTGGATTAACTCTTTTGGGGGGCCTCCTACAATCCAGGGTGGGGCCAAAAATGAGGGGTTCAATGTGTGGGAGGATGCTTCTGTGGAGAAGGCTGGGAGTGCAAGGCAGTATGATGATCAGAGTGGGAGTGCAGGGTCTTGGTGAGAAATCAAAGTCACCCAGAGACATAATGTTCTACACGGCATACAGCCAATGTTTAGTGAAACTTGATTTAACTTCATGGGGAATCCATGTCTTCCTGGTCGATGGAGGCAAGAAAATCTATGGAGCGTATGGAACGACAGGATCACCAGAATGGCCCTTGTTTGTGCAAATATTACCTGAATGCTCAGAAGAGATAAAGCAACCTAGGGAATCCCGAGATTTTAACACACAATAAACAGAGTCAAAATCACAGCCCATTGATGTCAATAGCAATACTTTGACTGACTGAAGTGCACTTTGGCTCAGGCTCTTAAGAAAACAAGTATTATTCTGAGGCTCTCTCATGTCAATTTTTAAGCATAAATCCTCATTGAAATCAGTAATAAGTTCTGCCTTAAAATTGATTGTCCAATATGACTCCCATCATCCGAGAAGGGACAGCATAATGAAATTAAAGAGATCATAACAGATTAGCTTATCTGAACTTCCTAATACACAAAATAGCATATTTTAAGCTATAACAGAAAAACTACACCATCATCTCAATCTTCTTCATAGTCTAAATGGTTAATATTTACATATCCACCCAACTTTTTCAAATGGATCAAATGCAGCCAATAACTCCAATACAAATCAAACAAATGGCAATATACCTGAATACTACACCATCAAACATTTGGGAGTATATAAGAAATAATCTGCACCAGATGAAAAAATGATTTATGCCGTTACTTTGCTGTTACTCCTTGTGACCACAGTTTCCTGTGCAGTTAAACTGCTAGAGTACACAGTGAGGGTGGATGCACTGAAAAATAACAGGTGCTATAAGCATACCAGAACTCTAATACTATGGTTCAAACTACCAGGAAGAATGAGCAATATGCAAGATCCAACTAAAACTGGAAGGAAAGTATTTTTGTAAAGTTACCTTGTTTTAAAGCTGAAAAAAATAAGTAGAACCAAGTTGGAGTATGCCTAAACCCTCCTTTCCGAGCCGAAGTGCTACTTGTCAACCTTCAGTATGTCACTTCAATGAAGGAAGTGACTAGAACATCATCATCTGGCAGTGAGCTAGATTTTGTCTTTATAAGGAAATATACTTACTTGGAGCAACCCCCTCCCCCATCACCTGATTACTCACATAGAGTAGGTCACATTGAAATGTAGAGCTCTTTCCATTTCCTCTTTGTGTCTCTTAAAAGCATCCTTCTTCTCTCTCCCCCCCGCCCCCATATATAAGGAATATACACATACAATTTATGCCACTTCTCTTTCTAAATTAAACAATTACAGTTCAGTCATACTAAGGCTCCAAGTAAAAAGTGCTTTAAATGAGGTTTGAATGTAATTTACACCTACTTTAATCTACCTCTACACTTCCAGAATAATGTTTAGGGGGTCTTCAAGTAATTTAAAATCAGGCTCTTGGTAAGTAAAAAGTGACTCTTGAGAACGGTGGGAACTTGGGGCGAAATCCTGGTTGCATAGAAGTCAATAGGAAAACTCCCATTAATTTCCATGGTACTCAGATGTAGACTACTTGGGAACTCCCTCCCCCCCCCACACTTGAATTATAAACCACATGGTTAAGATTCCACTACTGATGCAAATAAAGTGATCTGGGCGTGCATGTTGTAATATAAAGGTTTGTTATTACAGCGAAACTTGCACAGGGATTCTCTGTCTCTACAGTAGGCAATCACCTGTTTTAGGATACAATCCCAATTCTGCTCATCTGTTATGAGTAAATGACTTCTGTGTTCCCTGATGTGATTGTATAGTCATCAAAAAGTATTAAAGATGACAAATGCAGCAAACACTCATCAGAGCGCTTATGAAAAGAAAGATCCAATTTGCAAGGCACATTTTGACAGGTTCAACAGTAGATACATATTAACAAGCACAGGAAGCATTTGTTGATGACTGAAGATAAAGCAGAAAAAGAAGATCTTGGACAGATAATGTGACTCAAAAGGACTATTAGGCCACAAAGAGATTAGCAGAGCATTGTACTGAATGGGCTACAATTAGTTGCAAACCTCCAGTACTGGAGATGCCACACAAGAAGTAGATGTGGCTGCTGAACGCAAGTTTCATTTTATTTAATACCTGATTTTGCTTAACAATTATATAATGCTTTTCATTTTTAAAGGATTTTACAGTCATGAATTAATCTTCATGATCTCCCAGTGCTGTACACAAACATTACTATCCCCATATTCCCAGGAGGGAACCTGAAGCAGAGAAGTATAGGACTCATTCAAAGCCATAGTGCTAGAGCTGGGATTAGAATGCAGGCAGCCTGGCCCCATACTCAGAACACACCCTCACTTCCTGTGCTAGCCAGAATGCAGCATGCCACTACTTAGTACTAGTCATGAGACAAAACTGGAACCTTAATGTACTGGGCCTTTGCACAGACACACAAATGTCCTGCATCTCAAACCCAGGCCTGGGAATCCCCCAGATAGCTGCCACATCCTAACATCTAACCAGCATCTGCTGACACTGGTAGCCAAGAAGCTAGTAGGATTATATCCTTTGCCAAAGCACCTCCCACAGGAGCCCTGCTTGGGGGAATCACGAGGCTGCACCAAACACACTTTTTAAGCCAGAAGCAAGCACAATGAATTTGATTTCCTGTTGTGCCTGCCTTGAACCCTGCTTCTCCTTGACTCCTGCCTCCAGCCCTGTTCTTGCTCCACTCCTGGCTCCAGCCTCCCCCCATCTTTGCTCCTGTTCCATGCTTGGTTCTTGCTTCTGCTCCAGTTCCAGCCCTTATACCTTGCCTCCAATCATCAGGTACCAGTCCTAGCTCTAGCTCCAGTCCCATTGCTGACTTTGACTTGGCAGCTGACTCTGGCGCTGATCCTTGGCTCATTCCCCATTTACTCCAGCATCCTGTCTCCACAAGTGGCCAATACTAGATGTTTCAGAATGCCATAGTAGGCAGATGTAGGATAATCTGCCTTCAGCTAGGTCTCATCAGGATCTGTAATATGAAGTATGAGGTTTAATATCTTTTCCTAAATCTTTATCATCATTCATCAGGATAAATCTTTGGATATTCTTATGTATATAAATGCCCAATCTCATTTTTAATCCATCTAAATTCTTTACCTCAGTGAATTCCTGTGGCGAGGAATTCTGCAGTCTAATTATGCATTCTTAAACATAATCTTTGTCAGTTTTGAATGTGCTACTTTGAGTGTCGCCATGTTTTTATTCATGATACATAGAAAACAGATGCTCCTGATCTACTTTCACTTGACTATTTGTTATTTTATAAAATTGTCATGTGCCCTCTTATTTGTCTCTCTAAAATAATGAATCTCAATCTTTTCAATTCCTTTTCATGAGAGCTAGTCCAACCCTTAATCATTCTCACTGCCTTTCTCTGAACTCCCTCTAATTCTGCAATATTCTGCAATGGAATAGTTTTCTGTACACAGTATTCCAGATGAGGACACACCAGGGAATTTAGATAATGACATAATAATATTTTTGGTATTCTTCATCCAATTCCCTATAAATCACTGCATCTTGTTCAGTGTGTTTTTGTTTGTTTTGTTTTTACCACAGCACTATATTAAGCAGAGATTGGAATACACTATCTACAGACACTTAGGTCCCTTACCTGAGTTAATAGTCAATTTAGGAGTAAAGTGTAAAGTACTTCTGTAAAGTGCAGGAGTAACTAATTATTATCCCTCCAGTATTCATTATGCTGTATTTAAGAACATCAAGCTTCATTTGCCATCCTATAGCGTATTCATCTACCATCCATTCATTCTTGCTTAGGTGTCTCTGAAGCTCCTCCGAGTCCTCTGTAATCCTGACTAAAATAATTTACTATGTATCATCTGTAAATCTTACTACCTCGCTATTAACCCCCGCTCCTTCAGGATCATCAAAAAAATATAGTTAACAATTCAGCACCTAGAAAGGAACTTTGAGGCATCCCAAGTTAACCTCTTGCCATGCAAAACCAATCCACTTAATTCTACTCTTTGTTTCCTGTCTCCTAGCCCACTTTTGATCCACAACAGTACTTTGCCTCTCACTTGTGACTAGTTTTGTTAGTAATCTCTCGTGAAGGACCTTGTCAAAGGCTTTAAAAGTGTAGATTGCATCAGATGGTTTTTGGTGCAAACCCCATTCGTCTTGTGGGCCAGGAGGCTCCTGAAGGCACTACATAGTGGAGAACCTCTGGAGCCTCACAGCTCCCAGTGCCTGCAGCTTCATGTTCCTGGCCAGTGGGAGCTGCAAGAAGCTGTGGTCCAGCCTGCTTCCTGCAGCTACCTCTTTTTCTGCTTGAGTTCTGCAATACACTGCTGAGAGGCTTCCATGTGGGATCTAAAAATGTTGTTTAGTTGCAAACAATCAAGCTTAAGTACTCATTAAATCTATCCCAGCTAAGGTTCTTTCATGACAATGAACTATTTACATTCTCCACAATGCATCTTTAAAATGTCAAGCAAATAATAACAACAGCAATAAACAACGGTTGTCACTGAAAACATCCACTGATGTGATTTAACACCTATTCCTTCATCTCCAATAGCTAAAAACATTGTATCCCATTTCATAGCTATGTTAGCCGCAGGATTCTAGAAGGACAAAGTCACGAGGAAATAGGTTTCATTGGACCAACATCTGTTGGTGAAAGAGACAGTCTTTTGAGTTCATACACAGCTCTTCTTCAAGACTTGAAGACGGGCTCTATGTAAGCTCAAAACTTTATTGTTCTCACCAAGAGATGTTGGTCTAGTACATGCTAAGCCACTTAAAAGACTTTAAATATCACCTGCCCTAGCTACAGGAAACTCCTTTTTGTGTCTAATCTTTCAGCACTGACATTGTCCCCCACCTATTTACCCAACATGCAGGCACTGTTCTTTGTCTGTTGATCAGATAAAGCCATTCTAACTCAGAATCCCAGAACTGGCTTCCGCTTGCATGCTGCACTGAGTTGGAATTTCTCCTCCTCTCCCTCATACAACTCCATCTTAACCTGACAGATCTTGGACCTTGTCTCTCACTACGTCCTTTAGCAGTCTTTTCCTTCTCCCAAGGTTGATGCCCTGTTCATTTTCATAAGAGGACATACTAGCCATTTAAGGTTGGTGGGGCCAGGGAAAGTCTTTGGAGACACTATGATCCTGTTCTAGATTTTTTCTGGAACCAAGCCTGTGGGAAAGGGGAAGTAGGTGAGAGCAGGAGGAAGTGGTGTTCTATTGGACACAGAAACCCAGACAACTCCCTTTGTTTGTGGCCTTAGACTAAAGCTCTAGTACCAGAGTGGATTGGAACTCTTGTATCTGAGGGATACCGAGTCAATGCTGGGGGTCAAACTTCTACCAAGCCACTCTCTCTGCCAATCTCAGTGGGACCCAGTGAGCAGAGTACAGAGCACTAACAAGACCAGATGAGAACGGGGTTGGGTATAAAAGCAGCTTCTTTCTACAGTATTACCAATCCTAAAAGTTCACAAATTGAGTCAGATACAGTGAGTCAGGAGATTGGTCCACGGTGTGGGTTTTGTCTGCCTGTTGATTTTCAAATTCCTCTTTTCCACCCCTGATGTGTGTGGGGCAAGTTTTGCCAATGGCCCAAATTCACAGAGTAAAATAATTTGATGCCTCCCACTTCTCCTCCCAGTGCAGGAGATCCCACTGGCTGCCTGAAGGTGTGGAGCTTCCAGCCTCTCCCCTGAGGCCAACATTCTAAGCCATTAATTCTGTGCCCTCCTGCCCCCACATTTACATCTCCCTTCCCCAGCAATAATTATGCAGCATGCATCCCGCATATAATTCTGCCCACAGTCCTACATCTCCGCATGCCCTGCCCAAAAATTGCACCACCCATCGCCCATATCATGTTTGCCCCTTGGCACATCTCTGCTCCAAGGCCTAGGGTCCCTCATCCTTCTCTCCCAAGCTTTGTGGGCAGTTGCAATGGGGTCCGCTTCTCCCTCTTCCTAGGCCTGGTGTGGTAGAGAAGAAGTAGGTGGGGAGGGGCAGACAGACCCTTTGTTCACTTCCCCCTCGTAAATGCTGGGCTCTTCCAGCCATCTCCTCTGCCCCTCCCTGCCACCAAATGGTGTCTGTTGTCACCTCCCTTCCCTCTCCAAAATCTTCTCGGGAGTCCTGAGGGGAGGGAGAAGAGCTTGCCCTGGCTCCTGAGCCAACCCTAATTGGCTGCTGTACACCAAGACGCAGGCAGTGCAGAAGGCAGACAATCAGAGGGGGTGTGCCCTGGCCAGACCTGGAATTGAATAAAAACTGGAGCCTCTGGCATCCTCTAGAGGTTGGCTCTTCCTTTTAATCTATTTCCCTTTCCAACTACTTAACTTTTCTGTCTCTTCCCCTCGTTCTCTTTCTGCCTGCCCTAACCCAGGCATGTGGCCTCTACCAACCCTCTTCTCCTTCCCACTTCTCTTTGCAGCACCCAGCCTTGCTCCCCATTTATCTCTGCAGCTCCCTGCCAAGAACTCCCTAGCACTTGGCTTCTCCATCCAAACCCATAGCTCTTACAGCTCAGCAGTTCTGCAGCCCAGGAGACTATTCAAATTGCTATCAGTTCCCTGTAAGGAGGGGAACTAGGCCTGCCTCATGAGGAACTTGCTGCCCTTCCACAGTACACAAAATTCTTTGCACGGAACAGGGATAGTGAACTCCAAAAGTGAAGGAGTGGATGAAATACATAAGTGCCATTCTCAAGCTTTTCATAGTTGTTTTCAAGGTTGCAGGCTCCATTTTTCTCCCCAGCAAAAACAGCAATGACTGTTGTCACAGAGCTGATGCTGCACCATATTGTTAGACTGAAAGCAGAAGCAGTGGCAGCCCATTAGGGCTATATACAAGAATATCCATACAACACATATTAAGAAAAGGGGCACCCCCGGAGCTGCTTGGGGCCTTCAGCAACTGCTTAGTCCCCAAGGACTGGTTTTTACTGAAAGGGATGTTACAGAAGGACAGGAAAATGTAGAGGCATATGAGGTGAGGAAATGGGGAATGAAGACGGTAAAGAAATGAAGCTAATAACTAATAAATAATCTGGAAAGAATGAAATAGAAGGTTCATAGCAAGAAATGTCTGAATGGGTTACGCTAGCAAGCCCCATTCAATTTACTTTTACTCTGGGAAAAAAAAAAAAAGACTAAAAATGCCATTATCTTATCTAACAGGTCATCTCCTTGTGTGCACTGAAACATATTTGCTGAGTTCAGTGATAAAAATTTATGTTTACTTCTCTTACTTAGTCCCACAGAACTAACACAGCTAAAAGTGAGAGTTGGATTCTATTTCTTCCTGTGCATAACTCACCACCAGCAATGCTTGTGTCAATGCCCAGTGAGGTACGCCATGTGTAGCTATTTCAGTGTGCAATCCCCTAACATCAAGAGCAGGGCTGTGAAAGTATACATGGTTAACCGATGAACTTGGGCTCATTGGTTAAACTTCATGGTTACACACAGCCCCCTCCTGTATCAAAGGCAGCAGTGGGAGGGGACATGTACAGGACACATGATTCTCTGATATTGGCAAAGCCACAAAAAGAACCACATCATGATTTTGTGGAAGACAGATTGCTGGGACATAGTGAATGAAAACCAACTCAAGGGTGGGTGGCACTCACAGGGCAGTTGCAGATGGCACAGTGCCCTATCTGAGCCCAAGAAACGAGCACTGCCTGGGGGAACTGCATTGTAATCCACATTTCAGATGACTAGCAGTGGCTGCATAACTTTCAAATGAGAAAGGCCACATTCCTGGATCTGTGTGCTGAGTTTCCCCAGCCATCCACCCCACAGGGACACCAGAATGAGAGCTGCACTGACAGAGGAGAAGTGAGTGGTGACCACAGTGTGGAATCGGATTGCAACCGGATTGCTATTGGTGAAATCATTTTGGAGTTGGAAAATTTACTGCGAGCCACTGACATGCAAGTGTGCAGGGCCCTTGATTGTCTCCTGCTATGCACCACTGTGATTTTTCCAAATGTGCAGGACCAACTGGATGACTTTTCAGCAACAGGATTCCCAATGATAGACGGAATGATGAGACAAAGGCTACTTTTCTATGGTTATGCAAGCATTGGTAGATCACCAGAGATGCTTCAGAGACATCAACATTGACTGGTCAGAAAACAGCATGATGCTGGTATCTTTAAGAACACACAGCTATTCAGAATGCTACAAGGAAGGACTTTCTTTCCTGAATGGCTAATTACCATTGCCATTATAGAAATGCCAATAGTGATCCTGGGGGCCCCAGCTTATCCCTTGATTCTTTGGCTCATGAAGCCATACAGCAGCCACCGTGATAACACCAAAAGATTTAACTACAAACTCAGCAGGTGCAAAGTGACATTTGAATGTTCTTTTGGTAAAGGGTGGTTTTATTTACTCACAATATTGGATCTCGGGGCTTATAGCTGCCTATTACATCCTAAATAATAGCTAAGAGGCAAAGCGGTGGAGCAGAGGCCACTGAGATGAAAGGCAGAGGTGGAGCTACTGAGTTTGACTAGCCAGACATAAGAAATATTAAAAGACCTCAAAGCAGAACTACAGTGCACATGTGAGCCTTGTAACCAGAGGTGGAATAGCAACTGGGCCAGTGGGGCCCATGTTCAAGGGCCCTGATCAATTGGCAGGCACCTGGAAAAATGGGTGCCCCTATACCCCAACCCATATGCCTGGTACTCCTGCTAGGAATGGGAACTTCCCCCACTCCCAAGGAGGAGCGCTGGGTAAGGGACACTCCCACACCCTGGCCCTGCTCCCCAGCAGGAATGTCAGGTGGACAGAGCAGGGGAAATCCCAGTACCCTTGTCCCACTCCCTGGCAGGAGGGGGGCAGAATTCAGACAGAAGGGAGGGAAGGGGCCCACACTTGTGCTGGCTCAGGGGCCCCACAAACCCCTAATCAATCTCTGCTTGAAACAAGTCTTTAAAAGAGAGCCACAGTAATGCACTGTGGTAGACTGTGCTCTACTTGCCCTTGCTGTTTTGGAGCTTTTAGAAATTCTGCACAACTGCTTCACATTCCACGCAGCAGGCGTCAATGCCCAGTGGAGAGAAATGAGACAAAGTACGTGGACCTCATGTGTTTTCAAATGTTAACATGAGAATGATGGCTCTCAAAAGCTTTTCCCAGACCTCCTAATCCTATATTTGAAAATGAGCAATAAGCACTAAAACTAAAAAAAGTCTTATGTAAAAAACAAGCAAGTCTGAATCAAGATTCTGTATTCATCACAACCTTGAGATAATATCAACAAAATATAGGAGAACTCAAACAATTAACAGATAAATCATGGTGGAATTTTGTTTTCTTCTGTTAAAATAAGCATGAGTTGAACAAAGTCATCGTATTGAGTCAAATCCCGCAGTCCTTACTTTGGCAAAACCTCCTTAGACTGCAATTGGAATTTTAGCTATGTATGGACTGAAGGCCAAATCTTGCTAACTTGCAGTTAGTCCCACTATGTCATGGATTATTTGCATGAGTAAAATAATCAGGACTTGGCCCTGAGTAGGGATGTAAAATACCATTTAATTGATTTAACTGGGAGGACGGGCAGGGGTTTACTCCAGAGCAGCCCCTACCTGCCAGGCACTGGGGCCCATGATGGGCCTCCTGCTGGGCTAGAGCATGAGGGGCTCCAGCCCTCATCAGTTAACCTTAACCAGTAAGCCTCATGCCTCAGAGATGAGGCTTACCAGTTAACCATTCACTTCCCTAGACCTGAGTTAGGACTGAAGGATTTGTTACATACAAATTAGAGATGGTGAATGTTAGGTGATCAAGTCGAACACAAGCATGTGATAAATGCATTAGAGGAATCAATTAAACAAAATATTCTGGTAACATCAGTGTGATCTATTGAATCCAATGAGCAAGCATGGTTTGCCCAGGCAGCTTTACCTTACATACTCAGATATTCCATATGATTAAGAAAACACTATTCACAAGAAAATATTTAATATGGTTTAGTTACTTCCTTCCTCCTCTATTTCCTCTCTGCTTCGCTCCTGTTTGAGCATGCCCTTGTATAATCCTCTCTTGTGCAACTGTCCTGTTTTCCAAGATCTGCATGCACTTCTATGAGGGAAATGGCAAACCACCATTATTTTTGTGCAAAACAATTCCAGATAAACAAGTCATAATCTGCATTTTGGAGTTACATTTTCCCATCCAGTTTTAAGTAAAATTCCCTGCTGTCAGCACTACCATTGTTGGGGGAGTTTTGCTCAAACTTAGTTGGTGTAATAGAGCCTCTGCAACATTTGAGGTTGCCACAGAGTTTAGAAAGAAGTTGGGAGAAAGGAAGTGGGGGGTAGGACGAGAGAGAACTAAGGAGGCGGAGTGAGAAAGTGGTACTGTGCAACATTTTCTCTCAGCAGCTCTTTACCAGAATGCTGATACAGGTCTCTCCTGCCTTGGTCCCTTGGCCTGGTAATAAATGACAATGTAGCAAAGATTCCACAGATTACAGAATGGCTTACCAGCTGACTCTCAGTAACTCAGGAAGTTTATAAAAACAAAAGTCAGCTGTTAGAAAAAACAACTTTGGGAGAAGAGAATCTATAAAAAAGAAATGGGGGGGAGTTGGTAAGAAGGAGTCAGCCTATTGCCACACACTCTAAAAACTTAACCATAGCCTTGTATTCAAGCTCACATAGTGAGTCAGTGGCAGATCGAGTAGCAGGATACACGAGTCTTTTCCTGCTTCTGTGCTCTTGCCTACAAGACCACGCTTCCAGACTGTGGCTTGATCTACAAAGAGACTCAGGCATTCCAATGCCTAACTTTTAGTCACATAGAAAATCACAGGAACAACACTGAAGGTCCACAAAGCCCACGTTAGGGACCTAGGCACTCTATGCAATGATTGGTGAGAGACAGACGCCGAAGAACGAGATCTACAAAAGCCAGCATGATAGCTAATAGGAGATGCCAAAGACACAGGGGTGTCCTACGGTCATCTCCTCTCATGGAAATGGGTGCTTATCTCCACTGATGACCTACATCCATATTCACTCCTGGAATCAAGCAACTTAGGTCAGTGTTTCTCAATGACCAGTCTGTGAACCGGTGCTGGTCCCCGAGATTTCTGGGAAACACTGGCTTAGGTAAGTGGTTTCTTAAGAGAAAGAGTCAGGCACCTGCCTCATTCCACACAAAATAGCTGGAGGAGACAAACCTGCTGCTCACTTTAGAAGAGTAACCCAGTGAGAGGTGGGAGACCCCTTCAATTCCCTTTTCTCCCTGGAATCTCCCATACCTCTCAAGAAAGTGCTTCAGCCACTGATCTATAGGATATCCAGTCTCTCTTGTTGATGCTATTACACTTATAATAATGAAAGAATCATGGCAGCTGGGGGATTTGACCTGGCATCCACCCCAGGGTTCAACGTCATTCTCCCTCTCTGTGGCCCAACAACTCTGAGTCTTTATACACAGTAGAACAGCTTCAAACAAGATGGCTACGTCTACACTGGCATGATCTTGTGCAAGAACTCTTTTGCAGAAGAGTTCTTGTGCAAAAACTCTTCCAGAAGAGAGTGTCTACACTGGCATGTGCGTTTGCGCAAGATGTGCGCTTTTGCGCAAGAGCATCCGTGCCAGTGTAGATGCTCTCTTGCGCAAGAAAGCTCTGATGGCCATTTTAACCATAGGGCTTTCTTGCGCAAGAAATTCATGTTGCCTGTCTACACTGGCCTCTTGCGCAAGAACAGTTGCACAAGAGGACTTATTCCTGAGTGGTAGCATCATAATTCTTGCGCAAGAAGCACTGATTTCATACATTAGAACATCAGTGTTCTTGCGCAATAACTCGCGGCCAGTGTAGACAGGCAGCAAGTTTTGGCGCAAAAGCAGCTGCTTTTGCGCAAGATCGCACCAATGTAGACACAGCCAATGAGATTAAGGAAGACCCTCATCAGACTACCCCAGAGCTCAGTGGTTTGAGCACTTTCCTAAAAGGTGTGGGAAACCCCTGTTCAACTCCTTTCTCCCGCTAAGACAGAGTGGGAAATTGAACCTACATTTCCTATATCTCAAGTAAGCGTTGTAACCTCTGGGCTAAAGGTTATAAGACAGCCAGGACCACTTACATTAAGCCTTAGAACTTGCCTATTAGATCAGGCCCTGCAGGCAAAGTAGACATACACACGCCTATTTTTCCAGTTTGTGGAATGCACTGGGGCATATGCAGTAAAAACATACAGTGGATAGAGGGAGGCAGCAGTGCACAAATCCAGAGGCTTAGGCACCTAGGGAACTTCAACTCTGAAAACTTAGGCATCTACAGGGTTAGGTGACAGTAGGGCAGAAACGCTGTAGATCACAATCAGAGATGGATTTAAGTCTCTTGGGGCCCTAGACCAGAGCAAGTGGGGGAGGCGGGGGGAGAAGAGAAGGAAAGAGACAGCGTTAGAGCCATGGCTGCCATTCAACCTCTTGTGCTTGTGCCCTACCCTCAAACCCACCTCATTCCACCTCTTCCCCCTGCAGCTCCACCCACATTCCACCCATGACCCTACCCCATTTAGCCCTTTCCCCCATGGCTCTGCTTCCTGCTCACTTTCTGGTCCCTACCACCACTGTGGCCCCACGAGCTCCTCTAGTCCAGGAGCCACAGCAGGGGGGAAATTTTTCCAAGGGCCCCAAATTGGCCAGGACCCCTGGGCACAGGCCCTATTGGCCTCTGCAATAATCTGCCATTGATCACAATAGAGCCTAAAATTTGGCCCCTAAGTCTAGGGTTTAGAGACCTTAGAGATCCAAGCCCAGATCCTCTAAATATTTATCATAACTGAAAAGGCATTAAAACATCAGAAATGAATTAACTTTTAAATGTACATCTTTGACTAGTACCTTTTCTATATAATTCTGCACAGTAATTGTATAAAGTGAAGGATTCAGACTTGCACTGATTTTATTGAAGTCAATGGCCAAACTAGGAATGTAAAATATTAACCAATTAACCTGACTTAAATGTTAACCCCCAGGCCAGACAACCGGCTCCAGCAGCCAGCTGGAATGGCCTCAGTCCCCGCTGTGCCGACAGACCATCACAGCCTCAGTCCCAGCCAACTGAACCCAATCCCAGCCCCCCTCCCTTTAATCAGTTAACTGTTTAAACAAAATATTTTAATTATTTAACGGGTGGATTTTTTAAACTATATTTCCATCCCTTGTTCAAACTCCCTGCTTGCTTTAATGGTGACCAGGATTTGCTCTTGGTAGCCAAACTTTTCAAAAGTGGCCACTGATTCTAAGTTTCCCACCCTAAGACACCGTCCTTGATTCTGAGCTACTGAGCATTCACTCCTCTCATTGGCATCAGCTAGAATGGGTCCAGCAAGTATGGCTAGTGCCGCTGAGGCCAGCATGGGGCTGCTGTGGTTAGCAGGCCACCAGAGCAGGGTTGCTGGGGCCAGCTAGCTGAAAAACACTCCTGAAACACAGTCCTTAAGTGTCTGAGGGCTGCCACATGTCCCACATCCCAAGGGACATTCACACCATTACGTCCCACTGACAGATGATGCTGCGACTCAGGTTTTATACAGCCAGGCAGCACCTCTGCATCATCAATCTGCTCCCCTGTGGGTGCCCAGTCAGCACCAAGCTACACTACTAAGAAAGAGGAGCAGGCAGGTGCATGTTGCTGTCAGGGACATGTGGGGGACAACTAGGAGGGCTCAGAATGGTCAAGGACTGGTAATGGGGAGATAGTAACAGGAAGATGAAAAGGGGCATAGCCGAAAAGGGGATGGGCTTAACACGGAGGGGTAGAATGGGGAAAGCTGTGCCAAAGTCAGGTTCTCTTACCCCTTAATGTTGATGCTTCCCCTCCACACACCCCCACAGCTGCTGCCACAACAACACTTGAGGTGCTCTCCAGAACCCATAAACAAACCCCTTTAGTAAATTTGGGCAGCCCCTTTCCTCCTCCAAGAACTTGATCCCTCACTGGTTACTCAAAAAGTCTACTTCCGGTTTGCACTCCTCAAGCCCTCCTTTTTCTGTGGAGTACAAGCACTACACTGCTTTCTCCCCATCATTACTCTCACTGCTTAATAAGGCCCAGAAAGGAAAACAGCTGACCTGTTTAGTCAGTGACCTCCTTTCTAGGGTCCCAAAATCATTGATTATGGCAATACCTGGCAGCCAACAAGAATGGGGCCATCTTGTCCTAGGCACTGAACAAGCACATAGTTTGAAACCCACCCTGCCCCATAGTGCTTACCACCTAACTAGAGAAAAGAGAGGCAGGCTGGAGGAAAGGGATGTACCACAAGCAAAAAGGACTGAGTGATGGTTTGAAAACTTCATATTAGTTGCCTGATTTTGAGGGTTGCATGTTGTTTTCCTAGTAGGGGAAGCTAGTGTTTTTCTGACTTTTTTGGGTTTTGTTATTTAAATCCTGTGGCAGCTGGCAGGGGATGATGGAGAGAAGCAGAGGGGGAAGCAGAATGAGGCTGAGGTGAACAAACCAGAAGCCACCAGAGAAAAACTGTAGAAAGACAAGGAAGCCTGATGAAACCATCAGTGCCTGTAGCCCCTGCTTAAAATGCTCCTGCAGATTTACCTCTATGGCTGGCTCCTCCCTGCAGTTTTTTTCCTTCTTTCCACATGAGGAGAACCATAGTAAATACCAGTAGCAGTGAATAGCAACTTGTTTCTCCCATAGTAATAACATTAAATTAAGTGTTTCTAGGTCTTTCTATTGGTAGTACAGGTACAGACAGATTTTGGGCCAAATCCAGATCACCAGCAGCTTTTGAACAGACCCTGAAATCTTTTTATTTACTACTTCTATTTTTTTTTTATTATTTTCTCTGGAGCCTGGGCTTTATCTTAACCAAGAAATTTGGATCTTAACAAAAATAGGGTTAGTACAGCTATTTTTTTTTTTTTTAATCTAAAACACACTTGTTTTCGGCTTCAGTGTACCATTTTATATTTCCCTCATAGCAGTAGCATAGAGGGGTATGGAGGCAGTGCACAGCGGGAAATATTTTACTCTTTCAGTGAATAGCATGCAGAAATCATTAATATCATGCAGAATCATTGAACAATCAAATTATAGCAGTCAGGCAATGTTCTCATATCCCATGCCCAAGAAACTCTGTACTAATCCTGGTCCCATTCTCCCCTCTGCTGGGACCATGAGAGTTATCCCTGAACAGCAATAGGAAAGGGAAGAAAATGACTGAGATCCCATTGCTGGGCTGCAGTGGTTTCCCGGGAAACCACTTTTCCCCGCAGACTACATCTAGACTGCAAGCCTCTTTCGAAAGAGGCTTTTTCGAAAGATACTTTGGAAAAAGCTCTTTCGAAACAGAGCATCTATACTACAACCCGTAGTTTCAAAAAACCAAGCCGCTTTTTCAAAAGAGAGCACCCACGCAGTCTGGATGCTCTCTTTCTTAAAAGCATAAGTTTGCATTACATAGCGCCTTTTTTCGAAAGAGCACTTTTGAAAAAAAGGTGTTCTTCCTCTTAAATGTAGGTTTTCCGTGGTCGAAAAAACCACCGTGTTCTTTCAATTTACTGTCAAAAGAATGCGGCAGAAGTCTAGACACAGGGGAAGTTTTCAAAAAAAGGCCACTTTTTTCGAAAAAACCCTGTAGTCTAGACACAACCTCAGTGCTGCAGCAAAGTCCTAGCATACCATTCAGGGGCACTCTGCTGTTGGAGGTGCCATCTTTCAAACCCAGCTGGGAGACGCCTTTTTTGTACCTCATACATAAAACTGAGGTAATTACACCCTGATATCTTGGCCAAATTCTGCCTACCTCTGATGTTTCAGCTAGATATTATATTCTTCACTTCCTCTGCTGCTAAGCAGTGGCTGTGTGCAGGGGCGGCCCGTGGCTATAGGCGGACTCGGCCGCCGCCTACGTCGTGCCACCGCCTGGGGCGCCCGATGATGACGTCACGGGGGCGCCCACCAATGACGTCAGTCCATTGACAGCCCTGCAGGCGGAGGCGCCGATCATGCGCTCCGCCTGGGGCGCCAGCTGCTGCAGCCAGCCTCAGGCCGCTCCTGGCTGTATGTCGTCAGAGGTGGCTACATTTCAGTAATGAATAATCTCATTCCTTGTTACTCTGTAACTTTAAAAACAACAAGTAGTCCTGTGGCACCTTAGCCATGGTCTACACTAGGGAGTTATTTTGAAATAATCCCCCTTATTTTGAAATAATAAATGGGAGCATCCACACTACCAAGCCCATTATTTCAAAAACACAGGCTGGCTATTTCAAAATCTGTACTCCTGCTTTCCTTGGGGGAATAAGCTTATTTCAAAATAGTTATTTCAGGGGTTATTAATTCAAATTTAGTTATTCTAAATAATTTCCTAGTGTAGACATGCCCTTACAGACTAACCAAAATATATAGAATCATGAGCTTTCATGGGTAAAATCTACTTCAGTTGAATTGGAGTAAAGCATACATGACCCAAGAGTAATCCATCATTCAGTTGCTCTGCTTAAAACATGTGCACACTTGGGAAATTCAGTTAATTACTTATCATAGGCAAAGCTGATAAACCGCTGGTAATTAAGGTTAACCAATACTTCTCTTATAAGACCTTGTTTTCTGTTAGGGTGCCCCTACACTGCACCATAGGTTGAAATAAGATATGCAATTTGCATAGCTCAAATTGCGTATCTTATTTCAAAATAGCTTATTTCAAAATTTGGCACTGTCTACACAGCACCTATTTCAAAATAAATCACTATTCCAAAATGTTCCTTACTCTTCGTGGAATAAGGTTTACAGGGACATCGGAATAGTGAGCCTGTTATATTTCAAAATAACGGGCATGCTCAAAAGATGCAGAATAGCTATTTCAGGATACCTCCGGTATCCCAAAGTAGTGCTGCAGTGTAGACGTAGCCTTACTGATAATTTTGCCAAAATACAGCCATTCAAGCTGAAATTTTCCATACTAGGTATCTGTGAATCTTTCTGCAAAGTTTAGCCAAAACAGTTTAGCTGTTTCTGAAAACAAAGTTAGAGAAAAATATACATTATTTCCCTCACCCCATAATTTTTCTTCCTGGCCATTTCATGGATAAGCTTTAGTGCCTCCGTGCTTCAGAGAGACTTGAAATATAGCATGAGGCATGCCTTGCATTAAAGATGTGCCTTTTGCCATTGGTGTCAGCATCCTCAATCTCCTGCTCTGTACCACCCCTATCCCCACCCTGTTTCCTCAAGCCCCACCTCTCTCTCACCTTTTCCTGCTCTTGCACCAGGTTTCACCACCATCCCCTCACCCCCACCCCACCTCTTCCAGTCCCTTCCCATAGCACGTCCCATCATCACTCTTCCCTCCCTCCTAACTTCTCCCCCTCAACTCCAGCACCCACTGCATGCTGTGAACTGGCTGATTGGAGCCACTGGGTGCTGGAGTTGAGGGGGAGAAGTTAATGAGCAGGGCCTCAGATGCGCAGGAGGAGAGAGGGGAGTTGGCTGCCAGTGGGTGGCACCTGCTAACCCCCTCTCTCCACCCCATGGGTGCTCCAGACCTGGAGCATCCTACAGCATCAGTGCTTTAAGCCTTGTCCCATCCCTGTAAAAATATACCCAAATTTGACCAAGACAATAAGCCTCTGAAAAATCTCAGTTCACACATGCTCAGTAAACACTTGTCAGAGTTGGCCATCTAAATTCTCTGAAAATTCTCTCTGCACCATGCAGGTGCCATTCTGGGATTGGAGGGCTGAGCAAGATTTTGCCTGCATTTGTCCCTCCCCATTCCCTGCACCAGAAATGAGAAAAGGATACTCCTGTGTGTTCAAAGCTCCCTGTCAGAGGACTCATTTAAGATCATGTTGGGTGGCTAGAGGAGCTCAAAGAATTAATAATTATTTTTCTACTAGAAATACTGTTGCTTCAACACCACCATGACTGGTACATTAGCCTGTTGTGTATACTGCATTTCTAGAGAGCCTCTAGAATGATCAACCTTTCAAATCCAGCCTAGGCTGGTAGGGACCAAGAAAGAATTACCATTTGGTTGATGTTCCATGGCCATGAATTGGTAGTCTTACTTCCTTACATAAGAACATAAGAATGGCCGTACTGGGTCAGACCAAAGGTCCATCTAGCCCAGTATCCTGTCTGCTGACAGTGGCCAGCACCAGGTGCCCCAGAGAGGGTGGACCGAAGACAATGATCAAGCAATGTGTCTCCTGCCATCCCTCTCCAGCCTCTGACAAACAGAGGCCAAGGACACCATTTTATCCCCTGGCTAATAGCCTTTTATGGACCTAACCTCCAGGAAATTATCTAGCTTCTCTTTAAACTCTATTATAGTCCTAGCCTTCACAGCCTCCTCTGGCAAGGAGTTCCACAGGCTGACTACACGCTGTATGAAGAAGAACTTTCTTTTATTAGTTTTAAACCTGCTACCCATTAATTTCATTTGGTGTCCTCTAGTTCTTCTATTTAGGGAACTAATAAATAACTTTTCTTTATCGGCCCTCTCCACACCACTCATGATTTTATATACCTCTATCATATCCCCCCTCAGTCTCCTCTTTTCTAAACTGAAAAGTCCCAGTCGCTTTAACCTCTCCTCATATGGGACCCGTTCCAAACCCCTAATCATTTTAGTTGCCCTTTTCTGAACCCTTTCCAAGGCCAAAATATCTTTTTTGAGGTGAGGAGACCACATCTGTACACAGTATTCAAGATGTGGGCGTACCATAGTTTTATACAGGGGCAGTAAGATATTCTGGGTCTTATTTTCTATCCCTTTCTTAATTCCTAGCATCCTATTTGCCTTTTTGACCGCTGCTGCACACTGCGTGGAAGTTTTCAGAGAACTGTCCACGATAACTCCAAGATCTCTTTCCTGATTTGTCATAGCCAAATTAGCCCCCATCATACTGTACGTATAGTTGGGGTTATTTTTCCCGATGTGCATTACTTTACACTTATCCACATTAAATTTCATTTGCCATTTTGTTGCCCAATCACTCAGTTTGGTGAGATCTTCTTGGAGTCCCTCACAGTCTGCTTCTGTCTTGACTATCCTAAACAGTTTGGTATCATCTGCAAACTTTACCACCTCACTGCTTACCCCTTTCTCCAGATCATTTATGAATAAGTTGAACAGGATTGGTCCTAGGACTGACCCTTGGGGGACACCACTAGTTACCCCTCTCCATTCTGAAAATTTACCATTTATTCCTACCCTTTGTTTCCTGTCTTTTAACCAGTTCTCAATCCAAGAAAGGACCTTCCCTCTTATCCCATGGCCATGTAATTTACACAAGAGCCTTTGGTGAGGGACCTTGTCAAAGGCTTTCTGGAAATCTAAGTATACTATATCTACTGGATCCCCTTGTCCGCATGTTTGTTAACCCCTTCAAAGAACTCTAATAGATTAGTAAAACAGGATTTCCCTTTACAGAAACCATGTTGACTTTTGTCCAACAAAATTATGTTCTTCTACATGCTTCACAATTTTATTCTTTACTATTGTTTCGACTAATTTGCCCGGTACTGAAGTTAGACTTACCAGTCTGTAATTGCCTGGATCGCCTCTAGAGCCCTTTTTAAATATTGGTGTCACGTTGGCTACCTTCCAGTCATTAGGTACGGAAGCCGATTTACGGGATAGGTTACAAACCACAGATAATAATAGTTCAGCAATTTCCCATTTGAGTTCTTTTAGAACCCTTGGATGAATGCCATGCGGTCCCGGAGATTTGTTAACATTAAGTTTTTCTATTTGTTCCAAAACCTCCTCTAACGACACTTCAATCCGGGACAGTTCCTCAGATTCATCACCCAAAGGACGGTGCAGATTTGGGAATCGCCCCAACGTCCTCAGTCATGAAGACTAACTGATTTCTTTGCTTCAGTTTCTCCGCAATCGCTTTATCGTCCTTGATTGCGCCTTTTATAGTTCGATCGTCTAGGGGACCCACAGGTTTTTTAGCAGGCTTCCTGCTTCTAATGTACTTAAACATTTTGTTGTTTCTTTTTGAGTTTTTGGCTAGCTGTTCCTCAAAATCTTTTTTTCCTTTTTTTATTACATTTTTACACTTGATTTGACAGTGTTTATGTTCCTTTCTATTTATCTCACTAGGATTGGACTTCCACTTCTTAAAAGATGCCTTTTTGTCCCTCACTGCTTCTTTTACATGGTGATTAAGCCACGGTGACTCTTTTTTCGGTCTCTTGCTATGTTTTTTAATTTGGGGTATACATTTAAGTTGGGCCTCTATTATGGTGTCTTTAAAAAGTTTCCATGCAGCTTGCAGGGATTTGGCTCTAGTCACTGTGCCTTTTAATTTCTGTTTAACTAGCCTCCTCATTTTTGTGTAATTCCCCTTTTTGAAATTAAATGCCAGGGTGCTGGACTGCTGAGGTATTCTTCCCACCCCAGGAATGTTGAATGTTATTATATTATGGTCACTATTCCCAAGCGGTCGTGTAACAGTTATTTCCTGGACCTGATCCTGCGCCATGAATTGGTAGTCTCACTTCCTTCCCAGTGGACAGGTAGCCACAGTCAAAACAAAACAAAACAAAACAAAAAACCCTACCAACCTTCAATTAAAGGCCAGATTTTCAGTAGATCTCCTTACCTTGATAATAGGACAAGAAGCAATGGGCTTAAATTGCAGCAAAGGAGGTTTAGTGGGACATTAGAAAAAACTTCCTAACTGTCTGGGTGGTTAAACACTGGAATAAGTTGCCTAGGCAGGTTGTAGAATCTCCATCACTGGAGATATTTAGGAGCAGGTTGGGTAGACATTTAACAGTGATGATCTAGATGGTCCTTGGTCCTGCCCTGAGGGCAGGGGACTGGCCTTGATGATCTCTCGAGGTCCCTTCCAGTTGTAGTATTCTATGACTCTATACCTATAAAATTTGCACATCTCAACTATTTGTATGGCTTTCATTACTGTAGTGTGTGAGTGCCTCAAAATCTTTGATGTACTTATCCTCACACTATCCCCACGAGCAAAGAGCATGCTATTATCATCGTTTGACAGATTGAGAACTGAGGCACTTAAAGATTCAGTTACTAGCCCAATATATCTGTAGCAGAGTAGGAATTAATCCCAGGTCGCAGATGGTCCAAGCCAGCATTTCCCAAACTATGGGCTGTGGCCCGCTACCGGGCCGCGGGAAAAAAATGCCGGGCCTCAGCGTAGCTGCCGGGAGGGGAGCAGAGCGGAGCGGGCTGGGAGGAGGTGTGTGTAGGGGAGAAACCAGCCATTGGGAAACAGATTTGGGGGGGGTGGGGGGCAGGCGGCTGGCAGAAACAGGGTTGGGGCAGCAGCAGGACTGTCCCACGGAGATCGGGGAGGGCAGGCAGCGGAATCAGGGCTGGCTGGGGGCGGGGGGCTGGCCGGGGGAGATCAGGAGGAGGAGAAGAAGAACGGGAGAACCAGCTGCTGGCAGCAAGGCTGGACGGGGGCAGCGGGGCTGGGGGGGGGGGGTCGTCGGGGGAGCGGGGCTGACCGGGGGAGATTGGTGAGGGGCGGGGGGAACCAGCCACTGGAAGCAGGGCTGGATGGGGAGAGCAGGAGGAGAAGTGAAGGGGGAGAGCGGGACTGACCCGGGCACCTGCAGACCCTGGCACATGAGTGAGTCCAGCCAGGGATTCCATTTTGGCCCCCCCACCCCCATACCCTTCCTCGAGTAGTTGCGAACGGCCTGGCAGGTAGGCACATCTACCAGCCAGGCAGTTCGCAGCTACGGGCTGATACCTAATTAGAAAATATCAGACATTTTATGTAAGTTTTATTATAATTAGGTGTGTCTGGTAATTTCTCAATTTGTTTCCTGCACAAAACCCTCAAATACCAGACTGTCCCGTACAAAACTGGACACCTGGCAACCCTACCCTTCCTTGCACCCCCCCTCATAGCCAGATACCCTACCCCCAATCTGCTCCTGCCTCCTGGAGTGCCCATGCAGCACCGCATCGTCCAGGCCCTGGTCCAGGGTGAGCGGAGGATGCAGCCCAGTGAAACACTGAAAATTTATTCATATGTGTTTATATTTTTGGACTGCAAAACACAGTCCTGAAAAAACCCTAGTCTAGCCAGCTTTCTATCCATCTTACAGTCTATTTTTCCAATCCATATTCCCTTAACTTGCTGGCAAGAATATTGTGGGTGACTGTATCAAAAGCTTTGCTAACGCTGACACTGGTGGCTTTGGAAGGACCAGAAACAACTCCTTTGAATATTCATCATTTGCTTAATGAATATGCAACTGAATGTTACCAGACCTCCAAAAGCTTGTGAATAGATTTACTGGTCCCCATGTCAAAAAAGTTTGGGAACCCCTGGTCCAAGCTAACACACTAAACACTGGACTAACAGTCCTCTCCTGGGGAATCTGTTTGTCAGCACATAAGCTGCTATCTGCCTACACTTAATAGGTAATTGTGAAAGCATATGTTGCAGATAACACGTGTCAATCAGTATCATGCATGAAGGTGCAGGCATTTGTGGGCGCAGCTTTTCCTATGAAGCTAAATTAAGTTTGGCTCTAATAGGCAGTCAAGTTTGAAATTGCTTGAGAAGTGAATTGTCCTGTCAAAGGTGAAAGTTAGCCAGTTCGCTCTGGTGTACTTTCCTGCAAGAGTGGTTGGTGGGGGGCAGAGCTCTGGCTGTTACTGGCCACCATCCATGGGTAAGATTCCCATGCCAGTGCTGGGCATAGACAAGCCACTCCTCCTGTTCTGGCCCTCATCCTCCACAGCTAGACTCCAAACCTATTCCCCACACCATGACCCTTGGCCCCAGCACCAGACAGCTGAGGGTGGGAAGGCAAGGCCCCAGCCTTGAGCCAGCATCCACAGCCCTTAGGTAGCACAGCTCAGGCTCCAACCCCGAAGCTCAGGCAGCTGCAACGTGGGGTCCTGCTGCCCCAGGAATCTGGTAGCCAAGCAGAGGGGCAGCTATACTCCAGCCCCGATCCACCACACAGCTCTTGCCCTAAGCCCCCCAAATGCCCAAACCCTCCTGATTCTTGCACCCCAACCCATTGCCCTGAGCCCTCCCAGACCCACACCCACTACAATACCCAGCCTTGAGCCCAGCACTACAACCCAAAGTTAGGACAGTACTTGTAAGAAAACTATCACAACCCTCTACACTGAGCACCACCTCCCCTCCTCATCCCCACAGGGGTTGCCATATGACACTACCTATAAGAAATTTTAAGTTACTTTCACCCCAGCAATGCCACACCTAGACTTGGTCGCTGAAGAACTGAACTGAGACATGTTTGTAGCTAATGGCTTGTAGCCTGCACTTGAAACTTTAGGGAGTCTGCAAATTCAGCCTCAGACTTAAAAAACAAAAACAAAACAAAAACAGAAAAGAGAAAAAAAGATTTTTTGTTTATCTTTAAAAAAAAAAAACCCACAACCTCACACCATTAAACAGGCTATTTTGCCATTATGTAAGAGGTCTATATAGTTTTTTTTCTATCCTGCTTTCAGTGGAGGACCAGGACAGACATGATGAATTTTTAACAAGGACATCTTTTCCTCACAGACTGACTAAAATTGCTTTCCCATTCAGTTTCTTTAGTATCACTTCTTTGATACTTACGATGTCATGTCTATCCAAGAAGTCATTGAGGACAAACAGTAGACAACAGCTAAATATCTAATGTAATATAAAGCAGAAATTAAAAACTTTAATGTCTTTATTAATCATAAAGAAGTAAAAGTACATCCCCTCGACCCCCATGAGGAGCAAAGGTCTGACAGAAGCCTACTGTGAATTTTAAGAGTCTGTTCTGATAACATTTAACTATGTAAGTAGAACGGTGTCTGTGTAAGGAATAGCAGAATAATCATATTTGTGAGACCAAGAGAAGATAAAGTAACTTAAAAGCTAGGTAAGACTGGTTTGAACTAACATTAAACCTGTACTGATGGGGGAGGAGAGTTAACATGGTAATAAAAACTAGTACAAATGTAGAAGATCACACAAAAAGTGTCTCAAAGGGAGGTTGAAGCTGTATTGTTCAATGCTGGAGAAAACTATGATGAAATTGTCCTGCTATGCTTCCCACTTGTGAGAAATGGATCACTTTGCCTTTAATAAATGTTAGACACCTCTGCTGAGTAAGTGAATCTCAATCCAATGTCCCTCCCCCATTGCAAGCATTTTTAAATTTGCTGATGCAGTTCCATGCTCACCTATAGCACAATATAAAAATGCTGCCAATTCAGCTACTTTCACAAGTACTAAATTTCCTAGTTACAGATATATTTAAAAATAAGAAAAATTTGAGACACTGTATATCTGGCATCAAGGCTGCTTCAGAGAACACAACCAGAGCTCAAGGACTACAATATCTCCACAATATGTCTCTGCCACCTGGCTTGGACACATAGCAGTTCTCTCTTTGCCTACTGAACAGAAACCTTCTCCCACTCTGATGAGTTTCAAACACATCCACAGCCCTCACTGCACTTTGGGAAGAATTAACCTCTCCAGTTAGCATGGCAAAGGAGTTTGGGCTAGTTAAGTAGTAGTATGGAAGACTGCTCATGACTGGACCTTTTAATTGCATGGGCAATTACATGACATTACAGGAAGCCCCATATATGGCCTGTCTGGAACACTTTTTGGTTCTATGAATTATTCTCCTTTTTCCTAAAGCAGTATATCTTAGCGGACATCAACTTTTGCCCAATAATCAAAGTCTGTTAATGGAAGAGAAATTTGGCCAAGAAAAGGCCATCTGACCATTCTAAAATAAACTTAGATTTGGGGAAAAGCTAACCTAGTTTTAAAAATACTGAAGTTAGTTGTTCACTCCAATTTTCAGGTTAAAAAGGCTTTATGTATCTTCTCTCCTCCCCATTGGCACTTCTAAGTGTTTGTGTGCACAGAAATACAGTTCTGATGGACTTTGTATACATACATGATTTCATTGTAGCCTGAGTAATACAATCCAATAATGCTCTTCTTGGGCTGGTTTAACCATATACAACAATGAAGGGAGTTCAAAGAATTCTAGGAACTAGAGCTCCTATTCAGTCACTAGTGAGGCCAGATGCCTAAAGGTATGTCTACTCAGCCATTAAAAATATGCAACGACCTTGTGCTAGCTGACTTGTGGGGGTTGGACTAAAGAGCTGTTTAACTGATATTCAGGTTCAGGGATCTTGCAATGTGGGAGGGCCCCAGACCTTGGGCAGTGGCCCAAGCACAAATATATACTACAATTACACCCTCATCTCAAGCCCCTTAAGCCTGAATCCACTAGCATGGACCAGCTGATGTTTTTTAAAATCATAGTGTAGATATAGCTTTAGCATATCTGACACCTTAAAAAGGGCCTGTCTTAGGAAGAGTGAGTGCTCACCATTTCATTTAAAAAAAAAAACCACAAACCAGGGACCCTTTAATTTGTACCTAAAAATCAAGCTACCCAACATCACTCATGTTTTGTTTAGTTTTTTCAAATTCTTGGTCCGAGTATGTGTATGTATATAAAAAAAAAAAATCTGAGGGCAAAGATTAGCCAGGAGACCTGCTGGTATACAAATGTATTAAAGGGGAGTGGTAAAAGGTAAAATATATTGTCAAGTCTAAAGTTAAATAAATGTTCAATATTTTATTATCCACATTTAATAAAAATAAAAACAAATACAATCTGAGTTAACAGAACATCAGTGATAGAAGACTGTGTACAAACAGCAGAAAATTACAAATTCTTAGAACTTCAAAAGTTTGTTGAAACACACTCAAGAGATTTTAAGATTCCCAATATATCAGAGCTGAGGTTGTATGGTTAAAATTATGTGAAGTTTAAATGATTTATCTTCTCCTGCATTCAAGAAAGCATTGGTCTACAAAATGCACTGAGATATTGTGCTTCAGTTTGCCCCGTGAGCATTACAAAAAGAACTTGCTGGCTTCCTATTGTAGGTAATCATTTGGAGATTTAAATTCACATACATTAAAAGATGTTCTCATGTATTATTTCACAATCTTAAAACCTAGACTCTTAGATATATCAGTTTAGACAAAATTCAATTATTTCATCTGAGATGCCTGCTTAAGAACTACTAGCATATTCTGTTTGCTTGTATGCTTGTTTTTTGCATGATCAGAACCTTTATGAATTACTTTGTTGACATAAAAAAAATAAGTAACAACTGTCAATACTATACCCAGAGTGTGCTCTTTCCTCTATCTCCAAAGCAATAATACTCAATTCACACTGTACTCAGAAATAGATTCATTTTACCAAAACAGAGAAGGGTACTAAATTGTTAATAAAAGAAACGGACAGGCAACTCATCCCAGGCAGGTCAATAAGAACTTTTAAAACATTAACACGGGCACTTTCATATAACATTTCAAGTTTAGAAACATAACAATGTGGTCATAGGAAAAAATGAAGAAATTTCCCTTTCATGAGAATGGTGGCTGCTTATGGAAATACAATGGTTTTTAATTCATGGACCTGATTCACAGCTTCGTTACCCCAGTTTTACATCAGTGTAACTCCAGGAAAAAAAATCAATAGATTTTCACTGGTATAAAACCAGAATGTAACAGCAATCAATCTGAGTAGTTTCATTAAATGTTTGCAGTCTTGCAGTAGCCTTGTCAGTCTCTAATATTCTGAGACTAAGTGGGTGCAGTAATAATTTTCATTGGCCCAACTTCTCTTGGTAAGACAAGCTTTCAAGCCACACAGAGCTTAAAGTACTTTTCCCAGACCAGAAGAAGAGCTCTACCAGGCTCCAAAGCTTATCTTTCTCACCAACAGAAGTTGGTCCAATAAAAGATATCACCTCACACACCTTATCTCACTAGTCCAATTAAAGTCAATTAAGTGTTTGCAGGATCAGGGCCTTCCAGGACAAAATGAAACAGGCTAATCTTAAGGCATTTGCCTTTACGGTAAGAAATAGAGATACAGAAACGTCTACTGAAGTATTTTTTTAAAAAAAGAAAAAATTGTCAAGGACATAAATTCAAAGCATAATCACCTTACTCTGGCAATAATCTCTCACAACAGGAAAGATAGATAACATATTAAAGCAATGTAAAGCAAGGAATAATATTAACCATATTCAGGGAAAGTTTGTAACATATCATTAAAAATAAAGCCTTTTTAAAAGACAAGTGATTCTTTTCATACAACAGGTAATCATTAAAAACAGAAGCTGGTACATGCCAAAAGAGCAATTCAATGAATTCACAACTTGTCCCCCACTCACTAATATTATTGCAGAAGAAATTCATACTCTTCAAACATTAAGGATCAAACCCAAATCCCAGTGCTTGGCATGAGAAGCTGACCAAGCTGACAGGTGAGGTGTGTGTGTGTGGGGTCCTCATGTACAGAAAGCAGAGCTACTCCACGACCTGTCGATGAGAGCCCATCCCCCTTCCACTGCTTCCTGGAGTGTGCACCAGCTGTACTATCCCCTGCTTTTCCATTTTCCACATCAGAACTACATCAGTTTCATTGCTTAGAAGACCTCTGTGGCTACAGAAGAGGAAGAGTGCTGGATTTGCCCCCACACACACAATTTTGAAGCAGCAGCAGCAGATTTCTTCCTTGCACTGAATATAAAAGAATTTAGGGAATTAAAGTCCCCAAGCAGCCTCATGATGTTGTCATTAATTTATGCATTTTCACAAATGGGCCTACTCTACTGTATCCGTGTTTCGCTATTATGATACATTCTACTCATTTAAAACTCAGCAAGTCTGTGTTTTAATGCAGATCTTGTCCTGGCTTTATATGCTGAAATGCAAAACATATGCCCTGATCCTACAAACACTTTGGCATAAGCTTACCCTTACTCGCAGATGTTGAGGACATGTCTACGCTAGGAAGTTATTTCAAAATAACTCCTTTCGAAATAACTCCCAAGATAACTATTTTGAAATAGCGTGTCCACATTACAGGGAAGCCTAGAAATTAATCCAAGGCAGGCTCCCTTAATCTGGATGCACTACCTCGACTTAAAGTTCCAGGAAGCACTGTGCAGTGATTAGTTTGAATGACTCTGGGGAGTAGTTATTTTGAAATAGTAGCCGTGGAGTGTCCACACTACCGCTATTTCAAAATAACTATTTTGAAATAAGTGTTAACCCCTGGTTTCCACAAGGAATATTTTGAAATAACTCCCTAGTGTAGACCAGGGCTAAGGGTGAAATCCTTGCTCTGTGGAATCCAAGGGAAGTTTTACCATTGCAGCATGAGTGGCAGAAAGGGACAGCTACTCAAGTACATACTTACGGTCTTGGAAGGCATCAGAGGACTAGCCCATCAAACTGCTCACAGCTATTCTATTTTTAGTGTACTGCCTTGATCAGTTTAGTGCAAGCATGTCTACTCAGGCTGGAAATTATACCTTCCAACTTCCAGTGTAGACATACCTGTAGGCTACATCTAGACTGCCCTCTCTTGTGCAAGAGAATATGCAAATGAGGCTAAGTAGTGAATATTGCCATACCTCATTTGCATACTTAATGAGCTGCCATTTTTGCACAAGAGGCTTTTGTGCAAAAAGGAGCAGTCTACATGGCTCCTTTTTGCACAAAGCTCTGCTCTTGCACAAGAGCCATTCTGCCACTTTTTTTAGGAAGAATGGCTCTTGCACAAGAGGGGGGTTTTGCACAAAATGGTGGCTCATTAAGTATGCAAATTACTTACTCATTAAGTAAGCATTCACTGCTTTGCCTAATTTGCATATTCTCTTGCACAAGAGGGGGCAGTCTAGATGTAGCTGTAGTGCCTGCAAGATCAGGGCCTTAATATCTGCAGCCCGATCATGCAACTCATACTTATATAATGAAGGATCAGGCCTACTATTTGGTTTCAGCTTCCTAAAGGAGTTGGAAAGCTAATACTGCTTAATATTTAAATACAACAGTCTGCCTTTCCTAAAGCTATACAATGCCCAATGCTGCAAAGACTTCTTCTCATGAACCGTCCTTCCTCAGACTGTTGGGCCCATTAGGCTTAATGGCATTGCTTACATGAGGAATTAGTATTTCAGTAAGGGTTTGTATGATTGCACCATATACCAATCACAAAATTGCAGAGTCAAAGACAATCAACCCAACCAAATACTTCAGTGTGGATGTGGAAATGTAAATTAGTTCAATGCTACATTTTTCTTAAGATCTGTTCAAACAAAAGGATTTCTTTAAAATTCTTAAATCAGGATGACATCCCTGTTGTGCTAAATGCTGTACAAATTTAGCAGTGGATGTGCTGCCTGCCCAAAAGAATTTACAGTCTAATCTAGAGATCATTCCCCATTACATTACTGTCAGAATGTATCTTAGATATAACAAAATTGCTTTGTATTTCATGTTAGTAAACACAACAGCAGTATGAGCAGTAAACCAAATATCACACTGTTATAGGTTATTGATTAAAGGAGTGATGCTTACATGGGAAAATCTGAATACACTAATGTAATTTAGTAAATAACTCCCTTTCTGTTTTCTATTAATTACTTTGTAGTCAACATCTTTGGATTTCTTCTAAAAACAAATAAATTGTTTCCCTTCTTCCTATCCCCAGTCTGTATTTTTCCACACAGCTGAACACACACACACACACACACACACACACAGACAGAACAATTGATTTGAGGACAGTCCAGATGAAAAACATTAACCTTGACGATAAAGGACAAACAACATATTAAATCAGCAACATTCAAAAACCAGCTTATTTACATATTAAGTCAAAGGAAATGACCTTCAAGTTTTGTGAAAACAATTACAAATATAAATAAGATTTGTTTAAGAGGGCACATTAAAGAAAAAAGTTAGTTTAAAAAAAAAAAAATCTAAGATCTGTTTCAGTGATTCAATTAAACATCCCTCACCATGCACACAATAGAAACACCATCTTTCTGCTTCCCCTAAACATGTCACTGACCTTAATGTTTTCACCTGATATGAAAAGAAGCCACATTTCTGCATACTCCTTTTCCTTTATAAAGAGTTTAGAACAAACTTAGTGTAGTCTTTCCTTAGGCAAGATTTCTAGTGCAGTTAGTCAACAGAAGTTTTGCTTGAATCAGGACTGCAGCATTGGTAGCCCTGCTAAATCTTAAGGAAGCTTGAATCAATTTGGAAATAAAAACCAGTAAGAAACCTGCATTGCTATTAAGTACAATTAGTAACGTTATATCCAGTAGAAAACAAGAAAATGGGTCAAATTTAAATGAGTACAACTACACTAAATTTGAAGTTTCTTTGACTTTTTAAAAACAATCCCTTTTATTTTGCACCTCTCCAAGCTTCAGACAGACAAAAATTGTTTTGCCAACAATCTTAAAGCTGATAAATTAACAGACAACAGGAGGAAACCCAGACACAACATCCAGAGCGACAACAAAACAGAATATGAATGTGACAGGAGATTTTTTTCCAAAACTCACTATTTGCTTTGTTTTCTCTTTAACTGGTGCTGCTCCCCTTCAGCCAGTGGTTTTCGTTCCTAGATAGACAGACAGACATTGGAATCCTGCCCTGACAGAAAAGGATGAGAAAACGGTAAGTACTCGAGTCACTAACCAGCAAGGAGCATGTTCAATAAGCCCCCTCATTAACAAAGATCAATATTAAACAGCAGTAAAGATTATTCAGAAATCATGAATCAGTACAAGAAAAATCTAGTAACTAGCACACCAGTAATAAATCGCGATCATAAACAGCAATAGCAAACAGAACAGTGACATGCATAAATCGTTAGGAATACTGTAACACACCAGCTGATACATAACTGTAGATAATAATGAAGGCAGTAAAACAACGATACCAGCTATAATAATCACATCAATAATTACTCATCACTAATAAAGCTAACCCAGCAACTGCGATAAGGATTATCCACCACCACTGAACTATTCAGCAACACCAGTGACTCTGGAACAGCTGGCTAGCAAAAGACAACTGGAACCCGCATTAACAAATGAAACGAGAGGAGCCCATGCGCATTACTAACGTGCCATACTTATAATAAACTCTAATTATCTTAATGATCTTCACCGTTGCTGCTGCTGCTGCTGCTGCTGCACGTGAGCCCAGCGCCGCCTCCAGTCTCCTTCCCTTCCCTCTTTGGCCACTAGCGCCTCCCTACTGAGCCGCACCACGCCCCAGCCAAGCCAAGCCCAAGCCCAAGCCCAAGGAGATCTCGAGCGCGCGCGCGCTGAGCCCCTGGCGGAACCACGCCAGCCTCCCCCGCCGCCCTGAAGGAAGGGGAGGCGGGAACGCGCCTTCGCGCTCCCGTTCCCTCTGGCCGCACGAACAGACGGCGGAGCGACTCGCCAGAACGAGGCTCCCCTGCGGTTGTCAGGGCCCGTCTCCAGGGACGCCCGGGAGTCACGCGAGGGCCTGTGGCAGCGGCTGCTGAGCGCAGAGGAGGCGCCCCCCTTGCCCATCCCGCCCAGGCCCAGGGGCTAAGGGGATGGGGCAGAGGCTGGGAGGCCCGAATCCACCTGGGAGAGGCTGAGGCGCCCAGCCCATGCCACTGCAGGAGGCAGTGCCACGAGATGATGTGCCCCTGGGCTGTAAGGTGCGGCTGCGGGGTGGCGGCGGGGACAAGAGGGGCAGGGCAGGGTAGGGTGACAAAGGGGGCCTGGGTCCCCTGCGTACTCCACTTACTTCCCGTGGGGGCTGTAATGCTGCCAGCGCTTATCTCATCCCGTCTCTGACACCTGACTTGCTCTTGGCCCAAGCTAGCTGGTGTTATAGGTGAGACTTTCAGCCGCCTTGGCTAAATGCTCCTTTCTGCCCCATTGAGAACCCAGGAGGACGTAAAACAGCAGCTACTGTGGTCAGACCTTTTAAAATCAGCATGGCCAGGTAGCTGAATGTGGAGAAATTGGAGAAGGTCCAGGAAAGAGCAACAGGAACGATTAAAGGTCTAGAGAATATGACCTATGAAGGAAGACTGAAAGAATTGGGCTTGTTTAGTTTGGAAAGGAGAAGACTGAGAAGGGGACGTGATTGCGGTTTTCAAGTATCTAAAAGGGTGTCACAAGGAGGAGGGAGACAAATTGTTCTCCTTGGCCTCTGAGGATAGGACAAGAAGCAATGGGCTTAAACTTTAGCAAGGGAGGTTTAGGTTGCACATTAGGAAAAACTTCCTGTCAGGGAAGTTAAACATTGGAATAAGTTGCCTAGGGAGGTTGTAAAATCTCCATCTCTGCAGATATTTAAGATCAGGTTAGATAGACATCTGTCAGGGATGGTCTAGATGGTACTGGGTCCTGCCATGAGATCAGGGGACTGGATTCAATGACCTCTCAAGGTCCCTTCCAGTTCTGGTGTTCTATGATTCTATGAACTTCCAAGAGTTTGAAAAGAGCTGCCCAAAGAACTTGCTGGCCCTTTCGTTCTGATTTTTCAGTTTCTCTTGGAATATTGGGGAAGTTCTAGAAGACTGGAAGAAAGCTCACAGCCTGCCAGTTTTTGAAAGGGTAAATGGGACAATCTGGGTAATTACATGCCCATCAGCTTGCCCTCAATCCTGAGCAAAATAACAGAACAGCTGGTATGGAACTTGAATAATAATGAATTAAAGGAAGATAATATAATTAACGCCAATCAATATGGGTTTATAAAAAATAGATCCTGTCAAATTAACTTGATGCTTTTTTGGTGAAATTTCAAGTCTGGTTGATAAAGATAGTAGATGTGATATAATACTTACATTCTGAAAGACATTTTACTCAGTACCATGCATCATTTTGATTACAAATGTGAATGCAAAATTAATATGGTGCCTGTTAAATGGATTAAAAGCTGGTTAACTAATAAGTCTCAATATAACTTTAAATGGAGACTTTTAATCAAGCAATTATTTCTAATTAGGTCCTACAGGGATTCATTGTTGGCCATACTGAATTTAACATTTTCATTAATGGTCTGGAAGACAAATAAAATAATCATTTGTAAAATTTGCAGATGATATAAAGATTGTGGGAGTAGTAAATAATTAAAAAGACAGGTCAGGGATTTGGTATGATGTGGATTTTCTGGTAAAGTGGGCAGAAGAACACAATATGGGTTTAAATAGGGGCCATTGTAAAGTTATTCATCAGAAATGTAGCCCATATGTATAGGATGGGAACTGTATCCTTGAAAGCAGTGACACAGAGAGATTTGGGAATAGTGGTGGATAATCAGCTTTTCATTAACTCCTAGTATGATCTTTTGGCCAAAAAGGCTAATTCAGTTTTGGATGTAGAAATGGTACTTAAAGGAGAATTCTGTACCACTGCTTGTGCACAGGATTCATGTCCCCACAGGTTTCTTTCCTTCCATACAGAAGAATGACAACAGCATGGGTCTGTTATTTTGGGCACCTAGAGACATAGGTGGAGAAGCAAATCATGGGGGGAGGATGGGAGTGGGCCTGGGGAGATTAGTGTCAGATGAGACCCACTCCCTGTCTGCCCAACCTCTGTGCATTCTGACCCCCCCCCCAAAAAAAAACTTCTGCTAAGCCTCAGCCCCCTTCATAATCATAGCCCCTGCACCCAAAATTCCTCCCACCAATCCTTACTCCCTGCATACAGCCCTTCCCATCCCCATCCAGGCTCCTATCCTGGACGTGGCTCAGCTGCTCAGGGTGGAGGAGAAGTATGCTTCCCCTGCATAGAGTGGTGGGGTTTGGGACAGACACCCCAAGAAACCTCCCTCGGCTCTGTGCCCCCTCCAACTTTCTTCCTGGCCCAGAAAGTGAGAGCTCACTGTATGGGAGCTTCTTCACTGTCCACCCCAACTCCCATGCATCTGATTCCCCTATTCCTAGATTCACCTGCTGAATCTCACTGCCCCTATAACCAGAACCTGCCCCATCAATCCTCACCCCCCACACCCATAATCTCCTGTCAAGCGCCATTCCTATGCATCCCTGCCCCCATTTCTGAACGCAGTCTACTTCCTGCTGAGCCCCATGCACTTGAACCTACATCTTAACAAGTCCAATCTCCTATGCACCTGGACCACCCCAGTGAGTTCCCCACAACTATATTCCCACCCACCAAGCTCCATTCCTCTATGCATCCAAACCTCCCTTTGAATACCCGAACAAAGATTATCCCACACAGAATCCATTCACCCCACAGCTGGAACCCCTCCCCCCCCATACACTAAGCCCCTCTTCACTTGGATCCTGCTGGACTGAACCTGCTTTTCTGCACCTGGTGTGCAGAGGCAGGGGCCCAGGGTGTTTCTGGGCAAAGTCTGGCCTTGTGCTGTGTCAGGGTCAGGTGCAGCCATATGGCTGAATCCATGTCCCACGCTTGGGATGGGTGAGGGTGCAGCTGCAGGGTGATGTCCCATCTCCGTGCAGTCAGTAGCTTGGGCATCCCATTGCCATGCCGGAGCCTCCAGATATATTGACAAATAAAATTTGCAGACTTTTAAACATTGTGTATATAATTTGTGTGTGTGTGTATGTGTATGTGTGTGCAGAATTCGCTCAGGAATAAAATGGGAATCTTAAATTGGAGTAAGGAGACTATACCACTTCTGTATTTGGTACTGGCATGTCTTCTACTAGAATACTGTGTCTAGTTCTGGTGCCAACAATTCAAGAAGGATAGTGATAAATTGGAGATGATTCGGAGAAGGACCAAAAGAATATTAAAATATGGAAAACCTGCCATATTGTGATAGACTCAAAGAGCTCAATCTATTTATCTTAACAAAGAGAAGGTTAAGTGGGTGACTTAGTCATGGGGACCAAAAAATTGATAATATGCTCTTTGGTCTAGCATAAAAAGGTATAAAGAGATCCAGTAGCTGGAAGTTGAAGTGAAACAATCTAGATTAGAATTAAAGCACAATTTCTGAACAGTAACTGTAATCAATCACTAGAAGAATTTAACAATGGTTGTTGTAGATTACCCATCACTGACAATTTTTAAATAAAAATTGGCTGTTTCTAAAAGATGTTCAAGCAGGAATTAATTCAGTGAAGTCCAATGTCTTCTGGCCTTATAATCTGTGTATGATGCTAGTCTCAGTTACTTGTTTTTCTTCCACTCCCATCTGTGTTGCATTTTCCATGAATACCACTACATATGGAATGCTATGCCAGGCCAGTGTATCAAGCTGCTACTTTGTCTGCATTAAAGTTGCTTTTATAATCCCCTTTTGTCCGTAGAGTGATCTTAAAGAGCGAGTTTATAGAGTACAATAAAAAAAAATCATCCTCACCAATGTGTTGCATCTCCATACTATCTACAAGGTAGCATCTGTCTTAAGAATTGTACCTCTGTTTTCATGTACTGTACACCATCCCCCACACACTTTATAATAGTAATTTATGGTGTACTTAAAGCAGAGATTCAAGTTAAACTTTTATAAATCAAAACCCATGGTCTTGAAAACATGCTGAAGCAGATGAGAAGACAATTTAAAGCATGCAACACAAATATGCTTATGTCAGCTGCTTCACTAAATCAGAAGAATTAAGTACTGCTTGAATCTCTCTAGTCCAGCACTCTCTGGTCTGGCAACAATTGGGAGCCGCCATGGCTTTAATTAGTTGGATGTCCACTTTTCATGGGTTTGGCCAAGTTCCTGTGGTCCCATAAAGTTTGTTTACAGCCACCAGTCTTGACTCTCAGTGTTCTGTGCTGTTATTTAACTCTAATATACCCCTAAATGTCTTCTAAGAGCTCAGTAAGCAGTGGAAATGTTGGTAATGCTGCTACACAATATTGACCACCCATGGTCTGGCAAATTCTTTGGTTTGGCACTGGTATATCTAGAGTGTGCTGAACTAAAGAGGTTCAACCTGTACTACCCAAGGCATTAAGAAATACCAATTTAAATTTGATGTTTTATTATTAACTATAAATCTGTTTATCCATGACAAGAAATGCTGCTTTTTGTGAAAGTTCAAAAAGTTTAATGCAGGGAAAAAAGAGGTTTTCTTTTTTTTTTTAACCTTTTGCTTCATAGAGGAAGCACCAACCATTGACTCACTTTTATGACAGTGATGCCAAACTGTCATCATATATATAGTAGCCCAATGTCTGTGACTCTGTAACGCTGAAACGCTGGCTGTTCCCTCTGGGTGGCGCTGTTGCCTCCCGCTGTGGCACTCGGCCGACTTCTGCGCCGCTCAGCCGGGCCGCCGCACAGGAGCAAGCAGCCCAAACGGCCACTTACGCTGCTTGCTCCCATGCGGCGGCCCGGCTGAGCGGCGCAGAAGTCAGCCGAATGCCACGGCGGGAGGAGAAGGGGGGCACGGCAGTGACGTACACGCCCATAGGGTGGGGCCTGGATGAGCGTGCATCCCCAAGGGAGACAGAGGAAAGCAGAGAGAGAGGGAGAGGCAGGAGGGGTAGAAGAGAAAGAGACAGAGAGAGAGGCAGAAGGCGGAGGAGAGCTGAGAGAGAGAGGGGGAGGCAGTAGGAGGAGGAGGAGGAGAGAGAGAAAGAGACACGGAGCAAGAGACCAGAGGCTCAGGGGAGAAGACCGACATGGAGGAGAGACCTGAAAATCCTGTCTTATGATGGGCTAATTGGCTAGTTCTTTCATATTTGTGTTCCAAACCTAAATTAACAGAACAGCTAGATTATTTTAATATCATGTTTTAGCTTACAAAAGAAACATTACTCATAATTAGCAAAATGTCAGATTAGTTGCTAAGTAAATGGAGGACCATTTTCATACATTTACACTGATGTTTTCTAACAGGCAATACATAAATCCAGAGATAATTTTCTTTTGTTTGCCTTATATCTAGAATTTTCAAACTTTTGAATTCTCCTCACTTGTCCAGCAAGAATAATAATTAGGCAGAAAATGTATGAGCAACCAAAACTGCTTCGTAGGCCTCTGCCTCCAAAGCTGCTACCTGAACTATCCATGCCCAAAGAGAGAACCAATGAAGGTAAACAGTACTAATACAGATAATCTTAACAATGCAGAAAATATTGAAAGAATGTGTATTTATCAATGTAAGCATTCAAACACCATATGGCTGCTGTCATTTTCAGCAAATTAAAATAGTTCCCCAGTGAGATTGCATTGTGACAACAAGGACAGGAGTTGGAGATGTAATGCAATGTGAATATGACTGAAAGAAGATCATTGTGTAACCCACACAACTACTGAGTGTGGTTCACTGTCCCATGTAGTGGCACATAGACCATTTACAGAGAAAAAGAATGAGTGTGCTCTACAGCCTTAGCAGAGAGCCAGCTGGCTTTATAGCTCAACCTAGAGGTTCATACATTAAGCTCCAGATGTCCTAGTTTTGGTTCCACATATCGGGGTTACTATTACACATGTCCACACCCTGCAGGAAAACAAGTGCTTGATGAAACTTGAAAATTAGGGGTTTGTCTGAGTGTGGAATTGTATGAAGAAGACCCATGCGATTTCTTGTCCCCCCTGAACTGACTTCAGGTGCAGCTGTACAAAAAGTTTACTAAGTACTCAACTTGTATATGCTGAGCTCCTGGCCCCACCGGGCAGCCCTGCTGTGGCACGCTGGGCTCCTGGCCTTGCCAGTCAGCCTTGCTGAGTTGTTCTTGGCTGTCCAGATGCAGCGTCCCTCCACTGGTCCTGGGACATCCGTGGTGCTGCTGGACAACAGATGTTGCCGAACCAGGGAATCCCAGATTACAGATGTTCAACCTGTATAAAACTTACCCAGGACTTTCTTAGCTCCTTCAGGGCAGGGGGCTGGCAGTGGGGGGAAGGGAGCAAGAATAAGGGCAGGGACTTGGGAATGTGGGGGGCTCAGGGCACAAGGATGGAAATGTGGGAGGTCCAGGAGCCCAGCCATGAGGTGAGGGGATCATGCAGGCTGCTGGTCAGCACTCTCTGTGACTGCCCCAAGGGTAGTGGGGCCTGTGCAGCCGCCAGCAGCTGCTCCCCATTGCGGATGCTGCAAACCAGTGGTTGCTTGCTGGAGCACTTGCTGCTACCCTGTGGTCATGGATGAGCATAACTGTCTCTGCTGTCACACCCCTCCCTTTTTGTTTGATATGAAACAATCGCATTCCACTCACATCCCATTATCCTGACACAACCAAATCCTACCTTGCTTTAAATTATGATAAAAGGAAGCTGCATACCAAGTTTGGTGATCCTAGCAGTTACTGTTTAGGAGAAGTTCTTGAACAAATGGACTCACAGAGAGACAGATGCACATTTCTAAAATCTATAGATAGACGATGAGAGTTTACAGGGAAGAAAAAAAAATAAAGTTGATGAAAGCAAGTTCCTATTTCCCAGGAAGTGGGACATAAAGTGCGGGATGTAACTTATCTAGATGATACACTGGCAGTCCTATGTGGTCTGAATAAAAACTACAGCTCCTCTGCAGCCCTTTTGCGGAGATTTTTGGGCATTGGACCCACATAGTCACCATTTAAATGCCCTCTCACATGCTTATCATGTTAGTGTCATCATCATCCTAGTTAAAGCCTGCACAGAGCCCATATCGTGAAGTTTAGGATATGTGGAAGCCCTTGAATGGTTGCTTCTGCCCGAGCCTCTCTATTTCCCATAAGCACAGCTATCTTGGGGCCTAGATAGTATAGTCATATGTGGGTCCTGCATAATAATATGTATGCTAGTCCAACTGACCATTATTAGAAACTAAACTATGTTAGTTTATGACATATTTCTTTATTTTATGAGGTTACAACGTAGTTTAAAATTATTTATGGTAACTTAACATATTAGCCATTTGGCAGTTTAAACAGTGGAAGTTAATTTAATTTGCTTCTTGTTATTATATATATTGTTCTTTGGGGTAACACAGTTCACAACAGATTAAATTATGGCTCTCAGTCACAGCCCTACTGTTGGGGTCTGTGTAGGAACAGTGCCCCAAAGAGAGCCTATGCAAGCTTCTTGAAGCAAGGATTGCATATTTGTTCTGTCTGTATAGTGCTTCATACAGTGAAACCCTGATCCCTTACTCAGACTTCTAAGCATTATCACAATAATCAAGTTTTATGTGCAAAAGATCCTGTAATTAGTTTTTCACTAATCTGTGTGGCTCATCATAAGCATTCTAAGTGTAGGTGTCTAACACTAACATGTTTACAAAATATACTACAGATCATTCAGTGTTGTTTACTTTGTTTAAAATTAAATTATGCTTGTCAAATGTACAGAACAAAACATGCTGTGGTGCAGTAGGATTGATATTTTTTAATTATTATTTTTGTGTGTTTACTCAGTATAGAGGAAATTCAGCAGCATCCAGCCTAAGTCAATAACATTATTTTTTAATAAAGGTGTGAAATTTATGCCTAGTTATAAATGTATCCTCAATGTTTTTTCTTTTGTCTTCTCCAGACAGGATTCCTGGAAAACATCAAGTTGGAATGATAAGAAACACAAATGATGAAGACAGTCATATTTTTTCCAGTAGTTATTTCAGTGGTCAAACACAAGTCCAGCCCAAAGATAGAGACTTTCTTCTTCATCAAAATCTAAAAGAAGAGCTGGCTCTTACTGCTCCTTATTCTTGTGCACCTGCTAGCTGCCCATTGCAAAAAGATGGTAGCCCCACTGACATGGAGGTTCTTGCCCCCCTCAAGAAGAGTGACTCTGTTTATTGGCCTTTATCAGGCATTGCTACTGCTGCAAGCACAACGGACAAGGATAGAATTACTTTTTCTGGCTGTTATTCAAGCGGTCGAACATCAGTCCAACTTAAAGTCCAAAATCTTCTTCCTGATTCAATTCTTAAAAAAAATATTATTATAACTCCAACTCCTAGTGGTCCCGCCAGCTTTCCATTACACAAATGTCGTAAATCATTTCACATGCAGGTTCTTGGCTTACCAAAGGATGAGCCTGTTTATTTTACTTTACCAAAGTTTACCTTTGGGAGTTTAGCTGTGTCCTCTTCTCATCCATTACCTTTGATCGCAACTTTTAGAAAACCAGTTGTTTCTCTGTATAACTGTCAAAAACTCACTACCCAGTTCACCAACAGTGCGAGAAAGAGCATACAGAGTGCAGTTAACACAGTGGTATTGTCTGATAATGATGAGTTGCCAGTAATTTCACAAAGAAAGCCTGAAAGACAGACTATCATAGGTAATGAATTTATGTCAAGAATTATAATTCACTTTTGTCTGTGAATGATTTTTACTAAAAGCATTCTTCTTTACAGAAAAAAAAAACGTTGCAATTTGTCTGTGAGAACTTTACATCCTTGTTTAAGAACTAGAAAGTGTAAAGTTGTAGCTAGTAATAACAAAACTAACTTCATTTTTTAAAATGTTAACAGCAGGTAACAATTTACATTAAGGATATGTTAAAATACTTAATAGTATAAAGAAAGTGTTTAAAGCCCCATTACTTGAGACTTTGAAAAAAACTTACCCTTAATCGTGTAGTGGGATCCATGGAAGATAGTCCCAGCACCTGTAGGGTATGTCTAGACTACGTGTCTCTGCCAGCAGAGGCGTGTAAACTAGGCTACCCAACAAAGTCAAAGAAGCCGGGATTTAAATATCCCCGGCTTCATTAAAATAAACATGGCCGCCACGCTGTGCCAGTTCAGCTGATCGTCGGCACAGCGCGCGAGTCAAGACGCAGATCGGTCGACAGGGGAAGCCTTTGTTGACTGCTCTCTTATGCCTCGTGAAACAAGGTTTACAGGAGCGGTCGACAAAGGCTTCCCCTGTCGACCGATCCGCATCTTGACTTGCGTGCTATGCTGACGATCAGCTGAGCCGGCACAGCACAGTGGCCATGTTTATTTTAATGAAGCCGGGGATATTTAAATCCCGGCTTCTTTGACTATGTCGGGTAGCCTAGTTTACATGCCTCTATTGGCAGAGGCATGTAGTCTAGACATACCCGTAGAGTCCTTCTAGGTCTAGTTCATTGTAGCCCTGCATCTTGTGTAGTCATTTAAATGAGTGTAAAATGCTAACATTCTGGTGTACTATCACTTTACAACCAGTTTGCACTAGAGTAAGGCATGATTTTAAAGGTATTGCTAAGCTCGGTGATGCTGACTGTCAAGATTGAGACTGATTTTTAGGTGTCTAAATCACCTCTGAAAATAAGATTTTGGCTCCTGAGCCCAGCAACACCTAAATAAATACCTTTAATAATGTAGGTCTAAATGACTACACAAGGTGCAGAACAATAATTAATTGGGTCCACTGGCTTCAGTAGAACTCTGATGGTATTTCTAAATTAAAAGTGGGCTTTTTAACCCTAATGGTTTTTGCTTATGTGCACAGGGGTGAACAGGTTGCTAAATTAAGGCACAGTAAGGGGTCATTCCTGCAAAGGTGTGTTGCCATGTAAGTAATCTTTATTCACATAGATGGATCCATTGATTACATGGGTGAGAGTAAAGATACATTGACACTGGATACTTACTTTGGAATAAGCCATTTCAGAAGAAATATTCTGAAATATCTTATTTCGAAATAGCATGTCTATACTACAAATGCCCATCAAATTAGCGCTTAGCTATTTTGAAATAGAGCGTCCATATTGATTGGATGCTGAATCGCATTTAAGGCCATCTGGAAGAACATCAGGCAGGGCATCAAGACAGCAGTTACTTCCTGGAGCTGCTGCCTAAGGCTACCTGAGGCTCATGCTTAAAGGGACCCCCCCTTTATAGCTGTGTCTCAGGCTCCTCTCTTTTGCATACCTCCTAGAGGGACAGCAAACCCATTCCTTTGCCTGCTGTGGTTGCCTTTGCGGACACCTCAGCTCTGTAGACATGGAGCCAGAGCTGCCTCCGAGCACTTGACAGCTTTTATCTGTTGTGCTGCAGCTCCTGCAGCAGTTCTGCATGCTGCCCTTCAGGCCCTGCAGGAACACAACCCCCAGCTCATCGTGGAGAACCTCATCATCTCTCTGTGGGTGCAGCTCATGCAACTGGACCCCCCAGTACCCCACCACTTCTGGTGACTGGACAGCAGTTCCGACTGGTGGGACTGGCTTGTTATGGAGCAGTGGGATGACCAGCAGTGGCTCCAGAATTTCTGCATGCAGAAAGACACCTTTCTGGAGCTATGTGAGTGGCTCGCCCCTGCCCTCAGGTGATGGGATACCCAGATTAGACCCCCCTTCCACCCCAGAAGTGGGTTGCCATTGGCCTCTGGAAGCTCGCCACACTGGACAGCTAACAGTCTGTGGGGAACCAGTTCAGCATGGGGAGATCGACCTTTGGGGCCCTGGTCATGCGAGTATGGCTCTCTTGGACTATTGTCCCAGAAGGGGGATGATGTGCTGAAGAAGGATACCCTAGGGAAAGCAGGATTGGTGGTGATGGAAGCCCCTTCCCCAGGAGGCTTTTCAGTCCCACCCTCACAAAGCCCTTCTGGAGAATGGGGTAAGTAGGGGGTTGCTCCTGGTGTGTGTGGAGAATGGAGGGGGTGGGCTCAGGGGCCTCCCAAGGGCTCCGGCAACCCTGTGATTTCTCTGTTTGTTTGTCTCCTTCTGCAGGTGGTGAGGGCCATGAACACTGTCCTGCTGCATAGTGGACACCATTATCACCAGCTTTGCCAACAGAGGCTTCCCCATCAGGGCCCCCGACCACTTGGCATCTATATACATCAACCGGAAGGGGTATTTCTCAGTGGTCATGCAGGCTGTCACGGACTACTGCGGGCCGTTCACCAACATCTACATCGAATGGTTGGGGAAGGCACATGAAGCCCACATCTCCAGCATCTTCCAGAAGCTGCATGCCGGCGCTATTTTCCCCGACCACACCATCAGGGTCGGGAACATGGATATACTTATATGCATTGTGGGGGATGCAGTCTACCTTCTGTTGCCCTGGCTAATGAAGCCCTACACTGGACACTTTGACCCTACCACGGAACGCTTCAGTGCCAGGCTCAGCAGGGCCCACATGGTGGTGAAGTGCATCTTCAGGCATCTGAAGGCAAGGTTCCAGTGCAGCCCTACACAGCTGGACATTGGGGAGCGAAACATTCCCCAAGTGGGGGCTGCATGCTGTGTCCTTCACAATATATGTGAAGGGAAGCAGGAGATGTTCCACTGGGGGTTGGCGGGACAGAGGCCAGCCAACTCAGCAGGGCCTTTGAGCAGCCACAGACAGCTGCCGTACAGCAGCTCATCGGGGGCTGTGAACATCTGGGAGGCCCTGAGGGAGAGTTTCTCACAAGGACCCCAGTGTCACTCTCCCCTGGGCCTCCTCATAAGGGCCTGTTCATTGCCCCTCTTAGCCTTTCCTCCTACACCCCTCCCTTCCCTGCAAAGACAAGGGGGGGAAATAAACTCTTTGTTTTTTTGGGGGGGAAATCAACTCTGTTTTTTTTAATAGAGGTAGAAGTAACTGGGGAGGGACTGGGGAAAGATGCTGGGAGAGGAAAGGGATGAGACTCTTGGGGAGGAGAAGCTCAGGGCTGGGCAAGAAGTGGCAGCAGGAACTGGGGCAGGCACCGTACCAGCGATGAGTGCTTGTACAGCCGTGCAGATGGGGTGGCCCTGATCCAGTGTCTCCAGCCAGGTCTCTTGCCATAGCTGGATGTCCTCCAGTCTCCGGTCTATGAGCGTCCTGCAGGGATCGCAGAGCAGAGATGTGTTCCTGCTGGAATTCTTCCTGGGTTCTCCTGTGCCAGCGGGTTACTTGGTTGGGAGGCTGCCTGGCACACTGTCCATGGGAGCAGGTGCCCCGAGTGTGCGGGCATGCCCATGTGCCATGTGCGGCACTCCTGAGTGTGTCTATGTCCCCAGCCTCCTTCTGGTGGCTTGTGGTGGAAGAGTGTCCCACCTGGTGTCAGGAGTGTGGCAGGCCTCCCCGGAGCCTGTGAGCAATAGCACAAGGGTCCTCTGGTGCAGCTTTCTGGGCCTGTGTGCCCCAGACTGCTGCTTCCCATACATCCAGTGCACAGGCTGGTGTATGATCCCCAGGCTACAAAGGCTGAGCGAGGAGCACACCCCAGCCCCTCGCCGCCCACCACCTCCACCCTGTGTGTGTAGGGAAAGTATTGGCACTCACCTGATGTGCCTTCTCTGGCTGTGGACAATGCCTGGGAGACATCAAGGGCATGGGGTAGTGGCTCCAGGGTCAGCATGATGATGGTGCTGGCCTCGTCTGGCTCCTCCTCCTCCTCTTTCACTGCATCTCTGTCTCTGGGGAGGGCAACAACAGGCATCTCCAGCCCTGAGTCCACTACCTGAGGGTGGGGGGGGGAACGGACTGATCTACCCCCTAGGATGTGGCACAGGTCAGAGAAATAGAAGTAGGTGTGGGGTTCAGCCCCGGAGTGGGAGCTGTGCTCCCTGGCCTTGGCATAGACCTGGCAGAGCTCCTCGACCTTCATCCACACCTGCTCCTGTGTGCAGATGTGGCCCTTTGTGCCCAGGCTCTCAGCCATGAGGCCACAGACATCCACATTGCTGCATCTGGTGCGGAGATCCTGGATGTTTTCGTCCTCGTCCCAGACCTCAGTGAGTTGCTCATTTTGCCCTATGCTAGGCAGTGGCAGCTGCTGGGTGGCTCAGATCTGTCAGGACCAGCTTCCTGCCACAAGCCCTTTTCGTTCTGCCTGCAGTTTTAAGGGCCGCAGGGGAAGGGACGCTATAGAGTTCTGATGAGTGTGGACAGAGCAGGCCAGCAGGGCACCTGTGGGATTTCCTGAAGGTCCCTTATTTTGAAATAACTCTAGCTGCTGTGTCTACACACACAGTATTCCAAAATAGCTATTTCAGAATAGGTGTTATTCCTCATGGAATGAGGTTTACAGAAACGGGAATAAACCACCTGTTATTTTGAAATTGTTTTGAAATAACGGGCTTGCTGTGTAGATGCTCGCAAAGTTATTTTGGAATAATATCTGTTATTCCGAAATAACATTGCTATGTAGACGTACCCTAATAGTTTTCAGGATCAGCCATGTTACCAGGGATCTTTGGTTGTTATGACTTTCCTGTAAGTCTAAAGCACTGAGAAGTGATCTTTGATTAGAAGAAGATGAGTGTATCCCCCTACAAATGGTTTCCTTTGCTCCTTTGAAAGACTGGCACTAGAGAACCAAATTTCTTCCAGTGTTCTACATCTAAGTAAATAACATGTTTAATAAAATTATGGTGCAGCAGTGCCTGCTCTGTAGTTAAAATTGTATTACAGCATAACTTTAAACCTTTTTATATAAAATATCTATTTGAATTAGCAAAAAACAAAATATAGAAAATAAACTTGGAATTTTTCATGATGGTTTGATGAAAAATAATTTGATTGAGAGAGAATAATAATATTACCCTTTCTGATCATTCTGTATTCCACCTCACTGCTCTTTGTATTGCCTCACTGTTCTTTGTATTCCTTTTACAAAATTTCTGTAACTCTCTGAGACCTATCTTGTGTCCAGATTGTTGCTCCTCGTGCTGATTCCTAGAATATCAGTTATACATTGGTATTGTTTATATTTTATACCTTTTCAGCTATAATAGAAAAAGTGTGCTAAAGCAAACCCAGTGAATTTTAATTCAACAACAAATAACATGCCAAGAGTGAACCTAATGTGAAGTCACTGCTGGCCTAGAACTGAAGTTTGTGGTGTGAGTAAGCAGAATGGCTAAGTTTGGGCTATGATCTTTCAGAGCAACAAACCTACTTTTGATTATGCTATCTTTCACCCTATACACTGCACTCCTCTCCCAGAGCCAAGAACTCCAGTCACCAATTTTATATTAACTACTAAATAGTAGTGGGTTACCCCCAATGAAAGTGTGTCAAGTCTCTGCTGATGGCTGATCTAGAAAAGGGTGAGCAATTCACAGAGGGGAAGTAAGCAAGCCTTAAGGATCACTAATTTTTTGTACAAATGAAGATGTAGGAATCAGACCTGATTCTAGGACTGATCAGACAGTCCAGTATTAATATTTCTTTGTGGTAATTTATAGGCTTGGCATTTTGTGACCTGAAATATTGTAAACCTTTTAATGTATTTTTTACTGGGGAAGGGCAGAAAAAGATTGAATAAGTAATATTCTCCCATGATGTTGTTAAAACATTTCTAAGAGAGAGAGTTATTTCAAGAATTGTATGGAACATTAAAATGAGTACACACTGTAATCAAATAGCTATAGTATATTGTCATTAAACTGATCGTGCAATCTATAGTTCAGAACTGTTAATACCAATATATATCTCCACCAAACATCCCGAACAAATAGGCACTCAACTTTCATTGTAAATATAGCACACCAGCCAACACACATGAATATTTTAATTCTGTAATTTTTACATTAAAATGCTTCCAAATGTGGTCCATTACCAATTAAATAAGTAACACATTTACATAACATTTTCTGAATGTTACAGAAGAAGTGTGTTGTGCCCACAAGAGCTCACGATACCATCTACTTTTTTTGTTAGTCTCTAAGGTGCTACAACACTATTGTTTTTTTAAGTTTTTACAGAAGAACATAGTTTGCAGCCACCATTTGCAGTTTTATCCCCTAGTTCACTTGTCCTAGTACAAAACTATGTACAGAATTATAGAACATGAAACCATATCGACTCTATATTAATCATATGAACACATAACCATTAATGTGGTTGTGGCATGGGGGCTGCACGTTGGTTGTACGAAAAAGGTGGAGATGAGCGTTGTTGGTGGAAGGGAGGTAGTTGAGGTTGAGAAAGAAACTGATGAGTGGTATGCATATGGGCTGTTGAGTGACATAGATGCATATTTCCTTTCTTATGGTTTGCATTGGCTAGAAATATAGTGCATCAATCTTATTGATGGGAATATAGGTATGTTTTTTAAATGACTCCTGGGAATACTAACGAAATAGTGTAACTGGAATTTCAGATAGCTCTCCTGTGACACATGCAAGCTTCGTATAATAAGAAATTCAGTTCCCTATTTGTCATTTATGCTATGTCCCTTTATGCTGCTCTGGTAATGTAAAGGGACCTTAAAAGTAAATACTGACTTGATGGTCCTTTTATATGTAAAGGGTTATAGAATTGGGTGAGTCTGTTTAAATTAATACATTCCTCACTTACCTCTTCTACCACCACTTCCAACTTTTTCAGAAATGGCTTTGGAGGAGAAAATGAGAAAAGCTAACTCATCAGAACCTATTTTAAAAGGTGATGAGGGAAAAGAAACTTTTACAAACAGTTTAAAGCTGTATGCTAATGGACAGAGAAAAAAAGTGTCTTACTCAGGTAGGGGGTAAAATATATACATTATATTTATTAAACAAACTATGTACAACATTGTAGAGGCAATTCTGTAATGGCGATATGAAGGATGAAGAGCAGTCTTATGATTAACTCCCCATAGTGTCTACAGGTCCTTGGGCAAAGTGTGGGGTGTATGTGGCTCCATGCTCCTAGAAGGGGCAGGGCAGTCAGCCCTCTGTGCCTCCCGGAGCGCACTGGGCCCACTTCCACCCCAGGCCTCAGAGCCGCATAGTGCTCCAACACAGATTTAGAGGGCCTCAGGCTCCAGCTGCTGCTGCTGCCACTGCTGCTGCAGCAGGACTGGGAGCCCTGGCCCCTTTGAATTGCTGGGCTCTGGGGCAATTTCCCCTTTGGTCCTCTTCCCCCATTGGCAGACCTGACTGCATGTCATTTTTAAGGGGAGAATGCAATGAATGTTCTAATAATAAATTGTAATGGATGTTCTAATAATAAATAATAGAAATGTATAAGTACATTAACAGTAACATTCAGAGAAAGTTTTTCACTGTTTCCTTAACTCACCCTGTTGGGTTTTGGGATTGTAGGGTCTTAAACTAGTGAGTGAGAATGCATTTGGGCTGGTAACAGTAAGAGTGGTAGAAAGCTTTTCTAACCATAACTGAAATTCATCCTAGGCTTGTACCAGGGGTTGAGCTTCCCAGAATTAAAGCCCTCAGAATCAGCTGCCACTTCTGAAAATTTTGGCTTTAGTGCTTTTTCTAAACAGAACAAAAAACGTCAGTCTCTTTAACATCATCTGTTTTGGGTTGAAGGTACAGACGGACCTGAATAAAATGCTCCCAAATTTTATGAAAATTCTGTTCCAGATCCAAACTTCATTGCTTAGGCCCTTTTATCAACAAATGAAACCCATTATGCTGCTCCCCCTTAAAAAAAAGTTGAATAAATATAAACATCAAATTCTGCAGTGTTTACCCAGGCATTGATATAATACTGACTTACATTAAGAAATTTTGCCTGAAGAAGGCCTGACAGCGCATGGAAAGATTTGACTATAAATTTGGGATCTACATAATGAAGCTTTAGTTTTTTATTTCCTAATCTCAATGTTTATTTACTTGTTTGACTACATATATTTTTTTTAATTGCAGAACCAAATCATACCTTTGGTGATAATACTGTAAAGGGTATCCAGGGATTTGGATACCAGAATACGTTAAGTGAGGAGGCTGAACAAGAACAACTGATGGCCAGGTCCAGAATGGCAGTTTTGTATTGTTCAATGCATAGAAGAACTGAACTTAATCTTAAGGTATATCTTTTAAAAATTACAGCTGCACTCTCCATATGACTATCCTTAATGGTCAACTGCTGTTTTCATTATAAACAGAGTTTCCCTGAGATTCATAACTTGGCCTTCTGAATGTTCATACAATTGGAACCTGGTATAAAATTTTTGATGTATCACCACTTTTTAAAAACTAAAAATTGCTAAAATCAGAGAACTGGAAGGAACCTCAAGAGGTTATCAAATCTAGTCTCCTGCACTCATGGTAAGACCAAGCGTCATAGACTATCCCTAACAAATCTAACTGGTCTAACCTGCTCTTAAAAATTTCTTAATTATGGAGATTCCACAACCTCCCTAGGCAATTTATTTCAATGTTTAACCATCTTGCCAGTAAGGAAATTTTTCCTAAAGTTTTTCCTAAACCTCCCTTGCTGCAATTTAAACCCATTGCTGTTTGTCCTATCATCAAAGGTTAAGGAGAATAATTTTTCTCCCTTCTCCTTGTAACAACCTTTTAGATACTTGAAAACTCCTATCATGTCCCCTCTCAGTCTTCTCTTTTCCAGTCTAAACAATCCCAATTATTTCAATCTTCCCTCATAGGTCATGTTTTCTAAAACTTTAATAATTTTTGTTGCTCTTCTCTGGACCTTCTCCAATTTGTCCACATTTTTCCTGAAATGTGGTCCCCAGAACTGGCCCACACAATCCAACTGAAGCCTAATCAGCACAGAGAAGAGTGGAAGAATTACTTCTCATGACTTCCTTACAACACCCCTGTTAATACATTCCAGAATGATGTTTGCTTTTTTTCTTTTCAAGTGTCACGCTGGCTCATATTTAGCTTGTGGTCTACTATGACCCCTAAATCCCTTTCTGTACTCCTTCCTAGAAAGTCATTTCCCATTTTGTATGTGTGAAAGTGATTGTTGTCTGGCCTATGCACTACACCACCCATTATAAAAAGCTTGAAACAGTTTAACAATTTAATAAATTTCAACTATAGGAAAGATGCCTTCCAGTATCTCCTACTGTTTATCATAACTGCTATGATAGCACAAGAGTCTGCTAGATGACCAGGCACTGCTGTGGTCTTAAAAACAATAATGGAGTTCTTTGTATGATAGATGTATTCTCAGAACCTGAATCTGATAACAGTTTTCAAGTATATAAAAAGTTATTAGAAGGATGAGAATAGGACAAAAAGCAATGGGTTTAAATTGCAGCAAGGGAGGTTTCGTCTGAACAGTAGGAAAAACCTTCTGTCAGGATAGTTAAGTGTGAGAATAAATTGCCTAGGGAGGTTGTGGAATCTCACTCCTTAGAGGTTTTTAAGAGCAGGTTAGACAAACACCTGTCAGGAATAGTCTAGTTCTGCCTTGAGTGCAGAAAACTGGATTAGACAACCTGAGGTCTCTTCGGCTATATCTACACTAGGAAACTATTTCAAAATAACTAAATTTGATTTAATAACTCCTGATTTTAGAAAATTGAAATAGCGTATCCCCCATTATGGGGAAGCCTCAAAATTAGTCGGAGGCAGGCTCTATTATTGTGGACTTGCTACCTAGACTTAGAGTCCCAGGAAGCACTGGGGAGTAACTACTTCAAAGTATTCTAGGGAGTCGTTATTTCGAAATAGGAGCAGCAGAGCATCCACACTACTGATGTTTTGAAATAACTATTTCAAAATTGGCGTTATTCCCTGAGGAAAGCAGGAGTACAGATTTTGAAATAACCAGACCGTTATTTTGAAATAATGGGCTTGGTAGTGTGCTCGTTCCACTTATTATTTCAACATAAGGGGGGTTATTTCAAAATAACTCCCCAGTGTAGACCAGGGCTTCCAGTCCTGCACTTCTCTGAGTCTACGTATCCATCAGTAGAGTCATGTTACTGATATGTCTAACTAGTTTTTTAATTATAAATCTTTTAAATTAAGTCTTGGTGGAACCTGTTCTCAGGTCTTTTTTCCTCTTGATAAAAGATACTGATTTTTATATAGTTAATAAAAATTATTACTGCATATGTCTTCTAGGGCTATTTCCTGACTCTTCTTCCAGACCTGACACCTTTAGTCAACACTTTGGTGTATCTTAACCTGTCATTTAATGATTTACATTTCTTTCCCAGGGAGGTATGTACCAGTTATTTTCCTTATTGTTTTTAAGAGTAAAACTGTCAGCCTGAATTTTTAACATTTACTATTAAACTAAACATAAAAATTTAACCTTTTAAACAAGAGTGATTTTAATAAGAGATGGAAATTGCATAGCACAGATATTAGAAATACTTCATTCTTTTCTGGTTATTTATGGGATAGTAAGAATCAGTGTAAGTTTGGGAAGATTCAAAAAAGATTCCAAAATATTTCTGCATCTGTATCTAAAAGTCTCTGTCTCATTTTGCTTTATACCAGTGTCACTCAGTTGATGTCAGTGGAAAATTTCTCCTGATTTAAACTTATCCTTATTTATGGAGCACCAATCTCTGTGTTGATACTAATATTAAACACACACAAGTATTCTAAAGGAACCTTAATAAGGTTGCAAAGTCAAGCACCGATAAGTTAGGAAATGCCAGAATTAAAGTTGCTTGTGCAATCTTCATTCAGCTCTTTTGTGAATTTGCTATGAGCCAGTCCTCAACTACAAGATCACTTTTTCCACAGGATCCATTCCTTCTTTCAGTGCACAGGATGGATAATACCTAATAAGCAGCAAGTCGTTGTTCAGTTTGTGGCTTTAGGCTTTATTTACTGCATATTATTCAAATTCTACTCTGAAGTCTGAAATACTAATTTTCTCAGGGGCTTTGTACAGTGCTCAGAACTATAGTATAACAGTTTTGACTTAATTTTCACCACACTTCCATGAGATAAGTGGATATTTATTATCCGAGTTCTGCAGATGGAGAGCTGAGGCACAAAGAGATTGAAGTCCAAACTATTCACTAATTTTGAGACCCCAGTTTGAGATCTTGGCACCTGATTTTTCATAGCACTTACTGTTATATAGCACTGTGTATATGTATGTTCAAAACACAGCTCCCATTGACTTCAGTTGCAGCTGTCAGTGCTGTGTGTGCACGTCTGACACAAGGCCTTTGGTTTCACGTAGGACACCTAGAAAATGATTAACACAAAACTAGTGACCACCTGGTAAAACTTTGGTTAAAGTGATTTGCCCAATATCACGTAGGAGCTCTGTGGCAGGGGCAAGAGTAGAATCCATTTCTCCAGGGCAGCATTCAGTTCCCTTAACCATTTCTATTCTACTCTGAATTGATAAGGCCTCAGCTGAAGTATTGGAGGTCCAGTTCTGGGGGCCACATTTCAGGAAAGATGTGGATAAATTGGAAAAAGTCCAGAGAAGAGCAACAAAAAATATTAAAGTTCTAAAAAATATGACCTATAAGGAAAGATTGAAAAATTAGGTTTGTTTAGTCTGGAGAAGAGTAAACTGGGGGAGGGGAGGCATGGAATCATAGAAGATTAGGGTTGGAAGAGATCTCAGCAGGTCATCTGATCCAATCCCCTGCTCAAAGCAGGACCAACCCTATCTAAATCATTCCAGGCTTTCTCAAGCCTGAGCTTAAAAATCTCCAGGGATGGAGATTCTACCTCCTCCCTAGGTAACCCATTCCAGTACTTCACCACCTTCCGACTGAAACAGGTATTCAATCTAGACCTTCCACATTGCAACTTGAGACCATTACTTCTTGTTCTCTCATCTCTCATTACAGAGAATATCCTGGCTCCATCTTCTTTGGTATCACGATTCCAGTAGTTGAAGGCTGCTATCAAATTCCCCTCCTTCTGCTCTTCTGCAGACAAAATAAGACCAGTTCCCTCTGCCTCTCCTCTTAAATCATGTGCTCCAGCCCCCTAATCATTTTTGTTTCCTTCTGCTGGACTCTCTCCAATTTGTCCACATCCTTTCTGTAACTGGTGTGGGGGGGGGGGCGAGGGGCAGAATTGGACACAATACTCCAAATGTGGCTTCACCAGTGCGGAATAAAAGGGACTAATCACTTTCCTTGATCTGCCGGCAGTACTCCTACTAATGAAGCCCAGTATGCCATTAGCTTTCTTGACAACAAGAGCACACTGTTGATTCATATCCAGCTTCACATCCAATGTAATCCCAAGGTCCTTTTCTGCAGAACTATCATTTAGCCAGTAAGTCCCCAGCCTTCAGCAGTATATGGTATTCTGCTGTCCTAAGTGCAAGACTCTATACTTGTCCTTGTTGAACCTCAACAGATTTGTTTTGGGGCCCAGTCCTCCAATTTGTCTTTGTCACTCTGGACCCTACCCTCTAACATATTTACTTCTCCCCGCATCTTTGCATCATCCACAAACTTGCTGAGGGTACAATACATCTCATCACTGAGATCATTAATGTAGATGTTGAACAAAACCGGCCCCAGACCCAGAGGAATATTTCAGGGGTCAGATACAGGCTGCCAATTAGACATTAAGCCATTGATCACTACTCATTGAGTACAATGATCTAGCCAACTTTCTGTCCACCTTATAGTACATTTATCCAAGCCATACTACTTTAACTTGCTGGCAAGAGTACTGTGGAAGACTGAATCAGAACCTTCGCTAAAGTCAAATTTATCATGCCCACTGCTTTTCCCATATCCCCAGAGCCAGTTATCTCATTATAGAAGGCAATTAGGTTGGTCAGGTCTGAGTTGCCCTTGGTGAATCCATGTTGACTGTTCCTGATCACCTTCCTCTCCTCCAAGAATATCAAAATTGATTCCTTGAGGACCTACTCCTTGATTTTTCCAGGGACCGAGGTGAGGCTAACCAGTCTATAGTTCCTCAGATTCTCCTTCTTCTCTTTTTTGAAGATAGGCACTACATTTCCTTTTTCCAATTGTCTAACCATTTTCTTTTCTCTACTCTTCTGATCGCCAAGAGTTTTCAGAGATAATGGCTAATAGCTCTGCAATCACATCATCCAACTCTCTTAGCACCTTGGGATGCATTAGATCTGGCCCCATGGACTTGTTTTTAATCTGTTCTTTCACTCCTGAGGGTTGCTCACCTTCTCCCCATACTTTGCTGCCCAGTGCAGAAAGCTGGGAGATTAACTTGTCTGTGAAGATGGAGGCAGAGACAGCATTTGAGTACTTCAGCTTTTCCCACATCATCCTTCACTGGGTTGCCTTCCCCATCCAATAAGGGTCCCATACTTTCCCTGACCACCTTTTTGGTGCTAACATACTTATAAAATCTTTCTTGTTATCCTTCACAATCCTTGCTAGCTGCAACTCCAATTGTGCTTGGGCCTTTCTGATTACACCCCTGTATGCTTGAGCAATATTTCTCCTCCCTAGTCATCCGTCCAAGTTTCCACTTCTTTTTGTGTTTAAACTCCCTGAAGATTTCTGTGTTAAGCCAAGCTTGTTGCATGCTATATTTGCTATTCTTTCTATACATTGGGATGGCTTGTTACTGCACCCTCAATAAAACTTCTTTAAAATACAGCCAGATCTCCTGGATTCCTTTCCCCCTCATAAAAGCCTCCTAAGGGATCCTTCCCATTAATTCCCTGAGGGAGTCAAAGTCTGATTTTCTGAATCCAGGGTCCATATTCTGTTGCTCTCCTTTCTTCCTTTGGTTGGGATTCTGAACTCAACCATCCCACGGGTCACTGCTGCTCAGGTTGCCACCAACTTCTGCTTCCCCGATGAATTCTTCCTTGATTGTGAGCAGTAGTTCAAGAAGAGCATAATCCCTAGTTGGTTCATTCAGCCCTTGCAACAGGAAGTTGTCCCCTCCAAAAACTCTCCAAAGCGCTCATTCACCAAAACTCTCTCCAAAATACTCTCCAAAAACTTCCTGGATAGTCTGTGCACAGCTGTATTGCTCTTCCAGCAGATGTCAGGGTGATTGAAATCACTGTAGCAGGGCAGTCCTTCCATTCCAGGATAAAAAGGGTTAAAAACAGCCCTGGAAGACGGCTGTCCTGGGAGTCAACCAAGGCTCAGCTAGGCCCTATAAGAAGGGCTTCTAGAGGAGAGGAGCATGCACTCTTGCTCCTGCTCTGGAGGGAGAGGGACTTGCCTGCAAGTGAGGTACCATGGAAAGAGCAGGGCTGGGGAAAGGCAGGGTTAGCCAGGGAAGCTCTGGCCTAACAAGTCCCAGGCTGAGGCCCAGCAACAGAGGCCTGAGGGATATTAGGGCTACAGGGAGGCAGCCAGGGCAGGCGAGGGCAGCAGGTCCAAGGCCTCTTACCTATGATGCGTGGCCATTTCAGACTGCAGTTTGCCCCTGAGGCAGGGGCTAAATGTCCACTAGCAATTGGTCACTGAGGCAAGGTGGGTATGGGGTTCACTGAAGGGAAGGACCCCAGAGTTTGGAGGCCCTGCTGCGGGGGCAGTAGTCTGAGAGAAGAGCACCATGGTTTGGGAAGGATGTGCATCCTGATCAAAGTCGGTGGAGAATGGACACAGGTAAGAGCGGCTAAGGCATTGGCTAGAAGAGGGTGCTCTGCAATTAGCTCTGAATTGACCAGCAGGAGGCACCATGCTGTTGAGTCAACCTCTCTACAGTCCCCCTTGAAAACCAGGGCCTGTGATCTGGAAACTTCTGTTTCAAGTACATTTTCAAGTATATAAAAGGTGGTTATAAGGAGAAAGGAGAAAAATTGTTCTTATTAGTCTCTGTGGATAGGATAAAAAGCTATGGAGTTAAGGTGCAGCAAGGGAGTTTTAGTTTGGACATTAGGTAAAGCTTCCTAATTGTGAGGGTAATTAAGCACTGGAACAAATCGTTTGGGAAGGTTGTGGAATCTCCATCATTGGAGGTTTTTAACAACAGATTGGACAAATAACTGGTAGGAATGGTCTTGTTATTTTGCAGTCCTGCCCTGAATGCAGTGATTGGACTCTTGAGATCTTTTCCAGTCTTTCACTTCTATTATTCTATGAAACAATTCTTTCTCTTCCTACAGTCCCATCTCATTCACAACACACACTTCCAACTACAATAAATAAAGCAGGGTGCTTGAATACAACAACCTCCTGCACTTGCATAGCCCTGATTCATCCTCAGTGTAGGTTCATCCTGTGCACTGAAAGAGGTAGGTCCCATGGAAAAATTGTACATAGTAGTGTAATTAGCCTGTATCATAATACATACACATAATGGCCAATTAAGGTTCCCTTGGCAAGTTTACTTTTGGCATTTTGAGTACTTGACTTTGCAAGTCTAATAATGTTCTTTTAACATTGTTTTTGTGTAATTTCCTAGGTTTTAGAAAAAAGCAAACTGCAAACCATTGTACTGAAGCCACATAGGTTGTTAGCAGGTTTTTAATCTTTAGATCCATCCCAAAGAGCTTTGCCACTTGAACTAGCAGAGTAACTGATAGATGATAACGAACTACTGCTATGGAGCACCACTCAAGGGGGACAGCACACTTAGCCACTGTGTTACATCAATACTTATTCACAGCAGAGGAATGGTGAAACTCCAGAGTATTGGTTTCTGTTGCAGACTTCATGTCCACTAAAGCTCCTTCCTCCTCTGGTCTGTTCATTTCTCCCAAACATGATCTGTAGTACCTCATCTCTCCCAATGGTCTGGTTCCAGTCCTTCCTTTCCACACCCCTGGCTTCTCATATTAGTTTCATTCCCCTTATTAGCCATTCCCAGTGTCTATGTGAGTTTTTCATCTAGTCAGAGAATCCTTGTCCAGCAAGCCCTACACCACCTCTTGGGGCTCCCTGCTCTAGTCTCTTTCTCCAGAGATTTCCAGTTTACTCTGAAACTTCATCCAATCTGTCTCTCGCCCCCAAATTGGCCTCTGGTCTCACTTCATCACCCACATTTCCCATCTCCACTGGCTGTCATTTCAGTTCCAGGCTCTTTGCCATCTCAGTGTTATTCACCTGCACATACACACCAGTCTCCTTATCTCAGTCTCTTTACCTAGCCAGCCCCACATTCCCCACATGCAATCTCTGTCTCCCCTTCCCTCACCTGCTGGTTACCTATCCCCACCACCATTGTCCCTTCCTGTCTCCCATTCCCCTTCCAATCTGTGCCCAACCCACCCCCTAGTTGCTTCCTGACTTCCAGTCTCAGACTCCTCCGTGACAGCAAATTAAAGTGCCAAGGGTGGCAACAGAGAACCCCGGGCACTTGCCTCTCCTCTCCTCTGAATGGTTGGGCCTGGATAAGGATTAGGCCCAGAAACCATTGAAAATATTTACAAGGTACTTTAACTAAAATAACATTGCTAATTAGCTACTGCTAATTATTAAATACAAGATTAATACCATATTAAGACCATTTCCGTTGTTCTGTTTCTTATGGTACCGCCTACTAATGTTCAAAATGTAAAAGCTCTTATGACAGGAATCAGAGTACCTTTGTGGTAAACTATTTTTTTTTCATTATCCTTTCCCTCTAAGGTATATAATATTAAACACTTACAAGTACTGAAGCTCCGAAACAATCCCATCAGAGAGATCCCTGATGATATCTACAAACTCAAGGCACTTAGGATCCTTAACATATCCTTCAGTTTACTATCTGCCCTTCCCACTGGGTAAGCTGTTTACTATTAATAGATTAGATTGCAACATTTCTGTGCTCAAACAAGGATTCAGTTTTTTGTGTGCTCTACTTGATATTCATTCATTCATTGACTCCCATGCTGGCTTTGAATATTGCACCTACAAAAAAGGCTTTCTAAGAATGTGTATATATAGCTATAGATATGCATAAGCAAATATTCATCAACATAAGTAGTAGTACCCAGAGGCCCCACCTATGATCAGAACCCAATTGTACTAGTATCTGCTTATACACATAGGCTACGTCTACACTGCCGAGCTATTCTGGGATACTGGAAGTATCCTGAATTAGCTACTCCGCATCTTCTGAGCAAGCATGTTATTTTGAAATATAATGGACTTGCTATTCTGACGTCCCTGTAAACCTTGTTCCATGAGAAGTAAGGGATCTTTTGGAATAGCGCTCTGTTTTGAAATTTGGTGCTGTATAGACAGTGACAAATTTTGAAATAAGCTATTTCAAAATTAACCTGAAATAAACTACACACATTACGTAGCTCAAATTGCATAGCTTATTTCAAGCTCCAGGTGCAGTGTAGACACACCCACAGTATGTAGACAGATCCTGTCCAAAAGAGTTAATAATATATTAGGCACAACAGGAGGGAGACAAGTGGTGTTATGCCCAATTTAAAAATGGAGAAGAATAGGCACAGAAGGGGGGGGGGGGAGAGGGTATAAAGGGACATGTCCAACCAGATTGTATAGAGTCAGGAACTGAACTGAAATCTCTTACATACTCCACTATCTGGGCCTTAATCAGAAGATCATCCTTGTGTCTAATAGTTTAAATTGAAAGTCTGTTTATTAAACATGAGCTGAATGCCCACCATATTGCAGGGGTATAATTTGCAATATAATGAGCAAAAGCATTGAAAATGGTGGAAAACTGAAAAATTGGATGATAATAATTGGAATTCCCATGTTGACTGATATTCTAAAAAAAAAGGGTTCTCAACCATGCTCGTAGCCATTTCCATCACTCACGCTGACTCAACAGGTGTTCTAGACTTTAGAGAGATGTTTGGGATTTTTGTGTGTGCTGCTTGTGGTGTTTGGATAGTTGAATTGATTTGTACCTTGGGGCTTGTGTCCAGAGATTTGTGTGGATTTGTGCAAGTGGCAAATGACGGATGTGACACTCTACCTCAAAATAGCAACCTGAAACCCCCATATACATCACTGTGATATGACGATAACATGTTTTATACAGCATATGCCTTGTGAGGGATCATTTAATAACTCTTGATCTCTTGAACATTACTATTGTGTTGAATTGTACGTTCTCACATTGAATGTGAAGTTATGAAGTATTGCTATGTGTGTGTTATTGTAATATGTGGTAAGTTGTACCCTGGGGACACGTCACAGTGGCGCAGTGAGCACAGTGAAATGCACAGCTTGCTCTTCTCAGTGAGATTTGCACTTCATACACTCACACAGAGTTTTTAAGTGAGGCTTTGAGTAGGTTAGGTGAATACAGTCAAGAAAAGGTTACACTTTTGTTAGTTTCTGTTGATTTGTTTTGGAAAAAGGGAAGTAAGAACAGAAAGGCAAAAAAATGTGTGAGCGTGATGCAGTTGCAAAGTCAGAGCTGTACAGACTGCTGGTAGCAGAAAACAAGAGAGATTCTGAGCATCAGTTGAGAATGAAGGAACTAGAGACAAAGGAGAAAGAGAAACTGAAACCCAGGGTACGCCTACACTACAGAGTTTTTTCAGAAAAACAGCCATTTTTCTGAAAAAACTTCACTTACATCCATACTGCAATCGCGTTCTTTCGAAAAAAAAATCAAAAGAACAGAGGGGTTTCTCCTTTAAGTGGTGTCCCTGTGGATGCTCCACTTTGGGTGCTGGTGCGTTTTTGCGCCGGCGACCAGAGATTTTTCCGGCAGTTTCCACCGCGCTGCGCACACGCCATGGCACCCCCTTGTGCCATTGGTGTCCATTAGGCACGCGCGTGGCGCAGCCCCTCAGTTCCTTCTCTACCGTCCTTGGCAGCAGACGGAGCTTCTCTTTCTCTCATTGTCATGATGAAAGATAACAAGAATCCCAGTTATTTCCCATAGTTTCTTCATTTCCCAAGTTCTTAGACCCTTACCTCTCCCAGTCCAAAAAAAAAATTTTTTTTCCTCGCTGTTTCTTGCTGCGCCCTATGCCGGGATCCCCCAGCTTCAAGCGATGTGAGGTCTGCCGGGATGCAATGCCCGTGTCTGAAGGGCACTCTAAATGCATAAATTGTCTCGGCAAATCACACCAGACACAAAAGTGCCCTCACTGCTCTAAGATGATGGCTAGAGCGTGTCGTGACCGAGCCAACAGGTTGAAGACTTTGCTTTACGAAAAGTCTCTTCAGCCTTCCTCAGAAGACACTCCAGTGCTTTCCAAACTGGGCTCACAAACAAAACGTATGGACAAAACTTGTCCCTCTACCTCTCCCGCTGTGCCTCTCTCCAAAACGGGCTCGTCTCCAGCCCGATCGCTACCCTCGGCACTGACAGCCGCAAGGGTCAGCACCGTGGCTAGGTACAGCACCTCAGGGACGGCACCGTCCATGCCCATGCTGCACAAGAGAGCGTGCTCAGAACCAAAATGAAAAACAGCGGCACTGACTGCACCGACAGAGCACCACAGAGACTGCTCAGCACCAAAACACCAGTCTCACTCAGCACCGGCCCCATCATTCAAGAGGCCCCGCACTGAAGGGCCGTCCCCTGACCACACGGCGCAGCCAACGCCATCGGCACCGAACAGGCAGCATACCTCGAAACCGACCCAAGAGTGCCCATGGCAAGATTCCCTGGTCAGGAGCTGCACACCAATGGCACCGGTCTCGCCAGGTTCCTTCATACGGTCGGTGCACTCACGCAGATCATTCAATCACTCCCGTTCTCCAAGTGAGGTCGGCACAGAGCCTCGGAGCCGTTTCTTCTCACAACACTCCAGCCCGACTCACAGACCTCAATCCTGGCAGTCTGGGCACATCACATATGCATACCCACCCCCTCCTCCACCATGGTATGCACAGCAATACAACTACCCACCACCACCATATGTCAGACAGTGGCAGTCTTGGGACCCATGTCCCCCTCGCAGGAGCCACCACACCGTTCCTTCCACAGCATCTAAACCTCCTCTGGCCTCTCCCCAACCTACGGCCTCAGTGGCGGACCCTGCTTCCCCGATGCATTCTGACATAGAAGACTCTTTGTCAGAGGGAGAGGACAGATCCCCGATGCACAACTCATCCTTTTCTCTGGATGAGGCATTTATCTCTGACACCCCCACACCGGGAGATGATTCAAAGAAATTCCAGGATCTCTTTAAAAGAGTAGCCTTAGCACAGGAATGTGATTTGCAGGAGGTACAAGAAAAACAATACCGCCTCCTGCGATCTCTACAACCACCTACCTCTTCCAGGATAGCTCTCCTGATGGACGAAGCTATCATGGATCCAGCAGATAACATCTGGCAAACTCCTGCTTCCATCACCCCAACCAATAAAAGAGCTGATTGTAAATACTTCATCACACCCAAAGGCATGGACTTTCTTTTTACTCATCCAGCAGCAAACTCACTAGTAGTTGACTCGGTCAGACACAGAGCTAAACAACCTAATATCAGGACAACGCCACACGATAAGGACCATAAGAAAATGAACATCCTGGGTTGCAAGGTTTACTCCTCCACTACATTACTCCTTAGAGCAGCAAATTATATTGCCATGCTTGCGGACTATGATTACTCAAACTATTCAAAATTACAAGAACTCGTCCAACACCTCCCGGAACACAAGAGATAGGTGCTCCTCAACATCATACAAGAAGGCCATACGATCTCGCGCACTGCCTTACAATCAGTGATGGACGTAGCGGATTCAGCTGCACGTGTCAGAGCATCTGCAATTGTGATGCACAGAATATCATGGCTACAAGCATCAGGTGTTCCCAGGGAATTGCAACAGAAGGTTGAAGATTTACCCTTAGACAAGATTCATCTCCTTGCAGTGAAAACAGATGAAGTACTTCACTTCATGAAGGACTCTCATACTACACTCAGTACCTGAGGGATGTACACATCCCCATTCAAAAGAGCCAGATACACCACGTATCAGAGACCAAGAGAGCCATATAGGCCTCAGACCAGATACGACTTCCGGCAAAAGCAGAGGCCTCAACGACACAGACCACAACGTCAGCAACAACCCAATCGGCTTCTGCTCAATCGTCCACTTCCAAACAACAAATTGGAAGTTTTGGTTGAGAGCCACCTCCCCCACGGCCACACTGCTTCCCATTCGACCACAGTTCAACCACCGCCTTCGCCCTTTTTTCCAACAATGGGCTCAGATAACTTCGGATAAATGGGTCTGAGAACTCATTCAGCATGGTTATGCTATCCCTTTTATTTCTCCTCCCCCTACTCACCCTCCTATCCCGTCCCTCTTCAGGGACCCCTCTCATGAAAATCTCCTCGAACAAGAGGTGCTTCACCTCTTACACTTGGGTGCAATAGAACCAGTACCAACAGAGTTTCAGGGTCCAGGGTTCTACTCAACTTATTTCCTAACACAGAAAAAGAGTGGAGGATGGAGGCCTTTACTGGATTTAAGGAGGCTCAACAAATACGTGGCCTATCACCAATTCAAGATGGTGACCCTAGCAACAATAATCCCCACAATATATCAAGGAGATTGGCTTTCAGCTCTCGACCTTCAGGATGCCTACTTCCATATTACAATCCAGCCCGCACACAGACATTTCTTACGATTCACGGTGGGACACCAACATTACCAATACTGGGTGCTCTCCTTTGGCCTTTCAACAGCCCCCAGAGTATTCTCCAAAACTCTGGCGGTTGTAATGGCCTCACTATGAGGTCAAGGAGTCATAATATTCCCATATTTAGACGATTGCCTGATAAAGGGCGTGTCTTTCCAGGAAACTAAGAACATGAACGATATTACTATGAACTCTCTGCTCAACTTTGGGTTTCACATAAACTATGCAAAGTCCATGCTCCATCCGACCCAACTTTCTTTCTTGACAGATCCCCCTCTAGACTGCCGCTTTTTGCCGACAAAGTGCTGAGTCGGCAAAAATGGCAGCCATTTTTATGCAAATTAGGCACGGGATATTTAAATCCCCGTTTCATTTGCAATGTCGACCTGCCTAATCTGCATCCCTCTGCTGACAGAGGGATGCAGTCTAGACAAACCCTGAGTGTGGCCCGCTGGGTGTGAGGGAAATGAGACAGGAATTGCTTGGTTGCATGAAACTATGCATACTGGGAAAGCACACTGAACACAGACGCCATCTGCCACAGGCAATGGTGATTTTAGCTGCTATCGCACTCCTTAAGGTAACAAAGGCAGAGTGAACACAGCTGCTGCTAACTTCCTGACGCTACTCAGGCCATGTCTTCACTAAGCGGGAGATCCTTGCTCCTTGCAAGGAGTAAGGGAAGCCGATGGGAGCATTTGCTCCCATCGGCCTCCTGCTGTGGAGACAGCACGGGAACTCAGATTAAGGTGCGTCAACTCTAGCTATGTAATTAAGATAGTGTAGACCTGGCCTTGGGCCCGTAAGCTGGCTTCATTGCAGTAATGTTGAAATCTTCAGGAGAAGATCACAGAGTACCTACATCCCTGACATTTTCATCAATGTCTCTCAGGAGGATTCAAGGAACATCCCAATGTTCCTAAACAATCTTCCCATGGTCCATCCTGCCTACAGTTGCCAGGTGTCCAGTTTTGAACCGGACAGTCTGGTATTTGAGGGTTCTGTCATATAAAATGTCTGGTATTTTCTAATTAGGTAAGTTTTATTATTGTTAGGAGTATCAGTACGTAGTTGTGAACTGCCTGGCTGGTAGACATGCTCACACTGCATGAGTGTGTCTACCAGCCAGGCAGTATGCAACTACACCAGGTGGGGTGGGGCCGGTGCAGGAGGGAATCCCCAGGGCTGGACTCGCTCGTGCTTTGCTGGGACCGTGCACAGGATGGGCAGCACCCCGGGATCTGTGCGCTTCTGGGTCAGTCCTGCTCCCCGCTGGCCAATTCTCTCCCCCTGCTCCCTCCCCCCGCGGCCAGCCCCACTCCCCCTGACGCCCTCCCGGCCAGCCCTGCTTCCCGCTGGCCAGTTCAACCCCGGCCAGCTCCGCCCCCCCGACCCCTTCCCAGCCAGCCCTGCTTCCTGCTGCTGGTCGCCCCCCCAGTCTCTCCCAGCCAGCCCTGTTGCCCCCAACACCCCTACCCCGGCCAGCCCTGCTTCCCGCCGGCCAGTCCCTGCCCCCCCGATCGCCCCTGGCCAGCCCCGCTGCCCCTGACCACCCCCCCACGAGCCCTGCTTCCTGCTGGCCGGTTTTCCCACCCTCCTCCCGGCCAGCCCCCCTCCCCTCCCGGCAGGTCCCCCCCCCAATCTGAGATCAAGTGTGTCTGGTATTTTTTTTGAAGCCACCAGGTAACCCTAATCCTGCCTAACTATATGGGGAAATAAAAAAATATATAAACAACTCTACTTCTCTTTGTTGTGCCACTGGCTAATATGAGGGCCTCTTCTAGTATGAGTAAATTTAATGAAAAGTCAACAGCTGTGTCCTATTAAGCTGGGGGCTTCATTATTACATCATTGTAATGGGAAATACATTTACATACTTATCCAAGGTTGCTTCCAGTGCATTAGGCTTACCCTTGCTCAACTGCCAGCACTCACTGGTTTACAATCAGATCTCAGACAGGTTCTGAATTGCAGCATAGCGAAACCCCTGCAGTTGCATGTCCCCCATCCTTCTTCTGCATCTGCTTCTCTTTCTCCTCCTCCTCACTGTTCAAAACAGAAACCTGTGACTTAGGCTCCTCAAAGATACTTAATAATAAGAATATAGCAGTAGGGATATATTATCGACCACCTGACCAGGATAGTGATAGTGACTATGAAATACTAAGGGAGATTAAAGAGGCTATCAAAATAAAAAAACCTCAATAATAGTGTGAGATTTCAACTATCCACCACCACCCACCCTGAGAGCAGCCGAACAGCCAACACACGCTGGGTACATGTTACCTCAGGATGGGATGCAGAGATAACATATCTTGATACCTTTAATGACTACTTCTTGGAGCAGCTGGTTCTGGAACTCACAAGGGGAGAGGCTATTAGGGAGATTCCCAAACCTCAGCCATTCTTTTTGGGCAACAGGTCTGAGGAACTGTCCCAGACAGGGGTGTCATTAGAGGAGGTTTTGGAACAAATTGATAAACTTAACAGTAACAGATCACTGGGACCAGATGGCATTCACCCAGGAGTTCTAAAGAACTCAAATGTGAAATTGCGGAACTATTAACTGTAGTTTTATAACCTAGTCTTTAAATCATCTTCTGTATCTAATGACTGGAAGATAGCTAATGTGATGCCAATATTTTAAAAGAGCTCTAGAGAAGATCCTGGGAATTACTGACAGGTAAGTCTAATGTCAGTACTGGGCAAATTAGTTGAAACTATAGTAAAAAAATAATTTGTCAGACACATAGATGAACATAATTTTGGGGGGAAAAGTCAACATGGTTTCTATAAAGGTAAATCATGCCTTACTAATCTACTAGAGTTCTTTGAGGTGGTCAGCAAACAAGTACAAGGTACAAGGGAGATCCAGTGGATAGATTTCCAGAAAGCCTTTGACAAGGTTCCTCACCAAAGGTGCTTAAGTAAAGTAAGTTGTCATGGGATAAGAGGGAAGGTCCTGTCATGGACTGATAACTGGTTAGAAGACAGGAAATAAAGGGTAAGAATAAATGGTAAGTTTTCAGAGTTGAGAGAGGTAACTACTGGTGTACCCCAAAGGTCCATACTGGGACCAATCTTATTCAGCCTATTTATAAATGATCTGGAGAAAGGGGTAAACAGTGAGATGGCAAAATTTGCAGATGATACCAAACTGCTCAAGACAGTTAGGACCAAAGAAGACTGTGAAAAGCTTCAAAAAGATCTCACAAAACTAATTGGGCAACAAAATGGCAAATGAAATGTAATGTTGATAAATGTAAAGTAATGCACATTGGAAAAAATAATCCCAACTATACATACAATATGATGGGGATTAATTTAGTTATAACTATTCGAGAGAAAGATCTTGGAGTCATTGTGCATAGTTCTCCGAGAACATCCACTCAATGTGCAGCGGCAGTCAAAAAAGTAAATTGAATGTTAGGAATAATTTTAAAAAGGATAGAGAATAATAGGACAGAGAATATATTATTGCCTCTATATAAAACTATGGTATGCCCATATCTTGAATACTACATTCCGATGTAGTCGCCTCATCTCACAAAAGATATATTGACATTGGAAAAGGTTCAGAGAAGATCAACAAACATGATTAGAGGTTTGGAACAGGTCCCATATGAAGAGAGATTAAAAAGACTTAGACTTTTCATCTTAGAAAAAAGGAGACTAAGGGAGGAATATTATAGAGGTATATAAAATCATGTGGTGTGGAAAAAGTGAATAAGGAAAAATTATTTACTTGTTCCCATAATAAAAGAACTAGGGGTCACTAAATGAAATTAATAGGTAGCAGGTTTAAAACAAACAAAAGGAAGTTTTTTCTTCACGCAGTATACAGTCAGCCTGTGGAACTCCTTGTCAGAGGATGTTGTGAAGACCAGGACTTTAACAGAGTTCAAAAAAGAACTAGATAAATTCACGGAGGTTAGGTCCATCAATGGCTATTAGCCAGGATGGGTAGGAATGGTGTCCCTAGCCTCTGTTTGTCAGAGGCTGGAAATGGATGACAGGAGAGCAATCATGTGATGATTACCTGTTCTGTTCATTCCCTTTGGGGCATCTGGCATTGGCCACTGTCAGAAGACAGGATACTGGGTTAGATGAACCTTTGGTCTGACCGAGTATGGCCATTCTTATGTTCTTATCTAAGGTGGGGTGTCCACTAAGTACGGCAAGCAGCTCTTTGTAATGCAGAAGGTCTGAGGTGTAGCACTGAATTAACTGTTGGCATCCCTGGCCTTCTGATATTTGTGCAACAGACGGCTTTCATGTGGCACTGTTGCTGATCCCTCCCTACCACTTCTCCTACATCCCTTGTGTAATATGCTTGTAGATGTCCACTTTGTTATGGGTAGTCTGTAGCCCTGCCTGCATAGTCTCTTCTTCCCACAAACCCAGGAAATCCAATACCTCCTGGTTATTCGAAGCCAAAGCACATCATATCTAGAGTGTGTAGCAGGCCTGGTCAGTTGAGCAGTTACATACAACAGTGGAGAGCTGGTAGGTGTGCTTGCCAAGCTGGACCATCATTAAAGACATTTAAAAAACTCACAGGGCTTTAGAGGGATGGGAAGCTTTCAGCTCTCCTGACCCCTAGACAATAGAGTTCACAATTGTAACCGGATAGGTACATGTCAGGAATTATGGGACAGCTTTAGGAAGACTACTAGGGTTGACATAATTGATGCAGAGTATATACCTATGGTTTGTCAACCACAGTATGTTGACCATGGCTCAACATTGCATGGAGAAGTGATGTTACTGTGCACTTACATTTGATGGGAGACAAATTTAAGTCTTCATGTGCAATTAAGTCGATGCAAGATAGCTTGTGTTGACCTAGCGTTGTAGTGTAGATCAGGCCACAGCCTATCGACAATCCTGAAATTTTATTATACATCTACATCTAAACTTTTTTGTCTTGTCACTGCTTCTTTACATGGTCTGTAGATCTTCCTTCTTTGGTTTTGATCTTATTAGTTATGGATGTATCATAAGGAATTCTGTAACTCAACTACTACTCTTCTGGCAAATTTTTTTATTGGGTTTAATTGAGAAGACAGCATACAGGAAGTGAAATAAAGATACATAACTAATTTCCACTGATCAACAGTATTCAAAAATAATGTTCTTCTCTACGCCTTCTAAACCATTAACATTAAGTTCCCTAAAACATAGCTTAGTGGTGGCTGGGAAAGGAAAGAACATTTTATCTTTATCCTGCAAAACAAATGATTCATTACAATATGGGAAGAACTACTATAGAAGTGAAACCCAGCAATCTAATTGCCTAACAAGGAGCTAGAAAAAATTATATTCATTGAAATTGGCAGGATGCATTGTTATATTTATGAAATATAAGGATATGTATGAAGCTGTGGATCTTCTGTGTAAGGATGACTTATTGTATACTTCCAACCTTCCTATTCTTATCTATCTTTTCCTTCTTCCGACCTCAGTACTTTGTTCCTTTTCCTTCCCCCGTGCTTTCCTTAACTCATCCACTCCACTATCGTTAGGCCGTTCACCATAAGATTGTCAATAAAGCAAATTTCTAACCTTTCCCTGATCACTTTGCTTTTCAGTTGTATATACCTCTTTTCCTCCACCTTCATCTTTCATATCTAGTTAGCCATGGGTTCCCAAACTGGGGAGTCATAGAGAAATTCCAGGGGGGCGCGAGGCAATGCAGCCCCCCTCCCATCAAGTTTTGCTGCCCCGATCAGTTCCTTTTTTTTTGCTCAACAAGTTTTGTTGCTATTTGGGGGGGGGGGGGTGAGGGTTTCTCAAAAATCAAAAAGGGAGCATGATGCCAAAAAGTTTGGGAACCACTGAGTCAGACAGTAAGCTCTAGCTCTTACTGCATAGTTTGCACAGCGCCTAGCACAGTACAGCCCTCAATTGGGGCCTGAATGCTATTTTAATGCTTGTGTCACACTGGCTGGAGTGGTGCCTGAACAGGTAGGGTTGCCAGATGGTTTAACCAAAAATACCAAACACCCCCCCCTCCCCAAAAGAAAAAAAAAAGCAGGGAAAAATTTTGTTGAAAAAAGGTGAACCAAAGGTGTTGAGCAAAAAAAAAAAAAATTTAAAAACAGAAAAACAGCATGGCCCCTTTGCCCCTTTAAGAACAGGAGGGGCTGGGCTCTGCCTCTCCTAACAGGCTACCAGCAGCTGGTGGCCATCTTGCCTCCCTCCCTGCTCCGGGCCAGACAGCTCCCCTGCAGAACCAGGTAAGCAGCGGGGGGGGGCTGGGCCCAATTGCTGACTGTGTGTAGGATTGCCAGGTGTCTGGTATTGACCCGGACAGTCTGGTATTTTTGCCCCCTGGCCAGGAAAAAATCAGAAAATATGGGACATTTTAAGTGTCCGGTATTTTCTGAATTTTTTTACCAGACAGGAGCCAAAAATACCAGACTGTCCAGGTCAATACCGGGCACCTGGCAACCCTGTGAGCAGGAGTGCCAACCTCAGAACTGTCGGTCAAAAAGTAGGGCAGATATCCTGGGCTGACTGGCTGTTCTTTAGATTTCACCCCCTCAGAAACTAGTATGAACTCCGAAAGCACTATAACAATTTTATCATGGAGTCAAAGAGAGTTGCTGTGATATTACTGAATTTCTGATGTGAACATGTGGAACATTGTTGCACCCTCTGTTGTGTGTTTGCCCCAGATTGTGTACAAAGTGGCACAAGTGAGGTGTCTATTGAAAGCTTATGCTTTGCTGATTTGCTGATCTCATTTATACAATTGATATGCATGTATGTTTTTTGTATGTGAAGTTATGAGTATTGACTATGTACTGGTATTTCAAGTATTTGCGACTGAGCGATATCAGCAGGCCTCACCCACCTATTGTGGAATGGTGAATAGTCAAGTGAATCGGAGTACTTGACTGACAATGAACCTTAAGTGTTGCCAATACACCTGGGGAATTTTGCTGTAAACCTGTAGTCAAGCATGTACGCCATGGCTGCTTGCCTAAAAAAGACATGAACAGGTGACTTGTTCATGTGACAAACGCCATTTTGGGAGGTACTTTCACACAGTGAGAACAATGGAATTCCTTCCACATGAGCAAGGATATAAAAAAGGCCCTAGGGGTTCCTCCTTCACTCTTTCTAACATAACAGCACCTATAAGAAACTTAAGTTAATTTCACCTGTGGCTACAGGGGAGGATGCAGGGTGCTGGCTCTTGCAGGGGGTGTCAGGACTTGGGCAAAGATGCAGGAGTGGGTTCTGGCTCTGGGAGGGGACTGTGTGTTATGGTGCGGGCTCCCGAAAGGTGGTACTTACCACTATAGGTTGGCAGTGTAGTGAGGCTGAGGCAGGCTTCCTGCCTGCCTCAGCCCCACTCTAGATCCTTGCATAGATACAAATGTCTGCCTATGGCTAAACCTCTGTGTTCACTGATCTGCAGGGTCCTGCTCCCAGGAGCCAAAGGAGAGGAACATGGTGCCACTGCTCATAGAAACTAGTGCCCCATTCTGGCAGCTCCTCCCAGCCATGCCACTGCACTGTCCCCACTCCCACTGCCAGTGAGACTGTCTGACCCCAGACAAGGCACTGGCACTTTGGAGCAGTGGCACCAGGCTCATCTCCTTTGGATGCAGTATCTCCCGGGAGAAGAACCCTGTGGATCAGTGAATACTGCCGTCTAATCATGAGCAACAAGGCTCTACAGGCCAATCCCAGAAGTGTCCATCAATCCCCTGTGGTCCTGGGGTTGGGGGCAGAGGGTAGGTGGTCCTCTGCACAGTTCCACACACTGGATCCCTCTCTGCTGGCACTACCCCCATCAGTCCCATTGGCCATGGTTTCCATTCCGAGTCAATGGGAGCTGTGGGGGGCAGTGTTTGCAGGCAGGAGCAGCACTCTGAGACTCCTTCCCCCTCCCCCACGCCACACACAAAGCTGCATGGGACAGGAAAAACCAGGGAGCCTGCTGAGCGCTAGTTGCAATATAGTGGGAGACTTCCCAGGATCAAGCAGTCAATCCAATAGACCAGTTGGTGACCAGTGCTTTACATAAAAAATTGCAACAATATTCAGGCTACTCCCAGTCTCAAAGGTCTTTGGTTGCAGATGAGAGTACAAATGACAATAGCCAATCTTGTAATAAACTAATCAAAGTTTTATTAACTAAGAAAAAGTTTATTTACAAGGTTAAAATAAGTCACGGACTGTAACTCATTAGTGTCTGTATAAGCGTCTATAATAAATAACTCTATGTGTCCTTTAAGACTGACCCATGCCAAGCAGCATGATGATCTCTTGCTTACATTTAGGAATCCTTGCCTCTCAGAGTCCAATTGCATCTGCTTGTGAGGGACTCTTTTTCCCCAGAGTCCACACTGATAGAACTAGTGTCAGCGCCTGGTTCCTCTTCATGTGAGTAGGAAGAGCAATCAACAGTCTTGGTCCTTTTATAGCTTACAATGACTCATTTGGTTTCAAAGACCCTCTTGTCTGAAGGACTAGCACTTTACCTTAATTAATGCTTCATTTCCTGCTTGAGGCCAATTCTCCATTACAGACCTATATCAATTTAAAGGCATCACTCAGGAATGTGAAAAATCCACACCCTTTAGTGACATATGTTTCAGTTGTGCCAATACAGCATTTAAAGTATAGGCCTGCCCTGCATTACAGAGCTACAGAGGTTTGCAGTGAAAATGCTCACTCTATACTAGGGGCTACTGAGTTTATTAGTGAGATCAATACATGCAGCATCCTACACTGTTCATAAAGTGTAAACACCAAACACATTCTTGCAACTTTAATATTTATTTTAACAATTCTGACACAGGGATACATCAGACTGGTTTCCAGCTATGTTTCTGTAAGAGTTCAGTGAGTCCTGAGGCCTTCACGGGAGCTGGCACCTGATCTGCCAGCATCATAACCAGTTAACAAATAGTACTGGAGGATATTTTCACAATTTCTAGAGCTCTCTAATGGAGCCACTGCTTGGGCTTATTCTATTTAGGGTTGCCAGATACCTTCACAAAAAATCTTGAACATGGCAGGGAAAAAAATTGGTTGAGCAAAAAAAAGAATGCTGTGCCTTTAAATTCCTATGCTCCCCGTTCCCCCCGCCCCCGCAAGACGCAGCAAGGGAAGAATGTCCCCGCCAGCCTTCCGTCCGAGAAAACCAGAAAATACCGGACATTTTACATGTCAGGTATTTTCTGGGGTTTTTTTTACCAGACAGAAGACGCAATTACCTGACTGTCCGGGTGAAAACCGGACACCTGGGAACCCTAATTCTATTCCTTGCATTAACCTATCAAATGCATGCAGGCCAGGATTACATAGGAAAACCCAACACAAATGCCACGGTCGTCAGTCTAATGCACCTATCATCAAGTCGGTCTCTGTGTGACTCCTTGAATCTTTTACTAGCAATGGCAGTACAGTTGGCTGATTGTCTTGCTGCTACTGTGTACCATTTGCTGTGACTCTTCTGAGGATTTGCACAGTGTAGGAGTAGAGGGAGTTGACTAGACTTTGGGACTCTTAACCTATAAGTACTTCAGCCTCTGTCTGTCTCTGGATGGGGATTTAGGCTCACAAACACATGCAACAAGAGGGCGGGGGGGGGGGGGTTGTGTGTGAGAGAGAGAGAATCCTGTTCAGAATAATTTCATAATGTAGAAATTGCATTCTCAATATTGTTTTATATTGTCAGCACTACATTAGTTTTTGTGCGTAGAGCAATTTCCAATTTTGGGGTAACACCACATTTTAGTGGAATGTTTTCTACTAAAGTTTGTACTGATCATGAGTGTAAGAAATGGATGGTCTTGAAAGGTCTTGTTCCATACCCAACACCTGTCTGTCCACATGTAAATTTATCAGTTTTTTAAATTCATAAAAGATATATAACTGATAACACTTGGCAGGCTGCTCATCACAGACTGAATAGGTACACATAGTACATCAGTTAGTATAGATTGTATATGACCATTGTATTTAGTTTTTCTGTAATGTACTGTGTTTTTCTCTTTCTTCAGGCTGTTTTTATTACCATATCTTAATTATCTGGATGTTGCCTACAATGATATTAGCATTATTCCTCATGAAATCAGGAATCTCAGGTATTGATACATAATATATTCTGGAACCAGACTTATGTGTAAAAAATATTGCGAGCTATGTTATGAAATTGATGGTTATTAGTAATTCTGGAGTAACTCCACTGATGTCCCTGAATTTACTCTGGATTCACATGGGTATAACAGATCACAGTCTGTCCTACTGTCCTGTTAAAAGGGTCTGATTTTTAAAAATTAAATGCATGTCCAGTTGCTTAAATATCATGATTTTGCTTCTAAGTTAGGTAACTGCACACAAATTCTAATCATTTGCTAAGTGTGACCATGTGCATGTGCCCTTACCTAACTTGCATGCATGAAGATCACTACAATTAAGTGCCCCCTAATCATGTAAATTCCATTGTCATTCACAGAAGGTACGTCTAGACTACGCTGAAGTTTCGAAAGAGGATATGCAAATTCCATGGGAATTTCATATTTTCTTCCGATCTCACTTTCAAAAGTGGAGCTTTCGAAAGTGAAAGTAGTCGGGATGCGGGTTTTTTGGCAACCCCCCCCCTTTTTCAAAAAAACGCATAAACCTCATTTTTTGAGGAAGAGTGGCTTTTCGAAAAACGGGGGGGGGTTGCCGAAAGAAACGCGTCCCGACTACTTTCACTTTCTCTGCTTTCGAAAGTGAGATCGGAAGAAAATATGCAAATTCTCGTGGAATTTGCATATCCTCTTTTGAAACTTCAGCGTAGTCTAGACGAGCCCAGAATGTGCACGTGAAGGTGTGATTGCAGGACGGGCAGGCATACCTGTGCTAGCTTTAATCCAGCTACTACAGGTCATGTTAGTCATGAAGATGTGTCAGGAGGGGGTATAGCATGAGCACCACACGATATCCCTGAGATCCCTTTGTGGACTGGTTGCTAGCCCATGTTACCACTTCCTCATTGCTGTTATTACACATTAGCTACGTTACAGCTAGTACAGATATGTCTATCCATTCTACAAATACACTTTCACTTGCAATGTAGATGTACTTGTGTATGTGTTAGGTAGGGGAGGTTAATACTCTGACTTCAACGGAATGATACAGTAGAAACTGTAACATTCTGAAAAGGTTTTTCAGAAAAAAATCTTAGGAAATTAAGCTAAACCTTATATATGTAGGGTTCATACCTTTGGGGTATATTGTATAAAAACAATTGTACATGTTTTATTGTGGCAGTGTATATACCTTCTCTAGTAGGACAAGGGATCCTAATATACTTCTATTATAAACCCGCCTGAAAGGTGCACATATACTAGTTTAGAGTGGATTCTCCAGGGACAGACAAAGAAAGGGTTTTTGGATGAACAACCTGGTTTTAAACTGGCTTGTGGCTTTCTTCCTGATCCAGCAAATGGACAAGATCCATGGTCCATGGAGGGCCCCACTCCTATAGGGAAGGACAGGGCCTACTGAGATTCCATATGACTGGGATGTTCTGAGCTGAAGCTGTGATGAGCTTGTTTCCAGAAGAAAATCCCTATGGTGGGGTGTTAAAGGATTGCTCCTGCCAGAGCCCATGTGAGGGTTGGGGTGAGAACTTGCCAGTTTAGTAGCATGCGTGTCGATTCTTTTATTGTTTTTAATATGTTTTCTTGGTAATGCTTTTTAAGGATAAAGTAGGCTTGTGTAGGAAGTGCTGTGTGATACCTTGTCAGTACAGTGAAGGTAGGGAACTATACCATCTGGAGATACTCTACTCAGAAGAGAGTGATTGGGTCTCTGCCTAGGACAGGTGATGGCCTGGGGAGCTGGTAGTCCTTGCTGGACTGTAGAGGCAGAATCCAGGAGCAGTTGCCCTAAACTGTAATAGCTATGCAAGAGGATTTGTTTTCCCACACAAGGTCAGTTTGTCTCTGTTTTTGGTTAGAAAGTGTGTGGCTATATCGGCAGCTGTTTATATGAGCCAAAGGAGAGCAGATACAGAAGTATACTTACATGTTAATAACCAAGAGTGTGAAGTTCAGAACACACACACCATTAAGTTTTTGCGAAATCTAAGAATGACCTATCTGTGCATTTGGGAACCTGTCTTACGCATCCAATTGAATACATACACAATCCCTATTTCCAGTTGCTTACATTGTACTTGGGAAAATAATTCTTCTTTGTTCACATATTTGCATCATTGTATCTTACACTTAAAATGCATTGTTTTTTAAACTTAGCCTTTTACACATACACATGAAGCATCTTGGTGCAACAACTCAGCAAGTGGGAAGTAGGCTATGTATATAATCAGATCTGAGATATATTGTGTGCATAATTTGGTGGTCCTTAAAATTACAGGACACTGGAATATCTGAATGTTGAAGGGAATCAGCTGTGTGCTTTGCCTTGTGAGGTTCTGAAGCTTCCTTTGAAATTCCTTAACATAGAAAATAACTTCATGCATCCCTTCTTATGGAACGAAAACAGCCAGAACCAACCACAGAGACTTACTGATCTGGCTGCCCTTTGCTTCTCCAGAAACAAATTGTGGCAAAGATATACTAACATCTCAAGGGATATTCAAGAAATATTGAACAAGTAAGTGATTGAAATCTCTGGCTACCCCCGGATTCTATGGGAATCGTGGACACACAAGAAATGTACCAATGGCTCCTAATCACTTATTCTGGCAATGTCAGAAGGACACAGGCTTTAGACCTAGCAGTGTCTACTTTTTCCATCATGAGACCACCTCTGTAAAGCCCTACTATAGCAGCTGCATGCCAGGCATTGTAAGTCACAGAATAAGCAAAGAGAAATTACTGACATCTTCACATTGAACTAAAATAATGCTGATCAATAACATTGCTGTTACTTATTGGTCAATATATAACGATTCCCATGCAGGTATACTCAGCTGTGTTTCTGATTGAACTAAGAGCCTGTGCATTTTTTATAATACATGGCAATGTACGTTTAGTTAAGTTCATCAAACATCATGTGCAAATCACTGCCTCCTTCCATTTAACTGCCTTAGGATTCACCATAATAGCTTCCTAGCCAAAAATGTTTGCTGCAGCCTCAGACTAAGGTTGTGCAGAGAACCAGTCTGTTCAGGTGAGAGCTGTGAGCTTCAGAACAATCTATATAGAAAAAAATACCAGCTCAGTTTCTAGGAGTGGCAGAGTTACCCCACCCATGCAGAGCATCTCTCTATTTTCACTTTGTCTGCCTCAGACTTCCACTTGTCCTCTTTCCCCACTTGAGCCATAGAAGTATAACAATGCCCTCAGGACTAGAGCAGGGGTCACCAGCCAGTAGATCAGGACCTACTGGTAATCCTGGAGCCTCTGACAGGTGATCTAACTGGTCTGGCTGGGAGGCTAAGTGCCCGCATTTCAGCTACTCATCCCCCCACTGCTGTGTACCCCCTGCCTTCTGCCTTAGAGCTGCTCCTCTTGGGAGCCTCCTACTTGCTGTATACAGTGGGGATGGCAGAGAAGGAAGGTGCTGATGTGAGGTTGTCCCTCATCCCCCACCCCTGTACCAATCTACCTGGGGGGAGAGGCCACAACAGGGCTTGGGATGGAGGGAGCTTGCTGGCAGCTGCTCCTATCTGAATGTGCCCTGCATACGTAAAAGGGTAAGGCAAATCTTTGTCACTCACACACTATGTATGTCTTTGTCACTCATCCAAACACACTGTCTTACGCACTCGCCTCCTGACCCAGTACATACTTGTGTTGTTTTTGTTACTTCTTTTACTTCTTTCCAAGTGTGTTAATTTAACTTTTGACTGGTCTGTGCATTTCATAATTTTATTTCTCTTTGATACTTAAATTAAATTCTATGAGTAGTGAGCTTTAAAATGCCTAACCTGTCGTAGCTGGAGATATGCCACACTGGCCAGGAGTCTCTTGGAATTGGGCTTGATCTTTGATCTCCTGGTGGCTCTTGCAGCCAAATCGGGAGATTGCCTGCTATCAGTTAAGCAGCGCAGCAGGGCTAAGGCAGACTCTCCCTTGCTCTGGCCCTGTACTGCTCCTAGAAGTAGCTGGCATGTCCTACAGCCCTGGAAGTGGCTGGTCTGGGGTCTCCATGGGCTGTCCTTGCCTGCAAGCACTGCCCCCACAGCTCAAGAATGGAGATCTATGGCCAATGGGAAGCATGGGGGTGGTGCCTGTGGATGGGGGGGGGGGGTAGCATGTGGAGCCACCTGCCACTCACCTGCAGGTGCCAGTACTGGACATGCCATCTGCTTTTGGGAGTGGCACAGGGCCAGGGCCAGCGTGAGCTGCCTTAGCCCCCCCTGTACCACCACTTGGGAGCCACCTGAGGTAAGCAGTGCCCAGCGTCTGCATCCTGAACCCCAACCCCAGCCCTGAATCTCCTCCTGAGCCCTGAACCCCTGCTCCACCCCAACTCCCTGCCCCAGCATCAGCCCAGATCCCTTTCCATACTCTGAACCCCTCGGCCCAAGACCAGAGACTGCACCCCAACTCCCTACCCCAGCCTGATGAAAGTGAGTGAGGATGAGGGATGAAGTAATAAGAGTGGGGCCTCAGAGAAGGGGTGGGGTAGAGGCGGAGCAAGGGTATTTGGGTGTGAGATAGAGACTGGATTGCACATAAATCCAAAAACTGCTAGTGTGCTTTAAAAGGTTGGAGACCATTGGGCTAAAGTAATCACTCCCTTGCAACAGAGAGCGTCTGTACCACAGTGTAGTTTAGGAAGCTCATAAAACTTTCACAACCATCAGAATCAGCCTGAGGCCAACTAGATGGTCTCTTAATTTCTAGTTGAGAATTCAGAAAATGAAGTGGAATGTACTATGTTTGTATTGTCACAAGGACTGTGCAATTTTTCTGACTCAATGTTCCTCTCCATCTTAGCTGTAAAGTCTGTGACTGCTGCAAAGGACCATTGTATGGTGAAGGACTACAACTCATTCGATCTTGCAGAAACATATTTCGATTCCGTAGACTTCCTTTTCTCTTTAATGCCTGCTCACCATCCTGTCACAGCAGTTTCATGTCTCAAACAGACTCTATGACCGGAGTGCTTTATTGAAATTGATCTGGGTTGCAGGAGAGAAACTGGTGATGTAATGAAGTTTTGAAATACATCTTTTAGGTTATGTACTAGAAGATAGCTTGTGATATTGAAGTGTTTGGAATCACTTCTCTGTGCAATTATGTCCAAGTGATTTCTGACCTATATGTTCTATTTTTATTTAGAAATAAGTGTTTGTCTGCTTAGGTTTGTTAGGAATCACTCACTAGGCTTTCTCTGAAGGCTTTTAAGAACTGTTTGTGTGTAAGCTATTAAGACATGGCAGGTTCTGTACAAATAGCCTATTTTATTAAGGGTTCAACAGCAAAAGAAAGATGAGCACAGTTCATAATTTGCTAATGTTTCACTAGACACCAGTGACTAATTGAATTGACAACATATCAGGCCAAATGCATCCCCGTAGAAGCCAAGTAAAGTTTATAAATTATACCAAAGATGATCTTGGCCCAGTACTTCCTGGAGAAAAGAACTTTTTAATCCTCTTCCGCCCTACCAATAGTGCATCAATTTATAAATTGATTCTTAACATGGTTTAAAACTGGGTAACATAGTTTATAACCCAGTAAACAACTTCAGCACCATTCTACTACTTTGTCCTAACACCTTTTCAATCCGTGCTTGAAGAGTATTTTCAGATATGGTTCCAGTTCAAGGTTCAATCTTACAAACACGTACTATTGGACTAGAAGTAAAATTGACCCATGTGCCCTTTGAATCCCATGAGACCGGCTTCAGCCCTCAGAACAAAACATTGCTTAAGTGATACATAGGACCTGGTGTTGATCCTCTGCATGAATCACTTTCATTCTTAGTACTTACTGTGGCAAAGAGTTGCATTCCCGTATAGGGGATGTCTTGTGCTAATAAGCACTCTGTCTGGGAGTAAGCATTTGCGAGTTCAGGCCGCAGTTTGGTTCATACCTTTCCAGGAAGCATGTCCATGTGCTGTGACACAGGGTGTGTCTACACAGCACAGGTAGCAGAAGTGTGTTAGCTCCACTCAGAAGGGGCCTCAGTGGTGCTCAGTCCCCTGCCCTGCCCCACCCCTTCCCCCAAGTCACCGCTCCTGCTCTGGCTCTTCCCACCCAGTTCTGCCTCCCTCCCCTGAGCATGCTCTGTCCCCACTCCTTCCAGAGCCTCCTGCATGCTGCAGAACAGCTGATTGTGATAGACAATAGGTTCTGGGAGGGAGAGGGAGGAGTTAATTGGTGGGGCCACTGGAGGGCAGGAGTTGCTGGGAGGGAGGAGGGAGTTGACTGCCAGCTCCGGAGCACCCACACGAATCAGTGCCTATGGGTAGGCTTGTACCAGAGTGGCTAACATGAGCCACCTTCTGCTATACAGAAGCCAGAGGAATATTTTTAGCATGCTAGCTTGGGCAAAGCTAACACATGCCTGTCTACCTGAGCTGGGAAACACCATTCCAATTGTGGTGTAAACATACCCACAGTTTCCAGAGGAGCAGTGTGACAGAGAACCTAAAAAAGACCAAGATCATGGCCAGCATCTTCAAAGGTCCACTGCCTGTGGGTGCTCAGCTTGACACGTGTAACCCCTGATTTTCAGAAGTCTGGGGCCACTGCTGTTCCCAGTGCTTTTGTTTGGAATTGAGAATGCCTTTATACCTCAAAAAAACAGACCAAGAGAATTTAAGTGAAGCAGGCTAGAAAACAGCTCCATTTTGCAAAAGAAGTTGAGGCTTTGACACAGCGAAGAAAGCCACAAACTTTCTTACAGATACTGTCCTATTGCAACCCAGGTCCCTGCCAGTTCTTTAAATAGTTCCCTGCTGACTTTTGCCACAGCTCAGCCAGCTCTTGCTGGAGCTGTGCACCCCAGCGCACCCACTTACTTCATCTCTGTTTTGACATAGATCTCCATTCCGATGCAGAAAAATAATGAGAGCTCTTGCAGTTTTTCAAGAGAACTAAGGCACCCTAGCATAGTCTGGTGGTTTAAGCAGCCAGACTCAAGCAGAGATACAGAATGAACCTGGGTCTCCCCTACTCCAACAAGGTGAGTGCCCTACCCAGCCAGCTAGTGACTGTTCTGCAGAAGGTGTCTTTCTTTGTTGGATCTGAGACAGTATTATCGAAGCAGATACGTGAGCCCTGCACAGATACAAAACTTGTATCCATATCTGTATTTGCAAAAATGAGCTGCAGATATCTGCACCCACACCTGTAGATGTGGATACCCGAGGATGTAAAGTGAATATCTGCAATTTGCTGGACTCTGCCAGTACATTTCTGAAAAGCATTTCAGTTTTAGCAAAATGACTTTTTTTCTATGGAGAAAAAATGTTGCTAATTAAGTTTTCACACCCCAAACCTGAAGGACCTAACACTGATACCTCTTTTTAAAAAAGTGTGGACCAACTAACTTGTTTTCACATCACACAGGAAATCTTTGACAGAACTGAGATCAGCATCAGAAACGCCTACTTTTTGGTACAGTACCTTAACCACAACACTGTTTAGCAATTCTGGGTTTTTAATTTTATATTTCTCTCACAGTTTCAGAACAAGTGTTCAAATACATAGATAACAACTAAATAAAACTTAAAACCCCAACTTGTATGTGAACTAGCTCACAAGATTTCACCTGAACTTTTAACTCTGATAAACTAAAGCTATGTCTACACTGCAGGCTTCTTGCGCAAGAATGACCGTTCTTGCGCAAAAACTTGTAGCACATCCACACTACAAGCCTGTTCTTGCACAAGAAAGTGTACAGTAGATCGTCAGAAGAGAGGGCTTTTTGCGCAAGAGTTAGTCCTCTCCCCATGAGGAATAAGCCTTTTTGTGCAAGAGCTCTTGCGCAAAAAGGCTAGTGTGGATGGGAACGGGCTAAAATGGCCATCAGAGCTTTCTTGCGCAAGAGAGCATCCACACTGCCATGGACTATCTTGTGCAAAAGCACATAGCAGGTGGACGCACTCTTGCGCAAAAGCACATGGCAGTGTGCATGCACTCTTGCGCAAGAACTTTTTGCAGAAGATCTCATCCGCAAAAAGTTTTTGAGCAAGAAGCCTGCAATGTAGACGTAGCCTATCATTCTTATGCATTTTCCTTGAAATAGCAAAATTGAATCTGTAATTCTTTTCCAATTAAACTTCAGGGACTTTGTTCCAGTCTCTATCACAATATTCTGTCATTCGCTCCTGAATAGCCGAGATCAGACTCAAAGCTTTAGTTTTTGTTGGAAGGGTTAATTCCTGCTACATTCTTGAATTTGCATTTGTGTGTGGTTCTGTTGGCTTCTGGAAGAAAGAAGCAGTGGTATGCTTATGGCCTATATGGTACTTACCCTTCATCTTGCACTCTGACAGGAGGGGCGGTGACTGTCCAGGGACCAACCTCTATTCACTGACTACTTACAACTCTACCATTTAGGAAAGTTCAGGAGAGTTTTTATAGCTGGGTTGGTCCCAGGATACTAGAGAGATGAGGTGGGGGAGGTAATATCAGAATAGTTTTTAGCACTTGGAGAACAAACTCAGTGGATCATAAGGCTAAGTATTACTATACACCAGGGTCTCAGGCAAGCACCTGCAGACAAGCTGTAGAGCTGAACCTTTCCCTATTGAGTCAACGTGAGTTCTGTTATTAACTCTTGTGTGGGGAGGATTAGGCGGCAGAAGATTCACTGCCCCAACAGTAGCCTAGCAAGGCATTGTTCCTCAGTGATGTCCCCTCTGAGGCACAATAGCTCATCTGTTGTGCTGGGACAGGGAGCAATCTGCTACAGTACTTACTCGGTGCAATATAATCCCATTACTTGTATCCAGCCAGGTCTGCTCACCTGTGCATTGGAGGGGCAAAAGCCACAGTTGTGCCACTGCTCCCAAACTACTTGTTTGCAAGGGGCATTAGCATAAGCAGTCTCTGCTCCCTTCCCATGTGGCCAGAACTGCAATCTAGGCAGGTCTATGGTGGTTATGTAGAACAGAAGGGATGGGAGGGAGAAGGGGGTGACTTACTCCCTGTATGGCCATATTAGTGATAGCCACAGGCTAACACTTTTGTAGCTGATGGTACCTTGGTTTTGTTATGCTATGGGCTATTTCCTAACAATGCCTCATTATTTCAGAAGGACTGGAGGGCTGCTGTACATGGAGCTCTGGGAGGTGGGAGAAACTGGGAGCAAGGAAAGTGATAGAGATGCAGCCATGTTAGTCTGGTGTAGCTGAAACAAAAGACAGAACGATGTAGCACTTTAAAGACTAACAAGATGGTTTATTTGGTGATGAGCTTTCGTGGGCCAGACCCACTTCCTCAGATCAATATGTGGAAGAAAATCAGCACAACCATATATACCAAAGTGATACAATCAAAAAAATGAACACATGTGAAATTGACAAATCAAATTTTAGAACAGAGTGGGGGTGAGGGAGGAAGGTTAGTTTCTATGAGGTAATGACATAGGGGTGATAATAGGGGAAGTTTCTGTGAGGTAATGACATTAGGGATGATAATTGGGGAAGCTATCTTTGTAATGGGTGAGATAGAGTCTTTGTTTAAAGCTATATTTGAGGAACTGGGCCCTTGTCGCTGACTTGTGTACAGACTGCGTTGTGTCTGTAGGCTGCAACCTAAGATTAATTTGAGTAGGCTAGCTCAAGTTATGAATATATCTTTTCCCTACTGAAGAAACAGCCACGGGGAACCAGAGATCTTGACAGAGAGAAGACTTGGGAAGGACGTGGGGAAACTCCATGCAACACTAGATGTGGGCATGGCAGGAAATGGAGGGCAAACCAAGTGGGACTTGATGGCTCTAACAAGGAAAATGTATGGCTTTTACAAGGAGAAAGAGTAAGGAACTAAAACATTTGAAGGTGAAGCCTTTATGCAAATGAAACAAGAATCCATATTCTTCTGATATGCAAAATTAGCATAAAACTTTCAGGGTAGAAAAGGAATTGCCCTGTTTACTGCAGGAGGTGTTGTTTTGTGGTGCTGACATTCCTCATTTCAGGACCTATTACAAGGGGAGGGGGAGAGATAATCTCCAGAAAAAGTTTCTTATTTTTTTAAGTATGAGTACTACACCCTTAGCAAATATACCCTGTATTAATATAGGCAAGAGCCGTGCATTTCTACTAACTCTACTCAGGAAACCACAGCAGAGCGTGTGGTTTCAAACACATAAGCAGGGGTTTCAATGTGCTAAAAATGAAAACTTTGAAATGAAATGGCTCAGCCAGCAACTTATCCAGCAGAGAACCTGCATGTTACAGCCACATTTCTAGTCATTTAGCAAAGAAGTTGCTGTATTTTGACACCATTGCTGCGTATTACTGGGTCGCTTCATCCTTACTGTAGAAATGTACTGCAATAGGCAAACCACAGAATGAGTCCATTATACAAGGAAGCGGGAACACCTGAAGCATCAGTGCTTTGTGTAGTGAAAAGTGGCCTGAGAAAATGTCATTACACATTCATTTTTCAAACCACACTAATTTCAGGAGATTTACTCCTCATTGACATCTGTCTGAGAGGACCTGTGTGATCACAAGAATGGTGTGGAAATAATTTCTGATGGCACATGAGAATCTTGAATTCATGTGAGAGTATGACATTACAATAGGAAAGAGAAAAAGCTCAGTGATGGAGGAGGGAATTTTAATTGTAGAAAGCTCCTGGACCCTGATCTGATCCCATCATGCTACACATATTTCAGGATCAAAGATGGGAAAGCAAACGTTGGTTCAAACCACTTCTATCATCCTCAGTCCAAGGGCCAATTTGACCACCATCAAGGTTTAGAGCAGCCTGAAGGCTTTTGTTACTCATGCTTAGCTGCCTGTGGTCATAGGGGAGACAAGGCGGGTGAATAAATGTCTTTGAAGAAGTGGACCAGACAAGGTTTTGTGCTGGGCAGCACTCTTCTTCGGGTCCCTCTCATCTCCTGGCTCCAACATCACCCCAAACAACTTTGGTCACAAGGGCTTTTCTGCCACTTGAAGCTCATTAAGGCACTTATGTTCCCATTTCGAAACATTTGATAACATCAGATGACATGGAGGTTTTTCCAGCATTGTTTTCCTTCATTTTAGGACCATTGAAAAGGCTTCCCCTGGGTTGTTATTCAACAGACTCCAGACTAATGCTCAGCATTTCTGCACAATGTGCATAGATACCAGCTTCTAGTCACATCAGCCAGGTTCCCAGGGGGCAGAAAACTGAGTGCATTACTTAGCCTGATGGCAATGGACAAAGTTAAAGCTGATGAAGCACTTTGTGTAAGTACCAAAATGGCTTTCACTAACAGAAGTTAGTACAATGAAAGCTATTAACTTGTCCACCTTGTCTCGCTAATACCTTAGGCCCAACACTGCTGCATTAACGCTGCAAAAAGCCTGGTGTCTGTTATGTATGTACAGAACATTGGAGGGTGTAGAGCGCCAATGTGAAGTATTCTCCAGGCTTGTTGCGTGGGAAATCCAGCTCTTGTTTCTGCAAAAGCTACAAATGAGCTCAGACCAGTGCCACTTGGGCTTTATTACCTCACTTACATCCATCTACTTCTGATTGCTCCCCATGAAATGTGGGTCGGGGAGCTGAAGGGAGGAGAGAAAGGAAGGACCTGTTCCTGTTCCTGTTCCTTTAAGTAGAATAATCTTTACTTGTGTACCAGCATCCCCTACTGGTATTATTTTTTCTAGAGCTTTAACCGCCTACGTTATTTTTGACATAGAACAACGTGAACATTTACTAAAGACAAAACTTAAGTAGTGTTGTTTGCTATCATTCTTTTCTTTAAAAAAATAAGTAATAGGAGTAACTTCACATTGTTTTTATGGCAAGGTGAGGTGACACATTTAATCAAAACGTACAGACTAAAACAAACCTGGTGTGTCCCACCTGAATATAAACACTGACACCTGTTCACATCAAACTACTTTTTCTAATTGCTCCAGCTAAATCCTTCAAGCCTGATTCTCCTCTCATTTACACTTGTGTACTTCCAGAGAAACTCCATTCAACTCAACAGATAACAGAGGTATCAAACTTCTGTGAGAAGATGATCAGGCTCAAACTTGACCACATCATGGTAGCAAGGCACCAAAGACCAATCTGTTAAATTAGTTTGCCAGATTAATGTATTTGTTTCAGTGTAACGTTAATTGTATTGTCCCTACTTCGGGAGTTTATACGTAGAATTTCACAGTGGGTTGGGGGGGGGGGTTAATTGATAAATACAAATTTAAAAAAAAACAGAAGAAGAGGAAAAGGAAGAAGAAATAATAATGGTTAGTTATATCTAAAGAACAGTAAAGCAGACTGTGACCAGTTAATCACAGAAATCCCCTTGGGGTTCTCTCCCACTGTGCTAATTGAGCCCCTGAGGCCCACCATCCTGCCTTCTAGGGCTCCCCAAAACCCTATGTAGGGTTGCCAGGTGTCCGGTATTGACCTGGACAGTCCAGTATTTTCGCTTCCTGTCTGGTAAAAAAAAAACAGAAAATACTGGACACCTAAAATGTCCAGTATTTTCTGATTTTTTTTTCCCTGTCAGGAGACAAAAATACCAGACATCTGGCAACCCTACTACACTCAGCAACCAGGCCCAGCCCCTGGGCTCCCCCAACCAGGCCCAGCCCCCTCCCAGACCCCCCTAGCCCTCCTGAGTCCCCTCCCCTGCCCCCCGCTTACCTGGTTCTGCAGGGGAGCTCTCTTCCGGCACAGAGTAAGAAAACAAGATGGCTGCCGGTAAAGAAAAGCCCCAAAGGTCTTAAAGGGGCCATGCTGGGTTTTTTGTATTTTGGGGTTTTTTTGGGGGGGGGGGGTTTGTGCTTAATACCGTAAATTAGCAAATATAGCCCGTGGTTTGTCCAAGTTTTGCCCTACCATGCACCCCCCCCCCCCCGCAGGGTATATATGTCTGCCTGTTATGCAATTTGATTTTTACTCATATTACCAGTATCACACTGTAGTAATATTTTAAAAGACTCATTTCCACACGTTGGCTCTCTCTCTGTGCAAGAACCCACTTTGCCAGGTTTTCTTCTAGATTTGGCCACTTGGCTTTTTAAACTTTGTGATTTGTGTAGGTCTTATATACTGGTAATAGGGTAGTGCTTATTGCTTTTTATAGCTCTGCGGCCTCAGCCGTGGTTGATTACCAGTATACCAAGACCCAGTATTATCGGGCTGCATGACGTCATAATCGTCAATGTTTATAGGTGGCAAGTGGTAACTACATCAAAGACCACCAGATCTTTTATGAAGGCGGCAGAAGTCTCTTCGATACGATAGTTGACTACTTCGTTCTGTGATAATATGTTAATTGACCGACAAAATTATACTGGTTTTGCCTTTCATGCAAGCAATAGCTGTACTGGCAAATGCCAACAATTTCAAAGTCGGGACAATTACGGTACCATAGACAGTTTAGGGTTTCAATGGTACCATAAACAGAAAGGATGATTCACCATACCCTACTATGCTATACTGTGTTTTTACCTAATGAAAAGAAACCAACACAGATTTTGGTCGTTTATTGTTCTTTACAAAAACCTGCAGGTTATGTACGTCCCCGGGTATTCTAATATATTTTTTACATACAATAGAAAAACTGCAGGTAATACATGAGTGCATGTTATACTTGGATGCATGCTGTATTCTCTAATTTACTGTAGATGTTGGGGTCCTTTTTATTCCTCAGCTTTGGTCTCCCCCTTTTTTTCTCAACGGTGTTTTTTTTTGGGGGAGGGGGGGTGTTCAGTATTTTTGGTTAAACCATCTGGCAACCCTATTCTGCTGGTCCAGAAACACTAGTCTCCCACAGCTAAGGCACAGAGTTGGTATTACTGCACCCTGCAGAGCAATGCAGACACTGAACCAGTTTAGCTCTGTGAGGGCTCAGCACTCAGGAAACCAACTCCTAAAAGGGACCAAAACCCCAACCAATCCATCTGACCCTGTGTAAAAGTTTTACACAAAGTCTAAGCATGTCTGAAGGAGAGATATGCTCCGTGGTTGCTCCACTCTACCTCCTGCCTCCGGTAATAATTATTTACACAGTGCTTGATAATAAACATATGTGTTTTTATTAAGCATAAAAAATAGGATTTAAGTGGTTGCAAGTGAAAACAGAGAGATCAAAGTAAGTTACTAAATTAAAATAAATAAAAATGCGAGCTAATTTTAATATCCTAAGACATTTGTTTCATGCAAATTCTTACTCTAAACAGTTGTTCTAAACATCTCTTTCACAAGCTAAGCAGCCTCTTAGCTTGGTCCTGATCCCCCCTCCATTCAGTCTTAGAGGTTTCCAGCATGTATCTTAGGTGGTAAGTGGGGAGGTCTCCTGGCATCTGGCGACAGTCCCTATTATTTGGTTCCACTCCCCACTTATATCCCTTTTGCCCAAGGTGGGAATTCTTTGTGCTCAGTTCAAACTTTTCTCACCTCAAGCGGAAAAATACAAGATCCAAAATGGGTTTCAGTATCAGGTGACCTGGCCATGTGTCTTTCTATGATCAGCCACAGTTTGGCCTTTTAAAGCAGCTCCCCATGAGCACCGGCTCCCCCTGCTCATGTCTTTCCCTCCCACCTCACAGCTCTGCTGCCTCTGCATCAGAGGCAGTGGGATAGGGAACAAGTGGCTCCATGGGAGCCAGTGCTGTTGCTTTCTGTTTGATTTTTGCTTTGGTTGTGCATTTGCACTGGAAGGAGCAGACTCCAGCCAAAGCCCTTTACCAGTTTGGGGTAAATGGGCTGCAAGGGAGAAACTGAGGCAGTTCTAAGCACGAGGAAGCCCTTTGATACACGCATGAATATGGACAGCCCCAATTCCCACCCTCCTAATGGTTCACTGTAGGTTAGAAAGAACTTAAGGATCCAGGGAGGGGAAATTGTATACAGGTGGAGATCTGTGCACTGAAGACCCACACTTCCATATGGAGAACTGGGCCATAGGTAATAACTGGGCCATAGGTAATAACTGGGCCATAGGTAATAACTTACACACTTACCTCCCATTGCTTACATAGGACAAGCCTGTGTTTTGGGACCATGTCCTGCTTATTTGCTTGTGCCAAGAGACTGCATCTCTATACCTAGTACAGGTAACACTTTGACACCGGTTTGCAAAGCTTCTGCAGCACACAACAACAGCACATCCAATGTGTTTTTGTGGGCAGCAGGACTCTTATGATGTTCCTGTCTTTTTACTTCTAATTGTATGGTCCCTTTTCCCTGATGCTATAGTCTTGTCATGGCAACATTACATGAAAAGCTTTAGGTTTGGATGGAACTGAACTCATGACTGCCCGCAGTAGTTTCTTTCCAACATGTATTGCTTTTCTTTGTGAGCAGATTTTGTACCAGTTCTCTTCCAATCAAGAATTGGGCCAGTGATTACTTGGTAGATCCTAGAACTCATTGTGATCATTTTCTATAGGCCTCTACAAACATGCAGGACTGTAACTTAGTGCAGTTACAAGCACGTATGTATTGGGCAAGCAAGCTGTTGAGAAAAAACATTTAAAACAGGAAAAGTTACAACAGCTCTATGCTTAATGCCTAACACTACTATACCTTTGCCCCATCCAGTTTACAGAACTGTCAACAAAATGGTTCCAGCTACTGCACTTTCTCTCACTCACCAGATGCAAGCCTTAATGAGCTTGTGAGTATCTGTTCCCCTATGTTGCCATCCTTGCCTATGATAAGCAGTTGGCTTCAATCCAGCAAGGCCAGGCCAGCAGCCCGGTTAGTTGCATCAGGGCGAATTCCCCTTGTAAACAAGGAAAATTGCTGGTGACATTTATTCTGCTTTCACCAAGGCAGGTCCCCACAATTTCAAATCACAGCTGTCCTTGTTTGCATTGGCGCAGCTATCCAGGTTGAAGACCACTGACGGCTGTATCCAGAGCAAATCTCCAGTGTAGGCAAAGCTGACACTTTGTAAATTGCAACTGAAAATATATTCTCTCTCCCTTGCTTGTTCCTCTTAATTTCTCTTCCTATTTCTACCATTTAGCTCTGAATGGGTATTTCATTATTCTGTGTTAAGGATCAGTAATGTACCTAGTCCTGAACAGGACACAGACATAAATAATGATATAATGTCTTGTTTTCTGTGATTTATATAAATGCCAGATCTTCAGCATCTGTGCACTTAATTTGTAGGTGCATCAGCAGAACTTGTGCAGATGCACTTGCTTCAGTGGCTGTTTACATGTGCAAGCCCCCAATCTGCATGAGCAATAAAGCAATTGAATGCGCAAATAAGTTAGGTAACTTCACAAATGTTTTAGCAGGCGGCTCTGGAAGCCCCATGTGGTGTGCTGACCTCTAGAATTTCACACCACAAAATAGTTGTGTGCAATTTGTCTGAAAGATGCTATAAAAGTGTTGTGAGACCAGCTGGACAAATCACTTTACCAGAGTAACCAAATGCCTAGGAAGTCATTTCCCCAGCTATTTGTATGTGCTGCCACTCTGAGGGGTAATAGAGCCCACAACGGACCCATTGACAGAGAGGGGCACAGGGGTCAACTACCCTGGACCGTTTAAATCCGCACAGGAACACTGCATGGCGTGCTTTGAGCAGCTCAGAGGGCTAGCAAGGAAGAGGTGGCACAGTCTGGGTGGTGCTGGGGACTCCCACCCTTTCTGCCTAGGGTTGCCACGTGTCCGGTATTGACCCGGACAGTCCGGTATTTTTGCCTCCTGTCCTGCAAAAAATTTCAGAAAATACCGGACACCTAAAATGTCTGGTATTTTCTGATTTTTTTTTCCCTGCCAGGAGGCGAAAATACCAGACACCTGGCAACCCTACGACACATGCAGCGCCCAGGCCCGGGCCCAACCCCCGAGACCCCCTGCCAGACTCCCCCCACGCCTGCTCACCCTCCTGCTTACCTGGTTCCGCAGGGGTTTGTCTTGTGGCTGGCAAAAAAACAAAATGACCGACAGCAAAAAAGCCTCTTTTTAAAGGGGCTATGCTGATTTTTTAAATTTTTTTTTGCTTAATAATTGCTGTCGAGGTCCTTTTTTTTTTTTTCTCAACAACTTTGGTCTCCCCCCTTTTTTTCCTCAACAGAATTTTTTTCCTGGTGTTTTTTTTTTGGGGGGGGGGGGAGTGTTCAGTATTTTTGGTTAAACCATCTGGCAACCCTATTTCTGCCTGAGGCCCTGACCCTTCCAGGAGCACAGAGCCACCCCCACACACATCACCCAGGAAACCCGGCAATCCCACTGGCCCCCATGGCTCACCACATTTGGTTGTGGGGAAAACATTTTCTCTCACCTTGCTGCTTCCTCTTGTTCCTACTTCAACTGGCTCAGGCCGAAGCTGTGGGAGAGGCCCCTAGTGTAAATCAAAGAGTCTTTTGCACAACATCCCGAGCCATTCAGGAAGTGAGGAGGTTTGTCACTAACCGGCTAATCTTATTACTAAGAGTAGGAAGCTTGAAACAAATTGCAGAAGTTCAGCATTAAATGCGCCTGTATGATCAGCACAAGTGGAAAGCAAGTTTTGCTGCCACCTCCTGTAGAATTAGGACAGTGATACAGCTATGGGTAAAATGCACTCCTCCTTTGAAGGACACTGCAGTGAGTGGGGGTTTTCTGGTATAGTGGCCGTAACATTCCAAAGCCACTTTCAGGGCCATACACAGAACACATAAAAGCTCTTGCAATTTGCTGATCAGACAAATAGCTTCCTGAGGGCACCCACGCCCCACCAGACACGAGGGATGTAAAATCACAATTAATTGGTTAACTGGTTAAATTTGATGTTTGACTGGATAACCAATTAAGGGGGGGGTGCACCTCGGGCAGGAAGGTCACTCCAGCTCAGCTGGGCTGCAGTAGTTCCCCACCCACCAAAGCCTGGCTGGAGAAGCCCCTGCCTGTAAAGCACCTGAGGTCACCACAGACAGGGGCCTCTGCTTACCACACGCGCTGCCTGTGGTGGGCCCTGCAGAGCTGGAGCAGCCCCTGCCTTGGCAGGTAGGGAGCTGCTCCAGCCCCCACTGATTAACTGGAACCAGTAAGCCTCACCCAGTTTACCTTTCACAGCCCTACTGGTCAGTAAACTTCAGTCCTGCAAGGGGTTGACCTTCTAATTTCACATCTAAGGCCATTATTCGTAGAGCCCTGCAAAGCCATGGATATCTGTGAGTAGCTGCATCGCAGATGCGGACACAGGTATCTGCAGGTCATTTTTGCAGGTGCAGACACCAATTTTGTATCCGCGCAGGTCTCTAGTAATTCAGCACTTTTAGACACAGAGCGACCATGTCTCCATGTATCCTAGCAGCAGGGTGGGTGAGGTAATAGCTTTTACTGCTCAGACCACAGAACTAGATCACATTCCTGAAAAGAGGAACTACAGGTGGTGACAAAGCAGGACACTTGGTCCTGGAAGCTGTGGTGCTTCCCACGGGTCCCCACAGTTGTGAGGCACCTCGCTTAGCACAAAGAAGGCTTGTTTGAGCCTGGGATGGGTCAGCTCTCTGGTGCCATGGGCATGAAAAGCACTCCCTCTCAGTCTACACAGGCTCTGCTGTTCTTCTGCAGGTTAGTGATAGATACAAGCCAACCCTACAGCCCTCTCAGTATCTCCTTGCTGCACCCTGCCCCTGCTCCAGTATTTACTGATTCACCAAAGGAACAGTGCACCCCAGCTTCCCAGTTGCCCGCTGACCACCGCTCCACTGCACACAAAGCACTGGGATAAGAGCATAGTGAAAGAAGTAAAAGTTTATCTAACAAAGCACAGATGCAGGCAATAGCAAGTAGAAATACATGGTACAAGTAAAATCATAACATGCTTTCGGGAGCATAGGCCTAACAAACAAGATACTTGTAGTAAGTTGAGGGTCTGTAACATAAAAACAGCAGGCCTGAAATCTAGTGAGCAAGATTTTGGCTCAGTGAAACTACAGGCAGGAAAGAGTCTTGGCTAACGAGAAATAGTATAAGCCTTGTCAAGCATAAAGTACCAGGTACAGGTACCAAGCACAAGTTGGAAGCACATTCCTGAGGGGTTATAGCAGAATGCCTCGTTAAGAAACATCTTGGTACCAACCACCTCCCCACAAATAACGTACATACTGACCTAGTTTCAGGACTGGGTCAAAGTTGACAGCATGAAGAATAGTAAGCCAGCCCCCCCCTTCTGCAAGGTAAGGGGAGATAACCAGGTAACAGAGGGTGGCAACCTGATACGTCAGTGATGTGTGGCTTGTTTGTACCTGTGTATAACAGTGCACCTCGAAGGATGATCACCGGCTGACCAGGGAAGGGAAGGAGCGGGGCGCTGGATGGCGTAGTGCCATAGCTTACATAATATGTAGTGGTACAGTGACAAGTCTGTTCACTGACAACTATTATTGTATTTCATTTGACAAGAAACCTGCTCAGGTGATTTCAGTCCTTATTTGATTTGTGGTCTCTGGGGGGTCTCTCGGGAGCCTGGCGTGTTGACTAATTGTTCATGGTTAACATGTGAGACAGGAGAGCAAACACATGCATGCACACAGCTGAAAGTTTATCATCATTGACGGAGCAGAGAACCTGTCAGGAACGCATTGGGGCAAACCCCAAAATCTGACTGTCAATAATACTCTCCTCTTCATTGAAGAACTGCTTTCCAGCAGGCAGGCTGTGATCCAAACAATGCTGACAACTTGTCTCCTAGGTGAAGGATGCAGGGGGTGTCTTTGTCTCCCTATGCCTCTCTCTGCCCCCCTTGATATAGGCCAACAAATCCACAGTCTTTACTAGTGGACAATCCATTCCTGCTCTTTCGTTTCTTCTTGTAAACATTCTCCCTCAATGATTTCGATTAGCATTTTGGCTCTGTATCCAAAGAGATTGATACTGTGACGTAAACAACACACCATGCTCAGAAAATTTGATAAGCATCTGCTACTCGCTCCTTAGAAGGCACCAGTCCGAGGCATGTCTTCTCCCGTTAACTTGCTTTGTCTCCAAGGCTTAGACATTTACCAATGTCTACATTATATGTCTACATTTACTAATATGGACATATAATGCCTGAATATCGTCTATCCATTTTAAAATGATTATGATGACTAGCTGGCTGCAGGCTCTCAAGCAGACAACTCTCATGCTGCTTTGGTGAATTATTGTGCATATACTTGACCCTGGGTTGCCCAAAACTCTGTATCCCCTGTGCCCTCTACAAGTTGACACAGAGGGGTTTCCGGAGCACAGAGGCACGTATATGAAGCAGCAGATACACAAATGGGAAGATTACAGTATGCTGACATCTCTGCGGGGCAGATAGCCAAGGTAATTTGCCTGCCTTCACTGTGCCTTTTCTGTATATTCAGAGTTTTGTTTCTTATCATTTTAACTCTAAATTTGGAATTTCCTGGATCCAGCACTGCTTTTAAGGCTGATATTCCTGAAAAGGGATCTACATTAAAAACTCTGATGTGCTTTAATTTCATTTGAATTAAATTTTTCAGTGGGTGAGAGAACCTGGTGATTGGTGAGCTGTAAATTGATTTGGTCTGGCCTGCACTAACAAAGTAACCAGTTATTATAATCAGTAGGTTTCCTTGGTGTTTAAAATGGTTTAACTGCAAGGGCAGATGGGACAAGACATGTGCCTTGGGCGACTAGCTGTCCATTACAATATTGTTTAAAGGATTCCATAGAAAATATTGTAGGAACTGTTCAATATAATTGGCTCATGTTCTGCATGAGGCTTGAGTCCACCACTCAGTCACGACAAGCTTCCCAACAATTTTCAGGCAGCCACTAGTTAGCATGAAAACAAAATAAAAATATGGATTATTCTAACCCTAATTGCTTTTCTATTGTGTCATTATAATCATATTATCAATGCCTCTTGTGTGGACTGAGATACCTCAATTCTTCAACTCTTGCTTTACTGATGCGCCATCATGATGCCTTGCATGCTACTTTCTTTCTTTTCGTCTAAACAAAGTATGCTAGGCTCAGCTCGAACCAGCTTTCCATGTCTCAGGAGACTACAGTGGCCTCTTTGCTATCCATGCAATCTCAAAGGCAGATTTATTTAAAAAGAGAGTGTCTGAAGAAGGCAGTGTTACAATAAACAGTCACAACTAGTGTGGAAGCTTTCATTGGTTTTTCTCTCATCCGTCTTTTAAATACAAGTCTAACACTTCTGAGGTGAGGCTTATGTTGCTCTTATGCCAGCTCCCTATTTAACCTATGTTGCATGAATGGAGTTCAAAGAGTTCAATGAGTAGTTAAAGGATGGTTGTCGCTTGACGAATCAGAAAAAAACCATGGGATCATCCAGAGACTCTCGCAGCACAAAATCCATTTCCCTTCAATTATCCCACTGTCTGCTGTGAATTCCTCCTGGCATTTTGCTTAAATGTGATTCTTCTTCCCCTCCTGTTCTAAATCAGGGCTACTCAACATGCAGCCAGCGGGTCATTTGTTTGGGGCCCGCGGTGCGGTTTGTGTTTACGCGGGGCTCAACACAGGTCCCGTGTGTGGGATCCTTTGAATATGGCCTCCACTGGGAACACGCTCCACAACGGTGAGGTGTCTTCCAGGCAGGCTGAACATTGAAAGACACAAGCGGACGGGCTGGCTGGAACAGACTGGTGCAGGGGATCAGCGTTTCTAGCCTCCAGGCAGGAGCACCAGGGCATTGTGGGAAGTGCTGGCTGCTTTGCTTTGTGGGCAGCCTGGGAGGTGCTGACTGGCTCACACTGGGTCTGACGCCGTGGTTTAAGGCTTAATCTTTGTATTCATGCCCATCAGTGTGAAAGAAGCTATTTGCATATATTTGCATGTATATGCAACCACACTTAAGTTGTGGCCCTCGGCATGTGCTGTATCATTGTGGCCCCTGGGGCTTCCAAAGTTGAGTAGCCCTGTTCTAAAAGGTTGTATTGTGCATTGTGGTTGCTACACTAAATAGGAATCACTTCTCTAGTCTAAACTCTTAAAGCAGACGGGGTCTGTCAGTAAAGAGCAGCTACATCAGAACAAGGTTCCTACTTGTTAAGAAGGGTCAGTAGTAGAACAGTCACTGTATTGCCCTTTGAATTCTAGAACTACGTGTTTTTCAAGAGGAACAATTACAATCCTTGGAACCAAACTAACTCTTAGGAACCAGGTTGCAGATGGATGCAAATCTTGAGCTATAGTCTTAATTGCCACCAACATTTCTCAAGCTGGAACTGTCACTCTCATTTTGGGCCAAAATCTCATTAGAATAGCTCCAATGAATAGTGCCATTAAAGGCCAACCCCTAGCCCAGATTCAGCTTCCAGGTCCAAACGCCAGCTTAACCCAAACGGGGATCTGACCACCCCTTTCAGAGTTGGTGCATTGCTAATAATAGACACAGGCTGAATTCAAAACCACACGTCCAAGCGCTTTCGCCCTGTAAAAGGGGAAGAGTGTGCATTAACCAAACAGACATTGGCTCTGAAAGAGGAAGCTTGTCCGGACAGCTGTGTAGTGACTTCTGCTTTCTCCCTATGACTGCTGGCAACGTGCTTACGTCTTGCTCTTGGGAAACATTACTAAAGATGCAAATCATTAAGAGACTAACGTGAAGTCTTGTGTTGGCCCAGGTGTGGCACGTTGCACTCACTCTTCAGGACAGTCCATTACAAATCCCAGTCACCACAGGCCAGAATCTCTCATGCCCTCATTATGTTGGGCTCAGAACTGACCTCGAGTTTCCTCTGAGCCCTGGCTCCTCCTGGGGGGATTCTCTCACGAACACACACTTGCCCTAGTTCCCAAGAGACCACTGCAAGCTAAGAATTGCCCTGGCTGTTCCCCCATTCCTTGCCCCTTCCCACTACTGCCCCACAGCCTGCATGGATGGGCTTTAGTGAGAGCAGTGAAGGCCAGTTCTGCTGGCACAAACACCCCCCCCCCCATCCTATCCATACATTGCTAGGAAACCCCCATTTGAACCAGTACATGTAAATCTCCCCTGGGTCTAGCCCTGCCCTTTCACATACTCCCATTTTTGGTTCCTGGAGGGATTGATGTAACCCTGCCCCCATGGAGTTGCATACATTTGCCATGGATTATCCACAGGGATGTATAATCTAGAATACAGTATGGTCCAAAACACATTGCTTTTCATTGCAATAACTGTCAACTTTTGCCCAGTGGTTATAGCATTCGTCTGGGATATGGGAGACCCAGAATCAATTCCCTCCTCTACCAGAGGAGAAACAAACTATACAAGCGTGTGTCACCTCTCCAGTGTGTGCTCTACTCACTGCGTGACACAGTATTCTGAGGTGGGGCTCCCCTGTTGAAGCTGTTCCAATTTGGACAGAATTCTGGCAGAGGAGGTGGGTGCCCTAGTGGTCAGGTTACAGAGTTATGATCTTGCTCTCTTACCCACCGATTGACTAAGAATTTATCCACAGTGGAATAGCTTCAATTGGAAACATTGAGGGCCCCCCCAGCTCACTATTCAATAGCTTAATGCTTAGAGCACAGCTCCTGTTCAAATCCTGTCCTCTCGCTGAGGGGGAGTGAGCCCAGGTATCCCACATCCCTGGTGAGTGCTCTAAGAGCTGAGCTAAGTATTCAAGTTTGGCTCCTGCTTGGGCCAGGCTTTGAATGGAAACTGATTCATTAGGCACATCTACTAGATGGGCACCCAAAGATTCCTCTGCTTATCTTGCCTGTTTGTGGATTACTCTCAGGCTTGTATAGGAGACAGGTGTCTGGATGTTTAAAAAGCAGCAGAAATGTAGGTTCCTAGGGGACTTTTATATCAGAAGTTTAAATGCATACAGGGTCAGGTAGTGGTTTTGGGAACTGAGCCTAGGGCTTGGGCACATAAGGCATCTTTGTGGATCTGTGTAGATCTGCACTGATGAGACGGTGAAAGGGGAGCCAACAGCAAATCAGCTCTGGGAAGAGGAAGTTGGTCAAAACCGTAAAGTTCTCCAAAGGAAATTCAGCTGCTGCTGCCCCTCCCAGATGGCTTTTTGTGGGGGGGGGGGCACGGAGACAGCTTCTGCGTCCTAATGCCCACAGACCCATGCTAATGCCGTCAGCTCATTCTATCCCAGACAAACATTTTCCAGTGTTAATCCCCAAATAAAAAACAGGACTATGTAGCACTTTAAAGACTAACAAGATGGTTTATTAGGTGATGAGCTTTCGTGGGCCAGACCCACTTCCTCAGATCAAATAGTGGAAGAAAATTGTCACAACCATATATACCAAAGGATACAATTAAAAAAATGAACACATATGAAAAGGACAAATCAAATTTCAGAACAGAAGGGGGATTGGGGGGGGAGGTAAATGTCTGTGAGCTAATGATATTAGAGGTGATAATTGGGGAAGCTATCTTTGTAATGGGTGAGATAATTAGAGTCTTTATTCAAACCTAGGTGTAAAGTGTTCAAAGGCCTTTTAAGACTACATTTGAAAGAGAATCCTCTGAACTGTCATTCATGCTTAAATTCGACACTTTACACCTAGGTTTGAATAAAGACTCTAATTATCTCACCCATTACAAAGATAGCTTCCCCAATTATCACCTCTAATATCATTAGCTCACAGACATTTACCTCCCCCCCCCCCAATCTCCCTTCTGTTCTGAAATTTGATTTGTCCTTTTCATATGTGTTCATTTTTTTAATTGTATCCTTTGGTATATATGATTGTGACAATTTTCTTCCACTATTTGATCTGAGGAAGTGGATCTGGCCCATGAAAGCTCATCACCTAATAAACCATCTTGTTAGTCTTTAAAGTGCTACATAGTCCTGTTTTTTGTTTCAGCTACACCAGACTAACACGACTACATTTCTATCACTAATCCCCAAATAAGACAGGCTGAGCACCATTTTCAGTCATGTTCTGGCTCGTTTTTGCTCACAACTAACTGGGAACTCCCCTACTGACACAGAGGACCTACATCAACTATACCCTGGCCTCTAGTCAGGGGATGGAGCATGGGAAAGGGTCAAGCAGTCTCTTGTGTTCAGGTTATTGTCAGCTGCCAGAGTGGACTGCTATTATAGGGCCCAGAACAGGGCCCACACAGGTAGCAGATGGGCACATTTGAAGGATGATCAAAAGTGACAACCACAGTGAGCATGCACCTTAGCACAGGAGTCTTGATCTCTTGGTGGCAAGTTCTGCAGGAGAACATTTTCCACTGCCAACAAGTAACAGTCTCTGTAACCTTGTGCAGAATCGTGACAAGCTTCTTGGCAACTTCTGTGGCATGTAGCAGAAATTGCACATTAGGCCCTGTCATATAAGCCTACGTTTTACAGTTTGCAATGGGATAAGTTAATTACACTCAAGACAAGTTACAATGAAATACTTCCAGCACAGATGCTCCACAGACAATTGTTTGGGCGTTATCAGTCTCTCTTTATCAATAGCAGTTAATATATGGAAACGCCTTTGCTTATTTTGTCTTGTCTCTCTAACACGAGGACAAGATTTGGGGTTTACCGTGCTAATGTTCTCCGGTTCACTGCTTTGTTTCCTACGGTTCAAAATACCAATAGCAAAAAAAGTATACTGAGTTTACTTGACCAGCCATCTCAGAAAACATGTCTTATCAACATGGCATCATTAAAACTGCCTCAGACTAGTAATTTGTCTCTATGGCCGGAGTGAGGCTTTGGGGGAAGCTGAACTATTTACCAAACTCTTGTGAAGGTCTTAGGGCAAGCCTGGGTAAAATATGGCCCAGGGGCTGGATCTGGCCCACAGACCACCCTGCCAGAGCCCTTAGTGCTGCAGTTTAAAGTGCAGTCCACACATGGGCTCTCTGCTCTGCAGGAAGGGGGAGACTGTGTGTGATCTCTCCACCCTCAGCCCAATCCTCAGCTCCTATTAGCTGGAAACAACCGGCAGTAGGAACTGACTCCAGCCAATAGGAGCCTGATTTATTGGCCTGGTGGATGGGAGCAGCGCAAGCCTCTTCCCCCTCCTGGAGCCACATGGAGGGAGCAGCATGCAGTTTAAAGTGAACTGGGGCTGCAGCAGGCAGGGAGCCCAACCTGCCTTGGGGGTGCTGCAGGGCTGCTGGCTGGGAGCTGCTTAGGTAAGTGCCTCCCAGCCAGAACCTGTCTCTGGCACAACACCTGCTCCTAGAACTCAACTCCCTCTCCCAGGTCACCATCCAAACCCCCTCCCCCCCAGGTCACAACTCCCTCCCAGACCCTGTAGCCCCTTCCTACATTCCTCCCCCAGGCCAAAATCCTCTCCTGCACCCAAACACCCTCCCAGACCCTGCACCGCAATCCCCTGCCCCAGGTCACCACCCAAACCCTCTGTAGTCTACACCCCCTTTTCCCCTTCTCCCAGGTCACAGCTCCCTCCCAGACTTTGCACCTCCTCCTAGAGCCCCTCCCCCAGGCCAGAAACCTCTCCTGCACCCACACTCCCTCCCTTACCCTACACCCCAATCCTCTGACTCAGGTCACAACCCCCTCTTCACCCAAACTCCCTCTCATCACACTGTCTCCTGCACCCTAGTCCCTTACCCCATACCCCCTTCTGCACCCAACCTCCACCCTAGGCCCCACAGAACAGGGCTGGTCTTGACCACTTTCAAAAACCTTGGACTGACCCCCTCATGAAAAATTATTGCCCACTCTTGTCTTAGAGCATAGTGTCCTATTGGTACTACTTGTTCTAGCAAGTCTGCAACACTGGCATGAAATAGGGCTGTGAACAGACACTAATATTTAAGTAGGGTTTGATACCATTGAAAGCAACCCCATACACAGCCACTTCCAAACAAGACAGAATATAAACACACCAGGGTGCCAGAAGTACCCCACCACTTGAGAATTTTACAGGGCCCATGAATAGCCAAATTATCACCAAGGAGTGAAAGACCCATGCTGTATTATCCCCAGAGATGCACACACTTTAAATGTCAAGAAAGATATTTCATTTTGGGTCTGCGCTTCCACCACACAGGATACTACAGGGAACATAAGAATGGCCATACTGGGTCAGACCAAAGGTCCATCTAGCCCAGTAGCCTGTCTGCTGACAGCGGCCAGCACCAGGTGCCCCAGAGAGGGTGGACCGAAGACAATGATCAAGCGATCTGTCTCGTGCCATCCATCTCCAGCCTCTGACAAACAGAGGCCAGGAACACCATTTCTATCCCCTGGCTAAGCCTTTTATGGACCTAAACTCCATGAAATTATCTAGCTTCTCTTTAAACTCTATTACAGTCCTAGCCTTCACAGCCTCCTCTGGCAAGGAGTTCCACAGGTTGACTACACGCTGTGCGAAGAACTTTCTTTTATTAGTTTTAAACCTGCTACCCATTAATTTCATTTGGTGTCCTCTAGTTCTTCTATTATGGAAACTAATAAATAACTTTTCTTTATTCACTCTCTCCACACCACTCATGATTTTATATACCTCTATCATATTCCCCCTTAGTCTCCTCTTTTCTAAACTGAAAAGTCCCAGTCGCTTTAGCATCTCTTCATATGGGATCCGTTCCATATTTTAGTTGCCCTTTTCTGAACCCTTTCCAAGGCCAAAATATCTTTTTTGAGGTGAGGAGACCACATCTGTACACAGTATTCAAGATGTGGGCGTACCATAGTTTTATACAGGGGCAGTAAGATATTCTGGGTCTTATTTTCTATCCCTTTCTTAAGGGGACTGAGGTAAGTGCCAGTCCACTACAGAATTTCACTAAATCCTAAAGAGCAAGATAGAGAGGGGAAGAGAACTAAGGGATAATAATGTTCTGTGGTTATATATTAAAATAGGCTAAGGGCGGGTGGCGTATGTGTGCACCCGTTGCAAGGAGCTCCTGACCCTCAGAGACCGAGTTCGGGCTTTGGAGGCCAGGGTGGCTGAACTGGAGGAGCTAAGGGAGGTAGAGAGATTTGTGGATGAGACTTTCTGGGACACTGTAGTACTGTCCCACCTCCAGTCTGAGAGCCCCAGTGCTCTTAAGGAGGATGAAAGTCTCAAGGGAACAGAGCATTCAATGGGAGCAGAGGGAAACCATCCCGTAGTTGGGACCCTCCTCCCAGAGGATGTTGCGGTATCCTCTCGCACTGAGGATACCTCTGAGGGGGAGGGAAAGCCAGTTCGGAAGAGGCAGGTGTTAGTAGTGGGTGATTCGATCGTTAGAAACAGATAGTTGGGTTTGTGATGACCGGGAGAACCGTATGGTCACTTGCCTGCCTGGTGCGAAGGTTGCGGATCTCTCGAGGCATCTAGATAGACTTATGTGTAGTGCTGGGGAGGAGCCGGTGGTCGTGGTACATGTAGGTACCAATGACGTAGGGAAGGGTAGGAGAGATGTCCTGGAGGCCAAATTTAGGCTGCTAGGAAAGAGACTGAAATCCAGGACCTCTATGGTGGCGTTCTCGGAAATGCTTCCGGTTCCACGCGCAGGGCCGGGTAGGCAGGCAGAGATTCAGAATCTCAATGCGTGGATGAGACGATGGTGTAGGGAAGAGGGGTTTGGATTTATTAGGAACTGGGGACACTTTTGGGAGAGGGGGAGCCTATACAGGAAGGATGGGCTCCACCTAAACCAGGGTGGAACCAGACTGCTGGCACTAAACATTAAAAAGGCCGTAGAGCAGTTTTTAAACTGAGAGATGGGGGAAAGCCGATTGGTGTGGAGATGCACGTAAATCGGAGGGAGACTACTCTTAGAGGAGAATCCATTGATAGAGATTCTCTAAGCTGTAGTCAGAAAGAGAGGAGGGGAGAGGGCAAACCATGGGCCAGAGCAGACAAACAACCGTGTACAAAGGAATCCAATGCATCAGGGAAGGGCAGACAAATAAGCAGTGGCAAATTTTTAAAGTGCTTCTACACAAATGCTAGGAGTCTGACTAATAAGATGGGTGAACTAGAGTACCTAGTATTAAATGAGGAGGTTGACATAATAGGCATCACTGAAACCTGGTGGAATGAGGAAAATCTGTGGGACACAATCATACCGGGATATAAAATATATCGAAAGGATAGAGCAGGCCGGGTGGGTGGCGGAGTGGCACTGTATGTGAAAGATAATGTAGAATCAAATGAAATAAAAATATTAAATGAATCAACATGTTCAATAGAATCGCTATGGATAGTAATTCCATGCTCCAAAAATAAGAAATTAGCAGTAGGGATATATTACCGACCACCTGACCAGGACAGGGATACTGACATTGAAATGCTGAGGGAGATTAGAGAGGCTACCAAAACAAAGAACTCTATAATAATGGGGGATTTTAATTACCCCCATATTGACTGGATACATGTCACCTCAGGAAGAGAAGCGGAGATAAATTTCTCAATGGCTTAAATGACTGCTTCTTGGAGCAGCTAGTGCAGGAACCCACAAGGGGAGAGGCAATTCTCGATTTAGTCCTGAGTGGAGCGCAGGAACAGGTCCAGGAAATAACCGTTACAGGACCGCTTGGGAATAGTGACCATAATATAATAACATTCAACATTCCTGTGGTGGGAAGAACACCTCAGCAGACCAGCACCCTGGCATTTAATTTCAAAAAGGGGAATTACACAAAAATGAGGAGGTTAGTTAAACAGAAATTAAAAGGCACAGTGACTAGAGCCAAATCCCTGCAAGCTGCATGGAAACTTCTTAAAGACACCATAATAGAGGCCCAACTTAAATGTATACCCCAAATTAAAAAACATAGCAAGAGACCTAAAAAAGAGTCACCGTGGCTTAACCACCATGTAAAAGAAGCAGTGAGGGACAAAAAGGCATCTTTTAAGAAGTGGAAGTCCAATCCTAGTGAGATAAATAGAAAGGAACATAAACACTGTCAAATCAAGTGTAAAAATGTAATAAGAAAAGCAAAAAAAGATTTTGAGGAACAGCTAGCCAAAAACTCAAAAAGAAATAACAAAATGTTTTTTAAGTACATTAGAAGCAGGAAGCCTGCTAAAAAACCTGTGGGTCCCCTAGACGATCGAACTATAAAAGGCGCAATCAAGGACGATAAAGCCATTGCGGAGAAACTAAATGATTTCTTTGCTTCAGTCTTCACGGCTGAGGACGTTGGGGAGATTCCCAAATCTGCACCGTCCTTTGTGGGTAATGAATCTGAGGAACTGTCCCGGATTGAAGTGTCATTAGAGGAGGTTTTGGAACAAATAGAAAAACTTAATGTTAACAAATCTCCGGGACCGGATGGCATTCATCCAAGGGTTCTAAAAGAACTCAAATGGGAAATTGCTGAACTATTATCTGTGGTTTGTAACCTATCCCTTAAATCGGCTTCCGTACCTAATGACTGGAAGGTAGCCAACGTGACACCAATATTTAAAAAGGGCTCTAGAGGCGATCCGGGCAATTACAGACCGGTAAGTCTAACTTCAGTACCGGGCAAATTAGTCGAAACAATAGTAAAGAATAAAATTGTGAAGCATGTAGAAGAACATAATTTGTTGGACAAAAGTCAACATGGGTTTTGTAAAGGGAAATCCTGTCTTACTAATCTATTAGAGTTCTTTGAAGGGGTTAACAAACATGCGGACAAGGGGGATCCAGTAGATATAGTATACTTAGATTTCCAGAAAGCCTTTGACAAGGTCCCTCACCAAAGGCTCTTGTGTAAATTACATGGCCATGGGATAAGAGGGAAGGTCCTTTCTTGGATTGAGAACTGGTTAAAAGACAGGAAACAAAGGGTAGGAATAAATGGTAAATTTTCAGAGTGGAGAGGGGTAACTAGTGGTGTCCCCCAAGGGTCGGTCCTAGGACCAATCCTGTTCAACTTATTCATAAATGATCTGGAGAAAGGGGTAAGCAGTGAGGTGGTAAAGTTTGCGGATGATACCAAACTGTTTAGGATAGTCAAGACAGAAGCAGACTGTAAGGGACTCCAAGAAGATCTCACCAAACTGAGTGCTTGGGCAACAAAATGGCAAATGAAATTTAATGTGGATAAGTGTAAAGTAATGCACATTGGGAAAAATAACCCCAACTATACGTACAGTATGATGGGGGCTAATTTGGCTACGACAAATCAGGAAAGAGATCTTGGAGTTATCGTGGACAGTTCTCTGAAAACTTCCACACAGTGTGCAGCGGCGGTCAAAAAGGCAAATAGGATGCTAGGTATTATTAAGAAAGGGATAGAAAATAAGACCCGGAATATCTTACTGCCCCTGTATAAAACTATGGTACGCCCACATCTTGAATACTGTGTACAGATGTGGTCTCCTCACCTCAAAAAAGATATTTTGGCCTTGGAAAGGGTTCAGAAAAGGGCAACTAAATTGATTAGGGGTTTGGAACGGGTCCCATATGAGGAGAGGTTAAAGCGACTGGGACTTTTCAGTTTAGAAAAGAGGAGACTGAGGGGGGATATGATAGAGGTGTATAAAATCATGAGTGGTATGGAGAGGGCCGATAAAGAAAAGTTATTTATTAGTTCCCTAAATAGAAGAACTAGAGGACACCAAATGAAATTAATGGGTAGCAGGTTTAAAACTAATAAAAGAAAGTTCTTCTTCACACAGCGTGTAGTCAGCATGTGAAACTCCTTGCCAGAGGAGGCTGTGAAGGCTAGGACTATAACAGAGTTTAAAGAGAAGCTAGATAATTTCATGGAGGTTAGGTCCATAAAAGGCTATTAGCCAGGGGATAAAATGGTGTCCTTGGCCTCTGTTTGACAGAGGCTGGAGAGGGATGGCAGGAGACAAAGCGCTTGATCATTGTCTTCGGTCCACCCCCTCTGGGGCACCTGGTGCTGGCCACTGTCGGCAGACAGGATACTGGGCTAGATGGACCTTTGGTCTGACCCGCTACGGCCGTTCTTATGTTCTTATGTTCTAAAAGACTTGTAGTGAGGTTTTTAAAACAGGTTTACCTTCTCCCTCCTTCTAGCTGTCCACAAGTAGTTTGTGTTTTCAAATTTATTCAAAGGTCTTTTTGTTTTCAAACTCAACTGTTGAAAAAGTTTGAATTCAAGTGGCGATGCTGAAGTCAGGTAATATTTAAGGAGTCTGATTAAAATTACATAAACCAGTGGTTTTCAAACTTTTTTTCTCATGACCCAGCTGAAGAAAATTGTTCACGGCCATGACAACATAATTTGACTAGAGCGTGGGCTCCGGAGTGGGGCTGAGGATGAGAGCTTTGGGATGAAGGAGGGGGCTCCAGCTTTTGGGGTGTGTGTGTGTGTGAGAGAGAGAGAGAGATGGATGGATGGGGCAGGAGAGGCTTACCTAGAGCGGCTCCCTGTCAGTGGTACAGCGGAGGTGCTAAGGCAGGTTTCCTGCCTCTCTCAGCACTGCAGACCATGCCATGCCCCAGAAGCAGCCAATGGGAGCGCCAAGCTAGTGCTCAAGGCAGGGGCAGTGTGTGGAGCCCTGTGTGCTCACCCCTCCTCCCCCCCTCCCAGGAGCTGGGCCTGCTGCCAGCTGCTTCTGGGCACAGCACAGTCTGCAGCGCCAGGACAAGTAGGTAGCCTGCCTTAGCACCCCCACTTGTCACCTGATCACCCTGCAGCACTGAGAACCAGTGCCTGACATTCCATGACCCAGTACTGGGTTGCAACCCGTAGTTTGAAAGCCACTGGCATAGATTGTGTGTGCACACGCACAAAACTCATTTTAACATTCCTCTTTCTGCAAATGTGTACAAGAAAACTCATTCATTAGCTTATTCACTGAAAGCGCACAACCAAAAAAGTTTTAAGTGGACATTTTTACCTCATTCAAACAAACCCTGTAGTCCTGCAAATTGTTCTATCCAGGAATTAAGGCAACTTCTTTCATCAGCTGTAAATCCCTATCACAAATCCATTAATGCAGCTTTATTCAGTTTTGTGTCCAGATGCTGCAATTAACACTTGCATCACATTAACTGCAGCCAACTCTAGGTGTGTCCCATCACCTACTCTCACCATCAGACACCACTCACTTCTCAGCAGCTTCATGCCTGTTTGCAGATTTTAGATAACAGCAATAGATGATAATCTTACCTCTATGCAATAAGCAGCTAAATGTTGTTTCCAGTCACAGGAAGATATGAACTGTATATGAAGCATGCCCACTTGTAATGTGTGTTATGAAAGATTGTCTGCTTGGAAGCAAATTGCCACAGATCCCAGTTTCAGATTACTACCGCTGTACTACATCAGAATGGTGTTTGAATGGATATTTAAGGGGAAGGGTGTTTGAAAGTAACCAAGTATTTTGGGACATGCTATCCAGATCAACATCTACAATAAAACTCACAATAAGCATTCTTGTAAGCGTTGGGGTGTCCAGTGGTGTTGTAGTGAAGTGTGGGCGTTTCTGCTGTCACCACTGAGGCAACTACTACAGGAGTAAGAGTGATATAGGTTCAAGCAATAGCTCAGCACATCCATGTGCATGAGCTGCTTCCATGTGGGGCTTCATTAGAAGCAACTGCAGAAGCCAGTAAGGAAAACAGTCAGTTTTCAAAGAAATATTCAGTGCTTGACCTTAGTCAGCAACAGTAATCAGCCAACAGTGTTGGACAGAGTGGATTCAGGGTCATGTATCTCTTTCCCCCTTCTCTCTACACACTGTCCCTAAGTAGCCTGGCATCTCACAGGTTAGAAAGTGCTACTCTAGAGATTACAGCAGGCCTTTAAAAATAAAGCTGACCCACCATTTTAAGTTAGGATGTTTACCAGCATAAAATTTTCAGGTAAATTTTTATCAAACTTCCAAGTCAAGGCATTTCTGTACTACTGTTTCAATAGAGAAGTGAAAATTCCTTATTTTAACCACCTCTTGCTAGGGTTGCCAGGTGTCCAGTTTCTACCCGACAGTCCGGTATTTGCACCATCTGTCCGGTACAAAAATTCAGAAAATACTGGACACGTGCAATGTCTGGTATTTTCTGAATTTCTGGCTGGACACCGGACAGAAGCCTGGCGGGGGAGCGACTGGGAGGCGGGGCTGCGATTGGCGCTGGGAGCCCTGTGGTCGCATGGCAAAAGCCGGGCAGGGCAGGGCAGGGACCGGGACTCCCAGCCACTCCCCCCGCCCGGCTTTTGCACGTGACCACAGGGCTGCCAGTGCCAATCGCAGCCCCGCCTCCCAGCTGTGAGCCTCTGGTTGCGTGCAGAAGCCGGGCTGGGGGAATGGCTCCCAGCCCCTGCCCCTGCCCCCATCCGCCTTCTACGAGCAACTAAAGGGAGTGCCTGCTGGGGGTGTGGCCTGAAGGGCTCTGGCTGTGACCAGTGGCTGCACCCCCCCTGCCAGGTCTGCTTCCTGCCCCCCTTCTCCTCCCGGCCAGCCCCGCGGCCCCCGGACACCCCCACCCCCGCCAGCTCTGCTTCCCGCCCCCCTTCCTCCTGCCTAGCCCCGCGGCCCCTGGACCCCTCCCGCCAGCTCTGCTTCCCACCCCACCCCCCTCCCGGCTGGTTTCCCCCCTACCCACCCCGCCCACGATCAAGTGTGTCCGTTTTTTTGGCGGGGTCTACCTGGCAACCCTACCTCTTGCTGATAATAAAAATCTGACAACATTAAATAAATGAGTTTTTCAATCTTGTTTATTTTCTATACATTGTATGCAGAGTTACAGATGGGAACTATCAACATGTCAAATATAAAATAATAAAAACTTAAGTTCAGAAACAAAAGAATAAAACACCAATAGCAGCAAAATATTAATGATGGCATTAACATACAGTTTAATGTGATCAGTTAAAACTACTTTGTCAGGATAGGTATTCAAGGATAACATTAAAAGCTTTTTTTTTTTTTTTAAAGTCACATTAAAATAGTTTAACATAATAGGATAATTTAAAAGTAGCAATGTTTAAAACAACATTACCCAGCTTGTAGACAGACACCATATGAATATCTATCTAGTTTCTTCAAAGAGATCTGTGGGTTTCATCATTATCGTTCAGCGTCACATAACCACAGATGGAGATTCTGCAAACATCCTCCGAGCAGCTATTCTCAGACATTTGGGGCATTCTCCAGACTTGAAACACTGACTGTGGAAGCACGCTTTGCAAACTGTTTAAACACACAAGTAGGTGGGGAAAATGGCATCAATAATTGTATTCTTTGATGGTTAGTAGTTTATCCACATATGAAAGTAACTGAAGAAGACTCATGACCAGGACAATGAAGCACAATGTAACAAGATTAACTTCATATTTTGAGCCCAAGCCAATGCACGGTGAAGCCAACTGGAGTCTTTCCACTGATTTCCATGGATACTGGATTAGGTCCAATATAACCTGATAACAATATATTTGCTCTTCAATCCTGATATATGTAAACCAGTAGTTCTAAAACTTTTTGGCCTGTGGCCCACCCCACTCAACGTAAATCTTTCCATGGACCACCAGCTAACCACCCATGACAGCAAAATGGGTGCAGGAGGGGAAGAGGGTACAAGGCTTGGATGGGAGGGAGGGTGCACGAGTGGGCTGAGGGTGGGGGAGGTCTAGTCGGAAGGGAGGATGCAGGGTCTCTGTGGAAGGGTGTGTGTGAGGGTGATGGGACTATGGGGTCTGGGCATGATGGGGCTGGGGCACTTACCTGGGTCCACACCCCTAAGCATCACCCCCTGCTGCTCCCATTGGCCAGAATTCCGGCCAATGGGAGCAGCAGGAAAGCCTCCAGGCAAGCTGTTTTCTGTGCTTCTGTTCCCACAGTGAGAGGGAGGAGGAGCAGCAGCATGCAGTCGCTTCCTCCTCCCACAAGGCTCTGGCCCACAAGGCTCACCCCCGTCTCCTCCTGGCGGAAAGGAGCCAGCACTGGCACTCTGACTTTGGAGGGGATAGGAGGAGTGTGTGGGGTGGGGGGGGGGGTGCAGGGCTGGAGCACCAGCAGCAATGTGGGCTCCTCACTGCTGGGGGGTAGGAGGAGTCCCGAGGTCCACCTGCAAGATGGTCACGAACCACTAGTGATCCTCAGACCACACTTTGAGAATCACTAATGCAAACCCATACCAAGAACACTCTTCAATTTTGTTGTTATATTCAAACACACATCCAAGTTTTCAAATGTATGATAAACTCACTGAGACAAGATAGTGTGATACGTGTGGGATTACTCATGTGTTTAAAATTAGACACATACTTAACTTCCTTGCAGAATTGGGGCCTGAAACATTATACGTACACATGCACGTGGATACAAAAAGAAATATGTTTGGGCTGGAACATACCTGTACATCTTTTACATGTGGCAATCTGAAATGGGAAAAGTATATCTGAGCTCTGGCAAAATTCACAAATAAATCCTTTGGCTTGACAAAGCTAGAAGAATTGAAAGAGTTAATTACACACTTTTAATAAACTTCAAAAAAAAAGTATTTATAAAAGAATAAGGTCAGTTGTGGCTATTCATCAGGATGTATTCCTTACCTCACAATTCTCTACATGAGATATGGAGCTTTTTAGAATATCCCTAAGAAGCGGAATTAACACCCCTCGTTTAATCTTTACCAAGTCATCCATTGAGAACAGATGCAGCTCTGTCGTCAGGTGGCTGGAGACCTGTTCAAATTCTTTCAATAGACTGTAGAGTTAAAAAAAAAAAAAAAAAATTTAAATGTCAAAGTAATGTGTATATCAAGAGCATGTTTATCAAAACACGTAAGTGGAAGGAACTAAGTCTAATCAACCAGGACAAACAGGTTTTTGGATGCTCGCGAGTGTTAAAGCCTTTTAGAATATTTGTATACCTGTAAGAAAAACAAAACCAGAAACCTTATAGATAATTATTTGTCTTGTGCAGGCCACTATAAGAATAAAACATTGCAGAAGAAAGTCATATACTCCAAGAGGCTACCACTGTTTGGTTTTTTAAAACTCTTTAAGGGTACAACTAGACTATGAGAATCTATTGGAAAAAGATACGCAAAATGCAGAGTGCTCTGCATTTTGCGTATCTTTTTCCAATACTTTTGTCATAAGAGGCTTTTCCGAAATTTGGCCTGTCTAGACTGGGCCAAATTTCGGAAAAAAAACCTCTTTCGAAAGCCCCCTTCTTCCTCGTGGAATAAGGAATACAGGGGCTTCTGAAAAAGCACGTTTGCTCTTCTGCCTTTTTTTTTTTTTTTTTTTTTGCGGAAGAGCAAACGTGTTCACTGGAAGCAGCGGAGTTTTTTCAGAATACCTCCAGTATCCCAAAAAAACCCCGTAGTCTAGCCGTACCTTTACTATGCAGCCATTGCAACAAGTGCAAAGTGAGCACTAGAGCTGTACATTAACTTTCATTTGCTAACCATAACGAGATGGAGAAGGAATGTATAAAAATGCTTAGTTTTGACAATTATATTTTCATCGGTCATCAAATCATTATTGCCCTCAGCGCCAGATTAGAGAGGAGGGGGAGGGGCTAAAAACCTACTTTTACTTTTTCTTATTTGACTGGTTTATAAAAGACCTCTAATTCAATGGGTGTAAGTGATAGCATTTAGATATCTAGCCCAGAACTCAGCTCAATGTCCAAGTGATATTGTGCACACCCATAAATAATTGCAGGCACAAAGCAGACGCCCATTTATTTTTCCATCAAATTAAGCATTTTGCAATTACATGTTTGATTAAGACAAAAATAATAACATTTGCTGGAGGAATATCTTACTTTTTTTTAAACCCACCAGTGTTTCCTAAAGCCACAGAGAAATTAGGCTGACTAATGAGAGAAAGTAGTCAGAGCTATCTAACTTAGGCAGAATAAGTACATTTTTACAGCTTGTTTGGGGTCATTATTTAAGTGAAAATGGAATGAAGTTACTAAAAAGCCATTGTTTCAGCAATACATGGAATAACCACTTAGAAATTTTTTTTTAACAGAAACTATATTGCTGAGCAAGGATACTCACATTATTTCTCTAAGAGGAATAGTATAAGAAGAATAAAAAATAATCTGCCAAAATTATTAAACACATCTACTAATTAATCAAGTCTCATAAGTGTTTCTACAAAGGTGCTGAAAAAAAACCCCCACCAGCTGCCTTATAAAATACAGTAATTCCTCATTTAACACGGTAGATATGTTTCAGAAAATGATTGTGCTAAGCGAAAACGTGTTATGCGGGGTCAATTTTCCCATTGAAAATAATGGAAAAGGTGGGGGTTGCGTTTCAAGCGGTGGTGTCGAAGTCAATTTTCTGTTGGTGCTGAGTTGTCAACGTCAATGTTAGATGATGTACTGTACAGTAGAACTCCAACTATCTGGCATCCAGTTGTCCAGCATCAACTGGAACCTGGAAGTGCTCTGGTCAGCCACTCTCTCGCCCGTGCTGCTGTGAGCCGCATGTGCACTCGTGGCTCCAGCCTGCACTTGCTAGCAGCCGGCTGCAGAGCACAGGCAGCTGCCTTGGGACCAGGACATAAGGTTGGGGGAGAAAAGGGACTGGGTTACAATAAGGAGGGGAGGTGTTTGGCTCTGGGGAAGAGGAGGAGAGGGGAGGGGGATTGGGTTGGGAGTATGCCCCTGTAACAGGTCTGCTGGGACCTGCACTGCATCCGGTGGAGGGCGGGGGGGCGGCAGGGAACGGCACGGTGAGCCCTCCGCCATTTAGCAGGGAGGAGGTGAAAGCCTCGCCCCCTCTCCTCCGCCCCCGCTTGCAGGCCGGCAAATGGGTGCCCCCAGCGGGCCTGTCACTGGCAGCTGCGCGGGGCTTCCCCCGTCTCCCTGCAAAGCGGCGGAGGGTTTGCCGCTCGCTGAGCCATTCCCCGCCAACCCCCCCTCGCCAGGTGCAGTGCGGGTCTCAGCAGACCCGTCACAGCTGCCTTACAGTACCTCCCGGTACACCGGATTATCAGAAGCCTACTGTATTACCGCTGTTTTCACAATTTATACCACCGCACGAAGTAGTCCGCCACTTGATTTTTTTCCATGTTATTTCAGGGACGGTCATGTTATTCAAAAAAAATGTTCTCTTAAAAAAAAAAAAAAAAAAATCGTGCTATCGCAAAAACGTGTTAAGCGGGCACATGTTAAATGAGTAATTACTGTACACCATCACTTGACATTTGCAATAGATAAGCATGTGGGGAAGAGGAAAATGATATCAGAATTTCTGATCGTCATATAGAACTAACTTCTATACAAAGTTCATGAAGAAAAATTCTTCTGGAGAGGAAAGCTCCAGTAATACCCATTGCATTTCTTTGACAAAGGATTTGCTACACGTAAATCATGCTCCATACCTTTCAGCAAACCTGCAGGTTTTCAGTAGCTTTTTAATATGCAAAAGCTGTTCTTGTATCTCCTAAAGGATAGAGGATAAGAAAATGTAGCATTTAAAATGAAAAGCAGAGCAGCATATGTAAGCATTGAGAAGTGTTTAAGAGCAGTAATATAGACAACACTCCAGTCATCTGAAGAAGTGGGCTGTGCCCGTGAAAACTCATACCACCATTTACATGTTTTGTTAGTCTTTAAAGTGCTACCAGACTATTTGTTGTTTTGTAAGTTTATTTAAATGTAGTGTTTCACCAATACAGCAGTTTTGGTTTAAAAATCAGGAAAGATACAGGAGGGACTTAGACAGATGAGTTATATAATGCACCAAAAGGCCTGGGCTGCAAGTGAGTATTGCATGGTCAGTGCTGCAAGCTGTTCCACGGTAGGATCGAGAACTATACAGAACCAACTGCCCTGCCTCAGGGGAAGGGTTTGTAAGCTCTTCCTTTGAGGACACAAAAAGCCAATAGACTTGTTCCTCACCCTTCTGCCCAGTCAGTTCCAGAGCATCCCCCCTGAAACCCATGGGGAGGTCGGAGTGCCCACATGAAGGGCAGCTCCCTCAGTGGCAGGGAGAGGCAGCCAATTAAGCCACTTCTGTCTCCTGGTGCCAGGTGCCTAGTGCAAGTACTTGTTCAACACAGGTATCTAATTCCCTGATGAACTAGAACTGAAAGTGGATTAGGAGAGGGTCTCTCTTAACGAGGTGGGACATGGGGAAGAGTAGGGAGACTGGCTGCAGCCCCCACACAGATGGCACAGATAACTAATCAAGAATAGCCTGCATTGGATGAGTTATTGCTGGATAGTTTCCAGCTACATCAATAAAAAAAAAAATAGGCTAATTAAATCAGATTCATGGCACCTAGACTTTCTTCTGGCCATGTCCAGGACAACACCTTGGACTTGATGACCTCCTGAGGTCTCTTCCAGCTCTATGATTCCAGTTAAAAAGATGCCACACTTACCCTGACTCTGTTTAGTTCTTTTGCTTTTGTATAGAGGGTTCTGTTGATACATGACACATTGAAGATGGGTTTATGCCATATGCAGTGCAGGAGATGTTTGGAGAAGTTACAGACATAGTACTTTTTGAAGTCCCATTTCAATAATATTCGGGCAGGGATGGAAGATTGTGCATAACTATGGCAACAGTCGCAGAAGAACTTCCCCAAGTAATCACAATAGCGGAGTCTCCTGATGTATTCTGTGGAGGGAAGAATGGCTTTTTAAAAAATTGCTGTATTGCCTTTCATCTACCTCAACCCAATAATAAATAGTTCATAGCTTCAGAAACAGATTGGGGGGGGGGGAAGGTGTTCGTTTTTTTAAGATAATGAATTAAATATGGAAGCCTCTCTCTTGCCTGTGCAAGACTGATCACATTTACCACTATCAAATTTTTACATAGAACCTTTTTGAAAACACTGTTACCCCCACCCCCACAAGTTCAGGAGTTGGTCTTAGTGAGGTTATACCAGTAACTCCCAATTCCTTTGCATAGTTATTGTTAATCATTATTTGAATCTCTGATGTCAATTCAAATATTAGTTTTGTTCTGCCAGTCATGAGTGAGTGCCTTTCCTTATATAATGGACCCAATATAGGTCATGTCAGAGACTTCCTATACAATGATACCTGATTAAATGGACACATCTTCATATTACAAAGCATTAAACAGTTTGTGGGGGAAAAAAGGCATCCCTAAGATTCAGTGGAGTTTTGGGATCAAGTCTTCAAAAAAATAAGAAAGTCAGTTTCATACCCCCTTCTTTGTAAGGCCAGTTGACAGTATCAACTGCAAGGATTATGAATTCAATTTCAAAATATTTTCTAATTAAAATTTATATTTTACTATTAGCCTACTTTTAAAAACTCAAGGTAGTTTACACCACCATAAACAGTGCTTCCTATTTTATTGTTGAAAGTCACCACCACTTCCAAGTGTGGCTATATAGGAGCACAGTGAAGTAGCCTACAGCTGATGGAGAAGGGCATTGTGTTCAGGCTGTAATGACATTTCAGGTGGTGGGATGATTTTATTGTGCAATATGCTACTTGCATCCCCAATCTGGAGTGTTTTCTTCTACTTAAAATATTGCCGGAACTGTAAAATATATCCCAACAATGCAAGAATACAGGATGGCAAACAACTGGGCTTTGTTTGGTGCAGTATGTTTGGGGTTGTTTGTGTTTCAATACTTACTCAGTTCTATTGGGGTTCCACAACCAGCACAAGTAAAGTTTTGTGCAGCTACCACAGCATCTCTCCTGTATAGACGGACAAAATTAATTCCGACTATCCAAAAGCATATCTGATCAGTTTGTCATTCTGAGATAATATCAGACACCTGCACTAATACTTATAAATATTTTCAACTTTGAAGTCTGAGCCTTTTACTCACAAAAAGCCACAATGCTGGAAGAGCAGAAGTCAGTTGTAAAAGAGAAGTCCTGTGTGCTATTTTACAGTGGAAATTTAAGCTAGTCTTTGTAGAATACGCAAACACTGCTACCAGAGGCAACAAGGAGTCCTGTGGCACCTTATAGACTAACAGATGTATTGGAGCATAAACTTTCGTGGGCAAAGACCCACTTCGTCAGATGCATGTAGTGGAAATTTCCAGAGGCAGGTATAAATATGTAGGCCAGAATAAGGCTAGAGATAACGAGGTTAATTCAGTCAGGGAGGGTGAGGCCCACTTCTAGCAGCTCATCTGGAGATGCGAACACCAAGAGAGGAGAAACTGCTTTTGTAGTTGGCTAGCATTCACAATCTTTATTTAATACTAAACTGATGGTGTCAAAAGCAGTTTCTCCTCTCTTGGTGTTCACACCTTCAGATCAGCTGCTAGAAGTGGGCCTCACCCTCCCTGACTGAATTAACCTCGTTATCTCTAGCCTTATTCTGGCCTACATATTTATACCTGCCTCTGGAAATTTCCACCACATGCATCTGACGAAGTGGGTCTTTGCCCGCGAAAGCTTATGCTCCAATACATCTGTTAGTCTATAAAGTGCCACAGGACTCCTTGTTGCTTTTGCAGATCCAGATTAACACGGCTACCCGTCTGATATTGCTACCAGAGACCATGGTATGCGAGAAGTGAGATACTTTCCCAGTTATTCTTTGAGAAAGCATAAAGGGATATTGTCAACCGAGTCTCATTTGTCTGAGCATTTTGTACATGTTATTAATTACAAATAATACTCCAGATTGTTTTAACAGAAGTTGGCAGATATTCTTAGTTTTACTTTGGGCATCTGACAGCACTTCAAGTATAGCAAGACTCTCAGTTCTTCTGCATAGTGAGCCTTTTGCTTGCTGAAAATAACTTGCAGGGCAGCAAAACAAACCCAAACAAAAACCCCCCACAATCCTTTAAAAAGTGACTCATATTGAGTAATAATATTGTCAGGACATGATGACTGTGCAAAAGTAGGCATTACTACATAACATCCAGTGATACACTGGAGAACACGGTACTGAACAGCCCTGATCCAAAGCCCAATGAAATCAACAGGAATCTTTTCATGAATCTCAACAGGCCTTGGAGAGGGTTCAGTGTATAACAGAAACAAAAGGACAGTCACATAGACAGACAAGTATTTGAGACTTACTTGAGTGATGGATGAATACTAAATATTATTTGAAATCTAGGTGGGGCCCAGCCTGTGGTTCCTCTTAATCTGGATTTGACCTTTATTTCTTCTGCCAGATCCCCACTAGACTCAAGTTCCTTTGGAATATTTTCTTTATTCACAAACTATTGAAAACAAAAAGACAGAGACTTAGTCTGCAACTAATAGATGAGCAGATGTGAACCTGCTCTGCAGTTCACGCAATGAAGTGTCACCATCAACACACCAACAAGTGTCAATGCAATCACAGTTTTCATACCCAACGTCATGCTTAGTAGCAACTCTAAAAGGACTTCCTGTGTTCACAGAGATCCCATTTATATGATTGTGTTACCTTGCATTAAATGCACTGGCACTTTCTAATCAAGACAGACCCCTCCCCCAAATTGCTTTAAAAATAGCCAGACTTTGAACACACATTTATATCGTTCCTAGTATCCTCCTCCTCACCTTGCCAATAAGGCAGCTGCACTGAATGGTCTAAATAAGAAGCACATTGTTTTCTGTTCAGAGACTTACTTTCTGCTTAGTTGTATTCAGGCAGCGAGACAGCTGAATGTCAGTTTCTGTCTGTAACCAATGTTTCCTGAATGCTTGGTAAAGCTTCTGTGCTGTGACTTCAGCAGAATTGCAGCCCGGATCAAAAGATAATCTGAAAATTAAGCAAGCCAAATGGCAGCATTTCATAAGTAAATCTGTGTCCTCCACATCCCTGAAGATTCCTCACCCTCCCTTCCTACTTCCTGCTCCTCCCCCACCACTGCCAACCACTTTGATACACCTACACCGGGGTGGGGAACTTTTTTGGGGTCAGGGGCTACTGACCCACAGAGAAACAGTCGGGGGCCACACACTAGTGAGAAGCCAAACAAAAAACAAAACACAACCCTCTCACAGACGTGACCTCTAACTGAGAAGCAGAAAGGAGAACACTCCCCACATTTCTCTCCCACACCAGAGCCTGGGGGGGGGGGGAGGGGGGAGCAGTCTAGTAGATTTTCTGTGCTCCAGCCCCATGGAGGGAGCAGGGTAGCAGGAGGGGTGGAGCACCAGTACAGGCTCCCCGAATCTCGGAGGCCAGACCAAAGCAAGCCAGGGGCTGCATCTGGCCTCCAGGCCTGAGGTTGCCCACCCCTGAAATACCCTAAAAGATCCCTGTACCCCACTGGCAATGATTAAGGATTCCATTCTGAGCCCAAAGCCATCTCCAAAATGAGCTGGAGATTTGCTCTCAAGCAATAACGGTCCCTTCCTGCCTCTCTCTATGAGACACACAGTGTGCTTCCATGATAACTTTACCAGGGAGCAAGAGCAACTGTAAAGTTGATCTCCCATGTGGCAGGGAAGAGTATTGCCATCTGACTATTTACTAGGTTACAAAAAATACAAAAAATTACCTTTTACCCGGAGATGCTGCAATATTTTCCCAGTCTTCAAGTTCTGCAGAAAAGGAGGAGAAATTTGTTATCCCCCAAAAAGCAAAAACCTCCACCTTCTACTGTTGTATTCTATCTATTTTAACTTCTTATATGGCTCCTATTACCACAGTATCTGAGCATCGGACAATCTTTAATATAGCTATCTTCACAAGAGTGCTGTCAGGTAAGGAAGTGCTCTTACCCTATTTTACAGATGGGGAATGGAGACCCAGAGATGCTAAATGACTTGCCCACGGTCACACACAAAACCTGTGGCAGAATAGGGAATTGAACTCAGATGTCTCAGTGACTAGACAGGGTGTCTGATGTGTGCACTTTGGACACTACCACATTATATGGCATGTGCACATTAATACACACATCAAGCAGTGGAAAGTATTCTTGCTGTAGATATGAACTCCTGTATCATTATTATGTATGACAGAGTTTTAGCACTTATGCAAAGCTATTTCAGCTCTTCCCACTATTATTATTATTATTATTATTATTATTATTGAGAGAAATTTTATCATTCACCAGGGCATTTGTATTATAAAATACATATTATACATGCAGATCTGGAAAAGTGGCACCGAAGTTGTTAGTAAATCTATCCAGACTCATAGCAAGTTGCATCTGCATAATTTGAAAGTCTTACCAATAATTACAAATTCATCATCTGAGTCACTCTCGGAGTGAAATCTGACAGCCTCATGATACGACGGTGGATTTACTGATGACCTGACCTGCAGCACAGCACAACCTTTAACAAAGGAAGTGACCCATTAACATGAGTTTTCTGGGGAGATTAATACATTTGGATCTATGTCCTATTTTAAACCTTCAGAAACGGTCGTCTCCTTTTCCATCAAACAAAAGCCACACACTAAACGTACAATGAGCTTTTCGGTTGTACGTTCTTTAGGGTAGAGACTGTCATTTCTTTTGTAAAGCTCAATTTATGTGCATCTTAATTTTTTAAAAGAGCATATGTTGCATTTATTTTCTTTCCTTTTAAATCAAAAAGGAAGAAACTTCAAATGTTTAACTGAGTAGTCTCTTGGCAGGTATGTATATTTAGGCACTTCTAATGGTGTATTTCCAAGATTACCACATACATTTTAGAAAGCATATGTTCAACCATGTAGCATATTCACTAAGATTTAATTATAGGAGTGAGGTAGACATAGGCACTTTAGTGTGCATATTAATTTTGAGTGACACTAGGGGGCCTGAGCTGGTTGAATCCTGTTAGATATTGCAGTTATAAATATTTAATAGTTATGTGCTTCCTCCACCCATTTATATTCCCCCTGCAAAGAAATGACATCATTTAAATTCATGTTGCACAACAGATTAAAATCCCTTTTGGGACATGCCCATTTCACAAATTCACGTACTGTACAGTGTTACACTAGTACAGGCACTTGTTACCCTGACTCATGATACATGTGCACAGATACTGCTTCAGACTTCTTCCTACTCAAATGTCTAGTGACTGATACATGAACTAATGAAGCTAGTTATAAAGCAAATGAAGATAGTCAGATTCCCTACCCCCTTAATACAAAAAAGGGAAGATGCAGAAACCACACATTGCAAATGTTGCATTGGAAGGTGGGTTTTTAAAAAATCCCAACTTGACATTTTTACTAACAAAAAACATGAACTACAGTTTCTAGTGAATCATAGCCCAGCACAAAGACCACCACACATCCCTGTGCACACTCCAAAGAGAGACACAAACCATAAAAGATGTGAATGTTGAAAGAGAAGAACTGGCAAGCCTGGGAATCATTTGGAGAATCAAATTTCAGATTTATCCACGACAAATCTCATAGGGACAAGCAACATGTTATTCCTGACAGCTTGTCTGGGGAGTCGGTGGACATTAGACAGGACAGGGAACTCTTTCTGTAGGCTAACGAGACAAAGGCCGGCAAGAAACACTGCATTATAGGTAAAAATGAAATAACTTGCCTTCACAGCCACTGTCTGAAGATGCAGAAGACGCAGATTGTGTCTTCATTCTGGTGTAAGAGGATATTTCTGAATAAGTCTGATAGCTGCCTATTGATCCACTTGTTTCCACTGCATTCCAGGGCTCTGCCTGTTGACTTAGGATATTACATTTCATTTTTTCTAGAGATGCTATGATCATATCTGCAACAAAGAAGTGTGCATTCTCCTGGACACAGAAGAGAGGCATGTTTATTATTAGTTTACTTGCTCAATTGGAAATTAGTGTTAGCTTCTCTTCCCGACATTTTACAAGCCAAGAAATGCAAACAAAGCATTCCTGGCCTTCCATTTTATAAATTAAAGAAATAAGAGATGCAGTATCTAAGAAACTCAGTTTATGTCTGTCAATTTTTAAAGCGTATGTTGCATTTATTTCCTTTCCTTCTTTTAAACCAAAAAAGAGGAAACTTCAGATGCTTCATTGAGTAGTTTCTTGGCAAGGTGTGTACATTTCAGCATTTTTAATGATGTATTCACAAGATTACAACAACATAAGTTTTAGTAAGTATGTGTTAATCATGTAGCATATTTACTAGGATTTAATTAAAGGAGTGAGGTATACAGAGACACTTTAATGTGCATGTTAATTCTGAAGTGAGGAGGAGTGGCAGGCTTTAATATTACTACTTAGATAAGACAAACAGAAGTGCAAAAGCATATGCCTATCTCTCAGACTTAATTCTTTGATGGTTGCAAGGTATAATTAATCCCTTACAGGAAGGGAGTTGCATGTATTGGAAACCTGCATGACTAGCTCAAAGATCACACAGGAAGTTGTTCATAGAGCCAGAAATGGAACATAAATCTGCTGGTTCTCATTATGTAGTTGCTTGTTTCCTTGCTTGCACGCAACTTCAAGGTCTCATGGGAAAGCCCATGGCTTAAAAATACCCTCAGGATCTAGAGCAGCAACTTGCGAGTGGCATGTATCAAATAATCCACTAAAAAATTGAGAAGGAAGGTGGAGAAGACCTATTAAATTATCTATTCCCTCTCCTTGTCAGGGCAAGATTGTAATCTTCAGTACGTAGATTAGTGCTTTGTCTAGGGTTCTACCAGTTCCCAGGGAAGACTACTGCGCTGCCTAACAGAAGTCAACAGTCAGGAAGTTCTCTTCTGATATCCATCCTAATTCTATCCTGTTAAGCCCTATCCCACCCTCTTACCTTTATACTTCTAGTTAAACATCTGGTCCCATCCTGGATGTCTGAACCCTTCAATATTTATTATTTTCCCCCCCCTCTCATTTATCATGACTGAGCTCTTTTGATCTTTCCTCTAAGATGACAGGTGCCTGATCATTTGTGAAGAGGGGGCAGTGCTGCCTACTGGACAGAGCACTTGACTGGAATTCAAGAGATCTGGGCTCTACTCTCTGCTTTTCCCACTGATAGGCAGTGGCAAAATGATGGAGTCTAAATTAGTTGTTGACACTCAGGAAAGATTGTGGGAGTCATTATGGATAGTTCTCTGAAAACATCAACTCAACATGCCGCAGAAGTCAAAAAAAAGTTACCAGAATGTTAAGAGCCATTAGGAAAGGGCTAAATAAGATGACAATATATCATAATGTCTCTATATCATTCCATGGCATGCCAACACCTTGAATACTCTGTGTAGTTCTGTTCACTCCATCTAACAAGATATATTGGAACCAGAAAACATACTGAGAAGGGCAACAAAAGTGATTTGGTAAATAGAACAGCGTCTCTAAGAGCAGAGATTAAAAAACTGACAACTTTTTAGCTTGGAAAAGAGAGGACTAAAAGGGGTTACGACAGAGGTCTATGAAATCTTGACTGGTGTGGAGAAAGTGAACAAGGAAACATGACTTACTCCTTCACATGACAAGCACAATACAAATCCTGGGCTATACTTTCACAAAACAGTGTGAAATAAAGCAGATAAATTGAAAGTTGAGGAAATGGGATATTTAAAACATATGGAATGAAAAAAAAAAGAGTTTTTTAAAGTAGTACATTCTCTGGAGTAAGTGAAAGGATGGAGTATAGATGAAAAACATTGAAAAGCTTGTACTGGATTTTAATGCCTATGAAGAGCTCATCCTAAAACAGAATGAAAGGGCTTTTTAAAAAAAGAAAAAAATAGCAAGTTGTAAAGACTAATTTTGGCATCACTCGAGCTTGTTCCTCTTAACACCAGTCAGATGGAAATGGTTCTACATAGACTAACAAACAATCAACATAGTTATTCATAAGTGATTATCCTGCACTAGAACATTGGTACAATCGATACAGTATTCTCACCTTCTCCACGTCCACAGGAAGCGTGATGATACCCTGCAAGGAACGGTTCTGGGAAACAGTTCCAATGGTTAAAGCTGAAGTAGCACCTGTAGATGTAACAATAAGCATTATTATTAGTTATGTGTTTCTTTGTCGTACCCATAATGTGTTAAGTGCTTTCTAAGGGTACGTCTACACTGCAGGGTATCCCGGAAAAACGCCACTGAGCCCAGGGACCATATTTGTTCTTCTTCTGCTTTTTTTTTTTTTTTTTTTTGGGGCAGAAGAGCAAACGTGCTCTTTCAGGGAACCTCATTCTATGACGAATAAGGGCTCCACTGAAAGGAGGCGGCTTTTCTGCCAATGGGCCCAAATGACAGAAAAGCCTCTTTCAAAAAAGCAAATCGGAAAAAGCTACACAAACTAGACTTTGCCTAAGAGAAAAACTTGCCCTGTTTTCCAAAACTGTCAACTGGGGAAAGGAAAGAGAGAGTAGGAATGACCAAAGTTAGAGATGATTTGAGAGGCCTTTGTTTTTTGAAAATATAGACAGTGCTTAAGTTATCCAGGCAACCTGGAGACAGAATGTCAAGCTTAGGGGAAACAAAACTTAAATACTCTTCAACACAACTTCATTTTACACCTGCCTCAGAATTCTAAGCAAAACCCAAAGCTGTTCATTTAGTACACTGCCAAGTACATAAAATACCACCACAGTGAACTAAAAAAAGAGAAGTATGGACCTGAGCCATTAAAAAAAAAAAAAGCCACATGGTGAAGCTAAGGTACTCTATGGCAGGGGTTCCCAACTTTTTTTATACCACAGATCGGCAAACTCATTCAAGAACTGTTGGTAGGTCATCACTGAAATATTTACATATTCATTATGGTAATTTTAGCCCATGGTCTATCAGGCAAATCAAAGGGGGGGGACATGATGATTAACAAGAATTTGAAAAACTGCTGCACACACACACTTACAAAAAAACATTACAATAGTTTCTAATACTTGTTAAAGAGTATTCTCCAGTCCAAACCTTTTGCCTCAACTATTGCCTCTAATTCTGGTGCAATTAACAGGTCTGACAGTGCTGACATTCTGCACATTCATGTTTTCCTATGCACTTAATGATGCATAATAATAATGTGTACACCTGCTGGCTAGGAGCATCTAAAGTAGTTGAGCCAACTACTCAACTACTCACTTTCTACCCACCGCCTTGCTGCCTCTGTATCATAAGCAGCAAGGGTGAGAGGAAGCAGGAGCCAGTGCTAGGGGGAAACCAGCTTAAAAGCTAGTTCCTCCCCCAGCACCATCTCTGTGAGGGGAAGAAGAATAGGGTCACAGGGGAAGCTGCTCATCCCAGGATGGTTGACCTCACTGGCCGGGGCAGCTGCACTCCACGCAGCCCTGCCACGTAGCAGCCACCGGAGCTAGAACCAGGGCCCCGGTGAGGCTGCCCTAGTAGGGACAGCCTCACCTCAGCCCAGCTCCAGCTGCAGCACATCCAGCTGCCCGCTGCCCCACTCACCCTGCTGCTGCATGGGTATGGGCGGGAAGGGAATTCTCTGGGGAACCTCAGTGGGTGGGCTAAATAAAAGCTGGGGGCATGGCCTGGCAACGTACCACAGCCCGGCAGAGAGGGGTTCATGGACCCATAGTTGGGAACTGCTGTTCTATGGTACTACAGTAAGCACATGGCAAGTGAAAGCTGTTCAGAACTGTTAGCCATTGGCTGGAAGATAAGACACACAGGAGCACAACAGGTATCTCTCTCTTCCCTACCTCGCATGTATTGGCTTGTTTCAATTAAAAACCCCTTGGGGCAGGGCCTGTCTTCTTATGTACTCACAGCACCTGGCTCATTCTGGGTTTACCACAACAAAAAGATTTAGAACATCCAGACAGGCAAATGGTCTGTCTTTTTCAAACTAGATCATTTCTACCACAGACGTTCTGCTTAAAATTATAAAGAACAGAGACTCCCCCAAACACATAAGAATAGTTTACGAACGTCACTCCCTCCAACTAACTAGCACTGAACATTTCTCAGTACATGAAGCATTTTTATTTGGCTATAAGCCTTCTGAATCTGCAGCGAATATGTTCAAAAATATAGCTATGTAGTTGCTGCTACAGCAGGGCCTGGCAAAAATACCTTCAGCCTCTTTGTACATGCATTATTAATCTCTGGAGCACATTCACTGCTTCTCAAAAACAGCAGCCCAAGAATTGTCAGTTTTAGCCCCAATGTAGGGGAGCTATGATGCAACTCATTTATTAGCATACTTAATGGTTGCTCTTATCTGATAAACAGATCTTCCTGTGAACTGCTCAAGTGCCAGAAGCTCTCACACTTGGATTACTCAACAGCCAACTTTCTCGTCAAGCAAGATAACAGACAGCAAAGGTTGAGGTTTGCCATATAAATGTCAGATAGCTATAAATGATTTGGCAAAATTCTGCCCTCTTAGCTCCAATCCATTCCCATCACAGTCAATGAGAGTGTACAGGTTGCAAATGAGGTCAGAGTGTGTCCCTTTCTCTTTATGACATGAATAAAAAAAACCTAATGAAAACTACTTTGAAATCTAATTGCATTTCTCTCTCTCTCTAAGGCAGCTGCTTTCATCCTTTACTGAAATAAAGAATTTAATGGGAGCAAAAAAAATGTTCACAGTGATACATCTGGACTATGTAGAGATTAAGGATGTTAAGAGGTGAGTAATTCACTAATCAAGTAATCGATAAAAGTTATTGACTACATGATTAGTTGATAAGGGAAGGCGCTCAGCCCCAGCTTGCGCCAGGTCCAGGAGCTACCCCGCTGCTGCTCTGCAGTTTAAATGTAATAAGAGCCAGGCATGCAGGACAGGGACTGCTGCAAGAGCAGCCTCTGCCCGTGGCCAGTTCAGGTTGCTTTGAATGGGGGTTGTTTTGAGGCAGCCTTCCCACCACACATCCCAGAGGCAGCTGTGGGACAGGGGTAGACGGCACCACAGAGATGGTGCTGGGGCAGTAACTAACTTTTAAGCTGGTTCCCCCTAGCACTGGCTCCTGCTTCCTCCCACCTTTGCTGCTTCTGATACAGAGGCAGCAATGGGGTGGGGAGAAAGCGAGTGGTCAGTTCAACTAACCGATAAGCCTAGGCTTATTGGTTAGTCGATTACGCGCTTATATCCTTAGTAGAGACTGAAGCCTGATCTACAGCAGGTGCCCAAGCTGAGAAATTCCAGCTCCTACCCCTTGTCAGACTTCTCAGGAAAGGGTTCATTATTCCACAGGATTGGATACAGTTGTGAGAATCAAAGTTGTTGATTTGAGAGCTTGTAAATCAAAACCATTCAACAAGATGTCATTCCTGGGCTGGGCACCTGTCAGGAATAAGTGCAAAAGACTAATCTTGACAATGTTTTTTCCAGCACAGAACATAATGGAAGAGATTGCAAAAACAGAAATCATAATTTGACGAAGACAAATTCCACTATGCATGACAGATAGAGCCTTGTATAACTACCAGTGGGTGGATTTGAACCTGAGAGCTCTGTATAGGAGCCTCTACAGCTTGAGCTATAAAGCCAACTGGCTCTCAGCCTAGGCTGTAGAGCTCCCTTGTTCTTATCTGTTGCTATAAGTGGTCTAAGTGCCATTACACGGGACAATGAACCACACTAGATGCATGGGTTACACTTACATGGATACAAAATTTGTATCCGCATCCGATCCACAATCTACAAAGAAGGTCTGAGGATATAAAGCAGGTATCAGCAGATTTGCAGGGCTCTGGACACAAAATGTGTACCTGCAACCAGTCCAAGATCTGCAAAAATGATCCAAAGTTATTTGCATCTACATCCACAGATATGGATTTCCACAAATTTCCAGGGCCCTACCACCTCTGTAGAGAAACTGGGGGGAGGGGGGGGAAGAGCATGATCTAAAGTATTAACAAAGAGAAGGACATTTTAAAAGTGTTTACATCTTTAGCCACTCCTCTCCCCTCAATCCATTTTAGCATTTGTTTCCAGGTGACCATTACACTAGCCAATGACATCAGACTCATGAGACATGCTACAAGCCTCCATTCTTAGCAACAAGACAGAGAGTTGCATGCAACTTTAATGTACAACAAACCCTGGCAATGGTTTGGAGACTTGGCCGGGATTAAACTAGCCAAACCTGCACGACTAGCTGTACATGATTACAAACATGGGTGTAGTTTGTTTCTTCCCTTGTTTATTCCGGACAGAATCCAAATACATTATATCTGGTTCAGTGAAGAAAGTACCTAACTAGAGCAAACCATGATCATCACAGCCACATCAATCAACTGCTCCCAGTTATGAAACCGTATGTCCCAAATAACTTATTGTTCAAGTCCGTGATCCTGCAATGGGATCTGCCCATTTAGGAGCTCACTGCAGGATCAAGACATGTTTTGAATTAACATAATATTAGCCATTTACAAATGGGAGAGACTAGAACCATGGTGTCCAACCAGTTTTGAAGCAGAAGCCACTGCAGTGGCTACTGCTATAGTGTACTAGCCACACTCAACTGGCCAAATAGCCACACCAGAAATTCACATCTTCACCAACTTTATGCTTCCAGGATAACAGAGGAGTTTATACAATTATACCAATGAAAGGAACCCCAATTCACTGAGGACTGGGGATGACTTTTACTCACATTGTTCTTTTAGTTTAAGGCTACACCTATTTAATTCAAAGTGCCTGACTAATTACTGGACTAAGAATCATTTTTGGTGAAGATTCAAGACCTCTGCCATTTCATTTAGTAACTGAAGACCTGATCCAAAGCCCACTGAAGTCAATAGTTTTCATTAAATGCCTTTTAGAACAGGCCTTGAGGGATGCCCAATCCATGTTTCTGGGTCCTCTGAAAGCTTCAGCAAAACTAGGTATGTAAGATTTGACAACCCTGAGATTTCTAAGGTAAAAATTGAAAAAAAAAAAATCAAATTCTGAAGACAAAGGCTCTGACATTTCAAACCTTTGTACTAAATCATAAAGAAGAGAGCACAGCCCTCCTCCTTCCCCCCCCCCACCCTTTCCCTTCACCGTCACCTTGTTTGTATTAAAGTAGCAGACAGATGTCTGAACTGAGATTGTGCCCCACTGTGCTAGGCACTATACCAACACATGGAAAGAGAGACAGCCCTGGTTGCAATCAGCAGCCCATTATATTCTAAAGGACAATACAGACAAAAGATGGGAGGAGACATAGGGGCATGAAGCAACCTGCCCTCAGGAGACCAGTGGCAGACAGAAAGAGACACAGGTCTGATTCCTGGTTCAATGCCTTGTCCACTAGATCATGCCATCTCCCCTGAAGTCACAACTTGTCCTTCACCTTGATAATAAAAAACTTTGCCAGTCTGGGACTACACTCTTCATATGACTAAAACAAAAACTGAAGCTTAACATCAGCAATGTTGTGCATGCTATATTTAGAGCAAGGGATTCCTATAAAACAGTCCTGATTCTGTTCATGTGCTCACAAAGAGAAATGGGGAGTATCTGATGAAAAAATAGATTCCTATAAAACAGAAGAAGTTCTTTATCATAATTCTAAGAGGCCGTGCCCCAGGAACAAGCAAACTTACTGTTTGAATTTCTGTAAAAATAAATGTGTTTTTTAAAGGAACAAGATATGAGCATATTGCAAATAAACCACAGTATTAAGATTCATGTAATTTGAAGAAGGTGGATGACACATGAAAAGTTTTTGGTTTAAATCTAAAGACACCATCCCATTGACAATACCTGCCTTTTGGTAAAATGTGGTCTGTAATATAAATTCTGAAAAAGGTATGAGTCAAGTGTGGCATATAGCAGTACCCAGAGAGGAGATGAATCCCCAACAGAGTCAGAGAAACAATCCCTCTTTCTTGTCTGCAGCTTGGTGTCAAACATAATAAGGGCCTCAGAGGCATCCTATCCTTTCCAGCACATCTGTCAATCATTACCTAAAGCAAAAAAAGTCATGATTTACTTTATTTGCTTTTAGCATAAGGGAAATTCTGAGATAAGAAAAAGTCAGACGGTAGTCTCTAAGTTACATTACCTTCATTAAGAGTTAAATGACCTCTGTTCTACTAGTTATTCAGTACTAAATTAGAATCGGTTAGCATTCTTACAACAAGCAAATAACACACACGCTGACTAGTCAGAGTTTCACTGATTGTTTTGCCCCCAAAAAACAGACGTTCTGAATTTGTTATTCCTCCATCTTTACTAAGTCCCATCCCAAGGCTTGGATTACAATATAAAGTTAGGTTGAACCAGCTACATCACTCAAAGATGGAAAAAATCCACACCTAAGTAGCACAGTAAGTTGACCTAAATCTCAGCGTAGATAGCACCAGGACAACAGAATTCTTCTGTTGATGTAACTAGCACCTGTTGAGGACGTAGATTACCTTCCGTGACGGACGGGGCTCTCCTGTTGCTGTAAGTAATGTCTACACTTGAAACACTACAAAGTAGACAAGCCCCAAGTGGCAGAGTTTGCGTTGTCAGTTATATCCACACAGTGAGACCAGTTTCATTTGGGTCTATCCACTGGTACTACAAAAATCAAACTGAAAGTGATTAAATGAAAGTTACCTTGCTGATTTGAGGGTGCTGACTGGGCACTCAGGGGAAAAACACTGCTGTCCTCATCTTGGAGTGTCACAGGTTCTGAAGTGTCAACATTTCTAAATGGTGCTGACAGCTCATTAGCTGTTGAATCTGGAGAGATTCCTTTAAAAGCCAAAGGCTGGTCTGGTGAACTTGAAGAGTTTTTAAGTTCTTTTTCTGAACACATACTCGCAGAGTTTGCCAATGATGTCACAGTACCTCCAGTTAATGTCACTTGAGTAAAGTAATCACACTGCAGGGGAGCCATTGCTGAATGAGACACGCTATTTGAAGTGGAACCGAAGGGGCTTCTGCCAGGAGAAAGTGGGCACGATAATGAATCCAGTGAAGATTTAGAAGAATTACACTGGGTACTATCCCAAGATGCTTTATGCCTCACAAATCTGATGTCCATTTGTGTAGAAGCAATATTATGAGGTGTATAATCTAGGTCACTGTCATCATTATAATCACCATCACTACCCTCCTCCAAATGTTCCATATCGCTGTCTGGATCTTCAGTTTTCTGCAATGCAGTTTTCTCTGGTAGTGAAGATGGTTTAATACCAGATGCATTTAGAACTGATGCAAGAATTTCTTTAATGGCTGCAGTACTGTTCAGGAATGAACTAAAATTTCCTGAATGCCCAATCACGGCTGGCCTGGAATACTCATCTGTTTAGAAAAAGTAAAGGATTGAGACGTTAGGAAGTCATCATAAAAGTTTACTATTGAGAACAATAAGTTAGAGAACAGCTTCAATAAAAAAAAAAAAATCCAGACCACTTCTCCCACCCCAGAACGTTAAGGATCTTGCAACCAGGAAAGGTTTCTATTGTTGATCAGATCATACAATCATTAATTGTAAGGTAAGGTAAGCCATTCATTGCCAGCCACGTATAATTAGCAAACATTTCAACTGCAGTTGGTTGTCCCAGGATGTTCCCATGTGTCGCTGTTTGAAATTATGCACGAGCTAAAAAGAACAAACCTTCAGGAAACCCTGTACAGAGAAAAAACAAACAACAAAAACCACATACACAATGCTCCAGTATTTACACTACCTCCTGCATTAAGGCAAGAATGGTACATAACAGTTTAATAAGGCAGAGGAATACAGATTACAACAAAAGGCAGAGGAGTCCTGTACTTTGTTGCAAAGAAAAAGTCTTCAGCAAATCATCCAAACTCAATGTCAGGCTGAGTCTTAGGCTTAGTCTACACGACAGACTTGTGTCCTTATAACTACAGAGTTCAGGTGTATGGAAAACTCCATATCCCTTAGCAATGCAGTTATACTAACTGACCCCAATGTAGACAGCACTATGTTGATGGGAGGGCTTCTGTAGCCAACATGACTATCATCTCTTAGGCAGATGGGGTACACATGATGATGGGAGAATTTCTCCCACGGCAGTGCTATAAGTGTAGGCAAGCAAGATTACTAGTAGACAAAGAGGATAATTCTAAATATTAAACTTTCATCTTAAGGAGCTGCATTTACTTCCTTTATAGTTTCAAAGGTCATCTTTACAGACACTAAGACTGCAAATGGATGGAAACAAGCACCAAATTCAGATAAGGAATTATTCTTGAAGCATAAAATATGACTGCATTTTTTAAAAAAGCAGCAGTAGATACTTACACAGTGTTTTTACCAAAACCTTAACATGTTTTGACATGTCTCTCTTTCAAAGAAAAAACTAGCCCCCTTGAAGCACTTCCCCACTTACTAATATATCTGCTAGGACCAGGAGAAACCCCAGCTGGTGGGAAAAGAAAGCAAGGACAGGTGGTGCTTTCTCTGCAGACAGCCTTCCCACTCATTTATACTCTCAGGCTGTGTCTAGACTGGCCAGTTTTTCCGCAAAAGCGGCTGCTTTTGCGCAAAAACTTGCCAGCTGTCTACATTGGCCGCTTGAATTTGCGCAAGAGCGCTGACGTTCATGTAAGAAATCAGTGCTTCTTGCGCAAATACTTTGACGCTCCCGTTCGGGCAAAAGTCCTTTTGCGCAAAAGGGCCAGTGTAGACAGCTCAGTTTTGTTTTGTGCAAAAAAGCCCCGATGGCTAAAATGGCGATCGGGGCTTTCTTGCGCAAAAACGCGTCTAGATTGGCCACGGACGCTTTTGCGCAAAAGCGTCCATGCCAATCTAGACGCTCTCTTGCGCAAATACTTTTAACGGAAAACTTTTCCATTAAAAGCATTTGTGCAAATTCATGCCCGTCTAGACGCAGCCTTACTGAATCCAGAGGAGGCACCAACTGAAACCAATACTGGCTCAGTCATTTTAGCAGATTAAAGACCATGCTCCCCAGCCAGTGATGAATTAGACACTGTAACAATGAGGCCCATTCCCAGAGACTCTGGCCAAATGGGATGCTCCTGGAAAAATGGATGGCCCTGCATGCCAATCTACTCCTCCCACCCTGTGCTTCTACCTGGGAACAAAGTCAGGCCATTGGGGAATAACCCTGCTCTCGGAAGCCCCTACTTCCCAACCTCACTCCCCAGCCGGAGTGCTGGGTGGGCAGGGCCAGCCTCCTTTTTTGAGGCATAAGGGATCTTGTGCAAAAGGTTTTTTTGTGCAAAATGGACCCGTCTACACTGCTTGTTTTTGCGCAAAAACCTCTTGCGCCAAAAGCATCGGCAGAGATATGCAAATGACAGCGCAAAAAATGCTAATGAGTGCTTCATTAGCATACTCTCTGCCAACAAATACCTGCAGTGTAGATGTAGCCTGAGATTCTACTGTACTTGGATTTCTTTTACTGGGGCGGGGGGGGGGGGGGGGGGGGCGGGTGTGAGAAGCAGTTTTAATAACTTCAATAGGTTGCACTTGCATGAGACCCTCCCCAAACGCACATCTTCCTTTGTACAAAACATTCAAAATACAGCCTCTGATCTACCTTTGATTCTTTTGCCAATCCTTTCAATCACAAGTTTCATATGCCAACTCTCAGCCCTGGCTCTCCTCCCCACACCCTCTTCCTCCAATCCTGTTCTTGCCCTTCAGAGTATTTCAGATGGAAATCCCATGACCAGGCTGACTTCCTCCACTACAAATCTGTTCTCTCCTCCTTCAGTTCTGCCATCATCCTTTTTAAACAGCTCTACCTCTCCTATTCATTTGAATCCCACATTCACAACCTAGCTGCCTTTTGTCATCTTTGACTCACTCCCATGCTTGGGGAAGGAACTCTCCAGAAACATGTGCCATTGGTACCACTATCTATCATGCACACCAACATGGTCTCATTGTTTCCGTCTATTCCCGTCTATCTGTATCCATTAGATGTTTCTTGTCTTTTATCTACACTGCATGAACTGTTTTTTCATTCAGTGTTTCTGCAGCACCTGGCAAAAATGTGTCTTGGCACGTAAGTAGGACTCCTACAGTGTATCTACACAGCAGGGCTTAACTCAAAACAAGCTACGCAAATTGAGCTATGTCAACTGTGTAGCTTATTTCGGAATAGCTTACAGCCGGTCCCCAAGTTGCGAACAGTCGAGTTACGACCATTCACACTTGCGACCAAAGCTCCCATGGAGCGGTCGTAAAGGCGGTCCCCGAGTTACGAACACGACCCGCGCTTACAAACAGCGCGGACGCGTGTGACTCAATGGGGTCCGAGTTACGAACGGATCGAGTTACGGCCAAGTGTTTGGTCCGTAACTCATTCGTAACTTGGGGAGAGGCTGTATTTCAAAATTGGGAGCGTCTACACAGCACTTATTTCAAAATAGAGCACTCTTCCTCCGACTTCCCTTACTCCTCTTACAATGAAGGTTACAGGAGTTGGAGTAGGTCATCCCACAGCTTGACAGTATTTCAACATTATTTCAAAATAACTTAATCCGCATATACACAGCAGGCAGTTATTTCGAAAGAATGCTAGTTATTTTGAAATAATTGCTGTGTAGATGTACCCTTAGACACTACAGTAATAATAAAGAGATTATCTTACTTTCAATGGTCTCTACTGATTCCTTCAGCTTTCTATCCACATCATCTAAAGCAAATCTTAAGTGAACAATGGAAGAGTCAGTACAAGCAGAAGTAGTGTAATTGTTGCCGAAAAACAGCGTTTCCAATACTTGGGTTTTGGTCTGGGTAACCATTGACTAAAATCCTTCTTTTTGTCCATAAACTGGCTAACCCACCATCAACCAGGGCTTGCTGGGCCTCCAGAGCACATGGGCCCAGTAGGTCCACTGGCGCTCGTGTGGCTACAGAGCCAGCAGGGCTGCTGCAGTCAGGGGCCAGGGCAGCAGTGGCAGGTAGCTTAGGAGAGGAGCCCAGCAGAGAGGCTGACACCCCTCCCACAAGACCTTCCCTAATCTGGAAAACTCCCTTGTCCAGGATCCGTCAGGTCCTGAGGGAGTCGGGCCAGGGAGGTCCAATCTGTAGTCTATTTCTAGGAACGACTTCATCTTGCAAAAACAACGAAAAGTCCTGTGGCACCTTACAGACTAACAGATTTATTGGAGCATAAGTGTTCATGGGCAAAGACCCACTTCATCAGATGCATGCGACGAAGTGGGTCTTTGCCCACAAAAGCTTATGCGCCAATACATCTGTTAGTCTATAAGGTGCCACAGGACTCCTCACTGTTTATGCAGATTCAGACTAACGTGGCTACCCCTCTGATACTCATCTTGCAAAATATTAGTAGTCTGTTGAAGTCAAATACATTTTCAATGTCAGAGCTCAGTAATTAAAAGGAATAAACAGATCTCTACCATTTCTATTAATAATCTAAATGCCATGCCAGCAGCCATTCAGAATATAAATCAGTACATTTATTATGAAAGTCATACCTGAGAGAACTGAAATTTGAGGCGTCTGAGCAAGACAGCTTATTTTTTCTGGGGCAAACACTGTAGCATTCCATGAACATAATGATTCGAGACAGTTACATTATTGCTTTGCTTGGTCAACTAAGACAAAACAAACGAAAAGACAATTGATGACGCACAATGCACAATATTTGATTAAGCACAACAGAGAAAAATAGATCTTAATCAAAACTTTTACAAAAATGCTCTAATCTTACCCCTTGTAATATTGTTGCATTCCTGGCTTTTAGATCACAACATGTAACAGTCCAGGACCGCCAACAAAAAGTAACATGCTTCGCAAATGTAATGGCCAGTACAACTATCTTATTTTTAATTATTTTTGAGAAAACAAAGTTACTAAAATTGCCCTGGAAAAAAGTTTCAAAATCCCTGAGGGAAGGAGGAAGAAATACGCTTTTCTTAGGCCCCAGCCTTGCTAACACTTATGCACATGCTTATTTTACTACCATGAATATATGTATTTCTATTTAACTTTACTTTGAGTAGTTACGAAGGTGCCTAAGCTTTTGTAGGACTAGATTAGTTTGGGCTGAATTAAAATGTTTAAGTACACTGGCATAACAGCCAAAGTGTTAAGAAAAGAAAGAGGAACAATGATTTTTGTAAGCTCACTAGGAGGCAGTGCCTCCTGCTCTCTACACTTGCCAACCCCCCATCTCAGGGGGTAGGAAACCCCAGCTCCCCCTGGCTGCCAGGGAGGGTCAGGCCGAGGCGTGGCAGGACTGGCCTGCACCAACTCTCTCCCCTCCCTCAGCCACCAGGACACCCCGAGGCCAGTCCAGTCCTGGCTACCCCTCCCTGGGTCACTGGGAGGCCGGTCCAGCTGTCTCCCAGGGGCGAGAGGGGCCTTATAGGCCCCATGCTCTTCTCCCCCCCCCCCCCCAGCCCTCTCCTCCCCAGTGGACCCCAGCTCTTGGGCTCCCCTGCCCTCGCTTCTCCTCCCCCCCCCAGCTGCCAGGGACGGGGGCCAGGCCAAGGTAGCACTGCTCTGGCTCTCTCTCCAGCCATCAGGAGAGGCAGGGCCAAAGCTGTGCCGGGCCCAACTCTTCCCCAGCAGGCACAGATGGCCTGGGACCAAGGCCACTCTAGCTCTGGCTCATTCCCTGCGGGCCACCAGGGAGGGTCTGAGGCTGCCCCGGTTCTTCCTTCACCCACCCCCAGAGACCACAGCTGCCCCCGCCGCCTCACCCCTGCCTCTTTGCGCTCCCCCCCCCCCCCCATCAGGGAGTTGGGCTGAGCTGAAGCAGACCTGGCTCTCTCCCTCCAGCTGTGAGGGGAGAGGCCGTGCAGCTCCCTGCCCCTCTCCCCATTCATGAGGGGGGAGGGGCACAGCTCCCAAACCATCCCCACAATGCTCCGGGGAAGCCGTGTGGCTGCTGCCCCCTTCCCCAGTACCGGGGAGACCATGCAGCCCTCAGCACTGGTAAGGGAGGGACGGAGGGAGGAAGCCCGGTGACTGAGGAGGGTGGGGCTGCAGGTCGCAGAGTGATGTGGTAACTCCCAGCCCTCAAACCCGTTTGGACTGCAATCCAGAAACCTCTTCCCCTTCTCCCATCCTCCCTTCCCCCAGCTGCCCTGCACGAGGCTGCTGATGGGGGCTGCTTGGGGTACAGGTTAACATCCTAACAGGTATCTAAAGCAAAACTTACATATTTCCATTTTAGCTAGAGAACAGCTAATGGGAACAACCACCTATGATGTTATACTTAACATCTTTTGAATTCAATAACCTCAAAAGTCAGGAAAACATTCTGTTAAACACCTTATTTGCTTTAGTCCCTTTTTCACAAAATGGCACTACATTTTTAAAAACTAACATGTCCAAACATGCCATATTAGTATACCCTCCAACACATGCACATACACTATAAACTAGCACTATCAAGGCCAACATTTCTTACAAGCACATTAACTATTTAGAAATCAGTCAGTCAATATCCAAACTTATCAATAGTAGAGTGCACACACAACTTTAATCAAAACAACTCATCACAACCAATTTTAGTTTTTCATAAAATAAATAAAATATTTGGTTTTCTATTTGTGTTGGGCTTAAAATCCAAGTTCATCATGAAACCAATAGCAGTTTATGGATTTAGCACCTACTGCAACTAATCTAAATGCTATAAGTTATTTCTAGTGAATCATTTCAGAAGAACAAGAAGAAGAAGAATAGGAAACAAGAATCTCTCTCTTTACCTTTTGAGTGCTTAGCTGTTTGAAGCCCTGTGTTCTATTGTAGCTAGTTAGTGATCCTGCCTGGAGAGACATTATGGGAAAATCTTCATTTTTTTTTTAAGCTACCTGGAAACAATTGAGAAAAGATTATAACAGTTACTAACTTAATCATGCTTTCATTTTGTTCTGCAGTCTTTAAATACAGGCTAGATTAATGACATTTGTAGAAATGTAATGAGTCCAGTAGGTGAGTTGAGACTGTATTTTCACTATAAAAAGAGAAAAAAGACTCAGTCATAATATAAATTCCCATACACATTTTCCACACTAGAGATCCTACCGAGGCACTTCAATAGCAATGCAGCTGCACAGCTTTAAAATCTCCCATGTAGTTGGTCTATGCTGACAGGAGAGAGTTCCCCCCGAAAACATAGTTAAACTACCGCTAACAAGCATCTTACAACTGACATAGTGCTCTCTGCACTGGTGCATTGGTCAGTGTAACCTATATCCATCAGGGGTGTGTTTTTACACTCTTGTGCAACATAAGCTTTACCAACAAAAGAGTTAGTGTAGACTTAGCCTTAATGTTTTATTTTATAAAGAAAAATGTTTTAAATTTGATAGCCCTACTCAATCTCCTTTATAGTTACAAAAAATAGGATTTACTGGTAATTTGTATGACAATATAGTATTTTTATAAAAAATTATTGTAAATCTGTGTTAAGGGAATTTGATAATACAAAGCTTGTTGCAGGCAAGCTAGTTTTTCCTTATGTAAGTGTTTAACTTTGAGAACTTATGCTTGCTGCTTCATGGAAACCTTTGAAAAACATTTAATTTAGAACATGCCTGGGCTAAGAGATCGAAGATGCCTTACTGGAATTGATTGTCTGTCTGTCTCTCTCATTATTAAAGAAATAACTGATGTGTACTTCAACACTTGCTCTTTTGTTGAGAATATCTGTAAATAAGATTTTGCAGCTTTAACTATCTTTTCCTATCTGCACTCACAATATTCTCAACTGCAATTAGCAGGTCTATACCATGCAGCTGTTAATGTACTAGCCACCAGTCTGTAGTGATACTCTCAGTTAGTACCAGAGCTGAATTAAGGAACAGGCATTATGGGGTCCAGCTCTTAAGGGTCACATGAAGAAATCAGTCTCAGTTTTCACATTAAAAATAAGTTTCTAGCCCTGATGATAGGAAAGAAAAGCTTGAAAATGTGAACGGGGTGTAACTGATGTCTGCAAACAGCTAAATAGCTCCAAGCAATCTGAATAGCCCCAATCATCTTAATTCTGAAACCCACTTCCATTGATGTGTGATATGCCTAAATGGCTAGGTTGCTTTAATTTATTCAGCCTTGTTCATTATCTCACATGGGCAACATGGTATTAAAAGTGGATTTTTTTTAAACATTAAAAAAAAAAACCCAAACCTATTATCGACAACACTTTAGGGCCTTATTGTGTCATATCTATTGACCTCAGAACACCTAGTACAGCGGTTCTCAAACTTTTTGGGCTCCGGAGTCCTTTACATGCATAAAAAATTTATGCGGAGCCCCAGTGGTCCGCTGATTGCATGTGTTGTACCTATCGATGTTTCCAGTTTGTCAACCTCGCAGAGCCCCTGGATAGGTCTCACGGAGCCCTGGGGCTCCGCGGAGCACAGTTTGAGAAACACTGCCCTAGTGCAGCCAATGAGAGAGTATTTAAAATAAACAAGTCCATATCATCATATTATGTATAAATATGTCATTTGGAAGGGTTAGATTTTTGTGTCAGTGAATGTCAATTTCACCGTGTATACACAAACAGAACATTATTTCCATCAATGATCATCAAAATTTATAGATAGGAAAATAAGAAAAATACTGCTTGAAAATGAGTTTAAGAATATTTAATTTACTTGATACATGATGTTCACCATTTGTGTTTTAATGTTTATAAAGCTTTAAAATTTTGAATCTCAACGTATACTCTTCGGAAATAATTATTGTCTGACCTCTCGTCAATTCCCCACAACTGTGAAAATGTTAAATCAAACAAACAAAATGTTTAAAAGCTTTAAAAAGAAAAATCAGTATTATCCATTAAAAACATTTTAAAAAAAATCAAATTCTGTAACCCATAAATATATTCCCAGATCTACCTAGTACTTTATGTGAAACTAACCAACCTTAGAAGCCATTAAATGACACAGAAATAGATCATGTTCCAATAAAAATGTTTTAAATAAATCATTACAGAGACAAGGTAGAGGAGGTAAAAGTTTTGGGCTTGCAGGTCTTTCTGTGGTTTGGAAAAGAGAAGTTCAAAAGCATATAGTTAAACAAGATATCATCATCTTTATTTTGCATGCAACAGAATACAAACAGGTGTTTTAATAGGCCTTAAAAACACTGTTGAAGACTGAATTAAACCAGATCAGTGGCTACCAAAGTCCAATTTATAGTCCAGTATATATTTATTGATGTCTGTACAGTGCCATGGCTGTATGCTATACTTTATAAATAAATCAATTTCAAACCCAGAGAAACATTTCTAACAAAATGGAAAATACTCAAGGAGTGAGTTATTAATGTTATTTGGTACAAGTCTTGCACAATATGTGGTGTATCTCGTCCAGTCCATTAAATGACACAACAATATTAGGTGAAGCCAAACAATCACTACCCTGTTGTATTAACTGACAGAGAAAAAATAAGAGACAAAACGCACCATTACACACCAGATTAGGGGGCTGGAGCACATGATTTACCAGGAGAGGCTGAGGGATTTGGGCTTGTTTAGTCTGCAGAAGAGTGAGGGGGGATTTAACAGCAGCCTTTAACCACCTGAAGGGGGGTTCCAAAGAGGATGGAGAGAGGCTGTTCTCAGTGGTGACAGATGGCAGAATGAGGAACAATTGTTTAAAGTTGCAGTGGGGGAGGTCTAGGTTAAATATTAGGAAAAACTATTTTACGGGGGGGGGGGGGGGAAACATTGGAATGGGTTACATAGGGACATTTCAGAATCTCCATCCTTAGAGATTTTTAAGTCCCGGCTTGACAAAGCCCTGGCTGGGATGATTTAGTTGGGGTTGGTCCTCCTTTGGGTAGGGGGTTGGACTTAATGACCTCCTGAGGTCTCTTCCAAACCTATGATTCTATGATACCCTTTGACATTCTTCACAAAACAATCAGCTGTATCTGATCTGTCAGTCCACATCCTAATGGAAGCCTGTGTAACACCAAAAAACAAGTCTGGGAAATTCAATTCATAACTCTACTACACACTAAAAATCACATCTTAAATCTACACTACCGCTTTACTGTGTGTGCACTGCAACTTTCCAGCTCAGAAGTGTGAAAAAGCCTCCTGAACACAGCAAGGTACAGCTCTGTAAAGCATCAGTGTAAACTGGGGCTACAGAGCTAGAAACCAAGCACCCAATGCTATTAGCTCCCCTCCTGGAGGTGGTCAGACACTGGATGTATGTCTCATTCTGTAACCCACCAACCCCTTTTTCTGTCCTATGACTGGGAGAGTATTAATGAGACACTTCACTTTGAATGGTCCCTTAGAATAGGTGTTAACTATTTATGATAAACCATCTGTTCCACCTTGTGTTTAACTGTGAAACTCTGAGTACCTTTCCCAGACATGAAAAAGGTTCTGAGTAAAACTCTGTCTACTCGGGGTGCAGAACCTCTTTTGGGTCAGGGCCCACTGGCCCACAAAAAAAAAAAAAATCTGTCAGGTGCTGCACAGAAGTGAGAAGCAAAAAAACCCCCAAACCCAAAAAAACGTCACTGACATGGCTGCCAACTGAGAAGCAGAAAGACACTCCCCATTGTAGTAAGATGAGGACATAAGATATAAGGCCTGACCTGGTCTGTGGCCTAAGACCTAACTAATAATGAACTTTCCTTTAGCCATGTTTTGTTAAGATAAGCAGGAATTAACCTTGTTTGTTTAACTAGACATGAAACAAGCTGATACAGTATAACCCCAGGTGGAGAGCAGTAATCGGGGGTTTATCATGAATTATAGGCACATAACTCACTGAGAGGGGTCGGGAAGTCTGCTTCTCAGTTCAGGAAAAGGATAGAAGAAAATAGCTCGATGTTTACTTCCCTGGATACCAACTCAGGGTCAAGAAAAGGTCGAGGTTGATACATGATGGATGGAGATGGTCTAATAAGATCATGAGGTACAAGGTGATTGGTGATAGCCTGGCAGCATCAGAAGGTGGGTCAGCAGTGATGTGTTTGTACCTGTATATAAGGTGGTGTCTTGGGGGGCAGTCTTTGAATGGCCCGGGGGGCAATGGAAGTGTTCCATTATTTTGAGCCATTCATTGTTACAGGGTACAAATGCACAGTGGTTCAGTAGTCTATTGACAACTATTAATGTACTTTGCTTTACAATAAACCTAGCCTGGCACCTTCGAACCTTATCTGATTTGTGGTCTTTGGGGGCTCCCTGGGAGTCTGCTGTGAAGACTAAGTGCACTAGTCTACACGACATACATCACTGAGCACACATGCAAGCAGCCTTCTGGTTATCATCATCGACAGAGTCAGAGATGTGCGAGCATTGCTGAACTGCTGCCTGAGTAACTACACCCATAGGCATCCAGAAGCCTATGCAGGGGAAGGCTTTATCTTCCCAAACCAGCAGGCATGGCCACCCCCCCCCCCACACTTCACCCCCAGAACACCTGCTGTAGGCATTTTGGGGGTGGAGTGTTTGTGCCCCCAGTGCCTGCCTGCCCCGTGCGCCTGGCTGCGGAGGCTGGAACTGCATAGTCTCTCTCCCCCTCTGGTGCTCCAGGAAGGAGGGAGCAGAGCCACGTGCCTGCCTTCCTCCCTCTCTGGTGCTCTCGAGGCTGAGGAGGCTGGACACATGCATCTCTTCCCCTCCCTGTGCAGGGGAGGTGGTGTGTGCACTTGGTGCTACCCCGCCTCCTCCCCTTGCTGCTGGGGGCGGGGCTTAAGCAGAGGGGGCAGGACTGTAGGTGGGGCTGGAAGCCTGCCTACCCCAGCCCCAGCTGCACCAACTGCCCATGAACTTCTCACATTCCCCTTTCACAACAGAGCCTGGGAGGATCCCAAGCCAGTAGATTGTGTGTCCCACCCAGGCTCTTGGGTGGGGCCTAAAATAAGGGGGTCAGTGAATGGGAGGTGGCTGCTGGGAAGCAGGCTTGAGGTTTGGACAGGTGGTAGATCTGGGAGGATGGTAAGAGTGCAAGAGCAGAAAGGGGATGCAACAATGGGCTGGAGGGGGGGGGCATAGGGTTGGAACACCAGCACCAGCTCCCAAATGCTGGGGGGAGCCCCATGCCTCCAGGGCCAGATCCAGGCAAGCAGATGGCTGCATCCAGCCCCTGGGCTCGAGGTTCCTCACCCTGGTCACTGTCAATCAAAGTTCACAGATGCTTAACTAACACACACACACCCACACACACACACACACCCACCCCTGAAAGACAAAAGTTTTGCCCTAGGCAAGTAATAGTGCAAAGGGCTCATTGTCTACAGAAGAGCACTTCTGCCAACAATGCAATCACCACTCCTGGGGATGGAAGTATTTTGTCAGCAAAAGTGTGAATAAACTGTGTTTACACTGCCTGAATTTTAGCCACACAGCTGTGTGGCTTAAAGTTGTGAAGTATAGACAAAGTCTAAGTCAAAAGCTTTTCTTTTTCACCAGTCAAAGGTATTACCTCACTCACCTTGTCTCAGATAAAAAACACCACCACCACCACCCTTTTCAATTGGATTGAACTGACCTCTTAACCCTAGTTAAAATGCAAATTAACATGTTTGAAAGTGTTAGCTGTTATTTTCTAGCATCTCCTCCCCCCCCACATCCTTTGGCCATAACAGGGAAGCAACAAGAGGACTTCAGGCACCTTAATGTGCAGGGGTTTTTAGCTGTGTTAAGCAAACCTAATTGAAAATGAATCCTTTTTGCCTATTAAAACAGGAATTTAGAGAGTGTGGCTCCAATAGCTTGTACCTCACCCTGGCTTTCCTCTGAATAAATTCAAGCTTTGCCTATGCTAGGGAAAATGTGGTTCTCTCAACTAACAACTATTTAGTTACTAGCATGAACTAAAAGTCCTAGTGTAGACAAACATGTTAAAAACAACAAATGGTCTATCAGCACCTTCAAGACTAACAAAACATGTAGATGGTATCATGAGCTTTCATGGTACAACCCACTGCTAGACCATTCATTGTTTTTTTAAGTTTGTCCAGTTACAGACTAACTCAGCTACCTCTCTGAAGATGTTAAAAACACAACATTTTTCAGACACGCTCTCAGAGCTCGACTCTGTTAGGCTTCATAATTTTCTCAAGCTGCACTAGAGTGAGACTTATGTGATTCTTGATGATTTTACTACTGTCAAAAGATTCTGGGTGGCAGCACTAAAGCTGACCAAATTAGGACAGTTTGTCTTTGTTGCCCTTAGGAAAGCAGGACGCAACAGTAGGACTGGATATCTCCACAGATTTATCACATTCTTATCAGCCATCATAAAGACCCCTCCCCCCAAAATTCCACAGGTTTAAATTCTTCAGAAATTGACAGCTAACACACACACACACACACACACACACACACTCACTTGACAGGCCAAGTTTCCTGCTTTCTACTTGCATTCCTCCCCTCCAGGACTGGATAAATATTAACTGATTCTAGAGATCAGGAATACTGAGTAGATATTATACCTATAAAGAAAGCCACTAACTTTGCATAAAGCGCAGTAAGTTGGGAGGGGGGCAGTTACATAAAACACTAAATAAATGCTATTATATTAGTGTGCATCTTACTGCCAAAAGAAATTCAACCTCTAACCAGCCAAAAACATGTAAGCCTCCTGCAAGAAATTTATAAAAATACTTACAGGCTAAAGTTAAAAAAAAAAAAAAAAAAAAACACACACACCCACCACACAAACACAAACCAAAAAAACACACTACTAAGAAAACAAAAGCAAATTTTAACCTTAGTGTTCCAGTACCACTCCTAAATCAGCTACAATTAACTGACACTGTTTGTAGTCATTGCTGGCTCAGTTATATCCTTTGGGAGTCTAGCTGATTTTTTTGGGGACAGGTTTAATCTCACACAAGTATTGCAGGTTTCTTATGACTGATTCTTCTAGCAACCACTTCTGACTATTTATTAGCTGATGCAATCAAATTACAAGTATACCTGTCCAGCCACTCCATGCCACACCATGTCAGACAATGTGGCTATGGCTATTTACTTTGAGCCCTTTCTTACTCAGCTCCAGTGCAAGCCAGCTGCTGGCACAGGTCAGAGTAGGCTTTGATCAGCACTGGCAGGAGGAAATGGAGTGTCTGGGGCAAGCACCAGGTTAGGCTGGCAGCCAGGACAGAAAGAGACTTGGAAGCCAGAGTTGCCTTTGATCTTATCAAGTTCCAGCCACTATCCCCTCCCTCCCTCCCTCCCTCCCGCTGGCCAGCGCTTCCCTGCTCTCGGGATGGGGTCGAAGGCGCGGCTCAGCCCTGCGCCCCCCAGGCACTGCTTTCACTCCCTGCAGAAGGGGAACCTCCGCTGGGTCATTCCGAAACCGAACCCCAGCAGCAGCCTCCGCTTCCGCGCGCGCCAGCCGCAACAGGGGAGCTGCAGAGCCGGGATCGTCAAGCCTCCGGCTCTCTGCAATGCCCGCCACTGCTCCGGGCGGCCACGTGTGCCCACTCACACATCGCTATCCCCACCGCCGCGATCATCAGCCCCCCCCAGCTTCCCGCACCGCCCCTCCGCCTGCTCCCCCCAGCGACAAGCCCACCAAAGACAGGACCCCCCCCCCCAGCGACCGGCACCCCCCCCTTCGCTTGTCGTCCCCCCCAGCGACCGGCACCCCCCCCTTCGCTTGTCGTCCCCCCCAGCGACCGGCACCCCTCCTCCCAGCAATTCCTTACCTGTCCCGGGTTCCGCAATCGCGCCACGACGCCGCCCCCCGGCCCAGCCCAGAGCCCCGCCACTGGAATTAGCAGCGACCGCTCAGCCTGGCCCCTCACCCGCGCTGATGGGTAGCGCGGGGCGCCCGCCTGGCTGAGCAACCAGCCTCTGCCCGCGCCGCCCCACGCGCAGGTTGTGAGGGTTGGCGCAGTCCAGCTTGCAGCGTCGGGCTGGGAGGGGTGTGCTCGCCCAGCTAGCTGCCTGGAGTTACAGCTAATAGCCCCTGCCACACACCCGGCCAGACAGGCGGCTGCAGCCTCTAGCACCAGCTCGCACTTCTTCCCGCGGCCCGCCCTGACCTCCTGCTGCTCCCTAGCGGGTTGCGTGGGGCGGGACAGGGGCAGTCCCGGTGCTGACTGACGGGCGCCCGCCCAGCTTACAGCCCTCGCTTGCAGGTTGGGTGCAGGACTGCCTCCTGGGCGTCAGGCTGCCCCCAAAGCAATAGCTTCCATTACCCGCCTTGAGTGCAGGGCTGTAGGGGGCCTATCGTAGCTACACTATTATATGCTCCTTTCAGCTCAGTCAGGCAATATTTGGGTCTGCACATCCTAAACTCAAAACTCTGGTCATCTAAAGCAGTGGGCTTTGCCCGCAAAGCTCATGATCCCATCTACATAGTTTGTTCTCTGTAAAGTGCAACCAGACCATTTGTTGTTTTTTAAGTTTATCCAGGCAACTTTATCTCTGCTCAAGTTCTAAGTGTCTCCTAATGTATGTGTCACTACTGCACCAACGGGATAGTGCCCCATTTCTCACCTACTACAGGGCCACTAGTGGAAATAAAAAATAATTAAACTTATAGAGATTCATGTTAAATCTAACAGTATAGTTCAGATTTTTGTATAATGGCTGTATAATGTTACAATTTCTGATTCTTGGTTTACACAAACATATATGTACAGTACCAGATACAATGTGATCCTAATTTCAAAAGGGGACTTCAGGTGTTTCCTCAATAAAAATAATCAGAATAGCACAATAGCATTCTATTGAAATGAAATTACAATAAACAAATAAATAAAAATCTAAACTGAAGACTTTTACCTACTACATAATTAAAAGTGGTTACTCAAAAAACTAGTCAAAAACACATCTTATTAAAATGCATGCAGCTTGTGTAGTGGTTGAGTATGAGAACTGCTAATATGTAAAGTATCAATTAGTATAAAGACCCATTAATACTACCTGGAAGCTTTGGGAAAGAGTAAAAGCCTACTCTCAGAATCAGTTTCACTAAAGTGGTGCTGAAATTAACAAACTATAATTTCTGATGGTTTTATTTTTAGCATTGACTGAAGCTAAGTAAAACAGCTGTAGTGATGATTTTAAAAATGCTGATGATATATAAAGTAATAGTGTATATACAAAAAAAGGAATGAAACTAGTAGCAACACAAGCAGCAGAAAAGACATGGAAGGCAGCATCAGTTATAGAGGCATAACTGGGAGTTGTAAACAAGGCCACAACTAAGCTGTAGCAGAAAATCTGGGCTTTCAGCTTCAGTGAAATCACTGCTGCTGTATTTTATACTGTTAAAATGATTAAGGCACAGGCATTGGGAATCATTCAGGAAGATGAAGTGAGCTGGGATTCAATCCCTGGTTTGGCTGTAGATTTCCTTTAATTAAATTATTTAATCTATCCTATTCTTCAACTCCTCTTCCCCCTCCCCCCCCCCCCCCGCATTCCTTAGAATTGAGATAATATTTCCCTACTTCACAGGGGCACATAAATATGAATGAAGACAGAATAAGATATAGGTCTATCCTTGCCCCTCAGGATTTCCTGTGTGACCTTGGATAAGTCAGTTAATATTTCTCTGCTTTAGTACCTACACCTGTAAAATAATCATATTGCCCTACCTCACAGGCAGACTGAGGCTCAATTCATTCTTGTACAGACCTCTGATATTTTGGATTATATAAATGCAAAGTGTCCGTATATCTAAGAGTAAAACAGAGTTGAATGAGGATGGTGGTATTTTCAAGACTTTCAGATCACTTCAGTACTTCTTTCTATCCACATTACTCTCTTCACAAACACAGAGGTTAGTATATTATAAGTAATGTAGGATGTTTGTCACAAAGCATCTTTAAAAAAAACATGACTGAGTCATACTGCACAACTGATAGGATCACACATTTTTATCTATTTGTGATTCATCTTGTCTATTTTTTAAAAAATCTTTCCATCTCCTTTTTCGTGCTCCTTTCCTAACCTTCTGTATGTTCAACAGAACCCTCCCCACAATCATCCTCCAGTGACCCTGTCATGTTCATGAGTGTTAGCCACCAGCCTGGGGACTAAGGGGTTAACTATACCTAAACCAGGTAGAGTTGGCCAATAGGAATGTAGGTAGGAATTTCAAACTGGGACAAAGGAGTTTTTGGTTTTTCCCTCTCCTTTGTCTCTGGGGCAGTTTTTCTCTCCAGCTACTGAGGGAGTCAGACAGAATGTCTCCTTCCAAGAACAGACTCTCCACTCTCCTGTAAGTAGGGTAAAGCTTAGATAAATCTATTAGGTTTTATTGTTTTGTGGTTTGGGAAAAGGGCTCTGATGTCTGTGCATTTAAAAATGGGTTTTGCTCTCCTTTGTAACTAAGCTCCTGGGCCATGGTGGGTTTCTCCTCTATGAGTATATTACTTGGTAACTTTTCTATCTAGTCATTATGCTTGCAACAGAAATATTGTGGTGATAATAGTTCTTTCTCTTTTCTTTTTATTAACCTGGTATTGGTTAATTTTTGTGTCCTGGTTTGTACTTTACAGCTGAGATTTCCCAAGTGATCTCTCCCCTGATTTTCTTATCATTACTTGGGTGGTGGCAGCGGAGTTTTTATCCTCAAAATCTAGGTTGTTAAGATTTTGGGGGGAAGTTTTTACCCCAAAACCTTATCTTTCCAGGCTTTGGTAACTTTTGCAGGCCTCTGCTTCTGCATTTATCATGCCAGAGTGGGGAAGGAGCCTTGACAGATCCATTTAAGGCCTTCCTGCTGCTGGCACTCATGCATAGTGGACAAGTAGGAAAGTAAGTCAATTCCATTCTTCACTGAATAACAGAGAGAAATAAATTCATGTTTGTGAAGTAGATGTCAAAGATCGGTTCCCTAGCCACACAGTTCAAGTTGTCTGGCTTGTGCTCCAAAAATGTGTCAGAGGAAACCTACTCCACAAGCATTTTTAAAAAAAGCGTAGGGAGGAGTTGTGGAATGGAATTGGGTGCATTAGAAATGCCTTGGATAGAGAGTTTTGCTATATAGGAAGAAGTAAGGGCTTGTAACTGGAGCTGGGAAATGGGTGATTTGGGATGGTAGAAAATTCAGCCATAATCAGGCAGGTTTGGACATCAGGTCTAGAGGTGTGAAAAAGTAGTCGGTTAGTCGATTAACCAATAAACCTAGGCTTATCAGTTAATTTAGCTGACTACTTGTATTCTCCCTCCGCCTCAGAGGCAGCAAGGTGGGAGGGAGGGAGCAGGAGCTGGTGCTAGGGGGAGCTGTCTGCTGGCTTAAAAGCTAGTTGTCCCCTCCCAGCACTGGCTCTGCAATGTCGCCTGCTCCCCTCCTCCCCCGCTGCTGCCGCGGAGTAACAGTGTCAGGGCAGGGGCAGGGGAGGCTGCTGCAGACAAGCCTCTGTCCATGGCAGCCCGGACACTGTGGACAGAGGCTGCTTTGCTGAGACTTCCCACGGACAGGGGCTGCTGCCACCCTGTGCTGCTACCTCTGTATCAGAGGCAGCAGTGCATGGCGGCAGGCACTGGTCTGCACAGGGAGCTGGTTTTTAAACTGGCTCTCTTTGTGGACCAGCTCCCACTGTCACCCTGTACTGCCACCTCTGATAGAGATGCAGCAGTGCAGAGTGGCACAGGGCTCCCTGTGACTGCGGCTGGGAGCACACTGACTGCCAGCACCACTTCTGGGGACTATCAAATAGTTGCGTAACTGCTAAGATTTCATGCAGTTACACAACTATTCAATTACACTACATCGAACATCCCTACTCCATGCCACAGAGGAAGGCAACCTCTTTCTCCTCCATCTGCCAACGTCATTGACAATCTCACCTGGTGGAAAATTCCTGCCCACATGTGATGATCAGTTAGACCCTCAGTATGTGAGCAAGAACCAGCCAGCCAAGTTCCTGAGAGGCAGAGAGTGCTCAGTGTCACCTCAGAGTCCTGGCCTACCCACAGGCTGTCCCTAGCTCCAGGAGTGTAGGGCCTAGGACAAATCAGCCTGTGTTTCTAATTTACTGAGGGATGCTCTGATTCAGCTCCACCCAGGCCCTTCCCCCCACTCCACTTCTTCCCCCAATGCCCTACTCCCACTCTGATTCCTCCCACCCTTATCCCACCTCTTCCTTGCCTCTTCCTGCCCAGTTCCACCCCCTCCCCAGAACATGCTTCTCTCTCTCTCCTCTCCCATCCCCTCCTGATGCCACATAACTGCTAATCTACAGTAGGTGCAGGGAGGGAGGGAGAGAAAGAAGTGATGGTGCTGATCTATGGGGCCTGCAGATAGGCAAAAGGCACTCGGGGGAGAGAGAGGTGTTGATAGGAGACTGGCCAGAGGGTACTAAGAACCCATCATTTTCTCCCTGGGGTACTTCAGCACTGGAACACCCACAGAGTTGGCATCTATGGCTGCCAATCTCAGACCAAGCGCAAGCCCTGCACTACACATGCACACTGAAGCACGCGGCCTGACCAGTGGCCCTGATTCACCATACCCATGGGAAAGCTCTGGCCCATCCCATATCCAATCTGTACAGGTACAGCTTCTGAGGCAGAGGTCATAACAGACTTTGAAAAGCCTGTGAAGCACATGTGAACCTGTATACAGTAAAACCTGTGTTACCCTAATCCCCAAGTGTGCCGGATATTCCAGTTATCTAAAAATTCCAGTTATCTGAGGATCCCCATCAACCTAGGAAAGATCAATGGACAATAATAGTAAAACTCAGGTTTTTAATATTGCTGGTTTTGTAGTGTGAGGCAGTTGGTCTCACATTTCTATTTTGAGTTAAAGATGATTAGTACTTCTTAAATAAAAAATGGTTAAGCCAATCATGGTAAACCAAGCCAGGCCTGTGCGCCTGAAGATGTGACAATATTGTGGCTGGGGGCAATGCCGGTTAACAAAGTTTTCTGGTTAACAGAGGTTTTACTGTATATACACAACTTTTGTTTCTATCCTCATGTATGGCTACAGAGCATAAGAAATTCTGTATCCGTGCTTTAAAAATACAGTCACTTAAAACAAGACTTGCATAGCAATGTGGAGGATGGAGAATTATGGAAGAGAATAAAGTAGAAAGAAGGGGCAGGTTGGATTATATAATAATGGTAAAGGTACAGGAAATCCAGATTCTTAAGAGCCAAGGGGTAAAGCCCATTTATGCTGCTTTGCTGGTATAAAAGGGCAGGAAGCAGCTTGTAAAATGCTATACCGCTTCAGTGTATTGCTCCTAACCAGGAGCACACAGGCACTGACTTTCTGGAGGGTACTCTGTCCCAGGTCCTACCCCTCACCATCCCTTCCCCCAGTGCCCTGCCCTTCCTCTTTCTGCCCCTTCTCTGCCTTTTCCACCCCATTTTGCCCCTCTCCTGAGTACACCCTGCTATAGATGACTGGTGCCTCCTCAGACTGGGTGGGCACAATCTAAAGGGCAGATGACATGACTAATCACAATAAGCTTGGATGTCAAGGGCTGGGGCAAGTGAATGTATTTGGCCAATCTGAAATATGTATTGGCCTGGTGGATAATCTGTCCAATCTTTTGGGATTGGTAGAACTTCATGTATGATGAACAAGATTTTCAGTAATCATGTTCATATTGGTCTTGGCTGTCTGGGTGAGAGCCCAAGGCCAGATTGCTTTAAGGCAACGGTGTTCTTGGTTTCTGGGTAACCAGTCGTGTATGGTAGAAACTGGTTTGTTGCTGGATTAGCAAAGCTAATTCTTTAGAACAGGGGTTGGCAACCCCCGGCATGCGTGCCACAAGTGGCACATGAGCCAATTTCCTGTGGCACGTGGGGCGGGAGCTCAGCCTCACCTCCCCACTCAGCTGGGAGCTCATGCTGTGGTTCCAGCCTCAGCCTCGCAGCTACAGGCTGGAATGCTAGCTCTGGCTCCCTCCTGGAAAGGAGGCAGGCAGGAGAGGTGCGTGCGCACATCCCTGGGGATGCCCCTGCTGTGCAGCTCCCGGGAGCTAAGAGGTTAACACCGCCCACCTGTGTCCAATGCTACAGGCTTCCTGCTTCGGGAAGGGGTGGGGCTGGGCCTGCTCCACAGAGTCAGGGCTAGGCGGCTGGTCACATGTGGTGTGCAGGGGCCTAGGCTGCTCCCCACGGGCTGTGTGCGGGGGCAGGGAGCCCCTTCTCCAGCACCCCCCTGGACCCGGCCAGGCTGGAGCCAGACCCAGGCAGCCCCAGGCTCTGCCTGCCACAGCCTGCAGGCAAAGGGCTGGTCTGAGCAGGGAAGAGACTCTGCCCCTTTCCCGACATCTCCTCACCTGTGAGTGCACTGAGGGATGTGGGGACAGGAGAGGGGTGCAGGAGGATTCGGGGGCAGAGGTTGGAGAAATTCAGGGTATCAGGCTGCAGGGGCAGGATAGGAGGAGGCAGGAGTTGCACTCAGGGACATGGGGCAGTGCAGGGGGATCATGGGGCTGAGGGGAGCGAGGGCTGGAGCAGAGGGAAGATGTGAGGGGGGGACACAATTTTACTTTGCAGAAGCTGCACTTTCCTCTACTCCCCACTTCACTGCCTCCTTCTCCAACTAGCTATTTGGCTACATTCTCACCTTTTCTGTGTTAAATCCCCAAAACCCACCTGCCCTCAAAGTCCCTATTGTACCCCCACCCCATACTCTTTTCTGCTGCCAAACTCCCTTCCAGACCCTGCCCTCCTTATCCCATCCTGCACCCCACCTCCCACCCAGATCCTGCATCCCTATCCCACTTGGTGGCAGCCCTGTCCCGCACATTGAACCCCTCATTTTTGTTCTGGCAGCAGCCCCTGTCTGCAGCAGAGCCTAAGGAGGTCCACAAAGTTCACTAAGTCTGGAACCCCAGAAAAGTAAATCTACCCCATGGGGTGAGGGGAAGGGACAGGGAGGACTGAGGTTAAGGACATCCCATAGGGCAGGAGTGCCAGAGGAGTGAGATATCTCAGTTGAGGGCCACATCAGTGAGGGTTGGGGGGTTTTGGAGGAGATTTTTAGCTTCTGACTTGTGTGGTCCCCAACTTATTTCTCTGTGGGTCAGTGACCCCCAACCCAGAAAAGGTTTCCCACCCCTGCCATAAATAAAGAAAATATTGAACCTTTTTGTGATGGGCATAATATTTTACTTTATTTTAAATGAAGTTTGATAAACTAACATGAGAAAATTAAAATGCTTAATCTGTTTAATAATTTAAATTAAACCATTCTCCCCAGCTGCAGCACTAGCAAAATGGCCTCGGGCATAATTATATAATTAATGGTGAATTTCCATTAGCAACTGGTAGTCCATGGAAAGGTTTGCATTGAGACACGGGGTGCGCGGTGGAGAGCCACACGGCTCTGGGCAGGAGAGTTAAATCTTGGCACGCTACTTCAGAAAGGTTGCTGACCCCTGATTTACAATAATCACCAGATCTGAGGGACAGTCTGCTCCATTCTTTGCACTTTGCCCTGATCAAGCAATCTCAATGTGGCTCACCGAGAGCCCTGGTCACACATAGCTATGTCAGTCTGAGATGTGGAAAAACTACATCCCCTAGTCCAGGGATCCAGCCCCTCATGCACCCGCTAAAGGCAACAGCCACATCCAGCTCACAAGCTGTGCCTGGCAAGGGGAGGCAGTGGCTCTGCACCAGGAATGGCAGCACAGGAAAGCTCTGTGCCCTGTACTGGCTTGTGGGCTCCACCCACATCCCCCATTGCTTTCACTGGCCAGGAATCTCATCCCAAGCCCCCTTCTGCACCTCCCTCCCACTCAGACCCTGCACTTACATCCTGGTAAAGGATTTTATTAGGTAGGCCCCAGCTCTGACAGGGCTATTTGTACTGAGTAGCATGGAATATAGGAAGGATGTGGACGCACTAGAGAGGGTCCAGCATAGGGCGACTGTCATGACAGCGACCAAAATGATTAGGGGGCTGGAGCACATGACCTATGAGGAGAGGCTGAGGGATTTGCATTTGTTTACTCTGCAGAAGAGAAGAGTGAGGGGGGATTTGATAGCAGCCTTCAACTTTCTGAAGGGAGGTTCCAAAGAGGATGGAGAAAGGCTGTTCATGGTAGTGACGGATGGCAGAATGAGGAGCAATGGTCTCAAGTTACAGTGGGAGAGGTCTAGGCTGGATATTAGGAAAACTATTTCACTAGGAGGGTGGTGAAGCACTGGAATGGGTTACCTAGGGAGATGGTGGAAACTCCATCCCTAGAAGTTTTTAAGTCTCAGCTTGACAAAGCCCTGGCTGGATTGATTTAGTTGGGATTGGTCCTGCCTTGGGCAGGGGGCTGGACTTGATGACCTCCTGAGGTCTCTTCCAGCTCTATGATTCTATGAATGAACCATCAGTAAACATTTGCAAAGCCCAGGAAAATGAATACTCCTTTGTACTCCTTTGAAAATGGCATCGCCCAACTGTGGAGGTCCTTCACTTTCTGATGGTACATCCTAATGCCCTCTTGCCAAAGGATATTATTAAAAAATTCTGTGTGTTTTGGGGTATGTAAAAATTAATAGGGGGCTGGGATAGTGGTAAGGAGTTCAGCCACAGTAGGCATTACCCTTGAACATGCTCTTTCCCTTCATTTTTGCAGCCTAGAAAAATAGATAAGCAAGCAGCTGCTCTTCTTTTGTTGTGTCTTTTGCTTATCCTCATTGACTCTGTATAAAATATCTTCAGAGTTAAATTTTTCTTGTACTCTCTGTAACCTGCTGATTTAGAAAGTTTTCAGTGTTTGTAGAAAAGTATTAATTTAATTTGAAATTCTGCAAATAGTAATTAGGGGCAGGTATAATAATATTCATCACCTGCTTATTAATATTCATTTTATGGGAGTTAACATTACTAAATAAGGTTTTAGGAAAAGTAGTGATAGACATGTCTTATCATAGACATACTAAAACAGATAAAAGGATTTAATTGGTGCCTGTTTGTTGCCACTCAGACGTTGTGTTGAATGTCTGAGGTACATGTGTGTGGGCAATAAAGCAGTTCCGTTTACCCCTTCTGCTCCTGGATCGCCTGTTTCTTCTCTAACACTGTGGATGATGGTCAAAGGTACATTTTTCCAGTTTCACATATCATCTTTCCATGTCATAGTCTTCCCAGATGAATGTGGTAACAGTGTTACTCAGGTTTATCTGAAAACACAAGTAACTCATTAAGGCAGATGACTGCATTCTTCTCCAAGATGTGTCTAAATTCATTGTTCATGAAGTGTAGAAAGGTCCCAGGAGCATTGGTGAGTCCAAATGGCATTACTGAATATTCAGAGTGCCCATAGTGGGTTTGAAAGGCCTAGTTCTTCCATTTGTCTTCTCCTGTAATGCACACCAGCTTGTAAATCCCCTCTCCCTTGAGGTCCAATTGCTGAAAATTCTAGAAGAGTATATATGATGTAGCAACTCCAAGATTAGGAGCTTTTCAAACTATCCCCTGGTTTAGGACCTAAGAATCTATGCAAACAAAAAGGACCAGAGCCAATGTTCCCTCTAAGCTGCAGGGAAACACAGCTTCACAAGTGATTAATCAGCGCCTTGCTGGCCCTGGCTGATTAATTACCTGTGAAGCTGTGCTGAGGGCAATTTCCAGGGAACACTGACCAGAGCCCTGCTGAGGGAGGTGAAATAACAGATAAAGGCCTTGGCTTGGTTATCCTGGATGTACACATGAAGGACTACCAGTTTCAGCTTAGATACTGCATTGATCCATCCCCAATGGACCTTCACAGTGGGTTGAAGGTCTATGGAGCTGTCAGAATCCCAGTGCTGAAGTAGCACATGTTTGGGTTTTCCACATAATTCTGAATTTACCAGGGAGGTGGGGACTCAGGTTTGTGAGTGGTTCCCTCTGACTAGCAGCCACCATCTGGGGTCCCCTGCAGGTGCTGGACAGCGGTGCAGAAGCTTGGGACTAGCAGGTTGGGGTCCGCTGCCTGTAGGCAGACCTTTTGGCAGGGTTCAGAAGGGAAGCTGATGCTCGTCTCTTGCCAGGAGATGCAAAGGTCTTGGTGCTCCAGCCAGGTGAGGCCGAGAATTATGAGGAAGTATGGGAAATAAATCAAATTTGAATTGTAGCATCTCTTGATAACCCAGAAGTACAGCCTTGAAGGGTGCTGTTTCCTACATCACTGGCCCAATGTTCCAGAGCAAGTGAGTTGGGTGAAGTAATATATTTTATTGGACCATCATCTGTTGATGGGGGGAAAAAAAACAAGCTCTCAACCTTATACTGAGATCTGAAGAAGATCACTGTGTAAGCTTAACTGAAAGGTGGTATCTTGCAGCACTGGAAGATGGTCTAGTAAAAGGTATTATTTCAATCACCTTGTCTCTTGAGGGATTTAAATGATGTTACAAATAGAATGTTTCTGCCAGAGTAAGTAAAGAATGAGATAAGATTGTTCCAGGCTCAATTGTTTGTGTGCTCAAAATGGATGGAAGTGTTTTCAAACCATAACAAATAAACCTCCTACCACACTGAAAGTAGAAGTGACATTTTCTGCTCCACTGCTCTGAGCAGCTAGCTGTTGGTCTAACATAGTTCTTCTAATGTTGCTAACACTAGTGCAACTAAATGGAAATTATCATCATTTGCAAACTATCTCACTGTTGCAAAAATTTATTAGTGTAACCAAGGACATATTTTACATTGAGAATAGGCTGCTGTAAAAGCAGGAGTCAGGAATTCTGCCTTACCCCTCTGTCAGGGGGACAGATAGCTTAGCAAGGTCTGCATCCAATAAGATTAAGTGCTATAGGAGGGAAAGGTGATAATTCTCCTGGAATGCAGAAATAACAGGTAATGGGTGATACCTGCTGCGTTCTGAGGGTTACCAGACAGCATTCCATACTCTGCTGCATTATACTGGGGTGAAGCTTTATCTCCAGAGAACAAAAGTCCACAGACAGCACACTGAAATAACTGATTCTCATCTAGGGCCTTCTCCTGGGTGTGTCTAGACTACAGGATTTTTTTGAAAAAAGTGGCCTTTTTTCGAAAAAAACTTCCTCTGTGTCTAGACTGCTGCCGCGTTCTTTCAAAAATAAATCGAAAGAATGTGGCAGTTTTTTCGACCACGGAAAACCTCATTTTACGAGGAAGAATGCCTTTTTTTCGAAAGTGCTCTTTCGAAAAAAGGCGCTATGTAATGCAAACTGTGCTTTTTTGAAAGAGAGCATCCAGACTGCCTGGATGCTCTCTTTTGAAAAAATGGCTTGCTTTTTCGAAAGTACTGGTTGTAGCCTAGACACTCTTTTTCGAAAGAGGCTTTCAGTCTAGACATAGCCCTAGTGTCATGATGGAGCAACAGAAGATGAGGATACTCTAGACCAGCAATGAGCAACCGAGGCCAGTGAATGGGCTGCATGAGGGGCCCTCCTCCATCTCAGTGGGCCGCAAGATTGTCATAACCAAGATGGTCTCCCAGGATAGGGTTATCTTGTGGGTTGCACCAATTGAACCATAGCAGCACTTTGATTGGATGCAGAGGGAGCATGCAGATCTGACCGGCAATGTTGTGTACAATCCACACATGCCTCACTTCACATGCCCTTGCGTTACGCGCATGTCACTTTAGTAGGAAGAATATTATGCAGTTGGAAATCAGCATGATCTTTCAGCCCTGCATGTGGGCAACGGTAAACAAAATGTCTCAAGGGCCATACTTAGAACCCGGAACGGGGACTGCAGGTTGCCCACCACTGCTCTAGACTTTATTGGATTGGACCCCTTATTATTACGTGGATTTTTAGAGCATACTTAATAGATAGTATAACCGTCACGGGGCAGACTTGAAGCAGCTTAGTATAGGAGCCTCTACAACTTGAGCTATGAAGCCAGCTGGCTCTCAGCCCATGCTGTAGAGGTCTCTTGTTCTTATCTATGGTCTAAGTGCCACTGCATGGGACAGTGTACCACACTAGAGTATGTCTAGATTACATGCCTCTGCCGACAGAGGCATGTAAATTAGACTACCCGACATAGTCAATGAAGCGGGGATTTAAATATCCCCCACTTCATTAAAATAAAAATGGCCACCGCGCTGTGCCGGTTCAGCTGATCGTCAGCACCGCTTGGCAGTCAAGACGCGGATCGGTCGAAAGGGAACGCCTTTGTCGACCGCTCCCTTATGCCTCGTGAAACGAGGTTTACAGTAGTGGTCAACAAAGGCGTTCCCTGTCGACTGATCCGCGTCTTGACTGCCGCGCTGTGCCGACGATCAGCTGAGCTGGCACAGCACAGCAGCCATTTTTATTTTAATGAAGCCTGGGCAGAAGCTTGTAGTCTAGACATACCCTAGGTGTGTGGGTTACATACTTCCCCTAGTTGAGGAAGCACATCCCGAGCTTCAGAGACCCACTTGTAACCACCACAAGGCACATTTGAATCTGGGACCTCTGGAGTTTAGTGTAGGAACCTCTACCCTTTGAGCTAAAGCTCATGCTATAGAGGTCTCTTGTTCTTATCTGTTACTGTGGTCCAAGTGCCACTGCATGGGACTGTGAACCACACTAAGTGTGTGGGTTACAATAGTATATGAAAGGCATACCCAATAATGCTATATGCCCCTTCCCCTATTTCTTTTACCCTCATGACTTCTTGAAAGTTTTTATTCCAAGATGAGTCATGATGTTCCTTTTGGTTTGTTATGAAAACTCCTTTACAAAGAAATTATTCTGGAAGCATATTATAAGCATCTCCAGCAGAAACAAGAACAATCAAACTCCTGGTGTGCAATAGTCTATTGCTGCCCATTGCTTCATTTTCAGTGAAATCAAGCCTCTTGATTGCTGTCATTTCTTAATCAAACCTACTTTGTTTTTGTCGTACATAAAATACTTGCGCTAATTTTTTGGGACCCCTTTATTTTTACTGTAACCTAGTACATAATTAGAGTTGGGCTATTGTATGGGTTGCAGCTGAGCAAACTGCAGATGTTCACAGTTCAGCAGCTTTGAAACACACTGTTAGTCATTTGGTTACTTCTGTATTTCATTTTTAAACAGGAGTTCCTGTATTTAAATACCTAGTGTTCCTTCAGTAGTAATATGATAATTTGTTAAGGATAGTTTTTTATTTTGTTTTAAAATATTTCCATCAGTAGATTACTCAGTTCAGCTAAACAAATTTAACTGAGGGCTAAACTGATGTAAGTGCATTACATTTGGGCATTTGCACCTATTTAGATTTTTAAAAAATCTGGTGCAACTTGTCTATTACAGACAAAGCCTAAGGCTCCATTCCTGAAATAGAAGCCACAATATTTATTGAATTCTTAGGCATCTGGGACCCCTTGTGCAGTTCCAGTTGCAGGACTGGAGCCTAAAGTTCCTGCTTCTGAAAAGTTATATTTTCCTTAATGTACGTACTATAAAAATAATTATTGTGTCTTTAATATATTTAATATAGGGAAACATACTCAGACATTACTGTGTTGATGTAGTCCATATAAATACTTAGAAAGTCACCAGATCAATCAGATAAACTTTTTAACTTTCAAGTGATTTGGGAAAGCTGTTCTGAGGACTACGAGATTGTTATATTTGTATTGCAGCTGTCTGTCAGACATGGTACATTATGAAAGGGCTTCCTCTTTTTCTTTTTCTTTTTATTGTAAAGTGAAACTTTGTAATACTTCACACTGGGAAGTGACCTGTTTGGAAGAATGCCCCAACCAAACTTGGCTGAAATAACCAAAGCTAGGGGACCATAACTGAAAATGGAAGAACAAAAGATATTTTAAGGACGCCGGTAAATTAAGGGAAAAACCAATGTTAAGAATGAAACAAAAAGATGTTTGTTTCATGGAAACCAGGCTTGAGAGAGGCATTTGTTTTCAGGGGGAAATTTACTTGCATAATTATAACACAAGAGTTCTACCAGTATAGCTCCACATGTGGACACTCTTAAACCTACAACAAAGTTTTTGTGACTTAAGTCCCAACCTTACTCCTGCTGCCTGCAGTCGGGGGAGCTGTGTCAATTAGTGGGGAGAGGCCTGAACTCTTGTGTTCATTTTAACCTTTCTTTTCAGATGTTTTCTTTGTTTGAACACCCAAACATGTGCTAGGCTTCTCCCCAAAAAAGCAAAACTATTGTCCTTGCCCCAGCTACCTCACAGGGTTCTGATGCTGACTGAGGTTTCTGAGTATAACAGCAATATACGTAAGTGTGGTTTATACACAGACAAGGATGGGTGGGAGTGAAGATGACAAGGCTGTTCACACTTCCCTCCTCTTCAATTCTCAATGGTTTTGGGGCCGCAGTAAGAAAATGCACATACTTTCTTGCCACCTTCATATGACGAGAATTTGCCATTGGGGCAGAGCTCTGATGATTCATGGATAATACACTTATGTACAATCCATACATTTATTTTCCTTTAACTGCTATCATAATAATACTGCAACCAGCTGCGTCTAAGGAGCCCATTACGTGATGGGTCAGAAGGCACCAACTGTGCCTTTCCCCATGTACCATTCTCTCTAATGAGTATGCCTGTTCATAGCTATTGATAATTAATCTCAGAACAACTGTACTTCATTGACGTGAGGTGCAGTATCCATTAGTATATGTGCATATTTCAGCAAACGTGACTGCCCCCATACTTCAGGATGTTGACAATAATAATTAACACCTCAACCTATTACAGGGGTTTTCATCAGTAGGTCTCAAAGGAACATCTCTGTTTTATGGGTGTGGCAGTGACATCACAAAGGCCTGTTGCAGGATCTCAGCTTATTGCGGAACAGTGGTGGGGATGTGGTGACCTCATAGAGAGACCCTGACATCAGCCAGACAGAACAGAGGTGCAAGTCAGGGCCAACCTCAGAGACTCCTATGGCTTTGCAGTAGCAAGGTTCCTTCTCAAGGTCCCTCGTTGGGGATTGAGAGAGAATTAGGATTAATGTACGTGAGCACGAGGAGGAATCTCATTTGAGTTTTCTCCTTCCCTACTATTAGTTTTGTAGTCCCTGTTTAGAAGGTAAAAGTCTCAGAGAGGTTTAGATTCTGTTCAGTCTGATTCACCTGCTACCAGCTGAATTCTAGGCATAGAAATCACTAGATTAAGATGATTTAATTTCCTACCAAGGGCTTTATCTGGTAGAATCACTGGGGACATTGAGGGGTTGTTCTTTTAGGTTTCCCCTTTCCTTTTTCCCTCCCTCTTTCTCTTCTTCTCTTGTCCCCCCCCCCCCCTTCCATTCCTCCCTGCCTCCACCAAAGAGGTGTGTGTGTCGGGGGGGGGGGGTTGCTGACACTGAGGGAGACTTTTACAAAGAGATGGGACTGGAAGAGTGCTCAGAGAATGATCCTTTCTTGTGGTGATCTGAGCCATCCTTTAGTACATCTGCTGAGAACACTCTGCAGAGTCTAAGTGCTGATTGACAGAGCAGGGGGCCATTGAAAAGGAAGACAGAAGTCATTTAATTCTCTTAAGACCAAACAAATAAATCACAAGCAATCATGTATTTGATTGATTGTGCTGCTTGGCAATTATTTTCTCTACACAGTTCCTGATTCTCTCTAATGCCGTGATCACCAACCCGTCAATCGTGAGGCCTCGACCAGTCGATCACGAGGCGTTCGGGCCCCCCCCATTTCCCCCCCACCCCCGAGAAGCCCCACTACCTACCTCCAGCGACAATGGAGGTAGTGCCGGCTTCCCAGGAGTGGACGGAAGTCCTGCAGCTTCGCACCACTTCCAGGGGTTCCGGAAGTGTGCTGACTGCTCCCCTCCCCCAGGTCTGTGACATGCTGGGCACACTGCGGGAGGGGGCGTTGGCCCTGGAGGGGGTGCACTGGGGCTTCCCTGTGCCTCAGGAGGGGTGAGTTGGCCCCTGAGGAGGCGCATGCGGGGGTTTCCCCGCGCTGCGGGGGGGGGGGGGTCGGCCCCGGGGGAGGCACGTGCAGGGAAACCCCCCTCCCCTCCCCGCACCCTGTCCCCATTCCTTCCCCTCCCCGCATCCTTTCCCTGCTGCAGAACCCTTTCCCCAGCTGCAGAACCCTGCCCCCACCCCAGCACTCTGTCCCCTGCTCCCACCACTATGTCTCCTGCTCCCACCAGCACAGTTGGGGCCACATTAGTGAGGCTTGGGGGTTTTTTGGGAGAAGGTTTTTTTTGCCTCTCCCTTGTGTGGCCCAACTGACTTTTCTGTGGGTCAGTGACCCCCTGACTCAAAACAGGTTCCCTGTCCTTCTCATAAAGACAATGCAGAAACTTTTTGTGTTTAACATAGTATTTTATTTAAAAATGAAGTCTGGCCAACAAACCCCCAATTGGGGCCAAGCCCCCATCTGGCCACAGCATTATAACACTCCTGCACCCCCCCGACCCTAGATCTGAGCCCCTCACACACTGAAACCCCTTGCCCTGAGCCCCTCACATACCCCAACCGAAATTCCTGCATCCTCACAGCCACAAGCCTGTGGCTTGCTTAGTACCACAACCCTCCATCTGACCCCACACCCCAGCCTGGAGCCCCCCCCCCCCCAAGCCAGCATCCCCTTCTCCACCTCCTCCTGAATCCAAATTTCCTCCCAGAGCTTGCACCTCTTACCCCTTCTCACACCCAAATCCCTCATTCCCACCCCAGAGCCCACACATCCTGTCTCAACCCAGTGAGGGTATGGCTAGACTGCAGGAGTTTTTCCAGGATTCCAGAGATATCCCAGAAAAACTCTTCTGCATCCAGGGATGTTCTTCCACTAAAAAAAGTGGAAGAGCAAACATGCTGTTTTGGTAACCCCTATGTTCCTCATTCCATGAGGAATAAGGGGGGTTCCAAAAGAAGGGGGTTTTCTAACATTTGGTCCAGTCTAGACATGCCAAATGTTGGAAAACCTCTTCCTACATAAGAATTGGGGGGAAAAAGTGGCAGTGTAGAGTGTATAAGGGCTGGGGATAGCAAGTGATGGAGAGGAGGAGAATAGAGAGGGTGGGGCTTCAAGGAAGGGATGGGGTCTTGGGAGAAGGGTGGAGCGGTAGATCTTCGCTTGTTCTGAGATTTAAAAAGTGATCTTGGGTGTAAAAAGGTTGGAGACCACTGCTCTAATGTGTCAGTTCCTCTCAAATAGTTGCTGACTAATGAGTATGAACAGTTGTTGCTCGGTAGCTCATTTGAGAGTGCTATATTTCTTATCAGTCAGTGTGCCAAGAGGGGCTGGCTAGGGTCAGGACATCAGCCTTTCAGGGGAGAGGTGGGTGTGACAATGATATCACAAAAGCCTTTTGCAGGACCTCAGCCTATTGGGGAAAGGTGGTGGTGACCTCACAAAGAGACTCTGACATCAGCCAGTCAGTACAGAGGTGCAAGGCAGGGGAAACCTTAGAGGTGTCCCCTTCCATGGCTTTGTGGGAGGCCCTCACAAAGGGGTGGGGCTGGAATTGCTCTGAGACTGATCCTTTCTGGTGGTGACTTGAGCTATCCTGTTGGACATCTGCTGAGACCTTTCAGCCTCCCACTTCTCAGAGCCTCAATGCTAATTGGGAAATTTCTCCCTCTCAATAGCTCCCTGCTCAGTCAGTCTCCCAACTGTAACCCATGGCTGTCCCTTCCTTTGCAGGCTCTGCACAAGGCCAGCCATGCGGGGGAACCTGCTGGCAGAGCGCCAGACACAGACAGGCTCCAATACATCCGGGAGGTGAGCATGGTCAGGAGGGGTGGGGGCAGTTTTACCTTAGCACTGGGGAGAACTGAAAAGGAGACAGGAAATCCATTTTCCAGTCTGTTCTCCTAACCTGCACCTCAGTGGGCCATCCTTGGTCAGGGCAGTGGTGTGTTGGGCCCTTCCTTCTTCAGGGACAGGGCAAGGGGATGAAACATCCAGTCGGGGCCATGGACAGCTTTGGCAGTGAGAGCCTCAATTCCCACACTCATTGCTCATCCTCCCCTGCTCCTGCCATGAGATTCAGGAGATGGTGCTCACAGAAGAGTTGCAGATGCCTTTCTAGAGAACCAGGTGGGCCTGAAGGTGTGTGTGTGTGTGTGTGTGTGTGTGTGTAAAGGGGAACTGTCCTCACAATCCCTCCTTTTGTCATGCCAATGACTTTTGAGCCAGTGAGGCGAAAGGGGTCTGTCTCCATCCTAAGGAGCTGTTCATGAATCAGGAGTTATGAAGGGATGGGACCAGCCCAAACTCTGAATATTGTCCCAGTCTAGAGAGACAAAGACAAATTGTGACAATTCCCTTCTCAAGCACCATGTTCAGTGAATCAGATATTTCACCCTGAGCACCGGGGATGGGGGTGGGCTCGTTTGCACAGCATGCGCACCGGTCTATTGAGCCTGACCTTCTTCCTTCCTCTACAATGTGTCAACTTCTACATAAGCTCTAGAGTGTCCCAGGAGAGAGTCAAGGCTGTAAGGAGCAGCAGAGCCCTGTTCTGATTCACCATCTACCTCCCTGAATTTGACGTAAGTAAACTCTGACCCTGGCTTCCTGATATCAAGCAGGCTGGCTCCAACAGGCTGCCAGAGGCTGTGGGCTGGGAGTGTTCCCTTTGGGAAGGCAGAGTAAGAGCAGGGAATGATAGACTTGAGTCGAGTTCATCTTCTCCTGATTCAGTGAAGATCTTGGGACTTTAAGGAGACCATGTTCCAACCACAGTTCCAGCCAGGTTCGTTCCTGGCCTTGGGTCCTTTCTTGTCTTCCTGGAGCACCTGGGGGAGCATGTCCTCATGAAGGGCCCTGCCCACATCCCTTTGCTCCAGGATCCATTTGGGGCAGAAGGAGCTGAGGGTCTAACTCTAGCGACTCTCCCCCAGTGTCTGCAGCAGAGGGACATGGGGGAGAAAGACTCCTGGCCCAGGGCAGATTGGGAGTTGACAATATAATGCTAATGGAGCTCCCTCTCCTTCCCTTCCATTAGAACTCAGCACAGTTCCCCAAACTATGGAACTTGGTGGCTTAGCTGCGACTGTCAATCAGTGACCCAGCCAAGGACATTGGCTGGCTGGCCAGAGGGGATTTACTGACTCCACAAACTGCTGCTATGACAAAGGTAAGAAAGCCCAGCTGGGATATGGGACACAATAGGGAAGTGACACTGACAGAAGCCAACAGGACCTCTAAAGAATTGATCCATCTCCCATCTGAGACTGTCCCCATTGGGTTATGGGAGCCCTGTTGAAATTCACCAAATGCTCTGAGATTGGCCCCAGCTGGAGGATGAGTCCATCTCCTCCTTCCCCTACTCCATTTACAAATGAACTTTCCTTCCCAGGCATCCGGGATACTCCACCCACCATAGGGAACCCTTCTATTCTGCGGGGCCAGAGATGCAATCCAATGGGAATGGAAGAATGCAGCCACAAACATCAGACAGAGAAATGTGACAATGAGAAGCTGCTAAGGAACAGTTGTCATAGGGATATGGAGGGAATGGAGGCAGGAGTTCTACAATGCGGGGGTTGTGGGGGTGGAGGGTGTCATCTGGCACTGAAGGTCACTAGAGAGGAAGACAAGTCCATCTCAGGGTGCCAGTTGCCATTAATCCTCCCTGATTTCTGGAGGCATCCAAGTCTCTGATACACCCTTGTTCTTTTGAGACAGAAGGACATCATGGACACGGTGATGCACCAGCTCCTTTCCATCTGATCATGTCATCAAGTGCCTAAGGCTCTGCAGGGGCTGCCCTTTTAGGATACCTCTGGTGTGAAGTAGAAACGCACACTGGGCCAGGAAGGATTAGAAAGCAAATCTGGGCTGCGAAGATCCCTCCCACATACAACCTGCTCCAGCTGGAGGAGGAGTTTCAAAGGGAGCCTGTCATGGGGTGTATGTTCCCCCATGCTCGCTGAAAAACCAAAGGGTTAATACAGGCACTTCCAGCCACTGCTGATTGGCAGGCTAACAGCAGCTGGGAGAATCAAAGGGCTGGGAAACAGACTGGAAGGGCTGCTAAGAGGAGTGAGCAGGCAGGAGAAAGGAACTGCCATCAGCAGACAGCTAGAAAGCCATTCAGGGACAGCCTTCCCCCCCCCCACACACACCAAGGGGTAAAGATGTTAACAGACCACACCCCGTGACGGCCTGAGAACAAAGTGAATTCCCAGATTCCTGGACAAGAGGAGTAGACTGACAGCCCAACTGAGCTGACTGAGCTGGAGAGAAATGCTTTCCCCGTTTGGCCAGGGGATGCACTGATATGCCACCTCCCAGAACCTGACAACTCTAAAAGGGGAGACAACAGAGAACAAGAGACTGCCCTGGGGAGATGATGAAGAAGGATGCAGCAGGAGTTTTGGCTGCCAGAGAGATTCTGCTACCAGCAGTTGCCCTAGGCCTATGAGCAGCCTCCAAGCGTATTGCTCCCTCGCTCCTTCCCTCCCCCACAAAGCCTCCTGAGTGCCATGAAACAGATGATTGCAGGGGGCAGGAGGTGTGGGGGAAGGAAGAAGAGTCACTGATCAGTGGGGCTGCTGGTGGGCAAAAGATACTGGAGATAGGAGAGGAGGCACCAGATGGGGATTGCTGACAAATTACTGTAGCTCTTTGGCAATGTACATTGGTAAACTGTGGCTCCTTCTCAGGTTGGCCACACCTGCTCCAGATGTTAGACCAAAGGGTTCTGTAGTTTTAGAACATAAGAATGGCCATACTGGGTCAGACCAAAGATCCATCTAGCCCAGTAGCCTGTCTGCTGACAGTGGCCAGCACCAGGTGCCCCAGAGGGGGTGGACCGAAGACAATGATCAAGCAATTTGTCTCCTGCCATCCTTCTCCAGCCTCTGACAAACAGAGGCCAGGGACACCATTTCTATCCCCTGGCTAATAGCCTTTTATGGACCTAACCTCCATGAAATTATCTAGCTTCTCTTTAAACTCTGTTATAGTCCTAGCCTTCACAGCCTCCTCTGGCAAGGAGTTGACTACGTGCTGTGCGTAGGTCCTGCACAAAGATTTGTCCCCTTTCTTGCATATTGTAACGATGTTGGCACACTCCACACGTGCTGAGGAGCATACCATTGGGGTTTCCTTTTCTCACCCCTTCTTTGCGTACTGTGCTGCTCCAGAGTTTGGAGTCCTGTCCAACTTTGGCACTGAAATCTCTCAGGAGCATGAGTTTGTCTGCCTTAGGCGTGGCTGTGAGGACTGCCTCGAGAGTGCTATAAAATGGCTCCTTGTTGTTGCTACTCTGGAGTGTAATGTCTACATTATGATTGTGAAAGTGCGTCAGGCTTTAATCTTATGTAGAAAAAAATTCCTGTTGAGTCACACTTGAATTGCTACCTGGTAAGATGGGTCCAATGGTCCTTTCCCTTTATATCAGTGGTTTTCAAACAGGGCCCTTTCTTTTCTGTATAGAATAGTACTTTCCTTTTGCTCTGTGCTTTGTATCTTAGTTATAAGTGACTAATTACTACTGCCTTCTGCTTCTGCACTTCAGCAATGAGTGACAAACAGTGCTTGACAGGGGAACACAAGAAATATAAATAATCTGGGATTACTTTCCAGATACTAGGCCAGATTCAAACAAACTGTGTGGCCAACATATCTAGCCACAGAAAAACTCACCCAGAAAAAGAATCAAAGTGCCCACAAGTTCCTTTCCAACAATATGAGCTGTGCTGCATGGGAAGGGGTGATCAGGACAGTAAGGGATATGCATTTTTAGGTGGTGGGACTTGGGTTTTGGCTTTGTCACCAGGCTGTGGGGCTTGGGCTTTAGCCCTGGACCCCAGCAAGTCTAAGCCAGTCCTGGTAACCACATTGAAATGGGGGTCTCAACCAATGCTTGGGTTCCAACCCATAGTTTGAGAACTCCGGCATGGGAAGAGCAACCTGCCACCCCCATTTTATATCCATTTTTAACATTTTTATGTACCAGACTAAATGATCCTTGTTATCAGCAGCCCCCATTTTTCATATCTCTCTCTTGCCATCCCTTTCCAGCCCTGTTGTGGCTCCCTCTGTCTTTACTACTTCTGCAACATTGATGCCATCCCCTCATTTGAACGCTGCTAAACTGACACAAAAAGATAGCACTCAAGAAAGAAAGACATGAAGTACCGATGCAGAGTTAAGAGAGGTGCTATTTTGGGGATGTGGGGGAGGGATTGTTTGTTTTGGTTTTGGTTTGTCAGAGAATTCCTTGAAACTCCTGAGAGTCCTGGAGGCAAGCAACAGCTGGCAAGGTTTAGCACTGCTTGGTTGTGTCTACACTAGGAAACTATTTCAAAATTAGTACATTTGACTTAATAACTTCCGATTTAAGAAAATTGAACTAGCATGTCCACACTACAGGGAAGCCTTGAAATTAGTCCAAAGTTGGCTCTGTTAATGTGGCGCATTACCTTGGACTTAGAGCCCCAGGAAGCAGTAGGGAGTAATTAGTTCAAATTACTCCGGGGAGTAGTTGTTTTGAAATCGCAGCACCGGAGAGTCCACACTCCATTATTTTGAAGTAACTATTTTGCAATTGGTATTACTCCTGATGAAAAGGAGTACTGATTTTGAATTCCGTGGCTCGTTATTTTGAAATAACAGGCTTGATAGTGTGGACACTCCACTTATAAATTCAGTGTGTGTGTGTGGGGGAGAGGTATTTCGAAATATAGTCTTAGTGTAGACCAGGGCCTTGAAAATAGACAGATGTGTTACCATGGGAACAGAAGCAACCTCATAGACATATTCTGTATGTCACCAACCACTCATGGACAATAGTTCAAAAACCACTGAGCTTCCTGAATTGCAACAGAGAGGGGACAGAATCTGTCAATAGGTGTAAGGTAAAAATATTCACCCAACCGTGAGCTCACAGCTTTTTTCAGACTCAAAAGGGGCTTGCTGTTTGCACAAAACCAGGTGCAATCCTGCTCTCGGTGCAGCCAGTGGCAGAGTTCTTTATATGGACGGCAAGATCAAAGGCCTAATTTGCTCTTTTGCTTCAGAAGTTTGCTCTGTTTCATCCTCTTTTGCCCTTTCCTTTTTGCACTTTCTGTTCTCTGTGCAGATTGTTTTCTTCCCTTGAAAACATTTAGTTTTTCTTTAGGTGAACATACTAAAAGTCTTCTCTGATTTTTATGGAATCAGAGACATGGGTTAGGAGTCAAGATTTATTAAATCTTGAAATTTAAATGAAATAGTCCAGCTCTCCACAAGGTGGAAGCCAATGCTGAAAAACTATCTGGCAGTGCCAAACGCAGCTAAGATGTTGAGCTGCTCAAATACACATGTACTGGTGTATTTGAAGCCTTGGATTTCAAAGATAAACAGATACTTTGTCTATAAACTAGTCTAAAATAGAATATTCATTATAAATACCCAGTCTGTTGTTAAGCATATGAGACATGGTGTGTGTGTGGAGACAGATGAGTAGGGAGGAGTATAAATATATTGCTCGATCATGCAGGGGTGTAATCAGGAAGGCCAACACACAATTGGAATTGCAGCTAGCAAGGATGTGAAGGGTAACAAGAAAAGTTTTTACCAGCATGTTAGCAATAAGAGGGTGATCAGAGAGGGTATGGGACCCTTCCTGGATGATGGAGGTAACCTAGTGACAGATGATGAGGGAAATGCCAAAGTACTCAATGCTATTTTTGCCTCTGTCTTCACAGATGAGGTCAGCTCCCAGACTACTGCACTAGGCAACACAGTATGAGAAGGAGGTGGGCAGCCTTCGATGGGGAAAGAACAGGTTAAGAACTATTTAGAAAAGCTAAACGTACACAAATCCATGGGGCCAAATTTAATGCATTCAGGGGTGCTGAGGGAGTTGGCAGATGTCATTGAAGAGCCATTGGCCATTATCTTTGAAAACTCATGGAGATTGGGGGAGGTCCTGGACAAATTGAAAAAGGTAAATGTAGTACCCATCTTTAAAAAAGGGAAGAAGGACAATCCAGGGAACTACAGATGGGTCAGACTCACTTCAGTCTCCAGAAAGCTCATGGAGGGGGATCCTCAAAGAATCCATTTTGAAGCACATGGAAGAGAGGAAAGAGATCAAGAATAGTCAACATGGATTCACGAAGAGCAAGTCATGCCTGACCAATCTGATTAGCTTCTGTGATGAGGTAACTGACTCTGTGGATATGGGAAAGTCAGTGGATGTGATATACCTTGACTTTAGCAAAGCTTTTGATGCGGTCTCCCACAATATTCTTGCCAGTAAGTTAAGGGAATATAGATTGGATAAATGGACTGTAAGATGGATAGAAAGCTGGCTAGACTGTCAGGCCCAACGGGTAGTAATCAATGGCTCGATGTCTGGTTGGTGGATGGTTTCAAGCGGAGTGCCCCAATGATCAGTTCTAGGGCTGGTTTTGTTCAATATCTTTATTAATGACCTGGATGAGGGGATGGATTGCACCCTCAGCAAGTTCTCAGATGACACTAAGCTAAGGGGAGATGTAGATATATTGGAGAGTAGGGATAGTGTCCACAGTGATTTAGACAAATTGGAGGATTGGGCCAAAAGAAATCTGATGAGGTTCAACAAGGAAAAGTGCAGATTCCTGCTCTTGGGATGGAAGAATCCCAAGTATTGTAACAGGCTGTGGACTGACTGGCTAAGTAACAGTTCAGCAAAAAAGGACCTGGGGGTTACAGTGGATGAGCAGCTGGATACGAGTCAACAGTGTGCCCTTGTAGCCAAGAAAGCTAATGGCATATTAGGGTACATTAGGAGAAGCATTTCCAGCATATCTAGAGAAGTGATTATTCCCCTTTATTGGGCACTGGTGAGGCCACATCTGATGTATTGGGTCAAGTTCTGCCTCCCCCCCCCCCCACTACAGAAAGGATGTGGATGCATTTGGAGAGGGTCCAGCAGAAGGCAACAAAAATTATTAGGGGGCTGAAGCACATGACTTACGAGGAGAGGCTGAGGGATTTGGGCTTGTTTAGTCTGCCGAAGAGAAGAGTGAGGGGGGAATTGATAGCAGCCTTCAACTTTCTGAAGGGAGGTTCCAAGGAGGATGGAGAGAGGCTGCTCTCTGGTGACAGATGGCAGAACAAGGAGCAATGGTCTCAAGTTGCAGCAGGGGAGGTTAGATATTAGGAAAAACTATTTCACTATGAGGGTGATGAAGTACTGAAATGGGTTACCTAGGGAGGGTGGCAGAATCTCCATCCCTAGACATTTTTAAGTCTTAGCTTGACAAAGCCCTGGCTGGGATGATTTAGTTGGGATTGGTTCTACTTTAGGCAGAGGGCTGGACTCAATAACCTCCTGAGGTCTCTTGAAGCCCTAGGAGTCTATGAATGTTCCCTGTAATTTTTTTCCACCCATGTGCAGAATACATTTTGTTATGAGCACCAAGGCATGTGCAGATGTGTACCACCAATAGAAATACATGCTGCCAGCTGTGGGCATTCTGCTAATCTCCTGGGTAGCTGCTCAAGTCCACAGCTTAGAGGGAACACTGTGTGTGTGTGTGTGTGTGTGTGTGTGTGTGTGTGTGTGTGTGGGGCCAGATTAAGGCATGGGCTAGCCGGGCAGCTGCCCAGGGGGGCACCTGATGGCAGTTGTAAGGGAGCACAGTGCCCCTTATAGCTGCCATCAGGCGCCATGCACCCAGCTCCCAGATCGCGGTCTGCAGCAGCTCCCAGCAGCCACCCTGCAGCGGCCGCGTGGGGCGGGGGCCGTGTTAACCCCTACAGCGCCGGCCAGCAGCGCCCTTCTCCCTGCGGGCTGGGCCGGGCATATGCATTCTGCCACCGCCAGCTCTGCGCGCCCTCTCCTATGCGCGGGGGCGAGGCCGTGCATACACCCTCTCCCACGCACTGGTGCGGGGCCGCGCATGCGCCCTCCCCTAACCTGGGGCGCAATTAACCTGTCTGCCCGGGGCGCCGGAATGGCTCAGTCCGGCCCTGTGTGTGTGTGTGTGTGTGTGTGTGTGTGTGTGTGTATTCACTGTATTTTTCACAAAAGTGGTATGTTAGCCTTTTAGGGCTAAATTCCAGTTTGAGTAATTAGTTTATAAGCCCGCCTACCCCCCTTTGTTACATCGTTACTGTAGTGTGGCTATGAACATCTTTATTTCCTGCTCTGACCTGTGGTGGTGTAGTGCTGTGTGTTTTAAATGACTAGCACATCCATACAGGTGGAAGCATTTCACTGGATGGGGAGGTGATCCACTTATATAAAACATATCTTGTAAAGTCCTTTGGGATTAAAGGCATACATTTAAGGCAAAGACATTTAAATCACTCTCATTATAAGGCTGAGCACCACAGGAAGGCAGTCACTAGTAATACATATTAATGGAGCTGTTCCTGAGAGGGGACATTATAACAGCTTTCAAGTATATAAAAGGTTGTTACCAGAGAAAGGAGAAAAATTGTTCTCCTTAACCTCTGAACATAGGACAAGAAGCAATGGGCTTATACTGCAGCAAGGGAGGTTTAGGTTGAGCATTAGGAAAAACTTCCTAATTGTCAGGGTGGTTAAACACTGAAATAAATTGTGTAGAGAGGTTGTGGAATCTCTGTCATTGGAGCTTTTTAACAGCAAGTTAGATAAAGATCTGTCAGGGATAGTCTAGATAATATTTAGTCTTGCCACGAGTGCAGGGGACTGGACTTGATGACCTCTCAAGGCCCATTCCAGCCTTTCAAGGCCATGATTAAGGAGGTATATGGGAGTAGAAAAAAACACTTATTTCACACTGGTAGTAGCAGCAAGATGCTTGATAACAGCAAACTGGAGGATTTATTGAGCGGATAAGTAAAGGTCACAGAAGGTCGTAGGACTAGAGAAGCTGGCCTTTGAACATTACAAACAACCAGACAATAATTTTAAGGTATGACTTCCTTTTATTGCATCTATAGATAAACAAAGATTAAGCCTCCAAGGACTCAGCTTGTATGGCTTCCTTTTCTGTTTTTGACAAGACCCTGATTGTAATGGGCAGCTGACTCCGCGTGCTCTGCTGAACCCGTGAAACAAAACATTTGGATGTCCTGAGATTAGAAAGGGTATTGGGTTCATAGTTTTACTTCAGAAATTTATTGACTTAACTAGAAGGCAGGTAGAGGAAAGAAAAGCCCTGAGGGGCTGATCGTACATATCACTCGCTGTTTGATACTTGGTATTTGGAGATACCAGACAAAACTGTCCGACCTCCATGCGACTAACCTGACAATGTTATGTTGTGTGCATAAAATTATAAAAATGCAATGCACAAAACAAACCTGAAAAACACCATGGGGCTTTTCCTTGAGATGTGGATGAGATATTGAATCTTTCTTTGGAGGGGCAGTTGGAAGGGCTGTGTTCAGCAATAACTCTGGTTGCAATCGAGCCTGTCTCAACTTTAGGGGACAAAATGTCTTCTAGGGGTGCTAAGAAGTCAGAGGTAATTTACCTAATTACACAGCACATCTCTCTGTGGCATAAGGTGAAGCCTCCGCTCATACTACATACTACTTTCTCAAGCATGTTCTGAAGCGGTTGGCTGAGGTAATCATGACCATTCAGTGGTACTCGAGTGGTAAAATGCCCACTGTTACCCTCTCTGAGTAATAGTAGATAGTTCTACTCATTCCACAAGCTAGTCCATTGGTTTGTTCAATGTGAGTTGAAGGGGAATCCAGTCTTAAGACATTTTTGGCTATTCTTCCTGCTACACATATCCTGAAGTCTGAAGGAAGTATATCAAATGTCAGCTGGGGAAGCTGCAGCAGCATCCTTGTTTAAAAGTCTTGATATGTTAACTAATATTAACCTTCCGTGTCTAGTAAAATTACTTTGTAATCTCTACAGAATAGAACATTGTTTTGTTTACTCTATCATTTTTCATAACAAAGATCTGTCAGGTTGCTTTAACAAGAACCAGTTTTACCGAGGGTGGGAATGTTTGAAAGCCTGAAATTGAATATTAATTTTTCACGAGAACAGTTATCAGAGGGTGGCTTACGATACTTGAGATAAAGGTATGACACTGAATTTTTGGTAGCATCTGTGATGTTCTAGGATGAATAGGATAGTGCATCTTTAAAAGATATGTGGTCACTGAAGTATGCACACCCAGAAAATGAATTCCCTCATGCTCAAATCTGGTGGGGTGGAGGAATAAAATTCTAAGCTTCAGAAGATTGCTGAGGATAAAACACTGTGGACTCCTTGATTTTTCTGGAACAGACTAACACGGCGACCCTCTGAAATGCTTTATTACATTTGTCCACTAGAGGGAACCAGACTCCACTGATACCGCAGGTACCCAATCAAATGTAATGTGTCAATCAAATGTAATGTGTCACTGGACTGTTTGAGCTAGTTTAACATACATCACATCCATACCCTTAAAAAGGAAGTAAGCAAAGAATCCATGTCTCCAACACACTTTAAAAGTTCAGGTTGAACCTCACTTGTCCAGCACTCTCTGGTCTGACAACATCTGTAGTCCGGCATGATTTTAGTTTGCCAGATGTCCACTTATCATGGAGTGGACAAGTTTGCTGTGGTCCCATAAAGTTTGTTTACAGCCACCTGCCCTGGCTCTCAGTGTTCTGTGCTGTTATTTAGCTCTAATTTACCCCTAAACATCTTCTAAGAGCCCAGTAAGCAATGGAAGTGTTGGTAATGCTGCTAGACAACATTGACCTCCTGTGGTCCAGCAAATTTTCTGGTTCGGCATCGATCAGGTCCCAAGGGTGCCGGACTAGAGAGGTTCAGCATGTAGAAGGATAATGAAGCATTGTGCAAAAATTAATGGCAGGTATAAAAGCAATGAGCAAGTTATTTCTCATATCTTCACTGCCCTGGAGAAGCTGGTGGCATCATACCGTGAACCCTTTTAAATTTGCAGTGCATGTTTAGTATTGGGTGATTTAAAGAAAAGCCACTCCACACAGATCAAATCCATGCATATTATACCTACTCAAAGGTAAATAGTCATAACGAGCAGTCCTATTGCACCTTAAAAACTAACATATCACTCGCTTTCCTGGGTAAAACCCACTTCATCAGATGAGCTAGAGTAGAAATTACAGAATCCAGAGACTATGTAAGAGTAAAAGCAATAAATACAATACAATATAGTCGATACAATATATTTGTTAGTCTAAGGTACCACAGGATTGCTTGTTGTTTTTAAAGTTAGACTAACAGAATAATGTTAAAAACACTTTAAAAAAACAACAAAACATGTAGAATTGTAGATGGTATCACGAGCCACAAAAGCTCATGATACCATCTACATGTTTTGTTAGTCTTTAAGGTGCTACTAGACTATTCATTGTTTTTTTTTCTAGTTACAGACTAACTCGGCTACCCCTCTGAAGAGAATGTTAGTTATTATGAAATAACGCTGCTGTGTAGACGTACCCTATGTGTGTGGGACACTGTGATGGGGTTTACAGACACAACATTAAATCAGAGAAAGGCATGGGGCAGTTCTGGGGCAGGAAGGCCTTACCCCTCAGTAGCTGCCAGGCATGCACCAATGAAGGGACAATTTAAATGAGCACAGGGAGCCCCCAGGTAAGGGAAAGGAAGGTACAGGCTGTGCTAGGAATTGAGGCTGATGTGGGAAGAGCATTGGTAGCATCAGTAAGGCCACTCTGGAAGTAAGGATCCATTTTAACTCCCCCCTCCTATATCTCTTCCCTCCCCCACACCCCCCAGCAAGCTATAGTGATACTGCTAAATCTATGACTGTGCCCTGATGGGGAAGCCACAGATTGGGAGGAAGTGATCCACGATGGGGAGTGTAACTTGGGCCGACTAGTGAGTGGTCTGGGTATGGCAACAGGCCTTTAGGGCCTGGGCTGGGAGCTTGTGGAGTGGGAGGGCCTGGGCCTCCTTCACTCTCTTGTGAGAGAACCCTGCTGGGGTAGAGGGAAGTAGAAGTGACACAGCATGGGGAAGGAAGGGAAGCTCACAGTCTATGATCTGGCAGGGAGAATGAAGGAGGAGTCACTTGACCATTAGATGACCTGGCTGTTGGTTGGGCTGCTACAGATGTTGCAAGAAGGGGGCCATGCCATTGTTTTGGGAGATAAATGTGCTAACAAGAGAGGCTTTGAATCTGCTTGAAAATGAGATGTATGTTTTCAATGTGATACTCAAGGGTGAGTAGTACAACCTTCCCCGGCCCCCGCCAAAATGGCAATGGGAGCAATGGGACACACCGCACCCCTGGGTACAGTACTGAGACTGCCAACTCATACCACTGCAGTGGTAAGGCTAGGTCTGTGGTAAGGCTAGGTCTTCTTCGCTCAGTGGTAAGGCTAGGTCTGTGGTAAGGCTAAGTCGTCTTCGCTCAGCAGTAAGGCTAGGTCTGTGGTAAGGCTAGGTCTTCGCTCAGCAGTAAGGCTAGGTCTGTGGTAAGGCTAGGTCTTCGCTCAGCAGTAAGGCTAGGTCTGTGGTAAGACTAGGTCTTCTTCGCTCAGCGGTAAGTCTAGGTCTGCCCCAGAATCTTCAGCCTTGTTTGACAACGGCTATCAAAAGGGAGAAGTATGGTGAAGGCTCAACATCCGTTTTAACAAGTAACGTCAGTCCCTGTTAGACTGGTAGGCCCGCTGCCAATTTATAAAAATGAGTATTGAATTTAATTAATCTTGGACAGGTGATTAAGGCAGCTGAGTTTGACTGGCTGAAGGGAGGCAGAGGAAATTTTGTTTGCCCTTATCAAACATATCTGAAAATGCTAGGGCTGCTGAATAGTTTTTGTCAGTTTAGAAACCACTCTCGTTAAAGAGGTACAATCCCCTAATGTTAGGGTTGCCAAGTCTCTAACATTGTCCCAGAGGCTCCAGGAATTAAAAATCTTTAGAACATAAGAACGGACATACTGGGTCAGACCAAAGATCCATGTAGCACAGTGTCCTGTCTTCTGACAGTGGCCAACGCCAGATGCTCCAGAGGGATTGAACAGAACAGGTAATCATCAAGTGATGCTCTGGTACCACCTATTCCCAGCTTATGGAAAACAGAAGCTAGGGACACTATCCCTGCCCAGCCTGGCTAATAGCCACTGGTGAACCCATTCTCCATTAAATTATCCAGAGTAATAGGAATCTTTCTATTGACATCAACAGCCACTGGATTCATTCAGGTTGAACCTCTCTAGTCTAGCACTCTCTGGTCCAGCAACATCTGTGATCCAGAATGATTTTAGTTAGCAGGATGTCCACTTATCATGGATGTAGCCAAGTTCCCGTGGTCCCATAAAGTTTATTTACAGCCACCAGTCCTAGCTCTCAGTGTTCTGTGCTGTTGTTTAGCTCTAATTTGTCTTCTAAGAGCCCAGTAAGTGGTGGTAATGCTGCTAGACAATACTGACCTCCTGTGGTTCAGCAAAGTCTCTGGTTCGGCATCAATCAGGTCCCAAGGGTGCCGGATTAGAGAGGTTCAATCTGTACGTAATGTACAGGTCTCCATTCATCTACCTGAACAGGATAAAGGACTGAGGCTGTTGTTCCAAAGAATCTACCGAAGAAATTGTGCCTTCTTATGAAAGAACTGATGGGGGGCCGGGGGGGAGAGGAGAGTGCTAAGAAGCCTAGATATTCCAAGCCTTGGCTCTGTTTCAGCAAGACACTTAAGACCGCTTAAGTATTTTGCTTGGTAAAGACTGAAAGGCTTAAGTGTCTTGCTGAATTAAAGCCCTGATTAATACACAACTAAGTCAGCCCCTTTGCCTTTATATTGACAGGATTCTAAGCGGTATGTAGGACATTTGTAGACTTCCAAAAATTATAAAACACAATTACTTATCAATTTTAAATATACCTGTAACATAAACCTGTGAGACTCTTAAACTTTTCATTGTCTTAAATATCCATATCTCCACAATCTAACTTTGTATCGATTACTATATAAAAAATTCATGTAAAAATGAAATTAACTTTTACAAAATCTGCTTTTGGAAATGTTTGGTATCAGGGGCTGTATATAAGTAAAATTCTGACACCAAAAATCAGGGTTTACTTGTAACGTTTTCTATGTTTTATTAAGTGAGGTTCTATATAACATCAGAATGTCAACATCAGTTCCGAATGAGCTTGATTACTTTATCTTGATCAATCTGTACACAACTGAAATATAAAAATGACATTACCATGAAGCCCTCTATTTAAGTGATTCTCATTCTTTTTGGGCTCAGGACCTATTTGTAAACTTTACTGGCCTCTTGCAACCCAGTAAATAGCTTTAGTCCAAAACATTTGGCATGCATGGAGTCAGCATGACAGATTAACTGGATAGCTCAAGGTGACATACTTTTGTAACCCACACACATAGGCTATGTCTACACTGGTGGCTTCTTGCACAAGAACATCTTGCGCAAGAAAACTTCCACACTGCCATGTGCGCACTGTGCTTTTGCGCAAGAGCTCCCATGGCAGTGTGGACTCTCTCTTGCGCAAGAAAGCTCTGATGGCCATTTTAGCCATAGGGCTCTCTTGCGCAAGAAATCCCTGCTGAGCGTCCACACTGCCCTCTTGCGCAAGGGGGCTTACACCTGATAAAAAAGAGCGTAACTCTTGCGCAAGGAGCCCTCTCTTACCACGCCGTACTGTACATTTCCTTGCGCAAGAGCAGGCAGGCAGTGTGGATGCTCTGCAGATTCTTGTGCAAGAAGCCACGAGTGTAGACATAACCCTAGTGTGGTTACTGAGCAATGCAAGTGGTACCTAGCCCACAGCAACAGTTAAGATCAAGAGACCTCTACAGCATGGGCTGGGAGAGAGCTGCCTTTTAGCTCAGAGGGTAGACGCTCCAATACTCTGCTTCAAAGGTCCCAGGTTCAAATCCACCTGGTGGCAGTTACAAGTGGGGGTTCCTCCAGGATCTCAGCTGGGTCTCAGAAGTTTGGGACATGCTTCCTCATGTAGGGGAAGTATGTAACCTGCACAGCTAGTGTGGTTACTGAGCAATGCAAGTGGTACCTAGACCACAGCAACAGTTAAGATCAAGAGACCTCTACAGCATGGGCTAAGAGGGTAGAGGCTCCTATACTCCACTTCAAAAATCCCAGGTTCAAATCCACCCAGTGGCGGTTACACTTTGACCAGCAAACCTGTGCTGTCACCATGCAATATGAGTTGGAGTTCTGGTCTAGTCCAGGTGTCTTTCTTAAAAATGGATAGAATGCACATTAGTTGCATTCTGTGGGGGCTCTTTTTGGAAGTTTTTCCTGGATACCAAAGCTTCTGCAGAAGACGTGACACCATAGGTGTTTGAAAATCGGTGTGCAGACTCAAGTTATTTTAAAAATTGCTATGCCCTATTAAGGCCTGGGTAGAATTAGTGGTCAAATTTTACATCATTTGATCATAGGTTTCCTCATAAGGCTTTTAATATTCAAATCACTTTAAAATCCACATACATTGCTTTGAAAACTGGTATGTCACAAGAGGGCTGTGGCAGGGTGTTGTGAAAATTTGGGCTCCCAAGATATAGCCTCCTCTAAAATGAGTTGATCATAACACTATCAGATTCTTAACTTTATCTTTTTTTTAATTTAGCAGAGTCAGGGAAGCTCTTCTAAGGCATCGACTCTCATATATAGTAGACTGCCCTAGAGGTTTACTATTGATTAGTACCAAAGAGCATTTTAGAAATATTTCAAAAGTAACCGTATTATAAAACCTTTAGCAACTCTGCTTTCTGACAGTTCATACCTTGGAAAACTATTGTTATCCAATCCGTGGATACCATATTGGATGGTGGCTTAGTGGAATAAGCCCTCTCCCTTGAATATAGAGCTGTAAGCTCCAATCCTTTCTTGTGGATCTCTGAATTCTGTGTCCATTAGTGCTTCCAACCTGCTTTAGTGTGGGGCCAGAATGGGAATCAAGATTTCTTCCCAGAACCAAGAGGTTAGATGAGAAGTGCATTACTGAGTAGGCTTTTGAAGTTGGCAAGCAAGGCTATGATAGTGCATAACTGAAATAACAAGATGGCTTCGCATGCTACCTCAAAGCTTCACATGCTACCCTATAACTGAAGGGTGTTGAAGGAAAGAATTTCCAGGTGATCTTCTCAGAGATCCTTCCTGGGTCATGAGAGAAGGAAGAGAGAAGGCAGAAAATTCTCAAGGTGAATTGTTGGCTAGGTAAATGGTGTGAGAGGGGAAAGGGTTTTATTTATGTGGCATATTGGGCCATCTTCTATGAGGAGAGAGCACTGTACAGTTTGGGTGGCCTCCACCTTTAACAGAAAGAGACAGGGGGACTAAACTGATCGGGAGGATGTTCAGCTCACAACCAAAGGGGAGGGTGAAAAGGTGAACAAATAATTAACCATTTAGCACAATATCAAAGAACAAAATTGAATCAAGACACCAGAAGACATGAAGAGAAGGTTCTTTAATTGTCTATACAACAATGCTAGGAGCCTTGGTAACAAATGAGGAATTGGAATTGCTCACATATAAGCATAAATTCACTAGTTGGTATTAGTGGAATATGATGCACATGACTGGAATGTTGAAATCACTCATTATAATAGCCTATTTAGGAAGGACCAAGTGGGCAAAAGAGGATGAGGAGTGGCACTCTGTCAAAAACACAATTAGCTGTCTCTGACTCACTGATAACTCAGAACCAAGTGATCTTGAATGTCCATGGATAAATGTTCTAGCAGTTAACACTAAAGATAGGGTATTATCTGTTGCCTATTGCATAAAAATTACACTAGAGAACAGGACGATTCCTTAAGAATCTGTTGTAATGTGTCAGCACTAACATGTACTTGGAATTTGTAAATATTACAGATGACAATTTCTTAACTCAAAAAGTATTTCAACCAACATGGGAGAATTCTATATTAGACCTCATCTTGACAGATAAAGAGGAACTATACACAGATATAAATTAATGGTTGCTTTTGTGAAAATGATCAAAACTTGATTACTTTCATTATATGCAGCCGGGATAAAGTTCCTTCTTGTAATAGATATATTTGGTACTTTGAAAGGGCCAATTTTCATAAAACTGTAAACAATTGCAAGTCAAATCACTTGGGAGAGACAATATCAATACAAAAATGTGAATGATAGTTAGTTCTTGAGTTAAGAATATTTTACTAAATGTCCAAGAAACCACAATAGAGAAAGCAAGATACAGTTTTTAAAAGGGGGGGCATTAATAGCAATGAATATAAATTAGAAACTAGAAATAGTAGAAAATTGATAAGAGATGCAAAAGGATAAAAGAAGAAATCTTTAGGCACCAGAATCCAGGACAAAAAGAGTGAGAGTTTAAGAATACTAGGAATTATAGGAACTTTAAAAATGGCTTGATCCATTAACACATGGAAATAATAGAATTGTCAATAATACTACAGAAAGGGCAGAATTGTTTGATGCATATTTCTTTTCTTCATTTGAGGAAAAGTCAGACAAGGTATTCATATCACATGGGAAATATTCATTTCCCATTTCATCTGTAACTAAGTAGGATATTAAACAGCAGCTACTGAAATTAAACACTTTCAAATCAATTGCTCTAGACAACTTATATCCAAGACTTTAAAAAGAGCTATCCAAGGTGCTCTTTCGATAGTGACTGACTTTCAGTAAGTCTTGGAACACTGGGAAAATTCCAAAGGACATGAAGAAAGCTAGTGTTGTGTTACCAATTTTAAAAGGGTAAATAAGTAACTAGAGGCCTGCAGAACTAATTTCATCCTGGGCAAAATAATGAAATGGCTGATATAGGACTCAGCTGAATAAAGAATTAAGAGGGCAATAAAGATCATCTAAGTTAATATGGGGTCATGGGAAAATTAATCTTGCCAGACTAACGTGATATTGTAAGTGTGTATACATGTGTGTTTTGATGAGATGACAAATTTGGCTGATACACAAGTAATACCTACTTAGATTTCTGTAAGGCGTTATATTGGTATCTTTAACTGAGACTCAAATGATTCAACATGGAACACATTAAATGGATTCAAAACTGGGTATCTAATAAATCTTCTGTTGTAATCAAGCCAGCGTGTTTCTTGTAGAATCTCGCAGGGACTGGTTCTTGGTCTTATGATTTATACTTGTATCAATGACCTGGAAAAAAACCAATCATTACCGATTGTGGCAAGGGCCCCTTTTTCCCAAGCCACCACTGGGTAGGCCTTCTCCTCCTCCTCCTAGCCCCAGGGGTTGGGGTTTTGCAGCGGGTCTCAATGGTAGAGAGCCTGGCCAGGCTCCCTCCCTCCCTAGCTGCATTTACCTCGTGCTGATCCAAATTGTTCTCTCCAATTTCTTCCTCTCTGTCTCTCTCTCCCCTCCCCACCTTCCTTTCATCTTCTCACTCCCTCCCCCCCACCCACTCAGCTGCCAACTGCTAAGGCTTTTAAAGGCCCTCAGTCAGCCAGCAGAGAAGTCAGCTGGCCCCAATTTGCCTGAGCCAGTTCCCTCCCAGCTGCATCTAATTGGGCTGCAGTTCTCTGCTTCTTCTCACAGGGCTGTGTCTATACTGGCACGATCTTGCGCCAGAGCTATGCAAATGAGGCTCAGCATGGAATATTGCCGAACCTCATTTGCATAACTAATGAGCTGCCATTTTTGCGGAAGAGGCTCTTGCACAAGACGGAGCTGTCTACACTGCCCCTTCTTGCGCAAGAAAAACCCTCTTGCGCAAAGCCGTTATGCCTGAAAATAATCAAAGCAAAAGGACACCAAAACACTTTGTTCTGTAAAGGAAAAAGATTCTGAATTAAATCTAATTTAGAGAATAGTCACCAAACCTCTTCTAGAAATATTTCTTCCTCTTAGCAATGCTTTCTGGTGGAAGTATGAATGCTGCACAGCAGAGGCAGCTCAAGAATATAGCAGGGCTTCCAGCCACGTCTGTGATAGAATTTTTTTTTTCTTATGGCAAACTTCTTACAAATGCCTTGTTGGAGCTACGGCCTAAGAACCTGGGCCAAGTTGCTGCATTCAGTGCAGCTCAGCAAAAGTGGGGTGGCAGAGCAAATGTCATCTTTGTGGCCCCTAGATTCTGGGGACAGCCAGAGGCTGTCCCAATTTACACCCAGTTACCCACTGTCCCCAGGAGACCTCCTGTGAGCCTAGATAGCCAAAGCAAAGCAGTGGTCTGGTTGTGCACCTTTGTTTCTGGGAAAGCCCTGTGCCATGAGGTGGGATGGGACAGCGCATACATTTTAATTTGGTCATGTTTCATACCTGCTCTGCACTCATGTAAGTGACTGCACAAGATGCTGGGGTAACACAATGAGGTCCAATATCCCTAAGTATTGTATAATGCAGCTTAATATATGAATAATAGACCACGTGAGGACGGATAAGCAATACGCATTTTCCTAGTGGATCATTATTTACATACACTAATAGCACTTGTAATTCTGATAACGTGGGAAAATGCATAAATGCAATCTCTCCCTCATTGATGCTATCTTAACATTAGGCATTGGAAGATGACCATCAGCTGGGTGTCTCCCATTAGGCTATAGCAGCGGTTCCCAACCTTTTCCAGATGGGGACCCATTTTAACAATTCAGGAAGACTTGGTGACCCAGGGCAATTCAAAAAATGTGTGAATGGCTTCTTAAGAGCCACCTGAGGAGACACCTGGCAACCCTTTTGAAATGTAATGGCAACCCATATTTGGGTCCTGACCCATAGGTTGGGAAACCCTGGACTATAGCATAAGGTCTGTAGAATTACAGATTAGCTAAATGCCTATTATATCTCTATGTACTTTAACTCTTTTAGATTGAGCACATTTAAACTATCTGGGATTAGAAGCATTGCTATTTGTTAGCCTTAACGTACATCCATCCATCCATAGGTGATAATGTTAGCATGAGAGTTCTGCATCTGTGACCATTGAAAAGTAGCTGAAAGACACTGGTAAGTTTAAGTCACTCCCAGGAACAGTGCATTTTCATTGCGTGTTTAATGATTGTCTCATTCCAGTCCTCGGTAGTGCATTTTTGTAGCTGTTTTGTAACTGTTATGCCTTTTACTGGTAGCTTGTCATACTGAAGCCTTTTTTACTGGTAGCTTGTCATCTGCATTATAATTATGTGTTATTTACATCATCTGCTAGGTGTAGATAATGCATTTCCAGGCACATATAATGTATCCCAAGAGATAATATGTAAACCATCAAAAAGTTATGGAAAGACATTGTCATCACCAGGATTAAGCAGAATGGGATGCAGATGAGTTTCTTTCATGAATCAGTGTGGTTTGGGCTTGCTAGCTAGTAAGTCTGCTATGAAAAGTGATTGTGACACCCTGGCACCATTCTAAAAGTCTTGATGTGCTAGACATGAAGATCTCATTGGATGGTGTGTGCTATCATCATGTGTGAAGTTATGAAGTTTGGCTCTGTATGGGCTACTGAAACATGTTGTGAGGTTGAAAATACCCACAAGCAACCTTTCAGGTACAAGAGTTACAAGGCCAAACAATGTGAATGGCTTATTGAGGAAATATGCAAAAGCACAAGGATTACTAGGAACTATGTACAATAGAAACCTCTCCACGATAGCACTGCACAATGGAAACTGTTTGACCCAGGGTGCAGCAAAAGAGCTTTCCAGCAAGTGGGAAGAGGATATAAAAGGGGAAATGACACCATAATGCTACCTCATGCTTTCTACAACACACCGGGAAACTTCTGAGGAACAAAGACTGAACTGGAGGAAGTGATGGTCCCCAGCTAAGCAGATTTCTAGCCTCTGTATGAAAACCTGGGAAATCCAAGCTGCAAAGCAAAGGTTGTTTGTGCCTTAAGATTCTGCCAGCGTGTTCATCACTCAGATTTTATATGAACTGGCAAAATCTCATCCTGTCGAATATGTTAAGCTCAGTTTGTGGTTTTGTTTATTTGCTAGGTAATCTGCTTTGATCTGTTTGCTATCCCTTATAATCACCTATCTTAGTAGTTAATAGACTTATTTTTATGTTTTAATTCAAGCCAGTGAGCTTTGACTGGAGTGCTTGGGGAAAATCTCTGCTTGGTTATCTCGTGTGAATCCTTCTACTCAAATTGAGGAAGAGACAGACTGGGTATTCCCATATACTGGCCAGATTTGACCAGGACAGGGTGTACTGTTCTAGGGTCCTAGCAGTCTGAGAAGCTGATGGTTAGTGAGCCTGCATGTAACTGCACCTGGCTGTATCCCTACCTGTGTAAATGCTGGTGAAAGTGCAGGCTGGAAGGCTTTGCAGCTTGTCACAGCAGCACAGTGTGAGAGGGAGCCCAGGGTGGTGGGCCAGAGGGCTCAGTGGTACCCCCGTTCCAGGTGGCATCTCAGGGAGAGCCTGTCACAATACTAGTTGCATGTTTGTTAATATTCACAGGCCTCAGGCTAAATTAAGCTCAGATAGGGGTTGGAGGGGGAGGCAGTGGAGCCTAGGATGTTATGGATGGGGGAGGAGGGAACTGGGGAAGGCAGCAAAGGTCCAGGGCAATGGCAGGGGAAGCTTATGTGGCCAGAGCCAGGGCTCAACACATGCTGCGAAGCAATCAGAGCTGGAGGCTGAAAGGCTGAAGCCAAAGGTCGGAGCCTGCTGCCACGTGGCCAGGACCAGAAGTCAGCATCCAGAACCAGTTGGGGGTGGGGTGCACAACTCAGAGACACTCTCCACAGTCCCCTCACACACCAGAGCCTGGGGAGGGTCATCCCAGGCTAGTAGATTTTGTGGGACCTCCTTGGCTCTGGGGTGGGGCCAAAAATAAGGGGTTCACTGTGGGGGAGCAGGCATTGGGTTGCGGGGTCTGGGTGGGAGAAAGAGTGCAGGAGCAGGCTGGGAGGAAGGCCCTAAGCTTCTGGGACTGGATCCAGGCAAGCTGGTGGCTGCATCCAGCCCCGGGGCTTTAAGTTCCCCACCCCTTTTTTTAAAAGATAGAAAAATGTTGTTTTTAAAACCAAAAAAATTGGCAGAGGACTCAATGGCAGGTGTGGTGCTATGCTCAGCTTTGGCGCTCTTTGTCTGGTTGATTGGTTTGAGTGGGTTGTTTTGCATAACTTCATTTCAAGTCAGTGATGCCCCTTAAACATGCCCAGAGAGGCATAAGGATCTTGCACGAAAAGGGGGTTTTGCACAAAAAGGAAATGTCCACTCTGCTTGTGTTTGCGCAAAAACCCCTTGTGCAAAAATGGCTTGAATACATTATGCAAATGAAACACAGCAAAATGCTAATCAGCATTTGATTTGCATACTCTCTGCCGGCAAAAGCAAGCAGTGTAGACATAGCTGTTTATAGCCCCCACAGCAGCAGCCAACCATCTCAGACATCCCTGGCTTTTATTTATGGGCATGATTTGGGTGCAGATCCACAGACATACTTAGGCATGAGTCCGAGTCCCACAAAAATGTGTCTTAGCTGCTGCCTAACTCTGGAGGTGCTAAACGCACTCAATGCCTAAACTTTCAGGATAGAAATTCCCTGCCTTCCTAAATTGCCACCTCTGAACATGTGTTCTGCTGCCTCAGTCTAGGTGTCCATATGCCTATCTCTTACCTGAGCCTTGCTACTATCCACAAACCAGGAAAAGTAGGCAGAGGAGTCCTTATCTACCCATGGAGCCCAATTGAAGGTGCTTACTGGGCCAAGTACTATTCAAAAGGTGGGAGTGAGGGAAGTATGCACACCTTATAACTTTTAGCCCAAAGGTTAGAATACTCACTTGGATTGCAAGAGACCCAGATTAAATTTGCTTCTTTTCCCACAGGATTTGAATAGGGGTTTCCTAGGCTATGTTTACACTGCAGAGTTTTTTTCAAAAAAACGTCAATTTTTCCAAAATAACTTCACTTACATCCAAACTGCAATTGCGTTCTTTCAGAAAAAAATTAAAAGAACACAGGGGTTTTTCGACATTGGTAAAACTCTTTCTAGGAGGAAGAAGCCTTTTCTGAAAGAGCTCTTTCAGAAAAATGCGTGTGTGGATGAGGAAGAAGGAGTTCTTTCGAAAGAAGAGGAAAGAGGAAAAAACACAGGTGCCCTGGTGGCCGCTCTGTCCATAACAATCACAGCTTAAATGCGAGATAGTATCCATTCAGTGTGGACGCTATCTTTCAAAAAAGCAGATTGCTTTTTGATGCGCTTTGGCAGTGTGGAAGTATTTTTGGGAAGATCTTTTCCGGAAATGCTTCTTTTGAAAGACGTAGCCCTAGTCTCACAGGAATGCTCTAATCACTGGGCTAGGACATAGTCTGATGTGAAGGGTGGTTCTCACACCTTTCAGAAAAAGATAAGCAAATTGTGAACCGCAATTTGCATACTTTTTTTCGCTTGTTTTTTTGGAAGAGGCTTTTCCAACGTTTGGCCCATCTACGTGGGGCCAAATGTGGGGGAAAACCACCTCTTTCGGAAGATCCCTTTATTCCTCATAAAATGAGGAATACAGGGATGCCAAAAGAATGCGCCCACTTTTTCGGAAACTGTTCCGAAAAAGCGGATGTGTTCCCTGGACATGGCAGAGTTTTTCCAGGATACTGGAGGTATCCTGGAAAAAACTCTGCAATCTAGACACAGCCCCAATCCCTCCTGTTGATGCAGTGGCATTGTATATATACTTAAAGAGACATGAGACCAGGCAGAGAGACAGTGAGCACATGAGAATGATGCTATAGGCTCGTGGTTACATAGGCAGCGAGTTGTATGAGCTCATGGTGCCCGTGCTCCAGCAATACTCAGAGCTGGGGGCCCTGCTCCACCAATATGGAGCGGGGTCTCTCCCCCGGCCCTGCCTGGAGCGGGTCCCAGCCCCCACCGATCGGGAGGCTGTGACGAGTGGGGCCAGCTGTCCTGGGCCCTGCGAGGAGGCTCCTTTGCCTCCTGGGAGCGGGGGGTCGAGCTGCTCTGTGTGTGAGCCACTCGCACGCAGGTGCGCCCCAGCCACATACCTGCATACCTGTGGGGGAGTGTGGTGGTGCTGGAGCAGACTGACCACTCGCTGCTGCCATGACCCCAGCGATTTCCCAGCCGCTCCAGGTTATCTGCCGCCTCTCATCTCCTGAAGACTCTTTCTCCCCGAGAGAGGTTTGTCTCCCCGCCCCCCATTGCTGCCTCCTTTCACCCCCATCTGATCCCCGCGTGGCTCCAAGTCAGGGATTATAATCCCTCCCTGCAGGATTATTCCCGAGCTGCCCCTGCTCAGCGTTCTTCCTTCCCCGAGAAATTATCTCCCCTCCCTGTTGCAATCTGCACTGAGATGGGGGGGCGGGTGTTGGTGCAAGAGGGTGGGTTGTAAGAGCTACAGGGCTGTCACCCCACTAGGTTTTGTATTCCTACTGCAGGCTGAGGGAAATCTGGGCATGAAGGGGAAGTAGGGGGATACATGGCAGAGGTAGGGCTGCAGTGTGTGTGCCAGGAGGAACTATCTAGCGTCACCAAAACCCTAATGCTCTTGGTGGTGCTGGTGAGAGAGAAGCCAGCTGTCTGGCATTATGCTCCATATATGCACACACATACTTTCTTTTTGGGGAGTCTCCTTTTTCGTCCTTTATTTTTGGTTAGTGTCTCCAGAGAAAATACCTAGTCTTCAGTTCATAAAAATACCTATCAAACAGTAACATGAACAAGAAGCTACATCAACAATGACATTGCTCTTGTGCAGGGTCACATCTGAACAGAATACTTGTTTAAGGCAGTTGACGACTGCGGAAGGGACTAAACATCTTGCACTGACCCCAGTGTATGTGTATGGACTGATGCTGCAGTAACACAATTAAAACAAGTTTGTTTAATAATGTAGGAATAAGGGCAATCCTGTGCATGTGGCTTCCACTTGAGTCTGAGCACACATCTCTATGCCCAGTTGCTGCTGTACATGGTGATCTTTGGATGGGAATTCCAGTTTCCTCTCACTTGTGCGGTTTAGGGCCCAGGATTACATCAGTTAAACTTCCCTTGACTTTCCTTTGGGGGGGATGGCATTGGAGAGGGGCTGATTGGCTATAAATAGATGTCTAGAGTAGGCTTTGAACAAATCTTGGTGTGTTAGTTATGAACACAGTGTCAAACAGCTTGGTTGTCAGTAGTGTAATAATGTTTCTTTTTATTTCTACTGTAGTGGCTTTTAGCACTGTCACCAAGCTCTGTTTAGAAATGCCATAGAGGAACTGGATATTTTTTGGTACCTGGCTTATGAATACTGTGTGTGCCTCAGTTTCCCCTATGCATTTCTTAAGTATCTAGGTGGGGGAATAAGGGTGTGTGATTGTTGTAGAGCCCTAGAGGGCCAATGTGATGCTGTCTGCACAGAGAATGGCAGACACTCTGACTCCTGGCAACTGATGGCCTGGGCCCCTCTCCTGCAAGGTGCCAACTGAAGGTGTTGGAAAACAAAGAGATCAGGTGGCCTCCTTGTCCAGAAAAGAAACAAAAGCCAGAGGAGGGGCTGGAGACAGTGTCAGTTTGGAGCTGGCTGGGGAAACAGGGAGAGGCCCAGAACTTGGGTCTATGTTCCCCACCCCCAAAGATGTACCAGACTGAGGGGTCCTGTTTTCTGTACCTACAACAAGCTCTGTTTTAGATTCTGTTCCTTCTGTTTTACCGGCTGATACTGATCAATGGGAGCTGCAGGAGAGATGTCTGCAGGCAAGGATGGCATGTGGAGACCTCCTGGTTTGCCGTTCTCAGGGGCTGCAGGGACATGCCAGCCATATCCAGGAGCAGCAATTACCATAGGTCAAGCATTTTAGAACTCACTACTCAAAGAAATAAATGTAAGTGTAAGAGAGAAATGAAAATTCTGAAATGCACAGACCAGTCAAAAACCAAAACTAACCCACTTTGCAAGCAGTAAAAGAAGTAACAACAACCCCCCATGTGTGTGTTGGGTCGGAAGAGGATAATGAAGGACAGTGTGCATGTGTGAGAATGACATACCAGAGCCCAAGCTGGCTGTGTGTTCTATAATTAGATTTCACCAACCCAGCATCAAGAGTAAGCTCCTCAAGCATAGTAACAGCCTAACCATGGAGTCACAGACAGTTCTGCTGAGCACTCCCATGTACCTTAGCACCCAGGCAAACCTGCCTTTGTGATAGATGGTGCCGTACACCAAAAATCACAACAACATTCAGAATAGTGATAGAGGTGCAGCCGTGTTAGTCTGGTGTAGCTGAAACAAAAACCAGGACTATGTAGCACTTTAAAGACTAACAAGATGGTTTATTAGGTGATGAGGTCTGGCCCATGAAAGCTCATCACCTAATAAACCATCTTGTTAGTCTTTAAAGTGCTACATAGTCCTGGTTTTTGTTTCAACAACATTCAGGTTACTTCCAGTCCCAAAGGACCAGTCACTTAACCCAGGTCAGTTGTACATTAAATCTCTCACCAAAGACGAGGTTTGCAGCCAGTCCAGTAACAAACAAACTAAAGCATTATCAACCAAGAAAAGGCAACAAGAGTTATTTACAAGGTTAAAGCAGGAAAATGTACATCCCAATAAGTGACAGACTAAAGTTCCAAAGTGTAAGAGAAGCTGCTGCAGTGTGTAAGCTCCGTAAGTCTGTTAGCTAGTTCAAGCTAAGCAGCTTGAGGATCCCTTGTTCATACTTAGAATAGTCTCCTCTCCAAACTCCAAGCAGAATAGTGATGGTCACGGGGCACCTCTCATGCCATATGAAAATTGACTTATGAATATGAATACGCATAAGTTGAAGATGCTTTATACAAAACAGATCACGTAACATATCAATTTTACAGTTACAATCTGCTGAATGTGTATATCCTATTTTTGTGCATACATCATTCTTGTATGTGAAGTTAAAACTTGAAGTGTGGATCTGTTAATAGTTCTACATGTGCTAATGAGGGTCATTAGTGATACTTCAGGTACTCAGACCAATGACCTGTGGATGGTTGTGTTTGTCTTGTAAGCACAAGCTGTGGTTGGTCCTAGAAAGACATGTGATCATGCCACCTGGTACTGGAATCCATCTTGAACCTGGTATTTTTCCATAGGGAGGGGGCATGTGGAACAAAAGATTCCTGCCTTGGGGAAAAGACTGTTTAACAAATGGGAAGCCATTGGTTTTTGTCTTCAGCTGGCTTTTGAAATTGCCTGGCACACCTGAAGAGGATACTTGACAATGAAGAACTCTGAAAAGCTGTAGACCCAAGTGAGAGCAAAGATCAACTCTGACTTGAAACTTTTTACCTGAGATGAGAACAGCTATTAGGGTAAGAATTTACACACAACAAATTTCTTAGTGGATTAGAACTAGCTAAGCTTTTTTTGATCATTTTAATTTTGTAACTTACTGGATCTGACTGTTTTCACTTGCAGTCATTTAAATCCTACTTTTATATTTAATAAGAACACTTTTAGTAGCAAGATCAGTGTAAATAATTATCTGGCAGGGGGGTGAAATGACCATGGTGCATATCTTGCTTTCATTGATAAAGTGGGTGGACCTTATGAGCTTTCACTGTGTACATTTTTTTACACATAGTAAGACAGATTTGTTTGGGGGTTTGTCCCTTTTGAGGGTTGGTTTCTTGAGTGTTAAGCCCTTATAGCTGAGCCTTCCCAGAGCTGAACTGTTTCAGCATCTGTGTTGCTCTGCAGGGGGGTGGTTACCCCAACTCCTGCTTGGTGGGGAGACTGGAGGATTGGGCCCAGAAGGACAGGGTCATGCGGAGTTGCAGAGATCAGGAAGGTGGGCATCAGTGGCATGATCAGCACACCAGGGGATAACCCCAAGGGGACTTCTGTGATTCAATCCATTACAATGATGATTTCTCCGTAAGAGGGATTTGTATTCCCTTCCCCAGCATTCAAGCTGTGGTGGGACAAGGGCTTGTGCAAGTACACTCTTCATGGGTGTGGGGGAAGCAATCAACAAAGTCCTTTGTTCGCTGACATTCTGCAACTGAGGTTCTACATAGAACTTCTTTTGTTGGGAAGAAGGCACTGCTTGTGATGGACTGGTAGTTCACACTTGGCAATGCTTCTCCTGGCTGTGGGGTTTTCCAGTCTAAGCAAACATTTTATAGTTACAAAGAGAACACTTAAACAATACCATATACCATGGACTACAGATAGATGTGAGATTAATACATGTGGCACCCTACAAACATTTCATCAAGCTTAAACACATCCCAGTCTTTGCAATGTGAATGCACCGGCAAGTCAGACTCGTTTCCAGCTACGCAGTGTTCAGTGATGTCCAGGGGGCTTGGCATGAGCTGGCACCTGATGTCCTAGTGTCACTGGTGGAGCAGGACACCCTTCTCTACTTAGCACCCATCATTTACTAGCTTAGTAAATCAAGGTGGATCCAGACTGCTGGCATTAAACATTAAAAAGGTCGTAGAGCAGTTTTTAAACTAAGAGGTGGGGGAAAGCCGATTGGTGCGGGGGAGCACCTGGATCGGACGGAGACTTCTCTTACACGAGGCTCCATAGATAGGGATTCCCTAGAAGTTAGTCAGATAGGGAACGTGGGAAATAATATATGGGCAAGATCAGATGTGAAACAATCGTGCATAAAAAAATCCAATGTGTCTGTGAAAGGCGGACATATAAATAGTGGTAGTTTTCTAACATGCTTTTACACTAATGCTAGGAGTCTGTCTAATAAGATGGGTGAACTGGAGTACCTCATATCAAAGGAGGAAGTTGACATAATAGGCATCTCAGAAACATGGTGGAATGAGGACAATCAGTGGGACACTATCATACCGGGATATAAATTATATCGGAAAGACAGAACAGGTCGTGCGGGTGGCGGAATGGTACTATATGTGAAGGATAATATAGAATCAAATGAAGTAAAAATCCTAAAGGAATCAAAATGTTCCATAGAATCATTATGGATAACAATTCATTCCTCTAATATGAATATGGCATTAGGAATATATTACCGACCACCTAACCAGGACAGTGATAGTGATGCTGAAATGATAAGGGAGATTAGAAAGGCTACCAAAATAAAAAACAGTAATAATAGGAGATTTCAATTATCCCCATATTGATTGGGTGCATGTCACCTCAGGACGGGATTCAGAGATTAAATTTCTTGATGCCTTAAATGACTGCTTCTTGGAGCAGCTAGTACAGGAACCCACAAGGGGAGAGTCGATTCTCGACCTAGTCTTGACTGGAACGCAGGATCTGGTCCAAGAGGTAACTGTTACTGGACCGCTTGGAAATAGTGACCACAATATAATAACTTTTAATATTCCTGTGTTGGGAAGAACACCGCAGCGGTCAAACACTCTGGCATTTAATTTCAAAAAGGGGAATTACACTAAAATGAGGAAGCTAGTTAAACAGAAACTAAAAGGGAGAGTAATTAAACTCAAATCCCTGGAAGCTGCATGGGAACTGTTTAAAGACACCATACTAGAGGCCCAACTTAAATGTATACCCCAAATAAAAAAACACAGTAAGAGACCTAACAAAGAACCACCATGGCTAAACAGCCATGTTAAAAAGGCAGTGAGAGAGAAAAGGGCAGCTTTTAAAAAGTGGAAGTCAAATCCTAGTGAGGAAAATAGAAAGGAACATAAACACTCCCAAATTAAGTGTCATAATGTAGTAAGAAAAGCCAAAAAAGAGTTTGAGGAACAGCTAGCCAAAAATTCAAAAAATGATAGTAAAATGTTTTTTAAATACATTAGAAGCAGGAAGCCCGCTAAAAAAGCAGTGGGGCCCTTGGATGATAAAGATATAAAAGGAGCGATCAAGGAAGACAGTGCCATTGCGGAGCGATTAAATGATTTCTTTGCTTCAGTCTTCACGGCTGAGGATGTTACAGAGGTTCCTAAATCTGAGCCAGCCTTTTTAGGTGACAAATCTGAGGAACTCACTCAGATTGAAATGACATTAGAGGAGGTTATGGAATTAATTGATAAGCTGAATAGTAACAAGTCTCCGGGACCAGACGGCATTCACCCAAGGGTTCTGAAAGAACTCAAATGTGAAATTGCGGAGTTATTAACAGTGGTTTGTAACGTATCCTTTAAATCCACTTTGGTACCAAATGACTGGAAGATGGCCAATATAACACCAATATTTAAAAAAGGCTCTAGAGGAGATCCTGGCAATTATAGACCGATAAGTTTAACATCAGTACCAGGCAAATTAGTAGAAACACTAGTAAAGAGTAAAATTGCAAGGCACATAGAAGAGCACGAATTGTTGGGCAAAAGTCAGCATGGTTTCTGCAGAGGGAAGTCGTGTCTAACTAATCTGTTAGAATTCTTTGAAGGGGTTAATAAACATGCGGACAAGGGGCACCCAGTGGATATAATATACCTAGATTTCCAGAAAGCCTTTGACACGGTCCCACACCAAAGGCTTTTACGTAAATTAGGTGGTCATGGGATAGGAGGAAAGGTCCTTTCATGGATCAAGAATTGGTTAAAAGACAGAAAACAAAGGGTGGGAATAAATGGTAAATTTTCACAATGGAGGAGGGTAACTAGTGGTGTTCCCCAGGGGTCAGTACTGGGACCAATCCTGTTCAACTTGTTCATCAATGATCTAGAAAATGAGGTAAGCAGTGAGGTGGCCAAGTTTGCAGATGACACAAAGTTGTTCAGGACAGTCAAAAGCAAAAGGGATTGTGAAGAACTACAAAAAGATCTCAGCAAACTGAGTGATTGGGCAGCAAAATGGCAAATGAAATTTAATGTGGGTAAGTGTAAGGTAATGCATGTTGGAAAAAATAACCCAAATTACACGTACTACATGATGGGGTCAAATTTAGCTACGACAGATCAGGAAAGGGATCTTGGAGTTATAGTGGATAGTTCTATGAAGACATCCACGCAGTGTGCAGCGGCAGTTAGTAAGGCAAATAGGATGTTAGGAATTATTAAAAAAGGGATAGATAATAAGACAAAAGATATCATACTTCCCCTATATAAAATTATGGTACGCCCACATCTCGAGTACTGCGTGCAGATGTGGTCTCCTCACCTCAAAAAAGATATATTGGCATTAGAAAAGGTTCAGAAAAGGGCGACTAAGATGATTAGGGGCTTGGAAAGGGTCCCATATGGGGAGAGGCTAGAGAGACTGGGACTTTTCAGTTTGGAAAAAAGGCGATTGAGGGGCGATATGATAGAGGTATATAAAATCATGAATGGTGTGGAGAAAGTGATTATAGAAAAATTATTTACCTTTTCCCATAATACAAGAACTAGGGGACACCAAATGAAATTGATGGGTAGTAGGTTCAAAACTAATAAAAGGAAATTTTTCTTCACACAGCGCACAGTCAACCTGTGGAACTCCTTGCCCGAGGAGGCTGTGAAGGCCAGGACTCTATTAGGGTTTAAAAAAGAGCTTGATAAATTTTTGCAGGTTAGGTCCATAAATGGCTATTAGCCAGGGATAAAGTATGGTGCCCTAGCCTTCATAACAAGGGCAGGAGATGGATGGCAGGAGATAAATCACTTGATCATTGTCTTCTGTTCTCCTTCTCTGGGGCACCTGGCATTGGCCACCGTCGGCAGATGGGATGCTGGGCTCGATGGACCTTTGGTCTGACCCAGTATGGCCATTCTTATGTTCTTATAGGCAGCTCCCTTCTTAGTGTGTGGACTTTTCTGGGTTGCATTTTTGATGTCTTGTCTCTCTCCATTCATTGTATAGGGGCCTTGGTGCCTGACTCAGGTTTTATGGATCACAGTGTTCTTTCAGTGAGTTTTCTAGGCGCTTACAAGTTATGTATTGAGATTATGAGCATCACAATGCCCAGTTCTCCTTGTGGATCCTGGCTTGGGTCTGTACAGTCCAACTTAACCCTCACCTCCTGAAGGACAATTATATGAGGTACTGTAAACCTTGATTAAGAGGAGAATATTTGCAAGGCTTTGCTGGCCAGCGTGTCTACTTTGGGGCTGACAGACAATGAGGCATTGCAACAACTCAAACTACAGCAGGAGCTGAGGCTGGTGAGCATTGTTTCAGAAGCTGGCCCTCTGAGTGAGGGCTGTGTTGTTTTGATTTCCCTTTGCCCTTGTGCTGACATGTGACCTGACGGATGGAGCTAAATGTGATAAGACGTACCACATGGCATGGCCACTCAGGAAGAAAGAAAACAATGATTGTTTCTAAAAGTGGCAAGAGGAAAAAAAACCTGTGGAACATTTAATTTGTTTTAAGCCTCCACTATTCTGAAAAAGAGCTTGATGGTAGTTTGGAGTTATTGGATTTCTGCCAAACTACCTTGCAGTGGAAGAAATGTGACAGATATGTAGCCTGTCTCCTTAGCTGAAGTCACACTGAGCCAGCTTATACCATTTCTGGAATAATTTTTACTGATCTACATTTGCTGGGATATGCCTAAAAGCTTGGCCTCCAGCCTTAGCTTTTGACAGGGTGATTTGTTATTTGAAGCTATGAATGTTGAAGGATAGTCACTTACAGAACCCAGCAAGCAATCACAATAAAACAATGAATTCTTTACAGTAGTGATACATCCTGTCATAAAGTGACCTTGAATTTTTTTTAATATTAAGGAAAGAGCTGATATTACAAATAATAGTAAGAAATTATAGTATATTCCACTGCAGATCAGCAACACATCATTAGAATTTCTCTGACCATTGCTATATCTAGACATCAAGCTGGGTGAGGGCGGGAGTGTTCTTTCCACATAAGAGACTGAGAGTAGAGTCCCACACGGATACAAAATGCCTAGGGTCTCAGATACATATCTTGGTCCCAGCTTATACTGCTATGGCTACATTCTATTTGTAGGGAGATTTCATGAGTATGTTGTCTCAAACTGGGAATTACACCCCCTGCTTAATGTGTAGACACACCTTTGAGAAACAATTTGTCACAGGGTGGCTGGTTCAATGGGGGAGTTACCAACCCCATTTGCTCATCAGCTGCCTGAGGCTAGCTTAAAGACTACCTAGCCTTATATAAGGCCAGCAAACACTCAGAAGAGAGGGTGAGGTTGTAACCAGAGAGTAGAAAGGTGTCTCTGGGTGAGGGGAAAGAACTCTGTTTACATGTGAGTCCCAGATAGATGGTCTGAGATTAATCCTGCCTGAAGGAAGAAGGAAGCAGAAGATGCTCCTGATACATTGCATGGGGAGAAAGAGGCACCTAAGAATGGCATCTACAAAAGCCATCCTGCAGTGGTCTTAGCTTACATGTCTAGGTGACAGCACTGTGCTGGTTTTGTGGATCTTAATATCATCTAGAATTTAGATTTAGACACCTCAATCTGAGGTGGGTATGGAGTTACTCTTGCTCAAAGCATGGGGTAGCTTTAGGTGGGCCACCAGTCCCACTCAAATGGGAGGGTCTATGTGGACAGCTTGGTTCATGTGACCCATTGTCTTCACCCATTCTGCCATGAGGCTTCTCCCCAGTCCCACCCACTGAGGCGGCAGTAGCAGTAGTGCAGTGTCGTCAGTCCTTGAGCACGAGTGGCACTTCCACCTCAGGCAGATAAATAACCCAAGGAGCCCTCCCCCATGTTGCGGGGGAGGGGGTTCATGTCCAGGGGATAGGCCCAGGAATGGTATCAGAAGAAGGGAGGGAGAGCAGCTCAGAATGTCCTGGCCCCCATGTGGTTTCAGCAGGTAAATCAAGTGTCCCCTTATCTAGGGTTTACTCCTGTCCTCCCTAACACTCATGGCAGGCATGTCTGTACCAATCAATGCCTTCATGCTGTGGAAGGTATTGCTGGCATGGGGGAGAGGGGAAGGGGCAGAGTCTGACTAAGCTGTCTCTTAGTGCATACTTAAATACCAGCCTGAAACATTAGTGCCTGTGCCTAACTGCAGTTGTGGGTTTGGGCCGTGGCCAAGGGAGTGTAATCCTGCAGAGAGGAAATAGATCTCTGCAGAAGACCCAAGGGCCTGGGAGAAAGGACATGACTGACACATTGAACTTCTGTTAAATAGTCTCAGAGGGGTAGCCATGTTCCTCTGTCACTGTAAAACCATGAGGAGTCTTGTAGCACCTTAGACTTACACATTTATTAGACTTTGTCAGTGAAAGCTCATGATCTAATAAATCTATTAAATACTTTAATTTTAAAGGAATAAAACTAACACAAAAACGAGTCTTGTTGTACTTTGATCCCTGAAGGAGAAAGGGACTGAAATCACATGACTGGAGAGTGTTCTTTGGTGTATGGATTAGTGAAAAAGCCCCCAGGCTTCTCTTGTTAAATAAGTGTCCATCAAACATGTTTTTGCATACAATATCTTATCCTCTTTTCCCCTCCCCTCACCACATAACTGAATGAGGAAACATGTACCCTTTATCCCTTTCTCCACTTCTAAGCTGAGGCCAATACCATCCCTCAAATGAGCTGCAATAGGATGCTTTAATATAATGTGGTAGAATTTAACAAAAATACATGGATCACGTGTACTTACATGAGGACAGCCATACTGGGTGAGACCAAGGATCTGTCTAGCCCAGTATTCTGTCTTCCAACAGCAGCCAGTGCCAGATAACAGCACTCCTGCTCATCCAAATGAATAGCACCTATTCTCCATGAATTTATCTAATTCTTTTCTGAACTTTGCTATAGTCTTGACCTTCACAACATCCTCTGGCAAAGAGTTCCACAGGTTGACTGTGCATTGTGTGAAAAAATACTTCCTTTTGTTTGTTTTAAACCATTTGGTACCCCCTAGTTCTTGTGTTATGAGGGGTAAATAATCTTTTCTTATTTACTTTCTCCACACCCATCATGATTTGATAGCCCTCTATCATATCTCTCCTTAGTCATTTCTCTTCCAAAGTGAAAAGTCCCAGTCTTATTCATTTCTCCTTAGGTGAAATCTATTCCATATTCCTAATAATGTTTATTGCCCTTTCCTGAACCTTTTCCAATTCCAGTACAGGTTGAACCTCCCAAATCTGGGGCTCTCTGGTCCAGCAACATCCAGAATTTATAACAGAAAAAGAAGGGGGAGAAAAAAAAAAGCATCTGTCAATTGTAGGGCTGGTGCAAGCAAGGCTAACTGAGTGGGCTGGTCATGTCTCATACTTAGCTTTCAATATAAATGAGGTGTTAAATGTAGGGCCTGGCTGTAAACAGTGGATCCTGTGATGTGTCCTGGATGAAAGCCAGAGGCATGTAGGTAAGAATAGCAGGTTTCCCATATAGGGTCGTGTTAATGTGATCATCATTTAATATGGACACAAGTCAGACATCAGAAATGGTAGCACACATAAACCTGTAGGGGAACATTATAACCTACCTGGGTATTCATTAACGGATTTAAAAGTAGCCATTCTTCTACAAAGGAACTTCACCAGCCAATTAGAGAGACTGCAGAATTGACATTCATCTGCAAATCTGACACTGTTCCCCCGGGGTTGAACAAAGACATTAACTGGATGTTGCATTATAAAGTTAGCCTTCCCTTTCTTTTTTCTTCCCTCTCCCCGCCTTCTTCTGTTATAAATTCTGGGTTCCAGTTATTTCCACTCCAGCTCATCTGAAAAAGTAGGTTTTGCCTACGAAAGCTCATGATACTATATGTATTTTTGTTAGTCACAGAGGTACCACAGGACTACTCATTGTTTTCACACCTAAAAGGAATATCCCATAATATTTCTAAAGCAGCTATGCACTGCAGTGACGTAGCCCCTTTATTTTCTTTGGATAACCCCTGCCCCCAGGATTTATCTAAGCAGAACCACTGTTGATGCTGATGGGAAATTTCCTTGTAGAAGGACTGAAGGATCTGGCCCTCTGCTGAATTTCAGAACAAACATTTTAGTCCTTTATCTCTTTTGAATTGAACCCAACTGTTCTACTGGGTGAAGTCCTGACTATTCCTGTATTTTAAGAGGACATTTATACCTGCCTTAGTTTCCAAAGAAGGGAAGTTTCCAGTCCTCGAAGCTAAGAGTGGTACCTTATACCAGTTATCCCAGCTTGGGTACCCAAATCAATGGAGACATTTGAGAATGTGTCATAAATCTCCCTCTGACTCAGTTCCCCATAGAAATAATGACAGCTCCTTACCTCAAGAGGACAAATTCATGTGTGAGTGTGGCTCACTTGGATAGTGATGAGTGTCAGAAAGAAGTCTATGAATAAATATAATTTTATCTTCATATAAGATCCCAACAGCCAGATGTCCAAAAGAACATTTATATGCTTGACAACTCATAATCTACTTGGATGCACATACATGGAGAAATATGGTAAGATCAGGATGGTAGGCATCATGTAGTTTAGCATAAAAGCAGAATGAGTTATGACTATAAATATCAGGAAAACATGAATCTGCTTGTGAGCAAGTGAATCATGAGCCCTCATAGAAATTATGTAGCTGGGGGAGGAAATGTACTGACACATCAGCCAGTGAATGAATGTTGAATCTCTAAAATGAATACAAGGAAGGCCTTTTATCACTTATGGATTAATGGAGGCAGCTGCTGGCTCTGAAACTGCTGGCTGTGGAATGCCCCCAGCAATGTCAAAGCAAACTCTTCTGGGTGAGATGCAGACAGACTCCAAGTTGATTTCATCAAATGGGAATGAAAAAAAGCATTCTAGTAGGTATGCAGAAGGGAGCAAGGCCTTAATTAAGTGAAGATGCTGGTATTTTGTGTTGGCTTGAATTATAAAGAGTAGCAGACCACCACTAAGGCCCACAGAGGGTGGCAGGGAGAGGTGGGAAAGGAGGACTGAGTCACAGAACGGAGCCCACTGTGTTGCTCCTCTTAAACCCTCACGTTAAGCTACTGATGAGGATGCCATGGAGAAAAAAAAGCACAGCGTGTAAGTACATTGTTCCTATGCTTTGAGGACTGGAAATGTCCCTTCTTTGGAAACTAAGGCAGGTATAAATGTCCTCTTCAAATACAGGAATAGTCAGGATTTCACCCAATGGAATAGTTGGGTTCAATCCAGAAGAGATAAAGGACTAAAATGTTTGTTCTGAAATTCAGCAGAGGGCCAGATCCTTCAGTCCTTCTACAGGGAAATTTCCCATCAGCATCAGCAGTGGTTCTGCTTAGATAAATCCTGCAGGGCTTTATCCAAAGAAAGTAAAAGGGCTGTGTGACTGCAATGCATAGCTGCTATAGAAATATAATGCTTGTCAGCTGAACTTACAGATGTTGTGACAAGGTAGTCAGCCCCTTTAAGGGCAGTGAAGCCTAGAGGTCAGCCTACCTTTGCCACATGGGCTGGCCTGTTAAGATTTTAAAGATGTGATATTATACAAGTACGGACCAAGGAGATATTGGTAGAGAGGAAGCTGTCTCAGGAATAAGTGGTGTTGGAAGCAAATCCCATCACTATATCTTTAAGGACATAGAATTAGGAGCCTGGCATGGTAGGCAGGGCAAGGCTGACCTCTCTCACCCAGCTAACTGGGATGAACTTTGAAACTGATGCCAGGATGTATGCTGCCTTCTCTCACATGGTAGGAAAGACACCAACCAGTCAGAATTTTCCTTGCTGGAGGGTAAAAGGACAAATTGAGGAAAAGCAACAAATTTACCTGTTGTGGGTCCTGAGATAGAATTAAAGGTGCACCCCCTCAAGCAAGGGGGATGAACCATTGAAACCCAGCACAATGGCAGTCCTGGGGCAACAAATGGAAAAAATAGGGACAGGAGCTGAAAGAGAGAATCAGAAGGAGGCACGACAAAGAACCCTGGACAATGCCCACTGCCCCTCAAAAGTATCTGAGGAATCATTGGACATTGCCTAGAGAAACTCTGCCTGGAGGCATGATCAGACAAGGGACTGGCTATAGGCCAACAACTTCCTCTTCTTGCTGTGATGGCTGACCATCTTGGCCAGTACTAGGACAAGGTTCATGAGGTGGTCTTGTGACTTTGTGGGGCTGCAGATAAGGTGTGCTAGGAGAAACAAGTTGGAGGGGGAAAACTGCAGCCAGAATCTGAAGAAGAGGCTCTGGAAGAGCCAGAAGAGCTTAGGGCTCCATGGAGGCACTCCTGGTAGGCAGAATAAATGAAAAAGAGTCTAACACATCAGGAAATGGCAGACAGATAAATAGTGACAAATGTTTGAAGTGCTTATATACAAATGCTAGAAGTCTAAATAATAAGATAGGTGAACTAAAATGCTTCGTATTAAAGGAGGCTATTGATAAAACAGGCATCACAAAAACTTGGTGGAATGAAGACAATCAATGGGACACAGTCATACCAGGGTACAAACTATATCAGGAGAGAACAGGTCGTGCTGGTAGGAGAGTGGAACTATAAGTGAAAGAAAATATAGAATCAAATGAAGTAAAAATCTTAAATGTATCAAAATGTTCCATAGAATCTCTATGGGTAGTAATGTCATTTTCTGACAATAAGAATATAGCAGTAGGGATATATTATCGATGATCTAACCAGGATAGAGACTATGAAATGCCAAGGGAGGTTAGAGAGGCTTTAAAAATAAAAAATTCATTAGTAGTGGGGAATTTCAACTATTCCTGTATTGACTGGGTACACGTCACCTCAGGACGGGATGCAGAGATAAAATTTCTTGATACCTTAAATGACTACTACTTGAAGCAGCTGGTTCTGGAACCCACAAGGGGAGAGGCAATTCTTGACTTAGTCCTAAATGGAGCGCTGGATTTGGTCCAACAGGTAAATATAACTGGACCGCTTGGAAATAGTGACCATAATGTAATAAAATTTAACATCCCTGTTGTGGGAAAAACACCTCAGCAGCCCAACACTGTGGCATTTATTTTCAGAAAGAGAAACTACACAAAAATGAGGAGGTTAGTTAAACAGAAGTTAAAAGGTATTGTGCTAAAAGTAAAATTCCTGAAAGCTGCAATGAAACTCTTCAAAGACACCATAAGAGAGGCCCAACTTAAATGTCTACCCCAAATTAAAAAACAGAGTAAAAGAACCAAAAAACTGCCACCATGGATTAACAACCAAATAAAAGAAGCAGTGAGAGATAAAAAGACATTGTTAAAAAAATGGAAGTTAAATCCTAGTGAGGAAAATAAAAAGGAACATAAACTCTGTCAAATTAAGTGTAAAAATGTAAAAAAGGAGTTTGAGGAACAGCTAACCAAAAACTCAAACTAATAGCAAAATGTTTTTAAGTCATCAGAAGCAGGAAGCCTGCTAAACAACTAGTGGGGCCTCTAAACAATCGAGATGCCAAAGTAGTACTCAAAGATAAGGTCATTGCAGAGAACCTAAATGAATTCTTTGCTTTGGTCTTCATAGCTGAGGATGTTAGGGAGATTCCCAAACCTGAGCCATTCTTTTTAGATTACAAATCTGAGGAATTATCCCAGATTGAGGTGACATTAGAAGAGGTTTCGGAATAAATTGATAAACGTAACAGTAACAAGTCACCAGGACCAGATGGCATTCACCCAAGAGTTCTGAAAGAACTCAGATGTGATATTGCAGAACTATTAACTGTGGTTTATAACCTATCCTTTAAATCGGTTCTATACCTAATGACTGGAAGATAGCTAATGTGATACCAATACTTAAAAAGGGCTCTTGAGGTGATCCTGGCAATTACAGACCGGTAAGTCAGTACTAGGCAAATTAGTTGAAACTATAGTAAAAAATAAATTTGTCAAACACACAGATGAACATAATTTGTTGGGGAAAAGTCAACATGGATTCTGTAAAGGGAAATCATGCCTTACTTTACTTATCTTCTAGAGTTGTTTGAGGGGATCAACAAACATGTGGACAAGGGGGATCCAGTGGATATAGTATACTTAGATTTCCAGAAAGCCTTTGATAAGGCACCTCACCAAAGGCTCTTAAGTAAAGTAAAATGTGATGGGATAAGAGGGAAGGTCCTCTCATGGACTGGTAACTGGTTAAAACACAGGCAACAAAGGGTAGGAATAAATGGTAAGTTTTCAGAGTGGAAAAAGGTAACTAGTGGTGTCCCCCAAGAGTCTGTCCTGGGACCAATCCTATTCAACTTATTTATAAATGATCTAGAGCAGTGGTTCCCAAACTTTTCGGCATCACACCCCCTTTCTGATTTTTGAGAAACCCTCACACCCCCCCTTCCCCCCATAGCAGCAAAATTTGTTGAGCAAAAAAAAAAGGGAACTGACTGGGGCCAAAAAACAAAATAGCAGCTGGGGCGGGGGGTGTTAACGGAGGGAGAGGGGGGCCTGAATTACGACTCTAGCTCCAAAGAGAAGAGCTGGGAACTCCTTTCTTTAGAGAGCGACTGTTTTGAATTACAACCCCAGCTTCAGGAAGAGGGAAGGGGAGGGGTAATCCTAAACAAGTAACTGATGAGATGAATTAATTCTGTAGAAAGAATTAATAAGCCAGACCCCCCACGAGGGAATTATACTTTGAACTCATCTGGTCCGAGTCACTGAAAGAACCCAATTTGTTTCACGAGGCATAAAGGATCTGCCGACGAAGGGTTCTGGGGTTGGCAGATCCCCATCTAGACTGCCGTGCTGTGCCGACAAACAGCTGATCAGCACAGCGCGGTGGCCATTTTGATTTAAATGAAGCGGCGATTATTTAAATCACCGCTTCATTTCCCTTTGTCGTCCTGCCTCATCTACATGGCTCCATCGACAGAGCCATGTAGTTTAGACAAACCCTAAGTGTTGGAGCCATCTGACTCCAGGAGAGCAGTTCTCTATTGTAGATTGCTACTAGAGAGAGTTGTCTGCTTGTAGTCCTGACTTAGGCACTGAACTCTGTGATGGGCAGGGTTTAGGAAATATCCTTTTCCTTGGCATCTCCCCTTGGCTAGCTTAGGCTGCTGCCTGCCTACTGTGTTGGCTTTTTTGAATCTCTTTCATAGGCACCTAATTCTCATTGTATATAGGGAGCCAAGGTGCCCAGTTCAGATTTGTGCATCACAGTGCTGCTCCTCTGTGACTTTTCTTTCTAGGTGGGTGCCTAAAAGTTAGCTGTTGCAATGCCTAAGTACCTTTGTGGATTTGGCTTGCTGTGTCTACACAGACTTGTAGGAATTTGGCTTGCTGTACCTGCACAGACATGCACCCTGCTACATGGGCCACGATCATCCAGAAATCAGGTATGTCAGGCACTATATTGTTTGAAGCTACTCAGGTGATTTCTATTGTGGCAGGATGGAACCAGAATCATCCTCACTGGCTTGTGTGGCAGTGTCAGTCTCACTCCTGGGTTCTGGATCCCTGTTCTGCCCACTGTCCCACAGTTTAGGGGCTGTGGTACAAGTCCCACTTGCCTTTTCTTAGTGTTTGGCCTTCTGTCCCTCAGCAAAACAAAGGGGTGTTGAGGCTGATGCCCCTGGCCAGTCGGGGCTGAATAAACAGTTCTCCTCAGCCACCGGCTGAAGTTCCTGGTTGCCCAGGGGTGGAAGGGAGCCTCCAAACACTCCCTGCTGGAGCCCCTCACCTTTCCCCCCTGCAGTCTTTAGCAGTGCTGACCGTTGTGTTGCTCTGCTCTGGGCTGTTGCTGGGTTGTTTTTTTTAAGAGTTACCTCTCTCCCCTTCCATCCAGCCCTTAAACCTGCCCTGTCTCAGTGGGAATAATAAAAACTCATGGGGAAAAGAGGAGTTCGTAAATAGAAGTGGGAACCAGACTGGCAAAACTTAGTGGTGGGTCTCCTGAAAGAATGTTGCTCCTTGGACTTTGCCAGTTTGTTGGTTTTAGACTACAAGCTCTTTTATCCCACGAGAGGTGATGACTACAACTCTTGCAAGCTGTGTGAACTGCAGGCTGTTATTGCCAAGACTCAAGGGGAGTCTGAAGGAAACTGTAGACTATAGTTTGTTACTCAGACTTCAAGGAGCTGGTGTGCTACCCAGAAGATTTGGATGCCTTTCCATGGAGACTAAGAAGTATAAAGTCTTGCTCCCTATGGGAGCATATGCATGTACAGGTGCAATATTTTAGATATTTGCAGTTGAATTTGATAGTAGTAAGCAGGGCTCAAAAAATACGCTTATCTACCCGCCCGTGGCAAGTAGATTTCAGCCAGTCACCCCATTCACCAGTGGTCCGCGCATGCACAGTGTGGGTCTCATGCATGCGCAGTGCAGGGCTGGTGAGTGGCTTTCGCCGCAATTGTCGAGCCTAGTAGTAAGTATAAAATTTAGGGAAATCCCCTTGAAAATATTGTCATTAAAAGAGTTATTGACAATATTTATAGTTGTTTCAAGAGTTACAAATAATCTGTGATGTTTGCTTACATATCAGTGTTCCCTGTAAGCTGTGTGCTTGTGCAGCTGCCCAGGAGAGATTCATATGACGCTCAGCTGATTAGCAGAGTGCCCACAGCTAGGGATTTTTTTGTTTCTACTGGTGGTACACTTTTGTACATGCCTCGGTGCACATAAAAATTCTGCACATGGGTGGAAAAAATCTGCTCATTGATGGAAAAGATTAGAAGGAACTTTGATACAATATATATAGAAAGAGAGAGAGAAAATGTTTTTATTTAGATATGTTGTCATTATAGTATCAGAGATTTAACTGTGTGTGTGATTTTATCTATCTATCTATCTATCTATCTATCTATCTCACACACACTTCTGAAAAGACTAAATTTTGGTCTAGTCTACAGTTGTGCACCTAAAATATAAACTGAGGTACAGGAAGGGGGAAAAATTCTGTATCTGATGCTTCACGGACCACTTTGAGAAACACTGGTGTAGAGTGTAAAATAACAAGTTGCATGAAAAAAGAATCCAGATTCTGCACCTCTGATTTCTCCTTCACTGGGATGCTGATCTGCAGGACCTACCTATGAACTACCACTCAGTAGAAAAGTGATAGTATGATTCTAATCATTCCAAATATTAGCCGCATAAAAGCTGTTACTCAAAGTGTTTAAAAGACTCATCAAGAAATTCTGTACGTGTAATGGAGAATATTTCTGAAAGTATCCAGTAGTGTAAAGCCTCCTGTTCTAATTACAGTCAAAACATTGCTATTGGGAATAGTTGTTTCTATATTAACAGTCATAAGCTGGGTAAACACCAGAGCTACGTCTAGACTGCAGTATCTGTCAACAAAGCCTCTGTTGAAAAAGAGCGTCTAGATTACATTATGTGGATTGAAAAATCGATCCACTTTTTCAAAAAAGAGCGTCCAGACTGCCGGCCACTCTGTCGAACAAAAAAGGCACCCGGAAGTGCTTCTGGTAGGGCATAGGGGCAGCCTTTATTTCCAGGTGCTGCTGCCTACCCTTTGCACAGATGTGTGCTTAAAGGGATCCCCCTGGACAGACGTTGCTCTGGTCCTGCTTCTGGCTTGCCTACCTCCTAGAGAGAAAGCAAAACTGCTGCAGTGCTTGCTCTGGTTGCCCTGCTTCCTCGGACACCATAGCAGTTTATTTTGAGTTTTTTTCTGCTTTTCACCTTTTATTTGGCCATGGAGTCTGAGCTGCCCCTAGGCAAGCGATGGACCTACGCTGCCATACTGCAGCTTCTGCTGCATCTGCATGACTCTGTCATGAATCTCCTGCCCCATATGGACCCGGACTGCACCAAGGAGACCCTCCTCTGTGATGCAAGAGCTCTGCCCTTGCCCCCAAACTTTTTCAGGGACAGGCAGATTTGGAGGCATGAGACGAGTTCGGACTGGTGGGACCAGCTCGTCATGCAGCTCTGGGACAATGATCACTGGCTCCGCAACTTCCAGATGCGGAAGGCCACATTCCTGGAGCTGTGTGCCTGGCTTGCCCCTGCTCTGGAACACCAGGACACCCACCTGCGGCCCACCATCCCCCTGCAGAAGCAGGTCGCAATCATCCTGTGGAAGCTGGCCACCCCCGACAGCTACTGCTCCCTGGGACACCAAGTTGGCATGGGGAGGTCTACCGTTGGGCCGTCTTGATGGAGGTAAGTCACTTTCGGGGGACAGGCCCTGCTGAGTGGGAGGGTTGAGAAAGGGGGACTGCCAGGCAAGTTCAAGAGGGAATGGGGGATGGAGTGGCACTTGGAGGCCGCTCCTTGGCCACCCCTGCACTGATGCGAGGAAGGGGGGCATCCTGACAAAGGGAGGGGTGGGTGGGAGGGTTCTCCTCCCAAGAGCTTAGGTAACCTGTCTAACTCCCTGGTTTCTGTCTGTGTATTTGTCTCGTGCTGCAGGTGGTGAGGGCCATCAATGCGGACCTGTTGAAAAGGCTCATCCATCTCGGCTACCTGGACAACAACATTGCCAGTTTTGCCACCCTTGGATTCCTGATCTTCGGAGGAGCCCTCGATGGGACACACATTGCAATCCGCGCACTGCCCCATCGAGCAGCCCAATTTATAAACAGGAAGGGCTACTATTCGATGGTGCTGCAGGCCCTTGTCGACCACCGGGGACACTTTATGGACATTTGTGTCGGGTGGTCGGGGCCGGCACATGATGCGCACATATTCTGCAACTCCTACCTGTACCACAGGTTGCAGGCAGGAACATTTTTCCCCCAGCGGCACCTCACGCTCAGGGACATGCAGATGCTGGTGTGCATAGTGGCCGACGCGGCCTACCCCCGATACCGTGGCTCATGAAGCCCTACACCGGCCACCTGGATGCGAGCAAGGAGCTTTTCAACACGCATCTTAGCCAGGCTCGCATCCAGGTGGAATGCGCCTTTGGTCAGCTGAAAGGGAGGTTCTGTTGCCTCCTTGCACGGCTGGAGATGGGCGAACGCCACATCCCGGAGGTGGTGGCTGCATGTTGCGCCCTCCATAACCTGGTGGAGAGGAAATGGGAAGCCTTCCTGCCGGGGTGGGGGACAGGTGCTGATGGCGAGGAGAGGCCATTTCAGCAGCCCCAGACGGCTGCCATCTGCCAGGCTCACCAGGCTGGTGTCCAAATCCTAGAGGCCCTGAGGGAGAGATTCTCAGAAGGAGCCCACTGACTCTCCCCGGGGCCTCCCCCTGCCCACCCCTACCTGTCCCACCACTACCCTCACTCTTTTCCCATAAAGAATACATACACACCCGGTTTTCTTTGTACACAGACATTGTTTTTTTATTAGAAACACTATCAGTAAAGAAAATGTGCGAACTGTTTCAAAAAATTTCTCTGTGTACTGTTCACATGTTTATAGACAAGGTAAATCTTTCACTCACAAATAAAGATTTTGTTATATAACTGAAATGTCTTTTAACTGGAGTGGTAGGGGACTGAAAACCTGGAGGGGGGAGAGGGGGCTCAAGTATGCTGCTGCTTCCCTGATCACAGGGTCCTGCCACCTTTCTGCATCCTGGCATCGCCACGGCCTTGGGATTGGGTGGAGCGAGAGCCAGGCAGGATGGGAGGGGGCAGCTGTTGGGCCTGTGAGGGCTCAGGAGCAGGAGGGGCTGGAGGAACAGGAGGGGCTGGAGGAGCAGGGGGAGCAGGGACCTGGCATGCAAGCCGAGGACAGGGGCAGGCAAGGGGAGGACCTCCCGCATTGTGGCACAGATGTCAGTGCGCTGCTGGACCAGCTCATCCAGCAGCCTGGTGCGCCACTCAGCCTCTGCCTACATCCTCTGCTGGAGGGTCCTGTTCAGGTCCTGCAGGGCCACTATGTGCTCCCTCAGCAGGTCCGTGTAGACCCGCCAGTGCCTGCGGGTGCCACGGGTCCGGGATGGTGGTGGGGCGGGTGTGGTGCTCCCCTGTTGGGTAGAGGGTTTGGCTGTGGAGGAAAAGAGGAGGAGCCAATCACTGTCTGTGTGCATCCCTGCTGTCCCCGAGGGCATGCCGTGGCTGTCAGGGGCTCTCCTTTGGACAGGAGACTCAGGGGTGTTACATGTGACACCGCGTGTGAGTTGGGCAGCAGCCTGAAAGCCTCACAGGGGCCCCACAGTGGCAATGGGACTAGATGGCCCCCCACACTGCCAACCCGCCCATGTGTGGTGACCCCTCAAAGCACTCACCTGATGTTCCCTCCCCGCTGTCCACGGACGCCTGGGAGGCCTCTGGGGTCTGGAGGACCGGCTCCTGGGAGAGGGTCCCTGCTGCCTCCTCTTCCTCCTACTCCTGGTGCAGCTCTCCCGCCTCTCCTGCCTGGTCTTCCTCCCTCAGGAGGGGTCGGTCCATGATGTGGTGGGGTAACCCAAACTCCACCACACGCAGTGGAGTCTGGGCTTCCCCACCACCCAGGATCTGCTCCAATTCCTGGTAGTAAGGGCAGCTCTCTGGGGCTGCCCCAGAGTGAGAGCTCTGGTCCCGGGCCTTGGCATCTCCCTGCCGCAGCTCCTTTACCTTGGCCCTGACTTGTGCCATGGTGTGCGGGTGATGCCCTGTGGTGGCCAGTCCCTGGGCCAGGCACTCGTAGATGTCCGCATTCCTGCAGCATGTTTGCAGGGCCTGCAGGGCTTCTTCCTGGGAGCAGAGCTCCAGGAGGTTTTGGATTTCTGGCCCTGAACAGGCTTGTGCCCGCCTTTTGGTGCCCCTGGGTGGGTCCTTGTCTCTGTCCCAAGAAGGGCCAGGGGGGCCTTGAGGCTGGGACATGGCTGGCACGGGTGCTCTGGCTAGCTGCCGGACAGCAAAGCCTGTCTGGGTGCCTGTGCCTTTAAGAGTCTGCGGCCAGGAACCACAGAGGTGCTATACATGTAAAGGCTAGACTGTCCACCAGGGCTTCTTCCTTGAGGCCTTTTTTGTTGACAGAACTGGCGAACAGATCTCTGTCGACAAAGGCGTTCTTCCTCATAAAACGAGGTTTACCACTGTTGACAAAACTGCCGTGTTCTGTCGACTTACTGTCGACAGAATGTGGTGGTAGTGGTCACTTTTGTTGACAAAATCCTGTAGTCTAGACACACCCAAAGATACAAACAAGCTCTGTATTACTTGTAAATATAACACTAGTACTCTGGTTAAGGCAGGAGAGAGTTCTAATTTTAGTATATTAGAGCACAAACTTAAATCTTGAAAATAGGCAAAGATAAATATTTGGCTTAGTAATCTTCCTTGTCAGAAGATGACAAAGATCAAAGCTATTGATAAAGAGGAACAAACAGGAGAAAAAAACTTCAGAGGGAAACCAGAAATGATTAATTGTAAATAAGAAACAGTGGCAGCAATTTTAAACAGTATGTCTGCTTTCCTAGCAGATTTCAACCTGCTGGAAGACTGTCACACTGCTAAACAAGCCATGTGGCAGAAGCATCTCCATGTTTCAGTGCTGCCAGAAGATTTCCATGTATAGTATCGAACACTGATAATCTACCTCGAAAGATACAGAAAGCAGCACAATGACAATCTCAAGACTCTGATGTCAAAAAGGCCCACATCCCACCCAGGCTTCATCCTCGTAGCTTGAGCTCACCAAAACCTCATGGCACTGTTATTGAGCGGTTGTTCTGAAACTTCAGTGTACATGGTGCTCTACTTTTAAAGACATGGCCCTTGTTTGTCATTTAACTCCTGATAAATTAAGACAATCAATTCAAGTATGAGGTGTGGAGGCAAGCTCAGTGAGGGGAGCAATGTAAGATGCCTTCCAAAAAAAAAAAAAAAAAAGGATGTGATACTGTTTAAAGCATAAGGCAACTGCATGAGGCCGCAGAGTGGGGAAGAAACCACAAGCGAAGATGCATCTTTCTCACTCTTCGCACGTCTCTGTAAGAGGAAATAAGCAGAGATGTAGGACAGAGCTGAAGCGTTCTGAATAAACACTTCTGTCTTTATTGTATACCATCGAGGGCTGGTTACATTATTTCTTATTTTCATAAGGCTAGTGGAGGAATGTTGGCAGCCCATGCTACCCTGTTCCAGGCGTCCTTCTGCAGATAGACCATGAAAGGGGAACAGACAGCCACTAAGAGAGGAAGTGGTATCACAGTAACTGTTGTCATCTGGAAAACTCCCAGGTTGCTGTTTAATTTAGTGCCTGGGACCAGGATTCAGTTTTATAGGGCAGTGTAATACAGGGCTCTCTCAGCCAACTGGGACAAATTCTGGAAAGGAGAGCAATCAATAGCCAGCTTCATTGTTCAAAGTTGGGAAGCTGCTATTAGGAAGCAGGACTGTACCTTTGGACCAGCAGGGAGAGACTGGATGACTATGTGGACTTTCCTATGCAGTCTAGGATAGTTAAAGTTGTAAAATTTTTACCCTATGAGGGACTCCTGCTGCAAGAAGGAATCCAGCAAAAGGGCACTTTTGGTGTTTGCACTTCATTTCAAAGTCTGTTTAGCACTTAGACTTTGTTGTCAGCCCAGCTCTTGCATTTGGTTGTCAGTAACCATACAACCAACCATGGTAAAGCATATTAATGACTAATGGATCCTTGAGATGCATTACAGTGGTCCCCAACGTGGCACCCGCCGGGACATTTATGTGCGCCTGCCTAGTGACCAGGGCCAGCCCAAGCCATTCTTGCGTCCCGGGCCCTGGGCACCCGGCACATGCATGGCCCCTGCCCCCGGGCACACGGTGCATGCGCGGCCCCTGCCTCTGGGCACGCGGCACATATATGGTGCTGCCTCCGGGCACGCGGCGCATGCAGGCGCCTGGCAGCCCCAAAAGGTTGGGGACCACTGCATTAGAATATTCTATACCTTGCCCTGATGTGGTAATTACACCACAGAGTTAAGGCTGCTTAGATACTTTAAGTGTCCTATTCCTTACCATGTTTGTATATCTTTTTAAGGTGTGCTGATTTGTCTTTATGTTCACCGCTTCTGCTCCTACTGGGTGGAGTCTTTGGCTGATTAGTCTCTGTCTAGCTGAATAATTTCACACAATTTTTCTTCAAAGGGTTCTGTTAACTCAATGCCTAACTTTTAGAAGGCTTACCTTAGTTGAATATTTAATTTTAAAATTGCTTGGCATGTGACATTTGTAGGGGGTGCTCCTTAAGCCACTATCTGTCAACTCTATCCTGTTGCCTGGGAGCTGCCTGGGGTTGCTGTGGCTATTTAAAGGGCTCACAGCTCCGGCCCCTGCCTGGGTAGTGCTGCGACCATGAGCTGTGAGCCATTTAAATAGGATCCTACTGCCTGAAGCACCACCTGGAAATTCATTGACATAGGCAGCAGGATATAAATAGAAAGCGGCAAGATGCCGGATCAAAGTGTTAGGCAGGCCGCATTTGGCCCCCAGGCCACATCTTGCGCAGCTCTCGCCCAGAGTCATAAACATCTGTGCACACTCACTAGCCACTACAGCAAGCAGCCAGTGCTGGCCAGAAAAGGGGCAGGTTGGGATGGGGTGAATATGGCTAAAGCCATTATTAGACATGTGAGCAGAGGAGTGAATAGGGCAGGGAAATGATGCAGCATCAGTGAGACTGAGATTGGATACTGCAGCCTGTGTTACAGGCTACATTTTAAAAAGATGCTGAAAAATTGGAGATGGAGCAGCGAAGACCCCAATGTTTTGAGGGCTGAAGAAAAACACCTGCTTGTGAACTACTGAAAGGAGTCCAGTCTGTTTAGCTTCTGGGAGGTGATGTCACTGAAGTTTCTTAGTGCCTTTCTGCAGAGAAAATGTCAGGTATTAAAGGGCTGTTTAATGCCACAGAAAAAGGCAGAACAAGACCAGGGGCTAGAAGGTGAAAACAGGCACATTCTTGTTAGAAATAAGGCACAAATATTTCACAGTGAGGATGATTCACCATTGGAACAAATTACCAAAGCAAGTGACGGATTCTAAATTTCTAGATATCTCCTAATGAAGGCTAGCTGCCTTTCTGGTGTGTGCTTGGATCAAAACTTAGCTATTATGACATACAGAGGGACTGGGATAAAATGGTCCCTTCTGGCATTAAAGTCTACTAATTGATGAAAAACTGAGGGTGGCATAGGGAACAGCCTCTGGAGCTTTACTTGACTCAGCTGTCATTGAAAGGGATGATAGAATAATAAAGCTGAAAGAGACCTCAGGAGGTCATCAAGTCCAGCCCCATGCCCAAGGCAGGACCAATCCCAACTAAATCAACCCAGCCAGGGCTTTGTCAAGCCGAGACTTAAAAACCTCTAAGGATGGACATTCTACCACCTCCCTAGGTAACCCATTCCAGTGCTTCACCACCCTCCTAGTGAACTAGTCTTTCTTAATATCCAACCCAGACCTCCCCCACTGTAACTTCAGACCATTGCTGCTTGTTCTGCCATCTGTCACCACTGAGAGCAGCCTCTCTCTATTCTCTTTGGAACCTCCCTTCAGGAAGTTGAAGGCTGCTATCAAATCCCCCCTCACTCTTCTCTTCTGCAGACTAAACAAACCCAAATCCCTCAGTCTCTCCTCATAGGTCATGCACTCCAGCCCCCTTATCATTCTGGTTGCCCTCTGCTGGACCCCCTCCAATGCGTCCACATCCTTTCTGTAGTGGGGGGCCCAGAACTGGACACAATACTCCAGATGTGGCCTCACCAGAGCCTAATAAAGGGGAATAATCACTTCTCTGGATCTGCTGGCAATGCTCCTCCTAATGCACCCTAATATGCCATTAGCCTTCTTGGCTACAAGGACACACTGTTGACTCATATCCAGCTTCTCATCCACTGTAATCCCCAGGTCCTTTTCTGCAGAACTGCTACTTAGCCAGTCGGTCCCCAGCCTGTAACAATGCTTGGGATTCTTCCATCCCAAGTGCAGGACTCTACACTTGTCCTTGTTGAACCTCATCAGATTTCTTGTGGCCCAATCCTCTAATCTGTCCAGGTCACTCTGGACCCTATCCCTGCCCTCCAGTGATCTACCTCTCCCCCTAGCTTAGTGTCATCTGCAAACTTGCTGAAGGTGCAATCCATCCCCTCATCCAGGTCATTAATAAAGATGTTGAACAAAACCACCCCTAGAACTGATCATTGGGCACTCCGCTTGCAACCATCCACCAAGCAGACATCGAGCCACTGATCACTACCTGTTGGGCCCGACAGTCTAGCCAGCTTTCTATCCATCTTACAGTCCATTTATCCAATCTATATTCCCTTAACTTACTGGCAAGAATATTGTGGGAGACCGTATCAAAAGCTTTGCTAAAGTCAAGGTATTTCACATCCACTGACTCTCCCATATCCACAGATCCAGTAAGCTCATCATAGAAGCTAATCAGATTGGTCAGGCATGACTTGCCCTTCGTGAATCCATATTCATTATTCCTGGTCTCTTTTCTCTCTTCCATGTGCTTCAAAATGGATTCTTTGAGGATCCCCCTCCATGATTTTTCTGGGGACTGAGGTAAGGCTGACTGGTCTGTAGTTCCCTGGATTGTCCTTCCCTTTTTTAAAGATGGGCACTACATTTGCCTTTTTCCAATCATCCGGGATCTCTCCCGATCTCCACGAGTTTTCAAAGATAATAGCCAAAGGCTCCATAATGACATTTGCCAACTCCCTCAGCACCCCTGAATGCATTAAATTTGGCCCCATGGATTTACGTATGTCTAACTTTTCTAAATAGTTCTTAACCTGTTCCTTCTCCATTGAGGGCTGTCCACCTCCTTCCCATACTGTGTTGCCCAGTGCATTTGTCTGGGAGCTGACCTTGTCCGTGAAGACAGAGGCAAAGAAAGCATTGAGTACTTCAGCTTTCCCCACATCATCTGTCACTAGGTTACCTCCATCATCCAGTAAGGGCCCCACACCCGCTCTGATCACTCTCTTATTGCTAACATGCCCGTAGAAACCTTTCTTGTTATACTTCACGTCCCTTGCTAGGTGCAGTTCCAATTGCACTTTCGCTTTCCTGATAATTCCTCTGCATTCTCGAACAATATATTTATACTCCTCCCTATTCATCTGTCCAAGTTTCCACTTCTTGTAAGCTTCCTTTTTGTGTTTAAGCTCACCGAGGATGTCCCCGGTAAGCCAATTTGGTCGCCTACTATATTTGCTTTTCTTGCTGCGCATTGGGATTGTTTCTTCCTGTGTCTTTAATAAGACTTCTTTAAAATACTGCCAGCTCTCCTGGACTCCTTTCCCCTTCATGTAAGCATCCCAGGGAATCCTGGCCATCAGTTCTCTGAGAGAGTCAAAGTCCGCTCTTCTGAAGTCCAGGGTGTATATTTTGCTGCTCTCCTTTCTTCCTTTAGTCAGGATCCTGAAATCTACCATCTTATGATCACTGCTTCCCAGGTTGATCACTGCTTCCCAGGAGAAGCCACACAAACATCCAGAGAGGCTGGCCAGAGTCAGGGCACCTGACTTACAAGAGAGGGGTGGGTGTGGCAATGACATCACAAAGGCCTGTTGGCCATCATTGGTGGACAAGTGGTGACCTCATAGAGAGACTCTGACATCAGCCAGGCAGGACAGAAATGCAAGGCAGGGCCAACCTTAGAGACTCTTGTGGTGTTGCAGCAGCAAGGCACCTTCTCAAGGTCTCTCCTTGGGGACTGAGACAGAATTAGGTTTAATGTACGTGAGCATGAGGAGGAACCTCATTCGAATTTTCTCCTTCCCTACTACTGATTTTGTAGTCCCTGCTTAGAAGGTAAGAGCCTCAGAGAAGTTTGGAATCTGTTCTGTCTGATCCACCTGCTACCAGCTGAATTCTAGGCATAGAAATCACTAGGTTAAGGTGATTTAATTTCCTACCAAGGACTGTATCCCATGTAGAATCACTGGAGGCACTGGGAGTTTGTCCTTTTAGGTTTCTCCTTTCCTTCTTCCTGCCCTCTTTCTCTTCTTTTCTTGCTCCCCCCCACCTCCATTCCTCCCTGCCTCCTCTAAGTAGGGGTGTGTATGTCAGGAGGGTTTGCTGTCACTGCGCAAGACCCTCTCAAAGAGGTGGGGCTGGAAGAGTGCTCCAAGACTGATCCTTTCTTGTGGTGACCTGAGCCATCCTTTGGGACATCTGCTGAAACTCCTCTGCCTCCCCATCTCAGAATCTCGGTGCTGATGAACAGTTGGCTATTAACAGAGAAGATTCAGATCATTTTGTTCTCTTTTAAGTCCAAGCAAATAAGTCATAAGCAATCATGTATTTGATTGTGCTGCTTCTCTGCAATTATTTTCTCTGCGCAGCTCCTGATTCTAATATGCCAATTCTTCTCAAATAGATGCTGACTAATGAGTATGAACAGTTGTTGGTCTATAGCTCATTTAAGAGCACTGGATTTCTGATCAGTCAATGTGTTGGAAAGAAATGGGTTAAGTACATGTTTGATTTATATGGTTGCCATTTTGGTTGAATCTCCATTTTGAATTGGCAAAAGGACAACCTGGCCTCCATCTTGGGGCCCCTTCTTCTCCAGGCTTTTGGTGCCAAAACAGAGGAAAGGGAGGGAACATGGAGTGCCATGTGACAGAAAATCTACCCAGCAACTGGAGAGCACATAGGGGAGTGTCTGTCACTCTGACAGGGCTCAGTGTCTCTGGAAGCTGTGCAAGCAGGTCATCCCAGTGGGGCACAGAGACCTCCCACAGCAAGCCAGCCTTCCTGAGAGCTAGAGCCAGGGGAGATAACATCTAGAAGGGACCCTTTAACATACATCCACACACAAAACCAGACAGGGAGTGTCCACATATCACATGCAGGACGGTGTGGGATAGAAGATCAAGGGAATTCCACCTACCTGTTCCAGAGGTTCCTGGAATCCAGTTTCTGAAGTTCCTGTGTCCTCCCCTGTGTCATCCCAGTGTCTTCAGGACATGGTATAGTCCTTTCCCATTGTCTTGTTCCCCTATTGGAAGGGTCTGGCCTCTGGGGTTCATCCCCTATGGTAACATCTGTGCTAACATCCAAGCCATTATTGTTATGTTGCAGGGAGTTCTAGTTTGTTGTTTGTGTTATCTAATAAATATCTTGTTGTTTTATCTAACCTGCCTGCATCTCAACTACACTAAATTCCGATGATAGACGCCGAGGGGGTAGGATACTGCAGACAGCCCATCTTCTGACCAGTAAAATCATAGATCTAACCGTTTTGGGCTAACAAATGTGCCCAGAGGAGCTGGCTAGGGTCAGGATATCAGCCTTGTGGGAAAGAGGTGGGTGTGGCTAATGACATCACAATGGCCTGTTGCAGGACCTCAGTCTATTAGGGAAAGGTGGTGGGGAGGTGGTGACTTCACAGAGAGACCATGACATCAGCCATGCAGGACAGAGGTACAAGGCAGGAACAACCTCAGACACAAACCCCTCCATGGCTTTGTGGGAGGCCCTCTCAAAGAAGTGGGGCTGGAATTGCTCTGGAATTGATCCTCTCTGGTGGTGATCTGAGCCATCCTTTGGGACATCTGCTAAGACCTCTCAGACTTCCACTTCTCAGAGTCTCCATGCTGATTGGCAGAGCAGGGGGCTATTGACAGGAAAAGTTTTCCTAATCTCCCAACTGTGACCCATGTCTGTCCCTTCCTTTGTAGGCTCTGTGCAAGGCTTTGTCGGACCTCAGGCATGCCATGCTGGGGAACCACTTAGCAGAGTCCCCAGACACAGAAAGGCTCCAATACATCTTGGAGGTGAGCACGGTCAGGAGGGGCAGTGGACAGTTTTACCTTAGTGCTGGGGAGAACTGGAGAGTCTGGAAATCTATTTTCCAGTCGGTCCTCCTGGCCAGCACCCAAGTGGGTGATGCTTGGTCAGGGCCCTTCCTCCTTCAGGGACAGGGGAAGGAGATGGAACTTCAAGTCAGGGCCATGGATGGTTTTGGGACTGGGAGCATCAAATCTCCCACCCATTGCCTAACCTCCCCATTTCCTGCCTTGAGATCCAGGAGACTGTGCTCACAGACGAGTCACAGATTCATTCCCTTCAGGTGAGCCTGAAGGGAAGCAGCTTTTCTCCACTACAGACACTTAGGGTATGTCTAGACTACATGGCTCCGTTGACGGAGTCATGTAGATGAGGTTTCTAGACATAGGGAAATGAAGCGGCGATTTAAATAATCGTCGCTTCATTTACATCAAAATGACTGCCGCGCTGTGCTGATCAGCTGTTTGGCGGCACAGCGCGGTAGTCTGGATGCTCCGCGGTCTACAAGGGAAGCCCTTGTCGACCACCCCGTTATGCCTCGTGGCAGCCATTTTGATGTAAATGAAGCGGCGATTATTTAAATCGCCACTTCATTTCCCTTTTTCGAGTACACTAATCTACATGGCTCCGTTGACGGAACCATGTAGTTTAGACGTACCCTTAGATTTGAAGAGGGGGATTGTCCTCACAGTAACTCCTTTCCTCTGACCAATGGCTTTCGATCTAGCAAGGGACAAGGGGTCTGGTTGCATCCTGATGACCTATTCATGAATGAAGAGTTATGAAAGGATAGGACCATCTCAGACACTGAACACTGTCCTAGTCTAGAGAGACAAAGACAAATTATGACAACTCTTTTTCAGTGTCATGATCAATGAATCAGATATTTGTCCCTGAACACAATGTCAGGGATGGGGGTGGGCATGTTTGCACAGCAGACACACTGGTCTACTGATTCTGGTTTTCCTCTCTCCCCAATAGTGTGTCAACTTCTGCATCAGATCCAGAGTGTCCCAGGAGAGAGTCAAGGCTGTAAGGAGCAGCAGAGCCCTGTTCGGATTCACCATCTACCCCCTGAATTTGACGTAAGTACACTCTGACCCCAGCTTCCTGATGTCAGGTGTAGGCAGGCTGGCTCTGATAGGCTGCCAGAAACTGTGGGTTGGGAGTGTTCCTCTTAGGAAGGCAGAGTAAGAGCAGGGAATGAGATAGACTTGGGTCGAGTTCATCTTCTGGTTCGGTGGAGATCCTTGGACTTTAAGGGGACCATGTTCCAACCTCAGCTCCAGCCAGGTTCATGCCTGACCTTGGGTTCCTTCTTGTCTTCCTGGAGCACCTGGGGGAGCATGTCCTCATGAAGGGCCCTGCCCACATGCCTTTGCTCCAGGATCTATTTGGGGCAGAAGGAGCTGAGGGTCTAACTCTAGCGACTCTCCCCCAGTGTCTGCAGCAGAGGGACATGGGGGAGAAAGACTCCTGGCCCAGGGCAGATTGGGAGTTGACAATATAATGCTAATGGAGCTCCCTCTCCTTCCCTTCCATTAGAACTCAGCACAGTTCCCCAAACTATGGAACTTGGTGGCTTAGCTGCGACTGTCAATCAGTGACCCAGCCAAGGACATTGGCTGGCTGGCCAGAGAGAGGATTTACTGACTCCACAAACTGCTGCTATGACAAAGGTAAGAAAGCCCGGCTGGGATATGGGACACAATAGGGAAGTGACACTGAGGGTATGTCTACTCTACAAAGTTAATTTGAAATAACAGCAGTTATTTCGAATTAACTTCAATAATGTCTACACATGCAAACCACTATTTCGATTTTAAATCGAAATAGCGGAGCGCTTATTTCAAATTGGGTAAACCCACTTCTATGTGGTTATTCTAAACCCAATTTGGTGTTATTCTGTGAGGAATAACACCCTTAGCTATTTTGAATTTGGTATGTCTACACTGCCACCCTAGTTCGAACTAGGGTGGCTAATGTAGGCATTTGAAGTTGCAAATGAAGCCCGGGATTTAAATATCCCAGGCTTCATTTGCATCTTGCCGGGCGGGCGCCATTTTTAAATCCCCTTAGGTCGAACTCTGTGCCCGCGGCTACACGTGGCACGGAGTAGGTAGTTTGAATTAGGATCTCTAATTCGAACTACCGGTACATTCCACGAGGTGTACTGGTAGTTCGAATTAGAGATCCTAATTCGAACTACCTACTCCATGCTGCGTGTAGCCGCGGGCACGGAGTTTGACCTAAGGGGATTTAAAAATGGCGCCCGCCCGGCAAGATGCAAATGAAGCCTGGGATATTTAAATCCCGGGCTTCATTTGCAACTTCGAATGCCTACATTAGCCACCCTAGTTCGAACTAGGGTGGCAGTGTAGACATACGCTAATTTGAAATAAGTGCTATGTAGACACTTATTTCGAATTAGGGGGCCTCCAGCCCTTTCCAGTTTCCCCTGGTGGCCACTCAGGGCACAACCAGGAAAACTCTTCTCCTCTCCCCCAGCCCCGGGGCCCTTAAAGGGGTAGAGTCTGGCCACTGGGCACGTGCGAGAGCCAGGCCTGCCAGCAGCCGCAGCCCCTCTGCCAGTGGCTGCACAATTCCAACCAGTGGCAACCAGCCGTCCCCCGCCCAATCCCCCAGCACCCAGGGGCCAGCCAGGGGCCGTAGACGGCGTGCGCCCTTGTGGACTAGTCTGGAGATCATGGACCTCATTGAAGTTTGGGGGGAGACCCCCAGCGTTCATGATCTCCGCACTAGGTGGAGGAACTCAGCCGTCTATGGTTGCATAGTGGCCATCATGGCCAGGAAAGGCCACAGGCGCACGCAGGAGCAGGTGTGCCTCAAAATTAAAGAGTTGCAGCAGGTGTACGCCAGGGCCACCAGGGGCGGCACCGTAGCAGGGGCTGCCACCTGCCCCTATTTCCCCACTCTCGACCGAATCCTGCGGGTCAGGGCGGTCTGCGCCAGCCCGGGAGGCAGCGAGCTGGGAGCTGAGGACCCTGACCCGGGTGCACCAGAGGGGCCACCACCAGTTGTCCCAGCACTGGAGTTGGCAGGGTTGTCTGGGGAGGCCATACCAGGTAAGTGCCAGCACTGTCCCCTACCCAGGGGGGAGGCAGGGAGGGAGACCAGGGACCACGAGCATGGGCCATGCCTCCCACGGATCATGCAGCCACCTGTGCACGTGTGACAGGTGGCTCCAGCTGCATGACACCCAGAGGCCGTGGCCCAATAGGCACACGCGTGTGTGAAGAGACCTGATATGCTCCCGACCCTAGGGCGGGACCCAGCAGGACGCCCTCCCTTCACACGCCCCCTCTACACAGAGGCAGGGGACATCTCCCCCCCGCCTCGGCCGCACTATACACAGCACAGGGGCTTGGGGCAGCTCCCATTCCTGGGGAGAGCCAGACATCCCGACCACGGCCTCTGTGCAAGCACGTCGGCGCTGACAGTGCAGGGCATGGTCGTCCGCACCTCGCAGGGGGCACTGGGCATCATCCACTGTGTCCCCAGGGAGAACTGACCACTCCCCTTCTTTCTCCACAGCCGCACCAGCTGCACGTGCAGGGCGCACCGCCCCGCCTGGGACATGCTCCCGCACCCGAGGGCTCCTCCGGACCGCCAGCACACAGCAGGGGTACCGGGACCAGCACCTGGGGGCCCTGCGAGCCCTGCACCGCACCATCCAGGCCCGGGTGCAGGAGGACCTGCAGCTCCACCGGGAGCAGCTTGCCCAGGACCGTGCCATGTGCTCAGACCTGCAGGCCCTGCTGCAGAGAGTGCTGCCCCGTGCCGCCCCAGCGCCTGCTGCCCCCCCAGCTACTGTTCCTCTTCCCACTCCTGCCCCCCCCTTACCTCTCCCTCCTCAATCTCTACACCCTCCCACCTCAACCTCCACACCCTCCTCCCCATCCCCCCGGGGACACCGAGGCCCCCACGCCCGCCGGGCTGGGAGACATGTGGCCCAACAAGACCCCTACCCCTGAGCGCTGAGCTTCCCCTCCCCCTTCTTCCCCTTGCTTCCCCCTTCCAGCTCCCTCCTCCCGGGTTTCCCCCTCCCCTCTCCCACTCACTCCCCTCCCCTTCCCTCTCCCACCTCCTTTCCCCAGTCTCCCCAGAGTTTCATTCCCCCTCCCCAGTTTTGTTAAATAAAGACAGTTTGTGTTTATGAAAAAACGTGTCTTTTATTTGACATCAGGAAGGGGGGCTAGGGAGGGGTAAGTGGAAGGACGTGAAGGAGGAATGGGGCACGAGCCCCCGGTGGGGAGGACCGGGGTGGCTCTGAGGGCTCCTCGGGGTGGACGCTCTCCCGCAGGGCCACCTGGATCCTGACAGCCCCCCAATGGACCTTCTGGATGGCAGCCTGCAGCAAGTGCAGCCAGGCTGATGGCAACGACCTCATGAGGTGCACCGGCATGCCCAGGGACACGTCTGGTTCCATGTTGCAGAGTGCTGTGGTGTCCCAAGTGAGGGCAAGCAGAGCACTACGAGACACAAATGCTTTGCTGTCCCTCAGCGAGGTGGACCAGCAAGCAGAGAAACCTGAGAACTGTCTGTCCAAGATGGGGGGTCGGGTCCCTTTAAGCACAGACCTCGGATAGCCTGAGGCAGCAGCCCCACGCACTAAGTCCGACCCTGATGCCCTGCTGGCACTGGTTCCGGCGAGCCTTACCTTCGATTCAGGGTCCACTCAATCTGGACGCGCTATTTCGATTTAGAAAAACGCTATTTCGATTTAGTTTCTGTGTCTAGATGCGTTATTTCGAATTAGCTTAATTCAAATTAACTATTTCGAATTAAGTTAATTCGAAATAGCGCTGTAGTGTTGACATACCCTGACAGAAGCCAGGCAACAGGACCGCTGAAGAATTGATCCATCTCCCATCTGAGACTGTCCCCATTGGGTTATGGGAGCCCTGTTGAAATTCACCAAATCCTCTGAGATTGGCCCCAGCTGGAGGATAAGTCTGTCTCCTCCTTCCCCTACTCCATTTAGAAATGAACCTTCCTTCCCAGGCATCCGGGATACTCCACCCACCATAGGGAACCCAGCTATTCTGTGGGGCCAGAGATGCAATCCAATGGGAATGGAAGAATACAGCCACAAACATCAGACAGAGAAATGTGACAATGAGAAGCTGCTAAGGAACAGTTGTCATAGGGATATGGAGGGAATGGAGGCAGGAGTTCCCTCTACAATGGGTTGTGGGGCGGGGGGAGGGGTGTCGTTTGGCACCGGAGGTCATTAGAGAGGAAGACAAGTCCATCCCAGGGTGTCAGTTGCCATTAATCTTCCCTAATTCTTGGTGGCATCCAAGTCTCGGACACACCCTTGTTCTCTTGAGGCTGGAGGACATCACGGGCATGGAGATGCACCAGTTCCTCTCTATCAGATCCTGCAGGGGCTGTGCCTTTTAGGGTGCCTCTGACCGGATGTAGAACTGCACACTGGGTCAGGAAGGATTAGAAAGCAGAACTGCTTCAGCTAGAGAAGTTTCAATGGGGGCCTCTCATGGGGTGTATGGTTTCTGGGCTAGCATGTGGGATCCTAGGGTTAATACAACCACTAGGCTAACAGCAGCTTGGAGGATCAAAGGGCTGGGAAACAGACTGGAAGGGCTGCTAAAGACGAGTGAGCAGGCAGAAGAAAGGAACTGCCTCAGCAGACTGCTAGAGAGCCATCCAGGGACAGCCCCCCCCCAGGAAGGGGCAAAGATGTTAACAGACCAAACTACCTGACGGGCCTGAGAACAAAGTGAATTTCCAGGTTCCTGGACAAGAGGAGTGGACTGACAGTTCCACTGAGCTGAGGAAGACAGAGCCAAATGCTTCCCCCACTAGGCCAAGCGATGCACCTTTTCACTGATGCACTGCCTCCTACAGCTAGATTGCTCTGAAAGGGGAGACAACAGAGAATGAAAGACTGACCTGGGGAGATGATGAAGAAGGATGCAGCAGGAGTCTTGGCTGCTAGAGAGATTCTGCTAGGAGCAGCTGTCCCAGGCCTGAGAGCAGAGGTCAGCCTTTGCCTAAGATTACAGGACCCTTTGCTCTTAACATCTGGAAGATCCTGGGTGAGACATGAGGCCAGATGCCCAGAGGAGAGGAAAGGCCCAGGCTCCCACACTAACCACCCATTTCTTGGAGGGAAAGTAGACCATTTTCCCCTCTTATAACCAACCCTTCTGCTAGGTAGCGCCAGCAGCAGCCAGGGCCGGGTTCGATATCTAGGGGTTCCTCTACACCCAACAGAGAACTGGCTCAAGCCTCTACCCAATAACTTGGGAAATTCACACAACACCCCTGGGTGCCTCTGAGAGGCAATGCTTCCCCCCTCGCAAGCAGAGTCTGAGTGTGGAAAAGAAACCTTTCATAAAAAGGGAGGGAAGTAACATGGCATTAATTATGGAAAACACCACGGACAGAGTTCATAACCAGAACCATGAGTAAATGTCCCAGCTCAAGTAGGTTGGGCAATGTCCTTTTCCGCTTAGGTTCTTAAGTCCAGCAGTGTAAATGTGCTCTTCACATGCCCAACCCTTCTGTGCAATTCACTCACAGTTGCTGCCCTTGGTCAAGGCAGACCCAGTGTTCAGAGCTGCATCTGCAGAGTTTACCTTCCATCCTGAATGTTGGAGGGTAGGAGGCATCTTACTCACTCCACTTACTCACTCCATCTTACTTACTCTTACTCCCAGCCACCTGCTCACTGCTCTCTGGCACCACTCTGCTGGCCACTCATCACCCCTCACTGCTGCCGCTCTGCTGGCCACTCCTTACGCCTCTCCATTGCTGCCCTGCTGGCTGGTCATCATGTTGCTCATCGCATCTTCCACTGGCTTATGGTGGATTTGGTTCTGGGCCAAACCTAGTGATTTCAGCTCTTAGTCCAAAGCACAATTCAGCCAAGAGATTCCAGCATTCACTGGAGTAAATTTAAAAGAGACTCCTTATGGAGCCTTTCTTTGGCTCTATCATTGAAACAGTGGGGAGAAACAGATTGAACCAGTCTTACACCTCATTCCTGGAGGGCGTGCAGCCTGCTAACTCTGGCTATGTCTACACTACAGGCTTCTTGCGCAAGAAGCTTTTTGCAGAAGAGATCTTCCGCAAAAACTTCTTGAGCAAGAGCATGTCCACACCACAAAAGTGCATCGCAAAAGAGATGTGTTTTATGCAAGAGAGTGTCCACCCTCATCAGACGCTCTCTCGCATATAAAACCACCCGAAACTGGTTCTAGCCGGGCTTTAGGTCACCAGTTGCTCTCGAGTGCTGGTGCCGGAGCCCTGCAGAGACACGCGCTTAAAGGGACCCCCCTAGACTGCCATTTCTCTGTTTCTGCTGCCTGCTTGCAGACCTCTGTTGAGGGACAGCAATGTATCAGCAGTGCCTGCTGTGGTTGCCCTGTTCTTTTTGGGGACGCCACAGCTTTTTCCTGTTGTGTGCCATGGAGCCGGAGCTGCACCTGGGCAAGTGACTGTCCCACGTGGCCATGCTGCAGTTCCTGCAGCATTTGCTTCTAGCTGCCTACATGTTCATGCTGGATGTGGACTCAGAACTCCTCCTCATTGCCCTCTGTGGCTGCTCCGCTCTGGCTGCTGCACCCCACCATACACAGAAGGTTCTGGAGCCTGGAAATCAGTTTGGACTGGTGGGACCAGCTGGTCATGGAGCAGTGGGATGACCAGCAGTGGCTGCACAACTTCTGAATGAGGAAGTCCACCTTCCTTGAGCCCTGTGCCTGGCTTGCCCCTGCCCTCCAGAGATACAACACCCACCAGCAGCCCACCATCCCCCTGCAGAAGCAGGTCACAATCACCCTCTGGAAGCTGGCCACCCCAGACAGCTACCGGTTGGTGGCCAACCAGTTTGGGGTGTGGAAGTCCACCGTCGGGGCCCTGCTTATGGAGGTAAGGAGCTCGTGGGCTGCAGTCCCTGCATGGGGGGTGCAGGGGAGGGTGTTGGATAAGGGGGACCCTCGGGGGCGGGCGGGCTGGGGACTGTAGAGGGTGGACTGGGGGTGGAGGGAAAGGGGTGGAGGGGAGGGGGATGGGCACCTCCCAAGGGCTCACACAACCCCTCTCTCATTCTCTTGTTTTGTGTGTTTCTGCAGGTCATAAGGACGATGAACTCCATGCTGCTGCGCAGAGTTGTCCGTCTCAAGGACCTGGACGCAACCATGGCCGGATTTGCTGCCCTTGGGTTCCCCAGCTGTGGAGGAGTCATCAACAGCATGCACAAAAATATTGTATCTACATGACACTTGTATCAGCCAGATTGTATACAACCTTCTACTAACTCTATAGGCTCCTGCTGCTGCCTCCTTAATTTCCTGGAATAGCAAAAATGAAACATAGCCTCTGAGAGATGCTAGGTCAATGCAAAATTCTTCATCTTGGGAGCACAACCAACCTCAGGCAGACCAACATCAGGTGGCAAATAAAAAAATCATGAGACTGGATTACTTTTTACATGAAAGCTGAGGATGTGTCTACACTACAGAGTCTATGTTGACATAGCTGTGCCAGTGTAACCCCATAGCTTAGATGCAGCTGACACTCACAGAATGAGTTTTTCCTGTTGTCATAACATTGTACCTTGAGGAAAGTCCCAGCTGTAAGTCTAAGTCTAACTCTTCTCACAGTCTTATGTAACTTTGGCTTGTAGGATCTCACCAGTCCTCTTCTTTCTCTTTATCTGGCTCAGGCTTTCCATGGGTGTGCCTCCAACAGAGAGCAGCCGCTACAGATAAAACACAGAGGTAGTCACAGAGGAAAGTGAAAGTTAAGATTCAGAACACCCTTCCCTTGCTCCCCGCAAGTTTTAAGCAATAAATGCTTATTGGCACTTCTGCTTCAGAGAGCTCCATGTCTGTATAATCTGTATGTGTATTCAGTGAAGGATGTGGGAAGTTGGATATGAATTCACCTGAGTACAGCCTATGCAGAGCTGAATTCTGATTGGCTAACATGCTTTTTTTATAATATCCTACTTGAATACAAGTCTCCAACAGTGCACAGATGGAGCTTCACAGTTGGGGGACCAACAGAATTTCTGGGCCCCTGGGCAAGCTGTGTGATTACTACAGTAGTAGTCAATATGTAACACTATCTCCCAAACTAGTCATTCCAACTTCCCCTCCCCCCATACACTTTTTTGGTTCATATGCTCATAATGTTTTCATTGTGATTCATTTCCTTATTGCCACTTTAAAAAATAGATGCTCAGGTGCCATGGTGACAATTATGGCACAAAAATCTGAAATACCAATATCTCCCCCCTCACATCTTTGGATGATTCTACCTCTCTTTGTTTTTGACTCCTTATCCTTAAATACCATCTCCACTTCTTTTTTTTAAAGCTGCTTTTAATTATTTGACATTTCTCACTCTTTTAAGCTTTCAGTAGTTCTCACTTGATTTGGGAGTCGTGTGTGGGAGGAAGATGATGAGGTGACAGGAAGACAGATTTGACAGGGAGCTAGCGCGTTGGGGGAGAACTGTGAGTGGCTGGGGAAAAGTCTGGGATAGAGGGTCATGTGATGTGACACTGAGATTGGATGAAGAACCCAGGGAGGGAGACGAGGACTGGAAACCGGTGGAGATGAGGAACATGGGTGGAATAGAGAAAGACACATCAGGTGAGGAGGTAGAGGTATTAGGATTGGCTGGGCAAGGAAACTTGGAATAGGAGCAGAAAGGAAAGTCCAGGAATCTGAAGGAGTCAGAAGAGCACTTATTGGGACTTGGATGAGAAGCCAGAGGAATTAAGATTGTGTCAAAGTGCCAGGAGTAGGCAGAAGATAGAATGAGGACAGGGATAGGTTGGATGTGATGGGGCAGAAGGGGTCAAACTTGGGGAAAACAGGCAGACGTGTCTGTGTCCACTGGAGCACACATCCCTCCAGAGCCTAGAGTGGAACCCAAGATTCCTGAGTCCCACCATTCCTCAGCTGTGAAACCCTTGGCAAAGTTTCTCATCTCCCAGCTAGAGGACCCAGTCTAGGGGGTCACAGAGGAAAACAACCTACTGTTGCTAGTTACTGTTAGCTCAAGTAGCAGAGGTCTGTGTGATGGATTTCAAGGTTCTAACCCTGCTGATGAACCATATCAGTAAGATGCCACATGCTGGAATTCATGTTTTTCATTTTGATTTTTAAAAAATTAGGAAATTACACACAGAAACACAAACATTCAAAGAACAGTATCTCAGATTCAAAACCAAGCACTCTGAAGTTCGGAAGTACTAGAATTAAGGTTGCCCATGCAACCTTAATTCAGTTTCCTTGTGTATGTGTTATGATTGTGTTTGAATCAAGCACAGAAATAGAAGTTAGTGGTTACCTAGGGACCAGTGATCATGACTTGATTATATTCAATATTGACAAAGAGAAGAGAGTCCAGAACAGTTATATAAATTAAGTCTTTTGAAACATCAAGTGTGTGTGCCTATATATATACTTGATACCTAATTTGCCAGTGCTGACTAAAATTGAGTGGTATTGACTGGGAGGGAAAAGATTAGATAAAAAAAATGAGGAAAATGTAGGGAGAATTTATTAGATTGCTACAAAGTCACAATTCTACAACCAAGAAAGAGAACAACTTTGGCTAAAACTTATTCCTGATTCAGTGGGGAAATAAAGGCAGCAATTAGAAATAAAAAGCAATATATAACAAATGAACAAAGGGAACAAATTGATGTGAATTTGAAGTTAATGCAGAAAATTGATAATGAAAACTAAAGACATCAGGGAAAGATCTGCAGCTGGCAGGACTAAGGAAAATATGTTTTCAGAAGTACAGGTTGCACCCCTGAAATTTGGCATTCTCTGGTCTGGCAACAACCATGGTCCAGCAGGACCAGGGATACTCCTGGACCAGAGAGTCCGGGAACCTAATGGCAGGAGGGCCAGCAGCCCAGCCACGGGTGGGAGTAGCAGGGCTTCAGGAGCCTGTGAGGCTGCCGTCATAGAACCCCAGCAGCCCGCGGGAGTGTGGGGCCAGGGAACTTTGGCTGCTCACAGCAGTGTGGAGTCGGAGGCTGGAGAATTCCAGCTTGGCAGCATGGGACTGGGGGCTCGAGAAGCCTAGGAGCATGCAGCAGCATTGAGCCAGCAAAACCTGGCCACCTGCAGCAGCGTGAGGCCGGTGCTGGGGGCCAGAGAACCCCAGCCGCCCATGGCAGCCTGGAGTTGGGGGGCAGCGGCAGCACAACAGACAGCCCAGCTGGGGAGGGAGTAGAGGGGGCCAGAGGTAGGAGACCAGCTGGCTTGGGGCAGGTGGCAGGGGATGCCTCCCCTGGTCCAGCAAATTCTTTCATTTGGGACCGTTCAGGTCCCAATGGTGCCAGACCAGGGAGGTCCAACCTGTATATTAAGAACAGAAGAAAACCTATCGTATAGGCACATTACTAACTGGGGATGTTAAAATTGTTGTGCAGGCCAGGCCTGCTGACAGGGGGCAATGGAGCCAGTTGTCCCAGGACCCAGTGATTCAAAGGTGCCTGGGGCTCTGGCCACCACTGCCACAGTAACAGTGGTGGTGGCCAGAGATCCGAGTCCCTTTGAATTGCCTCTAGAGTGCCGGAGTGCCACTCAATTTGGCTCTGAGGGCTGGAAATGGGGGCAGCACTGTGGCCCAGGTGGCGTGGAGGACTGGCTGCCCCAGTCCTGGAGGACTGGCTGCCCCAGTCCTGGGTGCACAGAGCCAGCCCCCTCCACTTCCTTTGCCCCAGGGCCCGTGGTGACTGTTGGCCCCGCTGGTGCGGGAAACCCTAATTCTAGCAGTTTCTAATTTCTGAGTGCTTGACTCTGTACTGTTAATGTTCCTCTAACATGGGCGTGGGCATGCATGTGCATGTAACAAAAACCAAACCCTTGGATTATGTCAAATGGCATAGCTGTAATTGACTTCAGCAGAACTATGCTGAAATACAGTAGCTGAGAATTTGGCCTAGGTAATTTTTCACTTATCAGACAGTGAACTTGATGTTGTACTTCATGCACCAGAGTGCTCAGTACTACTAGGTCACTCATGTGCCTTTGAGACTCTGGGTAATTTGGAAATGTCACACAGAACATGTCCCTTCAGTATTCTAGTGATCAAATATTTCAAATGTTTCAATATATAACACAATCTGCTAAAATAAAAATAGTGCACTTCATTACTCTTCATAATTGTTCTGTATTTTTAAGTAAACTAAGCTCTTGGAGACTGATGGACTTAATGCACTAGTTAAAATCAGGAATAATCTGTAGGAGACAAACACAGAGCTCTGTCCAGCCAAACATATTCAAGCAACTCTGGAAGGCTATAGAAGTTGGGTGCATGGCAAATCAATCAATTCAGAAGGAAGAAACAAAAGAAGGAGAAAAAGCCACCCTACCACAAAATCCCATTGCTTGGTGATAGTTTTCCTGATGCTAGAAGGAAGAGAATTCATGTAAAATGAAACCTTTTGGAACATGAAGCATGATTGCTTATACTTGTTCTGTTGTTGCCTCCCTTTTCCCACTGGACCTATGCAGTACAGATTGCAGGGACATCTTCCATATATGGCCCTATTTCGTAATAACACAGAATTATGGACCGATTAGCTGATTGGCAGCCAGAGTCTGCTGAGTAGCAGAGCACCAGCTGCCACCCACAGCTGGCAGCATGTGTTTGTACTTGTGGTGCACATCCACCCTTTGTCTTGGTGCACACAACAAAATTTATTCTGTACCTGGATGGAAAACATGAGAGGGAACATTGGTTGAAGGGTTTCCTGAATAGGCAGATAGCTGTAAACACGATTTGCAGTGCTGAGGAAGAGACTTGGTCTATGCCTTTGGTCAATATGGTTACAGAGAGCAGAGAGGAATCACAGCTGAAAACCACTGAAATGGGAGAAAGTTTAACTCCAGCCCCAAAGCATAAAGATGTTAGCTTTACTGAGGCCCCACAGGCAGACCTTCCCAAACCAGCCAGAACTGACTGTCACAGCAATGCACCACATTCAAACCACAAGTCCCCCCCCAGCTCCCAGCAGGCCCTTCATGGGTACCACTGCAGCGGTGGCTGGGAGTCCGGGGCTGCAGCAGCGATGTGAAGTGGCAGTCGGGCGCCCCGGGTCCTTTTACATTGGCCCTTTAGCTTCCCGCAGCCGGCGGCTCTGCCGGAGTGTGGCAGCGCTGTAACCTCAGCCAAGTACGGGCCGGGAGCGGTAGCTGCTTCTTACCTGTACACGGTACCGACCCACGTTCACCTCTGGCAGTGAGGAGGGCCAGCACTGAGACTGGACACACGAGATTTTTGTGTGGGCAGCACAGAGGTTAACGGGGGGAGGCAGCAGGCGGGGGCGTGGGGCAATCAGTGCAGTGGGGGTGCTGAGAGCCACTGGGCGGGACTGTAAAGCTGGTCCGTGATGCAAACCAGGGGGTTCCGCGGCGTCCCGAGCTCCAGCAGCCGGGCGGGCAGGGGGCGGGCGCGCTCCAGGCTCTCGGGCACGGATCGCCGGGAGGTGGCGCTGCGACGCCGCGGCGCTTCCCGAGCCGGGCCTTGAGGCGGGGGTAGCCGGCGGGACATGCGCGTTGGGGCAGCCGCTTGGCAGGCGGAGAAGGACCGAGCGCTGGTCCCGGTCGCCGCCTCCGCGCCGCGCTGCGCCCTGCCAGCCCCCTGCCTCCTTGGCGGCACCGTGGGCCGGGCCCGATCCCCGGCAGCCCCAGCCCCTGAGCGAGCCGCAGCCAGGCCGGGAAGATGGCGACGCTGGGAGGCGAGCCCCAGCCCTTCCCCGCTGGCCTGGTGGCGGCCGGGGCGCTGCACCCGCAGCACCACGGCGGGGCCGGCGCGCTGGGCTACAACCTGCCGCTGAGCCGCGCGCTGGAGCGGGCTCTGGAGGAGGCGGCGCACTCCGGAGGGCTCAGCCTGAGCGCCAGGAAGCTGAAGGAGTTTCCGCGGGGCGCGCCCGGCCACGACCTCTCCGACACCGTGCGGGCAGGTGAGCTCGGGGGTCGGGTACCCCAGGCACCGCTCAGTCTGTGTGTGTGTGCCTACCCCCCACCCCGGGACAGGCACCCCGCAGCCTCCCTGTGTGCGCCCGCCCACCCCCACCCCGGGACAGGCACCCCCCAGCCTCCCTGTGTGCGCCCGCCCACCCCCATCCCGGGACAGGCACCCCCCAGCCTCCCTGTGTGCGCCCGCCCACCCCCACCCCGGGACAGGCACCCCGCAGCCTCCCTGTGTGCGCCCGCCCACCCCCACCCCGGGACAGGCACCCCCCAGCCTCCCTGTGTGCGCCCGCCCACCCCCACCCCGGGACAGGCACCCCGCAGCCTCCCTGTGTGCGCCCGCCCACCCCCACCCCGGGACAGGCACCCCGCAGCCTCCCTGTGTGCGCCCGCCCACCCCCACCCCGGGACAGGCACCCCCCAGCCTCCCTGTGTGCGCCCGCCCACCCCCACCCCGGGACAGGCACCCCCCAGCCTCCCTGTGTGCGCCCGCCCACCCCCACCCCGGGACAGGCACCCCCCAGCCTCCCTGTGTGCGCCCGCCCACCCCCATCCCGGGACAGGCACCCCTCAGCCTCCCTGTGTGCGCCCGCCCACCCCCACCCCGGGACAGGCACCCCGCAGCCTCCCTGTGTGCGCCCGCCCACCCCCACCCCGGGACAGGCACCCCCCAGCCTCCCTGTGTGCGCCCGCCCACCCCCACCCCGGGACAGGCACCCCGCAGCCTCCCTGTGTGCGCCCGCCCACCCCCACCCCGGGACAGGCACCCCGCAGCCTCCCTGTGTGCGCCCGCCCACCCCCACCCCGGGACAGGCACCCCCCAGCCTCCCTGTGTGCGCCCGCCCACCCCCACCCCGGGACAGGCACCCCCCAGCCTCCCTGTGTGCGCCCGCCCACCCCCATCCCGGGACAGGCACCCCTCAGCCTCCCTGTGTGCGCCCGCCCACCCCCACCCCGGGACAGGCACCCCCCAGCCTCCCTGTGTGCGCCCGCCCACCCCCACCCCGGGACAGGCACCCCCCAGCCTCCCTGTGTGCGCCCGCCCACCCCCACCCCGGGACAGGCACCCCTCAGCCTCCCTGTGTGCGCCCGCCCACCCCCACCCCGGGACAGGCACCCCCCAGCCTCCCTGTGTGCGCCCGCCCACCCCCACCCCGGGACAGGCACCCCTCAGCCTCCCTGTGTGCGCCCGCCCACCCCCACCCCGGGACAGGCACCCCGCAGCCTCCCTGTGTGCGCCCGCCCACCCCCATCCCGGGACAGGCACCCCCCAGCCTCCCTGTGTGCGCCCGCCCACCCCCACCCGGGACAGGCACCCCCCAGCCTCCCTGTGTGCGCCCGCCCACCCCCACCCCGGGACAGGCACCCCGCAGCCTCCCTGTGTGCGCCCGCCCACCCCCATCCCGGGACAGGCACCCCCCAGCCTCCCTGTGTGCGCCCGCCCACCCCCACCCCGGGACAGGCACCCCCCAGCCTCCCTGTGTGCGCCCGCCCACCCCCACCCCGGGACAGGCACCCCCCAGCCTCCCTGTGTGCGCCCGCCCACCCCCACCCCGGGACAGGCACCCCCCAGCCTCCCTGTGTGCGCCCGCCCACCCCCACCCCGGGACAGGCACCCCCCAGCCTCCCTGTGTGCGCCCGCCCACCCCCACCCCGGGACAGGCACCCCCCAGCCTCCCTGTGTGCGCCCGCCCACCCCCATCCCGGGACAGGCACCCCCCAGCCTCCCTGTGTGCGCCCGCCCACCCCCACCCCGGGACAGGCACCCCTCAGCCTCCCTGTGTGCGCCCGCCCACCCCCACCCCGGGACAGGCACCCCCCAGCCTCCCTGTGTGCGCCCGCCCACCCCCACCCCGGGACAGGCACCCCCCAGCCTCCCTGTGTGCGCCCGCCCACCCCCACCCCGGGACAGGCACCCCCCAGCCTCCCTGTGTGCGCCCGCCCACCCCCACCCCGGGACAGGCACCCCTCAGCCTCCCTGTGTGCGCCCGCCCACCCCCACCCCGGGACAGGCACCCCCCAGCCTCCCTGTGTGCGCCCGCCCACCCCCACCCCGGGACAGGCACCCCCCAGCCTCCCTGTGTGCGCCCGCCCACCCCCATCCCGGGACAGGCACCCCCCAGCCTCCCTGTGTGCGCCCGCCCACCCCCACCCCGGGACAGGCACCCCCCAGCCTCCCTGTGTGCGCCCGCCCACCCCCACCCCGGGACAGGCACCCCCCAGCCTCCCTGTGTGCGCCCGCCCACCCCCACCCCGGGACAGGCACCCCCCAGCCTCCCTGTGTGCGCCCGCCCACCCCCACCCCGGGACAGGCACCCCCCAGCCTCCCTGTGTGCGCCCGCCCACCCCCATCCCGGGACAGGCACCCCCCAGCCTCCCTGTGTGCGCCCGCCCACCCCCACCCCGGGACAGGCACCCCCCAGCCTCCCTGTGTGCGCCCGCCCACCCCCACCCCGGGACAGGCACCCCCCAGCCTCCCTGTGTGCGCCCGCCCACCCCCACCCCGGGACAGGCACCCCCCAGCCTCCCTGTGTGCGCCCGCCCACCCCCACCCCGGGACAGGCACCCCCCAGCCTCCCTGTGTGCGCCCGCCCACCCCCATCCCGGGACAGGCACCCCCCAGCCTCCCTGTGTGCGCCCGCCCACCCCCACCCCGGGACAGGCACCCCCCAGCCTCCCTGTGTGCGCCCGCCCACCCCCATCCCGGGACAGGCACCCCCCAGCCTCCCTGTGTGCGCCCGCCCACCCCCACCCCGGGACAGGCACCCCTCAGCCTCCCTGTGTGCGCCCGCCCACCCCCACCCCGGGACAGGCACCCCCCAGCCTCCCTGTGTGCGCCCGCCCACCCCCATCCCGGGACAGGCACCCCCCAGCCTCCCTGTGTGCGCCCACCCCATGCCCCCATCCCGGAACAGGCACCCCCCAGCCTCCCTGTGTGCGCCCGCCCACCCCCATCCCGGGACAGGCACCCCCCAGCCTCCCTGTGTGCGCCCGCCCACCCCCACCCCGGGACAGGCACCCCTCCAGCCTCCCTGTGTGTGCCCGCCAACCCCCATCCCGGGACAGGCACCCCCCAGCCTCCCTGTGTGCGCCCACCCCATGCCCCCATCCCGGGACAGGCACCCCTCAGCCTCCCTGTGTGCGCCCACCCCCACCCCGGGACAGGCACCCCTCCAGCCTCCCAGATGCGCCCGCCCACCCCCATCCCGGGACAGGCACCCCCCAGCCTCCCTGTGTGCGCCCACCCCATGCCCCCATCCCGGAACAGGCACCCCCCAGCCTCCCTGTGTGCGCCCGCCCACCCCCATCCCGGGACAGGCACCCCCCAGCCTCCCTGTGTGCGCCCGCCCACCCCCATCCCGGGACAGGCACCCCCCAGCCTCCCTGTGTGCGCCCGCCCATCCCCATCCCGGGACAGGCACCCCCCAGCCTCCCTGTGTGCGCCCGCCCACCCCCATCCCGGGACAGGCACCCCCCAGCCTCCCTGTGTGCGCCCGCCCATCCCCATCCCGTGACAGGCACCCCCCAGCCTCCCTGTGTGCGCCCGCCCACCCCCACCCCGGGACAGGCACCCCTCAGCCTACCTGTGTGCGCCCGCCCACCCCCATCCCGTGACAGGCACCCCCTCAGCCTCCCTGTGTGCGCCCACCCCATGCCCCCACCCCGGGACAGGCACCCCTCAGCCTCCCTGTGTGCGCCCGCCCACCCCCATCCCGTGACAGGCACCCCCCAGCCTCCCTGTGTGCGCCCGCCCACCCCCACCCCGGGACAGGCACCCCTCAGCCTCCCTGTGTGCGCCCGCCCACCCCCATCCCGGGACAGGCACCCCCCAGCCTCCCTGTGTGCGCCCACCCCATGCCCCCATCCCGGAACAGGCACCCCCCAGCCTCCCTGTGTGCGCCCGCCCACCCCCATCCCGGGACAGGCACCCCCCAGCCTCCCTGTGTGCGCCCACCCCCACCCCGGGACAGGCACCCCTCAGCCTCCCTGTGTGCGCCCGCCCACCCCCATCCCAGGACAGGCACCCCCCAGCCTCCCTGTGTGCGCCCACCCCATGCCCCCATCCCGGGACAGGCACCCCTCAGCCTCCCTGTGTGCGCCCACCCCATGCCCCCATCCCGGGACAGGCACCCCTCAGCCTCCCAGATGCGCCCGCCCACCCCCATCCCGGGACAGGCACCCCCCAGCCTCCCTGTGTGCGCCCGCCCACCCCCATCCCGGGACAGGCACCCCCCAGCCTCCCTGTGTGCGCCCGCTCATCCCCATCCCGGGACAGGCACCCCCAGCCTCCCTGTGTGCGCCCGCCCACCCCCATCCCGGGACAGGCACCCCCCAGCCTCCCTGTGTGCGCCCGCCCACCCCCATCCCGGGACAGGCACCCCCAGCCTCCCTGTGTGCGCCCGCCCACCCCCACCCGGGACAGAAACCCCTCAGCCTCCCTGTGTGTGCCTACCCCCCCATCCCGGGACAGGCACCCCTCAGCCTCCCTGTATGAGCCCACCCCATGCCCCCATCCCGGGACAAGCACCCCCCAGCCTCCCTGTGTGCGCCCACCCCATGCCCCCATCCCGGGACAGAAACCTCTCAGCCTCCCTGTGTGTGCCTACCCCCCCATCCCAGGACAGGCACCCCTCAGCCTCCCTGTGTGCGCCCACCCCATGCCCCCATCCTGGGACAGGCACCCCTCAGCCTCCCTGTGTGTGCCCACCCTCCATGTGTACTGACACCATGCTGGGGCAGGTACCCCTTAGCCACCTTCATCCCCTTAAGGATACCCATTTCTCAAGTGTACCTCTCCAGCAGAGAGAGGAATCTTCTGCCTAGCTGTGTACCCACCCTCAAATATGCCCCCCGCCCCACACGCATACCCTCGGGGTTGCTACTTTTCACCTCATTCCCTGTGTGTATCCTTTCCTCTGAGGACAGGCATCCCTCTCTCCCCATGGGTACTCACCATACTTATGCCCTCCATCCTGGAGTAGGCACCCCCTCTTCCTGGACAGCTAGCCCTCACCGTGTGCGTACTTTACCTCCCCATTGGGACAGTCCTCCTTGGCCTCATCTGTGCCAGGTGTGATGGGTACACTAACCCCACTCTCTGCATGTAACCACTCCCCATATGTAACCCCACTCTGGAGGAAGTCATCTCCCACACGTGCTCCCTTTGGGGTCAGCCACCTCTTGCATGCACAAAACCTCCTATGTGCCACCCTCTCTCCTCATATATATTGATCTCACTACATGCATCCTCCTAGAACAAGTACCTCTTGTGTGCACTCCTGGGGTCAGCTGCAACTCACCCCCATGCTGTGCCTTTTGTGTAGACTAGTAATTCGTCTCCTAGTATAAGAGTATGTCCCATGAACTCTTTATGTTCCCTCGCCACAAACATTTGGGTTTACCTATAGGCACTCTTGCATGTGCTCACTGATGTTCGTAGTGGTACTCCTGCTGCTGGGGGATGTAAATACCTACACACACTTGTGGTTGCATACATCACATGCATACACATCCATTCATAGGCACCAGGGCACAAACATCTGTACTTATTGAAAGCAACGAGTAGTCCTGTGGCACCTTAGAGACTAACAAAAATATAGAGAGTATCACGAGCTTTCGTGGGCAAAACCAAAGTTCATGATACTATATATATTTTTGTTAGTCTCTAAGGTGTCACAAACTACTGGTTGTTTTTAAAGATACAGATTAACCCGGCTCCCCCTCTGAGACTTTGTACCTCTTGAGGCCCACATAACCACTCAGTATGGCATCCACACATTGGGATCACACAGACTCCTACCTTTCCTGCAGAGAATAAGAACTATAATCTATTTCCTATAGAAGGAGTATGTACCTGAATTAACCCAGGATAGGTTTATGTTTAATAGTTCCGTAACTTTGGCTAGGGTGGCTGTTGCTGGTAACCAGTTCTGAGAGTGATTAGTTTCAGTGCTTCAAGCAGTTTGTACCTAGGGAAAAGGTGAAATATACAAGGAAATGTATACATATGTGAATTATCATGCAGGATCAGATCAATGGTCTGTGCACTCTAGTATTTTATAGAAGATCCAAATACCCTGTAGTAGACAACCTGTTTGTAGAGGAATTAGTGTTTGGAGTTTTCGTCTGAAGCATTGGGATTTATCGCCTTCATACTGACAACACAAAACAAAATCAAACTCTCAGTTTTCAAGTACATCTATCCTTGTAAATGTCTATTTTTTTTTAAGTCCTATTAAGTAGCTTATCTTTGTATAGCAATGAGTTAATTATGTACCATTATATCACTTGTGTATTAATCACAAATACTTTTAGTATTCAGGTATGTACATGAGTGCTCAATGTTTACATGTGATGAACACAGTATTTAGTGTACACTTGCAGATATTACATGCCTATGTGCAAATTTGCCATAGGCTTACTCTTCTTAAAAAAACGTTTAGTTGAAATTTAGAAAGGAAAAAATATCATTTGAACATACTGGTTTCAAGCATTTTATCTGTTGTAGTAGGAGTACTCTTGTAACATTATAACTATACTAGGTGACGTGTTTACAAAAAACAAAACAAAGAAGGGGATTTTTATTCTGGTTTTGCTTAATCTGCATGAAGGCTGCAGAAGCATTCCATATCTTGACTTTGAAAGAGTAGCATTTGCCCTATTATGATTAGTCTTTGTAACCTTATCATTTTTAGGGGAGTTACAACTTATGTATTTGAAAAAAAAATTAAGTAGTTGTATCATCTTAACAGCATGTTGTAACCTGTTAAAGTGAACAGCCTGTTCTGTGAGTTGTGTCATGAGTTGATATTTCTGGAAGGTCAGTCAGTCATTTCACTAGTTGCATTACAAAACCAGACTATATGAACTGTTGGAGGGCATACATGGCCAAGCACTCTAGCTCAGAGGTGGGCAAAAGGGCCTTCGTGGGCCACATCTGGCCCTCCAAGTGGGTTGATCTGGCCTGCAGAGGTCCTGCCAATCCCCACCCCCAGGCCAATCAGGGCCTAGGGATGGGGGAGTGCATGATACTTAGAATCAACCGTGGCAGTTGACTCCAAGGACTGTGTGCCACAGGGCAGGGAGCGGGAGACTTTGTGCTCCCCCAGGCCAATCAGGGCCTGGGGGCGGAGGTGAAGTGCACAAAGTCTCCTCCCACCCTGCCCCTGCCCTGCAAGGAGCGTGTGGCGTTTAGAAGTGTCGCATGCTCCTTGCAGGACAGGGGCAAGGCCGGAGGAGACTTTGAATGCTCCCCTTGGCCCCAAGCTCTGTTTGGCCTGGGGATGGGGGGAGCGCACAAAGTTTCCTCCTCAGCACTTAGAAAGCTGCCAGCTGCTGCTCAGTTGGGTGGTGACTCTAAGCATGGTGCTCCCTTGCAGGGCGGGGGCAGACTTTGTGTGCTCCTCCCACCCCAGACCCTGATTGACCTGGGGGAAGGGAGGGAGTGCACAAAGTCTCCTCTTCTGGGAGGGGTGGGGACAAAGACTTCACATGGTCCTGCACCCCCAGACCAGTCAGGGTTTGTGGGAGGGAAGCATGGAAGTGTTCTGGCCCCACCCCATCCACCTGAGGTCCTGCCCCTTCTGGGGCAGCCCCGGGCCACTTAAAAAATTTCTGAAGTGTCTCCCTGTCAAAAATTATTGCCCACCCCTGCTCTAACTCTGACAGGACATTTTTGTGACAATAATCTTTGTCTCACCCCTCCTTAAATGTACATTTTATAAAGACAGTGCTCTCTTGCAGTGGTACTTAGTAAATAGCTATGATGGCATTTACTTTTTGGCAGATAATTACTCTGACTTTCTTTTTAGGAAAGATATTTGGTGCTTTATTGCCTATGGAGACAGGAGCTTTGAGTTCAGATATGTGAGTAATAGAAAACTTCCACTGAAGTAAAACCTTACCTGTACCCTAATAGCATCTTTCTGGGATCACAGATTTATCAGTTGCATGGTTTTTTACATAAGTTGTTTTCAACATAATTGGTAAATTACAGGTACTTTATAATAAAATATTTTCAAGAGTGCTTCCAGAACATGCTACTGGTGTTTTAGCCAGGTATAATGAAAAATAAGTTGCAAAATGTGGCTATGTAAATAACCTAAGCAAAATATTTAATTGAAATTAGGTTGCTGAAAAATGTCTTTGCAGAATGGAAGTGTGTAAAACATCTGTGTTGCATGTATCTATACACAGTGTTTTTATAAATATTAGTAAAAACTTAAGTAAAGGTTGAGATAAGAAAAGGTTAACTGGATAGTACCAAGTTTCCTTAAACTAAATGAGGTTACTGCATGAAATACCATACATAAGAGTAAAATATCTTTGAATGTTTTCTTAAAGGTGTATATTTTTGTTAAAATAATATTTAAATACACAATACCCTTTTTATGTAGTTAAACAATCCAGATTACTAGAACTGCAAGATTGGGGGGGGGGGGTGTGTGTGTGTGTGTGTGTGTGTGTGTGTGTGTGTGTGTGTGTGTGCGTGCGCGCCTTTTGTATTTTGCATGTATTTAGTACTTGTCTGTCACTCAAATTGTATAATGAAAATAAACTGCTGTCATTTTTACTTCCAAACTATCATGCACCAGCACAATGTTTGGGCTATAAACATCTGGGGGAATGCTCAAATAAATCAAAACCCCACTTCTCATTTTAAATGAAACATGAAAATTTAACTTTAAAGAGGTCTTATAAAAGGAAAAAAATCTACTAGATGAAATGAACTTCTGGGAGCTATGTAGTTGACAGTATTATTTTAACACTTCATTTTAAAAAATGCTTATAGATGTGCAGATTTAATTTACAGGGTTTGATATCTGAGGCATCTAAAAAAATCATAACCAGCGTGAAGTATTCTGATTAAACAACATTTTTAAATGAAGCTTTTGATGTTTATATATCTTTAAAAATGACTCAAAGTTGGTTCTTTACTAGTGTAAACTTACTTTAGTAGATAAAGTCCTATTGTAGAGAGCTCTTTAAGCAGTATTTCAGATTTGCCTTTACTCACTATGGGCCTTACCTGCTCCTAGTAAGGTCAGTGTCAAAACTCTTGTTAAAGTAAACCCTCTTAGAAGTAGCACTGGACTGCAGGTATGAATGATAATCTTGTATAAATGTGCAGTAGTAATATGGAAGACAAGAAAATTAGGGTGACTAAATAGGATGTATTTTTGAAATATTTATTAATCTGAAGTTATTTAATACTTCATGGTATTCATTTCTGAGTTTTTCCTGAGTAATAACTGAATGAGTCAGTAAACTGAATTTTCAGGTTCTTTACTGCATATTAACTATTAAGGGAAGTATATTATCAAAAGCAATTTAGGGCACAGCAAAGCCTCTTTATGTAAAGTTTCTGGTTAGATGTTCTAAACCACATCAGTGTGGCTGCATTGCACAAGCAGTTTCAAAAATAAATGCTATTCTTATCATTTGTATTACAGACTGGATTATGCAAAAGACAGTGGCACACTAATTATATACTTCTAGAGTGAGTATGTAATTATGTTCCATACAACCACTGGGAAAGTTAGAAGCATATTAGTTTATAAAAAGAAAAGTTACTTTGATACACAATCATGGCTGTGTCTGTCAGTCACTATAACCTCTTCCTTTGAGGCTTGGATGTGTTTTAAAGACAGATCCTGCAAACCCTTTCTTGTGTGACTAATACCCATATTGCCCCATTGATTTCAGTGTAAGGATTGCACACTTGAATAGGATTACTTGCATGAGTAAAGGAAGGCAGGAAATGGGATTTGAGTTTTTAAATTGGTTAACAAAACCTTTTAAAAAAGTTCAAAACTATTTAAGCATAGTTACTTGGCAGAAACAGGCAGAAACATGATTTTTTTTTTAAATGGCTTAAATTAGCAAGACCATATACAGATTGAATGTCTCTAGTCAGACACACTCTGGTCCGGCAATATCCATGGTCTGGCGTGATTTTAGTTAGCTGGATGTCCTCTTATCATGACTGTGGCCAAGTATCTCACAGTCCCATACAGTTTGTTTACAGCTACCAGTCCTAGCTCTCAGTGTTCTGTGCTGTTATTTAGCTCTAATTTACCCCTAAATGTTTTCTAAGAGCCTGGTAAGCAGTGGAAGTGTTGGTAATGCTGCTAGACAATACTGACCTCTGATGGTTTGGCAAATTCTCTTGGTTTGGCACTAGTCAGGTCCTGAAGATGCTGGATTAGAGGTTTCACCTGTGCCATGCTTTAAAAATGGTTATTTCTGTGCTGTGCTGTGCTGTCAAGGCAAAACCATCCTCAAATAGATAGCTACAAATGAGGATGTGACTTTGCTTTCCAGATTCTCTGATGATAAACAGAGGAATCTAGGAGATAGATTTCAAAAGTTTTTATTTAGCTTTTAATGGGCAATTTTGATTGAAATCTGACATATAAGAGTTTGGCACTAAGGATTCTTTTCTTCATAATCTCAGAAAAGAATTTTTGATTTTTTAATTATACATGTTAAATATGTTAAAACTTAACAAGTTCTGCATTGCTTTTCATTTGGTTTTAGTTCAAGGTGAATTTAAACCACCATAATTTGTAGTACACTTTGATTCTGCTACCTCTTCTTAGAAGTTAGCTCCACTCCTCAGTTGACCTGACCATTTATTTTATTGTCTTACATTGTAATTGATTTACATTATTATCCATTATTTCAAGTCTTCATTACTAATTACAGTGTTTTTCCCCCACAAAATCATATTTGCCACAGATTCTTTTTATAAGTTATACACATTTAATTAATGTAATTTATTCTAATTAATTCCTTCCAGCCCCTTTGCTCTCCTAGTTGCTGGTCACAATGCTCTGTTTCTGGTAATTTTGCAAATTAGATCAGTAAATGTTCAAGTAGATGTAGATTGTTCAGAGAGAAGAGTAAACAATCAGATAATCCAAATAAACACTCATTTTTCAAAACCAGTTTTCTATAACATTTTGTTGTGTAAGTTATAGAAGAAAAAAAGTGTGGATATTTGACAGGCCCTATTCACTTCCTCTTTGGCTTCCTTCCCTTTCCCAATGCTTACTCTGCTTCCCTCATCTGGAGAACATAACTGTTGCCTTGGAAGGACACTGACTAAAATGAATAAATTGGACTTTGCACAAAAAGCTTCATTCAGCAAAATTACTGTAATTTAACCAAATTATAAGAGTATATGACAAATTACAATCTACCACAAGATATTGAAAAAATCAAACTGAGTATAAACCAAAATAAGAATGATTCGATCCTACAAAAGCAAGAACTTTCACATTTTAGAAATCAATCATAAGACTGATAGAGTATCTGTGAGTTTCTCTTGAGCCTAGATGTTTGACATTTAATCGTTTACTGCAGACTTCTTATGTTTAAGGCCTTTTAACTTTACTCAGTTTAGCTTTTATCTAAATATTACACTAAACTTATTGGAACAATGATGAGAGGAAAGTTAACATAAGAAAAATTAATTGTAATAGTACAGAGCCATCAAAAGCAAAGCTTAAGAGAAATACAGAAATGTATAAAGTGGAAAAATTGTATCAAGTAAATAAATGGAAGTTCAGCATTGTTTACCCAACTGTCAAAACAAAACTGCTCTTTTAGACTGAAACGTCTTTAAAATGTATTTTTAGTCTAGAGAGTGCTGCATCAACATATTCAAGTTTCTTTTTTCTGAAGGGCCATCTTTCATAGAAGATCTTGCAGTATGAAGGAAACTTTCGGAAGTGCAAAGGTTTCTAGAGATTTGTAATCATAGCCTAGCTCTTTTGAAGTCACTTTTCTTTTAGTTTTGGGCCCATGAAGCTTTGGGGCCCTTGGTAGATGTGGTCCCCCCTTCAGGTTTTGAGAGCTTATTCATGTCAAGGATAAACAAATCCTTCAAAAAAGTATCTAATAGGCCTTTTTTGTTGCAGAACTTTGAAGATTTTGTGATACAAGCTGATAGCTAATGTTGAAAGCTTGCCACTGATTTATGTATTTTTTGCTATAACACCTGTGCAAGTCCTCCTTAAATTCTCCTGCAGCTAGCCTTTGTGACCCTGTTACTTTCTCTCTTGGGGAAGACCCCCAATTGGTTTGTGGTTGTGGAGTGACAACTGAGGGTAGAAGCTTTGCCACAAATTCTCTTCCAGCTGCAAAAACAGAGTTGCTCTTCTGCTGAACATTCAGTGTGACTGCTAATTTTGTGAAAAACAGCGTGTGGAAGTGGGAGCCAGCTACTTTTGTATTTTAATACCTTTTTTGTTACTAATTCCCTGGGTGGTGGTGGTGGTTAATTTTTTCTCCAACAGTGAAAAGGGACTGATAATAGTTAGTATCCTCACAGTGATGTGACTATTAATTACTCAGTATTTATAGAGTGCTGTTAAGTGCTAAATATTAGATTTGGAGGAAAATGAGGCGAGGGGGAGGGTAGATAGAACATAGGAAGAATCGAATGTGAGGGAGTGAAATGAAAATTTGTGGATGTGCAAGAGGCAGAAAAAGAGGAAGAATAGCAATGAGGCAACATAACGTGAGCCTGAAGAAGGGAATGGATATAAGGATGAATGAAAACCTGCTTTTCAAAGATAACAGTTACAGAGTAGTAATGACAGAAAATTTATGAAGGTGGATAGAATGGAAGAAGAGTAAAGGGAATAAAGAATTGGAAGAAGAAAATAAGCAAGAGACATACACAAAAGACTAGCTGAATTTTATGTTCTGAGAGAAATCATACATCTTTAAATTTGAAGGAAAAGGTGGGATTTTAAGCTGTAATGTTAATATTGTGGGTTATTTAGGATTAGGTAGTCCATCAACTGTATGATATCTTTATGTGCAGACATGTCCACTTAATTCTAATTTAAAATGTTGACAAGTACACATGAAAGCCAGTACAAGAAGCTAGACTTCGCTTTCCATGCAGTGGAGAAAGCTGATGGTATTACTGATATTTGTAAAAATGCAAAATATCCTTTCCCAAAACTCTAGGGCTGGTCTTTCATGTGGCTATGCTACTACATACAAGGACAGAATGAAAAATTTTTTCAGGCTTGCCACAAAATGTTGATGCCACCTCTGTTCCTTCCTGTATGCTGCATGACCCACAGTTGATGTTTCTTGCTTGCTTTTGGAGGGACTAGTTCCTGTGCCCATACTTTTGAATGTCCACTCCCCATTCCTGCCTCCTAAAAGTCAGAGTTTAGGCTTCTTTTGTAAATGTCCATGTAATAGGGTTGTTGATGTGCTCTGAGGCCTAGTGGTTAGCACCCACCCAATAGTGGGACAATGGTGGGCATGCCAATGCCGTAGGAGGATCAGTAGCATTTGGGCTCTGAGGGGGCCCTCTGTGTTACCCTGCTTGGGTCATTTCCTACCACTGTTTTCCTCCTATAATTTCTGGTCCCAGATGAAGTAAAAGAAACTAACCCATTAGCCCAAAGAGTCATATAGTCTTGTCCCTTCAGCAAGGCTTCTCCAGCACCTTTGATAGAAGCCTTCAGGGTCGGTCTGTCTTCCTTTCCAGTCTCCCCTTACTGAGCTGGTTAGCTTCCTTTTCAACCCCTTCTCCAGCTGAAACAGGCTCTGCAAGACTGAAGGGGCTTGGCTGCCTGGGCTCAGTATTGTCTTTTAATCCTTTCTTACCAAGTGTGGGGTTTGTGTATCCCATAACAGTCCATCAGTGCCAAATACATCAGCTTAAATAAAGAAAGGCATCTTTAAGATTGAAAACAACATTTAAAAAAAATCAGTACTTAAAGGTTAGGCTTGGTAAACAGTATTGCAGTTTTGAGACCTAGCCTAGCAAGCTGGACCAGCTCTTGTATTTAGAATTTATTAAGTAGAGTTAAACATCTCAGTGATAGTATTGCTCTTCTCCTTAACAAGTTGGATTCTAGTCAGTTTGAAATTGTCATCCTAGCTTATAAATTGCACGTGGCTCCTTCTTCAGGTATTGGGGGAGTCTGGGTGCCAAGTCTATGGGTCCCAAAAATATTGGCAGGCCTCTGATCAAGCAAATCTTGATATTTTTATTTAAATTTGAGATTTGAAATTTGGGGTATTGAGGAGTAAGACTTGGTTCTTGTAGTGCTTTTCATCTGTAAATCTTAAAGTGCTTTATTTGTAACAGAGGGCAAAGGCCAGACTCACCAGGATGATAGGCATCTAGTAACATTACAAGTGCCTAAATAAATTAGGACCTATCTCCCATGGAAAGTCCATAAGATTTAGGCTCCTAAGTAACTGTTACTTTCGAAAATCCCCCTAGGTGCCTACGTGTATCATTAGGCACCTAAAATACCCTTATAAATTTGGTCCCAAGTATCTTTATCTCCTTTCAACATATGGGGAAGCAGAGAGAAAAATAAGTGACATTCCCAAATTCACAGAGTAGGTCAGTGGCAGAGACAGAAATAGATCAAAGACTTTTGGTTCCAGATGCAGTCCGTTGGACCACAGTGCCTCCCAATTAGACTTTGGGGTATAGTAAACATACCAATGTTTATTCACTCATATCAAAGGGGTTTCTAGAATGTTTTAAGGGATTCCTGTTAGTCTTTATACAGTATCATCTCAAAGAATAGTTCCTCCCTGATATAGTTGTGAGTAAATGTACCCTTTTGGGAAGACTTGTGCATTGACTCTATCTACCCTATGTGGTCTCCTTGTTTTTTTTATCAGACTGACTTGTTGGCCAGCCTGCCTTTTGCTTTCTCTCCTTGTATGGTACTGACCACCATAGTGTTGGAACACTTCAACATATTTAGAAATACAAATAAAGCTATCTTTGTTCCTTCTGTCCAAGCCTGTAGGAGAAATAGTAATATTATGTTTATACTTATGTGTGCATGTGAAGCTTTTACTGAAAGAGAGCCAAATAAGATGAGAGTTGCCTATAGTTGTGAATATGATGAGGTCTGTAATCATTCCTGGTTTTAGAGAAAGTGAGTTCCATACTTAGGAATGCCTGTGAAAATTTTGACAATCATGATCACAAGTCTGCTGACAGTTTCACAGCTTCAGTGGTGCACAGCTGGAGTGGGAGGTCCAGAGCCTAAGAGAGGTGATCTGAGGTAGCTACTAAGAATCCCATGCTGGCCTTTGAATATTGGGACAGAGAACTTGAATTCATCTCAGTGGGAGGAGCGGGGTAGGTGGGGGAGTGGACAGCAGAACACCAGGATATGTTCACAATAATTTGTTTTGCTAAGTGGCTAAGCTACTGTGTTTTGTATCATTTGAAGCTTTCTCGGCTGATCTTCATATATAAAGTAAAAGAAAAAGAATTTGTAGATTTAAAGGCCAGAAGAGATCAATTGTGATCATTTAGTATAACATGCTGCTTATCACAATCTGTAGGACTTTCCTGATTTAATTCCTGTTTCAGATTGAATGTCTGTGATTGAATTAGAGCATATCTCTTACAAAAAAATCCAGTTTTGATTAAAAAAAAATCAGTTTTGGAGAATCCACAACCATCCAGGCTAAATTGTTCCAATATTTAGTTACCTTCATTGTTAAAATTGTGCCTTATTTTTAGTCAGAATTTATCTAGCTTCCTTTTCTAGCCATTGGATACTGTTATGCCTTTGCTTTTTGACTGACAGACCCTCCATTATCAAATTTCTACTTCCTATATGGGAACTTATTGACTGTGATGGAATCACCCTTAATTCTCTTTGATGAACTAAATAGATAAGAAAAGTTCTGACAAAGAATTCCCAGAAAACCTTGCCTTTTATACACTACTAGAGGATTTACCTGGCATTGCTCATCTTTGTTGGGGCTCAGGGCAGAGGGCGGTGGGCAATGTTCCCTCTAAGCTGCATGCCTGCACAGCCGTGCAATACAACCTGTACGGCTGCTGCTTTACTCCAACTGGAGCTGGCGCTGCCCGTGGTGCTATTTTTAGTACTGAGGTCTGATTAAAAATAGCACCATGGGTGGCCTCTGCTCCAGTTTTGCCTCACAGTCCTGCCCTGGGAGCGGCTGGGGCTGGGTTCGGGGCCGGGGCTGCAGGAGCTTCTGGGACCAGGACGTGGTACTAAAAAGAGCACCGCGGCCCCAGCTCCAGTCCCCGCAAACTGCTTTCTACGTTGAAAGTAGAAAGTTAGGGAATAAGCCGGGGGAGAACTAAGGGGAAGGGGGGTAAGGAGAGGAAAGGGCTTGTGCTGAGGGGAGAGGAGGGGGCCAGGGCAGGAGAAGAAAGGGCAAGGTTTACTGGTTAACTTTTTACATCCATAGTACGAAATAGGCATGTTAAATTTTGTTTAATCAACTAATCGACTATTTGATGGGCAACTGCTTCCCAGCTCGTGCTGGGTCTCCCCACCCCCAGCTGCGGGACTAGTTGACTAGTTGCAAACATCGCTAGTACGAAGCAGCACATACATGACTCTCAAAAATTCCTAGTCTCTCATTTGTGTGATTTCAGTGGAGACACACAACTTTCCTTGGAATTTCTTGGGCTTGCTCCAAGTTAAAAACGTCACAAAGAGATTTTACATTAACATAACTATTTTAAGAAGTAAATCCTTAGCTTTAGTAGATAGCACAGACCTTGTTCTGTGCAAATTAGTAATACTAGTCTGTTAAAAATGTAGCATCTTTCAGATGATTTCATTTTTACAAAGGTACAAAATACTGTATTACTCCCTGTTTTTACAGATACAAAACAGAGGAGCAAAGCATTTTGAGTCACTTGATCTAGATCCCAGAGTAAATAAATGGCAGAAGTTGGGAACAGAACCTATCTCTGACTCCCAGTTTTCTTTGTTATCAATTAGATCAAGATGTGTTCCAGTCTGTAAGAATTGGTGGAGTGGTATTTTATCTAGTTTTCTTTTTTTTAAATATGCGTTTATACATGTTGAACATTCAAAGGTATAGACTCTGAAGATTTCATTGCTGTTTTAGAACATGGGTGCCATCTAAGTAAATATTTTTGCACTAATGCTATGCAGAGACAAAAACATGAAACACTGGCAACAGCTGGAGCATTTCATTAGAATGCAGAGAGAGAAGACTCGAAGCTAGGATTCAGAAATGTGCAGCCTATGAAAAGGTTGTTGTCTAGATTGGTGACTGATTAAAAATCAGATATTCTCTAAATGAGAATGTGAACTTTAAAGAAGCAATATTTTGACAAAAAGTGCTCTATCCCTTCTCCTCCTTTCCAGCTCTTTGTACATTTATCTTCCTAGTGAGCAGAAGAGGTTATTTTTGTCTTGGTGCAGAAAAATGAAAACTAGCTTCTGGAATCCTTTATCTCTGTTTAATGTTGAGCAATTTTGGATGGAAGTAAAATAATTGCAGTAATTGGCAGTCTGAAGCATTTTAGTTGTGGAAGATATAGCTACAAGACATTGCCTGCCTCCAGCTTATCAGAAATATGTAACCCACATTTAGCTAGGAAGCACTGAAAACCTGAATAATACAAAGTGGTTCTATAAATAACTGATAATGCCCTTTCTTGGTGAAGGAAGGCAAGGAACTAATTTAAACTTGTTTTCTGTATGGATGTTAAAAATGAGAAGTGATGCATGGATTTACTGTGAGAATTTTATAAATATTCCCCATGTCTTTGAGATTATGCACATTGAATATCAAACAAGCTTGTGAAGTCTCTAGTACTGTTAGTGGGAGCAGAGCTTTTTTCTCATGTGACAATGGGTTAAACCAGCGTTTCCCAAACTATAGGCTGTGGCCCGGTGCTGGTCCGTGGGAAAAAAATATCGGTCCTCAGCGTGGCTGCCAGGGTGTTCCAGGCTCTCAGAGTGCCCGTGCAGCGCCAGGTCCCCCAAGCCCTGGGCCGGGCTGGGCGGAGGATGCAGCCGGATGTTCCGGGCTCCCAGCAGAGGTGTAGCGAGGGGAGAAGGGGGTGGGGGTGGGGGTGGGGCAGTTGCCCTCGGGCACCATGCTAGGGGGGTGCCAGGCTGGGTTGTGGGGGGGAGGTGCAGGGCGCTGGGCTCACCTGGGCTGCAGGAGGAGGGAGGTGCTGGGAACCCGGCCGGCACTGGACTTGAGGGAGGGGCAGGGAACCAGCGCTGGGCTCAGCATGTCTGCGCGGTTTGGGTGGAGGTGCAGGGAAACAGAGCTCAGCTAGGCTGTGAGAGTGAAGAGATGCGGGGTGCTGGGCTGAGCTGGGCTGCGGGAGTGGGGAGGTGCGGGGTGCTGGGCTGGATTGGGCTGCGGGGGGTGGAGGGGAGGTGCAGAGCTCAGAGCTCAGTTTGGCTGCAGGAGGAGGGAGGTGCCGGGAATGTGGGGCTAGACTCAAGAGGAGGGAGGGAGGGGCAGGAAATCAGAGCTGGGCTCAGCAGTTCTGCGGGGCTTGGGGGGAAGTGCAGGGAAATGGGGCTCAGCTGTGCTGTGGGGGAGGCATGCAGGGAATCAGTGCAGGGCTCAGCTGGGCTGAGGTGGATGGGGGAAGGCATAGGGAGCAGACGGGCAGCTCAGCTGGGCTGTGAGGGGCTGCAGGGAACTGGTGCTGCACTCCCTTAGATTGTGGGGAATGGTTTTGGGGGAGGTGCAGGGAACCAGCGGGGGTGGGCATCTCAGTTGGGTTGCAGGGGAGGGAGGTGCAAAGAAGCCTAATGGGGAGGGGGGGAACCAGGAGCCCTGAAATGACCTCCCCTGGTCCAAAAAATCCTTCATCTGGGACCAGTCAGGTCCAGAAGGTGCCAGACCAGGGAGGTCCAACTCCTACCCAAGTCCCCTCCTTGCACCCTCCCTCCTAGCCAGATACCCTACCCCCAATCTGCTCCTCCTCCCGCCTCTCGGAGTGCCCGTGTGGTGCCAGGTCCCCCAAGTCCTGGCCCGGGCTGGGCGGAGGATGCAGTCGGGTGAAACAGTGAACATTTATTCATTTTTCATTCTTTTTTTATACGCATTTATATTTTTGGGCTGCAAAAAACAGTACTGAAAAAAAACGGGTTCCAACTAAAGTAAAAAGTTTGGGGAACCCTGGTCTAGCCAGCTTTCTATCCATCTTACAGTCCATTTATCCAATCCATATTCCCTTAACTTGCTAGCAAGAATATTGTGGGTAACCGTATCAAAAGCTTTGCTAAAGCTGGCACTGGGGGCTTTGAGAGGACCAGAAACAATTTATTTGCATATTCATCATTTGCTTAATAAATATGCAAATAAATGTTACCAGTCCTCCAAAAGCCTGTGAATGGATTTACTGGTCCCTGTGTCAAAAAGTTTGGGAACCCCTGGGTTAAACAATTAGGAACTGATATGCTAGAACTTCGAGTTATGAACACTAGAGTTACAAACTGACCAGTTAAGCACATACTTCATTTGGAACTGGACGTAGGCAATCAGGCAGCAGAAATCCCCTCCCCTGCCCCCCAAAAAAGCACAAAAAATACTGTATGGCACAGCAGTACAGTTTTAAACATAAATGAACACACTTTTAGAAATCAGGTTTAATGCTATTTGGTGATTGATGTTCCTGCTGTAAGGCTTTATTAATTTGGTACTATGGAAATACAGCTGAAACAGAGTACAGCTTTTCAAGATGGTTTACTAATTGGAAATTGGAAATGTCCAAAAAGCAGTGGACTCTAAGAACATAGCTGATACAATGTCAGAAACTTGATATTGGAAAAGCAGCTGCATTTCTTAAAAGGTACTTCTCACATTTCTCGAAAGAGTGTTTGGGAAAGTGGTTGAATCTAGAACACGTTTCCATGTGGTGTGTAAATAAAGCATTGGAGAGGTTTGGCATTAATACTTACTACCTTCTAACTGAACTCCTCTTACTAAAGCTCACCAAAATATTGACAGTTACCCTAAATTTGGCTCTTTCTCAGAGCACCTCCATTCCCCTCACATTCCCTCCCAGATCCTGTGCCCCCAACCCAAGTGTATGTCTGCACCCTCTCTTCTGGGCTAGGGATGCTAAACTGCATTTAATAAGCTAATCAAGTAGTCGATGGAATTTCCATCGACTACTCGATTAGTCGATAAGGGAGGAAACTGCAGATCCACAGTGGGGTTAGCTCCCAATCCTGGGAGCTAACCCCACTGTGGCTCTGCCTTTTAAATGTATTAAGAGCTGTACTGAGTGATCCACATCTTCCTGTATCAGTGACTCCTTTCATTATTTATCTCACCTCCAATCTTTGTTTTGTCTGCATATCTTATCAACAATAGCTTTACATTCTGTTACTGAAAACAATTGAATAAGTTGATCTGAGAACTAAGCCCTGAGAGGCATCATCATAACACATGCCTGAGGAATTTTTGTCTTGCTATGTTGAGAGCAGACTGCTCACTTTCTCTCTGAGTAGATGTTAATGCTTTTTACAACCACACCAAAATTAATAAGATTTTTAATATTTGCGTTGTTGTATTGGTGTTGATTACAGGATATTAGAGAGCTGGTGGCTGAGATCTTTTATTTGATCCACACCTTTTGACAAAGGAGGCAAGCTTTAGAGCATACACAGGGCTTTCTTCAGGTCTGGATTCAAGAAGAGCTGTGTGTAAACGCAAAATGTTTCTCTTTCACCAACAGAAGTTGGTCCAACAAAAGATAATATCTCACCCACCTGGTTTCTCTAAGGTTTCTATGGTGAACAAAACAAGTTCTTGAACTATATTTCTGTTTCATTTTGATTCTTTTGGTAAGTAAAGGAAACTGTGAAAGCTCATAAAAAGCTGTTTTAAGTAGTTTATTTACAGGCTAAAAAAAGTGGTGTGTCAGTTGTTTCAGCAGAAACTGGTACTACAATAGGGAAGTATCTATCAACCTTTTTTAAAGCAGTATAATATAAATACTATGGGCTCCAATTCAGCAAAATATGTAACCATGTGCTTTGCCAGATGAAATGGGGACAAAATGGCAAAGGTTATTTCTAAATTTGAGGAAAGTTTTTAAATCAATAACCTAAATACAGGAAAGAAAGCTCTTTTAATGAAATTAGAAATCTCTTCTGGAGCATCTGCAGAAAGCTATTTGATAGTTCTGTTTATAGAAACAGGATGTTTTGGTTCTATGGAATGTGGATTTCTTGGGAGTTAGTTTGAGAAACAGTGTTTGCTCTGGTGGAATACAAATGACATCAAATTGTTCAAAACATACTGTGACCAATGCATAATGAACTGCTTTGAAAGTATCAATAGCAGTCGGATACTGAGAGGGATTCAGTGCCAAGCCTTAAAATTAGCACTACATGGGTGGTATTGGAATTCAGGTGATTGCCTCTGCAACAGTAGTTGTGAATTAATTCAGGAAAATTTGGGGACAACTGGAAGAGGACAAAAGCATTTATGGCATGAAGGCATGGTGGAGACAAAAGATGGTTGTGGCTTATTGCAGCCTAGCCCTTGGGACCAATAATGCTTGCTGGTGTTTAAAGCAGGGGTGGTCAATTTTTAATGGGATTTTGGAAATGTGTCAAAGGCCTCACTCTTCCATGATGTTAATGGAGGAGGTGTGGGGTCTGGGATGGAGGTTGGGCACAGAAGGGAACTTGGGGTAAGGGATTAGGGTGCAGGAGGGAGTGTGGGGTCTGAGAGGGAGTTTGGGTGAAGGAGGCAATTGCGACCTAGGGCATTGGACTGGGGTGCCGGGATTTGGGTTGTGACCTAGGGCAGGGGACTGTGGTGCATGGGTTTGGGCTGGGACCTAGGGCAGGAGGGGGTTGTGACCACGGGCAGAGAGTTGGGGTGCAGGTTCTGGGAGGGGGGTGTAGGTGCAGGAGGGGGCAGAGGGTTTGGATTATGTGGGGAAGGGGGGGCAGGAATAGGGGGCAGAGAATTGGGGGAGAGGGGCTGGTGTGCCAGAGGCAGGCTTTGACCAGCAGCCCTACCTGGGTGACTCCTGGCCAGCAGCCCAGCATGTTTCTGAGGCAGCCTCCCTATCTGCCCTGCCCCTGCACAAGCTGCAGGGACCATGTGTTTGTCTGAATACTACAAGCTGGAGGGGAGCGGGAGCATGAGCATGAGCATGGTGCTTCATGTGCTGCCTATTATTCAAACACGCAGCTCCCATTGGCCAGAAACCAGCCAGTGGGATTGTTCTGGGGGCAGGGACAGTTCATGAAGCCCTCTCACCCTCCGGGCTCACAATTGTGAACTGGAAACGACCCAGCAGCTGCTTTTCTGAGCGGCATGTGGGTAGGTTGAGGCAAGTAGGAAGCCTGCGTGGGGCTGGCCATTGCATCTGCGGGCTGAATCCGGTGGCTTGGCGTGCCGTATTTTGCCCAGCCCTGGTTTAATGGGATGAGGGATAGAGGAACTCCAACTACTTTTCATGCATCAAGATGAAGAAATTATTTAACAAACAGTGTAAAGGACAAGGTGGGGTGAATAACTGAGGAAAGGAAAATGGAATTGGAGGAGCAGAGTGAGGACCCATGCTGTCTTCTTTTGAATTGTTTCCCTTCCCTTTCCAAAGCAACTATTTCACTCATAGTATTAACTATATTTGTGTTGCGGTAGCACCCAAAACACATAGAATAAAGGCACTATTGCACTGGACATTGCAGAAATTAAAAATGCTGTTCCCATATACAGTGGTTTACAATCACATCTTGCCCTGTTCTTCCCTTCTGTCATCATTCTTCCTGCCCCGCCCATATGTTTCATCCTTCCCATTCTTCTATAATCTTTAATTCTCCCATATCTTCCTTGCTCCTCCCTGATACGTTCTCTGTGTGTTTTGCACCAGATTCCTTGCACAGTTGGTGCTCTTAAAAGGTTTCCTCTACTCTGAATTTTCTATCTAACTGATGTGCCTAGTAGCTGTTTTTCCAGCAGCACAGTAGACCTCTTAACAAACTGTATATCTTGGCAATTTATTTTATTTGGGATTCTGCTTCAGTTGTTACTTATTTAGCAGTGGATTAATTATTACTGCAATAAGAAAATGTTAGAGAGCTGATGAAAATGGAGGAAAAATTGGAAGTGGCAGCCATATAAATGGCACTCAGGGTGCAAGGTTCAGATTCTGGGAAATTTTTAGGTAGTGAATGAAAGAGAAGTGCTAGAAAATATATTGAAATTAGCTTAAAAACGAGGACAGGGAGCCAAAACTTTCTTAATTGCATATTAACTTTTAATACTAGGGCTTGGTTAGATGAGATGTGTATGCAGATAGTTGCCAGGTGTAAAGCATGTGGGAATTATTACTTACACATTTTTATCATTAGAATATCTGAGAAATAATGGATAATCAAGTGGTTTACTCGAAAAATTAGTGATTTAATGTGTATACAGAATTATTTTAAAATGTATCTTGTTGATGTTGGTTGCACAACATTTTGAAAAATACATTCCCAGTTCTTGAACAAGTTTGAATTGATGCAACTGAATGATTGTAAACAGTTTTTTTTTAAAAAAAGGTATGACTTCAGCATGATTACATTACATTTAGTATTTGTTCTTGAATGCTAGAGAACAGCAGAAGAAAGCATGCTATTAGAATGACTTATCCAGGTTGTCATTTGTAAGGCACTAAATTTCACACAGTAGAAACTTCTAATTTAAAAACAGAATTTTCCAAAAGACAAGTAAGTTTTCCTTATTCATTCCTTGCCAGTTGTAAATAATCCCTCAATGTATATGTTTTTATGTTGTTAGAGAAAGTTATTAGTAATCTACTGATTTGTTTTAATGGGCATATTGGGGCTTACTGTTCTGCTAAAATAGAATGAGCCCATATTAATCTGTAAAGCAGATATGAACTTGCCTCCAATAAAAATGGGAGCTTGTAATGGGCAGGTACAGTGATTAGATCTTTTATTATGAGTTAGTTTCGTTTTGTGTGTGTTTGTTTACATGGTGTGTGCATCTTTTGAAATAAGTTTTAAAAGATCAGTTTATTCCCTCTTCCTTATATTGCTGTTATATGATCTTGGAAAGTTTTAGACTGAATGTTGTGATATGAACTGAAACAGATTATTAGGAGTTCTTTATTATGCCCTTACTGTATTTCAGATACAATGGCAGATTGTCTAGAGGCATATATACAGCAAGGGAACAGTGATTTGGATTGTGTCCTATAGATAAAAAAGGTGTTTTCTAAAAAGTCACTGTGAAAATGTTGAAATAGTTCCTTTCAAGTAAACATAATTAAAAATACATTAAGACTCTTACTAGGGATGTGAAAATGTAGCCATGTGTATGGTTAGCCGATTAACCTGGGCTCACCCTTAACCTTCATGATTACACACAGGCTCCCAGTATGCGTGGGGAGTGGGTTTAAAAACTGACTTCTGGTGCACACTGGCTTCCGGAGAGCTGCCTGTCCCCTCCCACTGCATTGCTCTGTCTATGTCAGAGGCAGCAGTGTGGGGGAAGAGGGGAAACCACCTTCCCCTTCTCCCCCCACGTGTAACCATGTAATTGCTCAAAATTTCAGCAGTTAAATGTTTCTTGATTAAATGCATTTTCACATCCCTAACTCTTACTCAGAACTATTTCCAGTATCAAAATAAATTACAAAAATTGGACTTTAATTTTGGTAAGTTTGTACTTTGCTTAATTCTCTTCAGTTTTTGTGCTCTAATTTTGGTGTATGGGTTTATTTATCAAGGTTTCCTTCACCTCCCAGATTAGACCGTATGGCAGAACAGTATGATTTAACCTGCCTTGCTGAGTCATATTGAATACATTTAAATAACTGTCTTTTAAAATATAAACTTAATTTTATCATTAGGTTTCACAGTCCCTGTTTATCTGTAAGTTAACTTGGTTTAAAAAAGAATGGGAGTTCTTCAATTGTATTTCCCAGAGTGTAAGATACGGACTTTTGAACCCATTATTCTGTGACATTCAGGAATATTTTGACTAGGGTTGTAAAATCCCGTTTAATCAGCTAACCGGTTAAACACTAGGTTTTACCGGTTAACTGATTAAGCGGGGTCCTGGGGTGGGGCCTAGAGTGGGCCCCAGCCTGCAGGGCTGCTGCTCCTGTTCCAGTGGGGCTGGAACAACCCTTTACCCATGTCTGGCCAAGGACAAAGGGCTGCTCTTGAGCCCTGGTTAACTGTTATTGGATAAGCATCACTCAGGAAAAGGTGATGCTTACAGTAAACTGGTTAATCTGTTACCCGTTCACATGCCTAAATTTCACTACCTTACACATTTTCATTCTAAGGCTCTTTCACACAAAGTAAGCAGGCTTATCACTTATATACTTAGTTTAGACTTAATTTTCATCAAACAAATATTTTAAATTACATAATTATATAGTTAATTGAAATGCTGCAGAACAATTATTACTGTTCATCTTGTATCACGGTAGTTTCCATCATGTAACTCATTTGGTTTTACTGCTTTTGAGGATTGAGGCAAGTGTCAGGAGACTGCTGCAATTGCAAATGTGAAATATTTATGTAGTTTTTAAGATTTAATTTAATAAAACGTAAGTGCTGTTGTGTTTGTGTGTTTGATTTAGTTCTTATCATTCCTAATGTGTTGCTTCATCTGCAGCATGACACAGGTAACGAGTATTATGTATTATTTCATAAATTAATAAGAATCAAGTTATCTAAAAAAAAGACACAAAGTATACCCTCCTAGATGTTGTAAAATGCTGTATTGGGTTATTAATTAACGTGTTTTAGTAATCAGATTTGCACCATTAAGAAATATGTAAGAAGTATCAGTGGAAAACTTGATTTAAATCAATCATTTTTTGGGGCAATTTACATTGTGATTTAAATCAGTCTACTCCAGGCAAGTCCAAAAACCCCTAGATCTGTAATTGCTGGTATTTGGTTGTGAGCTTTCCCAAGCTGTGCTGACTTAAAAAAATAGAAAGCACAGCATTTCTAAATTAGCTTAACTACTATGTGTGCCTCAATAAAAATACATACTTCCAGGAGCTGGAATTTGAATAAATATCCCTACCAGCTGTTAACAGTGTGCCAGCCTTGAGGAAACATTGTGTCAATATGAAAATGCCATCCTATTTTCCCCGTCCCTGTTTTAAGTTAAAGGAGTGGCATGATTTCTCTAAGGCAGCGGTTCTCAGACTTTTTGGGCTCTGGAGCCCTTTACATGTGTAAAAATTTATGCGGAGCCCCAGCGGTCCACTGATTATATGTGTTGTACCTATCGATGTTTCCAGTTTGTCGACCTCGCGGAGCCCCTGGAGATGTCTCGTGGAGCCCTGGGGCTCCACGGAGCACAGTTTGAGAAATACTGCTCTAAGGTGTTATTTAAATCTTAGATTTTTTTGTCTGTGTTTTAAAACATTTGTGTTGACAGCTACTACATTTAAAAAATATTTTAACTTTACAAATTGGTGATGCTTTCATAGAGCTTGCATTAGCTGACATTCCTAATATTGTGAGGTTTGGGATTAATATAAAATGTACAGTCATATTAATACACATTAATTTTTGTTTCTGTGACACAAGATGTCAGTAAGCAGGTAATAGAGTAAAGAATGGTGTAATGGGATCTTCTGAATTTTAAGTTCACCTCTAATAATGAAAGGTGGTTAAATAATGTGTGAAATTTTAACCCTTTGCACTTTAAAAATACTATACATAGGTAAGCAAAAGCAGTGTCAATTAAAACTCAGTGACCCCTCACTACCAGTCCAGTGCATATCTCCGGTTTACGTTTTATGTTGATCAGTGATAAACAGAACTCTTGCAACGGTTTTTCATGCAGTAATTGTTTTTTTAGGTCTCTTTCAAAGTTATCATTTTTTGCAAGCAGGTAGAGAAATGACATTCTAATTAAGCTTGTAGTTCATTAATACAATAATTGTTTATTATGATAATGCATAAAGATGGGCCAGCCAAGAATGGGACTCTCTAGTGGTAAGCACTTTGCAAACACAGTCTTATTCTGGTGAGGTGGGACCCTGCAAGAAAACAATATTTGCCAGCAGTATTTCTTTCCCAAAGATATTTACAAGCATGTTACATTTAAATTAATTGGTGTGTTCAGTCTTATTCTTCCACTTTATACAATAAAGCAAGATTTCTGAATTATGGCATCTAGATCAGGGCTGTTCAACTTTGGAAGCCCCAGGGGCCACAGTGATACTCACAGTATATGCCAAGGGCTTGCAACTTAAGTGTGGTTGCATATATATGCAAATATATGCAAATAGCTTCTGTCACACTGACGGGCATGAATACAAAGATTAAGCCACAGTGCTGGACCCAAACTTGGCCAGTGTGAGCCAATCAGCAGCTCTCAGGCTCTGCCCACAAGGCTAAGCAGCCAGCACTTCCCAAATGCCCCGACACTCCTAGCACCACCTCCATGGGGGCTAGAAATGCCAACACCCTGTTCCAGCCAGCCCATCTGCGTGCATCTTTCAATACTCACTCCACCTGGGAGACACCTCGCCATTGTAGAGCGTGCTCTCAGTGGAGGCCATGTTCAAAGGATCCTACCTGCGGGCCGCGTGTTGAGCCCCGCATAAATCCAAACTGCACCACGGGCTGCAAATAAATGGGCTGCAGGCCTCATATAGCCCACGGGCCTCGTGTTGAGTAGCCCTGATCTAGATTGTGTGGTGTTTAGGTAAAATGCAATGCACATTTTCACTGAAAAATTATGACACATGCACACAAATAACATTCAGATTAATAAAACCCATAGGGTGAAATTCTTGGCCCCAGTGAAGTAAGTGGCTAAACTCCTATTGACTTCAATGGCACCACGGTTTAATTCATAGTTCTTGTTGTCTCCAAGAACAAGTGTTTACCTTACGTAGGATTTTAGGTCTTGCCAAATAATTGGTACATATTCAGTTAAGTACAAAAAATTAAAGATATAAATATCCTGTCAAAAACACTTTTAATAATGAGTTTTATCAATTGTGCTTGCTTCTTCAGGTATGAGTGATTTTTACTAGCTGTGCTAATGAGAAAGTAGATGTTTTTCACTTAATCTAATGTTTTCATGTCTTTATTCTTAAAGTTGCTCAGATGACAAAAATTGTGTGTCATGGGATATAAATAGATAAAACAAAAGTAAAAGAAACTGTCCTGTTTCAGTATCAAAATATTAGCAAGTTGTGTTCTGAGTTTGGATGAATCTAAGCTGTATTTGATCATTAAACATGAGCACAGGGGGAAAAAACTATCACTATAGGTGCAAGATGTTCCCAGCAGAAGGATAAAATTCTGAGGAATAAAGTAGGTGATATATGGTGGGCAAATACTATTTTTTCCCTCAAGTATCTATCTGGACATAACATTGATTCACCTTCAGGTTCAATGAAGATGTGTTTTAGTTTTAACAGCTAGCTTTTTGGTGATGATAAACTGCTGAAAATGCGTGGGACAAATGGTAGGGAGAAAAATGCTGTTGAACATCTTTTGTTCAGAAAATAGTGTAAACCTAATTAGTTAAGCAATTACATATGTAATTGTCATTGGAAAACACTGATAGCTTTTTAAAAATTGAATTATAACCTTGTCAAATAACGTGGACTTGTTGGGAGAATTTGAATATTGAAAAGTATTTATAGTGAACAGTTAAATCACAAAAGTGTTGCTAAATCTGTGTAGAATTGTTTTTAAAACGAGATTATCAGATTTTGGTATTATGTCACTTGGGTAAATAAGCATGCAAAGTGTATTCTGAACCATTTATCCACATTATGGCAATTAGATTGTCAAAGTTGCAGACTTTTGACGTGTATATATTACTTCCTTGACTTTATTGAGGTTGAACTATATTATGTGAAGGCACTACTGTAGGACTTTTACAGATTTTCATTAATACTAATATAAATGCATTGCAAATGATCCTGGGGAATGAATAATCTTTGAATTGAGAGTTAAGAATAATAAGCAAGTATTATAGTAGTTTTTATTAATTTACTCTATAGGGAAAGTTGATAAATACATCTTATTAAATTACCTCCTGTCTCTCCTGGAAAATAAAATGGATTTTGCATCTTCCAAAAATTTGTATTTCTACATTGTTGCAGGTACATTGTCTCTAATGAGCAAAGATCGCTACTGGATTGTTGTCCATCTTTTGCATGAGCTGAGAACTAATATAACAATCAACTGTGCACCCTCAGTTTGAAATAATGTTGGGAAGAATAATATTTTAAACTACTTTTTGCATAGTCCTGGTGTTTGTTTTGTTGGTACAGTAGCTGGTAGTATGCATAAAACACTGAATTTCTGAACATTATGTGCCTGCCTTATCTGAAAATTAAGCCTTTGAAACTTCACTAACTGTAATTCTTGGAAAAACCTACTTGAATAATATTCACTACTGGGCAGCTAAGTTATCAACTTCTTTTTTCTCAAAAGCAAAGTACTTAAAGCTCCCAGCAAAATCAGAGACAGTCGTAGATGCTGAACACCTTTGAACATCAGGTTAATAATATTGTAATATTGTATACTATTGTTGAGGATGCAAAGATCGTCTTCCAAATCTAAACTGCTACCATGTTGAGCCACTTGTTGGCAGACAACTTAGTCTCTGCAATTGCTCGCATCGTTGCCAAAGAAACAGATTCCAGAAAAATCTGAAGGTTCTCATATCCCTGTGGTCAGCACTGAAAATTGCAGTTATATCAGTTTTGTTCTGATGTTTGGAAAAAGCTAAGGTTCACTTGGGAGAAGAACCCCCCAAAAGGAGAAAGTAGAATAGCAGTCCATACCCTTAATTTCTACATATTTGTAAATGTCTACACTCCATGACAACTAGGACATTATTTATATTAACATATTTTATATGAATGTGTAATAAATATGCAGAAGCCACTATGCAAAATATTTTCTATTAGAAGCTGAAAGCTACAACATAGTATTAACTTGGCTCTTCAGGATCCATTTTTCAAGTTTCATAAACAATTTAAAAATCAGAGATGGCAAAAACTGAACTAGTCTTGCACTGATTTTTGTAAAAATTGTTCCATTTAGTAAAACATTCTGGATTACAGATTTTTTTTTTTTTGTATAGTACCTATGACACTTCACTAGGAACAGAAATTGGAAGCACTGGGAGAAATGGATTGAATGGCTGTGTGGTTCTCCACTAGCTCTTTTATGAATTGTATCTCAAATTTCTGAAATGATTCACCTTTCAATAAGCTACACATATCCTCAGAACCTTCAACAGCTGAAAGGACAGCTAAGGAGGTGCTATTTTCCCCTTTCCCATTTTCACCAGTATCAGAAGGATGCTAGTGAGAGCCAACATCAGGTCTCAAATCCTCCAAATGTCATACTAATATCCATGGCAGGTGTAGATCTAAAAATGATCCTTATTAGGGTTGCCAGATGGTTTCAACAAAAATACTGGACACACGTGACATTACATCACAATCTACATTACATCTTATTTAGAAAATACCGGACATTTATATTTTCTCAATTATATTTTCTCAATTTGTTTCCCGAACAGAAAGCTCAAATACTGGACTGTCCAGTTCAAAACCGGACACCTGGCAACCCTAATCCTTATTAAAGCCATGTCTACTCTAGCACCTATGTTGGCAAAACTTTTTTTGCTCAAGAGCGTGAGTAGATACACCCACGAGCAATGTAAAATATTACTGTGCAAAGCACAATTTCAATGGGAGGCACTCTTCCGTCAACATAGCTACCGCTGCTCTTTGAGCTGGTTTTGTTATGTTGAAAGGAAGATCTCTCCCCTGGGCATAACCAGGCCCTCCCAGAGAATGACAGAGGCCCGGGCCACTTTGAGTTTAGAGGGCCCTGCCCAGCCCGAGGCCTCTGACGTATCTAACTTCTCGTCCACAGGGTCATACTAAAACCAAAAGAATATATGAAAATGAACATTTGAGATATTTATTAACAATGAAGTCATTATACCAATAGCATATATATTAAAAAACGTAACTTTAATTGTGAGTTACCACTGCAAGCAAAACTCTTCATTTTAGGAATGCTTTTCTGGCTTTGTTGTGTGCAAACTCGTTTATAATTGAAGAAAAATCTAATTTAAGTGCAACATCACTGAGAGCCCATTTAAACACTCTTGTCCCATTGCAGAACGATGATAGTTCTTTACTTGTTTTAACATGTTGAATGTGCATTCACTTGAAGCCACTGATGCAGGGAGACTGGCAAAAATATGTAATGCAATTGTGATATTAGGAAATACTGTCTACAGGCCAAGTTCAAATATTTTTTGAAGTAGTTCTTTTGGCTTGCAGTCTGATTTAAAGTTGGTGGAATGTATACATTTCAGGAAGATGATCTCGTCATATAGATCTCTTGAAATATCGTTGTACCTTTATTGAAACTGTTCAGCTGCTGAATATAGAGCATCATTATTTAGTTCTCTGAACTCCTGAAGGAATCCAAAAAGGGTACAGATTGTTGCAGTGACTCAAATTGACGTGTAAGACCAGATTTAATGGAGTCAATTCTAACAATCCCCCACCCTCCTCCAAACCTGCAAAATTGACTTGATAGTCCTTTCTGCATCAGATTGAGATATTAGGCTACGATTGGTGGGAAACTCATGAAATGTCAATACCCTGTGCTACTGATTTGGACTCATAAAGGATTGTCACATTGATCACAAATCTTTTGAATATCTTGAAGATCTCATTCAATATTATCCCTCTCCACAATGTAGCATTGTGCGTGTCAGTTACAGGATTAGTTTCATGGGTTATTTTTAGCAGCTTCATCTACATGGACAACATTAAAATGCATTCAAATTTGTATGTATACTTCTGAATTGACTTAAGCTCAGTGTGAGCCTATGCTGTGAGAGTAAAGCTATGTCTACACTGCACCTCTCTTGTGCAAAAGTCTATGCAAATGAAGTGCAGATTAGCATATTGCAGCACTTCATTTGCATAATTAATTAGGGGCCGTTTTTGCTCAAGAAGCTTTTATGCAAAAAGGAGCTGTGTAGATGGCTCCTTTTTGCGCAAAACCCCCCTCTTGCGCAAGAGCTGTTCTTCCTCATTTTTTCAGGAAGAAAGGCTCTTGTGCAAGAGGGGGTTTTTGCACAAAAAGGAGCCATCTACATAGCTCCTTTTTGCGCAAAAATGGCCCCTAATTAATTGTGCAAATTAAGCACAGCAATATGCTAATCCACACTTCATTTGCATAGGCTTTTGCACAAGAAGAGTGTAGTATAGACATAGCCTAAGACAGTGGTCTCCACCCTTTTTACACCCAAGATCACTTTTTAAATGACAGAACAAGCCAAGATCTACCGCCCCGCCCCTTCGTTGAAGCCCCACCCCTTTCCTTGAAGTCCCGCCCCCTCCTCGAAGCCCCGCCCTCTGTTCGCCTCCTCATCACTTGCTATCCCCAACCCTTACACGACTACTTTTCCCCCCCCAATTCTTCTGTAGGAAGAAGTTTTTCCAACATTTGGCCTGTCTAGACTTGACCAAATGTCAGAAAAACCCCTTCTTTTGGAAGCCCCCTTATTCCTCATGGAAAAAGGAATATAGGGGTGTCTGAAAGATCATGTTTGCTCTTCCACTAAAAGAAGTGGAAGAACAAACACATCTCTGGATGCAGAATAGTTTTTCTGGGGTATCTCCGGAATCCTGAAAAACTCCTGCAGTCTACACGTACCCTCGCTGGGTTGAGACAGGATGTGTAGGCTCTGGGGTGGGAATGAGGGATTTGGGTGTGGGAAGAAGTGAGAGGTGCAAGCTCTGGGAGGAAATCTGGATGCAGGGGAAAGTGGATAAGGGAACGCTGGCCTGGGGAGGGAGTTCCAGGCCAGGCAGTGTTGGGGTCAGATGTAGGGTTAGGGTACTAAGTAAGGCACAAACTTCTGGATGTGAGGGTTCAGGAATTTGGGTTGGGGTATGTGAGGGGCTCAGGGCAGGGGATTCCAGTGTATGATAGGCTGAGATCTAGGGTCTGGGGGAAAGAGGAGTGCAGGAGTGTAATGATGCTGTGGCCAGATGGGGGCTTGGTCCCAATTGGGGGTTTGTTGGCCAGGCTTCATTTTCAAATAAAATACTATGTCAAACACAAAATGTTTCTGCATTGTCTTTATTCCTGAGAAGGGCTGGGAACCTGTTTGGACAGGGTGCCAGTGGGGACAGGTTTCTGCAGCTGGGGACGGGAGAGGGGACAGGGTGCCAGGAGGACAGGGTGCCAGTGGGGACAGGTTTCTGAGGCTGGGGAGTGGGGAGAGGGAACAGGGGGCTGGGGAGAGGGCACGACGGGGAGTGGGGGCAGAGAGTTCCCTGCTATCGTCTCCTCCCAGGATTCCTCCCCCTCCCCCCCCGATGGAAGCCGGCGCGTGCCTCCCGCAGCGCAGCCAAACCTCTGCAAGCGCCTGCCACAGGGCCAAACCCCCCTCCTGTGGCAGGGCCAAACCACCGTGGGAGCCTGCCCCGCCGCCAAGCCGCCTCTCCCGCAGCGGGGCCAAACCCATGCGGGAACCTGCCCCGGGGCCAAACTCCTCTCCCGTGGCGGGACCAAACCGCTGCAGGAACCTGCCCTGGGGCCAAGCTGCGTCTCCCACAGCGGGGCCAACCCCCCCTTCCGCCGTGCAGACAAACCCCTGCGGGAGCCTCCCTGGGCCAAACCCCGGGGCCAACCCCAGCTCCCTCAGCGCAGGGAAACCCCTGCGCTCAACTCACCCCTCCCAGGGAAGCCACTGCACTCCTCCTCCGGGGCTGATGCCCCCTCCCCCAGCGTGTGACACAGCTGTGGGTGGGGAGCAGCCAGCGCACTTCCGGAGCCCCCGGAAGTGATGTGGGCTTCACCTAGGACTTCCGTCCACCCCGCGGGAAGCCAGCACTACACTAGAGGTAGGTAGTGGGGCTTCTCGGGGGTGGGGGGAAAATGGAGGGTGGGAGTGCCTCAACGCCTCGCGATCGACTGGTCGAGACCTCACAATCAACCCGTCAATCACGATCGACGGGTTGGTGACCACAGGCCTAAGAGATTCAAGCTCACTTAAAGCTTTTCCCACAGAGTACAAATGCCATTCAACTGGTTTAATGCTGTCAATTTGCGCTGACCATCTCAATGTCGACATGCTGTAAAGGGAAACAGGCAAATGCTGCTTCAGAATTTCCCACTTTCGAAGACTGCTACTGAAGAGGTTGTATAATTGCTGGATTTGGGGCATGAGTCCCAGGACTGGGGGTGGGACAGAAACCCAGAGCCCAGTTTCTGGACCGTTGCAGCAAATAAGTGAGGGTCTATCACCCTAATTTCTGCACTACCACTGCAATTGGGTCTGATCTTTTCACCATGAGTGGCTGTGTTGGGGAAGGACAACTCCTGTCCATACCCAGAACAACCAGACTAATACCTAGTAGTAGCTGAGGAGATCAGATTTCATGGGGAAGGGCTGATTTCGCAGCCCGTAACACGTTTTTCAAGGCTCTGAAATTGGTAGGGTCCTACTAATGAGCCACAGTTTTGCCACCACCACTTTTTATATATATATGCAGGGCTCGACAAATCAGTATATCTACTCGCCCGTGGCGCCATTCACGAGCGCTGCGCACATGCGCAGTGCCAGTCTGGCGCATGCGCGGTGCAGGGCTGGTGAGTAGATCTTGCCACGGTTTGTCGAGCCCTATATATATGTACATATATATTTGTTTGCAGAATTTGCATATTTATGTAGATAAAAAAGAGGGAAAAGGAAAGTTTCATGTACAAAACTTGAAAATTGGAATCTGCCTTATATATAATATGACAGCTTATAGTATCAATTCTGAGGGCAGACTTGTGCCATTATATAGAGGAGCAGTTTGTAGATTTCTTTATAGAACTCTTAATTAATAAAAACAAAACACGTAGATGGTATCATGGGCTTTTGTGGGCGCAGCCCACTTCAGATGACCCTGAAGAAGTGGGTTGTGCCCACAAAAGCTCATGATACCATCTACATGTTTTGTTAGTTTTTAAGGTGCTACTAGTCTATTTGTTGTTTAAGTGTTTCCTGTTACAGACTAACTCAGCTACCCCTCTGAAGCTCTTAATTAATTACACTTAATATGCCCCTCACCATAGTAACTGGGTCTCAAAGTGCTAATCTGATGTATTTATTATTATTGTCCTGCTTCTGTGTTACTATAAATACTGGATTATGTAAAATATATAACTAAATATATTTCTGCATTTTAGTGATGTAAATGTTTTTGTGTTCTATTACATAATGGGACTATGACTTTAAGAGTTCAGTAGGCATTTCTTCCTGCTTTCAGGAATAATTAATATACACAACACTAAAAGATTGTTAGGTTTGAGGCATGGCTAGCTACAAAAAATATTAGTTTCCTTCCTATGTCAAGATACTTGTCTGGTGATTTGTCTTAGCAGTTTTCTGAAGAATTTATTGAGGATGCTTTGCTTTACTTACTTTCTGAATGAAAAACATCTTTGCAGCCCATATACTTGTTAACATTCTGTTCATTGTTTCCCTGTGATGTAAAGGGCAGATATTCTAGTCAGGTTTAATACACACACACAAGTTTCTATATACAGAATAGTTGGTGAAAATTTCTGCTTCCTTTTTAATGGTCCGTTTTCATACCATAATTGCATTCCAAAAAATGATCCTTTCCAGCCTTTAAATCTTCACTTTCATACAAGCCAAAAGCTTTACTGTTGAATACTAGAAGAGTTTGTGCCACTTCATTAATACAAGATTTATACCGCTACTCAAGTCTATATGAATTTTGTGCTATACAGAATGGCTTGGAAAACTGAGGTGACTTCAGAAGGCTGTTTTTAAATTTACTTGTGGCATTCTGATTAAATTCTCCAGACCTGAAGAAGTGCAGTGTGCAAGCACAAATGCTTGTCTTTCTCAGTAGAAGTTGGTACATGTGGAACCTCTAAAATCTGGGTCTCTGTGGTCCGGCAACATCAGATCATGAATATTGCTGGACCAGAGTGCCCTGGCTGACGAGGTTCAGAAGCAAACTCTGTGTTTTGTTCCAGCAAACTCTGTGGTTTTAGACCACTTAGGTCCCGAGGGTGCCAGACCATGGCGGTCCCACCTGACTAAAAAAGATATTACCTTACCCACCTTGTTTCCTAGCTTTTGTAAAAGCAGTTTTATTCACTCTTCCTTGAAGCCTCTAATGTTGAGAGAAACCACTAACATAATGAAATTACTGTAATGATAGAAGAAAGTAGTAGCTTAGTTATGTAGTTCTCTTGGTTACTCATCTGTGTGGACTTCACCAGTTAAAGAAACAGGCAACAGCTGCATAAAAGAAAAGGGTAGTATATTAGTGACTTAAGAGGTTTGAATTAGAGGAGATTGGGTATATGGACTGTACAGTTTTCAAAGTATCATGCAAATTATACAAGAAAAATATCACTTCCTTTTTTGTTTAGACAGGAAATTAATATTCTTGTAGCTGGTAAGGGGAAAGTGTCTAGAACTACTTTAATGATTGTTCCTTGCATTTTGCATAACCACCATTAAATATATTTTTCTGGACTTACAGTAAAAGGGCTTATATTTGAAAATGATCTAAGTATTGTTTTATTAATTCATTAATATTTAGACTATTTCCATCTTCTTCCCATGTTATATTGTTGTTAATTTTAAAGGCCGTATTAAAACACTGACTTGTCAGCGTTACAAGAATTTAATAAGACTTTGTGCATTATGTTTTTAAAATTGTTGACAGTACAGAAATTAACATGCATTTAATTTACCAAGACTCCAGAAATGCTGAAGAAAGTATTAAAAGTTAGGTATGTGTTCCTTCATTCCACAGCCGTAGAATTTGTCAAGGAATTAATGCTTTGCCACACAATTGTGCTTTACAATCTGAGCTTTGTGGAGGAGGAGAGGCTGGTTGCTACAAATGCCCAGAGGGTCTTCAGGAGAACAGTTCTGATAATGTGCTTATAGGAAGTGTGCAGGAGGGTAGCTCTGTTCTTGTGCATTTAGGGGAGTTGCAGACAGGAAGGCAAAAAGTCTTGCTTTAGAGACAATTATGCACCGCTAGCAAAAAGTTTATCATGAGAACATTTAAGAGTGTTGTGCTCTAGAAAACCATATTGTTGCTAGCCCAAATAGCTTCCTGTATTAATCTAGTTTATATTTTCATGGATCCTTCCTTTTTCTTTAATAAAAGTAAACCATTCTTAGATAAAAATTGTTAATTTAGAGTCGAGGGTGCTTAAACTGTTAATCAGCTATATATTGGAGAGAGTGAGTGAGCGAGCGAGCATCTGGCTGTCCATCTGTTTGTTCAAGAACTCCTCCAAAACAGTAAGAGCTAGGATCACCAAATTTGGTATGCAGCTTCCTCTTACCATAGCTTAAAGCAAGATAATGGTTTGGTTGTGTGTGTCTCTCCCCCCTCCCGCCCCCGGTATGTATGAGGACGCATAAAACCATACAGAAAAGAGACAATCACCAGGTGAGAGAAAGGGGTTGGCTGGGATTGCACCCCCTCCTCCGAGACTGCCCCAACCCTGAGCCTCTCCCCCCTCTCAGTGCCCTTTGGGGAGGATGGGGGAGGCTGAAGCTCCCCACCCCATTCATACAGGAACACTGCTGGCTGTTCCCCTTCATTGGGAAGCAAAGAGAAGGTGCATAGTTTGCTCCATTCCTCAATCTGGCTGGGGAGCACAGGGGGCAGATGAATCTGGACCTGCCCCAGCCGGGAGACATACACCCTTCCCTCGGCTGTGCTGTGGTGAGAGAGAACTGGGGTAGTCCTTTCTCCTCGAGGAAGCCTGCATACTTGAACTCCTCTTCCCCAGCCCCAGAGCAATGATTCAAATGAAAAACAAATAAAAGTTGAATTAAGGACCTGAGCAATGCCAGGTAAATCTTCTAGTATAACTATGATGCAAACTGAATAATGACAGCATTACTGTTTTTGGAAAAAAAAGTATAAAATCTGGAACACAGACGTTATCTTGCCTTGCAGACTGTTGTCTATACCATCAGAATTAAGGTTTGAATATAGGCCAGTAACAGATGCGTCCTAAGAAGGTTCAAGGAGTCCCTGTAGTGAATGATTAAGAAGTTTTTTTCCCCCCATTCTGACTTCAGTACAAGGCAGTGGTGGGCAACCTATGACCACAGACCACACACGGTTCATCAGGATAAGCCGTTGGCAGGCCACCAGAGAGGTTGTTTACCTTGTATCCACTGGTGCGGCTGCCCACAGCTTCCATTGGCCACAATTTATTGTTCCTGGGCATCTAGTGTGCTTGCATTTTGCTAGTTAACAGGCCCCTCAAAGCTAGTGTAGATCAAAACAGTGTTTAGGAGAATATAAATGTATCCTGGAGACCTGCTCAATGTGCAGGATGGTGGAGGTCCACATGGGATCTAAAGAATTTTGCCCCTTTGTGTGTGGCTGTTGTTATGATTAGTATGCCAGTGCCTAGTAGCCCCAGTCAAGATCAGGGATCCCAGTTGTGTTAGGCACTGTACAAATGTGCGGTTAGCCCTTATCCTAAAGCGCTTACATGCTCAATAAAAATATAGCAAAAAAATGGGAGGGGAAACGGAAATGAAGTGGCTTGACCGAGGTTACACAACAGGTTAGTAGCTAATAGCAGTGATATAGCTTTGTACTGAAGTTATAAGTAATAGACAGTTGGCTTTTCTATTGCAAAACAATGATTTTTTTGGATTTTCACTATATTTGCTCTTTTAAGGCACATGAAGTTGAAACCTGGCCTGATATTGTCAGTATAGATATAAATTATTTTAACAAATGTTTTCCTATTTGTAGTTTTAAAAAGATTCCTTGTAAAAAGATTAAGTTTTTTCCCTCTTAAAACTTGCCACACATATCCTAAAACAATATTTTGCATAGATGTAAGAGGTCAAATCTATTTGCTGTAATTTTTAAAGTTGGAATTCTACCTGAACCTCCATACTCCAGGTATCCCTGATCTGGGAACACCCATGGTTCAACCCTGGCAGGGGGAGGAGGAAGTGGCTCTGTATGCTGCCGCTTGTCCCTCCCTCTCCCCCCCCCAGTTGGGGGAATGGCAATGCAGCAAAGTGCTTCTCCGGAGGCTTTTTTCCCAAAACTCCCATAGCGGTGGGGATTGTGCCTGGGGGCACTGGGCCTTGTTTGTCCCTGGGAGCAGCTTACCAGGTAAATGTCCCATCCCCCTAACACACCCTCATTACCTCCCAGATCCCACCCCATTTCCTTCCATGATCTGCAAAAATTCCTTAATCTGGCATACCCTGTTTCCCAAGGTAGCTGGACTGAAGAGGTTCAGGATACTAAAGTACTTAAGTTTAGAAACTAGCCAGGAGTATGTACAGTTGCTAATTTTGATAATTTCCTTTTGTTAGACTGTTACATACCCTCAAGTGAATAGTTAACTTTCTTACAAATTTCTTATGACAATGTCACTATAACTCTACAACAGTGCTCTCTTTCAGTAAGCAAAAAGTGTCCATGTGAATTTGCAGTTATGATATGAGGAAGAGCAAAACAGTGTCAGTGCAAATCTGTGACAGCATCATCACTATCACTAGAAAGATTTAAACTTGGGCTGTACACGTACTGGAGAGTACTGTACTGAGGAGGAGAAAAAAGGCATTGACAGGGATATAGCCTACTTCATTTGTCACATCTTCCTCTAGTTTTCACGTTTTCTTTGTTATATTTCTATACTTTATGATTTTTAGATGATTTTAACAGTGATGCAAAACCAGAGTAACCTGATGATACTGTGAGGGCTTGGGGAAAAAATACATCATGCAGAACATGTCATCTTATTTGCTTCAGATCTCTTCCTAGTCAGTTTTCATGCTTTGCAGCCAGTTTGGCAATAGGCAGTACAGCTTCAAAAGATTAAGGCATATATGCGAGTTGCATAAATGATGGCATATTCCAAATATTTGAAAAGAAAATAGTTAATAGATTTTGAGGCCTTTTTTGAGTCAGAGGCCGCTGACCCACAGAAAAGTCAGTCGAGGGTTACACACAAGTGAGAATAAAAAAAAAAGGCAACAACAACAAACCCCCCTCCCTGACTGAAAAGAAGAAATGCACTCCTCACATTTGCCTCACACACCAGAGCCTGGGGGGAGGGGGCAAGCTAGTAGATTTTGTATGCTCCAGCCCTGTGGTGGGATGGCAGGGTGGGGGACTGGAGTGCCAGCGTGGGCTTCCCAGTGCTGGGGTGGGAGCCCTGAGTCTCATGGCCCTGAGGTTCCCCACCCCTGCCTTGCGATCATCTTGTCTGACCTTCAGCATAACACAAGCTATAGAATTTCATTTAGTAATTCCTGCAGCAAGTCATACCTTCTGGATGAGCTATTGGGGAAATTCCGTCTAACCTTTGAAATTTTATTAGAGTGGATTGATTGAAATCACAAACTTTATTCATAATTTAAATAAAAAAGCTGGAAACATTGATTTAAATCATTGGTTTTAATAGGGTTTAGCATTTGTACTTTTTATTTGCCTAAAGAGAAGCTGATTCTCATTTGTTGGTAACCATTAAAATATGTTGGGTTTGGAGCTAAATATAGCCTTTACACTAAAATCAAGGTGTCTTTTTTCTAATTGGAAGGTTACACTGTACATTTAAGCAATAATTTTGCTCAACATACCTTTATTCAGATTAATTTTTATATTTTATGTTAAATGTTGAAGGATGCATTTCTTATGTATTAGTTGATTAATTTTTACTTGTGTTTTGTCAAGCTGTGTTTTTATAGAAATTCAGATTCAATTGAAAATGAACAAAAACTTTATTTAAATAAAAATCTGTTCTAAATAAAATGAATTTTTTATTTAAAATAATTTTATTTACCTTAATTTTTATTCTAGTCTTCCTAGTGGCCGAGGAAAAAATAGAAATCGTCCAAATTAACAATTCATAAAATGTTTCTTATAAATTAAGCAGTAAAAAGTCCTGGTTTTCTTTAAGTGCTGACACAGATTACTAATGAAAAAGTAATTTGCCCTATAACTTAAAATTCCTCACCTTGTCTACACTAAGAAAAATCGGTTGCATAATTTTCTACCAACAGTACAGTGAGTGTTGCAGTTTGGGTATTTCTGCTACCATATCTTACCCAACCTTGAGTGTGATTAGATAATATGGTAAGAACATCTGTCTGGGATCACACTACAGTTTCTGCTGTTGCTAGTGTTGGAGGAGCTGCACCAATAAAAAATTGAGATGGCCAAATTCTGCCAATACAGACGTACCCTCTGAATCTTTTATCTGAAAAATAAGTAACTTCTGGCATTGCCAATGTAACTTTCTAATAAGCAGCAAAATAAAAATGAAGACCTCTGTTTAAATTAGATGTAAATCAGATTGTCCAGTCAAAAACTGGTTTACTGATTTGTCATTTAGCACAGTTTGTACTCTGGCTAAAGACGTGGAGATTCTCTCCCTCCACTTCTCCCTCGTCGCTTTTATGCTTTTCCCTCTCTTAACACCTTTCACAGCCATTCTTCCTGACAGTTTTCCTTAAGGAAAATAGGATGTCATCTTAGATGAGACACTTGTATGACAGACAAATTAAGTGTTGTCCATTTAGTTTGGCTTTGCTGATTTGTGCTCTGTTTTAAAGATGTGTAACAACTTTGCAGAAAGGAACTAAATGTTTTTATCTCTGAAAGAATAGTTCTTCAAGTGCTTGCTCATGTGTATTCGAATTAGGTGTGCGCGTGGCTGGATTCCAGAGTCTTTTTTCCCCAGCAGTATTCATCGAGCCAGCAGAGAGCCCCCTAGAGTGGCGCCAGTATATCGGTGCATAAATACCCCTGCTGGTTTTCTCCTCCCTCAGTTCCTTCTTACCATCCATGACTGTAGCTGGAGCATCCTCGTCATTCCGACATCGTACCCAGCATATATATAGTTATCTTTGTAGTTTGTTTGAAGTGTAAATAGTTAAGTTAGATAGTGCTATCTTATCATTTGTAATCTGGGGGGGTGGGGGGGAGGGTTCCAGGTCTGCAAAGTTTCAAACCTTGTGAGACTTGTGCTAAGCATCTTGCAGACTCTTGGAAAACCTGCAGAAGTTTTAAGTGCTGCACTGAGAGGAAACGTGATTCCCGCCTAAAGCTGCTCCTCACAGAGTCTGTGCTGCAGCCTGCATTGGAACAGGCACCTGCAGTGTGGAGTGCACTGGCATCGGTGTGCGAATCTTCCATGGCACTGTCATGCACCTCGGCACCACAGAAGACTGAGGCACCAATCTCAATATCTGGTGCCAAAGAAGAGGAAGCAGCACAGAGGAAGATTCCCTCTGAAGCAGGGGCACGGAGGGTGGCACCGAGACCGAACCTTGTTGGAGGGCTTGCCCCATCGTCACCTAGACGTTCCCAGTCCTTCTAGGCATTGATTGAGCTCGGTGCAGTCAAGGAGTCCGGCTCCAGAGAGGTCTTTCAAAGAGGTCAGGCCATCAACCCCTGAGACCTTTGACGCTGCGAGGGATCTTCTAGAGCTCACTACTTCGCCGGTCTCTTGCCCGGCACTGGACCCGGTGCCGCAGCAGGCCAGGCACTTGTTGCAAATGAACCATCTGTCCTGGGCACCGACGGCCTTGGTGGCACCGGAACCTCGTCGGCACCGACAGTAGCATCAGTGACGGTAGCGTCTGTGGAAGGGTCAACCTCTTCAGCACTGGGACTGCTGGCACTGAGGGGGAAGGATCGGGCTGATGGCCTCAGTGGCACCGTATTGTGGTGTACTGGCCCAGCAAGCGCCAGCCGCTCCACCCCGCGGTACCGAAGGGACCTCCGGGTCCGGTTCATCGATGTAAACCTGAGTCGATTGTGCAGCACCGACCCTGGCACCTTTCAAAAGCACCTTCATTGGTGCCACCATGGTTGGCATTGGACTATTCGTCAGAGTCCAACGTGGAATTGGTATGGTTGGGTGCTTCTTCACGCATGTCCTCCCCGTGGCACCGGTGGTACCAGACTCAGCAGACACGGCTGCCTCCACTGCAGCCACAGTGGCCCTTCTGGATCCCCTGGGCTTACCATCAGATGCAAGGCCCAGTGCTGTCAGCCCAGGGTTCTGGATTGTCACATTCCAGGGATATACCTTCTGTGACCCCCCCCTTATGCAGGGCCCCCACCTCGGAGTATAGAGGCAGACCACAAAGGGACATGCCACGTCATCAGGCAGAGGGAGATGGATTGGGAGCTCAAGATTGGGCTCAGTCCCTATCGATCTCACAGGTGGCAATGCCACCCCAGGATCAGCCCGAAATAAGGGAGTCCTCTTGTCCTTCGCCGATGAGGCACTGGCTGACCCTGCTCCGTCCATGCCCTCTGTGGATGCGAGGGCCCACCAGGACTTGCTGCTTAGATTAGCAGCCAATTTGGGAGTGCAGGTGGAGGTTGTCAATGAGGACTCCGATCCCAAGATGGACATTTTGTCTGCAGATGCACCACCGAGGCTGGCGTTGCCAGTTAATAAGATGGTGCCTAAAATTGCTAATAATTTGTGACAGATACAAGCATCAATCCTGCCTACCCAGGAAGAGGTTGAGAGGTGTTGTTTTGTCCCCCAGACGGAGCATGAGCATTTGTACTCCCACCTGCTCCCGGGTTCTCTAGTAGTGCAAGCCGTCAGGCAGAAGGAGAGGCAGGGTCAACCGGGGCCTACCCCAAAGAGCAGGGACCTGAGAAAACTGGACCTTCTGGGTAGGAAGGCGTACGCTATGGGAGGCCTTCAGTTGCACATTGCCAACCAGCAGGCAATGATAAGCAGGTATACATACAACACCTGATTGGCTGTGGACAAGTTTAAAGAATCGCCTGCCTCAAAAACAGTTACTTACCTTGTCACTGTTGTTCTTTAAGATGTGTTGCTCATGTCCATTCGACTCTTTTTCCCCCCCCCCTCCTCTCCCCGGCCCACCTCACCTTTATCAGAGTTTTCCGGCAAGAAGGAACTTAGGGAGGGGAGAGCCAGGTATGCACCGATATGCCGGTGCCACTCTAGGGGGCTCTCTGCTGGCCCGACAGATACCGTTGGGGAAAAAAGTCTCTGGAATCCATGCACGTGGAGCGCGCACGCCTAATTCGAATGGACATGAGCAACACATCTCGAAGAACAGCAGTTACAAGGTAAGTAACTGTTTTTTCAAAGTGCTTTGAAGAATGAAAACACAAAATTCCACATTAGTCAGTGGGGTTTTTTTAAACTAGTAAATGCCAAGGAAAGTTCATTTGACTTGGACTCCACAAATATTGAGGATTTTTATAAAGGATAAAATGCCAGTTGAATCTTGGCGTAACAAAACTCTCTTAACTTTGCAAAGCTGCTTTTTCATTAACTATACTAGAGAATAGTAACACCAATGAGATATGTGGAAAATCCATAAAAAATCAGGGAAGACTATGGTTCTTGAAGTCCCTAAGAAGGAATTTTATTTCATTGTAGATAGCATAATTCAAGTACTAACATAACTTTGAGTCTTAATTTGATGTAAAAATCAGTATCACATGTCTTTGCTATTACGTAAGAGCTCGTGGTAAGATGTGATATGAAATTTCAGAAGCACTGTTTTCAGTTTGAGTGTGGGTGTGGGTGTAAAAAATCAGTGTTATATTGGAAAGTTAACTTCTGTCTTAACTATTGAGCAACTATGGTCACTCACTAATATGGAGGGCATTCATTGATTTTTAAATCAAATATCTTATTTCAACCAAAAAGATATATTTTAAAAAATGTCAAAAGGGACTAAAAATAATAAACTGAGAACAGAATGACTGTCTCATTCTTTAACTAGGGATGTAATAGGATAACTGTGTACACAGTTAATGGATAAACCTGGGTTTATTGGTTAGAGTGAATGGTTAAACTCAGGTTCTCACCCTGCTCTCAGGGAGCCAGCTGATGCCCTGGACTGCTGCCTCTGATACAGCCTCTGATGGTGCGTGCCAGGAGCTGGCTTAAAAGCTGGCACCTGGGGAACTTGGTTGCCTCCCCATGCTGCTGTCAACAATTACATAGTTATCCGATTACCTGCTTTTTAACATCCCTATTCTTAACATCCCTATTCTTAACTCTAGCATTGTGAGCTATAATAATTTTTTTCCTCAGTGATATTAAAATCTGCACTATAAGAGGGATTTAGTTCCATGTCTTTGTCAAGTGAGGAAGGATGATGATGTGATTAGGGTACTAGTCTAGGATTCAGGTGATGCAGGTTCTGGTCCCTCTTCTGCCACAAACTTCCTTTGTAACCTCAGGAGCTCTATGCAAGGGAGGGAACTTCTGGGCTGGACATGGTTTGTTAGGGTTAGTTGATGGCTGGCTGCAAGATGGCTTATTTCTTCTTCGAGTGGTTGCTCATGTCCATTCGAATTAGGTGCGCGCACCGCGTCTTCCGGAGCGTTTTCCCTAGCGGTACCCGTAGCGCCAGCAGGGCGCCCCCTGGAGTGGCTCTGCCATGGCGGGGCATAAGTACCCCTGCCGGCGCTCCCCCACCTCAGTTCCTTCTTACCGCCCGTGACGGTTGTTGGAGCGTGTCTCTCTCTTAGATCAGTTAGAAGGGGGTTTGAGCAGATGATGGAGCAAAGGCATGACGTGGCTGAAGGGGAAAGTTTAGATATGCAGATGGAAGCAGGATCAAGGGCCTCAGAGGGGGGACTGCTGGGCGAAGAAAATGGACAGTGGAAGCATGTGACTAAGAGAACCAGGCAGAGGAAAAGATGGGTCAGTGAAGGAAAAATAGAGCTCAAGAACAGGTATGTGGAGTTGGAGAATGAAGAAGGGGTACAGCAGGTAGATAATGAAGATGGAAGGGTAAGGAAGAAGAGAAGAGTGGCTAGTCCCATAGATAAAGGGGAAGAGTTAATGGAGACAATACCAATAATGAGCGTCAGGAGGATACAGGATGGGTTAAAGAGGATTACAAGGGAAAACAGGAATGGCAAGGACTTGCAGCCAGAGGAAGTAAGAGATAGACCAGAGAATTGCACTGTCACTAGGAAAAGGCAGGTCTACGTGATTGGGGACTCCTTATTGAGAAGAATAGATAGGCCTGTAACCAGAGCTGATCCAGAGAATAGAAAGGTGTACTGTCTGCCAGGTGCTAAGATACGGGATGTGGAACTGAGATTGAAGAGGATTATTAAGGGAGCAGGAAGGAATCCATTGATCATCCTTCATGTAGGAACAAATGATACGGCTAGATTCTCGCTGGAACGAATTAAGGGAGACTATGCTAGGCTGGGGAGGACGCTCAAGGAAATTGAGGCTCAGGTGATCTTTAGTGGCATTCTGCCTGTGCCTAGAGAAGGGCAACTAAAATGTGACAGGATTATGATGATCAGTAGATGGCTTAGGCAGTGGTGCTATAAGGAGGGCTTTGGGATGTATGGTCACTGGGAGGCATTTATGGACAGAGGACTGTTCTCTCGGGATGGACTTCACCTAAGTAGGGAGGGAAATAGACTTCTAGGATGGAGGCTGGCTCAACTGATTGAGAGAGCTTTAAACTAGGAATTTGGGGGAGACGGTTGGGAGATGTCCAGGTAATCTCTACGCCAGATTTTAACACTGAGAGGGAGGAAAACGAAGTAAGAAAGGATATTGCTGGGGGTAGGAGAATGTACATGAGGAAGGGTAGGGTGGATACTAGTCTAATAGGTCATATTGGAGGTACAATGTCCGTGCCAAATTGGGTAAAGAATGTGAGTGAGGCCAAACAGCAAAAATTAAGATGTTTGTACACCAATGCGAAGAGCCTAGGAGCTAGAGCTATTGGTCCAGGAAGTGAAACCAGATATTATAGGAATAACAGAAACATGGTGGAATACTAGGCATGATTGGAGTACAGGTATTGAAGGGTATGTGCTGTTTAGGAAAGACAGAAATAAGGGTAAAGGTGGTGGAGTCGCATTGTATATCAAAGATGAGGTAGATTGTAAAGAAATAAAAAGTGATGGAATGGAGAAGACAGAGTCTGTTTGGGCAAAAATCACATTGGGAAAGAAAACTATCAGATCCTCCCCTGGGATAGTGCTTGGGGTGTGTTATAGAACACCAGGATCCAATTTGGATATGGATAGAGACCTCTTTAATGTTTTTAATGAAGTAAATACTCATGGAAACTGCGTAATCATGGGAGATTTCAACTTTCCAGATATAGACTGGAGAACAAGTGCTAGTAATAATAATAGGGCTCAGATTTTCCTAGATGTGATAGCTGATGAATTCCTTCATCAAGTAGTTGCTGAACCAACAAGGGGGGATGCTATTTTAGATTTGGTTTTGGTGAGTAGCGAGGATCTCATAGATGAAATGGTTGTAGGGGACAATCTTGGCTCGAGTGATCATGAGCTAATACAGTTCAAATTAAATGGAAGGATAAACAAAAATAAATCTGAGACTAGGGTTTTTGATTTCAAAAGGGCTAACTTTAATAAATTAAGGAAATTAGTTAGGGAAGTTGATTGGACTAAAGAAATTATGGATCTTGAGGTGGAGGAGGCCTGGGATTATGTTAAGTTAAAGTTGCAGAAGCTGTCAGAAGCCTGTATCCCAAGAAAAGGGAAAAAAATTATAGGCAGGTGTGTTAGACCAAGCTGGATGAGCAAGCATCTCAGAGAGGTGATTAAGAAAAAGCAGAAAGCATATAAGGAGTGGAAGATGGGAGGGATCAGTAAAGAAAGCTACCTTATTGGGGTTAGAGCATGTAGGGACAAAGTGAGAGAGGCTAAAAGTCAGGTAGAGTTGGACCTTGCAAAGGGAATTAAAACCAATAGTGAAAGGTTTTATAGCCATATAAATAGGAAAAAAACAAAAAAAGAAGTATGACCGCTAATTACTAAGGATGGAGTGGAGGTTAAGGATAATTTAGGAATGGCCCAATATCTAAACAAATACTTTGCTTCAGTCTTTAATGAGGCTAATGAAGAGCTTAGGGATAATGGTAACATAACAAATGGGACTAAGGATATGGAGGTAGATATTACCATATCTGAGGTAAAAGCCAAACTTGAACAGCTTAATGGGAGTAAATCAGGGGGCCCAGATAATCTTCATCCAAGAATATTAAAGGAACTGGCACATGAAATTGCAAGTCCATTAGCAAAAATTTTTAATAAATCTCTGAACTCAGGGGTTGTACCATTTGACTGGAGAATTGCTAATATAGTTCCTATTTTTAAGAAAGGAAAAAAAAGCGACCCGGGTAACTATAGGCCTGTTAGTTTGACATCTGTAGTATGCAAGATCTTGGAAAAAATTTTGAAGGAGAAAGTAGTTAGAGACATTGAGGCTAATGGCAGTTGGGACAAATTACAACATGGTTTTACAAAAGGTAGATCGTGCCAAACCAACCTGATCTCCTTTTTTGAGAAAGTAACAGATTTTTTAGATAAAGGAAATGCAGTGGATCTAATCTACCTCGACTTTAGTAAGGCATTTGATACAGTACCACATGGGGAATTATTGGTTAAATTGGAAAAAATAGGGATTAATATGAAAGTTGAGAGGTGGATAAGCAACTGGTTAAAGGGGAGACTACAGCGGGTCATATTGAAAGGTGAACTGTCAGGTTGGAGGAAGGTTACTAGCGGAGTTCCTCAGGGATCGGTTTTGGGGCCAATTTTATTTAATCTTTTTATTGCTGACCTTGGCACCAAAAGTGGAAGTGTTCTGATAAAATTTGCGGATGACACAAAGTTGGGAGGTATTGCCAATTCAGAAAAGGATCGGGATATCATACAGGAAGATCTGGATGACCTTGTAAATTGGAGTGATAGCAATAGGATGAAATTTAATAGTGAGAAGTGTAAGGTTATGCATTTAGGGATTAATAACAAGAATTTTAGTTATAAGCTGGGGACACATCAGTTGGAAGTAACGGAGGAGGAGAAGGACCTCGGAGTCCTGGTTGATTATAGGATGACTATGTGCCGCCATTGTGACATGGCCGTGAAAAAGGCTAATACGGTCTTGGGATGTATTAGGCGAGGTATTTCCAGTAGGGATAAGGAGGTGTTAGTGCCATTATACAAGGCATTGGTGAGACCCCATTTGGAATACTGTGTGCAGTTCTGGTCTCCCATGTTTAAGAAGAATGAATTCAAACTAGAACAGGTACAAAGAAGGGCCACTAGGATGATCCAAGGAATGGAAAACCTGTCTTATGAAAGGAGACTCAAGGAGCTTGGCTTGTTTACCTTAACCAAAAGAAGGCTGAGGGGGGACATGATTGCATTCTTTAAATATATTAGAGGGATAAATACCAGGGAGGGAGAGGAATTATTTAAGCTTAATACCAATGTGGACACAAGAACAAATGGATATAAGCTGGCTGGTAGGAAGTTTAGACTTGAGATTAGATGAAGGTTTCTAATCATTAGAGGAGTGAGGTTCTGGAACGGCCTTCCAAGGGAAGTAGTGGGGGCAAAAGATCTATCTGGCTTCAAGATTAAACTAGATGGGTTTATGAAGGGGATGGTTTGATGAGATAACATGATCTTGGTAACTAATTGACCATTCATTATCAGTGGTAAATAGGTCAATGGAGGGATGATAGGAGTTACTATAGAGAACTTTCTGGGTGTCTGGCCGGTGAGTCTTGCCCACATGCTCAGGGTTTAGCTGATCGCCATATTTGGGGTCGGGAAGGAATTTTCCTCCAGGGTAGATTGGCAGAGGCCCTGGAGGTTTTTCGCTTTCCTCTGTAGCATGGGGTACAGATCACAGCTGGAGGATTCTCTGCATCTTGGGGACTTTGAACCATTGTTTCAAGGACTTCAATATCTGAGATATAGGTGAGAGGATTATTCTAGGAGTGGGTGGGTGAGATTCTGTGGCCTGCATTATGCAGGGGGTCAGACTAGATGATCATAATGGTCCCTTCTGACCTTAAAGTCTATGAGTTAATGGTTCCCGTTTCTATTAGTATTGTAAATAGTCCTGAATAGTTCAGTCAGTTAGGTAGTTAGTGTTTCTTTGTTCTTTTCCTTCTCCCCCTTCGGGGGTGAGGAATGCTAGGGCCGCAAGGCTTTAAGGCATGCGCTGTCTGCACAAAGTTCATGCCCAGAGGAGACCCTCACAACAGTTGTCTGAAGTGTCTGGGTGAGAGCCATCTTACGGACGCTTGTAAGATCTGCAAGTCTTTTAAGCCCCGCACTAAGAGGGAGAGAGACTCTCGCCTAAAACTTCTCCTCATGGAGGTGGCTTTACAGCTGGCACTGGCTGGGCACTCTGCGATGCGCAGTGCACCGGCGTCCACGCGAGATGCCCCATCTCCGGACCGGCCCTCGGCATTGAGGGCCCGGCACCGGTCTCACTCTCTGGCACCGAAAAGGTCAAGAATGTCTCGTGGTAGGTCTCTGAGCCGGAAGTCTAAATCGAGCCTACACCATGGTACCGAGTCTCCGGTGCGCACGTCCTCATCCACCACGGTGCAGCATAAGCGAGCGGGACGCCCATCTAGTCCAGGGCAGCTACCCTCGCACCACCCCTCCACGCTGGACACCTTTGAGGCAGCCCATGACCTTATTAGCCTCACTACCTCCCCTCCGTGGTCGGTTGAGGTGGAAGGGTCGAGATCACCTACGCCGGAAGCTGTGTTGGCACCGGCTTCGCCTCCGCACCGGCATGACCGAATGGCACCGGCCACTTATGCAGCGGGACTGTCCCCGGTGGGACCAGTACCGCTTGCCGCCGTATTGGTGCCGGCATGGACGCAGGCCGCCAGGCCCCACTTGGCGCTCGACTGGGCTCGACCTCCCGTGGTGCTGGGACCCCTTCCAGACCCTGTCTTGGCGGCGCCTGTGCCGTGTCACCCTGGCCTTGCGATGATGTCTTCGACACCATCGTCGGGCCCTTCAGCATCAGCTTCTTCAGCACCGATGCACGTTTCGGCACCGTCACAGGCACCGGCATCAACCCTGTGGGCCACGCCGGTACCGCCATCACCGGTGACGTCGGCCTCTTCGGGGTTTGTATTGCAACTGATACCGATACCGACTACGGCACCACAGATATGCCCCGTGTCGGCACCGCAACTGGCACCGGGACCAGTCCTCCCGATGCCGCAACCAGCTCCACCCCGGGCATCGAAATATGTTCTCCCGGCACCAACTCCACTCCAGGCACTGGGACCCCAGTTCTCCCGGTACCGCAACCGGCACCGGCACAGTTTTTCCCGGTACCGGCACGTCCGCATCGAGCGCATGCGGGCAAACCTGAGTCCATGGCCAGGTTTGCTCCCCCGTCGGTGGCAGTACATTTGTCATCTGCGCCTCCCTGGCCTGAGTCTGATTACTCGTCCGATTCTGATGCGGCATTGTTCAGGTCGGGGTCCTCGGCAACTTCCTCGACGCATAGATCTCGTTCCCGGCACCGGCGTGATTGTTCGCGGGTGCAACAGACTTGGATGCCTCAGCCGCAATGGCCATTTTGGACACCGTGGGCTTACCACCAGTGGCAGGGGCTTGTGCCCCCTTCTGTGGTGTCGGATGCCTCGGGGCAACGAGCGCAACCGTCGCCGTCGCTGTCAAGACCTCCTCCCTCTCCCCAGAGATCGGTTGCAGCCGACGCCGCTGCTGTACCGCAGGCCTCGGTACCGGAGCCGCTTCCGCAAGCGGTGCCGCCTGCCCAGCCGGCGCCTCAACCAGTTCCTGCTCTGGGCCCGGCACCGGTCCAGGAGTCATCCTCATCATTGTCACCGGATGAAGCTTTGGCGGATCCTGCACCGGCGTTGCCTATTATGGATGCCCGTGCGCATCAGGAGCTGCTTAGGCGTCTGGCCTCCAATCTGGTTGTGCCAGTGGAGCCAGTAGTGGAGGACACAGACCCCATGATCGACATCCTCTCGGACGATGCGCCTGTCCGCTTGGCTTTGCCACTTAATAAAACCGTGGCCAAGATTACCAATGCCCTGTGGCAGACCCCGGCTACCTTGACCCCTACCTTAAAGGGAGTTGAGAGGCGCTATTACGTCCCCCAGTTGGGACACGAACACCTGTACTCCAGCCCGTTCCTGGGTCCTTGGTCGTCCAGGCTGCGGCCCAAAAAGAGAGGCTTCCCCAGCCGGGGCCGTCCCCAAAAGCTAGGGAGCCCAACCGCCTTGACCTGATGGGCTGTAAGGTGTATGCCACTGGTGGGGTGCAACTCCGCATTGCCAATCAGCAAGCGATGCTGAGCCACTATGCTTTTAACACCTGGCAGGCCGTGGATAAGTTCAAGGACAAACTGCCTGCCGAGGCCCGTCAGGAGTTTGCGGCCATGACCTCTGAGGGCAGAATCATTGCCCGCACGGCCACGGCCCTCCAGGCTTCACTGGACACTATCGACTCTGCAGCCCGCACCATGGTGTCAGGGGTGGTTATGCGCTGTGATGCCTGGCTGCAGGTGTCTGGAATACCTCCGGACGTCCAAACCATGATCTAGGACTTGCCCTTTGATGGGAAAGCCTTGTTTTCGGAGCACACGGACTCCAGGCTCCATACACTCAAGGACACGAGGTCTACCCTACGGTCCTTGGGGATTCATACACCGGCCCCCCAGCGTCGTCAACTGCCCTACAGACAGCAGGGCAGAACTCAGTCCCAGGTCCCCCGTGGGGATTACTGGAGACGTCGTCCTCGTGCTCCCAGTGGGGGTGTGGGGGCGGCTGCGGGCCCATCCTCCACAAGGGGTCGTCAATGCTGCCCGAGAGGGGATACCCCTCGTGGGGCTGGTCAAGGTCCCTCCCAGCAATCCAAGCACCTATTTTGACGGCATGCTAGAGGGTCGCGCACCAGCCTCCCACCCTGGCCCCCCGTTTGGGGCCAGGTTGTCCCGGTTTGCCCACGCCTGGGCAGGAATCACGACCGACGCCTGGGTCCTAAAGATAGTCAGGTGTGGCTATATCATCCCTTTCCTGGGCTCGCCCCCTTCCAACCTGCCCACCCCGTCGCTTTTCAGGGACACCTCTCACGAAGACATGCTCCGCCAAGAGGTGCCGGCGCTTCTCGAAAAGGGAGCTGTGGAGAGGGTCCTACCACATCTGCAGGGCAAGGGGTTTTATTCCCGATATTTCGTTGTCCCGAAACCCAAGGGCGGGGTTCGTCCCATCTTAGATCTCAGGGACCTCAACAAGATGGTCGTGAAGTCCAGGTTCAGAATGGTAACCCTAGCTTCTGTTATCCTGGTTTTACAGTTAGGAGACTGTTACGCAACCCTCGATCTAAAGGACGCTTACTTCCATGTGGCAATAAGACCCAGCCACAGGAGGTTTCTCCGTTTTATTGTTTCCTGATGTCTCTTCCAATTTACAGTGCTCCCATTTGGCCTTTCAACAGCACCCAGGGTCTTTACAAAATGCATGGCAGTCGTAGCGGCGTTCCTCCGCAAAAAAGGGGTACACATTTTTCCGTACCTAGACGACTGGCTGATCCGTGGCTGCTCCTACGAGCAAGTGGAGGCCCATGTTTCCCTCAGAAGGGCTCTCTTCATAAGGCTGGGACTCATGCTAAATGAGGAAAAGTCATCGTTGACTCCCTCTCAACACCTCAAATTTGTAGGAGCCCTCTTGGACGCCAGGGTGGCAAGAGCACTCCTTCCCAGGGCCAGGTTTCTATCCATAGTGGAGCTGGTCTCTGAGTTAACCCGGTTCCCCATCACGACAGCCCGGGTCTGCTCCAGGCTGCTGGGGACACATGGCGGCATGTACGTATGTGGTACGACACGCTCAAATGAGGCTCAGGCCTCTGCAGGCCTGGTTGGCAAGGGCATTCAACCAAACCAGGGGTCTCTGGGACATGGTTCTCTCAGTGCTGCCGGAGGGCATAGCCTCCGTACAATGGTGGACCCAGGAGACGGTGGTGTGCAGCGGGGTTCCGTTCACTGTACCTCCCCCCTCGCTTACACTGGTCACAGATGCTTCCGACCTGGGTTGGGGAGCACACCTGGGGTGTCACAGGACCCAGGGATTATGGTCCCTAGCAGAGCGGGCTCTGCACGTAAATGTCCGGGAGCTCAGGGCACTCAGGAGAGCCTGCGAGACCTTCCTGTCGAAGCTCTCTCGCCACTCTGTCCTGGTGCGCCTGGACAACACGGCGGCTGTGTTTTACCTCAACAGGCGGGGGGGGCCCGGTCGCCTCCCCTCTGCTGCGAGGCTCTGTGTCTCTGGGACCTGTGTGTAGAGCACGACATAGTTTTGCAGGCAGAGTACCTGCCAGGGTGCAAAAACTTGCTGGCCGATGCTCTGAGCAGGTCCTTCGGAGCCCACGAGTGGTCCCTCAAGGATTCAGCCCTTTGTCAGGTCTTCCACAGGTGGGGTTGTCCCCTAGTAGACCTGTTTGCCTCGGCACGCAACACCAACTCGGCACGCAAGTGCCAGAGTTATTGCTCCCTGTTGGGGCTCGGGGAACACTCCAGGGGGGATGCCATGACAGTGCCATGGCTAGCAGGCATCCCCTATGCTTTTCCCCGGTTTCCCCTAATTCCCAGGGTTCTGACCAGGGTCAAGACCTTCAGGTCCACGGTCATCCTGATAGCCCCAAGGTGGCCCAGACAATTCTGGTTCCCTATCCTGGTGGACATGCTCACTAAGGACCCTATTACACTTCCACCGGTTCGTGATCTCCTGACCCAACCTTGGGACGGGGGGACCATGGTTCACCCGAATCTCAGCTCTCTCCACCTAACGGCCTGGTTTATCCGTGGCTGGTTTAACAGCCGGAAAGGGAATGTTCCCAGGAGGTACAGATGGTGCTCCTAAGCAGTAGGAAACCGTCTACCAGGTGGTCGTACGCAGCCAAGAGGCGGCGGTTCTCGTCTTGGGCGTCCAGAAGGGGAGTGCACCCGTCCTGTGCACCTGTCCCGTCCATTCTGGACTACCTCTTTGAACTTAGGTCCAGTGGCCTCTCTACCTCCTCTGTCAGAGTTCATGTAGCATCTCTCTCCTCCTTCCATGTTGGTTCGGCAGGAGTTTCTCTGTTTTCTGACCCTGTGGTCAAAAGGTTTCTTAAGGGTTTGGATAAGTTGTATCCCTCGGTTAGACCCCCTCTCCCCGCTTGGGATCTTAACCTTGTGTTGTCTAGACTCGTGTTGCCCCCCTTTGAGCCCCTGGCCATGTGTTCTTTGAAGCACCTTTCGATGAAGGTTGCATTCATTGTGGCCATTACCTCGGCTCGCAGGGTCTCTGAGCTGAGGGCATTAACTGTGAACCCACCCTACCTAGTGTTTTCTGGCAATAATGCGAGGCTCCACCCTCACCCGGCCTTTCTCCCCAAGGTGGTATCACTGTTCCATTTGTCCCAAGAAATTTACCTCCCGGTTTTCTTCCCAAAGCCCCATGCCTCCCCTCAGGAGCAGGTGCTCCATTCCCTGGATGCTAGACGTGGGCTAGCTTTCTATATTGATAGGACCAAGCCCTTTCGTAAGTCCACACAATTGTTTATTGCTGTCGCTGACAGAATGAAGGGGCTTTCCATATCGACCCAAAGGTTGTTCACTTGGGTCGCAGGGTGTATCAGGGAGTGTTATGCCTTGGCCGGGAAGGTCCCGCCCCGGGTTACAGCACATTCCACCAGGGCGCAGGCGTCCTCTGTAGCTTTTGGGGCGCAGGTTCCAATCACTGAAATCTGCAGGGCGGCCACGTGGTCATCGCTCCATACCTTTACGGCGCACTACGCGCTGGCACTGCAGGCTAGGGAGGACGCAGGGGTGGGCTCTGCGGTCCTCATCTCTGTATTGTAAATATGTATGTTTTATCTGTACCACGTTGCACTTTTCTACAGTTTTTCTATGTTCGGTTCGTTGAATAAATATGTTTGGATTGTTCAACTTTCGTGGACTTCTCTTTCTGCGTGCTCCGACCCCTCCTCCTTGAAGTGGGGTTGGCTTGGAAGTCACCTAATTCGAATGGACATGAGCAACCACTTGAAGAAGAAAAGAACGGTTACTTACCTGTAACTGTTGTTCTTCGAGATGTGTTGCTCATGTCCATTCGACTCCCCCCCACCTCCTGTTCGTCGGAGCGTCCGGCAAGAAGGAACTGACATGGGGGAGCGCCAGCAGGGGTACTTATGCCCCGCCATGGCGGCGCCACTCCAGGGGGCGCCCTGCTGGTGCTACGGGTACCGCTAGGGAAAACGCTCCGGAAGACGCGGTGCACGTGGTGCGCACACCTAATTCAAATGGACATGAGCAACACATCTCGAAGAACAACAGTTACAGGTAAGTAACCGTTCTTTTACCTGCGCATCCACAGGCATTGGGCCTGCTAGTTCTCTTAGTGGCTATGGTTTCCTGGCCAGTAGGACCTGTGGGAAGCAGTGTGTGGCCTGTGCTGCTTCCTGTAGCACTTGTTGGCTACGACTGGTGAGCCACGGCCACTAACATCTGCGAGCAGTCAAGTAAACAAAACATCTGGCAACTCCTGCCAGTGGGCAACCTTGATGAATCGTGAGACCAGCACACTAGAGCAGGGGTGGCCAACCCATTTAACAGAGCGCCAAAACAGAAAACATGGTTTCTGTAAAGGGAAATCATGTCTTACTAATCTATTAGAGTTCTTTGAAGGGGTTAACAAACATGCAGACAAAGGGGATCCAGTAGATATAGTATACTTAGATTTTCAGAAAGCATTTGACAAGGTCCCTCACCAAAGGCTCTTGTGTAAATTACATTGTCATGGGATAAGAGGGAAGGTCCTTTCTTGGATTGAGAACTGGTTGAAAGAGAGGAAACACAGGGTAGGAATAAATGGTAAATTTTCAGAATGGAGAGGGGTAACTAGTGGTGTCCCCCAAGGATCAGTCCTGGGACCAATCTTGTTCAACTTATTCATAAATGATCTGGAGAAAGGGGTAAGCAGTGAGGTGGTAAAGTTTGCGGATGATACCAAACTGTTTAGGATAGTCAAGACAGAAGCAGACTGTGAGGGACTCCAAAAAGATCTCACCAAACTGAGTGATTGGGCAACAAAATGGCAAATGAAATTTAATGTGGATAAGTGTAAAATAATGCACATTGGGGAAAAATAACCCCAACTATACGTACAGCATGATGGGGGCTAATTTGGCTATGACAAATCAGGAAAGAGATCTTGGAGTTATCATGGATAGTTCCCTGAAAACTTCCACACAGTGTGCAGTGGCGGTCAAAAAGGCAAATAGGATGCTAGGAATTATTAAGAAAGGGATAGAAAATAAGACCCAGAATATCTTACTGCCCCTGTATAAAACTATGGTACGCCCACATCTTGAATACTGTGTACAGGTGTGGTCTCACCTCAAAAAAGATATTTTGGCCTTGGAAAGGGTTCAGAAAAGGGCAACTAAAATGATTAGGGGTTTGGAGTGGGTCCCATATGAAGAGAGGTTAAAGAGACTGGGACTTTTCAGTTTAGAAAAGAGGAGACTAAGGGGGGATATGATAGAGGTATATAAAATCATGAGTGGTGTGGAGAGGGCGAATTAAGAAAAGTTATTTATTAGTTCCCATAATAGAACGGGAGGACACCAAATGAAGTTAATGGGCAGCAGGTTTAAAACTAATAAAAGAAAGTTCTTCTTCACACAGCGTGTAGTCAACCTGTGGAACTCCTTGCCAGAGGAGGCTGTGAAGCCTAGGACTATAACAGAGTTTAAAGAGAAGCTAGATAATTTCATGGAGGTTAGGTCCATAAAAGGCTGTTAGCCAGGGGATAGAAATGGTGTCCCTGGCCTCTGTTTGTCAGAGGCTGGAGAAAGATGGCAGGAGACAAATTGCTTGATCATTGTCTTCGGTCCACCCCCTCTGGGGCACCTGGTGCTGGCCACTGTCAGCAGACAGGCTACTGGTCTAGATGGACCTTTGGTCTGACCCAGTACAGCCATTCTTATGTTCTTATGGAAAAAATGCGAAGAGCCGCACCAGAATTGTCAAGTCCTCCCTCCTCCCCCCAGAACAGAATTGTTGAGCAAAAACAAAAAAATTAAAAAAAAAAAATTTTTTTTTAAAGGAGGCTGCTCCTTTAAGATGGCCGCCATCTTGGGCACCATTTTAAAAACCCCGCAGCTCCGACCCAGTAAGCATAAGGAAGCTGGGGGCCGGGAGGAGCCAGCAGGGGCTGGAGAGGGCGGGCGCACACAGGAGCGGCTTCGTGAGCTGCACTTTTGGGGACCAAGAGCTGCATGTGGCTCGCAAACCGTGGGTTGGCCACAACTGCACTAGGGATTCCTCATCCCTGATATGGGGCTTGTCTAAATGAAGAATTAATGCACACAAGCTGGGGTGTAAATCTACAGTAATCTGTAGTGCAATAACTGACTCTGGACCCAGCAACTGTGCCCAGTAAGTTCCAAGGTAGGGATGTAAAAGTATAGTTGATTAACCAATTAACCAGTAAGCAAAAAGCTTATTGGTTAATGCTATAGCTACACACATTTCCCCCTCCCCCTCCCACCAGTACAGTTTTTAGCAGGCTGGCCAGCAGCCTGGCTCAGTTCTGGCTTGTGCCGGGTCCGGGAGCTCAGACCCTGCCCCAGACAGAGTTTTCAGTCCACCTGTAATCAGGCAAGACTTAGAATACTTTTTGTAGGAAGTAGCTGTATTTTTTCTTATCTGTAATTTTCTTTGAAAAACTCAAATTAGCCACAGTGGTTTCAGAGTTGAACAGACATGTACTTCAATAGAAGTAAAAGTTGAGAACTTTAAAAAAATCTCACCCTTTGTGCAGGTGAGGCTTTCGTTTGCACATACAAATGAGACTTTTGTTTTGTGACTGATCCTGCTCTCGTAGTTATTTGGTATCAGGATCCTTCTGTTAGTATAGAGAAGTTCAGACCAAAATTTTAATTAAGAGTTGAGTGTGCTCAGTTTCTTTGAAAACCAGGCTTCTTAGTTGTTCAGATAGATACCTGCATTGGAAATTTTGGACTCATTACATGAAACAGCCTGTTGCTGAACTAGTCCTTTATGGACTACAGGTAAAAACAAATACAGTGTTCTAGGAAGTTTCTGCCCTTGTTTAGAACTGATGCTTATGTACTCTGCAAAAACTAATATAGAGAACAATTAGAAATTGATTTGGACCTATTATAAATATTTCTAACACAGAACCAGGAAAAATGACAAATGACTTCACAGAAGAAATGCATTGGACGTGCCAAAACAAAAGGTAAATCAAGATTCCTTCCTATTCTGTATCCACAATCATTTCCAGAAATACCATTATATGAAAACACATTTTCTGTTCAAAGCAGTTGGAGACAAGTTTCCTGTTACTTGTGTGTATCCTTCTTGTGACCCCGACTGAATGCCTGTTCACTATAAAAATGGCAAGTTCAGGAACTCAGCTGTCCAGAGGGACCAAGCTGCCCTGGAGTTGATTTTTGAAGCACTGTGCACCTGATTGGAAGGAAAGTCCACAAGATAATCATTTGGATATGGCTTTTAATTAAAATATTTTTATTCTTTAAATGTGTGCTTGAAACATGTTTTTGTTCATGAAGAGGAATTAGTGACTTGCTCAAGGTTTCCCATTCCTTCAGTTAATTTTTCTTTCATAAATTAAAATTCTATCTTAAAAAGCCTTTTTATAGTTAATAGTTGTCTCAAAACAACAGAATGTGATTAACAGAAGTGTATGTAGATGTCAAAGGAAGGAAAAATCCCCCTTAAGACACAGCTCTTTAAGAGCTTGCATTGTGGATTGAGGAAATTGTGGTGTTTGGAAAGATAATGAACTAAGGAGAGAGAACTTACACGAAATGAATTTATAGAACCTCCTGAAGGGTTTTTTTTTTTTAACAACCGTTTAATAAAACACAGTATTCTTCCTTGAGATTCAAAGATATGTAGGGATGGAAGGGGACCTAAAGATTTTTGTCCATTCTGTTCTGAGGCAGGATTAACTATTTCTAGATTGTCCATAATATGTGTTTGTCTAACCTGTTTTTAAAAACCTTCAGTGATGGGTGTCCCAGTTCAGGGTAGTTGCATCTGTATTCCCGTTGATGATTCAGCAAGGGCTTCCACTTACAGGCTTCCGGCTCACCACCTGTAATCTCTCTTGGGTAGAGACAAGGGTGTTGTTCCTCCCTCTCTCCCAGGTTATTTCTAGGCTGCACCATCCCCTGCCTACACTGTGAATTCCCTAGCAGGACAAAAACACTTAAAAAAAAAAAAAAGTGGCCCTGTAGCACCTTAGACTAAAAAAAAAAAAACCCCCCCCCCCCAAAACCCCAAACAGTATCATGAGCTTTTGTGAGCGCAGCCCACTTCTTCAGATGAGTGGAGCAAGAGGCACTGCCTAATTGCCCATGATTTTAAGTTACCACAAAGCTCTTTCTAATGGAGTGGCCAGGTGCCTGGTCTTTGACTTGAAAGTCTGGTTGAAAAGGGGACCTTACAGCGTCTGGTCAGAGCTACTGACTGGACACCCAAAGTCAAGTCAGTGTGGGCAGGGTAGGTGCTAAGTCATCACCTGGGCCAGCCCCTACTGAGCCCAGGCTGCCTCCTATCTGCATTGGGCTGCTGCAGCTCTCAGTCCTGGCTTTGCAAGAGAATTCCTTCTGACATGGGCAGGGAAAAGCAGCAAGTGGTGATAGGGCAGGACATCAGGGAAACGGCAGTGCTTTAGTGGAAGGGTCAGGACAGGGCAGGGCTGCAGGGGGAAGAGAAGTGGGGCAGGAGAGATTCTAGCTCTTCTGTTGGAATGTCTAGTTTTTAAATATTACTAAGAAGAGGGCTTTAAATTAGGTTTGAAGGGGGCAGGTGACCAAACCCCATAGGGTAGTCCAAAAACATGGAGACCTGGGAAAAGGGTCAGAAATTGGGATGTATACTGGGGCAACTTATAGAGGGGATGCCCTGTAAATAATTGATTAATAAGATTTAATTGTAAATAGCAGAGCATTACAGTCCCAGGGCTTAGAATCATAGAGTCCTAGAACTGGAAGGGACTTCTAGAGGTCATCTAGTCCAGTCCCCTGCCCTCATGACAGGGCCAAGCACTGTCTAGATCAATGGTTCCCAAACTTTTCGGCCCCCTGCCCCCAGCCAAAAAAAGCAGCAAAACTTGTTGAGGAAAAAAAAAAAAGATTGCTCTTTTAAGAACAGAGCAGGCATTGCCCTTTTAAGGTGGCCATTTTGAAGTCTTCCCGGGACACTCCATCCGCCCCCCCGCCCCCGCCCCAGCCAGCTCACAGACTGGGCTCTTTCTTGGGAGGCAGAGGATGGGTCGCCTCATGTCCCCTCTGGAATTTCTTCATGCCCCTCCAGGGGGGGTGCACCCCCCGATTTGGGAACCTATGGTCTAGTTCATCCCTGACAGTTGTCTGTCTAACCTGCTCTTAAATATCTCCAGCGATGGAGACTCCACAATCTCCCCAGGCAATTTATTCCAGTGTTTAACCATCCTGACAGGAAGTTTTTCCTAATGCCTAACCTAAACCTCCCTTGCTGCAGTTTAAGCTTATTGCTTCTTGGCTATTCTCAGAGGCCCAGGAGAACAATTTTTCTCCCTCCTCCTTGTTAACACCCTTTTAGATACTTGAAAACCTCTATCATGTCCCCTCTCAGGGTGAGTCTACACTTCACTGTTATTTTGAGATAACTAGCGTTATTTTGAAATAACAATATGAGTGTCTACACAGCCACTCTGTTATTTTGAAATAATTTCAAAATAACAGATGGCTTATTCTGAAATCTGTGAACCTCATTCTACAAGGAATAATGCCTATTCCAAAATAGCTATCTTGAAATAAGGTGCATGTAGATGCTCCACTGCTGCCATTTCAAAATAGCCCCTCACCAATGCCATTCTAAGTTATTCCTCCCCAGTGCCTCCTGGGGCTCTAAATCGAGATAGGCTTCCCTAATGTAGATGTGCTGCCTTGGACTAATTTTGAGGCTTCCCTGTAGTGTAGATGTGCTATTTTGAAATAAGGTATTTTGGAATAACTATTCCGGAATAGCTTACTTTGAAATAAGCGTGCAGTGTAGACGTACCCTCAGTCTTCTCTTTTTTTTTAAACTAAACAAGCCCAGTTCTTTCAGTCTTCCCTCATAAGTCATGTTTTCTAGAACTTGAATCATTTTTGTTGCTCTTCTCTGGATCTTCTCCAACTTCTCCACATCTTTCCTGTAATGTGGTACCCAGAACTGGACACAATACTCCAACTGAGGCCTAATCAGTGCAGAGTCTAGAAGAATGACTTCTCGTGTCTTGCTCACTACATTCCTGTTAATGCATCCCAGAATCATGTTTCCTTTTTTTGCAACAGTGTCACACTGTTGACTCATGTTTAACTTGTTGTCCACTATGACCCCTAAATCTCGTTTAGCACTAGTCCTTCCTAGACAGTCGCTTCCCATTCTGTATGTGTGAAACGGATTGTTCCTTCCTAAGTGGAGTACTTTGCATTTGTCCTTATCAAACTTCATCCTGTTTACCTCAGACCATTTCTCCAGTTTGTCCAGATCATTTTGAATTTTGACCCTGTCCTTCAAAGCCCTTGCAATCCCTCCCACCTTAGTATCATCTGCTGGTTATCCAGGGCGGTATAGGAACCTACAGAAAGGCAGCAAAAACAAAAAAGTGTTTTTCTTTAGCTTGAATTTCTTACTTTTATTAAGTATTGTAACATTAATTCATAGCTGTGGGAAATGGAGTTCAAGTAAAAACTTGCAGCTTAATTTAGTTATCAATGTGGTAATCGAGCTAATATAAAGAAGCAAGTTTATTTAGTAACTATAGGGAATGTGATTGCATAATGCTTTAAATTGATACATAAATAGCTATTACTACATTTGTAGTAATTCATTGTTAAGATTGTGGTTAATTGCAACAAATCAGGTAATGCAAAACTTAAAGTTTCGGTAGGAACATTGTCTATTGCATATGTTGGGTCTTTCTATGCTACACATGTAATAACATAAAAAGTAACCATACTGAGCAACTTGGCTAAGAAGAACTATACTAGAAAGTGCTATGAGAAAGCAGCATAGTTCAGTTCATGTCCCTGCAAGAATTGTAATTTTGGTATTTAATGATTTTTTGTCATTTTTTTTCAATGACACATTGCCTTAACAGTTTCTGGAATTTAATTTCCCAAAATTGGATTTTAAGATTTCCGCTTTGGCAAAGCATGCCCAGCTCACAAGGGGCTATTGACATGCTAGATTTGAATGATCAGAGTTCACTTTTTATTTGTCCAGGAAAAAAGGCATTAAGAAGATTTTTAGTATGAGACTCTATCCTCTTTTTATGCTAGTAAATCTCAAAAACAATTTATTTAGACTTACAAAAAAAAAATCACTGTTAGGTGTGACACTCATGAAAAATGATATCTTAATTACAAAGCTATGAGTGTAATCTAAAGAAGTCTCCCTTGGCATCCACTGAATTCTAGTTAAGATATGCATGCAAGTATGTATATATAGGACACTTTAAAGTATGTATTTAGATTATTTATTTCTCAAGTCTCTAATGTGGAGTTACAAAAATCTGAGAAATTACTGAGTATTCTAGAGATAGGTAGTATTTCCTGAAGAAGGTTTAAAAATCATCTCAGGTTTGAAAAAGTTTTGTTTTAAAGCACCTTGACTTGTTCAGAGCTGTAACTGAGGTATTAATCTTCTAGATAGGATGTTGATACTAGTATTCCTCTATGCCAGTGGTTCTCAAACTTTTTGGTCTGTGTCCCATAGAGATGTAAAATTTTGATTAATTGGCTAATCGAATAGTCGATGCAATTTGCATCGACTATTCAATTAGTCAATAAGGGCGCCTCCGCCTTTGAAGTGTAGCAACAGTCCCAGGGCTGTTGCTACACTTCAAAGGCGAAAGTGCTCCCCACAGCATTTCAAAGCAGCAGTGCCTCAGGGAGCCCGGGGTCAGCGGGGGAGCCTGGCATCAGGTTCCACAAGGTGTTTCAAAGTGGCAGTACCGCACGGAGCCCGGGGTCAGCGGGGGGAGTCCCTAGCTGACCTGTGGTTCCACATGGCATTTCAAAGCGGCAGACCCTGGATTCCATGTGGCACTGCCAATTTGAAGCACCCCCTTCACTTCTTCCCCCCCTTGCTGACTTTCTGATAGAGGCAGGAAGGGTGCGGGAAGCGACTAATCGACTAGCATGTAGACTATCCGATAAGCATTTGCTTATCGGATAATCGACTAGTCGTTCACATCCCTAGTGTCCCACCCCGCACAACACAGACCTGTTCCCATGATGACAAAATGGGTTCGGAGTGTGGCTGGGAGGTAGAGTGCAGGAGTGGGATGAGGATGGGAGGGAAGGTGCAGGAAGCATCTGAGGAGAAGAGGGAGCAGCAGTGCGGTGGAGCTGCTTCCTTCCCTCACAAGCCAGATCTGACTTGTGAGGTTCCTTCGATTCCCTTGCTGTGGAAAGCTGGTGCCCCAACCTTAAGGCTGGGGAAGGGACACAGAGCTATAGCACAGGCTCCCTGCTACAGGGAGGGCAAGTCCTGAGCCCACCTCCAAGGGTCCGTGGACCACACTTTGAGAACTGCTACTCTGTGCATTGGCCCTCAAGAATACTCATAATTAAAGCCCTGCAAATGTGCAGCTATCTGCTTTATTTCTGCAGGTATCTGCATACTGGATGTGGATGCAGGTATCCATGGCTCATCTTTGCAGATGCAGATACAAATTTTGTATTTGCACAGGGCTCCACGCATAATCTTTACTATGTGCTCAAATGTGTCACTTTCCTATATCCAAATACATGCATGCTTTTAGTTCTGTAGCTTCTTTGTGGGAGTTGGAGACCGGAAACTGCTGATGAACTGATTGTTCCACTGTGCTGCTACCAAGTCACAGGATCGTCCCCTCTGTAATTTAAATAATGTAGATGTATGAAAGATTAAAATAATTCACAAAACTATTTTAAATGTCTGAAAAATGTCCATGAATTACTTGACACAGGACTACAAAGAGTTTTAACTTTGTTTCTGCAGCTTTGTTTATACTGTCAAGTTAGAGTTATTGTGGCATGGTGTAAGAATTCCATGATTGTTAATTGCATTCCTCAACAAAGAACAATTTTATATATAAACTCATTGTCTAAATTGTGACAACTTCCTTCCGTTTCTCCCTCACTTTTTCCCACCCTAAAACTGAAAACATAAAATCCTTAAACATGTATGTGGTAAGATTACGTTTAAAGTAGTGAAGCTGAATGTTAAACTTATTCATTCATGAAAAATCTAAAATGTTGAAATGTTATATGGCATGCATATATTTTATATATAACACACAACAAAATATGGATTTGAAATTCATGTGACAAATTGCCTAACATTTTCTAGGTAAAGGAGGAGCAGCAACTATGTGACCCTTTTATAATGTGGTCTATGTGAGTGGCTGTGGGCTGAGCTAGTGGCCTCCTAGGCATGGCTGAGAAGTTCCTAAGAATACTCTAGCCCAGTGGTGGGCAATCATTTTTGATGGGGGGCCACTCCAAGATTTTGGAAAGTGGTTGAGGGCTGTGCTCTTCCATGATATTAATGGAGGAGGTGTGGACTCTGGGATGGACATTGGGTGCAGAAGGGAGCTTAGGGTAAGGAATTGAGGTGCAGGGGTTTGGGTTGTGACTTTGACAGGGGACTGGGATGCAGGAGGGGGTGCAGGGGTTTGGGTAGTGACCTAGGCCAGGAGGGGGTTGTGACCTAGGAAAGGGAATTGGGATGCAGGGTCTGGGAAGGGGTATGGTCTTAGGAAGTGGGCAGAGGGTTTGGCTTATGTGGGGTGGGGGCAGGAGTGGGGTGGTGGTGGTGGCAGAGGACTGTCGGGAGGGAGGGGCTGGGTTGCCAGAGGCAGGCTCTGACAGGGAGACTTATCTGTGAGACTCCTGCCCTGCAGCCCAGCATGTTTCTCAGGCAGGAGCCTGCCTCACCCCCACACAGGGTGCAGAGCCTGAGGGGAGGGGAGAGAGGTGCTCCGTGTGCTGCCTGTTCTTGAAACAGGCAGTTCCTATTGGCTAGAACCCAGCCAGTGGGATTGTGCTGGGGGCAGGAGCAGCCTTTCCTTGCTCCCCCCAGCTCACAGCTGAGAAACACAAGCAGCCCAACAGCTACTTTTCTGAGCAGCATGTGGGAACTGGGACAAGCAAGGGAGTCTGCCCGGGCTCCCTGTTGCATCCGGTGGCTTGGTGGGCCGGATCCAGCCTGCTGAAGGTGTTTTGCCCAGGCTTGCTCTAGCCTGTCATCCCTAATCTATTTAGCATCCCTTGACTAGGGGACAGAGCTAACTTAGAACAGGGGTTTAAAAAGCCAGCTTGTAATGGACTAGAGCAGCTAGTGAACAGGAGCAGCAAATGGGAGTTTCCTGAGGGAATTTAGAGAAGGAACATGACAGCGAGACATGCCTAATAAATCTTGAAAAACTGGTCTATAACTGCCTCCCATCCCTCCAGAAAAAAAACATACACACAAAGAGCAAACAAACAAAATTCTGCAAGAGTAAAATAACAACACTGGTGGAAGTCTGGCAGCAGAAGGGGGCTATCCATTTTCTTGCAGTGGATGCCGCCTGTATGATAACCTACCTTGAGGGCAGGTGGCATATGTGTGCAATTGGTGCAAGCAATTCATGGCCCTCAGGAATCAGGCATGGGCTCTTGAGAGAGGTATATAGGTGAGATTTCTGGACATGTAGAGTAGTCCCACTGCCAGTCTGACAGCCTCTGTGCTGTTTAAGAGGATGAAAATCTGAGTGAAGGAGAACATCAAGCTGGAGTCAGAGGGAAACAATCCCATAGTTAGGACTGTCCTTACAGATACTGTCATAGTATCCTCTTGCACCAAGAATGTTGCTCTGGGGAAGAAGCCCTAGTTGTTAGGAGGTGATACGTAGCAGTGGGGGATTCAGTTATTACCAAGATAGTTAGTTGGTTTTGTGATGACTTGGGAGAAATGCATGGTGAATTGCCTTTCAAGTGTCAAGGTTGTGGACTTCTTAAGACATCTAGATAGACTTATGTGCAGTGCTGGAGGTGGAGCCAATGGTCATGGTACATGGAGGTACCAGTGACGTAGGAAAAGGTAGGAGAGCGGTCCAGCAGGCCAAATTTAGTCTGCTTGTAAAGAGACTAAAGTCCAGGACATCCATGATAACATTTCCTGAAATACTTCCAGTTCACACAGAGAGCCAGTTAAACAGAAATCCCCGTGGGGTGTCAATGTGTGGATAAGATGATGGTTTTAGGAGTGGGGATTTGCATTTATTAGGAGTGGGCAACCTTTTGGGAAATTTTATAAAGGAAGGATGGGACCAACTAAACTAAAATGGACTTAGGGCATACTCTTCTGTAGGTTTGCAAGACCTTACGCAGTAATATCCTTAAACTCTATTTATTAACAGTTACCAAAACAGAATACACATTCTAATCATACAATGCTCATCACTCCTAATAAGGCAGATGAACTTTTCCTGCTGTCCAGTGAGGAACACGTTGTCTGGGGACTCCAGCTTCTGCATGATATAGTTGGCAGAGTGTTGAGGTCGCAGCTCTGATCTTGGGGCTGAGTCATGGAGTTGGTTCTAAAGAACTTCCTTTTGGACCTCAGTTTATATAGTGCAGCTCGAGTCCTGTTTAGCTATACCATAACCAATCATTTTACTAAAATATTATGAAATAATTCTTTGATCAATCCTAACATACTGCAAAACATTTCTTTACCCAGTCATACCCTATCACCTTAGCTGATTTAAATTTTGCAAAATTAATTATGTAACAGACAGAAACCATACAGATGAACAAAAGAGAAGTAGGTACCATAAAGGTTAAAACAATAAAGAACTAGAGATTTCACACTCACACTGTTGGTGATTCCTTGCCAGACTGAATGTAATCAAACACATTTTTTCTTTAAACATCTTAAGATCTGTTTGTTTATCTAGTGGTGGTGGGCACCTTTAGGACAGGATCATCATTTTAACAGCCTGAGATTACATTGTTTTAATAATGTAATTTAGTTCATCTGTGGGGATGTGACTTTCTGCTCCTTGGCTCATGGCTGCTGTTCTCCTAATATGTCTGCAGAAAAACCTTACAGTTAAAAGGAAAGAAAGGTATGAATACATGGTCAGTCTTCACAGTGGAGTATGTACTGGGACTAGTGCTATTCAGTGTATTTATAAATGATCTGAATAAAGGAGTAAACGGTGAAGTGGCAAAATTTGCAGGTGATACAAAATGATTCAAGATAGTAAGGTCCAAAGCAGACTGTGAAAAGCTACAAAGGGATCTCACAAAACTAGGTGTCACAGGAAGGGACTCATTGCTTCAGTGCCTCCTGCTGGTAGCTCTGGGGAATTAGTCCTTTTGTCAGCAAGGCACCTCCTTCAGGCTCATGTCTCCCCTATCCATGTGCCATGCTCCTGTTCCGGACCCGCGTCACTCCCCGACCATGGGGTGTCCTCTTCAGGACACTGCCCTCTGGCAATGCCCACTCCAGTGATCTCACACCCCCTTCCGGGGGTTTATTGGCAGTCCTGTGTTTCTATTGGCACTGTGGCCTCCAAGCCCAGCCCCTCTGTCTTGGGGCAAGCCACAGTCTGTATGGGCCACACCGTCCTCCCAGGAAGGTATCAGCAGTTCAAGGTTTCACACATCACTGTGGCCAACTGAGGCCCCAAAGTCTAGTCCTTTACCTCAGGGACAAGCCACAGTCCGTATTGGTGACACATTGGTGGCAAGGTGTGGTGCAAGGGGGCTACCCAGGGGTGCCCACTACTCTGGGTCCCAACCCAGGGACCCTCTGGCAGCAGCTTTGTCCTGCCCTCCTTCACTCTCCTTTTCTGCCTACTGTTCCCTGGGCCACTTCCCCTGTTACCCTTTGCATCCTCCTGGCCCTTGTAGCAAGAGCTGCAGCCTGGCAGGTAACAGGCTGGAGTCTCCCTCTCTAGACCCGTTGAGCCTGCCCAGCCCTACTCTCCTGAAGGTGGTTCTATGGGAACCAGGTCCTGTACCTTTCCTGGTCAGGGCCTAATTGTTCACTCTCTGATGAGCAGCTCCTTTTATACAGGGCTGCCTCAGCAAGCCATCTTCAAGTTGGCTTCTTAAAAGCTTCTTCCTGATTGGCCAGGGCTCTGCACAGGCTCCCTCCTGCCTGCTTTAACCCCTTCCTGGCTACTACAGTAGTAGTGGTTAAACTAAACATACGGAAGAGCTTCTCGACACAACCTCAGTCAATGTTTTGAAAGCCAAAAGTACAATTGGGTTAAAACAAGGGTAAGCTGATGGAAGTTAGGTCTATCTGAGGCTATTAGCCAAAAAGGCCAGGAATGGAACCCCATGGTTTGGGTGTTTCTAAACCTCTGATTGCTCTAAGATGTAACTGGATGACAGGGAATGGATCACTCAATAATTCCCCTGTTCTGATCAATCTCCCTGAAGCAGCTGTTGCTGGCCACTTTTGGAAGAAAGGATATTGGGTTAGTTGGACCATTGGTCTGACCCAGAATAGCATTCAGATGTTCCTATGTTGTGATAAATTGTAGAATCAGGTTACATTTTGTCTGCTTTACCTGCTTTTTTACCTCTATTCCATTACCCTGCTAATCTGTTTCCCCAGGCATTATTGTAATACCTCAACCTCTTGAGTCACTTCAAATAACTGTCTTTTTTTTTTTTAAGTTAGTCAGCCTGATACGGAATTTGAGAGGAAGAAGAAATTCCACATCTGACAGGCTTATTTAAAAAATAAAATAATGTAGGGCTTGTCTACGCTGTAGCAGAATGTAATGTATTGCCCTGCACACTTGAAGCTGTACAGCTTCAATGGTAGACTTCCCCACTCCAAACTGATTTGCAGCTGAGCAGTAGCAGTCGGGAGTCACCAGTTTCTACACAGCTCTTGCTGCAGGCTTCTCAAGTGTGAGGGCAGTTCTTTTTATGGTGTCCTTGCACTGCAGTTTGTGGTCCAACTCAGCACACAGATCCAGGAAGGTTGCTTTACGCATCTTAAAGTTTTTAGCCACTAATCTTCCTCCTACACTTGCAGGATGAAGCGATCCCACCAACCAGTGCTGGTTTCTCTAGGCCAGAGGCATCGGTCTACTATGTACTAGGGATGTAAGTGAGTAGTTGACTAGTCAACTACCTGATTAAGCCTAGGCTTGTCTAGTAGTCGAATTGACTACTCGTGTTTTCCCCCATCCCCCCATGTCTGTATCAGGAGCTGGTGCTTAAAAGCTGGTTCCGCCCAGCACCGTCTCTGTGATGCTGCCTGCCCCCCTTACTGCTGCCTCTATCGGTGCCTACAGCGTGGGGGTTGGAGGACAGGGGAGGCTGCCGCTAAGCAGCCTCTGCCTGCAGGCGGCCCGGCTCTTAGTGCATTTAAACTGCAGAGGTGCAGTGGGGGAAGGTCCCGGACCCGGCATGAGCCAAGACTGAGTAAGCCTGGCTCAGTCCCGGCTTGGGCTGGGTCCAGGAGCAACCCCTGCTATGGCTTTGCAGTTTAACTGTAGTAGGAGCTGGGTTGCCTGCATTCCTGGCTCCTACTGCATTTAAACTGCAGAGGCACAGCGGTGGTAGCTTCTGAACCCAGCGTGAGCTAGAACTGAGCGCCTTCCCTTATTGACTAATCGTGTAGTCAATAAAAATTATATCGACTACACAATTAGACAGTTACATGCCTCTTAACATCCTTAACTTGTACAGCTGCTCTATGAGTGCCAAATGCAACCAGCCATTGCCACTGTCCATATCATGCATGCTGTTAGGATCTTCCGAGTTGTCTTCTGTCAGTAATTTCAAGATGATCTCCACTGCCATGCGTGAGATCCTCATGACAATTTACACAGCATACAAAAGAAGTGCGGGGTCCATTCTTTCTCCCTGCAGATGCTGGAGTGCACAGCAGAGAATGGTAGTTAGAAAAAAGACACAAAAGGACATCAGAAGTCCCTGAACAAAGTGATGCCTGATGGGACATTTTGTATGGTCCCAAGATGAACAGACTAGCAAACTTTAATGATCTCACTTAGACTACCAAATGCAAAGGAAGTTGCTGTGGCTTGTGGATAGGAACTTATTTACAAAGACTGTAAGCTAATTATGTAAGGATATTATAATAGAAAATGACATGCTGCTCACATGCAAGTGATGGATTTTCACACCTAAACACAGTACCCTAGTGTGACTATAAGAAAAAGATGCTTCAGTTACAGGAGAGGGCTTGACAGTGGAAGCCATGTATTATAGCCCTTGAACTCTGTGATGTGACTGAGGCCATGTCTGCACTACCAAAAAGGGCATATTTCTTATCATTAGGAACTAATGTGTGTAAGCTATCCTGAAGTAAAAGCACAGTGAAAATAAGGCATTTGACTTTCACCGGGAGGTTAGCACTGTACCCCTGTTAGGTTTATTTTGTGGTAAAATTGAAGTGCCTTGTACATTGGGATAGCTCATGTGCATTACTTACCTTGAGGTAAAAAATTCACCTTTTTTAGCAGTGAGGACCAGACCGACACTAAAAGATCACATGGAAGTAAGAAGAGGCAAACTAATTCTCTAGGATGCAAGATTTTTTAATACTGTTAACTTTGTATCTGTACAGCTATGCCTTCATGATCTTGGACAAGTTATGTTATTGTGTACGCAATTTTAATGTTATGATTTTTTTCTTTTTGTTAAACCTGCATTTAATTAAGAATTGCATATTATTTTGAGGAATCTATATGTTCCTTATGGAAACAGACTAACATCAAATTTTAAAGGCCAACGAATGTGAGGGGACCTAGCTTGAACACTTATTCAAAGGCAAGGAAGTTTGGGAGGCTTCCAAAGGTCCTGCATGCACTTTAAGAGTGGTCAGTGTGAGTACAGCCCAAAGACCTTGAGTGTACATTTGGATTAGCTGGATGAATCTATGCTCTGAGACCTCTTAAAATTAAAAAGTTTAAAAAAAAACAACACAAAGTGGAAGCAGCCTAATAAATTTTTAATACACAAGTTTGGTCTGCAGTGACTTTGCATGTCACTATAGCAGTTGAGCAATTGTAACCCACACACCTAGTGTGGTTACTGAGCAATGCAAGTGGTACCTAGAGCACAGCACAGTTAACATCAAGAGACCTCTACAGCATGGGCTGGGAGCCAGCTGGCTTTTCGCTCAGAGAGTAGAGGCTCCTATATTCAGCTCCAGAGGTCCCAGGTTCAAATCCGCTTGGTGGTGGTTACACAATTTAAAACATACCACACATAGATGTGATGTAGAGAGGGACTTATTTTCCATTACTGATGGTAGTCTTGAAACATTCTCATATAGTACGATGTGAAAGACTTACTTATCAACTTCCTGTTACACTATTGATATTAGCATATTATTTTCATTATACTGCATTAACTTATTTTTCTCACAAGTATGTCAAAGCTGCACATGTGCATCTTAGTATTTCAGTGCCAAATGAAATGTTGGAGACTAAGTTTTCTCTAAGGTGCATCCTTGCATGGGCGTGCACCAAAAATTTGAGACCTGCCCACCTCCTCAGCAGAGCTGTGTAGTGGTTGTTTAGCTGCTCCAGGATGGGGCTGCGTGGTAGGCAGCTGCCCTGCCCCAGGAGCAGCTGGGCAGCCACCACGCAGCTGTGGCCCTAGTTTCAGCCCTTCCCCAGGGCTGGAGCTGCAGCCAGGGTGGGCCATGTGGCAGCTGCCAGAGCTGAAGCCTGGGCTGCAATACTAAAAATAGCACCGTGGCCCTGGTCCCAGGAGCAGCTACGCTATGGCCCCAGCTCTAGCCCGGGCACATGGGGCAGCTGCCCTTCATGTGGCTCAGCTCTGGGGGCAGCCATCACATGGACCTGGCCCCAGCTTCAGAGCTGGAGCTGTGACCAGGGCATGGTGGCTGCCGGAGCTGGGGCTGGGGCTAAAAATAGCACTGTGGCCAAGGCCCCAGGAGGAGCTGCACTGTGGCCCAGGTTCCAGCCCTGGTACACCAGGCAGCTGCCCACCATGTGGCCCCACCCCAGGAACAGCAGGAGCTGGGGCCGTGGTATAAAAAATAGCAACCTCATCAGCATGGTGGCTCTAAGGGCTAGGGGCCATGGTACTAAAGATAGCACAGCGGCCCTGGCTCCAGCCCCAGCACATGGGGCAATCTCCCACCACACAGTCCCACCCCAGGAGCAGCTGGGGCCGGGATTGCGGTACTAAAAATACAAGTTGGAGCTCCCTGGTCTGGCATCCTCGGTACTTGAGTGGTCCCAGATGAGAGAATTTGCCAGACCAGGGAAGGTCCTCTGCTTCCAGCCCCCTCAACCTGCCGCCCCTTCCCGCTGCCAGCCGTGTGACATGTTTGCCCCGGCTTCGCTGTCAGAACTGCTGCCCCAGCCCCAGTCCTGGCGCCGCCGCAGCAGCAATTCTGCTGCTGGGTGGCATGTGGCCCTCGCTGAGCTGCCCTGGTCCCAGCTTGATTGCCACAGCAGCACTAGCACTGCTGCTGGCTTGCATGCAACCCCAATCTGGCTGCTCACCTGTCCCAGCCCCAGCTGGGTTGCCACAGCCCCAGCTCCACTGCTGCAGCCCCAGACAGGCTTCCTCTGCTGGGCAGCTGTAGCCTGGCCTTACTGCCAGCGAGGCTGCTGTGGCTCTGCCCCCACTGCCAGGCCCTGACACAGCTTACATTAGGTTGCTGCAACACCAGCCCCACTGCAGGGCCGCCATGCAGCCTAGATCAGGCTGCTGTGGCATGCACGGACTGCCCTCGCCCCAGTTACTGGGCTGCTGAGACCCTGACCCCACTATCACCAGCTTCGCCGGGTGTTGGACTCTCAGCTGCTGACCCTCCTGTCCCAGGGCTCTCTTGTTCAGGAACATCCATGCTCCTGCTGGACCACTGATGTTGCTGGACGAGAGTCCTGGTTTTGAGAGATGCAACCTGTAGCAGCCGTGTCTGCATGGTGGCTATAGAGGCCGGGGCTGCGGTACTAAAGATAGCACCATGGCCCTGGCTCCAGCCTTGGCACATGGCTCCCGCCACACAGCCCTCCCCGCCCCCTAGGAGCAGCTGGGCAGCCACCATGCGGCCCTGGCCTCAGCTTCAGCCCTTCCCCAGCTGCCTTCCCAGCTGTTCCCAGGGCAGGCTGTGTGGACCCACGCCTTTCCAGCTGGAGCTTTCCCAGTGGCAAGTGTGTTCTGGGCAGGAGCCTGAAGTGGGAAGCAAAGTGTATTGGTGAGTTACTGAGCAAGGGAGCAAGGTTCATGGGGGAGTGGGGCTCAGACAGGGCGGTGTTGGGAGATGGTGGTGTCAACGCCTTGGGAGAACTTTTAAGTTTCCATGGGTCCAGACTGTGATTGAATGACTTTGAGGTCATTCTAGGTGCCCCCCCCCCCACTGTGTGCATAGCACTGCTGCACAATATTGTAGCATTTCTTCGAAGACAGAGGATAAAACTAGGTGTTGGGTTTTTTTGCTGGTTTCCTAGTGTCTCTGAAGTGAGATGAGCCACGCTGCACTTCATGTATAATTCAAACATCCCATAAGAACATAAGAATGGTGGTACTGGGTCAGACCAAAGGTCCATCTAGCCCAGTAGCCTGTCTGCCGACTGTGGCCAGCACCAGGTGCCCCAGAGGGGGTGGACCGAAGACAATGATCAAGCAATTTGTCTCCTGCCATCTTTCTCCAGCCTCTGACAAACAGAGGCCAGGGACAGGATTTCTATCCCCTGGCTAATAGCCTTTTATGGACCTAACCTCCATGAAATTGTCTAGCTGTTCCCCCCCACCCTCTTTATGTCTGACAGCTTTAGCTGTTTCTGTGATGCAAACAGACCTACCGGTGTGAAGAATGAAGATTTAATAGTGCTGTAATAACTATGGAACAAAAATCAATTGAGGGGTTTTTAATCTGATTTAATTAATTCAAACAGCTTTGTAACTAATGTTTATTTGAAACAATTGTGCTTATTGCATTCATAACACAAAATACACACTTGTTCAACCGAGGCTTTGCAAATAAGAACATGGAGTTAGTGATCAGACAGCAGTTGTCTGTAGATCATAACCACCAAGGTAAATGGCTGCATAATGTATAGAAATGTTACTCAATATCTATTTTAAATAAAAGAGGACCATGAAAGTTCTTGCCCTTCAAGGACCTTTATCTGTTCTTGATTTTATATAGACAAAAAGGTAGAGAAAATATTTTTCTCTGGATACTTTGAATATCTTTGTGAGAGGACATAAAATGAAGTAAATACCATAATACACCACTCTTCTTAGTTAAATAATTTACTTCAAAGCAATTTATTTAAAATAACAGCTTTAAGAACCAGATCCAAAGTCCAATGAAGTTAATGGAAAGATTCTCACTAAGGAGTTTCAGAACAGATCTTAAATGTCCTTTGTTTTCTTGTCTGCTTGATATTTTTTTATTTAAAACTGCAAGAAATTCATTAAACCCATCCAGCATGTGTGTAGCTTTACACAAATTCCTTTGATAACCTTTCCATGCAAATACACAGTTCTTTACTTTGAGGAAAAATAAGAACTCTTGCAGTTGAGTTAATCACTTGAAATAATAGTCAAGTGTCTGCGTACTCTGGAATAAAGCAAAGAATGCTATTTGCCACCTTTCTTATACATTATTTTTATTAATAGACATTCAAGCTTTGAAGAATGCTGTTGATGAAATCAGACAATTACGGAAAATCTGCACTTGATTTACCAGAGAGCTTTATCTTTGATTTATATGTCTTGTGTGCAGAACAAGCATTCCATGTAACTACATTTAAGTTGGCTATTTATCTGTAATAAAAAGAATTGTCTAGAATTATACTGGATTGACTTCACCTCTGATCCAAAATAAAATATAGCCCTGAGACACAATGTGAATGGGGAGAAATATTAATTCAGTTGTCTAGGTGTGCAATGGAGACTGTATCCTACATAAGCTCAAAAATGTTAGTCTGAAAGGCCAATTAACATGTTCCCTGAAAGAAGAGCCAGATTTAATTGAGGAGGAAGTTCAGCTGGCATAGAGTCTGGGAGAGGGGCTATAAACAGAGGAAGTTAGCTACTGAAAATTTTTCAGTATTAATTTTCTTTTTATTTGACTTCATATTAAATAAACATTTAAAGTCATGCACCTTGTTAATTATTCCTTGTTTTAGTATTCTTTCTTCCATAACATTTTAAAAAACATGTATAAGATATTTGTTAATAACTTGGGTGCTACGGTGGCACACATCTGAACAAGAGCACATGACCTCAGTTTTGGTGCACAAGAAAAACTCACTCCACTCATGGATGGCAAATTTTAGAGGGAACACTGGGTTGGAGAGAGAGTTTTAGTCCCATGACTATTGTATTTCCTATTGCAAATGTCTAATGGTTAATGTATATGTTATTTCTCGGAGTCAGGTGATAGATATTGCAGTTTACTACTGATTGAATTGTGCTACAGTTTTTCTAATTGCAACTTTATAGATATGTTATGAGGACTTATTGTGAAGTATTACAATAGTCAAAATATTAGCAAATCTTACAGATCTATCATACGGTAGTTATTCCTGTATTATAATTTTGAAACAATTTTGTTGTGTGAGAACTTCTTGAGGGTTCAGTCTATATTGAAGAAGTGGTTCAGTCCAGTGAGATTGCTTCCTCTTTTAGACACACTTGTATGGCTGACTTATGTGAGGAATCTTAACTGAGTAGACAATGATTATTTTGATCTCCCCTATTTGATTCAGAGTATTAGTTCATTTGGGTCCCAGTCTTCCCTTGTATCTAATACATACAGAGTGTGTATAGTTTGAGTTTGCCACATTCTGTTTTCACCTCATTATTGAGTCCCTTTCTGATTACAGTGCATAGTATAGTTGATATGCATTTTGGCAATATGGTGGTAAAATTTTCAAAAGCAACTCTGTCCCACTTGAAAATGGGTTCTATGCACAAAGGCTCCTAAATCCCAGTAACTGTCTGAGACTTTGGCTCCTGAATGTCTAAGTTACTTTGCCAGAAACTTCAGTACTAAACAAGCACAATATAAATGTTAAGACAATAAAGATTAATGTTGGCCTGCACTTGGTGTTCTGGATTCCCTGTCTTCTGAAGCATGTGATGCCCCATTAACTATTTTGTAGTTGTTTGAAATTATCAAGGTGTTAGGGTTGCCAGATGGTTTCAACAAAAATACTGGACACACTTGACATTACATCACAATCTACATTATAGCTTATTTAGAAAATACCAGACATTTATATTTTCTCATTTATATTTTCTCAATTTGTTTCCTGAACGGTAATAGAGATGTAGCTGTGTTAGTCTGTTCTTGCTGAAACAAAAGAAAGGACTATGCAGCACTTTAAAGACTAACGAGATGGTTTATTAGGTGATGAGCTTTCCTGGGCCAGACCCGCTTCCTCAGCTCAAATTCTGGAAGAGATTTGGCATGACCATATATACCAAAGGAATACAACGAAAAATAAATAAATAAATAAATAAAGCTCAAATACTAGACTGTCCAGTTCAAAACCGGGCACCTGGCAACCCTAGTGTTAGCACAATTTTCATCAAACTTACCTCTGTAACAAGGTTTTAACCAAGGTTCTAACTAAGGCTCCACCTACTCTTCAGAGAGCTAGACCTAAATTCTGTGGTGAGAACTTTGCTGTCTTGGTGTGAAATATTTGACATTCACTTAAATTACTTACTTTATAAAGTCATTGACAAAGGCCCCGTGTTGCATATGTGTGACTTATTTGTTACATTTCTGTATAATTTTTTATGCATACTGGTTTTGAATCTATTGAAATCCTAATTAGTGGGGTGTGCTATGCATTTCTGTTTGCCTCTCTAATACCATACCATTCCTTGTCTGTGAAAGAAAAGTCATTTGACATCTAGTTTTGAATTACTTCTTCGGAGTAATTCAACTCCAGGTCTGTCTGTCATCTTAGTTTTAGAATGTAGAGGTAAAATATAATTCGTTTTCAAATGGGCACTGGTGACTTAAATCATAGCTCAGCGGTTATTGAAATCCTAATTAGTGGGGTGTGCTATGCATTTCTGTTTGCCTCTCTAATACCATACCATTCCTTGTCTGTGAAAGAAAAGTCATTTGACATCTAGTTTTGAATTACTTCTTCGGAGTAATTCAACTCCAGGTCTGTCTGTCATCTTAGTTTTAGAATGTAGAGGTAAAATATAATTCGTTTTCAAATGGGCACTGGTGACTTAAATCATACTACAGTAAAAGCATTATATCTACCAATTACCATTACAGTAAAGAAACTAATCCAGTGTCCCATTGGCAACATTAAATCCTATACGGAATACAGCAACACCATAATTTAAATCACTACTTCTCTGCCAGTAACATTACTGTAAATACTGCCTCTCATAATATAATGCTTTTTACACTTCTACACAGCCTTTCATCAAAAGATCTCAAAAATGCTTTACAAACATTCATCAGTCCTTATAATAGGCTGGTGAATCAAGTACACTCTATTGCTGAGGAAACTGTAGCACAGAGAAGTGATTTAGCTAAGATTGAGCAGCAAGTCAATGGTAGATTTGGGAATACAATCCATATCTTCCAATTCCTAGTCTTTTGTGTTCGAGTACAGCTGTGCCAGTTTAGCACAGTAGTATAGACTACTTTTTAGGATTCAACACTGAAAATGGGGACTACGCCGTTTAGCTCTGAGGTTTCAGTTCTCAGGAGCAGGCGCTAGACAGAGTGAGCCTGGAGATGCCTAATTGGGGCCATCATGTACAACAGCTTCACACTCTGGAGACTTAAGCACACAGGACCCAGTGAGTTGGGTCCTCTAATAGCAATCTAGAGAGTGGCCAAAACGAGATATTCAACAAGATCTGTGACACAGATTAGTACACATTTTGCAGTGAATTTTGTAAAAGTAATAAGATTTTCTGAGGAGGAGAGTCCACATTAGTATTCTGCTACTGAATATCTGTTAAGAATTGGGGGGGAGAACCATTTTTTGTTTGCAAGTTCTCAAGTGTGCAGATTAGGGAAATGGAGTTAGTAAAAGTTTTGTCCTTGCTATTATGTAAACATTTAAACATAAGTCATACCAGAGAAGCAGAGGAGAGAGGACTGGGAAATGGGAGTGAGTCAGAAAAATATTTGTTCAAAGGTTCTACTTCAGAGAACGGAACAATTGAGATATAGCTGCAGATGGATGGTGGACAATGGGAATCTGGTCTGATATAGCGTGAGCAATCACTGGCAAGAGTAGTAGGCGGAGGAATTAAACACTGGACCAACTTTAACCTTGACTACAGGCATCCTTGCTAAAAAGAGAGGCAAGGTGTAAATAGGAGTTATATTGCTTCTCTTTGAGGTGTAGGTTGTCCAGTCTACCTCACTTTTAATTTTTGGAGGCAGTGAGAGGGAGAGAAGTGGAGCATGATTTCATAGTTACTTCTGAAATGCAAGTTCTTCCATCTGACCTGATTCTATGCTATTTTGACTGTAGAATGCACACTGACTGCTTTGATTCCAGGAGTCTTTCAAGGTATGAGTTATGATCTCTAAAGTGGTATGAATAATTTGAAACTAGTTACTACAGGTTGAACCTCTGTGGTCTGGGACTCTCTGGTCTGGCAACATTCATGGTCTAGACTAGAGAGCCCCAGCGCAGAGGTTGCCAGTGGCTGGGAGCAGAGCCGGCCTGTGGGGCTAGCAGGGCCACTGAAGCCTGCGGGCCACTAGATCTTGCAGCTGGTGGGGCCAGTAAGCTAGTGGGGCTTCTGGAGCCCATGGGGTTGGGAGCTGCCAAACCTGCAACTGGTGGGACTGGGAAAAGGGGGGAGGGGGAGGCCACAGAGCTCACAGCTGGCAAGACTCCCATTGTGTGTGTGGGAGGGGGGGGAGAGGGCTTGCAGAGCTTGCAGCCATCATCAGGGCTGCTGAGGCTGTTGCAGCCAGAGTGTTGGGCAATGGTGCCAGGTGGCTGGGGAGAGGAGTCCAGTGGAGAGGCTGGCATGTCCCCCTCCCACACCTTTCCTCATCCGGCAAACTCTCTTGTCCAGGACCAGTCAGGTCCTGAGGGTGCTGGACCAGGGAGGTCCAACCTGTACAGAAAATCCCCTTCCTCCCCCCCCATTTTATTTTTGGTTGCTAGGAAACAGTTCTCCCCAACTGCAAGCAGAGTATTTTTCTCTGATGATTTGCTACTATGGTAGTTTTTGGGGCACAATATAAGGTGCATCTGTATTAGGAAGACTTGCACACATTAGTTTTATCAGTAGACGATTCCACAGATTTTAGCTAAAGTAGTAGAAGTAATCTCCCTTTTCTCCACAGAGGTGGTATTAAGTGTGTAGCTTTAAACAACCAGAGGCATGTTTTCTGATGAGCCTCACATATAGTTTAACAGCTGACTTAGGTTTATCTGCGATAAACCTATCACAGGAGACTGATCAAAGAATTCGTAAGAGTCTGAAATCATTAAACATTTTTAGCTATTTCTATAAATTAAGCACCTTCAGTTTTTTTCATTTTCTTTAAAAAACAGTTATTTCAATTCTTGCCAAGTTTCTTTCTACTGTTAGATTCATGCTGCAGCTGTATAAAATATTAAATACTGTTATTCATTTGTTGCATCAATAACTGCTATAGCAGTTCTTGTTACAGTGTTTGAAGAGAATGGAAAGCCCATGCTACTTTCCTTACAAAGTGCTGTTTAGTAGACAAGTTTGAAAGAATATCTTACAAGGTTGTGCCAGCTTCACTAACGCTTTTTGGTATAGCTCCAAGGAAACATCAATTATACATGGAAGATTAAATGTATATGACAAAGCTGTCACTGTGTGATAAACAGGAATGGACATTTTAAATGACTGCTTGTATCTGCAAACCAGAAATAAGGCAGCGATCACTTTTCTCTTCTTTTGGGGGTGAGGGATGAATTAAAGTTAATAGGGTGCATATCAATGAGTCACCTCAAGCAACTTCCAGTCAGAAGAAAAGATAATTTATTGCCAGCAGGAGCAATCTACATTTTTAAAATGTTTTCTGAATTCTCACATGAGAATGGCAGAGTTATTTGTGGTATATTCATTTCATTTCCAGCTGTTCTTGGTCTTCACTTTTTTGCAGCAGCTCAGAACTATCCTCAGTACGGTTCAATGAAATTGCTATAATCTGGAGATAATATCTAAACCTCTATACAAAATAAATCACTCAGCCATCAAACAATTATTAAAAAATACTTACATCTCTGTAGAATCTACACGGGAGGGAAAGAAACACATGAATTTCCCACTCTAGCTCTGCTGAAACAGTAATACTATCCGAAGAGCTGCAGTATTGCCCTCAGTTATACTAATATAATTACATAATGGCGTGAAACTAAAAACAGGTCAGCAATCTTTGATGTCTGGAAAGGTTTGATGACCACAGAGTGTACTGCCATTCCTTATTAGCTCTTGTCCATGATCCTTCCTCCAATTTTTAGTTTGTGTACAAAAGTGTTTCGTTTGAAGACAACCTGAACTACTTTAGTAATATTGTGAATTTGGCTTTAAAAATTTACTTTTGGTGCTTTAAGCAAATTAGAAAGAAACATTTAGATTATAAACACACTCGAAATCAATTGAAAACAAACCTTCAGTCCTTTACAATGTTGTTCAATGATTATATACCAAGTTAAAATAACATGATTTGGAAATTTAATTTATTATTTTTATGTTAACCCTTGTCTATTGAAGTTTAACAGTATAGAACTCCGTAATGATATTGGCTTTTATTAATGCATAAATAATTCTCTGAAAATCCTAAACATAGGAGAACTAAATTACAAATATGGAGCAACAGGTTATACCTTAATTTCTCCTAAGACATAAATAAAATAATAAACCAATGCAAACCTCATTTCTTGTGATGAACAGGTCAAATCCATGAATAAATTTCTAACAATTTGCCTAGTCCAGATCTGATCTTTGGATCCTTCAAGCTGAAATGCTCCTGGGTCACCACTGCATGGTAGCTGTCAAAACATGCAGGCCAAACACACCTTCTTAAGATATCAATCCCCTCCCCGTAGGGTTGCCAGATGGTCTCCCAAAAAATACCGGACAAGTGACTTCCAGTGACTCCCCCTGCCCCCGCCAGGCTTCTGACACGACCAGAGGCACCCAGCGGCGATTGCGGCCCCGCCTCTCAGCTGGGACTCCTAGCTGGGCGGCGGGGCCGTGAATGCTGCTGGGAGCCTGTGAATGCACAGAAGCCTGGCGGGGGTGGAGCCGCCCACATCAGGCTTCTGTCCGGTGCCCAGCCGGAAAAATCAGAGAATACTGGATATTGCACGTGTCCAGTATTGTCTGTTTTTTTTAACCAAGCAGAGGGCTCAAATGCCGGACTGTCCGGTAGGATACCGGACTGTCCGGTAGGATACCGGACACCTGGCAATCCTACCTCCTAGAGAGGGTCAGTGTGACACTATTGTTCCATAGCTGTTTATCTTAGAGATTATACTCAGCCCAATAAATCCACCCTTAATATAAGGAGTAGGACAAAAAAGAAAACACAGCAGACAACTTAGTCCCCTGTCCTCCCTCCCTTCATCTTCAAATAAGAAGTAATTTTCCTTATTATTAATACTATGAAAATAACTATTTTAATGAATTTTGCTTTATTGCATCTGAAACCTGATGTATTTTACAAGTTTCCGAAGAAAGTTTTAAGCTTGTGCAATAACCAGAGCAAAAAAGCAGAAGCAGCGAGAGATATTTGGAAAATCCTCTCATATAAAGACAATATGCAGGTGCATCATCCTTAAGCTCCAGTTGATAGATTTTTAAAAAATTTCATATTTTTTGTTTTACAGTGTGGTCTTGAGCCCTTCTGTAATGAGGTGGGGTTTTTTTTTTGGCATGGTTTTTTTTTCCCTTCAATAAATTAAACATTTACAGCCTTATTAGATAGTCAATTAAAATTATAAGAATGGTAGAAACATGAACTAACCAGAGACTTTTCTGTATTTAAAGACAAACATGAGGATTGTAAAATTATGTATTTTTCTTCTGCCCTGTCTTCCATTTAAAACAAAATAATAAAAGAACTATTTTGTGGTTGTAAAAAATACCCAATGTTAAATCACCTCCTGGCCAAAAATAACTTCCTCCTTTAATTATTTACACAGTTCTTCAAGAGACTGTGTGTTTTTACTTGGGAAGCCACTGCCTACTAGTTAGTGTCCAAAAGGAAAATTAAATATATGGTTTGCCATGTTGGTGTGTTTTTGAGCTTCCCAGAGCTCTTCCTCAGGTCTCAGGAGGGAATACTTGGTTGCCTTTCCCACACCTGAGGAAGAGCTCTGTGAAGCTGGAATGAGTGTCTTTCCACTGTAGGAACAAAATCTGGACACCATGTATGAAGCAAGCAGGAGAGTTTATTACACACAGCGCTGGTGGAGTGTCACGTCGCTTGTTAGGCTCAGTGAACACTGCCAGACAGTAGGTTACAACTAATTATATAGGATGCTCAATGGGCAGATCAAGTGATATGGGGGGGGAGGGAGGAGACCCCCGGACCCACTGAATAGATGCTAATTGTGAGGCAAAATAAGAGCAATAATATAAAGGTACATAGTGTTTTCCGACCATAGCTTACATAATACCTTATAGCTAGTAAAACAAGTATTTAAACAAAGCAGACATCGATTATCAATTATGTGTTAAGTGGCAATGTGTCTGTCAGTTTCAGGACGGTATCTCTGCATAGATGTTGTCCATTTGGGGATTAAAGTAGAGACATTAGGAGTACTTGACAATTGCGCATTTGTTCCTAGCAGCATTGAATGTGTCATGTCCTGTCTCCCATCCTGGGTTGTTAGCTCTATGATGACCTTTCTTCGATGGGCTAGGCGGGGGTGGGGTGGGGGGTAACCATCATGTACTGTGTTTGTGTGCCAGTTCCAGACTCCAAATTTAGAAATTTTTATCCTACACCACCAACAGAGATTATTGGTCCAATAAAAGATATTAAAATATGTTTTTATAAACTATAAAACTTCTGAAGCTAGGAGTCTCCAACTATATTCAGAGGAATGAATTTATTAGGAGAAAATGTCAACTATGTTATTATTAGTAATACTGTAAACGCGTATATAAAAAGACTAGCATGAAATAGGTCAGCTGTTGCTTGGAATGTCTGAGCATCCAAATTACAGCAAACATTTAAACTGAACTACCGAGAACAGGAAAGAAGAAAAACATCCATCACTCTTTCATGTTTTATTGCCTCCCCTGGATTTAAGCAATAGGAATGAACAAAAAAGGAAATAAGGAATTTAGTAGCATCTCACACATCACAAATAAGATATGACCTTTTAAAAAACATTATTTTATTCCAGCAATGTCATCAACATCTCTTCAATGGACTGTATTTGTCTAGGTATTTATATAGCCCCCATCTAAACTAGGAACAGTTGGGTTTAATTAAATTGCGAAGAATTGCGTTTAATTAAATTGCATTTAATCAGCTAATTGCATAGTTGATGGAAATTCCATCATCTACTAGATTAGTCGATAAGGGAGGAAACTTCAGAGCTGCAGAAGGGTTGCCAGGCTCTTAATACATTCGAAAGTCAGAGGTGTAGTGGGGGGACTGGGCATGAGCCAGGAATCAGCTGATTCCCAGCTTGTGCCCAGTCCCAGATGCTGCGCCTCTGCTTTTAAAATGTATTAAGAACCGCCAAGTCCTGCTGCTACGTCTCTGCTTCGCCTGCCCTTCCCCCCGCGGAGATGGTGGTGGTGGGGGGGACTAACTTTAAAGCGGCTCCCCCTCAGCACCGGCTCCTGCTCCGCCCCCCTTGCTGTGTCTCTCTTGTAGAGGCAGTGGGAAAGGGGGTGGAGGAAGCATATGCTTATTGGGTAGTTGACCAGTTGCTTACATCTCTAATGTAAACTGATTTAATTGGGACTCCACAATGTGCATGAGGGTCTGCGCTATATGTACATATAGGAAAGAGGTTTTATATATGCAGTAATTAAAACTCAAAATGATTCCACAACCTGATATCAAATACTACATATTTGTAGTTGAGCATACTATAATTGAACATCCTACAATTTTTCATTTGTACATTATGTATTTTACTTATTTCAGCCACTTCCATCTTTCGTTAAATTACACTATTAAGAATTTAAACCACAGAACAACTAAAACTAATTTATTAACAGACAAAACCAGTGAAACTAAAAAGATGTACACCGATTATTCTGCCTTCTCCTGTGTTTACCCACTTTAAAATATATCAGGGACGCAGATACGTGGTTCCTGCATGCATCCTCTCCACTAAAGTCTCTGCCTTTACCACAACTCTGAATATGCAGCTTTTGTTCTTGTGTGTTTGTTTATAATTTAGCCAATCTGAGTGTATTATTATTGTCTCAGCATTCAGCTTATGACAAGATTTTTCAAACTGGAAAGTGGCCCCTGCTTTTTTCCTAGTTAATTGGTTCTAAATCTAGAAATAAATAGACCTGCTCTTTTTTTATACTTTTTTCAGCAAACTCTTCAGGAAAATGAAATACTAAATATGATAACTTCACTTATACCCTATTGAAGCTCTTCTTGGAAGTCTTCAGAGGTTCTCTTTTTCCAAACCAGCTCTGCTTCAGTGTTTATCTTGAGATTTTTAGACATTGGGGGGCCCAGTAAACCAATCATACTAATCATGTGCTTAAAGTTAAGCATATGCTTAAGTATTCTGCTGGATCAGAACCTGGTGAATTAAGAAATACAATTATATGTATCTTTCAGGACTCCCAGAAACCTCATGTATTTTTGCATGATTTATCTTCCAAAACATTAGTCTTCTACACAATAGCTTTGTTTTCACTGATACAGAAATATATACAATATACTGTGATTATATGTGCTAATGGCCACATATTCACCTCACCTTCACCGTCCCAAAGCTGAAGAAAAATATTTTTGAAATGTCACTGTACAAAGCATTAATTATTTTGACTAACTTAGGACTGGTCTACACTAAAAGCCATCTCCATTACAGGTTAGACCTTCCTGGTCCGACACCCTCGGGACCTGAGCTGTCCCGGACCAGGGAATTTGCCGGACCAGGGAAGGTCAAGGCTCCCCTGCTGGCTGTCACGCTGACAGCTCCTCTCTCTCCGGCTCCCAAGGCTGGGATTTCCCTGCCCTGCCGCCACCCTACTAAAGCTAGCCAGCCGAGGCTCCCCGCCCAGTTGCCCACTAGCTGTGCCGGCGATTCCCAGGGGTTCCCCAGCACCGGGCCACCTCTGGCCCTGCTGCTGTGGCCCGGCCCTGCTACCGCAGAGGGTTTATCAGGGTTCCTTGGCCACTGCCAGCCCCGCTGCCAGGAGCTCTCCGGGAGCTTGACCTCACTGACACCAGAGGTTCCCCGGTCGGGGCGGAGGCTCCCCAGTGCTGCCCAGCTCCACTGATGCTGGGTTTCCCCTGCTGGGGCTGGGACTCCCCGGCTGCTGCCTGGCCCTGCTGCCAAGGTTCCCCAGCCAGAGCTCCTGAGCCACTGCCTGGCCCTGCTGCCATCAAGGGTTTCCCGGTCAGGGCTGCCTGGCTATTTCAGCACTGCTGCTGCCAGGGAGTTCCTGGGTTCCCTGGCTGTCACTGGCCCTGTTGCTAGGGGCTCTCTAGCCACCTGACTCTACTAACACTGGCCCAGCGGGACTCTGCAAACCCCATGTTTTCTCCGCTGGCTCCCGCTCCTGGGGCTCTTTGGCCCCGCATCATCCGTTCCGGACCACAGATGTTGCCGAACCAAAGAGTCCTGGATTTGGAAGGTTGAACTAGTAGTAACAACTTTAGGCACTGGTCCTTGTCCTTTTGAGCTCTCTGCTAAAAGCCTCTGCAGATTTTTTTTCCTTGAGGTGGCCTTCACCCAGACACTCCAAACAAGAAATGTGCGGGTCATTCTTTGGCATAAATTTGCCACAGTCTATACAGGGCTTAAGCCCTGGTGACAGAGGCATTCTCCAGTGCCAGAGAAATGGGGAGGGAGGGCGCTAAAGGTGCACCCCCAATGGAAACCTGTTCAAGACTACTAACATTACAGGTTGGACCTCTATAATTAACACCACGTTTATTTAGTTGTGTGGCATTCTAATGTCTGAAAGGAATCATGATCTTCTAGTCACAATAAAGTCTTTAGTGCTGTGCTATTGCAATGATTACTCCACCTCAATGAGAGATGAAAGCTATGTTTGGTGGGAGAGTGTCTCCCACCACCACAGTGTGATGTGGATACCACTGTACGTTGCTGAGGGGGATGGCTTTTTCACATCTCTGAGAAATGTAATCTACATCGAATTAAACGGTAGCGTAGAAAAGCTGAAAGAGTTTCTTCTAGCTTAACACAGTATATGCTAGAGTGCCAGCCATGTTGGTGCACTGGGTCCATGGGCTAACTATTCAAGAGCACAAATTGATATAATGTATAAATGCAGACTTTGCACAGCCTTCTAAACCACCATTGCTCTTTACTTAATCACACAAAAAGTACACAGATCTATAAAACCTATATCCATTAAGGATGTTAACTTGTGTTTAATCAGCTAATCGAGTAGTCAGCGGAATTTCCATCGACTACTTGATTTGTCGATAAGGGGGGAACTGTACAGCCTTTTAAATGTAGTAAGTTGGCTGTTTGTGGCAGCTCTCAGGGCCGGGGCTTTTGGTAGACTAGTAACATTTTATTCACATATTTACATAATAATTATTGCATAAAGAATATGCAAATAAATATTACTGATCTGACAAAAGTTTGTGAATGGGTTTGCCAGTCCGTGGTATAAAAACGATTGGGAACCACTGGACTACTTGACTACTTGCTTACATTCCTAATATACATTTCTCTGCCTTAGACTGGAAAATAGAACTCTGGAGGATTATTTGGGATGGAGTTAAAGTACTCTGGGGCCAGCCAGAATCTTTCTGCTGCAGTGTTCATCTGATCTTAATCATGAAGTCTCTCCAGATCAGCTTGCTTTGACCTTTCCTTGGTCCCACATTTATACCGTAACTTCCTGCTATGTAATATGTCTCTTTCTTTCCCTTTCTCCTGCCCCAATCCTCCTGTCTCTTTCTGAATGTCTTGAGGTTTCCCCCCCCCCCTTTTTTTTTTGTTGCTAGTTATTTTTTACTCTCCAACCCAAGCCTCCTATAGACAAGCTGGAGAAAGTGACTTCTCCAAGCTTCACTCAGACTCCTTTGCATACCTATTGACTGGGTAAAGTCTAAATCCCCACCAAATCCATGGCCATGAAAAACATGTCAGGGACCATGAAATTTGGTCTTCCCCATGGAATTTAGTCATTTATGTATTTTTATCCTATACTATAAAAGTACCTCGTTCTATAGGGTAAAAATGTATAAAAGACCAAATGTATGGGTGTCCTGATCTAAAACAGTAACAGGAAACTTGGAAATGGCAGAGATGTTTAATGACTTCTTTGTTTTAGTCTTCACCAAGAAGTCTGAAGGAATGCCTAACATAGTGAATGCTAGTGGGAAGGGGGTAGATTTAGAAGATAAAATTAAAAAAAACAAGTTAAAAATCACCTAGAAAAGTTAGATGCCTGCAAGTCACCAGGGCCTGATGAAATACATCCTAGAATACTCAACGAACTGATAGAGTAGGTATTTGAGCCTCTAGCTATCATCTTTGGAAAATCATGGGAGACAGGAAAGATTCCAAAAGACTGGAAAAGGGCAAATATAGTGCCCATCTATAAAAAGGGAAAGAACAACAACCCAGGAAACTACAGACCAATTAGTTTAACTTCTGTGCCAGGGAAGATAGTGGAGCAAATAATTAAGGAAATCATCTGCAAACACTTGGAAGGTAGTAAGGTGATAGGGAACAGCCAGCATGGATTTCTAAAGAACAAATCATGTCAAACCAATCTGATAGCTTGCTTTGATAGGATAACGAGTCTTGTGGATAAGGGAGAAGCGGTGGATGCGGTATACCTAGACTTTAGTAAGGCATTTGATATGGTCTCGCATGATATTCTTATCAATAAACTAGGCAAATACAACTTAGATGGGGCTGCTATAAGGTGGGTGTGTAGCTGGCTGGATAACCGTACTCAGAGAGTAGTTATTAATGGTTCTCAATCCTGCTGGAAAGGTATAACAAGTGGGGTTCCTCAGGGGTCTGTTTTGGGACCGGCTCTGTTCAATATCTTCATCAACGATTTAGATATTGACATAGAAAGTACGCTTATTAAGTTTGCAGATGACACCAAGCTGGGAGGGGTTGCGACTGCTTTGAAGGATAGGGTCATAATTCAAAATGATCTGGACAAATTGGAGAAATGGACTGAGGTAAACAGGATGAAGTTTAATAAAGACAAATGCAAAGTGCTCCACTTAGGAAGGAACAATCAGTTTCACACATACAGAATGAATCATAGAATACTAGGACTGGAAGGGACCTCGAGAGGTCATCGAGTCCAGTACTCTGCCCCCACGGCAGGACCAAATACTGTCTAGACCATCCCTGAGAGACATTTATCTAACCTACTCTTAAATATCTCCAGAGATGGGGATTCCACAACCTCCCTGGGCAATTTATTCTAGTGTTTGACTACCCTGACAGTTAGGAACTTTTTCCTAATGTCCAACCTAAACCTCCCTTGCTTCAGTTTAAGCCCATTGCTTCTTGTTCTATCCTCAGAGGCCAAGATGAACAAGTTTTCTCCCTCGTCCTCATCCTGTTTACTTCAGACCATTTCTCCAATTTGTCCAGATCATTTTGAATTATGACCCTGTCTTCCAGAGCAGTTGCAACCCCTCCCAGCTTGGTATCATCTGCAAACTTAATAAGCGTACTTTCTATGCCAATATCTAAATTGTTGATGAAGATATTGAACAGAGCCGGTCCCAAAACAGACTCCTGCGGAACCCCACTTGTTATATCTTTCCTGCAGGATTGTGAACCATTAATAACTGTGAACCATTAATAACGATTAGTAACCGGGAAGCGACTGTCTAGGAAGAAGTTCGGCAGAAAGGGATCTAGGGGTTATAGTGGACCACAAGCTGAATATGAGTCAACAGTGTGATGCTGTTGCAAAAAAAGCAAACATGATTCTGGGATGCTTTAACAGGTGTGTTGTGAGCAAGACACGAGAAGTCATTCTTCCGCTCTACTCTGCGCTGGTTAGGCCTCAGTTGGAGTATTGTATCCAGTGCTGGGCACTGCATTTCAAGAAAGATGTGGAGAAATTGGAGAGGGTCCAGAGAAGAGCAACAAGAATAATTAAAGGTCTAGAGAACATGACCTATGAAGGAAGGCTGAAAGAACTGGGTTTGTTTAGTTTAGAAAAGAGAAGATTGAGGGGGAACATGATATCTGTTTTCAGGTATCTAAAAGGGTGTCATGAGGAGGAGGGAGAAAACTTATTCATCTTGGCCTCTGAGGATAGAACAAGAAGCAATGGGCTTAAACTGAAGCAAGGGAGGTTTAGGTTGGACATTAGGAAAAAGTTCCTAACTGTCAGGGTAGTCAAACACTGGAATAAATTGCCCAGGGAGGTTGTGGAATCCCCATCTCTGGAGATATTTAAGAGTAGGTTAGATAAATGTCTCTCAGGGATGGTCTAGTCAGTATTTGGTCCTGCCGTGAGGGCAGGGGACTGGACTCAATGATCTCTCAAGGTCCCTTCCAGCCCTAGTATTCTATGATTCTGATATTCTATGAAAAGCGGGCCACAGTGTTGCCACCTTTGTGTATTGCTGCTGGCAGCAGCGCTGCTTTCAGAACTGAGCATCTGGCCGTCAGCCACTGCTTTCCTGCCAGCCATCTCTACAAGTCAGTTTAGAAGAAAAGGTGGCAGTACTGTGACCTCCCCCTCCCCCCAACATCATTGCAGCCCCTTTTTTGGCCAGGACCATAGTTTGAGAAACATTGACTCTTAAGGGTTTGTTTGTTTATATTTTGCCATTTTAAAATACATATTCATATTTTGCTACAACATCATGAAATTTAAGATTGAAATATCTGAAACTATGAAATTCAAGTATAGTCATTTATGTTAACTACTTTCAAATAGAACTAGTTTGGATGAGACATGTTTAATCTTGTCAGCAGCGTTGGATACACATAGATAGAATACCCTATGATGCAGCAGTTTTCATAAGAACAATTTTACAGTATTAATTTAGAATTCATGTTGTGCAGACAAATTCCTGAAATCATCAAACAGACCCCTTTCCACCAGCCCTGTATCTCTCTATTTCTCAACAAATATTCAGTAGCACACTGCTGGAGTGAGCTTGTGTCTTATTGCCGTCTACTATATATTTAGGAGAGTTTGTGTGTCTGTCTTGTCTGTTTAAGAACTCCTACACAGTAAGAGCTAGGACCACCAAATTTGGTATACAGATTCCTGTTATCATAACTGAAAGCAAGTTACAGGTTAGGTTGTGCAAGGAAAATAGGGTGTGCCTGGAATGGGATTGCTTCTCGTACAACCATACAGAAGAGAGACAGAATGTGGTAAAAGGGTTCTGGTGACTGCCCCAGCCCAGAGCCTCCTACCCCCCAGGCACCCTTTAGGGAGGGTGGCAGGTGGTGAAAGCTCTTCCCCTGCCCCATTCATATGGGGACATTGTTGGCTGTTCCCCTTGGTCAGGGAGTGAGGGGAAAGTTCACAGTTTGCTATGTTCTGCACTCTGGCTGGGGAGTGTAGGGAGCAGATGAACCTGAACTTGCTCCAGCTGGAAGACATGCACCCCTCTCCCAGCTGTGCCTGTTGGAGCTGCAGTGGCCTTGGAGAGGTGCTTCTCACCTGGGTTCAAGCTGCAGTGGTGAGAGAGGGCTGGGGCAGTCCTCTCTCCTAAGGGCAGCCTGTATATTGAACCCCTCATCCCTAGCCCCAGAACAATGATTTAAATGAAGAAAACAAAAACAAAATGTAATTGAGTTAAGGACCTAAGCTCACCAGGTAAATTTTCTAGTAAGTAAACAAACAGAAGAACATACGTTACCTAATGTATAGTCACCTCCTCATCCTTTCTGCAGTTACATTACTTTTCTTGCTTACATCTGAGATCTATAGTGTGTGTGCCAATAATAATTGCTAATATCAGTATTTGTAAAGTAACACCATTTTACTTCCTCTGTTATACTAGTTTTCTTCATATTACTGCACTTTCAAGGTAATATAGAAGATCATTGGATTTGTAGTTTGAGAACACAATATTCGCATAATGTTTTCCAAACATATCTGGAATTGCTGAAGTTACATGGTAGTTTATTACAGCATTTGGTGTATAGCATAAATTAGATATGTCTAGCTAGATATGTGTAAGCCACTGGCATTTCAGGCACTTGAGTATACATTTTGTGTTGGCAGACTGCCATGTAACTACACTCCCCACATACTTGTTAAGTAAATTTAGTGTGCCCTTAAGTCTAGTTTAGTGTAGTAGCTTTTCTGTGCAAGAGACCGGCAAATAGGATAAGTCAAAAGCAATAATAAAATAAATACAAATAAAGTAGTACAGCTATCTTTCATCCTAGTGCACTAAGTGAAGAGCTGACTTGTGTTTTTCTGGTTGTTAGGAAAAAATCTGTAAAAATGACCAGCTGCTATTTTATCAGTATTCGATAAGCAAATGTTATAACCTGGAATTTCATTAGTGGTACTTTGTTCAAACACAGTGGTAAATACAAATGCCCCAAATAAACAAGGAAGCTGGAAAGCAAGAAGGATAAAAAAACCTACTATGAGTAAATCACAAAGTAAAAATTTAAGTAAAAAAAATTATCTTTCAAAATGTGGAAATTTATGGAAAGGAACATAAACTAGGATTAGTAAAATGTAGAATGGAGGAAAATGTAGGAAAGCTGGAAAGGGAATTTGAAGAGCAAATACCTAAGGTTATAGAAATGAATAATAAGAAATTATTTTTGTATATCAGAAGCAGGAAACATGACAGAATCTGTGGGCCCACTAAACAGGGAAGAAAGGAAACCATTAAGGGGACGTAGCATATTGCTGCAATGCTTACTGATTTAAAATTCCAAGGGTTCCTCGTAGGGTTTTTTTTGAAGATAGAGACAATATTGATTACTTTTCAATCTCCTGGAATATTATCTAATTGTAATGAAAAACTACATATTTGTATCAGGTCAGCCATTTCATTCTTAACTTTTTTTAGAACTCTGTAATGAATATAATCTGATGCTTGTTCATTGATTGCAATTTAAATGATCAATTTGTTTTAGAATTTTATCTCTTGGAACCTCAATTTTTGATTGTTTCTTCATAGTTATTACCTCCAAAGAATAGCTCTGAAGTTGGTATTTTCCCATTATTCTCTGTAATAAACTGATGGAAAAAAATATTTGGGTAAATTAGTTGATATATATAAATGTAAACCTAGTTACACAACACTTGGAGGGGCTCAATATGATGGGCATAAAACAGAAAGCATGACTTCCGTGAAGAAAAAAATGGTGTCTTTCCAATCTACTAGAATTCTTTGAATATAACAAAATAGTGAACAGAGAACAGTTTGATATAATTTATATGGATTTTCAAAAAAAGCTTTTGATAAAAATTGCTTATAAGTGGTATCACAGGTTGAGAGAGGTTTTTTTTTTCTGGATTAGAAACTGATTAAAAGAGGATGTAAACAGAAACAGCACAGGAGCTGGTAGTGGGTTGCCCCAAACCAAAATACTAGGCTTCGTGTTATTTGTGCTATCAAGGAAACTGTTCTAACTAAGGCGTTTGAATAATTTTTTAGCCTTGCCTTGTGCAGTAATTTGAGAGCTGTTTCTAATATGATAGCATCCATATAATTACTATATGATTATTTTGTTGCTTTTATAAATGCAAAGTAATTATTAGTCATATTTCATGGCATTAATTACATTTGTTTTGATTATTTAACATTATTTTGTATCACATTCAAGAACTTTACTGGAAGGACAACATGAATAATATAATACAACCCTGGCATCTGTGGAAATGCACAAATAGCAAGGGCAGTGATTACATAAGTAATATTCTTACTTTCCATGTCATTGTAAATTAGCATCAGGTTGCTTTTTTTATAGCTTTGCCCACACGCCTTCAATAGAGAAAAAAAAGTTGAAATATACTTATGTATTTTTCCTTGTTTATAACTTGTTTTTATTATACAATAGGAAACAGTATCCATTGTCACATATGTAAATGAAATAATGGATGTTACTTTGTGAGAAGATGTAATAAGGCACATAATGGCTTACATGAACAGCATTCTGGGCAAGCTTGCAGCTGAGCCTGACTTGGCTGGAGCAGTGAGAAGACAAGTGAAGCAGCACCTTTCTTGATTTCCTGTGGCCCAGTGGTTTTTTGCAGGACTGGATTGAAAGGGCATTTTTTTCTGGACAATTTAATGCCATGAATTACAATTTTTTTCTTGTTTGGTCAACTTTGAGTTTCTAAAACTTTCCTAAATACCTCATGATCTGTAACTTTTGGCAAGAATACTTAAATTTAAATATATATTGAGGCAAATTTTAGATTGACTAAAATAATTCTGTTTGAAGTAGTTGGAACTAGAAATCATTTCTGGCTCTGTTAATTAACTTGCATTTTGGCACTGGGAAGTTTCTCCATCCATAAAATAATGCTCCCTTATCTTCTGAAAGTGCTAGGGTGATTAACTTGTCAAAGTTGAAATGTCCCTGATTTATTGTCCATCCATTTCTATTTGCTTCTTTCCCCTATTAATCTCAGCATTTAGCTGTGTAGGAAATATTACAAGAAAGCTTGTTTATTTGTCTTTCAGTATTGTAATCTAATTTGTGACATGAGACTAGAAACTGAGAAATTCCTTGTGAATCTTAATTTTTTTATATATATATAAAATATAATTTATATATATATATATATATATATTTTTTTATATATTGAAAAAACACTGTGTTTTAAAAATTAGGAAGATGTAAGACAAAATAGTGTTCTTGAATCTTGAAACTTGACATTGATTTTTTCACCTTTAAAGCTCTCACTGTGTTTTTGAAAATACCACCCTGAATGCTGGCATTCAAACAGTTCATCAGGGGAGCTGAAGTTGACAGTTCCTTAGGAGAAGCTCTCTGTAGCTGGAGCAAGGTATTCATAATGAAATTCTTTGCAATTCCCTATCACTGGGGAGTAGGATAAAACTGGGTGTTGCTAGCTTTCCTGTGGAATGTAACTCCTTTCTTTGTCTGTGAACTTCCTCCCACAGCAGTGACTGCAAGATGATCTAGTGAGGTTTTTCTCAAGGAAAACAAACCACAAACATAATTCCATTTATGAAATAATTTTAAAATAAGGATTATGTGGAGAGTCATAGCTGTTTTTGTCAGAAATGATACTGTTGCTTATGTAGTATATGGTAGATATGCAGTATATGTTGCAGTGGTTGATGCAATAGAAATGAGAAGAGAAGCGCTTAGCTACAGGATAAGCTTCTGTCAAATCAAATGTAACTAAATTTGTTCTGGTGAAAGCTAGTTTTCTTTACTAGCCTTCTTTCCCTTCTCTTCCTGTTTCCTCCTACAGCATGCCTTTTTCTGCTTTGGAGGCTAAAATCTGCTCCTGAGTTGTGGAAACTTCCTTTCCTGACAGCCACTGAGAAAACTCCTAATTTGACTGTGTTATTCCAGCTTCAATAGTTACTTCAGGGAAGGCAGTCATAGTAGTCAGGAAATTTCAAACTGATTTTTCTCGGACGCAAGAATTGCTTCTAATATTAGTTGCATTCTCTTTCTTTGGTAAAAAAAAAAAAATCTTTGTGTGTGGACAAAGCCAACGTTGGATGGAAAGAGAAAAATTTCAAAAGGGTTTTTTTTTTTTTTTTTTCAGAAAAATGTGTCTGCAGAATTATATATGGTTTCATATACTGGTTTGCTGACTGCCTACCTCTTGATTATCTGTTTTGTTATGTTTCATTTGTCACGGTAGCATCTGAGCAATTTGTGAAAACTAATTTAAAAAAATTCCTTCTCTTCCTTTGCAGCAGGCAGAAACAAATTTTTGACTAGAACTAAGGATTATGTATGCCTGTGCTGTGCAATGTTTTTATTTAGTTCCAAATGTGATGAGAATAGCGTCTGTTTTTATTCTTTTGGGAAGCCATTCCATAGTCTTTGATTAGCTCTTATGAAAATCCTAACTTGTACTAAGTAGTCTCCTGAGTCTCCCGTTAGTCAACAGTTTAATTGTTCCTATGGAATGTAATTTGTGGGATATAAGTGTCATGGAGCAAGTATGTGTCTTAGGTAGCCAAAGCCAGTCCCATTAAGGATTTTGAATATCAGGATGAGACCTTGAATTTACTTAAGATGGGGCGGGCAATACTGACCCGTGGGCCAGATCCCGTTTACCAGGGTTAGCCCCCATACCACCATGTTTACCTGCGCCTCCACAGGTACGGGGGATCACAGCTCCTATTGGCCGCAGATAATTGTTCATGGCCATCAGGAACTGCGATCACATGTACCTGCAGAGGTGCAGGTAAATACAGTATCAGTGGCCCACCAAGGGCTAGCCCTGGTAAACTACTGCTGTTTATTGCTCACCCCTGACTTAGGAGCTAGTGCAGGTCTCAGTCTTTCTTGTGGTCAGCTTCAGCCAGCTCTCCTTTCAGGAGCTGGTTTCAGTGGTTTGATATAAGAGATGTAGACATGGGGGTCTTCTGTATACATTATGGACATGTGAGCCTGTGTTGCCTCATTAGCTATATAAATGGTGAATAGGATGGGGCAGAAGATTGAGCTTTGTGGGCCTCTGGAAGTGAGGGCTTTGAAGATGGAAAATTATCCATGATGACTTACTAGCTTCAGACTGAGAGGATGCTCTCACTACTTTGACCTTCTTCAACAGCTAATTAATCCAGTGCAAGAGCAATACATTCATGAATCCCTTATCAAAATTCATTGCTTAGTAAGAAATGTGAAAGTTAAGAAGTCCTCTCATGTCCTACCTGGGTAAAAAAACTGCTTAACTATCAGTAAACTCTGCAAGTTTCATATAATACATTTGTAAAAATTGAGTAGTAGGGTAACTTGGATCTCCTTGTGCGTTGATTCCTGGAGCTTTAAAGCAGGAAATCCCATGATTCTAAAAGGCATCTGTAGGAAGGCCCATATTCTTTATGGCAATACAGCTCTCTCAGGAACCTTCAATGGGTTCTCCGCCACCAGTTGCCCCAAACCATTTTACATTCATTCCTCTTGAGGATAACGTTTAACCTGACAGTGTCTATGCTGCAAATTTTTCTCAAGTGCATTTCTCTGCATATAGCCAGCCCAGACTTGTGCAATAGTTCTTTTGGGCAATGGGTCTTCCATGGGCTCCTAGGGAATTGGAGTATGCTATATAGCCACTCCATCAGTACCATCAGGGGCTTTTTATGGTACCACAATCCTTTCTTTGTTACTCCTCACTTCACAGAAGAAGAGAACTTAGTGATTATGTCCAAACCAAATTCTTCAATTTGCTTAAATATTTGGCCTTTATCCAGGTGTCATAGGCCATCATGTTATCCATAATATTACTACTGCTGCATGCTTTGATTTTTGGGCATAGTGGACTGTCTGCCAGGAATTATAGAACATGCATCTGTTATACTTGCCTTGACAATTCTTGTTGGGAGTTACAGGGCAGTATTCAGTAGAAAAGCAGCACGTTTAGCAGTTTTTCAAGTATGATGAAATAAAGCAGTATGGAACATGAGGTAGGTTATAAGGTCTGGAAATGTGATTGTTTAAAACTGTGTATTAAGGTCTTGGTAAAAACATATAAATAAGGCTTTAGAATTTGTCAGTTGCCTTAAATAGCTGGATTTTGATCCCTCAGTATTTGCCCAGGAAATACCTCAATACTGAATTAAAGTTCTCTAGTTACATTAGCTAAGGCAATATTTAAAAAATTTCAGTATGAACATTGTACAGCAAAACTTTCTGTAGGATTGTTTTCTTAACAGAATTTGGTATATTAATTTGATGCAATAATAGTTATAAATTGAGGTGATTTGCACCAGATTTTGAAAATGATTGTATGAAATGACGTGTTCACAGTATAAGTTCTGTGTAGTTTAGTTTGACTTTGCATATGTTTTTAGCCCTTTTCTGATACTATACCTCATTTCTCTTAAAAAAAAAAAAAAAAAGTAATATATTAATGAATGCTGGTGTTACATACTGACTTCGTGTGTGAGATCAGGACTCCCTCTAGTGGCTGGATGCAATGACTGATTATATTGTCTGCACTTCTCAGAGCTCAGTTTTCCTTTTTCTCAACTGGAAGAGACCTGTGGTTTTGGTGTTGAGGATGCTGGGTTTAGACCCCTGCAGATCAATCCTGAGATTTGTTACATTGGTAAGTCTAAATTAGGTTTGTCAATATAAACCTGAGTGTCATTGGGAAATTAGTATTAAGCTGCCCATATATTATCAGTTTTCATAATCACTCACCCGAGTCATCCATGTGACACCACGGCAGTAGATGGAACAAAGAGGAGTAAAAAAGCTCATTTTCTATTTCCAGGGGCAGGAAGGAGAAGGTACTGAACTGTTAACATGCTAGTTTACAACATTATTGGGGAAAGATTAAAAAATTAGGGCTGTGGAGTGACTAAAAATAATCATGATAATTGTGAGATTGTTATGATTAATCATAGTTTTAATTGCACTCTTAATAATAAAATATATTGATTTCAGTTACAACCCAGAAGACAAAGCATATCAAGCACACTTTATATTATTTGTATTATAAATATTGCATTTTTGTGTATGTTTGGGGGGGGGGTGTATATATTGGGGGAGAATTATCTCTGGAGCCTGAATGATTATTTTTCAGCCAGTAGGAATAGCTGCTAAATGCAGCAGCACAGACGCTTTCCCCTGTTTCTCGACCACAGCTCTGCAGCAACTGGGTACATGGGATGGGGACACTCTAAAATCAGCTGCTCTGCCCCGCTCTGAGCAGCAGACAGGAGGCAGACTTCTAGTCAGAGCAGCTTATGCAGAGGTGGCTCCATGAGGTGGGGCAGGTCTACGGGAGGATGAGATACCTGCTCCAGAAGTATGAAGTACATGCTTCCTGAGCACAACACCCTGGGAAGTGCCCCCCCCCCCATCTCTAAGGCTGGCCTTATCCAGTGGGGAGGGAATGATGTTGTCATTGGAGGGATCAGGCTCCTCTCTCCCACAAAGCTGTTTAACTGTTCTCCAAGCATTTTTACACGCTGGGGACCGACTGGCTAAACAGCAGTTCTGCAGATAAGGACCTGGGGATTACAGTGGATGAGAAGCTGGATATGAGTCAACAGTGTGCCCGTGTAGCCAAGAAGGCTAATGGCATATTAGGGTGCATTAGGAGGAGCATTGCCAGCAGATCTAGAGAAGTGATTATTCCCCTTTATTCGGCTCTGGTGAGGCCACATCTGGAGTATTGTGTCCTGTTCTGGACCCCCCACAATAGAAAGGATGTGGACGCATTGGAGAGGTTCCAGCGGAGGGCGACCAAAATGATTAGGGGGCTGGAGCCCATGACCTATGAGGAGAGGCCGAGGGATTTGGGTTTGTTTAGTCTGCAGAAGAGAAGAGTGAGGGGGGATTTGATAGCAGCCTTCAACTTCCTGAAGGGAGGTTCCAAAGAGGATGGAGAAAGGCTGTTCGCAGTAGTGACGGATGGTAGAACAAGGAGCAATCGTCTCAAGTTACAGTGGGGGAGGTCTAGGTTGGAAATTAGGAAAAACTATTTTGCTGGGAGGGTGGTGAAATACTGGAATGAGTTACCTAGGGAGGTGGTGGAATCTCTATCCCTAGAGGTTTTTAAGTCTCGGCTTGACAAAGCCGTGGGTGGGTTGATTTAGTTGGGATTGGTCCTGCCTTGGGCAGAGGGCTGGACTTGATGACCTCCTGAGGTCTCTTCCATCTCTATGATTCTATAAATCACCTGCAGTCTCTTGTCTCTGGCCTTCTCCTGCTGGCTACTGCAGCAATTGCCTCCCTCCTCACCTGATTGCTGCCCTATCCCATCCCCAGAGGTAAATCACGTGGGTCAGCTGTGATTAATTGACAGCCCTTGCAAAAATACTACAGTCTGTCTTCTGAAATTTGCCCCACTAATGGTATAGTTTTTAATTAGCTGTGACAGTGAGACTAATATTTTTAAAGTTAATTCTTATATTAACTGTAATACAGTAACTCTTCACTTAACATTGTCCCAGTTAATGTTGTTTTGTTACGTTGCTTATCTATTAGAGCACATGCTTATTTAAAGTTGTGCAATGCTCCTTCATAACATCATTTGGCTGCCTGCTTTGTCCTCTACTTGCAGGATTTTCTGGAAAAGCAGCTTGTCTTTGTGGGGATTTGAAACCAGGGTGGTCTAGCAGCCCCCCATCAGTTCCCCTAAATTCCCTCTAAGGTATGCAGCTGGCTGTCCCTCCACCCACTGCCGTTCTCCTTCCTGTCCTCTGCCTTGGAGCTGCTCCCAGGAGCCTCTTGCTGTGTGGAGGAAAAGGGGGGAGGGGTGCTGATGTCAGGATGTCTCCCCACCCTTTATTGTGCCCCCCCGCCAAATATACCCCATCTCCACAAAGCAGGATAACATAGCTACAGATTCTTGAGTCTGGACTTCCTGGTCTGCTTCTGCAGTGTACTTCAAGTGGAGTCAGCACCCTTAAAGGGGCTATGAATATCACTGTCTGCCTCTCTCTTTCTCAAAAACTCTTGTCTCTCTTTCAGTCTCGTACACCCTCCAGCCATGTATGCACTGTCTGGAGGACAGAGTGGTGCACTCCAGTGAGATAGTGTGGGTTCATTATGTTCAGTTTCTGCGGGGAAGGTGTTTCCATCCTCCTGCGTCAGCCCATGCTGCCTCTAGAGTAGGGATGTTAAATACTCGTTAATTGAATAGTGGATTAACCTCATGAATTTTTATCGGTTAGTCAACTATTCTGTTGTCCCCGGGGGCGGGGCTAGCAGCCAGTGCACTCCGAACCCACTCCCAAGGAGACCCTTGCCACTCCGCGCTGCTGCCTCTGTATGGGTGCCAAGTAGGAGCGGTCCACAAGGGACCGCATACCAGCTGCCTCTGATGCAGAGGCAGCAGCACAGGGTGGCGCAGCCCCTGCCCAGGGGAGGGGCTGAGCTCCCGGACCCGACACAAGCCAGAACTGAACCAGGCTGCTTGCCTGCCTGGCTCCTAATACACTTTAAATGCAGAGCTTCAGCAGGGGTAGGTTCCAGAGCTGGCGTGAGCCAGGACTGAGCTAGGCTGCTGGCCAGCCTGCTAAAAATTTACTGGCTGGTGGGGGTGGGGGTGGGGGGGAAATGTGTGTAGTCTATAGCATTAACCTATAAGCTTTTGCTTATCGGTTAATCGACTACACTATTACATCCCTCCTCTAGAGCCGTGGTATCCAACCAGTTCTGAAGCAGTAGTGGCTATTGCTATAGCAAACTAGCCACACTCAACTGGCCAAATGTGGCTAGTGGCTAGCATGTTGGACACCATGGCTCTAGAGGTGTGAGGCTTCATTAAGAACAAGTAGTGCAAGTTCATCATTTAGTAGCAAGATATTTCCTGGGAAATATTTCACCTTCTGACTCCACCACCTCAACCAATCTTCACAATCATGATTGCTATGTACGGTATTCAATTATTTAAAATTATTTTAAACTTGTACTGTATATGTATATACTGCCTTTTATCTGCTGAAAAATTTTCCATGGACCCTATCTCCTGCATCTGCATTATTTCTTATGGGGAAATTGGATTTGCTTAACATCATTTCCCTTGAAGTATCATTTTTCAGGATCATAACTGCCACGTTAAGTGAGAAGTTATTGTATGGGGGGAGAAAGGAAAATATGGTGAATGACCACAATACAAAACAGTGATCTTTAAGAATTATGCCCAAAGTAACAGAGTTACTACAGGGTGGACCTCCCTGGTCCAGCACCCTGGGGATCTAATCCGTCCCGAACAAGAGACTTTGCTGGACCAGGAGAGGTCTGGGAGGGGGGCATCAGCCTCCATGCTGGACTGCTCTCCCCAGCCTCCTGGACCCGCCGGCCTTGTGGCAGCCCTGCTGGAGCTCCTATTGGCCCAGCTGGCTGTCACACCACTGCCCCGTGAACTTTGCCCCCGCCTTCAGCTTCCCTGTCCTGCAAGCTGCAGGTTCTAGTGCCCCGCAGGCCCTGTTGGCCCCGCCAGTGGGCTCCACTCTGAGCCGCTGGCAACCTCTGCCATTGGGGCTCTCTGCCTTCCGGACCATGGATGTTGCCGGACCAGAGAATCCCGGACCACATAGGTTCAACCTGAACATAGTCTTATTTATGTGACCCTGTCTAAACTCTTATGTCATGTCTACAATGGGTATAGCTCTCTGGGATGTTCACCATAACTACTTTGAATGGTACCTTCATGTCATTGAGCACAGTACAAACAGTAGATTAACATTGTTGTCAATCAGTATTTGTACGTTGATCGGCACACAGGATTATATCAGTGATGGCTGCTTTCCAGTCCTGGGGTTCATGAGTCCTCAATGTGCCATTTAAAAAAAATCAGGCTTTTTTTGGTCTATATTGGTAGCTATAGGTTCAACATTAACATTTTTTTCTTATATGAAATCAGAATTATATTTTAAAACATTTACCATAAAGCCTGCCAGAATGCAGCACATTCTACACATTATCATTTCTTGGTCCTTCAGTATTTGTTGTAATAATGCCTGTTGAACAAAATATATTTTTCTTTACTTGAGAGAGAGTAACATCCTTGACTCACATGGAAATCATTCTTACCACTTTTTTGCATGACTATGACATTACTGAGAGTGCCATGATTGCTACTTGCCATTCATCCTGTAGGACACTATGCAGACGGAGTTAACTCCCTAACTCTTACAAGAGACAGTAAATAGTTGCAGAGAGTGAGGCTATGGCTGCACTAGAGAGCTTACAGCTGCCCCATGTACAGCTGTACCAATTCAGTTCCACCACTGCAAGCTGTCTAATGTAGCCATTCTAAGCAAATGGGAGAAAGCTCTCCTGTTGATTTAATTAATACACCCCCAGTGACCAGTATCAGCGGTCTCAGTGAGAGCGCTTCTCCAAGCAGCTAGCACTTAGGTTAGTGTAACTTATGTCACTCAGGAGGCTGACTTAACACCTCTGAGTAACATAAATTATACCTGTATAAGCAGTAGTTTATACATAGCCTGGAACACAGTATAAAGCCATACTAAATTACAGGAAAAACAACGAGGGCAAAGCAAGAAAGCTTTGCCCACGAAAGCTTATGCTCCAATAAATCTGGTAGTCTGTAAGGTGCCACAGGACTCCTTGTCGCTTTTGTAGATTCAGACTAACACGGCTACCCCTCTGATAGATTACAGCAGTGGTTCCCAAACTTTAACAACCAACCCACGAACCCATTTCACAAAAATGTCAAATCTCGCAAACTCCATTATAAAAATTAATATTTCAATGGATTTCCTCCCTTACCTGAGCGTAAATTATAAAAGCAGTGACCTTGTAAATATAAACTTGTTTTTCATGACATGCTTATTACACATTATTTATTAATATGATTTACCATTACAGTATTAATTTTATTACATTATGAAAATGGCAACTCTCTTCCAGATTTTAGATTAAGCTCATTAGAAGTCAAGGCCTCTATGTTTCATCAAGGAGTATCAGACATGAAACAGCACGAAGATATTTAAGAAGCCAACTCAAATAGAGTTCCTCCTACACAAGCATTCCGGTCTTGAGCAGTCCAGGCAAACACATGACAACAACAAAGCTTAAACTTGTTCTTCATAATAAAAACCACACTAGTGACCTATTTAATTTTAAAAGCAGCAAAAAATCTCCTCCCTTTCCATTTCTCATAAGGAATCTTGAAGTGTAAATCTCCTAAGTGTGATGGATGCGCTGGCTTTGATTTACATAGCTCTTGGAAGTCTGGAACCACTGGAGAAAGATAGTCTCAGGTCTGGCTCAGTGCTGAATCTGCTTCTGAACTTGATTTTCAGATGTGCATATGAGGAAAATGCTTTCTCACATAAGTATTTTGTTGAAAACAGTTACAGAACTAGTAGTTTTCTGCCAGAAGGGAGTATTTGTTTCTTAAACTCAGCCAGAAGTTGTTCAGTGATGGATTTCTGAATTTCCTTTTCAGTTCATAATCATAGGGTGGCGCTAAGGCCTTACCGCCCTCGGCCCTGCCCTTTTCCCTGAGGCACCACCCCTTCCCGGATGGGGAGCCATCTTGCCCCTGGGCCCGCTGTAGCTTTCAGCCCCACTGCATAGAGGTGGTGAGGTGGAAAGGGTGGCTGCTGAAAAACACTAGGATGTCTGTTCTAAGCTCAAACAAGTGCACAAGGATTTTGTCCTCTTAGAGCCATGTAACTTCAGTGTGGATCAATAGACAATTCTGTACATTACCCATTTCTTCACAAAGTACATGAAATATGGAATTTGTTGGCAGTGATTTTATGAAATTCACCATTTTCATTGCATTGTCTAGCACTTCCTTCAGTCACTCAGGCATGTGTTTTGCTGTGAGGGCTTGTCTATGGATACTGCAGCGAGTCAAAAACATTTGATGCAATCTTTTTGTACAAGCTACAAATCCAGTATACCTCCTGGTAATTGATGTGGCCCCATCAGTACAAATGCCTAGTCAATATGACAAATCTATTTCCTTTTCTTGAAAATATACATTAGTCAGATTAAAGATATCTTCTCCAGTTGTATGTTCTTTTAATGGTCAGCAAAATGACAAATGTTCTTCAACCAGACCTTCATTCATGTAATGTACAAACTTTAGCAAAATAGATTAGAAACATCAGTTGAGTCATCCAACTATATTGCATAAAATGGACTGTTTTTCAGTCTATGTATAACTGTGGTCTCTACATTACTTGACGTGTCATTAATTCTTCACGACAACGTATAATTGGACAAAGGTATTATGTCAATCTATTTGCAGCCAAGCATTCAGTGAACTACGTCTTTTATATGTTGACCAATCAAGCTCTCTGCTGTAGAATGGACTTATCATGCTTTTCCTACTCAGTAGCTCATTTGGTAGGATGCTTCAATTGCATTTTAGTTATCACTACTTGCTTTGGATACAAAACTGGTAATGTCACTTTTCCATTTGGCTAATTTTCAGTGTAAAAATCAGCAGGCTTGTTGAATTGTGCAGGATGCCTCGTTTCTAAATGGCATCAAAGTAGAGAATTTTTGAGGCTGCTGATTGCTAGAACACCACCACAAACTATGCATTGTAGTTTTGGACAACTGAAGGGAGCTCACCAGTCAGGTGTGTGAGGCATGCACAGAATGCAAGTACTTTCCATTCACTCCCTGATACTCTGGGGAACGGGATGAAATGCAAGCCATATCCCAGAACACACGGCTGCTGCCCCCCCTACCCTCCTGAAATTCTGCCCTTGTCAGGTTGCTGTCTCTCGTGCCAAGGGTTCCTAGGGACAGCACTGTTCACCATTATGGAATTTTTTCTGAGAACCCTCCATAACATTTCGCGAATCTCCAAGGGTTCATGAATTAGACTGTGCTAGACACTATACAAGTATATATCAAAAACGACTCCAGTAATAGAATTTACCTTATATTCTAATCTACATGAGCTATTTTCTTTTTATTGTTACGCATAGCCAAGGAAGTATGTTTTAGATACTATATTTGATACTTGTCCAGTTTTCATAGTAGTATGATACTATTTCTCCTGCAAAAACAGTATAATTGCAACAAAATTATGCTGACTTTTTAACAATAAAGATTTCACCTAGTGTTTTTCTAGCATGACTTGCTTATTTTTTTACATTTCATTATTTTGGAGATTTCAAAAACTGGCTTTTCGGTAGGCAAAAGACTTTTTGAAGACAAACCATTTGAAAATTCTGTGTACATCAATTAAAAACCTTAGGAAGCTGCTTCAGGATATTTTTTCAGTTTTAAACTATTATATATTTATGTACATATAGAAGTGCTCAGGTGAAGACTACATGCATAGGAGAGAGGGTGATGCCATGCTCCCTGGCTTGAAATAGTTTTCATTATACACAGAGTTTAAAGTTTGGTTCAGTGACTCAGACCACCCCCACTATAAAAATTGTTCCAGCAACCCCAATGACATGTATGGTCTTCGTAACTATTAAATACACTTCTTAACTTTGACAGCCATTGGATGAACCACAAATCACGGAACAATTTTATTTTTCATCTTGTGCCCTGTAATCCTTGTAATATTCCAGCTGATTGCGCACAGCTGCCTCTCATTCCCCCTCCCATTACTGAAAGCTTAGATCCAGTAACTTTTTATATTTCCACCCACCTGGAGACTGTTTTCTGGACTTCCACCAGCTGAAGAATAGGTCTTCAGATCACTGAGAGAGGGTGGTTTTAGGTGTTGAAAGATATTTGGAAGCAAGTAGGGCTTGGGAGTTTCAGACAGAAAAAAAGTTTGTGAACTGGTTCCTTATTTTACTTTGTATACAGAAAATTGATTTTTGAAAATGCTTAGAGTGTTTAAAAATGCAATGTGTATGTTTTAAATCCTCTTTGGAAAAAAAAAATTTTTTTGCAAAAATATTCTGAAAAGCGTGTCAACTGTGGCATGAACAAAAGTTAAGTGCACAATAACATTTTTATTGACATTTATTTTAGGTACCATGCAAATTGACTTGAGGTTGAGCCACTCATGGGTACTGGAACCCTCTATTTAAGCCAGAATCCTCTGTTCCAGCCAAGAAAAACTCTATTAACAGACCACATCATCATAGAATATACATTTATAGATTACGCAAAGGTTACAATAATAAAATAAAAACTCATAGCAAAGTACCACTAAATATAAAATTAAGTACTTTGCAAGAGTTTCTACACAGATGCAGATATTAAAACCTGTTTATTTATTTATTGAGGTAGAGTGTTTAACTTGTCCATATTACTCCCTTCTTCCCACCACCAGTTTGCAAGAGATGGGATTTTTAAAATTTTCATATGGAAAATATCCTAGGACAGGGAATGGAGGACCTGGTTTAATATTATATCAAACTGGTACAATAAATACCAGAGCAGTGTTCCTTAAATACTGCAATGTGGCATCACAACATCCTGGTATAAATTATTGGACCCCTTCATCTAATGACAGGAATCTCTGCATCCCATATCTAACCACAATTGGGGCTAAAGGGGACTTCTAGTTTGTATGCTGGAGCTGTGCTGATGAATCAAAGGGCATCTTGCTTTGTGCACATCTGTAAGTCAGCTAAACTATTTTCATGTGACAGTGGCTTTTACTTGTTTGTCTTGAGACTTGAACCAAACCTGAGCTCTTAGTCAAAGGTTCTGTCAGCTGAGTGCTGACATCAGTAAAATTTTCATCTTTTTTCCTGTCAGTGTATGCTTGTTTGAGATAAACAACAACAAAAAATGTAGCTTAACAATTATGCAAATATACAATTACATGTACATGTACATTTCAGTAAGGAAGGTTTAGGTTGGACATTAGGAAAAACTTCTTAACTGTCAGGGTGGTTAAACCTATTGCTAGAGTTGCAATGTTTGGCTTATGGACTAATGAAAAAACATATCAAAAGAAGACAATTACCCCCTACATACTAGCAAGTTAGTTTCATCATAACCTTAGTGAAATCTAGGCTAATTTTCATTATTGACTGTTCTGTTTTTTTAAATTAGTTACAGTTGAGTAGCATACATTATTAAATAGCCCCAAATAATTTAACTTGTAGCATACAGTTATTTTGCATGGCTAACAGATATAAACTGTGTATAAATTTAAATGAATTTTTAACTGTTAAGACTTAACATATAATTAAGCAGACAATGGTTGAGTCTAATAATTTGATCTCCTTAGGTTGTTATAACTTTGTGGACTTTTCTTCAAATTTGAATTGTTTGGTTTTCCTACCTGTTATCATGAAAGATGCTGATAAACAGATAAGGAAACTTGTAAAAAAGGGCTGTTTTGTTCATACTGCTTCACACTGCAAATCTGTGATAGAAGTGGGTGGAAGGGGAGAAGTTTTATTCAGACTTCTCCAGTAGTTCTTTGCCAGTCTTGTAGTTGTGTGTTGTCATCTTACAATGCACAAACGTCTTTTTAAAATAAAAAAATGGTATTTCTTGCCAGTCATATTTTTTTTCCTTTCCTTGGCACAGGGTATGGATAATAACGTTACTGAATGGTGAGAGACGTCAAATGACTTAAACAGGCTATCCCATTCCAGTACAAGTTGCAGTTTTATACCACAGCATCTCTCACTTTTTTGCATTTTCTTTAGAAAGATTATTTTATACTTTGTTCCACTTTATCACTCCAGGCTGTAAATTTGGTTTGGTCTAGTAACCATGAGTTACGTGCTCTGATTCTACATGATATTTGAAGATTAGCTTATTATGCAAGTAGTCCCATTGATTTTCATGGTTGCAGAAATAAAGAAGTTATGTAATGGTTGCCATGACTACATAATGTAGGTAATCTAAATGTATTTTAACCAATACCTTATTTGGTGGATCTATATTGTGGCAAGAAATTTCCTTTTTAAATATACTTTACTGGGTTGTTTCCTTATCAGTAAGAAGGGTTCTTCTGGCTAAATCATGTCCTCAGTGGCGCTTGTTGTGCTAATACATTCCATGTATTAAAATGTTAATAGTACAATGTTACGCATATCAGTGATTTAAGGCCTGAATTTGAGGCATGTTAAGCTGTAAATTGTGAGAGCCTCTCTCAAAGGAGTTTTAGGTCCTGTACCAGCTAGGTACATAAGCTGATTATGAATGGATGTTGAGTTTTGTCAGCTAACTCTTCTAATACATGATATGCTTAATAATCTCTATTTTATGTCCCTCTGCATTCCATGATTCTGCAGCTCATAATTAGTCCTGAAATGTACTCCTTGTTGCAGAAATGTTTATTAAAATGTTTGCTTTAATTAAAATAATATTTCTAGCCCTTATGATTGTGGAGATAACCTTGAACATGTAGAGGCAGCATAAACTGAGGGTGTAGAAGCAGAACTGCTTCATTTCTCTTGCTCAGAGGTTTTAAGATTTCACAGTTCTGTGACTTCTGGACTTGACTATTTTTGAAGATCCACTGTTCTGTTATTTGGAGATGGAGTTAGTACTGGGTTTCAACCATTCTGCTTGGTGTCTCCCTACCTGGCTTCGACCTACTTTCAGCTGCCTCTAGCTCTCCAGCTTTTCTTTCAAGAGTTAATTAGATTACAGTGCATTTTCTCTGCACTGTGCACTGAACTGGAGACCACAAGGTCAGACTGTGAGACCTAGAGTCCAGATTGGAGGCAGTAAATTTGGGTTGCCTGGAGGCAGGTAGGCTGTCGGGAGAAAAATGAGCAAGAGGGGACCAACCGATACAGGATGCAAGCTCCAATATCCCTGGCATGTGGAGGGAAGGAGATTTTGTGCTGGGCCACTTGGACAATATTGTTCTTTCAGTTGTTTAGCACTTAGACCTATAAGTGGGGGTGGGCGAAGGAATTAAAAATAGAAAATAAAGTGTTCTGAAATTAAACCTAGGAACTGAAATTTCAGGAACCAGAAGACTGGACTAAAGGGGTTCCTCTATTTTAATTGTGAAGAAATAGCTTTACGAAAAAGATTATCAGTATTTACTCTTAAAAACTTGTGGATAAACTCCAAGTCAGAAGTGAAATCTGATACTGGAAGACCTTTGTGACAAGTCACTTTATAAATAAAAAGTACTTTTCTTGTCCATGCATCTGACAAAGTGGTTTTTACCCATGAAAGCTTATGCTCAAATAAATCTGTTAGTCTTTAAGGTACCACAGGACTCCTACTTGTTTTTACAGATATAGACTAACACAGCTACCCTCTGAGACTTCTCTTGAGGAGTTAGGCATAGTAATTATTCGGCTGTGGAGGAGGGAGCATATTTGTCATACTGTAAGTAATGAAGCATGAATGCTCTGAAATATGAGCAGCTGCAGTCTTGCTGCTGTTATGTTTGTAGCTCTCATTTTCTGTGAGGTAGGGGAATTTGAGGCTAGCAAGCTGTAGTGTGACAAGTCTATTTGTTCTAGTCAGGGTGGTGAAGATTGGTGGTAGTTTTATCACACTGTTCAGAGAAGAGGGATGTCCTGTGAAGTGCAGCTCCATTTTGTTTAATATCATTGCACACACCCATGCACATTTTATGAATTGGGCCACATGTCAACATTTTGACATCGTTTTGTATATTTAAAGAGACTGTCAGGTTTGGTAGGAATTAAGCTACCTTTGTTCTTACACTTGTTTCCCACTATATGTTCTTTTTGTGTTCTTAATACAAAAAACAGAACAACAAACTACTAACCTAAATTATTTTGTTCTTCACATTAGGGTTGCCAACTTTCTAATCACACAAAACTGAACACTCTTGCCCTGCCCTCTGCCCCGCCCCCTGTTCACTCCTTCCCCCCTTCCCCTATTGGTTGCTCTCCCCCACCCTCACTTACTTTCACCAGGCTGAGGTGGGTGCTGTGGTGTAGGAGGGAGTGAGGGATCCAACTGGGAGTGCAGGCTCTGGAGTGAGCCTTGGGATGAGGGGTTTGGGATGCAGGAAGGGACTCAGGGCTGGGACAGAGGGTGAGGGGGTGGGAGGAAGGGAGTTTGAGAGCAGAAGGAGATTCTGGGCTAGTTCAGGTGGTTGGAATGCTGGAGAGGATCGGGAGTGCAGGGACCTGATGGCGCTTACACCAGCTCCCAGGAAACAGCTCAAGGGACCTAGGCATGTGTTTACAGGTTTGGGACTGTATAAGATAGTGAACACCTTGGGATTCCAGAAATTGAAAAAGGAATGTAAATCTGTGATCTGTACCTTCACCGTATGTCTGTCATTTAGCCATTTTACTACGTCACAAAACTATGTGATTAAAGTGAAATTGTTTAAAGTAAATCGGTCGGATATGGACTTCTGTTTGATGGATCAGACAGTCCTTCTGTAGTGTTACTATATTTCCTCTTCATTTGTTGTTCTTGAAAAAGTCATAAATCAATCCCAGAAAACAAACATCTAAACTAACATTGACTATGCCCTAAGTAATATTCGTATTGGTTGCTATCAAGGAATGCATTTCTGTGACTGTTAGAAAGTGGACTGGTTGAAAAGAGCTGTGCATCAGTATCTACAAAGTTTTGTTAATCTTTTGATATATTCTGTTGCAGTGAAGTGCACATTTCAGAAGTTATGCTTTTAAACCTAATAGGATGGCATTTTTTCTTAGCATTTTGAGTCCAGTGAATAATTATTTTAATGAAATTGAATAACAGGCAATTTAATATTTCGTATTTTACATTCAGTAAGAAAGAGACTTCGGTTTCAGGCTTCCAGGAATTGCTAAGTTTGTTCAGTATTATGGAAAATAGTGTGATAGTCCCATCTTTTATGACTAAGATGGCAATATTTATTTTAATAATGAAATATAGCTGTTTAACTCAGTGTTTCTCAACCAATGGTACGAGTACCCTTAGTAGGGTTGCCAGGTGTCCAGTTTTGAACCGGACAGTCCGGTATTTGAGGGTTCTGTCCGGGAAACAAATTGAGAAAATACCGGACATATAAAATGTTCGGTATTTTCTAATTAGGTAAGTTTTATTATTATTAGGAGTATCAGTACGTAGTTGCAAACTGTCTGGCTGGCAGACACACTCACGCTGCATGAGTGTGTCTACCAGCCAGGCAATATGCAACGACATGCGGAGGGGCAGGCGGTGGGAGGGAATCCCTGGGGCCGGATTTGCTTGTGCTTCGCCAGGACCGTACGTGGGACGGGCAGCACCCCGGGATTTCCGTGCACCTGGGTCAGTCCCACTCCCCCCGACTCCCTCCCGATCTCCCCTGGCCAGCCCCACTGGCCCCGACCCTCTGCCAACCAGCCCTGCTTTCCCCAGCCAGCCCCGCTCCCCTGACCAGCCCTGCTTCCCGCCGGCTGCTTCTTTCCCCCCCCCCCCCCGATTTCCCGGCCAGCTTCGCTCCCCCTAATCCCCTCCCGGCCAGCCCTGCTTCCCGCCGGCCAGTTTCCTCCCCCCTCCGCTCCCCCTGGCCACCCTGCTCCCCTCCTGGCCGGCCCCCCCCCCCATCTGAGATCAAGTGTGTCTGGTTTTTTTTTAAGCCACCTGGTAACCCTAATCCTTAGGGTTACTCAAGAGAAGTCTGAGGAGGTACGTCAACACAACTGAAATTTGGAGAAAACTGAATTTCTGTTTTAAGTTTTACAGCGTTTTATTATTTTTGTACTTTTTACACCCAAAAATTTCATTGTCCGCCGAGCTACGATTAAGTTGTTTAAACAAATGTGTTGCAATGGTAGAAAAAAAATTGTGTCTGAAAACCGTAGATACTGAGGATACTTACAATTTTTTTTTTTGAAAAAGGAGTACTTTATTAAAAAAAAAGGGTGAGAAACACTGGTTTAAAGTATATATTTTTGATGATTCAAAAATATACTTTTTCTTTTTCTATCCTCAGATCTTTCTAAGAATAGATTAACTGAAGTTCCTATGGAGCTGTGCCATTTTGTGTCACTGGAAATGCTAAATCTGTACCACAATTGTATTAAAATTATTCCAGATGCCATAGTAAATTTACAGATGCTGACTTATTTAAATTTGAGGTAAGTTAATTTTACCACTTTTTCTATATGTTGTCAGCTGTGATGGCTCTTTTTCTCTCTACATTTTGCATGCATCCCTTTGGAAACATCACTGGCTATATTGCTCGTTTTATTGACTTGTGTAAGGCAGAAGCCAGTTTCTAGTAGAATTTTCTATCCTCTGTTAATTTTGTATGTGAATACATCATATTCTAAAATAAGCTCTTACAGAAGAAATGAAGAAGCGTCGATTCTTCTGTGACCAATGGTCCCTATGTGTATTCCACATGTGGGTATGCAATGGCACCATGTGCCTGTGTTCAGAATTGTTTTAGTGATGTCTGTTGACCTGCAGATATGTAGTGTGTCCAAGCTGAGGATGCTCCCTGCCGAGGCTGTAATAGGTACACGGGTTGATGCCTCTCCAGTTGCCTCTTACTGAGACATGGTCCAAGTCAGAACCCCTGTTCCTTCATACTCTTAGTTTTCTCTGGGAGTGGTCTACCTTTCATTCAGTGCATACAGTTGTAAATACGGGTATCTGCATCAATGAGGAGAAGCCAGTGTTATTGCCAACTTTATTGGAGTATGACTTGACTTTGTCTTGCAAAAGTCTTTCTCCCAGAAGACCCGTTCACATTGCTGACAGCTCTCATTGAGAACATGCGTCACAGACCCAGCACTGTAAACTGCTGCTCTCTCCTCCTTGGATGTATTGCAGTCTGCACCTACATGGCACTGAATACATATCTCTGTATGTGTTGTTTTCAAACTTGGCTCCTTTTCATCTGAGACCCCTATGGCTGTCAGAGTCACTGTTCCCTAGATTGTTCTGTCCTTGCTCAGATGGTGGTGCAATCTTTTTGAGATTCCCTTCGCCCCTCCCACATTGCATGAAACGGCTGCCTCCCTTCTGAGGTGCAGAGTCCACTTACACAATTATACAGCTTCTGGCATGTGATTGCCGCAGGAAGTCAGTATGTACATAAATGTGCTGGAATTGTAGGTAGACCAGTTAGCATGCTAGGCCTTCCTCCTGCTCATTCATTCCCTCCATGTCCACATGTTCTCCAACAATATTGTGTCAGTGGTATACATCAACAAACAGGCAGTGCCAGGTCTCCTTCTCTCTGCCATGAATAGGTCCTGTTTTGGAACTAGTGTATCAAGAACCATGTGATGCTGCAAGCCACACATCCACTGGGCACCCAGAATTTCCTAGCCAATATGGTCAGCAGGACACTCTATCTCAATCACAAGTGGTGGCTTACATGATGCCATGCTCCAGTCGTTCGTTGTAAAGTGGGGCACTCCCCAACGGGATCTCTTTGCCACTCATGAGAACTGAAAGCTGTCCTGATATTCTTCCACTGGAGCAACAGGTGACAGCTCTCAGGGTACTACTCCCCTCCACCCCCATGCCTTTTCCTATGCAGGTGCCACACAAGGTTTGATGGGATAGAGCCATTGCCATACTTGTAGCCCCACATTGGCCCTATCAGTTCTGGATTGCAGACCACCTCACTCTCCACCTGCACACCCTTCTACCTTCACATACTCCCTGATTTACTCACACAAGATTGCGGGAAAATCTGTCATCACAGTCTAGGCTCTTTTTCCTCACAACCTGGTTTTTGGATGGACATCAAAAATAGACTATAAAGGTTCTATCCCTGTGCTACAAATCCTTACCCAAAGCGGGAAAGACTCTACCATAGCCTGCTATTGAGCTAAATGAAAAACGCCATGATGTGGGCTCACTACCACCATCATTCACTAAACATGGTGTCTATTCCAATTGTCCTTGACTACTGTGTAGACCTCAGTTCTGTATGATTGCACTTGGCACACTCAGTGCCTTTCTTGCTCCAGTGGACAGCACTTTGGTCTTTAGGCACCCCACCCCTTTGAATCTCTGGCAACATGCTCCTACTCCCACCTCCCAATGAAAGTGACACTTTTGTTATCTATTATCTCAACAGTATGGGTCAGTGAACTAGCAGCTATAATAGCAGACCCCACCTACCTGATACTTCATAGGGACAAAATGTCCTTACAGTTCCAGCCCAAATTCCTTCCAAAAGTGGAGTCAGAATTTCACATACATCAGATCATCCTCCTGCTGTTTTCCATTTCAAGCACACACTTTCCTTGTTGACAGAGCCTTTCACTTCCTTGATATCTGCTATTCATTGGCATTCTGCCTACGCTGGCCTCAGCTCCTTGCGCATCACCAAAATTATTTGTAGCCATTGCCAAGTGATCCAAGTGTCAAGCCCTTTTATACCGACACACCTCCATATAGGTATTGGGGTACATCTGTAAAAGCTAAAACCAGTCCAACATACCCCTCCTGATAGTGTCACAGCATACTCTATATGAGCACAAGCCGCTATATCAGCCAACATTAGTGGAGGAGTCCTGACAAAATATCTGCCAGTGTGGCATGCTGTCCACACATTCACGGTGCACTGTGTCATCATGCAAGTGCAGCTATAAATGCTGTTGTAGACAAAGCTGTGCTGCAAACTGCACTTCCACTGACATCCTTGCAACTACCTCCATGCTGATTACTTCTTGTGAGTCACCAGTGTGTGGAATACACCCAGGGACAATTGCTTGGAGAAGAATAGGAGATTTACCAGTAACTGGAGGTTCTTTGAAAGGCATGGTCCTTACCTGTATTCTACAGCCCATCTGCTTTGGACTGGATTCCACAACAGTAAGAGGGAAGCTGGAGAGTTGTCGACCCACACTATTATACCCTGAGCTGTGAGCACTATGCACATGTGGGTCAACGGACATTGCTAAGAAATACTTCTGGATTCAGGTGCATGGTGTGCACATGCACACGTGTGGAATACACAGAGGGACTGCACATCTCAAAGAACCTCCAGTTACAGGTAAGTAATCTTCTGTTTCCTACCTGGTATTGTCTGTGCAAATCGTGATAGCCAATTAAAGCAACACAATCCATTGCCAACTTTTCATTAATTTTATTATGACAGTAATAAACTTCAGATGGCCTCACAAAAATGTGTGTGTGGCAAATGCACTCTTTTATTTTTAATTTAAGCTAACATTAAATGTCTGTCTCCATCTGAAAAGAATTACATTGAATAGTATGAAAACATTTATTCACCTTTTTCAGAAAAGTTCAGTGTGTTCATGTCTAAAATGTACTACATTCTGGAAATAGTATCTATAATACTTGTGTAATTATCCTGCATTTATGCAAATGCTTTGTGGATATACCAAAATATTCAGCTTTTGAGAAAACTTAATCAAAATAATGGATACCAAATTTATTCTAATTCTCCAGTATTAAAAATAAAAAGCATGCTGAGGTAATGCTAAATAAATATTGTATTATTAATACTTAGCACTATATGAATTCAGAAAGAGTTAGAGATATAAAACCTCATAATACCTTATTTGGCCCTATTTTACCACTCAGGAGTATTACAGAAAAGCATGTAGGTATAATTGTTTTAAAGTTAATCAGACTGTTTGATAAGATTATTGCAAGGCTTGAGAAAAGCCACTTGTCCTGTAGGAGTAAAGATTTTGCCCTGGTTAAGTCATTGGGACCTTTTCTAGAAGACATGTATAAAGAAAGGAGCAACAGGATATTGGAGAAAAGAAATAGAGGGTTTTGAAGTTACTTTTTGTAGACTGTTAGCAGTGAAACAGATTGGCACAGGTTCGGCTTCTTTTCTGTTAAAGGAAGTATGTGGGGGTAGGGAGAAGAAGAGAAGTTGGACACTTTGCCTTTTCCCATGGAGGTGAGAGTAAACAAAGTGACCCACTCGGAGAAAAAGTATTAATTAAAGTGAGGGTAGAGGGCATGTTATAATTTATCTTTATGTGGAGACAAGTTGAAGGCAGATTTGTTGTTGAGGAGATGAAGATCGAGCACTCTCTTTCTCTGTATAGCCAGGTGTGACTTTGCAGGTGTGTGAGGCCTTCTAGGGTTTGGTGGCTTGTGACCATTTTTCATCAAGGTTGTTAGTTTTAGACTTCAGGCTTGCAGGTATTAAGGACACTTTTCAAATCCTGGTCATACTCTTACCGAGCGGTAGTTTTAAAAGCGATCAGGGCTATGAGTTTGGACAGTTACCTAGAACATGAGTAAAGTGTTTTTAATCACTCTAGCTCCTGATAGAAACAATCACTTGTAGTTTGTAATGGTGCTACAATTGGATATATACAAAACTATTATAATTGTTTATTTGTACTACTATAACAGCTGGAATCCCAAGTCATGGACTACCTATTGTGGTAGTCAGTATGCATTAAAAACACAGAACAAAAAGGCCGTGCTTGCCTCCAATGGCCTACCATTTAAGTATAAGACAAGGGACAAGAGAGAGATGTAGACAGATGGAGGAAGTACCAGAAACAGTGAGATAGAATCGGTTAGATTAATAAGCAGCAGTTTCAAGCAATATATAATATTGTAATTGAATCTGGTAATTATGGTGACTTCACATACCGTTGATAGTGCAATTTGTGTGATTTGCATGTGTTGCCATAATCCCAGGACAGCAGTTACAGAACTAAACAATAGTGTTAGAATTGTTATTTAATAACCCAACTTAATAACACTGAATAACATAACTATAAACAAAAATATAATGTGTCATTGTTCTTATTAGTCAACGTAAAATTGTCCCCTGTTTAATTGACTTTTGAAGCCATTTCCGCTACCATTTGGATAGACTCAGTAAAAATCTGTAGGAGAGAGGGAAAAAAAAGCCACATTTGATTGTCATTTGATGGTCCTTTTCCCATCAGTTTGTTCTGCCCCTCTCAGCGTCCAAATCAATCCTATTTCTTCAGTTTCCACTTCTGCCTGTCATACCAGTTCTATCAGTTTTGTCCCCCTCCCCCATCTCCACTTCTGCTACTGTAGGTCTCTGCCATAGATCTTAGGGTGTTCTTCAATCCTGTTTCAGGCAAGAGGTGCTGCAGTAGAGCCTCTGGCCTCCTCTCTTCTAGTGTTGCAGCCAGAGAAAAAGAGGAGAAGGGTGAAGAGATGTCTCTGTTCTGAATGGAAGATAGATGAATGGGCACTCTGCTCCCTCCTCAGCAGTGAGAACAGCAGGTGTGGATGAGAGAGACTCTTCTGCTTCCTTCAGAGCTGAACTTCGCAAGGGATCTGGAGAGTTTTATGTTATCATAAGAGGAGCTCCAGCTTCCTCTGAAATTCTGTCATTTGGAAAACGATCATGAGAGTTGTCAATATTGGCTTACACAGATTTCATGGGAAAGCAACCCAGAATTGAAACTTTAAAAGGAATGATGTAAAATATATATTTTTATTCTGGATTTAGAAGATACTCCTGGAAATGTTATCTTTCAGGTTGGAAATTCAGGAGTACCTGACTCAATCACAGACCAGGGTGCTGTTCCAAAAACACAGGCTGTCAGCTGCTTGTTCTAGGTTGAGGCCTGGTGGCTGAAGCAGAGGTTGAACTTAGGTATAGGGTTGGGACTGGGCCAAGAGAAGTGCTGAAATGGGTGTCCAGGAACAGGCTGTGGCTCAGACAGGACTGAGGTCATGGGCAAGACAAACCACTGTTTAGCCAGAATCCAGATTTCAGCCATAGGTCAAAGCCAGCTAGGAATGAGTCCAATTTTCAGGTGCAGGGCTGGAGCGGCTCATTAATTGTGCTAGAGCAAGGTCAGAATAGGACACGGACACGGTTGCAATAGCTAACTTGCAGTTCTCGGTTGGTGAAATGGTGGAGCTTGGGGATTAGCTGACCCAGGTGCTGCTCTGGGATAGGCTGCTTCCACATGCCTAAGAAGTAAGTCACTGTAGGCTCTGTTGGAGGTATAAGTCAGTGCAGCTGAGTTGCTGCCATATGTCTGAATGATGACTCATTGTGTCTCTCTTGAAGGAATGAGTCCTGGCAGCTCTGGTCTGGCTGTGGGTTTGCCTCATGTAAGATATTGCAGATATGCATATATAATTTAAATAATGTGGTTTATAAAATTATATTATTTGGGAACCACTAAAGCTAGAAAAATTACTATAAATCATTGGACGACTGGTATTTTCAATTTTTCGGTAGAATAGAGCCCTTGTTATTTTGTGGAGTATCATGCTTTGAATGGCCACTTGTTCCTGAAATGTGGTCTGCTTGTATTTTTGCCCAACAACTTGAGCCAAATTGCTGTTGCAACTCATTGATTTCAGGTAGTTAATCCTGGGAGATCTACCAGACACTTTCCTGCACATCCCAGGAAGGCCCATAAACAGGATGTACCTGACATTCATTCTTGTCTACAAGGTCTATAGATGCATTAACCCAGGGGTTCTCAAACTTTTTGATACCGCGACCCCCTAAAATGCTCATGGAATTTGTGTGACTCCCCCCCGCCACCACCAAAATTGTTGAGCAAAAAAAAAAGGAGCCAGAGAAAGCTGAGCAAAACAAAAACAAAAAACCGCTTGACTCTCACCAGTCGCTGTGCTGCAGGGAAGCCGCTGGCCACGCGCTCCTCCTCCGGAGCTGACATACCCTCCCGGCACGCTACGCAGCTGTGGGAAGGGAGCATACTTCCGGAATCCCCGGAAGTGGCACAAAGGACCCCGGCAGCTGCGACCCCCCTGTGGGTTGCAAACCACACTTTGAGAAACGCTGCATTAACCAGTATCTTCTCATTCTACATGTAGCTACATAGGCAGAACTAGACCTGCAAGTCACTCATGATATGACTGAGGTGCCCACCAAGGTTTTATTCTGTCTCCATAGCTGTGGGAAGGTTTATTGGAACTCCTGATGGAGAGCACTATATATATATATATATATATTTTTTTTTTAAGATTTTGGCCTTAATTTTTTTCTGTAGCTATATTTCTGGTCCTCACCTGCTTAGGGAGTAAAAGCCCAGTTCCTTTTTACTGATGCCATTAGGGGACCCCTGCTAGTATGCCTAGAACAGTTCAAAAAGAAGGGTGAAGCATGTTGCTGTCTGCCGCACTCCACTTGTGGAGTGCAGAATTGAAAGTCTCTGTGTATTTTGCGGCCAGGTATCTTGTATATCCCAGTTCGTGCAGTTCGTCTCCTGAGTTAGAAGCAGCAAATTTAGGCCATCAGGAAAATGAGTCAATAGAACCACTCCTGTCCCTGAAAAGATGAGTGGGGAGGAGAGGGAAAGGTTTATGCTCCATTCCCCCTACACCCCGATTAAGAAGAAATTATGAGGTGGCAGTGGTGTGTGGGACCTGAAGCATCTCATGTTCCTGTGAAAGCCCAGATTCCAGGTGGAAACACTGAAATGAGGGAGAATTAATTTGTTAATTACTTGAAAGATAAGTACCTTTACATTCTTAGAATGCCACTGCAAATTTCTGTTTTATCTTTTGGATTCCATCACTTTAGATACGTTTTGTTGTTTCCCTTTAGCCTTGCTATCCCTCCTTCCCCAAGGTATTTACAAAGTAACTGTCTTTAGGCAGGAAGGGGAGTTCACCTCTCTTTTCCTTGCTGTGCTTAAGGGCTCTGCCAAAGTCAAACTTGGTACAAAGAATGTCAAGGCAATGGGTAACTAGAGGACTACTGTTTCATTCTAAATTGGCAAAAGAGAAAACTAGACCCCATGTTGCAGATAGCTCACCCAGAGTTGGAAATTGATGCATGGTCCACAGATTGTTTGCTTCTGGAGAGATAGAACAAATGGCGGGAGAGGCACACAAGTAATGGGCCAAAGTACACGAGACCTCTTCAGTCATTTCTGCTGTCCTGGTCTCCCCATACCTTAGTTCATCCCACCAGGAGTGTCCAGTTTCCTCAGAGTCTTATAATCTCTTTGAGGTGATGGCTCAACATTTCACAAAGAGATTTCCCTTACCTGATTTGGACAGAATAGTGCTTACCCCTGATACTCACCTCAAAGGATAGGGAGCTCGCATGAAGATGAATTTAGTACCAGGCACATGACAGAACAAGAGTACAAGCAGTCTATTGTTATTGTTTCACTGTAGTGCTTAGAAGCCCCAGTCATGGACCAGGCGGTGTGCAAACTAAACCATGGTTAGATGTCAGAGCAATTCACTATAAATCAAGATCCTCTCTTCATGGGTTAACAATGTCCACATACCTGTCATGACTGACGACACCTGTGCACTGCTCTACAGCAAACAAATGGAGTGGGATAAAGCCACCAATCCTACAAAAGAAAGCCCACTTTCTGATGTTCTGCACAGAAGGAAACTCTAGTCTGCCTTTGCCCTACATGTTTAAGAAAGAAATTTTTTTGACCAGCTGGCTGCGCAGGAAACAGCTAGATTGAGTAAAATCTTCATCTGCAAGTGTTTTAGTTGCTAATGATGAAATTTGGTGTCCTGTGTTAGTAGACCTGTTTACAGTACACTTGAAATGCAACACCTGCACCCTCCTTTTCCTGCTGAAAGGGTGAGCCAAGAGTCATAGTGTGGTGTTTTAGATGCTGCTTGTAATTATTAGAACTGGGAGCACTGGCTGTTGGGAATCTGGAAGCACAGGAAACAGGAAGGAGGAGGGAGGAGATGAGCCACGGCTGAGTGAGAGCTATAGAGGGGGGAGCAGCAGCAGCTTTGTAAAGAGGTTTCACCTTTGGTAAATAAAGGCCTGTTGAAGTTTGTTTCTACCTTGCTTGCATGATACAACACATAGACACATGCGTTCTCCCATTTGACCTAAGAAAGCAGCTCTGGCATATATTGGATATTCAGAGAGACCATTTGACCTCTATCTGTCACATGCAGGCTTTTCACAAGTGTAAAGCTCTATTCTTTTTCTGCCATCTAGCATTTAAAGGAAAGAACCTCAAAATCTATCATTTCAGGGTGGTTGAGATGGTGCATGCATGAAGCATGCAAGTCAGATGCGCCCCCCCCCCCCCCCCCCGCAATGAGCCTCAAAGTTCATTTACTAAGAGCAGCAGGAGCCTCCTGGACTGTAAGATCTTCTTTACCATATGAGAGCTGCAGGAAGACAGTTCATACCTTCTCAATATTTTACTTAGGAGGAAGCTGCCTTTGGTAGCTGAGTGGTTGCCGAATTAGAGAAGGAATTTAAAACCGAGTGTGTTAAATCTTCCTTGAGACAAGCGGCTGTGTTATTGCTAAACAATCCCATTGGTTAATGGGTTTGTGGACCTTGTAGATGAAAGAACATAGGAAAATTTATTTATTCCTTTCTCTGAGTTAAAGTCCACACAGATCTGCCCGTTCCCTGTTTGAAGCATCTATTTGACCAGTAGGCTAAAAATTCCTGTTAGGTTCATTCAAATTTTGGTCAGTAAAGTTATGCTCTACAATAGGGATTCATTGTTTATTGCCATAGGAATAGGCATAGATAATGAGGGATTATCTTTTTCTGTGGAAGCTCTGTTAGCTTGTGTGTTAGCCCTCCCTTATAAGAAACTGACAGGTCTGATTCTGCCTCCATAGCTGCATTTGCAGGCTGCAAGGCAGTTGGACCTTACAACTCAGAGAAAGAAATATTTGTTTAATTAACATAATTTTTCCTGTACCATATACTAGCACCACTGATGGACAGAGCAGAGCCTCTTGGTGTGTCTGTGCACTGTTTCCTGTTTCTGTACTTTCAGCAATAATGAGGATATATTTTTTCCATCCATTATTTAATGGCTCTGTGATGAAAGTAAATTCTGCTTCCCAGTCTGACTTTCCTGTCATATATCCTATTCTACCAACCGTGTGCTCTACTCACTGTTACTAGAATAATTGAGGGCACATTCTGTCATTTTGAAGGCACAGTAACATGGCAAATTAAGTTTTAAATTTAATTACACAGTTTGATCGGTATACTATATTTTTCCTGTTGCTGAGTAGTTTTCTTGTCCTTGAGCTGTATGGTTACTGGAAACAAAATGTGGGTCTGTCCTCCCAAGTCCAAATGTAATTTCTATTTGTGTTTTAATTATTTAAATTTACTCACTCTCACAATTAATGAGTGATCTGAAATATTAAATTTTAGATGGAATCCTTATTGGACATGAAGGTCCAAACTTCAACTACAGTTTGAAGAGTGAACTGAGGATATTTTCTATGAAGAAATTAATTATGATTTCCAAATACCATTTCAAAGAACTGATAAAGTGAGGAGATGGAGAACTGACAGAAATAAGATTGTTGTTGCCATTGTTGCTATGGTGATGTTTGTTCTACATGTGCTCTGAATTTATTATGTATTTATGCTTGCAGCTTCTCCTTTTAAATGATTTAGGACAAAACAAATTTGTTTATTTGTATTCTGGATAACTATTATGGGAAAATAGTCATTGGTTGGAACACCCCAAATATAGCACAGATGTATGTAGTCAAAATTGCATTATACTCTCCTCCCAATACACATGAGCTTGACTTTCTTCAGGACTGTGGTATGCCTTTGCTATATTCTTCTTATCTTTATTCTTAGCTTTTCCAAAACAGAAAAATGAGCTGCTTTTTAATTTTATTTTGCTGGTATTTTGGCTATGTTTAGACTACAAGCCTCTTTCAAAAGTATTTTCGAAAAAGAGAGCTGCTTTTTCGAAAGAGAGCACCCAGGCAGTAAGGATGCTCTCTTTTGAAGAAGCACTGTTTGCATTCAATAATGCCTTTTTTTGAAAGAGCACTTTCGAAAAAAGGCATTATTCCTCGTAAAATGAGGTTTTCCGCGGTCGAAAAAACTGCCGCATTCTTTTGATTTGTTTTCGAAAGAATGCGGCATCAGTCTAGATGCAGGTGAAGTTTTTTAAAAAAAAACCCTGTAGTCTAGACACACCCTTTGTTGGATCCGTGTTCAGCTGAAACTAAGCTTAGAAACCTCAGCCAAAGTTGCTTTTTAAATAATTTTCAGTTTAATGTGGCTCTCTGGATCTAAAAGTTTTATAGTAATTCTTTCAGAACACTGACATTCTGGAGACAGTTGGATTTAAGTATCATAATTTCATGAGAATGATTGTCTTCTGCTCTAAGCATAGATTCTGTTTATGGCTACTATGGATTTTCTTTGTGATCTTAGGCATCCTGTTTAACGTTTAATGTAAAATATTTACCTACCTTCATGGGGTCTTTTGATGCTAAAATATTTGTAAAACATCTTGAAATTTTTGGATCGAAGACTATGTAGAAATATAAATAATGATTTTAAAATATAGTTATTAGAGCAGATGTCTAGATTATGAATTGGATGAAAGAAGCTATGGAGAGCAATGTGAGAGATCTGTGTGGGAATTTGATTTGGTCTAATTTAAATGTAGGACATTTAATGCAATTTTAAATGAAATGTGTCTTGAGTTTTTGAAAATGTGGTCAAGCAGTGACATATATTTAGAGGATGACTAAAATAGCTTTTAAGAAGGTATAAATGTACATTAACATTAATGGTAGATGGTGCAGGATTTTAACTTGTAAGGAAAAGAAAACCAGATGTTTTGAGTCAGAAAAATCTTAAGCTTCATGGGAAAACCAAGAGTTGAAAAGCAAACCACTCTGTTGATTTTTATTTCTCAGAAACTTTATTCAAGAAATAAGTCCAAATCACAAAGTAAATTAACATTTTTATTTTGTGCTAAGAGTCATGCCTCCTCCTTTCACCATCCATCTTCCAAACCTCCTTCAACATCTCTAAAATAGCTGAGGAGGGATAGGAAATTAAATCTGCCCAGGTGCCCTTGTCAAATATGACTCCTTTTTAGTCTCTGTGTCAGTCCTCCACCCCCTCACTATTCACCAGGAGTATAGTCATTTTAATATGAATAAGATAATGAGTTCCTTCTAAGGGCTTTGTTTTTTCCTAAATTAACTTTTTGTAAATTTATTTCTAATGGTCTTTCTCAATACATTTCTCGGGTTTCTATATGTTATAGAAATCAGTGAAATGGGGAACAGTGAGTAGCCTTACTCCAGTCTAGTCATAACTTGTTTTGCAGCACCAGATTCATTATATTGCTAACCCTTTCCCTAGCTTCTTTTCATAAGCTATTTGTTAATACCGAACACCTGCGGGCCTCCTGGGCATATGTGGTTATAGCAGATTGGATATGACTCCTACTTCCTGAAAGAAGTGAATGATAGATGATTTGTGCCCGTGTTCATGCTTAACTTTTTGGTAAAAATGGTATGTGAATGCTGATTGACCACAGGTTGAAATAAAATCATTGTATTCACCACAAAAGTGTTTGCTGATATTATTCAAGGAAAGCATGTTTTGTCATCTGTTTTCCAACAGCAGCAGCCTTCGTTGACTCTTGATTTATGGTTTTATATTTAAAAATGTATGAAGTCATATTTAAATTTAATCAAAAACCCACTGTAGTTGTACACGTGCATTCGGTGTGTATAAACTCTCTCTGAGTTAGAGAATTAATGATCATTTGAGTGAGAGAATTTAATCCATGACACTAGGGATGTTAAATTTTGTTTAATCAACACTAGTTGATTAGTCAATAAACAGGGGAGCCACATTGGGGTTAGCCCCGGGAGCTAACCCCTCTGCGGCTCTGCCTTTTAACTGTATTAAGAGCCAGCAGGCTGTTAATATATTTAAAAGGCTGAAGTGCAGCAGTGGGGACCCCGGAGCCAGCCATGCCAGCTGATTCCTGGCTCGCGCCGGGTCCCCCCCCCGCGCTTCTGCTTTTTAAATGTATTAAGATCCTACATTTAAAAAGCAGAAGCACAGAGGGGGGGACCCGGCGCGAGCCAGGAATCCGCTGGCATGGCTGGCGCTGGGTCCCCGCTACACACCTGCCTCCCCTGCCACCTGCAGAGATGGTGCTTTGGGGAACCAGCTTTTAAGCTAGCTTCCCCCAGCACCAGCTCCTGCTCCCTCCCCCCCATTGCTGCCTCTCATAGAGGCAGCACAGGGTGGGAGGGAGGGGAAGCGACTAGTCAACTAGTTGCTTACATCCCTACATGACACACAGGACCAGACCAACAGATATATTTCCACATGCCATCAATCATTAGAAGGATCAGCAGCCAGAGACTAGAAATAATGTGGTAGAAATAACGGGAGCAATCAGTATGAGCGTCATAACAAAATCCCTCCTCCCCCTTTTTTAAATGGATGGTGGGTCATGGTTTAGAGCAGAGGTCACCAACCAGTAGATTGGGATCTACTGGTAGATCTTGGAGCCTCTAATAGGTGATCCTGACTGGTTTGGCCCCATGGCTATCAAGTGCTGGCACTTCAGCTACCCCTCCCCCCACTGCTGCTCATCTCTTGCCCCTTTGCCTTGGAGCTGCCCTGGGGAGCCTCCTGCTTTCTGTTCATGGCAGGGGAGGGAGGGTGGGGCGCTGATGTCAAGGTGCCCCTCTCCCACTCTGTATCCTTTTCCCAAAAGAGAGGGGGCACAACAGGACTTGGGATGGAGTTTGCTGGCTGCTTTAGGGAGTGGGCCAGGGCCAGAGCAAGGGGGAGCCTGCCTTAGTCCCACTGCACCACCAACCAGGAGCTACCAGCAGTGCCCAGCTGGAGGCCACATCCCAAACTCCTACCCTAGTCATGAACCCACCCCCTCCTGCTCTCCAAGCCCTTGTCCTAGCCCCGAGAACCCCTGCATCAAAACGCCATCTCAGAGCCTGCATCTAGAACCCCCTCCTACATCCCAACTGCCTGCCCCAAGAGCAGGTCAGAGCCCCTCTCACACTCCAGATCCCTTAATGCAAGACCAGAGCCTGCACCCCAACCCTCTGCCCCAGCCTGGTGAAAGTGAGTGAGGATGGGCAAGAGAGGGAGGATGGAGTGAGCAGGGGCGGGGCCTTGGAGAAGGGGCAAGGATATTTATGTGTGTGGTAGATCTTGGATTGCACCTAAATTCAAAAAGTGATCTCGTGCTCAAAAAGGTTGGAGACCACTGGTTTAGAGCAAGGAACTACTTTAAATGAAAACTGAACTTGCATTGGTGAATGTTCTGGACCTTCACAACTTTGGTTAAAAAAACGTATTTTTGAAAATGGTGTTGGCTCACTGGGTTCATGCATTACCTTTGTTCTTAAGCATTACTGGGTATAAATCCTTGTTTATGGTTTTATTTGAGTGGTTTTCTCTTGATCCATAGTACAAAATAGTTCCATTTCAAGCAATACACAATACGTTGCATAAAATACAGTATGGTGCCAATCCTTACTCCTTATGCTGGAAGGGCACTGGATACTAATTTGAAATGAGATGTACCAGGGGATGATGTCAAGTTGTGGGGGAAGCCCCTTCTCCTTTTTTTATTAGTAAGGTATTTTGAACTTCCAAGCCTCTTAACAATGTATTATTTTACTGTTTCATAACATTAAAACATCCATGTAGGGCTTGGTCTGTCCATCACAGACCAAAGAGTATTTTCCCCTGTGACTGGCAAATTAAGAAGTAGTATGGCAACAATAGTGAAGAATCTCCTCCTCTTCTTTTCCCCGTCTGTGGCTTTTTATTTGCTATAATGCAGCTCCCTGTTGGAATATCACCTTGCTGCTGCAAAGATGCAGGAGGGTGATCCATGTGGCCCATATGCACATGTCGTGGTCTTTGCACCACTTGTGAATGCATTCTGCAAAGAAAGTTTCATGGAGTGTGTTTCCTATAACAGCTGCCCACCCGCTGCTTGTTTGGCATGTTGTATTTGTATTGAGAGAGCTCCTGCTGTTTGGACCGCTCTGACTTCTTCTAGAGGTAAGATCTGGCAGTCCTTCTTCAGAACTCAGTCCCCTCAGTCAGAAGGGGAAAAAGCAGCTTACCCAATGGAACAGTCCCTCTAGCGCAGCTAATTGAAGCAGGTATGTGGGGGACGAGTGGGAGGAGAGGAGTGAACCTTATTGGAAGCAGAGATCTTATTGCATTTGGGAGTGAAATGTAGTGAACTCTATCCACAACAGGGGTTCTCCTCTGTTGGGATGCTGTTTACAATAGACTCTGCAGATGTTCAGAAACATGGTCTTGTATTCCCTGATCTCCTTGAAGTCAGCTGCTCCCCAGTGGATTCTGAATATATCCATGGGCTCTGTGAGGCCCTTTGTTTGGCTTACCTGCAGTGAAGCTTCTATGTCTGTGAGGATTCGACTGTTTCTCGATTGTGGGAGGATCTGGCAGCACACTCCCAATTTCAGTCATTTGTGGTGCCAAAACGGTCTGACACAATAGATTAAGCATCTGTTCATAATATGATCCTCCCTTACTCCACCTTATATGTTTGAAGATCAGTGAAATGTTAACAATGTTGGCATTTAAAATATCATTGGGTGTTGTAGTTAGTGCTCTTTGAAATGGATAAGGCAAGTCACACTCTGAGAGCTGTTGTTCCAAGTTCTGCAAACATTTGCAAAAGTGTCTGTTTCAGTTCATGTCTTTGAGGCTGTCTGAACAAGGTAGCAGCTAGGGTCCTAGTTTTATTTATTTTAAATGAAAACCTAGATTCTGGAGAACAAGAAAGCATAAAAGAGATGCTGAGGCACTTCAATGCTCTTCAGCTCCATGTGAGCATCTTGTGGTAGGTTCCTAGCTCCCTGCTCTTTTCCCTGTTGTACTTTCCTGAGTAAATGAATATTTAGTGTTCCAATCTAAACAAGGTTCCTTTTGTTCTTCACCAAGGAATAGTCCCAGAGAAGCCGGTCTTGTTTTTATTTTTATGCTTCCTCCAGAGTCTTGAGGGATTTATTTCTTTGATAAACCATTCAGCCAACTACATAACCTTGAAGCCCCTACTCATCTCTTCTTATCTAGATTGCTCACTTTCTCCTTCAAGAAGAAATAGTCTCCACCGTGTCTGAAACAAATATTTAAACCTCCATCTCAATTAGAACTCATGAGAACTAGGTTTACCTGCTAAGAAGCATTTGTTCCGCAATGCAGTTTGGAAACTTATTGGAGAAGATAGATTCCACAGGTCTTCCAGTATTTCTGGTTAAAGGACAAGAAAGGATTTTAATTGTTCGCTCTGAGTGCTATGGAAACAGCCTAGTGCACCTTGGATCTTAAATTGACGTTCTAGTTCTACAGACTCCCAGAATAATTTTCTGATAAATAACTTTCTTCCATGAGGCTAACTTAACTCTTTTCTGTTTGACCTCCTTAAGGAACCTAATGCTTCTTTGAGGAGCCTGCTTTAGAACTGGGTTTGCTAGGAGCTATCAAGAAAACTTTAATTTGAGAGCTAAGCAGTTTTTAATTGTAGCCTACTGCTGTTATGTTTACAGATCAGCTATATCTGTTCAAGTAGTTTAAAGACATTAGGATCCATAATTCTCTGCTTTTCACATTAGTAAAGTTTGATGGAATTTCAGAAAGGTTATGATAGGAGCTATCAGTTGTAATGACATTGGATGTCTTCTATGTATGGCTGCTAATTTCGCACTTCATTGGTAGCTTGCAGAGCACTGTGGATCAGGCTGTTAGGAGGGAACATTTCCTCCTTGCTTGAAGTGTTACTCCTATTTGGGACTATTTTTTTTAAGAATATTTAGGCATTACTAATAGTTCAGATATACAAGTAACTCTGCTTCTTCCATCATTCCATGCCAAGAACCCTGAAATTTTCACTTCAGGAATGCATTGCGATTGCTCTCCTCTTAATTGAAAGGGTGGCCTGTTAAATTCTTAGCAAAGATGTCCAATTATTTTTAATGAAGAAAAAAACCCCACAAACCCTCTCAGCCCATATTTATACACCAGAAAGAAGCTAAGATGAGCACAGGACCTTGTAAAAATGGTTTACTTTTAAAATTTCTCTGCAGGAACAGAGCCTTTACAAACATTGATTGACTGTTAATCCATTTTGAAGGATTCAGATGGCCTTGAACTTTCCTGATATGCAATTGTGCTTAAAGAATTGTATGCAAGAATCACAGCATCAGTGTCCTTCCTGATCAGGATCTGAACATACTCAAATTGGGCTGTAGTTTCTTCCTTGACAGACAGAGTTGAAGTCTTGATAAATAAACTGTGCCAGGCTGCCACTTTGACCAGGCATTGGTGACTGTTGCATTTGGCTAAGAAACGTGAAGACTGCCCTCTGCTGAGTTCCTCTTTTAAGGGAAGAAATTATTGGGATCATAGTTGGTGTCGTTCCATTCAGATTAGTCTCTGCATTCTGAGAGTCCTGTCAGGTTCTACTGGTAAGTAAACTGTTGTCTATAGGGTTGCCAGATGGTTTCAACAAAAATACTGGACACACTTGACATTACATCACAATCTACATTACATCTTATTTAGACAATATCGGACATTTATATTTTCTCATTTATATTTTCTCAATTTGTTTCCAGAACAGAAATCTCAAATACTGGACTGTCCAGTTCAAAACCGGACACCTGACACCCTAGTTGTCTATTCTGATCAAAATCACAGAAAAGCAAACTAGCAGTTAACTCTGTGTGTGTGTGTGACTGAGTTGACTACTATAGCCACCCAGCCTGATGAACATTATCCTATGAGGTTTTAAAAAAGGAAGTTCCTGTTAGGAACGAGGATTGCTGGCTAGCCTATAACAATGGTCTCAAACTGGGGAGCCTGACTCAAGGAGGAACAAGGAAGAAGAAACTTCTCAAGGGTGGGAGAATGATTAGGGTTGCTAGGTGTCCGGTTTTGAACCAGAAAGTGCAGTATTTGAGCTTTCTGTTTGGGAAACAAATTGAGAAAATATAAATGTCCAGTATTTTCTAAATAAGATGTAATGTAGATTGTGATGTAATGTCAAGTGGGTCCGGTATTTTTGTTGAAACCATCTGGCAACCCTAAGAATGATGGGTATGTGGTTGAATCACAGGATTAGGAATCAAGAGCCTTCCTTGGTGCATACTCTTCAACTCTGAGTAGCCTTAGGCAAGTAATCTAAGTTCTTGTTCCTTAGTTGTTCCTTATTTTCTGCAGAATAAGGATGGTAACAAACACATCTCTGGCTCACATGGAACTTTAATATACATGAAGTGTGTGTTATAGTAAAGTTCATAAATAAATGTTAGATTTGGTTATTTGCCATCTTTTCTATTGTTGCTACCGGAGAGGGGGGAAACATTTTGGTCTGTTTTGAAAGATCAAGTCTCAGAAAGCGAATGATCAGGTAAGAGGATAAACAATTTGGCTCTTCTGATCTGAGGTATGTGAAGAGTTTCAGGCTGTAAAGAATTTTCAGTGCTCAGTTTTAAATATTTGGGTGAAAAATGGGTTGCAACAGACATAGAGATGTCTTCACATGTAACTGTGTTTTTAAAAACCAGAGGCATGCCAGTGTTTTTCCTATGATCAGTTGTTGGCCTGTCTTTCAGTTAGCTTGAAAAAAAGTCTCATATTTATGCTTACTGCAGTAAAATCATAGATTTTTTTTAAATGCTTGCGGCTACTGCCCTCATTTGAGTTTCCTGCATTTGTTGTGAAGGAAAACAGCTGTTAAAGTTGATGTCACTTTGTTCATGCAGTATGTTCATATATAAACTGATAAAAAGAATCATTCATTTGCTTCAGAATAATGCTATTCCATAAAGCGATGTTGTTCTGCAAACAGAGGTGTTTTTCCCTAATTTTACTTGTGTGATGCTTTAATGTATTTTTTTTTTCAAAACTTTCATTTACTTTTTTATGTGCATTCAACTTGATATATTTAGATATCTTAATAACTGGACTTTTTTTTTGCAGCACATCAGATTTTCTAAGTGAGCATACAACAGAATGTAACTTGTATTTTTAATGTTTGTTTTTGTTTTTTCTGTTGCAGTCGAAATCAGCTTTCTTCTTTGCCAGCTTGCCTGTGTGGTCTTCCTCTAAAAGTTTTAATTGCAAGTAACAATAAGCTAGGTTCCCTTCCAGAAGAGATAGGTCAGCTAAAACAGTTAATGGAACTGGTATGTTACTGATTTGGATGTTTGTTTTTTGTTGTTTTTATTACTAGTTATAATATAATAAATTTTGTAAATAACATCCTGCCAAAACTTAATGATGCAATAATCACTGTTACACAATTAATGCCTCTTAACATGCGGTGAACTTCTTAATTACATCTGATAGGAAAATGATATAGTGTAAATGTCTCCTCTGCAGGCTCCCTGTCTTACACATCACACTTCTTGGGTTCATATAAAGCACATCAATAATGATAATCTTGACTAGCTGTTATTCTACCTGCATGACGAAGTCACTCCTCCATTCAAATCTCTCTACTGGCTCCCTGGTTTACTGCAGAGCGTTCAAGTTTCTTGTTCTGGCCTTCAAGTTACTTCCTAGTGCTGATCCTCACAACTTGTCTTTTTTCCCCCTTTTTTAGCTCATTTTGTTTAAAAAATTATGCTCATCTTGTCAGATCTTTTTAGTTTCTCTTTCAAATATTTCCATGCTGTCCATTATGCATGGAATGCCTTCTCTGAAGTGATCTATATGGACCACTGTCCTCTTTTCTCAAAACCTACCTCTTCTATCATGACGGTAAGAAATCAACCAATTATTGAGGGGTTGGAAGGCAGAAATTAGATGGCACTTTATAATTTTGTTTTAAATTGTAAATCAGTAAAAGACTGTATGTATTTTAATGTTTTCTCCTCTGTCCTTTCCTTCCCCTTCATATGTCACTTGTTTTCTTAGTTTGTAAACTCTTGAGTTTGGCCTGTCTTCCGCTTATTTCTGATCAAATAGCCCTCTTGACCTTAGCCATTGGTAAATAAACCAGTTGCTCTGGAATTATTCCTGAATGCTTAGTAGAAATGCAACATATTGCAACCCCCTACCTACTGCTTTTTTCTTGGGTATTTCTAAGGTGTCTATCACCTTGGTGTCAGAAAGTGTCTGCTCACCCACTTTATTTAAGAATTTACTGTATTTAGAGTCCAAACCTGTTACACGGCATTGAGTTAACTTTGATCCCAGTCCTGCAACTGTCTCTCCCTCTATGGAGCTAGTTGCAAAGCTGGGGTGAAGTCTTTAAGTAGCAGCTGAGAGTACTCAGCACCTCACAGGATTAGGTCTTTCACACTACAGTTGGGCTAATTGCAGTTGGATATTTCTATTTTTCTTTCTCTCCCTTGGGATTTATAGCTTATGTTTAATGCTTTTTTTTAATGTGTACTTCATTGGTTGTCATATTTATAATGACAAACAACTCCTGGGAAGTTGCCAGCATGCCCCTCTGGCTCAGGAGTGACCACAGGGGCTCTGTACATGGCCCCAAGCACTAGCTTCACAGCTCCCATTGACCAGGAATTGCACATGAGGTAGAAAAACCTCTGTCCAAGCTGAAAACATGACTAATCTCTTTCCTGTGTTCTGCACTGTTGCAATATAGCATGTTAAATAACAAGGTGTGTTAAATCTTTTGTTAATTCAGTTCTAGTGACCTAATCCCCTTGCACTGATGCCCATTGCAATTATTGATGTTGCTATTCAGATTGGATTATTTGTTTAGAAATTGCTAATCCGTGGTGTATTGGATGGGTCAAAGAGAAATATAAATTAAAGCATATTGATATAGTGCTGCAGTATACAATTCAGAGATGTTTATATGGATTGGTTGTCATGGATTAAGCTGAGTTTCGTATCCCAAATAAAAGTATATACCAGTAAAATGTTTCTGTGCTGCTGTACAATACCGTTTTATAGAAATTTAACTTTTTTTAATGTATTTTACTGTCACGGCATATGCACACCCTGTCCTGTGAGCTTGCACTGCTGTCGGTCCATAGGTGATCTGAGTCAACACGAGGCAGTGTGGCCTAATGGCCTGAGACTCTCCAGTAGCTCTTGAGTGAAGGGCAGCATGGCCTAATTGCCAGAGTCTGCAACATAGCCCTTGAGTTCAGGGCAGCGCAGGCTAATGGCCATAGTCTATATAATAGCCCTTGGGGTGTTGTGGTAAATCATATGGTTTCGCGGGTCTTCACACTCTGCAGCACCAGTGTCCCCCTGAGGCTTCATTAGTTCTAGAGGATTGATACAGTCTCCTGGGTCTGTAGCTCCCCATCAGCTGTCTCTCTTGCTGGTCTGCTGCTGGAACTCCTGTAACAGTTCCTTCCTGTCCAGCAAAGACTGAGCTAAGCTACTCCATTTTATACTGCCCCAGCACCTGGAGCATGCCCAGTTTGGCTGGAGATGTGGGACTTCCTCCACCCACAGGGTTTTAACTCCTTCTATCTCAGTGTGGGATATGCATACGTCACATGTACCTTCTCCATCTGATGAAGATATAACACACTTTTCCCTATTTAATTGTACCCAGATTTTAGTGAATACATTTCATAAAGTAAATTATTGTGTAAATCTGTTTTTAATCTCTGAAATTAAGCATTGAAATGTTTTTTAATTTCTATTAATATGTTATCCCTTCAGTGGAATATTCAGATTATTTTCTCATATTATTTAGGAAAATAACTTTCCTGTGGTTATTGCAATTAATTACAATTGAGTAGTTCAGTTATTTTCCCTTGCATTCAATATGGTCTGAGACGGCATAAGCTCTAAAAGAGCTGGCTTGGTTGTTAAATCTTTAGCTCATAACTGAATCATGAGTTTTTAGATGGATATGCTGGGTGAAATTCACTTCAGTGTTGAGCATTTGCGTAAACTCATATGTCCCCATGTTGAGGAATTATTTGGCCTTTGGCAATATAGTAATTTTTCAACAAGTACCAAATTGAAAATGTTTTAATAGGTAGTGAACAAAAAAATTAATCAGGTGAAAGGCTTGTTAATATTTAGTGGAATACTATTAACTGTTTCAATCATCTGAAAGCTGTCTGGAATCTTATTCCATGAATTTCAGTAGAATTGGTGAAAAAGTTCTAACAAAGCAAAAATTTTGCTTTTTAAATGTCATTTTATATGTCTGACCTTTCAGCTAATAAATATTAAAGTAAAATCGATATCCATACCACCACTATCACTATTTGTTTAATTATCCTTAACCTACCGATAGCTGTCCTTGCTTGGACCATCTATTGGAATAAATGTGCATTATCGTTTATAAGAATAATTTCAGAAAGAAATCCAAAATGGATGGAACCACACTATAGTTGTCTTTTCTACTAATTTGTACCCATTACAATTTAAAGATGTTGAGTGAAATTAATCTTATTCCTGTCTAGCAACACAATTAGATAATCCTTTGAAGTCTTTTTTTCTGTTTCAATCAACTGACTGTAGTCCTACTTTGATAAGTGACTCGGTAAAACAACATTGAGAGTTCCATGATATTTTGTTCATCTCGGTTATTTCATATTATATGTTCAGTTTATAAGCAAACTTTTTTTTTCTGTTGGCAATGTTGCACCCTGAGATTTAAAAGTCAATCTGGATTCTTTTATTTTTTTATTTCATCACCGGTAATAAAGTTTCTGCAGACTAAATTCTGTCCTCATGTACAGCTGGACAAACTCATCATCTTCAGAAGGGATAATGAAGGTGAAACTGCAACTGTTATATGCGAAACTGAAATATTGTTGAAGTAAGGCTGCTTGAGCCAGAATTGAATCTAGCTGTCCTTATCTGAGTTAGTTCTAATTATGAGTAAAAAACAAAATGAAATTCTGTAACCAACAAAGATACATTAAAGATGACTTTTTAAAATTTAAATTTGAAAATAAATAATGAAATCAACATAGTTTTTCTTTTGTTTCAATACAGTAATTGAATTAGTAGCTAATGGGAAAATACATGACTCTTGGCAAATCATCCAGTGGGCCAACAGACAGAAGATTTATTTTATGTGCCATCAGCGCTCAAAGTGCTATCAGATTTTTGACGTAGATGGGACTGAGACGGTTGAAACCCCCCACTGGGCCCAAACATTTGTAGTAGTTTAGAAAAATGAGATGGGCACATGTTGAAACAAAAGTCTTACAGTTAACACTTCACTGAAATTAATATAGATTGTTTATATGTGTCTTAAGGGGTGTATCTTCTCCTTGACTGTGAAGAGGTGCCTGTTAAAAGCATTACTTTGGTTCTACTGCTGAGGAGATGTGGCCTATGGATGGAATTGTTCATTCCTTCTGTACAAGGAGCATAGCTGCATGGAGGTAACCTGCATGCTGCTGTAGAGCTCCAAATTCCACTTGCCATAGAAATAAACTTAAACTGACTGTTATTCTCTAGTCTTATTTAAGAGAGCTTGTCCAGGGAGACAATGGATAAAAATTTAATGACATTATTAGAAGAAAGCTGTCCTTCATCAAATATTAACCTTTGGAATTTGAAAAGACAGTTGGAGCACGTTATTTTAATTATACGAGGGAGTCCTTGAAGCCAAGATTCAAAACTGTCAGTTTATTTTAAAAATTAATAAAACTAGAAAATTCTTGGCTTCTAATTTGACAACATTGATATTGTACTTGGAAAATAATTTCAAAGTTTAAGACAAGGATTTGCTGCGACAAAAACAATACAAACAAACCAAGGTAATATATTGTATAGGAGAAGTACACTGCTCTTGATTTGTCATTATGTACCCAACCAGAAAGTAAAAAAAGTTGTATGCAGTGTTTAGTCAGATAAAAGATACTCCTGTCTCTGGGTATCTTGTGGCTATGAACACTGACTCAGTAAAGGAGTTTTATTCTTGGATTTCTTAAAATGTCACCAGCATACTTTATTCTTAGAGTTACTATCAACCATAAAATTATTATACTTCGTGGAAAGATTCTCTTGCACCCTGAAACCAAAGCTGATTTTATTAAAGATTCATAGACACACAGAAATATGCTTTTAGACCCATTCCTGCTCTATAATTTCTCTGCAAGAGGATGACTTTACCTTTTAAACTTTGTTCTAAAAAGTAAATGCTTAATTATAAACTTGTTTAAAGTCTTTAGAGTAAAATGAGGGCAGTAAAGCTCTAAAAATATTTGAACTAAGAACAATGTAATTTACCACACTTTACAGTAATTTGCACAAGAGACAGCTTCCAATGCACTCAATTAACAAGGATTTTTTAAATTTCATTGTCTAAAACTTAAAACAATTTCCTGGCCCTGTTTTGACAAGGGAAGGAAGTTTTGGCTGCAGTGAGATACTGATAAGGAGACTTTTGTGTGTCTGATACCTAGTTCAGTATTAACAAATAGAGCCCCCTTCCCCTTAATTTTTTTCACTAATTAATTATTTTTTGAAGAAATTCCTGATTTGAAAATGGAATTGACATAATATCTTTGAATAGTATTAGACAAACTCCTTTCAAAGGATTAAATTTGAAACCTGATTTGGGAGAACTGCCTAATCTTTGAGCTCATGAGTATGGTGCAACTCTCCCACTTAAAACAATAACCACAAAAGTGGAGGTTAATGTCTTTAGGAAATGTCCATTTCTCTTTAGGAAAAAGTGTTATTACTACTGAAATCATACTCTTGGAGATACAGTGTCTCCTTACTTTTATTGATCTCCTTATTATACAGCACATTGAAACCTTCAGGACCATGCTAGTCAAATGACAATGCATCACAGGTTTATACGAAAGGTTCTGCATTCCTTTCAGTCTCATGTTGGCTTCATACTTGTGTGCTTGGTAACATAAAGCTAAAGCCTGAAAGTTAATTTGATCTTGTTTTTAAAAACTGCAGTTGCAAAAGTGGATCTTTGGTACTGATTTTAGGCTTTCCAGAATCTTGATTAATGCATCTACAGTATTTATTAATGCATTTATTTCAGGCTTCAGCACGTGATTACCTTCAGAGTAATCCACTGGTGGGCTGTGAGACCTTTTGTTTACGTCCATCGTCCACAGGAACAGCCTCTTCCCCCTCCTGCTGCTCTTATTGACTGTGGTTCACCATTCCTGGCCAATGGGAGCTGTGGGAAGCTCTGACTTTTTGGCAATTGCTCTTTTAGAAATTGTGAAATGAATAGAAACCTGTTAAAACCTGAGATGAGTGACCTTCTTCAACCCTCTAAGTTAGCCTCTGGGATATTGAAATATACAGAAATTTTTCTTTTTCTGTACCTTTTGCAAATTTCAGCAACTTTCCTGATCACAGGAACATAGCACATAGCACTCACTAAGGTCAGAGGTGCACACTCATCATTGCAAATTAACCAGCGGAGGGCTCTCTCTTCTAGGTGTTTTGCATCCCTTGTTTTAGAGAATTTATATACATTCTGAATTCGCAAAGTTCTCTGATTAAAAATATATATTATAATTTTATCCCATACCCAAATCATAAAACAAGAAAACCTAACGGATTTATCTAATCTTTACCCTACTTACAGAAAGTGAAGAATTGTTTCTTGGAGAGAGAGAGAGAGATGTTTGTCTCTCTCTGTAGCTGCAGAGGAACTCCCCGAGAGACAAAGGAGGGAAAAACCCAAATTCCTTTGGCCCTGTTTGAAAGTCCTACTTACATTCCTATTGGCCACTCCACCTGGCTAGGTGTAGTTAACCCCTTAGTCCCCAGTCTGCTGGATAACCCTCATAATCATGACAGTGTGGCAAACTTGGGATCCTTTAACCAAGAAAATAAACACAGCTATGGCATAGTTGGTATCACAGAGACTTGGTGGGAAAATACACATGATTAGAATATTGGTATAGAAGGATACAGCTTGATCAGGAAGGATAAGCAGGGAAAAAGGGAGCATGTGCTGCTTTATATAATTGTATATACTTGTATGTATAAATAAATAAGTGTGTGTGTGTGTGTGTGTGTGTGTGTTGTGTGTATATATATATACACTTTGTGTGTGTGTGTCTGTATATATATGTATACACTTGTATATACTATAAAAATGTATATACTTGGACTGAAGTTGAGATGGACATAGGAGACAGACTTGATGAGAGTCTCCTGATAAGGTTTAAAAGGGTGAAAACAAGGGTGATGTCATGGTAGGGGTCTATTGCAGTCCACCTAAAGAGGAAGAAGGGGTGGATGAGGCTTTTATTAAACAACTAACAAAATCATCCAAAGCACAGGATTTGATGGTGATGCGGGACTTCAACTATTCAGATATCTGTTGGGGAAGTAAGGGCACAGATTATTCATCAAATTCTTGGAATGTATTGGAGACAATTTTTTACTTCAAGAACATGGAGAAAGCTACTGAGGGAGGCTGTTCTAGATTTGATTTTAACAAATAGGGAGGAACTGGTTGAGAATTTGAAAGTGGAAGACAGCTTTGGTGAAAGTGATCATGATTCAGTTCATGATTCTAAGGAATGGTAGAAAGGAGAACAGCAAAATAAAGACAATGTATTTCAAGAAGGCAGACTTCACTAAACTCAGGAAGCTGATAGGTAAGGTCCCATGGGAAGCAAGACTAAGAGGAAAAACAATTGAAGACAGTTGGCAATTTTTCAAAGGGACATTATTAAGAGCACATCCTTCCACTGTGTAGAAAAGGTAGTAAGTATGGCAAGAAACTGCCCTGGCTTAACCAGGAGATCTTGAATGATCTGAACATCAAAAAGGAGTCCTATAAAAAAGTGAAAACTAGGTCAAAGTACGAAAGATGAATAAAACAAATAAAACAAGTATCTAGGGGCAAAATTAGAAAGGTGAAGGCGCAAAAACAAGCTCATTTTAGCTAGAGACATAAAAGATAATACTAAGACATTCTACAAATATATTAGAAACAAGAGGAAGACTAAGAACAGGGTAGGCCCATTGCTCAGTGAAGAGGGAAAAACAATAACAGAAAACTTGGAAATGGCAGAGGTGCTTACTTTCTTTGTGTCGGTTTTCATCAAGAAGGTTGGTAGCAATTGGATATAGTGAATGCCAGTGAAAATTGAGTAGGTTCAGAAGTTAAAATAGGAAAAGAACAAGTTAATATTACTTAGAAAAGTTAGATGTCTTCAAGTCACCAGAGCCTGATGAAATGCATCCTGCAGTACTCTAGGAGCTGATAGAGGAGGTATCTGAACCTTTAGCTATCATTTTTGAAAAAGTCATGGAAAAGTCGGGCGATATACCAGAAGACTGGAAAAGAGCAAATATAGTGCCCATCTATAAAAAGGGAAATGAGAAGAACCCAGGAAACTAAAGACCAGTCAGCTTAACTTCTGTGCCAGGAAAAATAACGGAGCAAATAATTAAGGAATCCATCTGCAAACATCAGGGAGACAATAACGTGATAAGTAACAGCATGGATTGTCAAGAATGAATTATGTCAAAACAACCCTGATAGCTTTCTTTGATAGGATAACAAGCCTTGTGGATAAGGGGGAAGAGGTAGACATGGTATACATGTTGCATCTCCCAAAACCGGAGCTCTCTTTTCTGGGAGCATCTGTTTGGAAAAGAGAAAACTGAGAGGGGACATAACAGCTTTCAAGTACATAAAAGGGTGTTACAAGGAGGAGAGAGGAAAAAGTATTCTCCTTAACCTCTGATGATAGGACAAGAAGCAATGGGCTTAAATTGCATAAGGGAGGTTTCAGTTGGACACGAGGAAAAACTTCCTAACTGTCAGGGTAGCTAAGCACTGGAATAAATTGCCTAAGGATGTTGTGTAATCTCCATCAGAGATATTTAAGAGCAGGTTAGACAGACATCTGTCAGGGATGATCTAGATCAAGGGTTCCCAACCTGGGGTACGCGTACCCCAGGGGGTATGAGAAGCTTGTCAAGGGGGTACGGGGAATATTTGGTAAATAACTAGATTATCCTAAATGAAATATTCCAAAAGTAGTAGTGTTAGTGAAAAAAGTTGTGGATTCTAGAGTCTAGAATTTATTTCCTGTCATATTGAATAGGGGGTATGGGAAAGTTTACTAAAAGCCAAGGGGGTACGGGGACCGAAAAGAATTGGGAACCCCTGATCTAGATGGTGCTTGGTCCAGCCATGAAGGCAGGGGACTGAACTTAATGACTTCATGTAGTTCTAGTATGCTATAATTTTCTAATTTTTATAAAAAAGGGGAAAAGCGCCTATATGATTTTGGAATCTAAATTCCTTTGTTTTCAATGAAACTCATGCTTTTAAGTCACTTACATGCTTTTGAAAATGTTTATATACTGCTTTTTTTAACACCCTCCATATTTCCCATAAAATAAGTGATTAGTGTAAAAGTGGAGAGTTTTTCTCGTTATCTTAAATTGCGAGTTTTCTTTCTCTCTGTGTAATAGGTGTCTTTTGTAAGAGGAGATTTCCCTCCTTCTCTCTGTAAGCCTGAAGTATGAAAAGCATACCTACCAGTAATTGTGAGCCCCTTCCTATATCTAGTTTTTAAATTACTGCACAAAGAATAACTGCAGTTGTGTCACATTTTTGTGTTTCTCGCATTTTGGTGTTTAAAAAAAGAAAAATACTGAAATTGATTTAAAAAATTGAAATTCAACTTCTAATATGTCCTCACCAAACTTCCCTACAAGTAAGCAATTTAGAGATCCATCAAAAGAGAGCAACTTGATTTTAGAAGATTGTTTCCTATCAGTGTTCTCTCCAACCTCCAAAAGACTGCAAAGTTGTTCAGAAAATACTGAAAAACCAAAAACAGATGTAGAAAAAGTAACAGGCAGCTCAAATGGCACTTTGTGTAACGTCACTTCGCAAATCTAAGTAAATGCTGTATTTTGGTTTTATGTGATGTGACATTTATCACATGGCTTGCACATCTTTTTCAGTGCAAAGATGAGACATGGTAGGTTATAAGGATTTACATTTCATTAACCTGGAACACACATTTTAATAGATCAACAAAGTATTTTGATTTCACACCCATAATAGTCAACTGTCTTGAGGACAGGTAGTTTCATCATCTCCTTATTGCTTTTAATGTAGGATGTCAGCTGCAATGAAATCACTGCTTTGCCACAGCAGATAGGCCAGTTGAAATCTCTAAGAGAACTGAATATCAGAAGAAATTACCTCAAGGTTTTACCACAAGGTAAAAAAAGAAAAAAAAAAGACCTTTAAAATTCTTTTAATCAAAACTTTGAACGTATGCATGTATTTAATAATGTAAATAAGTAAGACTAAAAACCGCACAGTTTCCGTGTGCTATAATTAGTTCAGTTTGGATTACTGAGCAGAAGCAAAATTTTACAGTACTTACTGTCTAGCAGGGGAACATGTGGGTCTTTTTTATAATGAATTATCTTTCTGATTCATGGTAGATTTATACTTGTCTTCAAATAATTTGTTTATTATTTATGAATGACTTATGCAGACAGAACCTCTACTGGAATATAATGTTTTAGCTCTATTGTGGAGTTAGGAAAATTTATACTGGCGGAGGATCAACCCTGTAGTGTCTTAGAAATATTTTAGGAATCTTGAAGAAAAGTATGAAGTACTTAAAATTAAAGTACTGTGTTTTATTACTGAGTTTGTTGTACTTGAATTAGATGCATAATCAGGTCAGAACTGCTTCTGTATGAGTTGAAGTTGCATATTATGCTATTGTCTAAATGGTACCTTCGGAAATGCATCAGAAGAAATTCTATATTGTCCCCTCACCTCTTCTGTTGCTTGATACACCATTAACTGTTGTGGGTCAGTTTTACACATTGATACGCAGTATTGGCATAAAATGGTATATGTGTATTTTGATGATATTAAAGCAATAAGACATCAAATGAGTGGTAATTACAAATACCTTAGGTATGTATATGTCATAAAGCATGAGGTGAGTCTAGATATGAAGATTATAAATTTACGGGATGTGTGGGGATAAGATGCAGTTATGAAAGCAGATATTTTCTGGGCTAAATCTTGAAGTTACATAAGAACGGCCATACTGGGTCAGACCAAAGGTCCATCTAGCCCAGTATCCTGTCTGCCAACAGTAGCCAATGCCAGATGCCCCAGAGGTAGTAAACACAACAGTGAATCATCATGTGATCCCTCTCCTGTCATCCATTTCCAGATAAACAGAGGCTAGGGGATACCCTTTCTACCCATCCTGGCCTGTTAGCCATTGATGGACCTAACCTCCATGAATTTATCTAGCTCTTTTTTGAACCCTGTTAAAGTCCTAGTCTTCATAACATCCTCTGGCAAGGAGTTCCACAGGTTGATTGTGCGCTGTGTGAAGAAAATCTTCCTTTTCTTTGTTTTAAACCTGCTACCTATTAATTTCATTTGGTGATCCCTAGCTTTTATACTATGGGAACAAGTAAATAACTTTTCCTCATTTACTTTTTCCACATCAGTCATGATTTTATAGACTTCTATCATATCCCCACTTAGTCTCCTCTTTTCTAAGCTGAAAAGTCTTTTTAATCTCTCTTAGTATGGGACCCGTTCCAACCCCCTAATCATTTTTGTTGCCCTTTTCTGAACCTTTTCCAATGCCAGTATATCTTTTTTGAGATGAGACGACCATATCTGTACTCACTATTCAAGATGTGGGCGTACCATAGTTTTATATAGAGGCAATAAGATATTCTCTGTCTTATTACCTATCCCTTTTTTAATGATTCATAATATTGTTTGCTTTTTTCACTGCCACTGCACGTTGAGTGGATGTTATCAGAGAACTATCCACAATGACTCCAAGATCTCTTTTGATTAGTTATAGCTAATATACATACATTATATTGTATATATATTGAGATTATTTTTTCCAATGTGTATTACTTGCTTTTCCCCTTTTTTTACTTTACATTTATCAACATTAAATTTCATTTGTCATTTTGTTGCCCAATCACTTAGTTTGGTGAGATCTTTTTGAAGCTCTTCACAGTCTGCTTTGGTCTTAACTATCTTGAGCAGTTTGGTATCATCTGCAAATTTTGCCACCTTACTGTTTACCCTGTTGAATAGGATTGGTCTCATTACAGACCCTTGGGGGACACTACTAGTTACCTCACTCCACTCTTAAAACTTACCATTTATTCCTACCCTTTGTTTCCTTTGTTTTAACCAATTATCAGTCTATGAAAGGACCTTCCCTTTTATCCCAGGACAACTTACTTTACTTAAGAGCCTTTGGTGAGGGGCCTTGTCAAAGGCTTTCTCGAAATCTAAGTACACTAGATCCACTGGATCCCTCTTGTCCACATGTTTGTTGACCCCCTCAAAGAACTCTAGTAGATTAGTAAGGCATGATTTCCCTTTACTGAAACCATGTTGACGTTTCCTCCAAAAATTATCTTCATCTATGTGTCTAACAGATTTATTCTTTACTATAGTTTCAACTAATTTGCGTAGTACTGACATTAAACTTACTGTAATTGCCAGGATCACCTCTAGAGCCCTTTTTAAGTATTAGCCTGATGTTAGCTATCTTCCAGTCATTAGGTACAGAAGCTAATGCCACAGTGTTAGGCTTCTGATGTGTTTTTCCCACCACGGGGATGCTAAATTTTATTACATTATGGTATCTATTTCCAAGTGGTCCAATTATAATTACCTCTTGGATCAAATCCTGTGCTCCACTTAGGACTGAATCAATAATTGCCTGTCCCCTTATGGGTTCCAGAACCAGCTGCTCCAAGAAGCAGTCATATAAGGTGTCAAGAAACTTTTATCTTTGCATCCCGTCTTGAGATGTTGTGTATCCAGCCAACATGGAGATAGTTGAAATCCCCCACCATTATCAAGTTTTTATTTTGATAGCCTGTCTGATCTCCTTAACATTTCATAGTCACTATCACTATCCTGCTGAGGTGATTGGAAATATATCCTTTCTGCAATATCCTTATTATTAGAGCATGGAATTACTATCCATAGAGATTCTCTGGAACATTTAGGTTCATTTAAGATTTCTACTTCATTCGATTCTACATTTTCTTTCACGTATACTGCCACTCCCCCACCAGCATGACCTGTTCTGTTCCTCCAGTATATTTTGTACCTGGTATGACTGTGTCCCATTGATTGTCCTCATTCTACCAAGTTTCTGTGATGCCTATTATATCAATATCCTCATTAAATACAAAGCACTGTAGTTCACCCATCTTATTATTTAGACTTCTGGCATTTGTATATTAGCACTTTAAAAATTTGTCACAATTTAGCTGTCTGCCATGTCCTGATGTATTTGAATGGCACTCTCTTTCAGATGACTGTTTTCAGATGATTTTTTCAGATGACTGTTTCTTATCTGATCATATCCATATTTTATCATCTTCCATCCTCTCTTCCTTACTGGAATATAGAGAATCTGTATTAATAGACTCTCCCCTAAGAGATGTTTCTGTCCAATCCATGTGCTTCTCTGCATCTGCTTTTCCCCAGCTCTTAGTTTAAAAACTGCTCTATATTTTTAAAATTCTTACTCTAACAAAATTTCTCTTGAGGACAAGTAAGGGATTAAATGATTGAATGGTTCAATATTAGTAATAAAAAGCACTAGAAAAAGATGAGCATGCTAATAATGTAGACCTGCCCATAAAAGGGAACAGTTACTCTTTTGGCTTGCTTTCATTCTTTCTAGTCACCCAAATTAATATCAACATTAATAATATGGTGGGAGAAAGAGACTATATTTGGCTATTTTCTTTCTTAATCCCATTTCTGTCCCTTATTGTGGCAGCGACTTTGGAGAGATCAGGATTTCCAGAGTTTGTCATCAGTATGTGATCATCCCTTAGTAATCTGATGCTGTAGCATAAATTAGAAAGCAGCCTTCTTTCCTGACTCTGCCTGATCACCAATTCCAAAGAAGGTATCTTTGACTGACAGAGTGACTTGAAGGAGCCATATTACTCCTTTGAAAAAACAGTGCAATACATTATACCCCAGCCTAGAAACAATAATTATATTACCAGAAACAGAAGTTGTCAGTTATTTCTACTTAGTATGGTACAGAATTTCTTTGTAAAACTTTTTTTTATAAATTGTAGATTAAAAATAGCTGTACTTCCTTTTGCAACATGAAGGGTATTTGATTTTATTTTAAGCAACCGCCAGCAGCCAAATTGGTTTGGAAACTTAAGAATGTGACTACAGCACTGGTAAACAGAATGTATTTATAAGATCTACAGAATACGTCACTAAAATAACAGGATCACCCACAACTTGTTTTTGGAGGAAAAATACATTTAATTCATTATACTGTGGAATGCTTACTTTTTCCAGTTACAAATAGAATCGTACCCCAAAATATTTCATTTATTTTGTCACATAAAGAAATATAATAACAATGATCCTTTCTATTACTTTTAGAACTAGTAGATCTTCCCTTGGTAAAGTTTGACTTTTCCTGCAATAAAGTGCTCGTGATTCCAATTTGTTTTAGAAAGATGGTGCAGTTACAAGTATTACTGCTTGAAAACAATCCTCTGCAGTCTCCACCAGCACAAGTAAGTAATGTGTATCACTTAAATTGTGATTTAGCATAAAGGTAGGCTAGATGATATCAAGAACAGCCTGAGTTTAATTAGTCTAGTATAAAACTTCATTATCTTGTTTTCTGAAGACTGCAAGCTCAGCAATGTTATCTGTGGGGTCTTAATTATTGCAGTCAATTGATTTGAGCTAGAATTTTTTGTGAAATATAAATAGGAGATGGTAGGTCTCTTCAAGCTCCTAACTTGTGCTCTTGAGCATATGTAGCACCTGAACAGTCGTTCTAGAATATATTGCCACTAAAATTTCAGCTTCCTTATAAATACATCATTAAACTTTATCATTCACCTGACTTCCTTCAATGGTTACTACTAATAAGTAGCCAGAAATGAACATGTCTAGCATGCCAAGAAAAAGGAAAATTTTTGTACCCATCCAGGAAAGAAAGAAACTGCAGGTATGCAACTGGAAAAATCCCAAATTTACTCCTTTTTTGGAGATGACATTACAGAGTAATTAAGAAACGAAACAACTTATTATTCGTTATCTTTTTTTAAAAATCCTTTGTACTGCATTGAGAATTGGTACTCAGATTCACTGAAAGAAAGGGGAGGGCAAATGTTGAGGATGCTCAACAACTACTCCAGAGGGTATCATTAGAACATTTGGTGGTACTCAGCAGGTTCCTATCTCTATGGGAGTTTGTGTATGTGTCCTTCTGTCTGTATCTATCTATCTGTTCAAGAACTACTCCTAAATGGAAAGAGGTAGGACCACTAAATTTGGTATACAGCTTCCTCTTATCATAAACTAAGGTGAAGTAAGCATTTGGTTGTGACAGGAGAATGGGATGTGCCTGGGATGAGAGTGCTCATCATACAGAAGAGAGGCTTATACAGAAGAGAGGCAGAATCACTGGGCAAGTGAAAGGGGCTGACTGGGTTTGCATCGCCACCCTTCACTTCCAGAACTGCCTCAGGACTGAGCCTCTCACCTCCCAGGTGCCTTTTAGGGAAGGCAGAGAGGCTGACAGTGGAATGCAGGGGTGAACGAACCTGGACCTGACCCAGCTGGGGTACATGCTCTTCTCCCCATCTGTGCCTACTGGAGCTGTAGCAGGCATGGAGAGACGCTTCTCATCTGGCCCCAAACTGCTGCTCTCTTCCCGGGGCAGTCTTCATACTAAACCCCCATCCCCACACCAGAGCAATGACTGAAATGAAGAAAACCAAAAATTAGTTGAGTTAAGGGCCCAAGCAACACTGTCTAAATCTTCTAGTGGCTCATAAAAGGAGACTGGTTGTGGGATATTTTAGGAACCTCAACACAGTGTCGATTTTGTTGTATGTGGATACTTGCACTGTCCAAGTAAATCTCTGATTCTGTAAGTGAGTATTACTGTATAATTGAAGGAAATGCCATTGTTCTCTGTAGGCTTCTAATATTCAAAATTTTCCATTGTCATTGGTTGGACTCATTAAACTATTACAGCTCTATTCTGAGAGCTGAAAATTATTTTGATTGATTGGCATCACTTGCATGGAAGAAGAATAAGACATGGTTTGCTTAAAGAAAATATTTTCTGTTTTTCACTAACCATGAAGCTGATTCAAAACTATGAGGCTACGTCTATACTGCACTTTCATGCGCAAGAAAATATGCAAATGAGGCGATGTGGTGACTATCACTGGGCCTCATTTGCATACTTAATGAGCCTCCTTTTTGCGCAGAAACCCCCTCTTGAGCAAGAGCTGTTCTGTCTGAAAAAAAGCAGCAGAATGGCTCTAGCGCAAGAGGGGGTTTTTGTGCAAAAAGGAACTGTGTAGATGGCTCCTTTTTGCACAAAGGCCCCTTGCACAAAAATGGTGGTTCATTAACTATGAAAATGAGGCACGGCGATATTCACTGCTTCGCCTCATTTGCATATTTTCTTGTACAAGAGAGTGCAGTTTAGACATAGCCTAAGTGAATTAGACACCACTCCATTTTTTTTCCTCAAATGTTAATAAGGGCATCGGACAAATGCATAGAAACTTGTAAAGACAATTTAACTAAATAGAAAGACAGTTCATTTGATTTAAGTGTCCTGTTTACCACTTTCTTAAAATAAAAAAATATTACTTAGAAACTGAAAATATTATTTATTTTGTTTTTCTCCATTGTGGAGGGGGATGATACTTTCCTCCTGGATTTATAATGTATCGTATGTTGACTGGCTGCCTCTTTTTTTCTGTTTTTTCTACATCCTTATGTTGTTCTTTATGATAAGGGAGATGTGCATTGCTCCTGGAATATATTCGTAATAGAAGACATAATTGTGCCTGTCCTGCCCAAACCCATGTGGGTCATGGTGGGCATGCCACAATTGAAGCTATTGGTAAAACTCCCATTATTTCCATTGCTACTTCTTAATGTCTTCACCATAGCCGCAAAATGAGTTTGCACACTGTTTTGTTGTAATTTTTTTAAATGATGTAATATAATGGAAAACATCCTGTCTGCTATTTTTCTAGAATGTTAATATCAGTAAGGTCAAATTTGGAGCAAATAAATTTTTTAGTATTTATGGTTGTAACTTTTTTTCTCATCCTAATAGATTTGTATGAAGGGTAAAGTGCACATATTCAAATATCTGAGCATACAGGCTTGCCAGATTAAAACAGCAGACTCACTTTATCTTAATGTCATAGAGCGACCACACTTGCAGCAACCTGTGGAAGAGAAGTAAGTATAAAAGCCTAACACCCCCGCCTTTGTTCACATAAATCTGTTCTAGTGGTCTGGAAACAAAGTGGAATTTATTTTTATTTTTACTTCAAGTGCTTTCAGTGTAGGTTTATGTCAGCTGTACCTTTTTGAATAAAACTTTGATCTAAATTAATAATATTTATTCCAGAGAAACTGCTGTATTACTTCAGAATGATTAGAACATTTTAACATAACCTAAATTTAATCTCGATGATTATTAAATACCATTCCTTCACCATACCCATATAATTTGATTGACATTTTAGTTTTTGATGGATTCATTTCAGATTAGAATCGATTAATTTTTAAATGCACATGAGTGTTTTTCATGTTTTCCCCCTCATCTTGTCACTGCTCAGCAGAGTTAAGGTTTTTGAGATGTCTTAACTGTACATTTTGAAAAATTAGTATATTTGGATTTCTTTTATTTACTCTGAATTTCTTAGCTTTATAATTCTAAATTTTGTAATAATGTGATAAAATGTTGATCCTAATTACCAATTTGTCATCTCAATCTCACCTCAAAGTTAATAAGCTTTTTGTCTAGGGATTTCCTTGTTTAAAAAATATTTCAGACACTAATTAAACAGTAACTGCCCCCATGCTAGAATATGATATTTCTAATGACTGGAAGATAAGTAGTATTGACTTTAATATTTTTAAGAAGTATAATTGTTACAGGCAAATCCATTGGTGCACCAGAGCAGCACAAAGCAGCCAGAACTTACTGGCCAATGAAACTGGCATTACATCACCTTTGCATCATTAGAGTAGAGCCAAAATGTATTTTGTATTTGTAGATTATGCCTTTAATTTTCAGTCAGTTTCTTGGGTTTGGGAGCTGTGTTACAGGAACTAGCACTATTTGAATGAAAGGATGGGTAGCCTGTATAAAGATATCTGTGGAAGAAAATAAAGTCCTCACTCTGCGTTTGTAAGCAACAAGTCAGAGACAATTTTTTTTTCATTTAATTATCTTATTTGAAACCTAAATTCTTCAAACATGGTGTATGCACACGACTTCAATGGGATAATGGGATGTGGAATAATACACACGATTGGAATATTGGTGTAGAAGGGTACAGTTTGCTCAGGAAGGATAGGCAGGGAAAAAAAGGGAGGAGGTGTTGGTTTATATACTAAAAATATATATGCTTGAACTGTAGTGGAGAATGACGTAGGAGACAGACCTGTTGAGAGTCTCTGGGTTAGGTTAAGAGGGGTAAAAAACAAGAGTGACATCATGCTAGATGTCTACTACAGACTACCCACCAAGACAGAAGAGATGGATGAGGCTTTTTTTAATCAATTAACAAAATCATCCAAAGCTCAGGATTTGGTGGTGATAGGGGACTTCAACTATCCAGACGTATGCTGGGAAACTAACATAGCAGCGCACAGATTATTCAATAAGTTCTTGGAATGCATTGGAGACAATTTTTTATTTCAGAAGGTTGAGAAAGCTACTGGGGGAAGCTGTTCTAGATTAAATTTTAACCAATGGGGAGGAACTGGTTGAAAATTTGAAAGTGGAAGGCAGCTTGAGTGAAAGTTATCATGAAATCAGAGAGTTCATGATTCTAAGGAATGGTAGAAGGGAGAACAGAAAAATAGAGAGAATGGATTTCAGGAAGGCAGATTTTAGTAAACTCAGAGAGCTAGTGGATAAGGTCCCATGGGAAGCAAGACTAAGAGGAAAAACAACTGACGAGAGTCGGCAGTTTTTTGAAGGGACATTATTAAAAGCTTTTGTCAAGAAGATTGATGACGGGATGCCTAACATAGTGAATGCTAGTGGAAATTGGGTAGGTTTAGGAGTTAAAGGAAAAAAAGAACAAGTTAAAATTACCTAGAAAAGTTAGACGTTTTCAAGTCACTAAGGCCTGATGAAATGCATCCTAGAATACTCAAGGAGCTGATAGAGGGGGGTATCTGAAGGCCTTTAGCTATCATCTCTGAAAAGTCATGGAAGTCTAGAGAGATTCCAGAAGACTGGAAAAGGGCAAATATAGTGCCCATCTATAAAAAGGGAAATAAGAACCACCCAAGAAATTACAGAGCAGTCAGTTTAACTTCTGTGCTAGGGAAGATAATGGAGCAAGTAATTAAAGAATTAATTTGCAAAGAACTGGAAGATAATAAGGTGATAGGGAACAGCCAGCATGGATTTGTAAAGAACAAATCATGTCAAAACAATCTGATAGTTTTCTTTGATAGGATATCAAGTCTTGTGGATAAGGGAAAAGCGGTGAACGTGGTATACCTAAACTTTAGTAAAGCATTTGATACGGTCTTGAATGATCTTCTTACCAATAAACTAGAAAAATATAACCTAGATGGGGCTACTATAAGGTGGATGCATAACTAGCTGAATAATTCTCAGAGAGTAGTGATCAACAGTTCACAATTCTGCTGGAAGGGCATAATAAATGAGGTTCTGCAGGGGTCTGTTTTGGGTCCGGTTCTGTTCAATATCTTCATCAATGAATTAGATGATGGTATAGAGAGTATGATTATTAAGTTTGCTGATGATACCAAGCTGGGAGGGGTTGCAAGTACTTTGGAGGATAGGATCATCATTCAAACTGGAGAGATGGTCTGAGGTACACAGGCTGAAGTTTAATAAGGACAAATGCAAAGTACTCTACTTAGGAAGGAACAATCCGTTTCACACAGAATGGGAAGTGACTGTCTAGAAAGGAGTACTGCAGAAAGGGATCGAGGGGTAAGGGACCACAAGCTAAATATGAGTTAACAGTGTGACACATGCAAACATGATTCAGTGTGCATTAACAGGAGTGTTGTGAGCAAGACACAAGAAGTCATTCTTCTCGTTCACTGATTAGGCTTCAGTTGGAGTATTGTGTCCAGTCCTGGGCACCACATTTCAAGAAAGATATGGAAAAATTGGAGAAAGTCCAGAGAAGAGCAACACAAACGATTAAAGGCCTAGAAAACATGAGCTATGAGGGGAAGACTGAAAGAATTGGGCTTGTTTAGTTTAGAAAAGAGAAGACTGAGAGGTGTCATGATAGTGTTTTTCAAGTATTTTACAGGGAGCGGGGAGAAAAATTGTTCTCCTTGGCCTCTGATGTAGGACAAGAAGCAGTGGCCTTAAATTGCAGCATGGGAGATTTAGGTTGGACATTAGAAAAAACTTCCTAACTGTTAGGGTGGTTAAACACTGGAATAAGTTGCCTAGGGAAGTTGGAGATATTTAAGAGCAGGTTGGATAGACATCTGTCAGGGATGATCTAGATCGGGCTGGGCAATAATTTTCAAAAACATTTTAAGTGGCCCCGGGCCAGCCAGGAAGGGACAGGGCCTAATCCGGAAGGGGCGGGGCCATAATGCTTCTGGGCTTCCCCACCCCCAGACCATATTAGGTCTGGGGGTGGGAGAGCCCCTTTGCCCCCTCTTCCCACTAGGCACCCATGCCCCTGATAGGATGGGAAGAGGCTTCACACACTCCCCCTGAGGGCGGGGGGAAGCACGGGAAGCGTCCTTCCACCCTGTGAGGAGCATGCACTCCTCGCAGGGCCAGGACAGGGCGAAGGAAGCTTCGTGCAGTTCCCCCGCCCCCAGACTCTACCCCCGGCCTGTGAGGAGCATGCGGCACTTCAAAGTGTCACACGCTGCTTACAGGGTGGGAGGAGACATCTCGTGCTCCCCCTCCCCCAAGCCCTGATTGGCCTGGGGGCGGGGGAGCTGTGCAATGCTTCCCTCGCCCTGCTCCTGCCCTGCGTGAGCGTACAGCACTTTGAAGTGCAGGGCGCTCCTCGCAGGGCGGGGGAGGTGGAGGAAACTTAGCACACTCCTCCTGCCCCCAGGCCAATAAGGCTTGGGGGTGGGGGAGCGTGAGATGTCTCCTCCTGCCCTGCAAGCGGTGCGCGGCGCTTCAAAGCACTGAGTGCTGCTCACAGGGCAGGAGTAAGCTTTGCGCGCTCCCCTGCCCACAAGGCCTGATTGGCCTGGGGGCGGGGGAGCGGTAGGGCCTCCACCGGCTGGATCAACACACTTGGTGGGCCGGATTCGGCCCACGGAGGCCCTTTTGCCCACCCTGGTCTAGATGGTGCTTGGTCTACCAGGAAGGCAGGAGAGTGGACTTGATTATCTCTCAAGGTCCCTTCCAGTTCTAGTATTCTATGGTTCTGTGAATTTTAATTATCAACATAGTTTAAAAAGTCTTTGTAGTTCTTTATTAAGCTCATTTGGGACAAAAAAAAAATAGACCGATAGGCGCTACATATTTTTAAAGAACCCATTCTTACACTAATTTGAACTCCCAAACAAATTGATAGAATTATAGGTAAATTCTCAAATCCTAACCCTTGTAAATTTGGAATGGATATGGTATATAGTAAATTCAATGTAAGCTCAGCAGTTGTGATTAGGAATGTTAAATGTCAGTTAATTGAATAGTCAATTAACCTCATGAATTATCGGTTACTCAACTATTCTGCAGTCCCTGGAGGCAGGACCGGCAGCCAGCGTGCTCCAGTCCCACTCCTAATGAGCCGCCCGCTACTCGGTGCTGCTGCCTCTTTAATAGAGGCAGCAGCTTGGGCTGCCAGGCGGGAGCTGATCCGTGAGGGGAACCAGTTTAAAAATCAGCTCCCCTCATGGATTGGTTCCCTGTCGCCCCACGCTGCTCCTTTTGATAAAGAGGCAACAAAGCAAGGTGACAGCAGCCCCTGTCGGGAGTGGGAGAGTGTCTGAGCTCCCAGTTCTGGCATAAGCTGGAACTGAGCTGGGCTGCTGGCCAGCCTGCTAAAAAATTTACCTGGCAGAAGGGGGAGGAAATGCATGCAGTCTATAGCATTAACCGATAAGCTTTGGCTTATTGGTTATTCAACTACGCTATTACATTCCTAGTTGTGACCAGTATCTCTAAAATGGTAAGAGGAGCATATAGTTTATTCTAAGAGAGATCTACTCGGTCAAAGTTGAAAAGGCTTTCATTTAATTTGCTCATGGGAAATACATTGCCATCTTTTTCGTTTTATGTTCTTACAAGTGACTAGAACAATGAGGTGCTGGTTCGTAATTGGGACTCCAAGGTACTCCCACATTAATCATAATATTTTATATACACAATGCTAGAGGACCCATTATGAATACGAGCCTTTTTCCAAATGCTTGTGTTATACTTTTATTATTTTAGCGCACATACTTTAACACAAATATATCTTTTGTGTTCATTAACTTTTCCACTAGCCAACAAAAACCAAAAATTATGAAAAATATTGTTTTTGTGTTTCTGAGAGTAATTGTATAATAATGCCTCCAAAGAAGCACAAAATCTCTGGGATTTCTACAGATTATTTCATTTAAAATTCCACTGTTTACTGATGGTAAAAGCTGAGCCTTAATCTGAGACTTGGCTTTTACAAAGATTCTTAAAATTGCATTTTTCTTTTTTATTGGTACAGAAGTCTAGTTGCAGAGAAAGTGACACTGTGCAGAGTTAGGCAAGATTACAATTTACATTTTTTAGATGAAAAATAGAAATGTGCAATGTAGAAAAATGTGATGGTCAATGTATTATCCTAGGACCATTAACATATGACTAATACGGGTATTGTACAATGAGTAAAAATCATAATAGGCAATGAAACTAGAGCAGCAGGTACCTCACATTATTATGGCTTACCGATTTAAATAATTAAACTTCAAGGATTTTTAAAATTAGCTCATATCAAAAAGGTACCTACGTCATTAATTACTTCACACTCTAGGGAGAGCCAAGCCCCTCTCACCCAACACTAATTAATTTTTAATATATTAGTGCTCAGGTGCAATTCAGTTGACTTGAAAGTCACCTTGGGGATATGCAAAGAAATCAGAATGTGAACTAAAGAGGTGATTTAACAGTAGCTTATTTTTTCATGTTTTTAATAAATCTTTTAAACTAATAACTTTTGGACTTGTTTGTTTAATCCATTAAACTTGTCATTGAACATTTGCTCAATAACATTGCCAGTCTTACTTCACATAGAGGCTAATAGGAGTTTTGGAATTGACTAGTGATGTAAAAGCTCATTCCAAAAGTTAACCAGTTAAATGGTATGCTGTGGTGGCAAGGTGCAGAGGGCCCAGCCAGCTGGAGTGGCCCCCCGCCTGTGGTTCCCCTGCCCCCATCTGTGGTGCAGCACAATGGCCCTGGTCAGGTTGGAGCGGCCCCCACAATGTAGGTGGGGGATTGCTCCAGCCCGGCTGGGCCCACCTGACCATGCTGTGCCGCAGGTGAGGGCAGCTCAAGCCAGGCTCACTGCATTGCAGTGCAGGCAGCGGTCTGCTCCAGCTAGGCCCACTGCACCACAGCTGGGGAGCTGCTCTAGCCAGTCCAGGCCATTGGTTAACCACTTAACCAGTAAGCATCACTGAGGTAACGAGTTAACACTTTACATCCCTAGCAATGACTTCACTAAGATCAGGATCAGGTTCTTACTGCACGCTAAGATAACTTTCTGTTGGCATTTGTTTTACATTTAGCATTGACGACATATATCCAAGTAAGAAGGATTCTGATTCAGGTGTTGGAAGTGATAATGGAGATAAACGTTTGTCAGCTACAGAGGTAAATTGCCTGAATTTTTGCTTTTTCAAGCCATTTTGGTTTATACTTCCAGCTGGATATTTTTGTGGAGATGTCTTCTACGCATCAAAAATATGTGGCTAAACTCTGTAAGAAATTTCTACAAAAGTAAAAAGTGAAATTATGAGGATAAAAGAATATCTTTAATTCTATATAGCCTTGTAGAGGAGGCTATCAAAATACTTATTTCAAAAGGTTTTAAGAATACGTTACTGAAGAAATTCATGTTGATTGTTGCTTTTGTGATTTTATTCCCTAAGAGAATTAATTATTTGTCTCGCTATGGTTGAAAGTCAGTGAGAATTGGGCACCAAACTTCTTTAGGTCCTTTTGAAAATCTTACTCTAAATTTTTATTTTACTTCCACCGCTCAGCTCTTCTTTTCAGTTTCTTGCTGTCTAAAGCCATGGGAAGATGCAGACTCTGAGTGTTAGCGCTGCTTTGTAATGTTCTTGTACTTGACTGTTTTGTTCTCTAAATATGCATTACAACAGGCACACTACTTTGCAGCTGAGTTGGCATTTTTTGGAAGCCCCAAACTGAAAATAGAGTCTTTAGAGGTGGGTGCCCCCAAAGAATTAATTTGGACTTGATGCAATTTTTAAAATACAGGTTGGACCTCACCAGTCGCAAATGAGAGAATTTGCCGGATCATGGATGGTCTCTTGCCACCAGCCCCAAGCCCCATCGCCTGCTGCTGGCAAGATGCCCCAGGAAGAACCCTGCCTCACCCTCCCCTCTCCCCCAACCTGGGGGGGCTGCTTGCCCTGCTCTCTGGGCAGCACAGGCCAGGATCTCCTGCCACAGAGATCCAGCCCCACGCAGCCAGGGGACTCCAGGGGCAGCCGTGGGGCTCTGGCCCCGTGCTCCAGAGGGCTGCTGTGGGGCTCTTACCTATTCTCCAGAGGGCTGCTGCAGGACTCCAGGCTGGCTGGTGCTCAAGTGGGCTGCTGTGGGTTTCAGCCCCAAGCTATCGCAGGGCTCGACTCCAGCCCCATGCTTCCGGGGGCTGCTGCAGTGCCAAAATACTCTGGCCCTGTGCCAACCCATGCTGCTAGAGGACTCTAGCCTGGCCCCGGCATTGCTGCGGGCTGCTAAAGGCTGCTGCAGGGCTCCAGCCCCAGTTCTGCGCTGCCCCCAGCCAGGCTGCTGACCCTATTGCCCCGTCCTGGCTGTCCCTCCGGCCCTTAGGCTCTCAGGCTCTCTGGTCCAGGAGCATCTCTGGTCCTGCTGGACTAGGGGTGTTGCTGATCCAGAGTGTGCCAGTTTTTGGAGGTACAACCTATACTGTACATTTAAAAGAAGAAAGAGAGAAGAGTCAACGGGTGGTGGGAGGCTGCTGGGAGAACAGGGGACTGCAGAAAAGAAAAGGATAAGAACATTAAATCTTTGAAGGAAGAGCAAATGAAAATGGATGACTGTGTCTCCACTGAGCAATATAGATAGGGATCACACCTCTCAAAGAGTGTACAGTTACTATGAAGTAAGTTTCACTTGTGACATGTAGTTGTAGTTCTATTAGTCCCAGCATATTGGAGAGACACAATATGTGAGGTAATACCTTTAATTGGACCAACTTCTTTCTGCTAATGAGAGACGCAAGCTTTCAAGCCACCGTACCTTTCCCAGATTTGAAGAAGAGCCCTGTGTGGCTTGAAAGTTTCTCTCTCACCATCAGAAGTTGGTCTGATAAAAGATATTGCCTTATACACCTTGTCTTTCTCATATGAAGGCAGAAACTTTCAAAATCACTGCATCAGGCACTAAAGTTGTTTGAAATTAATGCTGCAGTACCTTTAGATATTGAAGAAGAAAATTAGATTTTTCATCTTCTACATCTTTGATCCGTGCAAGTCTGTCAATGGCTTCCATTGCTAATTGAATAAAAATAAAAGTACAAATGAAGGAATAAGATACAATATTTCACCTGTAAAAGAGCTGTGATGACTTTGTATAATTACAAAGCTGCTTTGGATAGTTCCTGTTTGGCCCTGTACTGTCAGGAAACACCTGGGAAGATCAGTTACATAGTTTTAAAAAAAACTAGCACCCTGAATAGCTTTGTAAAGAATGATTGCCAATGTAAGAAGCTGCATTTACCTTTTAATGCTCTTTCTAAATAGTTTGCACTATTTCTAAACTGTTTGCATAACTTCATTGATCAAACAATCCTGTCTAAACCTCAATTATTAGAATCTGTGATCATGCTAATTGAACATGCCAGTGTACTGCACAATTTTTGGTTGATAATTGCTAAATTAATGAGACTTGAATCTGCGGGCCAAAATAATCTTCTGGATATGCTGAAAAAGCCATCTGCTTGGCAGGATTTGTGGGAATGTTGAGAAATGTGTCTGCAAAAGAGGAAAGGGACATTGCTGCTTTGATTTAATGACTGTCTGAATTTATTTATTTCCTATATGTGATTATTTTTAAATTACTTGATGGTCATCATTATGTGATGATAATTCTGGTTATCAGCATGCCTAGATTTTTTTTGTGTCGTGGCTGGTTTTAATTTTTAAATCTAAATGAATGAATGATTGCATATCAGTCTTTTATATAAAGAAATGACAAATAGAAGCAGCTGTGTGATACTAAGCTATTTCATTGTTGAGCTTTATCGCTGAGGCAAAGGTTTTTCAGATTCCTGAACATATTGCACAAAATTGTTTGTTTTTAATTTTTTTTTCAAAGTATGTACAATGGCATAATAAGATGTGCTTAATATGTTTTAGATATTTGTGGCTTTGATAATAATTGATTTCTCCAAAAGAAAATAATTCACAGTAATTTGACTAATCTTAAGCACTATCATCTCATAAAGATATAACTGTTTTGAGAAATGAAGAAAAGCACATGTAGCTGAGAATCTCATTTATAAAAGTAGTTTAGACACTTATTTGATTCCTTGTCACAAACTTTTAACCCAGTTTTTTGTGTACACAACATGATACATTTTTACTAAAAGCACTGAATTGTGAATGTAAAATTCATGAGTCAAAAGTATAGACACACAGCCTCCTTCCTATAAGTTACTATTTAATCTTTTACATATATGAATTGCTAATAAAAAAAGTAACATCAATCGACATTTCACTCTTGGTTTGATTTTTCATCTAATACCCCCATCTTTTTTTTTTTCTTCTCAGCCCTCTGATGAAGATACTGTCAGCCTTAATGCACCAATGTCAAACATTCTGGAAGAAGGTCAGATTATAAAAGAAGATTCAGGTCACCATATAAACCTAGTACAAGGTCTGACAATAAAGAAGAGAAAGTTAACAATAACAGAAATTCTGCCAACTATTCTATATGTAATGTTGTATGAGTGCCATTCACAAAAAACCTCCCAACCTATGATAGTCTTCCAAGTTTCTACTAACAACATGTTTAAAACCTGTGCTTTCAGTTTACCACTATATTTCTTGGAAAATGTATGAAGCACCTTTACTTTTGTAGTTATTAAAAAAGGTTGAGAAACACTGGGTTAGAACATCCACCTGGGATGTGGGAGTAGAAGTTGTAGCTCAGGTATCTGCTTCCTGGACTGACATAAAAATGTACCCTAGTCTGTGTATCTTTAATTTTTGGATATGTTAGTGACATCTTTTGCATTTAAAATTAATTGATTGCTTTCTATAAGTCATATTCTCATTGGTGTAATTTGGGAGCAACCTCATTGACATGAGCAGAATTGTTCCTGAATTTCACTTGCGAGGGATCAGAATCTGCTCGTGTCACAATATAAAATACCTTTTGCATTAAAAGTATAATGCCTGTGCTTTATTAGGAGTGGCCCACTGTAGTCCAGGTCTTATTTCCTGTTTTTATTATTCTTGTACCTTTTGGATTTCATTTTGGCTGTGTGTGATGCCCTGCTAAATTTACAAGGTTACTTAGCTGACTTAAATGCAAATCTGAGTCAGAAATAATTTTATATCTTTTGGGGTTTTCTGTTCTCATTTCTCATTAGTGGAATATCATCAAGGACCTTCTGATGTGATTCACAATGATAATTCAAGAGACTCAGGAAACCAGTTTGCTGAAGGAACACAGCCTCTCTCTGCTGAATTTATGAGCTACATCAAGGCAAGTTTGTGGTCAATTTTAAATGAAAAAAATCTCTTGACTATTTAAATTATAAACTTTGGCACATTGCTTTTAATAAGAGAAGTGCAGTTGATATTCATCATCAGTTCACCCACCGCCACAAAGTACAACATAAAAAGTGAGATTAATCATAACTGTTATTTAAAAGCTGTTAGGTCAAGTTACTGATCGTTCTTATTCTAACCTTTGTGAAAGGCATTACTGCCTTCCCTTAATAGCTGCCATTTTTGTTTTCTATTTTGTTTTTTAACTAGCAGATGTGTTCACCAGTGAAAATGTACATTTTAATTCAAGTTCAGGTCCCTAGGCATATTCCACAAGTGGTACACATTTGCTTCATGTGCCTGAGACTTGTGGATTTGCTAGCAGTACCTGTTGGTTCATGCCTGCACCCTGGCATTTCTCACGTTCCGTACCAAGGTAATAAGGGGAGACATGTAATGACTGCCTGTCTAGTTCCTTCTTGCCACCACGTGACCTGAGTAGAATTCTCTGTGTCTGAAGCATTTTCTTCATCTTTTTATGTGTAACTGTATTGTAAATAGTTCTTTCTATTTATTATTTTTAGTACTTTCCCAGTAACTTTTCATAGTATAGAGTAGCTTTTTCCCTCTCTACTCCTCCCCCTCCAAGAATTCCTAAAATTCTGGGGTTGAAGATCTTGATATCCTGCCTCTGTTCCTTTTTGGTCAGCAATGGCCACCATTGGTACCGTTACTGCCTGGGGGAGGCTCACATCCCTTCCACGTCCAGCATCTGCCACTCCTTTGCTCCCTGAACCTCAGAGGGAAGGAAGCTTTGTCTGAGAACGTACCTGGAGAAAGTCATGAGGACCCAGGGGGATTCAGACTAGGAAGACCCTTCTGCACATTGGCCTCAAATGATGAACAACATCCCTTTGGAGCAGAGGACAGATCTAGTAAACCCAAGGACATATCATCTTGGGTTTCTCATGAGAGTAATGGGCACTGTCACAGACACAAGACTGGATTCCTTTCCAGATCTGCTCACAAAAGGAGGGATTCCTCCATGTCTGCTTCCAAATCTGGTGAGTCTTAGCACTCACATCCAAAAGACTTAGGCCATCCAAAACCTCCTGACATAAGGGTAAGGCATACAGAATCAAGAATACATAAGTTCCAATTCCTATACCAGCTAGCAAGCCAAGAGACTGGCATCTGCCACCACCAACCATCAGCTTCCCGCCCCTATAAGGATCCATTAAACACATGGATATGACAAATCTCTCCCTATGAATTGTCAGGGCATCTCAGTACGATCGGACTGAGACACTTACCTTCCCCAAAGGTATCTCTGCTCTCTACCTTGCCCTCATTTTTCTCTTCTCTAGCGTCTAGCCACTTGTAAGTGATGCTTCACCACCAGGAGAGGCTATTTCCCTGCTCCATCCATGAATTGAGTCTCCCTTTACTGGTACCAATGGCCCAAATGGAGACAGATCCTACCTTTTTGGTTGAGTCTGGCATCCAAGACAATCCTTCACCTTCACATGGAGAGTTCAGCTCAAACAGAGCCTCTGTACTGTTTGGAGTCATCTTTCTCCCGGACATGATTACCAGCAGTACGCAATATATTGGAATTCCCCCTCTATCCCAGCCTTTGGGTCCCTGCATGGGCTCATGGGATCCCTAAGCATGGCACTGTGTATCCATTTAAGAGTCTGACCAGTCCTCTTCCCCTAGATAATAGCAACCAGCTCCACCAGACCATGTGGAAGAGAGAGGTATTGAACAGGCTCTACTGATACCAGCAGTACCAACAGAAATATCATCTTCCTCTCTCCATCTTCTCCACAAGCAATGCCAATAACTTTTGCAGAGGGTCTCCGCTGTTCTTCAGATCCTACTTGAGGAGACCAGTGATGCATAGCATGTTGAACCCCTCATCTCCAGTCCCACCCCAGAACAATGATTGAACAAAGCCATCATGGGAATCAGCTGGGGTGGTATGGCATCCACCTGTGTCTTGCAAGCCTGTTTTGAAATGGTTGAGGTATTTTGTAGCTGTGAAAGAAACAGAATTTTTGTTCATCCTCTCTATCCTCAATTCCTTAGTAGTTGAAGCAGCCACAGCAATGTCCAAGCAGCAACATGCCAAGACGTACCATGGAGACAAAAGTGCTAAATATCTCCACCTTTTAAAGAGAGCAGTATTCTCATCTAGCAGCCTCCAGTTCAGAATTGCAAAGTGTAATTTTGCAAACTACTAAGTTCTGGAATTTAAAGACAAAAACCCTCCAGTGGACACATCTTAATTCTAAGCCCTCATTGATGAGGGTAAACTGGTAGCAAAGACTTCACATTAGGACATAGTTCATGCAATCGCTACCATACCTAGAGCCATAACAATTGCAATAGTTATGGGGCACATAGCGTAGCTTCTGTCTTTGTGGCTCCCCATTTAGGTTCAGAATACTACTGAGGATCTGTCCTTCAGTGAATTTTGCCTATTTAACAAGAAGTTTGATGAGTCCTACTCTCATTAAAAGGTTCCAAGACTGCTCTCAACTCCCTTTTACTTTTGAAGGGTTACTTGAGAGCTGAGAACCATCACTGATGCCACTTCCAACTATTCCCTGAAGTTTGGTGGCCATCTAGCATACTTCCTCCACAACTGGAGAGCTATAACAGGCAAGTGGATTCTAGATGTCATCCACTTTGGCTACGTCATGGACTTTCTTTCCCCATCTCCTCAGAAATCCCCTTTCCAAGCCTTCTTCCAGGACCATTTTCTCACAGCGAGATTCTCTGATAGTAGTTGACTCTTGGTCAAATGAGGGGCTATAGTGTGAGTGTCAGTTCAACATCCAGGCAAGGGATTCTATGCCCAATATTTCATATTCTCCAAGAAAAAAGGAAGCTGTAACCCATTATTGACTTTGCATCAACTAAATATTTTTATTTGCAAATTAAAATGCAATCTAGTTATGTTGGCATCAGTAAGTTTCTCCATGGAAAAAAGAAACATGCCTTAACATGGTAGATGCTTATTTTCATTTGGATGGCAGGTATCCCAGCTATTTTCTAGACTCTCTCTTCCCTCTCAGATGTCAGTCTTTTCTTTTAGCTTGCTGAGGGTATACCTGGTAGCAACCAGTACCTTCCACCTTTGATTATAAGGGCTATTCTATTCTTTCTTACTTGATAACATCCAGATTCCTTATGGGTCTAGAATCATAGGGCTGATAGAGACCTCAGGAGGCCATTGAGTCCAGCCACCTGCCCAAAGCAGGACCAACTCTAACTAAATCAACCCAGCCAGGGCTTTGTCAAGGTCTGACTAGGACCTTTCTCCCAGCCCCACAATGAGACCTCTCTATTTTTTTCTCTCCATATTTACAGACCACCCTTTGGATCATTGGCTACTTACTCAGTATGTCATCTATCAATGGAGGTCACCGCTTTCATTGCTGTCACTTTAGTTAGGAGGGTGAATGAGCTGACAACACTCATGGCTGACTCTCCACGTTCCACATTCCAGAAGGAAAAAGTTTCCTTTCACCTCCTTCCAAAATTCATCCCAAAAGTAGTCTCGGACTGTCACATAATTTAATTCACTTACTGGTATTCCTTCCAAAGCCTCGTGCTTCCAATGAAGAGAGGAGACTTCATTCTCTCAACATCAGATGGCCTTTGGCTTTTTGTCTACAAAGAACTAACACTATTAGGAAAACGCTCTTGTTTGTCTCTATGGCAGAGTGATCACGGGGACAAGTGTGATCTGGTCAAAAGCTATCTTAAGAGGCTGTGTTTTCTTTACAATCTGCATAGCACCTGGGAGTTCTAGCCACACTTTGCAGGGTTATGCTTTAGTCCAAGCCTCCTCTTTAGATGCAGCCATTGGGATAGTGATATTACAGACCTATATACTGCCAGCATTCTCTTCTCCTCCTCCTCTTTCCATAGTTACCTACATGTGGAATACACAGAGGGACCAGCACTTGAAGAAGAAATGGAGTAAATATGGAAGTTTTTTAGATGTGTGGTCCCTCTTTACATTCCACAACCTCCCATTCCTTCCCCTCCACTTTGGATCATGTCTGAATTTGTGGAACAGAAGGAAGTGGAGAGGCAGTCAGTCCACACTTTCCCTTACAGCCTTGGTGCTAAGCACCAGAAACACCAGGGCATAGGCATGGACCAATGGATATCATTTACAAATTTTTAATCTCAGGCACATGGAATGAACGACATGTATAAAACAGATAGGGACCACATATCTTAAAGAACCTCCAGTTACAGGCAAGTAATTTCCATTTATATATTATTTTAAGTAGGCAATTTTTCCCATGCATGTACATACTCCAGTGATGTCCAGGTGTCTAAAGTTCTTAAGGCGATCAGCTATAAAAGGAATTCAGTTTGGTAGAAGTATCATGATCATCAAAGACAAAAGATAACATCTGCTGTTTGGTAAGCTGAGTAAGAGTACTTCTCTGGAATAATAAAGTGAATAAGGTTCAGGGACTGTCTTTCTCAGAGGAGTCTGTAGCACTGATAGCAATAAGGTATGGGGAGAGTTAGAGCTATGAATAAGTTTGATGAAATATGTAGAAAACCATGGGTTTTTCCTCAACAGAAACTTTGGAATTTTATTCATCAGTATTTCTCTTATCAGGCCTGCTAATGGGAGAGGGGAAAGGGGGACAGTTGCCCCAGAGCCTGATGATTCAAAGCGGCCCAGGACTGCTGCTGGCGTAGTAGCAGAGGTGGCAGCAGGAGCTCCAGGCCCCTTTGAATTGCACAAGAGAGCTGCTCGGCACAGCTTCGGAGGTGGGAGAGGGGACGCTGTGGTCTGGGCAGCACTGAGGGCTGGCTGCCACAGCCCTGCCCCTTCCATGGGGGTGCAGAACCGCTCCCCTTCTCCCCCCCCCCCTCACAGCTTGCCTCACAGCCTGTGATGGTTTTCGTCCCTGTTGTCTCTTTTGTATACTGTAGTGGTCTAAGGCGGCTTTACAGTGTGTGTGAGAGTGTGCAATGTCAGTCACTGTTCCTGCTTTGCCCCGTTACTGCCTTCATGTGTAGTCGGTTAATTTTTGTGAAAATATTACTCTTGTGTTGCTGCCATGGTACACTTCGGCTGTCAGCTACATTGTGTCCAGCTGTGTAAATTGCATCTGCCAAGGGAATGCTGCAGCATACAGTTCTGATTGTTTTCAGAATTGTTCTGTGATTTCTCTTAAGTTCCTCCATTATACCGCTCTGTTCTTTTTTCCTGAATTGTGTGTTTTCCATTTTCATTAGCTTCCGCTTTTTTATTGTAGTATTGGATTTTTTATACTATGTTTGAATAATAACTTTCTGGGAAACTTGCAGTAAAATCCTTATAAACGATCCCTAAATCATTCATGAATAAAGACATGTTCTAAATCATGAATGTCAGTTGGTTCATTATGTGACATGATTTTTTGGACAGATTTAATCACATATCACACAATAGCAAGAATTTCTATGAAAGTTTTTTTCCCAAGATTTGAACAATGTTTATTTTTGTACGACAGTTTGTTTGCTGGTCAGTTTTGCCAGATTTGTTTAAAGACAAGTGTATTCCAGGGTCACAAGAAGTTGCATTTTAATGTTTTAGTTGGGCGGGCATGTCTTTTCTAGATTATAGGCCAGAAGGGACCATTGATCATTTCATCTGGATAGCCTTTGGGCCAATTTGTACCTTTTCATGGTGATAGCTACACAACAATCTGAAGTGGTCCTGCTTACCTGCCATCAAATTCCTTTCTGAGCAAAAAGTGCTAGATAGCCATGGGGAGAGAATGGGTGTGGTTACCTGACCTCTTGGAAGTGAGGGAAAATAACTTCTAGTTATGTTAACAGGCTTGCCTTTTTGCAGTCCTTCATCCTATTTCCTTTAGTAGTACAGCTCTTGCAGGTGCCATTCTGCCAATGGCAGGGTCTCCCTAATGCAGGTGTGGGAAATAATTTTTGATGGGGGGGCCGCTCCAAGAATTTGGAAAGTGGTCAAGGGCTGCACTCTTCCATGGTATTAATGCAGGAGGTGTGGGGTCTAGGATGGAGGTTAGGTACAGAAAGGAGCTTGGGGTAAGGGAGGGAGTTTGGGTGAAGGAGGCAGTTATGACCTGGGGCACTGGATTCGGGTACAGGGGGTTGGATTGTGACCAAGGGCAGGGAATTGAGGTACAGGAGGGGGTGAAGGGGATTGGGTTGTGAGCCAGGGCAGGAGGGGACTGATCTGGGACAGAGGATTGGGGTGCCGGATCTGGGAGGGGGAATGGGTGCAGGAGGGGAGCAGAGGATTTGGGTATGTGGAGCAGGGGGGCAGGAGTGGGGGGCAGAGTGTTGGGGAAAGGAGGGACTGCGGTGTCAGAGAGAGGCTCTGGCCAAACTTACGAGCCAGTAGCCCATTCCTGAATCAGCCTCCCTGCCTGCCCCATCCCCATACAAGCTGCAGCCATGTGCTCTGTGAACAGCTAGGAGCACCTTGTGCTTTGTGGCTGCCTGTTATTGAAATAGGCAGCTCTCATTGGCCAGTTTCTGGCCAGAAGCCTGCCAATGGGATTGTGCTGGGGGTAAGAGCGGCTCCTAAAGCTTCCCCCTCCCCTCCAGGCTGAGTTTTTAAAGTGAAACCGCCACACAGCCACGTTTCTGAGTGGCATGCGGGTGGGGTGAGGCAAGCAGGGAGCCAGATCCGGTGGCTTGGCAGGCCACATTTGGCCTGTGGGCCATATTTTGCCCAGTCCTGCCCTAATGGTTAAGCAGTAGCAGCCATAACAGGTATATACATTAAAAACAGCGTAAAAAAATTCCCAAAGTCTCTCAGCCCTTACTGACCATTGCAAAAGAAAAGATAAACAACATATTTCAAAAATAATTACTCATGTCAGACACCTGCACTTCTAGGGTGAGTTAAGGTCTCTGAAGTGTTCAATTATCCAATACATCCATGTTGTTTGTTACGTTATTACTTAATGGATATATACACATCCTACATTACAATTAAATGTCAGGTATTCTCTTGGAAAAACAATCAATGAAGCTAAATTTTTTATTTTGTTTTGGTTTTCATTTTTCATTTAAAATCCTGAATATTTTTGAGAGAACTTACTATCCTTTTATTTTGTTTCATGCAATTTTTTTTTGCATCCAGCTCTAATATACACTTACATAATGCTTTCCATCTTCAAAACACTTAACAAACATCATCTAATTTGTTTTCATACCTCTTCTGTGAGGTAGGTAAGTAGTAGTATTCTTGCCTGATATATAGACACAGAGGCTACGTCTAGACTGCATGCCTTTTTCGACACAGGCTTTTTTGACAGTATCTTTTGAAAAAGGTTCTGTCAAAAAAGAGTGTCTAGATTACATTATGCGGATTGAAAAATCAATCCACTTTTTTGAAAAAGAGCATCCAGACTGCCGGATGCTCTGTCGAAAAAAGAAGGCACCTGGAAGTGCTTCTGGCAGGGCATGGGGGCAGCCTTTATTTCCGGGTGCTGCTGCCTGCCCTTTGCAGAGACGCGTGCTTAAAGGGATCCCCCTGGACAGCCATTGCTCTGCTCCAGCTTCTGGCTTACCTGCCTCCTAGAGGGAAAGCAAAGCTGCTGCAGTTCTTGTTCTGGTTGCCCTGCTTCCTTGGACACCACAGCAGTTTATTTGCAGGCTTTTTTTCTGCTTTTCACCGTGTTTTTGGCCAAGGAGCCTGAGCTGCCCCTGGGCAGGCGATGGCCCCACGCTGCCATACTGCAGCTTCTGCTGCATCTGCATGACTCTGTCATGAATCTCCTGTCCCAAATGGACCTGGACTGCACCAAGGAGACCCTCTTCTGGGATGCAGGAGCTCTGTCCTTGCCCCCAAACATTTTTGGGGACAGGCAGTTTTGGAGGCACGAGACAAGTTTGGACTGGTGGGACCGACTCGTCATGCAGCTCTGGGATGACGACCACTGGCTCCGCAACTTCTGGATGCAGAAGGCCACATTCCTGGAGCTGTGAGTCTGGCTCGCCCCTGCTCTGGAACACCAGGACACCCACCTGCGGCCCACCATCCCCCTGCAGAAGCAGGTCACAATCGCCCTGTGGAAGCTGGCCACCCCCGACAGCTACCGCTCCGTGGGACACCAGTTTGGCGTGGGGAAGTCTACCGTTGGGGCTGTCTTGATGGAGGTAAGTCACAAGCCCTGCTGAGTCGGAGGGTTGAGAAAGGGGGACTGCCAGACCCCTGCACTGATGCAGGGAAGGGGGGCATCCTGACAAGGGAAGGGGTGGGTTGGGAGGGTGGGAGGGTTCTCCTCCCAAGCACTTAGGTAACCTGTCTAACTCCCTGGTTTCTGTCTGTCTATTTGTTTCATGCTGCAGGTGGTGAGGGCCATCAATGCAGAGCTGCTGAAGAGGCTCGTCCGTCTTGGGGGCCTGGCCAACATAATTGCTGCCCCTGGATTCCCGAACTGCGGCGGAGCCCTAGATGGGACACACATCGCAATCCATGCACCGCCCCATCGAGCAGCCCAGTTTATAAACAGGAAGGGCTACTATTCGATGATGCTGCAGGCCCTCGTCGACCACCGGGGACACTTTATGGACATTTGTGTCGGGTGGTCAGGGCAGGCACATGATGCCCGCATATTCCTCAACTCCTACCTGTACCGCAGATTGCAGGCAGGAACATTTTTCCCCCAGCGGCACCTTGCTCTCAGGGACGTGCAGATGCCAGTGGCCCACGCGGCCTACCCCCTGATGCCATGGCTCATGAAGCCCTACACCGGCCACCTGGATGTGAGCAAGGAGCTTTTCAACACACATCTTAGCCAGGCTCACATCCAGGTGGAATGCGCCTTCAGCCAGCTGAAAGGGAGGTTCCATTGCCTTCTCGTACAGCTGGAGATGGGCAAACGCAATATCCTGGAGGTGGTGGTGCATGTTGCGCCCTCTATAATCTGGTGGAGAGGAAAGGGGAGGCCTTCCTGCCGGGGTGGGGGACAGGTGCTGATGGCCAGGAGAGGCCATTTCAGCAGCCTCAGATGGCTGCCATCCGCCAGGCTTACCAGGCTGGTGTCCAAATCCGAGAGTCCCTGAGGGAGAGATTCTCAGAAGGAGCCCACTGACTCTCCCCAGGGCCTCCCGCATGGGGGATTTGGCCTGGCCCGGCCCACCCTGCCTTTCCCTCCACTACCCTCACCCTCTTCCCATTAAGAAGACATAGACCTGGTTTTCTTTGTAAACAGAATTTTTTTTTTTATTAGAAACACTAGCAGTACAGAACAGGCATGAACTGCGTATAAAACACTTTTCTCTTCTTACTGTTCAACTGTTTATAAACAAAGTAAATCTGTCAGTCAAAAATAAAGATTTTGTTACGTAACGGAAATGTCCTTTATCTAGGGTAGTAGGGGACTGAAAACCTCGGGGGGGGATGGGGGCTCAAGTAGGCTTTGTAACCTATCCTTTAAATCGGCTTCCGTACCTAATGACTGGAAGGTAGCTAACGTGACACCAATATTTAAAAAGGGCTCTAGAGGCGATCCTGGCAATTACAGACCAGTAAGTCTAACTTCAGTACCGGGCAAATTAGTCGAAACAATAGTAAAGAATAAAATTGTGAGGCATGTAGAAGAACATAATTTGTTGGACAAAAGTCAACATGATTTCTGTAAAGGGAAATCATGTCTTACTAATCTATTAGAGTTCTTTGAAGGGGTTAACAAACATGCGGACGAGGGGGATCCAGTAGATATAGTATACTTAGATTTTCAGAAAGCCTTTGACAAGGTGCCTCACCAAAGGCTCTTGTGTAAATTACATTGTCATGGGATAAGAGGGAAGGTCCTTTCATGGATTGAGAACTGGTTAAAAGACAGGAAACAAAGGGTAGGAATAAATGGTAAATTTTCAGAATGGAGAGGGGTAACTAGTGGTGTCCCCAAAGGGTCAGTCCTGGGACCAATCCTGTTCAACTTATTCATAAATGATCTGGAGAAAGGGGTAAGCAGTGAGGTAGTAAAGTTTGTGGATGATACCAAACTGTTTAGGATAGTCAAGACAGAAGCAGACTGTGAGGGACTCCAAGAAGATCTCACCAAACTGAGTGATTGGGCAACAAAATGGCAAATGAAATTGAATGTGGATAAGTGTAAAGTAATGCACATTGGGAAAAATAACCCCAACTATACATACAGTATGATGGGGGCTAATTTGGCTACGACAAATCAGGAAAGAGATCTTGGAGTTATCGTGGATAGTTCCCTGAAAACTTCCGCACAGTGTGCAGCGGCGGTCAAAAGGCAAATAGAATGTTTGGAATTATTAAGAAAGGGATAGAAAATAAGACACAGAATATCTTACTGCTCCTGTATAAAACTATGGTACGCCCACATCTTGAATACTGTGTACAGATGTGGTCTCCTCACCTCAAAAAAGATATTTTGGTCTTAGAAAGGGTTCAGAAAAGGGCAACTAAAATGATTAGGGGTTTGGAATGGGTCCCATATGAAGAGAGGTTAAAGCGACTGGGACTTTTCAGTTTAGAAAAAAGGAGACTGAGGGAGGATATGTTAGAGGTATATAAAATCATGAGTGGTGTGGAGAGGGCGAATAAAGAAAAGTTATTTATTAGTTCCCATAATAGAACGGGAGGACACCAAATGAAGTTAATGGGTAGCAGGTTTAAAACTAATAAAAGAAAGTTCTTCTTCACACAGCGTGTAGTCAACCTGTGGAACTCCTTGCCAGAGGAGTCTGTGAAGGCTAGGACTATAACAGAGTTTAAAGAGAAGCTAGATAATTTCATGGAGGTTAGGTCCATAAAAGGCTATTAGCCAGGGGATAGAAATGGTGTCCCTGGCCTCTGTTTGTCAGAGGCCGGAGAAGGATGGCAGGAGACAAATCGCTTGATCATTGTCTTCGGTCCACCCTCTCTGGGGCACCTGGTGCTGGCCACTGTCGGCAGACAGGATACTGGGCTAGATGGACCTTTGGTCTGACCCAGTATGGCCGTTCTTATGTACGTGACACCACGTGTGAGTTGGGCAGCGGCCTGAAAGCCTCACAAGGGCCCCACAGTGGCAATGCGACTAGATGCCTCCCCCACTGCCAACCCGCCTGTGTGTGGTGACCCCTCAAAGCACTCACCTGATGTTCCCTCCCCACTGTCCACGGACGTCTGGGAGGCCTCGGGGGTCTGGTTCCCTGCTGCCTCCTTTTCCTCCTCCTCCTCCTCCTGGTGCAGCTCTCCCGCCTCTCCTGCCTGGTCTTCCTCCTTCAGGAGTGGTCGGTCCACGATGTGGTGGGGTAACCCGAACTCCACCACACGCAGTGGAGTCTGGGTTTCTCCACCACCCAGGATCTGCTCCAACTCCTGGTAGTAAGGGCAGCTCTCTGGGGCTGCCCCAGAGCGGGAGCTCTGGTTCCGGGCCTTGGCATATCCCACCAAACTTCAGGGAATAGTTGGAAGTGGCATCAGTGATGGTTCTCAGCTCTCAAGTAACCCTTCAAAAGTAAAAGGGAGTTGAGAGCAGTCTTGGAACCTTTTAATGAGAGTAGGACTCATCAAACTTCTTGTTAAATAGGCAAAATTCACTGAAGGACAGATCCTCAATAGTATTCTGAACCTAAATGGGGAGCCACAAAGACAGAAGCTACGCTACGTGCCCCATAACTATTGCAATTGTTATGGCTCTAGGTATGGTAGCGATTGCATGAACTATGTCCTAATGTGAAGTCTTTGCTACCAGTTTACCCTGATGTTCCCTCCCCACTGTCCACGGACGTCTGGGAGGCCTCGGGGGTCTGGTTCCCTGCTGCCTCCTTTTCCTCCTCCTCCTCCTCCTGGTGCAGCTCTCCCGCCTCTCCTGCCTGGTCTTCCTCCTTCAGGAGTGGTCGGTCCACGATGTGGTGGGGTAACCCGAACTCCACCACACGCAGTGGAGTCTGGGCTTCTCCACCACCCAGGATCTGCTCCAACTCCTGGTAGTAAGGGCAGCTCTCTGGGGCTGCCCCAGAGCGGGAGCTCTGGTTCCGGGCCTTGGCATATCCCTGCCACAGCTCTTTGACCTTGGCCCTCACTCGTGCCATGGTGCGGGGGTGATGCCCTTTGGTGGTCAGTCCTTGGGCCAGGCGCTCATAGATGTCCACATTCCTGCGGCATGTCTTCAGGGCCTGCAGGGCTCCTTCCTGGGACCAGAGCTCCAGCAGGTTTTTTATTTCTGGCCCTGACCAGGCTGGTGCCTGCCTTTTGGTGCCCCTGGGTGGGTCCTCGTCTCTGTCCCAAGAAGGGCCAGGGGGGCCTTGAGACTGGGACATGGCTAGCACAGCTGGCATGGGTGCTCTGGCTAGCTGCCAGACAGCAATGCCTGTCTGGGTGCCTGTGCCTTTAAGAGGCTGCAGCCAGGAACCACAGAGGTGCTGTACATGTAAAGGCTAGACTGTCCACTAGGGCTTCTTCCTGGAGGCCTTTTTTTCGGACAGAACTGGCTCCCTGCGCCCCCACACACCTTTTTTCATCAGATCTGTCGAAAAAGGCGTTTTTCCTTGTAAAACGAGGTTTACCGGTGTCAACAAAACCACTGCGTTCTGTCAACAGAACACGGTGGTAGTCTAGACGCAGGTATAGTTTATTCCAAAAAAGGCCACTTTTTTCAAAAAAAACCCTGTAATCTAGACATACCCAGAGGCATAAAGAAGTTAAAGGAGACAGTTTTTTCTTGAGAATCAACATAGGAGAGTAGAAGGAAATGGAAGATTCTGTTTATTCTCCTCTCCCCCAAATTTCCATCAGATGCTGCCATTAAATGCCTCTTGTGCATTATACTTTCTCCCTTCCAAAGTATGCTACAGAACTATTAACTGTTCCCTCAAAAGTGCCCTCAACCTGGCTATAATCTAGCATCTCATTGTAGACTGTGTTACAGTGCTGAGTTCATAGTGCAGAGGTGCTGTTAAAAAATTCAGAATGGAAAAATATTATCTCCAGTGTTGATTTGGATATCCTCTTGATGCTAGTAATAAGTGAGTTTAGCAAAAATGCTTGAGCTAACAGTCCATAGGGTTAATCAAGTGGATCATTGAGGAAAGGCATTTTCCATCTTGATCTGCAAGAGTTGAATTTGGTGGACTCTCTAGTTCACACTGGAGATTTTATGTATTTTCCCAAGATGTATTTGGAAAGGTGGGAGATTTTAAGACTGGTATAAGTTATTGAAACCTATCCAAAGCAGGTTATGCCACCAATGTAGCTAAATTGATTTAAAACATAATTTTGTTAAATGGTGCAACTTAGAATAAAGACCAGATCTTACTTTTAGTGGGTTTGGGAGAATTTTACATTTGAGATTGGTCCTAATTTGTGTGTTTTGTAATTAAAGTTAGATATATGTGCAGATTATCATATTTTAAAATAAATTAACATAAATAATTATTAATTCAGATTTGTGGCATAAATGGTGCGAGGATAGTTTTATTCATTGCATAAAATATCTGTGCATTTTCAGTGGAGTGAGCAAATGCTTTATTATTCATTTAATGAAAAATAACATGAAAAGTATGACTTATTTGTGTTATTGGGGACTGAGTTTGGAAATAAAGCATATTTTACGATGAGGAATATTAGAGAAACCAAGGCACAATTCAGTGATACATCTGGCAAAATCAAATGGCATTTATTGATACAGGGTTCCTGAGATGAATGTGCCAAACACAATGGTGTTGAAAGTAGTTAGTCCTTTTATCTGTTATTCATTTCCTGCCAGTGCAAATGCATGTCCATTCCAGAGGGCTTCCATCCTTACTGGCAATTGAATTACTTGAGTGTTTCTTCATGTGAGAGATGGCAGTAAAACCAAATACATTAAGTGCCAAATGAAAATATAAGTGTCCAGTGCATCTTTGGGAATATTAACCATCAGTTCATAATTATGGAGGCACCTTGCAGTGACTCCACCATTGGAGTTCTGTTCTAAAATGGGATTCGAATGAGGCATGCATTCTTGGTTTTTTTCTCCTAAAAGTAGACGACAAATTGACCAATGCAGTTTCCTGCAATTGGTTTTTAAGAATTTTTTAAGAGGTATATGTTTTGTTTCTTTTAATAATTTCTAACAGGAAACCTCTGGATTAGGGCTCTGCCTAAAATGTATCACTGGCAGATCTCCTTTCATTGTTAATTGATATTGCTTTAAAGTATTATCTGTCTACACAAAACTTAGTAGAAAGGTGAAACCTCAGAAGATATGATTCTTTTAAAAATAGATTTAATATGGTTTGTAGCCATTATTCACAGTATAACTGAAAATATATGCATTATGTGCACCAGCTGTGTTGGAGAGGAGCTGAGAAAGTGCAGACCATGTGGTAGATCGATGGACACAAACTATTTTGATTGTCCCAGTCCCACTCTATGCCAGTTAACCTGGTTGACTGGTGGTGGGCACATGTAATCTTGATTGGATAATGAAGAGTTGGGTGAGCATGCATATAGCCTGATTGATGAAGACAAAACACACAAACCTCCACCATGAGATGCTACACTTATCTGCAAGAGTGTATTTTTCATCATATAAGTGTACTTGGTGACAAATAAATATTTTCTTGCTGCACTTCAAATGCCAACCCCAGTGGGTCCACCTTCCTCATACATTGCCAATCCTCAAGTAGTCATTTAAAAAACCTAGAAAATTAATGTAGAAAAACTTTGAGGCATTTAGAATTGCTGTACACATGTCTAACACATACCTATCAAAACAAGGAAATGAGAAATTGTCACCTGTTACTTGTTCTGTTTGGCTCTGCCCACAAACACACATCTTTACGTTATTGCAACTACTGTACAAAACAGATCATGCACCACTTAGCAACAAAATGTATTTTTTGTATTAATCTGTCTTTGAATAGTGACAAAATGGTCTTGATTTTCCTCCCACAGATGACAATTTCATACCAGTGTTAAGTCCGCTGATATCAGTGGTTACTCCTGATTTACTATAGTGTGAATTGGAGGAGAACTAGGTGCATGCTAAATTCATGGGTTATTTGCATAAATCAGAAGGATATGAGAGAAGCAGGGGGCATTCAGTACATAACCATGTTTATTGACTTATTTTTATATTTAAATGAGGTTAGGCTTTGCTCTCAATAAAATGTGACAATTTAATACAATTTGGTAATCAGTAACTTAGTTGGGAGTGGAGAAATAGCAATGAAGCACAGATCTTAGATTAATCAATTTAGAGTGGCTAATTGAAGCAATGAACTAGGTCAGTGCTGAGTCTTAAGAGGAAACTTGTTATCTGACTACTTAATGGCAAATTTCTGTTCTCATATTCAGTATAATGTCTGTTCACAGGGCAGAGCAGCAGAATGTGATGAATTACTGAGAATAGAAGAGGACACACATTGGCAAACAGAAGGAATGTAAGTATTCATTTACGCGCATAATGAAATGATATTGGTTATCACTTTTAGATGACCAAAATTTAATTTATCTTTTGCATATTTCCTTACCAGCTTATTATGAATACAACAATATATATGACATTTATATAATGATACAAATTGTCTGCATTTTACTATTTATAGTGTATTGATTAACAGTGAAAATTGTATTAAAATCAGTGCACTTTTATGTATCTAATGCTGTAAAATTCATTATATTTAAGGGAAGCACAGTATTTTTAGGCAGATACTACCATTAAATCTGCTAGTAGCATTTGTCAACATTTTTAAGGACAAAGTTTGACCGATGAGAAAAATGTTGTAATTTGATTGGGAAAGTACTGAAACAAAAGGGTGTTTTGGTTTAACATACTTTCCTGGCGCTGTAATAACATCTGATTCACAAAAACTATTTCAAGACTGGTGTGGGCAAACATAAGTCACTGAATGTACACAAAGTAGATGATTTAGCATAAAATTGAACTTTTAATTGAAATTTTTGTTAACCAGAAAAGCAGTGTTCATTTAACAAATATCAGTATTTGCCAAAAGAATAAAGAAAAATTAGGTTATTTTAAAGCTTTTAAAAGAATCACAAACATTAGAAACTAAAAGAAAAAATACTATTTAAAAAATTGCCAGTGTCGTCTTAATAGAACAATAAACTTCATTAATCAAGTAAAAAAAAGTTGATAATAAATTATTTCAGCTTCAGAAGTCAGGCTTTTTAAATGGATTAAAATGATAGATAGGGGAATAACTGTTTAGTTCATTATGTAGGAAAGGGACGAGGGTTGAAAAATTTTCTAAACTGGCTTCCTAATTTCAATATGAAAATTTCCAAATGCTACATGAGCATATTAATATGCACAAATACAGGCTTTTGCTATACAATTTTAATAGCCAGTTTGAAATTATTGCCCATTGATTTAAATGTTATCTCCTTTGATTCTCACTAGAATGTCTGTGTTTCCTACTGTAGAACAAATACATCACATAAGCAAAATATGATATAGCCATGATAGATCATTTAAAAAAGCACTAGCTGTGCTGCAAGATCCCAGCACGTATGCTCATAACAGAGGGTCTCCTGGTGTAAATAATATGTTATATGGAAAATTCCCTGAAGATCATTTAGAATGCTTTGTTTCAAAGTTAAAACAAAAAGCAATTGCTCTTTTTTTCCCCTCGTAACTAAATGCCATCTGCCTGCAACAATGGGTTGTGGGATCTTAACTAAACATTAGGGGATGTGGCATGGTGCCTGAAAAGGCATTGGGGATGTAAGAATGCACAGTTGGCAAGATGGGTCTGGCTTTTCCCCTTGTTGAATCCTTCACCTTTCCATTGCCTGCAACTGAACTGACTAACCTGGCTGATTAGATCTCAGATACCTCTCACACCATTTAAACTTTTCCAAACTTTTCAATAGCTTCTTACACTTGTTAGCTTCCCTGCCCTCCTCCCTTTTAGCTGTAGAATAATTGTGTTTTCAGCATAGTGTTGGACCGGCCGATTCATGGTTTTGGGTCGAGGGAGAATTTTTGCCATTGAGTCAAATTGATGGAGGTCCAGTGGGTTTTTTAACCTTGTCACAGTATCATGGAGCCACAGTTAGGTTGAAAGCGGTGTAACTTGAAAGTTTAACATTAGTAAAGGTAAGGTTGTCTAGTTTGTCACAACTTATAGGTAAATGCTAAAAGGGTCAGCTCCCAGAGCCAAATGAAACATGGGATATTGCTAGTTGCATGTCTGGTATGTAAATTGTGGCCTGACACTTAATTTCATCCCTGCATCTGTCATTCAGTGACCTGAATGTTCTGATTAAATCATGTTTGGCTGTCAAATGATTTGTTAGCCTCGAGGTGTTCTTCAGGAAATTGGTCATTAGATATTCTTGACTTGAGAAGAAAGAAAATTAAAATAAAAAAATGTTGCATGATCCTTTGACTAAAATTAGCTTTGATATAGTCTCCCTGGATAGTGCCCCTCCATTACTGCACAGTTGGCTCAGCAGAGGAGCTTAGGGGAAGAGCTGGGGTTAGGGGCGGAGAGGGAATAAGGACAAAGCTGTGGCTGGGACTGGAACAAGGGTCGGAGTAGAGCTGGGGCTGAGGCTGGAGTTGTGGTTGGTGGGACTGCTGGGCCGGGAGTGAACCTGCAGCTAGGACTGGAGCTAGGCTGGAGGCAGAGCATGATGGGGTGGCACTCTTTCCCCCTAAAGTTTCTCCACAGTCCCCCAGGATAGTGAGTCCCACACCTAGGGATCACTGAGTTAACAAAAACTGTAAATATAATAGAGCCCTGCATGGCTATAAAAATGTGCATCCCCATCCAATCCATGATCCACAAAAATTATCTGTGAACTGGCAAGGCTCTGCCCTGGGGCTCCAATGTGTGCACACGCACACACAGAACCCAGTCACAGAGAGCTGCATGGGTGGTTGTGGGCAGCCTGTGTGGCGTCATGGACCCTCTACAAGCCTTCAGAACTAGGCAGGGACACAGCCAGGGGCTGGGCTCCAGGCTGGCCTGGCCGGAGCCTGGTTGGGGAGATTTATGCTGGCAGTGAAGGGCCCAGGCTCCTCCCCACAGCTGTGAGCATGGCTCTCCCTAACCCAGAGACACAGCCTGGCCACAATAAGAGCTGGCAAGGCAGCTGTGTGAAGCAATGGCAAGCCTTCCCCCTGCCCTGTGTCCCTTCCCCCCCAATACCTGACCTCACCCAAGGCAGGTGGAGGGACATAGGCTCCCCGCAGCGGTCAGTGTGGTTTTGCCCAACCCGGCTCTAGCCGTAGGGTGAGGGAAGGCAGGGAGGCAGCTCAGTACAACAGCCCAGCCACAATAAGAGCTGGCCCAGCGGAGCCAAGACAAACCCTGCACCTGCTATGGGGTAGGAGGGCAAGCAGTTCAGAAAATGAATTTACTTTAGCTCATACTGGACAGTTGTCTCTATAGAAATGTTTGTTGATTGAATTAGGTAAGGTAAAGTAAGGCAGATATATTTCTTTGTAAAAAAAAAAAAAATCTTGCCATTTAGAAATGTTTAAGTTTTAGGGATGTAAAATCCCATTTAACTGGTAAAACATAGTATTTAACCAGTTAACTGATTAAAGCGGAGGGAGGCAGGCAGGGGGGCTGCTCCAGGGTACCGGGTAACCCATCACCTGTTCGCATCCCTAATAATTCTGTTTGTCACTTAACTCAATGCTGTAACCCATAACACCACACATATCCTTTCCTCTACTAAAAACAGATCTTTAAAATTAAAGGAACTGATGTTTTGATATTTCAGTTTAACTAGTTTTCTTAATCTAAATATACATTAGAAGTAAATACATTTGCAATACTCACTTGTCTGTGAATAGTCAGAGGGGCACTTTCTTTCAAATATTGCTTTTAAGGATAGCCAGTCATGCCATACGTATATACAAAACCTATAAAGAGAAATGTAGAAGATAAAATATATAGATGTAGTTCTTCTTTTTCTTTGTAAATTTAAGATTTGTTCAACTACATGGTTATAGTCTGAACTGTAAAGAGCAAGTTCCACTAATTGCCAGGTTGGTATTTTTCTATTTGTGGTAGACCCAAACCACTTTTAAAGAATAATTAAATTAGTATTCAGCTGATGTGCATATGTGAGGTTGAATAATAATTTGTGTAACCTACTGAGCAAGATTTAATATTGGATTCTTGCATTTGGTACTGAAATGAGTGATGTGTAGGTAGGCAGGTGTACATACTCCAGTGCATTGTTTTTATTTCACACCTTACAGATTAAGCGTGGATATTACAGAGAGCAGTGGTGTGAATCTGTATCCTGTGGAACCAGCAACAGATTTAGGATTGCAGGAATCAACAGTAAAGTGTGTTTATATTCCTTTTTTTCAGAAAATAATGGATTTCCTAAATTTCATATTCAAGATTTCTTTAAAATGTAAATGTAAATGTGTGTTGTGATTTGTATCTCCCCATACAGTGGCCAAATGCAGATGGAGGAGTTTGCTATCTATCAGGTAGGCTTCCATTATATTATGTAATATCCAAGAGAGATCCTGAAAATGGGTCACTAATTACATTAGCAGTTGGGCTGCTAAATGAACAAAATCTAGTGGTCTGCAAGAGAAAAAATATAGCTTCCATTCTTTTTTGCATATCTTTGCATGACTTTGCATATCTTTTTGTAAAATTAATGCATAGTCTTTTGCCTTCATTGGGAGCACTATACTTGTTGCTGCAATCATAGTTCTGCCTGTATCTGTCCTACTGTGCCAAATATTTCAAGTAAGAGTCAATAGCCCTTTGCTAAATGCACTCTTATTTTTTTTCTTCCTGGCTCATCCTTTTTAATGCTGGAAAACTATAATATAGCCAAGGAGCCTCCAACCCAAAGGTGGGCAAGAGGCATCTAGCAGGCCGAATCCAGCCCTCCACCCTGCCGGATCCAGCCCACAGCCACCTTGCCGGCACCCTTAGTACAAAGCAGCTGCAGCCGCTTTAAACAGCAGGCTGCTAATTGCTATGCAGCCTGGGCAGGGAGGAGAAAGCTTTGTGCGCTGTCCCTGCCTCCTAGCAAAATCCCTCCACTCCCATTGGCCAATAGGAGCTGAGAAATTTTGCTGAAGGCAGGGGCAGTGAATGAAGCCTCTTCACTCCCTCACTTCCCCTTTCCTCCCTCCTTCCCTGTGCCATGTGAAGAGCAGAGCCACGTGAAGCAGCCTGCCCAGCACATAGGCAGGGATCCTGTCTCAGGTTCCTGCAGGGCTGCTGTCTGGGAGCCGATTAGGTAAACACCTCCCAGCCAGAGCCTGCCTATGGCACCCCACCCCCTCTTTCCACTGAGCTGTCTACCCCAGACCACCACCCAAACCCTCTGTATCCCCTCTCCCCACCTTGTCCAGGTCACACCTCCTACCCAGACCTTACACCCCCTTCTACGCCTCTCCCTTAGGCCAGAATCCTCTCCTGCACCCATAACTCCTCCTGGACCCTGCACCCCAAGTCCCTGCCCCAGATCATAAGCCCCTCTTTCACCCAAACTCCCTCCTCCACCACAGTCTTCTATCCCAAGCTCCCTTCTATACCCCACCTGCTGTCCCAGAACACATGCCCCCTCCACAGAAGTGCGGCCCTTGACCACTTACCAAAATCTTAGAGTGGCCCCCATTAAAAATTATTGCCCACCCCTGCTCCAACCGGCAGGAGAAAGAGCTATGTAATAATCTCCCCCTGGACACTGTTGTTTTGTCTACACCAGGGCTACTCAACTTTGAAAGCCCTGGGGGCCACAATGATACTCACAGCACATGCCAAGGGCCACAACCTAAGTGTGGTTGCATATACATGCAAATATTTATGCAAATAGCTTCTTTCACACTGACTGGCATGAATACAAAGGCCACATGCGGCCCGCAGGCCACGTGTTGAGTAGTCCTGGTTTACACCATGAAAAAATCTGCACTGGGATATCATTTTATCTGGTACAGCTTTTGCCCCCAATATGGATATGGCACAAAAATATATAAACTGATCAGAAGACTAGAAGATAAGTCTCCAAAAATTATTTTGTCTGAATTGTCTTTGTCTACACTGAGGGCAAAACCATGCAAGCTAAAACCAGTCTTCTGATGTGGTGTTTGCACTTTGTTCAGGCATTCAAAATCATCTGTTGATAAACACTGGGACTGTCTGTCTTCATATTTTTATATGTTCACATCCACTGTTGGATTGCTCTTCAAAGTGTTTGTACAAAACTACTTGTAAAAATATGTTAAGAAAAAAGGTGGGTATTTGTTTCTGATCCCCAACAGTGTGCATAAAGTCTCATCAGGTATGTCCATTGCAGAATGAAAAAACAGAGGAGGAACTAGAATTTCTGAAGCGAAGAGAATTGTTAATAGAGAAAAGCAAGACTGAAGCCAAAATAGCATGTGAGCAGGATGAGAAGCAACTACTGAGTCAGGTATGGAGGCGCCTGTTCATTGTTGTACAAGTCAAAGTAGTGTTTTATAGGATAAAATGTGACTAATTTGGGGGTTTATGCCTTAGCATAAACATAAGGCACTCAAACTGCCTGAGAGGGACGGAGCTTGTAACTCCTCTTGTCAGCATCTCCTATTAGCTAGTTTTTAAAGCTTCATACCTAGCATGCTGGTTTTGTGTATCCCATTCCTAGCCACCTATCTCTCCTCATTCATTGTACAGGGAAGCTAGGCATCAGACTCCAGCTGTGTCCATCCCTTTATTGTTTCTCTGATTTTCATGGCTCTTAGAAGTCAAGCATTGCAATTCTGAGTGTCGTAACGCTTCAGGAGTCCTGTGGCACCTTAGAGACTAACAGATTTTTAGGGCATAAGCCTTTCTGGATAAAACTCACTTCATCAGATGAATTGGAGTGGAAGTTACAGAGGCTCTGTGTGTGTGTGTGTGTGTGTGTGTGTGTGTGTGTGTGTGTGTGTGTGTGTGTGTGTGTGTGTGTGTGTGTGTGTGTGTGTGTGTGTGTGTGTTTTGATTGTGTTAATGAGGCTTGTTGCATGAGCCTCTGCCCAAGCTATTACTAGATTTTACACATGGATTTTCTGGAAATACACTAAACTGTAAGGTCCTGCCAACACATGACTTGGAGACTGACAAAAACCTCCTACTCACTGCATTGCTGGGGGTGGGGGACAGTTGTCTTCTAAATCATTTAATTACTGATGATCTGTAAATGATTTTCTGAAGCTTTGTAATTGTTTCAGATGCATTGCCTTTTAAACTCTGCAACTTGTAATCTTTGGTAAACCTTGCAAGGCTATAATCTTTGTAAAATCTCGCAACTTTGTAACTCTCAGAAACTTTGCTTATAAGTTCAGAAACTTACTGTAAGCTTGGTGAGTGTTGAGCCTTGCAACTTTACAATCTTTGTAACTCCCAGCCACTTTGCTTGTAACTTGCTCTAAACTGCTTTCTCCCCTTTAGTTTAAACCTTTAGTGGCAGCTCTGTCCTCATTAGTTTAACCATATAGTGTAGTGTTAATTCCTCAATCAATAAATTCGTACTAGTGTAACCCTGGGTAGTCTTCAGTGGGAATTTTTGGGTAACAAGGCTAATCAAGTCAGGGTAGAAGTGGCTAAGTCAGCATCTGGTGTGGAGATGTGACTATCAAAAAAGGGGAAATTGCCTTTGTAGTGTGTGTTAACCAGGTAAGATCCTTATTCAGTTCTAAACTGATTGTATTGAATTTGCAAATAAATTCCAGTTTAGCTGTCTCCCTTTGTAATCGGGTTTTGAAATTCTTTTGTACAAGGATGGCTATTTTCAAATCTATTACTGAATGTCCAGGGAGGTTAAAGTGTTCCCTACAGGTTTATGTGTGTGACATTTCCTGATGTCTGATTTGTGTCCATTTATCCGTTGGCGCAGAGACTGTCCAGTTTGGCCAATATACATGGCAGAGGGGCATTGCTAGCACATATCATGTTAGAGGATGTTCAGATGGATGAGCCCCTGATGTTGTGGCTTATGTGGGTAGGTCCTATGGTGGTGTCACTTGTATGGATGTGTGGACAGAGTTGGCAACAGGGTTTGTTGTAGGGATAGGTTCCTGGGTAAGTGTTTCTGTGGTGTTTTATGTGGCTGCTGGTGATCATTTGCTTCAGGTTGAGGAGGCTGTCTGTAGGTGAGGATTGGCCTGTCTGCCAAGGCTTTTGAGAGCGAGGGATTATTTTTCAGGGTAGGTTGTAGATTGTCAATGATGTGCTGGGGAGGCTTAAGCTGGGGGCTGTAGGTGTTGACCTGTGGTGTTCTGTTATTTTCCTTGTTGGGCCTCTCCTGAAATAGGTAACTTCTGGGACTTATCTAGCTCTATCAATCTGTTTCTTCACTTTCTCAGGTTAGTATTTAAGTTTTAAGAATGCCTGATAAAGATCTAGTAGGTGTTTGTCTCTGTCTGTCAGACTGGAGCAGAGACTTGTGAATCTGGTCATTGATACCAGGCAGGTGACGTGTCACAGCTTACAAAGTAGTCCCACAATTACTGTCAGTTGTCAGGCCTACAATATGCAAGTGAAAGCTCTTCATGTCAGTAATGTTGTGCACAGATTGAAACATCTGATGGTGCTAGTGATATTAACAGAGCATGTGTAACATATTAGTGTTATGAAAGTGACTTTTCTGATATAGCATGATTATTGTATACTGTAACAGATCTGTTATAAGGACATAGCCCCTTAGCCAAGGAGTTCCTGAAAGCTGTCATCTCTAGGCAGGACACATGATGGAGAGGTATCTGCTGACTTAGAATGTTCTTTATTCAGTCTAGAGAGGATAAGGGTTGATTAAAACTCTGAGAGAAGTCCTTTCATGAAGACTTGGCCGTAGGCCTAGTTGGTACACAGGAAAGTCTATACGGGGAAGGGTGTGCCGCCTCCCATCCCAGCTTGTGAAAACTGGAAACAGTCCTAGTGATTGGGACCAAGTGTTCCGCATTGCTTTATTTTTGTTACAAAATGTTTTTGTTATAATAAAGCTGGCCCTGAGGAAAAGGCATTTCATTGAACTATGTTTTGGCCTTTATTTTGCGTTCCATAACTGATGTATCTGCCTACTGGCTTAAATATAAATGAAACAACATGACTTGTACAAGTACTAATATTATCAAATATACAGCATACATGCCAGTCTGATTATATTTGAGTAGCAAAAGATAATTTATAACATTATTGTTGAAATAACTCTGAAATACCTTTATATCTATATTAAAATAGTTTTGTTTAGTGCTTGTTTAAATTATGAATGCCATAATATATCCTGAAATATTAACCTCTCTGCTCATGAACCAACTCTGTATTAAATTTTTTTATACCTTGTAAATCAAATATAACTAACTTACATAAAGCTAGATACTATATTTTTAAAGTCTACTAGGGGGCAGTACCCCCTGCTTGCTATGCTCGCCAACCCCCCTCTGGGGGGTAGGCAGTCCCAGCTTCCCGCCCCCCCCAGCCATCGGGGAAGGCCAGGCCAAGGTGTGGCAGCCCTGCCCCAGCTTTCTCCCCCTGGCTGCCTGGCCCCCTGAGGCCAGGCCAGCCCCGGTTCTTCCCCCTGACCTGTGGGGGGTTGGGCTGGGCCAAGGCTCACCCTCCCCCAACTGAGAAGCCTCCCTGGCTCTCCCCCCTCAGCTCTGAGGCTGCCCCAGCTCTTCCCCCCCAACCCACCAGCCCCGGCTTTTTCCTCCCCCGGAGGCCAGGAAGGGGCGGCTGGAGCAAGGCTGGCTCAGCTCTCCCCCCAACCTAGGGGATGTGTCAGGGGGCTGGGTGCAGGGACGGAGCACAACTCCCACCCCCCAGGATCACCAGAAAGGGGGAGGCTCCCTGGATCACCGCGGAGGGGAGAGGCTGCATGGCTCGCGGGCCCCCACCCAGCACTGGAGAGAGGGGCTGCTCCAGGGCCTCCCCAGGCCCTGTGTGGCAGCTGAACATTGGGGAAAGAGGAGGGAAGGAGGGTGATGTGATGACGTCACTCTGTCGTCCCGCAGGAAAAGGTTTTTTTAATATATAGAGAGAGGAATTTTTTTCTGTGCTAAGAAATTTATTGTTGCAATGCACAGAAGCAACTCAAAGTTTGCTCAGTTTTAATGAGACTCACTAGCTCATCTAAGAATAGAAATGTTTGTGTGTTCTTTTGGAAGAAAATTGTTTCACTGAAGAACTAGTTGTTGAAGATAAAAAGTGTTATATAAATGCTAAATAGTATTCTTATTAGAATTGTGCTGTAGTTCTTATTTTTAAGTACTTATTCACTCATTCTCCAGATGAGCGTGGGTAGGATTGCATAGGTTTCCTATATCTATCTCTATAGCATAGTGTTCTTTAATGTATTATTAATTTACTTTACTGAACCACGCTATTTCTTTTCAAACATGCAGAATGATCTGATTGTCTGGAATGTAGGAGGATGCAGTTCACACAATGAGGTGAGATAATACTGTTGTTTGTGTGTAATGTAAAATTTAGTTTGAATTTACATATTATCTCACTACATTGTATTTTAACTATACCAAGTATTTGAATATTTCTACCTACTGAAAATTAAGTAGGTAATTAAACATCACAACTCAATGAGTTACAATCATAAGTGATTGTTTTCTATTTCTATTTGCTGTAGTCTGCTTAATTTGATCGTTTTCTTAATGTTTAATTGAACACAAAAATGCAGTTCTGGAACTGTTTCTGTTGTGTAATACACAGTATGTTGATTCTGTGTAAGGGCATACCTCTGTTTTATTTCATTATATTTTCCCAAATTTTGCCAGCTTTCATGTGGTGTGTCATACCCTATCCCACGAGAACTTCAGTTCATTTCAGTGGAACTACTTACTGAATGAAGTACACTCTGCCAAGAGTGGCCCAGTAGTGTAGGTTTCAGAAGGCAAGGTACTTTCCTTGGCCCCATTCTCCTCCATGGAAACACTCTCAGGAGGAGATTAAAGGAAAGGAACCCGTGAGCTTTTCCTTCTGAAGTTTTCTCTTTAGTGGTTCCCAAGGGAACCCATGTGTTCATGGCTCAGAAATTCCATGGACTATCAATGCATCGGATGAAGGCCAGAGCCATTGGGGTCTTGCCTTGGTGGCTGTTCCCTGATCTGCGGAGACTTACATCCACTTTCTGCCATTGTAGCTCCGGTGGAGCCTTGGTGATGTGACTCCCAAAACTTGTGGCTCCCCCAGGAATCCTCTTTACTGGTTTATTCCCACCATGGAGGGTACAGGAAGATAATACAGTCTGTGCTGTACTATCTTTCCAGTCTTAGATCTCCAGGGTACGGAAAGGTGAAGTGTTTACTCTCCCCATTCTCCCACTATTTGCTGTATTCCTTCTCCAGCATAAATCTGCAGACCCAGTTCAACATCTGCGGGGAGATGGGATGATGATTTGAGGTGTCTGAATAACATCTCCCTTTCTGGTTTCTGTTTGTTAGGATTTGTCTGGTTTTCCTTCAGCGGAATTTCACAACACAGTAGGCAAAGCAGTTAGGCAAGGAAGGGAATTAATGCACTGAAAGAACAGAATGTGTGTAAGGAAGGAATGTTTTTTCTTATTCATTCTAAAATCCTGCACTATAGTGATGAATTATTGTTCATGTGAAATGTTTTTTGTAATAATAAAGTGATGATGTGAAAAAAAATTGAAAAATAATCAGATAAAATTAGAACAGTGACAAAAACCCTACAGTTCAGAATCCCCTTTGTAGTCAATAGGAGATTTGATGGAGTAAATAGATAATTAGGATTTCAGAAGTTGAGCCTTTAATGTTAACAATTTGGGAGAAATAATTGTAATGCTGCCTGATGGAACCTCTATATTTTGTGTGAACAATTATCCTGAGAAGTATAGTTTCTTACCTATATCTATCTTGAAACACACAGAGTAAAGAGAAAACTCCCATACAATCTCCTACTACAAGCAACACAGCTCCTTTTGGCCTGAAGCCACGATCAGGTAAGACTGTGGAAAAGATAAATTACAACAGGGCTGCTTCTCCAGGAAACTCAAAAACCTTAAATTTCGTCTGTTCTATCCCCATCCAACAGGAATCAACAAGTCTGTTTTTAATTTCTTAAGCCTGTGTTTATGATGATAAATGTTCACTTGCATTATATATATTTAGTAAGAAAGGAGGAAAAAATACTGTCCCTAAAACACTGGAAAAATTACTAACTTTTCAGCACATTTTTATATGGATCAGTTTTCATCCCTCATTTTTTCATATATAAAAACATTATATATATGCCTGATACATTCATTTAACTCGTGTGTTCACCTAGTTGACACACAGGAATACATTTTAAAGCTGTGAATAAATAAATGCATATGATAATAAGATTTATTTGGGTAATAATTATGCATTGTTCTGAAAATATATTTGAGTTTTTCCATAGGGGTGTGTGTGTGTGTGTGTGTGTGTGTGTGTGTGTGTGTGTGTATATATATATTTTAATATGTATTAAATGCATAATTATTGACATTTTAATTAGTATGATCATATAAACCAATTTTAATTGCTAGATTATTAAGAATGAACAAACTCTTTAAAATGGGATCAGATGTAGGAGGACAGGGTTTTTTTTCTTTTGTTTGCTGAAAGATAAAGTATTGGAAGCCATCTCACTCTGTCTTTAAAGCAGTGGTCCCCAACGCGGTGCCCGTGGACGCCATGGCGCCCGCCGGGGCATTTATGTGCGCCCGCTGAAACATCTGGGCTGGCCCCGCCCCCGGCGTGCGGCACATGCGTGGTGCCAGCCCCGGGTGCGTGGGCGGCCCCTGCCCCCGGCGCGTGGCACATGCGCAGTGCCGGCCCCGGGTGCAGGGCGCATGGGCGGCCCCTACCCCCGGCACGTGGCACATGTGTGGTGGTGGCACGTGGGTGGCCCCACCCCGGGTGTGCGGCACATGCGTGGCCCCACCCCTGGAAGCGCAGCGCGTGAGCGGCCCCGCCCCCTGGCGCCCGGCAGCCACGAAAGGTTGGGGACCACTGCTTTAAAGTATATCATTGCTTAGGTTTTTTTTCAATATATTTCAGCTTTCTAAAAATGTGATTCTGGTTTCTTTCTTTCTCCACTAATGCTTTTAATTAAATGCCGAGAAGCCACTACAAGCTTGTTGCTTTCATAATGAAATAGTCCAGTAACAGCAGAACATTTTTATGTTTGAATGTATTATAAGAAATTGTACCCATAGAATTTATTAAAACATTAAAAGTGATAATGAAGCAAAGAAAATGCTGTTCAACCAAAATGGAGTTGTCACTGAGAGCTTTTAAATTCACTATTCAGTTTAGATGATGGGAAAAGTAAGCAATTTAACTGATACCCAAAAGTTTAACATGTGTTAAGAACCAATGCAGCCTAACAAACTGAAAATTTCAAACATTCTTATGTATCTTTACATAAGAATTCAATTAATTTTACATATATGTAATTCAATTAATTGTACATAGCAATGCCCTCCAATCCTAACTACCCAGGCTGCAAAAAAGGATCTCTTCTTTTGTAAATCTGTTATGTAGTTTAGCCCTTGTGTCCCAGTTGTTTGTTCAATATTATAGTTTATGAAAGACAGCCTGAAAGCCATTACTTTTGTGGATTTCAGTTGAATTACTCCTCATTTACACCAGAGTAAAATAATGGAATTATGCTAATGTGAAGTCAGGATCAGTCCCAATGTCTTTTTTCTATTATATAACATTAGTGTGAGAGGCCTGCTCTACACTAGCAAGGTAAGTTTATCTAAGTTACGCTTCTTAAATTAGGTAAGATACATAACTTAAGGCTTTGTCTACACTGAGAGATAAGGTCAAATTTATAAAGCTTGATTTTTTTAGCACCTGGTTTTGTAAAGTCTAAAGTGCATGTTCCCACTGTGTGCAAGAATTCAATGCAGTTCAAAATAGCTCATTCCCAGTAGGGTGGCTACTATCAACTTGGGAGCAATGCACTGTGAGTAGCTATCCCACAGTTCCTGTGTCCCTTTGCATTCTAGGTTATGCTCACAGTGCACATGTTGTTAGTTTCCCATAAGGCACTCATCTCCCATGGTGCCCCGCTTGAAAGCAATGGCAATCAGTCTTTTTGTGTTCTTTTTTCCCATGATTACCTGCACTGAAGCCGTAACAGCATAACCATGGAAGCCATTGTAGATTCTGTTGAGCATCAAAGCATTATGGCAATTATATTAACCCTGGGGAGCCTTATGCTAGAGTATATCCAGGATCTGCCTGAATGAGAGAGAATCTCGGGAGGTCATGAACATATTCTTTTGTGAAACACTTGAGCAACTAGCCAATGCTGCTGGCATTCGATAAACACAGACTGGTGGGCCTGCAACTATGAGACTACCAGCAGTGGCTGCAGAACTTTCACATGCATAAGACCAAATTCATGGAAGTTTGCAAATCACTTTCTCCTGCTCTGAAGCACAAAAATTCCAGAATGAGATCCACTCTAACAGTGAAGAAACAAGTGGCAGTTGTCCTGTGGAAGTTTGTAATGCCAGACACCTTACTGGTCAGTTGGGAAGCAATTCGGAGTGGGAAATCTACAGTGCAGGTTGTTGTAGTCCAAGTAGCCAAGGCAATCAATACCCTTCTGCTACAGAAGGTAGTGACTCTCGGAAATGTTGAGGACATAGTGGAGGATTTTGCAACAATGCGGTTCCCTAACTGTGGTGAGGTGATAGATGGAACACACATCCCTATCTTGGTACCTGACCACCTTGCCAAGGAGTACATAACCACCAGGAATATTTCTCAATGGTGTGGTTGGCGTTGGTGGATCACAAGGGCCGTTTCATAGACATCAACGTGGGATGGTTAGGAAAGGTGCATGACGCAGGCATCTTTAGGAATTCCTGCCTCTTCAGAAAGCTGCAAGCTGGAACTTTCTTTCCAGACCAGAAAATTACCATCAGCGGCACTGAAATGCCAATAGTGATCCTTGACAACCCAGCCTATCCCTTGCTCCCATGGCTCATGAAGCTGTTCACAGGCAGCCTAAACCACAGTAAGGAGCAGTTCCACTACAGGCTGAGCAAGTGCAGCATGGTAGTGGAATGTGCTTTTGAGCATTGAAAGGTAAGATTCTGCAGTCTACTGACTAGGTTAGACCTCAGCAAAAGCAACATCCCCGTTGTAGTGGCAGCCTGCTGTGAGTTCCATAACATTTGTGAGAGTAAGGAGGAAAGTTATATGGCAGGGTCAAAGCATAGTGCCTAGCCAGTAATTATGAATAGCCAGACACCAGAGCAATAAAGAGGGCACAGCAAAGGGCACTGCAAATTAGGCTTTGAAAGACATTTTTATGAGTGTCCAGAATTGAGTGTCATGCATGTTGTTCTCAACAAGCTGCCCCTGCATTCAGTGTGCTTGTCTGAAAATCATTCCCCTTCAACACAAGGAATAAAGAGACTATTGTGCAGAAATCATTCATTTTTATTTAGGGAACACAGCAGGGACAAAAAAGGAGTTCATGTGGGAGCTTGGGAGGAGGAGTGATCACAATTGTGTGAAGGACAGCATTTTGCTTTGAGGTGGATCCCTAGGGGGTTGAGTGTCATGCGGCCCTTGATTCCCTCCACCCATGTGTTCTAGGGCCCCGGGAGAGGAGACTGTGGAACACAATGAGGCAAGAACTTGGTTTTGCAAGGGCTGGAGGAGGTTGCCTGTGCATGTAGCTATCCTGGAAGGTTGCCATGTGGTTCATCACATCTACCATGGTCCTCAAGAATCTCTCCTGGTTCTTCACTTCCAGATATGGCGGCAGGGCAGAGGCTCATGTGGTGCCCATGTGTTCAGCACCCTTCATTTGCCAGGACAGTGCAACTTTCCCTTCCTGCAGGAGCATATGGGCAGAAGGGGGAAGGGCATCCAGGCATGATGGCGGTACAGGCCAGGGGCTCAAGCCATGCTTCCTTGGGAATGAGCAAATGGAGGTTTACTGCAGAGGCATCAGCTAAAAGCTTCCCCTGCTCCATATGGGTTGCCATATGAGATATCAGTCTTCTCCAGATCACACAGAGTGATAGGGAGCAGGTGCTGATGGATTGTGGCTGGAAACCTAGACCTTATGCTGCAATGATTTGTGCTGCAATGATGCTAGATGACTTACTGCTGGCTTGGTGTGGAAAGCTATTCTACCAGGGCAGACAGAATAAGGTAGCTTCCCCAGTAACCTCGTGAGAAGGATTAAAGAGTTCTTCTATGAGAACTTTATGGAGATGTGTATGAAAGATTCCTGCTCCATCGCCAGACACTTTAACAAACTATTCCAAGGACCCTTTACTGTGTAGGCACAGTGTCCACCACAGATCACACCCAATTGCCTTAACCCATTTGTAGCATGATAAAAAATGTGACCTCACCCAAAGTGTCCTCCCCATGATCAGTGCCCAGCTGTGAGACACTCTGGGTATGTCTAGACTACATGGCTCCGTTGACGGAGCCATGTAGATGAGTTTACTAGACATAGGAAAATGAAGCGGCGATTTAAATAATCGCTGCTTCATTTACATCAAAATGGCCGCTGTGCTGTGCCGATCAGCTGTTTGGCAGCACAGCGGGGCAGTCTGGACGTGCATCGGTCGACAAGGGAAGCCTTTGTCGACCACTCCGGTAAGCCACCTTTCATGAGGCATACCAGAGCAGTCAACAAAGGCTTCCCTTGTCGACCGTGGCGCGTCCAGACTGCCTGCCCCGCTGTGCTGCCAAACAGCTGATCGGCACAGCGCGGCGGCCATTTTGATGTAAGTGAAGCGGCGATTATTTAAATCGCCGCTTCATTTTCCTATGTCTAGTAAACTCATCTACATGGCTCCATCGATGGAGCCATGTAGTCTAGACATACCCTCTGAGTGGAGGGCATTGTCTCCAAAGTTATAAAACTGTCGGGGTTGTAAGTTGCCCCACTTGCTTGCAGACACTCTCCTCTTCCTCCTCCTCAACCACACTGCCTTCCATGCTGCTGCCTGAGGTTGCCAGAGGAGTGTCTGGGAAGGAATCCATGGACTGGCTAGGGAAGCTTGTTGGGTCCCCTCGCAGGATTGCATGTAGTTGCTCATAGAAGCGGCATGTTTGTGGCAATGATCCAGACTGTCAATTTACCTCCTTTGTCTTCTGGTTAACTGCCTCAGCTCCTTTATTTTCACACAGCACTGCTGGGTGTCCCTGATGTATCCTTTCTCCTCCATGCCCTGTGCAATCTTGGCATAGATATCTGTGTTCCTTTTACTGGTTTGTAGTTCTGCCTGCACAGATTCCTTTCCCCACATATCAGTGAGTTCCAGGATCCCTTGCATGCTCCATGCTGGTCCTCATCTGTGACCCTGGGACCACATGGTGAGGTGTGCTGTCTGCTCTGTGGTCTACTCGCCACACTGGCCACACAGGAAATTCAATTTTTCTAGGGGCTTTTCTTGTTCATATGGATAGCAGTAGAGTTGAAGGTCCTGGCCAGAGTGATCACCATGGGGGCACTGTGGGCACCTCTCAGAAGCCAAGGACTTCAACTTTCATAGTGCTGTGTTTGTATTTCCATGAAGTCGACCATGCAAGGTTGAATTTAGTGTTACTCCTTGTGAAAAGCAGGAATACCAAAATCAGCTTCAGCGGCCACTAAAGTCAACAGAACAGGCTTGGTGGTGTGGACTCATTGTTTAGAATCATAGAATACTAGGACTGGAAGGGACCTTGAGAGGTCATCGAGGCCAGTCCCCTGCCCTCATGGGACTAATTCAACCTAATGTGGTTAAGATCAACCTCCGTTCCCAGTGTAGACCAGGCCTGAGTCAATGTAGCTTAAATTAATTTACAGTGGTGTTGGCATCATGCTGTGTTGACTAGGCATGCTCTCCCATCAACATAGTTTCTGCCTCTTGGGGAGGTGAAGTACTGAAGTCAATGGAAGAACTCTCTCCCATCGACTTACCGTGTTTTCACCAGATCCACTTAATTGATGCCTGCTGCATCAATTGCAGCTGTACAGTTTTAGCCCATAGTGAAGATGTGCCCTTAGTTGATCATGTGCCTTTAGTTGATGCAGTATGGTATGATGAAACTTACAAATGATATTTAACACCTTGGGAACTTCTCACCTTCCTATCACATTTCCCTCCAAAAAGTAAGCACTTCATAAAGGCATTACATCTAGTCATTTAATTTGGTTTACCCACACACTGGAACTGAAAGTATCTATACAGACAAAACCAGTGTAGCTGTGAAGATACCTGTACTTTTGGTGAATTTGTATTTGCCTTTTCAAATCAAAGCTGGCTACCTTGTACAACTCTAATCTCTTCAGATAATGCCATTGTACTTTTCAAGCTTTCATTTTCCTTCTAAAATGAATGTACTAATCTAAACCCTTACACCCTTTTCAATCAGTGTTTGCTTCTTAATTACTTACATCCTTATTGCCATAGATCTGGTCTTGGAATCCAAGCATGCTGTGTGGACCAGTAAAGTTAGTATTATAATTTTCAGTTCAGTTTAGAGTTGAAGTTTAATAGCTTTTTTATTTAAATAATATGTGGCCCCTTAGGGGAGAACTTAAAAAATATTTGGAAAAATGTTTAGCACTTTACTACTACAATTTAAATTTTACAGAAGCAGATCATTTCAAATTGTTTAATACCAGTGCAAGATTTGTTTTAAATGGTTCTGACCAAAAGTTGTAAGTCTTGCTTTGAAAAACAAAAATAGAAACAAGAAGGATATGTGGTAACAAAGAAAATACCAGAGGGGAAAAAATAATGGGGCAGACTTTCAAGCAAAATGTATTTAAACATGCCCTTCAGAGTTTATAGTTTATTTTTCCTATTTGATTCTACTTAAAATTAATGTTTTTATTTCTATTTAATATTATTTCACTGTTTCACGGTGATTTATGTCTCTAAGAAAGATAAAAATAAACAGAGTACTAGACTTCTGGTAATGATTCCAGCTTTTTTAAGTACATACACAAAGCCTGCTGCCAGAGGATAAACCGCAGTTACTTTGACTTCTCTGTCAGCACATACTAGATTTGCATTCATGAGTAAAAGTTCTTTTTATATTCACATTTTAAGGCTAGCCAAACATAGGGAAAAATCCATACCTAATGCCTAATTAAGTATCCAAAGAAAATGTTTTTCAGAAGTAATGAATATGCTGCCCTGACCTTTTGGTATGTACCTTTTTTTTTTTTTTTAAACAGGGCAAACTCTGCTATACAGAAGGTAAAAGGAGACTCTCAGTGCATTTTTAAATGGTTTGTCTTATGTATACGTGTTTGAGGAGCAGACCTCTCTAATTCACATTAGTGATTGTAAAAAAACATTTGAACATCACTGAATATTCTAAAGAAATAAATAACATGAATTTCCTTTTCACAATAATGTTGTTGCTAAAAACACTTTCATACTCTATGCAGGAATAGCTCAGAGCAGTTCATGGATTTACTCCTGATTTCAAAAAGATCAAAGCAATGTTAGTAATAGTGGTGCTACTGTAGATAAATTTGAGAATATCCTAAACTTCTTGCCATCTTGCTCACTATGGGTATGTCTAGACTACAGGCTTTTGTCTACAGAGGCTTTGTTGACAGATACTGTCGACAAAGCTTCTGTCAACAAAGAGCGTCTAGACTACATCCAGTTCTGTCGACAAAGCAAGCCGCTTTGTTGACATGACAGTGTAGACGCAAAGGACAGTGTAGATGCAATAACGCCTTCTGTCGACAGAACTTTGTCGACAAAAGGTGTTATTCCTCATAGAATGAGGTTTACCGCCGTCGACAAAACTGCCGAATTCTGTCGATGTTATGTCGACAGAACTCAGCGGTAGTGTAGACACAGGTATAGTTTTGTCGAAAAAAGGCCACTTTTGTCGACAAAACCCTGTAGTCTAGACACACCCTTGGAAACCTTAGTTCTACTCAGAACTTGATTGGCTGTACCCATGCCATCTAATACACTTTGCAGTATTCAAAAGTATTCATTGCTTGTTTTCTGCCATATTTAATTTTTCTTTCATGGCTTTTACTGAACAGAGTGGCTTGCAAGCCCGAGGAACAATACTTGTGTCCTCAAAATCTACATAAAGTCCTGAAAAAAAATCAAGTTTGAAGGCCTTTTGCAGTAGAAATTCCAAGGAAATGAATAATCAACTGTTAATTATTTAATTGCAACAAAACTCTGAAATCCATATCTGTATCAAGTCTCTTCATTTTGTTAACTCTTATGCATTAAAGCAGATTTAGTTTTCATGGACATGTGCTGGAAAATTGTCAGTTTCAAAGAGTAACTGATAATCAACTAGGAAATATTTTTCCTTATTCATTGATAGAAAAATAGTAACTACCATCTTCTAATTTATTGTTATGTTTACTTTCTTCCCAGGAAGTGAATTGGCTGGTATGTGTACTTTGGAAACTCATGAGAATCATTTTTAACAAATGAGAATAACAGTACTGCCTCAGATACATCCTATGTTTGCAGGTGTTGATCCTGCTGGAAGTGTGTTACATTTTGGTGACTCACTGATGCAGCTGGCTCCTTATCCCACAGGATATGAGTGAGCTAGGAGTAGCTAGAGACAGAATGAACTGAGGTTTGGAACAGACAGGTTCTAAGGGAAAGAACACTAAGAGAAACCAAACCTAATGACTTAGAGAGGATGGTGGTCATGTGATATTATTTTTAATTACTTTTTAGTTAATCTGTTAGATTCCAGAAAGGGTGAATTCTTTTTCTTTTAATAGATGTAGCTTTATTTGAAGTGGGGTGAGAATGCTGTCTTTTTACAGAGGCTTTATTTTTGCCATTTTTTCCATTTTAATATTTAAAAATAACTTTTCATTGCAGCAATACAAACCATTGCCTTTTTAAAATCTAAATGCTAATTTTCATGTTTATAGCAAACCCAGATTTCTGTGAAGTACTGTAAACGTATCTATTTTAAATTGAATTTAAAAATTATAATTTGGCATTCAAAATGGCAACATGGTGGTGATTTATGTATTCATATTGTAATAGCGTCCAAACACCTCATTCAGGATCAGGGCCCTAAGCTTAAATTGTACATGATGGAAAATAGGGAGCCAGCAAGAAGTTGAAAGAGGGAGATGAAATGGTTAGAGTGGTGGGCAAAGATGATCATTGGCAGCTGTGATTTGTAAGGACCATAGGGTGGGGGGCAGTGCGGGGCTTGGGGGAAGCAAGAGAGGAGGAACATTAAATAATCAAAAATGGGAGAGAACGGGACAGTGTAGGTTAGAAGGGGGAAAGGGAAGAGATTGTGGAGAATGGTGGTGGATTTGACCCACAGAAGAGAAGCCTTGTTTTAGATAACTGGAGGAAGAACAACAAGGAGGAAGAAAATTGGTAGCAGGGGCGATGGTGTTGAGGAGAGAGGTTACAAGTCTTGTGTTTGAAACAGTCTATAAGATCTTATGCAAAGAGGAAAGAGAATGCAGAAGAGGGGAAGGCTGTAGTAAGGGTATCAAAGGTAGGCAAATAAAAGGCTAGGACTGTGCATGATGAAGTTAATGGGAGGGGAGAAGTAGTGCTGCTTGAGCTAAAAGATGACAGCTGAAGAAGGAAGGAATAAAGTCACAAGGATCATAAGATATTCTTTGTGATAGAAAGAGAACCAAAGGAGCTACTACAAGTATATCCAAGACAGAATTGGGTACTCAAAAAAAAAATGTTCCCAGAAAAATCTTAACAGTTTAATTAAACTGTGTTTATGCTCCACTAACACGGAAAACCTGAAATATATGTTTATTCTCTAATGTTTTCTACTTGGTTTTATGTTTTTACTGCTGCAACTGCATTGATGATAAATTTACACATCATTTCACAGAGTCAGGGTTTCCTTTCTTTAGCCCACAGTATGTTATCTATGGGCATTTTTCTTCATAGGCATTGGTTGTAAACGTAATTATGTAAAGTGCAATGTTGTAATAATCTTGTTAAGATTAACAGCATTAGCTGCACATATAATGTATGATTTACAAATACTAACATTTAATTTTTCATTCTTTTTATTCTGTGCACCATCTTTCATTCTTTTCTTCCAAAATTATACATTTTATATTAATCTCATTTGAATGGCATCCTCTTCATTACCCTGAAATCCTCATACCATATATGAAATGCTGCTACCCCTGTGGTTTTTCCTGGTCTGTGTACTTCTGGCTCTCATTCCCCTGCAACAGACCCACCCCTCACTCTTCCTCCTATCTCCTTCAACAAACTTACACAGGCTCAAACATGGGACAACTATAGCTACAGTATCCCATCTGAAGGGGACAGTGACAATGGTAGGTGATCTGTATGTATTTAATTTGTATTTTTTTCAGATAATTCATGTTTGATTATTTCCTGCAAAGCTAAAGATGCAGGACATTTAATCATGCCCTTTTTGTAATGGGTAATAAAACTTAGGAATTAGAAACCAATAGACTCAGATGGTACATGTTAAATTAGTGTATAAGAATGTTGAATATGCAGTCTAAGAAGTCCATGAGCAGGAAATGTAGAAAAACCAAATCTGATCATTATGTCACTACAAGGCCAATGAAAAGACATTTCACTCACCAGAATTCTTATCGGCATTCCATTCTCTGATGAAGGGATCAAACAGTGGTAAAGGGAGAGATAGAAGTATGTTAGTGAATAAAGCAGTGTTTCTGGTGAGTGCGTAAAAAAGACAGGTAGGTCAAGTAGATAGGTCGATTGTCCTTTAATTTTAGTTTGTTTCAGCCAAAAATCGGTTTGGAAGCAGTAGCTGTTGTGCCATCATTTTTTCCAGTGACACATGAGCTAAATAAGAGAATTGCATAGATTTTTGTGCTAGACTTGATGGCATATTTTTCAGAGAATGAAAGTTATTCAGAGTTTTTTTACAGTCAGCAGCACAGTGTGCCAAGGAGACAATATCTCTCCATATTTGCAAGTACCTGAGATCTATGAAATATTCAAGATCATATAATACATATGCGATCATGCACAATAAACAAAGCACTGACCAAAATTGAACAGTTCTTAATTTTTATCTCTTTAATGAAAGAGCAGATCAAATGTGATTTCCTAAGAACATTCCAGATTTCTGAACACTATCTGGACACACAGAAGATACTTGTCCCCCTTGAGAATTCATCCCGCATATCAGTCTGAACCCGTTGCATACTGGAGCAAGATTTTTGGGAATTAGTGGATCCACTGCAGTACAGTCATCTATAAAGTTCACTGCTATGTGTATAGCTGTTGAGTCTGAGTGCTTTTGATTGAAACAGCTCCCATAGTCCGGGATACAACAGAAAATGTTAATCTGACTTTACTCCTGTGGACATTACTGTGCTGTATGTCACATCTGATAATGGATCCAATACACTAAATGCCCTGCACAATGGTTGCTTGAAGTATTTTTTGTTTTGTTTTGTCTGCTACTTAATTAAATCTAATATTATGTGGCTTCCTTGAAAATAGAAAATTAGAAAAATCATCACTGACATTATTGAAAAAAGGCCATTCAGAAAGCTGTAACATTGAGACATTCAAAAGTATGATGGTCACTCACCAGAATTCTTATTGGCATTATCTTGTACAAGATGTGCTCATATGTTAGAATTCAGCATTCTATTTATGAACATGCTGTCACACCAAAAGAAGAGTTGAATATGATGTAGCAGGTGTTTCTCTGAGTGCTAGACAAGGAACATATATGAATAATTAATTTGTTGTGTATGCTGAGCCCTTTGAAATGGGCTATAAGAAATCTGTTCTGTCCACTCATTGTGAGCCAACTACTCCTACTTGTCTGGCTTATAAAACTGAAACTTAAGAAATTAGGCTAAAGAATAAGACTTTTTTTTGTATATAGAACACATGTGGTGAGAGTGTTTATGCACATTATTGAAAAATTAAAGCACAGAGTGTATGCAAATATGCTTTAAAGTTTGAAATCCTGCACTTCTGGCTTAAAGAGAACTGGAAAACTAAAAAGAGATTTGAGAGCTTCTTAAAATTAAAGTATTGGCATCCTCAGCATCATGCCTGGGATTTTTGTTCGGTTTTTTTTCTTTTCATTCTCCAAGAGTTACAAGCTGATTCTGAATGGCTTAAGAAGATAATGTCAGACAAGGCTTCTTGGTTCTTTCCAATATTAAAAATCTATTTCATCATTACAAGCCCTTATCCATAGTTCACATGGTAGAGTATGGGAAATGAAAATGAAAGATGTGCAACACTTAAAACATTGAGTTATCTACCCAGCAGATCTTTCTTTAAATGAAAAGAATGGACAATTGGTATATTAATGAAGAAAAACAGTCTTGCTGGTTCTTAAACTAAAGGGAATTCTGGGAACAAAGGTCTATAAGAATTTTTTTCATTGGAAAATAAATTTGCTGACTCTCTTAACATTTCTTCATAACTTTTCTTGAAGTTGATTATCATTTTTTGCCTTATATTGTGCCCTTCCCCTCATACAATGACCTGTACAGCTACCAGCACTCCTGGATGATTGCTCTATTTAGTACATAAACTCCAGATTATTGCCTTTTCCCCAGACTAATTCATTTTGTATTTTTCAATAATGAATAGCATTTACCATCTAGCCTGGTCTTCTAAACAATCCAAATAATTTTGAAGTGACTTGCATTGTTCATTATGTTCACTGCCTCCAATGTTTGTGCCATTTACAGAATTCTATGGTTTGAAATCAAATTCTTTGAACTCTAAACTGCTGAAGAGTATCACAATTCTAATCCCCGCATGCTTAAAGTATAGAACATTAATATCTCTTCATTTAACACAGTAATTCCTAAGTTAATGATTATTAATTTAATTGCACTAATATTTCAGTAAAGTACAAGAGATAATGTAAGATCTATAATCACTAAGGGTACGTCTGCACTTGCCCCCTCGTTCGAACTAGGGATGCAGATGTAGGCGACCGAAATTGCTAATGAAGCGGGGATTTAAATATCCCGTGCTTCATTAGCATAATCTCGCCCACGTGCTATTCTGATCACCAGCTGATTCGAACCAGGAAGTGCGCTCTGGGCCGCGTTAGTTCGAATCAAACCCCTTGGTTCGAACTAACGTTACTCCTCAAAAATGAGGCAGGGAAGTGCTATTATGCCCATTTTACAGGTGGAAAACGAAGGCTCAGAGAGACTAAGGGTATGTCTAGACTACAGGCTTTTGTTGACAGAGAGCATCTAGACTACATCCAGTTCTGTCGACAAAGCAAGCCACTTTGTCGACATGACAGTGTAGACACAAAGGACAGTGTAGATGCAATAACACCTTCTGTCGACAGAACTCTGTTGACAAAAGGCGTTATTCCTCGTAGAATGAGGTTTACCGCCATCAACAAAACTGCTGAGTTCTGTCGACTTTATGTCGACAGAACTCAGCGGCAGTGTAGACGCAGGTATAGTTTTGTCGACAGAAGTCCACTTTTGTCGACAAAACCCTGGAGTCTAGTCACACCCTATGTGACTTGCCTAGAATCCCAAAGGAAGTCTGGAGAAGAGCAGGGATTTGAGCTCAGGCTCATAAGTTCTAGGTTAGTTTCCTGACCACTGAATTTCCTCTCAGTGGTATTCAGATGCCTCTTTATTATACACAAGTCACTTATTGTATATCGACTTGAAGCATATATAATTTAAAAAACTAAATAGAATTGATCACAAGAAATAGAGCCTTATTTTTCAGATGTTCAGACTTGCTTTATCTAAGGGTTACTATCAGTGTTCCCTCTAAGCTTCAGGGCAGCACAGCTTCACTGTGATTAATTAGCCCCGCCCAGTCAGTCAGCTGGGTCCAGGGAGCCCTGAGCCTCTGACTGGGTGGGGCTGATTAATCACCTGTGAAGCTGTACAGCCCCCCCCCCCCCAGCTTAGAGGGAACACTGGTTACTAGCCCTGGCATTTTTGCAACCACAGGTATTTTCAGTTGCAGTTTTTCTTATTTAGACATCTAAGTACTTGATTGGGCTGGCAAGTTAAGTATTTGCAGTATTAAGTGTCCTAAACTTAGCCTGCAAATAATTGCCTGAAGAAAACTGTTCCTACAATGTAGTGAAAGTGCAAAAATGGAAATCATCAGTTGGAAGTCTGATCTTTAACAAAGAGACGTAAACACCTGCCATACATTGTGGATTAGGCTAAGTATTATTGCTAATTTAATTTGTTTTCACTTACATTTTAAAAAATTTCCAATGCAGGCTTATTGAAACTAACATGAAATAAATAGGCTATGCTGACCAGCAGTGAAGAGAACTACTGTACTTTGATCTGAAAAAATACCTTCTGAGGCATACATTTGTGTGGCGTTGGCTCCCCTTGGTGGAACAAATATATAATGCAGAATAACTAGCATATTCTGTATTGTCGAAACATCCTGAATTAGAACACTTTACTTCTGATATTTTTAGTGTATAACAGAGATGAAAGAATATCTTACTTGCTTGCTAATTCATTTTGCTTGAATGTGTTTTCAGAATAACACTTTGAAGGAATTACCTATATGTTTAAGCTCTGTCCTTTGTTGCCTATAGGTAGAATATATGTCTCATATTAAGTTAAATGGAATGAATAATTTTAACATTTATTTTCCATGAGAAGATGTTTGCCATTCCTGACATTTATTTGCAAAACAGCATAAAGTTGAAATACCTCACTGTGCTTAGGGTTTCTAATTTATAGCAAACTGGACAGTGATCATGTTGAGAAATAGTGCCTAGAGCAGGTGAGTTGCTCCTCCAAGACCAAATATAAGCATCTTTTCTCATGAGACTTATATCCTACATAGGAATAACAGTACACAGAGAATAAACTGAATTTTATCCATAATAGCATTTCCTTCTAGAACTTTTCCTGTTCTTCTGTACATTACAATATGGGACCAAAGAAAGCTCAGTTTTTCCTCTTACGCGGGTGCATGCCAGTTCAGTACAGCACATAAGAAAGATAAACAAGGCTAGATTGATTGAAGGCCATGATAAAAATGTCCAAGATAGATGCAGACTCAACCAAAAAACACATGATAGTGTCCATTGGCATACCTTAGGAACAGTGCTTTTTAAAGTATTGCATCTGCTAAAACTGGAATGGAGATGTCAACACAGTTTTCAAGTCTGCTGTTGCAGTTTGTGGTGGGTGCATGTTTATATGGTTATGTGTGTGTATTTACCTATTTTCTTTTATATTGAAGAGAACATACTACATAGAGCCACATCTAAATAGTTTCCAGAATTTTAAATGTTGTTTATTCTAAGTTTTACAGTAAGTTGTTTACTAATTTGAAATGTAAATAATTACTTAATACTTTAACTGATATTCTTAGTAAATGTAGACTTTTTTTTATAGTAACAGTAGGAACAGTTTAAAAAATTGGCCTGATACGGGAACACAATATTTAATTTTACCATACTGTTAAAAATGTAGTCTTCCATTTCTTCATACGTCTTGCTTTGTTATGGATATCTGAAGGGAGCTCTTGATAACGAGCTTGTGATCTCTTATCCTTGAATTTTAAATATGGTGCACAATAATTTATTCACAGAACTGCCTTAGAGTTTAATTGAAACAAAAGACAGAACTATGTAGCACTTGAAAGACTAACAAGATGGTTTATTAGGTGATGAGCTTTCGTGGGCCAGACCCACTTCCTCAGATCAATATGTGGAAGAAATATTGATCTGAGGAAGTGGGTCTGGCCCACGAAAGCTCATCACCTAATAAACCATCTTGTTAGTCTTTCAAGTGCTACATAGTTCTGTCTTTTGTTTCAGCTAGACCAGACTAACACGGCTGCATCTCTATCACTTAGAGTTTAATGGCATTCATGTACATAAATCCCCATGGCGTATTTTGAAAATATGTGATCTTTGCTTTATGCTGCTCTTCAAATTAAGATATTTTTAGAGATCGTTCGATGGGCTGTTTTTTATTGATTAACTACTAGAGTCTCTTACTGTGTAGTTCTGTATAGTGCCTTTCCTTTTATTATGCACTTTGAAAGAATAATTTAATTATTAATTCCTACCAGTAGGTGGCACCAACAGTTCTGCTATTTGCTTTCGAAGGGCTCATTTGTAGTTTCACTTCCCATGGGATTGAAAGGAGGTAGTTTTAAATTGTTGGACTTCAGGTTTTATTTTTTAAATTACTAAACATATTTAACTTAGAGCAATGGTTTTCAGCCTGTGGTCCTTCCACAGACTACATGTAAGATTTCCAAAGGTGGCCATACATCCGTTTGAAATTTTTTAGGTGTTCACAAATGAAAAAAAGATTGAAAATCAGCAGTGGGTTTCAAACTTTTGTATTGGTGACCCCTTTCACACAGCAAGCCCCCAAACTCCTTATAAATTTAAAAACACATTTAAACAAAATATTTAACAATATTGTAACTGTTGTAAATGAAACAGAGTTTGGAGGTGGAAGCAGACAGCTCGTGACTCCTAGGTAAATACCTCACAATCTCTGAGGGGCTCATGAAACCCCAGTGTAAAAATTCCTGGAGAAACAAATAGTAGGCCAGCTCTTACTAATCACTTCTCTTTCTGCTGACTCAAGGGTTGCCTTTCTCAGGCTGTCATTTTACGTAAATGCTGAGGGTCTCTTCCCTTCACCAATAATGATTGTTAGCAGTTTGTCCACTTGGGACATTTGCATATACAGATACACAGAGAAGGAAGAAGTCTTGTATATTTTAATGACCAAAACATTATCTCCCACTTTTCCTCCCACATTTTGAACAAGTCCTGGCTCCCCAAACCTTCCACCAATGCAGAAATGAGAGAAATGGAGAGTAAGCCACTGAGTCTTATGGAGGAATTTGGTTACCTACCTCTTCCTGCACTTGGACCAGACCACTCCCATCTCAGCATTCACAGGGAGACCAAAAATAGGAATGAGTAGTTCTGTGGCACCCTGGAGACTAACAAAAATATATAGTGTCATGAGCTTTTGTGAATAAAGACCCACTTCATCAGATGAGTTGGAGTAGAAATAACAGAATACAAGATGTTTATCAGCAAAAAAAGTACCTGTCAATGTTAGGACCCATGTTAATGAAGCCAATAGGTTTTTTTGCTGTTATATATATCTTGGATTCTGTTATTTCCACTCCAGTTCATCTCATGAAGTGGGTCTTACCCACGAAATCTCATGATGCTATGTATTTTTGTTAGTCTCTAAGATGCCACAGGACTGTCTGTTTTTAAAGTTACAGACTAACACGGCTACCCCTCTGAGACTTTTCAAAAATAGGAAAGCATTAGTTGAGGAAAATAATCCTCACAAGAGAAACAAAGCAAAACAGCAGTGCAACAGGATCTAAAATCTGAAAATAACCATTACCTGTGCTTACGCCAGGTGGTGCTCTACCCCCTCTTTAGTGGCTGTATCGTGCATAGAGATGGTTGAGCCTGCTGCTGACAGGTCTAGGTTGCATCCTGCTGCCAGTGGCTAACCCAGTGGTATCAGATGAAAAGTGGTGGCCCATATAAGTATTTGAGATGTTGTGGCCCTCTGCAGTTTGGGATCAACTTCTGCACTAACCCATACTTACTCAGGCCATGTCTTCACTAAACAGAAGATCGATACTGCCGTGATCATTCTTCTGGAATTCAATTTAGCAAATCTAGTTAAGACTCAATCAATCAAACTTAGAGGGCACTTCCGCTGGTGGGATGACTGGGACAGTGAATAAGGATTTTGTTTAATATGAAAATCAATAAAGCAAAAGGTTTTGATGGCTTGTTTTTACTAAATCTCTCTTCTCTTTGAAATCGCAGTATTTTTAAGGCCACAGAGAAATTTGGAATCTATAGACCCTCAGTTTACAATTCGGAGGAAGATGGAACAGTTGCGAGAAGAGAAAGAGCTTGTGGAGCAATTGCGCGAGGTATGTGAAAGATCATGAGAGAGGCTACAGATTTGTGGCTAAACATGTATTTCCTGTTTGCCCTTGGGAACGTCACCTAATCTTAGAGTAAAAGCAGTCCTTGGCTGTATAAGCAGGGGAAAATCGAAGTGTAGGAAGATGGCATTACCTCTGTACACAGCATTAGAATACCATGACTGGAATATTATATGCCATTTGATGTACATACTTCAAAAAGAACACAAAATTATTTGAAGTCTAGACAAGATATTTTACATTGAGAAACTTAAGAAGCTCTGTCTATGTCAGAGGTGGGCAAATACTGGCCTGTGGAGCTGATCCAGTCTGCTGGGGTTACTCCTGGTGGGATCCCACTGTTATATTTACCTGCACAGACTCAGATATTGGCCTTTGCAGCCCCCGTTGGCCGTGGATCACTGGTATCTGCAGCTGTGCAGGTAAATATGGTGGTGGCAGTCTGCCAGGGGCTACAGGCCCATACACTGAGGGGGAGAGGGGTGCACACTCCCCATGCTCCTTCATGGTCCACCATGGGGCTGATTCCGGCTGAACTAGAGAAGGCAGGAGTAGCGCATTGTCCCAGCCTCCCTCCCCTGTGCTCTGGCCAGCTGGGTAAGGCTTAGGGTTGATTCCCCCCCTTCCTCACTCAGGAGCAAGGCTGGAGGCAGGGCTTGGCCACAAGGGGTGGGGGGAGCTGCCACTAACCCTTTCCACAGCTCACACCCTTCCCCACAGAAATTCCTGGGCTAACTCTGGCCAACTGCCACCTTGTTATTGCCCATCCCTGATATAAGTGGTTCTCTAAAAGGAGGTTAAAAGATTACTTAATTTCACTCTACAAGGTTTCTAATGGTGAGCATGTCTCTTTAATCTAGCAGATAAAGTCATAATGAGATTCAATAGTTAGAAATTGAAACTACGCAAATTCAGACTAGAAATAAAGCATTAATTTTAAACTGTAGATAATTAACCATTGCAACAATTTATCTAGCAATGTGATAGATTTTCCATCATTGACGATTTTTAAATCAAAACTGGTGTCTAAAAGATACACAATATCATAAACAGAAGTTATAGTCTTGATGCAGAATTACTGGGTGAGAGTCTATGGGCTGTGCCTTGCAGTTCAGTTTAGATGGTTTAAAGTGTTTAAAATCTGTAAAACTCTCTGCCTCGGTTTCACTATCTATGAAACAGATGAGATAATTACTGTAACAAATGTTAAGAGCTTCAGTTGCAAGCTGTCGCTAATACAAAGTGTTTTTACTTGTGTTGTACTAGGGCAGTTAACTCAAATGACTAACTAAAAAATTAATAGTGATTACAATTAAAGACAATCAGTTTTAATCTCATTGTTAAATAATAGACTATCAGTTGAAATTTATTAAACATTGTGGATATTTTTCTACACTTTCAAATATATTAATTTCTATTACAGCACAGAATATAAAGTGCACAGTGCTTACTTTATACTATTGTTTTTTATTACAGATATTTGTACTGTAAAATGATAAACAAAAAATAATATTTTTCAGTTTGCCACATACAAGTACTGTAGTACAATCTCTTCATTGTGACGGTACAATTTACAAATGTGTATATTTTGTTGTATTTGAATGCAGGAGTTTTTGTACATTATGTTCTATTTGTAAGTTCAACGTTCCTGATGAAGAGAGTGCACTACGGTACTTGTATTAGATGAATTGAAAAAATATATTTATTTTGTTTTTTATGGTGCAAATATTTGTAATAAAAATAAATGTAACTGCATTCCAAAACAATGTAAAACTTTAGTGCCTGCAAGTCCATTCCTTCCTACATCTTGTTCAGCAAATTGCTAAAACAAGCAATTTGTGTACATTTATGGGATATAAGGCTGCCTGCTTCTTATTTATAGTGTTACCTGAAAGTGAGAACAGGCATTTGCATGGTACTTTTGTAGCCAGCATGGTGAGGTATTTATGTGCCAGATATGCTAAACATTCATATGTCCCTTCATGCTTCAGCCACCCTTCCAGAGGACTTACTTCCATGCTGATGACACTTGTTTAAAAAAAGTGTTTATTAAATGTATAACTCAACTTCTTGAGGAAGAATTGTTCATATCCTGCTCTATTTTATTTGCATTATGCCATATATATTATAGCAGTCCTAGTTGATGACCAAACACATATGCATTTTAAGAACACTTTCACTGCAGATTTGACAAAATGCAAAGAAGGTACTGTGTGAGATTTCTAAAGAAAACTATCATTATTAAACAGAACCCATCAGCAGCATGGATGTAAGTCCTTTGGAATGGTGGTTGAAATGTGGAAAGGACATATAAATCTTTAGCACATCCTGCATATAAATATGTTGTAGCAGCAGCTACAACAGAGCCATGTAAATGCTTGTTCTCACTTTCAGGAGACGTAAGCAAGACATGGGCAGCATTATCTCCTACAAATGTAAACTTGTTCTTCTGAACAATTGCCGAATAAAGAGGTAGGGCAGAGTGGACTTGTAAATTGTAATGTTTTACATTGTTTTATATTTGAATGCAGGATTTTTTGTACATTGTTATATTTGTAAGTTCAACTTTCCTGATGAAGAGAGTGCACTGCAGTACTTGTATTAGATTAACTGAAAAAAATATATTTATTTTGTTTTTTTGTGGTGCAAATATTTGTAATAAAAATAAATGTAAAATGGGCATGGTATACTTTGTATTCTGTATTTTAATTGAAATCAATATATCTGAAAATGTAATAAACATCCAAAATATTTAAATGATATTCTATTATTTTTTTATCACTTGATAGCCCTAAGCAGTGTTAATTGCTTTACATCTACTAAAATTGTATGACACAACTTTACATTAGTATTGGTTTAAAATACATTTGGTGTTAAAAGTAAATAGTGGCATCATCTGGCACTAGAATGATTAACTTGAATTTTGTCCATTGACTAATTTAAAACACAATATATTTTCTTGATAGAATTTTGAAATGTGTAATGATTTATTTTAAAAAAATCCTTTTCGAAAATAACTTAAGAGTTTTCTGCTCCCCAGATAATGTTTGAAAGGGTTATTTAGTTAGGCACAACACCAGTTCTTCTGCCTCCCTTACACGTTATACACATGTCTACCTGGGACCTGCATAGTTTGTTTTAGCTTCACTACCACTGTTGTTGTTTATAATACAGTGGAACTTAGAGACCTCAGAAGGGCCTTTGATAAACTGAATACATTATTAATAGCTGTCCTGGCCCCAAAGAATATACCATCTAAAGGACAAGATAGAAGAGTTGGGTAACATGGACAAAGAGATGGGAAAAAAAAGGACAAGAGCCACTATACTAAACTATTTTAGAACAGATTAGCAATCTGCATAATCTGTAGTTGTAATGAACCAATCAGTAACAGCAATCACAATCTATCACTAGGGGGCCTGACCAAATTCATGGCCATGAACAATGCATCATGGACAGTGAGATCTGGTCTCCTTCCATGAAAGCCTGGTCTTCTGTGTGCTTTTATCATACACTATGCAGATATTATGGGGAAAGACCAGCATTTCTCAAATTGGGGGTCCTGATCCAAAAGTTGCAGGGGGTTGCAAGGTTATTTGCGGGGGGAGGTCATGATATTTTTACCCTTACTTCTGTGCTGCCTTCAGAGCTGGGTGGCCACAGAGCGGCAGCCATTAGATGGCACCAATCTCTTGAAGGCAGTACATTACCGGCTGCAGCAGTGCAAAAGTAAAGGTGGTCATATGGCATGCCGTGCCATTCTATTCTTCTGCGCTGCTGCCTTCAGAGCTGAGCAGCCAGGGAGCTGAGTGAGGGCCCAGCTTCCATGCAGCAGTGCAGAAGTAAGGGTGTCAATATCATGCTATGCCATTCTCAACTCCTACGCTGCTGCTGGTGACAGCTTTGCCTTGACAGCCAGTCTCCCCACCAGTACCAGCTACTCTCTAGCTGTGCAGCTCTGAAGGCAGCACTCCCACCAACAGCAGAAGCAGCACAGAAGTTACGAAAGCAGTACCACAACACCCCCTACAATAATCTTATCTCCCCCACCCTGACTCCTTTTTGGGGGTGGTGGGAAACTAGGAGCAATGTAAATGAAAATATACTGGTGGCTTGACAAACTGGAATTGGGTGAGGAGTCACTGCTGTAATGGGTAGGATGATACAGAATATGGGTATTTGCTTTTGGGGAATGGGGTTCTTTCTAATTCTGTGTAAAAGTGGTGACATGTTTGTTCTCCTCTTATAGAACATTGAAATGAGACTAAAGATTTGTTTGCCTGAAGACTTGGGATCTGCTCTTATGGATGGGGTCGTTCTCTGTCATTTAGTCAATCACATTCGTCCTCGATCTGTGGGAAGTATCCATGTACCCTCGCCAGCCGTAGTAAGTCAACTATTTTTTTAATAAAATTAAAACTGAACAAACAAAATCTGCTTCAGTAAAATAGGTCATTGGGTGATGAATAGTGTTCACTGCTATAGATAGGGACCTTATTTTTTTTCTAGTTCCAAGTTGGTCGTAATCAAATTTTAATAAAAAATAAGTACTAGAGCTATTAAAAATAAGCACGTAATTTCTCTCTGTTTTATTATGAATAAACTGGTCGGTGACTGGCTGAAGTTCATGATAGGGTTGTTGTCTATACCATCCAAATGGCAGCAGGTCAGATTTTTTCATAATGTCTTGCTGTTTAAATTGTAACAGGCAATCATTATCCTCTGACTAGATTTTGTTCCAGTGGATACTTTCCTAAAAAACAGTCCTCCACTTCCTGGTGCATTGATAATGTGTTCTATCATAGCACGCAGTATAATTTATAATGTATTCAAATAAGCACATGTAGAGTCTTGGGTGAATATAAAATTTGTATCCAGATCCAATCAGTGATCTGTAAAAATGGTCCATGGATATCTGCATCCACATCGGCAGATGCATATATCACTAGATATAAAGTGGATATCCGCAGACTAGCAGGGCTCTATGCACATGGGAAATGTTATGTTGCAATTAGATTAGTGATGAGTTAGTGATGAGTAATTCTGCATAGCAAGATATGCTCTTTTTTTGTTAAATATGGAAAAGACTCATTTTTTTTGTCATACACAGAGCATAAGAGAAACATATGACCTAATCCAGCAATTTTTGACTGCCCAATGCCACTAAGACATGGATCTGATTGCAGGACAAGGACCATTGGGGATTTTTTTGTGTCAAATCTACTTGCATACGCTTTTTTCAAACTTAGTGCCTTTTCTTTTCAAATTTCTTCTGAATTTTTCCTGTATTTCTGGAAGACTCGGTTCCCTTTTGGTGGGACATTTCTGTTCTGGATTTCTTATATCACTTTGATTCTAAAGAGGTTTCCTGTGTTTTCAAAATATGATGCATAAAGTTGTTTCTGAGTGTACCTCTCATTAAATGTTTGTTAAATGAAACCTTATCCTTAATTCTGGGAGAGGTATGCATATTGTAAAGGTGATCTGCTAAGGCTTTTAAAAATACAAAATTTTAACAAAAAACAAGGAGCTTTCAATGGTGGCCAAAAAAATTGTGTCCCTTTCATAAGAATTACCATACTAGGTCAGACCAATGGTATGTCTAGCCAAGGATCCTGTCTTCTGACAGTGGTCAATTGGCAAATGCTTCAAAGGGAATGAATGGAACAGATGAAAACATTAAGTGATACAACTCTTGTCACCCATTCCCAATGTCTGGCAAACAGAGCTAGAGACACTTCAGAGAATGGTTTTGTATCCCTTCTTATCCTGGTTAATAGCCATTGATGGACCTATCCTCCATTAATTTATCTAGTTCTTTTTTTTAACCCTGTTATATTCTTGGCCTTCACAACACCCTCTGGTAGACTTCCACAGGTTGGCTGTGTGTTGTGTTGTGAAGAAATACTTCCTTTTATTTATTATTGGACCCTAATCTTTGTGTTATGAGAAGGTATAAATAATACTTCATTTACTTTCTCCATACCAGTCATACTTTGATAGACCTCTGTCATGCCCTCCTTGATTGTCTCTTTTCTAAGCTGGAAAGTCCCAGTCTTATTAATCTCTCCTCGTATGGAAGCTATTCTATATCCTTAGTCATTTTTGTTACCCTTTTCTGTATCTTTTCCAGTTCTAATATATCTTTTTTGAGATGGGGCGACCACATCTGCATTCAGTGTTAAAGTTGTGGGCTTGCCATGGCTTAATATAGAGGCAGTATGAAATTTTCTGTCTTATTATTTATGGTTCCCAACAATTTCTAATGGGTTCCAATATTCAGTTAGCTTTTTTGACTGCCACAGCACAATGAGTAGGTGTTATCAGAGAACTATACATAAAGACTCCAAGATCTTTTTTGAGTGGTAATAGCTAATTTAGACACCATCATTTTATATTTTCAGTTGTTTTAAATCACTTGATTCTTGTCATGTCACATTTCACTGCAGAGACTCACAGAATAAACAAGACCTGAATTTCCAAAAGTTAAAAGGTATTCTCAGTGTCTTACAAAACACTTTCTGTCCTTCTTTATATATAATGAAGAAGCAAAAAAACAAACAAACAAACAAAACAAAGGCACAGACTCACTTTTTCTCCATCGCATGTCTCTCTTTACATTTCTGGTGCTATTTTGCTGACATATAGTTAACCTTGAGAAGAAATGTTTTGGAGAATGCTAGGCAGTTAATGTCTCTTTTTGTGTTTATGAGTTTTCAGTTTAAGATATTAAAGGTCAGGTATATCATTATCACTTCTTTCTGTTAAAATATGAAAATAATGGATTGGCTTTGGTGACACAGAATGCCATTGTAAGAGGTTTGCTATTCTTGAGTTAGACAAATAGGACAAAGAAGGCATCATTATAGAATCTTTGAAATCCTAAAATACTGAGGAAATTATTGTAAAAATGAATTTTAAGCTTTTATTTTAAAACGATGCAACAAAAGAACTTATATAAAAATATAGAAACTACATTAGAGCTCGTACAACTTTCCTTAATGTATGTTTAAATCCTCTACTGGGTTCTCATAATATCCAAAAGTTAAATTTGAAAGAACTATAATTCCCTTTATACACATTCTAAAACAGCCTGAGATGTTTTTGGGTTGTAAAATTTCCATTCAAGAAGTATTGCCACTTCTTGCAGATAAGCCACTGCACTTGCTTAGGAGAGGGGGCAGATTTTGAGAACTTTGCAAGCTGGACTTGCATGTTCAGAAACTCAGCAGTGAGCTGGATGCACTCCCAAATTTCACAAATTTGCACAAATAGGCACAAAAGCTGCATGTTAGCAAAGTGGCCTTCTGAAAAATTAAGCTGCAATGAATTCAGACCACTTTAATACTGGATGAGAGAATCCACATGAGCTTTTAATGTATTTTTATTCATGTATATTAACTTCATCCCTTTAATTCATTTTCACTTTCCTGAATGTACCTGCATAAAAAAGAGTATATAGAGTGCGTGGGCCAGTGGGAGGTGGCTTACCAACAGGAACAGTCTCACTTAAACATTGCCTCGGCTGTAGAAACATTATATAATAGGCAGAATTTTATCATGGTTGCTGTACATTGTTAATGTCTGTCGCATTAATCTCTGGTTTCTTGTTTTTGCAGCCTAAACTTAGCATGGCCAAATGTAGAAGAAATGTGGAAAACTTCCTGGATGCATGTAGGAAACTGGGTATACCTGAGGTAATTTTTAATTATGCCCATCAATATTATATGAGCTACAACACACCAAAAAGCATAAATTGTATGTTATTTTACAATTGAAGGCTCTTTATTTTATATAGAACTAAAATTATTCATGTCTTATTTTATGAAATATTACAGTAGAACATTTACACCCAGAATTTAACAGTTTATTTCTGTATGGTCTTAGCTTTAAGCGCATTAATTGTTCCATTGATGTGTTCATGTGAAAAATTCACAAGTTTATAGTCTAACTGTCTTTTTAGTGAGACTAAAGACATTGTTGGACTGAGATTTAATTTCTCCTCAGGACTAGAAGGCCCATTAAGAAATTACTGAATTTTGTGAATTAGCAAACTCAGCGATAAAACCATGTACAACGTATCACAAAATGGATAATTGTCATTTTTTAAAACAATGCCTATATTGCCATAGGTAGATAAAAGTATTTACAGTAGTCCCAATACCTCCTTATATTTTCTATAGAGAATAGCTAGTAAATAAGTAGATATAACATTAGTGTTATAGTTTGGAAAGAGTGATAACTGTTTTGCTTGGAGCTTTTATTTTACAAGGTCAGTTTAGTTTTAAGTATTTATACTTCATATTTTGTAATTCATTTTGTCAGAGAAATTGGCCATATGATATCTCACCTGAGCCCTCTATTACATGTTTGGTGAGATGTAAGGAAAGGACACAACTTCATGTGTGTAAATTATGGAATGTTCAGATAAAGCAAAATTCAAATGAGTGAGGTTCTATTGTAATATTACAATATCATTATAGAAATGTGAAATGACTAATGGAGTAAACTCAAGAAAGTATAGGATTTTACATTTTTCAGTAGAAAATGTTAGTAGTTTATATTCTGACAAAAATTACTGCGAAGTAATGATACAATTTAGTTGTTCTAGATTTACATTGATTCAGTTTAGATCAGAATCTGTTCCAGTATCTAAAAATATGCCTGGAGTAATTAAAGACAATTTCATTTCAAACAATTGGCCTTCAGTATGAGGAATTAGTTTGTATACAGACTAGTTTTTACTGCTGTAAAATATAAAACTACAGACATAAAACTGTACATAATGTTTTGATTGTATTTTTGATAACTTGACAGTAAAACTAAGGCTCTGAGAGCATTTTTATGTTAAGTTTTAGTTTCAGGAGTCTAAAATCACATTGTGTTCTGTTTTTTCTTTGGGATGAGACCTGAATGCAAAGTTTTTAAATTATAAAAGGATTCCTTTTTCAGAATGTGAAGAAAATCCTTTAGTCTAATCTCTGTTTGAAGGACAGCAAAACAAACAATTTTTCCTTTCTGCAATTTCAAGAGGGCTTGAAAGGGAGGCTTATTCTTATGGCTACAATGAATTTCTATTAAAATTAAATTTTGTAATCCATAATGTTATGAACTGGACCTCTGTTTTAAAAATCTTTATATTGGGTGGCTGTTGCAGTTTATTAATGCATAGCAACTGCTTTCATGTAATGTAAAATATTCATTATAATATTAAAATGGCTGCACATTGTGGACTGAGGATATTAGTTGAAGAAATCAGAAAGCATGTCTCCCTGTCATGAGAATATTGTCTCAAAATGTATGTAGCCTATATGTGGGACATGAGTAACCCTCTGATGCACTTATAATCACTTGCCTAGAAGTGGCCTTCTGGGGGAAGGAGGAGGAAGATGGTGGCTCTTTTAAACTTGGTCTTTTTTAAAAAATGAAAATTGATTGCCATAAAAATATCTGAGGAGTGGTACATTAACATGAGATCTGTTGAATGAGGGCAATAATCTTCACTCTGAATTTCCTTTTTAAACTATAGTAAGTCAGCTTACTGGGGCACAACAATAATTGTTTAAATGTTATTGATTAAGCAGAGACCACACATAACTGTTGATGCGGGGGCCACAATGTAAAGGTTTGTGTGGTAAACAGTGGGGTTCAGTGCATGGCATTAAAACCGTGAGAGAAATCAGGAGAAGAGGAGGTGTCCCCTCTTGCTCCTCCCCCCCCCCCATGCATTGCCTCTGTGAATAAGGGCTTACATTTGTTTTTATCTTTGTTTTTATATTTTAGTGAAATAAACATTTTCTCTGCTAATATTGCATACTTGTTATAGATTTTTGGTGCCATTTGACTAACTTGTGTACTGCAAGTTTTCATAGAGAATTAAGCAAATGGTCGAATCTTATACATCTAAGTAAACAAACATTTGTTTCTACTCTTATAAATTGTCATTCACTCAACAATCAAATACATTTGTTTGCAGTTTCTAATTTATAAGCGACCTTGTGGAATTTTGTAAAGTGAATTCAGGTTTACTAAGCATGAATGGCACTTGACAAATTTACTGTTACAATTTGTGGAAAATTCATTGTGTTTCAGAGCTCACTTAGAAGAGAGAAAGTGTTTAGAGTTTGCTGTGTTTTACTAAGAGTGTGAGTGAGAGAGAAAATGTTGGGAACAAAGTTCAATGGTAGGTAGATATGGCTGTGCCAGTAGCTAGCAGGACTCCAGTGCCTACATAAATCAAGAATCTGTCTAGGAACAGTATGCTATAAAAGTGCCGAGCAAGACGCTCCCCACTTTCTAAGATTTGTGTGTACGTTGACTATTCTTATATAGCCTACCTCTCAGGAGAATCCAGCAATAGGAATACAACATCGATAGTGAATTGTTTTATTTTCTGACTAGATTATCGTAAGCGCCAGCCCTTTGTCAGATTCTTCTATCTACACCTATTTCTTATGACATTTATCACCATTTCCAATTCCTGTTGGTCAGTTTTGCATGCTCACAAGGGTTGGGGAGTTTTCATGGTTTTCCCTACTCTGGTTTCAGTTAGTTACAACTATAACAGGGATAAAGAGCACACAAGTTCCTCCTCAAAAACTCCTTTGGGTTTAGGGTAGTGTCCTGTCCTGTGAAGCCATATGCAGACCAAGCAGTAGAAAAATGAGGAGAAAATAGTTGCATCAACAAAATTAGCTGAAATTATTCTGCTGCTATGTATGATCTCTGCTCTACAAGCCTTTCCATCACTAAATCATATGTTGGGAGAAAAGGCTCAGAATGGTCTTACAATCGTTCCCGTTGTTTCAAATGTAAAAGGTTGTTCTGGGAAGGAGATGTATCATGTGTAAAATACAGACCCAGGGCTCTTGCTTGGTGAATTGATACAGGAGCCAGAGAAGCACATGAGCAGCATGTTCTTTGTGATTGTCAAGGGAAGAGACTCCAGAATTATACACACTACAGGTTGGACACCTCTGGTCTGGCACCCTCCAGATCTGACCAGTCCCAAACAAGAGAATTTGTCAAACCAGGGGAGGTCTAGTCCTCCAGCCCACGAGGCCTCCCAGCTGCCAGCCTTAGTTGTTTCCCCCGCCCTGCACCACCACCACCACCACTACCACCACCAGGCTGCTGCAGCCCCGGCAGCCCAGACTGCCGCATCCCCAGCCCTAGCTTTGCTACCGAGGTTGCTGCATCTCCAGCCCCAGCTCTGCTACCAGAGCTGCCATGTCCCCGGCTCTGCTACTGGGGCTGCCACATCCCCAGGTTAATGGGCCTGCCATGGCCCCAGCTGTGCTGCCAGAGCTCCGGCCCCAGTCCCAGCCTCAGCTCCACCTGGCTCTGGGCCACCAGCCCTCTTGCCACTGGGACTCCCAGCCAGGATTCCCTGGTCCAGGAACACCACAGATGTTGCCAGGCAAGAGAGTCCTGGTTTTGGGAGGTCCAACCTGCAGTTGGAAGGAGACTTTGAAACTGGGATATAGTGGGGTATGTAAGTATGGGAGTGACAGAGAGGGGGATGTACAGCACTGCAACACTGGAAGCACTTGCCATCAGTTCCAGTGGAAGCACGCTTGGTCAGTTACACAGCACTGTGTTGTATTTTATAGCATCTGTCCTTTTAGAGAAAACAGAATATTAAGATTACTCCTGAACACAGTAGGCTCAGCTGTATGATTACAGCATAAGAGATTTGTATTGCATTGCTGGTTTGAAACAGATGTTGTTCAAAGGATGTGTGATCTTAGTGTAAATATGGTTAGTTGTACAAGACAAGGTCTGTGCCTTATGCAGTCAAAGGGGTGGTTGAAAAGCATCTGAAAGCATTGCAGAATGAAGAAATCTCTTCCCTATGCCCTTAAGTACACAAACTGTTGTCACTGCCTGCTCACTGAAGCAAGAATAATGCCATTCACGTATACAGGGACTACAATATGACTATTAATACCATACTGATAATTGAACAATTCCAGTTCTCAGGATCTCCTCTCACAGCTGTCGAATGTCAAACATTTTCCCTACTGGGCCTTACGCAAACTTATCAATAGGTGGCCTTGGTCCTGTGGGTAATTAAAAATAAGTATTTTGTTTGATTTTTTTTTTCAAATACAGTACAATACTTGGGCAATGTTTTTTTGCAGAACTGGGGTTCCAGTCATAGTGCAGGCCAATTACCCACACCCTCTTCCTTAACAGTGTCTTGAGTAGTTCTGGCTTTGCTCCCATTTTTGCCAAATTTTCAGCTTTAGTAAAGTCCTTGGCAGCTGTATTTCTACAATGCCAGTTGTGAATGCAGAATCAAAGTTGGTAAATGTTTCAGTCTTAGTCAGTGTTTGACTCTTAGTGTTTGACTCCCAGTGGCATTTCAGAGGTAAAGATAGGCACCGGGTTGTTCATTTCACATAGGGGGCCATGTGAAATGGAGACCAGCTGCCTTGGCGTCGCTTCCTCTTTCCAAGGCCTGCAGACTATACGTGCAACTGAAGAGATCAGTACACATTTTGAGAGTCATCCAGCCACATTAGTTATTCTGTTCTTAAAAAAAATTGATGGTTGACCATAAACCATTAGTTTATATTCTGTACCGGAAAATGGGTGTGCTCTCACCATCAGATGCCATATCACAGCACTTGGAATTAATATTAGGAGCATTACACTGTCATGTCACTTTTAAACCTGCTGCTCAGCATGCCAATGCTAATGTTTTATCTAGGCTGCTTTCTTAGTAATTCCTGTGCCTGCTACCCACATTACATAATAGCATTTTTTAAGTTATTCCAGTCACATTAACACATGTCTCTCCAGGAAAAAAATTGATGAGCCTGGATGAGCTGAATGCTTTTTCAATATAAGAGGGTGATCAAAATAAAGATTTTAGACCTATTTAAATAGAAGAAGGCTTTCAGCAGAATAAAAGTGACATACTGTTTAGTAGTAGTGCTGAAGAAACTCCAGAACTATATGCCCACTGAGCTTTATGACTGACTTGTGACAAACGTAGCATGAAGGTGCAAACATTCCATGTGATTTGGAGAATGATAATTTTATAGGAGTTGACTACTGGGTTGTAGCTTTTCCAGCCCCGTTGACAGTGAGGGAATGTAAAGTGTCAGAAAAAGATTCTCCAAAGATCTTGCCAAGGTCCTCAAGCAAAACAAAGAAATTTGGGACATGCCATCTTTAAAATATGTGGCGCCGAACCTCTCCTGATTACTGTACCTCTTCAATGAGTCTGATTTGTCTTGCATACCCCCAAATTTCAGTTCACTTGAAAACTACTCACTTATAAAATCAGACCCAAAAATACAAGTGACACAGCACTCTATAACTCACAGATTGCTTACTTTCTCATTTTTACCATATAATTATAAATTAAATCACTTGTAATATAAATATTGTTCTTACATTTCAGTGTATAGTATATGGAGCAGTATAACCAAGTCAATGTCTGTATGAAATTTTAGTTTGTACTGACTTCATTTTATGCAGCCTGTTATAAAAGTCAACAGATATCTAGATGAGTTGATGTACCCCTGTGTGACGGGGTATGCATACTCCACACTGGGACAGGCGGGCTTAATGCCCTGTGGGTGGAGGAAGTCCCGCCTCAAGCTACTGGAGTAGTATAAAAGGGAGCAGCTCACTCTGTCCGGGTGGGATGCTGGAGAGGAAGGACCTACTAGAGGAGCTCCAGAGGTGGGCCAACCAGAAGCCCTGGGAGCTGGAGACCCGGGAGACTGTTTTGAGCCTCCAGACTCGGCGGACCTATAGAAGAAGAATGGCGCTGTGGAGCCTGATGACCCTGAAACTATGGGGATCACCCCAATGCCAGAACTGGTAGGAGGTGACTCAAGGAGGTTGCACAAGTGGTATCCCTGACCCTAGTGAACTTAGCGCATTATATTGGGATTCCCTGCTGAGCAAGTGGTGGACCACTCCCCCTCTGATAGGGCCCTGGGTCAGGGTACAGTGGAGTGGGGTAGGCCCAAACTCCCCTACCGGGCTGTTGCCCCAAACCCCTGAGACTCTAGCCCATAGCCTGTGCTGTCCTGAGCCCCAGGGCTATACTATAGACTATGGCCTTTGGGCTGTGCTGCCCTGTAACTCAAGGGCTACTTTGTGGACTGTGGCCATAAGGCCATATTACTCGATGACTCTAGGACAGATGATGGCCATTGGGCTGCACTGCCTCGGGACAGGGCGTACTTACAAACGCGACACCCTGAAAAAACTCTATGTACCCCCAAGGATACATGTACCCTTGGTTGAGAACCACTGTTTTAAATGAATAAACAGGCCGAACTAGAAAAACTAGTGAATAATTAAAATTATAACATAATTGGCATCACAGTGGAATAATTGCTGGAATAATTCACAGGACTAGAATATTGGTATAGAAGGGTATAGCTTATTTAGGAAGGACAGGCTGGGAGAAAAGGGAGGAGTTGTTGCCTTTTGAAAGTCTCTGAGTAAGGATAAATGGGGTAAAAAACAAGAGTGATGTCATGGAAGGGCAGGGCTGGGCAAGATGTGGCCAAGGGGCCAGATACGGCCCACCTAACACTTTGATCCATCCCACGGACTGCATCTCGTTGCTTTCTATTTATATCCTGCTGCCCATGCCACCGAATTTCCAGGTGGTGGCTCAGGCAGCAGGACCCTGTTTAACTGGCTCACCGCTCTGGGTCACAGCATTACCCCTTTAAATAGTGGCAGCAACACAGGTGCCTGCCAGGTAACATAGTAGTGGTAGGGCCAGCCTTTTGCTGTGTTTTTAATTCAAAACCTCCAGTCTCAGACAACTCTGAGGGGGAGGGTAGTCCATGGTCCCACCCCTTCCAAGGGTGGAGCTGGCTCCTGACCACATACCAACATTTATTAAGTGGTCCACTTGCAAAAATTATTACCCATCCTTGTGGTAGGGGATCTCCTACAGACCATCTAACCAGGAAGAAGAGGCAGATGTGGCTTTTTTGAACAACTAGCACACTCATCCTAAGCACTGGACTGGGTGGCAATGGGTGACTACCCAGGCACCTCTTGGGAAAAACAGCAAGGCACAGATTATCCAAGAAGTTCCTGGAATGCATTAAAGACAACGTTTTATGGCAGGAGGTGAAAGCAACTAGGGATTCCGACCACGAGAAGGAACTGTTTGAGATTTCAAGGTGGAAGGCAGCTTGCAAGATCGTGAAATGACAGAATACGTGATTCTAAGGAACGGTAGGAGGTAAAGCAGCAGAATAAAGACTGGATTTCAAGAAGGCAGACTTTAGCAAAAGGTGGTTGCAAGCCTATTATGCAAGAGAGGGAATGCTAGTATTGCTATCCTTAATTTCAGGCACCTTTCTGGCTCTGACCACTACCCGACCACCAAGTTCTCAAGACAGGAACAGCCCAGGAATAAGGGTGGCAATATCACATTAAATGGGAGCCTTCCGGGATCTGTCCTAGGTCCAGTTCTATTCAATATCTTCCTAAAAGATTTGGATAATGGCATAGATGATATGCTTCTAATGTTTGTGGAAGATACCAAACTGGGAATGGTTGCAAGTGCTTTGGAGATAGTAAGAATTGAAAACAGGAGTAAATTGTTTACCGTTTTACAGCTGCTCTTTTTAGCAGAATCAAGTTATTGGACTTTGTCATCACTGATGGATGTAGGTAATAGAACAGGAGTGAGCTGCTGTTAAAACTTTATCGTATAACCAACCTGTTAGTTGTTTTCACTGCTACAGCGCTATTCGCAACACCCCTGCCCTCCTGTTTTCCTCTTATGCTTGTATTATGATCGATTGCCTCATCAGAGTTTGTTCCAGAGACTTTCAAGGAGTTGCAATTCAATTATAGCAGGTATGGATTTTTCCAACTGTGGGAGACAGTATACGCTATTTGGACTGCAGTATGGTTACAAGTGGTACAGTATGCTTTCTAATCTTAACTCTTAAGTTGCCTAGTAGGTATTTATTATATAGTAGATACACCTAGGTATGCATTCTTTTGTGTAATTCTGAGTACTTACCATTGAAATTTTATTTTTAGGAATAAAAATATTATGGGCTTGGTTTTCAAAACTGTACACCTGATTTGTTTATCTGATTTACTACAGAAGCATGAATGATCAGAGGAGTTTGTGCATCCAAACAGCCAGTTATGTGATTGACCGTCCATATCTATCTACTCCATTAAAATATTTATTCTATATGCAAAGTTTTGGCAGCTGCATGATTCGTTTAGGCATGCAACTGCACATACTTTAAAAAAAACATTATACAGTGAAACCTTTGTTATCCGGCACTCTGTTAACCAGAAACCTTTGTTAAGCGGCATTGCCCCCAACCACAATATTGTCACATCTGCAGGTGCACAGGCCTGGCTTGGTTTACCATGATTGGCTTAACAATTTTTTATTTAAGAAATACTAATCTTCTTTAACTCAAAATAGAAATGTGAGACCAGCTGCCTCACACTACAAAACTACCAATATTAAAAACTTGAGTTTTATTATTATTGTCCATTGGTTTTTCATAGGTTGATGGGACCCTTAGATAACCAGAATTTTTAGATAACCGGAACGCCCTAATCCTCGAGCATGCTGGATAACACAGGTTTTACTGTAACTGGGACAGTACCTGTGCTTAGATGTTTAGTTGTGACTAATAATAATTGTGCTTTTAATGAGGGGAGCTTACTGTTTGAAATTGTTGCTTATCCAAGCAGAATTGTTATTCTGTAATACTGTACTCTTTAGCTGTATGATTTTTTTTGTTTGTTTTAGTTTCACATCAGATTAACATCAGAGTCACTAAAATGCTGATAACTAGGTGGACATTCTATATTTAGTTATTGAAAAGATAAAGAATATTGTATTCTGATTTCCTCTTCAAAAACAGAAGATGACATCTATAATATGAAGGGTTTTACCTAGTACTAGCAGAAGGAAATGGTCTATTTTACTTGAAATGTTTTCTAATTTGAGAAATATTTACTTTGTATATTCAAACACTAATAAAGCAAATAAACTTGCAGAATAGTCAGACTTTTGTCAGGCATGGTCTGATTTCACCAGTTTAAATATTAATCAGCAGTTCTTGTAGGAAATTCCTTCTGCATGCTATGGTGACTTCTGCATGGTTTCATTTCTTGAATGATCTTCCATTGGGAAGTCTCTGGTCAGCAAATACCTCACTGTCTGTAAAATTAGACCTATTACCAGCTGCTTTAATTCTTCAGTAATTCTGAAATTACTTCCTTCCAGTCTGCTCCAAAGGTATCTATTTCCATTCAGAGAAAAAAGCAACATCCTTCTTTAAAATTATATGAAATTACCTTAGTTTAGCTTCAAAATATTTGTTTTTTTAAATGGGTATGTTTTTGACAAGTATGGATTTAGTCTGTTGTACTTGATCGGATCAGAAAGATAATGAAATATTGAGTAATCTTCAGTAAAACATAATACTCCATATCTGTGATTTTACAGGCTCCTGCGCTCAAACGTGAGCATTTCAAGCTCATCAATGTATGAATTTTATCTTTCTTTCAATCTTATGTTTTAATTCAGATTTACAAACAAAACTTAGTATTGTTTTTAAACTGTATGGTTAAGTCTACACTAGGGGATACGTTTGAATTAAGATATGCAACTCCTACTACGTTAATTGCGTAGCTTAAGTTGAATTGTTTTAAATCAAATGTTGGCTCTGTCTACACTGCGGGAGGTCGATGGGAGCACACTCTCCCTTTGACTTCTCTTACTACTCATAGGAGTAGGACTACCCCATCGAAGGGAGCACCTTCACTAGACCTGCTAATTCAAACCCTGGAAGATCAACTGTAGCAGCTTCAGTTTTTTCTCTGTAGTGTAGACATGGCCTAAGTGTGTCCATCTTTTTTTCCATATTCCAGTGCTGTTTTGGGGGGATGTATATAACATTTGAATTTCAAGTTAGAAACATGTTTCTCTGAAAAGTGACTGTGTAAAAATGACCCCGTTATATCTCTAATCAGATCTTTTCTTTATGTATATTCAGTGTTGCACTGATTGCTTGAGTAACAAAATTAAGTGTTCACTGCTTTCTCCTGTTAAAGCTAGAGCCAACAATGGTAAGAGAGAACAAGGTGAATTCTCTTCCTTCTTGTAATATCATTACCAAAGTTGCTTATTGAAGCTTGGTCTACACATAAAATTTAGGAAAAATTAACACCTCTGAGTGACATAGCTTGTGTGTACCTAACCCCTAGTGTAGATGCAGCTAGGTCAATGGAAGGCAGCTTCTATCGACCTAGCTGCCGTTCTTCAGGGAGGTAGTTGTTAGGGATGTAATAGTTTTACTTGTTAAACTCTGCTGCTGGCAGCTCTGTGAGGCCGGGAGCCTTGCCAGCCCTGGCAGTTCCCCAGAGCTGGGAGCCCTAGCAACCCCATAGGGAAGGGAGCCCTGGTAGCCAGGAGCGACGGCAGCCCCGCGGGGCCAGGAGCCTCGACAGCCCCACGAGCTGAGAGCTGGCACCCTCTGGAGCAGTTAATGGTGTAACTGATGGAATTTTTATCGGATACATGGTTAATATCTGCATTCATTTTTACAGCCCTAGTAGTTGTTTCTGCTCTGTCAAAAATATCCTTTCTGTCAATGTAGGCTGCATCTGTGCTACGAGCATAGCTATGCCAGCATTGACCCTGTAGTGCAGACATGGCCTGTTTGTTACATCAGTGCAAGCTCGCTGTTATTTATTGGCATGACATAGGTGTAACTGAAGGCCTGAGCAACACCTTTATTATGGATAATGATTTGCAGAGAGGAAAGATCCCAGCTTGACTTTATGATCCCAGGATGAAGTGCGAGCCTGCTGATTGAGGAGGGGGGACAACAAAACTCTGTACTAGCAAATTGGCTTTAGAAACATTTGATACACAATAATCATGGATTCTGTGGGGCAAGTTCTGTGGACAAGTTTCCCTACAGAAATTCTACAGAGTCATTTCTCAGAGTAAAAGAGCTCTTTAATGCTTTTGAAAATTTGATAATTAATACTATATTTTGTAGCTTTATAGCATTCATATATATTTATAACATTCATATTTTGAAGCTTTATAACATAGTACCTTAGACTGCTAAACCTGCAGATTCTTCATGTTCTTAGATTATATACTAGGAATTCTTTTCCTTTAGTAACCAAATATAGTTAGCCCAGAACAAGTTGGAACTTACGTTTGAAATGGGTCTTTGTTTTTCCTACATCTTACATAACTGTTTTTTTCAATAAAGATCATTTTATTTATGTGCATGCATTGAGTTGTATGAATAGCCTACGTTCACATATTTTTAATTTTTAAATAAGAAGTTTGAAACTTTAAATTCCGCATCTTGGAAATTTTCTTAAACTAATCATTATTATTAAACAACTGTCTCTTTCAATTTTCATCCCAGAGTACCCGTCAAAGTAAATTATTTAATCACCAGATTTTAAGGTGCATGTGATGTTAGGTGAACAATTGTATGTATACTTATAGCAATTTATTTTTAGTATGTTTTTCTGAGATTTCAGTATCATGATTTGTCTTAGCTGCAAAGAGAACTTTCTTGTTTTTATAGAACCTCTCCTTGCAAAATCCTAATCATGCAATTAGTGCCATGTAAGTGACTAAATGGAACTATGTCTATGAAGGTTTGCAGGATTAAGCCCTTGGTGTGCACCAAATATTTATGCTAGAGTTTCTATATTGTTCAATAGCTTACTTATTTAGAGGAAACAAGATGATGCAGCTAATAAATTAAGGGAACTTGAAAGAAATAATATATTCCTACCTATTTATACTAGTAGTTGAATACTGTGATACTTTATCAATCTCTATCTTTTGTATTTTTAATTTTATGCACTGTTTTTTTCTGTTCTAATGGCTGCCCTTCGGGATAGGCTGACCTCTGCTCTCCGTATGACATCCTGCAGTCGGATATTCGTCACATTCGAAAGACTGTTGACACTCTGCTGGCCCTCGGGGAGAAAACCCCACAATCAACTTCTACCTTTCGCTCCTGGGATCTAATAGGCTTTTGTCTTTTTCACATACTTTTTATAGTCTTGATGTACATAACTTATCACTGGAATGCGCTAACAGCATAACCTGTTTGCATGTGTACACAAACTTTCTGCTTTTTCTCTGATACATTACAGGTACTTTGATTTCCTTTCTTTGTCTCTCAAACTTCCACCCTCTGTAATTTCTCTATTAATCTCTTGACTAGAGTTAGCAGAATCTTGAATTGATTGTAGAGGGAAACCCACCCCGCACTTCCCCCACCCCTAGCTCAAATGCCTACATGTATCTTGATTTTGCAATTTGTTTCCTTCCACACTGCCTGGGTTGCTCCCAGACTATGTAGATGCAGTAAACTGCATCTATCCCAGTTTGGGCTGTGATCTCATCAGCTCTTACAAACTAAACAGCATTATACCTGATCAGTGTTCTGGCAATTCACAAGATGACAATATTCTCTTAGAGTGAACACCGGTTTTCTTTTGGAACGTTATCTTCTCTGTCAAATTGTGTAGTGTTGCTATGCATTTTTTCAATGCATGCCACGTTCCCTTCCAAATTACGAAGAACCCAGCATTTGTTAGGGAATGTAGGGTCTTTGAGGAAGGTAATGGAGGCAAAATGGTGCAAGGAGCAGGGAATCAGAGTGGGTAGTGGCAGACCTAAATTTTGCTTCTCAGCCATTGGTTCTTTCTGTAACATTGGGCAAGTTAAATAACATTCTTTTCTGTTTCCTCATTTATAAAAACAGGTATAATAATATACTCTAACACATCTGAGACGATTTATTTAACAATATAAACAGATGGTTTGTTCAGTGGTTTTCCTTTCCCTTTGAGAGCTCCAGGGGAAAAAGCTTTATGTAAATGTTAATTATTGCATATTATGAAATGTAAACATAAACTGATATTTAAAGACATTATTTATCTATGCCAAATATACCAATCTGTAGATAGAGCATGTGGCATTGTCATGGCATTGAATGTACTATTTGGGTAGCATGCAGTGTGATGCCTTCCCATCTGCCTCTTCGCTTCATAGATTTATTTTCAAAGCTTAACTAATTGGAGACACTTTGGACATGAGCCAACTCCAATTTGTAAAATTGCCATTGATTTAATGGCAGCTGGATCGGGTCCTTTGCGAATAAAGGTGAAATCCTATTTTCTGTTCTAAAAGCTATAATGACAGCACTATTTGTCTCTGAAATGTTGCGTGAATAGGAAATGTCCTTGGCATTTTACTCTCATTCTCATAAAAACTAGCACCACTTCCATATGTGCATGTGTAAAAATTAAGATAGTAGGAGTCAAGAATAATTTTAGTAGATTCAATTACCGTATATACTCGAATGTAAGCCCACTCGTTTATAAGCTGACCCCCCAAACTTACAGAGGAAAAAATTATAAAAAGTCACTGACCCATTTATAAGCTGACTCCAGAGTACAGCAGTCCTGGGACCTTATAAATGGGCCAGTGACTTTTTACCATTTTTTCTTTGTAAGTTTGGGGGGGTTGCGCCGGGTCCCAGATGCTGTTGCTCTGCTTTTTAAATGTAGTAAGAGCCATTAGGCTCTTACTACATTTAAAAGGCTGAGTGGCAGTGGGGGACCCGGCATGACCTCCCCAAACTTAGAGGAAAAAAAAGGTAAAACTACACAGCAGTCCCGGCTCATGCTGGGTCCCAGACGCTGAGGCTCTGCTTTTTAAGTGTAAATGGTGGCTCTTAGTACATTTAAAAGACAGAGCCACAACATCTGGGACCCAATGTGAACTGGGACTGCTGTGTAGTTTTACCTTTTTTTTTCTCTGTAACTTTGGGGAGGTCATGCCGGGTCCCCCACTGCCGCTCTGCCTTTTAAGATCCGTTCATAAGCTGATCTCCGTTCTTCACAGCAGGATTTTTTCCAAAAAAAAGTCGGCTTATGAATGAGTATGTGCGGTACTTCATTCCCCTCATATTTTAATACTTGATGTGAGTGTAAAGTAGAAAGAGGAGTTGCACACTAGGGATTTTTGAATTCTTTCCACTTTATGTACAATACAAACTGCAATTCTTCTTCACTAGCTCTTGTCTCACAAATATGAATATTTACATATGAGATTCTGGTGTATTTGAATTTCATTTACTATAGATATCTCTTTTCTATTGCTGTTTAATATACTTATTTATCAGTATTAGGCTTTTGGAATTAACTCTCCTTTTAGCTTAAGGCTGTTGTGTCCTTAGAATATCAAAGTGAAATTGTCAAGTATTTAGGAAACATGTTTGATCTATTTTAAAATATGGCAAGGAACATCCCTGGAATATGAAGATCCTGATTTGTAAAAGGGCCTCCAGTCCTCCTTCTGAGTTGGAAATGTAAAATTTTGTTTCTGAAAATATTTGTGCATACAATTAATTACAGTGCAATTTATAACATTGAAGTTTCTTATTGACAGCATCTGCAAATGCTGTTAATTGGGCATGTAATATTGCACATGCATATGTGAAGTCTGCATCTGAAAATCTTAAGAACATAAGAATGGCCATACTGGGTCAGACCAAAGTTCTTCTTGCCCAGTATCCTGTCTGCTGACAGTGGCCAATGTTAGGTGCCCCAGAGGGAAAAAACAGAACAGGTGAACATCAATTTCCAGCTTCTGGCAAACAGGCTAAAGACACCATCAGGCCCTATGTTTGTGAATGAGCACTCATCTGTCATTGGCACACCAAACCAGTTATTTTAATTCTTGTGCTCCGTGTGCTGCAACTCAGTGTTCCCACAGATCCCCATCAGTGATACTGAGATATGAACAAGGAAAGGTATAAAAATGCAAAGTAATGTCTATACTATAGTATATAAAATGTAAAAAGTATTTGAGAGGTTTTTGTTTAAAACCATTTTAGTCCTTTTTGTTGTAGTGACTTAAATATTTGGAGTCAAGTATTTATAAATTTATGTGGGAACCATAAGATTCATTTTCTTATTTGGACTCTCTAAGAAGCTACACATTTCAACAATCAGAAAATTTCAGTTTTTCTGGAATCTTATATCTACAAATGTGGGAGAGAAACAGAAGGAGCAGAGAACAGAATTTGCCCTGTTGCAAATTCCATTCACTCTTTGTTTTTTGAGGGCAAATATAGCTGGGTCCTGAACGTTAACATCTGTAAATAAAATCAGATTATTTTATTATGTGTCTATATGATTCAGAGGTCACAGTCACTTTCTTAGTAACAGACACTTCCATTTCACTCAGTAGCCTTAACTTTAAGCCAATGAATGTCTCAGAAAATAGAGAGATGTTTAGCCAAGTTCATATGGATTCCTTTTATTGTTGCTGCCTGTCATTTTCCTGTTTACCTTCATCCCAGCTAAATCAACCATCTTGTTATGTGGCTACAAGATTGTTCTGAAGGTAGTGTTTGCATTTGTGACTATACCTACATTTTTGTCTTCACTGCTGGTAGCTGTGTGATGAAACCTGGTGACTTTCTCCCCTCTCTAGTCTATTACAATGTGCTTCGGTTTTTGATTGAAAGAGGTTTGTTCCTTGCTTTGACATAAGTTTGCAAATAACATTCAGATTATATCCGTCTTTTTAAATTGAGATCAATTTAAATTTAGAATTTGGTTAGTCTTGTTGCAATGAATTCATTGAGTTCATTCTAAGCAGAACCAGGCCTCAGATTCTGGGTAATTCATCATGGTGTGTGTGCTTTTCTGGGAAGACCCATCAATGGCCAAAGCAGATGTCGGTGGTACTTCCTCTGTGTTGATTGATTCTACAAAGACCATCACAGGTATTGGAAATATAGTGCCCAACTCCATCACTCTTACGCTGTTTTTACAAGTGACATAACTACATTGACTTCAAAGGAGACACTACTGAGAGATGAATCATACCCTATGTTGAAGTTATTGGAGTTACACTGGTGTTATGCCAATTTAAGATGGATAGAATATCTTATATTTAAAATATGTATGTGTATATATATATTGTGTTGAAAATTTTTTTTCAAAGCCGCCTCAAATATTTTAAATAGAGGGGCAGAGTAAAAATTATTTTAAATAAATAAATAGTGCCTAGAAATGCTGGATTTCTATGAAAGTTTGGTTATACTGTCATGTAATGTAGTGTGTTTCTCTCATCTGATTGTTTGACAGCTGTAAAATAAGTGTATTACTTATGTCTTAGAGCAGGGATTTTCGAGCCTTGAGTCATGGACCTGCCAGGGAAAGCCCTGGTGGGCCTGTGACACTTTGTTTGCTCTAAAGCTCTGTAGCCACAGAGCCTCACAACTCCCATTGGCTGTGGTTTGCCATTTCCAGCCAAAGGGAGCTGCGGGAAGAGGTGTAGACTGGGACGCTGCTTTCTGCAGCTCCCTTTGGCTAGAAATGGCAAACCACAGTGAGTGGGAGCTTGAGAGGCTCTGTGGCTGTGGAAGTTTTGAGTAAACAAAGTGTCACAGGCCCACCAGGGACTTGCCCCCACAGGTCCACAAACCAAGTCTGAAAACACCTGTCTTAGTTAGCACTTGTAAGTGTGGTAGGACAGAGGAGAAGAGGAAGTGGCCAAATTTTAGGGAAAACGATTGAATGTGAGTAATTTTGGAGATTTGGGGTCTGATCTAAAGCCCAATGAAGTCTTAGAAAAGGCTCCTCCTGACTTGCTTGGAGTTTGGATAAAACCCTTGGTAAGATTTAATTTAAAAAAATGTGCTAGAATGTTGTTGAGCTGTGATTTGAAAAAAATAGGGATTCAGAAAAGGATTTGGGTTTGAGGCAGTAGTAAGGTTGTGCTAGATCATGTGAACAACTTTAAAACCTGGAATGTAAAGCTCAGCACTTAGATTCTTTATTGAGGTGAATAAGAATTGAGTTAGTTATGAAAATGAAGAGTTGAGAGGAGTGTGGTTTTTTTATAGGGTGGTACAAGATCCAATAACTGTTCTGGAATATTTGTCAAAACACATAACCTTGTGTTTGTTCATTGGTGATGTTCCTTATGACTTTGCAATGTCCATTGTCTTGTTGGTATTGTAGAAGCCTTTGAGCATATAAAAGAGCTAAGGGAACTGAGCAAAAGCTATACAGGGAGATGTATAATGGGAAAAGTGAACATGCAGGATACAAAGTATTGTTTTCCTATTTATGCTTTAAAAACCAGAAATTAAACCTAGAGACTGCTTTTATACGGGTCTTTTAAAAGCTTCCTTTATTTCATAATAGAGCTCCGAGGTACTGGTTTTATACTTGACTAGAATATAGCATTAGGCTTTGAACTTTTTAATTCGTTTTCTTTAAAGAGAAAGCAAAAGTGTATTGGGAAGGACTTTATGGTTTAAAATGGATGACTGAACTCATTTACTCTCTGCCATTACTCTTTTTGTGCGTAATTGTAAAACAATAAACTCTCTGTAGCCATGGAAAATCAATAGGTAAAACAAAAGCTCTCTGACTGATATAGGTGGCTAGATGAACAGTGAATAGTTTTTACAATAAAAGTCTTTTAAGCGTGAGGTATAAATCTTCTTAAACTGAACTACGTTCGATTTAGATATGGCTTCAGTAGAAGTGACTTGGAACAAACATTTCATTTTAAGAATGCATTCAAAGTTACAAATATCTAGCAGTGATTTTTTTAAAGCTATTTCTGAGTCTCTTATCAACAATTTGTAACTTTTTCCTTTGGTTTTCAAATACTCACTTCAGTTTCCAATAATTTAATGTACAGCAGTTTTGTGTCTGAAAATGTAAGGGTAATGAAATGCTTGGTGTACAGAGAGAGACCTCATACATGTCACTTTTTGTTGGATTTCCTTAGTCCAACCCCTGGTTGAGAGGGGCCATATCCAATAGGAGCAGAAACACACTTTTTAAAAAAATCGTCTGACTTTAAAATATACAAATATGTTTATCTGAAACTAACAGATCAGAATATTTTATTCCTAGAGATTCTAAAACTGAGGACATTATGAGCAGGAGTCTCTTGAGACATTAGATTGACCACAGTTCCCTAACGTACTTAAGTCCTGTGGCACCATAAAGCCTAACAGATTTATTTGGGCATAAGCTTTTGTGGGCAAAGACCCACTTCGTCAGATATATCAGTCAGTCATTAGTCTGACAAAGTGGGTCGTTGCCCCCAAAAGCTTATGCCTCCATAAATCTGTTAATCTTTATGGTGCCACACACTCCTTGTTGTTTTTACAAGTACAGACTAACATGGCTACCCCTTTAAGGGCACATCTTCACTTGCCGCACCAGAGATCGATGTTCTGGTGTTTGATTTAGCAGCTCTAGTTTAGACCCATAAATTGAATGCTGAGGGCAGCCCCTGCCGGCGTCCGTACTCCTCGCTGTCGTGAGAAGTAAGGGAAGTCGACGGGAGCATTTGCTCTCTTGGCTTCTCGCTGTGGGGATGCCACCAAGCTTGGCTTAAGGTATGCCGACTCCAGTTACGTATTCTTAAGCCGACCTTTCAGGTCTACTGTAGACCTGACCTAAGACATATTTCAATAAAACTTAACATTACAAGAAGTGAAGAAAGTCTTCACTTTTTGTCTTGTATTTGAAACTGAAAACATTTTTTTTGTTTAGTTACCTCACTACCAATCATACATCAACTTGCATGACCGTTTGCATCTAAAGGAAAGACTTTAAGCCTTACAGGGTCTCTATACATCTCTTCAAAAAGAAATGTCCCTCTGTACATCTGTTAAAAAAAGAAAATGAGGAAGCAGAAGTGAAGGACATCTTGTCTGACCCTTTGGGAGCTTGCAGCACCTCAGTCAAATAAGATAGGTCTCACTGGGATTGTTTGTATGATTTCAAAGTCCCTTTCATGCTTGGGGTGCCAAAGAGACCCATACCAGGACCTGTGTAGTTATATAAAATCACTGAGGTTTCAAAATTTGAAGGTGATTCAGAATTATTAAGGCTAGAGAAGATCATGAGGAACTTCAAGGTATGGAAAGCACAATGGCAGATGAAATTCTCATACTTAATAAGGCCAGGGTCATGTGCATTGAAAGAAATAATTTCAGCCATTTAGACAAATTATTGGGTTTTAACTGAGCTGTGACTTGGGGGAAATCCAGTTATTACTGGGGTAAAAAATGAAACAAAATGTTAGGATGCATAAGCAGTAGGATAGAAAATATCACATCATTATTATATGCTGTATGTCATCTTATATTCAGTACTAAGAAGGGTTAGAGAAAGGGAAAGACTATCATAAGAAGAGAGATTTAAAAGATTGGGACTGTTTAATTTAGAGAGGTGATATATATGAGAGAGATTGCAGAGGACGACAAAGTAATGCATGGTATAGAGAAGATAAATCAGATGCTCCTTTTCACATTCTAAAAGAAAGGACATTCAAAAAATGAACAACATTTAAAGCTAATAAAAGGAAATAGCTTTTTGCATAATTAACCTATGGAACTAATTCATTACCATTACATGTCGGTAAGAATTTAGCAGGATGACAAATTGGATTAGACGTTTCCATGAATGGGAATATCCACATTTGAAATAGGGAAAACATTATGTTAGAAGACACAAACCAACCACTAAGGGATGGAGATTAGGAATAAACTTCTCCTTTGGAAGCTATTCCATAATGATCCACTCTGGGGTTTCTGCACCTCTTTCTGAAAGATCTGGTATTATCTATTGTTAGAGTCAGAATAATAGACTAGATGCTTGTTCCAGTGTAGCTGTTTTTAGAAAACAGCTGGTAGGTTTCATCTCTGACAATGGTTGCTACATTCCATTGATGGATGAAGTAATCCGTTTGTACAGCAATGTAAATTTGTAAAGAGCTTTGGAATCATTTGGTAAATCATTCCATTAAATGTAGAATGTTGTTTTTCACGTTTCAATCTGTTGATTGTAATCACTGCTGTTCGAGGTGTACATTCCAGTGTGAAAATCTGATCCTATTAAATTCAATGGCAAAACTACCTTTCACTTCAGCAGGCTCGGGATTTCACCCCAGGAATTTTTTTTAAGTAAATGGTAACATGTCACAGTTTCTCACTATTTCCTGTGGTGTTGGTGTTTTTATAGTGATTATGTCTTAAATGAATGTACCATCAGACTTGTTGCTGAAAACAAATTGCAGATATGAAGAGTGTTAAAATGTGTGTGTTACTTTAAAAATGTAAGACTAAAAGAGTTTCCCATTAGCCCTAAGTAGCCCAGGACTCTTAAAACACTCAAACTAGGCCAAGTATGCTGTCAGCTAAACAAGAGAATCGTTTCTATGGAAAGCATAGAAAGTTTTGTAATTTAAATGAGTCCCAATAGCTATATTTACACACAGCAAGATTTTGCAATAAGAGCTAGGAGATCTGATCTTTATTCTTCTGTTTTTTCTTCTAGGAGAAGCTCTGCCTACCACATCATATCCTAGAAGAAAGGGGCTTGGTAAAAGTGAGCCTAACAGTTCAAGCATTACTAGATGTAACCACAATGAAGCAAGCTTTATTCACATGAAACTACTATTTCTGCTGTAATCCGCTCCAGTGTGCCATAAAAATATCAAAACACTGCTCATCTTTTCAAACTGCATTGAAAAATATCCTTCTGTTCCAAAAGAATATTCCTACATTTCTGAACTGAAATAATCTTTCAGACTATCTAAAGATGTCAAACTGCAAACTAGTTATCATTTTATAAAGCAAACTGCTGGCATTTCACTGCTTTTATAGCTTAATTTGTACAGCTCCTATTAAAACAGCCATCTCTCTGCTACTTACATAAGTGTGGAGTACAGCTGCCTTGCAACAAAATATGTTCATCTTGTTAAAGCCAAGAGCATTTTAATTTAAAAAAAACCAACCTGAATTTTACTATGTTTGTTTTTCTGCAGTTGCTTCAGGTCATTGCCTTTTAAAAATATTCAGACTTAAAATATTTATATAAATATTATTTATTAGTGAGTTGTTATTCATCCTTTGGATGCAAAATGTAAATTAGGAAACTGTATTTTATTACTGCTTTTTTGTGGTTAAACACTTTATTTTAATATAAATATTTAGTTATTTTTATTCTACTTGGTGTGCAGTAATTCTAGGTATCCATATTCATATTTTCTAATACGTATGATAAACAATAAAAAAATAGGTGCTTTAATGAAAAGAACGTTAAGCTGGGATGACATTCTTTGTATTTGGGTTTGTGGAAGATTGGTCTAGTTTGTCTGCATTCCAGTTAGTGTCTAACATTCCAGCACTACTCCCCCCGCCATTAGATGAAATTGGTTGAACTAAAGAGAAGCACACCTTTTTTATTTGTATATAGTTAGTATTAAAAAAAAGGAGAGATTAAACTTGAAAACATAAATGTGAACAAATATTTTTGATTGATACTTATTTTACTATGCACAAGACATTAAACTTTTATTACAACAAGTAAGTGATGTGCATTAGCATCACATGTCTTGAAATATAATTTTGCACTGTAACTTGAGTAATTTTAAAAGGATACAGCACTATGGAAGAAATAAAAAATAGCACAAGAAAGGTGGGAAAAAAGAACATTGACTAGATAGTCAAAAATGCTTGCTTTTTAAAAAAGAGGTTCCGTCAAGAAAATATAATTTCATTACAATTGCAAAAGCCTGGTACTTCGAATACGTACTGCAGGCTGCAGTGCTTACCACTGTGAGTGGTCTCTTGCAATTAATGAGCTTCCGTGGTATTTCTCATAATACTATGCACACTGCTCTGTAGTGAGTATTTGCAGGATCAGACCCCTTGTCTCAGTTCAGCAGTAAGAATTAAAGATTTTTTTTGTTCCTTTTAATATCAAAAAGAGGTTTTAAAACTTAACTTATTGTTCAGTCATTATCAGACAAATATTTTAGGTAGAAAAGTTCTAGCACAGTCTTTGGAACATCCATTTTCTTTTGTATGGAGATCTAGTGGCATAAGTAATTTAGGCAAACAAGACAGGGAAGTTGCATGTGGTAAAAAGGATGGCTGTTAGGGGTCCATGTAACATTTAAGAAGGGAGAGTCAGAAACGCATTACAGCAAAAGTGAGACAAGGTAGAGGGCAAACTGAATAGTAAAAATGGCTATGAAGAGAAATAACAATCGGTTTAAATGAATGTATACACTTGCCACAATATTGCATATTCAAGGCGGAGTTATATGCATGTTCTCACAGAAAGACACTGCATTTTAAAAATGACCAGTATTCCAATGAATTATATTTTTAATCCTGAATATGTACAGTGTTTGAATCCAGACTCTGAGCTTTTGACATCACAGATTATGGCACACAATCAATAACAATCTGTTGGGGAAAAATGTGAACTCAAGCACAATATAATGATACATACAATATGCATGGAATAGTCAGTTATTTCAACCAAAACAAAAGCACTTGTTCTATAGCAGGAACATTGACTTGCATTGAAATTTTGATTGGCAGCTAGCATATGGTTCCCTATACAATGTAATTGTGCACTTTAACACTAAATTTAAAAATATTTTAATATTTTACAGAACTGCACAAAAACCTGTTTTGTCAAATAGCATGAACAATGTAAAGAAAATAGGTTTTCAACTCAGTATATCAAACTTTGAAAGCATTCAAAAATTGACTATTTACATAGGAATATTGATTGCTGCATTGAGGGGTAAAATGCTGGTTCCTGAGTATTTTTTGTTACAATGTATATATGCAACATGAAGCATTGTAATTATTGTTTTGACAAATCCTGTTTTTCATAATTAAACTTTGTTTTTCTCCTAATAGAGACTTTCAATATTTGCTTAAAGTTGACTGTAAATAGCTCTAAATATTTTGTAACATAGCTTTTTTATTCAGTCTTAACATGTATGGCTAAAAAGAGTCTTCATGAATCTTTGTACACTCTTTATATGTGCAATAAAAACTGCATGGCCTCCTGTCAATACCATAAACAATTAACATTGTGTGTATAGTGCAAACCTTACTCTAGCTGCAATTAAGCCATTTTATTTGTATTCATTTACTGATGGTCTCATACCTGAGAATTTGTACAATCAGTCTATAGCTGTTGGAGGAAATCAGAAGCAAATAAAAGGAGCAAGACTGCCTTTTTTGGAAACCAACGATAGCTAGCTGAAGGCCCTTTGATCTTACAGACTTCTGTTTTTCCAGACAAGTTGCTAGAAACCACCATGCAAATAGATAGTTTCAGTGTTTGGGTTGTTATGGTTGTGTTCGTCTGGCCCAGCTGTATTTCACTGGAAAAGCTTCCTTGGATGCATTCTGTGCTGAGAGAACAGCAAAATCTATGTAGATATCTTCTCTGCTTAAATCAGTCTGCAACTTCACTGGATTACCTTATGATCCTGCTCCAGTTTCTAGTCTATTTGCCCACGATTTGGGACAGTAGAGCTGTGGGGTGACATAACTGCTGGCAGAAAGGGGGAAAAATTCAGGAACCTCTCTTTAATGTGGGATTAAAGGCAGAAGCTTATCTGATCATTTTACAGACCTGCAACTAGTCCCTAGAAAGTGAGTGTTTGGTAAGGAAATAATTGTACCAGTTTTCCTCAGCATTAAAATAACCTCTACAGGGGCATATATTTTAACTTGTTGCTCTTTACAGATGAGAAGAAAGGTCTCTTTCCTGAAGGCTTTACAATCCAAGGCCTGAGGCTCTAACTACCCTGACTAATACCCTTGATGGTGGTAGTAATCCTTGTGTCAAAGTCAGGGCTATTCAACTTTGGAAGCCCCGACGGGCCACAATGATACTGACAGCACATGCCGTGGGCCCGACTTAAGTGTGATTGCATATATATGCAAATAGCTTTCACACTGAAGGGCATGAATACAAAGATTAGGCAAGACTACACAACACACAGGCCCCATTCTGTTTTTCTGCTCCATGAGTGATAGCATCACAAATGGTAGAGATTCTGCTACAGTGCCAGTTGTCATGTCAGTTACTGCAAGGTCAGCAAATCTTGGCAGGAAGAAAGAAAGTTGGTGTGAAAAATAGTGTTACAGTTGCAGTTGCAATGAGAGGTATCCAGTTTCCAAAAAATCAGCCTTCCCAGTGACTTCTGTTGGCAGTCAAAGGAGCAAATGCATTTTATTGAGCTGGGACTTGTCTTATTGAAGCTTCTTTTAGAGTTAATTTTCTTAAATCTCCTCTCTGTGGTGCTCTCTAAAACAATTGCTCATAGAAAAGAGCCTCAGTGGGAAATTTTAAAAATAGATCTTGTACAAGCAACAAGTATGAGCCTGTTTTCTCACAGAGGCCGGTGGTGAGCTATGTTTTATCACAACATGCCACTCTGCCTACCATAGCTAAATGACCCTGTTTAATATAATATTTGAAAGAAAATACAAGGAGTAAAATTTTAAATTTAACTTCAAAGGAAATGCTTTTCACATCTTATAGCACCCACATGCCTGTCACTTGTTACTGTAGAATGATAAATGTCTGAGATGCCAGTAGAAATTGTATATTTTAGTTAAAATGGTTTCTGCTTAGTTACATGTATAGGTTGTCAAGGAAATGCCCTGTGAATGGCATATTCTGAGTAGAAGCTCTCTAGCTTCCACTGAAAAATTCACTTTGCTCTTGCTGAGATGAGCATCATTAAAATTTCAAATGAGGATAAATTAATAGTTTGCAAAGTTCCATGGCAGCAGAGCTACCATTCCTTTTGTACAGCCAAGTAAACTGCAGTGAAGCGGCTGTGCAATTTACCTCTGCAATACAAACAGCTAGTGGCAGGAGTAAAGGGCTGGAGCATCCTATCTCCCATCTCCACAAGGGTACAGATAATACCCAACAGATAATCTGCCAGGCTAGAAAACACTTCAAACTCTATGCGCTAATCACTGCACCAGATGTTGCTGCTAAGTTACATGGCTATTTCAGAATGAATGAAGAGATGTTTTACATACTTTGTGACATACAGTAAAACAGAAGTGTGTATCACAGCATGCCTATGGTGATGAAACAGTTGATAAAAATTGTCAACACACCATCACAGATGTCCTACAACAGTTTCTCAACCTTTTTTATAAAGTACCTCCTTTTCAAAAAAAAAATATAAGTACCCCCAGTACCTACAGTTTTCAGCCACACAAAAACATTTTCTACCATTGCAACACATGTGTTTAAACAACTTAATTGTAGCTGGGCGGGCGATGAAATTTTTGGGTGTAAAAAGTACAAAAATAATAAAGTGCTGTAAAACTTACAACAAAAATTCCGTTTTCTCCAAATTTCAGTTGTGTTGATGTACCTCCCCAGACTTCTCTCAAGTACCTCTAAGGGTACTCATACCACTGGTTGAGAAACACTGACCTACAACATGGCGCACAGCAGCAATACAGGGTTGAGATCTTCTGTTAGAAGTGTTTCTCAAACTTTTTTTTATAAAGGTCCCCTTTTAAAAAAAATTGTAAGTACCCCCAGATCCAGGCAGCCCCAGCCCCCCCACCACTCTAACCCAATGCCCCTCACCTCCCCCAGAGCCAGGTACCCCCCTCAGTCTCCCTGCTATAACCCAATGCCCTCACCTCCCCCAGAGTCAAGCACTGGATGTATGGTACCCCTACCTTTGAAATGCCTGCTCCCACGGCCCGACCCTGTCGCTGTGGCTTGTCTGTAGGAAGCGAGTGACCCACCAGTGGCGGGCTTGCCCGTGAGACTGTGTGCTACCACCCCAGCCTGGTGCCCTCCCCCATGGCACCTGGGGGCAATTGCCCCTTTGTCCCCCTCGCTATGCTGCCGATGCCGGGGGGGGGGGGGGGGGGAAGAGGTGTCCTTTGGAGCAAAGTTTATTGTGCCGCTTCGCTGCCTTTTTGCTCCTCTCCGCAGTGCCATGGGGAAGGGGCGATGGAGGATGTGTTGTACTGAGCTGCTGGTGGGAATGCACGTTTCCAAGTTCAGCTGCCCTCCCTGCTGCAGCAGCCCGGGGAGGCTACCAGAGAAGAAAAAAACCAGGAGAAGCAGCCATAGAAGTGACTGTTTTTTTCTCCCACCTTCCACCCCTCCCACCAACTTGGAACTGCCCTGGGTCTCACCAGAGCCTGCCGCTGCAGCCACATGCTTTTCCCGCCAGGCGTGTGCGGACAGCAGCTGTAAACATCTGGGCACACAACTCCAAATGTTCAGTTTTGACAGGCTCATGCCACTGCCCCCTCCCCATCCCCTTTGCAGGGAAAAATCGCAGACAATTTTTTACCAAATTTCACTTGTGTTCAGGTACCCCCCCCCGGACTTCTCTCGCCTATCCCCTAAGAGTACTCGTACCACTGATTCAGAAACAGTTAGAACACGTGAGCTGGTCAAATACCTCATTTGCCAAGGGCTCCAGTGTGCTGGAGGTCAGACCTTTGTATTAATTCTTTTTAAACTGAGCAACTCTTCTAATATCAGCTTGTAACAGTGACTTGCTTTGTACTGTCATGCACTTGCACAGGACTTGGGGGGAGTGTCTAAAAGGTGAAAGGAACATTCTTTTTCCAGCTGCTTGAAAACTAATAGACTTGCAGTGGTTTGAAATATTTAGCCTGTCGCTAAATAAGAGCAGAATTGTATCAGACTCTTTGAGGAAAATTACATCTATATGCTTCCCAAAATAGCAGCTTTGAATTTTAGTTGCAGGCTACAGGCCCCGAAATGGTATTTCATGTCTTCTGGCAGTTCTGCCAGTAAGGTTTCAGCAAGGACAAATAGCCTCCTTCACGGTGGGTGGATGTTTGTGTAAGTGGCGTAGAGAATTAGAGCACTCCGTTCACTGTTTTAATGAGGGGAAAGCAAGCACATAGCCAACACCTCCCTACTTTACGTACTGAGGGACTATCAACCTATGTAACTGAAGAGTTCACTTTAGCAGTCACTACATACAAAGGCAGTATCTAGCATCAGTCCTCCTAGCACTGCAGTCAGTGGGAGCAGTGGAATTAGAACCAAAAAGTGATGTGTGGGTTCTAGACCCAAACATTTTGTGCACAAACCCAACTGCTAAGCTTTCGGCCCTGAGCGGGAAGTCAAGATTCCAGCAGGAGATTCTGGAGGTTGGATGAAAGCTTGGTCCTAGCTCCTTTATTTCATTAGAAGTCATGAACTTACATTATTGACCCACTTATTCACGTAAGCAACTGCCATGTGCTATATGGGGATGTTACCTCATCACAAACAGGAAATGGTCAATATGCTTTATAAAGATGAGGTCCGTGTTTAAGGTTTGAGAACCTGTAGTAGCAAGTTTTCCCATGGTAAGAAATGGTAAGGAGGTAAGAAATCCCTCCTCCTCCCCCAAAGCTATCAAAACAGTAGAGCTATTACTTCAGCTCCAGGCCAAAATAGCCAGTACCACTACTGGAGGAGGGAAAGGGACTGATTGTTGAATCCACATAATTCAGAGAAAGCTCTTGCACAGTGAACAGCCAGAGTAGGTTAGCTAAATCCTGCCCCACCACATAAGGCTAGTGGCACTTGTAGAAACAGTTGTATTAACTAATGGTAACACTCTCAAATCCTACTGTACACTAGGCTGAAAATTCCCCCCCCCCCCCACAAGCAGGTAGTTATACGCCACGAGGAATCATTTAAAAACTGGTACAATAGGGTCAGATTCTGCTACTTATCCTCATGCAAAATAGCCCCCATTTGTTCTCAGACCATATGGTATTAAGAAGCGGCAGAATCTGTTCACCAATGCTCTGCTTGTTAGTTTCTTTATGTCTATTCCATTGCTTTTCCATCCATCAGAAACCGGTTAGGGCACAGGCCTTTATTCCTTCATTCTTAGAAGAATCCGTAGCCTTTTTCTTCCCCCAGAAACTATGGAGTGGTAGTCATAAAAAGGATGAACTTTTAATACCTGATTTCAGATAGCTGCCTTCAGTGTCTGTCACAGGAGCCCTTTCCTTTCACACCTCAAGCTGCAGGTTCAATGTTAACAAGGAGGTGGAGGCAGACATCCACAATTCATTTTGGCAGATACAAAATTTGCATAAGCATCTGTATTGAGCACCCTACAAGTTTGCAGATATCCGCAGCAGTGGCTCATTTTTGCAGACCTGAATGTGGATGCTGATACAAATTTTGTATCCGTGCAGGGCTCTTAGAAATGGTTCATCACAATGCAATCTAAGCTTGTCTGCATTTTCTGTCAACAGCTGCAGATTTTGGTCTAGAAATACATTTCAATATGCAGGAGAAAAACACTTCAATATAAAAGCATATATTCAAAATTGTCCGGTTACTCTGTCAGTTAGTGCTGAACAAACTATTCTCCCCCTCATGCTCCCTGCTGCAGTTGACACATTTTTGAGATCACAGACATATCCTACAGCAATATGCTGTTTAAGAACAAAAACTCTTAAACGACCGTTTCAGTTCTGAGCCTCAGGAAGCTTTTCCCAATAGGATTAAACAACTTTCAAAGCAAAGCAGACAAGCACCTTCAAAAATATTTATTTTGAAGTATGCAGAATGAAAGGATTTTGTAGCAGTACAATCAGTATGACTCAATTTTAATAGGCACTATTCAGCAAGTGATTTTTATTTCCATGTGTATACGTATTGTCTTGTCCTGGACAGAGGAAATGCCTGAGGGTCAAGCATTAAGGTATTTTGCATGGTGCTGGATGTGATCATTAACAAATGTAGCGATGAAGAAGTAGCTGTGATCATAGCCCTAGCAAAGAGAAAAGCAGATTCAGCAATTGAAGGTACTCAATGAAAAGGTACTGTAATGCTGTATGTTTGAGTATTGTTAGTGACAACTCATTCAATGTCTATTTACTCATTTTAAAAAGGCAGTAAGGAGGTTATTTGTTTCAGATTTATGCAAGGCCCAGGAGGCAACATGTACTGGCTATGTACTAGGCTGCCCTAGTACATCCAGATGAAGATGGGTATACTCCAAAAAGAGAGGGAGGAGAAGTAGTTTAGAAAAAACCCTGTTATGTGGGCAGGAGCTATTGTGAGAGGACATGGCAGACAGGACAGAGTCACTTCAAACACCCTGAAGAATTTCAGGCTAGTGCTATTTTGTGCCATAATGCTACAGGAAAGGGGGAGGCTCTTTCTTTGCCTCCCAACTAATTCTGTTAGCCAAAGCTAACCATGTATCACGTAAACAGCTCTTCACTTCTGTTGCATAAAGCCTCCTCCCGAGCTATTACTTGATTTTACACAAGGATTTTCTGGAAATACTCTAAACTGAAGGTCCTGCCAACACATGACTTAGAGACTGACAAAAACCTCCTACTGACTGCATTGCTGGGGTGGAGGGGACACAGTTGACTTCTAAATCACTTCTTTACTGATGATTTGTAAATGATTCTCTGAAGCTTTGTAATTGTTTCAGCTGTACTGCCTTTTAAACTCTGCAACTCCTAATCTTTGTTAAACCTTGCAACTTTGTAACTTTCATCCATTCTGCTTGTTAACTTGCTCTAAACTGCATTCTCCCCTGAGATATGAATGTGTGAGTAGAGACTATTGTGTGTTTGGGATTAGAAACTGCAAGGCTGAGCACAGGGAACCAGGTGATGAGTCATCAGACCAATCAAGGAGACACTGCTGCTCTGCTGGATCAAGGGAAGTCTGGGCATGCCCCCTGGGTAATGAATGAGTCACAGGAGTTGTACAGAGGCAATAAAAGGAGAGAACACGTGGTAGAAGCTCTTTGAGAAACTCCTCTTTCTGCAGCCAGAAGCTCTTTTTCTTTTCTGACCAGCTCCCTAGCCACGATCAGCAGACAGATCCTCCAGAATCTACATGCCTTGGCTCCTTCTGCAACCCATATGCCTATGTAAATGTGCGAGTGCCTGAGGGCAGGAACGAATGTGTGTGAATGAATGAAGGGGGTGTGCATGTGTGTCTGTGTGTGAGAGCGTGCCGGTTCCCCTTTAGTTTAAATCTTTAGTGGCAGCTCTATCCTCTTTAGTTTAACCATATAGTGGAGTATTAATTCCTCAAACAATAAATCCATACTAGTGAAACTCTGGGTGATCTCTAGTGGGAATTTTTGGGTAACAACTTCCTGCTCACAAGCTGTTCAAATGTATACAGATGTGAAATCAGAAAAAGAATGTATGATGAAAATGTTCTCGTGATTGATAGGTTACTGTAGTACCACATTAAAAACAGAGCCAGATACTTATCTTGAACAAAATGGATGTATTTTCCCCTCATGAGCCTGTTGCCAGTAGGTTGAATTGCACTCTGAACACCCTGTCATGCTTAAGCTAAAAGTCAGCTCCCCCTGGAGTGGTTAAATGTAATGAAATCAGTTGGGTCTAGGGGATAGGTCACTGCACTGAATCAGGACAGCATCTGTCCCCTGCCACTGACCTGATGTGTGACCTAGGGCAAATCACTTGACCTCTCTGTAGCCCTTCAGCCTTTGCCTGTCTTGTCTATTACAGGACTGGGACTGTCTGTGTGCCTAAAAGGTGGAGCAGCTAGCCAGAGTCAACCCAGTAGTTATGGGAAGAATGCATCAAACAGGGGAAAAAAAGCTACATTTTGGTACTTGCCTGTTGCAATCTAAAGACTACTGGGATTTTCCGCTCTGTGCAGGCAGCAATAAAGTTGTCAGGCAGTAACTGCCCTGCTGATAGGAACTGGTCATCTTTGCCCTGATCAATTAAGATGTCAAGATGGGAATCTGGATAAGACTTCACAAGATGGGTAGCATCATATGCCTGTAGAAATAAAATGAAATGAATTAAAAGTGTAACACAATGTTGAAGAATGTAGTTTTTCACTTAACTAAATACAGGAACAACTAGGTTAGAATAATTGTTCAGTATAAGATAGGGACATAATGCAACAAACTGGTGTCCAATATTTACACTAAAAGTAAAAATAATAAAAGGCTATCCAAACTATAGAGTAAGTTGAATATGAATTATTGATTTTTTTAGTTCAAAGTAGGGTTCTAAGGCCAAAACCCTCTCTCTCTCTCTCTCATGGACTCTAACTCTGTTCTTTTGGAATCATTGCCCATAGTATTTAATCATGATCAATCTCTGACCAACAGCCAGTTACTGTGAGAAACAATTGCTCTGTGAATACAGAAAATACAGAGAATACAGAAATCTACTGTCTGGATATGCACACTGTAAGTTAATGTGTGACTGTAGCTCAGGTCAGCGCAGTCTGCCTGCTTTAGTCTAGCTAGATGTGGTAGCATGGTAGGGATGTTAAATTTTGATTAATTGATAAGGGGAGCACTTGCTATCCCGCTGTGCCTCTCCCTTTGAAATGTACAAGAAACCGCAGGTGGCTATTGTACATTTCAATGGCAGAGGAGCAGCAGTCAGGACCGGAGTGACTGGGACTGTTTCAATCTCCGCTTGTGCCATTTCCCCCGCTGCCCTCTGCCCCCCCATAGAGACAGTGCTGGTGGGAACCAGCTTTTAAGACTGCTTCTCCCAGCACCGGCTCCTGCTCCCCCGCCTTGCTGCCTCTCTCTGATAGAAGCAGCAAGAGGGGGAAAGCAACTAGTCGAGTTCCTATTCGACTACCTGATCAGCAAATGCTTATCAGGTTTTCAACTAGTTGCTTACATCCCTATAGCATGGGTGAGCAGTCAGCATAAGCGCCTTTCAGTTAGCCTAGGTCAGTGTTTCTCAAACTGTGCTCTGTGGACCCTCAGGGGCTCCGCAAGACATCTCCAGGGGCTCTGCGAGGTTGACAAACTGGAAACATCGATAGGTACAACACATACAATCAGTGGACCGCTGGGGCTCCACACATACAATCAGTGCACCGCTGGGGCGCCACATACATTTTTATGCATGTAAAGGGCTCCAGAGCCCAAAAAGTTTGAGAACCACTGGCCTAGGTATGTATTCTGATTGGTAGCCTGGGCTGATGTCCAGGCCACCCCGGCTACACTGCTATGGTCAGATGTGCTAGCTCAACTGAGGTTAGCCTACCCATGTTATGACGACACCTTCACCTGCAGCGTACACACCGTAAGCGGCGCCTGCAGTGCTTTTCATCCCACTAAAAGGGGGATTAAATTTGCATCTGTTTAAGGTTTCCAGAAAGCAGGTGACGAGCCACAGCTTGCTCATATTCCTACTTATCTCACAGTTTAAGATCTTCAGAAGTGAAGAGAGAACTTACTGTATGTGGCAAGAGCAGCCTCCCATTAAAATACGGCTTTTGTAGAGAGCCAGCAGTATCATGGTGATCAGTAGCTACACAATTACTGTGCAGCAGGGTTCAGTGTTTGCTGTTGGGATGACTTCTGTTTGAATGATACATTATCATTTCATGTTCTGCTTCCCTACTGCACAGTATAGTCACAATCATTTTTATGGTTCATTAAAGGATCGGACTCTCCAACACATACCTCCCATTGAGTTAGATCTGATCCCAGATAGCCACCAAAGGCTTTCTTCCCCCAGGGACACTGAACTGGATTGCAGATAGGAGCAAATGCAGATACAGACTGTTTAGAAAACACAAGCGTTAAGAAATGTCATTTTGATAAGCAAGATGTGAGCAGATAGCATGTTCAAAAGTCGTCCTACCTAACGTTACAATTTTAGCACACTGGGGAACAATTGCACTAGTCTCACCATTAGGAAGCAGTCAGTCTCTGCCCTGTAACAATTTGAATATCCCCCACCCCACTTTGTTATGCATAGAGGAACACAACCCACAAATAAATGCCCAGAGACCACAAAAGGGACAAGGTACAACTAGCTCTTCCACCTCTCCTACCTTGAAACTAATGGCTCTCAACTAACAATATTGTTCCAAATGATTTGCTAACCAAAAATGCAAGGGGTTACTTTGGATTTTGAAATCTCTAAAGCCCTAAAATGAGTGCATTTATTGAAGATGTTGAGAAAGAAAGAATAGTTTAAAAATGCAAATTACAATTCAGGGAAAGAATTGGGAATTAACTCAGAACAAACTTTCAGAGATTTTTAAACAATCTTAGACAGCCATACAGGGTCAGACCAATGGTCTATGTAGCCCAGTATCCTGTCTTCCAACAGTGGCCAATGGCAGGAGCTCCAGGGAAAGAGCGAGTAGGCAATCAAGTGATTCATCCCACTGCCCATTCCCAGCTTCTGGCAAAGATTAGGGATTCTTCAGAGCATGGTTTTTCATCCCCGCCCATCCTGGCTAACAGCCATTGAGAGACCTAATCTCCGTGAACTTATATAGTTCCTTTTCAACCCCCCCCTTTTTTTTTTTTTTTTTTAAATCTTACAGTTCTAAGGCTTTAAATAGCTCTGGAATTTCTCCCTAATTAGCTTTTGCAAAGAAAGCTTTCTTCTCAAGATCTCACATGCTGTGAAATTTAATTTTTTGTTAATAAAAAAGACAGAAATAGTTTAGTAGTAAGAAAAGTTAGTAATTTTTTCTGAGTGGAGATGTCATATCTTCCTTAAATTGGCCTTTTGCCATGCTTTCAAAATTTGTGTTTAAGGGAAATGTTATAGATCAGGATTGTGACATAGCAATTCTCTTCCTCATTATTTGAATTATTTTTAAATTAAATATATTTAAGGTTTGAATTAAGAGTAAGAAGAGGATAAATTGAGATGTAGTATTTTAGTGTTAACTACAGCTAATCTGTTCAACTGTGAATTTTATTCTAATTTATTCTCTTGATGTATGAACTAACCACTGTGACCTTTGCACACATGAGTTATGGTTTTTTGCTTCCTGGTTCTAAATGTAGAGATGAGCTACTGAAGCACTAATTGAGCAGGCATGTCATGATCCTGCATAGCAACAGGAAAAAGGTCACATGGGGGAGAAAAACAACATCCTCTAAAGATGAATTTTTAAATTCCGCATCTCGTACATAGGCCTACATCAGCTTTGTCATTACATGATCCATTAGAAATAAAAAGAATCCAATCCTTGAGTACTCCTGCTTCTCAGTCCAACGCTACCATTGACCCCATACAATTATATATACACACCATGATAAAATTCCTCTGATAGTAGGGATGTTAAAAAGCATTTTGTTTTGGGTTGGTGTTTTTCTTTGGTTAACATGGGGAGGCAGCTCCATGGGAGCCAGTGCTTGTGGTGAGCCTGCTTAAAAGCTGGCTCCCCACTAGCACTGACTCACACCTACTTCTCAAAGGACTTCGGATGACATGATACGTGTGTGACTCCTAAGATATGAGTTTTCAATGTGGTGGTGAGACTACCCTGTTATACAGAGCAGAAACAAGGTCATTAAAACAGCTGAGGACAGAAAACTAAACAGTTTTCCATATCTAAAGTTATGGTGTATTCTTAACATCTATTGGTTTGACTGTGTCACAAATGAGGAGAAACTTGGATGATTCTGGCAAACTGCAGTCCTGCCCAAATAAAAACAGCGACTGCAATGACGGGGTCCTGTCCAAGGAGCAGACAAAGGAATATTTCTGTAAAAGATTTACAGAGCTGAGGTAAAAGGAAGTAGAGCAGGAGGTAGGGATGTGAATGGTTAACCGGTTAACTGGCAGAGACCACAGCAGCTGCCCCGTCTCCCATTGCTCGCAGCAGGGTTGGGGGGGAAGGCGCTGTGGCCCCCCGCCCCCACAGGCTCCCATTTAAGTGCTTAACAAGTTAAACATAACATTCAACCAGTTAACTAATTAAATGGGATTTTTCATCCCTAATGAGATCAGCCAAAAATGAGATTGGAAGACGTGATTTTTGAGGGATTTAAAAAGTCCATATTCTCCCATACTCTCTCATGATGAAGAAAGATGACTTGCAAGGTACTGTTTAAGATGGAAATCCATTTTATGTGATGCCACAGGTCTACTACATCCATGTGAAATTGCTACTGCTTAACTACAATAGTCCAGATAGAACAGCAATATGACTTTTTTATAGTCTCCACTGGAAAAGACATTTAACTCAATTTTTAACTTTTTTTAATTCTGTAGTACCAACTACCAGTAGGCTAAAGTTAAAGTTATTTATTATCGTCAAGGTTGCAAAAACAGAGTTTAACATGAATTTGATTTTTACTGTTTTTCTCTAGAAGACTGAATAAAACTTAGCATCTTACTTTGTATTTTCCAGGATTCTTCAAAGCAAGGATAAGAGCTCCATGGCCTCCCATTGAGTGCCCAAAAATAGACATCCTTTCTGAGTCAGCTGGAAAATTGGCTTTTATTAATTTAGGCAGCTGAAAAAATTAAGTATGACAAAAAAAGACTAATACATTTGGACTTTGAGAGTCACGCAAATTAATGTAATTTACTGCTGTGTTTTAATTCAGAAAAAACAACAGATTAAAAGTACAGGTTGAACCTCTCTAGTCTGGTACCCTTGGGACCTGGCTGGTGCCAAACCAGAGAATTTGCAGAATCACAGAGGTCAGTATTGTCTAGCAGTACTTCCACTGATTAGTGGGGTTTTAATAGACATTTAGGGGTAAATCAAAACTAAACAACAGCACAGAACACAGACCCAGGACAGGTGGCTATAAACAAACTTTATGGGACCATGAGAAAGTTGGCCAAACCCATGGTAAGTGGGCATCCAGCTAACTAAACTCATGCCAGACCATGGATGTTGCCAGACGAGAGTGTGCTGGGCTTGAGAGGTTGAACCTGCACATGTTTCTTTGGTACTTGTATTTAATTTAACAGTTGAGGTGACAAGTCTGAAAACTCACAACTACTGAATATCACTATTAAAAGGAAACATTTCAAACATCTGACAGTGCAATAATCTCATGGTCTATAACAATGATTTTCAAACTATGGGTCATAAACCACTACTGGGTCGTGGAATATCAGGCACTGGGTCCTGTTGCTGCCTGTCCTGCACTGTGGGCTATGTAGCAAGCCCAGCTCTTAGTTTGGGGGGCGGGGGAGGAGAATAGCGCAGAGGGTTCTGCTCAAGGTAAGCTCCTCCTGCCTCAGCCCTGACCCCTCAAAGCCAGAGCCCCCTCTTACAGCCTAAAGCTCTCATCCTCAGCCCCATCCTGGAGCCCATACTCCAGTCAAATTATGTTGGGTCACAGGCATCAATGATTCTCTTCTACTGGGTCATGAGAAAAAAAAAGTTTGAAAACCACTGGTTTACAAGATGTTAATTGGCTAGACATATTACTGCAATACTTTCATGTAAATGTGCATGTATTACAAGACTTTGGTCTTTCATTATGACCTTGTTCTCATTTAACTAAATCCTTAAATACGTTCTCACAAAAATCAGCAGAATGACAACTCTGGCAGAGCTTTTGTATTTCATGTTCCAGTAAACATTAGTTTTTAATGTGAACCAGGCATGCTGCAAATTAACAGACTTGTGTGTCTTGTTATTCATCTTAATAGATTTGCTCAAGCAAATCTATTTTGAATTTGATGACATCTAGCTAATGAAAATGGTTCAACTTTGATATGTATGATAAGCAGCCATTTCTCTACCACAGTCCAATTAAAAAGAGTCCTTCTAATCAAGACAAAACAGTGAGATTGAATTTAACACATTTAGCATAATTAATTTCATTGGAAAAAAGTCACCTCATCCTTTATGTACGAGTACATTCTATAGTTGGTTTTCCATGGTTCTTCAGTGGCATCTACATAGAATCCAGCACCTGTGCCGAAATCCCAGCTTTCATCTTCTCCTTCAATATTACAGCCACCTACCATGAAAATATGTATTTATTGCCCCATCTTTATTAGATGTTTGATGCAAAGTGTTGAAGTTTTCACTTTTCTTCATCCTTTAAATCCTTTTCAAAAAGGTTTCAGATAAATACAGAAATGTTGTACACTGATTTATCAAGTTGTGTGTGTGTGTATAAATATAAAAAAAACATTTTTAAATCACATTAATTTTTTTAGTATCAAAATTAGTCTCATATACAGTCAGCTATTAACTTGACTGATTTTTACTGTCTATACCGTGAATTTTTTATCAAATAAGTCCAGGGACATATTTGAAACAGAAAGGATACCCTATGCTACTATATACTTTTGTATATTTTGTCCAATCTAGTTTTGACTTATTCAAATTACATGTTCCACTTCTTTCCCTGGGAAATTCCCAGTCTAAGTCTTACCATCAGAAATATCTTCTGTAAATTAATACTAAATTCATCTTTTCTTTGTTTCATGTCAATTATAACCTCTTATAAAACTTAAGTCCTTCCTCTTTTGAATAATTGTGGACATATGCTCTCTCACCAAGACTATAATGTCAGTATTTGATTTTTATGTCTCCCATAAATACAGTCCATCCATCCATCCCTTATCCCTCTTCAGTTTGCCGATGATCTGACAATAATGGTCCCAGAACTCTTCTTCTTAGCATATGTGCAGTGTACCTCAGGTGGCATGTGACCAGGATTAATCACTGAATTTGGTCCCCTGAGTACTGAACATAGTATTTAAGATGCCACTAACATAGGGACTACTACTTTCTTTCTTGATAACATGCCTTTGTTTATGCAAATCAGAATTACAAGTGACTTTTTGCCATCCTATTAAATGGGGAGTGTGTGTAGTTGATGAGAATAACTGATAAGCCAAGGTTTATCGGTTAATCATGTAGTGGACTACACACTGACATCCCTAAAAGAGGCACTTGCAGCTCTCCAGCCTCAGTCTGAGTATCAGGATCTACACACAGGTGCCATGTCGAGTGTAAGCCTGAGACCAGAGAACCTGAAGAAAAAAAAAAAAAAATGGGGGGCAGGGAGACAAGAGTCTGACATTGCCAATGTATGAGCTGAACTGCCCCCTCACCTTAATTTTAGGGCACTTGTATTAACATAGTTTTAATAATAGAGTTCTAAAGTTACAATTCATTTAGTGCAGGGCTACTCAACTTTCGAAGCCCCAGGAGCCACAATCATACCCACAGTACATGCCAAGGGCCGCAACTTAAGTGAAGTTGCATATATATGCAGATAGCTTTTCACACTGAAGGGCATGAATACAAAGATTAAGGCAAGACTATACAACACACAGGCCCCATTTAAGTCAGTTCTGCTGATATTAATAAAATACAATATTTGCCCAATTTCCAACCATATGACAGCACTTTTAATGAGCAATGACAATCCAGGAATTTATCTACTAAGACGCATATCAACAGAAGACCATTATATTGATTACTTTTTTGTTTTGGCTTCACAATTTTAACAAATCAAACAAAAACTACCAATACAATATTTACTGAAATATAAGTACAATCAATGTGAAGTTAAAGGTACCGAGGGAAGAAGTGGCATGGCTAGAAGAGGAACCAAGGAATCCTGCTTCCCAGAATCCCTTCCTTTCCCCTGCCCACCCCATCAAGCACCAGCTCCCACAGTCCTCACAGAGCAGAGACTGGAACCCCACAAATCTAACCAACAGACCCACTGCCCAGATTCAGGAAAGAAAAGAAGCCAGAAGTTTTAACGCGCATAGCTCCCTGCTCTAACCCAGTACCCCTTCCCTCCCTCAGAGCCAGACAACCTCAGCCCCCCTGCTCCCTGCTCTAACCTCAATGCCCTTTCCCTCCTGCAGAGCCGGGGACATAAATCTAGCGGGGTGGAGGGTAATGCCCTGGGTCTCACTGGAGCCATGTGCTTTTCCCTCCAGGCACTGAAGCCTGTGTGCAGAGCAGCTGTGAATGGTCCAGGCACGCAGCTCTGAAGGTTACATTGAAAGAAAGTGCCACTGCCCCCTCCCCAATCCCGGACATTTTTTGCCTTTCAAAAAATCCGTCCCGATGGTGATTTAACATGTGAAAACAAGGACACGTCCGGGAAAAACCGGACATATAACCCTACCCACGCCCCAGCACAGACCTCTCTCACTCCGGCCTCGCTACCTGGCTCCACCGCTGCCTCACTCTCTTGCAGCCCAGCTCTGCCACTGCCTTGCCACATGCCTGGCTCCCCCGCTGCCTCCTGCGCACATTCTGCTGTGCAGCTCCGCTTGCAGGGAGGCGCTGCCACTGTGGCAGACGTGTTCTGTCACTGCCTGTTGCTGCGCCGCTCCCCGCAGCCCGGCAGCTCCTACGCACATGCCAATGTGGTCTGGCTCAGTGCTGTGCCATGCAGCTCTGCTCAAGAGGAGGTGCTGCCGCTCTGGCTGACACAACAGGCATGCTCTGCCGCTGCCTCTTGCCAGCCTCTCCCCTCTCCTCCCCCCCCCCCGGCTGACCAGCAGTTCCTGCACACGCGGCCTGTCTCAATGCGGCTCGGCTCACGAGGAGGTGCTGCCACTCGAGCCCACAGCAATGAGGCAGGCAGGTGGCCCGGGAAGCAACTCAAGGCGCCGCGGGCCACATGCAAACGGGCTGCGTGTTGAGTAGCCCTGATTTAGTGTATATTAATCCAGCAATTTGGTATGAACTATAGAATCAACAGATGGAACAACATTCCAAATTCAGATACAATTACATCAATACATTTAATAGTAGCATGAATCATTCCATTCTTTGGGGATAATCAGCAGTAAACATTTATATGATGAAGGTTCTCAAATAACCTGAAGACACTTACGTGGGCTAGTATCTGGTGCAACTACAATGAGGCCATGTTCAGACGCAGCTTGATGAAAACCAGATTTGGTTATAAAGTTCTGTTCTGTGCAAGTTAATCCTAGAGATAAAAATGACTGGTTATATACTACTCCTAGCTTTCCAGCTTCCAACATATACTAGAAAAGATTAAATATAAAATGGGATTCAGGTTTTAAGCAGGAATATCATTGTAACAGCCCAGGGAAAAACTCAGTTACATTTTCACAGTAAAAAAGGTTTAATCATACTAAATTTTTCATCTCCCACTCGTACCAACCACCACTCCTTTTAGAGATTATGGGATTTTGTCCACGGTTAGATTTTGACCGTTTGGTCACTGAATGAGCCATCCACAGAGCCAGACAAGTAATTGTTCATTTTCGTTAAGTAGAGTTTTCAAACACTGTGTAATATGTCATTTGAGAAGATACTAAATGACAAATATAGTCTTATATTTAATTAATTAGCAATGATAAGCATTGTGGATCCGGATATCCACATGCTCCTTATGTCAGAACAGGTGTGAGACTGAAGCTGAATTGCAACTCTATGATAACTTAGACCAATATTTTAAGGAGTCTTCACAATGCCATGCAAGAACAGTTATTGATTGTAATTTTTACTCTTCACTTGTGGTAAGCATTAAATAGCTTCAACTATTTGACTTATTAGCACTGGAGGCTTCTTTGTAATTATTTTACTCTAGGTATTGTATAAGAGTTGTGGTACCTCTTCAAACAATTTCTTCTAACCTACAAAGAGCTTCCAATATTAGATGTGAACACTCTTTTGCAATTTGTGCACTGGAATGATGGCAACACTCACTTATAATAGGAGTCAAGCACCACTGCCAGCCTATTCTACCCTTACAGTTACATTAAAGTTAGTGCAGTGTTTCTCAAAGTGGACAGTGGGGCCCATTTTGAGAAAGATACACCAGAGCGGCCTGTTAGCAGCTAATGGCTCCACAACCATGGAGCCTGGCAGCTCCCATTGTCTCTGATTCACCATTTTCAGCCAAGGATAAACAAACTGGAGCAGCCTGTTAGCAGCTTCTCTCAATGTGGGCCGCACTAAGCTAATGGAAGTATATCTGCCTCTAAATTTTAGTGACTTATGCTTGTGTACTGAATTGAGTCATTTATTAATTTTGTCAACCATCACTAATACAAATCTACTAATGTTTGATAATTCATACAGAGTAACAGGAAAAACAACAAAAGTAACATAATTAAGCTTTACCATAGCTGCATATTAGACTACTGGTAAAATTACAACTGGCTGCAAAACATTGATTTCAACAACTACTATTTAAATTGGTATCTATTTATTTTAGAAATGTATGTCTGGCTTTGAGTCCATTTGTTCAAAAACTCCTAAACTATAAAGGAGCTAGGATCACCAAATTTAGTATGCTTTCTTTCTCTTATCCTAACTTAAAGTAAGGTCAGAGTTTGGTTGTGCCAGGACAATGAGATGTGCCTAGATTTAGATTGTTTCTCATAAAATAGAAAGGAAAGAAACTAGTACAAGGGAGTTATGCTGTGGAATGACCAAAGGGCCTGGGGGAGAGGGGGTGTCAGCAAGTGACCAGCAGCAGCTGACACCCCAGCCGGGTCTGGGGAGCACCGGAAGGGCAGCTGGCATGGCCTCTGCCCCTGGGCTGGGCCCAGCGAGCACTGGTGGGCAGCCTGAATGGCCCTCCTCCCCCAGTCCAGTTCAGGGAGCGCCAGCCAGCATGGCCCCACTCCCCCGGCTGGTTTCTCCCTGCATCGGACCAGAACAGGGGGCGAAGCTGGCAGTTGGGGTGCGCAGGCTCATACCTCTTGCCAGTACCAGGAAGAAGCCAGCGGCCAGGGTGCATGGTCAGATTCAGGCAACGCTGGGTTAAGTCTCTTAGTAGGATATATTAGGAGAAGTAGAAGGGTTTTTTGGGGGGGGGGGGGGGGAGTTGTTCGTGTGTATACACACACACACACACCATGTAGAATACAGTTTAAAAACCAATGTAACTAGCAAAAAATCCATATTTCAAACTTGGTTTGATTAGTTAATGCAATCAAATTGGCAGTTCCCGTTAAACATTTTTTTAGAAATGCCATGTCATTCTTCCACTGTCACCCCATGAATTAAGTTTAATATTTTAGAGTATATCTAGTCCCTGATGAGAACTAGATGAAACAATTTTCATATTGCAAATTTACTTACATAGAACACAGTTTTTCCTGTTGGGGATTCCACCCAGCTTACTTAGTTGTGTTAAGTTTTTCTTTAACAAAGCCCAAAAACAGTCCCACAAAGGAAAGTACCTATGAAGTGTACAAACACCAGCCTATAACAAGCTGTTTAGTCACAGCTTTTTATACACACCAATTTTTTTAAATGAAACTTCAGATTAGTCACTTAGGATATATCTTAAATATATCTGATTTAGACAATATGAGTCAAAGGCCCACCAACAACATATAAGCTCTAGATGTTTTTGCAGTGCAGGGCCAGATCCTTCAAGTTGCTCTGCACTGTTCCAGCAGCATAGGAAAAATAAAAGCCATAATCTGGGAGCCTGCCCCTCCCCGGATCCCTCCAAGCTGGCTGATTCATGTGTTAGCACAATACCACATTACAGCGGAATATTTAAACCCAAACAAAAGCAGTGTTCAATGCAATTTTAAAACTGCCATAGAAGTATTTCAGTTTTTCTTTACTCTTTTGTATATACTGTAAGTTTTGAGAACTAAATCAACCTAACAGCAAGTTTTAAAAATACTGAAGTTCACCTTACTTACCTGAGAGCCAGTACAGCACAGGACACTTCCCAATTTCTGCTTTTGGTGGCAAATAGATTCCAAACCTCATTTTGCATTTTAACTCTACACTGTAGCAACAAAATATGTATGATTAACAACACTATTTAACTGACAAACCCAGGACAAACAACATTAGGCTACTGACTAATAATGACTGCAATTAATAAAAGAACAAAATAAACAGATCCTGACAGTCTGGCTGGTTGGGAATATTTTGAAAATTAGCACTGGAATTCAAGACATACCAACATTCAACCTAACTCGTCTGTGAAATCGGAGAGACTTATTTTAAGAACATATACAGATAGCTCACATAATTTACAGTGCACTCCATACAGAAGCAAATGTCAAGTTGTTTCAGTCTCCCACATTGATAGAATAATCAATTGCCCAATTTTTATTAAATGTTAAAACTGCCAGTAGAAAGCATTTTTTCTTCAGAAGCTACTTTCTTTAGATGCAAGATCTTCTAACAGCAGTGTATGTGTGATTACATATATGCACACAATAATTCAAAAGATGAAGCAGCACCTAATTAATACACTTGAACTTCTTTAATCCAGCAACCCTGGGAAATAGGGTATATACCAGATTAAAGATTTTTCGGCTCATTAGATGGCGCTGGCATGGGGTCTGGAAAGGAGGGTGCATGAGGAGACGGGTGAGGAGCTTGCCTGGTGGAGCACTCCCAGAGGCACAGACGGCTCTGTTTCCTCTCCCCAGCTCTCAGGCACCCTCCTACTCCCTCTATGGGAGCAGGGATGTAAAATCCTATTTAATTACTTAGCCACTTAAGCATTATGTATAACCAGTTAATCGATTAAACTGGGGTGGGCAGGCTGGAGCCATTCACATCCCTGTATGAGAGTGGCAGAGGAAAAGCTTCCAGGAAGCGCTGCACTGCCTTCCCCCAGCTATAGGGGGGAAGGAAGGGAGCAGCAGCGCACAGAACCACTTCCTGTGCTCCCTGCAGAAGTCCAAACCACAGGTGTTCCCAGATAAGGGACACCCAGAGTAGGGAAGTTAAGGCATACTGCAATTTATGTGAATTTTACTCATTTATGCACAAGCAAACAGGTTGAAAAGTCTCACCTAAGCAACTGGAGTGTGAACTTTATCTAAAAGAGTCTCTCTCTTTCACAGCAAAGAATTGGTGATTCATGGGTAATGTGTGTCCCTTAGAGACCACAAATGAAAACTAAATGCTTATAAATAGTTGTATAGGTCAGGAGTTCTCAACCATTTTCTTTCTGAGCCTCCCCCTACCCCCACATACTATAAAACCTCCACCTGTGACACAAAAACTGGTTTTCTGCATATAAAAAGCCAGAGCTGGCATTAAGGCTTAGGAAGCAGGGTTATTGCCTGAAGCTACATTGCTCAGACTTTAGCCCCATGTGGTGGGGTTTCGGCTTTCAGGCCAAGGCCCTAGCAAGTCTAATACTACCATGCTTGGAGGATACCCTGATACATGTTCACAACCCAGAGGGCCCTGGACCCCTACTTGAGAGCCACTGGTAAAGGTAATTTCTTCTCATTAAAAGATTTTTTTCTACTACTGTCTCAGTTTGTTGTAAGCTTTGTGACGTGAATAAAACACTTAACTGCTTCATCCACATGAAAGTTAATATATATTCATATCTCCATACTGCAAATACAGCAGCCCAAAGTGATGAGACCAATTCTCAGGACACTGATATTTTCTATGACAGTAAATTTACTATTAATGTTTGCCTTCTGCAAAGCTTAGTATTAAGAGTTCAAAAATGTAGAATAAAGCAACCAGTAAGCTGAAGATAAAATATTAATATAAAAACGAAACTACTAAAACATTGATATTAGTATCAGAGATATGTATTTTTCTTTAGACTATGGAAATAATACAATACTGCTGTTATTCTCCCTTTACAACTTAAACTATTGCTAAAAATTTAGCAATGTTTACCTGTCATGTTCAAATACCTTCTGGAAACCCTCAAAGCATTTGTTGCTGGAAATCTGTTTCAGTGCCATATTCTCAGCTGTTTTAAGAAAAAAAGTAAACACACTCAATCTGTGGCATCTTCACTTAGCATTACAATTTCTCAAAACAGAGTATTTGCAGCCAACAGACATTTTTTAAATACTTTGATTATCAATTTTCAGGTGACTACAAACAACTTTTATCTTTTTCCAGATACACAAATTCCAGATTTCAGAAACAAAATCTCAGTTGCCTTACAAGAACATTTCAGCTTTAATAACTGTAACAAATTTATGGTTCTTCAACAAGTGGGTTTTTTAAACTTTTAACAGAGGAGAGAACAGCAATGGTATGAAGTGGGTGGGATCAAGTTACTAACACACCTTCTTAAATATTATTTTGGGGTAGACAGACTTGAACATATTTTTTTTCTTATGAAGTCATGTCACCCCTCGCAATCTATAGGCTTTTATTCTCCAGCATCTACTCCTACACAACACGAATGTATTTACATTTAAAACCTATTATTTTGGGATCACTGTGTTATTCTTCCTCCGCAAACACTTTTTTCCAAGCCTGGCAAGGAACAAAATAATACAGAACAGAAATTATACTGGTCTGTTGACACCTAACTTCTGATAAGTTTTAATAGTATGCCATCTTTTAGCCATGTCAGTCCCAAAGAATTATTAGAGAGAAAAGGTGAGTGAGGTAATATTTTGTATTGGTCCAACTTCTGTTGCTGAGAAACACAAGTTATTGAGCTACACACATCAGACCTAAAGAAGAGCACCATATAGCTCAAAATCTCATGCCTCTCACCAACATAAGCAGATTCAATTTAAAAAAAAAAAAACAACACCTTACCCCATCCACCTTCTCTAAGTTTTAAATGTAGGAGGTACACCTATTTTTGGATGATACTTGATTCTGAAATGGGGGGGGGGGGTGGGTTCTGAAGTGAAAGACATTGATGTATGTTAAATCAGAGACATCATACAGTACAATTAGAGGGACAAAAACTAGAGGGGAAGGAAACAAAGATTAGATTGTGGACAAACCATAAGGAATATCAGAGAACAGGGAGCGTGATGGAGTTAGAGAGAGTTTTAAAAGTAAATGGGTCATATATAAGTTTACTTGATACATGGAGGAAACCCATGTCAAGCAGAATGGGGAAAACACTGTCACTAGTGAAGGAGAAAAAGGCAACTGGAAGGAGAGCTAGAAAGGAATTCAAGCCAGGAAACTTCAGTGGCACAGAGATGAAACTACCAGGGCCAGACTGTAAGGTTACCTGCTGTCAAATAAATTAATTTTGGAAGTGTTGAAGCAAAGAAGCTCAAAGTGCATGGATGATTTCTCCCTCCCCTTTGACAACAATTGCATTTATCTCACTATGATGAACTATTGCACAGATTTCCTTCAGGCTTTGTTAGTTTCCTTTATTACCTGACTGGAACTTTTTATAAATACAGGAGTCAGGCAAGGTGATTCCAAGGAGTTCCTAATTGACCTTTTTTTTAAAATATTCATTAATCGATGTGCTTTTATCATATCTCCTTTCCCAAATGAGCAAACCAATCCTCAAAGTTTCTCTTCCCATGGGATACTCCATGCCCTTGACCCAGGCTTCTCTGCAGCGTCCTCTAGTTCTGCAGTAGAGATGTCCAATGCCACGTTCAGAACTCCGAATGACAGCCCCATGGATTGCCACAGGGGCATCACGACCGTCTCTATTCCTCTCCAACACCTCCTAACAGCTTGTCTGCTGCTCTGACTGCAGATAGCCACTGAGCACAGGTGTACATGGTGCTGTGTCTACCGTGGCACCCAGGAGGGCCTTAGGGGAGCAGGAAAACTTGCCTCGCTCCCTCCCCCAGCGCAGAGCAGCGGGCGAGAAGAAAACACCCCCCCCCACCCCCCAGCCATGGGCGAGCTTTGCCGGCGGCGCCGCTCGCTCTCCCTGCAAAGCTTGTGCAAGCGGCACGACAGGCCCCCGCGGCCAGGCCGGAGCTGGGGGACTAGGACTAGGCTCGGTGGGGCCGCGCTACCTCCGCCGGGCCCGCAGCGGGGCCCGCTTTGCCCAGTGGCCGCCTGCGCCTGGCTCCGCCCGCCGGGACTGGGGGCGCTGCCGGGGCCTGTCGGCAGAGGGGCGGCCTGGGCCCTCCCGGTGCCCGCCAGCGCCGCGGGATGCGTGGGGCAGCTGCAGAGCGGGCGCGGCCCCGGAGCAGGGAGAGGCCTGCGGGCGGGAGACTGGCCGCGCCGCCGCTTACCTCAGGCGGGACGCGGTGCTGGAGCAGCGGAGAGCGCGGGGGTGGGCGGCTCTTAATGTGGCGCCTCCCCGACTGCCGCCCACAGCGCCGCCCCGGGGCCACCGCCAGAGCCTGCGTCCTCCCCGCCCCCGGCCTCCGCTGCCATCGCCCCTTCCCAGGCTGCCTCCGCCACCCCAGTGCTGCACCCCGGGCACCCCATCCCGCTCTCTCCAACGCTGCCCCCACAGGGTCACCACCAGGGACCTTCCCCTGCCCCTCACTTCCCTCCCCCCCCCCCCCCCGTGTCAGTTGCCTTCCAGGACCACTGCCCTGCCCCTCACTACCTCCTCCAGAGCACCAGGAGCCCTCCTCTTGCCCCCAAGAGGGTTACTGCCCCTTTCAAGTCTTCTCTTCCCCCCTCCACATAGAATCATAGAATACTAGGGCTGGAAGGGACCTCGAGAGGTCATCCAGTCCAGTCTCCTGCCCCCACGGCAGGACCAAATACTGTCTAGACCATCCCTGATAGACATTTATCTAACCTACTCTTAAATATCTCCAGAGATGGAGATTCCACAACCTCCCTGAGCAATTTATTCCAGTGTTTGACTACCCTGACAGTTAGGATCTTTTTCCTAATGTCCAACCTAAACCTCCCTTGCTGCAGTTTAAGCCCATTGCTTCTTGTTCTGTCCTCAGAGGCCGAGATGAACAAGTTTGCTCCCTCCTCCTTATGACACCCTTTTAGATAGAAAACTGCTATCATGTCCCCCCTCAATCTGCTCTTCTAAACTAAACAAACCCAATTCCTTTTAGCCTTCCTTCATAGGTCATGTTCTCTAGACCTTTAATCATTCTTGTTGCTCTTCTCTGGACCCTCTCCAATTTCTCCACATCTTTCTTGAAATGCAGTGCCCAGAACTGAACACAATACTCCAACTGAGGCCTAACCAGGGCAGAGTAGAGCAGAAGAATGACTTCTCGTGTCTTGCTTACATCACACCTGTTAATGCATCCCAAAATCATGTTTGCTTTTTTTGCAACAACATCACACTGCTGACTCATATTCAGCTTGTGGTCCACTATAACCCCTAGATCCCTTTCTGCCATACTCCGTCCTAGACAGTCGCTTCCCATTCTGTATGTGTGAAACTGATTGTTCCTTCCTAAGTGGAGCACTTTGCATTTGTCTTTATTAAACTTCATCCTGTTTACCTCAGTCCATTTCTCCAATTTGTCCAGATCATTTTGAATTATGACCCTATCCCCCAGATTAGTCGCAACCCCTCCCAGCTTGGTATCATCTGCAAACTTAATAAGCGTACTTTCTATGCCAATATCTAAATTGTTGATGAAGATATTGAAGAGAGCCGGTCCCAAAACACACCCCTGTGGAACCCCACTTGTTATACCTTTCCAGCAGGATTGTGAACCATTAATAACTACTCTCTGAGTACGGTTATCCAGCCAGTTATGCACCCACCTTATAGTAGCCCCATCTAAGTTGTATTTGCCTAGTTTATTGATAAGAATATCATGCGAGACCGTATCAAACGCCTTACTAAAGTCTAGGTATACCTTACTAAAGTCTTACATGCTCCAGGGTCCCCTTCTCCCACACATCCACAGAGGGTCACCACCCACTGTAGGGCTGGCATCACAGAAGGGGCCACCCAAATATCGACAAGAGGGTATTTTCTTCAGTACAGAAAATAATAATTAATAATTGATAATAAATAATTCATATAATATATAATATATTCTTACCACACATGCCTACTTGTCACCTACCACCCCACATTGGAACCCAAGCAGGATATCATTAAACACCTATGTCTTGGTCTCACTCTCAACATTAAGAAGACCAAAGTGCTCCATCAGCCCTCTCCAAATGAGGTCCCATAAGCCCCATCTATTAAAATCAAGGGAGAGACAATGGAGAATGTCAATCGTTTTCTCTACTTTGGAAGTTATCTTTCATCCAAGGCAGATATTGATGTAGAAATCCAACAGCATCTGAGCTGTGCCAGTGCAGTCTTTGCTTATTTACGGCACAGGGTTTTTGAAGATCACAAATTCAATCAGATACCAAGCTTTTTGTCTATCAAGTCTTCATTCTCCCAACACTATTATACAAGTTTGAAACCTGGACAACCTACAGACATCACTTGAAAGTCTTGAAAGGTATCACCAATGCTGCCACCACGAGATCTTGAAGATCAAATAGGAAGACAGGCACATTAACATTAGTGTTCTGGAAGAGGTAATGACCACCAATATCGAGGCAATGATCATCCATCAGCAGCTTCACTGGACTGCTCGTGTTATTCGGATGCCAGACCATCGCCTCCCAAAACAGGTCCTGTTTTCTCAGCTGAAAGAAGGATACCGTAAAGTAAGAGGACAACAGAAGCATTATAAGGACTTGCTAAAGGATAACGTAAAGAAGTGCAACATTGACGTTGACACTTGGGAGACACTTGCTGAGGATCTCTCAAAATGGAGACAAGTCCTATGCCATGGCTGCCTGCATTTTGAATTTGCCCACCAACAAGCCATGGTCAACAGCCTGCTGCTGTACCTGGAAACATCTGTTCTCATTGTAATAGAACTCCATGGTTCAAGGATCAGCTTATCAGCCATCTGAGGGTCCATAACGCCCATGAAAGATGATCATACTTGGCAACGAGTGATCGCCCATCACAAATCATATTTGATGAGGGCTGTTTCTTGGAAGAAATATTTCTTCAACTATCTTTTCTGGCCTTCAGACAGAACCTCCTCTCCTGCCCCCTTTTCTATAAAGACACTGCGGCTTGAAGGACTAATTGGGCTTTTTTTTTACTCCTCCTAGGGAAATGAATAGGTGTAGGGGTATAATTCTGTCGTGCGCTTTTTGCTTGGATTCTAAACATCCAAAGGAAAGGTGGGAACATGGTTGATTTTTGAAGAGATATCAAAAGAACAAAATTTTTGCCAAAAAGCCATCTCTTTGTCCCTTTCTGCCAAGTTTTCAAGGAGAAGAATGCCTCTAAACAATGGAGAGCAAAATAAATTTTAAGAAATGCATTATCAAGTCTTAAATGCCAAAAAATTCAAGACCGTAGATAATACGATAGGAAATTATTCTAAAGATAAGCAGCAGATATTTCTTAAAGCTACCCTGCGGAGTGTTCACTGGGGGCAACCATGCTACCTAGAGAGTACCCATTAAGGCTGTGGCTCCACCATCTCCCCCTGTCACAACTCTTTCCCCTCCCTTTGTTCCCTTCCTTCCTTCCATCCTGGCCCTTGGCCACAGTGCCGGAGGGGAGTTAAAAGAGCAGACTTGGGGGGGAGGTGCTATGACAGAGGTCTATTAAATCATGACTTGTGTGGAAAAAGTTAATAAGTACAAGTTATTTACTTATTCCCACAATATAAGAATTAGGGGTTACCAAATGAAATTAATGGGCAGCAGGTCTAAAACAATCAAAGGAAGTTTTTCTTCACTCAGCGCACAGTCAACCTGTGGAACGCCTTGCCAGAGGATGTGGTGAAGACTGGGACTTTAACAGGGTTCAAAAAAGAGCTAGATAGATTCATGGAGGTTAGGTCCATCAATGGCTATTAGCCAGGATGGGTAGGAATTGTGTCCCTAGCCTCTGTTTGTCTGGAAATGGGCGACAGGAGAGGGATCACGTAAGGATTACCTGTTGTGTTCCCTCCCTCTGGGGCATCTGGTTTGGCCACTGTCGGCAGACAGGATACCGGGGTAGATGGACCTTTAGTCTGACCCTGTATGGTCGTTCTTACGTTTGTACATTTTCATTTATATTAAATAAGATATATAGGGTATGGAAGGTACAAAAAGCAAAATTATTCTCATTTGAGAAAGGTAGGTGAGCTTTCCCTTATTCTGATCATTCCACCTGATAGGCCTCTGGAATAATTTAGAACTGAACTGGCCTCTGGAATAATTTAGAACAGCTTATGGGATCAATCACACCCATCTGCCAAAGAGAAAGTCCAGGATGTGTGTTCACTTGAATAAACAGGTCTAGATGCCAATTGTTTATAAGAGGATCAACAAGATTCAAGGGCTGCAAATTAAATTGTTGGCCCCACTAGAGTCAAGGGAAAGCAGTATCTTTGGGGACATTCAGTTATGAGACAAGGTAAGCAGTAGTTATCACTCTCTCTTGGGGCCTCCCTTAGGTAAGGGCAGCTTTAAGATACTATTCAATCATTTATTGGCTAAACTGGGATTTAAGCATATAAAGTGCTTTGTTGAACCAAGGTCTTAACTCCTACATTCCTGTCAATCTGGCTGCAAATAGTGACTCAGAATTTATTTATATGTTCAGAAGCTTAAAATCATTAAATCCAAACTGAAGTTAAAAATAGGGTCTGTGAAATGGTCTAAGAACAAGATTGATTCTTCCCAAGTTGAGAATTAATTTGTACTAAAAGAAATAGTTGATCGAGCTGTCTCTCATCAGTGCACTGCAGTTGTAGGTACACTCTGAGGGTACATCTACACCTCAACACTATTTCAAAATAACTAGCACTGTTCCGAAATAACTTAGTCTGTGTCTACACAGCTGGCAGTTATTTTGAAATAGTGTCAAAATACTGTCAAGCTGGAGGACTTCTTACTCTGACTCCTGTAACCCTCATTGTATGAGGAGTAAGGGAAGTCAGAGGAAGAGTGCTCTATTTCGAAATAAGTGCTGTGGAGACGCTCCCTATTTCAAAATAAGCTATGCAATTGACGTAGCTCAATTCATGTATCTTATTTCAAGTTAAGTCCTGCTGTGTACACACCCTGAGAAGGCTCTCCTTTTTCTTGCCCCTGAGATTTTTAGCGGCCTCTCATCAATTAATCTCTGCACCACCAGCATAGAATGAAATTGGACATGCAATTTATCAAATAAAGGAAGGAAAAGCTCCAGAAATAAATGGAGTGACAATCAAAATAAGAGTTAGAGGTTAAGACTTCTGGGAAAACCGTCGGTTTAACTATTACTTGGAAATGCACAAGATACCATCTAGCTGGAAGGTGTCCAAACACCTTTTTGCTGTATGAGAAGAGTGACCATGAAGTCAACATGTCTAAAAGCTATTTACCAAAATAATAACAAACCATCTCTCACAGGCTGTGTCTATACTGGCGCGATCTTGCGCCAGAGCTATGCAAATGAGGCTCAGCGTGGAATATCGCCGAGCCTAATTTGCATAACTAATGAGCCGCCATTTTTGCGGAAGAGGCTCTTGCGCAAGACGGAGCTGTCTACACTGTCCCTTCTTGCGCAAGAAAAGCCCTCTTGTGCAAAGCCGTTATGCCTGAAAATAATCAGCATAATGGCTTTGCGCAAGAGGATTTTTCTTGCGCAAGAAGAGGCAGTATAGACAGCTCCGTCTTGCGCAAGAGCCTCTTCTGCAAAAATGGCGGCTCATTAGTTATGCAAATGAGGCTCAGTGATATTCCACGCTGAGCCTCATTTGCATAGCTCTGGCGCAAGATCGCGCCAGTATAGACGCAGCCACAGAGTCTAGACAAGTAACCATCAAGGCTACGTCTACACTGCAGGTTTTTTGCGCAAGACCTGTTTTGTGCAAAAGGTCTTGCACAAAAGGTCTTGCGCAAGAGCGTGTCCACACTGCCATGTGCTTTTGCGCAAGAGCCTCCAGGGCAGTGTGGATGCTTTCTTGCGTAAGAAAGCTCTGATGGCCATTTTAGCCAGAGGAGTTTCTTGCGAAAGAAACCCCTGCTGCCTATCCACACTACCTTCTTGTGCAAGAGTGTAGGGTAAACAGAGGCAGTCCATGGTAGCTTGCTGAGAACTAAGTACTCAAATCCGAAATCATTAGGCCAGGCCTGGGAAGCATACGGACAGGCAGTTACTGTAACCCTGGTTCCCCTGGCAACTATGTTCCAAAGGGGCCTCATTCTGAGGCCAGGCTGCGTGGTTTTGCTTACTGTCTCCTGTGATTTCAGATTAATGAGCTTGGATCCCAAGGACTGTGCCAACACAAGGAAGGAGTCATCTCACAGTAGACATCACAATTTCAGCAAACAAGCTAACAGCAACATGTCCATTTTGGGGGCTTCCATCCTGTTTATGTTGGCTCATTCAGCTTGTTAGGAATAACTACCTGTATTAGTGATAATATGTTTAATTGGCAATGGGCGGAGATACTGTGTAACTTTCGTAGTTCATTGGCTTATGTGCATATCTCATTTCCACTGCTAGACCTATCAAATCACTTCCCTCCGTCCATCTGCCACCTATATAATCTAATGTATGTTTTGGTTAAGTTAGTGTTCTCCAGGCTAACACCAGTGCTGTGTGTTCAATAAATCCTCTGCTTGTTTTCACCTGCACCCAGTGTGTCCGGAATTATTCCCTACAAAGAGCTCTTGCACAAGAGGGCTTATTCCTCGTGGGGAGAGGAATAACTCTTGTGCAAGAAGCCCTCTTCTCTGATGCTTTACTGTAAATTTACTTGCTCAAGCACACGTGCAGTGTAGAAGCTCTGCGGCTATGTCTACATTCGCAAGATTTTGCGCAAAAGCAGCTGCTTTTGCACAAAAACTTGCTGCCTGTTTACACTGGCCGCAAGTTCTTGTGCAAGAACACTGACGTTCTAATGTAAGAAATCAGTGCTTTTTGCGCAAGAACTATGACTCTCCCTCTCAGGAATAAGCCCTCTCGCACAAGTGTTCTTGCGCAAGAGGCCAGTGTAGACAGGCAACATGAATTTCTTGCACAAGAAAGCCCGATGGCTAAATGGCCATCAGAGCTTTCTTGCGCAAGAGAGCGTCTACACTGGCACGGATGCTTTTGCGCAAAAGCACATGCCAGTGTAGATGCTCTCTTGCGCAAATACTTTAACGCAAAAACTCTTGCGTTAAAAGTATTTACGCAAAATCTTGCCAATGTAGACGTAGCCTGCAAGTTTTTGCACAACAATGGCCTGCAACGTAGATGTAGCTGAGAAGTTTCTAGAAAATAGCAGAATGAGTTATTGCCTTAGAACTTCCAGCACAAAGCTTTAAAAGAAAACCATAAAAACAGCTCATAAAAGCCATTTAGAAGTTAAAAAAATACAGGAAAGCTAAAAAGGTAGCTGACAAACAACAAACAAACAATTATAGCACGAACACATGGCTATAAAACACCCTATTACTTAACAATGATGTTCAGTCTCCATAAAGACTATCAAAAATTGCCAATGCTGACTATATTTCAGTCATTATAGCAGGGTATTGGGAAAAGTTTTCAAATAGCAATAATTGCACCTCAGATTACCCTCGTTAGCTACAATACTGCCACTACACAAAGCTAATGAAAAACTTGCTGGTGCTGTAACCTTTTGCCGGGCCACGGACTACTAGGTTAGGGAGAAGCCCAATAGACCATGGCAGAAAGCCAGGTACGAAGTGGCCTGATGAGTGCTGCCTCCAGTGCCTTGGCAGGCCAGCTAAATCCAGCTGGCTTGAGGGGTTCAGTGTTTTTGTGCCACTCAACATAGAGGCCTCTGGGATCTCTATGCAAATGTAAAACTTATATCACCAGGCCGGAGCCTGCCTGAGGCGGATTCAGCATTGCTGAGCCTGCTTCAGAGGAGGGGGCACGCACGCACGCACGCACGCACGCACGCACGCACGCACGCACGCACGCACGCACGCACGCACGCACGCACGCACGCACGCACGCACGCAAAAGAGGTGGGGGATGAGAAAATGGCAGCGGCTGAAGCAGTGATCAGCCACTTCCTGGCTTGGTAGCCCACTGGACCACGGCCTCACTTTCGTCCCACTGAGAGACAAGCAGCTGCGGGGGTGGGGGCTGTTACTTGGGCTGGGGACACATGGCTGGGGGGAGGGGGCTATTACTCAGGCCATGGACACGTGGCTGGAGATGGGGGGGGCGGCTGTTACTGGGCCAGGTATCACTGAACATCTCATTCAGGCTGAAATGCTTGGAGATGACAACACAACATGGGGGCCTGCTGAATGATTTCTGCAAAGTTCTTCCAGTAGTTTGACATGGACAGAAATCAGCAATCACCGATACAAGTTTAAAACAGTCACCTCTATGGCATCAATGCATTGTCCTCAACCTGACATGGAATATGAGAGTTGAAAATTGAAGGCAACTGGGCCACTCCAAAGAAGCCAGGAGACTTACATCATATGTGGATTGGCTCCTACAGGAGAGTCAATTCAAAGGAGAGCCATATTGACTGCAACAAATGCAGCAGTGTAATTACGGAAAAGCTTCCAGGAAATGTGTCTTCCTGATAAGCATTAATACAGTTCAGAACAATGATCAGGCAGCTCTTTATCCACCTGAGTTCTTGAACTCCCTGAATCTCAGTGGTTTACCTTCTCATGGGAAGTTTGCAACTCCAAACCAGGCCAAGCTGAGTGTACACCTATTGTCACAACGGGACGGGTAGTGCTAGTCTTTATAACAGTGATGGTGTGTAAGATGGAATTGACTAATTTTTACAATCACATTTCAGGCTGAATTTGCAGGGCTGACAGAAAAAAATTGTAAACTGTGCAGATTTGAAAGTTAATAAACATGGAACCCCACAATGCCATTTTAAAAATTCATTTTGCAGCGTACAATTGCAGTTTAATAGCAACTATTTGTCATGGAATAGCAAAGGAAAGGCAAAGAATAATGTAAAATTCACACGATAAAATTTGAAATCCTAAAATAGAGAAAATATTAAGAATAAAGTTTTTAACAGTGTAGAAAACTGTGGTTTATTAATTAACTGAATCTGTCACAGATGTTTTTATCTGTGTTACAATACTTTAAATGATTCAGAGTAGACATATGAAAACAGCAGTGCTTTTGTTCTTGTTGGAGATCAAATATAGTAACATATCTAGATGACTTTTAGAATATCTGATCCCCTGGAGAAAAAAACATTTATTTCTGTGATTCATGTAGAGGAGGGGGGAGTATAGAAAATAAAAGGAGAGTATAGATAATAAAAGAACTGAAATATTTCTGAATAAATTAAGGTTTCCAACCATCATTTAAAATGAGAAGATGAACCAGATGCTGGGATAGTTCCCCCAGGGAAACTGAGAAGCCTTGGATGATTTGAAAAGCTGCTGCTGTTGTTGGTCTCCTATAGGAAGACAAGGAACTGATTTACAGGAAGAAATATGGCCTTTCAATGTAAAGCTGTCCTACAAGGAAGAATTCTTTATTCACTGAGTTGAGATTAATTCAGATTATTCCTGTGAGATTTATAGTAGGTGAATATAATAATAACATTACTGTTAACTTTAAAGTAAACTATGTCTCAAAGACAACGATTCAGAGATTTTTAAGATTAGAAGGTACCATCATCATATCTGACCTCCTGCATATACTGCAGGTCAATGAATCTTACCCACTAATTTCTGCATTAACTTCTGGCAGACCTAGAATATATCTTTCAGACAGACATCCAGTCTTGATTCACAGACTTAAGATGGTGAATTTACTACATCCTAGGTAAATTGTTCCAATGGCTAGTATGTTTTTTAGAGACTGTAATCCCTTTTTTCTAGTCTGAATTTATCTAGCTTCAGCCTCCAACCACTAGTTTCTGTTATAGCTTTTTCTGCTAAATTGAAGTGTTTTCTACTATCAGAAGTATTCTGCATGTTGGTATTTCTATTCCATTATTTTCTAGATATGTCCTTGCAGTACTCTCATTTGGATGCCTTTATAAATGCATAGAGATTAAGACCAGAAGAGACCATTGGATCATCTAGTCTGACCTTTTGTATAAGAGCACAAGCCATGGAATTTCACCTATTTATGTTTGTTGAACCAATAACTTGTGTTTGACTAACACATATCTTCCAGAACCTTATCTTGATATCAAGACTTGGAGATGGTAATTTTGGTCCAGTAGTGACAGACTGCTGGCTAAACCAGGGCTCTGCCACTACAGCCTGGCTGAAAAGGCCAATTACAGCCAGCTGAGCAAACCCAGCCTGAACTGCTAATGGAAACAGCTGAAGGCCTCATTAGCCAGAAGGCTTGATAAGACAGCCAGGGGGAGAAACCAGAGAGTGGCTGACTGGGCTCCCCAGCCAGAAGGTGATGGTAGTTGAGTTAGCTGCTGGGAAAACAAAGCTCTGTAAACAGAAGATGGTAGGAAGTTGGCACAAACAATAAAAAGATACCAGTGATTGCACAAGAGAGGGTCTCCTGGGCTATGTCTACACTCACAGCCATTCTTGCGCAAGAATCTGCAGAGCGTCCACACTGCCTGCCTGCTCTTGTGCAAGGAAATTTACAGTACAGCATGGTAAGAGAGGTCTCCTTGCGCAAGAGTTATGCTCTTTTTTTATCAGGTGTAAGCCCTCTTGTGCAGGAGCTAGTGTGGATGCTAGGCAGGGATTTCTTGCGCAAGAAAGCCCAATGGCTAAAATGGCCATCAGAGCTTTCTTGCACAAGAGAGCGTCCACACTGCCATGGGAGTTCTTGCCCAAAAGCACAGCTTGCACATGGCAGTGTGGATGTTTTCTTGAGCAAGACTTCTTGCACAAGAACCCTTGTGCAAGATGTTCTTGTGCAAGAAGCCGCCAGTGTAGACATAGCCCTGGGGTGATTTGTGGCTGAAGAAGTGGTCCCAGGGCAAGGGGCCTAGGCAAGGACCTTGCCACACAATTGCTAATTCCCTTCATTATTTAAAAAATTGTGCCTTATTTCCAATTTATCTGGCTTTAAATTCCAGTCCTTTGTTCTTGTGCCTTGCTTTGCTAGGTTAAAAAGGCCTTTAGGTCTTGACATTTTCTCCCTGTGATGGTACTTTGAGCAATAACTTCAATATGGTCTAGCTTCTATTTGATAAACAGATTTAGTTCCCTAAGCCTTCTATCATGGGCCATTTTTTCTTAGCCATAAGTAATTTTTGTGATTTTTGTTTTTCACTTCACTTCTCCAGTTTTTAGCTAATCCTCTCTTTGAAAACTGTATTTGATCTATTAAAGTATTTTTCTTTATCTTTAATTTAAGGCCAGAAGATTATATTCAAACTATGTAACAGTTCTGTGGGCTCTCTTAAAACTACATCCCACCTAAAAAAAAAGTTGATACATGTTTTTCATCATAGAATGCTACTCTGAGTAGAAAGGATATTTCAGATACGGAGGGTTTGTCTGCACAGCAGTGTTATTTCTGAATAAGTGATGTTATTCTGAGGTAACATAGTCCGTGACTACACTACAAGCAGTTATTTAGCCATAATGTTGAGCTGGAGGACTTCTTACTCCAACTCCTGTAACTTTCATTTTATGAGTAAGAGAAGTCAGGGGAAGAGTGCTCTACCTCCGACTTCCTGCTTTGTAGACAGTGCCAAAAGCTGAAATAAGCTATTTTGACTTAAGCTATGTAATTGACATAGCTGTGTAGACATGCCCTGACAAGAGTACACTTTATACACAGGCTGCATTAAAAGTTCATTGAAAAATGGGTCAATTTTTTTGAGACCTCAGAGTAGATAAGTATCAAGGGAGAGTTTGCTCAGCCAAGCATAGCTTTATTATCTGGGCACCAGCTTCTTCCCAAATGAGGTATTGGAAATCCTGCTTTATAAACTACATTAAAAAATACTGCAGGGAAAAAAGTTTGTGCCCAACGTTATAATATGTTAACTAAATAGTTCACAACAGGAAAGAATATTTTTTTAAATTATATTTTAAGTTTTCAGGGAGAAGGGATGGAATCTTTTGAGCAATAACTACTAAACTTTCTTCCAAGTATTTCCATGCTAGGAATTGAGGAGCTTTTGAAGTATTGAGATGTGAGTATCAAACTTTTGAACTATACAGTTCCACTCATAGTATTCTGAAAAGCATCGATGCTGTTAAAGTCAATGGAAAAATCCCAAAGAATTGAGGAAAAATGAAAGCATGACAGTTGCTTCTCTCTCTCTTTCTTTTTTGGGTGTATTTAAATAGTATTTGCAAACATTAGGGTGTTCTCACTTCAGACCATATTTCTCAAACTTCTTAATCTCACCCCAAAAGAAGATTGTTTTTACTCTCACTGTCAATTGTTCAAGCAACTATACTTTGGAATGGATATAATAAATTAGCTGTCAAAAAACCTACCACTATCATCTTTGGAAGTATAGACCCTGAGTTCTTTTTTATATCATGTTTCAAACAAACTGTTCTTGATTAATGATTATTGATCATGAGGAGAATATAAAAAATAATGTTGAGACCCAGCTGACATTTAACTGTCAATAAGAACAATAAGTCTGTTACTTCAAGTTTACTGTGAAATTTAAATATGGTGTTTTAGTGGAAACAATAGAACTGCCTTTTGCAGTTTCTCAGTCTATGCTGAAATCCTTGTTTTTTTAATTTTATCACTATAATATATACACCTATCTCACAGAGATGGAAGGGACTTTAAGAGGTCACTAAGTCCAGACCCCTGCCCTCATGGCAGGACCAAGTGCCATCCCTAACAGATTTGCCCCAGATCCCTAAACAGCCCCTTCAAGGATTGAACTCACAAAGCTGGGCTTAGAAGGCCAATGCTCAAACTACTGAGCTATCCCTTCCTGCTATGTTCTAAATTATCTGTAAAATGGTATAGTAGAAATCATTATTCTATAGCAATTTCTTTAAATGAACTGATCTTCAGAATTAAATTTAAAAACTTTGAGACTCATGTCTGATGAACCAGAGGAATAAAATTAAAAATGAATTGAGAAATTTCACTTATTAATGCTATGGCTGGCTCTTGGCTAACTAGAGCCCTCAGTGAGGAGAGGATTCAGCACCCCTCTCCATTTATTAAACTTTTGTATACCTGATTTTATTGCATTTTTTGCCCATTTTGCAACTTTGATGCACAATTTGCATGCATGATTTATCTCTGTCTCATAAGATTAATGCTAGGACCAAATCCATATTTATTCATGTGATATAAAAGTAAATTAAAAATTGTTTCCTCTAAGCTTAAAGAAATTTTAATTTTAAGAGTAGCTGAAATGTTACTAACATTAAGAAACTGAACTGTGCACCAACATTGTGTGGACCTGTATTAAATGATGTTCCAGTAGGTGACAGCTTTAGACCTTAGTTTGTTAGTTCAAAAGGTCACTTTTCTTGCGTTTGTACTTTAGGTCACAAGGGCAGAGTCAGAGAGAGCCAATTGCATTTTCAAGCAATAAAATAGCAAGTGATGTCAGTCTATCATTTGCCATTACTGATATGTTTTAATGAACCTGAACTTCAAAAAGCTGCGCTCACCACTCATGACTGACTGACAGCACAAGTTGAATCCTCAAAGCTATTCACACATTATGGAAAGTGTCTTTCAGCTCTGCATCATGAATGAACTGGAGAACTTGGAGCTGAGTGCTTTCAATGTTGCAAAATGTGATAGCCCTCTATGTCACATTGGACAGCATACATCACGGATGTCCAAAAATTCTCTATATGTCAGCATCTGGCGAAGGTTGGTACAATTGCTCAAGAATGTTTTCCTCTTCACCAGCAGCTTACTACAGTCATACAAAGTCTCCTATGTCTTTTTGTGGTGCTTCATTTGTCCAGACCTTTCTTTTATGGACACTGGTTTTCAAACTTTTTTTCATGACTAAGTTGAAGAAAATTGTTGATGCCTGCAACCCAACATAATTTGACTAAAGTGTGTGCTCCGGAGTGAGGCTGAGGATGAGAGCTTCAGCTTTGTGGGTGGGTCAGAGCTGGGGCAGGAGAGGCTTACTTGAGTGGCTCCGGGTTAGCTGTGCAATGGGGGTGCTAAGGTAGGCTTCCTGCCTGTCCTGGCACTACAGGCCATGCTGCACCTCAGAAGCAGCCAGCAGCAGGTTCTAGCCAATGGGAGTGAGGAGCTAGCGCTCAGGGCAGGAGCAGTGCACAAAGCCCTGTGAACTCTTCTGCTCCCTGACTTCACCTAGGAGCTGGTCCTGCTGCTGGCTGCTTCTGGGGAGCAGTCCAGACTGCAGTGGTAGGGCAGGCAGGAAGCTTGCCTTAACACCCCCATTGGTCACCCTGCATCAACGAGCCCCAGTGTCTGACATGCCAAGAACCAGTACTGGGTTGCGACCAGTAGTTTGAAAACCACTGCACTAGAGGAATGACAATGAGACAAGAAAAAAACCCAGCAATCTCTTTCTTTAATTTTTATTCTACGGTTGCCATCACCTCATCTCTATCCTTGTAACCAAACTGTCTTCTGCTGATGAATGAGTTTCCCTGAAGACAAGCTCAACTCCTAAGTTTTTTTCACAATGTCTTTGGCAGCAGTGATGACATCTTCAAATCCATTGTCTCTCTAGGCCACAGCAAAATCAAGGCAGCTTCTCAAATTAGCAGCAGTTGCAATATTCATTGATTGAGTTTGCAATGCCTTGCTTACAATGTTTATTTGGAACAGGATATTATGCCAAACTACAAATGAGAACAGAAATTTGAAGTCAGTCATCTGGTTTAAATCCATATCTCCAATTACCATGGTTTTACATTTCTTTTACATTGAATCACAGTCCTACCTTCGCTATAATTTCTTTAACTTTACTTGTGCATGCTTGAACTCCTTCAGCATTTTCATGAAGAATGATGTCATCAATGAAATCTAGCTAGAATAATCTCAAATGATTCCATCTTAAGCCATATTGATTATTCTTATATTGCTTGAGACCAAAATAAGTGACAATCAAGAAAAAGAATGGAGACAGGATGCACCCTTGCCTTACCCCTGTCTTAATTTCAAATGTCTTACTTCTCTATCCATTTCAATACAACATTTGGACTTAGTGTAAAATGCCTTTGTTTCGTTGATAAATTTAATCTGAACTTCATATTTTCCACATTGTATCCCTATTTACACTAGCCAATGCTTTTTGGGATCCTATGAAATTAATACTGAGGGTTCCTTGAAATTCATTTGTGTTTTCAATAACCCTTCTTAAGGTGTTAGAGGGGTAGTCGTGTTAGTCTGTAACACTGAAAAAAAAAACCAACTGAAAAAACTTAAACAACTAATGGCCCTGTAGCACCTTAGACACTAACAAAAAATGTATACAGTATCACAAGCTTTTGTGGACACAACCTGCTTCTTCATCTGAGTTGTGCTCAGGAAAGCTCATGATGCTATCTACATTTTTTTGTTAGTCTGTAAGGTGCTGCAGTAGCATTTGTTGTTTTTTAAGTTCCTTCTCAAGGTGAAGATTGTGTTTGTGCATGAATGACCTCATCTAAAACCAGACGGTGTTAAAAAGGATGAAAGGAAATATGGATACCACTCTTCATGGGGAGCAATCATAAGTAAGACTTTTCCTGTGATGGGAAGTAATCTTTACTTTGTCTATCTAAAAATGTGCTACATCTTTTTAACTCACAGAGCTGGTGTGATGATCTACCTGCATGCTTCTAGATCTCCTCAGGGCTCATTTTGTATATTAAGGGCTTGGGATTGACAGCTCATTTTATGGGGATAGCAAACCTCTAGATCACTTACTCCTGGAATTGTTATTGTTGTTAAACTCTCATTTCAGCTTCCTGCAACTACTTGTTTAGCTGCTAACTGGGCTTCCTGCTATTCCTTTAAGAAATGAGACTACTCACATGAATAAACACTGAAAGGCTAGGTACTAAATACATACAACACAACATAAATGCTACTATGCCTGGGATGGAAAGATGGAACCAACAGCATGTAAAATAATAATAAGTAGAGAAAATTCTGGAAATGGGCAAACCTCTATTCTTATGGGAAATGCTCTTGGGGTTGTTGGGTTTTTTTTTTAGTGTCCTCAAAGCAGTGAGAACCTGAATTGTAAAAGTGTTATATGAAACAATCTTCACACAGAATTGCATTGAACTAAAAATATCCACTTTAAAAAGATTAAGATAGGCATCAACACCATTGGAATTTTAATGAGTCTGGGGCAAGTCCAGGCATAAAAAGTGTGATACTGTGTCCTTGAAATCAATGGCAGAACTCCCATTGACATCTAAAGTGCAGGGATGCACAATAAACCACTACTCCTTCTTAAGTGTGATTGCTAGGGAAAAAGTTGTGGGAGGGAAGTATTAGTGTTGTCCATTGATCCTTGCAGGTAACATTGTAACTGGCAGTGTGTGAAAAAAACAATCTTTTGTAGGAATGAATGAATGGGTGGCTGCCTACCCCTTATCATGGGAGGTTACCAATTACTAGTGTTATGGCTGCAGAATTGCAAACTGAAAAGAAGTTAATTAGGAGAAGAGCAGATTAAGGCCCTAATCTTTATTAGTTTACAAGCAAGTCAGATTTGAAATGATATATTGAACTATAGTGAGAATGTTCTTCCTCAGCAATTAAAATAGCACATCACCATTTTAATAGAAGATCTGTTAGACAAGTATAATTGCAAATGACTGTAAAGAGGTCTAAGTGTCTGAACTTAGGTATTTCACTCCGAAGTTATGTAACATTCAAGTGTCAGGCTCTCTACCTTGATTGCACTAGTTATTTTTTCTTCAGAGTGTATTTTTGAAACCTCATTTAACAATATTTAGGCATAGTGGGTGAAGCTCTTCCTCTGTTAGGGCAGCTTTGTATCACACTCCTTGTATAAAGCTTCCCTAAAACCGGCTTAGCCAGTCACAGAAGCATTACTCCATAGTAGAAATAATGGCCAGCACAATGAACTTGGTCAGGGAATGGCAGGATGGGCAGAGTGTGCCTGCCCTCAGGTGATTCCTGGCTGCTATAATTGGGCTTTTGGGGCCATTGCTGGCTGGCACTAGTTGAATCAGACACCTGTTCCTGTTAAACACTCAGTTTGTGATCACCTAGAGGGTAATAAAGTTTTAAGCAATAACCACCTGGATTCATCCAGAATGAGTCATGCCAGACCAGCTTGATTTTCTTCTTTTTCAGGCCTACTGGATGGGGGAAGCAATAAATGTGATGTATCTTGATTTTTAATAAGGTTTATAACACAGCCCCATATGACAGTCATAACAATCCTGGGCTGTTGTGGCTGAGATGAAGTTACTAAAAGGTTGAGCACAACTGGCTGCAATGTCATACTCAAAGGATAGTTATCAATATCTCACTGTTGAATTGGGAGGACATACCTAGTAGGTTCCTGAAGGAGTAAGTCCTATGTCCAGTAGGAGTCAAAATTAATGACTTGGAGAGTATGCGTATAAAATTTGCAGATGACATCAAGCTGGGCCGTCTTGTGCAAGTATTTTGACAACAGGTTTAGAATTCAAAATGACTGGACAAAATAGAGAATTATTTTTGAGCCAACAAGATTAAATCCAACCCAAGACACATGCAAATTACTCAGTAAGGAGAAATGAAATACACAGCTACAAAATGGAGAGTAAGTCATAGAAGCATAAATGGCTAGGTGGTGAGCCTACTGAAAAGGATCTGGGAGTTATAACAGATCACAAATTGAAAATGAGTCAACAAAGCGGTGGTTGCAAAAAACCCCTGATATCCTGGGTGTGTTAACAGGACTATAATGTTTAAGAGACGGGCAGTAATTATCCTGCTGTACTTGGCACTGGTAAGGCCTCAGCTGGAGTATTGTGAGCCATTCTGGCTATCGTACTTTAAGAACAATGTGGATAAATTGAAGGTAGTCCAGAAAAGACCAACAAAAACGAACTTATCTAAATCTTTTTTAAACCCTGTTATAATCTTAACATTCACAGCATCCTCAGGCAAAGTGTTCCAGGGGTTGACTCTGCATTGTAAGAAGAAATATTTCCTTTTATTGTTTTTTTAAAACCTGCTACTTATTAATTTCATGGAGTGACCCCTAGATCTTGTGGCATGTGAAGGATTAAATAACATTTCCTTATTCACTTTCTTCATACTAATAAAAAATTTTTAGACCTCTATCATATGCCCACTTAGTTGTCTTTTTTTCCAAGCTGAAAAGTGCTAGTCATTTTAATCTCCTCCTGTTTCCTACCTTATTTTAGTAGTCTTTCTCTATACCTTTTCCAATTCCAATATATTTGGGGCATGGGGGTGACCAGACTGCACACAATAGTCAAGATGTGAGCATACCATGACTTTCTATAACAGCTTTATGATATTTTCCTGTCTTTGCTATTCCTTTCCTAATGGTTCTTAACACCCCATTAGCTTTTTTGACTGCTACTGCACATTGTGGATGGTTTTCTGAAAATATCCACTTAATGATTCCAACTTCTCGAGTGGCTACTGCTAATTTAGACCCCAGCATTTTGTATCTATAGTTGGAAAACAGAATCTCAATGTGCATGACTTTGTATTTATCATGCAACCCACCTTCACCTTGAGCCTCACCCTTCATTGGTTTTACCACCCACTCACCTCCTCCCTACATTCAAACTCCTCCCTCCCCCAATTTCAATTCTAAGGGAAAATACTGAATGGATGTTACAAATAAGTGAGCACAATGCATATATCTGTAAGGGTCCTCTCTTGGGGAGGACTGCAACTCCTGATTGCTCAAGGGGCTGAGGGGAGACAAACCCAGGCCTTCCCCCATCACCAAACAAGACTCCTTAAGGGTATCCTCCCTGGTCTTCATCCTCTCATCCATTCCCCTCTCCCAGGTCAGCTTAGTTCAAGGCTTTGCTGCAGTGTGGCAACCCAAACCACAACAAATAAAGGGGGTTTCCAACATTCAAGTTCCACAAGATATTTCCTTCTCAGATCATCTCTTGGATGGGTCCAGCCTTCCCTCAGGGATGGCACCTTTGGTCAGCTGTGTCAGAATCTTAGACCTCTGTTCAGCTACAGGCCTGCTCAACTCCAGCTCTGCCACCCAAATGAGCGAATTCCCTGCCTTTTAATTCCTCCAGCAAAGAGGTCATTTACTGCAGGTGTGGTGGGGCAGAGCTGGCTGAACCCAAAATAATCCTTACCCCCTTGTTGCCCAATGTGGGGTTTATGCATCCCACCACAGTATCCCATTATGTTGAACATAAGAATGGCTGTACTGGGTCAGACCAAAGGCCCATCTAGCCCAGTAGCCTGTCTGCCGACAATGGCCAGCACCAGGTGCCCCAGAGGGGGTGGACCGAAGACAATGATCAAGTGATTTGTCTCCTGCCATCCTTCTCCAGCCTCTGACAAACAGAGGCCCGGGACACCATTTCTATCCCCTGACTAATAGCCTTTTATGGACCTAACCTCCATGAAATTATCTAGCTTCTCTTTAAACTCTGTTATAGTCTTAGCCTTCACAGCCTCCTCTGGCAAGGAGTTCCACAGGTTGACTACATGCTGTGTGAAGAAGAACTTTCTTTTATTAGTTTTAAACCTGCTACCCATTAACTTCATTTGGTGTCCTCTAGTTCTTCTATTATGGGAACTAATGAAGAACTTTTCTTTTTCACCCTCTCCACACCACTCATGATTTTATATACCTCTATCATATCCCCCCCTTAGTCTCCTTTTTTCTAAACTGAAAAGTCCCAGTCTCTTTAACCTCTCTTCATATGGGACCCGTTCCAAACCCCTAATCATTTTAGTTGCCCTTTTCTGAACCCTTTCTAAGGCCAAAATATCTTTTTTGAGGTGAGGAGACCACATCTGTACACAGTATTCAAGATGTGGGCGTACCATAGTTTTATACAGGGGCAGTAAGATATTCTGTGTCTTATTTTCTATCCCTTTCTTAATAATTCCTAACATCCTATTTGCCTTTTTGACCGCCGCTGCACACTGTTTGGAAGTTTTCAGAGAACTATCCACGATAACTCCAAGATCTCTTTCCTGATTTGTCGTAGCCAAATTAGCCCCCATCATACTGTACGTATAGTTGGGGTTATTTTTCCCAATGTGCATTACTTTACACTTATCCACATTAAATTTCATTTGCCATTTTGTTGCCCAATCACTGAGTTTGGTGAGGTCTTTTTGAAGTTCTTCACAGTCTGTTTCTGTCTTGACTATCTTAAACAGTTTAGAATCATCCGCAAACATTTATATTTTATATATTCCTATAACTAAATAACCAATGGAATGAGAAAGAACCCTTGTATAATTCAAATGAAGAACTTCAATAGAAAAGTGCTAACTTTGGAGCAAGTGATCATTGTGTGTGGTCCTCAGAGACCCAAGGCCCTAATGCATTCTTCAGTCAACATCATCCAAGGAAAAGCCCATGTGGAAGTGACTGTCAGCTTGTTTAATATGAGGAGAAGCTATAAGTGTGAATTCAGGAAAGATTGTTCATCTCTGGACTGTTTGGCTTCTAACAGGGTAGAATAACTGAAGAAAAAGTTAGAGATCCCCAAAGTTATTATAGGCAGCCTGAGAGACTTTTGGGAACTGGCAGATCACTACATCTCTGCTACTCTTTGGTCTGTGACTCGCTTGTGTGCAGGGGTGCTGGATTAATTTGTGTAGTGAGGGTGCTGAGAGCCAGTGAACCAAAGCATAAACACTGTATGCAACAGATAGGGCTGGCCTTACCATGAGGTGAACTGAGGCAGTAGCCTCAGGTGCCAGACTGTGGGGGGGGGCCTCCAATAGGACCCAGAGTGTAGAAAATTGTGTCTGCTGCTGGTGCATATGTATTCTCTCTGCTCTAGATGAAGAGCATGGGGTGAGTAGCAGAGCAGTACCATGAGAGGAGTAGAACAGGAAGAAGGCATAATTGAGACCTTTCAAAGTTTTGGCCCAAGCAAAGGGGCATGGGGGCGTCATTTGAGCTCCCCGCCTCAGGTGCCAAAATGTCGTGGGCCGGCCCTGGCAACAGAATCCACTTCAAGTCAGAGGTGAGGCAGCACCCCAGTTTTCCTAGTTCTGGCACCCATTTTTTTTACCTGCTTTAACCTCTCAATAACTCTCAGCCCTTTTTCTTAGGTGACAAACCTTTAGGTAGTTTACTATAGAATTGGCTGCCAGCATTTTTTTGCTGTACCAATTGACCTGGAGTGAGTGACTGGTTTTTAGGGACAAGGAGCAGCCTGAATGTGGTGTGATTTTTGGTGTAAGTGCCTGTTTACCACAAAGGCCAGTTTGTTTGGGAGGCCAAATAGACTGGAAACCCTCAAGGGATTGTCTGGGACACCATGGTGGACTGGAATTCTGATCCAGGAGTTCACATTTGTTACTGGCTTGGTGAAATCTAATTATGGAGTACATCACCAGCTGGATGTCTGCCCTGTTTTCTCCCACTGTTGAGCCACTTCAGACAGCATGGCACCCTTCACCAAAATGGATCCACATGGCCCAGCTGCTTTAGGCCCCCAGAACCAATGCCAAGACCGCCGACTCTCCAGAAGTAGAATCACGCCATTTCTCAGAGCTCCAACCTTGCAGGCACTCTGGATTTGCCAGATACCTCTTCAGAGACATAGCGGAATCAAACAGCCACTGGAATTTTGGAAAGGTTCCAAAACCAAGCTTCTTTACTTTAGCCTAGGTAGCACAAGAAATATTCATATTTACACAAAACAATAAAAAATCTGCATACGGTGTCTTGCATCTGTTTCCTCGCTATTCCTGAGCATTCTTTGTGCTTAGGTCAGAGTCCTCCAATGAGTCCAGGATCCCCCGTCCTCCACGTGACTTCTCCCACAAATTGTGGACTCTCCCTCAGGCATTCAATGATACAGAAATTTGATAAGATCAACCAGAATCTGTATCTTAGTATGAACAAATAGGGTTGTAAAGGATGATTTACAGATACAGTTAACCCAGTGTTGCTTACTGAACTATGGGGAAAGAAACCTCTTTTCCTTAATTTGATAATTTGAGAACAATATGAGGATATATATATTTTAGCTACACATTACAAAGCCTGCTGAAGGGCATTTTATTAACATGCATCCTATTTTAACACACACTACAGTTGTTAAAATCATATGTACTGTATAGAATAATGAAGAATTTGATATTTTAGGAAGGTGTTTATTTTATGCAAATAGTAGGAAAACAAAGCATTAAATAACAGCACATTTTCATTTATGATGGTAATCGTCACTTAAAAACTACCATGAGATGGCACTGTGGTCATGCAGGTCAGGTAAAATTTATGTGTATGTGAACTGCTCTTATATTGTAGTTTATTATGGCACTTAGTAATCTTAACCTTTATAATACTCCCCCGAGTCAAATGAATTTGATAGGCTGATTAATACTGTAAGAAGCTTGTTGTCGGAGCTAAGATATTTACAGTCAGATATATATCACCCCTTCAAACAACATACATTTGTGTTGAAGAGAAATACATTCAGAAGAAAGGTAGAGTGATCATAATGGTCATGTGTTTATTAAGGGTCATAAAGTTCCTTGTGATGCTGTTCTGCTGTCTGACTCTCACAAGACATTTTAATATATTTTTCCTCTTTCAGCAAACATGGTTCTCTTAAAAATTACCAAAAACAAACAACCCCCCGCCCCTACTAGGTTAAAACAAGCATCCAGTTTATAAAGGAATTGACATTTGAGTGTTTTAGTCTGCTTGGCTAGAAGTGGGATTTAAGAAAACAATAAAACTTTAGAGCACAATGTCACATTTAAAGTTTACAAAATACAGCAAACATTCTTCTCATGTGTATTTACATAAACATATATATATTCAAAATAGAATGCATCTTACTATTAGGCACCAATTAAATACATACAGTACATGATTGGATGAACAGGGTAAAAATGGATGATTTTTTGCTCTAGCGTATATAAAAATGTGCACAGTAGTCACACACTAAGGAAATATTCTCTACAGAAGCCTAAAGTCACTGTGCACTTTTCAGATGTGGTAGAAATGTTGCTGAACAGCAGCAGTTGGTTGAAACATTTTAATTAAAGGGTTTTTTTCTCCATCAAAAATGCTATTAGGTTGAAAATGCTTCTTATATTGGGGTGGACAATAACACAGCAGCAATTTGGGGCGGTTGCTGCTTTATTTACCTGCACTTCCACAGGTATGGCCACAGATTGCTATCCTCAGCCAATGGGAGCTGCAGGAAGCGGCATAGACCAGAACACCTTCCTGTAGCTCCCATTGGCCGGGAACGGCGATCCATGGCCAACGGCAATTGCAAGCGCCAAGACCTGCAGAGGCGCAGGTTAATACAGCAGCGGCGGCCTGCCAAGGGCTAACTCTGGTGAACTATGTCCAGCCTGAAGGCGGGTTATTGTCCACCAGTGTTTTAGATCCAGGATGGAAGACAGACAGAAAGAGAGAGGGAGAGAAAGAGACCTCGAAGCCAGAATAGCTAACAGTCTGCTGATTAAGAGCACAGAGACTCAAAATTGGGTTTTCCATATCCCAGATGAGAGCCCTAGCAGCTAAGATATGCTGCAGATAGGGGTGAGGTGTGTCTCTCATTTTTTCATGAAAAATATCACGAAATCTCATGTTGCTCTGATGCATAACCAAAACAAATTTCAAAATCTCAATTTTTGTAATGAAATGAAATAGCTTTTCCCCACAAGCACTAATAAGCAGTACTGCATTTCAGTTTAAACAGTGGCTAGCTATCCTCAAGGTGCTATAAATTCTGGTCTTGAAATTGCTAAATCCTGATGTGCACCAACAATATAATTTATCTTTTGTTGATATCGATTTATTAACTCCATTACTGCAAACTAGGGGTTTGTTGTCCTTACTCAGGCAAAACTCACTGAAGTCTATGGGATTATTGCCAGAGTAAGGCTGCAGGATCAGATACCATAGCAATCAAATAGTCAGAGATATTTATGATGAGCCAGAGGCATTCATCTTTGTCTGTTGGGTATTCCATCATCTTTGTATAAGACACTTTTTGGACTAAAGTTGTTGATCTCTCAGCATAAACAACTACCTCAGAGCTAACAACATTAAACATCAAGAATCATATAACCATGCCTTGTACATTGCTTTCCAACAGAAATATTACTCAGAGTAATATTAATGTTAGATATTTTATTTTAATAAGTTTTGAAGTATCATATATTAATAGGCTTCCTCTAATGAAAAGTAAAACAACTAAAAGCACTTTAGACTATAACATTTCCTATCAGTTTGCAAACCGAGCAATGTACAAGACATTGTACTAGAGTTTGTTACATACAGAAAATGAAATTTTCTAGTAAGGGTGAGTCTACTTTTGTTGGCCAATGTGAAAAGTTCAGAAAATAAACAGTATAAATTGTGGCAATTAAATGCTCTGTTATGGCTGTTAAGCACACCCTGGTGGTAGTGATTGTATGAAGAAGCATTCACCCAATCAGGATCTTCAGAAAGTATTGTGATTCAGGTAACACCATAGCTCTCAGACCTCTTAGGTATGCACTAGCAGCGAATAATGATTGCATGGAAGTCAGTGTAAGTTGAAATGTGACATGTTCTTGACTCCCCCACCATTCACATGGTACAAGGCCATGACAGGCACTAAATTATATTTTTAGCATTGTTTCATTTTTCATCATTTAAGGGAATTTGGTTTGGGGCCAGATCCTAAAGTTCTCACTCAGTATTTACTCACTTCTTGTGCTGATGAAACTCAGTAACTTAATGAAGACATTAGGGTTTGGCTCATAGGGTTTGACATAGGGTTTGGCTCATATTTGACCTAATAGTGATCCTTTATTTTCAGTTGATAGGCTCTAAAACTGGACTGTACCTTGCTCTCCTTATATCTGTTTGTAAAGTCCATGTGTCTGATGTCTGGATGCAATCCTGCAGCTAGGAGCAACAGCTGTAATTTTACTCCTACACAGACATTCCGCCCATACAGAATCTAACTGCTTTCAGTGGAAATGCATACTGTACCTGGTTGTAAATGTCTGCATGATTAGGCCTTTTTATCAAAGTAAAATATTTGATGCTTTTAAAATGATCTAACTACCCTGTCATTCAATCTGGGCAGGTGGAATCCTATACTATTTTCAGAATCCCATTATTTTCAGGTGGGCTGATGGTGCCTCCGTCAACCCTGATACTCCACGGGGTTACAAGGAGTCCCTTTGACTTCCTGCAGTGGGGATGCTGCAGAAATTTGACTTAAGGTATGTGGACTCTAGCTATGCTATTTTCATATCTGGAGTTGTGTATCTTAGGTCGATTTTCTCACATAGTGTAGATCTGACAGTGCAAGGAGCCCAGAATTCCTGAGCAATCTTCTAACAGCAGCAAATTGTTCGGAACCATATTCTAGTAACAAAAATACTTTCTTTTTAGTCTTCTAATTATTCTCTGTATGAAAACATTAAAACAAAATGAGAAAAACCCCATAGTAATGTCCTTTCTGATCAGGCAGAAATGGGGGAAATATTCTATTAAAGTCCACTCCTTACTCCTGCCAAACTACCGCTGAAATTAATTACGTTTGAAACCTATGGGAGCTGTAAAGAGAAATGTCAACAGGATTAAGCCTGACATTAGTTAGCAACATTGGGCATGATTTTCCAGGCTGTTATCTCACTGACACTGTCATAAAAACAGTATAATGGAGTAGAGAACCAAGCTCAATAAAGTCTTTTTGTAACAGTATATTTCAAAGTCTAAACCAGTGCATGTGAAACATTTGGAACAGGGGGTAAAATGAAGAGAAAGTAGAGCTGAATAAAGTTTGTAGTGACAAAGGAACATTCAAATTTAATTTGCTTTTGAAGAGAATTAACTTGGAGTACAGAACAAATGGCAGAAAGCCCAGCAATATTTCAGAATTGTAATTGGGAAGGAAAAATACCCATAAAAACACATTTTTCACATAGTTGATCTATACATATTTTTATAGCATTTTCTTTAATATTTAATTAATTTAAAATATATATTCATAAATTAACTGACATTTTCTTTTCCTGTAAAATTCTGTAAAGTGCTCATTCAGTTAATGATAATAAAATTACATTGTAGCAAGACAAACTAATTCAAACCTAACCAGCAAGTAAACCAAACAGTAGCTTTGTTTTCATTTGCAGAACAAAAAGAAACACGTTAATTTTTTTCACAGCCCATGGTATAATAATACAATACATTGCATTTTTTCTTTAAGAAATATATTATTTAGAATACTAAAAAAATAAGTTTATTAAAGCCTGTGCTTAAAACAGCTGAAGTACTGTATGCAAAAATGCACATTTGATAGCATTTTAACTCTGTTTGTCATCAACTGGATAACATGAGTATGTGATGCTAGTGAAGTTCTCTTAGAGCTAATGTTCCTAAGCTATCAAAGCTTCTCACAGTTAGGGGAAGTTTTCTGAGTATGTACCATTGGTTGCCATGGCAGCTGTTGACAGGCTGGCAGAGTCACACACAGCTAACCTTTTCACTGACTGGGCTAATACTGCCCTTTGAGGTACTATCTAAAGGATGTATTCCAATTGCAACCATAGAATAATCCTTGGCCATCATTTTAGCCTCTTTTTTTAAACTCTTCATTTGTGCGAGCTGGAGCTGGCTTGAGTTATATGCTAAAGCAGGTATAGTGTTCACTAATATCAGCTGTAAAGGCTTCTTCTCCTCCTTGTATCGACACTGAATATAACGTGAGAAAGCAGAACGGTAAGTTTTATTGAACAGTGTGTATACCAATGGGTTGACAGCTGATGAAAGGTAGCCGATCCAGACAAATACATTAAGCAGTACTCCAATGACTTCTTCATTGCAAGACTTCTTGCAAATGACTGCCATCACATTGGTGATGAAAAACGGGCACCACATCACAACAAAGAGAAAGAAGACGATACCAAGTACCTTGGAAGCTTTTTGTTCATTACTGATAGACTGCATAGTCCTCCTTCCTGAATTGCCCAGGTCTCTGTTCAAAGAGCGTTGAAAGAGTTTCTCTGATGACAGAGAACTTTGAGGGAAAAAACTAAATGAAGCAAACTTGGTCTTTGTGCCAAGGTCATTAATGCATAAGGTAGCTTCTTTCTGGAGTGATTTTATAGTTAAAAAATAGGTGACCACCATGATGGTTAAAGGAATGAAGAACGCCACAAATGAGCCTATTAAGACAAAGCTCTCATCAGCCAGCAGGCAGCTACATTTCTTGAACACTTTGGAATCATCTTGTAGTCCAAACACAGGGACTGGCATTGAGATACCTGAAGATTGATTAGAAAAAAGAAACAGAAAATGTCATGCACATTAATGATAATAAATAGCAAAAATGCTCATTATTTGACAAAGCATGAAAAACGTGGTATGTAGTTACTGAGCATAACCTATAACTGATACAAAGATGTTAGGGTATGTCTACACTACAGCACTAATTCGAACTAACTTAATTCGAATTAGTTAATTCGAACTAACTTAATTCGAATTAGTTAATTCGAACTGAGCTAATTCGAACTAGTGCATCTAGACCTAAAAACTAATTCGAATTAGCGTTTTGCTAATTCGAACTAGCATGTCCACATTGAGTGGACCCTGAACCGAAGTTAAGGCTGGCCGGAACCAGGACTTAGAGTGTGGAGCTGCTGCCTCAGGCTAGCCGAGGGCTGTGCTTAAAGGGACCCGAGCCCCCACCCCGGACAGACAGTTCTCAGGGTTCCCCGCTTGCTTGTCTACCTCGATGAGGGACAGCAAAGCAGTCCTGTCTTGGAGTGCCCTGAGTGCCCACACTCGGCACATCACAGCACTCAGCCATCAGCCCAGCTGCACTTGCCGCAGGCTGCCATCCGGGGGTGTCAATCAGGGGGCTGTCAGGATCCAGGAGGCCCTGCAGGAGAGCTTCCACCCTGAGGAGCCCGCAGAGCCACCCCAGTCCTCCCCATCAGGGGCTCGTGCCCCATTCCTCCCTCACCTCCTTCCACTTACCCCTCCCTAGCCCCCCTTCCTGATGTAAAAAATAAAGGACACGTGTTCAAAAATAGAAACTCTCTTTATTTAACAAAACTGGGGGTGGGAGGATTAACCTCTGGGGAGACTGGGAAAAGGAGGTGGCAGAGGGGGAGAGGGGAGAGGGGAGGGGGAAACCTGAGAGGAGGGAGCTGGAAGGGGGAAGCCAGGGGAAGGAGGAGGGGAAGTATAAAACTATGGGATGCCATATCTTCAGTATTGTGTAGAGATGTGGTCTCCTCACCTCAAAAAAGGTATTTTGGCCTTGGAAAGGGTTCAGAAAAGGGCAACTACAATGATTAGGGGTTTGGAACAGGTCCCATATGAAGAGAGGCTAAAGAGACTGGGACTTTTCAGCTTAGAAAAGAGGAGACTGAGGGGGGATATGATAGAGGTATATAAAATCATGAGTGGTGTGGAGAGGGCGAATAAAGAAAAGTTCTTCATTAGTTCCCATAATATAAGGACTAGAGGACACCAAATGAAATGAATGGGTAGCAGGCTTCAAACTAATAAAAGAAAGTTCTTCTTCACAAAGCAAATAGTCAACCTGTGGAACTCCTTGCCAGAGGAGGCTGTGAAGGCTAGAACTATAACAGAGTTTAAAGTGAAGTTAGATAATGTCATGGAGGTTGGGTCCACGGAGTGCTATTAGCCAGGGGGTAGGAATGGTGTCCCTGGCCTCTGTTTGTGGAAGGCTGGAGATGGATGGCACGAGACAAATGGCTTGGTCATTGTCTTCGGTCCATCCCCTCCAGGGTACCTGGTGTTGGCCACTGTTGGCAGACAGGCTACTGGGCTAGATGGACCTTTGGTCTGACCCAGTGCAGCCGTTCTTATGTTCTTATGTTCTAAGCTCAGGGCTCAGGATTGGGGGTCTCACTGGACCAAGCTGATTTTCATGCAAACCTGCTCCTGGGTTCGCATGTGGCCTTTGGTGGCCAGGCTGGCAGCTATCCTGCCCTAGACGGCCTCATTCCTGTGCCTAGTGCAGAGGTTGTGGACGTTGGAGGTCTCCCCCCAAACCTCGATGAGGTCCACGATCTCCACACTAGACCAGGTGGGCGCCCACCTCTTGCAGCCCCGGGCAGGCTCCTGGGAGCCGCCAGCCTGGTCCTGGGAAGAGGTGGAGGGCTGGGTGGCAGCGGGTGGCTGGCTCATGCCGTGCCAGGTGCAGGGTCTGCTGGCTGGGTGCTGGCAGGCTTGCACCTGGTACGGGCACTGTAGCCAGACCGTGGCCCTTTAAGGGCTCCAGGGCCGGGAGGGGGGCAGAAGAGTTTCCCTGGTTTGGCCCAGAGTGGCCACCAGGGCAACCTGGGAAGGGCTAGCCTCCAACTAGTTCGAATTAAGTGGCTACACAGCCCTTAATTCAAACTACTTAATTCGAACTAGGCGTTAGTCCTCGTAGAATGAGGTTTACCTAGTTCGAATTAAGCGCTCTGCTAGTTCAAATTAAGTTCGAACTAGCGGTTTGCATGTGTAGCGCCTATGAAAGTTAATTCGAACTAACAGCTGTTAGTTTGAATTAACTTTGTAGTGTAGACATACCCTTAGATTAAAAGACACTCTAAAACTAATTTAAGTTTAGCTCCCGATAGACTATAGCAATCAGGCTATTCATGAATAGACGTGTTAGCTCCACTCCCCTTTCTCCTTAGCAGAAGGAGTGCTAGGCAGCACACAGTAGAAGATAGTCATAAAACGTGAGGGTGCAGGCAATTTATAAAATCAAACTGGAATCCATAAATTGTATACAGATTCCCCAAATTGTCACAACTACCCTATGAAGTGGTTGCAGTTTTTACCCTGCAGAGACCCAGTTGAGAGGTCGGGGAGAGAGAACAGGACTTTAAAGTGATTGTTGTGTTTGCTGTCCCCCACTAGTGCAGGAGTTGGGGTGATCTTTGGCCAGATAGGGCCATATCCTCTCTTCCTGACTGACAGATCCAGTTTGGTTGTTTTTGCACCACACAACCCCCTTCACAAAACCTGTCCCTGGTGCAGGACTGAATATTGCTTCTCCTGTGAACTGCGGACTTAATGGGCTTGAGGGAGGAGAAGAGGCCCAAGAGGAATGGAGGTTACAACTTGGCTCTGTACTTTATTTACATGACTGTAATTCAACATATATTTTGAGGAAAGACACCTAATGTTTGCACTTCTGTCCTTCCTTCTCAGGGGCTCTGCTGGGATATAGCAGCTTTAAATTGCTTATAGTGCTCCAAAAAAGCCCCATGGGCCTACGGCAGTGGTTCTCCAATTTTAGTTCTAGTGGTCCCTTTCACATAGCAAATCTCTGAATGTGACACCCTTTATAAATGAAAAACTTATTTATATATTTAACACTATTTTAAATGCTGGAGGCGAAGTGGGATTTGAGGTGGGGGATGACAGCTCACAACTCCCGATGTAGCAACACCTTGCAATCCTTTGGGGGGAGTGTCCTACCCTCAGTTTGAGAATCCCTGGCCTAAGGAGTCGGGGGATGCACGAATCCAGACTGCCTTACTGTTGGCAAACCAGTGGAGCACAGTGCTTGTAACACTGATATAGGTCACCCTTCTTTGATTATTACGATTATCTCTGCCAAGGTTGACTTGAACTTGAACTGTAGCAAAAACTTCAGACATTTAAAGAAAAACACCCTCAAGCCTCCTATAAAGGACTTATCCTACCCCATGCACATCCCTGGGTATTTGTAGCTTAGTCAGAAACTATAAGACAGAGCACTTTAAATTTCCAACTGAAAAAAGGCCCAGCTGAAGCCTGAACTCCCTATAGCAGCCCCAGAAGAAAGGTGGAGGCAATGTGGATTGTAGCTGATAAAAGTATTTAAGAGAGCAGCAGGAGATGGGCAACGGGAGATAGTGGCAATTTTGAACATAATGACAAGAGCTCCCAGGCTTCAGAAGCAGGATCACTGCTGTCATTGTTGATATGAAATCTTTTTTGACACAATTTCATACATGCAAATGTACCCTACTCTGGGTTTTCTGAAGGAGTTTAAGGGTATGTCTACTCCGCGGTGCTATTTTGGGATACTTCTGATATCCCGAAATAGCTATTCCGTGTCTTTCAAAATATCTTTCAAAATAATGGGTGCGCTATTCCGACGTCCCTATAAACGTAGTTCCATGAGGATTAAGGGACATTTCGGAACAGCAGTTTATTTCAAAATTTGGCGCTGTATAGACAGTGCCAAATTACTAACTATGCTATTTCAAAATACACTCAAAATAAGCTACATAATTTGCATAGTGCAAATTGCGTAGCTTTTTTCGAGGTAAGGGTGCTGTGTAGATGCACCCTAAGGGGGTTGAAATATTCAACTCCTATTGGGTTTCAATGTGATTTGTGCACCTAATTCCCCTGAAAGAAATCCTAGTCTCTCAACTTCTTCAAATAGAAAAACTGAGGTAAAGAATTGTCCTGTATTTTGAGACCATTTCTGCCCTCCTCCTAGAAAAGTTCTTCTTGGCTAGCAGGTAGTGTGCTCTGTCTGCTACTCATTAGTCCCTGGATTGTTATGTTGTTCTCCCACTTGTTTGTCCAGCTACTTCTCTGTCATCCTGTGCTTACACTGCGAGTTCCTTAGTGCCATTGTAATCCACACACCTAGGCTATGTCTACACTCGCGGCTTCTTGCGCAAGTACAGCCGTTCTTGCGCAAGAATCCACAGAGCGTCCACACTGCCCGCCTGCTCTTGCGCAAGGAAATTTACAGTACGGCGTGGTAAGGGAGGGCATCTTGCACAAGAGCTATGCCCTTTTCTAACTGGTGTAAGCCCTCTTGCGCAGGAGCTCTTGCGCAAGAGGGCAGTGTGGATGCTCGGCAGGGATTTCTTGCGCAAGAGAGCATCCACACTGCCATGGGAGCTCTTGCACAAAAGCACAGTGCACACATGGCAGTGTGGACGTTTTCTTGCTCAAGACTTCTTGCACAAGAACCCTTGCGCAAGATGTTCTTGCGCAAGAAGCCGCCAGTGTAGACATAGCCCTAGTGTGGTTCACTGTCCCCGTGCAGTAGCACTTAGACCACACAACAGATAAGAACAAGAGATCCACTACAGAAGGGACTGAAAAGCAGTGGGCTTTTAGCTCAAAGCATAGAGGCTCCTACACTGAGGTCCCAAGTTCAAATCTGCATGGTGGTGGTTACACCATAACAGTCTCTTTAGTTCATGGCTGTGTCTAGACTAGCTAGTTTTTCCGCTAAAACTTGCCAGCTGTCTACACTGGCCGCTTGAATTTGCGCAAGAGCACTGACGTTCTAATGTAAGAAATCAGTGCTTCTTGCGCAAATACTTTGACGCTTCCGTTCGGGCAAAAGTCCTTTTGTGCAAAACCTTTTGCGCAAAAGGGCCAGTGTAGACAGCTCAGTTTTGTTTTGCGCAAAAAAGCCCCGATGGCTAAAATGGCGATCGGGGCTTTCTTGCGCAAAAGCGCGTCTAGATTGGCCACGGACGCTTTTGTGCAAAAAGTGCTTTTGCGCAAAAGCGTCCGTGCCAATCTAGACGCTCTCTTGCGCAAATACTTTTAATGGAAAACTTTTCCGTTAAAAGCATTTGCGCAAATTCATGCCAGTCTAGACGAAGCCTATGTGTGTACAGTGCCTAGCACCATGGAGCTCTGATACATGGTTTGAGCATAGAGGTTCTACCACAGTCCATATTGATAATAGTATTTAACAACAGAATGTTACCCATTAACATTCATTCTGTTGTTTGGAATTATCATTGTCTGTAATAACACAATCATGCTCTTTATGATGTTAATACTATAGTTATGTATTTATTTTCTCAGCTCAAAATTGAGAGTCACAGTGACGGCATCATCCATGTTACAAAAAAAGTGCCACTCTTATCTGTGCAGAGCAGAATTTGGTGGCTGGCTTGTGGTGTAGCCCAAGCTATTTCTGTTGTACTGTTGCAGAAACCTAATAACATAACCTACACAGAGTTACTGTCAGAAACGTCCACCTCCTGGAGAATTTTACATCATGGGACCATTATGATGAGAACCCCATGCAACCCAACTGAAAGTACAGGTTGTATAACTCAGAATGTATTTCTGACCCACAATCTAGTCAATTCTACACAAATAGGCATCTACTAGAAATATATTTGTATGTGATGTCTGAGTAATTAGGTGCCCAGTTGTATGAGGTGCTGACTACCTGCTGTGAGATGATGAGCTCTCTCAATTCCAATTGACTTCATTGGCAAACTGAATGACGGTTGAGGAAACTCAACTGCTCACTATATTGGGCTTTAGGCATGTGCAAAAATATAACAATCAGAGCAATACCATGTTCCCCCAGCCATTTCTGCCTTGTATAGATAACAGCAATACTCTTTTTCTCACTTGATTCAAGAAACTACTGTGAGCTGTGTAGATAAAATACAAAACGTTATCATCAGAATAGAGTTCTTGCATTGCTACAGAGCATAATGATTCAAAAGGGCAGGAGTGCTATTAAGATGGTTAACAGTCCTAGAAAGTTGTCAATCTCAGCATAATTACAGGATTTTTCAAGTACAAAGCCAAAGTGAAACCTGTGAAAAGATAAAGCATCATGAAGAAATAATCCAGTCATTCTAGGCTCCCTTAAATGGGTATCATAAATTGCCAAAGATCCACTCATGAGAACTGGGATAAAGGCATTGGTAGATATCCAGTGTCACTGTTTACTGCTTCAGTGATTGGTAAGGTATTTAATTATCCATCTGTTTTGTTTGCTGTTGGTAATTTCTAGAGCATTGAGATCTTAAATTCAGATGTCTTGCTTTTAAATAACCTCATCACTGTGATTGAGTGGACACTATCTTCAGTTTTTAACTGCAGTTTTCAATTTCATTACAGTTCCCTTACCAAGTGTAATAAATAGAGTTCACAATATAGATTTGGCATTGGCAGATATAGCTGTTACACCTGTATTGTGCAAAATTGATTTTCAATTGAAATGATTCTCCAGTCAAGTGGAAAATGGTTGTTCTATGTTCTATTGTATGGGAGACCCCAAGTTTGATTCCCAATTCTGTTCTTTTTTTTCTGCATTGACAGAGGCTGGAATTGCTGCCAGATATTAAGAGGCAGGAAGTCTTACATTGCTTAACAATGTGCTTTCTGGTTAATTAAAGAGTGGGAATAACAGAATCTAATTAGGCAAAGGGACTAAATTCAAAAGCAACACATTTAAAATGATTAATAAAAAGAGATGCTTTTTAAAAATACAATATATAATTAACCTGTGAAACTTACAGCTAAGGCAATTATTTTAATAGGAGTTTGAAACAGGATTACACATTTATATGATTAAGAATGCCATCCATGATTACCCTAACTGGGATACAACTATAAAGAATATCCACACTCATGATTCTGGCATGCATAAGGGATCAGCTCTGGCCTATATTTTAATTTATTGATTGATTGATTTATAAAATATGCATGTGTTTAGATAAGTTAACAATCATACATTAATAAAAAAAGAATTGACAAAAGTCAACTCAGAAATAGTTCCTTCTCCCCCCGTAGGATGCTTACTATGGAAAAGCCTGAGGAAATGGCAATGCAGCATTTCCTAAAAGACAATACATTTAAACTTTCTGGAACCAACGGGGAAGCAAATTCCAGTCTTTAGGCTCCCCTTTGAAAATGTCCCTCTGAGGCAGTGTTTCTTCAATTGTGTTCCATGGCACACTGGTGTGCTGCAAGGCAGTCAGAGGTGTGCCGTGGAGAACAACAGAGTTCAAAATGGCCACCCTTAAGGGGGCAGGCGACCTTTTTTTCCCCCCTCAATAACTTTCCCCCGACCCTTTTTTTCCTCAATAACTTTCACCCTGACCCTTTTTTTCCCTAACCATTTTTTTTTTGCGCTCAACAAAAAATACTTGGTATTCCTCATAAAAAAAATTTATTGTGTAGTGTTCCTCAGTCTTAAAACGTTTAAGAAACACTGCTCTGAGGGATGGTTAGCAAGCATATTCCAGTACATGTTTGGACAAATAAGAATGCATCTTATTCACTGAAACCAATGGCAAAACTCCCATTGACTTAAATGGTGCAAGGGCAAGCCTTAAAGTAGCTCCCCCTCCAAAAAAGACACAGGACTTTATAAAACTGGACTTTGCACAGGGCTTTATAGGGTTCTGATCTCAGAAACAAATGGGCAGCCAGTGCAATATACAGGACACAGACGATACTCCCATATTAAGAATACCATTAAGTAAGGGCCCGATCCAAAGCCCTTTGAAATCAGTGGAAAGACTCCTATTGATGAATAGTGGATCAGGCCTTAACTGGGTGACCACATTCCATATAAGCCATGGGTTCTTCAAGGAACATTCCCAGGAGTGTATGTTACAGTAATTCACATTTAGCACTGGTGGAACACTTTACATGGGATCTGTATCTGATAACAAAAACTCAACTTTATCATGCATTACAGGAACTCACTGAATTCATTCCGTAGAATGGAGACCTATTTGTTTATTTCTGCTTGACGATCCCAGTGTGAAGAGCCTCACACCTTACAATGTTCTTGCTCCCATAACTTTGCTCTTGATGACTCTGTGGCTTTATGTTAGGAGGGCATAGGGGATGTCCTGAATCTTCACATTTCAGGATCAGAGAAATCAGTTTCAAAGCTCAGGATGTAATTGCTGATATAGAAACTCTCCCAATACTACTAGCTGACAAAGAGCAAAGAGGGCAATCTTTTGAAAACTGAATATGTGTTATAAATAAGAGATTCTAAATGTTATACTTCCTGTGGTTTAAGGGAAATTATGTATTATTTAAACATAAGTAAAATGTGACTGTCCAAAACTCTTGATGCTTTTAACTAACCATGATACATAATGCATACAAAAGCAATAAGTAATAAATCTTCAACCACATGGCACAACTTAGACCAACAAAAAGCCTCTCTCAATATATCACATTTCAATTACTAGAAATCAGAATAATACCAACCCTTGTGCATTTCTGCCCCCAAAGCCCTTAGAAAACAGATAAAGGGCTTGGTTTACTGGTTATTCTCTGATTGCTTTGCAGACACACAACAACCAGAAACCCAGTTTAAATGGACAAGTAAACTTGAGCTTATGGCTGCTTTGCAAAATCAGCATAGCACAAAGCAGCTGGAGTGTGCCTGTGAATCTCTGCTGGAATTTGCAACATGTTCTGAAGATCAGAAAATTTGAGTTATCCTGAATAAAGAGGTGGAGACTGGAACAAATTGTAAAACCAAACTCCCCTCAACACTTCGCCATCAATTACTTCCCATTTAAATCTGGGAACTCCAGCTCAGGGTCCTTCACTGCAGAAGTGTTAATTGGCTTGGACACTGTACAAGGACTAATACTATAAACGCATTTTAAAATTTGGTTAAATGTTATCCGTAATAAAATGTTGCTCCTTTGCTCACCTCTAAATTAAAAAAATATATATCACCTGCCCAAATCTTGGCCATCACTGTATTTCAGACTTATTCAAACTATGGGCCAACATGTGGCCTGGGTTGGGGACCTGCAGAATCGCACTGCCTGGAGGGACCTCAGGAAAGTAACGTTACTCAGGGAAGTGCAATCTGTCCTTCAAGTAGCTCAGGGTACATCTACACTGCGTGGCTATTTCGGGATACCTTTGGTGGAAATAGTTACTCCACATCTTAACAAGCCGCCCATTATTTGAAATATTTTTTGAAATAAGGGGCATGCTGTTTCGGCATCCTTGTAACTCTCGTTCCATGAGGGTTAAGGGATGTCTCAAAATAGTGTGTTATTTCGAAATTTGGCGATGTGTAGATGCGCCAAATTTCAAAATAAGCTATTTTGAAATAGAATTGAAATAAGATACGAGTTTAGGGTGCTGTGTAGATGCACCCCCAGTGTGACCAGGTACTACCCAGGTTGCTCCACTTCCTGGAATGGTGTAATTGCTCCCCGCAAGACCTTGTCTGCCAGCTGGTGCCTCTTTTGGAGTGATGTGTGTTGCATAAAAAAGCCTCCGCCTGAGCTTACTTGATTTATATACATGGATTTTCTAAAGCTACACCAAACTGTAAGGTCTAAGGTTTTAAATTGCAACTTATTGTGATCTTTGTCAAACTTTTGTAATCTGTATAACTCTCAGAAATTTACTGTAAACTGCAACTTTGTAATCTTTGTAAATCTCAGCCACCTTGCTTGTAACTTTCCCTAAGCTGCATTCTCCCCTGGGTGAATGGAGAGAGAGTGTGAGTGTGAGAGTGTGTTTGAAGAAGACTGGGAACAATGGAGCACATTTCAATGAGTCATCACAGTATGGGCATGCTCCCTGCTGGATAAAGGGAAGTCTGGGCATGCTCCCTGATGACGAGGTGAATGAGTCACAGGAGCCGTTCAGACACTATAAAAAGAGAGGGAGCACATGTGAGACTCTCTCTTTTTCCTTCCCCTGCTCCTGAGAAGCTCCTCTCTAGTGTCTCTACTCCTGACCAGCTTCCCCAGCCACGATGAGCAGACAGACCCTCCAGGATCCACATGCCTTGGCTCCTTCTGCAACCTGTATGTCTGTGTAAGTGTGTGAGTGCCTGAGGGCAGGAATGAATGTGTGTGAATGAGTGAATGAATGGAGGGGTGTGTGCTTGCTTGTCTGTGTGTGTGTGTATGTGTGTGAGAGAGAGAGTTCTATCTTATTTAGTTTAAACCTCTGGTGGCTGCTTTCTCCTCTTTAGTTTTACCTAGTGGAAATAAACCCATACTAGTGTAACCCTGGGTGGTCTCCAGTGAGAATATTTTTGGGGTAACAATGTGTACCCACAAGATGCCTTAGGAAATATCATCTGTCTTTCTTTGAGTGCTGCATCTATAATTGTGATTGGGTCTTGTATTAGGTACATGGGAGGGTAAAGCTACTTGTGCACTTTCCCTTACACTCCCACCCACATAAAGGTCACTCACACTCTGGCTCTAGGGGACCTGTGCAAGTTACACAATACAAGTTACACCATTATATGAGCATTTCTATATTTTTTCTGATTTTTGTATGAATCCACATATATTCTCTGAAATCCTGCCCAGCTCTAGTAATGTCAAACCTTTCACTTTTATGTGATAACTAGCAGATTTACCCAGCATTGCTTGGGTCCATATTTCGGGAATTACATCATGTGTATTTTGTTTCTTCATCCCTATAAACTCTTATCATTCACTATGTTTTAACAAAAAAGGGCTACAGTCCATTTTCTTCCAATGACATTTTCTTCTAGTTTTCAAACCTTAAGCATTGATTTAGTTGTGCCAAAACAAAACACTACACTACTTTTCTCCATTTCATCTCCTTTCTGTAAGTTTATTGAAAAGCAATCCTATTCCAGGTTGATCCTATTTTTCTGGCTCATCTTGGTTGAGTCTCTTTCAATCGTTCCGTTATGAGAATTTTGAGGACTATACTTGATTTGGTGTTTGTCTGATTTCTGTTTGGTTTTATGAGAAGCAATCCCATTGCAGGCACTTCTCATTTTCTTGACACAACTAAATTCTACCATTGTTTTAAGTTATGAAAAGAGGAAGCTGTATACGGAATTTGGTAGTCCTAGCTCCTACCGTTTAGGACAGGGGTGGACAAAAGTTTTCATGGGGTGGCACTTAATGAATTTTGATATGTAGTTAGGAGCCAGTTCTACGCCCAGAAAGGGCATGGCCTGGGGTGGAAGGGATGGGGCTGGGACTAGCTTCCTCCCCCCCCCCAGAGTTTTCTGGAGCCAGAGGCTTTGAATTAAAAATACAGCAAAGGGCTCGCAGCTCCCAGCCTTTCACTACTGCACTGGCTGGCAGCTGCCTCGGGTTCTGCAGGTATTTAAAGAGCTCATGGCTCTGACCCCTGCTGCGATAGCACTGTGACTGGGAGCCATGAGCCATTTAAATAAGATCCTGCTACTTGAGTCACCGCCTGGAAATTTGGTGGCATGGCAGCAGGATGTAAATAGAAAGCAGCCAGATGCAGTCTGTGGGCCAGATCAAAGTGTTAGAAAGGCTGGATCTGGCCCCCAGGCCACATCTTGCCCAGCCCTGGTTTAGGAGGAGTTGTTGGACAGACAAACAAGCTCTCTAAAATATACAGTAGATTTAATCTCTGCACAAAAACTTCCAGTCTTATATTAACTCTAGTTCCAGCAATGCCCTTCTCTTTCTCAGAACAAAAGCATCTAGTCTAGCCTTAGGGAGCAGGGGTATGCTTCAATTCTACTCTCCGTCACACTGCACCAAATCTCACTCTGTGCCAGCTAATTATTACAGCTTAACATTGATAATCAGATTGGGTGGCCTTGCATCCCTTTGCACTTGGTTGGCAATACCTTGACATCACAGGTTCTAATCCTATTCAGGCTACTTGATCCTTCCCTTGTAAAGAGCAAGTTCTACAAAGTTCATGTTTAGTTTAAACCATGAAAACTGAGGTGAAAAATTTTCAAAGCTGCCTATGGGATTCTCATGGGAAGTGGGTGTCCAAAATCCCTTGATGATTTGAAAATCTCCACCTGAGAGTCTGTCTGCTCTGTGTGAAACCTTACACATTTTATGGCTATTTAAGGTAAGTGTAGTGTAAATTTCTTCTCACTCACTGTGGACAGTGGTTGCCAATCTACCCTAGGAAGTGGCTGTGTGTGTGTGTGTATTTATTACTTCTTTCACAAATCCGTAGAAAATATAATATTTCAGATGGATTTTATATACAGCTAGTAGGACACAATTCCCAATACTATTTTCTTTTTATATTTTAATATTCAGTACAGAGACACTGGACAAATATTCCTTGACATCCTCCCCTAAGGCATTGTCTACACAGGCATATGTACAATGCAGAACAATGCTGCACCTAAATTTTCCATATTACTTCCTGGAGTCATAACTTATTTTTATTTACAAGTACACATGACTGGTTTTGTCTGACTGACTTGGAACATTTTATGAGTTCCTATAAATAATGTAATGCAACTGACAGAGCATATTACTTATGATTTTTCTTACCCCCTTTAACTTGCACTTAGGTAACCTGATTCCAGCTGGAATATATCACATCACATAACTACTGAAGGGACTCCGTTTTCTGTGTCCATGAGAACTTTCAGAAAGCATATTATTTAGCCCAACAAAAGACACATACATTTACTTTTCTTTGAGGCTTGAAGAGATTATTGTCTTTGTTGCAATATGTTGCTATATATTATGGAGCAAGTAAAGACAGAGTGTGTGTCTAAACTGCTATCAGGAAATGAGATTGGCACACATGAGTGAAATTAGCCATGCCACAGTTGATGCTTTCAGTGGTTTTTCTGCTATTGTTACCTAAGCTAATAAAAGTCTGCATGTGCTACAGTTATACCTTCTGATTGTACGGTAGACATAGCCTGAGTCTCTGCCCCAAAATGTTTACAGTCTGTGTTTACAGCCTGTGTCAGGCAGGTACAGAGGTACTTGCATAGAGTAGTTTGTAGGACTGGGACATGTGTTAAAGAAGAACAAATCAGGAGAAGATGACCATCACAGGAGTTAGATAAGAGCAAAGACAATACAATTACCCAGTCACTGGGATGACTAATGCATGCATTTTGCAGTTTACAATTTAAATATCCATAAATAGACTGAAGTCTATAAATCTCTTAAAGGAGGTTTGAGAAGGGATTTAAAGGAGGAGGGTTCTCTGTGAATTGGAAATAAGCACATGGCATAAACAGAGTCGGGGTCTAAATCAAACCCCAGTGAAGTAATTGGAAAGATTCCTCTAGCCTTAGGGAGCTGAAATACAGAGTGCAAATATCTTCTGATATGGCCACATTAGGATTTGAGTTCAGATATATTTGGAGATATTCACAGATATTGGCAATTTGATCGATAGTCTTTGCTTCTTGTCAGTATCCTTTTGAAAACTGCAGCCCTAAAGCACTTCAGTCTCTGGAAGGTTAAAAAAAAAAATCATGCTACTTGGAGTTAGTAGTATGGTGACTTGTACATCTAGGGTCATTATCACCAGGTGCATAGCCCAAGTCAGAGAAATGGAAACAACAGTTTCCCCTTGATAAGATGCAACTACTGAAAAAATAGAAGGTTCCATCAAGGGGAAGGATTGCTGTGGCAATTTTCATTTGGAGGGCATGTTTTTACTGGGGAGTGATTTCAAAATAATTCCCCTTATTTCGAAATAACATGCAGAGCATCCACATTACGGCTACGTCTAGACTACATCCCTCTGTGAGCAGAGGGATGTAAATGAAGCACTTCGAAAGTGCAAATGAAGCAGGGATTTAAATATCCCACGCTTCATTTGCATAATCATGTAATGGTGTTCTTTCGAAAAAGTGCTATTTCGAAATTGAATCCACAGTCTAGATCCTGTAAACGTCTAGACTGCGGTTTCAATTTCAAAAAAGCGCTTTTTCGAAAGAGCGCCATTACGTGATTATGCAAATGAAGCGTGGGATATTTAAATCCCTGCTTCATTTGCACTTTTGAAGAGCTTCATTCAATCTAGACACACCCTACCAAGCTTGTTATTTCAAAATAAGGGGCTGTTTATTTTGAAATAATAATTCCTGCTTGTGAAGAGGAATACACTTATTTTGAAATAGTTATTTTGGGAGTTATTTTGAAATAACTTATTTTAAAAAAAAACTGGTAATATGACATAACCTGACATGCATTTTTGATTTCCTGCTGCTGGTTTACTGCAGCACCTATATCTGCAGATGCATAGTACATTTTCTGAATAGATATGAAGTAACGATCTATCTAGCAAATAAAATTCATCCATGGTTTCTATAAAGATTAAAATCATGTGTATTGCAGTTAAGGATTTATACCTCCCTTTTATAGTAGAAGGTACATGGATAATTTAAATTCTGCCTCCTGTAATTCCAACTCATTTGGGTCAATGAGCATATGGGTAAAATTTCCTGTAAGAAAAATTTCCTTTAATAAATATTTCCTTTATGTTCCACTCTCTGTGAGCTTCTCTATACAGATGTGGAACTTTCTTTATTACAGGTATATTCCCTTTTACTAGCTGGTTCTAGTCAATTAGAGACTGTGAGCACTTCTTGCTCTAAGGACATTAAAGTTAATGAAACTTCTACTGTAAACATTTTTCTCAGAACAGACTTGTCTAAACTATATTGAGACAGTATTATATGGTCCCCCAGGCAGAGTGGCTAATCTAATGGAAGCTTATAATGAATCACAATTAAATTCTTTATCACAGATATTGTTAAATGTTTCCTAGAATCTTAGAAGTCTAGCATATGAATGGAACTTAGTAGGTTATCTATTTCAGTAGCCTGCATTCAAGTAACAACTAATGTCAGCTTTTCTGAGTTAAGTAATTTACAATGATAAAAGCAGGGTAAGGCATAGTATGTGTATGACTGAGATACATTTGGGCTTAGAATAAGAGCTACTGCATGAACTTAAAATAACCTTTCAGGGCCTTCCTTTAACAGCAGTCTGTAAAGGAACACTCTTTCCCTCATTTGTTTCCCTTTAAATCACCCCTTTAAATCTGTCCCCAGCCTTGCCCCTTCTTTCCGAGGCTCTGCTCCTTCCTGGAGCATGGAGCTGGGTCCTCCCAGACCTTGTCCAGGGGCCTGGCAAGTCTGTGGGTGCCCCTGACACCACACAACATGGTAACAACTTTCAGCCAATACTGGTCATGGTTGGATTAGATCTGAAGTGGTGACAGGCTCTGTTTTCCATACCAATCCTTTGAGCCAACTAGGTGCAAAGTCTTTTTAAATGGCTTAAAGAAACAAAGGGGAGGAGGATTTGCCTGAGAAAAGCTGTCTTCATTTTTAAAATCAGATGATACATGTAAAAATCTGACAGAATAAAATACAACACAAAGAGAATCTGTATAGTCATGGTCCAGGCCAGTTAGCTCAGAAGAATATGGGTTCAAATAGCATTGTTGCTCCTTGTAGTGAAGTACTCAAAGATACATGGGGCTAAAAATAATCAGAAGTTTGAAACAAATACATAAAAAATGAACAAAGGTTACAGATACAGTAGGATTCTTTTAAATAACTGAGTTACAGATGGGTAGGAATGGTGTCCCTAGCCTCTCTTTGTCTGGAAATGGGTGACAGGGGGTGGATCATATGAAGATTACCTGTTGTGTTCCCTCCCTCCGGGGCATCTGGTATTTGCTACTGTCGGCAGACAGGATACTGGGCTAGATGGACCTTTGCTCTGACCCAGTATGACTGTTCTTATGTTCTTATTTTCAGATACTGTATTCTTGATTAGTAGTCATCTGTCGGCTCTTTTACTACTTAAATCAGACTTATTCCTATAACAGCCCTTGAAATTATTAAAAATGATTAGCTTTCCCTTAGGGACCGCATAGGTCAGAGGCTGGCAACTTTCACCTTCAGTTTGACAATAGTTTGACACATCTGCCCAATCAATAGTTTTAGCCAGTAGGGGAAGGTTGGTGAAATTTAATAACCAGTTGGTTTATCTAGTGGTATTAAATTTTCATTTGAGTGTGACAATAGACCTGCTACTACCACTCTCAGCTGCGATGGCAGCACTGTATCTGTTGGCAGTTCCTCTTGACCCTCTCCATGCTTCAGCCCTGTTACCTGCAATCTCTCATGCATTTGTGTTCCTACACCCTGCTTCCTACCCTGTTAGGTCTGTGTGGCAGATTAAGGGCAGCATGTAGTGGAAATGAAAATTATAGCTTCAATATCTGTGTGTGGAAACATTTCAAACTTTATTTTGTGTAATAATTAAAACAAACTTTAATCATTTTGTATAAAGAGTTTGTTATCCGATTGCGAGTAGCCACCTCCCTTTGAACCTGAAGAAAATAAGGGGTAAAGCAATTCCCTTTGAAGCTAGAAATGAGATCTAGAAGCTTACTTTGATGGGGTGGAGTGGGTCAGAAGTTTCAGGGCAGTCAGAAAGCAACTACAGTTCTGTTGTTCTTTCAGAGACTTGATCAGAGCTGGGCTGCTATAAAAAAAAATAATCTACCACACAGATAGACGTATGCTTTTAATTTTTACTCTCCAGGCCAGATATTGTGCAGTGATGGCCACAAAATCAATTAATTAGTAAATCAATGGTTCGTTGTCAGGTTCCTTTAAACTTAAAAGTTTATCTTAAAATTGAGAGATTTTTGATTAGTCTGAAATCCATCAAGAAATGCAGATATTACAGCTGTTAATTAGTGGCACCATTAATTAGTCATTTCTCACATCTTGGAAATATATTACTAATTCTTATTTAAAGATGATGGTGACAAATCAATAACATTTATTGCCAAGCCAAGTTAAAAAACACAGTAAGAGAACTAAAAAATTTCCACCGTGGCTTAACAACCAAGTAAAAGAAGCAGTGACAGATAAAGACATCTTTTAAAAAGTGGAAGTCAAATCCTAGTGAGGAAAATAGAAAGGAGCATAAACTTTGTCAAATTAAGTGTAAAAATATAATAAGAAAAGCCAAAAAGGAGTTTGAAGAACAGCTAGCCAAAAACTCAAAGTAATAGCAGACTATTTTTTAAGTACATCAGAAGCAGGAAGCCGGCTAAACAAACAGTGGGGCCCTTGGATGATCAAAATGCTAAAGGAGCACTCAAAGATGATAAAGCCATTGCTGAGAAATGAAATGAATTCTTCGCTTTGGTCTTCTTGGCTGAGGACATTAGGGAGCTTCTCAAACCTGAGTCATTCTTTTTAGGTGATAAATCTGAGGAATTGTCCCAGATTGAGGTGTCATTACAGGAGGTTTTGGAACAAATTGATAAACTTAACAGTAACAAGTCACTGGGACCAGATGGCATTCACCCAAGAGTTCTCAAAAAACTCAAATGTGATATTGCGGAACTATTAACTGTGGTTTATAACCTATTCTTTAAATCAGCGTCCATACCTAATGACTGGAAGAAAGCTAATGTGATGCCAATATTTAAAAAGGGCTCTAGAGGTGATCCTGCCAATTACAGACTGGTTAGTCTAATGTCAGTACTGAGCAAATTAGTTGAAACTATCGTAAAGAATAAAATTGTTAGACACATAGATGAACATAATTTGTTGGAGGAAGTCAACATGGTTTCTGTAAAGGGAAATCATGCCTTACTAATCTGCTAGAGTTCTTTGAGGGGGTCAACAAACATGTGGACAAGGGGGATCCAGTGGATACAGTATACTTAGATTTCCAGAAAGCCTTTGACAAGGTCCCTCACCAAAAGCTCTTGAGTAAAGTAAGTTGTCATGGGATAAGAGGGAAGATCCTTTCGTGGACTGATAACTGGTTAAAAGACAGGAAACAAAGGGTAGGAATAAATGGTAAATTTTCAAAATGGAGAGAGGAAACAAGTGGTGTCCCCCAAGAGTCCCTCTTGGGACCAATCCTATTCAACTTATTTAAAAATGATCTGGAAAAAGAGGTAAACAGTGAGGTGGCAAACTTTTCAGATGATACTAAACTGCTCAAGATAGTTAAGACCAAAGCAGACTTGAAGAATGTCAAAAAGATCTCACCAAATTAAGTAATTGGACAACAAAATGGCAAATGAAATGTAAGGTTGATAAATGTAAAGTAATGCACATTGGAAAAAATAATCCCACCTAGTACAGGATCTTTCGAAAAAGCCTGCCGTTTTCAACAGAACCGTGTCTAGACTGTGCTTTTCCTTTCAAAATGGTGCTTTTTTGAAAGAGCACCATTATGTGATTATGCAAATGAAGCGCAGGATATTTAAATCCCCGCTTCATTTGCAATTTCAAAGTGTCTAATTTACATCCCTCTGTTGAAAGAGGGATGTAGTTTAGACACAGCCTAAGTGATTGGGCAACAAAATGGCAAATGAAATTTAATGCTGATAAATGTAAAGTAATGCATATTGGAAAAAATAATCCCAACTATACATACAATGTGATGGGGACTAATTTAGCTACAACTACACAAGAGAAAGATCTTGGAGCCATTGTGGATAATTCTCTGAAAATATTCACTCAGTGTGCAGCAGCAGTCAAAAAAGCAAACAGAATGTTAGGAATCATTTTAAAAAAAAGAGACAAACAATAAGATGGAGAATATCTTATTGCCTCTATATAAAACCATGGTACACCCACAGCTTGAATACTGCGTAGAGATGTGGTCGCCTCATCTCAAAAATGATATATTAGCATTGAAAAAGATTCAGAAAAGGGCAACAAAAATGATTAGGGGTTTGGAACAGGTCCCATATGAAGAGAGATTAAAAAGACTTGGACTTTTCATCTTAGAAAAGAGGAGACTAAGGGGGGATATGATAGAGGTCTATAAAATCATGACTGGTATGGAAAAAGTGAATAAGGAAAAGTTATTTACTTATTCCTACAATATAAAAACTAGGGGTCACCAAATGAAATTAATAGGCAGCATGTTTAAAACAAACAAAAGGAAGTTTTTCTTCACTCAGTGCACAGTCAACCTGTGGAACTCCCTGCCAGAGGATGTGGTGACTGGGACTTTAACAGGGTTCAAAAAAGAGCTAGATAGATTCATGGAGGTTAGGTCATCAATGGCTATTAGCCAGGATGGGTAGGAATGGTGTCCCTAGCCTCTGTTTGTCTGGAAATGGTGACAGGAGAGGGATCACGTGAGGATTACCTTTTGTTTTCCCTCCCTCTGGGGCATCTGGTATTGGCCACTGTCGGCAGACAGGATACTGGGCTAGATGGAACGTTGGTCTGACCCAGTATGGCAGTTCTTATGTTAAGCCAAAGATTAGCTAGAAGGCCTTATTCAGCTTCAACAACAGCAACAAAAAATATTGTGAAATATACTGTTTGTGCTTTCAATTAATGCTATTTAACTTCTTTAGATGTTTGCATGTTCCCTGCAGCAATGGTTTAATTTCTGCTTACAAGTAGTTATTGTTTTGTAGTTGACACTGTTTCAGGTAAAATATATATTTGCAATACTTCCTCCTACTCTAGCAATTGATTTTAACTGAGTTTTACATTTTACTAGGATTTTTTTTGTCTTCCTTGCAGGGTGGCTGCTTTCCTGCAACATTCATCATTCAAGTGTCTAGGAGAATAAAATTGTATACAATTGAACTTCATGAAATACACATATACATATGCCTCCCCCTGGCAAATGGGATCTAAAAAATTAACAGGGGCAATGTCCTCCTCTGGGTATCCTAGTTGTATATGTCTGACTTTTAGCCTTTAGATTCCTTAGGGCTGGGACTGTCTTTATGTATGCATTGTACAATGCTGAATAGAGTCAACATTTTATAAATAATAGCAACCTAACCAATTATTAAAAGCCCCTAGATAGTCTGGTACCATGAACAATTAATGATCTGACTCCCCCCAGGCAGTCTAAACCACAAGATCCTCTACTATGTCAGATTTCCTTCCTCTGGGCTTATAATTATTATAATTTATTATGAGTTAAATGCTGGCAGTGTATTTAAGCTCAGGTTTAATGCTCCATTGAAGTGAATAGTGGTTTCCAAGGAACTAGATTTTTCTGAATTTCTCCAGCAGTATATTTGGGCTCCTTAGGTGATAATACAGTTTAACAGTTATTTTCAGTCTACTAATAGATTACACTGATACACAGTGAAATCAGTATTGAAATTTCCATCAAGGCATTTAGTAGCCTTATTGGTATACTCATCCTCTGTAAATTGCACTGATACTGAGTAGAACTTTACTAGCCTTGGGCATGTGGACCTCCAATGCCCCCAAACCACTGATCAGTGGTAGAGAAGACAGAACTTTGTTGCAAACTCTGCAACTTTGGGAAGTAAATCAGCCCTTGAGCATGGGAGTGATTCCCAACTGGAAAGATCATTACTATGCTGAGGTTAGATACAAAATCATAACAAGGGGTATTTTGCAGCTTCAAAAAAAACCCCCAAACCATTGGATGTGATTTAATTGCTGTTTAAAACTTTGAATACTGTGAAAGTTACAGCTCTAATGGGCTATTACAAAAAATCTCCTTGTGTCAGAATGCAATTTTGCACTAAGTAGAGTTGTTTTATTAGTGATGCCCCCCTCAAACTGTTTTTATGCAGACAGAAGAGTCTGGTCTTGTTTCAATTGGTGGTTCTGGAGAACTTTGTAAGGAACAGGTGACAAGTATTTCTAAATTTGTCATAGGTAAGTAGAAAGATGTTGCAAAAATTTTGAAAAATAATGACTTTTATTAGCTGATTTGTCTTCTGCCTAGAAATTGTACTAGGTAGGCAGAATAGGAAATGAACAAGGCAAAGTTAGATGAAATATGAGCATTTGACAGCTTGCAATATTCATGCTAAATAGAGTAAAATCCCTGTTTCTATAACGTAAGTGTTAAGATTAACTTCCCAGTTTTAATGGCTTAAAATGTAAAATGTGGGTGTAATAAAGTATAATTCTTTAAAGTGCATGATAGATTCTGTGAAATCTCTCTACGCAATTTTAAATTTACTTTAAAAATTCTGTGTTCTTGAAATTTATAAGAGAAGAGCACAGCTTTAATGACACTTTTTAATTTCTGGGGCAATTAAATTACAATTACAAAGCCCAGATGACAGAATTTATAAACCTCAACATGGTTTCTTTTGATTTTCTCTTTTGCTCACTTATATTTCCTGAGGCTTCTGCTATATAAAACTCTCCTATTGTAGATGTTCACTTAATTGGTACATTTTCTAGCATTTCAGAATCTGATTTCCTCAGTGGCCAGGAGTGCTTCTGGGCAGCTTTGGCTGATCTGCCAGTTGTGACACTTCCTAAGTAAGAATGACCTGGCTACAACGATTCATACTCGTCACATCCCCATTGGACTACTGCCATGCACTTTATGTGCGGCTGCCTTTGAAGAGTCTTTGGAAGTTTCAGCTGGTCCAGAACGTGTCTGCTCGAGTTCTAACTAACACTTGCTATATGGAGTACATTATGTCAGTGCTCCAGTAACTGCACTGGCTTCTGGTATGTTTTCGGGCACAATTCAAGGGCTTGGTTATGACCTGTAAACCCCGAAACAGTTTGGGACTGGGGTACTTGAAGGACCGTCTCCTTCAGTATGAACCTGCCTGGGGATAAGGTCAGCTGGAGAGCCTCTGCTCCATGTTCCTCCACTGATGGAGATAAGGCTGACATATACGCAGAGCAGGGCTTGTCAATCTTTGCTCCCAAGCTATGGAATGCCCTCCCCCGAGACATTCACCTGGTGCCAATACTGGCATTGTTTTGGCGCCAGGCTTAAGCCTACCTGTGCTTTTATTGGTGCTTGAATTTGTGTGTATGTTTATGTGTCCCCCTCCTCTCAATGTGTCTTAGCAGGTTTTATGCTTGTGTTATATGCCATTGTGTTTTATGCTAATTGTGTTTTAAAATGTTGTAATATTTTAAATAGAGAGGTGGGGTAAAATATTTTAAAATAAATAAATAAAATAAATTTCTTCATCCATAAGAGAGTCCCACTTCACCATAGAATAGATTTACTGGAACAGTTTCATGCCAGACTGTTTACCCTTTCTGAATTTCATACACTGTATATAAAACTTTCTGCACTGGGGCCTCCATGCTCTCTTCCAATTCCAATGAAGTCCATTTTGGACTCCCTTATGCAACACATCTTGCTGTATCATACAGTATCACCTTTTAGAGAGAGGAATAATAAATAATACATGGCACCATAGTATGACTGGATAATGCCTTAAAACATATTTATTTTAATTTATTACTGTGAATTATTGCACAAAGAGAATTCAGGATTTATTGCAAACCAAGAGCAGTTACTAATTTTTGCTCAGACATTCATGTGATCATGTGTTTTGTTTGCCCTCCCGCTTTGTGTGGCTTTGAAGATTTGGCCCTAAGGATTATTTTATAATGTTTGTAACAATTAGTGTAAATGACAGTTCTCCCAGTAAGTGATGTTGTATTCATCTTAGTGCTAAGTTATGTATGTGTGTGTGTGTGTGTGTTGGGAATTTTAGTTCCTCCTATGGTCATGGAGTTGTTAGTTGCAATGTTGCAATAAATCCTCTGATTTTTATATGTGAATATTACAGTTTCTTTGTCTTCACATTATCAAATTTAAAGATTCTGTAAAATGTTTCAATCAATATCAATTGTTTTCACAGTTTTCAAAATGGATAATAGACAGGATGAGATTTATATTACTGCAGTAAAACTAACTGAAAACTACTACAACATTAAAATGAAAAAAATGCTTTAAACTGCACACTCTTGTGAAGGGAGAGATATTTGTGATAAGATTTTAGTCTAGTAGTGGGTGAAAAAAATAAATCTAAGCAAAGAAATCTCTTAAGTGGGAAATGGGGAATAATTTATCTTCAAAACCAGATTTAGGTGTGATTTTGATGTGCCTCATTTCTCTCTGAAATTGGGCGCCCCATATTAGTGGATATTTTTGACCATAAACTCTGTCTCTTAATCAGTATATATGCTTACTATATACTCGGAAACAGACTGTACTGCAGTTAATAATTTTGTCTTTTCACAGGACCATTTATGAATTAAGTCAGCGTTAACTCCTCATTAGCCAGTTTTGATGAGTTATACTGCTAAAGTAATGAATGATATATTGGTATAATTATTATTGATTGATAGGCCCTACACATTATAACATTGTGTAACACCACAACAAATAAGGGTATGTCTACACTACCACCCTAGTTCGAACTAGGGTGACTAATGGAGGCATTCGAAGTTGCAAATGAAGCCCGGGATTTAAATATCCCGGGCTTCATTTGCATCTTGCCGGGCGGGCGCCATTTTTAAATCCCCTTAGGTCAAACTCCGTGCCCGCGGCTACACGCGGCACGGAGTAGGTAGTTCGAATTAGGATCTCTAATTAGGTGTACCGGTAGTTCTAATTAGAGATCCTAATTCGAACTACCTACTCCGTGCCGCGTGTAGCCGCGGGCACGGAGTTCGACCTAAGGGGATTTAAAAATGGCGCCCGCCCGGAAAGATGCAAATGAAGCCCGGGATATTTAAATCCCGGGCTTCATTTGCAACTTCGAATGCCTACATTAGCCACCCTAGTTCGAACTAGGGTGGTAGTGTAGACATACCCTTAGGTTCTAATTCAACAGGATGCTGACAACCCTCATCTTCTGTTGTTGTTGTTTATTTGTATTCTTGTAGCACCTAGGACCCTTGGTCATGGACCAATGGTAGCCAATAGGAATGGATGGCTCTTTGCTCCTCAGATGATGGAGCCCCAACATCGTGCTTATGTAATCTAGGTTTTCTAGAGTGGGTTTTAAATGCAGTTATGATGTTTTTAATTGGCTTTGCATTTTATGTTACAGTGTTTGATAGTATCTTTTATTTTTATTATGGTTTCATTGATAGATCCCAATCAGGAACAGTTCCCATTGTGCTGGGAGCTACAACAAACATATAAGAAAAATAAAGTGCCTGCTTTGGAGAACTTACAATCAAAGATGAAACAAAACATATCAGCCAGGACAGAGAGAGATACAATCAAAATATGTATGATTTATATAGCTATTACATCTGAAAATAAAGTTAAAAGAACATTAAATAACCTTAATTTGGTCCCTTTGTGCAGACACATTATGATATAATAGAATATAAATGTATCACATACTATTTTTTCCTCATGATCACTGCCTAAGTCAGTGCACAGGATGCTCTGGGGATGAATCAGGATTGTGTTTGAAGGAGGCTGCTATTTGTAGGACCCAATTTCATTTGTTGCCAAAGTTGGAAGGTGTGTGGTGAATGAGGCAGGTGACTGCAGGATGACAAAGGATGATTTCGTAGAACTGTAGAAATTTAGGACTGGACAGGACCTCAGAAGGTCATCTAGTCCAGCTCGCTGCATGGAGGCAGGACTAAGAGAGCATCGCTCATCAATGTTCCCTCTAAGATTTTCCATCCATGAGCGGAGTGAGTTTTGTCTTGTACGCCTGTATTGAGGTCATGGGCGCTTGTCTGGATGTGTGCCACTGTGGCACCCATCAGAGGCGCTGCTCCCCAAGAGACTCTCCCAGTGCCCAGGGTTTGCAAGGAGTGGGGGGCTTGGGCATGGGAAGCCAGTGGGGGAAAGCTGAAAGGGGCAGGGGGCTCTGACAGCCAAAGGGCAGTGGGGGGGGAGAGGGGGTGAAGGGATGCAGCTGCTGCTCTGAGCTAGAGGGAACTTAGTATATAACGAAGTCAGTGACAGAAAATGTCTATAAGGATTGGTTCCTGATAATGAGCTATTGGGGGATACCTTTAAGTAAACACAAAGAATATCTGCCCTTCAGTCACAAGCACCCCCTTTCTTGTGGTTCATTCTAGTTTTGCAGGTTGGCTAGAAGGAAGTAAAATATTCAGAGCAAATAGTCCTGACGCTGTCCTTTAACAATCCTCATTTGCTGAGGGGACAGCTTCCTGCTTTCCCCACTCCAGCACTTTATAATCTCCTATTGAACTCAGTATTTTCATAGAATAAACATACCAATAATAGGCCTACCTACATTATTACAGAGCAGCTAGTTTTGTTACACCTTTAAAAAAAAAAACTTAATTTTTTTTTAAACTTACCCATTTTTTGGATAAATTACTGGCATAGTACTAGATTTCTGCTACTATATATAGCAATTTCCTCAAAATATGCTAGAGATCAGATAGCTCTTTACAATAAAAAGCACATTCCATTACAGACAACTTACCTGGTGTGGAGTGCAGGGGTGAAGTTGGCCAGAGGACCAGTGAGGAAAAGGACACAGGAGGTTGCAGCTCCTTGGGGGTGCTTGAGCAGGGGGATGGGGCAGCCGGGGGATGAAGAGTGGCATGAGGTAGCGGTTAGGCTGAGGCAGGCAGAATGAGCGCAGGCAGGGCAGCAGGTTGGGCCACTGGCTCTGAATGTGCTGCCCACACATGCTGCAGGTGACCAACAAATTGAGCTGGGCTGCCTCCCTGCGGAACTCTGCAGGTCCTGCTGGCTCTTGGCCTTGTTCTCCCCACTCAGCACCACAGCCCCTGCCGGATCCACTGGCCAGCCCCCCACCACCATCGATGCTTCAACTGTCTTTGAGCCACCTGGCACCTTCCACTTGGGGAGTGAGGAGAATGTGACTCCTCCACCAGCCGCTCCACACTCGACACCCCCAGCTGCACACTCCCAACCCGCAAGTAGTACACCTCCGGCCATGGCTCCAACTCTGACAGCCACCGCACAGCCTGCCCCAGGAGCAACCAGGCAGCCACCCAGCTGCTCCTGGGGTGAGCCACATGGCGGGTGGCTGCCAGGGCTGCAGTGTGGTTGGTCCTGGCCCTGGGGCCACGCTGGCCCCAGAAGCAGCCCTCTTGTATACCAATATTCCATCCACCACGTGGCTCTGGCCCTGGCCCGGGCCGGGGCCACTGGAGCATCTGCCAGCCACAAGCCATGTGGCTCCAGCTCTGGCCCTGCGGAAGGGCTGAAGCTAGGGCCAGGGCCACAAGCCATGTGGCTCCAGCTCTGGCCCTGGGGAAGGGCTGAAGCTAGGGCCAGGGCCACATGGTGGTTGCACTGCTGTTCCTGGGATGGGGCAGCCACCCACCATATGGTCCCACCCTGGAGCAGCCGAGCAGCCACTGCGTGGCTTTGCTGAGGAGGTGAGCAGGCCTCAAATTGTTGGCGAGTGCCCATGCAGGTGCAGACCTTAGAGGGAACCCGGTCCTATATGTAAAATTCTGCAGCAAGGGAGATTCCACAACCTCCCTAGTGATTTGTTCCAGTATTTATCTACCCTACAATTAAGAAGTTTTTGCTAACGTCTAATCTAACTCTCCCTTGCTGTCATTAGTTCTTGTCCTGACTTCAGTAGATAAGGGGAACAATTTATCACCCTTCTATTATGTATTTGAAGACTCTTATTCCATCCCCCTTCCTCTGCAGGACTTGCTGGGCTCCTGGGACAGGTAGGGGTGTGTGTGTGTGGGGGGGGGGGCGGGATGGAGGGCTGTCTCTTGCTCCCAGCAGGGGCAGGGCCTCAGGCAGAAGAGTGAGGTGGGGACAGCCAGCTCTCAGTCTCACTCAGAGCATGCTGGGCTGGCTGCTCCCTAGCTCTCAGAGCTGCCCAGAGTGCACTAAATGGTGCGCCAGCAGCAATTTAAAGGGCCCAATAGCAGTGGCAGGGAGCTCCAGGCCTTTTTGAATTGTCAGGCCCTGGGGCAACTGCCCTCTTCCTCCTTCTGTCCCCTCTCCTGTCAGTGGCCTTGCCCCTCTGTCTTGTCTTGATAATGCATCTCAGAATGATGTTCATTTTTTGCAACAGTGGTTACACTATTGATTCATATTTAGTGTGCGATCACCAATATAATCCCACATCCTTTTCTGCAACACTCCTTCCACAGCAGTCATTTCGGCTATGCCTACACTGGTGGGTTCTTGCACCATAAATATGCAAATGAGGCTAAGCATGGACTATCGCCGAGCCTCATTTGCATACCTAATGAGCCGCCATTTTTTGCAGAAGAGGCTCTTATGCCAGAAGGAGCATCTACACTGCCCCTTCTTGCGCAAGAAAAACTCTCTTGCGCAATGCCGCTACGCTGATTATTTTCAGGAATAACAGCATTGGGCAAGAGGGTTTTTCTTGTGCAAGAAGGGGCAGTGTAGACACTCCTTCTGGGGCAAGAGCCTCTTCTGCAAAAAAAATGGTGGCTGATTAGGTATGCAAATGAGGCTCGGCAATAGTCCATGCTTAGCCTCATTTGCATATTTATGGCACAAGAACCCACCAGTGTAGACACAGCCTTCCTGTTTGTATTTGTGCAACTGGTTATTCCTTCCTAAGGCTATGTCTAGACTGCAAGCCTCTTTCGAAAAAGAGTGTCTAGGCTACCACCCGTACTTTTGAAAAAGCAAGCCTCTTTTTCGAAAGAGCACCCAGCTAGTCTGGATGCTCTCTTTTGAAAAAGCACAGTTTGCATTACATAGCGCCTTTTTTCGAAAGAGCACTTTCGAAAAAAAGCATTATTCCTTGTAAAACGAGGTTTTCCGTGGTCGAAAAAACTGCCACGTTCTTTCAATTTACTTTCGAAAGAACATGGCAGCAGTCTGGACACAGGGGAAGTTTTTTTCGAAAAAAGGCCACTTTTTTCAAAAAAACCTTGTAGTCTAGACACACCTAAGTGTATTACTTAGCATTTCTACAGTTAGTCAAGATTACTCTCTATTCATTTATGAAGATATTGAATAGAACTGAATCCAGATTACTATGGGACCCCATGTGATAAGCCCTTCAAGGCTGTCTGTGAACCATTGATAACTATAGTTTTCCTAATAGTTGTGCACCCATCTTCTAATAGGGTTCTTTGAGACTATGTTTCACTACTTTGTTCATGAGAAGGTCCTGTAAGAAGTACCAAAAAGCCTCACTAAAGTCAAGATATATCCAATCTATGGCTTCCCCCAGGCGCAAGTCTTATCTTATCAAAGAAGGACATTGGGTTGGTCTGAAATGATTTGTTCTTGACAGATCCATATTGACTGTTATCTTATCTTTGATATGCTAACAAACTGATTGTTTGATTTCTTACTTTATTTGATTATTTGCACCATTATTTTTCTGGGTATCAACATTAAACTGACTGGTCTAAAATTCCCTGAGTTGTTCTTATTTCCCTTTTTATAGCTAGGTACAATATTTTCCCTTTTCCAGTCCTTTTGGGATCTCTCCCTTCTGCCACAAGTTCTCAAAGATAATTGCTTGTGGTTCAGAGATCTCTTCAGCCAGTTCTTTCAATATTAACTTGTTCTTTCCCTATTTTAACCTCAGATGCCATCCCATTTACACTGATGTTTGCTATGTTAGTCTTCTGATCACTTCTAATTTTTTTTGCTGAAAACTGAAACAAAAAAGGCATTTAAGACTTCAGTCATTGCTGTATTTTCTGATGGTCTTTTTTTCTAATTGAGTAATGGACCTACCCTGTCCTTATTCTTCCTCTTGCCTCTAATACATTTGTAAAATGTTTTCTTTACATCCCTGGCTAGTTTAATCTCATTGTGTGTCTTGTCCTTTCTAATGGCATTTTTTTAAAATCATCCTTTATAATTTGACCAAGTTTCTGCTTTTTGTCTGACTCTTTGAATTTCAGGTTGTTGAAGTTCTCCTGGTTAATCCATGATGGTCTCTTGCCATATTTCCTATCTTTTCTATGCACTGGGATACTTTGCTCTAGTGCCCTTAATGTTTTTTGAGAAATTGCCAACTCCCCAAAACTCTTCTTTCCCCATAGACTTCTTCCCATGGAATCTTTTCTACCATTTCTCTGAGTTTGCTAAAGTCTTCCTTCTTGAAATCCGTGGCCTTTGTTCTACTGTATTCACTCCCACGATTCCTTAGAATAATGAATTCTGCCATTTTATGATCCCTTTTATCCACACTGTGTTCCACTTTAAAATTCGCAACCAGTTCCTCCCCATTTGTCAGAATCAAATCTCGAACAGCCTCCCCTCTGGTTGTTTTCTTTACCTTCTGCAATGAAAAGTTGTGTACAATGCATTCCAAGAACTTGTTGGATAACCTGTGCCCTGATATGTTATTTTCCCAGCAGATGTCTGGTAGTTGAAGTTTCCCATCACCACAGCCTGGCCTTTGGGTGGAGTTGTTAGCCTCAAACACCCTCTTCTTCCTGGTTTGGTGGTCCATAGTAGACCCCTACAATGACACCACTCTTTTTTTAATCCCTTTTATCCTTACCCAGAAGCTTTCAACAGGTCTACCTCAATGCCAGTGCAAGTGTATTCATCTTTGATATTCAAGGCAATTAATCCTCCCTTTTTTGTCCCCTGCCTGAATGTCCCAAACAAGCTGTACTCTTTTATACCAATATTCCAGTCACAGGAATTAACCCAAATCTCTGTGCTGCCAATTATGTCATAATTATGATTATTCAGTAGTGTTTCTAGTCCCTCCTTTATATTCCTCATTCTTCTTGAATTAGTATATAGACATCTGAAATGTTCATTGGATATCCCCTCTACATTCCCTCTTGTCTCTCCTTTGTCCCTGCTATGATTGCCCATGTTACCCTCAGATTCCAACTCCTCACCCAGATCTCCATTTCCTGGACTTACCTGTGGGCTTTTGACTCCTGCCCCCATTTAAGGCAGTTAGATGCTGACCTAGAGAATTGGACCCTATCCCTGCCTCTGCAACAGAGTCCTTGTGTGACGCTAGTCAACTTGCTTACATCAAACTTTTCAGAAGTTGTCACTAGCTGTGTGTTTCTTATTTTCTGCATGCCTGACTTGAGACCATGGAGTCTGATTTGCAGAAGTGTTGAGTGCTCTCAGCTGAAACTGAAGTCAATGGGAGCAGTGCTTTGAACATAAAAAGTGCTATCTAATGCTAAGTACTCTGAGAAATCCCATTCTAAATGTCTCACACTGGGCGCCTGAAATTAATAGATTTTTTTTGGCTTTAATTTCTTTGTCTCAGCTCCCCATCTGTGAAATGTGGATATTACCCACTCATCATTGTGAAAATACATTCATTAATATTTGTGAAGCACCCAGATACTATAGTGATGTGCGCCAAAGAACAGTGCATGAGAAAATTAATAATTCTACCTACGTAGCAGGATTTGAATAGTTTGAAGTAAATAGGGCCACACGCTGAGCAATGAGGAGAAAACAAAACACTGAATATTGAATATAGCTGTTCATCAAGTGAGTGCTCTCCATCCTGGGTGCTAAGTGAGGCAGTGATCCTGTGTGATAAATAGTATGTGATCATGGAGAGGGCAGGGCTAGGGGTACCCCAACCAGGGAGTCCTACTGTATGCCAGGCTCCAGCTGCTATTTCTGGCTGGACTGGGGAGGGACAGAACTTCCCCTATTCCTGCAAGGGCCCTGGCTGCTGGAAGCTCTGCAGCTGGGCTGCGTTCAGAACCCAGCTGGAAGGAACTTCCTACAGCCAGGGGAGGTTCACAGAGGTGGGTCTGACCGAGCCCCAGATCCTTTCCCATCCCCATCAGGACTAGCAGCTAGAGCCTGGCACATGGTAGAAGCCCCCAGCTGGAGTGGCCCCCAGCCTTGCACCTCCCTGGCTCATGGCCTAGCGCTTAGAGACTAGGGCCTTGGGCTGGCCAGGGTTGGCGAGACCATGATGCCCCCCAACTATGGGGCTTTGGGCAGTCTTCCAACTGTAAGGAAGCCCTCCTCCCACAAAGTGACAACCCCCCTATGCCCTCTGATCCTCACATCTGTGCTGTTTTTACAGCTGGGCACAGAAATAAGGGTGGCAATCCTTCAAACGCCCCCCATAATAGCTTTGACACCCCCCCCCGACTGTCTTTTGGGGCAGGACCCCCATGGTTACACCATTGTGAAATTTCAGAGGTAAACATCTGAAACTATGAACATTTAAAAAATCCTATGACTGTGAAAGTGACCAAAGTGGACCATGAATTTGGTGGGGTTCTAATCAAAATGCATACAAACAAAAGGGGGCTGAGTTTAGGTTGAATGGACAATTTTAGTTCTGGCTAACCTAACCTTGTATCCTTAATAATGGTCTTTTAGCATAGCTTGTTTAATTTATGAAGTTTTAACAATTTTCAAAATGAATCAAAGTTCGTATATTATGCCCAGCTGTCCCTTAATTTGCCTTTAATTAGTTGGCTGAGTATGTGTAGTCATCATGGAAGAAGTACTATTGGGGAAAAAAAAATCTGAAAAAAAAAAAAAGAAAAAGAAAATAGATAATGCCCTGTTTGCATCTGCCAGTTCTTCAGGCTGGTTCTTTACCATGCGGTGGGGGATCTTTGGATAAAGCTCCTGATCTAGATGCTTGTGCCAGCTCCATGTTGGAGGTGACACTGATTCTCTGCTTCAGTCCCTACCTGATCCAGTGTTTATAATACATCTGAGGAGTGAAGAGACTTGCTGGGTCCTAGAGGAAGGGGGGGGGGGAGAGAGGAGTTGGGGGCTCCATACTCCTGGAAGGGGCAGGGCCTCAGATGAAGGAGTGGGACTGTGGGCTAGCTTCTTCCCACCAGCCCTTCAGCACTGCCCGCAGCACACCTCCTGGGGCTCTGGCAGAGATTTAAAGGGCCTGGGGCACCAGCCTGCGCTGTAGTAGTGGCTGTGGCCAAGATTGCTGGGCCCTGGGCAGTTACTCCCTTTGGCAGGCCTGAATACATCACTGACCTGAGTATGACTATTTAACTTGCTCTGTTCCCAAGAGCTGCTGTGGTACTTGGCACAAAAGTTTCAAAAGAAGAGTGGATTATACAGCCGAGATCCAAGAAGAATGGTGAGTTTCTACATCAGCACTTCCCTAGCTTCTGAGAGCTGAGTCTCTCCCCTACAAGCAAGACAAAACCAATTACATTCCCTTTCAGCCCTGCCGTATTGGCTAGGCAGTATAGAGGAAAGTTACATTTCTGCTATTCCATGCCCCCTAGACTGTTCCTTCCTGTAGTCATCTCCCCTCAGGGTAGATATGGACTCCAGCCCCTTAGTGTGAGCAGAGCAGGAAACAGTTGTATCGCTTGCTACTCCGAATTAGGGCTATCAACACTTGTTTGGCCACTGGCTCTGGTGGGGCAGGGCAGGGAACAGTCTAAGGCTCGCAGTCTCTTGGCTGAAGCAATCACTAACAATTTGGGCTCTGGCCCTATGGATGTGGAAGTGCTCTTTCCCTAGTCCAGACACAACTGAACTCCAGGCCCTGCTCTTATACTTTGTCCCTGCATTTCCTGAAAAGGGGAGATGGGGTGGGTCTGACCATGCCCACCAAGGGGTATTAACTCCTTCAAAACTGAAGGGGCATCCTTTGACCTTACTACTCTTCTGCTTTGGGAAATGCTCATCTACATTTTGCAGTAATCACAATTCTGAAATCTCCAAAACTATGGAAAAGGAATTGGCAAAAGTTTTGATAGAAATGTTGCAAAAAGACTGTTTTCCATCAGCTCTGCTCAGCCCTATTTGGGATCCTTCCAGAGGAAGATTACTGTATAAATCTGTGTGGCTGCTGACTAGGGAGAGCTGAGAGTGCCTGAAGGCAGTGAACAGATGTGTAGGCTGAGGAAGAAAGAATAAGAAAAGAGAGAAACTACAGCTAAGAGGATTTAGGCTTCATCAAACTTCACATGACTTAGACCATAATAGAAAGGTGAATCCTGTAACAGAGGAGTAAGAACTGAAGAATGATATAAGTAAAACCATAACATGTTATGCTAACCTTTATTTTTTGTATTGTTTTCAAAGGTCTGCTAAAGGGAGAAAAGGTTGGTTTCTGGCCCTTTTATAGAGGATTGTGTTTCTTAGGCAGGTTTAGATGCCAAAACTTTGCTCAAAAGAAGTCAACTAAATGAATTTTATTGAACTTGTATGGAGTTTTTCAGTGCAGGTATTATTTATAGCATCACATATGCTAGCTGAATGTTATCAAACTGGGTTTCACATAGACAACTTTAATACTTTTCAAGAACTGATAATGTCTAATTTTTGACACCTATTTTCAGAGTTCACATCTATGCTCTAAAATAAATTGAATCATTTTCAGTGTTTAGACATTTAAGATTTCTAGAATAACAGGCCTGCCCCTGCACCAGCCACATATAACCTAATTATCCAGCCACTTTGGGTACTGTATGAATTAAGAATTAAAGACAGAATTAGAATCTGTTACAGTAATTAGATTCTATCTTAAACCAATTGCCCTTGGCACTTTATGGTCTAGAGAAATAAAGGTTGCTGGCTTAATGTTCTGTTCTGAAATATAAAAATTCATTTTAATACAAAATTTAGATTGAGAACATCAAGATTTTCAGAAGTCAGGTAAATCACAGTTCCTGTCTTATATTGTTATGTAATACATCCTGAGCCCAGTCCAAAGCTCACCAAAGTGGATGGAAAAATTGTAATTAACATCAATGTTGTTTAGATCAGGTCCTTATAAAACAAGAGTGCACTAATGTTTATATTTAACCAGGAACAAAAAATAATGTGTCATGGTGATAGACTTTTGGAATTTTATGACTTTGAAATGCTTGATTTTTCAACCTCAGTGTTGGATTAGTTTTAATGTTTATTTTCCTTGCTAAGATTTTCATATGTGTCTAGTGACCATCACTGCCATCATTTTTGGGTTCCTAACATAACATACCTTCCAAAAAAGACCAGAGCCCCTGACATGTCTTTCATGCTTAGTACTATAGTGAGCATGCTATTTAACTCTCCAGGAAAAGAGGAGAGTTTATGCCTATGCCATTTTGCCTTCCTCATCACACAGCTTTGTTTTATTTTCACATACTACAGTTCAGTTCTCAAATGGTTCAGATTTTGTTTTATTCATAAATCACAGCATTATATCAACATTGATTTGTCTTGGCTGTGCCTATACAACAACCCCTCATCCTGCCCTCCTGCTTCCAATCTAGCTTGCACTTTTCTCTTCCAAGGAAAAACGTTGCCTGAGCTATTAAAAAGAGGTAAGACTACAGAAATGACATGCTGCTACTAACAGTACCCTGACTTCTACTTACTGCAAGTAGAAGAGGGACACTTTGGGCCTGATTCTTTCCTGTTACTCTTACCACTCTATTCCACTCAGGAGAGGCAAAGAGGTTAGAATCTCACCTCAGCTGGCCTGCTGAGAATTTCCTTAGCATAGCTCAGGTCTGTGTTGACATGCAGCCAGCACAGCCAACTCCTGTGCTAGCTGCACCCCAACAGTGAGGGCATAGTACCTGAGTTTCACTAGTTCTTACCTGCTGTGTGGTGCTTTGGGGAGCACAGTCAGCTAGCATCAATCAGAACAGCCACTAATTTATGCCAGAGCTGTTGGTCTAATTTACACTGGGGCTGGGAGCAGAGTAATTTGACAATCAGGCTGCTGTAACTGGCTTTCTGATTGGTGTGACCCCCCTACTTAACCTGTGATGAGAAAAGGTCAGTGAAGGAGAATATCAAGGCCTTAATCACTTTCCTTTAGCCCTAAACCCTACATCCGTAAGACAAAAACTCCCCAAAGCAACAGAGGACATGCAAGCCAGGAAGTAGAGTACAGCAGAATGATAAAAGGGGGGGCGGGGGGCAAAGAGGACCCAGAAGGCAGTCTCAAGGCCATGATAAATCTCTTCTCTCCTGACAGAATCCCATAATGAAGTTACATTATACAGTACTGCATTTTTAGGTTTGCCGGTGCTAATTGCACCTGTGTGGAACTGCAAAGACTTAAATAATGAATAGACCAAGTATTATAAGTAGCACCAGGAGCCTGGAGATTGGTAAATGATAGATAAAGCATCTCTTTGTTCATAAGCCATTTCCTAACTTCGCTGTGGCAGATTTTTGCAGGCAAGGGAGTGCTGGAGGAGGACAGGGTTATGTTACATTGACAATTAGTTACACGTATGGGCGGAGACCATTAGGATTCTTTATCAGCCTGGCATATTTCTTTGTCCCTTTTATGTGGCAATCTGCAATGATGCACATTCGCTCTGCCTTGGAGATGAGGGAAAATCAGATGCCATGCTGCTGCTCCACTGGTTGTTGTGCAGCTGCCTACTTCCCTCTTTCCCAGAGCACATCATGGTCAAGACACATTCAGCATCTGTGGGGCTTGAATCTTCTGCCTTCAGCTGGTCTCTCCGTTCAGCATGATGCAACAGTACTCACAAGACAACTGAGCACCATTCCATTCCTCTCCCTGCTCAGTGTGTTAGCTGGATTTATGTAGCCATATATTTAATTTAACAGCTATTATCTTTAGGTATGGTATGTAAATGAGAGAAACAGGTCTCACCATATCATTCTGTCTGACTTCCAAGACTGTATCACAGGTGTTGTTATCAAAACATAACAAAGCAAGATTCTAGAGGGACAAGGTAGATGAGGTAATATCTTTTTTGGACTAATCTGTGAAGGTGAGAGAGCTCCTTTAAGTATGGGAAAGGCACTACAGCATTGCAGCTAAATACAAGCCGGAACAGATTGCTTTGCATAGGAGGTTAGCATTTATTCTAAGGAACCATTCAAAGTGGAGTAGGGCCTGTTTAAACTCTTCACTCAGAAGACCTGAGTGGGCCTTAGTGGGTTACAGATTGTTTTAATAAGCCATAAATCCTGTGACTCTGTTTAGTTCATGGTTTTTAGTGTCCAGCAGTGTTATGACTATAAGCTCCCAGGCTCAGCTTTTGACCATGTTGTGCAGGTTTCCTTTGAGGATAAGGCCTGAAAGCTTAGAGACATTGGGAAGTTGTTTAAAGGCCAGAAGGAGGGATTCAGAAAAGATTTCTTTCAGGATGGAGATCCTATCAAATATGGGTTGTAGTTTTTTTTTATGATACCCTGTATGGGTTCCAGTATATGGTTGTAGGTGGCAAGCAGGGGTTTGCAATAGGAGGGGATTTTATTTCACTATTGAAGCAGGTTCTCTTGGGGTATCTGAGTAGACCATTCTATGCGTTCTACTTCTCTGGTGGAGTATCTTTGCTTAGTGAAAGCACTTTTACGTGTTTTATGGTGTATATCCCAGATTTTATCTTCACAGCATATTCTGTGGTATCTGAGTGCCTAGCTATAGGTAACAGATTTGGTAGTGTATTTGGGATTGTGACTAGATCTATGAATGCAGATATGGTTAGCCATGAATTTCTTGTATATGGTTGTCTGTAGGGTTTCATTGATGAAGCTGATCATGGTATCCAGAAAGTTGATACTAGTGCAGAGGTGTTCCAGAGAGAGTTTACTCTTACTATATATTTTAGAAATATGCATCTCTCTGTCCGTCCATCTGTGAGTCCATTTGTCCAAGAACTCCTCCTAAATGCTAAGAACTAGGACCACCAAATTTGATATGAAGCTTCCTCTTATCATAACTTAAAAGCAAGGTAAGGATTTCGTTGCACCAGGACAATGGGATGTGCCTGGAATTCAGTTGTTTCTCATAAAATGAAATGGGAGGGGTTTGGCAGGAGGAACAGTTATATTGCAGAATGACCTGGGAGGGGGGGCATCAAGGGGCCAGAGATGGGGATCTGGACAGCTATAACCCCATTGGGCCAGCAGGGGGCAGGAGTAGAGAAAGGAACAGCTATCTACTATATATTTCAGAGAGTTTGTGTGTCTGTCTGTCCCCCATCTGGGGGCATGCAACTCTTCCTCAGCTGTGCCTGCTTCAGTGGCTATGGACAGGGGCCTCTCACCTGGCTCCAAGCTGCTGCAGTGAGAGAGGGCTGGGGTTGTCCTCTCTCCCTGAAGCAGCCTGCATACTGAAACCCTCATCCCCAATCCCACTCCAGAACAATGATTTATATGAATAATGACAAAACTTATTTGAGTTAAGGATTCGAGCAACACCAGGTAAATCTGCTAGTGGATGATAGATGTTTGTTGAAGTTATGATAGAAATCTATGAGGAAGTTTAAGTCACCTGTGCAAAGAATAAAAATATCATTGATATATGTCATTGGTCTCATGGTGCAATTGCCCAGAAATAGGTTGCCTAGTAAGGGGCCATCCTAGTACCAATGGCTATTTCTATAATCTGGATAAAGAGTTTGTTGTTGAATGTACAGTTGTTCTAAGTGAGGATGAAAAGGGATGACAATATGTTTGAGGTGGATATTTGAAGGTTGTCCAGTATGTTGAAACTATTTGTAAATACTGGATCCTACAAATGCCTATCACAACATGTGGTGTACCTCATTCAATACATTAAGGCTACATCTACACTGGCAGCTTCTTTTCAGTGTTTTGTGGAAGAGTTCTTCCTGTTTTGTGGAAGAGTTCTTGTGCAAAAAGTCTTCCACAAGAGCGCATCTACACTGGCATGTGCTGTTGTGCAAGAGCATCCATGGCAGTGTGGATGCTCTCTTGCGCAAGAAAGCTCTGATGGCCATTTTAACCATAGGGGCTTCTTGCGCAAGAAATTCATGTTGCCTGTCTACACTGCCCTCTTGTGGAAGAGCTCTTGTGCAAGAGGGCTTATTCCTCATGGGGAGAGGAATAACTCTTCTGGAAGAAGCCCTGTTTTACAATGCTATACTGTAAATTTACTTGCACAAGAATGCACGTGCACTGTAGACAGCAGGCAAGTTTTTGCGCAAGAAGCCACCAGTGTAGACATAACTTAAATGTTCTAATAATACCTATTGTGACAGGGTCAGGTCAGAGAGATATAAAAGAGTGCTAGAAGGGAAGTATGTGAGCCCTAGATTAAGTAAATCTCTGCTCCCTGAGTAAACTGGGAGGGGCTGGCCTAGAACCAGCAGGAACTTTCCAGAAGCAGTCTGGACAATCAAGTCAGTTAGAACACCTGGAGCTAATTAGGAACCTTACAGAACCAAAGGAATCAGGCTAATCAGATCACCTGGGGCCAATCAAAGACCAGTTGAGACTGGTTTAAAAGGGCTCCTCGTCTGTTAGTTGAGAGGGGCATGAGGAGGAAAGAAGGAGCCAAAGTGCTGAGAGTGAGAGATGTTTGGGTGTGAGTGGCAAGGCAGGAAGAGTGTGTTGGAGGAGCAGGTACCAGAGGTGAGGTACTGGGAGGGATCATTTGGGGAAGTGGTCCAGGGAAGTAGCTGCTAGACAAGGAGTACAACAAACCCCACCTGTTGCCCCTGCCTTAGAGTCCCTGGGCCAGAATCTGGAGTCATGGGTAGACCTGGGTTCCACCCAACCCTCCCCACACCACCACAGAGTCTCCCCTGGATACGGAGACCAGGACTACAGAGGTGTCTCACGTCCATAATATGGACTAGCTGTGATGAGTATGGCTCAGTAGGCCATGAACCCTGCCTCTAGTAAAAAGAAAGAGGCTGTGTGGTGGGACATAGCGAGCCTCTGAGGCTGAACACTATCCACCAGCAGTGCAGGACCCACAGGCACAGCCAGAGCTTTGCCACACTATGTGGGTGAAACCAGACATTCATTATGCTCTTGCATGAATTCACACAGGAAAATGAAAAAGACAAAAACAATCCTCACAAATCAATCTGACTAAAGTCTCATCTTCAGAGGAAACCTTTGCAACACTTCCAAAAGACAAGCCTGGGAGTTAACACTGATAACTAAAATTCATGGACAGAACAGGGACATGGGATTTATGGCGTATTATAGCAATCTGTAAACTACTAACCCTGTCCTTTGACTGCAGAGGTTTTAACAGGCCACTCCACCTTGAAAGGTCCCTTAGAATATGTGCTTCCTACCTGAGCAAAACAATCTGTTCTACCTTGTATTTTGCTCTGACACAAGTACATTTCCCAGATCTGAAGAAGGTCTCTGTGTCGTACAAAAAGCTCCTCTCTCTCACCAGCAGAAGTTGGTGCCATAAAAGACATTGCCTCACCTATCTTCTTTCCAATATCCTGGGACCAACACAGCTACAACGCTGCATAAAGCAAGATTCTATCATTTAGAATCATGCCACACTTCATTGCTTTCTAATAAACATAGACATAATCTTATACAGAGAATAAAGGACATATTATTAGTACACTATCACAACATAGCAAATGTGTGGATATACAGATCGTGAGTGGGAGGAAACACTCTAGATGGTTAAATGCTACTGCAATTTTTATTTGTACAGTGCTTTCTATTACCACAATGGGTGTTCATAACTCTTGAAACTGAATGATAGAAAGGAAACAAAGAAACAAAAACCCTTCCAAGAATTTTGAAAGGGACTTAATCCCTTGTGTTTCAGGGCATAAACAAACCTCTAACTAACAGGGAGCAAGAAGAAGTTTTCTATGTGAGCATTTAATTTCACAATTGCCTTCTTTGTGAAACAACTGGTATTGGCCACTGTCAGTCAGAATATTGGACTATATGGGTCACTGGCCTGACCCAGTCTGACAATTCCTATGTTCCTGTGAATTTATGAGTAATATAATTCAAAATGTGCACTTTTCTGTGCATTCTGTACCCATAGGTGGGTAGGTGACACTCAAGATCCAGGGGGAACTCCTCACACTGCTAGGCACAAAGGTCCAGATTTTACCCACGCAGTGGCAGTGGCAAAGCACTAGACCACGGTGTCTCATACCCTTGGTGACCATGGTGGAGCAGATAGGATGTGCCCCAAAAACAAAACACCCCCCTCGCAAAAAATCTACTCATCTGCAAACAAGTAATAGTGGTAAGTTGGTGGCAGGAACAACTGAATTTCAGCTAAATGAGAGAGATCTTTTTTCAGCCATTATCTTTTGCTCTTTTCTGGTGTCAAGATGGTAGGGTATCAACCTTGAAAACAAGCACATCTGTAGAAGAAACTTGACTACAACTGTTTTAACTGTATTGTGGATTCTTTCACTGCATAAGGGCTGCTCAATATTTCTCCACTTGCCAGTGTCACTGGTGATTTTTATCAAATAATTACTACCTTATGCCACATCTAATATTGTGGCAAACAAAATCTTGCAGTCCAGGATATACTTTTAATCTGCAATATATGTGTCAAATTTCCCACAAACCAGGAATTTACAATTATGTGTCAGAATGTTGCCTCACTTACCAACTGATATGGTCCAAACAGCAATTATTTTTGCAAAAGCTTTAGTTCTGGAGTTAAAGCGGCTGTGATGGATGGGATTTCGTATGGCAATATAGCGATCCAGAGAGATGGCGCAGAGGTGCATGATGGAGGCAGTGGAGAAAAGCACATCCAAATAGATCCAGACAGCACAGAGTTTTGTAGGCAGAGGCCATGTATATCCTACAAAAAAGAAAGAAGAGTATAAAAGGATGGATTTTACTATTGATTATAACTTTACCACACTTGACCATTGAGCTGAGCTGTTCTTGGCTTGCTTTCTGCCTCAGGGCATTTCTGGAAAAGATGTTAGAGAAAAATATGTAGTTTTCTCAATGTAAACACATTTTTTCCAGTTTTCTTTGAAGAGCTCTAGCACCACCACAGTTTGGAGCAGGAACCTTAAATTTAATGGGGGATTGGGCCTGAGAGCAAAGAAGTGCATTTTGTTTTCCATGCAAAAAAGATGTGACCAAATTATAAGAAAATTGATGTTTGCTCATGCTCTGTAGAGCTTATGCGAGACCTGCTGCTAAAATCTCTGAAAGTTTCATGTGCACTGAGCATGCTGCAGTCCCACAACACTCACTTTGTGATAGCCACACTGAAAGTCCGGGGAAATGAATTAGAGGTCAGATGGGGATAATGTGGAAGTAATAGCAGCAGCTGCTTCCACCACTGTGGGACAGGACAGTTTCCTAAAGTGTGTCTAGTATTTGAAGGACCAGTTGGGGGAGGGAGGCGGAACAGGGGCAGTGCCAGTTTTCCCATCTTGTCCTGCTAACATGACAGGGTAGAAGGGGAATGAGATTGGCCTAAGTTTTGTGAAGTGTTTCTCAGCTTTTGGTCTGAAAATACTGGCCAAAGTGTATAAAGTGAGTGGAAGCAGAAGGGAGTACAGCTCCCTCTTCTGCTAAAACCTTAGGAAAAACTCCTCTGTTCTCCCTCTTTCTTGACTGGAGCAGTGAGAGGTCTCCGGCCTGTTTCATTGTGCTCTACACTAAGGAAGCTGTGCTGAGTGCTAGGAGAAGACATGGAGTTCTAGTCTCAGCTCTTTATGGCCCTTATTAATAAACAAGGCCTGCCCCATCCTGAATGATCCTAAGTATCATTCCTCTATCTTATAGATGGGGTAACTGAGAAGTATCACAAGGTCTTTTATGACAGAGTTGGGAGTGGAACCAAGACTCCAGATTCTGTGCTGTGCTTCTCAGAAAGCCTAGTGTGGAGAAATGGGAAGGAAAGCTGATTTTAAGCAAGCTTTGTGCCTCCCAGAGTCTGGGCTGATCTAAGAGCTGGTTCCATCCCCAGCATAAATTAGGAGTCCCAAAGGCTGCTCTAATTTACAGCCTTTCACAGATGCCCATAAGATTCTTCACAAGTGCTGGAGCACAGAGTTTCACCTCCTTCACCTGGCATGCCCCTATGCTGAGGGTTGGAAGAGTGTGAAGTGTTGGGCCAGGGTGAATTCCCCAAGTGGCCAGTGTGCATCCCATACCATCTTTCTATACCATCTGGGGGACCACAGTTAGTCCTGAAGTTCTAATATAGTAGACCCAAGTTTCAGCCACAATTCTTTTCTGAACTGATGTGCAAAATGTATGCACTTTACTGTGCACAATCCTCTCCACAGCCAGGAATATAATCCAAGTTTCTGGATTCCCAATATTCCCTTGCTGTCCAGCAAACAGTTATATAACATTGGAAAAAAGTCACATTCTCCTGCAGTGACTGGCCCCAATAGACAGTAACATTCCTACTACTGCTGCTTCTACCCATTACTCCTTCAGCTGAAGCAATAGACTTCCTAGGGAATGTTGGACAAAATGTTGTTGTAATAATTATGTACAAGGAGGTTGAGTTAAAGTTGCAGGGGAAGAATTAATTTTTGTTCTTTTCTAGCTTTTTAATCCTTGACTTTGCAACCCTAACATTCTTTAATGGATTTTGGGGGTATGAATATACAGAAAATCAGAGAATGGCCATTTTTTAAACCTAGATATTTGCATAACACTATTATAAAAGACATCCTGTTTAGGTCCTAGTCAATACTGAAATACAAATAATATAGAATGTATATTAATACACATACATACACATACACACACTTCAAGCGAAGTCCCAAGCCACATTCAAACCTGTTTTTCAACCATTTCAGTAACACTCTAAAGTTCAGTGTGTTTGTATCCAGGGGTTTTGATCTGGGTGCTAGTAATTTGTATATAAAGGAGGCATTTAGATCTCAAGGATCGTTTCTGCTTCCACTTACGCCAATGATGAAACTCTTACTGATGTAATGTGGAATTAGATGAGACTCTAATAGCCTGATGTAGAGTTGAGCAATTCTCCAGGTGCTGAATGCCTCAAGGATAGGATTTGAAGGAGTTTTAGGATTGAGTTAATCAAGCCAGGATTATCAAAGGTATTTTTGTGCCTAATCCCCATTGATTTTGAGGATCTCGGCCATAATGACTTCTGGGTTTTATTCAGTACAAACAGCATGAGAATCATAGAATACTGGGACTGGAAGGGACCTTGAGAGGTCATCAAGTCCAGACCCCTGCCCTCATGGCAGGACCAAATACTGTCTAGACCATCCCTGACAGACATTTATTTAACCTACTCTTAAATATCTCCAGAGATGGAGATTCTACAACCTCCCTGGGCAATTTATTCCAGTGTTTGACTACCCTGAAAGTTAGGAACTTTTTCCTAATGTCCAACCTAAACCTCCCTTGCTGCAGTTTAAGCCCATTGCTTCTTGTTCTATCCTCAGAGGCCAAGATGAACAAGTTTTCTCCCTCCTCCTTATGACACCCTTTTAGATACCTGGAAACTGCTATCATGTCCCCCCTCAATCTTCTCTTTTCTAAACTAAACAAACCCAATTCTTTCAGCCTTCCTTCATAGGTCATGTTCTCTAGACCTTTAATCATTCTTGTTGCTCTTCTCTGGACCCTCTCCAATTTCTCCATATCTTTCTTGAAATGCGGTGCCCAGAACTGGACATAATACTCCAACTGAGAAGTGCTATAATGGATGGGATAAGATGATCACAAGTTAATGGAAGTCTGAAATTAGGCTGATTCCTGACCTTTTGCCCCTGGTAGTTGGGGTAAAGTTCTTAGTTCTGCTGGGAGAGGGAGGGTTCTCTAGAATCAACTATTTGCTGGTCATTGTGATGCTGATAATGTATCAGGCTAATGCTGTATTTCTAGGAAAGCTCATGCCAGAATGACGGAGTGATTTTTCAGATGCATGTATCCTGGAAAGGCATCGTTCCCCTGGCAAAAGACATTGCACTGCAATGGGTTGGGGAGAGGAGGAAAAAACAGAAGCAAACTGAGAGTCCTTCCTCTGTCAAATGGAGAGAATGGAGTTTTTCTCTTTTGCAGTGACCATGCAGCTGCCCTCCTATTGCTGTGTGTGTGTAGTAAGGGTTCATTTGACCATGTAAATATTGCAATTAAAATAAATGAATGTCTTCATACTCTTGCAGCCTTCACACTCCAGGAGAAGGAGGTAAAGCTTTGTGCTCCTTATGGATTTCTGAGCAGGGTCAGGGATTGACCAGCAGGAGTCCCTATTGCATGTGTCAGTGAACCATCCAGGGCTTGAGTCTTTCACTTTTATCTCACAAAACAAGCGATTACTGCTTCTATGGCACTATTTTGGATTAGCTTCCCCACTACTAAAGGTAATGATACTACTGATAAAATCAGTCACAGTCCCATGCCAATTACTAACCTAATGTGATAAATACCATTGAGGTAGTTTGTCTGCAACACACAGGCAAAGTGAAAGAAGCAGCATACTCTTACATTACTGTTTCCTAATAAAACCATCCTAAAGTTACAGTTTAGTGGTGGATGATTTAGCCTATTGAAACAAGCTTCAAAGCTATTTAATCTCATATCTCTTCTCTTCTTATATTATGGCAGTAGGTAGTTTTGTAAGTTTTGAAGAAAAACTATTAGGCTGCTGCTTTTCAACCGTCTCTGCTGTGTAACAGGGGTTACTGAGGATTTTGATCAAAATGACAAACTTCCAATACCTATCACAATAAACAGTGTCACAATTCAGTTTACATTTTCAAATTACTCATTAGAATAAAAAGCAAATGTCTTGATATTTGGTTATTAATTGGTAAATGTTGCTAGCAGTTGGGTACCATTAACTCTATCCACTTTTCAGCCTCCTTCAGAAACACTTATTTCCACATTTCATAGTAGCTAATAAAATTTAAAGATAAACATATAAATAAGGATCTCAGTGGAAAGAAAATTATTTAAAATTGCAATGCTTCATTTAAAAAATAAAAAATAAGTAGAGGCAGGCTATTTTAACACTGAGAGCATCAAGATATTAATGCTTGTTTGCATATTTGTAGAGGAAATTAATTGACAGGAAGTTACTTCCTTAATAGAAACACTGAAAACTGTGTCAAAGACAACATTGATACAAAAGAGAAATTATAAAACAATTCCATAAAACTCAAAGTGGTAAACTGCCACTTTGGACTGCGTTTAAAATGTCCATTCTTAGAAGTTGAAAGTAAATAAACACATACATATTTCATCTGTTCTTTACATACATTTACCTCTTATAGTTATTTTTCACCTTGCATCGGGAGGTGGCAAGTGAATACCCTAAAACTAGCCTATATTTACATTTTCCTTATCAAGCTGAAATAATAACAGTGTGTGCATACATTTTTTTAAAAGCTACTCAATATGTGCAATAGGTTAGACTGGTGATACTTACCATACAGTATGGTTAACATTGACACAGGCATGACAAGGAAACCCAACAGCATATCAGCTATTGCGAGTGACATTAGAAAATAATTAGTGGCATTCTGTAGCTTTTTCTCCAGTGACACAGCCATGATAACAAGAATATTTCCAGCAATGGTTAGAACAATCACAATAACTGTCAGCAAAGCTGGCCAGTTTTTCTCTGAAAGATGAAATAGTGAGGAATAGCACGGTGGAGTCACGCTACCTTCACATGAAAGATTAGTTAGGTTTTCGGAGTCCATAGTCAAATTAAACAGATGAGATGTATTAACCTCTCCAGGCCAAAAAACATTTTTGTAGAGTCTTCTTTCGTGATTTAATTGGATTAAAGAATTCACAGTTGGGTTCTCCTCATCACAAAGAATATCCATTGCTAAGTCTGAAACCAGGGCGGATGTACAGTGAAAAAACAAGAAGTTATAACCCTTTGTCACCATCAGGCTTTATATTCCTCCGTTGTTCAAAGCTAAAGCTGATGAAAAGGAGGGACTCTTTATGGTTGATTGTATTTTCATCTTTAACATAACACTGAGAAAATGGATGGAGTTATTCTGGATCCTCAAATACTTTTGTTTTCAGTTCCACGTGGAGTCCAATAGCTGCATATGTTAAAAAATCCAGTTGAAAAGCAAAACTCACAGGCTAGAAAATGTGGACTGGAGGCTTCAGAGAGGAAAAACATTGGCCAAAAAACTTTTGCATCCACCAGGATTCCCTTTTGTAGCTACATCCTATTGCTATTGGTAACTGTAATCACACAGTTTTAAACACAGCAGTATGAAAATAGCTTGCCATACAAAGCAGCAGAACTCTTTGCGCTCTGCATTAAGAAAGTTGATTAAAGATTCCATTCAGCATCTTAGTCTCACAATAATTAGATATGCTGTTACTTATAGTTCATCTTCGATATTACAGTTGATAGTCTCTGACTTCTGTCATATGACAATATCATTTTAAGTCTCATACCAAGATTACAAGTAATGTTCCATATTGATTTTAATATTTAATTGTAATAATTACTTTTTGGCCCAGCATGGCTTCAAAATAGAAATAAAATTACTAAGTACTAACAGTTTTTAAAAATACAAGATAAGGCAAGACTTACATTGTACTTCAGAGCCCACACTCAAAGTGCATTAGAGTCACTTTATACCCTGATTTCTTGTATCCTTCACTGTGTTGTCCACTTTTGTCTCCTTTCTCTTCAGTCTCTACAAAAATGATTTTGAGTACAGCTTTGTTGACTTCTACTCTCTGTTACAGTGATGCCAGTTCCTGTGCTGTGAATCTTGTTCTTTTCTTCTGAGAGATGGGCAGCTTGCTGTCTCTGTTCCTGTGCATCCCCCCTCCCCAAGCTATATTTAAAATAATAACAATAACCATAGAGCCCTTCTCCAAGTGACACAAAAGAAATCACACAAACTAGACGGAGCAGTCTCCACAAAGGGATTACTGATTTCAACAGGAATGTAATTTCTTGCTCACTGCCTTGTTCAGTTTGTCAGACCTCCCACTAGCTAGATGTCATAAACTGCAAGGTAGCAACAGCAAAAGAGGGCAGTCCAAAGAGGGGCTTTTTTATACATAAAACCCAGCTTTCTCACTTTCTCACTTTGAGGGCTTAGGTTGTTGCTGTTTTTTTTTTAATTACAATTTTCATTTGTAAAGGATGCTGGGCAAAGCAGCTGCACGTGCTGATAATATTTCACAGGGTGAAGTTTTAAGAAAGGCAATAAATAAGCCTTGCAATGGTACATGCTGGTAAAATTGTAAACATGCAGATTTTTCCATCCTAAAGGTTGCAGCTTTTATGCTAACCCTAAGATGAATTACTAACATTTAGATTTTTATGATTTTATTTTTGGCTCTTCACTGATGTCATAAACAACTTGCCAAGATATATCTTCTGATAATAAATATACTACTTGTAACATACTATAATACATATATACTCTCCTGATGACCACACTGCATATATACCCGGATGTCATTCTTAATTTGTCAAGAGCACGATGTTACAATTGACCCCAATAAGAAAGAAAAGCATCCCAAGTGAAGTAATCCAATCAGATGAACACAGTCTCAATGAAGAAGAGAAAATAAATGCTCTTCCAGGATTATTGCCTATTCCCTTGTAACATTGGTGCCAGGATGCCTGTGGGAAAACTAGCTAACAGATAATCAGATGTTTGAGAGTAACTGAGAATAATGTATGTGTTATATTGACAATAAAACAAGCTACCCATTTGATAGGGCCAATTACAACCTTACCAATATAAAACATCTCTCTCCACTATTCTCTGTCTAAAGACTGAGCTTCTTCACCTTCTTCTATCTAGGTTCTTACATTGCCTTTATCATCATGCTATCTGAATGCCTTACAATCATGGACCACAGCATGCTGTTTTACAAAAGGGAGACTGAGGCACAGAGTAGATTAAGTGTTTGTTCAAGGTTGCACAAGAAGCCTGTAGCTGAGCCCTAATTTGCACTCAGCTCTTTTAAGTCATAACCCAGTATCTTAGCCCCAAGACGACCCTTCATTCCCACTTCCCTGTTTGGAAGTGCCACTGGAAATGTATTGATCCTCATTATTTTGAATCTAAAGATAACTTAGATTATTTATCTGAAGACCTCTGGCTTCCTTTACATTTGTTAAAATCATGCGAACTGATCCCATGTGGCAACAGAGAACCTTTGTTTACATGGATCTTGATGGAATTGAGGGTACCTGCACTGCTTGGAGATGCTCATCCTTCTGAAATTGGGCCTATATTTTGTGCTGGTAATAGAGGCCAAATTGTGTTGAAAGGACTTCATAGAATTCACTGATTTCTAGTCTATGGCAACCTTCATGTTTCATACAGAAGAGTAATCTCTGGAAGCTAAGGGTCTGAACATGTAAACATTCATTTTGAAATGAGCAAACCTCCACTCAGGGGTGTTGGAATAATTTGCACAGTGGAGGTTCTGAGAACCATGGAACCAAACTGCAAGTTCTGTTTATAATGGAAACCACTTCAGGCCAGGGGGTGCAGTAGTACCCCTAGTTCCAGCACCTATGACTCCACTCAGCTAAAAGTAGAGCCCTTCTTACTTTAAATCTATGCAATAAACTTACAGCATTGACTACAGCTGCAAAACCCATCTGTTTTCTTGGATATTTTGGTAAGGTGTGGGTGGCATTTGGAGGCTTTTTTACTTTGATCTGGGTTGCTAATAAATTGGGATTTATTATTATTTTTATTAGTGGTTGTTGGAGCAGTCTATTCCTGTTGTTGTGGAGAACTGATAGCTGTGAATTATAAATTCTTGCAATTATAAATCAAACCAAATAGTTAAATAGCACTGATATGTCTTCACCATAATCTCCAGAGTGTAGTGAGTGTCTGTATCCCCAAACACCTTATTTCCTCTTTCTTTTGTACTGAGGGGAGCTCATCAAAGGTTAGATGTTTCAGTTCAGAAAAGGTACTTTTAGGGCTTGGCTACACTACAGAGATGGAAACTGCTGCAGTCGATCTTCTGGGGTGCGAATTTGAACTGAGAGTGCTCCCCTGTTGGTGCCAGTACTCCTGCTCCTCACAAGGAGTAAGGGAAGTCAATACAAGTGTGTGCTTCCATTGACCTTCCGCTGTTTGGGCAGTGCGAAAACCCAGTTTAAGATACTTTGACTCCAGCTATATAATTAACATAGCTGGAGTTGTGTATCTCAAGTTGACTTTCCCCTTTAGTGCATAAGAGGCCTTAAAGTTTTGCTTTCTTTTCTTCATACAATTGGACTCCAGTTCATATGAGAACATTTTTATGAGGTTTTTGGCTAGTCACACTTCCAGCATGGCCACAAATACCCCATGAACACTCTTTGTAATGGGATATTGACTCCTCCTCTTCCAATTTTGTCTGAAACCAGGAAATGCAGCAGAAAATACATAGCTACAAGAAGTTAAATAAACTCTTCCAACCCCAAATGTTTGAATCAGTTTTATTTAATTATGGATTAAATTTTGGATCAGATCTTCCTTTATCCCCAATGATTCACTGCTCCCTGCATTTTGGATTGATGTACACTATTTGTAATGTTGACTTGATAGATTGTTCCACATTATGTTATTATTTATATACCTCCAAAAGTGTGCTGGTTATCCTAAAAAAAACCCACAAACCAGTTCCTGCAGTGAACATATTAAAATTTAAGAGGAGACAAGACACCTAACATAAACTAAAAAGAAAGTTTAAAGAGAAGAGGGAGTACAAGGAAATGTATTTAGGTAGTTATACACATATCTTGGAGGGCTATGTATTACTGAGCTTTCTTTTTTATTATTGTTCTGGGAATTCATTTCTAAAAGGCACTGCAAAGAAGTGAATCTAGTTTTATGTATGCACTTTCTATAATTATTTGCTTGACATGTATATATGCTAGCTTCACATTCAGTCCTCAGTTATGGTTTATGGCCTCTTGGGTTTTGTATACACGATGAAATTGACCAGCACAGTTGTAGAACAATAAAAACAGAGTAAGCATTCCAGAATAAAGTCACTTTTATTCCAGAATAAAGTGTGAGCCCAAATGAGTAATATCAGAATAGCAATAGCATAATAGTTGTTATGCTTTAGCTTTGCTGATGAATTTCCCTTTTCAGGCAAGTTCTTGTATCTGTATCTGAAAAGGCTCAGCTAGCTAGCCAGAGTGCTACTTTGAATGGGCCAGGAACAGTGAAGAAGGAGAAAAGGTCTGAACTAGGCGCATCGAAGGCAGTACACTATGGTGTCTGAGGATGGGCAAACCTGAGAATGAAAGGAGGCATGATCTTCCCCTCCATCTGTAACAAAAATGTTTATTTTAGTATTGGTTAGAAGAATATAAGTTTGATGCATAATGATTTAATATATAATGACTTGCTTGTGAGTTCTGTATACTTCTATTTCACGGTGTCTCTCATAATTAAGCTTCAGTTGGAGTATTGTTTCCAGTTCTTGGCACCACATTTCAAGAAAGATGTGGAGAAATTGGAGAAGGTGCAGAAAAGAGCAACAAAAATGATTAAAGGTCTAGAAAGCGTGAGCTATGAGGCAAGACTGAAGGAATTGGGCTTGGTTAGTTTGGAAAAGAGGAGCCTGAGTTGGGACACGATAGCGATTTTCAAGTATCTAAAAGGGTGACACAAAGGTGTGTGTGTGGCGGGGGGGGGAGCGGGAATTGTTCTCCTTGGCTTCTGAGGACAGGACAAGAAGCAATGGGCTTAAATTGCAGCAAGGGAGGTTTAGGTTGGACAGTTAGGAAAAATTTCCTAACTGTCAGGGTGGTTAAACACTGGAATAAATTGCCTAGGAAGGTTGTGGAATCTCTATTACTGGAGATATTTAAGAATAGGTTAGACAGATATCTATCAGGGATGATCTAGACCATACTTGATCCTGCCATGAGGGCAGGAGACTGGACTTGATGCTCTCTCAAGGTCCCTTCAAGTTCTAGTATTCTATGATTAGACAATGTTTACTGTAAGGTCTTGCTTCCCATTAGCATTACAAATTAAGCTAGACCCCTTGTCTGCATCACAAACTAAGTTGTGCAAGATTCCTTTCTTTCTGTTATTCCTTTAGTAACTATTAATCTTGCCTGAAACTCTGCAAAATTGTTTGGTGTAAGTATAGGATGTGTGTAAGTGTGAAAGTATATTCTCCGGTCATCTGAAGAAGTGGGCTGTGCCAACGAAAGCTCATGATCCGATCTACATATTTTGTTAGTCTATAAAGCGCTACCAGACCATTTGTTGTTTTTTAAGTTTAAGAGATAATGAAGCTTGACCAAAAACATCAAAGGAAAAATTCTGATTTGGAAATATGTTGATGTTCTGTTTTGCCTTTTTAAAACTTGTAAATTAAACATTTAAAAATTCTGATGCTGTAGTATCTCATGACAACTGTAAATCCTCTTGCCATTATTCTGGACTCCATGGGTGGATTACATCTCTTCTGATGCACCACAGCACCCTGGCAAGTTGTAGTTTCATGTTGAACTGACTTGAGAGAAAATATTTCAAGTCAGTTGAATAAACCAAATATTTTGATTCAGGTGAAACCAAGGGTAAAGGTAGTATTTTGGTTGGATTTTCCCAATTGAGAAATCAAATAATTTCAGGAAAATAAAATTTTTCCACTGAAAATTTGATTTTGCAGAAACTGCATTTTCTTGGCAAAATATCATTTTAATAGAAATTTCCCAACCGGTTCGAGTGCTGAGCACTGTTCTGTCTATTTTTTTTCACCCATGTGTGGAATAAATTTTGTTAGTGCACCAAGGCAAGTGTGGATATGCACCACCAGTAAAACACATGCTGCCAGCAGCTGTGGGCACTCTGCTAATCAGCTGGGTGACATTTGAATTTCTCCTGGGTGGCTACCCATGTGCGCAGCTTACAGGGAACACTGGCTGAGGCATTGAATCATTTCTTGCTTACTGTTATAGGGACTAATCCTGCAGCCTTTATTTAGGGAAAATTCTCTTAAAATCAAAGCTAGTTTTTCCTTAGTGAAGAATGAAGGATCAGTCTCTTTGTCACATCTTTCAGGCTTTGAATATTAAATATCTATCTAAAGATAGTTTTCATATAACCAGGGGCCTCTGCACACATTTGAGTTACTAAAACACATTTTGCTTTAGCTAGTCTCATTTTAATTTAGGAAGAAACAGGTTGGCAGCTTGGCTTGTTCATTGAAAATGCAGTGATATGTTCTTATAATCTGAGTTACAGATCTGTCACTTTGCCTGAAGGTAAAATTTTATTTCATCCACACACATATCTCTATCAGGCCTATGACATGAAGTCCCATGCTCCAGTATTAGTATCAGTATGTGCGGTGGTAATGTCTCTTTTGTTTCTTAATTGAAATAACCTTTAGTAGCCTCAAACAGAATTAATCATTCTCTATTTGATTTGCTCCAGTCTATTGTTCAAAGATGTAGCAGCTCCTTTACTTGCCCCAAATTAATACTGGTCATTCTCCAACCCCTGAATCATCTGGAGAGTGCTCCAGTAAACAATGTTCTTTTAGTGTGATGATCAGAATTGCATGTAATTTTGCAAATGTGGCATCATTAGAGTTTTCTACTGTATCAAACTAATTTGTGGGGATTCATACTTTACATGTGCACCTCAGAAATGCTGTTTGTTTTCCTCCAGTCACTGTTCATTATAGGGAAAGGTCAGTGCACATTCACAATTACCCCTCACCTCTTACTGATCAAGGAAAGCTACCTAAATGGTTTTGAATTTTTCTTCAACTCCTATTAATTTGCTTGTGCTCTTTTGCAATTTGTATCTCTAATAAGTTCAACCAGCATTTAAATTATGCCCTTTTCAAGGTCCATGGATCAAAAAAAAGTAGTTCTAATATTTCAACTCACTGTTAACAATCTGTAGCCTCTATTTCTGGTAGTGCTTGCATATCTTTGGTTAATCAAAGCATATTCCACAAGGAATGCTGCACTTGGAACTCCAATGCCTTTGTAACTCACAAACCTGCTGAGTATGCATCTGTTGTATTGTCCCATCCAGTGGCACTGAAACCATTCATGGGGAATGAGTCTTCCCTGCAACCTTAGCTCTCAGCTAGCTGGCTTTTAGTTCCTGTAGTAGAAGCTCATGCATTAAGCTCCAGAGGTCCCAGGTTCAATTCTGCCTGCAGATGGCTGGGGTCTGCTGACCTTACAACTGCAGAAGAGCTGAAAGCAAAAATCGCTTTTAAGAGTTGCAGGGTTTGATTAATCCCTGCTGATTTAGGCTGCAAAATAGCTGGTAGAAAAACAGGTGGGCTATGTCTACACTCGCAGCTTCTTGCGCAAGTATGGCCGTCCTTGCGCAAGAATCCGCAGAGCATCCGCACTGCCCGCCTGCTCTTGCGCAAGGAAATTTACAGTATGGTGTGGTAAGGGAGGGCTTCTTGCGCAAGAGCTACACACTTTTCTAACAGGTGTAAGCTCTCTTGCACAGGAGCTCTTGCGCAAGAGAGCAGTGTGGCGCTCGGCAGGGATTTCTTGCTCAAGAAAGCCCTATGGCTAAAATGGCCATCAGAGCTTTCTTGCACAAGAGAGTGTCCACACTGCCATGGGCACTCTTGCGCAAAAGCACAGCTGGCACATGGCAGTGTGGACGTGTTCTTGCACAAGAACCCTTGCGCAAGATGTTATTGCGCAAGAAGCTGCCAGTGTAGACATAGCCGTGGAGTTTCCACATCTCACCTGCATAAGTAGTTCTGTGAGGGGAGGGGGAAGAGCCTGACAGTCTCTGCTATATTTCCTAAGGCAGTGCTAATAACTTTTACCACCATGTTGGACAGCTGTGCGCCCATCAGCAGAGAAGGTGTTAAAGTTGCTTCACTCATTTGTAATTAGATTTCTCTTACAATTTTGTTTTGTTTCTTTGAGAGATAATGTGTAAATACCAAGGATGGAGAGGAATTATTTAGCAAGGTGAAAAGAGGTAACATTAAGAAGGGGAATACTTAAATGGAATATCAGGGGGAAAATTCTTGACAATATTTACCTAACTTTCAAAGAACCACCTAACAATGGAAGAAACATATATTGCTTAGAAAAACTAAAACTAGATAGGACAAAACACTAGCTGACATGTTGCAAGAAACAATCTTGTAGGTGTATCAATTCGATAGTTTAAAAACCCTTTTCTGTGGCTAATTTTTATGAAAATACAATGTTAAAATTTGACTTTCTTCCAGTGGTATGCAACACACAGAAACAGTCCCTCTAGGATGCTTTTGTTTAGTTTTCAATTCCTATTCTAACTCTTCCCTCTCTAGGGTTATCCTTTTGCAGGATGTTTTTATCCTAACCTGCTTTTCTGACCCTTTAAATATAGCAAAGCTAAAAACCCTGCAGCCCTGAAGTGGGCATCTTAAAAACATCTGTTACATATCTAACTCATCTGCTTCAGTCTAGTAGGTAATGCCGTTATATTCTCCCTTTCTTATTGCTGAGAGGCATTTTTCCTATATATTAAATACACTGTTCTTTATATCTACTGAGACTGAAAATACTATGCACTGTATATCAATATAAATATCTATCATCTGTGTTATATTCCCAAAGGCGTGGCATCATAGTCACTGCTAGTTGGTGGAGGTAGGATTGGTGCTGGCAATTTTCGTGTAATTAAATTTAAGACTACTGTAATGGCCCATCCACAATGGGCGTGATCCTTTGTGTGGAACTAAATAAGAGCATGGGTTCCTTCTTACAAATCACTTCCAGTGTTAAAGCAGGCTGACATGGGAACTCTGGATTGGGAGGAAGGCACAGACCTATAATAAATGGGGACTTCAATCAACATTATGCCTAAAAACTAATGGTCCTAAATTATGAGGTAAGATAAGATTTACCCGGCATTGCTTGTGTCCTTAACTCAATTAATTTTTGTGGTTTTGGAAAATAAAATGGAAATGTAAATGCTTCATGTAAATCATTGCTCTGGCATGGGACTTGGGATGAGGGGTTCTGTATACAGGCTGCTTCTGGGGAGAGAGGACTACCCCAACTTCACTGCAGCAGCAGGGGGCCTGGTGAGAAGCACATCTCCATGGTGACTGCAGCTCCAGTGGGCCCAGCTGGGGTAGAGGTGCATATCCCCCGACTAGGGCAGGTCCATATTTGTCTGCCCCATGCACAACCCAGCTGGAGTGAAGAATGCAGCCAACTGCACTTTCCCCTTACTTCATGATGAAGGGAAACAGCCAGCAATATTTCTGCATGAATATATGAATGGGAGCAGGGAAGTTTCATCCCCCTTGTCCTCCCTAAAGGGCATCTGAAGGTTAGGAAACTAGAAGCTGAGGCAGACCTGGCTGGAGGAGGTGATGCACCAGCAGCCAGCCCCTTTCCCTTGACTGGTGATTCTGTCTCTTTTCTGTATGGTTTTGTGGGAAGCAATCCCATTCCAGCAACATCACATTTTCCTGGCACAGCCAAACCCTTACCTTGCTTTAAGTTATGAGGGGAAGGTGTACACCGAATTTGGTGGTCCTAGCTCTTACTGTTTAGGAGTTCTTGAACAGACACGTAGACACACAGAGAAATTCAAATACACAGAAGATAATTTACAGATTTTATTTATGTGAATGAGATTTTGTACTATGCATGCCACATACTCCGTAGTATGGTGCTTGACATAACATGATAATGCTTAGCACTTCTGTTAAACTGTACCTGTTTCTTAAAATAACCAAAATGAGGGTTATTGGAGCTGCAAAAAGATATTAAAATATTGTGCTATCAAGGCATAGGTTATGACAATGAGCTGTCAGCTGGGAGGAAGAAAAAACATCCCAGCAGCTGACTCTAATTAACTATGCTTCTCAGAGGCTGCTGGGAGTGGGAGGAGCCTGGGACCTCTATAAGGGTGACCCAACTCACTTGAAATTAGACTTAGTGCGTGCATCTAAGAAGATTGGGGGAAAATAGCTGTTATCATCATCACCTTTTTGAGAGAAAAATGTACTGAGAGGTAAGTGATTCTATGGGGAAATGGGATAAAAGACTTTAGATGTAGATGATAAGCTGAATATTAGTATATGCCTTTCATGACAGAAATGTGTGGTCTCTCTAGTGTCCTTTCTCTGATGCTCTGTATGGGGTGGTCAGGTAATCCTGTCCCACTAGGCATCGGCTTGATGATTTTTGGAGCTGTGGGATTTGAATCTTAGCCAGGGGATCAAATCAGCTTCACGGTCATTTGTGGAGCTCCCTAGAGCTTGACAGAGTCTACCAGTTGATACAGGCAAACTCAAGAGCATGTGATGTAGATGTTGCAGTCTCTGAATTAGTTAAACTTCTATCTACACATGGCCAATGTTCTAACAGAATATTAATGTTGTACTTCAAGAGCAATAGTTACAATACTTACACTTCATCGAAACACCTAAAAATAAATGTATTCTCCTTAATTGTCCCATCTTCTTTTAGTTTGGAAATAGGTGTTCTTTATAGCGCAAATGAACACCCTTAAAGACTCTACTATGATTTTTTTCCCTCTTCTGGGAAGGTTATAATAGTTGAAAACTTGAATCATTAAATAATTATTTATTGTCTAGTTTTAAAATATAGTGCTTTCTCTGTATTTTAGTTCTTGGATACAGCTGGAATCAAAATGTTTACTTTACAATACCTGAAGAAATCAATCTAACTGTGTAGGAATGACTGTAGGAAGTAAGTGGAGAACCACTAAAATATTGTTCAGTGAACGTTATTATATTCATGAAAATGTTTTGACTTTATTGTATCACTCATTCCTGCTTTTCACAACCTTCTTTCTTTCCAGATGGCATTGTGATCCTCCTCTATACAGCTACCTCGCTTTATCTACTTACAAAAACTCCGGTCATCTGAAGAAGTGGGCTGTGCACAGGAAAGCTCATGATACCATCTACATGTTTTGTTAGTCTATAAACTGCTACCAGACCAGTTTTTGTTTTTTAAGTTTATCTACCTTGACAGTTTTTGGTTATCCTCTGTGAGAAGAAACATGGAGACCTATTGTCATCATGTAGTAGAGAAAGCAAGTGAGAGGCTTTATTGGTATGTTAATGGGTTATAATCCATTTCTTCCTCTTGTGATGTCCTCCATTCTCTATTTCTGTTGTAGCAAGCACTCCAAAATCAACATTTCATTGGCTTCCCCTGTGCATGCTGGGACTGTTTGTGGAGGTCAAAGCGAAGAGGTCAGTAGCTCTCGATAAAGTAACAGCTCTCCAAAATTCTACTAATCTATGGTGGGCTTCCTTCTCTGTGCAGAGGGTTCGGACACAGCCTGTTCACCATTTAAATCCCACTTGAACCTTATTTAGTAATCTGAGTAGTGAATGGACCTTGTGTAGGTAGCTTGAATTGGACTGAATTTGACTCATAAGCTCACTAGCCCTTTCTTTATGGATAAGCTATATTAGCACTGGATTTCCCATTTCATCAAAAATCTTGGTAGAAGACAAATAGCCTTTCCACTTGGAAAGTAATAATGATATTTTCAATGCGTGTGTGTGTGTGGGGGGGGGGGGGGGACATTACTGCAAGAAGCCTGGTTTATCTCCATTAAAGTGAACTGAGCCTGCCGTCTTTTTCAGTTGTGATGGCTCAAAAGTCTTCAGTTGCTTATGTAAAGTGAGGTTAGAAGAATTGGCTTCCCTATTTAAAATAACAGAATTCTGAGAGTTAAGTCTTCTGATTTCTTTTAAATATACTTTTTAATATCTCCTATCAATGTATTACCATGTATGGCAAATCTTATTTTTTACAGTATGAATGAAAGACTGTATCTGTTATCGCTTCTTACAGAATTAAATAAGAAAATAGCAGGGGAAAGAGGACAAAGGAGAAAGTGTTTTCAAGTGAGATTTGAAAACAGATGTTCAGTGTAGATGAGGCATAGAGAACCAAGCTAAGAAGGCTGTTCCAAATGGCAAGAACTGCAGTACTGAAAGCTCTTGCAAGCAGAAATGTGTGATCTGGAGAAGTGGCTGAGGCTAACTGAGAGAAGGGTGGGGAGAGGGGAGAGAAGAATGAAGCAAAGTCTGTCAAGTTATGGATGGCTGGGCAAAACTTGGTGTATTCAATGTTTACACATCTGGTTTTTAAAACCTGACAGTCACTTAGGCTTTGTCTACACTGTCAATTGAGTGACAAAGCTTTTGTTATTCTCAGGTGCTTAAATGTCTCCTCCAATTGCAAAAGTGTTGCAGTGGCAAGTACTTGTGTAAACAGTGCAAAAGCTGTTCCTAGGGAGTGGAAGTTGTTGGGTTTTTTTAAAGCAAAAGTATGGACAAACGGTCTGTGATGCTAAGTCAGACATTGTAAACAATATGTCGACATAGCCTTGTCACTAAAAGCTGCGTAATGTAGACACATCCTTAGTTTTACATGGAAACACAGGCTTCACATACTCCAGGGATTTTTCATACTTCCACTAGCTCTGTAACCTATTGGCTGCAGAGAGAGCCCCTTCATGATTGGGGGCAGAATTTGACCCTGAGTAACCAAAGAGGCTTCCTGCTGTTTCACTACGTTGCAGCAGTAGAGTGCACTGAGTGGTTCTTGTTACCTCTGAGACTGGAAAACTAGTTGAGACTAGAGTTGCAACTGAAGAGTGAAGGCAGAGTTAACTGTATGTGTAAAAGGTTTGGAACAAACAGAAATCTCTGGAGGAACTGTGGGTGGGATAGAATCATAATGACTGGTAATTATAGATTAAAATAATGAGTGTAGTGGCAGCGGAATTTACTATCCACTGCCTGCAGAGCCAGCCTTCTGGCAACCCAAGTAGGGCTGGATTAGTGTGTTCCATATGGGTTAGGTTGGTGTGTTAAGTAGCTGGTTTACTAATAAATTTTCTATTTCATCCCCACTTGAAGAAGGCAAGGAAAGTGTGCATCCTCTCCTTGTTGCCTTGGTAGGCAGAGTTATTATTAGTATAACTGACTCACAAGCCTCCTGTAAAATAATGAAGGCCCAGAGCTAAGATTACAGTGACAGTCTTAAATTTAAAGGGATAGGAGCAAATAAAGATTTACATGCACCTGTGAGAGCTACTTCTAGTTTGCCTTCTACTACCACTTGGATGCCTCCTGTCAAAAGGAACAAACCACTCTGAGGGGGAACAGAAATTCAATGTTTCTGTGAAAACTGAACCTCAAGTGCTGGAAAATTTCAGATGTCTGCACTATAACTAAAGGATACTAAGTGAAATCAATAAATCCCAAGGAAGTTTGAGCACTGGACTGCTTCTCAGCTGCTGCTTTAAGTTATGTGGCATATTAAACACTCTTCCTGCATTTAGTAGTAGAAAGCAGAATCCAATCAAAATATACTCTCTAAAATGTAAGGAAATATCCAGGCAAAAGTCTGACAGATAGTGAGCCATGCACCGTGCCTTTAAGTGTGAACAAATTATGGCTCTGCTAGTCTTGTGGAAGCTAATTCCAGTGTCAAGGGCTATTTCCTGGTCATGGTGCTGTCAGCCTCCAGGTATTAAAATAGCAGGACCTTTAGATGGAGTACTCAAGTTGATCTCCATTGCCATGGTAGTGCAGGAATAGAATGTGTGTTCCAGGTTGCCATAATTTGAGCCAAATAAAAGGAGGATCCATAAAAACAAGCTGTTGCTGATTAGGTCATAGGTCACAACTTTCTTCTACTTTATTAATTTAATGCCTGGGGCAAATCCATAGAAATTAACAGGAGTTTTGCCAGTGGAAAAAATATGTCCATAGAAGAAGAGCAGTGTTGGGGGTATGTGATTTTTTTTTTCAAAATGTAGTAAGTACATTTGTCAAGTGAACACAGCAGATAGGAGTGAGGGACTGTTTTTGTTTGTATAGCACCTACCACAATGGAACTCTACTCCATGCCTCGAGCTCCTGGGTGCTACCTCAAAACAAACAACACTAATAATTCCAGTATCTAATGAGGGGAATGAGTGAGGTATGTGGTAAACGACTTACTCAAAGAAGTAAAGGGAGTTGCTGTTTGAGCTGGGGCTCGAACTTAGTTCCTGGATTTTAATTCTGTACTCAGATCACTACTCTCAAATCTTACTTGTCAGCATCCCTGTAAAACACAAATGGCTTTTAAATGGACAAAGGGTCTAGTTGAGCCTCAGACATGTTGAGAAGAGAGGTAGGGATGTGATTGTGCAAGCCAGCAGGTACCTAAAAGCAACTGAGGGGAGGTGTTAAAGAAAGAAAACATCTGTGTAAGCAGTAGATGTTACACTTTGAAAACAAGCCTTTGCTGGCTCTGAATTCCAAGGAAGAGCTACATACATGACAATTTGGGGCATTCTCGCATCCATTATTGAGGCTGTGGTTTAAGTCTCTGATTTCCAAAACCTGCTGCTACTGAATGAGTGAGAGTGAAGACAAACAGCCCTCTTCCCCTTACTGAATTTTGCCTGAGGGGAAGTTTTGTTACCAGCTCCTTCAAAAATGCCCCACCAAAGACACGCCATGTTATGGGAGGCCCTACTGAGTGGGCAGGGAAAGGAAATGGGCAGCAGCTTTGAGGCAGGATTGCTTGAAAGCAACAGGCATGATGTTTAGGTTTCACCTCATCTTTTGGCTGACGGTAGCCAGCCCAGTTGTTTAAATAGGGAATACCAAGTTCCTGCGGTGCCTTTGACCATGTGCCAGCAACTGAGTAGTTTGTCCTAGAATGTCCAAACAAATGTACAAATTACAACCTGAATGCTGCTGTTGGGACAAGGGTGTGCATCACCCAGCGTCCTATAGTATGAACTGCTGTTCTGCTGTCTTGTAAAACCAGCTGCTGCCCTTTCATGTACAAGATAAGCAGCTTTGAGTCCTTACATGCACACATTGAAAATCTGCAGCAGTCCCCATCATCAGCCAGAGAAAATACCCTTTAACTGATTTCCACAACATGTGTTTTTATTTGTGCTTCCAACTACAGCATGTTAAACTTATATACAGTAATGCAACTCCCTGTTAGATTTCCCACCATCAGTGAGTGGGAGGTGGGGTGGGCTCAACCCTTGCTGCTGGTGCCAGGCCCCCCACTAATCCGCTGGCCCTCCTGGGCCTGAAGGGCCCTCCAAATCATGGGGCCAATGGTGGTTGCCCCAAATGGCTCTGTCTACTTGAACTGTAAATGCAGCAAGCAAAAAAGGAAGAAACTGCACCCTACTGCCATGAGTTGATAAGCTCTAGACCAGCCCACTACTCTAGGAATGAATGGGCTTCTAGGTCTAGTGGCAGATGGTATAGAGGAGCTGCTGCTCCTTGTCTGGATTTATAGAAGGGAACAATGGTCAAAGAACAGAGCAAACCCTTTGAAATTAGAACATGTCACTGATGTACTCCTTCTAATGCACCATGCGAAAGAATGAACGAGTGGGTATCTCTATACATTTGCTTTAGTGGTATTAGGAGGCAGTGCCCCCTGCTCGCTATGCTTGCCAACCCACCATCTTTGGGGGTAAGCAAGTCCAGCTCTCCCCCTGGCAACCAGGGACGGTGCCAGCCCCAGCTTCTTGCCCTCCCCCCCCCCCGCCCACTGGCCGTCAGGGAGGGGAAAGCCAGGGACCACATCAGCCCTGGCCCCTCACCCCCTCTAGCCTCAGTCCAGACTCTTGGGACCCCACCCTGGCTGCAGCCAGCCCTGGCCTCCCCCCACTGCCATCCAGCTGGTCATCTGAAGAAGTGAGTTTTGCCCACAAAAACTCATGATACCATCTACATGTTCTGTTAGTCTTTAAAGTGCTACTAGACCATTTGTTGTTTTTGAAGTTTTTCCTGAACGTAAAATGTTCAGGAGAGAATAAAGCTCTAATTGCAAAATTCCCACCAGGCGAGTTGGCAGACGTCCAAGAATCCCTGTTCAAGATTCCTAAATGTAACTTACAGTATGGCAAAGGTAATGTTAATGCAGAATCCCAGAGAAAGTTTTGGAGATTCACACTCAATGTGAGGAAGGCACCCAAGGAACTATGCTGTTGAAGACCTGGTTTTTTGAGTTAAGGTTTTTCACACAAACATGAGCTGCATTTTAATTGATCCTCCTTGTTACTCCTGAGATTATAAGCATCCTGCAAATATTAATAGTGTTGCATTAGTTCAAGGTGATGAGATGTTAACTGTTTCGTTTTACCATAAAAAGCACAGATTAAAAAAACAAAAAACAAAACTGATATTGCCCATAGGACAACAGCAGCAAGAAACACCCTTTAGTGTTCAAGGCCAGGTCAACACAGAAGAGCATGTATTGGCTTTTCTGCGCATTGCAGCTTTTCATCAGCATTTGGCCAAGAATCTGGTGGTTTTCTTTGTAATGCATATGTAACAGGGTGAAATTAAAGAAGTCCCCTTGGGATTGTTTCCTAATGTGCTGATTATGATACCGATGTCCACCTTCTTGCTCCCTGGGGCTTCCCACCACCCTGTCCTGGTAGGCCAGATTCTCTGGTCACCCCCAGACAAGGCACAGAGTCGGGATTACCACCCGCCTGCAGAGCAAGGCAGGTGGTAATCTTTAGCTCTGGGAGGACTTACTTCTAGGACACAGCACCCAGAAAACCAACCCCCCAAAAGGGATTAAAACCCTGAATAAATCAGTCTTTCTCAGTGTGAAAATTTTTCACAGGGAAAGCTCATAAGGTAAGCCCCCTTTATCAGTGAGAGAGAGAGAGATGCACAGTGGTTGCTTCCCCCAGGTAATTAATATTTTCACTGAGCCTGATGATAAACAAAATGATTTATTAAGTACAAAAAGTAGGATTTAAGTGGTTGCAAGTGAAAACAGGCAGTCCAGAATAAGGTTACTAAATTAAAATAAACAGAAAACACACAGTTAATTCTAATTGACTAAGAAACTTGTTACATGCAAATTCTTAACCTAAACAGCTGTTCTTATTTCAGGTAAAAGCTTCAAATCAGAGTCAAATTTTTTTTTACTTTGACTTGGCTCTCCAGCCCCTTCAGAGTTTTTTAGTCTCCCCCCCCCAATCCTCTGACCCCTAATCTCCTGCTCTACCTCCCAGTCCTAGTGGCCCAATCCCTCAGCCCTAGCCTCCTGCTCCACCTCCCAGCTCGAGTGGCTGAATCCTACAGCCCCCTGCTCTACCTCCCAGCCTTGGTGGCTGAATACCCCAGCTCCCCCATCCCCTGCTCTGATCACTTCTGAGTCCTGGTGGTCCCTGGCCTCCTGCTCCAACTACTGCCACCCGTGGCCCCAACCCCTGACTCATCTCTTGCAGACTACACCACTGCCCCTTCTACCTATTCTCCCACCAGCCTCCCTGTCCTGTTCATGCCCCCACAGCTCCTTCTCCCACAACCCTGAGCATACCCCCCCTTACAGAGCTGCTGTCCCTTTCCCTGGTGGGTGATGGGGGGTGCAGGTGCTCAGGCTGCATAAGGCACCAGAATTCATAAACGCAGCCCTAGTGGACTCTTATCTTTGCTTAGCAGTCCTTCTTCCTGGAACAGCATCCCACTGTAAAGGAAGCCAAAGCCTTACTGGTGACACCATCTTTGCAGTCAGATATTTACCTCCAGGATGCATCTGTCTCTGCCTGGGTCCCTGACTTTGGCTGGAAGGACTGAAGAGGACATCACCTGTGCTCCAAACTCCTTCATCCATTCCCTCAGAGTCCTGTAGTCACACAAGAACCCAGGCAATGCTGAGGAAATCCTCTAGTGAAACTATAAAAATAAATATAGGGAAATATTTCCTAGTAGGAGTGGGGAGAACAGACTGTAGAATTAATTGAGGGAGGAAGGTGGATGCCTCATCATTTGGGACTTTCAGAACTAGATGGATGCTGGAAAACATAGTTAATAGAATTAGACCAGATGACCTGTGAGGTTTTGTCTATCTCTAGCTTCTGTGTGGCACTGTAGATTTATGGAAGATAGTAATGAAAACATAGAAAGCTAAATCCTACCTTGATATATCTCTGCAACCTCAGTGAAGCCTACAGAGGCAGGATTTGGTTCAGAAAGCACACACATCAATCTGAGTTCTGATATTTCTGGTCTTGTCATAGTTAGAATTTGAAATGCTGAATTCAAGATAAAAAGCACCAATTATAATATTACACTGGGTATTGTAAACTTGCAGCTCTCTCAGAATACTGTCATGTTGATTGGAGAAAGTACCAAAATTACAATTAGTGTTTGTATTTCACATGACTCATTATACCTCTTTGTATCCCCCCCCCCCAAAAAAAAAGGGGGGGAGGGAAGCTTTCTGTCCTCTGGAGCATTGCCAATTAAATGTGTTGTCTTTTGTTTATCGTATGAAGTTCAATCTTCATCTCATGGCAACAGCCTCATATTGCATCCAGCTGCTGCTGTCGCCAAATGATTTTACAATGTTCCATTTTCAGTTTAAACTAAATTAGTGGAAGAAGTAAAAAAGCCACTCACTAAAATTACTATCGTGATGTAATAGACAATTGTTAAATTGAAACATCTTCCTCTCTTGCCAGCAAGGCTACATCTGCTTCATCAGCATGACTCCTCTGCTTGTGAACACACATTTATGCTGGTGCTCATCAAGCTAATGTGGGTATAAATAGCACCAGAGTCATGGTAGCACAGTGGCATGACTTAGACATTCCAAGTACATAGCTGCCTGAAACCAGGAGGAGCATATTGGGCATGGCTAAACTCTGCCTCTTTTGCCACTCCCACAGCTACTCTGCTGTTTGCAGACATGCTAGCTTGTTCAGAGTGAGTGCAACCATGTATATGCAAGCAAGGGACTCACACCCTCACTCCTAGTGTATGCATAGTTAAAGAACTATCCATAGATTATCTACAGCTTTGCAGATGGGAACTAACAAACAAAAGTAATTCAGAATTGCTTCAGCAACAAAATCAGGCCCGGCACCCCAGCTGGTGATATATTGCTGTAACTCCATAGAAACCTGATTTTACACCGCTCAAGGAAATGGCCTTTTCTCAAATACACAAGTATATGAGGCCTGATTTTAAACTGCCTAGTACATGGTGGATAGGGGAAGAAGACATCTTCCTAGAAAATATTGACTTTTTCTTGAAGGGTTTAAAATTTTTTTTTTTTAATTCAAACCATTTTTGTGACCAAAACCCAGTTTATTTGCTCTGATTTTCCACCAAAAATCACACACACATTTTACAGGAAGACTGATACTCCCCCCCCCCACCCCCTTCCCCAGAAACTTTTGTTTAGTCAAAAATCCAATCTGTAATGAATAAAATGAGTAGACTTGTGATGAGCCTGCAAGGCAAGGGTGGATGACCCCAACAAACACTGTTTCCTGTGCATCTCAAGAACCACACCTAAGGGCGGCAATGGACAAACAAGCCAAGGGATTCAGATTCTGCTCATCATGAATGTACTAGAGCATGGGTTCCCAAACTGGTGTGAAGAACCGGGGGGGCATGAAGAAATTCCAAGGGGGGTGCGAGGCAACCCAGCCCCCCCCCCCCCCATCAAGTTTTGCTGCCCTGGTCAGTTCCTTTTTTTTTTTTGGCTCAACAAGTTTTGCTGTTGGGGGGGAGGGGGCTTGAGGGTTTTTTGAAAAATCAAAAAGGGGGCATGATGCCAAAAAGTTTGGGAACCACTGTCCTAGAGGAACTCCAACCACTTAGGCTTGCACTCCAATTGACCATGAATTTGCCTTTGTTTATATGGCTTCAAACTGGCTTGGCTCGTCTGTTCTTTGTGCAGCCATACAGTAATGCAAACAATGTGCATTTTCTTTTAGATGTGAGAACATATTATGTTCCACAGGGGGCAATCCTGAAGAGTGTAAAATGGGCAGCAATGTCTATGCTGTAGAAAGGGAGTATGGATGTAAGAATTTAACCATTTAACTGGTTAATTGATAAGCATCAGTTTATTAGTTCCAGTTGTAGTTAAAACTCTTCTGCCCTGCAGAGATGTGCTGGCTCCTGGTGCATGCCGGCCGCCAGCCCCGCTCCTGGGGAGCCAGCTGCCATCCCACGCTGTGGGCTTTTCAGTATAAAGGCTTCTATTACAGAGCTCACAGCACAGTCAGCTCCCCAGAGCAGGGCTGGCAGCCAGGATCTGATGCAGGCTAGGAGCTGGTTTATACTAGTATAGTACTTATAATCCCAGCTGCCGGCCCTGCTCCCAGGGAGCTGATTGCACTGTGGGCTCTGCAGTATAAGCCTTATACCGCAGAGCTCGCAGCATGTATAACCATGTAACTGCTAGGATTTTTAATGGTTTCATAGTTACTTTAAAAAAATATTTTTACATCCCTAGTATTTACACTCTCCTGTATATTATTGTTTGCTTGGAACTTTAAAAATGTGCTTGAGAGCGCATACAACAATACATATATAGATGTTGGCCAACAAAACGGAACACTCCTACTTTTCCCCATGTATCTGACATTTTTGTGTACTTTGCTTTGTCGTCTGTACAATGCTTACTCTTTGCAGGCAGATTCACAATGAAGAAAGGATACAAATTTGCTATTCCGCTTTCAATGCAAGTTTCAACTTTTTAAGAAAAACATTTCACAGTAGATACTAAATACCTGGCAAATCACTTTTTACTGTTACTCACTTTTCTAAACAAAATATTGAGAAACAATTAAGTGCCACACTATACCTGTATGTATTGAATATGTCATTCCTCCCAGGAATATAAAATATGTGGAAAATTAGATCTCAGAAGCCACACTGCTCTTTGCATAGGAAATTTAATGTGAATTCTTCTTTCCATTCTGAATTTCAACTGTATGTTTCTTTGCATTTAGTCTGGGTATTTTTTAAGGATACCAAACCGCTTTCTAATGTAGTGCGGTTCAGGTGCCCAGCTCCCTGTAGCTCCACTGAATATCCCAGACTTACTTCAACAGTGTTAGAAGCTGACATGATAGAAACAGGACTTGAGAGGAGTTTGTATGTCTTTAAGAATAGCATGGCCCCATGGATAGGGTACTGAATTCCAATTTGGAAGACTAGGGTTTTAGTCCCAGTTCTGCTATTGAACTGCTGTGTGATTGGGCAAGTCACTTCACCTCTCACTGCAGTGTAGATATACCCCAGTTGGAGACCTCTTTCTGTCTAAGGAACTGTTTAATTGTAGTGTAGACATTCAGGGTTGGGCGTGCACCCAAGCTCTAGGACCCTGTGAGGTGGGAGAGTCCCAGAGCTCTGATTGAGGTTTAGATACTCTGGCTGTAGTTAAACAGCCCCTTAGTCCAAGGACTTTGAGCCCGAGTCAGCTGGCACAGGACAGCTGTGGGTATCTAACCACAGTGTAGACATACCCTGACTGTTGCCTGTTCCAGTTCTTTCTCTGTCATGTCTGTTTAGACAGTAAGCTCTGCAGGTCAGGGTTTGTATCCTGTTCTGTTTTTGCATAGTGTCTAGCCCCTGTGGCCTGATCTCAGTTGGTGCAACCTTAATATACATTTACACCACTAATTCCCATTGCCACATCTCATCCCATGCTGCTCCCTCTGCACAGAGTAGCTTTCCAGTCCCAGGGTAGGCAACTGCCGTCTCTCTGCTAAAGACTCCTTTCATGAGTTGGGAGTTCAGAAAACAAAACACCTGAAATCCTTGCTCCTGCTGGATTCATGCCCTAAGTTATGGATCTTGTTATAGAACTTGTTGGTGTAAAGTCTACTGAATTTCAGGCCATGGCATTTCTCAGATTGAACAACATATCCTATGTGATCTTGGATTTGGTTTTGCCTAGTCATATGACACCATCTCAGCTGGGAGAGGACAAAACTTTCTCTGGTCACTCAATGTCATTATATTCAGGATCTTACACTGCACTCATAGCTGTTGTAGCTAAACCCCTTCCAGTACTGCAATGGTTTTCAAACTTTTTGTATTGATGTCCCCTTCCACACAGCAAGCCTCTGAATGTGACCCTGATGATAAATGAAAACTGGGGAGGGTGTAATTTAATGGGAGCTCAGAGCTGTCAGCCTAATGCAGTTGACAGCTTATAACCCCCATGGGCATAAGACCATAAGAAGGGCCATACTGGGTCAGACCAAAGGTCCATCTAGCCCAGTATCCTGTCTTCCCAAAAGTGGCCAAAGCCAGATGCCACAGAGGGAGTGAACAGAACAGGTAATCATCACGTGATCCCTTTCCTGTCATCCATTTCCAGCCTCTGACAAACAGAAGCTAGGGACACCATTCCTACTCATCCTGGCTAATAGCCATTGACGGACCTTCTTAAACCCTTGTACTCCGAGTGGAGCATAGGTCATCTACAAGTCTCCTCCACTTCACTCTGTCTTGAGACCAAACTTCTAGCTGACTCCAGGAATACCCCAGTTGTTGTCCTTCAATCTCAGTAGATCTTTTCCACGTTGTCCGAGGTCTTCCTCTTTTGCGTTTTCCTTGTGGGTTCCATGTGAGAGCTTGATGGACTATGCTGGATGATGGTTTTCTGAGAGTGTGGCCTAGCCATCCCCACTTTCTTCTCTTGATTTGAACGTCAAGTGGTTCTTGTCATGCTCTGTTCCAAAGCTCCTCATTTGTTACAAAGTCTTGCCATTTGATGTGACGGATGTACCTCAGGCATCTGTTTATGAATGTCGGTAGCCTCCATTAATTTATCCAGTTCTTTTTTGAACCCTGTTAAAATCCTGGTCTTCACAACATCCTCTGGCAAGGAGTTCCACAGGTGGATTGTGCACTGCATGAAAAAAACCCTTCCTTTTGTTTGTTTTATATCTGCTGCCTATTAATTTCATTTGGTGACCCCTAGTTCTTATGTTATTGCAACAAGTAAATAACTTTTCCTTATTCACTTTTTCCACACCAGTCATGATTTTATAGACCTCTATCATATCCCCCTTTATCTCCTCTTTTCTAAGCTGTAAAGTCCCAGTCTTTTTAATCTGTCTTCATACGGGACCTGTCCCAAACCCCTAATCATTTTTGTTGCCCTTTTATGAACCTTTTCCAATGCCAATATATCTTTTGTGAGATGAGCCCACCACATCTGTACACAGTATTCAAGATATGGGTGTACCATGGTTTTATATAGCGGCAATAAGATATTCTCTGTCTTATTCTCTATCCCTTTTTTAATGATTCTTAACATTCTGTTTGGTTTTTTGACTGCTGCTGCACATTGAGTGGATGTTTTCAGAGAACTATCCACAATGACTCCAAGAATTTATCTCTTGAGTGGTTATAGATAAATTGGTCCCCATCATATCGTATGTATAGTTGGAATTATTTTTCCAATGTGCATTACTTTACATTTATCAACATTGCATTTCATTTGCCATTTTGTTGCCCAATCACTTAGTTCTGTGAGATCTTTTTGAAGCTCTTCACAGTCTGCTTTGGTCTTAACTATCTTGAGCAGTTTAGTAGCATCTGAAAAGTTTGCCACCTCACTGCTTACCTCTTTTTCCAGATCATTTTTAAATAAGTTGAATAGGATTGGTCCCAGTATGGACCCTTCGGGGACACCACTTGTTTCCTCTCTCCATTCTGAAAATTTACCATTTATTCCTACCTTTTGTTTCCCGTCTTTTAATCAGTTATCAATCCATGAGAGGACCTTCCCTCTTATCCCATGACAACATACTTTGCTTGTGAGCCTCTGCTGAGGGACCTTGTCAAAGGCTTTCTGGAAATCTAAAGTACACTATAGCCACTGGATCCCCCTTGTCCACATGTTTGTTGACCCCCTCAAAGAACTCTAGTAGATTAGTAAGGCATGATTTCCTTTTACAGAAACCATCTTGACTTCTTCCCCAAAATTGTGTTAATCTATGTGTCTGACAACTTTATTCAGACTGGTAGTGACATTAGACTTACCAGTCTGTAATTGCCAGGATCACCTCTAGAGCCCTTTTAAAATATTGGCCTCACATTAGCTATCTTCCAGTCATTAGGTACTGAAGCCGATTTAAAGGATAGGTTACAAACCACAGTTAATAGTTCTGAAATTTCACATTTGAGTTCTTTCAGAACTCTTGGGTGAATGCCATCTGGTCCTGGTGACTTGTTACTGTTATGTTTATCAATTTATTCCAAAACCTCCTGTAATGACACCTTAATCTGGGACAATTCCTCAGATTTATCACCTAAAAAGAATGGCTGAGGTTTGGGAATCTCCCTAACTTCCTCAGCCATAAAGACCAAAGCAAAGAATTCATTTAGTTTCTCCACAATGCTTTTATTGTCTTTGAGTGCTCGTTTAGCATCTCGATTGTCAAGGGACCCCACTGGTTGTTTAGCCGGCTTTCTGCTTCTGATGTACTTAAAAACATTTTGCTATTACTTTTTGAGTTTTTGGCTAGCTGTTCTTCAAATTCCTTTTTGGCTTTTCTCATTTTATTTTTACACTTAACATGACAGAATTTATGCTCCTTTCTATTTTCCTCACTAGGATATAACTTCCACTTTTTAAACAATGCTTTTTTATCTCTCACTGCTTCTTTTACTTGGTTGTTAAGCCATGGGTTCTCTTGGTTTTCTTACTGTGTTTTTTAACTTGGGGTATACATTTAAGTTGGGCCTCTATTATGGTGTCTTTGAAAAGTTTCCATGCAGCTGGCAGGGATTTTACTTTTTTCACTGTACCTTTTAATTTCTGTTTAACTAACCACCTCATTTTTGTGTCGTTCCCCTTTCTGAAATTAAATGTCACAGTGCTGGGCTGCTGAGGTGTTTCATCCCACCACAGGGATGTTAAACTGTATTACATTATGGTCACTATTTCCAAGCGGTCCAGTTATATTTACCTCTTGGACCAGATACTGTGCTCCACTTAGGATTAAGTCAAAAATTGCCTCTCTCCTTGTGGGTTCCAGAATCGGCTGCTCCAAGAAGCAGTCATTTATGGTATCTTTCATGTATAGTGCCACTACATTTTCTTTCATGTATAGTGCCACTCTTCCACCAGCATGACCTGTTGTGTCCTTCCGACATATTCTGTATCCTGGTATGACTGTGTCCCATTGATTGTCCTCATTTCACCAAGTTTCTGTGATGCCTATTATATCAACATCTTCCTTTAATACGAGGCTTTCTAGTTCACCCATCTTATTATTTAGACTTCTAGCATTTGTGTATAAGCTCTTTAAAAGTTTGTCACTATTTATCTGTCTGCCATTTCCTGATGTGTTAGACTCTTTTTCGTTTGACTGTTTCTCATCTGATCTTACCCATACTTTATCATCTTTCATCCTCTCCTCTTTACTAGAACATAGAGAATCTCTATTAATAGACCTTCCTCTAAGAGATGTCTCTCTCCAAACCATGTGCTCCTCCACACCCATTGGCTTTCCCCCAGCCCTTAGTTTTAAAAATGCTCTATGACCTTTTTAATGTTAAGTGCCAGCAGTCTGGTTCCATTTTGGTTTAGGTGGAGCCCATCCTTCCTGTATAGGCTCCCCCTCTCCCAAAAGTTTCCTCAGTTCCTAATAAATCTAAACCCCTCCTCTCTACACCATCATCTCATCCACACATTGAGACTCTGAAGTTCTGCCTGCCTACCTGTCCCTGCATGTGGAACTGGAAGTATTTCAGAGAACATTACCACAGAGGTTCTGCAGTTCAGTCTCTTTCCTGACAGCCTAAATTTGGCCTCCAGAACCTCTCTCCTAACCTTCCCTACGTCATTGCTACCTACGTGTACCACGACCACCGGCTCCTCCCCAGCACTACATATAAGTCTATCTAAATGTCTCAAGAGAGCCACAACCTTCGCACCAGGCAGGCAAGTCACCATACGGTTCTCCCTGTCATCACAAATGCAGCTGTGTATGTTTCTAATGATTGAATCCCCCATTACTAACACCTGCCTTGTCCAAATGACTGGCGTTCCCTCCCCCGGAGAGGTATCCTGAGTGCAAGAGGATACCATAACATCATCTGAAAGGGAACGGTTTCCCTCTACTCCAGTTGAATGTTCTCCTTCCCTGAGCCTTTCACCTCCTTAACAGCACAGAGTCTGTCTGATTGGGGGTGGGACAGTTGCACAGTGTCCCGGAAAGCCCCATCTACATACCTCTCTGCATCCCTTAGCTCCTCCAATGCAGGCACCCTGGCCTCCAAAGCCCGTACGCAGTCTCTGAATAACCAACTTGTGATCTCTTAAGAGCTAGGACACTCCTCCCCAGTTTGAAAATCACTGAAGTTGTACATGAAACCATATGATTAACATCTATCTTCTGGATCATTGTTCTGATCCATCCTTCCAACCTGACCTCAGATGAGACAACTACAGTTTGAAGCTGACAAGATTCATTCCCCACTTGCTCTGGGATCAGAGAAAGGGATGTATCTGGGTTTCCCATGTCTTTCTCCTGCATTCTCTTTTACCTGCTTAGTTGAGGAAACTAACAACTTCATGTGGAACTTGAAAATCTTTGGTGGCAACCCAATTAACATTTCCATCAGTTAAAAATTTTTAACAGAAAAGCTGTTTTTGTAACACATAATTTTCCTTCATTTTTGTTAATCGAATAGGAGAATTGCATTGTGTGTGTGATTTCTCTAAAGCTTTACATTGTTAATAATGAAACAGAACCCTGGATTTAGCACTAGCCATGGGGTGTACAAAGTAATAGCATAAATCATGACCGAAAACCACGACAGAGCCCTCCTCCCCTGAGCTTTGGGAAAGGGTTATTCAAACCGTGCAGCTTGTTCCTATATCTAGTTAAACGTGTACATTTGTGTACAGAATAAGATTTGAAATTTTCCATGTATCTGTGTTTGGGATTGAAAAGGTTGCCACAGTTTAGTAAAAAAGCCAAAAGGCATTTTTTTGGTATAAAAAAGTATATTGCCCTGAATCTCTACTTATGGGTTTGCGGCCTGATCCCATGAAGCCCTTTTGAAGATCAGGTTTATTATCTAATACTGCCTGATTCTTGCTGTCATGTTCCCCCACCATGCTTTATGAAAATTGGCTAATGAATATGCATAACTCGAAGATGTTTTAGGCAAATCTGCTGAATGTGTATATTCTATTTTTGTGTATGTATCATTCTTGTATGTGAAGCTAGAAATTTATAATTCTAAACATGCTAATGTGGGTCATTACTGATTCTCAGGAAATATAATGGCTCAGTACTAAGGGAAATGATCTGTAAACAGTTTTGTTTTTCCTGTAAGACCACATTGTATTGGTCCTAGAAAGACATGTGGCCCTGCCACCTGGTGCTGGAACCCATCTTGAATCTAGTATTTTTCCATGGGGATGGAGAGATTAAACAAAGGGTTCCTGCTCTGGGGAAAGTCTATTTAAGGAATGGAAACCGATCTGTCTTTTGTCTTCAGATGACTTTTGAAATTGCCTCCCCACTTTAAGAGGATAAGCATGAAGAAACATGAAAACAAAGAACTCTAAAGAACTCTAAAAAGCTGTAGACCTAGGCCAAAGAAAAAGAACAACTCTGTTTTGAAAGATTTTACCTGAACCAGGGAAAAGGGGTGAGGAATATACTTTGCATATAACAAATTTCTTAATATATTAGGATTATCTGGTATGTTTTATTTATTTTGGCTAGTAACTCACTTTGATCTGTCTGTTTTTACTTGCAATCACTTAACTCCTACTTTTTATACTTAATGAAACCACGTTTGTTTATTTTCAAGCCCAGTATAAATAATTGTTGCCAAGGGGGAGTGGAAGCAGCCACTGTGCAGCTTTGGCCTTGTCTACACTATGAGATAAGGTTGAATTTATTAAGATGAATTTTTTTAGTGCATGATTTTGTAAAGTTGAAGGTGCACGTTCCCACTGTGTGCAAGAGTTCAACATAGTGTGCCCCCTGTAGGGTGGCTACCATCAACATTGACAGCAATGCACTGTGGGTAGCTAACCCACAGTTCCTGCTGTCCCTTTGCATTCTGGGTTAGGTTCCCAGTGCCTGAAGGGACCAAAACAGTGTAGCAGGTGGTTCTGGGTACACGTCATCAGCATCCCACAATGCACTCATCTCTCCCTCCCCACCACTTGACAGTAACAGCAAACAATCTTTTTGCATCCTTTCCCCTTGGCTATCCATGCAGATGCCATGGCAGGGCAAGATTGGACCTCATTCAGCAGCAAACTGCTGTGGCAGTCATTGCGAACATCTTGCACCTTCTGCTGTGGTATGTCCAGAGCCAAGCCAGGAGCTGCCGAAGCGAGAAAAATGTGAAGCGGCCACAAACAGACATATGTATGAAACACAAGTGGAGCAATTGTCAGATGCTGGCAGCAGCTGATCCTGTTGACATAATGAAACACTGGTTCTGGAGCCATCAGACAAGCACAGAATGGGGGGGGGGGGACGTAATGATGCAGCTATGGGACAATCAGCAGTGGCTGCAAAATTTTTGCATGTGTAAGGCCACTTTCATGGAATTTTACAAATTACATTTTCCCACCCTGAAGTGCAGCAATACCAGAATGAGACCTGCTCTGATAGTTGAGAAGTGAGTGGCAATTGCCCTGTGGAAGCTTGCAGTGCCAGACAGCTACCGGTCAGTCAGAAATCAATTCTGAGTGAGTAAATCTACACTGGGGGCTGCTGTGATCCAAGTAGCCAAGACAATCAATACCCTTCTGCTACCAAGGACAGTAACTCTGGGAAATGTGCAGGACACAGTGTAGGGCTTTGCCATGATGGGAGATTGCCTAGCCAGTAACTATGAACAGCCAGACACCAGAGCAATAAGGAGAGCACATCGAGGGGCACTGCAAATCAGAGAGGCTTTGAAAAACAGCTTTGTGAGTGGTCAGATCCATGATATGACAGTCATGTATGTTGCTGTTAATGAGGTGCCCTGGGCATTAAGTGTGCTTGCCTATAAACACCCTCCCCCCATACAACACAAGCAATAAAGATACTGATGTTGAGAAATCATGCATTTTTATTTAGGGAACACAAGGAAGCAAAGAAGAAAAGGAGTTCAGGGTAGGAGCTTTTGGGGGTGGGGGCTGGACAAGGGAGACATTTTGCAATCCCTCGGTTCAGCAATCACACAGGTGTGAGGATGACAGCCTTTTGTTCTGGGTCACATCCCTGGGGTTTGAGGGTAAGGCTGCCCTTGACACTGCCTCCCTCCCTTCTTCCCTCTCCCCCCACCTCGTATTCTAGAGTGCCTGGGAAAGGAGGCTATGAAACTCGGTGAGGAGGGAATGTGGTTCAGCATGAACCAGAGCGGGGTATCTCTAAATCTGACTCTCCTTTGAGTCTACCAGATATGTCATCAGCTCTCCCAGGATCCTTAAGTTGTCCTCCTGTGTCTTCAGTGCGTGTTTCCTGCAACCTTTCCTCTCCTCTCATCTCCGTTTGAATCTCCTGCAACTTCGTTCTCCTCCATGCATTTAATTGCATCCTGTCCATGTGGGCAGCTTGCATTTGCTCATTGAACATGTCATCCCTATTACATTTTCACCTTTGGATCTGTGCTAGCCAAACAGCTGGAGGAGCCGGGGGAGGGAGTAACAGGCTCACTGTTGCATCTGCTGTAATGAAAAAAGTGAAGGGCAGACTTTTCTGGAGATATATTGTAGAGCACAGAACCTAATCTCTTGGCATGAAAGACTGTCTGTCAAGACAATAGGGCTAAAGTTATGTTTTAAGTACTCACTATGCTGCAGGTATAGCACAGAGATCTTAAGGGAACAGCTGGCCTTGGTTTGATGGCTGTCATGGTAAGGGACAGGTTGGGGTTTGCTCTTTTGCTTACACTGAGAAAGCATGCGTGACACTGCCTTCAAATAGCAGCACCTGCAGCTAGGCAAGTGTCTATGTTTGCAAAGGGGAGCCACAGTGGCATGGTGGCAGGGCTGGGGTTCACATGGTGCCTGTGTGTTCAGCACCCCTCTTCCTCCTCCCCCCCACCCCATTTGCCAAGAGAATGAAACTTTTCCTTCCCACAGGAGCATACGGGCAGGAAGGAGGGAGGGAGTCTGGATGTGACCGGGCAGGGGCTCATATGGCGACTGTGTGTTTGGAAACACACCCACCCATCCTGTTTTCCAGGAGAGCGTACTTTCCTTCCCACAGGAACCTGCAGGTGGGAGAGAGTCTGGGTATGGCGACAGAGCAGGAGCTCACTTGGGCACTGAGGAGGCTATTGGGGAGAGAAGGGGTCTGGGCAGGGGCTCAAACCATGCTTTATTGGGAATGAGCAAACCAAGGTGTACTGCCTTGTTTGTACTGGTATCAATTACATAGCTTCCCCGCCTTCATCCAGGTTGCCATGCATGATCTCAGTTTTCTCCAAATCACACAGGGTATGTCTACACTGCCACCCTAGTTCGAACTAGGATGGCTAATGCAGGCATTCGAACTTGCAAATGAAGCCCGGGATTTAAATATCCCAGGCTTCATTTGCATGTTCCCGGGCGGGCGCCATTTTTAAATGCCTGTAGTTCAAACTACCTGCCCATGGCTACATGCGGCACGGACTAGGTAGTTTGAAATAAAGCTCCTAATTCGAGCTACCGTTATTCCTCCTGCAAGGAGATTTAACAGTAGTTCGAATTAGGAGCTTTAATTCGAACTACCTAGTCCGTGCCGCGTGTAGCCGCTGGCAGGTAGTTCGAACTACGGGCATTTAAAAATGGCGCCCACCCGGGAACATGCAAATGAAGCCTGGGATATTTAAATCCCGGGCTTCATTTGCAAGTTCAAATGCCTACATTAGCCACCCTAGTTCGAACTAGGGTGGCAGTGTAGACATAGGGAGCCAGATGCTGCTTAAATGTAGCCAAAAACTTGGACCTTATGCTGCAATGCTTTGTCCTGTAATGATGCCAGACCACCTTCTGCTGGCTTGGCATGGGAAGGTGTCCTACTGTGGAGGATGGAATAAGGCAGCCCTTCCCCAGGAACCTTGTGAGAAGGATGAAAGAGTTCCTATCTGAGAGCTTTATAGAGATGTGCTGGGAGGCTTCCCACTCTGTCTCTTGACACATTAACAAACTGTTCTGGGAAGCCACCACTGTGTAGGCAGAATGGCCACCACAGATCACACCCAATTGGCTTAACCCACTTATTGCATGATTAAAAATGTGAACTCACTACAAGTGTCTTCCCTGCCATTAGGGTGTGGCAATGATACATCCTTGGAGGAAGGGATTGTTTCCAAAGTTATAAAAAGGTCCTGGCTGTCAGTGAGATCGGATGCTCTGCTCCCCTGCTGACCATTCTCCTCCTCCTCTTCTTCCTTATTCACAATGTCCTCCCTGCTGTTGCTGGGGGCTGCCTGACGAGTGTCTTGGGAGGAATCCACGTACTGGGTTGGAACACTGGTTGGTTCCCTTCCCCCCCAGAATACCATGCAGCTGCTCACAGAAGTGACATTTTTGCAGAGATGACCCAGAACATCCATCTGGTCCACCTGTCTCAGCTCCTTTATTTTCACACAGCACTGCTGGGCATCTCTGGGGTATCCTTTTTTCTACCATGCCCTGTGTGACCTTAGCATAGCTCTTGCCCTGTGTTTCTTTTGCTGATTCATAGTTCTGCCTGCACAGATTCCTCTCCCCATACATCAGTGCCCCATGCTGGAGTTCATTTGCAGTACTGGCATTCATGGTCAGGTGCATTTCTGGGGTGTGCTGTCTGCTCGGAAAGGTCTGCTTGCCATGCTGGCCAAACAGGATGTGAAATTCAGACTTTTCTGGGCCTTTTCCTATGCACCTGGAAATCAGCAGAGTTGAAAGTGCTGGCCAGAGTGGTCCAATTGGGGTACTGTGGGACACCTTCTGGAGGCCAAGAACATCAACTTTCACAGCACTGCATCTGCACTACCCTAAAGGCGACTATGTAAGGTCAAATTTACAGGAGTACTGAAATCAACTTTAACAGCCCTTCCAGTTGGCAGAACAGGCTTGGTGGTGAAGACTCAACCTAAGCTCCTATTGCAGACCAGGCCCCTCTTTCTTTGATAAAGAGGGTGAACTTTCTCTGCATAACACTTTTATACATAGAGTAAGACAGATTTATTTGTGGTTTTTGATCCTCTTTGGGTCTGTGTTCCTGGATGCTAAGCTGTCACTTTAGAGCTTAGCCCTCCCAGAGCTGAGCAGGTTCAGTGTCTGTATGGCTCTGTTGAGGGGCTGTTACCCCCGCTCTGTGCCTTGGCTGGGGGAAACCAGAGCTTCTAGTCTGGCAGGACAGGTGGTGGGATGCCGCAGAGGGCAGGTTGGCGGGCTCGGTGGCATAACCAGCACATTGGGGGACAATCCCAAGAGGACCCCTGTGATCCAGCCTGTCACACTTGCCTCTCTACTTGCTAGTCTGGCAGAGTAGTTCTGTGTGTCTCATTGATGGGTTCGTAAGGTTTTTTTTTTTCTGTAGTGGACTGATTGTCTTACTCATTTCTCACAGTAAACTCTACACCACAAACTGAAATTGGAGCTGCTTCACCTTTACATCAGGGGTGGGGAAACTTTTTTGGGTCGGGGGGCCACTGACCCACAGAAAAAACAGTTGAGGGCCGCACACAAAACCCCTCACTGATGTGGCACACGACTAAAAAGGAGAAAGACCCTCCCCACATTCTCCTTGCACACCAGAGCCTAGGGGGGTAAGCCCTGTAGATTTTGTGTGCTCCAGCACTATGGTGGGCCAGCGGGAAATGGGGGGCTGGAGTGCCAGCACAGGCATCGGGGGCTGGATCCAGGCAAGCGGCAGCCAGGGCCTGAGGTTCCCCATCCCTGCTTTACATCAACTTTTGTGCACTTATTTTGTTGTTGTAATTTAGTAATAGTATTTTTGAGAGGAAAAAAGTCTCTTATCAGACTTTTTCTAATTGCCAGGGTATCAACTAGCATAAATCTGCATAACACCACTGAGTTTAACTGTGTGCTGCTCATGTATATCATTTGACAATCTGGTGGTAAAGGGTAACAATTAAGTAACTCTTTATGAGACTAGGGACAGAGTGTTAAAAAAAATCCTAGCTGCACTGTTGGTTAACAGCCAATAGGGAGCAAAATTATTTACTTGCTGTAGGATAAGTATAAAATTAAAGAACTAGATTAAGGTTGGTTAAGGAAATATGTGTGTTGTAGAGAACACCCCTGACTAGCAAGGAGAAGGAAGGCTTTGAAAATAAGTAGTAAACTTAGAAGGAATAAAGTAGAGAGAACGTCTGGCTCAAAGAATATCCAATGAGGTAATGGGCACTCATCCAATCAAGTGGGTCTTACCCACTTGATACTATATATTTTTGTTAGTCTCTAAGGCACCACAGGGCTAAACGCTGTTTTTAAAGTTACAGACTAACACAGCTACCCCTCTGAGACTAATGAGCAGGAGCGGCCCGAGGCCGGCTGTGGCAGCTGGTGCCTAGGCGGAAGGCCCAATCTGCACCCCTGCCTGCACGGCCGTCAATAGCCGTGATGTCATCATCGGGCGCCCGGGGCCACGGCGCCCTAGGCAACTGCCTAGTTTGCCTAGGTCTACGGGCCGCCCCTGCTAAAGAGGTAAGGCGAAGTTTAAAAAAAGGACTCTGACTGATGCGGATGAGTGCAAATGGTTCTAAGTAATAATAATAATGAATCTGTCATATAATAGCTGGCCACGGCCCTTCCTTTTCCTACGCATCAGGGGTAAAGCTTCTGTGAACCCAGATGAAATGGGAAAACTGTTGGACAGTGAAAAGGAGAGGAGGAAAGGCCTTGGGGAGAAAGAAGGCTGTAAATCTGACCTGGATTAAGATTGGAAATAAGGATAAACTGTGTCAAATTGGTTTTAGCTGACATCAGTAATGAGCAGTGATCGCATTTGTTTGTTAAAGAGTATAAAAAGTAAAGTCTTAAAGGATTCATTGCTAATACCTGTCTGACCATTTTGGAGCTGACCAAGCACCCTTGGGTTTAGCCTGTTTGCAATATCTTGATCAAATGCTTATACATATTTTGTGACTCTTTGGATATATGTAATAAATTGCTTATGAGTTAGGAGTTTCATGTGTATTTAGAACAATTGTAGAAGTACCATTTGGCCTTAGGATTTAATAAAGGAATTTGTGGTTAAATTAGTATTTTGGGGTTTCATATTAATAATTTCACATATTAATAATTCCAACATTTGCTTTTGGGCCATTAGAGCTCAGATACTGCAAACACTGATGTGTTTAACTTTAAGCATACTTTTAGTCCCAGCTTGCAGAATCAAGGCATAGTCTCAGCAATGCTATGTAGAGATGGGCAATCACTTTCATAGGGTATGTGTACATTTAATTCCTCTTCCGAGAAAGGAATGCAAATGCAGACACCCAAAATGGCAAATGAAGCACGGATTTGAATTTCCCGCACTTCATTTGCATAATCGCATTTTGGCGCTATAGCACTATTTCAAGAAAAAAAGGGGTTATTTTGAGATAAAACCCTTCCTTCGAAATAACCCTTACTCCTCATTTTTTAGGGTTATTTCGAAGGAAGGGTTTTATCTCAAAATAACCCCTTTTTTTCTTGAAATAGCGCTATAGCGCCATAACGCGATTATGCAAATGAAGCACGGGAAATTCAAATCCGCGCTTCATTTGCAATTTCGTGTGTCTGCATTTGCATTCCTCTCTCGGAAGAGGAATGAATTGTAGACATACCCATAGTCTGTGACAGTGTCTCTGTGAACATAACACAAAACTGCATTTGCTTTTGCTACCATATCATTCTGCAGACTCATGCCTAATTTGACACCCATAACACACCACTGATCTGACTGCTTTCCAAGTATCCCCTTCTCATGGGATATTTGCCATAAACTGGGAATGGGCAACAGGGAAGGGATCTCTTGATGATTACATGTTCTGTTCATTCCTTCTGGAGTGCCTGGCATTGACCACTGTTAGAAGACAGGATACTGGGCAAGGTGGACCTTTGGTCTGACCCAGTATGGCCATTCTTATGTTGTTATGTTGTTGAAGGGTGAATAGAACACTATATTAGTATAAGATTATATACTTCCTAATGATGCAGTTCTCTAGACACTTACCAAAACTGACTGAAAAAAATGAAAAAGTCCACATGGCTTGAAAAATTCCTAGCTAGTGTAACTCAATAGTATCAGCAATATATGGTAACAAAAAAATCAACAAAACATAAAACTGAAGAAAAAGCAAAAAATGTCTTGGCTCCTATTTGGCAGTCTCATTGCTCTGTTCACTAAATTAACCATCCCTAAAGAGAAGTAACGTAAGAGTTCCAATCCTGCTGATCTCAACAGGACATAAAGCAGCAGATGGTCCCTCAGGTAGAATGGTCCTGCATAATTTAAGGTGTTGGCTACTAACAGTAAGTTGCTATGTGATGCCATTTCATCATATCTTCAGAAGTAGCATTAGATAGGAATTTCCTATTGGGATAAAGGAGACTCTCTCTTATAGCTTTAATATTCTTTTATTAGATGCTAATGAACATTCTATAAACAGGCTTTTGAAGCCTCTTTTAAGAACTGATGATTTAATAGAAACATGTCTGTGTGCCAATATGTTTTGCTCTGTTCTAAAATCTATACTATAATTAATTATATCCAACACAATTTAGAGCTTTAACTATTGCTGAAAACAAAAATTAGTTATGCACTTTATGCTGGTTTACGTTTTTGCATACTAGCTCCTGTAACAGCAAGGTCTCTTATGCTAAAAGCAAACTTGCTTCTTTTTTAATTTTCTCTCTGATTACAAATTAATTTCTAATGGTTCATATGCTGTTGGGGAGCAGCTTTGACGTAGGTGCTGATTCAGGTTATAGTTCATAAATGGAGGTATTAATCATTCACTAACTAAACAAAATTCTTATTTTTAAAATATGTCTGAGTGCTGAATAATCTGTTGTAAATCAATATGCACATCTGCATGGAGTCTGACAAAGCACAGAGTATTGGCGCAGAGGACTTTACTAAAATGTAGACATTGTAGAGACAGAAAATTAAACATTTCCTCCATGTCTAGAGATTATGACCTATGAAGAAAGACTTAAAGAATTGGGCTTGTTTAGTTTGGAAAGGAGAAGACTGAGGGTACGGCTACACTGCAGTTTTTTTTACGGAAGAAGGTATGCCAATCGCGCTCACATTTGCATATCTTCTTCCGATTCTTTTCCCAGAAGAGGTTTTTCCGATATTTGGCCTGTCTTCATGGGGCCAAATATCAGAGAACCCCCCCCTTATGAAAGCCCCCCTATTCCTCGTAAAATGAGGTTTACAGGAGCTTTCAAAAGAAGGTTTTTTTCCCGACATTTGGCCCCATGTAGATGGGCCAAATATCAGAAAAACCTCTTCCAGGAAAAGAATCGGAAGAAGATATGCAAATGCGAGTGTGATTTGCATACCTCCTTTTGAAAAACAAAACCACAGTGTAGCTATACCTAGAGAGGGGACATGATCGCAGTTTTCAGGTATCTAAAAGGGTGTCACAAGGAGGAGGGAGAAAAATTGTTCTCCTTTGCCTCTGAGGATATGACAAAAAGAAATGGGCTTAAACTGCAGCAAAGGACGGTTAGGTTGGACATTAGGAAAAACTTCCTAACTGTCAGGGTGGTTAAACACCGGAATAAGTTGCCTAGGGAGGTTGTGGAATCTCCATCTCTGGAGATATTTAAGAGCAGGTTAGATAGACATCTATCAGGGATGGTCTAGACAGTACTGGGTCCTGCCATGAGGGCAGGGGACTGGACTTGATGACCTCTCAAGGTCCCTTCCAGTTCTAGTGTTCTATGATTCTAATCACTAAGCAACAAATCCGGTTTAGAGAATGAACCACAGAAAAGGTGACTGAAACACAACAAAAGCCCAGCATAGAGTTCAATATATAATGGAATGGGGGAGCCAAATCTCTTTTTAAATTGTTTGTCATATTGCAACTTTCCTGTTTGAATAAAGCTTCGGGATGTAAATTTCCTAATGGCACGTTAAGTAAGATTTCTTGCTTTCTCAGTGCTTACCTTTAGAGTGTGTTGTGTTGGAGTTAATCACTCTGAATCTTATTATTTCTGTTATTGTAGCACCTAGGAACCCTAGTCATGATCCAGTACCCCACTGCATTAGGTACTGTTAAAAACATGGAGTAAGAAGATGGTTCCTATCCCCAAAAGGCTTGCAATCTATGCAATGTAAGGGGTCTCCTCCCACCACTGTTTCAGGAATTAAAGTGGATTATAGTAGACTTCCAATAATCTGGCACCTTTGGGACCTAGGTGGTGCCGGATTATCGAGTACCAGGAGGTACTATAAGGGGGCATACTTCCAACCCAATCCCCCTCCCCCCACCTTATGCTCGGATCCTGGAGCCACTGGTACAGCCGTGCGTCTTCCTCCAGGCACTGGGGCATGTGCGCTGAGTGGCCGGCTTTTCAGTAAGCTGGCCGGACGCCGTGCACAACCCAATCCCCCTCCCCTCCCCTTCCCTTCCCCAGAGCCAAACACCTCCCCCCACTGCTGTCACCCAATCCTCCTTCTCCCCCAACCTTATGTCCGGGTCCCGAAGCAGCTGCCTGTGCTCAACATCCGGCTGCTAGCACATGCAGGCTGGACGCTGTGTGAACTGGGGACCATGGGCGGAATGGCGCGGGCCATGAGCGTGCATGCGTCTCACAGCGACCCGGCTGTGAGAGCGGCTGACCTGAGCAGTTCGGGGTTCCACTTGATGCTGGACTATCAGGAGTGCTGGACAACTGGATGCCGGACTATTGGAGTTTTACTGTAATAGGCTCACAAAAGATCTCAAAGCATATTATGAAGATTAACAAAGTAACTTCATTTAGGAATTTAGTTAGGCAGAATGTAATTACTGGAGATAGTTTACTACCTCAGGGATAATGCTCACACTCCAATGAGACTGCTATAGGATCTTTAATGGCCACAAATGAGCAAACCCATTTATTTTAGAGCAATAATGTGACCCCTAACACTTTGCTGGGGCTTTGCTCAAATCTTGATTATGAGGGAAAACTCACCTCATTAATCATCAGAAGTGTATGTCACAATGCAGGTGGGCAGCTCTAAGAACTGTCCAAAGAGTAAATCCATCTTATAACTACTGAATAAGAAAGAAAGGGGAGCTCTTAAACTATGTCATAAAGCCATTTGGGGTTAAAAACAGAAGTGTACTAAAGAGCATATAGCAACTGTGGCCTGATGGGGAGACTGCAGCAAATGTGTAGCTAAAGAGTAGATGCTCCAGGTACACAGTGCCTCTGGTTCTTGGGAGCTTCAGCCATCAAAATTAGAGAGTGGGAGTCATGTGACCTAATTGCTTCACTTTTCAGTGTTTGAGAAGTGCCACCAGCAGCTGATAATAGGAGATAAGGAAATTTGCTGATGGCTTTTCCCATCAACACAGAGACCTGGCAAAGATGTCTGCATTCAGGAGGTCACAATCTGGTAATGGAAGTAGAAACTATGGACAACTCAAATCTGCGCTGTATAGCAGAAAGTGATATCTCTAGCAAAACAAAAGTTCTTGGAATCTTGGCATCTTATGAGATGAGCTACTCTCCTTAATGCTATGTTTGGTAATAAATCCCTTTTATATCATGCTGGGATATCACAGACAGCTGAGAACATTAACTGTATTATGTGCATATATTACTGTTTAATAGGTTCACTGGTAGTTATGAGATACAAGGGAATCATGCATGAACCTTATTCAAATGGCATTTTCCACAACATTAGATATACAGTTGAACCTCAGAGTTATGAACCTTGGGAATGGAAGTTGTTTGTAACTCTGAAACATTTGGAATTCTGAACACAATGTTATGATTATTCTTTCAAAAGTTTACAACAGAACATTGACCTAATACAGCTTTGAAACTTACCTATGCAGAACAAAAATGCTGTTTTAAATCATCTTAATTTAAATGAAGCAAGCACAGAAATAGTTTCCTTATCTTGCCACATCTTTTTTAACTTTGTTTTCAGTAGTGTACATTTAACACAGTATTGTGCTAAACTGTATTTGCTGTTTTTTAAAAAAATCTCTGCTGCTTGGCTGCAAACTATTAGTTCTAAATGAAGTGTCTGGTCGACCAGTCAGTTTGTAACTCTAGTGTTCATAACTCTAAAGTTGTGCTGGAGCTGGTTATTTGTAATGGACATGAAGGAAACTACCATGATGATATTACTCAGCATGGATCTAAATCTTTATCTGCTTGTTTTGAACAACATTCATCAGAAGAGAATCAGGATGTGACCATTATTTTTAATCTAGTCATTTTCATGGGAAAAAAATAGGAAGATGTGACTTCTTTTATAGGGAGTGCTGCCACTTTAAAGATGTGACATGCATTGGTTCCATGAGCTGATACCTTGTGTAATGTGTGACATCTGATTGACTGAACTTCAGCTGCTATTTAGGATTCATTTCTGTGAAGAACTGGGTCCATACAGTCAACTTAAAGCTTTAAAAGCAATGTCTTCATCTGAAAATGGAAACTTGTATTAAAATACAAAAGATTGAAGGCTTGAAAGAATAAAGTTAAATACATAATAAACAAGAAAATGAAATTTGGCTTTTTTTTTTGCATCTTCAGTAACATTTTAAAATTCAATTTTCATTGAAATTTTTTTAAAGTTTTGCTTCCCTTTCACAAAAACACTGACAACCTTCCAAAGAGCAAATTTTTACAACTACTTTGCTCAGCTCACTTATACTCCTTGTTTTGTCTCACCTGAAGAAAAATCACTTGATTTTTGTTTATTTTTTTCCTCAAGGAAATTTTAAAGAAGTGCAAACTTGGAGGGAAATTTTCAGGCAGAATAAAACTGAATCTCGGATTTTCCTTTAGCACCTCAGTAACTTACTCTGGCAAACTCCTGTAATCATGTAGGAACAATCTAATAAGCATCATTCTGTCTGCTGACACTTGCTAAAAGTACCATATGCTTCTGTTTTGACTGAGTGTTGTCAGATGTCAGTGTGCTGGAAGTAGTGTGTGTGTGTGTGTGCGCGCGCGCGTGGAAATTAGAGTCAGTCTGACCTCAAGCAATACAATTTCTTTCTTCACTGAGCTTGAAAGTGCAAACTTGTTCATGTATTTTATTGTACCTAATCTCTGTATTAATATTTGAGGGAATGTATGGGCCAAAAATATTAACATAACCCAGTCACTGACCAACATTAAACAGTGTTAAACAAGATCCAGTGTTTGGCACACAAAGAAAGAGAAAAATAACTAGATACATTCTTGGGAAGAGATTTATCAATGGTTATTAGCCAGGATGGGCAGGGATCATGTCTCTAGCTTCTGTTTGTCAGAAGCTGGGAAGAGGTGATGGGATGGATCACTTGATAGTTACCTGTTCTGTTCATTCTCTCAGAGGCGCCTGGCATTGGCCACAGTCAGAAGACAGGATAATGGGAGAAATGGACCTTTGTTTTTCTGTTCTTATGACCTCAGGCTGCTTAGTACCATGCCAAATATGCAATTAAACTCCTTTATGTTCTTCTAAGACTTTGTCTATACTACACAGCTTTTAGCAACTTGTCCGAATGACAAAGTTATAAGATGGGTGTGGCTCTCTTGTTGGCATAGTAATGTTGTCGCTAAACTGCTACAGCGGCACATCCTCTGTCACCCTCATTTTGCCTTTTGCACCTTTTCTCACCTACATTTGTTATAGGTGATTGTGATTTACATTCAATCTTTACAGCTGAACTTATATTTAGGATAAACATGTGGATCCAGTTACCATGCTATCTCTGCATAGGATTCCATGGGATACAGTACGGTTAACATGGAATGTGAAAATCCAGGGGCTGATTTTTTTCAGAGGTGCTGAGCACTCCTGTCTCCTTGTAACTCCACTTGGCATTGTGTGTGTGTGGCACTTCTGACACGAGACACTTACATTTTAAATCACATTCACTGTACATTCAAAACTCCGTGGTTTCAGGAGTTATGGGTGTACAGAGATTCACCCATGCAGCAGAAGGGGTGCAGTTTTCAAGACAGAAATGGGGACAGAATTTATGGAAGACATACTTCTACAGCACAAACATCTGTTCTGTGGGATGCAGTCATGCTGTGAAGGACTGAGGGAAGGTTAAGATCAGGCAAGGAGTCAGGGCAAGATCAAGGAAGGACCCATGAATATGTGAATAGTGGGTACTGGAGCAGCAAAATCTACTGCCGCCTCAGGAAAGTAACAGTTGTGGAGCATGTTCTCAGCAGCAGATTAGCTTTGTTGGGGTGAAAGATTCTTTCCCCACCACAGAACCCAGAGGCTGACCTTGGGGCATGGTCTGGAAACTCAAGCTGTGCCCTGCTTTCTAGTATTTCACCCTTGGTGGAAGCAGTTTTATAAAATGGACAGCTCATGGACTCCTAATATCACAGCTGATACATTTGATTTTTTTAAATATGGTGTTTTAAATTTTTTTTAAACTTCAAAACTATGGAAAGAATAACTTCATCTGTGTTTCCTTCTGTACCTCTCATCTATTGGTAAAGGGAGGGGAGGCTGGGTTTTTCTCCTTTTTCACAGTCATCTTTCTGCTTATGGTATGTGGTGTTTTTTCAGAGTGAGAATCTGAGGGAAGGAGCAGTGGTTTTCCCCACTTGCTCTTCCGACTTCAGTGTCCTCTTCAGCCCTTTTCATTGTGTGGGGGGAATGAAGAGGAAATAAACAAGAGAGGGGGAAGCAGAGACCTCACAAATTCCCTTTGTTTTTAAAAGGAAACAAGCATTTATGTTTGTTATTTTTTGTGAATTTTGTGTGTGTGTGTGTGTGTGTGTGTGTGTGTGTGTGTGTGTGTGTGTGTGTGTGTGTGTGTGTGTGTGTGTGTGTGTGTGTGTGTGTGTGTGTGTGTGTGTGTAGAACTGACTGACTTTTTTTTTTAATCAGCTCTGTTTATTGCCCATCGACTCCTGTTCACATATACAGTGCTTTTTAAATCTGAGAGAAGACAAAATATAATTTCTGGGGTATTCATGACCCACAATAGGCAGATATGGTAAGATGGCCAGTTTTTGGATGCTGTGTGTGGAGGTCCAGGACTATTCTGCTGACTCTTTCTATGAATCTATTTTTGATGTCTCAGGGGAGGGGGGTTATTTCCAAATATTCTGGGAGCAAGAATGGGCTTATGTGAATATTCCTCAGGCTATGTTTCCAAGGTTGCAGAATAAAAACAAGCTTGTGGATGGACGTAAGGGAGAGTTTTCTATGTATAGAATAGAGTGTGACACTTCCGGTATAGCTAAACTGTGCAGCTTTTAGCAACAAGGCTGTGTCAACATAGCCCTGTCACTAAAAGTCAGTGCATGTGAATGCTGTTTGTTGGCAGTCTTGCGGGCAAAATACTTCCTTCCCTAACATGCAGGTTTCACTTTGTTGGTAGGAGAGCACTCCTGCCAACAAAGCAGCATTCCCATGTGCACTTGCCATGGTAAAACTTTGTTGCTTATGGCTGGGGAAGGGGGGTTAAGCAAATGACAAAAGTTTTGTTGAGCAAGTGCAAGTATAGACACACTGCTTGTCTGTTTATGGCAGGTAATTCAACACAATGATTACAGATAAGAATTAGAGGTATTGAAAGGACAGATCTAGAACAAAGGTAACGAGAATATAGGGGGCATTGTTTTTCAATTCAGATTGGGTAGGAAGGGAGGTGTGGACTACCAAGGTTTTTTTAATTCTCAGCTGCCAGGACACAAGAAGGCAGCCACTGGAAAAATGTGTTGGCTAACTGAGCTGCTCTGAGCAATCTGATGCCTTGGTGTGAGTCATATATTGTCACAACAGCCTTTCCATAAGACACCAAATAAAGAAATAATTCAGATTCAAGCTTCCAAAGGATTGTACTGTGACTGACAGTGAGATGATATGTACCATTTATGGGACCCCTGTATATTCTATAATTGAGGTTAATGAGAATTGCATTGCTAAATTCCCATGCTCCATTTAGTACATGCTTCCCTTTTATCTACACTTTTGATTCCAAAACCAATGCAGAACACTGGCAAGTTTTGCAGTTGTGTTTCTCATGAAAGGTGTCTGGTTATTAACCTTGTATCAAACTATCCTTCAAATGCTACAGTTTGCACCTTCAGATATCCTTCTGCAAAGTGAGATACCATGATCCTCTCCACCACAACCTCTACATCTTCAGAGTTAAAGCTCATTAGGATGTATGCAGTTTGGGAAGTGCTATGGTTTATGTAAGAATAATAGAGCTGAAAAGGGCGTTTAAATGGTAGCTGCAGATCCCAGTTGGGCTCTCGTACCACAGTTTGACAGCATAAATAATTAGGAGCATATGTGTACATTATTCATCCATTTCATTTTATTTCCATGAAAAGGGCTCGGGCCAGGGAACATATTATGTATATGACAGAACTTTGTGACCATTATCTATTAAAATCAGGATGTGGGTTTGAATTGTCTACTGGACCGCTTTTATTAAATGCACACTTCCGAGCTACTAAGTATTACATCACAGCTTTGATGTCAGCACTTCTGTTCTCCTAACAACTAGATCAGCTGGCATCATGGCTTGACATGTTCTTCACTGACTATTCACTGGGAAATTTTGTTAAATGAACTATAAACTGTTTCAGTAAGTGGACTTGAGAAACCTGCCTATTTTACACCCCTAGAACCAAGACAACAGTTCCATTGCAAAAGCCTGTGTAAAGTGGATTTACAATGCTTGTGACATTATTGGCAAACTAACATGAAAGGCATTTTGAAGACTATGAAGTCACAAAGTGGTAATGGGTAGAAATGGGAGACAGAGGATTGATTAGACTTGGGATATGAGCAACAAGGGATATTATGGGGGAGGGAAATGAAAAGATAAAATAGCAAACTATACAGGATGCTACTAGATTGTGTGGGCCACTGCAAAGATATTTAGCAGCTGATGTTTTTGACTTGCTCTGGGCAGGATATTGATAGATGTTGCTGGTAAGAATAAGAGGGAGTTGTACGCAGCAAATAGCTTCTGTGTAGGAGACAAATTGGTTGTAAAGTTGGATTGTGTAGGATGTTGGAGGAGTGCATGTCTGTGTTAGATGTAGTTTCCCAACAGCAAATGAAGGTGGAGATGTATGTACTGTTATAAGAAAATGACATAATATGTAACCCTTCTGCCTGATAGCACCAGCAGCAGCCAGGTTCAATATCTAGGGCAATGTTTCTTAAACTTTTTAAGACCGAGGAACACTAAACAATTTTTTTTATTATGGGAAATGAGGATTTTTGTTAAGCAAAAAAAAAAAAAAAAAAGGAAGCTTGCCCCTTTTAAGGATGGCCATTTGAACTCTGGTTGACCATATTTTGTGAACCAAAATTAGGGACACATTACCTACACCCCCGACCTCAGTTTACTATGTCCCTGACTCTCAGGGTCAAGATGGACACGTGACCAGAAGCAAAAGTAACTCCCTCTAAGAACTTTTACCACCATCCTCCTACCCATAGGGGATGAGTTTGTCCCCCACCGCACCCTCTCTCTTCTCGTGCTGGTCTCTCCCCTGCAGGTGTCTGCCCTTCTGCTTCACCCCCAGAATCCCCTGGCACCTGCACCTTCTCTTACCCTTGCACCCTCCTGGTGCTTCCTCCTTCCCTCACTGCCCCCTGCCCCTTTTGCCCTCTTTCTCCCTGATGCCCACCCCCTCACCACCCTCTGCTCCAGTTCCTCTCAGTGCCTTCACACATGACTTGCTCCATCCCCGCCTTTCTCATGCCCATCCCTCCTTTCAACCCTCCTCCCAGTGCCTCCCCCTCCCCTTGCTTCCTCTTGTCCCCAATGCTCTTCCCTTCTCCTCTCCCAGAATCACCCTGTCCCCTCCACCCTCCCACCCCCACTGACACCTCCTCTCCCTCCTCCTGCCCTTTTCCTCATTGTCTCCACTTGGCCTCCTGGAATTTGTCTCTCCTCCACCCTGTCTCTTGGTGCCTTCCCCTTTCTTCTCCTGACCTGCCCCCCTCCCCTCAGCACAAGCCCCTTCCTCTCCCACCCTCCTTCCCCCTAGTTCTCTCCGAGCCCCTCCCCCACCTTTTGCCTTCCAGTTTGTGGGGCTGGAGTCTGTGGTCAGGCCCCAGAAGTCCTCGCAGCCCTAGCCCCAGCAGCTTCCAAGGCAGGACCACTTGCCACCCGTGGTGCTAATTTTAGTGCCGCATTCCAGTCCCTGCACCAGATTTGACTCCCTTAAGAGGAGCGTGGGGGGGGGGGGGAAGGGAGAAAGCCCCCCACTTCCCCAGACCCAGCTTGCAGAGCACGGCAGAGCGAGCAGGTCCGTGCACTGCTATTCCCCCAGCAGAGTGGGAAGGGGCGGAGGGAGAAAGGGTCGTGCACAGAGTGCACCAGCAGAGCCTGAATGTACCCCACTCCGCTGCACTCCAGCCGGGCTCCGTGTGGTCTCTGCCGGGACTCTGGTGGCAGCTCCCAGGAGCGGCTCACCAGCTCCAGCCAGAACCCCTACCCTTTCGGCAGTGGTGGTGGCCGCCTGTGGATGGAGGAGGCCGGGCTGGTGGTGCACAGCGGAGGCAGTCCCGCAGCGGGAGGGAAGGGCCAGGTGGTGGGGAGAGGGGCTTGCCAGACAGCAGCGCATGCTGCATGGGACCTCGGAGCTCTGGACTCTGCGTGTCACTGGCAGTGGCCCTGGCTGCCCACGCAAAGCACCAAGGGAGCGACTTACATGCCGGGTGGAGGCAGGGAGTTGCTGCTGCGCCGCATTAGCTCTGGGTGTCTTTAAATCCGGGACGGTCCCGGAAAAAAAAGGGATGTATGGTCACCGTATCTCTGTGGCACACCTCCGACTGCCTCGCGGCAGACCTCCGACTGCTGGCCATTCGTCATCTCTCACTACCAGTGTTCTGCTGGCCATTCCTCACGCTTCTCCATCGCTGCCCTGCTGGCTGCTTGTTGCTTCTTCTGCTGGCTTGTGATGGATATCACTCTGTGCCACAACTAGTGACTTCAGCTCTCATGATTTCAGCTCTTGGCCCAAAGCACAGTCCAGCCACAAGAGATTCCAACATCCACTGGAGGATATTTACATACCGAAGAGATCCCTTATGGAACCTTTTTTTTAAACTCTCTCATCAAAATGGTGGGGAGAAACAGGTTGAACCAGTCTTACAGCTCATGCCTGGAGGGCATGCGGCCTGCTGCCTTCCTCCCCAGTTTAATCTATAGGACTCTGAAAAAACAGCCTCTGTCCATCCAAGTGTATTTGCATTGACAGGGTCTCTCCTTCTAACTGAGTTAAAAACAGTGTGACATTTCTGCATTGTGCAGTCCCATAAAAACTGCAAGCATTAGTGGTCATCTCTTACAACTCCTGCATTTACTGATAACACAGTTTGTGGCCCCCACAACTACCAAATTGGTTACAATGGGCAAAACACCATTCTAACAACTGAATATCTTGCAGGCCTAAGCAGCCTGAGTGAAGTGTATTTACATAACCACACCCAAGATTCCTTTCCCATTCCAGCTGGCTGTAATGGAAGCACTGATTCAGACCCTCCTTACAAATATATTACAACGTCTTCTAACAGTTTGTGGTAACATGAAGTATCTTCAATATTTTGTTGAAACCAAAGATGTTGTATTGTACGTTTGGTGTCTCAATGTTGCATTTTTCAACATCCAAAGGATATCTTTAGTGTCCCCAGTTGCTTATTGGATAAGAAGAACTGTTACACAGATGCTGCCCAATAAACAGACATACTGAAGCCAGGGCAGAACTCACTTTGTAGCTACCAGATTTTGTCAGTTGCAACTTCCAGGTCTATTTCCTGCATCTTTTAAGGCATTGTCTATTACAGCATCTCTTGAGTGGGATGTTGATTTATATCAGAAAATTGTTTCACCAAAAACTGCAAAGTAACAACGGGAGATAATTCTGACATTAACTTTTTAAACCCTGGGGGCAATAAGTTGTCTAATCATGCTTTAAAAAAAAAAAACAGAACAACAACAGTTATTTTTAAGATTATTTAGCAACCATGTGGTACATATGGTCAATGTGGTGGCAATGATTTTTGCAGGCTCTGCAAGTTGTTTATAACACTTGAGTCAACCTCACTCCCACAGGTGTGCAGAAATAGCTAAAAGGTGTTTGTAGATATAACTAAATATGCACAGCTGTGGGAGTGGCGTTGGTGGGGAGTATCATATGCAGACACAATGGTTCTGTGCTGTCCCTTATTTGTAACCTTGCATGTTTTTATCCCAGTTCTTACATGAACCTCAAGATGCTGGAATATTATGGCTGTGGCTGTGACTAATCAGTTTTGGTTTCCTGCAATGTCAAGAAGCATCATGGTGATTTGAAAAGGAAGCAAATGTTGAGGCATTTAAGACAAGAAGAAGCAAATGTGGCTTTTTAACATGGGAAATACATCTTCCAGAAGAGGAAACAGACCCTCCAGACAAAACTGGGCATCTTAATTGTTCCTCTTCTAAAAACTGTATCAGTCTGTGCTTCTATTTAATTAATAGTGCTATCAACCCATGCCATAAACACACCTTCCTCTGAGCTTAATTTCCTCTCAACTACAGTCTAACTACATACCCTCTCACATATTTCTCATATACTACATTCTCCCTTCAGCTACATAATCTGCTTGCATAAACTAAACACTAATCCTAGTCTAATCCCTAAATATTTATTTCCAGGCTGAGTCCCCTTTCAAAGCTACCTTTTTTTTTTAAACTCTTCTTGATTAAAGTGTAAAACTATCTTGAATGTTTCCATTTTCCCCAACCCCAGTCCTCACCTTCCTATACCTACATTTAAAGCACTACAGAGACACTGCTGCAGCTGTTCCACTGTGGCACTTTGGAGTAGGCTCTCTCTCAAACTATGTGACTAGGTACTTCACTCAGGGGTGTGCATTTTTTCAGACCCCCAGGTGACCTCGCTTTTCAGTGTTGATCGGTAGCCAACACCTTACTAATCAACATTCTTCAGCCAAATGATATTTTCTAGGTCATTTGGCACAGCCAACAGGCCAGTGTGAATGTAGATGAGAGGTTCTCATTGGGAAGCCATTACCCACTGAAGGTTAACAACACTTTGCCTTCTTTTGTTGCTAAATGGAAAGATGCCCCAGCTAAATCCTGGTTAGACAGGAGTGGAGGGGCCATTCCTGTAGGGCAACGTTTCCCAAACTGTGGGCCTCAGCCCCGGAAAAAAATACTGGGCCTCAGCGTGGCTGCCGGGAGGGGTGCAGAGCGTGGTGGGCTGGGAGGAGGGAAAACCAGCCACCGGGAAGCAGGATGGGGACAGCAGGGCTGTCCCGCAGAAATCAGGGCTGGTGGGTGGGCAGCCAGTAGAAGCAGGGTTAGGGGTAGCGGGGCGGTCCAGCGGAGATCCGGGCGGGCAGGCGGCGGAAGCAGGGCTGAAGTGGGGGCGGGGGGAGCTGGCTGGGGGAGAGCAGGAGGAGGAGGACTGGAGAACCACCCTCTGGAAGCAGGGCTGGACAGAGGCAGCGGGCTGGCCAGGGGACGGGGTAGGCTGGCTGGGGGAGATCGGGAGGAGGACGACGGGAGAACCAGCTGCTGGAATCAGGGCTGGATGGGGGCAGCAGGGCTGGACTGGGGAGATCAGGAGGAGAAGGTGGGGGGAGCGGGACTGACCCGGGCACGTGCAGACCCAGGCACACGAGTGAGTCCGGCCCCGGGGATTCCATTTTGCCCCCCCCCCCCACATACCCTCCCTCGAGTAGTTGTGAACTGCCTGGCTGGTAGACACACTCACACAGCCTGAGCACATCTACCAGCCAGGCAATTCGCAGCTAAGGAATGATACACCTAATAATAATAAAACTTACCTAATTAGAAAATACTGGACATTTTATATGTCCGGTATTTTCTCAATTTTTTTTCCTGGACAGAAGCCTCAAATACCGGACTGTCTGGTACAAAACCAGACACCTGGCAATGCTACCCCTCCTTGCACCCTCCCTCCTAGCCAGATACCCTGCCCCCTGTCTGCTTCTGCTCCCGGCTCCTGGAGTGCCCATGCGGTGCCAGGTCCCCCAAGCCCTGGCCCAGGCTGGGAGGAGGATCCAGCCGGGTGAAACACTGAAAATTTATTCATTTTTAATTCTTTTTTTATATGCGTTTATATTTTTGTGCTGCAAAAAACAGTACTGAAAAAAAAAACCCAGGTTCCAACTAAAGTAAAAAGTTTGGGAAACCCTCATCTAGCCAGCTTTCTATCCATCTTACAGTCCATTTATCCAACCCATATTCCCTTAACTTGCTGGCAAGAATATTGTGTGTGACTGTATCAAAAGTTTTGCTAATGCTGGCACGGGGGGCTTTGGGAGGACCAGAAACAACTTAGTTGAATATTCATCATTTGCTTAATGAATATGCAAACATGCAGATGACTGTTACCAGTCCTCCAAAAGCTTGTGAATGGATTTACCGGTCCCCATGTCAAAAAGTTTGGGAACCCCTGCTGTAGGGCAATGATCTGGAGGTCAACCTACTACATCCTCTAATGGGAAGTTAGCATTGATAGGGGTGACAGTTTTAGCTTTCCTGTCTCTCCCTACTGTGATTATCTGGCTTCCACACAAGGGGAGTGGTGGAAAGGGTCCTTGCTCTTTGTGAACTCACCCAGGGCCTCCTATGGAACATTTTAAGCATCTGGGTTTAGTTCCAGCAGTCTCTGTATTTCAGTGCTGCTATAAGTTCAAGTGACCCTCTTAGCAATTTGCGAGACACTAAGATCTGTGGTAATTAAAGTCAGATGTCCCAGAAAGTGAATATAGAACCTTGCTTTTGTTGGTGTCTTCTCTCTGGAAAACAGTATTCTTACCTTAATTTCCTCCCTCTTTTTTGTACATTGGATATTTTTTTCTGCATATCCATTGCAGGGTTAACATTAATAATTTGATAGTGCTTTTAGTAAATGGTAGGCTTAGTCATCATAAAGACTGATAAATGTCATAGCACATATGCAAGTGATTTTGTGCATTGCTAATTGAAGTGTGCCTACTCTCTTTCAAGCCATGTGCTATCAAAATAAGCACATGTTTGAGGGCAACTTTCAAATAACATTTGTTTGCTTTATGCCTGCACATTTCACAGCTCACTGTCAATCCCGACTATGGCTTTTTTTTAATGTTAAAAAGGTTTTACAGTATGTGATGAAGAGCGGTGATAGTTGCAATTATGGTGCTAGGAGAGAGAGAATCTCTTTTAAAAATGTATAGAAGGACAGGTAGGGAAAAAGGAGGAAGAGGTTCTTGTATATACTTATACTGAGGCTGAATTGGAGATAGACTTTTTGAAATTCTGGGTAAGGATGCAAAGGATAAAAACAAGTGTGATGCCATGTTTGGAGGTCTCCTATAGATTACCTGACCAGGAAGAAGAGGTGGATGAGGCCTTTTTTAAACAACTAACAAAATCCACCAAAGCACAGGACTTGGCGGTGATCGGTGACTTTTAACCATCCTTGACATCTGTTGGGAAAATAACATTTCAGAGAACAGATTATCCAACAAGTTCTTGGACTGCACTGGTGACAACTTTTTATTTCAGAAGGTGGAGAGAGCAACTAGGGGAGAGGCTGTTCCAGATTTGTTTTCTGACACATAGGGAGGAACTGATTGAGAATGTGAAGTTGGAAGGCAGCGTGGGTGACAGTGAGCATGATTCTATGGAATGGTAGGAGGGAGAACAGCAAAGTAAAGACAATGGATTTCAAGAAAGCAGACTTTAGCAAACTTAGGGAGGTGGTAGGTAAGATCCCATAAGAATGCAAGTCTAAAGGGAAAAACAGTTCGAGAGAGTTGGCAGCTTTTCAGAGAGATATTATTAAGGGCACAAGAGCAAATTATCTCACCACATAGGAAAAATGGGAAGCATGGCAAGAGATAACTGGTTTAACCAGGAGATCATCAATGGTCTGAAACTCTGTGCATCCTACAAAAAGTGGAAACTAGGCCAAATTACAAAGGATGACTAAAAAGCAACACAAGCCTGTAAGGACAAAATTAGAAAGGACAAGGCAAAAAATGGAATTAACTAGAGATATAAAGAGTAATAGGAAAACATTTTGCAAATACATTAGAAGCAAGAGGAAGACCAAGGACAGGATAGACCCATTATTGAGTGAGGGGTGTGTGTATGGGGCAGAGGCGTAGCAAGGTTGTTATGCGCCTGAGGGCAAAGGCAAAATTGGCGCTCCCCCCCACCACCAAATGGTGGGGCCCCCCAACCTGGTGCACAGCTGAGCCCAACTCTGGGAGGAATGGGGGGAGCTTGTACTGCATCTTACCTGCCCCCCTCCAGTTTGGGGCTGGGTCCCGCACACACTAACCCTCTGGCAGAGGTGGAGGGGGTCGGCTGGGGGCAGAGAGGCGGGGAGGAGGTAGCTCCAGCCTCTGGCGGCAGGCCAAGGAGGAGCAAGCGAGCGGAGGGATGACAGGGGGAGAGTAGGGGGACTATACTGGCACCTCACTAGTGTGGCATCCAGGGGCCACTCCCCCCTTCCCCCCCGTGCCCTCCTCACTACACCACTGTAAATAATCCACCTCTTAGGATATTTATTGTTTAATGAATTACTTATTTTACTAACTACAGACACACAAATTATGAAGTTTTGTGGTTTACTTTCTGTTAAATATTTTTTCTCTTTAATGTCTTCATATCCCATTCTCATTAGGTTCAGGTCTTTTACATAAAAAATGTCAAATTCTTAAATATATAAGTTTTATAAAACACGAGTGAAATTAATGTTATACAACCTAAATATGAATTTCATCACTATATTTCATTCAAGCATTTAAAACCACTGTTATAGCAAATGAGTAACACATTGCTTTAATGAATAAAAAATAAAAAAGATTTTGAGCATATCAAATTTATTGTAATAGAGAGGTAGCTGTGTTAGTCTGATCTTGGTAAAACAAAGAAAAAAAGTTATGTAACACTTTAAAAACTAACAAGATACCTAATAAATTTATTGTAAGCAATCTGTAATGCTTCCTAACTGCCCATTTACTTACCTAGTTAACCTAATTGTTTTTCACATTATTGCACAGCGAAAAACTACATGAGAGTTATGAATGTAAGAGATTAACTTACCTTTTAAAATAACACTCCGAAAAACTTTGAAATAAAACTAACACACAACACAAGAATCACACTCACTTTCTTGAAGGCACTTGAAGCAATAAGTAGCCTAAGGCTGAGGATACCCTGCAAATGTGGCTGTCTGCCAGCCATGAGGACTTTTTCCTTCAGGCTGCCATGAGATTCTATCCTTAAGTAAAGGAAAGAGGTCTCTCTGAGCTGCTCTTCCAAATTTCACACAAGCCGTTCAACTGAAGCCATAGATATCAAGATTCAAGGCCAAATTTGCCTTGAGCAGACTGCCTCTCCAGGTGTTCACAATCACAACATCTGAACATACATAAGACTTTTAGTTGAGAAAGCCACGTTAATCCCAAGTCTCTGCTGTGACTGGGAGATGGAAAATCTGCAACAAAATGTGGGGTGATCTATCACTTCAGTAATGCCAACTTCTTTAGAATTGAGGCTCTGATTATCCAGCACCAGCTGAGGTAGAGCGGGCACTGTGAGCATGTCTGATACATTTTTACCAAAACTCCTGCCTGCCCAACTCGCCAAAGGACAAAGGAAACAGGGAGGCCTAAAGGAATGCTATAGTACAGAACCCTTTTTTATAAGCTTCAGAGGGGTAGCCGACTTAGTCTGTAACGGGAAAAACTTAAAAAACAACAAAACAGTCTAGTAGTACTTTAAAGACTAACAAAACATGTAGCTCAGGAGTAGGTAAAAGGGCCTCTGTGGGTCCGATCTGGTCCACGGAGGTCCTGCTGCTCCCCCGCCCCGAGGCTTTCTCTGCTCTGCCCCTGCCCTGCAAGCATCACGTGGCGCTTCCAAGTTCCACGTGGTCCTCAGAGGGCAGGAGGAGGCTTCCCACGCTCCCCCCGCCCTCAAGCCCTGATTGGCCTGGGGGAGTGCCCGAAGCCTCCTTCTGCCCTACCAGAGACATGGGTACTTAGTGGGAAGGAGGGGACAAAGGGGCTCCCCCACCCCAGACCAATCCTGGTCTGGGTAGCCTCGCCCCTTCCTGTTTAGGCTCCACCCCTTCCGGGGTGACCCAGGGCTACTTCAAAATTTTTTGAAGTGTCCCCCGGGGAAAAATTATTGCCCACCCCTTATGTACATGGTATTATGAGCTTTCATGGGTGGAAGTGGGTTGTGCCCACAAAAGCTCGTGATACCATCTACATCAGGCATGTCAAACAGGCTTCTGGCGGGCTGCAGGTGGCCCAATTAAAATTTTTTGTGGCCTGTGTGACAGAGCAGGGGTGCCTATTGGAGTCCGGGAGGTGGGCGGGTGTAAGCCTGTCCACATCTAAAGGACCTCCCCCCAGCCTATGGGGAGGGTCCACTGAGCCCAGAAAACCAAGTAATTACTTGGGACAAATAAAAAGAAAACAGGGACGGGTGTGAGGGTCAAAGGGCTAAAACAAGGGAACCGGACGGGGACACCGAGCAGAGAACCCCGGACAGTGCCCACTGCCCCTCGAAGGTCTCAAGAGAGCCAGCGGATGCCGCCCAGTGGAACTCTGCCCGGATACGTGAGCGGATGCAGGAACGGAAATAGGCCCCACAGTCGCAGACCCCTCCCTCGGCCAACCTCTGCTCCCTGGTCTTATAAATTACCATCTTGGCGATAGCCAGGAGGAGGTTGGCCAGGAGGTCCCGCGACTTTGTGGGGCCTCGGATGGGGTGTGCGTAAATTAACAGGGGAGGGGAGAAGTGCAGCCAGAACCTCAACAAAAGTTTCTGGAGGAGCCGAAAGAGGGGCTGTAACCTGGCGTACTCGAGGTAGACGTGCGCCAGGATCTCTCTCTCTCCACAGAAGGGGCAAGTGTTCAGAATGGGGGTGAACTGCGCCAAATACACACCCGTGCTCACAGCTCCGTGCAGGATTCTCCAGCTGATGTCCCCGGTGGGCCGTGGAACTAAGGTGGAATAGGGACTGTCCACCGGGGCTTCCCACCTTCTATTGGTGGTAGGAGGTCCCGCCACTTGGTGTCTGGGAGGGACATGAGGGTGGGGAAGTGGAATGTGTGAAGCACGAGTGTGTACAGGTGACTCTTTGGCGCGGTTCAGAAGGGGACTGGCTGCAACGCGTACAGCTGGCTCGGGTGGCGGGGGGGAGGCGGTCGGGGAGGTACGCGGGGCTTAGGGCTGATGGATAGATCGGGCGGGCGGGGTGCACCCTCTTGCAGGACCTTGTCAAGATAAACCCGAGCGGTGGGCGGCAAAGCATCCTTCACCTCCTGAAGTACGCGCCGGGGAGTACATAGGGTGGAGAGCCCCATTCGCTGGGCGAGCGCCCGAGGATCCACCCAGTCTCCCCGGTCGTAGTCCAGGAGGTCTCCGATCCTTGTGACTTCTGCCAGGACCAGCTTCTGGCGCACCGAGGGGGACTCCACCGCCTGCACACGTAGATGGGGATTGTGTAGCAGGGGCTCCGCGAGGAGGTCTGCCCCCACGGTGGCTCCCAAGGACCTGGTTGCCTCTAGCAGCTTCCAGGCCCAGAGGAGGTCCTGGTAGAAGACCGGCAGCTCGGAGACGTCTCGCGGAAGACCTCTCAAATAAAGGAGCTGCTGGTCATATCGGAGCCCTTGGAAGCGGTGAAGGAAAGTGTGCGCCAGCGTGCTCCACACCGGACTACCTGCATCAAATACTAGCCTCTGCAGGGCCTGGAGGTGGAGGACACGAACCCACACGCGCAAACACGTCAGGCCCTGCCCTCCTCCTCCAGGGGAAGATGGAGAACCCCTGCAGAGACCCAATGCAGTCCTGGCCAGAAGAACCGCAGCAGCAGCTGCTGGATCTGATCCAGGAAACCTGGGGGCGGGACCAGGGTGCTGAGATGGCGCCAGAGCATGGACAGGACTACTTGGTTAAGCACCAGTACCCTGCCATGCAGGGAGAGGCACTGGAGCAGTCCTGTCCATCTCCGCAACCGCTCAGCCACCCTGGACTCTAAACCTTGCCAATTCTCCGGCGAAGAGGGATGCGTGGCAGAAAGAAAAACGCCGAGATAGAGCAGCGGATCCGTGCTCCACCTGATGGCCTGAAGTGCGGGTGGGAGGGAGCTCACCTGCCACCTGGCCCCTACCACTAGGCCAGAGCTCTTGACCCAGTTGACCCGGGCGGAGGAGGCCGCCGAGTAGACGGCTTGGCAGGCCTCCACTCGTGCCAGGTCTCCCGGGTCCTAGACCACGAGGAGCACATCGTTGGCGTACGCCGACAGGACCAGCTGCATCTCCAGCTCACGGAGCACCAACCCCGTCAATCTCTTGCGAAGAAGACGGAGGAAGGGCTCGATGGCCAGAGTATACAGCTGGCCCGACAGCGGGCAGCCTTGACGTACTCCCTGCCCGAAGCTGACCGGTGCCGTCAGGGTCCAGTTGAGCTTGACCAAACACTCTGCGGAAGTGTACAGCACCTGGAGAAAGCCCACAAAGTGGGGTCCGAAGCCGAAGGCCCGCAGAGTGCCCAGGAGATACCCATGGTCCATCCGGTCGAATGCCTTCTCCTGATCCAAGGACAGGAGGGCTAACGACAGACCATCCCTACACCCTAGCTCTAGGAGATCCCGGACCAAATAAAGGTTGTTGAAGATGGTACGGCCCGGGACAGTGTAGGTCTGGTCTGGATGGACCACATCCGTCAACACGGACTTGAGTCTCAGGGAGATGGCTTTCGCGATGATTTTATAGTCTGTGCTGAGGAGCGAGACGGGATGCCAGTTCCTCAGATTGTGGAGGTCCCCCTTCTTGGGCAGCAAGGCGAGCACCGCTCGCCTGCATGATAAAGGGAGGACCCCGCTCTCCAGGGACTCGGCCCAGACCTCAGCAAGGTCCAGGCCGAGGACGTCCCAGAACACGCAGTAGAACTCCACGGTCAGCCCGTCCATCCCCGGGGATTTATTGGTGGGCATGAGACGGAGGGCTTCTGAGAACTCGGCCAGAGAGAGAGGCAGCTCTCGCCGGTCTTCGTCGCCCGCGCTGACCATCGGGAGTTCGTTCCAGAGGACTCTGCGGGCGTCGGCGTTGGTCAGATCCGGCGAGAAAGGGGAGGCGTAGAAGGCGCGAGCCCTCTCGTGCATCTCCACCGGATCTGAGAGGGTGGCGCCATTCTCCGCCAGAAGGCAGACGATGTGCTTTTTTGCCCCCCTCTTTTTCTCCAGGGCGTAGAAGAAGCGGGAGCCATGATCCATCTCCCTAAGGAGGTGGATGCAGGAACAAACAAAGGCACCCCGGGCCTGAAGGTCGTCGGGGGCCCGAAGTTCCTCCAGCTTCTCCCAGTACGTTCCGTAGAGGGGTGGATCTCTGGGGCCGGTGGCCAGCTGCCTCTCTAGCTCTAAAACCTCCCGTTCCAACTGCTCTATCACCGCATCCCTCCGCCGGCTGCCCCCCCGGGTGTAGTCGCGGCAGAAGAGCCACGTGCGCACCTTCCCCACATCCCACCACCACCATGCTGAGGGAAAGGCACACCGCCACCCGCGCCAGGCCAGCCAGAACTCCCGGAAGGACGCTACAAAGCCCACGTCCTCCAGCAGGCTGTTGTTAAAAGGAGAGAGAGGCCGTCACGGCCACCAAGTGGTGGTCCGAGAACGGGGCCGGTCGAATGCTGGAGGAGTGGGCTCGAAAGAGATGATGACGTGAGAGATAAATGCGGTCCAACCGGGAGTGAAACGACCATTGACCCTCCACCCGGACGGTCAAAGGTAAATGCTGCATCCTCAACCGGGTGGAGGTCACGCCAGATGTCCACCAGGGAGTGTTGGTCTACAATCTCCCTGAGGACATCCGGGGCAGCCGGGCACCGCTCGGTCCCCGTGCGGTCCCGTTCCTCGAGGGTGCAGTTGAAATCCCCGCCCAGGACCAGGCACTCATGAGGATCCAAACAGCTGAGGAAGGCAGCCACCCGCTGGTAGAAGCAAAGCCTCTCTGGGCCAGATGTCGGGGCGTAGATGTTAATGAGATTTAATGTTAGCCCCTCTACCCGGACCCGGGGGTGCAGCAGGCGGCCTTGCACAACCTCGGCAGTCCCCAGCACCTCAGGCTGCAGGTTCGGGGAGAACAGGGTCGCCACCCCGGCTTGATTGGCCGACAGGTGGCTGAAGTACACCCTGTCTCCCCACTCCAGCCGCCAGCTCGCTTCGGCAGCCAACGCGGTATGAGTCTCCTGCAGGAAGATGACAGAGTACCCCCCATCCCGAAGGAAGGAGAGTACCCGGCACCTGCGGAGACCCAGCCTGCAGCCCCGGGTGTTCAGAGTGGCAATGACAAATGGCGGCATCGAGAGGGCTGGGGAAGATCCTCGCTGGCAGTAGTGCTGACAGTCCCCATTGGGCCCCGCAGCAAACCGTGACCATACCCAAACGTAAGCAGGGCATCACGGAAGCCACGGGCCCGCTGGTAGGCCGCAGCCTCCTGCCACCCAGTCCCTTTGCCCTCCCCCAAAATGGCCCTTATGGTCTGGAGGATGAGATGGAAATCCTCCCAGCACTGAAGGGCGAGAGCCACTTTGTTCTTGGAGCCACGAATGTCCTCCAAGAAGCTGTGCATCTCGCCCCTCAGCACGTCGGGTGTCGGGGCCTCGGGCCAGACCCCTCCGCGTACCCCGCGACCGACTGATGCGGGAAGGCAGGGACTCTGAAGTCCCTGCTGGGATGATGACAGGGGTAGTGGCCGAGGGAGAATAGCCCCAGATGTGCTGGGAGCGGGAGAAACAAAAACTGCCTCCCGGGGGCCAACGTCTGAGCTGAATGTGGCAGCCCCGGGGACGGCAGTAACAGTGTAAGGGGATGAAAAGAGGTCAGGGAAGGGATCAGGGAAAGGAGGAAGAGGAGTAGGGGGAGGAAGACGTGGGGGATTAGGAAAAAGACAAGGAGGAGGGGGAGCAGGAAGAGAAGTGGGAAATTCGATTGGGAGAAGGGCTGAATGGGGAGCAGGAGTAGGGTCTGAACCCTCAGCGGTAGAGACACCGGGTTGCAGTGTCTCCTCGCAGGGTGGTGGATCGGTGACAGTGGTGGGGGAAGTTAGTGTTTCCCCAGCGCCAGGCTCTGGCACCACTAGGAGTGCAGCACCGGAGGCTCCAGCGCCAGGGGTAATGGGATCCCCTAGGGGTTCGGTGGCCAAAGTGCTGCCGATGGTTGGGCAGTTGGTTACACCCTGGGACAACCCGGAGGCAGGGAAAAGGGAGAGCGGCAGGCTAGAAGGGGAAGGAGAGGCTGACTGTTGTCCCTCCAAGGCATGTTGATCCCCCTCTGAGGCAGCCAGGGTTAACCTCTTGGGAGAGGAAGGCAAGCCCGCTGCCCACCGCCATGTCGTCGCCCTTGTTGGCGGCAGGGTCAGCGGTCACCCTCACAGCAGAGGTGGGGACGGTGGGAGCATCCCCTGTGGACACTCTTTCTTTCAGGGACTCCAGGAGGGAGGCATTTACCCCTTCCACAACCGCCGTGGCCACCTCAGCTGCCTCATGGCGCTGTGAAGCGTCCGGGGGCTCGGAGGGAGGGATGGCTCTGATGCCCACCCCTAGAGGCACGAGGAAGGTATCTTCCCCTTCAATAGGTGGGGTGGAACGTCGGGCTCATTTGCGGCTCCTCCCCATGGCAACCTCCCAGCCCTCAGAGGAGGAGAGTTGGGCCCGATTAGGGGAAGAGCCGGGGGGCGAGGGCAGCGGTGGGAGGGCGAGGGAATACGGGGGCTGGGCAGCTGGGGAAGGGGAAACCTCCCCCTGAGGTAGGCCCTGTCCGAGTCCCATCTCTGACCCCGCCGCCCTCTCCTCCGCAGGCCCGGCCTTGCCGCTTTTGGTGGTGGCAGTGGCGCCCGCACGCTCGTCCGGGCTCTGCGGAGCCCGAGCGGGATTGACCATGGTCACAGTTGGAGGAGGGGCGACCCCAGGGTCTAGACCGTCAGGGCCACCGGCGATGGTAGGGCCGGTGCCCTCCCAGGTGTTGGGGGTCCCGAGTGCATCTCCGAGCCGGGCCAGAGGGCAGTCCCTGCGGATGTGCCCCGTCGCCCGACAGAGAAAACACTGCCCTTGATAGGGCACCAGAAATGACCCTTCTAGGGCTTCTCCACCACGCCCTGCCGGCAGGAGTTGGATTTGCACCTGCCGGCGGAAGGAGAGAACGTGGCGGAGGGTAGGATCCTTGCAGCCCAAATGAAGGGGACTAAGGACTGACAAGGGCCTCCCCAGGGTGGAGAGGAGAGGCAATAGGGCGGCATTGGGGAGGAAGGGAGGAACAGAGGAAAAAACCACCCGTACGCCCAGGTCCTCCAAAGGCTCGAGTGGGACATGGACTCCCCCCACTGCCAAACCCTTCTCCACCACTTCCCGGGTGGCGGCGGCCTCTGACACCAGGAAGAATACCACCTTCCCGAACATCTTGGAGGTCGCCACCACGGCTGCGGGCCCAACCACACGTGCCAACGCCTGCACGTAGGTCTCCATGTGGGACGAGGCCCGACACCAGGAGGCAACGGACCCCGTGCCTCCTGGTCAGGGTGGGGAAGGGGCCGCGACTGCCGGGGATGGAATTCCGATAAGCGGCTTCGGTAGATCGGGAGGCAGCAGGCGGGGTGGGGGGTGGTGGCTACCTGGGTGTATGCCCTGGGGGCCGGGACACCGTGGCTCCCAGAGCTGGTGGAAGGAACAGTGGGACAGGAAAGAGGGGAAGCTGCGACCGAGGCCGCGGCAGGGGGGGTGAGCCTTCGCCACAGGAGGTTTTGCCTTCTGGGCAGGGCTCTTGCCCTTCTTGGTCCCCTGGCCCTTCCTGCCTTTCAGGGAGGCTTTCTTGGTAGTGACACTGGTGGCAGAAGGTGCCACGGCAGGAGCGGTCGGGGTCCCGGGATCTCCATCCATGTCCACCACCTCCGCTGCATGAGTGGGTGGCCCGGCAGCCTCAGAGGGTTCAGGGTTCATAGAGGCAGTGAGGGGGGGTGGGCAAGAGATGGTAGGGGCATCGCATGACTGCCCCTCCATTTTGTTCATGGATGGAGGGGCAGAGGGAGACAGGAACAGACAATTAGGGGAGACCAATAGTGCCAGGGGGTGGAACAAGGAGCAGGGGAGAGGGGGAAGAGAGGGAGAGAAAGGCTCACCACTCCCCCCGCTAGGCTGGAAGTGGCGTGAGAGGACAGCAATGCACATAGGAGGAAGGGGGGGGTGGTAAAGGAACAAGGGGTACAGCTCCCAGCACAGAAGAGTAAGAGCAGCTCCTCCAGCTGCACTGGGAATGTGAGAGGGTCAATTATTTGAAAGACATGTGGGAAGTGAAATGGTGCATGGGGGAGGGTAACTAAAGGAGAATGGGAGGCTCAGGCACCAAATGAGATGACAAAGGGGAGCATGGGCACACGAAAAGAGGAGAGGGGAATGCAGGCTGTGAGGAGGGGTCTGCTCAAGGAAGCAGGGGGCAGCAAGACACTGCTGGGAAGGGGGGGAGGAAACTAGTGTGCCCACGGGCACCTGAGTGGCAGGCTCGCAGCACCAGCTGCAGGACCCAACAGAGCAAGGGAGGGGCGGGGAGGCAAGCAGTGGGGCCAAGGATGGAGATGGCCCCTGTAGCACCTGGGGCTAGGAAGGGAGCAGCAATAGCAGCAGCAGAGATGCAGGGGAGAGAGCAGGGGGCAGAGGGAGCCACCCCCCAGACCCAGTACCCCACAGAAGCTGTGCCAGCTGCCACCTAGGGGCCCAGATGGCAGGAGGCCCCTCACATACACTCACCCCCTCCACACAAAGTTGTGGAGGGGAAGGAAGAACCCCAGGAGCTGCTATAAAGCAGCCCCCTTACCTTCTCTACTCCAGAGGGCATAGCAGCCACAGGAACGGTGAAGTCCAAGCCTGCAGCAGTGAAGAAAGGGGCCAGGCAGTCCTCAAAAAAATGGAAAAATGGGGGTCCCGCTCCCCCCACCACCAGGGTGAGGGCAGCAAAGGCCCCCCTATCCACCCCCAGCAGCTCCTGCAGCCAGCTGAGGGGTGGGGGGAGGGGGAAAAGACTGCCTGCAAACAGAGCAGGCAGAGAGAAAAGGGGACCTGGCCCAAAATGTAGCCAGGGCCTGCGTGCCACAACCCCAGTAGGCCCCCCCCCCACACCCCTCCCAAAAAAGGGGAGGGGAGGGGTGTAGGGGGGAAAAAGCACAACAAGCCCAGACCAGCAGCCTGCTGTGCTCAGTGGAAGAGTAGCTCTTCTCTCCACCTCACGGTCAGGAGACTGAGTAGGGGCAATACAGCAGGTGAAAGAGCTTGGTGGAAGGGGAAAGAGGCAGAGAGAGTCAGCAATCCTGGCTAATTAGGGGCAGCTGAGACAGGGTGGCTGCAAAATCAATTAAGGCCCAGGTGAAACTAATTGGAGCTGCCTGGAGGCCTATTTAAGAATTTTCCCTGTGGGTGAGGAGAGAGAGAGCGTGTGCGCGCTGAGAAGAGAAGAAGTTTGGAGAGCTGTGAGTGTGGAGAAAATTGAGAAGGAGTGTGGAGAGCTGTGAAGGAGTTTTGGAGAGTAGGGAGGAGGAGTTTGGAGAGAGAAAGACACCGGAGGGGCCAAGAGAGCAGCATTGACCTTGTTAAAGATGACAGGGAGACAAGAAATCTCAAACCAAGGTGAGTGAGTCATATACTGTGACTCCTAGACTGTGGGACAGTGGGCTGAACAGGAGTCAGGGGCCCAGGAGTGGGACTGACCCTGCCACAACACTTTTATAAAAGAATAAAGTGTGAGTGAGTGCAGAGCATGGCTGGCCAGGCTGCTCTGCACAGGCATCAAGTGCCTGCTCACAGCTGGCTGCTGTGCTCACACCTCCCCAGTGCCTGAGGAAGAAATGTGTGGTGGCGGTGACACTGGCCCTGGGACCCAGGCATTAGGTATGGGGGAGGAGTGGCTGAGAGTGCCTGGGTCTGAGGAAGGGAGAAGGCAGTGGGCTGGGGGAGCAGAGGGGAATTGGGTTAGAATGGGGATATAGGAGTACCTGGCTCTGGGGGAGTGGAGGGGATATTTTGTTCATGTTTTGGTTTTTATTTATTTATTTCCTAATAAAATCACAAAATGTATACTAATTTTATATCAAACATATGTCGATTTTTTTGCAGTTGCATGACTAATTATATGTTTATGCAAAATCTCAAACTTACAAAGTATTTGAAATTTTCACAGAAGCCTGTTCTATTTGATTGACCATGGTCTATATTTGTTTTTATTTCAACAAAACAAGTTATGTATCATTTAAAAATACCTTAAATTTATATTTAAATTAAAAATTATTTTATGAGCAAATAACAATTTCACACATCAAATTATTTGATTACAATAAAACAAGATCTGAAAACTATAAAATATACCTAAAACATAATCTATTATAATAAATAACTACAACTTTCTGATAGAAGTACATTTTCTTTGGTGTCCCTGAAAGTTATCAGTTTTCATTTTTGTGATCCTCAGTGTGCTTCAAGTTTGACATGCTGGAACTATATGTTTGTTAGTTTTTAAAATGTTACCAGACTATTATTTTTTAAGTTTTTTTTCTTTAGTTATAAAGTATCTTTTATTTAAAAAAAATTATAAGTAACCTCAATGCACCCACTTCTCCCCCAAAGCTAGCCCCTCCCCAGCGCTCCCCCATCCCAATGCACTTCCCCCTCCCCTGAGTCAGGCCCCCCCATGGCCGCCCATTCCAATGCACTCACCCCTCCCCCTGAACCAAGCCCCACCAGCTCCGGGAGCACCCCCCCCCCAATCAAATCCTCCCACCCCCCTACACACAGAGCCAGGCACGAGAGGTACAGGATGGATGGGTAAGGAAATCTAACCATTAAAGTGGCCGTTCCTGCCGCCCGGCCCTTCTGCCTCAGCTCACAGTGTGTAGAGAGTGGGGAGCATGTAGCCAGCTCCCGGGTCTCTGTTCAAAAGTGTCATGTGGGCCAAAGCAGCGTGTGCTTTGCTCCTACCCAAACCTGGTGCACCCCTAGCGTGGCACCCAGGGGCAACTGCCCTCCCACCCCCCTTCCCTACACCTCTGTTATGGGGGAGAGACAATAACCAGAAATGCGGAAATGGCAGAAGTGTTAAATGAGGCTTTTTTTGTTCGTGGTTTTTTTTTTTTTTTTTTTTTTTTTTTTGCTTCAGCTTTCACTAACAAGGTAAATATGCAAATGGGCATCTAACATAGTGAATGCTAGTGAAAATGAGGTAGGATCAGAGGCTAAAATACACAGATGTTTTCAGGGCCTGGTGAAATACATCATAGAATACTAAAGGAGCAGACTGAGAAGATCTCTGGCACTAAATTTGCCCTTTTCCAGTCCTGTGCAATCAGTCCCATCCTCTATGTGTTCTCAAAGGCAGTCACTAATATCTCGATCTATAAAAAGGGGAATAAGGACAACTGGGGGATTACAGACGAGTCACCTTATCTTCAATCCCAGGAAAGATAATGGAGCAAATAATCAGGCAATCAATTTGCAAACACCTAGAAGATAATAAGGTGATAAGTAACAGTCAACATGAATTTGTCAAGAACAAATTATGTCAAACCAACCTAATAGTTTTTTTGACAGTGTAACAAGCCTTGTGGGTAGGGGAAATAGTAGATGTGGTGTATCTCTGCTTTTAGTAAGGCCTTTGATACAATCTTGCATGACCTCCTTATAAATACACTAAGGAAATATCACTGAGATGGACCTTCTATAAAACAGGTGCATAATTTGTTGGAAACTTATTCCTTGAGAGTACTGGTTCACAGGCAAATTGGGACTGGGGTTTAGGAGACAATACCTGCCATTTCCCTTCAGCAAAATGTAACTTGGGAAACAGCTGAGTTACTGGATATGAATGTTAATCTCCATTTTCCTATGTATGTGGTGTTCATAATTTTTAGTTGAAAAGCCTCGCTGTTCCTGTGGGAGGGGGGAGGAAATTTTCTTCAATACGAAGTAAGTTTTGCAAACATGTTATTGGTGAAACATAAAGTTAGGTTACTAACCACGTTTCTGGAAACTTTGAAGAGCTTAACACTTTTTAAAACCCAGGCAAGTCTTATGAGCACAAAAGCAGCCATACTGGGCCAGAGCAAAAGCCCATCTAGCCCAATATCTTGTTTTCCAACAGTGGCCAATACCAGCTATCCTGGAAAGAATGAACATAACAGGCAATCATCAAGTGATCCTCCCCTGTTGCCCATTCCTAACTTCTGACAGAGACTAGGTACATCATTCCTGCCCTTTCTGGCTAATAGCCTTTGATGAATCTCTCCTAGATATGACTTTATCTAGCACTTTTTAAAAACCCTGTTAAAGACCTGGCCTTCACAACGGATGCCTCATGGAGATTTCCAGTTAGAAGAGTAGAAGATAACTCTCCTACAGTGCCAGTAATACCACACACTCCTACTGAAGCTTTCTCTCATCCCCTCTTCCAGTCTACTTAGGCTGTCTCTGAACAAGTTTCATTTTGAAGAGAAAAAGGTTATATATCCGCATGAGAGTCAGGATAGACAGCAAATCTCAGAGTTGCTGAATGTAGGGGGTGGACAAACTGCTTGATCTCATGGAAATATTTCCTATGGATCTAGGAGACAGTGGTCCAACCAGGCACTTTCCTGAAGAAACAAGAGGCCAGTAGGCTAGATACCCACTCCCTGAAGATCATAGTCTTTATGGCACTTTCCCATAAAGAATTACGCAAACCACTAGGGGTCTACAGAAATTATTCTAAAACCTAGGAAATGACATTCCTGCTCTAGAACTATAAAATCCTATAGGAAATTCTCTAAACTCTATAGGTCTTTTTTCCATAATGGGAGGCATGCAGGTGTGATTGGGGGTAGGGTATTGTTTGGATAGAGGGAGGGCACTGAGGATCTCTCAATCTTTTGCTGATTTGGAAGGGGAAGTTTGGAAGGAAGGAAGGTTTGTGCTGAAACCTTTTTGTGTTTTTTTTCATCTTTTATGATAGAAAATGCAGCAACAACTGACTGTCAATAAAAATTCCCTCTGAACATAGGGGTAATAAAGAGCTTGCCTTGGGGACAGTCAAGGCCTTTCGGGAAGGAGGATCAGCCTGTGGCAGGTCTCCTTCCCAACTCAGAACATCACAGCTTCGGTTTCTCATTGCAACCTGAAAGTAGGCTAAAAGCTCGCTTGATTTATGATTTTGGTGAGAGAGGTTGACACAGAGAGAATAAACTCCAAAATCAGAGAGAAGAATGGGAAACTAAAATCTAGGTTGTTGCACTCTGAGTGGGGTTCAGAAATAAACAAACATAGTTCCATTTTATATGACTGATGAAGAGAAGATATATACAAATAAATAGAGGTTACCATTTCAGGGACAAAGAGTCCAATGATCAAAATGCCTGATCAATTGCCCCTGAAAGTTAAGGAACTAACAAACTGGAAAATAGATTAAGGTAAAGTTTAGCAGTTTTAATATCTTAGCACCACCTTAAACATAAAAGGTACCTTCCTTTCAATCTGGAATATATCTCTGAATAGCCAAGAGAAATATTTTCCTATTTTTTTTTAATTTTCAAATAAGAAATGGCCCTTTCAGATTTTTAACTTTAAGGGCTTTTTAAATGACATCTGCTAACATGGCATTATTGTACCTGATTCTTGAAAGAAAATATTGGCAGGGAAAATAGCCACTGAGCCCACACTTAGATTAAATTTGATCCTGGTAATATGGAGCCCATGGGACACTTAATTGCTGTGCAAATCACCTGTTTACAATACTGTTATCATCAAGCTATCAGAGCTGCTTGGATTTGCTGATGCCAAAAACTATTATGTCTAGTCCAGTGATGGATATAGAAAAAGGAAACTGTTTATAGGTCTCCCCTGTATGAGATCAAAACACTATAAATAATGCAACAAATGCTGTCTCTTTAATTCTAAGCACAATGTGTTGGAGGGGAGAGTGAATACTTTGAAATACACTTTGTATTTTGCTGCCATCCATATAGGCAAAAATGTTCAATTCTACCTTATAGAATACTAGAACTGGAAGGCACCTCAAGAGGTCATTGAGTCCAGTCCCTGGCCCTCATGGCAGGACCAAGCACCGCCTAGATCATCCCTGATTGAAGTTATTTAAGAGCAGGCTGGATAGACATCTGTGATGGAAATTCCACAACCTCCCGAGGCAATTTATTCCAGTGTTTAACCACCCTGACAGTTAGGAAGTTTTTCCTAATGTCCAACCTAAACCTCCCTTGCTGCAGTTTAAGCCCATTGCTTCTTGTCCTATAGTCAGAGGCTAAGGAGAACAATTTTTCTTCCTTCTCCTTGTAATACCCTTTTAGATACTTGAAAACCGCTATCATGTCCCCTCTCTGTCTTCTCTTTTCTAAACTAAAGAACCCCAGTTCTTTCAGTCTTCCTTCACAGGTAGTCTTTTCTAGACCTTTAATCATTTTTGTTGCTCTTCTCTGGGCCTTCTCCAATTTCTCCATCTTTCTTGAAATGTGTCCAGTTCTGGGCAGCACAATACTCCAACTGAGGCTTGGAAGCACAAAGTAGAGCAGAAGAATGACTTCTCATGCCTTGCTCACAACACTTCTGCTAATGCATCCCAGAATTATGTTTGGTGTGTCTGTGTTTTTTTTTTTTTGTTTTGTTTTGTTTTTTTTGCAACAGTGTCACACTGACTCACGTTTAACTTGTGGTCCACTATGACCCCTAGATCCCTCTCTGCAGTACTCCTTCCTAGACAGTTGCTTCCCATTCTGTATGTGTGAAACAGAATGTTCCTTCTTAAGTGGAGTACTTTGCATTTGTCCTTATTAAACTTTATCCTGTTTACCTCAGACCATTTCTCTAGTTTGTCCAGATCATTTTGAATTTTGGCCCTATCCTCCAAAGCACTTGCAACCCTTCCCAGCTTGGTATCATCTGCAAACTTAATAATCCTACTCTCTATGCATTCATCTAAATCATTGATGAAGATATTGAACATAACTGGTCCCAAAACAGACCTCTGCAGAATCCCACTTGTTATGCCAACATGACTGTGAACCATTAATAGCTGCTTTCTGAGAACAGTTATCCAGCCAGTTATGCACCCACCTTCTAGTAGCCCCATCTAGGTTGTATTTCACCAGTTTATTGTTAAGGTGATGCAAGACCATGTCAAATGTCTTACTAAAGTCTAGGTATGCCATGTCCACCACTTTTCCCTTATCCACAAGGCTTGATATCCTATCAAAGAAAGCTATCATATTGGTTTGACATGATTTGTTCTCTACAAATCCATGCTTTCTGTTACCTGTCACCTTATCTTCCAGTTGTTTGCAGATGGTGTATTCCTTAATCACGTGCTCCATTATCTTCCCTGGCACAGAAGTTAAACTAACTGGTCTGTAGTTTCCTGGGTTGTTCTTATTTCCCTTTTTATAGATGGGCATTATATTTCCCTTTTCCAGTCTTCTGGAATCTCTCCCAACTTCCAGGGCTCAGTACCTCCTCTATTAGTTCCTTAAGTATTCTGGGATGCATTTCATCAGGCCCTGTTGACTTTCAGACATCTAAGTAATTTTTAACTTGTTCGTTTTTTCTTAATTTTAACTTCTAAACCTACCCCATTTCCACTAGCATTCACTGTTAGCCATCCTGTCACCATCAAATTTCTTGGTGAAAACTGAAACGAAGTCATTAAGCACCTCTGCCATTTCCAAGTTTCCTGTTATTTCCCCCCCCCTTCACTGAGCAACAGGCCTACGCTGTCCTTGGTCTTCCTCTTGCTTCTAATATATTTGAATCTTATAGAAACAGTCATGGGATTATTCTTCCATATCCCTCTAATATGTATCATGCCTGAATTTTTTCTATAAGACACCAGGCCCCTCCATCTGTGCAATCCTTAATTTTCTCTCAGTTTCTGTCCCCCCACTGATACTTCAATTTGTCTATACATGGGTTTAGCACTAGGATAACTGTGTCGGTGATGGGGGTGTGGTTTTTTTAATCTGATACAATTATAATGGCACAACCTCAAATATGGACACAGCTATACTGATATATAGGTCCTTTATAGGATATCTTTGTGATGGATTGGGTTGAACAGTACCTGTGAGCTTGCCCTCAGTTTCTCTCAGGGCACTTGTACCACAGAGGAACTCCCTAGCTAGACTAGTTCACCAGACTCCAACACTCCTGCTCCCACCATGCCGACAGTGAGAGTCCTTCATGAATGTGCCCTTCAGACTACTTTCATCTCTGGCTGGCTGGGTGAACCCTGGTGGCACTATAGCCTTGGATTATGCATGAGACCAGTTACCCCAAACCACCCCTTCTCCACTCTGGAAAAGCCAACAGTCTAGCACTTTCTACTGGGTCATAGCCACAAATTAATTCAAGTTTTTGTGTGCACGGGGCTATGCTCTGTGGCTTGAAGTTCATTGTTCATTCCAAGGTACCTAAATTTTAAACTCTTATTGACAGTCACAGACTCAGCTGAATGTCAGAACTGTTGGTCCTCATGAGAAAATGTTAGAGATCTTCAAATAGTTTTGATAAGTGATGACTAGGGCCCTACCATGAACTGTGAAATCTGGTTTCCTTTATGAATCTTCCCCCCCCCCCCCTTACCCTATACTATACAGGTTTCATGACAGAGACCAATGTTTCTCAACCTGGGGGTCCTGACCCAATGGGTTTGTGGAGGGGGATTTGCACAGTAATGGTAGAGTAATACCACTCCCTACAATTACTTCCATGCTGCCTTCATAGCTGGATGGCTGTAGAGAAGTGGCTGCTTGAAGGCAGCACCCTGTCAGTAGCAGCAGCCAGGCCCACCAACAGGGAAACAAAGGTAGCAGTTGCCCAGGAGCCCAAGGCTCCCAGCCACTGCAGCTGCCCTTTAAACTGAGCTTGGTGGCAGTGGGGGGGGGGGAATAGTCTGATGTAATTAGACTGTACCATGAAGTAGATGTGCAAGAAGGCAGAATTAAGAAGGCATCTGTAAATATGGTCTCTACCTTAGATTAGGAATTCAGAGAGGCATTGGAGTCTAGTCTACACCTTCTCCTGCTTCTCTCCACATGCCAGAGAATGAATCCAAGCTAAAATCAGAAAGATTTTAAACATCAACAGATTTAAAACTGGGTAACACCTTAGCCTAAATAATGTTCTGTGTTGTGCACTTGTTGTGTAAGCAAGTATTCACTCATATGTAAAGGGCAGATGCCCATCTATGCCTCCAGTGCTTATGTCCTCTCTTGCCATCTTCAGTGCCTGTCAGAAATTGTCCTGTAACTCCTTCTGGATTCATTAACCCTTTAGTTCTGCTGGCTTGTGCTCTGTAGACCTCGAATTTCCTGGAGTGAGTAGGTATTATGAAATACTTCCTGTTAGCCCATGCAACACCAGTTATAATGTTTGCACAGATGGCCTTTCCTGCAAAAGTATATCTACAATGCAATAATCATTCTCTGTTTCTGACTTTATTTAACAGGTTTTGGAGATTTCAATTCACTATGCATATCATAACTTGTTCCTGACAATCAGATGTTCTACCTGCTTCCCTGCTCAGGTAACTTCTTTTTCTGGTTCAGTTTTTTAGATTGAAATGCATTATTCTACAATCGTATCTTTATATGTGGAGTCACCACATATAAAGATAAATGCTGTTTAAGTATTTAATCCTTTTCCATCTGTGTCTGTTATCAGTTCTTGACATACATCATCCCAGCAGTAATGCCACTGCTTTTTGGTCAGGTAAATATTGCTAAAAGAACATTAACTCTGCATTTTTATATAGTTTAAGGTGTTTAAGTTTGCAGCCTTAATATAATTTTATAATTGTTAATATAATTTTGCATTAGCTACTGTGTATATAATACAAGATGGATGAAATTTCAAGTTTTATGGAACAGTTAATGTACTAATTTTTTTTAACCCTTCTCAGCCCCTTATAGAATATTTCCTTCAGAATTTCATGACTAATGATATCAGGATTCTTGTATATGAGGCATAAATCAATGTCTTATCAGATTCATGAATTTATCAGATATCTAGAAGATTCATGAAATGGACAGCATCTTGTGCTATCAAATTCAGTAAGAAAAAGGAAGGCTTAACTATTCTCTTCATATGAAGACTGTTTTGAGCTTATCTGTGGTATATTTATTGTAGGATGCTCACCATATTTGTTAGTGAGTAAACATCATTGGAAAACCATCATGTAGAACCTGGGTATGTCAGCTCAGTGGTGGTTGCAATAATTCTATGGTGGCACTGAGAGCTGTATTGTACTAGAAGGTTGGAATACTTAGGCTGTGCCAACAATAAAAATAAGGTACCAACTAAAATCCTGATGGAGACAAGGCAATTGTAGTTTTCACATGTGTTATCAGGTCAAGGTGAACACTATGGCGGAGATCAGAATTTACCTCAGCAGGCTAACACTTTCATATTGCAAGTGCCTTATCACTAGAGATTTTACCTCATGTTAGTTACTGTGTTAGCTAAAACAAAGTAGGAACTAGAGGTGGTCAGAAATTTCCCCTTGGAATTATTTTTGATGGAAAACTCACCTACAGCAAAAAGTCAGTTTTGCATGGGGGAAAAAGCAATCTATTTTTTTTCCTTTGGAAAATCTTTCCCAGCCCTACATGCACTGCCTTCCTTCTTTCCAGGTGGGTGTTCCACCCATGCTGAGCCCTAAGGCCCCACTGCCATTCTGCCTCTTCTTGCCTCTGCTCTGTCCCCTACCACCAGCTCTTCCCACCCACCACTGAGCAGCTGATTGGGCTGGTGGCTGGGGGCTGCTGAACACATACACTTTTTTTTTTCCTATGGGAGCTCCAGCCCAAGAACTCCCACAGAGTTGGAATCTATGTCTAGTCCCATGGCTCTCCCTCTCTCTGGCATCCTGGCAAGCTGCTGAGGAGCCCATGCTCAGGAACAGCCTGTCAGGTGGGCTGTCTCAGTTAGGACTCTCAGCCTCCTCAGCTGTGCAGCTCCCTTGCCCTCCCTGCCCCCCCCCCCCCCAGCATGTTTTGGATCAGTTTGAGAGGTCTCTGAACCGATGTGAAATTTAAGAATTCCAGTTCTGAGGGAAATTTCAAACTTTTTTTTTCTACTTTTTGTTCTGTTTCTGAATTAATTTGTTTCTGATATTTCTGAATTTCCCATGGACAGGATTTCCAGTTTCTGGCCAGTTCTAGTAAGAACATGGCTTTTTTTCACCTAGTGAAGACAAAGCATTTGGAACGGTAAGGCTCAGCCCTCAGTAAGGTGAGCTAGGTAGTTATAGGACCTTAGTGGCAGACTCAGGAAGGAAATGTGACCCAAAAATTACTATTTTCCCCTCTGCTCCTCTGTAGCTCTGGGCAGTGGTGGAAATTGCAGCCCTTAGAGGGGACAGCTTAGGCCTTGTCTACACAGGGAAATGTACTGGAATTATTACATCAGTATAATTATACATGTATAGTTATACCTGTATTAAGGCCAAGTCTATACTACAAACTTTGGTTGATGCATGTTATATCAACATTATGCCTCTGCAGTTAGTATATCACTTGTGCACCTATGTACTTTTTTTCCTTGTGTCTGTACTGCATGTACTCACCAAGAGTACTTGTATCAATACACAGTGCAGTACACCACAGGTCTATATCCCAGTATGGAACCCATCACTCACGAGTGCACCCTTTGGGGAAGAATTGTCAACTGATGGTGGGGCTGTAACAAGTCAGAGGGATGACTGAGATCTGGGGGTGCAACTGTCCCCAACCCATAATGTCATCTATATTCCATACTTTTCACACCTTCTTCAAAATCCTAGAAAGCCTCCTTACTGTCCATCACTGACAGAAGTATAGACTTGTAACCATTTGCAAGGTCAGGACACATGATCGGTCAGTATTTGGAGAGCCAGAAGAATAACTAAACCAGTGTGAACATGGTGATCTCTTGGCAAAGAGATTACCGTGGGTCATAGTGAGAACCAATTCAAGATTGTTGGGTGGCATTCATTGAATAGTTGAAAAGGGTGGAGCATCACTTCTAAGTCTGGAAAATGGGCTCTGACAGGTGGGATCACAATTCAATGCATGCTTGGGATGATTTGTGGCTGGAGAACTTTCAGGCACAAAATGCATCAACAGAAAGGGCTACTTTTAGTAGCTATGCAAACATTAATGGATCACTGGGGACACTTCAACAGCAAAATGGTCTGGTAAGGGAAAGCACATGATGCTCACATCTTTAAGAACCAAGGACTGTTCATAAAGCTTCAGGCAAAGACATTTTTTTCCCATCTAGCAGATTACCATTGGTGATCCTGGCAGATCCAAACATTACTCCCCTAGCCACGCTTTCGTTATACCAGCCACCTTGAGAAAACCAAAGAAAGATTGGGCTACAGGCTCAGCAGGTGCAGAATGACAGTTGAATGTGCATTTGGTAGACTGAAAAGACACTGGTCGTGTTCACTCACAAGACTGGATCTAATGGGGAAAAAAAACCCAGTGGTTTTAGCTGCCTACTGTGTCCTGCATCGTATCTGTGAAGCAAAGGGGGAAAGAGTTGCACCCATAGTGGGAGGCAGAGGTGGAGTGGCTCTCTGCTGAATTTGAACAGCCAGGCACAAGGGCTATTAGAAAAGCTCAAGACAGAGCAATATTGCTCAGGGATGCATTGAAAGAGCACTTTAACACCAAGCCATTGTATCTGGTTTGGGGGACTGTGCTCCATGTGGCCCTGATGTTTTGGAGCCTGCTTGAAATTGTGTGGTGCATGGTGTACCTGTAAGAATATAACACTGTTAGTTCACCTATTAATTTTGCTGTGCATTTAGGATTACTACAATGTGTGTTTGTCACTGACCCTGTGAGTTGTCACCCTGTACAGTAACCAGTAAGTGGGTGTTTTCAGAACTGCAAGGCACTCTATAGGATATGTTGTAAGCTAATAAAGGTGAATTATGTTCCAAATAATAGAATTTTATTCAATAATAAAATCAGTGAAAAGAAAAATTCATGCAATAAAAACTTAATATATTAATAGAACAGAACTTAACTAGGTGAAAGAATATTCAGGTTCATATACAGCTGCTGTGGCTTCCACAGGTTGAGGTATGTGAAGCTATGGTTGTCCTTAATATATCCCAGGGGATAGTGGTAGGCATAGCTGATGTGGCAGCTGGTGCCACATGGAATTTAGGAGCAGTAGGTGTAAGGGAGATGCTGCAGTTTTCACATGTGTTACATTTATCCTGACCTGCTATCGCAATAGGACTGCAGAGAGATGAGTCCAGGGTTGTTGAACCTGTAGGTCCACAGGAGCCAACACCATCTGTGATTGCTGGTGGAGGAAACCCCATTATGTTCTGGTGCATCTCCCTTTCCTTTTCCTACTGGTAAGGACTCCAAGGTCTGTCTGTCTTTTCCAGGATGGTTGCAGTGTTCATCCTTCAGGCTCAGTGCTTGAAGTCTGGTGAATCACTGGATTAGAGGCTTTCATTGAACATGTCATCCAGAATTGTCATCTTTCTCCTTATCTGGAGAAAGGTGTTCTGTGTGTGCAGATGCAGAACTCTGAAGGTTGAAACAGCAGCAGCTACAGATAAAACACAGTCAATATCACTGTCAGTATAATAATAATAGAAACTGAGTCTGAAAATTCAGAACTCTCATTCCTTGCTCCAGTAAGGTTTTAAACTAGACATACTTATTGATGATTCTGCTTCAGAGTGATTGTGCATGGCATCATTCACAGCATCAGCCATGAGGAGTGTGGTCTGCCAGGGGTGAGGGAATTGCCTGAGTGCATACAACTGAGTATAGGGCAATGGCACTGAATACTGGCACCACTGTCCCCAGGTGGTAATGATTTTAGCTGGTATCTCACTCCTGAGGGCACAAAGGTAGAGAGAGCATTACTACTGCCCACACCCATATGCTGCTAGTCTATTTACTACAATGGTGCCTGCCAAGACTATTGCAGACTAGCATGAGAAAGTGTCCTGTTGTGGGAGAAGAAATAAGGCTGCCATCTCTAGAAACCTTAGGGAGAGGATCATAGGGTTGCTCCAGGAAAGCCTCATCAAGATCTCCCAGGAGGATTCAAGAGACATTCCTATATACATAAATAAACAGCTCTGCATGTCCCTCTTGCCTAACTCTACAGAGGAATGAAAAAGCAAATAGCAATGCCACCTCCCATTGTTGTATTGATACCTCTTCTAGTATCAGTAAATTAATGGAAAGTCAATAGCTGCATCCTTTTAAGATGGGGTGCCATCACTGTAATGGGAAATGTACATACTTATCTAAGGATCCTTACCCTGAATCACTCAGCCCTGCTCAGCTGACTAGAGTGCAGTAAAGTTTCAAACAGGTCCTGACTTATGGCATAGCTGGATTCCCCAGTTGTATGTTCACCATTCTCTTCCTCCTTCATTTCTTCCTTGTCCTTGCTGTTCATATCAGGGGCCAGGGATTAAAGGTCCTCAAATATCCACACTAGTATGCAGGTGAGTGGTCCTTCAAGTATGACAAGAAGCTCTTTTAAAAAGCAGCAGGTCTGCAGGTTGGTGCCAGATCAACTGTTACCCTCCATGACTTTTAATATGGTTGCCACAGGTCCTTCACTTTCACATTGGTGCCACTGCATGTCCCTGTCATACCCTTCTGCATTCCCTCTGCTATCTGCTCATAGGTGTTGACATTTCTGGGGCTGGTCTGTAATTATGCTTGCAGAGCTTCATCTCCACACACCCTAGAGGTCCAATATCTCTTGGCTACACACTCCATCATGGAGTAGACAGCATAGTGAACTGGGCATCTATCCACAAAAATGTCGTTGGCAAGATGTCGTTGGCAAACTGGACAATCAGGAAAAGAGAGCCCAAAAATGTATGGGATGTTAAAGGGGTAGGAGATCATCTGGTCTCTAATTCCTGGGCAGGGGAGTTCACAATTGTGACAAGAGTGGTCAGTGTTGGGCATTTTGAGACAGCTGCTGGAGGACTGTTAGGGTTGACATAGGTAACACTGTGTCTGCTCTTGGGCTGCATCAACCTCAGTACATGGACCATGACTCAATGTCTCTTGGGGAGGTGATGTTACTCTGTTGGTACGCTTCCTAACTTTGGGGTTTAACAAAACAAGCTTTTATTTAATCAGGGTAAGCCTAACAAACATAATAGCATTCAGTAGTCCTTCTTTTTACTCCTGGGGGGCAATCCTAATCTATAAAAATCTGGCAGTGCCTTCCTTTCTGAGGACAGTCTCACTCCCTCTGATCCTGCTCCCTGTCACCTCTGGAGCTAACTTCATGTTCAACCCCCAGGAAGTTCCAAATGAACAGTATGGGTGGCGCTTCAATCCAGGATACCTAGTGTCTGTCTCTCTGCACCTAGCAGCAGATGTTTTTTTGGTCTTCATTCCATAACATGCCCCACCATGCAATTTTACTTAACTGCACTTATCCCATAACATCATTTCATATCAGACAATTTCAAGTAAATATAGACCCTACCACAGGCCCTTCCCCCATCCATTTGTTTATGGGAAAGGGCTCTTACAGCCAGTCCTTTGGGAAACATCTTAGCAACTCTGCCTTCTCATACATTACATCCCACATATTAGCAACAGAACCATCTGTAATCTTATAATACTCTATATTAAACCATCTTTCTTTATCCTGTGTTTCTATTAGAAGCTTCAACCATTCATCTTGTGTGCTATTTCTTTGATATAATTATAATATGTATGACTAATTGAAGATTTAATGACATCTCATTTTGTTTCTTCTGAAGTACAGTAAAGACACTGGATCACCAGTGAGGAAGAGTTAGCTCTGGAATAGCCTTAATTGCCTTTGAATGTACTTCTTTTAGATATAAAATGCAAATGATTTTCAACTTTGATTGTGTCAATCCCTCATTTTTGTGCCTTTTAAATGTGCTCATACGTTTTCAGTGACACAAAGCAACATCATTGCATGGGTCTACTTGTAAGCTCTAGCTGGTTGCAGCTGGTTGTGGCTGCCCACATTTTAATTAGGATAGCCCAATGACAGTAAATTACTATTGTAATCCATAGTCTTCTCTGGGTGAAATACAAGAGGCTTTTCACAAATTTCAAAGCTTTAAATGGTCAGTGCCTCAACAGTTTTAGAGACTGCCTTCTCATCCAAACTCCACCATTACATCTGTTCTTGGGCAGTCATCTTCATCTACATCTTACCAGGGTGACACTCAAGGAGTTTGGAAATAGGGTGGTGTTGGAAGTAAAACTTCTAGAATTTGAGCCCTAACTTGGCCATGTCCAAAGATTCTTCTGAGATTTTATCTTCTGGACGCTGTCTGCTATCTTAGATCTGATCAAAGAACCAGAGTCAGCTGTTATGGAAGGCCATGGAGCATCTTATTGCTTATTCTTGTGGTAACTGTTTCTTTTTAAGTAGCTCATCTAGACATAATAGTGATGGATGCCGTGCCTTAAAGATGCTTGTAGTAATAATCCAACTTGTCTCCTAGGGCCTCTATACATTGACTACAGTGGTCAAACCTTGCATGTAATATTGATCTACCACTAAGGGTATGTCTACACTGCATGGCTATTGCAGGATACCAGAGGTATCCTGAAATAGCTACCCCATGTCTAAATATTTTTCTAAATAACGGGCATTCCATTTCAGCATCCCGGTAGCCCTCATTTCACAAGGGTTAAGGAATGTCTTGAAATAGCACGTTATTTCAAAATCTGGCGCTGTGTAGAAACATCAAATTTTGAAATAAATTCAAAATAAGATAGGCAATTTGCAAGTTTAGGGTGCTGTGTCAATGCACCCTAAGCAAAGTGAATTAAGTCCTGTCTCTACAAGATCGGAAGAGACCTCATATCTGTGCTAATCGTTTCTTTTTCTCTTAACTACAGGGTCATTTCTCTTGCTGGGAGTGCTGTAGGAAGTCCTTCAATCAAACTGATCCTTTCCATAGTGTGGAAAGCTCATGAATTTCAACAGTAAGTTCTGTTCTATTTTCAAAACTGCTGTATGCTCCAAAAGCAGAGAGGATACATAAGAGTTTGAGGAAGTTGTCCACCATGTGCTAGATTGCAAAGAATGCACAAAAATTTAACATTTTGTCAGATGCTGTTGGTAATGGGAAGTAAATTGTCAGGGACCATCTGCTGTGCTTTTTGTATCTGTGAAACTGACTTGGTCGTCATGATTTAGATGCATGTCAGGTGCTTGGTAACAATCTTTCCAGTACTTTCCTTTTTCTTTGTCTTTTCAAGTTGTCTTTCGTATTTTCATCCTTTCTACTGAATTTGACATACATTTATATATTAACACACAAACTAAATCCATTCAAAATTGACCCTTCAGTTTTATGAACAATGAGTAGTCTTGTGGCACCTTAGACTAACAGAAATATATATATTATCATGAGCTTTTGTGGGCAAAACCCACTTCTTTGGATGAGCTGGAGCTCATGATACTCTATATTTATTTTTATATATATTTATTATATATATATAGTAAGTCTCTAAAGTGCCACAGGATTACTCATAGTCTGTAACTTTAAAAACACACAATGCTACCCCTCTGAGACCTTCAGTTTTAGGATAGTAATACCTTGCCATCAAATATGGCTTCTAATTATTCTAATATAGATGACAAACTCATAGCAGTTGTTCCAAGATATATGGTTTATAAATTACTATAAATTATATTGTGTACATATAGCTATAAACATAAATAATGAATGTGTTACTTCCAGGGTTATTGAATTATGATCCTGTTTTGTGAATTGCAGAGAAGTTAACCCTAGATTTTAGAGCTGCTTCTGCTACACAGTAGCTGTGTGATCTTAGACTAAGGAATAAAACCACTCTACCTTCATTTTCTCCATCTGTATAACAGGGGTGATGCTATTGTTACCTGGAAAGAGAGGTTTTAGTGACAGAACAAGCTAGTTTGAAAAACGTCAGGTACTCTGTGGATCGCTGCCTATCTTTAGGGGATGGGTAGGGAGGGAATTTTCTAGTTCAGCTTCAGTTCCTTCCTTGCTAATGGATGGTAGTGGGCTGCAGTGGCCATCCCATTCTGTGACTTCAACCAGGTGTGCCAGGAAACAGGCCTGTTACTAGTCTGTATGCAGTGGGGGGGATTTACATTTCATGCATCATTCAAACCCTGTGGATGTACAACTGTACCGTGTACATTAATTTAAGGTGAAATTATTTGGGGGTAGATTGTAGCTGGCTCTGAGCAAGGATGAAACGAGCTTTCCATCTCTCACGCTCACATCTCATTCGAGGAGCAGCTGCAATTGCTAACTATCTAAAAGAGGGTGAGTCGGCGAGTGCACTAGGCAGTGCTGTCGTTCCAGCCTGTCCTTGTGCTAGCCAGCTCAGAGGGCTGCTCTTCTGGTGCAATTGGAAGCTCCAAAGATCTAATGAATAGAGCAGTGGTCCCCAACGCGGTGCCCGCGGGCACCATGGCACCCACCAGGGCATTTATGTGCGCCTGCCTATGGCTCGGGCTAGCCCTGGTCACTTCTTGCGCCCCAGGCCCCGGGCACCCAGCGCATGTGCAGCTGCCACTCCTGGCAACCCCAAAAGGTTGGGGACCACTGGAATAGAGCATATAACTGAGGCTCAAAAGGCCTGGGTGCCTTTACTGGCTCTGCCACTGGCCTGCTGGGTGAGCGTGGGTAAGTCATGTCACAGCTATGTGCCTCAATTTCCCAATCTGTAAAATGGAGATAATGCTATTGGCCTGCTTTGTAAAGCACTTTGAAATTTAGTGATGAAAAACACTATGTAAGATCTAGGTGATACCATATTAATAAGGTACAAGCCTCTCCAGAGCTCCATCTCATTGTGCTTTGGAACAATTCTTTATTTGGAGTGAAATGTTAATAAGACAAATCTGGCAATTAACCTTTCCCAAATAATATTTTATTGCATGGAGCCAGATGTAAACCAGGTAATTAGTGGATCTTCTTTCAATATCTTAAAAAAAAAAAGCTACAACCTGTGGCTGAATTTAAAAGTCGGCATTTGATTTACGAGTTTTGTACATTATTGAAGTCTTAGAAATCTTTTATGAATTTGCTTTACCTAGCCTGACAAGTCCAAAGAATTTCAGACATTGAGTGAATAATCGTCATTTTGGCAGAGAAGATGGTTTCCTTAATTCATTTTGTGTTAGTGCAATAAACTGCCACACAATTCCTGTTCAGTCAGTCTCAGTGGTCTGTTGTAATTGATAACCTGTTTATGGGACATGAATGCTTACATATGTTCTAATTTAGAGAAGTTGAAATAAATTCAATTATCTTTTAACACTTTTCTTCCTTCAAGTATTCACTACTTGACAGTGAATAAGAATAATACAATCTGGCATGTATGGGATGGAGCAAAGTAATCAGTTTCTCTGAAGTGATAATTTTCTACTAGTGATTTAGCAGTACCAAAGAACATTGCTTTTGATATTTGTCTAGACTTGAAATGCTACAGTGACACAGCTGAAGTACTCCAGTTGTGCTGATGTAGCATGTCAGTGTAGACGTTACTACCACCAATAGGAGGGGCTTTTCAGGAGGCATAGATGATCCAAGAGGCAGTAGGTAAATCAATGGACATTATCTTCCATTGCCCTTGGGTTGTCTACACCATTGGTTTGGTGGGCTTAAGTACGTCACACCAGGGTGTGGATTTTTCTCATCCCTGAGCTAACTGGGTCAGCTTAGCTTTTCAGTGTAGACCAAGCCTTAGAAAAGAACTCTGAGCAAGCCGAATTGAGTAGCAAGAATTCTGTCATCAGCACATGGAATAGTTATAATAATAGGTATCTATTCATCTGTAGTGGTCAGTCTTGTGGGCCAGAAGGCCACGTTATCAGGTTCTGTGTGAAGACTTCCATTTTATACTCCATAATGACACCGCAAGGCTTACTAGGGAAGGGCTGCATTATAAAATATGCTATATCCATAATGCATGCCCCATATACTGCCTCAATGGTGAGAGGCTTTGTTTGGGCTAACATCAGCAACAGGACTGTAAGCCTCTTTAAGAATCACTCCACATCCCAGTCTTTTCCCTCCTTTCCTCATGGGCATTCATCCTCCGGGCAGCCTTGAGGAGAGGAAAGGAGGGCGGGGGTACTGTGGCTGCTTTGTCAGACAGAAAGGTGTAATGTAAACCTAGTGACTCTTTCATGCCTAGGGGAAGACCTTATAAACCAGGGATGGGCAAATACTGGAGATGCAGGTAAATATAATAGCCATGACCTGCCAAGGACTAACTCTGGTGAACCGCCACCATTTTATAGCCCACCCCATCATAAACCCTTTCCTCTGCCCAGGGACACCATTCTGCACTGGGAGGAAAAGCTTTTCTCATCCACCAACCTGTGGGATTAAAGTAGGACCAGTGTTTGAGGTCTTGCTGTGGGCTCATGCTAGCCATGTGGCTAGGCAGTATAGGGTTTTTGCCACATTCTCAGCAGAACAGGGGCCAGGTGATAGGCTAGACTGTAAAATTCATTTTGTCACAATATGGCAGGTGCCTATGCAGATACTTGTTCAGTATGGGTCTGGGTCTCATAACTTGGAACTGGAAGCCAGTCAGAAAGCATTTCCTAAATAAGGTGGGAAAAGGAACTGGGATTCCCAATGTCTGGTACAGTGGTGAGAAAATATCCTCTTCTCCACCCCCTTGAGCCTCACACAATGAGAGGGCAGGTCCCAGTAATGGTGCTGGTCAAATTAACAGCATGCAAGGCTGATGGCAGACCTTCATCAAATGGAGTGGATGGTTGGGAAGCTGAGAGAAGCCCTGCTCAAGGTGGTACAGAGCCAAGGAAGGACAGCCTGAACTGAAGAGTCCCCAGCTATTCAATAAAACTACAGCCTAAGTAAACCACATTTCTGGTGTCTTGCTTCCAGTGGTACCCTTGACAACAAAATATTAAACCGAAGTTCCATGCCTGTCTCTGATGCCTTCCCAGAGAGTTTAGAAAACTTGACAGTGTTTGTATGAAAGAATAAGTTATAACTGTAGCACCTACTTAATAATGTGCTTTATCAATAAAACTGTTTGTTGTTTTAATTATTATTGTGTATACAATAGCTACTTTGTTTATATGGTTACTAAACTACTTAGCTAACATATTTAGATTGTAAGTCACTGAAGAAGAAAGGCATTAATTTAGTTTATTTCTGAGTAGATAACTGATTTTTTTCATCCAAGAAATTACAAGAAACCAGAGCCAAATTTAGATCATACACTTTTAAATGGTGCAAATTACCTTTTTTTTTTTTTTTTTTTCTCCTGAGAACAAAATCTGGGCTTTATCTCTTCAGATGTGAGTAGTAAACTAAATCCAATGTGAGCAAAAGTAAAGAGAGCCAAATACATCAATTATATGCTCTGTCACAGCAGCAATGCTACCTATCAATGTAAATATAGACACAGATATTTTAAGATAGATATTTAAATCTGTAGTTGAAATCTGTCTTAATAGGAATTCAAAGGACTGCACAGCTTGCCCTCAGAAACACACTGTTCCTTTTGATTTTTTGCAAAATTATGAATGTTGGTGTGCTGCCAATATTTTAACATGGGCTTCCTCAAATATTTCCAGCCATAGCATCATAAACAAGAAAGGAAGCAACCCTAGAGGACAAACTTGCATTAAATGATGTTAAGTGGCAATTTTTGTATGCTATATTGTATTGCTCTGTTTCCTATTCATGAATTATACACAGAGTGACTTAGTTTTATGGAATTGTTCCTTTTTCAAAACAATTTGACACATCATTTCTATGTCTGTATTCCAGCCTAAGGGTGGTTCTTTGTTTTTATTTGCTTCTATTATTCCCTGTTTAAAAAATATAATTTGCAGGGTTTTATTAGAATGAATTGTGTGGTAATACTTTATACTGTGGTTCTGTTTGTGCAAAGACATTGGACAAGTTACAGTATAAGTTGAAAATAGGACTACAACCAGCTAAAAGAGCCAATGACAACAAACAGAAGCTACTCCATAGTCATAAGAAAAGATAGTTTCCGGATGTTCTTAACTGTAATGAAGAGTTATTTAATGCTTTACTATGACATCAGATATCTGTGGAGATGCACAAGCTGGCCAGGACACCAGATTCTTTAATACTGCTCCAAATAGCCCAACTTTCTAGACTGGGAGATCTAACAGCTGTAATGGATGAATGTCCTTCCAATGAATTAAAAAACAGCTGTCTTAGGCTAAGATCAAACATGTTACTATTCTTTTGTATCGTGTCGTTCCACTATATCTCCAGGCAAAAAGTGAGACCGATGCAATGAAGATGATTTCCCCAACCTATACTCTGACCATGTTGCCCTTTGCTTTGGGTCCTTCTTCTGGCACCTCATTTTCTATTGTACTGAATTCAAGCTTCTCTTTCTCCTTTGCAGTTCTGCCCCTTTCTGATTAATTACTCTTGTCTGCTATCTCAACATCAGTCCATTCTCTCCTTTGCCAGTGATGTTGCTTTTGAGCACACTGATTTCCTCCTTCAAATGCTTCCTCAAGATTAATTTCTACTATGATGTCTATATGTGTAATCAGCCAACTAGTTAGTGCTAGGTTGAGGATAGCTGTTTTTTTATTATACATTTTTTTCAGAGGATTTAGAACCATTTAGTGTTAAAGTATCTAAACTAAGTAGCAATGTAAACTTCTTATAGTTGCTTTTTTTTTCTCTACCTGTTTGTCATACTTATTTGTTGCATCTTGCCTCAGATTAAATTGTGCAGTATTTAGGACTAGGACCATATCTTCTTGTGGTTTTTTTTTTATATACAGCCCCTAGCACAATGGACACAAAGTTCAGTTGGGGCCTTTGAGTGCTTTAATATAAATTATAATTTTTTAAAAACTAGCAGATTGCTGCAAGGCCCCCTTACTTAATGAAAATTGGTATATGAATATGCATAACTTGAAGTTTTATGCAAAACAAGTCATAACATATCCGTCAAGAGTAAAAAGAATCCCCTAAATATTTATATTTTATTTTAGTGCATTTATCTATCTTGTATGTTAAATTAGAAATATTAAGTGGAAACCTGTTTTATTAGTACAGGTATCACTGAGGCTTTTTCTAGAATACTTTAGGAACTTGATGTCTCTGTGATCTAGTCAAAGACCTGTGAATGGGTTTGTTTTTCCTGTAGGCCCAATCTGTGGTTGTTTCTATAAAGACATGTGGTCAGGTCACCTGATGCTGGAACCCAGCTTGGATCTGATACTTTTCCACTCAAGGTAAGAAAAATTTGAACTGAACCCAGAGAATTCATACTTTTGGCAAAAGAGATATAAAGGGGAGGAGAACCAAACAATGGGAGTTGCCAGGAGATTTCCCCTCCCCACTCCACATACCACTTAAAATACCTGCTAGAAACATCTAAGTCTGAACAGGGGGAAGGATCAGGCCCAAGCTAGGAGGCTGCTTAGCTTGTGAAAGAGACCATTAGAACAACTGTTTAGGGTTAGAATTTGCACACAACAAGTTTCTTAGTGTATTAGGATTATTTGGCATGTTTTGTTAATTTTGGCTTAGTAACTTACTTTGATCAGTCTGTTTTCACTTGCAATCACTTAATTCCTACTTTTTATATTTAATAAAACTTTCATTTATGATCAAAACCCATGTAAATAATTATTACTGGGGGAGCGGGCAAGCAACCGCTGTACATATCTCTCTCATTGATAGAGAGGGCAGACATCCCTATGAGCTTTCTCTATGTAAAACTCTTATACAGAGTAAGATTTATTTGGGGTGTTGGTCCCTTTTGGGGGTTGGGTTCTTGGTTGCTGTCAATGACCCTGTAGCTGAACCCTCCCAGAGCTGAGCTCGTTCAGCACCTTCTTGCTCTGCTGGGGGGGGTGGTAACCCCAACTTTGTGCCTTAGCTGGGGGAGACCAGAGCTTTTGGCCCAGTAGGACAGGGTAGAGGGGAGCCCCAGGAAGAGGAAATGGGCATCACTGACTTGATCATCTCACCAGGTGACAGCCCCCAAGGGATTTCCATAATCTAACCTCTCTCTCAGATATCAATTAAACTTAACTATGTTATACAACAGTAGTAAAATTCTGTTTGGCTTCTGCACAACTGTAAATGGAATCCAAACCGCAATGCTTCCATAAGTCAACAGAGAGCAAAAAAGTCAAACACAAAATCAGATTTTTTTTTTTTTTTTTTTTTTTTTTTTTTTTTATAATTCAATTCAATATCCTTCAGCAGCAGGAGTATGTTTTGGCTTGATGGATACAACACTGAACTTGTATTCATTTCTTGACTGAACCACAAATTTCTTGTGTGACCATGGGCAAGTCACTTAATCTGCCATGTGCCTCTGTTTTTATCTGTAAAATGGGAATAGTACTTCCCTGTCTCTCAAAAGTGTTGTGAGTATAAAGTTAGTTAATGGTTGTGAGGCACTTAATAACTGTAGTCATGAGGACCAGACAAATGCTTAGATTGTCTCAGTCCTCCTAAACCTTCCTGAAATGCCATTTTCAGAAATACTGACTCTAAGTGATATTTCCAAAACTATAGTTTTATTGGCAATCAATTAACATCACTGAAGTTTCATTTCTAAAATCTATCTTCATGGAGGCCACATTCCCCGGTGTAACTAACAGTACTGTCTTTCAGGGGAGTACAAAATCGTCACTTTTAGTACCACTTCAACAACCTGTAGATTGGTGGGGTGGTTTTTTTTTTTTTTGCAATAGGTTTACTGAAGATGGTCTGTATAAACCAGGATTTCAATAATCAGTGAATTTATTTAGAGACCACATGACTCAGCGTGAGGGATTTTATTATATAATTTGATAGTCTGTGCATAACAGAGGTACATTACCAGGTCTATGAAAATTCATGCTTGCAGTCTGATAATGGTTATCTTGCACTATTTGTCTAGATAGAATTGTTTGTTTAAAAGCTTGGGCTATTTTATTCAGTTGTTTATAGCTTCACTTTCTTTATTTCCTTTTTTGTAGATCGACATCTTATTTTTAGCATATTTCCTAGTTTTCTGATAGAATTCTAACTACATACTCACACCTGTTATTTACTTGTCTCTTTTCAGTAAGTACATCAAGTTTTGCTAACCTATGTGTCTGTTACTTGCAGTTTAGTACAGCGCACAGCTAAAATATTATACCTTATTTAATGATTCTTGAGCTGATAATTTCTAGAAAACTTAAAATCACTGGATGGCATTATGGGTATTTTTGCTCACAAATAAGCTAACAGGTTTTATGAATGTCTGGCCTCTAGGTCACATGTGGTACAGATCATTACCCAAACAATAGGGAATTCATATTTTAATAGTCTTCCTGTTTCAGAAATGTTTGCCATGGTGTGATATTGTAGGTTGAGACCTTTAGGCTGAAATGAAGACATTTAAATAACAGCAGAAGGTAAAACTGGCCTTATTTATTGCAGCCCACCTCCAAAATGTAACTTTTTTGTCATCATCACACCATTGTGTAGGGCAAAGGATTTTGATGAGGTTTAGTAAGCTGAGAATCTTATGCAAAAGGTACAGAAAAGTATTCCTGGTGTTTGTATCTTACTGGTTAGTTTATATTAGTATAAGCAGGATATTAATGAGTCTCCCCTGAGAGCTAGCTAGTAGGAGGAGAGACTTCAGGAGCAAACACTATTTATATGAACACACCTAGGCTATGTCTAGACTGCTGGTTTCTGTTGAAAGAAGCTTTTCTGGAAGAGATCTTCTGAAAACTTCTTCCGAAAGAGCATCCACACTGCAAAACGCATCGAGAAAGCGATCTGCTTTTTCGAAAGATAGTGTCCACACTGAATGGACACTAATCTCACATTTCAGCTGTGATTACTATGGATGGAGTGGCCACCAGGGCACTTGTGCTTTTTTTCCTCTTCTTTCGAAATAACTCCTTTTTCCCCATCCAGACGCACCTTTTTCTGAAAGAGCTCTTTCAGGGGGGAAAAAGGCTTCTTCCTCATAGAATGGGGATTACCAATGTTAGCAAAACCCCTCTGTTCTTTCAATTTTCTTTAGGAAGAATGTGATTGCAGTATGGATGTAATTGAAGTTTTTTCAGAAAAACGTCTGTTTTTTCCAAAAAAACCCTCTGTAGTGTAGATGACATACCCCTAGTCTGCCAAGGCATTCAGCAGGTAGAGCTGTGTTGCTTAAAGTGAAAAACTTTGGTTGGTATTGGGCTACAAATCACATTAGTACTCAATGCAGGGGTAGTGAAATGTTATCAATGCTGTTGTCTTTATTGTATGAATAAAGGGGAGTTGAACTATGCTTAACCTGTTCCAAATGGGGGGTCAGCATCAGGACCTTGAATGCCAGACTCCTGAGAGAGAGAGGTTGGGACAGGTGGGGACTTTCCCCAAATGTCCCTGGTTTGGTTTAAAATGTTCCTCTCCACTGTTCAAAGACAGAGCTAAATAAGTTCAAGTAGGAACCTTTGTTGTTGTAAGTGCATAATGATAGCTGAACTCACTTGTGGGGGTGGGGGGGAGAGACAGGGTTTCTGCCCAACTTGCTAAAAATTGACAATTACTAAGAGCTGACAATTACCAAGAGCCTCACTTGCAGAGGTCACAGTAGAGAAAGTTGGCCACCAGGAGCAGCAAAAAAAAAAAAAAAAGCAGCTGCAGGCCAGCCAGCAGCAAGGAACCATACTGGTGGGGAGACCAGCCAGAGGAAGTGCTCTGATGTCAGACCAAGCAAGGTACCTTCTTCCCTGAGTGGGAGGTGAACTCATACAAATGCACCTCTGAACCCTGGGTCCTTGCTGACCAAGGACAGCTACTGTGGGTGTAGTGTAGAAGGGAAGCAGAGAGGTGCACAGAAAAGAGAACTCAAGGACATGAGGCAGAAGACACTGCCCCAGGCACTCTAGGGTGGGTGTCTGGCTCACAGTGCTGTGATGATGATTCCTTCTTGTGACACTTTCTCTGTCAGGTGACTTCCCTCCTTTCATTACAAGTTTCTGTTCTACACAGAGACTCTGTTTCCGAATGGGTTAAGTATTGCTCCTGAGGCACCCAGGAGTGGTGTGTGAACTTCCCAAACTACTGGGTGAGGGCTCGAGCCAGTTCTATGGTGGATTGATGGAAAGGAAGCCCTAAATACTGAACTGGCCCTGGTTGCTGCTGGCTCCACCTGGCAGAAGGGTTACATTAGTTTACATTTTCAGAGCAATCTTATGCAGAAAAGGACCCGAAATGTTAAAAAAAACAACCCCCCCCAAATATACCCCTTTGAATTCTCCATTATAGTTCTAATTCCTAAAGGCTGGTGTGTGGAGTGGTGGTATTTTCCTAAATCCACCTCTGACAGAAGGGAGTGAATGAATAAGACCGCATTCTGGAGACTTCAGTTAAACAAAGCGCTACAGTAAGGTGTTCATCAGAACTTAAAACTTGTCCAGGCAGTTGTACATCTTCACAATTGAAGCTAACTGAAATAGGTACGCACAAGTGTCACATGAAAAGAAAACCTACACTTGCCAATAGTTGATACCAATCAAATGAGGGGACCATTTTTTCCTATGCTTAGAATCATAGCTGATGTCTGTGGACATGTGACATCTTAAAGGTGACTATTGTAATTGAAGTGGCAATAATCGAGGGTCCCTAAACAATTAGTCTCCCACACTGGAATTCTGGGCACTTCTGATTTCCAAGAATAGAATGCACTTCAAAGAGGTACTTTTTAGGCCTAGGCACTACTGATGGCTGTTTTTTTCAGATGTGTGCCTTCCAGCAGATCTTGATATTTCTTCTAGAACGTATTGCTGCAACAGCTTTGATCTTCATAAATATTAAAAATATTGGTGAAGTCTCTCTGTTTACTCTGGAGTTCTAATAATTTTGTTACTGAAAGTTCTGCATTATTATCTATAGCTAATAACATGGTTAGGAGTTTATCAGAGTATTATAGCATCTCTCTACCTGTGAAAGGAAATCAACTCATTTATTTTTTTCATAAGCACAAGAAAAAACACTAAAATTTGAAGTAATAAAAAGAAATCACTCACAGTTACAAGCAAATGAAAGAACAATAACAATGGAATATAATAAACTTCTTAGTAAAGAAGTTTCAGAAAACTATCATATTCCTGTGGTATGTTTTTTATATACTCATATCTAACAGGAGAAAAGAAATAATTTGATACAGACCAACTACTATACATCACATCTTTCCTACTTTATAGTTTTCCTAAAGAGAAGGGAAAGGGTATAAGGATGTAGGGCCAGATGCTGGGGTGTGCTGAGTGATTTCACAATTGGCACTAAAAGTTGAGGGGAAGGGGAGCTTTAAGAACAGTCATACTGGGCAGACCAAAGGTCCATCCAGCCCAGTATCCTGTCTGCCAACAGTGGCCAATGCCAGGTGCCCCAAAGGGAGTGAACTGAACAGGTAATTATCAAATGCTCTCTCTCCTGCCCTTCCTTACCCATCCTGGCTAATAGCCATTAATGGACTTAACCTCCATGAATTTATCTAGCTCTTTTTAAAATCCTGTTATAGTCCTAGCCTTCACAACCTCCTCTGGCAAGGAGTGCCACAGGTTGACTGGGCGCTGTGTGAAGAAGAACTTCCTTTTATTTGTTTTAAACCTGTTGCCAATTAATTTCACTTGGTGGCCCCTAGTTCTTATATTATAGGAACAAGTAAATAACTTTTCCTTATTCACTTTCTCCACACCACTCATAATTTTATATACCTCTATCATATCCCCCTTCGTCTCCTCTTTTCTAAGCTTTGTACCTTACAAGGAAGATGCTCTCCACCTTTCAGCATTAGGTCTAACATTTCTCTCATTGAAAATAGTTTCTCATCCCCTGAAGACCATGGGCCCAGTTTGTCTCTCCTTTCATTTATGCCAATGTAAATCACGAGTATCTCCACTGAAATCAGAGGAATGGCACCGGTGCACAATGAGCTTAAGTAAGAAGAGAATCAGGCCTAGTGGAATTTTGCCATCAATTTTAACAGAATGAATAATGATGAGAAATGTGGATGAGGCCATCCTAGAGGTTGCCGAGGAAATTTGGCACATGCCGGCACCAGCACCACCAACTAACAAAAAAGCCAATAGAAAATACTTTGTCCCCCCCAAAGGGAATGGAATTCCTCTTCACCCATCCCCAGCCCAACTCCTTAGTTGTGGACACGGCCCACCACAGGTCCAAGACTCCACAGTATAAACAAGCAGCATCGGACAGAGATACGAAAAGATTAGACTTGCTGGGTAGAAAAGTGTACACATCGGCAACACTAATGCTCAGAATCGCCAATTATACAGCACACCTCTCCAACCATGTCTTCGACATGTTCTCTAAGCTGACCCCACTGATGGACCATTTACTAGAGTCTAAAAGGCCCATTTTAAAATCTGTGGTTCAGGAGAGCTATACATCAGCTAGAGCAGCCCTCCAGATAGCCATGGATGTGGCAGATACAGTGGCCCGTTCTACTGCCACTGTGGTGGTCATGCCAAGGGCATCTTACCTTCAGGCAGTGGGAGTCCCTAAAGAACTACAAAATAAGGTTGAAGATTTGCCATTTGACAGAGAAAAGCTGTTCACCGAGAAGACCGACAGCGTACTGCACTCCTCAAAGGACTCCAGCACAACCCTTAGAACATTGGGCATGTATACCCCTCTGTTTAGAAGGCAACGATACACTTCATACCAGCGAAGATATGACTACCCATATGTCAGACAGCAGTGGCAGCAGCAACAACAAAGAAATTTTGACCACCGGCGTTCGTGGCAAAGACCTCAACGACGTCGAAATACAGGCAACCGTATGCAGACCCCATCAAACAACAAGCAGCAGGTTTGATGCCTTGGTTGGGGGCACGCAAACAGTTCTCTACAGCAGCAACGAGCACCACACCCTAATTTTCCACCAACATCTGAAGCCATTTTACCATCAATGGGCCAAAATCACTATGGACAAATGGGTGATGGAAATTGTTCTATTAGGTTACACCATCTCCTTCATCGCCATTCCTCCCACCAACCTTCCCACCCCGTCCCTCTTCAAGGATCCATCTCACGAGGCCCTACTACGTGTCAAGGTCAACCATCTCCTCTCACTAGGGGCAATAGAACCAGTCACGAGCGAATTCAAGGGCAAAGGGTTTTACTCTCACTATTTCCTCACTCAGAAAAAGTCAGGAGGATGGCAACCGATACTAGACCTCCGCTACGTAAACAAATTCCTACAAAAACAATGATTCAGGATGATCACACTAGCTGCTGTAATTCCCGCGTTAGATTGCGACGACTGGTTTGCGGCCCTCAACCTCCAGGACACCTACTTTCATGTTTCAATCCATCCAGCACACAGAAGATTCCTATGATTTGTTGTCAGAATGGACCATTACCAGTACAAAGTCCTGCCATTTGGCCTATTTTCTGCCCCCAGGGTATTCTCAAAAATCCGGGAGGTAGTTGTGGCCTATCTCCATCGATGAGGAGTGATTATATTCCCATACCTGGATGACTGTTTACTCAAGGGCCGCACAGCTGCCGAAATACTCGATATGATTCGCATCACCAGACAGTCCTTACGCGCTCTCGGACTTCTCGTCAACGAACAAAAGTCCATTTTGCATCTGACTCAAGAACTGGAATTCATAGGAGCTCGGCTGGATTCAACAACAGCCAGGGGATACTTAACTCTGCAGAGATTTGAGGCTATCCAAGAACTCATCCAGATCATTCAAGGCAGCCCCACTGTCCAAGTCATCACTTGCCTGAGACTCATGGGTCATATGGCCGCCACCATTTACGTGGTGCGCTACTCCAGGCTACACTTCCGTGCTCTTCAGTATTGGCTGACACTAGTGTATTTTATTAACATTCAAAAAACTGGCATGATTTTATCCAGCTCACAAAATGTAAAGAATAAATAGTCTTTTACAGTGTCAAAAACCAGCCCTACAAATCAATGGGTGCTTTTTTATTCATATATCTTTTTTTATTTGATCTATAATACAAATGTTGCATGAATCCTATTCATGACGGGTAAAGAGAACATTACTTTTTTTTTTCCTAAAGGAAGCAGTAGCTTTTCTCAAATAGCTGCTAATAGTGCTAAATATAAGAGAACATTGCAGTGAATCAGTGTTCTATTGTGTTACATGGACATTGAAAGTTTGTTACATAAGTAAGTGACAAATAAGGCAACTGTAGGCTCCTTTGTTAATTGACTTAAATGGTGTACAACCTTCATTTAAAGAAAGAATCGCAATTAATTGTCAGCTGTTATGTTAAGGCTCCAAGTAGCCAAATTAGCCTTTGTGTTCACTTGGCCCAACCAAGCTCCTTTGCTCTTCCTGAGCTTGGCAGCAATGGAGACTAATTTGTATTCTGAAAGGGTGAGTTCTCCATTTGAGTGCTCACTGCCAATCTTGCTAAACATGTCAAGCTGACACTACTCTCCACACTTGCTTCCTGAGAGTTGATTCATGCTAACAAAAATTGGGCTGGATTTCATTAAAAGCAGGGATTTACACTGGGGGAAAAGTGATGTAAGATCAGTATCCCATCCAGCACATCTCCACTCAATTGGGAAAGATGTTGGAGTTCACTAGGCACTCCCATTATCTAAATGTGAGAAAAGTTAAAGGAATCACAGCCCCAAACTCTTGGGATCCATGATGCTCGTAGACTAGGTTCCAGCCAGGTTGCCGAGTCTGTAGAAATCTGCTGAGCACTGACAAATAGCTGGAAACCAGACCACCTCACCTATACGTTAGCATTGTTCGATATAGATGTTGAACTTGTAAGAATGTGTTTAGTCTCTGTGAAATGCTGGTAAGTTGCCGCATGCATTTGCCTTACATGTAATGTCTAAGTTTTTCTTTATAATTGTAAAAATGCCTATGAACTTGTAAACCTAGGCACAGGTTTCCCCATCCATCCAGAATAACTATCAAGACTAAGTGGGCCATTGTGGAACATCGCAAAACAAAGGTTGGTTGAATGGCCCTCTTTTACCCATGAAGGTACTATGTGGCAGTATGTCTACACTACAGCCTACGCCAGCAAAACTTATGTTGCTCAGGGATGTGAATATTGCACCCCTAGAAGACATAAATTACTCTGGCAAAATGTGCACAGCACTACGTAAGTGCAAGAGCTTAAGCTTATGCTGCTCATGGGGGTGTTATTTTTATGCCAGTGGGAGAGAACATGTTTACCAGATGCATTGCAGTAGCACAGCTGTACTGGTACAGTTGTGTGGCTGCAGCACTGTATGTTTAGCCAGGGTCTGAGTGAAAGCATGTCCTATTAGACTGAATTCTGGAAGAGGAATAGAAAGAGCTGACATCAAAAGTTTTGGATTCTTACAAGGACTGGAGAGAAGATACAAAAAGCCAGGATCTCCAGCATCAATCTGTATTCGCCCTAAAAAGACATTCAGGCTACATCTACACTGTTTGTTTTTTGCAGAAGAGGGAATGTAAATGAAGCACTGATTAGCAAATCTCGTGCTCTCATTTGCATATTCTCTTCTGATCCTTTTTGCGGAAGAGGTTTTTGCGCAAAAAAAAGCAGTGTAGACGGGGCCATTTTGCACAAAAAAAAACCCCTTTTGTGCAAGACCCTTTATGCCTCAAAAAAGAAGGTATACGGGATCTTGCGCAAAAGGAATTGAAGTTAGAGGTTCCTGGAAGGAATATTACTAACAGTAATATTCCAGTATGGTCACTGGAAGGAATATTACTAAACTGTAACCAGGAAAACAAGGAATGAAAGGACTGGGTGTCATGGGTTCTGTATGCCTGGCCCCCTCTGAGAGAGGGTTTTAAGCTTGTCAGGCCCCTCAGAGTTCATTTCACATTCCTGAGTGTTCCCAGTCCCCTCACTGTCCCTTCTTCCATCCTAGCAGCCATGGTCTGTAGAAACCCCCCTGTTCGCAGGCAATAAGGTCTGGAAGCCCAAGTTAATACAACTCCCCACTCACAGGGCAATAGAGCCCAGCAGCTCAAGTCAATAGCAACCAGTTCAGGGGGAATAAGGCCTGGTGGCCAAAGTCTGTATCAACAACTTCATGTTTGAGGGCAGTAGCAGCCAGAGGCCATAGTAACAGCAGTAGTGCCCCCCTTCAGTGTTAATGGGGTGGGGTAGGGGAACCCAGGGCCTCCCTCTCCACCAGGTCCCAGCCCAGGGGCCCTGTCAGCAGTGGGTTTGTCCCACCATTAGCTCAGCGGGGAATCCACCCTCAATACGCTGAGCTCTCAGGGTCTTTACCTCTCCACTCTGGGATACTTCCTACCAGCCTTTCTGATGTCAGCTTCATCTCTGGTTTCATCTGAGCTGAGGGCTTCTATGGCCATTCTCCACTGGCAGGCTTCCACAGCTCCAACCATCTGCTGCTCTTCTTTCAGAGCTCCAGCAGCAGCTCCTTCCTCCACAGTGGTCAGCCCTGACTGAGCTGCTCCACTGGCCTTTATACTGGTCCTTCAGCTGTAGCATGCCCAGCAGGGCTGGGGGGGCTGGAGAGGCTCTCTTAGCCAGATAGCCCTGGTTGACTGCTTCCAGTCCATTGTGGGGTTGGTAAATCCCATCACACTGGGGCTTAAAGTAATTCAGTCACATGGACAGAGCAGTATACAGGGTTTAATAAAATTCCATTTTTTCAACTTACCCTGCATTCAGCTTCGCTCTTTGCAAATGGGACAGAACTGATTCCAGGCATAAGGGCTCACTTGTACTTGATGGTAATTTTTTTACTTGTGAGATTTCCCTAAGAAGCTAAACAGGATTTCACATCTTATTTTCACTGACACCAGATAGATGCAGAAGAGAAATAATAAAAAATTAGTATTCCATGGAGTTAAAGGAAAAGCAAGTTTTTACATTTTTATTTGGCAACAGAGGTATATAATTAATAGACTTTAAATTTCTGTGAAAAAACCCAGAACCTTGTTGAAAAAGGTACTGATGCAAATCTAATCAACTTTATCTGCTGTTAAATTATATAAAATTGCCAGGATTCAGTTTTTTGTACTTTATACCCCAGGGTTATAAGTGTGCCATATAACTACTTTGGAGTGAGTACAACCCACGTTTTTCTTTAGTAATGTTTATTTCAGACTGTAAACTCTTCCACATAGAAACTTTATGCGAGTTCATAGAGTGCTTGGCACAATACGGCCTGATCCTCTGGGCAGTAATGCAGTATGAAAATTAAATTTAAATTGCTAATAAAACTACCTCACTCTCATAATACAGCCTAAGAATAGATAGAAAATATTGCAACATGCCAAGATATGCCATTTCCAACTCCTCTGCTTTTTTATCATGGGTTATGTTGGAGCATTTCTGTAAAAAGACCCCCACAGAAATAAGTGATCTCTTACTTCCTCAAGATTTTCCATAAAATGGAGGTGGTCTGGCTCAATGCTTTCTGTTGTGCATCATTGGCTCACTCTGGGACAAACCCTTAAAATGTAGATTGACTTGTTCATATTCTAAGGAGGTTGAAAGCAGTTAGAACATAAGAATGGCCGTACTGGGTCAGACCAAAGGTCCATCTAGCCCAGTAGCCTGTCTGCCGACAGCGGCCAGCACCAGGTGCCCCAGAGAGGGTGGACCGAAGACAATGATCAAGTGATTTGTCTCCTGCCATCCTTCTCCAGCCTCTGACACACAGAGGCCAGGGACACCATTTCTATCCCCTGGCTAATAGCCTTTTATGGACCTAACCATGAAATTTATCTAGCTTCTCTTTAAACTCTGTTATAGTCCTAGCCTTCACAGCCTCCTCTGGCAAGGAGTCCCACAGATTGACTACATGCTGTGTAAAGAAGAACTTTCTTTTATTAGTTTTAAACCTGCTACCCATTAACTTCATTTGGTGTCCTCTAGTTCTTCTATTATGGGAACTAATAAATAACTTTTCTTTATTCACCCTCTCCACACCACTCATGATTTTATATACCTCTATCATATCCCCCCTCAGTCTCCTCTTTTCTAAACTGAAAAGTCCCAGTCTTTTTAACCTCTCTTCATATGGGACCCGTTCCAAACCCTAATAATTTTAGTTGCCCTTTTCTGAACCCTTTCTAAGGCCAAAATATCTTTTTTGAGGTGAGGAGACCACATCTGTACACAGTATTCAAGATGTGGGCGTATCATATGTCGAAGCAAAGGCCTCACTCAGTTTTGTGCGGCTAAACAGACAGCTTTATTGATCAGTAAAGCAAAGTGTGCCAAACGTGGTCCCAGCAGAGCTGGCTAATACAATCAATCCTAGTATCTTTATACCCTTAACCAAACAGTCTGATGCCAGGGCATCCAATTACAGAAAGATGGCGGACAGGTACAAGGGAGTACACCTCTAGTCTCAACCAGCCCAATTAGCACATTCCAATAGCCCATCCTGTAGGTCTCTTCTCACGGGGTGACAGAAAGTTCACTCTGGTCTACATGCTGAAGAGAAAAGCTGAAAGGGTTTCTGTTATACAAGATGGCTTCTAGCTAAATATGAAATGGTTTCTACACATAGTTTTATACAGGGGCAGCAAGATATTCTGTGTCTTATTTTCTATCCCTTTCTTAATAATTCATAGTATCCTATTTGCCTTTTTGACCGCCTCTGCACACTGTGTGGAAGTTTTCAGAGAACTATCCACGGTAACTCCAAGATCTCTTTCCTGATTTGTCGTAGCCAAATTAGCCCCCATCATACTGTACGTAGAGTTGGGGTTATTTTTCCCAATGTGCATTACTTTACACTTATCCACATATCCAGTTGACATGGGAAAAGTCATTCCAGTGAAGAAGTACAACAATTATACATGACCTATGAGAACAAATGTTAGCAGAAGATGAGGTAGGTACTTGAGAGGTCAAATTCAAGAGAGCAAGCTCAAGGAAGGAGAAAAGAAACATGTAGGAGAATAAGAAACAAGATGGTGGAATTAATTTGTTGAGTTCTTCATATGAGAGAGAATTAATTTTAATCTGTTCAAAAACTGTGCTGACAGGGTGAAATCAGCATGAATGAGTTGCGGCAAGTTAGTGTTCTCTGAGAAGCAGTATGGCAGCAGGTCTAGAATAAGGAGTGGTGTAAATAGTGAGCAGAAGCTGTTGTGATCTAAACAGAAACAACTTTGGAAGGCTTAGTTAAATGGGAGCAGAAGGAGGAAGGGCAGGGCCAAGTCAGGACCACCCCTCTACTCCCCAGACACTAGGACATGTGATACACCTTCTCCCATGCCCCCTTTTCCTAGTCACTGGGGCAAGAGAAATCTATAAAATTTCTGCCTGAGAAAATCCACCTGATGAATGTCATATTTAAGAGTACAACACCTGCACCAGAAAACATATTTCCTTTCATTTCTGACATCCTCAAAGATGCCTGGCAAACAAGCAAAGACATAAATTAAAATTTCAAGCTGAGTGCAAAAGAGAGAGACGTTTCAGTGTTTACCCAATGGGAAGTAATACCAGTAAGGAAAGAAATTGTAAAGTCAGACTTCATGCAGGGTCCTGCAAATAATGAATAAAAGATTAAAAAGTATGTGGCAGAATGTTTGTATTATTCAATGTTTTCTCATCTGGGCACCTTTCTTTTAGTAAACCTATAAATTTTGATTTTGTGTAATTGTGTAAAGATCTCCTAATCAGCATCCCCTTGTCTGGAAATGTAGCACCTAGTTGCAATCATAACGGTAAGGGTTGTTTTTTTTTAAGTGCTGCTAATCATAAAATACATTTCCCATTTGAAGCAAAATCAAGCACAGAGCCAAATCCAGCCTCAGAACCCTTACATATATCATCATGAAATGAAAGGTTGTAAGAGTCATTAAAATGGAAGTGTAGCATCAATGGTCAAATGTTTTGGTTTGACACAGCATTCCATAATCAGGGGCAACTGCATCCGTGATGTAACACTGACTTAGCTGGAGAGAAATCATTCAAGACAGCCCTTGAAAACAAAACTGCTAAAGTGGAAGGGTGGGAGAATAATGGCAAGAATACCATGCTCCCAGAAAAGCCACCCAAAACTCTTAGGCTATGTCTACACTGGTGGGTTCTTGCGCAAGAACAGTTGTTCTTGCGCAAGAATCCGCAGAGCGTCCACACTGCCCACCTGCTCTTGAGCAAGAACATTTACACTACAGCGTGGTAAGAGAGGGCTTCTTGCAGAAGAGCTATGCTTTTTTTTAACAGGTGTAAGCCCTCTTGCGCAGGGGCTCTTGCAGAAGAGGGCAGTGTGGACGGCTGGGCAGGGGTTTCTTGCGCAAGAAAGCCCTGTGGCTAAAATGGCCACCAGAGCTTTCTTGCGCAAGAGAGCATCCACACTGCCATGGATGCTCTTGCGCAAAAGCACAGCTCACACATAGCAGTGTGGATGTTTTCTTGTGCAAGACTTCTTGCACAAGAACATTTGTGCAAGATATTCTTGCGCAAGAAGCTGCCGGTGTAGATATAGCCTTATAGCAGGTGATGAAGGTTGTCACCTGTAACACCTTTGCTGGCTTTCTCTTGTTTTCCTTTGGCTTTTGGTAACAGAAGACAGGTGATTTGCATTATAATTTGGAGTGAGTGTTTGAAAAAGCAGCTTCCTGGATAAATGTTCAGTCTAGGCTAGTCAAAGCAGCATTAGATAGAACCTGATTTACCCTCGTTTCTTCCACATTACTCAGCATATCACTAGGTGGCTCTGCCTTCTGTATATTAAAAAGTTTCTGATCATACTGGGTCTTAACGTTTTCACAAATTGCTTTTATCTGAAACATTGATGTAGGAGTTTTAGCTTGTAAAGCAATAAAATTTGATTATTTTCCCTCTTCTGTTATATTTGTGTCTGCACTCTGGATACATATATTATGAAGAAAGGATCAGATACTCTTCATAGTCACTGTTGGATATAGAATAGCTTATTAAGGCTTCTGGCATTGAACATAAATGTAATTTGTGAGCTAACAAACTTGAACACAGAAAAATTATGAATTAAAAAACTGTCAGTCAGCAGCCCTACTGATAGATGGTCTTAGGCGACATTCACGTCTCTCTTTCATTCAGGAATGAAAGCTTAGTTATACTGACAAGCCATTTACTTTGGAAGGAGAGAGGAAAGGCATGGGGAAGGTGGGAATTGACACTGTCAGTGGTACCACACGGGAAGGGTGTTTAGAATTCTTTCGACAATAAGAATGCAGTCAGGTATGCTTCATAAACACAACCATAGTAGTGAAGGCTCTATAAGATGGTGTCCCTGCCCTTTGTTAGCCAAAAGCTGGGAGTAGTCATTTGAGGATTACCTGTTCTGTTCATTCCTTCTAGGACACCTGGGATTGACCATTGCTAGAAGACAGGATACTGGACTCAATAAATCTTTGTGCTGACCCAGTGTGGCCACTTGTAGGTTCTTAAAATGGCAGGATCTGTTTTCATGTAAGTGGATAATGATCTGCTTCGGTAATATGGGCCTCTATTGCAAGATTTGCCTAGTGTTGCTCCAGTCCTTCAGGGCAGGGGCCTGGAGGCCTGAGAGGTGCAGGAGTCAGGGTAGAGGTTTGGTGATGTGGAGGGGCTCAAGGTAGGAAGTTCAGGGTGTGGGGGTGCAGGAGTCAGGGTTGGGGGTCAGGAGGGGCTCAGGGAAGGGTTGTGGGGGATTCAGGACTCAGGGCAGGGTGTTGGGAGTCAGGAGGGGCTCAGGGCAGGGTGCTGGGAGGAGTGGGGGGCTCAGGGGAGGGGGTGCAGGAGTTAGAGTAGGGGGTGGAGGGCTCAGGGCAGTGGGTAGGGCTGCTTAGAGACTGCTCCCCAGGGCAGTTGAAGCCATACTCCTGGGCTGCCAGCTGCTCCCTGAGGCCAACCTGAGGAACATGCTTGCTGCCCCCATGTGGTCATTCTGGAGTACAGCTGTCCCAGACCCCTTCCTTTCCATGATGAAAAACAATCACATTCCATGCATAGCCCATTGGCCTGGCACAACCAAACCCTGACCTTGCTTTAATTTACAATAAGAGAAAGCTGCATATCAAATTTAGTGGTCCTAGCTCTTGCCATTTAGGAAGTGTTCTTGAATAAATGAACTCATGGACAGACAGACAGATGCACAATCTCTCAAATATATAATAGACTAGAAGTCTTACCTGGCATTGTCCAGGTCCTTCAGGGCAGGGGACTGGTGGTGTGGGGGGTGCAAGAGCCAGGGTGGAAGGTAAGGAGGGACTCAGCGTAGGGGGTCCTATCTGGCAGGGCCTTCTCTCCCCCCGGCTGGTAGAGTCTTCTCCCTCCTCCCTCCCACCATCAGTGGGGCCTTCTCTCTCCCTTCAGCTAGCAGAGTCTTTTCCCCCCTGTATGGCAGGTCTTTCTCCCTCCCCTTTCTGGCGCTGTGGCCAAGGACTGCAAGGGGGGAAGTATTTGGGACAAGGGGGCTACTTACCTGGTCTGGTGGCAGGCAAGATAGTGAGCTGCAGTTGCAGAATAGTACTGCCCCATCGGCCACTAGCATCCCTCCTCATTGTGCCCCCTCTCTTTCCATGTTCTGGAAAACAGTCCCAGTTCCAGCACTTCCCATTTTTCTCGCACAACCAAACCCTGATCATTAGGTTAAGAGGAAGCTGCATACCAAATTTGGCAACCCTAGCTCTTACCATTTAGGAGGGGTTCTTGAATGAATGGACATACAGACAGAGAGATGGACAGTCTCACACACAGATGAACTCTAAAATATATAGAGAGCGCTTACAGCAGTGTATTTATCAGCAGCCCATGGGAAATTACAATTAATACAAAATACAGCAGCGTGCCTTCTCACCAATATGGACTGCCACAAGCACATCAAACCTGATCTCTGCTATCTGGCTCCTATAATATATCCCATCACATTCCAGGTCTCAGACCAGACTTAAGAAAATCCAAAAACTTCTGTAATGTCAGTTTCCTTTTTGCTCCATGTGCTACACAGTGGTACAAAGACATAATCAAAATTCTAAAATCACATACTTCCTGGTAGACCTCTGTAAAACTATTTGGTAGAAATTGAGTACAACTTTAAGAATTGCTTTAATTTTGGAAAGATAGCAGTGAATTTTTTTAAGCATGATGGAATGAGATACCTGAACATCAAAGAGGAAAGTGTGTTGCTGATGAGGGATGGGGGGTATTTTTCAGGTTACGAAGACTTATCTCATGTGTGTCTCAGCACTGATTATATAATTAAAACAATAATTTATGTCTGCCCCCTGGATAATAGCTAGAGGACTACCAGGGCAAAGGTCTAAATTAAACAGAACACCCCCGAAATGCATGGACACCGTGTAAGAGTGAATTATTACACCACTGATGCAGTTATTTTAGTCTCTAGTCAGTTGGAGGAAGCACCATCCAATGGTGAGGACATTTGCTTGATAGCCAAGACTCTGATACTCTTTCCATAAGAGCCATTAAAGAACTATGCAACCTGGGGCAAACCCTTTATAGCAAAGGCAATTAGAGCTAGTGACCTGTTCAATCAACCAGTTCATTATTCTGCCAGAGAATAATTTCATTGTAATTATTATATTTCATTGTAATAATTATAATTAATCATTGCAATAATTTCACTGCTCTGTCCATGAATAATTTTTCAGTGCTTAGTCCGAGTCTTCTTTTAAAATCATGCAGGCCTAATATGGCTTTGGAGAAGAATAGTAGAGAGGGATAAGGATTCTCTTACCCCTACATGGTTAGGTCGTGACAAGTGGAGACATGACAAGGGCGTCCATGCACCTGGTTCTCCTCTCTGTGAACAACTAGCCTGGCAATCGAAGAGCCCTATCTCTGCCCTGCCCCCATCCCCATCTTCAATAGTGGAGCTAGACATGTAGGAGTGAATATGCCACCCCCTTAAAAGGGCTACTGCAGATCATGTCTGCAAACCCTGCTCAATGCAAGAGGGGGAGAACCAGAAGAACAGTGCCTTGGAGGGGAATGTCTGTGGCACAATACCTGCCCCAATCTTGTTCTGGGGGGGTGCCTAAAGGTTTATTAACATTCTACCTGCCTTTTCATTTCTTTAATGTGCCACACTTACCAGAAAAATGAAGCTAATGCTGCCCTACCTCACAAGGATATGGGGAAAGCTCTGCTGAAAGGGGCTATAGTTGTAATTTTAAAAGGTAGGGCTGTTTAAATAAATAAAACTCCTCGTGTGGTGGTGATAACTTAATACTCTGCCAGAAGAGGAGCCCAGAATTCTTTTGTGTCATTGTCACATGTTGAGGTAACAGATTGAGAATCTGAAAAGTGAAAGGCAGCTTAGGTGAAAATGATTGTAAAATGGTAGAGTTCGTGATTCGAAGGAATGGTAGGAGGGAAAGCAGCACAATAAAAAAAATGGATTTCAAGAAGGCAGACATGAGCAGCTCAGGGAATTGGTAGATAAGATCCCACTCAAGCAAGTCTAAAGGAAAAATAGTTCAAGAGAGTTGGCAGTTTTTCAAAAAGAAATTAATAAGGGCACAAGGGCATACTATCCCATTGAATATGAAAGATAAGAAATATGGCAAGAAACCACTCTGGCTTAACCAGGTGATCTGCAATGATCTGAAGCTCAGAAAGAGTCCCAATAAAAAGTGGAAACTAGATCAAATTACAAAGGACAAACAATACAAGTATGTAGGGATAACATTAGAAAGGCCAAGACACAAAAAGAGATTAAACTAGTTAGAGACATAAAGAGTAATGATAAAACATTTTACAAATATTTTAGAAGCAAGAGGAAGAACAAGGATAGGGTAAGCCCATTACTCAATCAGGGAGAGAAAGGGAAACAATAGCAGCAGATATGGAAATGGCAGAAGTTCTAAATGAGTTTTTTGTTTTGGTTTTCACCAGAAAGGATGGTAGCTATTGGTTGACTAACACAGTGATTGTTAGTGAAAAAGAAAGAGTATGAGAGGCTAAAACGGGAGGGAAAATAAACTAAAATTACTTTGACAAGTTAACTGAAGTGTTGGAGCATAAGCTTTTGTGGGCAAAGACCCACTTCGTCAGATGCATGTGGGTCTTTGCCCACGAAAGCTTATGCTCCAACACTTCAGTTAGTCTATAAGGTGCCACAGGATTCCTCGCCGCTTTTGCAGATTCAGACTAACACGGCTACCCCTCTGATATTTGACAAGTTAGATGCCTTCAAATCACGAGGAATGATGAAATACATTCTACAATACTCAAGGAGTTGACTGAGGGGATATCTGCATCATTAGCAATTTTCTTTGAAAAGTCATGGATGATGAGAGATTCCAGAGGACTGGAAAAGGGCAAATATAGTCCCCATCTATAAAAAGGGAAATAAGGGAAACTTGGGGAATTGTAGATTACTCAGCATAATTTCTGTAACAGAAACATAATAGACCAAATAGTTAAGCAATCATTTTGTAAACACCTAGAAGATAATACAGTGATAAGTAACAGTCAGCATGGATTTGTCAAGAACAAATCATGTCAAACCAACCTGATAGCTTTCTTTGACAGTGTAACAAGTCTAATGGATGGGAGAAACGGTAGGTGTGATATATCTTGGCTTTACTAAGGCTTTTGCTACAAACTTAAACAAACTAAGGAAATACAACCTAAATCGTGCTTCTATATGGTGGCATAACTGATGCGCCAAGCTGAAGCTGAGAGCAGGGAACGGCTGCAGCTGGTTCCCGTTTGCCCCTAAAACTGGGAGTGGTGCAAGACTGAAGCCAGTATGCCCCACCGACCCAGGAGCAAGTGAGGGGGCTGAAGCTGGAAGGCCCAAAATTCTCTCTGCCCCCACTGAAGTGGGAAGCTGCACTGGGAGCCACCTCTGCCCAGACACAGCCCCTTAGCTGCCCCTTCCTTGCCCTCTGAGCTACCCTACTGTCCACACATAGCTCCTGGATACCTCTATCTGTACCCTGAGTTACTCCCTGCCCACACACAGCCCCTAGTGATGCTTCCTTTCCCCCTGAGTTACTGCCTGCCTGCACACAACTTCCAGGTGCCCCCTTCCTGCTCCCTAAGCTACCCTCCTACCCACACACAGTGCCTAGCTGTCTCCTCCTTGCACTGAGTCTCTCCGTTGAGTTATATTTTTTAGTCACATCCCCTCATAGCCCACACATGGTGGGTGACTTCCTGAGTGAGTCAAGAGATGGGGGTGGTGCTCCCTCCCTAGACCCTGCTGTGTGGAGCCATCTTGAGCTCCATCTGCCCTTGCTGCCCCAAAACAGAAGTAGAACTATGCCTATGTACAATGGTCCCCTGTTCACTCTGGAGCCCTGAGTTTTCCCACCCCTGCTGGCCCTGGAGTTTTTGTTGCCTGTTGAGGGGTGCCTCATCAAGAAAAAGGTTGAGAACCCCCTGCTCTAAATGTTGCCAATATCTGCAGAAGCTCAATGTATTTAAAGATGACAAGACAGCCAATGTGGTAGCTCAATAAAGGTATCAAATTTTTTACATTTGCTACCTTTTTGGGGGAGTGAATAACCCTAGAAATATTGTTCTAATTAATGCAATGATTATTCTCATCCACTCGCCATACAGCATTTGTGTACTAAAGCCACTGACCAACCATGCACCTATTTTACTTTTTTTGAGGTGGATGAAGACTTGCTACCCCAGTCTGCTTAACTTCATAACAGAAAGTGAATATGAGTGTATAATATCAGACCCAATATGCAATCGCAATCTGGAATACTGTTTAATGAAACAAGCTACGGTGTTTTAATTTCCTGGGGTGATTTCTGATCTCTTTATTCAAAATATAAACTAGAAATTAATCTCAGCTAGGTGTTATTGCCACAAGCTTTCCACTGATTCTTGGCATCATGATGACATTTCTGTTGATTCATTTCCATAGCAACACACAGTTTCAATGCTTGTTGGATAATTCACCAGGTAAGAGGACAACAGACATGCCAATTCAGCTAAGGCACAAGGCGCAGATAGTAAGGGCAGCAGTTGGCGTATATTCAAATATAACATTTTCTAAATGTACTTTCTAGGGACTGCTTATAAGGAAAATTAATATATTCTCAAGGTGCTCTCTATTCTCTATGATTAGAATCTATCTGTAGAATAGCTTAACAGTGCAAAATCATAACGTAGTGGCTTTGTGTGTCTGTTCTGTAGTACTTATTTAGCAGCTTAATATTTTTATAATAATGATGTAAAGCAGTGAGATTATGCGGCCTGCATTGTGCGGGGGGTCAGACTAGATGATCATAATGGTCCCTTCTGACCTTAAAGTCTATGAGTCTATGAGTCTATGAGTCAAATATTATTTTCCTTGGAGCTTACTTAAAAGCCTTCTCACTCATATAGTACCTACTATACTGTAAATATTTTTAAATCTCAGAGGAATAAATAATATTGCCAGAGTTATTTGATATGAGTTAACAGAAGCAGAGGAGGCTGAAATAAATTTCCAGGCTCAGTATTAAATCTTTATGTAGTGTCATATAGGCCCTGATCTAACACAACATTTAAGTATATTTTGCTGGAATTGAACCATAGAAATCCCAGAAACTGGGGAATAAAAAGATTTTAAGCTCTTAAATTCACACAATCTCCCTTGTCCCTGGCAGTGCAAAAGAGGGGGCATAGCACACAATTATTCTCTATAATATATTTTCAAGTATTTTGTCTAGGCCAGTTTTAAATTGTCCAAGTAATAGAGCTCCCATGATGCCCCTTGGGAGATTATTCCTCAGGTTAATAAACTTCACTGTTTTAGAGCATTTTCCCTGAAATTCACTTTAAATTCTATTTTAATTTCATGTTCTAGCAGATGTAATTCAATAATACAGTTATGAACACCAGTCAGAAATTAACAAGGGATACTTTTGCAATGCATAGGACTCTCTTTTCCTTAGTAACAGTGGTGGGAGTTTTGAAGTTTGCCCACTGTCTTGAAAATTTCCACATGGCAGTCAAATGGATATGTTGATTTACTGATGGGTGAAAGTAAAAGTACTCTAGTGGGTTCAGCTAGAAGATTCTAGTGAGAAGAGGTGACTAGAACATCTGCTTTGTCTTTTTGCAGTTGTCTATTTATTCATGCACACGATTCTGTTGTCCTAGGATCAGCTCAAGCATAAAATGCACAGACCTGATTACTAATAAGCTGAAAACTTTTGTTCCTGGAGAGGTTTCTGCAAGGAGTCATTTTTGCTGTGCTTTAGCCAACATTTCTTAATTTCTCCCCCCCTCCCATCATATTTTTAAATGGTTACTGTCATGTCAGATTCACTGAAAAGATTCTCCAGTGTAATTACAACATTTTTTATAAAAGGACAAAATCTTTTTAAAATTGTCTATATGTTACCAGTTATAACAAATCAGTTGATGGCTGCTACTTAAGTTGTAGGTAGAGATGGACTGAATCAAAACCCAAATTGGAGCACTGTGAAATGATTCAAGTTTGAAGCTAGACCTTTGCAATTGGCCCCTCATTATGTAATAGGTCTGCAATGGCATATACAAACCCCACACTGGGCCAGGAGTGGTTATAGGATAATACTGGGTACAGGTAGTCCCACACCTGCAGAACATCTTCCAGCTGGAGAGTAAGCTAAAAGGGAAGCAACCCAGTCAGTCAGACGGAGGCTGAGAAGGGAGACAGACTTAGTCTGAGGGTATCCTGGACAAGGATGCTAACAAAGCTTCTCTGTGGGGAGTCAGGCTTCCTGTGGAGCCCAGTTGGGGATGAAGGTTAGGTTGTTTTTTCTTATTCTTTTGTTACCTTTTATTGGGGAAGCAATATATGTGGGGAAACGAAAGATGGCATGAAGTGACTCAGGAAAGGTAACTATGAGGACACATCAGGGTGCTGGACCCTGTTGAGTCTCACAGGGCCCTGGATTGGTGCCCGATGGAATGGAAGGGCCTGGGTTCCCTGGCCAACTGCTCCTGCTGCAGGAAGGGTATAAGCTTAGGATTGCCAAGTTTCCCGACTGGATGGACTGGACACCATTTATGGTAACGGTGCCTGCTTTATCTGATCCGGGAGAGTTGGCAACCCTCCAGTCTCACTCCCCCTCTGGTAAGAAGAGGACAAGGACACTGCAACTTTGGGTGAAGTTAAACCCATCCTTGAGTGAGGCACCATTGTACAGGTTGAACCTCTCTAGTCTGGCACTCTCAGGTCTGACAAAATCCATGGTCCAGCATGATTTTAGATAGCTGGATCATGGGTATGGCCAAGTATTCTGTGGTCCATGAAGTTTGTTTACACCTACCAGTCCTGGCTTACAGTTTCCTGTGCTGTTAATTAGCTCTAATTTACCTTCTAAGAGCCCAATAGGCAGCCAAAGTGTTGGTAATGCTGCAAGACAATATTGACCTCCTTTGGTCCAGAAAGTTCCCTGGTTCGGTACCAGTCAGGTCCTGAGAGTGCTGGGCTAGAGAGGTTCAACCTATACTGAAAGGCCTTCCTGCTGAGGGGACATAACTGGGTTTGCTAATCACGAGACCACTGATTCTCCGAGGGATCTATTGCAAAGTCAAACAACTGCCCTCCAAATTCAAAGGCCTCCAAACTCTGGGAAAATTCCTATTTCGCTCAAAAACCTTTAGTACTGGTCCATCTGCAGCTGTAATAATGAGACAGAGGTTCAATTACAGATGTATTAAAGGACTGTGAAACATAGGAAATGCTGTTTTGGACCAAACCTATAGTTCATCTGGTCCAGTATCCGGTCGCTGACAGTGAAGTGTAACATATGCTTCAGAGGAACACAAAAGCAATGCAGAAAAGGACAGTTATGGAAAATGTCTAATTTCTGCTACTTAGAGATGCCCTAAATCTCTACAAAAGTGTTTATTTTAAAATAATACTTATGTAGGTTCTTGCTGACCCTTTAAATGTTCAATCTTTTATCAACCCCCCCCCATAATAGTTTTCTGTGCAATAATATCTTTCACTTTGAGTGATTTCAAAGAGCTTCATAGAGAGGGATCACTCACCTACCACTGAAAAGCAGCCAGGAGTGGCTTGCTTGTAGCTATTCTGCACCAGTTTATTTTAGGATGGAAAGTGACAAAGGTTGAAACTGCAAAGAGGTTCAGAAGACAGAATATAGTGGTCAACGTAGCCAGTATGTTGAGAATATGAACTCTCTTGTTGACCAGTCCCACTGGAATACTATATTGCAAGTGTTTCAGGTGTCTGTATTACATCTAATTCAATAGCTTCTGGGCCAAATGCTCTGCTGATGTAAATGGATGCAGCTCCGCTGAGTTTTGTTCACTTGCCATAGCAGAGACTTTGGTTTGCATCTCCAGCAGAGAAGTGACTCTCCTTTGTGTAATGACGTCCTAGTGGTTCGACCCTGGCTCAGAAAGAAGCATGTCTTTTAGAGCACACCTCTTCCTACAGTCCATAGGTTTTCTTGGTAGTGCTTCCATGCAAGTAGACTCGGTTGAATTCTGCTCAATTTGAGATCAAATGAGAGCACAGCTCAAGGTCCTGTGACTTAGTTCAATATTGTGGGTTTTGATAACCTGCAAAACTTCTCAGACTTTACTTTGCTGAGTTATGATGTCATCATGAACCTTTCCTTTATTACAGCTGTCTTTGGTGGCTATCTACCCAGGTGTTGTTTATAATCTACTCTTTGATAGCTGGTCCATTTATTTGTTTGGAAGCAAGTGATGTTTTGCTCTTTAAAGATTATAAATTATACTTAGATAAATAGTAATTTCTTGGCACCCAGAGTCAAGAATGTTTTGTACAACACATTAGCGTCAAAGAGAAGAGCAGTAACATCAAAAGGTCTAGATCTGTGGTCACCAAAGATTAATTAGATACTGCTTATTGAAGATTGTGTCTGAACATATTTTCTTTTACTGCTAATCTATATTTAATAGTGACAGCATCAATCAAAAGATTACTATTTAAGAGATCCTAATGAATTAGTAGCAGTATAGTAAAACAGATATCACAGGATTCCTACACAATCCCTACCCACACCTAATAAGGAATTTTTATTTCCCCATATGCCCATGTAAGAGATCCTTGATCCTGCTCACCTTTTCTTCTTGAAGCAGCTTGGTAGAGTTTTAGCTGCAGAAATGTCTGGGCAGAACATGGGGACGAGGATCTGGAGAGAATCCTCATTTTAATTTCCCCTGTATGAATAGTTAAGAACCTGTTGATTTCCTTTCAGCACTGAGCATCAGTTGAGTCAATATGCCCAGTGTACATGGAAGTAATGGGATTTTATGCCTTATTCTATCACTGACTGGGAAATCAAATTCAGGATTTGCTCACTATATTTCATACCAACTCTGTGAAAATCTGAATGTTCAGACAGACTGCTAATGTGAGACGAGGTCTCTTCTCTGCATTTTTCCCCCTATGTGTGAAATCTCACCATGGACTTCAGAACAATCAACCAATTCACAGGAAATTCAACCCAGCGGTGGAAACTTGTTGTGGCATGTTATATGCAACTCAAAACATGAGGTAGGCTTCATTATAATGAGCACACTTTTGTAATTAAAATGAGCCTAAACTTGCCTTCTGCTACTACAAAAACAAAGGCTAATCCAGCTCAGGAATATTTAATTCTTATTCCTTACCCCACCACCAAAGTACAGGCCACAATCTTAAACCCACTCTGTCTATTTCCTTAGCTTGGAATCAGTCTTTTGATGCATGCTGAACATGATGAGGTGCCTGAGCAATTAAGCACTCATATCCTACATGGTAAAATGGCATGATGCCTCGACTATATGTATCAGTCTGGTTGAAGTTGAATTATAGTTGGAAGACCGTCCAAATCGCCTTTTAGTTTCCTGAGCCAAAATCTCAAAACTGAAAATGCTTTTCATTGTTGAAGCACTGAGGAATTTGTGGGGGCAGGTAAGTGGTAAATTACTCTCATTTCAGGGGAGCTCACACTGACAATGGCAGTGGGTCATGTGGGCTAGAAATAAGTCTTTTGTTTAAAAACCCCAAACCGTTAAAGTTAAGTGGTTCAGCCATATCTGAGCCACACTGAGGCATGGTGGGGAAGGCATCTGAGGAAAGAATTGTGGAAGGAAGCATCCCTTTGCAGAAATTCTAAATAGAAAAGCCTGGATTTATGTTGGGCTCTGTCAGAAACAGTTTAAACCCAGGTTACTCTGCACTATATGTACAGTGGCAGTGGCAGATGCAAGAAGTTTATTCTTGTTTTTCCTTGAGGGAGCAAAGGCTCATAGAGAAAAGGCTGAGAGAGCAGAAGATTGATGGTCCGCATGTGTCTGGCTGAGCTGAGGGCACGTGTGCAAATTCTTAGTATCAGGTTGTAAAGGACTGTAAGCTCACAGCAGCAATGGTGGAGCGCAGGGTTGTCGCTTTGACTCATGTACAGAACAAAGAATATCCAGACAGAATATTTTACTTAAGCCCTGTTGACAAATATTTTTATTTCTGTTAAAAGATATCTTGACAAGGCCCAGAAGGCCTAGAGTTGTATACACAGACTAAAAAGAAACACAATAAAATAAAGAAGTACAATGGGTAAAATTCCCCCTGAGCAGAGGTTCAGTACCAAGCTTAGGTACCACCGAATTCCCACTTAAACCTTTAAAATAGGGTTTAAACAGAACTTTAAGTTGACCCTTACAGGGGTCATCCTATACGATTTTTTTTCCATTTTACTACTGGCTTCTATATTTGCAGCCCCACTCACACACATCTGATCTATGGTACTGTTAATAACGATGAAGAAGAGAACGCAAATTGTTCCAAAAGCTTCCTTCTGTTAGACTTGATCCTGCTCCATTTAAGTCACTGGCAGCAGGCCTGTTGGCTTTAGCAGGAATAGGATCACGTCTGTAAATGGGGTATACTGGCCCAATTTTTCAGAGCTAAGCTACCCAGTTACAGGAGTTCTGACGAAAACTGTGACCCAAGGAATCACAGATGCAGATGGTGAGAGAGAAGAAATGGTCATGATATAATTGGTGTCTGGGAAAAAAAAACAGTCCTGGGACCAGGAGCCTTGTAGGATATCTCTACTTAACAGGCAGGATCATGTGGCAGTGAGTCTCGCAGCCTGGGTCTATACACATGGTCTTGTTTGATTCAGGCCACGGCACTAAAGAGCTGTGCAGAAAATTGGGCATGGGCTTGTTCCTGAGCTCTGAGACTCACTGCCGTGGGAATCCTTCTTGCTGTACAGACTTACCTGTAGCAGGGCAGAGCAGGGTTTCCCTCTCTCTCAGCCAGTCAGTACAGGAGTTGGGGAAAAGGGCAGCATATAACCAGCCCCTTCCCTCTGAACAGGGGAGAGGTATGAGTAAGCACAAGATTGTTGGCTCACCTTTCCCATAGAGGGAGAATGAGACAGATTTGTGTTGACTTTGCCTTCAAAGCCTGATTGTGTATTAGAAAATCAGCACTCCAGCAGAGATCCCTGCAGAAACAAAAAGGATATTTTTTTGTGAAGAGTTTTGGGTTGTTTATTTGAATGGTTTTGCATCAAGTATGAGTGGAAACTTCAAAGGCTGGCTGGGAGAAACCAGCTCAGGGTTCATAAAGTAAAATTAATCTGCTCAGTTTTCTACAGCCATCAATAGAGATCACATTCTGCCTTTACAGTTTTCTCCTCTTCAATGTAATAAGAAAGCCCTGCATTTGTAGCATTGGAGAGGAGCACTCAAGGTCAAGAACTAAATTCCATTTACTGGGGCACATTTTCATAATTTAAATATTCATTCCCATCATCATGAGTGGTCAGGTTCACAATGGGGAGGTTGTCAAAAAGATAAGAACTTGATTAGAATTGATTAGAGATTGATAAGTGATGTGATTGGGCATGAATGATTAGTTTCAAGTACTATTTTATGTTTATCCCTGGTGTATTTTATAGTACCTGGCAGCGGTGATTTTAAATCATTTTACCAGTGTTCATAGTGGTGTGCAGGCTTTCTGGTGCCAAACGCTTAGACTTTTATCTCCCAGAATAACAGTTTGCTGTACTACAGTAAAACCTATGTTATCCGGCACGCTCGGGGATTAGGACATTCCAGTTATCTAAAAATTCCGGTTATCTGAGGGTCCTATCAACCTAGGAAAAACCAATAGACAATAATAGTAAAACTCAAGATGATTAGCACTTCTTAAATAAAAAATTGTTAAGCCAATTGTTAAAAATTGTAAACCAAGCCAGGCCTGTGTGCCTGAAGATGTGACAGTATTATGGCTGGGGGCAATGCCAGTTAACAACATTTTCTAGTTAATGGAGTGCTGGATAACAGGTTTTACTGTATTAAGATTCTGATCTGCAAATATTTTCTGCAGCCATCTAAGTAGAAGTTTAATATTCATTGAAATGTTACACGGGTAACATTGTAGGTTTTGTCTAATATACACAGGGCTTCCCTGGAGAACTCTAGATGCAAGGATCAATGTGATAAGGTTTACAGAACCCTCACTAAGGGTACATCTACACTGCATGCTTATTTTGAAATAAGATATTCTGGAATAGTTATTCTGAAATAGCGTATTTCAAAATAGCACGTCTACACTGCAGAAAAGCCTCAAAATTAGTCCAAGGCAGGTCTCCCCAGTGTAGACGTGCTATCTCGATTTAGAGTCCCAGGAGGCATTGAGGAGGAATAACTTAGAATGGCCCTGGTGATGGGGCTATTTTGAAATAGCAGCGGTGGAGCATCTATACATGCCTTATTTCAAAATAGTTTTTAAGGATAGGTGTTATTCCTCACAGAATGACATTTATAGATTTTGGAATAAGCCATCTGTTATTTCAAAATTACTTTGAAATAATGGAATGGCTGTGTAGATGCTCACATTGTTATCTCAAAATAACGGTGCATTGTAGACGAACCTTTAGACAAAAGGAGCCATGCAGTAGTACTGGGCAAAGAACATCGTGGCCTAGGAGCAGCTGCAGAGCATAGGCCAATGGAGGACTTGCTTAAAATAGGACAGGAATGAAGCAAATCAGTTAATAAGTTCTGGGACAGAGGGAACGGGCGGGACTGTGGGTAAAGATTGACTGGGTGGCCAGGGGCCTAGCATCTTTTTCTCTCTGCTCCTTCCTGAAAGGGGAAATCACTGAACACAGAAAGCAGAGCTGGAAGCCCCTTTTAACTATCTGAACTTTTGAGACAGCTTGAGCAGCCCTCCAGGGAGGGAAACAGAGTTCTGTCAAATAAACTGTACCTCAATTAACATGAAAACAAGTAATAAAAAATACAGGCACCTTTCTAACACCTTTCTAAAAATAAATACAGCTCCCTGCCATCCTATTTATTCTTTGGGAACCCAATTCTGCTCCTCTTGAACTAGTACAGAGTTTTGGTAGTCTGTTCAGGGGCAGTGTGCAGTCCTTTTCAGGAGTGGTTATAATGGTCAGCTATACTTCTGGGCTATGTCTACACTGCCCCCTCTTGCACAAAAAATATGCAAATGAGGCGAAGCGTGGAATATCGCCGCACCTCATTTGCATAATTAATGAGGCTCTATTTTGCACAAGAGGCTTTTGTGCAAAAAGGGGCCGTGTATACGGCTACTTTTTGCACAAAAAACCCCTCTTGCACAACAGCCGTTCTTCCTCTTTTTTTCAGGAAGAACGGCTCTTGTGCAAGAGGGGGTTTTAAGCAAAAAGGAGCTGTGTAGACGGCTCCTTTTTTGCGCAAAAGCCTCTTGTGCAAAACCGGAGCCTCATTAATTATGCAAACGAGGCGTGGTGATATTCCACACTTTGCCTCATTTGCATATTTTTTGCGCAAGAGGGTGCAGTGTAGACATAGCCCTGGGTTGTTTTTTTTTTAAAGAATATTTGTAATGTAGAAGAGCATTTTTTTCAAAAGTAGATACTGCAATGAAATCTCTGCAGGCAGACCCTTTGGCCCATGCAATACTTGGTTGAATTGAAAGCTACTTTCCCCCCCACTCCTTTGTCTTAGAAAACAATAAAGATACATTAAAAAAGAGAAGCCTTAAGAACAATGCACTTGGTTGTGCAGCAGAAATCAGGGGGAAAGCATATTTTCAAAGTTCATGGATAGTCTGTACTTAGATTATTTTAAATGTTTTCTATTAATGGACAAAAGACACAGGCATATATGGGCTTGATTCTTCTATCACTTATAGTGATATAACGTCATTAATTTCAGAGGAGTTAACTTTTGATTTATCCCTATATAAGTGAAAGGGAAAATTGGGACCTTGGTGATTATAGTCTTCTGTGTATAAATACTGGAATACACTCTTGTGATAAATAGGAAATTAATGATACAGTGGAATGGAAAGCAGGTTTTCCATTTGGGATGACTGCATTATGCATGAGTGGTGATTCATGTCCCTGTCAATGACATTAATGGGAATTCTGTGTGGTAAAATCAGAATACTGGAGTTAAGATTTGCCATGCTGGTCAGATTGGAGAAATTTGCTCTTATCAAGTGTAATTCCACCTTACTGGTTGCATGTATATCCAACCTATGATAATGAAAGTTGTAGGAAACATTTGGAAAGAAGGTAGCCAATAGGTAAGATGAAATATTGCAAAGGATGAATATAAGCAAACAACACAAGTATGCAAGGGCAAGATTAGAAAGGCAAAAACACAAAACCAGCTCAGGCTAGCTAGAGACATAAAGGGTAACAAGAATACATTTTACAAATATATTAGAGGCAAGAGGAAGACCAAGGACAGGGTAGGCTCATTGCTCAGTGAAGAGAAAAAAACAGTAACAGGAAACCTGGAAATGGCAGAGATGCTGAATGACTTCTTTGTTTCAGTTTTTGTCAAGAAGATTGATGGTGACAGGATGCTTAACATAGTGAGTGGTAGTGGAAATGGGGTAGATCTAGAAGCTAGAATATAAAAAGAACAAGTTAAAAATTATTTAGAAAAGCTGATTGTCTGCAAGTCACCTGGGCTTGATGAAATGCATCCTAGAATACTCAAAGAGCTGAAAGCAGAGGTATCTGAGCCTTTATCTATCATCTTTGAAAAGTCATGGAAGTCGGGAGAGATATCAGAAGTCTGGAAAAGGGCAAATAAAAAAGGGAAATAAGAACAACCCAGAAAACTACAGACCAGTCAGTTTAACTTCTGTGCCAGGGAAGATAATGGAGCAGATAATTAAGGAATTCATCTGCAAACATCTGGAAGAAAATAAGGTGATAGGTAACAGCCAGCATAGATTTGTAAAGAACAAATCATGTGAAACCAATCTGATAGCTAGTCTTGTGGATAAGGGAGAAATGGGGGACATGGAATACCCAGACTTTAGTAAGGCATTTGACATGGTCTTGCATCACCTTCTTATCAAAAAAAGAGGGAAATGCAACCTAGATGGGGTTACTAAAAGATTGGTGCATAAATGGCTGTGTAACCATTCTCAGAGAGTAGTTATTAATGGCTCAGAGTCATGCTGGAAGGGCATAAGAAGTGGGGTTCCGCAGTAGTCTGTTTTGGGACTGGTTCTGTTCAATATCTTCATCAACAATTTAGACATTGGCATAGAGAGTACGCTTATTAAGTTTGCAGATGATACCAAGCTGGGAGGGGTTGCAATTGCTTTGGAGGACAGGGTCATAATTCAAAATGATCTGGACAAATTGGAGAAATGGTCTGAGGTAAATAGGATGAAGTTTAATAAGGACAAATGCAAATACTCCACTTAGGAAGGAACAATCATTTTCACACATACAGAATGGGAAGCGACTATCTAGGAAGGAGTACTACAGAAAGGAAATATAGGAGTCATAGTGGACCACAAGCTAAATATAAGTAACAGTGTGACACTGTTGCAAAAAAAAGCAAACATTATTCTGGGATGCATTAATAGGAGTGTTGTGGGCAAGACATGAGAAGTCATTCTTCTGCTCTATTCTGCCTTAATAGGCCTCAGTTGGAGTATCTGGATACCACAGAAATTGGAGAAGGTCCAGAAAAGAGCAACAAAAATTATTAAAGTTCTAGAAAACATGACCTGTGAAGGAAGATTGAAAGAACTGGGCTTGTTTAGTTTAGAAAAGAGAAGACAGAGAGGGGCATGATAGCTGTTTTCAAGTATCTAAAAGGGTGTTCCAAGGAGGAGGGAGAAAAATTGTTTTCCTTGGCCTCGGGTGATAGGACAAGAAGCAATGGACTTAAATGTAGAAAGGGAGGTTTAGGTTGGACATTAAGTAAAACTTCCTAATTGTCAGGATGGTTAAACACTGGAATAAATTGCCTAGGTAGGTTGTGGAATCTCCATATCTGGAGCTACTTAAGAGCAGGTTGGATAGACTTCTATGGGGGATGATCTAGACAGTGCTTGGTCCTGCTGTGAGAGCAGGGGACTGGACTCAACCTCTCAAGGTCCCTTTCAGTTCTAGTATTCTGTGATTCCATGAGTATGAATAGGGCCAGATCTTCAGCTACAATTTGACATAGATGTATTTATTATTTATTATCTGTATGATTGCAGCCTCCAGGAGTCCCAGTCATGGTCCACAACCCCACTATGCAAATTGCTTTACAGACACAGAACATAAGACATGCCCTACCCCAAACAATTGATTATTTCAACAGCAGACAAAAGAGAATGGATGGATACTGATGGACCAATGGGGAGCACAAAGAAACAATTAGATTAATTGAGTCACTAGAGCTATGCCAAATTATATTAGCTGAGGAAATGCTCTTACTTTCTTATGAATAACAAATACATTATATAATTCTGATGTCCTCACTGAGTAAGACCTGCAAAGTTTGGCCCAAAGATCTCTGGCTTACAAATCCAGGTTCCAGGATACTGCATGTGTCTGAAGGGGAGAATAAATAGAATAATTAACATGGGATGTCACTGGGAAATGAGACCAATAATGACATATTGCATGGAGTTGTCTGGCAATAAATTTATGAAATTAGGGGGAAAGACAGGCCCTGACCAAAAGCGCCAGTGAGTTTAACGTCATGTTATGCCAACAAACAATTAGTTAAATGGATTGAATGTAAATAATACAAAATATTTTGTGTTCATGCTGAAACTGACAGTTAAAATATCTATAATTGGAGTAGGGCTCCCTGGGGAAACCATTAGGAAACCACTTTTCTTTCAAATACAGCATTTCTGAGCATTTGCCTTACATTTTAAGTGCATCTCGTGAGTAATGTGAAGTCTCTGATCGTCCCTCCCACATTAGTAATAAAGGAATCCTGAAAGATATTTGCTTTTAGGTCCATCTTTGGGGACAGATCAGGAGTGGTTATCCTTTGTGTGTTCTGTTCTTAAAATTAAAAATAAACTCTCTGATGGGCCCCTGTGATGCTGCAGGATTGCCTGATTACTATAGCGATTCTATTCTGCCATACGCCTATAATTATTTTGATAGTGGCATTCTAAAATGTATTCCGTTGTTTTCCAATAAGCGTTCTGTTGAGAAAATAAATTTTGTCAAAAATTAAGGAAACCATTAGAGATGTCCATTGCATGTATGCCAGACAAAATATTGACAGAAGAAAGGTGGGTGAGGTATTGTTTTTTGCTGGACTGTCTCCTGTTGGTGAGAGGGACAAGCTTTTGACCTTCACAGAACAATTCTTCAGGTTTGTAGAAGGAAACTGGTGTCCTAGCTAAATAAAAGTTCGGACAGACTGACAAGCATAAGGGGTTCACACATGTTGTAGGATACCTCTTCAATGAAATAGGCAATTAATACACCCGCGATATTGGGATAATGGAGGGTTGGTAGGCAGCAGGGTGTGTTACAAGTTGTTGTAATGGGCTGTGTAATCAACATGTCTGCTAAGTCCATGTTCTTTTAGTGACCACCAGAAGAATGAATTTAAGTTGCCAGGCTCATCTTTTGAAGGTGTAGTGCAGGGTTTTTCTGAGGGTGATACCATATTGAGGTCTTGACCTTATATTTATCTTGGATTCTAGTTTCTTGTTCCAGACCAAAGTTAAATTGCTGGGAAGTATGAAAGAAAGCTTGTCCCTACCACCAACAGAAGTTAGTCCAATAAAAGATATTTGTATCTGCCACATCTTGGAATCAACATGGCTGCATAAGCCTACAGGCAAAATACTAATGTGTGTTGTGCAAATATACAAACAGATGACTTTCTCATGAAGAACAAAAGCTGGAAAGGGCATTGTTGCAGCAGATCATTTGATTTGCAAAAGTCTGAGGTGATAACAAAGACCAAACGCAGACTTCTGTGTTAGGAAAGCCATCAGAGGTAATTATGTGGAAGGAATTTTGGCACAGATCAAACTATATTAATATCCATACCCACATTAATCTAATAAAGTATTATTAGATCCAAAAAGCCAAAGGGGCCTTAAACACACTTGGCATTTATCAATTTTTTGCATAGTTTTAACAAAAAGCTGTTCTTTGTCACTCTTCTATTCCCATTAAAAGTTAACATTCCTTAGAGAACTTTACTTTTCTCAGTTCTAATGTTGTCTAACAGATTAGCAGTCCATCGCCTTAACCTCTTGGCCACCTCGTCTGCTGCAAGAAGACACTCGCCACCACCTCTCTTTCGAGCAGCCCACACTGGTGGCCCAAGGTAGGATGAGACATCTTCGTAAGCAGGTCTGGCCAGTGTGCCAGTGGCATAGAGGCCCCATGCAGGAGTCCCTTTTCTGTGATCTGGGTTTGAGTCCCAGCTGGCACACGCTTACTGCCACAACAGCTGCATTTCAGCCTCCTCCTGCTTTGCTGTCCATGATCCATTTGCACAACCAGTGACTCTATCTCTCATTTAAGCTGTGATTACTAGGGACAGAGTGGCTACCAGGGCAATTGTGCTTTTTCCTCTTTCCTCTTCTTTCGAAAGAACTCCCTCTACCCCTTAGGGTAGATCTCTTCCAAAAAAAGATTCTTCCAAAAGATGCCTGCAGTCTAGACATAGCCTTACCTATGGTATCTTCAATGGCTATGTTCTGGAATACAGAGCTTCTAATGTACTGACAGAATTAGTGTCTCTGGAATACCACTATATGTTGTCACACCTCCTCCCAGACCAGTGGAGAAGAGGGGCATTAGAGCAGTAGTTTTCAAACTTATTTTTCACAACTCAGTGGAAGAAAAATACTTATCCACATGACCCAAAACAATCATATTTTCTGACTAGAATTTTCATTAAATTACAATAAAGGAGAATACATGCTAGCTTTAACCACGTCACTTCAAGTAGTAGCTAAAATTAAAGATCAACATTACATGTAAAATATTTTAAATACAGAATAAATACACTAAAAAGACTATCAGGGTTTAGTTTAATTTACTTGTGATTGGTGGACCTGCCTGCTGTTCATGATCTCGTTCTAATATGCATCACTTGGTTGAAAGCGCTACCTACATAGCAGGTGCACTATTGAGTCAGTTTCCTTTTGTTGTTGTTTTTAACCACCCTTGTAGGTTGTTGTGAACCACAGCAACAACAGAACACTGATCTTTCTTAACAGTGGCTATCTTTGACAACACTTCTCCCAAAACGATGACAAATTTAGTGACTTGTGGGGTGTTTTGAGTATTCTATCATAGGTGAGTTGCCACAGATCTTTCATCCAAAACTTTTCTTTCCAATTTTCAAACCCCTTTCCACTGAAGCAGAGACTAAAAATGTCAGATAGCACTGTCAGATGTATCTGTGAGACACTTCTATTTCATTCAGTTTTTCTTCTCTGATACTGTTCTCTGTGTTGGGAACATGGAGGAGCTCGGACGATTACTTTTTAGTCATGCTTGTCATCATGCATATGACTTTTGAAATGCTTGTATTGGTTCACAGTATTGAAACAGATCGTTGCCTCTACCTTGTAATTTCAAATTCAGTTAATTTAAAATGGAGAAAATGTCAGCCAGATTTGACAACTTTATTAACCAACTGTCATTGTCAGATTTGCCAAGTTAGTCTATTTCTCTACCAGAAAAATGTGAATCTCATGCTTGAGGTTGTACACCTTTGTAAGTGCCCTGCTCCATGAAAATCACGATATTTCAGAGTGACGCAATAAATGAGTATGTGCCGCTCCCATTTCTGAACATAATGTTTCAAAAAGGCTGCTGTTCAGTGAGCTTCCTTTAATGAAACTAACAATTTTCACTACTTCCTTCAGTAGTGCCATAAGATCAAAGGAAATACTCCTTGTAAGCCACAGTTTCATGGTGAATGAACCAGTTATTCCAAGCAACATCATTACCAGATGCCTTCAACATTTCTTCCACAACTCGACTATTTCTGCCTGTCATATTTGCTGCACCATCACTTGTAATTCCTTTGCAATTATCCCAGTCCAATTAGTATTTTCCAGCCACTCAGGCATGCAGTGATCCAAATATTTATGCTCCTGTTGTATTTGCTGGTAAAGTCAGACAACACAGCAAATCTGCTGTAAAGTCATCTTGCCATACATTCCTCACATAAATTAACGATGTTGCATAATTTGAAATATCAGTACTCTCATCAATGTGAATAGCAAAATCCCTGCCTGACTGTAACTGAATAATAAGCTGGGCTTCCAAATGCTCTGCAATATCACATATTCACTGAGACGTGTTATCACTGAGAGTATTACTTCTCAATTTTTCAGCAGATTGCTCATAAAAAAAGTGTATGCACCATATCCAGAGATGCTGAAAGAATACATTTTTCTTAGCTGGTGTAAGGGGCTGTGATGGGGTGAGGCCCTGTGGTCCTGCCACACCCTGCCCTAGAAAAAGGCAGTAAAGAGCCCTCCAAAAATGCTAGAGTGGCTGCAGGGGAAGAAGCCAATCATGGACTAGGAAGGCCATTTAAAAGGAGCTGCAGTGTAGAGAGCTCATGGCAAACAGGACAGAGCCTTGAGGTAAGGGCAAAGATGGCACAGAGCTGTGGGGAAGTGGCCCAGGGAATTAGAGCAGCAGTGGAAAGAACATAGCAGACAGCTGCAACCTACAGGGTCCCTGGAGGAAGCCTAGAGTGGAGAACAGGACCAGGTGTCCCCAAATCCCCATCAACAGTTAGGGGAAGTGGCATCCCAGAGGAAGGAATTGGACTATAGTGACCCATCCAAAGGACTGGAAGCAGAAGGGCCCTGAGAGGGCAAAAACATTACTCTCTTGGGACACCGCTCGGTTGCAGAGTTGTCACAAACTGAGAGACATTAAAGAAGGAGGGCACTGAAAGAGGCCCTGATGGACTAGTACCCCAGAAGGGGTTTGTTTTATTTGCACAGATTATGTGTGACTTGGCTGGAGGGCGGAGTCACTAAGGAGCCTCCATAAACAGAGAGAGAGAGAGAGAGAGAGAGAGAGAGCGAGCGTGCATACAGGCACATGCACTCAGCTAGGAGGCTCTCGAAAGAGGTGAGTGCAACCCCATTAAAGGGTCATTTTTTTGCCACATAGTACACAACCCAACATAAAGCTAGTTGTGCCTTATAATACAAAGTAGTCGAGTGACTAAAAACTTGGGGATCACTTTAATTCACATTGCTTTCTGTTAAAATATTCAAGTGACTTATCAACAAGTTCCCCATGTTTTGTTTCTAAAACGTCTTTTTAACTTTGGTTTTAAACTCTCGTTTCAAAGTACTTCCCTGCAAATAACACAGTGGGGCTTTAGTTCTTGGTTTGCATTAGCACAACTGACACTATATTTCAAAAATATATATATAAAGCATCACTGTAGTGCCTCATCCATGATTTGGTTTTCTTTTTAGCAGGTGGTTCAAATGAGGATGACATGGCAGAAGTCCATACATTGTTAGGGGAACTTTCTGCTATGGATGACATACTTCTACTTGTATTTTCATTTGCAGGTGTGGATGGATTGGATAGCTTTGTTTCCAAATTTCTTTTTCTCGTTACAAAACAATCAATTTTTCAGGAGGAAGCTTTGTTGATTAAGCCTCTTAAACTCAAGTCTCCACAGCATTACCAAACACCACAAGTACGAAAAGCAGTCTCGTTAAGTGATTACATTCAAAACAGCTATGTTGTATACATAAGTAGCGCATACTGCATAAGAAACTCTCTGGAAACAAACAAGTGTACTAGAAATAAGTAAAATGCCTGACATTTAAATGAATATAATATTATTTTAAAACTGTAATGAAAGACATTTTAAGAGATATTAGAAATTTGCAAGAGAACCAGTGTTTAATATTCTGCACCCCAGTGCTGGGTCGCAACCCGTGCTTTGAAAACCATTGCACTAGGCAGTGGTCCCCAACCTTTTGGGGCTGCCGGGCGCCCGGGGGCGGGGCCACGCATGCGCTGCGCACCCAGGGTGGGGGCCACGCCTGCGCCATGCACCTGGGGGCAGCACTGCGCATGTGCCACATGCCTGGGGGCGGCACGGTGCATGCGCCGCGTGCCTGGTGTGGGGGCTGCGCATGCGCTGGGAACCCAAGGCCTGGGGCGCAAGAATGGCTCGGGCTGGCCCTGGTCATTAGGTGGGTGCAGATAAATGCCCCGGTGGGTGCCATGGCGCCCGCAGGCACCGCATTGGGGACCACTGCACTAGGGCATTGTGAGGATGTGTGAGAACATGACATTTGCTCTGCTTATCTTTTGGGTGACAATTAAAATCAAGGTCTTGATCAAGGATGATCACTAATGATCTCATGACACATTGTTCATTACACTAAGTGGTCCTGAGCAAACTCTAAATACTTCTGCCTGTCTAAATAATCTTCAGTAGCTCCAACTGATTACAAGTATGCTTTCCCCAGTCTACACTAAACTAATAGGAAATGTTCCTATGCCCTGATTGTGAAAGCGGGGAAGAGAGAGGCATTACTCCACAAGCATCTACAAAATGGTTTTATGAAAATTCTGCTAAGACAACCAGCCACTTGGGATTATTTTCAGGGTGGAGGCGATTTGGCCAAATATAAGGGCTTTTCTGAAATGAAGTTTTAGAATAGCTTTAAAATAGCCTGCTATCTCCTGCAAGTTAAATACTATCTCCTGACCCCAGGGAAAAACATTTATTCTGAGGGGCTAGACAGATAGCATTTCTCCATTTCTAATGCATCTGTCACTTTAACATCTAGGCATTTGATACATAAGATTCACATTGGTTTCTGTCAGAAATAGGAACTAAATTTTCCATCCCCTTTTTGTGTCAGCTGATAGCCTAGCAGGATAATACTGCTTTTCTGTTAGAAAAACCCTGAATTCTCAGTTGTTAATTGAAGGCCATATGTTTGTAGACCAACTAAGAACTTGGCAAATGTTCCATTTAGAATGTTTTTTGTAATATCTGCACAATTACCTCAAAGTTTTTACTGATCATCTTTGTAATGTGTTTTCAGATTAATGACAGTTGCTTCAAGTATACATTGGAAAATGGAATTTACTATAAGTGAATTTTAGAATTTTGCCTGTATCTAATAAATCTTAAATAGAAGTTTATTTTCAAATTATATTTATTTCCAGCTCCTTAAATTGGGCTCAGTAAATTGCCTCTCAAGTTCATCATTTTCCCCATCTTGCTTTCAGTTTGATGAAAGTATTTATCTTTTAATAAATGTCATACATATTTTAAAAAATGAGTGATCTTGTAGCACCTTAAAAACTAGCGTACATATAGTATGAGCTTTCTTGGGCAACACCCATTTCTTCAGATGAGTGGAGCAAAAAGGAAAAAAAAACCAAAACAAATTGAAAGCAGAAATAGAAGGGAGACAGGGAGAAAAAAAAATCCTGTCAATTATAGTGCCCATCCTAAATGAGACTAGTTGAACAGGCTACAAGTGTCCCATACTTAGCTTTTGATAATTGACAGGGATTTTTTTCTCCCCTTCTCCCTTCTTTCTTTGCTTTAAATTGGGGTTTTTTGCTTTTTGTTGTGCCCACGATAGCTCATGATAAAATAAATATATTTTTGTAAGTTTCTAACATGCTACAGGACCACTCACTGGTTTTTTAAAGTTACAGACTAACATGGCTACCCCTCTGAGACACACAGGGTCATACAAATAATGTGACTTTTCTGTTGTCAGTTTTTGCTTGATTTGTAATGACAATGGGATTTACTCTTCATCATTGGCCTACTCTTATATGAGCAACTATAAATCAGCGTTAAAGAGAAAGCACAAGTGAAAAGCATAAGCAGTTTTTATATTCATTAAATTTCATCATTATGTAAATGCTAGAAGATTTACCTAGCATTGCCTAGGTCATTAACTCAAATAAGTTCTGTTTTTCTTCATTTAAATTATTGTTCTGGGGTGGGGTTGGAAATGAGGGGTTCAGTATGCAGGCTGCTCTTGGAAGACAGGACTACCCCAGCCCGCTCTCACTGCAGAAGCTTGTGGCCAGGTGAGAAGCACCTATCCACGGCTGCTGCAGCTGCAATGGGTACAGCCGGGGGAGAGGTGCATGTCCCTTAGCTGGGGGACAGACAGGCACAGACACACAAACAGGCAAACTCTCTGAAATATATAGTAGATAGCTGTCCCTTTCTCCACCCCTGCCTATTGCTAGCCCAGTGGGGGTTATAGCTGTCCTGGTCCCCATCTCTGTCCCCTTGCTGGCCCCTGTGGTCATTCTACATTATAATTCTCCCTCCTACCAGACCCCTCCATTTCCATTTTGTGAGAAACAATCAAATTCCAGGCACATCCCATTGTCATGGCACAACAAAACCCTTACCTTGTTTTAAGTTTTGATAAGAGGAAGTTGCATACCAAATATGATGGTCCTAGCTTTTACCATTTAGGAGGAGTTCTTGAACAAACAGACTCACTGGTGGACAGCAGACAGAAAAACAGGTGCATATTTCTAAAATATATAGTAAGGTTTAGGATTTGAGTCCTTACTGCCTTAATTCAGTCTGACAATTTATCTTCATTGAAATCAATAAAATTACATCAATAAAACATGGAGCAATGTAGGGCTAAATTATGCCATTTGAGAAGGATGATCTGGGGTAGGTCACTTACCCACAATTTTGAAGATTCAGGTTCAAGTCCCAGCTCTGGCATAGACTTTCTGTAGGACCTTGGACAAGCTACTTGGTCTTTCTGTGAGGGTATGTCTAGACTACATCCCTCTGTCGCCAGAGGGATGTAAATTAGACATACCAAAATTGCTAATGAAGTAGGGATTTAAATCTCCTGTGCTTCATTAGCATAAAAATGGCCACTGCTTTTTGTCACCACGGAGCTTTGGCGACGAAAAGCGGCAGTCTAGCCGCGGTTCTATCACTCACTAAAGCCTTTGGCAACAGATCCCTTATGCCTCGTAAAATGAGGTATACAGGATCTGTCGCCAAAGGCTTTAGCGAACGATAGAACTGTGGCTAAACTGCCACTTTTCGTTGTCAAAGCTCCGTGGCCACAAAAAGCGGAGGCCATTTTTATGCTAATGAAGCATGGGACATTTAAATCCCCGCTTCATTAGCAATTTTGGTATGTCTAATTTACATCCCTCTGGCGACAGAGGGATGTAGTCTAGACATACCCTGAGTCATTTCTCCCTCTATAGAACAGGGATAATGGTACTTTCCTATCTCCCAAAGAGGTTATGAGACAAAATAGGTAAACATGCTAAAATAGCTAAGAAGGTGCTCAGACAATATGGTAATGGTGGCCATAAATACTGAAGGCTTGACTTAATTTAGAAATTGCTCAAAGATGATTCCAACATCAGATGGAAACATTTTGTAATGTGAAAACTGCTTTTTGTAAAGCAGAACATATTTAGAAATGCAAACTATTGGGCTCTTAGCATCCAGTGGATTTATTTTTAAAGTAAAATCAAACTTTTAAACAAAAACGGCAATTTTGTGAAGTATATGTACAGCACCAGTGCTAGCTCTAATAGGTTACAGAGTGGGAACAGTAGTAATTCAATACATTTTTGTTCAAGTATGAAAAATTAAGGAAGGGAGTTTTCTAATGTCAACATATCATAAGACATTATGCATTATAGGCTTTTAATGCAAACAAGAAATTCTGCATGTTTCATAAGTCATGAAATGGAAACAATTCATTAAATTTAGTCCTACAAGTTCAACACAAAATGGTTTTTAGTTTTGAAAAAAATGGGGATTCAGTTTTCAAATATTTCTATAAAAATGTTAAAATGTTTGTCTTCTAAAAATGTGGTTTGATGATTGCTGTAGCTGTTTTTATAAACACTTTGGATGATGATTCAGAATACAAATTTCAGGGGGGAAACTGACATTTTTTGAAAAAGCTCTTCAAAACAAAAACAATTTTGAAATTTCAAATGTTGGGGGAAACGATCTTTTATTTTTTGATCAGCTCTACCAATCATATAAAGGGCATTCCCTTGGTAATATTTGTGTGGTTACTAAGAGGAAAGGAACATGAGTCTAATGAGAATACTTTTAATGTAACATCTTTTTCTGTTGAGGACCCTAAATTGTTTCACAAATGGAGTCACTCTTACCCTTGTATAACCTCATTGACTCTAAATGCCCCCATTTATGTAGTAGATATTTTACAGATAGATAAAGTTAAGCTTAGGTAATGGTGACTTTTGGAAAGTCAGATAACAAGGTCAATGATTAGAATAAAGCAACATAACAATTATGTCTTGTTCCTGAGGGAAACGATTGTCACTGTAATTGTTTGAAAGATTGATCATTGTCACAAATGATTGTCATAAAAATTAATATAGAGTAGAGGAGATTCATCAAAAATATGATTCTTGTGACAAGGATTGTCACTCAAAATATATTCCTTTCAGTGGTAAAATTAGTAATGGTGAGTCTAGGAAGCCCAACACAAAATTAACTCGAGGCAGCCTGATGATGGTTATTTCATGTCAAACTTTCTGCTGAGAAGTTGAGTAGGAGTATTTTACAACTGTGAAAAGTTTGGGGGTGTAATGCTTTCTCAGGCAATTAAATTCTGTAAAAGAAATCCAGCCCCTAAATCTGGCCTGTTCCTTCCTCCAGTTGCTTAGAGGAATACATAATTAATTCAGGCCAGTCTGTACAGAAGCCAATTGTTTCCTTATCCTATATGCTAGCCTTGTTTTCTTCTGAAGAAACGCTACACATCCTGGGTCTGATCCAAAGTCCACTGAAGCCAATGGAAAGATTCACTTTGACTTCACTGAGGTTTGGGTCAGGCTCCCTGTGAGTATTACAGCCTCCAGAGTTATAACATTTCACCCCGTTTATTAGCCGTAGTGTGTCTGAAAAGAAAGCATTGGCTGCTGCCACTTTACCCTTCCTCTGAAACTTGGAGTTGCCTTCATGATGGCCCAGCCTTTTTTGGGCATAAGAATGAAATGGCAGTGGCCCTAAATCTGGATTAGCTCTCTGCTCCAAAGTATACCACCAAATGCCAGGTACTAAATATATTCCTTGAAAACTTATTATGTGACTCTGAGACACACGTCATTTAAAGTAACACATTAAACAGCAGCTAAAATATAACTCATGACCTATGTTTGATCTGCATTAACCAACCGTGTCACTTCTAGCTCAGATGACAATGCAGTACAACCTCTCAAGAGGCATCACAGGAAGGAGAAGGGATCAAAACAGACTCACATTCCTCATTTTCTCAGACTAGAGCAAAATGCGTCAGTCCTTACTCAGGCAAAATTCCCATTGAAGTGCATGGAAGTTTTACCTGAGTAAAGATTGCAGCTTTAGGCCATACATTAGTATGTCCTTTTCCCTCATCAGGAAGCTGGTAGTATAATCTTCTGAGTACATTTGCATTTTATCCCTAGAGATTTTTACCTGTAGAGATTCTAGTATATGGTGGTCTCAACTCAGAAATTTGACCCTAGTTTCAGTAGAATCCTTTAGTTGTACTGCGGCTGCTCCCCATCTCTAAGATCTAGACAGTAAGTATTTAGCCAAGTACTAAGGAATCCTGTTCATTTGTCATGTTACCACGTTTCAGTAGTGCCTTGTTTCTCAACATCCTCTATTTCCAGACATTCTCCACCTGTTCTTGATTTTCAGCTTCTTATATTAGTGTATGCATAAATTTTAGTTTTTATTTTGACCATATGGTGATTTTTTTCTATCTAGTCTGATATCCTGCTACTTTTCCATAACTTAACACTGTGATCTCAACCTTTGCCCTCCTTTAGTTCAGTTGTAATTTTTGTTCTACCTTTGCCAGATAGCAAGTTAACACTGTATTTATTGAGATTCTGAGTAGATCTAACCACATGCTACTTAGCAGCTGTCACCTGTCTGGCTTCTCCTAGTTTAAATCATACCCCTGAGTTTTGTCCATTTTTTTATGTCAGCTGTTTGGTTCCTCTTTGGTTAAGATGGAGAACACCCTTTCTGCATAAATGTTCTCTTCCTCAAAAAAATTCCCAGTTGAGCTGGTCAGGAATTTCTTAGCAAAAAGTTTATTCATTGGAAAATGCTGATTCACCAAAACCAAAAATTTGCCAGGAGAGGTGGAAAAGTTGGGGGAAGAGGTTTGGATAGATTTCCCATTTTGGAAACAAATTGGGGGTGGGAGGAGGGGGAATGAGAATTGTTGACATTATTGAAAAAGAGGAGTGCTGTCTTTGGGTCAAAATTATTTTTGTTTTGATATTTGAGTTCAATTATAGTAAAGATTTTAAAGGGTCAAAATAGCAATACAACAGTTTCAAATGATCAAAATGTGCTATTTTGATTGACCCATTATGAACTTAACTTTTTTTAAATGTTCAGTTTGCAAATTAATATTTTGGACTTTTTGTTGTGATTTGGGACAGGAAGATACTTGTGGGATTGGAAAACTGTTTCCTGCTCAGCTCTAGTTCCCACTTCATTTTGTGGACATAAAGATGATTTAAGAAGATAAACCATCTTTTTGTCCACAAAATGAATCTCTGTGATTAGCCCTAGTTATGCCTGAGCAGAGAACAAGGAGCACGTCAGAAAAAACAAACAAACAAAAACATTGAAATCAACCTTTGCCCTATTAGTCAATGTCAACCTCTGTCTTTCCCCTCCTTGCACTGGTACCACTGAATACCACTGACATACACCAGTGTTGTTGGAACAGTTTGTATACTGGTAGTACTGAAAGCCATTGAACTAAACTGTAGACCCTGTATATGATGGAAAGCTTTCCAAGCCCGGGGATGCTGTAGTACCCCCAGCACCCCTAGTTCCAGAACACCCGCCACAGACACTCAGTAGTCACTAGAAAGTTGGCTAGATGTGGAGAACCACTGTCTTTTCACTGGACAGATGTATTGCTGAGCACTTCCTAGTCAGCCCAAAGCCAGCTACAAGCTATATCCAGAAAAAGCTTGAATTTTATTTATAAATCTTTGTAGAGTCAACTCAACTATAGCAGGTATGAATATGCCCCTACTCAGTAAAGTATTTTCTCATGTGATTGATTAAATCTTTTTTACCCTAAAGGCAAGTTCCATTAATTCATTGTTTTGATCTGGCTGAGTAATGAACTAGGGAAAAAATAAATATTGCCACTAGTAACCTTCAAGATGATGAAGACAGAGTGGAGTATAGGCACTGGTAAATTATTATGAGACATAAAAGAACAACCCATATTCCTGATGGAGCAAATAAAAGGTTATGTGTCTTACTATATCGGTCTTATATAGGAAAAAATAGTTCAAATTCAGTCACTATTTCAGACAGATTTGGCTATTTTCTGTTTCTGTCCTTCCCTTTGCTTTTGTTATGGCTCAGTGCCCAGCTATCTAAGCAGATGGCATATATCAGATGACAGCAATGTACTGTATATGTTTCTGACAGGTGCCATCACACGGACTTGTTGTGCAGCCTCATGTCAAACATTACAGGGATACAGATACATTTTTAGCAAAATAATAAAAATATGATGTGCCCAGGTGGGATCTGTTAGCCCAAAGAGCCTCAGATCCTGTGTGGACATAGGGTAGGTTTCAGAGATTGTACCCCATTTGTGAGTGAAGTATGGGAAAGCTATTGCAGAACATACAGCAACATAAAGTAACATTTAGAAAAGGGAATGAAGATTACAACATCTAACTGAAACTGCAGCATATTATTGCTAACATGAAATTTTGCCTAGACGCTTGACCATGATACTTGACTATGCTGAATTTATGAGAGCTCTTCTCAGAGATGAGAGCAGAGCATCTTCCCTAGTTTTGGCTGATTTGGGGCAGCACATTGAGGGAAGGGAGGAGAATTTCTATGCCCAATGACAATAGTTCCAGTTTCATAGCTGCACCATCTGTAGCCCTGTTGTTTAGCCCTCCAAACTTTTAGAGAACTGTCCCAGTTGTTAAGACAGTCCATCTTTACTCTCAGACGCTCTCCTATGTACACCCACATTAGAGGCCAGTGGTTATACACATGTGTCTGAGGGCAGAATTTGGCCCTTAGACTCAGGAACCTGAATATGCACCCTATGTATGTATGGTAACACATGTAACCCCCCTTGTGTAAGTAAATGAATGCTGATATTCTGAAGGCAATTGCTTAGCTGACGATATAGTTAGCCCCACATTTACAGACTTTATGCTCATTATGATGTTGAAACTCACCCTCTTGCCTGTCTCCCAGAAGATTTATTAAGACACCACAAGAAACAACTCCTGCATAATCAGGCAGTACTTAACTTCCTCCTGGCAATCCTCACACCTACCACCCCCCAAAAAAACCCTAAGTTCTCCATATAATATTAAAACTAGACAACAACTTATCACTAAGACACACCACCATCCCTTGAAGGAGGTTCTTTTGCACTGATTACATATCCCTGCATCCTACTTCACTGAATACCCTGAAACTCCCACACAATATATGTTTCCACCTTCACCTCGGACATCCTCCCTACCTTCTCATCCTATGTGAGCCCACTCTTCTCATTTCTATTGCCCCTTTTGACCCGAGTAATTGGACAGTATTTAGAATTTCATGGATTGTTTTCAGTACAAAAAGAAATTGATGATAGTCAGCTCTTCCTTTGATGCAATCCTGTTTATTTACAAGAAAAAGTCCTGTTTCCTGGAATAAAGTAGGACCAAACAACAGGAAGCACTGTCCAGTTCCAGGCATTCTGCCTGAAAAGCTTTCTGTCTCCAGCCTTTCTCTCAAGGTCACGCTACAGTTGCTTCTCTTGCTTTCTCCTGGCTTCTTACAGTCTACTTCTTCGGTCACATGGCTGCATCCAAATCAGTCCCCAACCCCTGCATTTTCATTCAGTGTCATCTTTGTGCGGTGGCTACCATTGTTCAGCTACCATGAAACAAAAGAGCATGTAACAGTTCCCTCATTTGGCCTGAGTGAAAGGTGGCTATGGGTTGTGGGTACAATAGGCCACAGGAAGCCATACAGGATGAAGAATGCATCCCCTTTGGAAGCATCCTGCCAGCCTGCCACTTTTGGAGTCCTGCCACCAAATGCAGGGCAATGGCTCTGATGTGCTCTGCCTCAAGGCCCCATTCCCTCTCATCCTCTTCCCCCTTGGCCTTGCCTCCAGTGCTCCTGTTCCCAGCCTTACTTGGTCTCTGTTCCCAATTTCCCAGCAGTGGGAGGGGTCCTCGGGAGAGGGCTGAAAAGGTTTGAGCAGTTGATGGGAGGTCTCAGGGGAGGGGCCAAAGAGGCACCAGTGACAGCACTGGAGGATTTCGGGGGAGAGGGTGAAGTGGAATGAGCGGAAGGAAAATTCCTTGAGGAAGGGGGTAGAGAGGCACCAGAAGCAGGCAGGGGCCTTCGGGGCGGGGGGCAGAAAAGCGGTGAGTGTGGGCAGACTCTTGGGCGAGGGGGTTGAACAGGGTCATGCCTCAGAGTGGAATGGGGGAAAGGACCACAGTCTGGGCTCTGGTTCCCCTCACACTTCTAGGAAGTTACCAGAGCTCGTGCCCAGCCTTTCCAAATGCAGGAATCACACACTGACCATGAAGGCAACTAGCATAATTGTCAGTTTAAATGAGGTTTTTGATTGCCCATGTATCAGAGAGATGCTTTCTGAGAACAACTGTGCCTCCAGCATCACAGTACCTTCTTTCCTCTGTTCTTCCCTAAAGATATGACTCGTCTTCTCTTCATCAATAGTAATCCCTTTTAAATATCAAATTGTGTTTAACATCTGGGAATAGTTATGCTAGTTAGAAGTGGTGGTGTGGGTGTGTTGATTGGGAATTCTGGGGGCAGTGGCCAAATACAGTTGAGGGATTTAAAGTAGCTGTCAAAACAGAGAGGTTTACACAATCTTTGTCTGGTTATTTCACAATACCCATGTATATATTGAGAAATAACCAGACAGTGATTATGTAAATTCTTGTGCCTGGGTGTCTGACAGCCATTGTTCAGCAATCAAGGCCTTTGAATACTGGGATTTGCATGCTGTAATGTTATTGAGGAATACTGTAACTGTTCAACCATTATGCATATCAGACACACAAATCAAAATGAAGGGAATTACAGAACTGAGAAATAAGGATGTAGTTCTGGGTCAGCAACTGTTCAGTACTTTTCCATCCTCATAAGCCAAGGGAATTCCATTTTAGTGTCCAGTACATAGATTTTCTTAACATTATGTACAGGGGTGGTGGAAGGTGTTTAACAATGTGTTTTGTAGTCTGACACCATCATAGAAATGCTTTTATCTTCATTATAATACAAGATGTCTTCAACCTTCCCCTGCTGACAACAGATTTCCCTAGGGTATAGGGAGGAGTCCTACCATGGCAGCCTGTGGATCTAGCCCATATACCACCTCCATTAGTGATATTCTGCTCTCTCTCACTCTGGCTCTGTTGTGACACAAAAGAGTGAACACAAAAGTGCTTGACTAGAGTTAGCAATTTTTGTATAGTGAATACCATGTCAGTTCCAGAACTGCTTATTACTGGTGTGCTGCGGCAATAGATTTAGCAGTTACACTGTAGTTGTTGCTGTAAATCATTGTTTATAGTCTGGAACAGAAAACTAAGTTTCCGATATGGGATGTTTTGTCAGCTGAAGAGGGAAAATATATAACTGTGCACAAATACAGTATGTGATGCACTACTAAAAGGATAGAGCAAACATGTTTGATAAATTGAGAAAAGGCTTGAATTTTCATTCAAACTTGAACTAAATCTCTGAATGTTGAAACTCACCCATTGCTCATTATTATATACAACATCCTTCTGCGTGATGAAGGTGCTCCCCAAAGATATAATTTGAAAAAGCACGGGAGCCCAGTGTCCTTGATTTAAGCACACAGTAAGTGAAATGCAGGTGGTGAGAGTGGAGGGTTAGGGTTAGCCATTCTCAGAATAGTACAAAGCTACCTACAGAGCTACATATCATATAACATGAAAGCTATACTAGCCCTATATTAACCATTTAAATCCATGAACACATAACTAATAAACATGATTGGTAAAAACATCAGTTGCTCACAAGGAGGGTAGGTATTTATCAGCTGTGGGTGCAGGGAGGGAGATAGCTGAAGTTGAGAGGGGAGAGTATGTGGGGTTCTGGATAAGTTCATTGTCTAGTTCTTTGCTTATTATCATTTACCTTGGTGGACTATGCAATTTTTCATCCTTCATTCTATGATGGGCTTTGCTGCATGTGTTGTTATTGGTAAGGACAGACAAACCAGTTTTGATGAAAATCAAAACTGACTCTAACCTTCTTCCATATTAGAGAAATTGAAATTGCCTGTTATTGTCAGTTGTCTCTCTAATAGCCTGCTAATTTTTTGAAATTATATTTTATTATCACACACCCTTGCACTTCCACCTTAGGCCAGAAGTAGAAGCGTTGGGATACCATGAACTGGATTGCTCTTTGGGAAATTTCCCAGTAAAGACAATGGGCAAATTCTTTTTTGTTGTTGGTACACAACATCTGTCTTACTTCTGCCCCCATTTTATCTTTCCTCTGCTTTTCCTGTCCTGTGTGGTCTCTTCATCAGGAAGTGAGGGATGACTAGTGCCTGCTTGAGATGTACTCAGGACTCTGTGTGAAGTGGGATGTGCGAGCCCTCAAGTGATAGCTCAACACACTTTGTGGAAAGCGGGTGGCAGCCAGCCAGAGGAAAAGGTGAGAAAGCTGTTGGAGCTGCTGCAAGGTTTGAGCTGAGGTACTTGTCACAGATAGGCTTTCCAGATATGGCCAGGACACAGCAGAAAGAGATAGCTTGTGTCCAGGAATGGGGAGGAGGGTTGAATGAGCAGAACCCTCAAAAAGTACAAGGCTATGTGTGCCTGCACACTTAGCCTATGCTTAGGGCTAGTCCTAAGGGTGAACGAACTGGTTCAGATGAAGTACAAAACAAAAAGTGCCTCGCCACTGTTATTACCAGAAAAGTTCTATGGGGTCAAAGTGCAAGCCAGGAAAGTGTGTGTGGGCATCGTGAGAGACATCTTCGCAAGATGAAGATGCTGGAACCTGAAGTCACTTCAGTCCTGCCATGGTTTTGATCAAAAGACCAAAATACAGTGACTAATAATGTTGAATGAATCAATTAAAGATAAATATAAATGACAAGGGCAAGAGTGTTGTTTTCAATTAGTACCTGGCAGAATCTTTCCCACTCACACTTATAATGGTGAAGTTGATCAGGCTTGTGTTTAAATGACTGTATCTCGTAGAGAGTCGTGAGAGATGAACACATTGTAGGTGTTCATTTTCTAGGATTTTTGCTCCATTTTTAAAAAAGATTGCTACTTTCTATAAAGTAAGAGAAGCTCTTCTAGTCTGTGCCTTTCTGCAGGCTTTTTTACAAGTGTCTCATTGTTTTATGTACATATTTATCACCCACAAAAGTGAACTAGTACCAAAAAATATTTGGTCTACAGTTTCCCTGCAGAATTTGAAGGGCAATTAACAGCTGCAATCACAACAGCCTGAGTCCTGAAAGGCTCTGAGATATCCAACATCCATTGAAACCAGATGTACTGGGTTCTTTTAAAGGCCAGTTCTTTTTACATTACCTTATCGGGCTAGCATGCAATTCATCCCCATCATTTCACTTATTTTGTCATTAGAAATGATTCACAGCTAACCACCCGTTGCTCACATTCCTCTCAGCCTTTATATATGGTCATCTGTGTCCGGTTAGCCTTGATGTCTGACTACTTTGCAGGCATCTTCATTCTACTAGAAGGTATATCAGGTTTCTCCCAGCTCAACTGGCATTAGATATTCTAGAGTTCAGAATGTGTCCTGTGAAGTGCTCAAAGGCCAGCAGGGACAATTGTGATCATCTAGTTTGACTTCCGGCACATTGCTGGCCACAGAACCTCACCCGCCCACTCCCGTGCTAGATCCCTAACCTTTTCCCAAGACCAATTCCTGAGGAACTCTACCAGTATCCTCTCTACAGCCTGACAGTTCACTTTCAGTATGCCATTTCATTGCTTGCCTTTCAAGTCTCATAGTCATCTCTATCTTCTCCAATTTAACTAAGAATTTCTCATATGTAATGTATCGTATGCCTTATTAAAGTCCAGGGTACTTCGCTAACTAACTCCCTTAATTTTTTTACCTTTTTGAAATCAAGGACCTGGTGACAAGCCTATTTTTGCTTATCTTTCCATTTAGTTCCAAGGTTGTTCCCTACAACCAGTTCTTCTATGAGGTCCTCACTACCCACCAATTCTGAATCTAAAATGGCATTACCTTTTGTTGGTTTCATGGCTATTCAGTGAACAGAACTGTTAGCTACCATTTCCCAGAAAATCTGGGCCCTACTATTATTAATACCACTTGTACACCATCTATCTCTGGGAAATTAAAGTGTCCCATAATCACACAATTGCCAGTAGTATTTATTTCATTAAAATATTAAACAGGCCTCTATCCATATCCCAGTGGAATCCTTGGGGGATTGTAGCTTATGCTAAAGCCTTGTCCCAAGGGACCCTCTGGTAGCTTTCTTCCTCAGAGTGATTTTGATTTAAATAGATACTCTTTTGTCCTTTCCATCGCTTCCAATGTCTTTGTTTTATTTCATCATTGCTATACGATTCTACTCCACCATCTTTACCTTTAGTTCTGTTTCTTCAACAGCACATGTACCGCTGATAGTGGTGGGGGAGGGGAAAGTGGCAAACCCCTGCTCCCACAACCGCCACAGCCATGGTCAACTTCCTGGTGACTGCCAAGGCACCTTCCAACAACAGCCTCTTGACCATGGTGGCACCCTGACCATGGAATCCTGGGTGGTTGCCTACCTTGCTCGCCCTTAAGGCTGGCCCTGACACAGTTGGCCTTAGGAAAAATGGCCCCTAGGAGAATTTACATTTTAATGCATTGGCCCCCACTGTCTCCCCAGACCCTTACCCATCCCAATTGCCCCTTTTGCCCCACTGCCTCCCTGGGCTCTCCATGACCCATCATCCCTGACTTCCCAACCCATCCATCTAGGTTGCCAACTCTCCAAGGTTGTTCCACCCTCACATTTCTCCAGTTCAGCTTGCATTTGTGAGTCTTCAGTTTTCCCTTCAGCCTCCTCATGCCTTTCCTCCATCATCTACATGAATCCCCTTTGAAACTCAACCATGGTTTCTTCCTGTGTCTCTAAGCCATCAGCTCTAACAAAGAACACTTTTTCAGGTACCCAAAGGTGGGGACTTCCCAGGAAGCTGAAAGCTCTCAGCACACTAGCATTCTGCCTTCTCCAGACAGTTTTTAATTTTGATTTCTTTCTCGTGTTTACACTCTGATGTTCAACGATGCATGAGCAAAAGCATTTTTCCAGAATTTTAAATGTAGCTATTTTAATAATATGTGTTGTATATTCAGCTGTTGAGACACCTACCTAGTGCCTAATTAAATTACTTTATTGCACCTCTGTACATTACACAAATGCTAATTTTTCAGTTTTTATAGTACAAGTGACACTCAGAAGATGTAAATCAGAAGCAAATTATATGAAACATGACTCATTTAGGTCATGCCATGTCCCATAAAACTCAGATATATATGGTTAAAGTTTAACAAAAGGGCAATTTATTACTGTGCTATTGCCATAATCCTTTATATTGCCATTATAGTCATGTATTGGCACCATAATTAGAACTTTTCAGAGTGTGTGTGTGTGGGGGGGAGGGTGAACATTTTCCAAGCCTGACCTTTTCCAAGCCTTTATTATGGGTGATTACTGTTTTTTGAATCATGAAGGTTTTGTTGAGGTAAATATCATGTGCCTGTTCCTTAAAGAAATACAATAGGAAGATGTTTGTCCAGCCATACATCTGAAGAATCTCTCAATGGATTTTATCTCAGTTGCATGTATAGGGAAGGTGAAAAAAGCAATCAAATCTCTCGCCTAATTCAAATCTCTTGCCTAATTCACCAGCTGTCTTGTCCCCTACAGAGAGAAGCTGATTGGTTTGTAAAGCTCTGAGGATGCATTTGTTTATAAAAAGTCACAGGGGTTACTTTTGTCATGAATATGCTTGTAGAATATAGTAATAACCCACAACAGGAAGGACATTAGAAGGCTATTAGTGCATGCCTTGAATTTGGCAGATTGTCCTCAGTCACCTTGAAGGTGCACTGCTACAGCACATCCTGTACAGAAACCCACTGCTTGGCTCAGCCATCTACAATTTAATTTTTTTAAAAACCCTCAATAGCTTACAACAAAAATGTAGAAGGATTTGTGCAAATACTCTTCCACTCGGGAAAAAACAGGTCCTTGTAGCAGGATTAAAAAAAAATAGGAGAGGAAAGTTGATACAGATCTCATCTTTACTGTTACATTAATTCTTTCACACATACCCTCTTCAGGTTACTTGGATTTGCATTCCTGTTTCCAGGTACCTGGTTATGTTTCAGCTGCCATTTGTGCTCTGTTTAGCCATTTTTTAGTCAACTCCTTTGGAAAAAATAAAATGCACCCTTAATTTAGGTTTTTTCTCAATCTAAAATTAATGTTGAATGTGGGCTCTGGGCAAAAAATCTACCACCAACAGAACAGCTGCATTCATGAAGAACAAAAGGATGGAGACAGTTTAAGGTTGCCTTACTTTTTCTGCCAGCCCCTCTCCTTACCACCTATCAAAGGATTCTTTTGTTGTCCCTCTACTCGTTCCCTGTACCGTCTATTAACTGTTTCCACTTTTTCTCTTCTCTTCTAAATTCCTTAGAAACTGATCCTCTAGAGACTAAAACCAGTTTCCAATTCAGGTCCTTCCACTTCTCCAGAGCAGCCATTAGGTTGGGAGTAGGGTGACCAGATAGTAAATGTAAAAATCTGAAGGAGGTGGGGAGTAATTGGTGCCTATGTAAGGCTGTGTCTGCACTGCTGCTTTCAGCACTAAAATTTTACTCATTCAAGAGTGTGAAAAAAAATCCCCCTCAGCACCCAGAGTTTTAGCACTGAAAAGCACCAGTATAGATTGTGCTGTCTCGCCTGGAGCCACTATACTGGCAATAAAGCTACCACCCCTCATTCAGTGTGCTTTTTTATTGCCAGGTAAGCTCTCCCCCAGCAATAAAGTCGTGACTACACTGCCTACATAGGCAGGGTAGACATACCCTAAGAAAGAACCCCAAATATCGAGACTGTTCTTATAAAATCAGAAGCTTCAGGGGGTAGCCGAGTTAGTCTGTACAGGATAAACTTAAAAAACAACAAATGGTCTGGTAGCACTTTATAGACTAACAAAATATGTAGATGGTATCATGAGCTTTCGTGGGCACAGCCCACTTCTTCAGATGACTGGAGTTCTGAGTTTAAGATGTGCAAACCCAAAATAAATAGGGGAGAAGGAGGGGGGGGGGGGGAAAAAAGGAGGGGGTGGGAAACAAGGAGCAGAGGGTCTGAAAATATCAGAGAAAAACAAATAGGCAGAACTGGCAATCTATAAGCATCTGAAGATTGGATAGTTAAAAGGAAGCAGATAAGGATCAAAGGATAGCAATAGATAGGAAGGGTACTAACCCAAGAATCTACACAAAGAGCTGTTGGCACCTTCATTAAATGTTAGGCTGATAATGTCCCAGCCATCTCTTATCTTCACTGAGAAGGCCTTCAGCATGAGATTTAAACTTGTGGATGAATTGTAATTCTAACACCTCTCTGTGTATCTGACTAGTAGAACTGGTTTGTGACAAGACAGCCACCTGGAGATCTTTTAAAGAGTGATTAGGTAGATTGAAGTGCTCTCCAACAGGTTTCTGTATGTTCCCTTTACGTGTATCTGATTTGTGTCCATTGATTCTTTCCCGTAGGGACTGTCCAGTTTGTCCAATACATATAGCAGTGGGGCATTGCTGCCATTTGATGGCATAGATCAAATTACTGGATGTGCAGTTGAATGATCCTCTGATTTCGTAGCTTATGTTGTTGGTTCCAGTAATGAATTTGCTTATATAGATATGTGGGCAGAGTTGGCACCGTGGCTGATTGCAGGGCTGGGTTCCTGGATGCTTATGATGTGGTTGTGCAGCATGGTTACCAGAAAGAATTCGTTTCCAGCTGGGGGGTTGTCTGTAAGCAAGAATAGGCTTTTTCCCCAAGGCCTCTGAGAGCGAGGAATCATTTTCCAAGATGGGTTGCAGATTGTGTATAGTACGTTGGAGGGGTTTGAGTTGTGGACATGTGGTTACCCTAGTTAGGAGTGCTGTATAAAACATATAAATGTAAATAAGAGAGTAGGATATGTGCTCAGACTTTCTGGGTTTTATAAGGACCGACAGATGTTCTTTTGCTGAGCACTGCCAAAACTGCTTCCATGCATCTCTTTATGTCAGGTCTTGACTCTAGCAACAGGACTTCAAAAGGGATGTATGCAGTCTTGTGGCAGCCATATTTGTCTCAAGCTATTAAAGAGAAAGGGTGGACGACAAGCTTTCAAGCTTACACAAAGCTCTTACCAGACCTGAAGAAGAGCTCTGTGTAAGATCAAAACCTTGCCCCTATCACCAGCAGAAGTTGGTTCAATAAAAGATATTACCTCACTGACCTTGTCTTCAAAGGGATGTAATACTTTTGTTCTGAGATATTCAATGTTGGGATAGGGGCTGGCCAGCTTTTATGATTTAATTTAATAAAAGGACATAAATTCAAAGCTGTTCTAAGGCTCCCAAATCAAATTCTGAGGAATTTGGGAGTTGAGGGATAAGAGAAAGACAAGGAGGATGGAGAAAGCGAGCTAAACACTGATGCAGCTAAAGGGTGGGAAGTCTATACAGTAGCTACTGACTGCCATTGTAGTTGAAGTCTATGAATCTTGGGCAAAAGGAAAAGAAGGAGAATGTGGCAAAAATACACATTTTCTATCTACATTTTTTTAACAAAATGGGAATACTAGAGAGTGTTTAAAACATTTTTGTTTTTGTTTACATTTCTGTATTTTTGGGAAGGAAACAAAGACTTTTTATTATGAGTAAACTTCTTTTGGGGATTCAGAAGGAAGCTGAAGCAGGATGCATAGGGGAGTACTTTGGGATGGCACTGGTCTATAAACTCAAACCTGGTTCCCTCAGAGTCTCATCCCCACCCATCAGGACTCTGGCTTTCAATCTACTTTTTCTTTTTGCGACTTTACTCCCTATTTAATTTAAAGCCCTCTTATGAACAGAAATGAAACCTGTCTATTTCATTATAAAGCAACTTGCCTTGTTAAAAAGGAAGTCTACTGGAAAAGGCACAATTTTTTTAAAATTTAAGAGCCGAGCTGTAGCATTTATCATGACTATGTCCAAGGAACAGGTAATTAATAGAACTGAAGTAGTGCACATCCTTAGACTTATATCTGTATAGACAAATTATAGTAGGTAACTCCCACTTAATTACTATAGAATTTCAGTTGCCTGATTTAGTGGAAACTTTTAAAAGGGGAGTCATTAACTATGTAAAAGAATTCAGAGCTCTTTCCCCTTAGACAGACTAATCCAGTTTGGAAAATTTTAGGTACTTCTGAACAGAGATGTATTTGCCTTAACCTGAAAACATTTCACTATTCTCCATTGACAGGTCACAGGGTTCAGGTTACTTTCCTGAATTTATCCATGAAACTTTCACTATAATGTATTGGTTCATTTCAGTGACAAACCCAGAAAACTGCATAATTTCAGTAATGTTGATACTTTGGGCGTTTATTTGCAGATATTTGTTTTTGAGAAAAGGCCATCTTTTTAAACAATTAAAATATAGATTACCTTCAACCAACTGTAACAATCAAAGCTGTGTGAACCCCGTTTTCATGAAGATGTTCACAAGTCAAGTTTTGTAGTAAAACTAGCAGGCTGCAAAACTCTTCAGTTTTGTATTTAGGTTCAGTAACCTGCTCCTCCATCTTATTTCTTATTTCTTTCCATAGGTGACCATTCAGGGACCTGGACCCTGTGAGGTTGTATCCCAAATTCTTCATGGAAATATGTTTATGAATAGGAATATGACATAACTTGAACATGATTTCTATAAAATACCTCATGGAACATCAAAAACAATAAGGAACCTGGTGGCAATTTAGAGACTAACATTTATATGAGCATAAGCTTTTGTAGGTAAAAACCACTGTCAGATGCATGAAGTGGTTTTGATGCACAAAAGCTTATATCCAAATAAATCTGTTAGTCTTTAAGGTGCCACAGGATTCCTCGTTATTTTTGCAGATACAGACTAATACAGCTACCCCATATTTGTCTTCACATAAGAGGGCTGAGCAATAAAATGGTGGTGGTTTGGCAGTGTTAGCCCCAGGCAGGCAACCACCACTGTATTTACCTGCACATCTGCAGGGACTGGCGATTGCAGGTCCCGTTGGTTATGGATTGCCATTCCTGACCAATGGGAGCTGTGGGAAGAGGTGCAGACTGAGACACCACTTTCTGTAGCTCCCACTGGCCGGGAACAGCAACCTACAGCCAACGGGAACTGCAATCGCCTGTACTTGGAGAGGCACAGATAAATATAATGGTGGTAGCCCACCAAGGGCTAACTCTGGTGGACCCTTCTCATATAATTTAAAAAGTTATAATTTGCTGAATATGTATATTCCATTTGTAGGGAGTCAGAGTGCAATACACTAATGCATTCTACCAATCACATCCTCATAGTCCAGATTCCAGCACAGCAATTCCAGCAAAACTGTACTACATGCAAGTGTGGAACCATTTTGTGTTTTAAAGACACTGGAGCAGCATAAACCTGGTGGCAGCTTCTATGTGTCTGAGAAAAGATAAATAGCACCAAAGGGCACATCCATACAGCAGGGCAAAACTTGAATTAAGCTATGCAACTTGAGCTACATCAATTGCTTAACTGAAGTTGAAATAGCTTAATTTGGCTTTTGGCGCTGTCTACACAGCAGGAAGTTGAAGGAAAAACACTCTTCCATCGACTTCCCTGACTCCTCGTGAAATGAGGGTTACCGGAGTCGGAGTAAGAAGTCCTCCAGCTTGACATTATTTTGATATAATGACTTGCAGTGTAGACATGCTCTTTGTTATTTTAGAATAATGCCACTTACTCCAAAATAATGCTGGTGTGTACACATAGCCAAAGAGTGCTTATCCACGAGCTGGAGAGCAGATACCTCAACCTGGCAAGTTAAAAAAAAAAAAAAAAAAGCAAACTTCAAGATAAGTCAAAGGACAAAAGTAATTAATTACCAATGTGTCTGTTTTCTGTTTTAATAACTTTTGCTGAATGTGGCCTGCACTGAGGATATCAGATCAGGCCTCCCCTAGGAAATGAGTTTGACACCCCTGCTCCAAGGTCTAATGCAGCAGTTACGATTCCATTGCAACAGTGTAAGGAAGGGAGAAGCCCCATAATTCCTAGCACACAATGCTAGGAAATTCCTTTGTACTTCCTAGCTACCATTTTAAGCCCTATGAGGAACTTCCTGCTCATGGACTCAAAGCAAAGCTCAGTCTGGTAGAGAGGGGACAGAAATTCCCTCTCCCACTGCTCAGGTAGCCCTGAAAAATAAATGTATCTCAATGTCCCTGATGACTGCAGGAAGGAGCCATTCAGGAGGCTACAAGAGGGGAGAAGAAGCCAGCAGGACCTTCCTGCTGAAACGTATGGTTCTTAGAGGTGTTACAAGCTTTCCTGAGGGTGGGGGTCAACTGAGGAGAGACATAGAAGCCCACTGGGCAGAGTTATCATCATGAAACTTCTCCCTGTCTCAAAATCATAGTGAGCTCCACAGGGAGAATCATTTTAAGAAAATTTAAGAATCGTGATGAACAGTTCACCTAGCTCTAGCTCGCATTAATACACAAGTGATATGTTCTTATTAGGAAATGAGTTAACAGTTAAATCTTTTGATAGTAGGAGATATGAATAAACAAAGCACGGATTAACCAGGCCTGACTGTAATCTGAATTTGATTGACTCACATTTTAAATATTTGCACAGATTAAGTGTCCGGCATGCTGTGGCAAAACATTTTGTTTTTATGGAAGCCTGTAAAATCCCTATGAAGCTCAGGTCTTAACTTCTGGATGCCATACTGATAATATTTTGTGTTCATAAATGTTAAAGAACAAACATTTTACTAAAATCACTGGAGCAGTCTTTATTTGCTCTACTTCCTGTCATCAAAGGTAGAAACATTTTGAAAGATGACAAAGCGAAGATTCCTTAGCATTTTAGTCTTATGATTTTTCATCTGGTGGTGTTGGTGCAACATGCTGGCTTCATTTATATAAGTGAGTGTGCAATGTATGTTACAGACAATAGCTGATTCATAGAAGCTATTAGGAAACTAGCTTTTTATGCCTGTCCTTGAGCTTAAGCTGTAGAGTCAGACCTTTGGGATTGGAAGTAGTGGGGTTGTACTCCCAGCTCTTGCTGATTGTGTCTCTGAGTAAGACATACTCCCACTGTCTCTGAGTATGTGTTTGACAGTAAATCCTTCTAGTTCTCTCAGCATATCTTCATCACAAAATATTCACCCATCTTCTTTCTTGCTCCTTATGGCTTAAACAAATGCATAGTCGTTTATCTCCTACTTCAATTACTGCCACCTTTTCTTCTCTGTCTTCCATGATTCCTGCCTTGTCTTGTGGATCTGGCCTTCCTTGCTTGATTATATCATGTCACTTTTTTCTTTCAACCTTTCCACTGGCTTTTTCTCAGCCACAGCCTATAGCTCAAGCATTTTGTTCTTGTGATCAAGGATCTGTTGAAACCTATTCCCTATATCTATGCTCCCAGTATCTAGTACAGGGTGGGGAACCTAAGGCTTGTCTGGATCCAGCCCCTGCAGCTCAGGGGTGTCCCCCCCTCCAGCATTGGGGAGCCCACACTGGTGCTCTAGCTCCACTGTTCCCCCACTGTGCTGGAGCACACAATCTACTAGCCGGGGCCCCGCTAGGCTCTGGTGTGCAAGTGGAATGTGGGGAGTGTCTTTCTGTTTCTCTGTCGGGGACCACATCAGTGAGGGGGTTTTTTTTCTTCTCACTTGTGTCTGGCTCCAGACTGATTTTCCTGTGGGTCAGCGGTCCCCGACCCAAAAAGTTTTCCCACTCCTATTCTGGTACTGCTCCTTCCTGCCTAACCTAGGAAACTTCACCCTACCAAAGTATCTTGCCTTGAATTTCACTTTGTCTCCTTCTCTTACACCTGTCTACGGTCCTTTTTTCTATGCTTTCCTTATGCCTCCCCTGCCCGCCCTATCCCAGTATACCAGGCAACCACTACGCCTTCTTTCAAACCTCTCTTCAAAGATTACTTTTTCCTTAGACCTCGCAAACATTAAGTCATGCCAGTAAAAGTGCTATCACCACCCTCCACCCCCACAACATTAATTAATCCAATATAGATAAATGAAAAAAATGCCCCCACATCAAGACAGAGCCTTTCTCTGAATCTCCCAGTGCATTTTGTGGTGTTCACCTAGGTAGGTTATAGCTCCTCAGGGCAGGAACTGCAGATCCACTTTTGCTGCCACTAACTTCAAAGCTGTCAGCTTGGTTCCTGTGCCACTTTGTATGAGTATGTCTAACTAGAGATGTGATTTCCTGCTCAGGTAGTTGCATCCCTGCTAGCACTGATCAAGCCAGCATGCTAAAAGTAGCAGTGTGGTCACAGTGGCATGAACAGTGGGACGGAACAGCTGCTCCAAATACACAACTGTCTGGAGCCCAAGATACATACTCAGGGTGGCTTGGCTGTGTGGCAGTGGCTATGCTGCTATTTTTAGCACACTAGTTCGATCAGCACTGGACTTTACACCTCCAGCATTGACATGTCCTGTGTCTTGAACAGCACTGAGTGGACAGTCCGTGTTTAATAAATAATAGTAATTACTAGCCCCTCCTGCTTCCACTTTTATGGACATTGCCTAGCACTTCCTGCAACTGTGGCAGCTTCTGGAGACTGGGCAACATATGGAATATAGAGGGCGAGTTCACAAAACAGAAGGCATCCATCATTGCTGACAGTTTTTAAATCAAGATTGAGTATTTTTCTGCAGTGATCTGCTGTAGGAATTATTTTGAGGCAGCTAAATCGCCTGTGTTCTATGGAAGGTCAGACTGAATGATCTGTGTTCCCTTCTGGGTTTATAATCTATGCACTGAGAACCATAACGGAAGGGAGTGCCTGGCAGGGAAATGTTATCTCAGCAGATGTTGCTTTCTTCCATCAACTTTCAAACTTCAGAAGCTCACTGGCCTGAATTGTTTCATTAGTGCTCTGATAAGTAATGGCTAATAGGATCCAAGGACTCAGAGATGGAAAAGACCAACTCCATCACAGAGTCCACCCCCATGCAAATGGAGGTGATTGCCCCATGGCATTTCAGATATTAAAATTGTATTACATTTGATCTTCCTTCTCAGCGAAACTCTTGAATTGCTTATCGCAGTAAAAAGTGAATTATGTAGCTAGAATAGCTGGATTTTCTATAGCTAGAATGATGATGATGGATTTTTTTTTAATTACTGCGGGGGATTTGGGCAATCACCTCATTGCCCATGTGCACTTTTTTTTTCTTCTTAGATGAGATCCGTCCCTTCTGTCAAAGGTGGGGAAAATATGTTAAAATTTGAAAAATAAAAACTCTGGCTGGCTTTGAAATATCTGGAAGCCCTCCAGCCAAAAACTCAGCCTGAGTCTTTTCCGCAGGCTAGCTTGGCTGTTGGAATGAAACAATGCAATTAAAAACATAATGTTTTAGACAGTTTTTAATAGAAGTTAATTTCCAGCACACGGGCCAGGCAGCAGGCCACAAGCAGTAAGGTACTCTTTAATCGTGATAAATTAAAGCATGACCTGAGCTCCACATACCCCAGCAAGCACCCACAGAGTGAGAATAAGGCAATCCATGGCTCTAGACATTTCCCCATAGGGGGGTCCCTGAGGCTTCTCACTGGCTGGAGTGTTGTTGGCAGAGACCACCTACATGAGCCATTTTCTGGTCTAGTTTAAAAAATTGTTAAAAGCCTTCCCTGTAATCTTGAGACTCCTGGAAAGCTGCTTTCAAGAATGGAAATTGCTTTTAATTTATAAGCGTTTATTTTTTAAAAACAGAAAAAGAGAAAGAGAAAGCCTTTGTGGGAGTCTTTTGCACATCTCTGAGTCTCTGTACTCATCTCTTTGGTCTATCTCCAATAGAGTTCTAGGATACCACTTGCAGAAATAAAGGGGTTTATTCATATTCTGCAGCGGCGGTAATTGAGCCCAAAGATGACTATCACCGACAACATAGGTGACTGCTGAGAGTAGTATGCCTTGGAAAAATAACTACCTGAAAGCTCACAATTGGACACCAGCTGAAACCACCTCTCAATGGTGGTCCAGTCATAAAAATTGCTTTCATCTCTCCAGTTTTAAAAATTCTACATTTGACCCCCAAATGTATCTCTAGCTACTATCCCTTCTCTCTTTCATCTCTGAGCTCATTGGAATTCCTCTCCTCTTCCTGTACCTCCAACACTGTCAAACACACTTGTTCTGAAATCGTGTCCTCCCTTGCCTTCAGTGACTATCCTTTCCTGGTTCTTCTATCTCTTTATTCATTCCTTTGGCATGTCCTTTGGAGGAGCCTCCTCATTCTACCTTAATACCTGTGAGGGTTCTACAAGGCTCTGTTCTTGGTCCCCTTCACTTCTCCCTCTACCACTTATCTCTGGGTAATCTCCTCTGCAGACACAAATTCAGCCACCATCTCTCTGCTGACAACTCACAGATCTACATGTCTACTCCAAACCTATTTCCTTCTGCCCAAACAAAAACCTCAGCCCATTTCTCTGACATCTCTCTCTACATGGCTATCTTGCCATAAACTCAAGTTTTACATGGCTAAAATCCAGCTCTTAATCTTTCCCCTAAGATGTCCCCATTACCTTCTCTCTCAATCACTGTGGACATCATCAGCATCTTTCCTGCACTCAGGCCCATAATATGGGCATCATCTTTGACTTGAACCTCTCCCCACATTCTTCACATCCAGGTCATATCCAAATCTTGCAGATTCTTTCTGTATAGCATTTCTAACTGCATCCACATAGCTAAAACTCTCATCATCTCACATCTTGAGTACTGAAATATCCTACTTTCTAACCTTGAAAAAATGCCGTCATGTCCTTATATCCCTTCAGAATGCTGCTGTAAAGATAATTCTCTTTTTCTGTCACTTTGACCATGTCACTCCTCTCTCTGCATCCCTCCACCACACTTCTATACAGTATCCAACATAAGCTATTTGTCTTCAATCCCTACCCTATATCTCATCCTCATTAACTACAGGGCCAGGGTGTAGCTATGTGTGGGCCTGACTAGGCCATGGCCCACCCACTTAGCATCCAGGCCCACCCAAATCAGGTCCCGAGCCCCTGGAATCCATAGGCTGGGTAGGACTCCTGACCCCAGCCCAGTATCTATCATCCAGCTGAGACCCCCTCCTGCAGGCACTGCATGTTGCTCCCTGATTTCCAGCTCTCAGCTAGCTCTACAGGGAGTGTGCCTCATAGGGGTAAGTCTGAAAGGGCTAACATGGGGGCCGGATACTGGGGCAGCAGCGTGTGGTGCCAGCAAGAGGGGAATGAAAACAGAAAGGTATAACTTACCTTAACCTTACTCTAGGTTGTCTGTCAGTAACTGCTTCTCAACCCTGATCACAGGCTACCTTACAAAGCCCTCTAGTCTGCAATCAGGAATAGAATACACCCTGAGCCTTTAAAGTAATTAAATACAATTTCAAGTTTTCAGTACAGCACAGTGAAGATGGTTGCATTTCTATGACTGTATATGTATTTAGTTTTGAAAGCCCAGTAGGTTTATAGAATAAAAAGGACTATACAAATACTAAAATATTATCATTATTAATATCCTAGAAATCATCAGACTTGGTTCATTCCAAACATTGGGGAAACAGTGCATCTTTTTATGAAGAACTAAAATATATAAAGATTCAGAACCCAAATTCTGCTCTTGTTTACATAAATGGAAACCCCACTCAAATTCTAGGGTGGTAAAGGCGTAACTGAGAGCAGAATTCATCTTATTATGCTTACAAATTATATTCATAAGTGTTAGATGGTTGATTAAGGTAACAGTTCATAATTCCTCCTGAATCTATAGTAGCTACTATAAATGCAACATACTACTGGTGCATATTATCTAAAAATTTAGAATATGTATACAGAAAACCTCAAAAGATATTGTTAAGGGAATGAATCCAATTACAACCATCTCTAGTAGTCTTACATTATTACATTTCAGTCACAAATAAACAAAGCCTACATTTTCATAACCCCTGCAGAGATTCTTAAAAAGTGAGATCTTCTTTTTGGTCTTCATGTTATTTATTTTTCAGAGTTAGCCTGAGTTTGTTAATGTTGTTTATATAACAATTGTCTTGCCCTAGCAATACAAAGAACACAGGAGACCATATGACAGTCAGCCAGATGTTGATGGACATACAAAGTCACACAAAAATGGATTCATTTCTGTATAGCAAGGAGAGTGTGGAATCTGCCTGGGTGATTATATAGTGTGACATGTGGATGTTGTTGCATGTGAAATAAGGTTGATTATCTTGTTTGCCTGTGATTATACTGGTGGGCTTTGCACATAAGCCATTTTACCTGTAATCTAATTAGGTTTTCAGTGAATGGGGATTTCTATTCTGCAACTGCATCACATCCTGTTAAGTCAGCCCATAAATCCTGCTGTAACTGATCCAGTGCCATTCCACAAATGGGCAATATGTGCATTTTTTTATATAATTCTGACGGAAAGGAATCCAGACTCCAAAACCCGGCTTCTTCATTGTATATGATGATCTTCTTGTGCTTTGCTGTATCTCTCTTTGGCAAGTCCAATAAAGATTCTGTGTAACTATGAGTGAAACTGGTGTGTGTGTTTGTGTGTGTGTGTTGAGGGAGGGAGGGAGTAGGGATGCAAACATTTGTGAGAAATGTTTTGCCAGTTCATTCCTGGTGATTTCAAACACCCACATTTCATTTTCTGAAAAATGTATGGAGGGATTTTATTCTCCCCGCCCCCCTGGGCAACATTTACGCTCAAAGGCATTTGGGGTGATTTTGTGCACTTGTGAAAATCCAGGAAAGAATTTTGAAAAAAACTTCAAGTGGTGGTTACCGATGTCCATATGGTCTAGTGGACGAAGCACTGGCATGGAATCCTAGAGCTTCCTCTGAGCCTTCACAGGATTTTCTATTTTTTCCTCTCTACTCATGACTAGCTTTTTTAAAAAGATTATTTTGTAGGCTAATTTCACTTAAGAGTTGCCAGACATTGAGAGTAAGTCAACACTGCAGTTAACCCTCTCCCTCTTTGCCAGCACACAAGGTCCCAAAGCCCAGGTCAATTGGTTTGGCCTTCAGGGTTAAAAACTGCAGTATAGATGTTCAGGCTTGCAGCTGGAGCTTGGGCTTTGAAACTCATAAACCTCGCGGGATTTCAAAGCACGAGCCTGAAAGTCTACACTGCAATTTTTACCCCCATTAGCCCAAGTCAGCTGACCCTGGCCAGCCATGGCCATGACACGGGTCCTTTATTCTCATGAAGATGAGGTCTCCATGAGATTGTTTTGTATGTCAGCTGGGATGGGAGAAACTTCTGATTGCCACTTGTAGGGCTCAGGTGACAGTAAAATTCCTTACTACATGTTATATGTAGAAAGGAACTACATGTCCAGCAGAATTAGGAGCATTTTGGGAGGAGGTGATCGGGGTTTGGGACTGAGTTAGGTACCAAACTGTGAAAGGTAAGTAGAAAGGAATGGTAGAAATGCCTCGTGTCATCTTTTTACTTACTACTCACAGAATCATAGAATCCTAGGGCTGGAAGAGACTTCAGGAGGTCATCAAGTACAACCCCCTGCCCAAGGCAGGACCAATCCCAACGAAATCATCCCAGCCAGGGATTTGTCAAGCCGAGACTTAAAAATCTCTAAGGATGGAGATTCCACCACCTCCCTAGGTAACCCATTCCAGTGCTTCACCACCCTCCTGGTGAAATAGTTTTTCCTACTATCCAACCTAGACCTCTCCCACTGCAACTTAAGACCATTGCTCCTTGTTCTGCCATCTGTCACCACTGAGAACAGCCTCTCTCCATACTCTTTGGAACCTCCCTTCAGGAAGTTGAAGGCTGCTATCAAATCCCCCCTCACTCTTCGCTTCTGCAGACTAAATAAGCCCAAATCTCTCTGCTTCTCCTTGTAAGTCATGTGTTCCAGCCCCCTAATCATTTTGGTTGCCCTCCGCTGGACCCTCTCCAATACGTCCATATTCTTTCTATAGTGGGGGGCCCAGAACTGGACGCAATAATCCTGATGTGGCCTCACCAGTGCCAAATAAAGGGGAAGAATAACTTCTCTGGATCTGCTGGCAATGCACCCTAATATTCCATTAGCCTTCTTGGCTACAAGGGCACACTGACGACTCATATCCTGTTTCTCATGCACTGTTATCCCCAGGTCCTTTTCTGCCAAACTGCTGCCCACCATCTGCAACCCATCTTGGAAAATGATCCCTCACTCTCAGAGGCTTTGGAGAAAAAGCTTATTCTCGCTTACAGACAACCCCCCTCCCCAAACCTGAAACGAATTCTTTCTAGTCACGATGCTACACAACCACATCATATGCATCCAGGAAGCCAACCCTGCAATCAACCAACTCTGCCCACATATCTATACAAGCAAATTCATCACTGGAAACAACAACATAAGCTACCAAATCAAAGGCTCATTTAACTGCACATCCAGTAATTTGATCTATGCCATCAAATGCCAGCAATGCCCCACTGCTATATATATTGGACAAACTGGACAGTCCCTACGGGAAAGAATCAATGGACAGAAATCAGATATATGTAAAGGGAACATACAGAAACCTGTTGGAGAACACTTCAGTCTACCTAATGACTCTTTAAAAGATCTCCAGGTGGCTGTCTTGTCACAAACCAATTCTACAAGCCAAATAAACAGAGAGGCATTGGAATTACAATTCATCCATAAATTCAATTCTCACACTGATGACCTCCTCATTCGAGATAATGGATGGCTGGGACATTATCAACCTAACATTCAATAAAGGTGCCAACAGCTCTTTGTTTGTAGATTCTTGCATTAGTACCCTTCCTATCTAATTGCTATCCTATGATCCTTATCTGCCTCTTTTAACTATCCAATCTTTAGGTGTTTATAGGTTACCAGTTCTGCTACTTGTTTTTCCCTTTGATATTTTCATATTCTCTGCTCCTTGTTTCCCGCCCCCTTCCTTTTTTTCCTTCCCCCCTCCTCCTTCTCCCCCTATTCCTTCTCCTTCTCTGCACATCCTAAACTCAAAACTCCTGTCATTTGAAGAAGTGGGCTGTGCCCACAAAAGCTCATGATACCATCTACATGTTTTGTTTGTCTATAAAGTGCTACCAGACCATTTGTTGTTTTTTAAGATTATCCTGTAGAGACTAACTCGGCTACCCTCTGAAGCTTGCTGTTTAGCCAGTCGGTCCCCAGCCTGTAACAATGCTTGGGATTCTTCCGTCTCAAGATTGCCTTTGGTATTTTTGTTTCTTTGCTGAGAGAAAGCTACAAAAAATGAAATGACTTATGTATTAAAAAAAGAGATTAAGTTTGCAACAGTTTATTTTTCAAGCCAGAATTGTCATAAAAGTGAGATATGGAAAAGACCTAACAGGTCACCTAATCCATATTCCTGCTGATTCAGGGTTGTTCACTGCAGCACAGCTTCTTCTGGTGGTTTGTTTTGTCTAGTTTTAAATGTTCTAAGTGATTAGATTTCGATCCTTTCCTTTGGGAGACTGAGACAACATAATAGCTCTCACTGTCCAGAAGTTTTTCCTGATACTCATCATACTTTTCCCCTATCATCATTTCATTTAATTATTACAAATTATACCTTCTTTTACAGCCCTAAATTTTTCTCTTGCTTAGCCCCTGTGGCCATAGGATGGAGCACATTCAGTCTCTCTGGAACATCTATACAGCAGGGCTAAAGCCGAAATAAGCTGGAACTGTCTACACAGCAGGAAGTCGAAAGAAAAAGCACTCTTCCTTCAACTTCCTCCAGCTCAACATTAGGGTACCAAACTCTAACAAGTCTCCAATGAGCATGTGCAAACTGAGACTTTTTCAGAAGTTTATAAGTTTGCCTGATTTGGGCAAATATTCATAGGGATGGCAAAGTGAACTTCTCCAATGCTACTGCGATCTCCAGCCAAATTTCAAGTTGCTGTTTTAAAGCATGGCAGCATCTGAGCAATAAAAAAGATGTAAGGATTTTAAAATGTGACTGAAATAATACACTTTTCCATAATCTTAGTCTTGGAAATGACTGAACCATATTAATTTGAAACTTTTTTTAAAATAAGTACAGTTTATGACAGACAGTCATCATAGAAAATCTCAGCCTAATGGTTTGTTCAGGAAAGTTGTAAGTAAAACCAAGATCTTAAAACAAAAATTTTGGTTTTTCCAGCCAAAATAAAAAACAAAGAAGTTTCATTTTGTATCAAGTGAAACATTTTGCTTGATTTGAAATTAAATATTTTACTTTATTTTCAGGTGATTTTTATCCTTGTATGGTTTTTTAATGAATCTGGTTAAATTTCAAAATAAAATGTAGTTTTAAATGAAACATCAAAGTCTTTTGTTTAGAATATGACAGAATGAAACATTTCAACTTTTGAAAAAAAATTAATTTCTATTTCAGCTTGCAACTGTTGACTGATTTGATCTGGCAAACCTGAAACTGAATTTTTAATGAATTAACTAGTTGTCCAAAAAACTTCACAGAGCTCTGCTTATAACAAAAAATGTCTGGTAATCTTAACTAGAGGTTTAGCTACCTGTGATATCTATAATAATGCCCATGTATTGTGATAAAGAACCAGACAGCAGCTTGATGCTATTTAAGAATGAAGCTGCCTTTTTTATTCTTGGTACTGGGAGAAAAATTATTATTGGTACCAAGAGGAAAATATCGCTGTATCTTGTTTGAAAAATGTGAATGATTCTTTCCTGAAGCCAGTAGAAAATATCATTTGTGTCTGTAGACATACAAATTTCTTCATTGTATCTTATCTAAAAAATTGTCTGCCTTCAGCTGTTTCCAATTATTTGTATAGTCAGAATAATGGCCTCCTTATTCTTTTAGTGAAGGCTGCTCAATGTAAAAATAAACACTTTCCGGTAATTCCTGGAATACATGATCACCCAGCTATAGTATTTTATCAAATATAAGAATTTATGCCATTTGTAATAGCTAAATGTAACTAATTGATCATAGTTAATGTTTGCTTTATTTAATTTTGTTTTGTTGGCCTTCTAACTATTGCTTGCATTGTTTTGACTGTCTATATTTTTCATTTTTTTGTTTGTTTCAGGATCATTGTGCAGATGTCTCCAGATGTCCTATTACAATATGGTTTAAATTATTATTCTTCCACCCACAGCTTTATGGCTGTTAGAGGAAGAGGAGTCTTCTCTTTTCCCTTTTCCATATAGCCAGGAAGAAGATGTCTTGGCACCTCTCACCCAGCTGGGTCCTTTGCAGGAAAAGGAAATACATTGAGCTCTCTGTAAGCAGATTTTTTCAATGTTGATGAGCCCCGTATAAGTGACAATCTCTACCATGGTTTGAAGGACAGAGAGTTCCTTCCCAGGGATCCAACAGGATCCTAAGTCATGCACTCCCCCTCCCCCACACTACCCCTAAGAATCCAAACTCACCATTACACCAAGATGTGTTTTCTTTCTTGTGATATGGTTTTTTTTCACCGTGAAATGACCTTGAAATTGCAACTTTTTCTTCAAAACAGTTGACGCTAACAACATTTACCATTTTTGGATAATTCCATGATATTTTTATCACTGCTTTTATCAAAATGTAATCAAAATCATTTTCAGAAGCATTTATTGTCATTTTTCATTCATTAATTTTCTTTTAAAAACTACAGTGATTTTGATAAAGATGGTGATACAGTTTTCTTCAAAATAGAGCCATTTTCAACAATATTTTTCAAGCATTTTGTTTACTGAAATTTTAAACCCTATGGATTGATAACTTAGATAATTTTTTTCCCAATCAGTTTCCCATTTGCCAGCTGCCTCTGCTCTTCACTGACAATAAAGCTTAGAAAAACAATGAGTAGTCCTGTAGCACCTTAGAAACCAACTAAGATAGATAGATAGATAGTATCATGAGCTTTTGTGGGCAATACCCACTTCCTCAGACATTAGTCACTAAGGGAACGTTTACACATCAGTATTATTTCAGAATAAGCTATTTCGAAATAGCGCGTCCACACTGTTTGGAGCCTCAATCACATTTTAGGCCCCCAGGAAGCACAGGGAATCAGGACAGCAGTCACTTCCTGGAGCTGCTTCCTCAGGCTATCTGAGGCTTATGCTTAAAAGGACCCCCCTGTACAGTTGTGTCTCAGGCTCCTCTCCTTTGCCTACCTCTTTGAGGGACAGCAAAGCCATTCCACTGTGTGCTCTGGTTGCCCTTGCAGACACCACAGCACTTCTGCTATAAAGCTGGACCTGCTGCAAAGCAGTCTCCAGCTCTTGGACCTCACACTGCACCTCTTAATGCAATTTTTGAATTGCTGCCCATTGGCACTGCAGAACCAGGACCTGCCGCTCCCTCCGGGACAACTCCTCACCTCTCTCCACATGCTGCTCATGCAGCACAGCCACTCCCACCCTCCCCTGCACATCATGCACTGCTGCTTCTGGCGACTGGACGATCGTCATGAAGCAATGGGATAACCAGCAGTGGCTCCAGAATTTCCGTATGTGGAAGGACACCTTTCTGGAGCTGTGTGAGTGGCTCGCTTCTGCCCTCTGGCGATGGGACACCCACATGAGACCTGCCATCCCCCTCCAGAAACGGATTGCCATTGCTATTTGGAAGCTCACCACACCAGACAGCTACCCCTCCACTGGGAACCAGTTCAGCATGGGGAGATCAACGGTCTTGGTCATGGTCATGCAGGTTTGACTCTCTTACTATGTTATTGGGAGAGTGGTGAACTGCTACAATGGGATTCCTTAGGGAAGAGGGGTGGTGGTGGAAGCTCTCTCCCCGGGAGGTTTTCCAATCCTGCCTTCACAAAGCCCTGCTGGGGGATGGGGTTAGATGGAGTTGGGCCTGGTGTGTGGAGGAAGGGGGTTGGGCTCAGGAACCTCCTGAGGGCCCTGGTAACCCTGTGATTCTCTGTTTGTCTCCTTCTCCAGGTGGCGAGGGCCATCAACACCATCCTGCTGCACAGGCTCATCCTCCTGGAGGATGTGTTCCCCATTGTCACTGGTTTTGCTGCCATGGGCTTCCCCAATTGGGGGAGAGGAGCGTTGATGGCACCCACATCCCCATCCAGGCCCCTGATGACCACGCATCTGACTATATCAACCATAAGGGGTACTTTTCCATGGTCCTGCATGCCATTGTGGACCACCGCAGCCACTTCAAGGACATTAATGTTGGGTGGTCAGGGAAGGTGCATGACACCTGCCTCATTAGGAACTCCAATCACTACCAGAAGATGCATGCTGGCAATTTTTTTCCCCAAATACACCATCAGGGTCGGGGATGTGGACATGCCACTGTGCATCGTGGGCGACACAGCCTGCAGTCTGCTCCCCTGGCTTATGAAGCCCTACAATGGACACCTGGACCACACCAAGGAATGGTTTAACACCAGGCTCAGCAGGGCCCACATTGTGGTGGAGGATGCTGTCAGGCATCTCAAAAGGAGGTTCCACTGCCTCATCACCCACCTGGACCTCAGCAAGCAGAATGTCCCCCAAGTGGTGGTGGCATGATGTGTCCTCCGCAATATTTGTGAGAATAAGGGGGAGACATTCCTGCCAGAGTGAGAGGCAGAGGCTGAGCAGCTCACCAGAGCTTTTAAGCAGCCACGCATCCATCAGGCCCATCCGAGAGGCCCTGAGGGAGAGTTCCAGACAAGGATACCTGTGAGACTCTCCCCGGGGCCTCTCCACAAAGGGCCTTTGCAGTGTCCCAGTGTTCCTTTCCTCTTTTACCCCTCTCTTCCCCTGCCCTCCCTTCCCTTCCTCCTCCCCTCCCCTGCAGATACAATAAAGTAGGCTTTTTGTTTGGAACAATGAACTATGGGTTTTTTTTAAATTTAGGGTAAAGAAAACTGTGGAGGGACTGGGGAAAGAAGCTGGAAGAGAGGGAACTGAGAGTGGCGCCTACCTTGGGTGGGCACTGCCTCTTGTGTGGGGCCCTCGGCAGCCACAGACGGGGTAGAGGGAGAAGCCAGAGAAGCAGGAGTGGGAGCAGGGGTGTGTGTCTGCTCGACCAGTCAATAGTAGCAACCATACAGTCGATGGTGGCTGTGTATGCCATGCACATGCTGCGGGTCTCTTGTGCCAGCTCCCAGGCACAGCTCCTGGTTCACTTCCCACCACTGGTCCTGCCACTCCAGAGACCACTGGAAGCCACTCAGGCAGGCAATGTGTTCCCACTCCAGGTCCTCATGGGCTTGTCTGTGGTGGCGGCTCCTATGGGGTTGGGAGGCTGGCATGGGAGGTGCTGTGGGCACCTCACTTGCACTTGGTCCAGCTGTGAAGAACAAAGAGAAGGGCAGTCATCCTGGGAGACAGAGTGCATGAAGCCTAGCCCTCATCTCTCAGGTGACACCAAAGGTCTTGGGTCAGACAAAGGCAATGTGCTTGGAGCAAGTCCATCTGTGGCTTTCATAGTGGGCCCCTTCCTGCAGGGGCACAGCTGTCCCCAGGGGGAGCCTCGCTACACCCATGTCCCAGGGATGAGCGGGCATGGGAAGGTGGCAACCAGGCCAGGAGCCTGTGAGAGGGAGGGGAGCAACAGAGCAGCTCAGCTTCCCTGCATGACATGCACACGTTGGGCCTGGCAGTGGTGGCATCCCGCAGGGAGAAGACTTCTATCACTGCCCACTAGAGAGGGGGGAAGGGTGGTGGAGGAAGTGTGTGACACCAACAGATGCTGCTTGCTGGGGAGGGTGCTACTGTGGTCCTCTCTACTTCCATTCCCTCCCAGCAGGCTCCTCTTGTAGGGTCTCAGTGTTCGCTGCCTCGCTGCGCTTGCCTGGGAACACATGCTGCCCCGAGAGAGTGGGCCTGCCTGTGTGCCGTGCGTGGCACTGCTGTGTGTGTGTGTGTGTGTGTGTGTGTGTGTGTGTGTGTGTGTGACCCCATGACTCCTTAGTGGTGGTTTGTGGTGGGGAGGGTGTCTCAGCACGGGGTCGGGAGTAAGCCAGGCTTCTCCAGAAACCCTGTGAGCAGGAGCACAAGGGTCTTCTGAGGCAGCCTCATTGTGGCTGTCTGCTCCGGACTGGTGCTCCACATGCATCCACGTGCACATGTTCCTGTGCAATCCCAGTCCAAGTAGGCTGAGTGAGGAGCATGCAGCCCCCTCACCACCTGCTGCCCCTCCCCGTGTGTATCTAGAGAAAGTAATGGAGCTCACCTGATGGGCCTTACCTGGCTTCGTCTGATCCCTGGGTGACACCCTGAGAGGGAGTTACTGGCTCCAGGGACTGTCTGAACTCCTGGTAAGTGGGCATCATGGTGTCAATGGCCTGGTCCTTCTCTGCCTCCTTCTTCCTCAGCCACAGGCCTGCTCTCCGGGAGGGTGACAACAAAGGGGGAAGGCACTGATCCCCTTCCTAGAATGTGGTGGAGCTGGTCAAAGTAGAGGCAGGTCTGGGGTGCTGCTCCTGAGTGGGAGCTGCGCTCCCTGGCCTTGATATAGGCCTGCCTGAGCTCTTTTACTTTCATGTGCACCTGCTCCTGGGTGCGCATGTGGTCCCTCTGACCCAGGCTGTTGGCCATCCAGCCATAGATGTCCACATTCCTGCACCTGGTGCAGAGATCTTGGAGGTTTTCCTTGTCTCTCCAGATCTCAATGAGATCCAGGATCTCCGCATCAGTCCAGGATGGGGCTCGCCTCCTCTGCCCCGCGCAGGGGCTTGGGAGCAGCCTGCAGCTGTGCTGGCAGCCATGGGGGGCTCAGGTGGCATGCTGGGATCTGCAATGGCAGCAGGGAAGGCATAACTGGGCGCTGCTGTGTGGCACGGTGCTAGTAGGGCTCGCGTCATGCCACAAACTTTTTCCCCTGAGGCTGCGGCTTTAAGAGCTGCAGGGGAAGGGGAACTATAGAGTTCTGATGAGTGTGGACAGAGTGGCCACCAGGGCACCTGTAAGAATCCCTGAAGGCCACTTTTTTCGAAATAACCTCAGCTGCCCCAGCTACACACACCCTATTTTGAAATAATTATTTTGAAACAGGCGTTATTCCTCATAAAATGAGGGTTACAGAATTCAGAATAAGACACCCATTATTTTGAAATAATTTCAATATAACTGGCTTGCTGTGTAGACACTCACCTAGTTATTTCGAAATAACGCTGCTGTATAGACATGTCCTAAGATGCTACCATACTACTCATTTTTTTAAAGATAGAGAATAACACAGCTACCCCTCTGAGACTTTTAATAAGGCTTAGACTTTATTCCTCTTTGTCATAATATTTGTGACATAATATTTGCTTACCTCTTTTAAGATTTTCATATTGTTACCCTGCTTTTCTGTGACTTCTTTGTATTCACTGTCATTAGCAATGTTTAGTTCCCCTTTGTGACAAAGGGTGCATCTGGATTTTGTCTGAAACAGATTTTGTTGCTGAACTCTGAAGTATCTATGGTTCTTCCTTGTTCTCATTTTTAGCTTGACCCAACTTGTATAGCCCCTTCATTGATGGGAGGAGCTTTATCATGATTTGTTTTTTACTCATTATTTAGATTCTTTTAGCTAGTCAACACAATTAAACATCACAAACATGTACATTTTCTGCACTGAAATGTTGGTTCACACTAGTTTTCTGTCACTGATAATTTCATTGTCTTTTTTCTGGACTCCTTGATTCCACAGTCTTTACAGGCTTTTCAGAATTATGCAGCTTCACTACTTTTTGGTTAGTTTTGCTACTTTGTGCTGGTAGCTCTTGAAATTGAGAATTAGATTAAAAGTTGTGTTATTGATTTTTAACTTTACACTGACGTTTTCTGCTCTGGCAGACAAATGAGTGTTTATGTATATTGTGATAAAAGTTTCAGATGCTCTCCAAACATACATCTGCAAACTCTGCAGCATGTCCGCTAGTGTGCATAAAAATTTGTTTCCATGCAGAAAATAAGGAATTGTGGAAAGCAGAGTGTTTGAAAATGTCCATCCAATAATCTAGAATGCAAATTTGTACAGTCTGGTTAAATTTTTTTCTCTGCCTGCAGATGAGTCTTTTTTATCTTTGGCAGCTGAATTATATGCCCATATGGATTCCCATTTCTTGTTTGGTCTGTTTCTCAATTTTGCACACTGAGAAGTATCAAACTTTTTCTTGGGCATTCAGATACTAGCCTATGATCAGAGCCTAGGAAACCTGAAAGACAGAAAATGGAGGAGCAAAAACTGCGCCAAAGAGTTTTGCTTTGTGAATGGAAACACTGGGTTTGAGGAATGAGGAATTATTAATATCCACAGACCAGGCTGTTTCCATAACTGAGCTGATGAGAACAACACAGGCCATGTGGAGAGGTGTGAGAGGAACCCATTGTTCCTTCATTCTCCCCCGCATCCAAGATTTGGGACCAATAGAAGGATATGGCACATGGCCCTGGTCTACACTAGGTATTTATTTTGAAATAACCCCCTTATTTTGAAATAGTAAGCAGAGCGTCCACACTACCAAGCCTGTTATTTCAAAATAACAGGCTGGTTATTTTGAAATCTGTACTCCTGCTTTCCTCAGGGAATAACACTTATTTTGAAGCTGTTTTTTTGGAAATAGTGTTAGTGTGGATGCTCCGCTGCTACAATTTTGAAATAATTACTCCTCAGAGTAATTCAAAGTAATTACTTCCCCGTGCTTCCTGGAGCTCTAAATAGAGGTAGCACATCCACAATAACAGAGCCTGCCTCAGATTAATTTCAAGGCTTCCCCATAGTGTGCACACGCTATTTTGATATTGTTATTATTTTGAATTTAGTTATTTTGAAATAATTTCCTAGTGTGGACATGTCCGTGAACCCAGTGACTATGCCCCTGGCCCACAGATAATCCTCCTCCCCTTCTTTGGGACCTGTGGTGATCACAGCATCCAAAGCCCTTACTCCTAGCATGACTTATATTTGTAGAATTAAAGCCCAATTCTGCAACCTTTCACTGACTAGTACTTACTGATACAAGTCATTCTACCTAGTGTAACGAGAGCTGAATGAGGCTAATAATACCCAACACATGTAATGGGTGCAGAGTTGTACACGTAGGGTGCATCTACACAGCGCCCTAAACTCAAAATAAGATATGCAAGTTGCGCTATGCAAATTGCGTATTTTATTTCGATTGAATTTCAAAATAGTGTATTTTGAAATTTGGCGTGTCTACACAGTGCCAAATTTTGAAATTATGTGCTATTTGGAGACATTCCTTAGCCCTCGTGGAACAAGAGTTACAGGGATGCTGAAATAGCGTGTTCGCTATTTCGACACCTATCTCGAACTAGCGGGTGCATTCAAAAGATGCAGGATACTTCCAGTATCCCAAAATAGCCCCACTGTGTAGACGTACCCCTAATGAATAACAGTAGGAAATAAGGATCTCTTTCATGTTATTGTAGCTATCCAATGGCGATACATCTTAGTCTTCTTGTCATTTTGCAGCTTGTAAACTCATTAGTAATTTCATTATTAATGCAGTAGACAATCAAACTTCCAAAAACCATTTGTGCATTTTTAGGAACCTTATCCATTGCTATGAGATATATAAAAATGTACAGAAAGAAAGAGTATGCAGAAATTTGTGAGATGAGTTAGAGTCACCTTCCGGAACATTCTGTGTTGATCCAAGGCTGGATCTATTGGATAATCTTCCTCCAGATCATTTACTTCTTGTTGTGTGTGCTTTATAGTTTCACACACTTGGTCAGTCTATGCATTTTGTCAGCGAGTGAAATCCTGGTTCCGCTGAAGACAATCATTATTTGCCGTGGAGCCAGGATTTCACTCTCAGTTTTTCTGAGCTGAATCTCGAACATCTGTTTAACACTGACACAGATGTGCCTGACTTTTCAAAACAATACATGATTTATTATTTTTGATCATTATCCTCCTTGAGGTGTCCTCCTTGAGTTTGTCTAGATTGAGAAAATGAGTAGTATTTTAAAACATGTTAGCTAATAAGTGAACCTAATATAGACCAAGAGATTGACATGACTAGCTAAAATATTGTTAAAGATGTTAAACTCATTTTACTCCAGCAATTACGTGGTATTTAAAATATTTTAATTATATTAACATATTATTGTATTAATCAAATAAAACATCTATTTCAGAAATATTATGGGCATATGATGACTCTGTACAAATAGTTTGAGGTTCAGAATATTTACTTTTTTTTTTTTTGCAGGTGGGCCAAATTGGTAGCTCCTATTGTCATTCCATGAATAATAAAATTTTCAAAAGTGATCAGAATCCAACCTCTCCCAGAAAAGCACCTGTGTTACTGGCTAAAGAAACGAAAGAGAACTCTGCTCCCGTTTGGAGAACAAGGAAGCTGCCCAGGGCTGCCCACCTTTGAAAATCTGGTTTAGATCTCCCAACCATGTGCTATGCTGCCCCACTGCCACCCAGTTGGTAAGTGCAGACAATATAGAGCATGATGTCTCTGTATTTTTTTTTCTTTCTAGCAACAGGGCATCTGGTGCAATGGCCAATGGTTTTCATCCTGAATGTTAATATTTTCAGTTTAAAGTTAATTGAACAAGCAGAGCAAGATGCACTGTGGTGTTTGTTGTTATTCTTCTAATTTCCTTTAGTTTACGGAGGTGGATGGGAAGAAAATTAGCCCAGTGAGCTCTCTCTGTTTATATCTCTTCTTGTTAAGCTAATGACAAGCTATTGCTGTGACTCATTCTGTCTCTTTTGCTCCCAGTCTCTCTCATTCAATAACCTGGCAGCAAATAGTTGAGGGACTGTTAGGTGGAAAATAAAACGGTGTCTCTTCTTGTTTCTCTTTGTTTTCGCTCTTGCAATCACAATGTGAGAGGCAGTTAGTCTCATTCTCCAAATGGATCCCAGAGCACAATGAGGAGAGTTAGTCCATTTGCCTATAAAGGGAAAGGCTGAATACATGGTATGTTTTGAATCACATTAGGCCCAATTCACCATTGCCTTGCACTTTGGGTAGTCATATACACTAGTGAAAAGTGGGTATAAAATGCTACCAATTGGTATGTAATGTTTTACACCCAGGAGTGCTGGCCCAATTTCTCTACTGTGGGTGTGGATGATGGAAACCATATGTTTGGTGTCTGTTATTGCAACTTCAAGCCACAGGGTACAGCACCCCCATCCCCTGCTGCTCCAGCACCACTGTTCACACCCACTTTTCCATCATATAAATGACTATAATAGGTACAGAACAATGGTGATCAGACCCATGCTCTTTCCCAAGGAGAGAAACTCTATACAATATCCCCCCTGTTCTGCGGATTTCAGGGAGTTGAACAGCACGTATGAATCTAAGTGCTATGAGTCTGATTGTAAACTCACTCCTAGTATAACTCTATTGACCTCATCGGAAATTATTGTAAATTTACTTCATAGTAACAATCAGAATTCCATACAGTAAACTCAGAACCAACAAACACATATACTTGATTTTGTGCAGTGGAATGTACTGATCAGTGTGGCTGAATTGTTAAAAAGGTTGGTTAATTTTATGACCCCTTTATAGTGCATTTGTAGTGATACAATCAAGTTCCACTGACTTTGATAGTTATGCCAAGGGAATGAGGGTAGCCGAGAAAAAGATTTCATCCTTCAGGACATAAGCTGATTGCCTGTACAAGCAAGGAAGGATTTTCAGTCCCCCACTGAGCATTATACAATTGGTGAATTGAATCAACTTTGGAGGTTCATGAGCTAGCAGACTGAAATCACACTATTCAAACTGTATTCTTACATATTTACTGGGATGTGAATTTGTTAAGTAGAACTCTGGCCCATGACCCAACCAGTCTGACCCCATTTATTGCAAGTCTATTTGAGTGGACACAACAAGTAAACAAGTTTTAATTTTTTTTCTTCTATTGGAAAAGAGCGTACAATGTTTTTCTGGATTCAGTTTATACATAGCGTACATGGAATTGTATAAATATTTTGGGGCAAGATGAACTGAGAAATTCAGATGTTACCTCCATAACACTTAAATAATACAGTCTGTTTTGTTACCATCCTCATCTGTTATAGATGATCAGCTGGGAATCTGAGTGTATGATTCAATCTTATGGCACGTGCCACCACACAATCTGAGCGTTTCTTACTCAAACAATGCAAACTGAATGTGTAAAGATAGCAAAGAAAGCTGCATAGCTTGTAAACTGTAACAAAAACCCTCCAGAATTTGTGAAATATTTGACAGGAAAGAATATTTATGGCAGTTTTGCTTGATCCATATTTCAAAAATGTTTAAGAACCGAAAGGAACACCCAGACAAAGTATTCCCTTCAGCTGGTGCATTTTAAAACCAGCAGCCTCAGCAAATTGTTGCACATGTCACATCACACATCACTAATCACAGTGTAGTTCTGGTGCTGGCATGCTGTAGTAAGGATGGAGTACCACAGTGAAGATGGTGCTATTTGTGGGTTTTGTCACCCCATCGCCCAGGGATCTCAGTGATCCCATGCATTAATCTGCCTCTGATGACAGCAAACAGATTTCTCTCTTGCAGGCTATGTGTACACTACCAGGTTATTTCTAAATAAGTTATTTTGAAATAATAACTCCCAGGATAACTATTTCTAAATAAGCTTATTCCTCTTCACAAGCAGGAGTTATTTTGAAATAACAAACCCATAATTTCTAAATAATGGACTTGGTAGTGTGGACGCTTGCCTTGTTATTTCAAAATAAGAGGAATTATTTCAAAATAACTCCCCAGTGTAGACATGCCCTCAGAATCCCTATTCCAGCTTTATATTGGTACAACTGAAAGAAGACTTTGGCCCACAGTTTCTTAGATTTTACACAGAATATTCAGACAAACTAGAATGTGCCATATCCTGAATCCTTTGTTCAAATACCCTAAGCTTCTGCAAAGCCAATTTATTTCATTTATCCAAGAGATGGGCTCCATAACATCTTTCTTGGATAGAGAGTGTTCTATTCCCCATTACAGATCAGATCTAAGGGTCAAATGTTGGCCCTATGTAACACAGTTGATCCCATTGGCTTCACATGTGTGTAAATGAGGGCATTATTTGGTCCCAGCTATCTGGCTTCTTGCTCGGCTGTGATTTATATTTGTCTGTCTATTCTCCTGTTTAGGTTTTTGCATGATGTCCATCGCCACAATATCTGAAAGTTACATAAACCATTACCTACTAAAAATAGGCTTAACGTTTGGTGTTACTGAAATAGCTCATATTATTATCTGAGCAATGAAAAATCCCAGTGAGTCAACTTCCAAATGTTTTCATTGTAATAACACGAGCATTGCCAAATTATAGAATCCATTTTAAAAATAAAAACAGAAAAATGTTTATAAATGTAATGCTTCTTCCCCTGTGCTAAAATTAAGCTGGCTCTGCCAGAGTGGATTTTTGATAACCTTGTGAAAACAGGGCTTCTGCATGGACCAGCAGACAGACCCATGACAATGGAGATGGTAGCAAGTGCAGCTCAAATAGAGTGTACAGATAGTGCTGTCAGTGCTGAAAATGCAATTAATAATGACTAGTGTCTAGAAAACCTGGATTATTCATCTGTCTCTTTTAATTTACCTTTCAAAGCAAACTGTGGGGAAATGACAGCTACTGTGCACTTTGTAAGAAGTAGGCTGCTGTGACATGAGCCCATTATTTTCATGAACTCTTTCACTGTTCACAACTGATGCCATTTGTCATACACACTGACAAGTATTAATACACAGAGCCGTATTCCCTCATGTTAATTCTACTGGATGGCATGGTATTTTCTGCATAATACCATGTAGTATATCCTCTCTTGGGGCAAAAATCCACCACATGCAGGGGGCCAGTGTAAGACCTAACTTAAGGTTTATTAAAGTACACTTCTACAAAGCTGAAAATGACAATTGGCAGAGGAGAATAGCTATCAGCAAATAAATCGTTATAATGCATTGTATTTCTGCTTTATGTGTTATTTTCTCAGTCTGTTCAGTGGTGTGCCATGTAACTGGCATATATTACATTGCATTTTCCCGAAAAAGGTAAGTTAGGGGGAATTTAGGCCCCAGGCATCGAGTCCGGACCGGTGCTAATATGGCCCTGGGCTGTTAATACTCATGTGCGCACTCCTGTATCTACAGCCATTACCACTGGAGCATTGAGAGATATCCTTGCCTGATTGATTTAAACAATTGATCCAATATTGAAAAAAAAATGGCTGTTCTTTTGGATTTTTAAACAAGTTCACATCTATTGTGTTCATGTCCTCCGTGTGTTTGCTTTTCATGAGTGCTCTTGCAAATAAGTTTATTGACAGGGATGTGGTCGAGCACAATTTCATTGTGACCAGTGTTTCCTGTAAGCTGAGCATGGGCATCTGACATGTAAGGCAGGGGAAAGCTCTGCTTTCCCAAACCACCATGCATAGCCCCTTCTACACTGCCCCCAGAATGTATGTGGTAAGTGTTCTGGGGCAGAGTGTTGCTGCCCCCAGTGCCCGCCCTCCCCATGTTCCGGGACTGGAGAGACAGGGCTGGGCCAGGCCTTGCGGCACGCCCTCCTCCAAGGCTGGGGAGACTGGGGCCATGCCGTGTGTTCTCCGACCTCCTCCGGGGCTGGGGAGTCTGGGGCCATGCCGTGTGTTCTCCGACCTCCTCCGGGGCTGGGGAGGCTGGGGCCATGCCATGCACCCTCTGCCCTTCTCCCTCCCTGGGGCTGGAGAGGCCACGCCACCTGGAGTGCCCTCCTTCCTCCTCCGGTGCTCCAGGGCTGGAGAGTCTGGGCTGCACCTGGTCGTGCAGTGCAGCACGACTTCCTCCAGGACTGGGGAGGCTGGGGCAAGTGCACACCTGCCTGCTCCTCTCCTCTCCCCTCCCCATGGTTGGGAGGGGGAGTGCACGCACAGCACACTGTACCACCTCCCCACGGGGGCAGGGAAAGGGCAGGACCTGGAGGTGGGGCTTGGAGCTTGCTTCCCCCAGCTGTGCCTTCACCAACTGCCCATGAAGCTGTACACTTGGGCAGCCTCCTAGGAGAGATTAAAATGCCACCCAGCTGATTAGCAGAGTGCTCACAGTGCCCATGGGTGGCAGAATGTGATTCATATTGGTGGTGCCCATCCACACATGCCTTGGTGTATATGGCAAAATTTAGTTCGCACATGGATGGACAAAAATTAGGGGGAACATTGACTGTGATTGCATTTGATGACAGCGAAGTCTCATTTGCCTTTGTAATGCCAAGAGGCCCTGGTTGTCTGCAGGTGGAATTGAACCTGAAACCTCTGGAGCTTAGAACATGAGCTAAAAGGCACCGGGCTATTAGCTAAGGCTGTAGAGTAGACTCATTATTGGCACTACTACATAGGACAGTTCACCACACGCAGCAGGTGTGTAAGTTACACCTTCCCTTGTTTCACTGCTCTCTTTTTAATCCCTCCCCTTGCTGTTCCTTTGGCCTTTTATTTTTATTTTCTTCTACTGAGCCCATTGTTCTGAACATTGCCAAGACAAAAGGAAGAAGCGCTCAGGATTGTCATTTCCGAGTGCTACTTTGGATAGTGAATACCTGACCTACCGTGTTTTGGTAACTAAGCTGTTGAGTTTGTTTTGTGAATGGTCACTGCAGACACCAAAGCAGACTCCAGTCTCTTGTGTGTTACTTTTCTTTTGAATAGACTGTAAACATATCTTTCAAACACATTTTAATGATGTTTTGCATGTAAATTCCTTTATTCCAGAATCAATAGGTTATTGTATATTCCCATGGAATGTGTGCTTTTACATAATTGGATTTTAATGACAGTAAAGCAGGCTAAAATGTTGATTCTGAAGGGTGCTATATAAATATGTGACTGACTGAGCTATATTTTTCTTCTAATTATCATTGTTGGTGGGTGTACTAATGCCAAAGCAGCAGGAACCAAAATGACTTGCAAGGGCTGAATAGTATAGATTAGGCATTATTATCTGAATACGTACCTCACAAAGCACGGTATTATCAAAGCATTTTTAAGAGCCACACTGTGACTAGGAAGAGATGATAAAAGTCTAAATAGCAGATAAACACCACTGGCACCGAATTGTACTGGTTTTGAAAAAGCAGAATTCCTTCCTTTTTCCCAGCTGAGAGTTCTATTGAGCACCTGCCATTTGTGAACCCCCGGGGAATCCTCTCTCTGGTGGGCCCATGCTGCCAGCAGTTACTGCCCATGTGTAACATTTTAACCAACCACCTTTGTGTTTTCTCCCATTCTAGCCCCTGGCCCTTGGGAAGCATTCTCTGTAAACATGCCCAAACTCATTTGTTATTCACCTTCAAATCCTTCTTTCAAGCTTTTCTGTGCTTATTTTACCATGGTTGGGATTCTCATGAGCTGAGACTGCTGCCTATTGTATTGACCAGGGGAGCTGACTCCTTGCGGGGCTCCTGGCAAAGTGTGTGTGTGTGTGTGGGGGGGGGGGGCGGGATCTGCATGCCCAGAACGGGTGTGGCTGAGGGCAGAAGGGGCAGGGCTGAAAGCAGTTGATACTCAGCACCACTGGGATTTTGGCATGGCCCCCTATCCTAGGTACTGCCTGAAGCACACCCAGGAATGCTCCCAGTGGTGGCCAGGAGGCCCAGGCCCTTTTGTAATGCTGGGCCCTGGAGCAACTGCCCCCATTGCCTTCCTGCGGCAGGCCTGGCATTGACCAGTCAGTACTGTCTCATTGTTTTCTTCAGCTCCTCCATCTGTCTGGGGCAGGGACTGTTTTTCATTATATGTTTGCACCGTGGCACTTCTAGGCACCACAACAATACAAATAATAAATAACGACGGTGGGAAAAAATAATCAAAGCATCCATATGAAAAATTGTCCCATTACTTTGACTGACAGGACTTCCTCTTTTTTTTTTTCAAAAAGCAAGCAAGAAAGAACAGTTGTGCAGTACTGATCTAGGCATTTTGTTGGCCAGAGTTTCATCCATCCCCACCGATAGAATCAACTTACTCTTTGGGAGCTCACTTACTGCATTGCCAGATTCAGTAACTTTTAATGTGACCCAAAGCTTTTTCACATTCAGTTCTAAACACTAAATATACCAGGGTGTGAAATCTAAAAATAAAATTAGTATTTATCTAATTTACATTATAGTAACTGCAAAGTTCAGAGGCCCATCATTCTTGTCAGTGTAATCACCCATTGTAACAGTCAGCCTTTGCATGGAAGAGCTTACACTCGAAGGGCAGCAGCACTATATTTGATTACATGCAGGCATACCTCCACAAACAAGCACAGTCTCAATGACGTTGATGAGACTGTGTGGCAATAAAGATTGCCCGCAAAGAGTGGTTTGCAGAGCTGGAGCAAAGATAAACAAGGCACAAACATTGAGGGAGAAAGTAAGTATTGGTCCCATTTTACAGATGGGAAAGTGAGGCACACAGGGGCTGTGTCTTGCCCAGGTCTATTCAAGGGTTTGTGACACAATGGGGAGCTGAATCTCAATCTCCTAAATCCTACCTAGTCTTAACCACAGGGCAGTCCTATTAAATGTAATATAGCTATCTTTATTGTTATCTCTCTCTCTCTCTCTCTCTCTCTCTCTTATTATAAAAGTTATATTGCGAGGAAAAGAGTGTGCATCTCTAGGTCACACTCACAGTCAGCTCTGCAGTCCCAATTTGCATTTTCTTTTGAGAATACAAAACTAAAAATATGTTCAAGTGTAAAATGCAAATTGCAGAACCATACAGTTATCTGAAGAACAGGCCCTAGCATTCACAGTTTCCAATGTGCAGGACACCAGCTGGGAAAATGTTAAGAATCAAATTTCTTACATGTTTTACTTTTTTCAAACATCTGTTCTGTTTGTAGAAATCTATACTTCAGAGGATGAAATTCCTTTATGTATATGAAATAATGATATTGTCACTTTCTGTTGGATATGCCTGATAATTTTTTATCATTTCAAATCCCAACCGTAAGAGCAATGAGTCACTTGGAAGGCAGCATAACAAATAATTTTGTTTTGTTTTCCCTGTATTTTGATGTAGTGACATATTGGATTATACACATTGTAGTGGTGGAAAGTGAAAATAATGTGAAAATATGACCACTCCTGTTGTATTTGAAACTTCTGAGTTCAAAAAAACTTTAGAGTTTAGAACCAGCTTCTATTCTTAGGTAAATCCCGCACCACTCCTGTCATGACCATGAAGGATGGGCAGCAGCCTGGGGACTAAGGGGTTAACTTTACCTAGCCAGGTATCTGCTCAGCCAATAGAAATGCAGATAGGGATTTCAAACTAGGACAAAGGAATTTTTGGGTTTTTCCCTCCTTTGTCTCTGGGCAGTTTCTCTCCAGTTACTGAGGGGGACAGACATCATGTCTGTCTCCAAGAAAAGACTCTTCACTATCTGTAAATAGAGTAAAGTTTAGATAAATCCGCTAGGTTTTATTGTTTTATGGTTTGGGAATGGGAATCTGATGTCTATGCATTTAAAAATGGGTTTTTCTCTCTTTTGTAACTAAGTTTTGGCCCATGGTGGAATTCCCCATGAGTTTATTAATTAGTGACTTTTCCATCTAATCACTATGCTTGTAACAGGAGTATTGTGGTGATAATAAAAGTTCTTTCTCTTTTTTTTAAATTAACCTGGTATTGGTTAATTTTTGTGTCCTGGTTTTACTTTAGGGGTGAGATTTTCCAAGTGATCTCTCCCCTGGTTTCCTTATTACTTGGGTGGTGGCAGCAGATTTTTATCCCCAAAATCTAGGTTTTTAAGATTTGGGGGGAAAGTTTTATAAAGCCTGTAGAGATAAGGTTTTGGGGTACTTTTGCGGGCCCCCACTTCTGCATTTATTGTGCCAGAGTGGGGAAAAAGCCTTGACAACTCCCTTGAAATCAAAAGAGTTATTCTCAATTAATACTAGTGTAACTGGTCTAAACTAGCCAATCGTCTCCACATGGCAAAAGTGTACCCTGATGCCTTAGATCCCAATAAGCACTCCCTTCCTGGGAGTTCTCTGGGATAAATCCAAGAATCAGTGCCTTAATCTTTTGCATGTTTCAAGCTTCTAAAACCTGAGGATGCATCAACATTGGATCCTGCTTTGGCACATTTTCCAGGCACTGCCTCTCCGTCTGTAATCCCTTTTCAGAAAGGGGAGGGGATTCTCAGCTCAACTGTCTGAGGCCCCAGGAACACTGACTCCCAAGATACCCCAGTTCCTTAAACATACCTCTTTCCTGGAACTCCACCCTCAAAGCTGTAAAGCTTCTGGATTATAGTTTAACTCTCTATAGCCACGCAGCAGTTGTGAGGCATATACATACAGACATTTTGTTCAATCCTACACCTTCTATGATTTTGTACTTAATCATGTAAAGCTCAAAAGAACATAGATCATACAAAACAATAAACATCTTTGGCAACTGTCTCTCACTTCCTAGCTCATCCTTTCTTTGCAAGTACACGGGGAACTACTTGGGCCTAGAAGGCAGGCAACAGGTTGTCCTCATGCAGGTTGTTGTATGCTAGCTGTCCTTTCTCCATCATGACTCTCCTTAATCAGCTTCTGTGATCCATACTCTCTCCTGCCCCTTGTGTCCTCTTTCGGTCTAGCTCCATGTTCCTATGTATTTCTTTATTTAAATCACTCCTGGTCTGCTGGTCTCTCTTACTTCTGATAAGCTTCTTTTGCTCCTATCTTCTCCCTCTCCCTTTTGGAGTCAGCTGCAATTGGTTTTCATAGGATGGAGCTCACCCATTGTCCCAGGGCTGTTAAGTCTTAAACACCGTCTGACAGTATCAGTCTGTTAACCAGGTTGGATCGTCATCCATATAGGCACTCATGACACAACAGATTTTCATTATACAACTTCTTAATATTAATCTGAAATAATAAATTGCACATATATAGCCCCAAATGTGGATTCGAATCAATGGAACTGAAATTTGAATCTGGCCAACTACATTGAAAAAGTGGCTCTAAAGTCATTAAGTTATTTTTTTCTGCAGCACCACAGTTATACGTATTTTATGGGCAGATTAACCAAAAAGACAAGTCCCTGCTTTGGAGAATTGCAGTGTAAGGCTTCTATCCTGAACGGTATTCTCTTAGCAGTTCTCTGGTCACTGGCCTCAGTGGGCTACATGCAGGTCCAGGGGTCTGGTAGCATAGAGCACCTGGTCAGAAGGTGCTCTTACTGTTGTAGTTATACCTATTAACTTTAAAGGAATTACTTGTGTGTGTGTGTGATGACTGCATGATGTGGCGCAGTGGTAGGAAAACAAGATATATGAAAAGAGAAAGGGGAAGGGCATAGGATAAAAACAGTAAGGGATGATTAATGCAAGGGGGAGGAACAAGGGAGGAATGAAGGTTACTTTAGTTACATACACATTTAATCATTTAATTGTTTTCTCTTTGTTTGCTTAAAGTATTAATTATTTGTGGTGCTATTTCTGTTAACATGCCATCTAGAGAGGAGGAGGCATCAGAGTCATGCAGCAGTGGAAGTTATGTTTTTCTATATACAGGGAAGATAAGAACGGCCATAATGAGTCAGACCAAAGATCCATCTAGCCCAGTATCCTGTCCTCCAACAGTGGCCAATACCAGGTGCACCAGAGGGAATGAACAGAAATGGTAATCATCAAATGATCCCTCTCCTGTCACCCAATCCTAGCTTCTGACAAAGACTAGGGACACCATTCCTGCCCATCCTGCCTAATAGCCATAGATGGCGCTATTTTCCAGGAAGGAGGGTCATATGTATTTCTACTTCAAAATGACTTTTACTTATAGATTAAGAAACAAAAAAATCAAGATGGAAGAACACTGAAGTGTCTCTGAGAGCAGTGTTGTGTCTTCTCTGCACTTGGCTGTAGCTATTTGGAAAGAAGATGACGGCTGTGTCTGCACCACACATATGTAGAATCCTTAAACATAATGGTGAAGAAAACATGAGAAAGAAAAGCCTGAGGGTTAGGGATGACAAATATCTCTATGGTCTAGAGCTGTGTGGGTATGGAAGATTTTATTCCTTAAAAAAACTTAAAAACTTTTGAAAAAATATTTTGTTTAGAATCAGAACACCGGAGGATCCCACTAGCCAGGGAACCAGGTGTGCCTCCAAAGTGCCTGTGAGCTCAAGCAGCTGGCCAGAAGGAATGCCAAAAAAACCAGGCAGACAGAAAATCGGGGAGCCCTGAGAGGCACCAGCTCCCCAGCATACTGCCACCAGGCTGCTGAAGAGCCTGTAAGGACCAGGTAGCAGGAAATAGCCAGCCTGCCTTGCCTGGTTTCTATCGAAAGTTTTGATGTAACGGACATGTACCCACAGCACATTTCATTTCCATCAAATCTTTGTTTTCTGACAGAAAACAATTCTGTCGGGAAACATTCAGTCCGATCTACTCACTTCAAAGCCATGTTCATTTTGATTGAGTCAAATGTTATGGGTGGGTAGGAAGAACGGAAGACATGAGAAGAGAAAGGAAGTCTGAAAGAGCACTGTCTGTCATACCAGAAAATGAAATCTCAATTAAGAGAACCTGTAATGTCTGGGAAGGGAGCATGTCTACTAATAAACCATATGAAATGTCAACTGTGAACTAACTTTGCTGTTGTTCTCACTGCCAATGCCTCTCCTATCAAAGCTTTCAAGAACAGCATAGAAAAATGGTTCTTTCTTGTGCCTCTTCTCTCAGGAGCAGTCTGAGTGCAAATACAGCATCCTTCCTGGCCAAGCCAACGGGAAAAGTTGATAAACTTACAGAACAACAAATGGTCTGGTAGCACTTTACAGACTAACAAAACATGTAGATGGTATCATGAGCTTTCGTGAGTGGAAAGTAATAGTCCAAGGGAAGGTGAACTCAAGTGCTGCTTCCTTTTGTCTGCTCCAGCTCATTGGGTTTTTTTTATAATGCTCACTGCTTCACATCTAACTACTGGCTTTCTGTTTCTTGGGGATCTTCTGAATGCTGCTGAAAATAAGATTCATCTATTGCTCTGGAAATAACTATATGGATGTTCAGTCCCCAGGTTTTTTCAATACACTATATAATCATCATTATTAACCTGATGCCTTTCTGACATCTGGGTGCTACATTCTTATCTTCTGAACATAATACAGGGGAAATACAAAGTACAGCTGAACACAGTAGGAGTTTCGTGCTTCACTGGTGTATTCTCCGCAGCTCCCACTATTCATTGGTTGCATAGTAATAAAGCATAACATGGCTTTTGATATTTTCAGGAATGCTGTGCACATTTAGGGCCTCTTTTAGGGGCATTTTTTCCTTTAAACTGAATTTTTTATTAAAAAAAATCATGTTAAGCCTTCATTTTGTTATTTACATAACACCTTAGAACATGACAACTGAAATCTAATTTCAAAGCATCCACTTACGCTGCTTTTTATTTCCTTGCTAGGTTCTTTTTTTAAAATGGGAGCACACATGGCCCCGCTATTGCTGGAATGTGAATATTCATTATGGGTTCGATCCTATGAGGTGCTGGTGCTCAGCACCTCAAAAAAGTGCTCCGCATCTTGAAGAATCAAGCCCTGATTACATGACAAAGGCTTTATTACTTGTACTTTCAATTGCTAGTGGAAGAAATAATGCTTGAAGTTTCATATCCAGGTCAGAGATAGGATTATCTTATCCATCTCTCTCATTCTGGTGCATTTCCTTGTGAGCATTTTGTCAAACACTGTTGTATTTTCAGTATGATTAGGAAATCAGTATGGTTTTTATGTAGCATATAATATGTGCCCAAAACACTTTGTTCTTGCTCTGTCTTATATGTGCTGAAACAAATATATCCTTTTCAGATCCCTTGCTTACTTGTGACTTTTGTGCCATCATATATATTATTTTTGGACAGATGCACATTTTGTGACAGCACCTGGAATGTAGTACTGTTTGGTCCATTCCAGAAGAGTTGGCGAAAGAGTTTTAACAAGGAGCTTCCAGATCTGGAATCATGGGGATTACACAATATAATCCTGCAAAATTTAGATTGCTTTCACCCAGGGACATCTTTAGTTCTGTAGATTAACACAGTAAATTCAGGAACTGACAGTCTATACATGCGGTTGGCAAATGCTTGTTAAATAGCTTTGTTGCCACTTGAATGGCTCTTTCCTAGGCTGAGTGTTCTGCTAACAGGTCTGGCAGGCCTTTTCACTTTTAAGTTAGCTAGATCCTCTCCAGGAAATCAGAGCCACAGCACAGGGATAGGATATGCCATTAGTCTTCTTGGCAACAAAGACATACTGTCGACTCATATCCAGCTTCTTATCCATTGTAATCCCCAGGTCCTTTTCTGTAGAACTGCTGCTTAGCCACTCGGTCTCCAGGTTGTAGCAGTGCATGAGATCCTTCCATCAGAAGTACAGGACTATGCACTTGTCCTGGTTGAACCTCATCTGATATCTTTTGGAGTAATCCTCCAATTTGTCTAGGTCTCTCTGGACCCTATCCTACTGTCCACTCCCCCTAACTAAGTGTTATGTGCAGACTTGCTGAGGGTGCATTCTATACCATCAGCCAGATCATTAATGAAGATGTTGAACAAAATCAGCCCCAATACTGACCCCTGAAACACTCCACTTGATACTAGCTGACAACTAGACATATAGCATTGATCACTAGCTGTTGAGCCCAATGATCTAGCCAGATTTGTATCCACCTTATATTCCATTCATCCAACCCATACTTCTTTAACTTGCTGACAAGAATACTGTGGGAGTCTATATCAAAAGCTTTGCTAAAGTCACATATAATGCGTCCACCACTTTCCACAGAGCCAGTTTTTATCATAGAAGGCAATCGGTTTGGTCAGGCATGACTTGTCCTTGGTGAATCCTTCCATGTTGACTGTTCCTGATCACCTTCCTCTCCTCCAAGTGCTTAAAAATGGATTCCTTGAGGACTTGCTCCATGATTTTTCTGGGGACTGAAGTGAGGCTAACCAGTCTATAATTCCCCAGATTCTTCTTCTTCCCTTTTTAAAAGGTGGACACTAGATTTGCCCTTTCCCAGTAGTTTTGGAACACCCTGGTCACCATGTGTTTTCAAAGATAATCCCCAATGTTTCTGCAGTCACATCAGCCAACTCCCTTAGGACTCTCAGATGCATTGCATCCAACCCCATGGATTTGTGCAGTCCAGCTTTTTTCAAACAGTGCATTAGCATGGGATCTGACCTTGTCTGTGAAGACCACAGCAAAAAAAAAATAATTTTTTTTTGAGCACTTCAGCTTTTTTCCACATCATCTCTCACTGGGTTGCCTTCCCCATTCAGTAAGAGTGCAGCTCTGTCCCTGGCCTTCTTCTTGATGATAACGTACTTGTAGAAACCCTTCATGTTATCCTTCACATCCCTTGCTTGCTGCAACTCCAGTTGTGCTTTGGCCTTCCTGTTTACACCCCTAGTTAATGCATAGGCAATATTTTTGGATTCCTCCCTAGTTATCTGTCAAAATTTCAATTTCCTGTAAGCTTCCTTTTTGTATTTAAGCTCACCAAATATTTCTCTGTTACGACAAGCTGGTCACCTGCCGTATTTGCTATTCTTTCTATACATTGGGATGGCTTGTTCCTCTGCCCTCAATAAGGCTAGCCAGCTCTCTTGGACTTTTCCCCTTTCATATTAGTCTCCTAGGGAAGCCTGACCATCAGTTGCCTGAGAGAGTCAAAGTCTGATTTTCTGAAATCCAGGGTCTTTATTCTGCTGCTCTTCTTTCTTCCTTTTGTCAGGACTCTGAACTTGACCATCTCATGGTCACTGGTGCCCAGGTTGCCATCCACTTCTACTTCCCCTACTAATTTTTCCCTGTTTATGAGCAGCAGGTCAAGAGGAGCATTGCACCCAGTTGGTTCCTCCAGCACTTGCACCAGGAAGTTGTCCCCAACACTCTCCAAAAATTTCCTGGGTTGTCTGTGCACTGCAGTATTGCTCTCCCAGCAGATGTCAGAGGGTATGTCTACACTAGCCCCCTAGTTCGAACTAGAGAGGCTAATGAGGTTTAACTGTTAATTTGAACTAAGGGGTTTATCTCGGAATCGCACTTCTCTGCTGCATGTAGACGCGGGCAGTTATTCCGGGCTAGTCAGTTTCCAAAATGGCGACCGCCCGGGAACATGCTAATGAAGCGCGGGATATTTAAATCCTGCACTTCATTTGCAATTTTGGCCGCCCTCATTAGCCTCCCTAGTTCGAACTAGGGGGCTAGTGTAGACGTACCCAGAGGGATTAACATCTTCTACATGAAGATTTCTCTCTTTAGGAACAGCTGAGAAAAAGATGGAATACATAGGAATAATTGAATTTGCAAGATGTATAGAGAAGATAATGGAGTAGATTGGAGTAAGTGAGAATGGTTGGAAGTGGATGAAAGGGAAACATTGAGAGAATAGAGGGAGGGAGGAAAATAGAAAGAAGTTGTTTAGATGTTGGAAGGGGAACAATGATTATTCCCCAGAAAAATAATTTAAAAAGAAAAAAAGGGCAGGCATTTGCCAAGAAAATAATGGAGTGACTGTAAGAGGAAGACCAGAAAAAATGGGAAACACAAGTTAAAAGTTAAATTGTTCTGTAGAAAATCCAGAGTAGAAATAAAATATGCATTAGGGGTTGATACAGGAGATGAGTATACATGTGTGTGCGCATGCTGGTGAGATATCTGGCTTTATGCAGGAGATTTGTACAGCATTCCATATGAATGAGTAGGAGAAAGGATAGTCTGCTCTGGGTTTACATGGGGCCAGATAGTCTTGGTGGCATTAGAGCATAATTTAATGAACAAAGCTTGTCTGTGGCAAATTACAGTTGAATATTAGAAAAAAACAACATTTTTCCCTCCACAAAAGCTTTTTCTGAACAATTTGCCTCGTCCTTGAGACCAGTGTCATCAGCTGCAAAACTGGACAGCAATTCAATGGTGAAGAATTGAGTCCTATCTTAAGATCTTCTCAAATGCAAGAAATTTGCCTTTCAAAAGGCTTTCAGGGGAAGAATCCATGTTCAACTGATATATTTACAACAATATGGATTTTCCTTCCTGGTGAGGTCTAGAATACAACATTCTAGAGGTATAGGAACAAGCAGGAACTTACTTCTTCGGCCCTTTCAAAGTCCTAACATTGTGTGCATGCACACATTTGTATATGCCTTGTTCAGCTGACTAGACACCTCAGTGGGAATGGAAGCATCTTTCAGATACATCTTTCAATCCTCATTGTCTCTTTTCATGGTGCATCCCATGACCAGAAGATGATGCCATGCTATTTTGTCATATGACATTAAAACCTCTTACCAAAGCGTCACCTCTAGTCTTGATATACTTAAACTCTTCCTGAAAGTCCAGAATTTGGACCTGACCTACTAATTTGGATTGTGACTGAGAGTTCATTAACTCTGTAAATGGTAACAATAACAGTACAACTCTCATTATTCTTATTTTTCATTAAATATTTTTGGTAGTATGTGTTGTCATCAGAGCATGGATAATTGCCTGCCAGTTGAGTTACATATTCCAAACTGAAGAGAAAGATTTACAACAAAAGTCAAAGTCTATTTTGCACAATTACAGAAAAGCTTAAGAGGATTGTTGCAAGTACAGTAGCATTCCACACACACAAATACATATACACATAAAACTGTTCACTCATCTATCTCTCTTGCAAATGTTCATTAAATCCAGTAATCCTTGGACATTTCCCTTTTTTACTCTGGCTGAACTTTGATATTAACTAATTTTCTTCTTTTGCAAAATTATTTATATGTTATCTCCTTTCCCATCAGTTTCTAACATCAGTTGAAGCCCTCTAGAAATGGCTTTTGGTTGGCTGAACATGATGAATAATAGCCTACATGGGAGCAAACAGTTCTTGTGCAAAATAACAGCAATCACTTCTGGTTGGGACATTTAAAGTGCGAGGACAAGCTCTGGACCAAGATTTTTTTTGCAAACTGAGCAATGCCTGAAGCTGTGAAATCTGCAACATGACACAGATCGACTGCTTTTACCCTCTGAGTCATTTCTTGCATAACAAGATTTTTGGTTGCTTCCCAAAGTGGGGCCATGAAAGACTTTGAGAAATACTGTTCTAGAAGATGAGAAAGAGCTGTACAACAAAATCTGCAGCTTGTTCTCATCAGAGTATGAAGAAATGCAGATTGTTGGCGAATCCAATATTGTTCTAGCCATGTCTTTCATAAGAAAGATGAAGCAAGAAAGAGGCAGATAGTCCTAGGTAGACAGATCCATCACAATTTCTGGGGCTCTCTCTAAGTTAGAGTTTGTGACCTTCTTCTAATTCAAATTAATGTATTGCCAATTAACTCCAGTTAATATTTGCCTTTGGAAGTTCTAATCTAGACATTCTGTGACCCTAAGCACATTTCAGTAACAGAGAACAAAGGGCTCTTTGGTATCAGGTAGTGAGTTACAGCTGACCTGACCAGCTTATAAACCTCAGTTCACCCAATAATCCGTTTCTAGTAGGTGTCATGTAAGATATCATTGGAAAACTGCTAGCAGACCAATCATTTCTATTCTTGCATGCTGTCTGTATGGTAAATGCTCAATAGACTATAGAAATGTGAAGGAGATATATGACAAAAATTTATTTGAACAAGACAAGTGTGGGGAGGATTTAAACAGATTTTTTCCAGACAAAATAAAGTCCTATGCCTCCACTGGGTACAAACGAGGTCAACTGATCCTCACAGTCAGGTGGCCATTTATTGGCATAATAGTGGCTAACGACACAGATCAATTTGCATAGTAGAAACCACCAGCAGAGAAGAAAGGATGGCATATGGGATCATCTCCATCAGACTCCGTGGCACCTTCCAGACAGCGGGAGTACTCGACTCCAACAAGAATGCATTTCAAAAAGACTATAAAAGAGGAGCAAAGAATTCCAAGTTATTTTTACCTAAAAAGACCAAGGAAGTGAGCACTTTGTACTTTGTGGGAGATCCTGACCAAAAGAGTGGCCAGGCTCTTGACTGAATGGAAATGGGATAAGAATCTGTCCTTGGACCAAGACTGTAATTATTTTAAGTCTTAGTCACTAGACTTAGTCACTAGAAAGAATTTTTCATTTTTTTATTTGCTTGTAACCATTTCTGATTTTATCCTTTAGAGTTGAGCTTACTCACAAACCTCTCTCTGTTAATAAATTTGTTTTATTTTTAGTCTTAGCGGTCCCAATACAGTAATTGTTGAAGTCATTGTTAATTCTGGTTAAAGCAACAGACTGCTGTGGTTTTGTCCTTTTAAAGGAGTGATGGACCTTATTACTTACCTAAGGGTACATCTACACAGTATGCTTATTTCGAAGAAAGCTATTCCGGAAGAAATACTCCAAAATAGCTTATTTCGAAATCACACATCTGCACTACAGGGAAGCCTCAAAATTAGTCCGAGGCAGGCTTCCCTAATGTGGATGTGCTACTTCAATTTAGAGCCCCAGGAGGCACTGAGGAGTAATTACTCTGAATGGCCCTGGGAAGGAACTATTTTGAAATAGCAGCAGTGTGTCCACAATACAGCTATTTTGGAATAGGCGTTATTCCTTGTAGAATGAGGTTTACAGGCGTTGGAATAAGCCATCTGTTATTTTTCATTTATTTCGAAATAACGGAATTGCTGTGTAGATGCTCGCATTGTTATTTTGGAATAACCGGCCATTATTATGAAATAACGTTTGCTGTGTAGATGCACCCTTACTGTTCCAACAGAGGGCTGGACACGTCCAGGCAGACAATTGTGAAGAAATTCCAGACTGAAGGTGTGCGGTGCATCACTTGCCTAGCAGTATCTAAAGTTGATGGAGACCAGGGTGGGGTTGCAGTGTGTAGTGGTCAACTGCGGAAGAACTTTGTACGTGCTAGTTTAGGGGTGGTGAGGCCTGCATTCTTTCCCCCCTTTCCTTTTCCCTATATCTGATGAGCCAGAAACAAGTCTTTGGGAACATACACCACTTAAGATAAGCATTGTTGCCAGTATAGCAAGAACAAGTATAAGATAAGGGTAAAGGGCAAGAACGCATAAACAGTTCTGTTTGCCCTAACGTACTGATCACGTAAACAGGGACAAAGAACAAGTAGAACTAGATCAGAACCAGATCCATAACTAATAGCTAAGCTCTACATCAGCACGTAATGAGTAATGTCTGGAAATTTCCAAGCTGCCAAACAAGGCAGGAAAACTGTATTTAAGGCTGCCTCAGAGCCTACCAAATCGGACTTCACTGATGGGCTTTGGGTACCGGCGCCTCGGAAGCTGAGACAATCTCCCACTTCGTCCGCAGCCTACCCAGGTTCCAGGCTTGCAGGAAGGGATGTAAGATATGCCACTTCTTTGTTATATTGTTCTTCCATTTATGGGGCACAGCTGCTAGCTGTCACTTGTGTTTGACAGATACCTGTGTGGCGTATTTTGTACTTTGGGAACCCAGTGTCGGCCCTTAGACTTACTCTGGCTGGCTACACAGTGTAACAAGCAGGATGCTGGAGTCTGAGTTGCTGAACCAAAGCTTGCTTATTGCATATACTTGTAGCTCTCTGGGAGCATTCAGAGAGGCCGTTGCATCAGCAGAGCACTTTGAGACACTCAGGGTCATCAGATAAGGGGTGAAACAACCTCTCACCTGTCTCAGTTACCCTCCAAAATCTGACATACTCCACAAACATTTTGTGTTTTAACCTCAGGACTGCACCACCAATGTTTGTGTTGTAGAATAAACATTTGTGGAATGTCTAGTGTAGCCTTTCCAAAAATGTGTATTGCCAGGCAATCAATTAACTCAATTTAAAAGTGGACAAAAAAATTAGACCAGCCCTTTAGGGGAAACTTTCATCCGGCAAAACATTAAGCATATACAGATTGTACTTCCCTAAACCAGAAAATTCTGGTATGGCTGCTGGACCACCAATGTTGCTGGACTACAGAGCCAAGGGATAGGCAAGGCTGGGAGCGTGGCAAGGGGGTCTGGCGGCACACTGGGAAAGCCCCTGCCCCAGCAGCAGTGGCTCTGACAACGCAATGGGGAACTCCAGCCCCAGCCCCAGCAGTAGCGGCACAACGGAGCCCTGGCCAAGCTGGTAGCAGTAGGGCTGGTGCCTGAGCCCAGTGGCAGAGAGTCCAGAGAGGAGCCTGAGCCTGGGGACAGCGGGGCCAGGCACAAGCTGGAAGCAGCCAGCAGTAGAGAGGGGTTGGGGGCTGGAGGCCAATGACAGAGGACCTCGTCTGGTCCAGCAAATCCCCTCGTTCGGGACTGGTGAGGTCCTGAAGATACCAGACAAGGGAGGTTCAACCCGTACTTAATTTTAAGCACATAAGAAGTCTCTTTGAAATCAAAGAGCTTAATGTTATGTGCTTAAGTGTTTTACTAGCTGGAGGTCAGAGTGCACATTTCTCATTTAAGGTCAGATTGCCACTTCCTATCAAGAAACCTTTGGTAGGTAGGTCAGATGGACAGGAAAATAGTGAATGTAATCTCACAGGATTGTGTTGTATTCATTTAAGGATGGATCTGTCCAGATGCAAAGAAGTCTCTATTTTATTGCCACATCGTTTTGGAGTTTCTACAAAATGACTTTGAACAAGATGGAGTTTGGGGCAATGAGGAATGAATGAACCCCCTTAAAAGGTGATACTCAGCAGTGGTATTTTTTTTAATCCACTTCATCAATGAATCCAGATGACAAAAATGTGTGTGTGTTTTAACTGAATAGTGGTTGAAGAGGAGTTACAGTACGGTATTTGGCTGCATGTGCTATTGTAAATTGTTATATCTACAGTATAAAATTCAGTTTTGACTCAGAATATTGTCTGAGGACACAGTTCTGTTTTGACCAGTTGTGTCTCTTCTCTGTGGTCTCAGAGCCAGAACATTATGGATAAACAGTATGATGTTACTTTAGTCAAAGCACATTTTTTTTCTCCTGCTGCTGACAGTCTGTGCCCCTCACAGAAAAGAAAATTGACACTGTCATCTGTAAGGGTGTTTTTCTTTGCATGTTATAATTTTCCTTCCTGAAAGACTTGGAGGAAAAGTAATTAGAGGTATAGCAAGAGCAAAATGACATCATTTTATCTCCTGAAGAATATTCCACGTCTGGGCTTTCACAGACACAACATTAGACTTTGATTTGAGATGCGGGTTATTTAAGGTGACAAAGCAAATCTGATTCAATGTTCCAGTGACTTTTAAAATTTGTAAAACTGAGATGTTAATGAAGAGGGGAGTTCTGTCCTATTTGCAGGCCTGCTGACAGGAATTGCAGGACCAAGAACAGAACTATCAATGGGCACATTGCTACCCTCCTCCCTCACATGGGGCCACAAGCCCTCCCGACCAGAGAAACCCCGAGCACCCTTCCCCGGACCAGAGGACCCCCCAGGTTGGTCACAGCCCCATTCTGCACCTGCCTGAAGAAGTTCAGTGCCAGCTGCAGCCACACCTCCACTCCCTTCCCCAGAACCAACACAATGGTATTTGCTACTAAGCCGCCCCCAAAACTGCACAGGGCATATTAAAAGTGTCTTTGAAGATACAGTTTTCCCCAGAGCAGGCTGGGTCTGGGGAAGGGAGGGGATGCATGGCTGTGGCCAGCACAGGGCTCTTCTAGCCAGGAAGTGGGCGCTTGGGGCTTCTCCAGATGGGGGAGGCTGTGAGAGGCCCAGGACTCCTTTGGTGGGGGGAGAAGGAGCTTTTGGCTCTGGCTGAGGGAAGGGAGTAGAAGGGGTTTCACAGTTCTGGCCATAGGGGGAGAGTGTAGGTGAAAAGACTGGAGGTGGGGGCTAGCCTTCCCCAAGAAGGATCCACCTGCTGCCCATGGGCTCATACATGTGGCCCACCTGAGCAATTTCAAACGGACCAGTGCAGTACCCAGCTGCCACTACTGCAGCAGTGGCCAGGACACCCCAGTCCTTTAAAATTGCCTGGGCCCTGGGCAATTGCCCCCTTTGTCTCCCCACATCAGTCAGCAGGCCTCCCTATTTGCAAATGCTATGGAAGCTGTCTATAACATCCAGCTCACCATTTATAGTGCAACAAGACCATCTAACAAGAGTTGGGGATCCTTAGGAAATGCTAAACATTGTGCTCTGACAGCCAGAGGATCCTGTTTCCTATGACTGGCAGGTAAATTAGCTTTTGCCTCAACTGAGATTGTTTTGAACTTCTCAGTTCTGTCTTATCTTTTGCTCAGCAAGTTCATATAACTCACTCAGCAACTTGGCGGTCAGAAGTTCAGAGAATGTCAGGCAGCAGCTTCCATTAAATAACTCTTCCCAACACAAAATAAACTGCTGCCTGCTGTACAGCACACACCAGCAAACATGAGCATTATCCACCAGGGAACCTTAGTGACCACACAAATCTATCCACACCTACGCGCCACCAACTCTGTGAAATGAACAAGAAATGAGACTCATGATCCTTTACTTTATCATCTTTAGGCGGTTTTTATTAGCAGTGTTGACAGTGAAGTAAATGAAATGTTTTCTAGACTGGTGGTTCCCAAACTTTTTAGTACTGTAACTTCCTTACAGATATTTTAAAACTTGGTGGCTCTCCTCAACCAAATATCCTCACCCCCCCCCTTTTTTTTCTTATTTTCTTTTTTTAACAGCTCAGTACATAGATAAAAGCATTCAGGACTCAATGTCAAGAGGGACATTGGCATTTGGTTGTTGTGAGATTTTGGGTGCATCTACACAGCTCAGTTATTTCAAAATATATGTCCTCCGGTATCCCAAAATAGCCGTCAGTACAGATGTACCATAAGACTTGAAATCAATATAGTTGAAAATGTAGAAAAACATCCAAAATATTTAATAAATTTCAATTGGTATTCTATTTATTAACTGTGCATCTAAAATGTGATTAAATGTTTTGAGTTAAATGCGAGTGTTAACTGCGATTAATCAACAGTACTAATTCTAACATATCTTTTCTGAGTGAAGGTGACCTGAACTGCATTAAATATTCAAGATATTGATGAATTTCTATAGTGGCATTATAATATTTTCTGTTTTATACATCCCTTTCCTAATGCTTCCTAACATTCTGTTGGCTTTTTTGACTGCTGCTGCTAACTGATTGGATGTTTTCATAGAACTATCCACAGTGACTCCAAGATCTCTTTCTTGAGTGGTAACAGCTAATTTATATCCGATCATTTTGTATGTGTAGTTGGGATTATGTTTTCCAGTGTGCATTACTTTGCATTAACAACATGATCTGTTGTTATTTCCACAGAAATCATTGCTGAATACATGGTCAGAGAGTGAAATGGAAGTGAATGGAAGAAGCACTTTGGGTACATCTACACAGTACCATGTACCTCAAAATAGGCTACGCAAATTGAGTTATGCAAATTGCGTAGCTTATTTCGAAATAGTATATTTCAAAATTTGGCACCATCTACACAGCATTTATTTTGAAATAAATTGCTATTCTACTGACTTCCTTAATCCTCATTCAATGAGGTTTACAGGAAGTTGGAGTAAGAAGCCCATTATTTCAAATGTATTTCAAAATAATGGGCTTCTTGTGTAGACAGTGCATAACGTTATTTTGGAATAATGGACATTATTCCAAAATAACTCTGCTGTGTAGACATACCCTTTCATAGCCTCATCACTTCAGAGTTTTTTGTATGCTCCTTTAAGAGAACTCAAAACTTCCTGGATTGTTCATGTTTAACTCCAGGAAAATATTTCTTAGAATGGGAAGACAGTTCAAACAAATAAGTTAATATTTGGGCTTAATAGCATTTCAATCATTTTTACTCTGAGCTTTTGAAAACCTGATAACACTGGAAACATCTCAGGACCTTTCAATGAGGCATCTCCAAAGACAAAGCTCTTTCATGAATTGCTGATTTTTCTTATTCATATCTAGTAGATTGATATTCTGACTTTGAAGTGTTAGGTTCAGTACACTTAATTTGCCAAGTATATCCACCTACCAAGCTACATTACACAAGTAATATGTAAGGACAAAAATTCTGATTTTTGTCATGCAATCCAAAGACCTACTGTAACACTTTCCCATGTGAAAATCACTCAACTTCACCACAAAACAAAAACTGAATGTGGTCAGACTCGGAGCCTATCTCTTCATACAGTAAAAAAAGGGTTAATTGAGCAGGATTTTACAAAATTAACAATTTTAATACCAATTTTGAGGGCCTCATGTACTTCAGGATGCAACTTCTTTGATGGCAGAGCTTGATGATAAATCATGCAGTGTGTCCAAATTGCTGCTGATGCCATTTTCTATATTTGTGCTATAATTCCTTCTGGTCTTGGCTGATGCCCCATCTGTGCACAGCCCCACACACATATCCCTTTTAAGACCTTCACCAATTATGAATTTGTTGAAGATCTTCAATATTGCCTCACTGGTTGTTTGGGTTGGGATTTCTTTGCAAAATAAATGTTCTTTGTTTGCTTTGACAAATCTCATATATTTGTTAATGTCTGTGGATTCATCAGACATCGTCTGTCTACTGGTCCCAGGTATTTTCTTCAAGGTCATCTGTACATCAGTGGATGGTATTTTTACATAGGAATAATTTTCAGTGCCATGGCTGCTTCTTCCCCAGTCCTAACTCTAAACATCTATGGCCGTTGGAAATAGAAGGGTTTTACTAAAGGTGTATGCTTGTTTGCATTTTGAGGTTCACATGGTAGCAATATATAATGTTTCTAAGGCTTTTTGAGGGACAGTTGCTTCTTTAGACATGGTCTTTTTTCCCCTGCTTTAATTCTCCTTGTTTCTCAAGGAGGAAAAATCATAGTTCTTGTTTACAGACTCAGGGGACTTGGATGCTAAGGGCATGTCTACACTAGGGAACTATTTCAAAATAACTCCCCTTATTTTGAAATAACAAAGTAAGCGTCCACGCAACCAAACCCATTATTTTGAAATATAGGGCTTGTTATTTTGAAATAATGACTCTTGTTTGTGAAGAGGAATAGTAGTATTTTGAAATTGTTATTTTGGGAGTTATTATTTTGAAATAACTTATTTTGAAATAACTACCTAGTGTAGACATGCTCTAAATGTCTCTGTAGTTTCCATAGGCTGAGCCTTACATTTATGCACACTTGAAAACAAATGACACATTTTGGTTGTGGCTTCCTGCAGCAATGCTGAGACATGAAAATTCATACATAATGTGACTATCGTTGTATTACCTCTTTCTTCCTCTTCTGATCTAACTTTATTAAAAATCACCATGTTCAGCTGCACCTTTGCTCCATGTAGGCTCAGCACTTGGTAAAAATGGTTCCATTATATAGATAAGATGCACCTGTCTCTCTCTTAGCCCCCTGCCTGCCTACCACCACTGCTGCTGGCACTGGGAGCCTATTTGCCCTCCAGTAGGGGGCTTTCAGCCACGAAGCTTCCTGCTGAATGCTTCCCTTAGCAGAAAGTCTGTGCGGAAGGCCTCCTGCAGGTGTGTGGAGGCACATAGAGGTTTCTAGCCCTGTCAGCCGCAGCATAGATATATAGATAAGATGCAGGTGATAGTTAAACTAATTTAATAGTCTCTTCATTAGAAAAAAACCAGGCTTATCATTTAAAAAAAATATTTCCCCAGCACCCTTGGCTCCCCCATGAGTCCTTGGCTCACAGTTTGGGATACAAAAGAAGTAGAAAATGGCCAACAAATTATTCAAATGATTTTGTGCTCTCTGTGTTGCTTTGCCATTTAAAGATGGAGCCCACATGCTGTTGTATTGTGCTGTTAATGACTCTGACAGACTGCACAGCTACTCTGTCTCATTTCCTCTGAAGCAGAGCCTTGTATGAGCTAGGAAGAGCTAGTAGCAGCATATAACCTTGCAAAAGGTGAAAAGCCTGCTTCTTTCTCCACTCCCCCCCTTCTTTTGACTGGTGCTTTGTCTCTCTTTGAAGCCACATTTTGGCCTCTGCCATGAAAATGAGTAGTTTGCTACCTTCACAGAACTTTAAGTTCTCCAGACCAAAGGCAGACCCAGGATTTAGTACACACTCTTCATGCACACTGGCATTTTGAGTTACTCATGCAGCATTTCCAACATTTTCTACATGAGCCAGCCTTAAATTGCTCTGTTTTACATCATGTGATGTTTTCTAAGCATAAAGTGCGACCATTTGCTTTCAGTCCAACTGACTTTAATTTATAAATCAATAAAAGAGCAAATCGAAGGAAACTTCCCTGAGAGCGCAGTGTGGGCTTTCTCTATACCAAAGTTGCAGCTGAATTAAGCACAAAATGGCAAGTGGCTCTGCCAGTGGACTTGTAGAAATTTAAAGATGCAGAACTGAAAAAAAAATCATAAATATATATTTACATACAGCAAATTTAAGCAAAGCCATCCATAAAATCTTGTGGTTGGCGAGCATTTTAGGATGATAATATTTTAGAACTCACAGATTGGCCTGTATGAGGAAATTAACATTAAAACTATACTTTGTTTCTGACAAACTTAGGGCTGACTTTATAGGACCAAACAACACAAGTGACTGCCTGAAGCATTGCCCTGTTGGGTGCTCAATGGCCTTCCATTGATTTAACAACACATGGGTTGGGCAGCTTTTTCCATTCTGACTGTGGGACTAACAGAGGAAGAAATGTCTTGCCCCCATTCCTCTCTTCCTCATCTGCCTGTGGAAATCAGGGAGGAGGAATCTCAGTCGGATTTCATAATCTTCTTTAGAAAGTTGGGTCCCATAGCCAAAAGACCAGCTCTGGAAAAACTGAACTATTACTGGGACAAATCCCAAGCTGGGAAGTTCTTTACTTTCTATGGCTGCCGTCAAAGCTGTTCCCCACTCCAGCACGATGAATGCAGAAGTTGGGAGCCCACACTTGTACTCCAAAACCTGGTCTCCACAGACTCTGGTACAAAAATTTCCCCGCAAAATCCTAATACCGAGATTTTGGGGAATCCACTGCCACCACCCAAGTAATTCCAAGAAAAACCAGGGAAGAGATAACTTGGGAAATCTCCTCCCAAAGGTAAAACTCTCCCCTGGCTCCAACCTCCGTTTTGCTTGGAGTTGAGAAACACAGAGGGAATCCACAGACAACAATGGACTCTGCCCTTGTAACCAGGCACTGAGTCCTAAGGACAAAACAATCAAGCTATTGGGTTAATTAGAAAAGAAAACAATCCTTTATTATCACAACAAAACTACAGTTGCAAGCATAGTAAAGTGGCTAGATGGAAAAAGCCGCCAATTGATATAGATACTCAGGAAAACCCTCTGGGCTTACAGACTTAGTTGCAAAAGAAAAAAAAACACAATTAACAGCTCAGACATTATTTCCAACTCCCCAAACAAGGAAAACAACAAATTTTGTGGACTAGCTAAATTTTTCCCTACTTATACCTTGTAAGAAGTCCTTTCTTAGAGAGAGAAGTGTCTCCCATCTCCCTCTGTACTTGGAAGAAACTGCTGTGCCTCTCAAACAAAGGACAGAGAGAGAGAAAACCCCTCTCTTCCAGTTTGAAATTCCTACATGCATTGTTATTGGCTGACCACCTGTAGCCAGACATGAACCCCATCTTGTTTCCCCCCCTCCCCCCCAGAGAGCAAGAGAAAGGCAGTCAGCCTTTGATGCCCTGGGAATGCAGGTGTGCTGCCTGTCCCTGACTCCACCATAAACAGAAACCAGACAGTAAATGGGTTAGCTGACGACCCAGGGCCTCCCGCCGCCCTGATGGCTAGTACCAGTAATTGACACACCTGCACTGTCCCAGGAGAGGAATCTTCACCCATCACATACCAGAGGTGCCCATTGTCTGCATTTTCCCAGGTGTGAATTATGCTTTGCACCCTTCGTGGGAAACTTGGCGTTCAGAGCCATTTTTCCTAATTGGCCACTTGAGACCAGGAAGAAGCCTACGTGATCCAAGGGGTATAAAGAGGGGTTTAGTAGCCCACCCCATTTGAGCTCCAATCATCTACACCTGCTGGCAGGTATAGATTGTCTCCCGAGGTCTGTGGGACACCCAACCTCGCCCTACTTCTTCCCGAGGGATTGAGAGAAAGACACTGGCCACGCCAAGTCTGGAACGCAGGGGTGAGAATATATACCTGCTAGGTGTCTATTTTGCATGCATTTAATAAGAGTTCAGAGAACCAAAAGGGTTTCATGGTACCTGTAAGTGACTTAGTGTAATTTCTGTCCTGTTCTTTGTAGTGGCTGTGTTATCTGTAACACAGTAGTAGCATTTAACAGCTAAGTTTACCCTGTAACAATAAAATAGTAACTGTTTAAGCTGTGACCTGACTCCTTCAGTTGCTGTAACAGAACCAAGCACAATTTTAAAAAAGAACTCCAGCCGGTCATAAGGGACAGATATAGGGAGAGCTTGAGCGTTAGATCATGTTGCTTCCAGGGGACGGATCCGTTGAGGCATCTCTCAGCCTCCCCAGGCTGCCCGCTGCGAAGGGATCGTGTATCCTAGCAGTCAAAATCTGAGGTGTAATAATCTCTCCCTGTAAACTTCTTGGGGCGCCCGTCAACCTCCTCCAGGTTGCCCGCTGCTAAGGGACCCCAGTCCTAGCAGTTGAAGTCTCGGGTGTATAACACACACACACCACTCACTGCCCTGACCACCGGCTGACACCACCCGATACCTGGCTAGGAACAGGAGACATTAGTTAACCCCTTAGTCACTGGGTGCTGGTCAGCACTCCTGATTATGACAGCTGCTGATTCTATTTTGGGTAGAAAAGCCCTTCCTGGCTGCAGTAGTCTGTTTGCTTTTCTGCTATGCCATTCCACCACCTTACAGCAAGCATCCACAGAGCTAAAGTATGTTCAATTATCAAAAATGACCTAAAATGATAACGCTAAATTTACTAGCACCTGCTGACTGTTTTGCACCTCTCCGGTTATACAAAGCACCTGTAAATCCAGTTTAACTGGCCACTTAACCTGGATTTATGGTCGCTCAGCATTGCTGGAGTAGCACAATGCTGCCAGAGTTTAGCAATGAAATTAGCCGAAAGATTATTCCTGAAGCAACTTTTGGCTAATTTCATTGATAAGATGGTCTTTTGGGATTTGTCCTACTGGGGGTGGGACTCTGCCTGCCCAAAAGCATCCTCTCCCACCATCTCTTCAGCAGCTAATTTTATAGCCCTTCTCCTTAGAGTCCCCTACCAAGGGAGAAGGAAACTAAGTTGATATTTAACTCCTGCTCACCAAGGATGAGGTTGTACCTCAGTATCTTGTCACATTAATCTATCACCATGAACCGCTTACCCAGACTTTGGCATGACAAAGTTTTATTACAGGAAATTTTGGCATAAAATCTCCATCATACGCAGAGAAGCAGGCTCTATAGCAAGAGGTGGGCAAAAAAATGGCAGCAGTTCATCAGGTTTAGCCCCTGGCGGGCCGCCACCACTATATTTACCTGTGCCTCTACAGGTCCTGGTGATCACAGCTCCTGTTGGCTGCCAATCGCTATTCCTGGCCAATGGGAGCTGTGGGAAGTGGTGCAGACTGGGCTACCACTTCCTGCAGCTCCCATTGGACAGCCAACAGGAGCTGTGATCGCTGGTACCTGCGGAGGTACAGGTAAATATAGCAGCAGAGGCCTGCAGGCTGTTATTTGCCCACCCCTGCTCTGTGATAACTTTTGGTACATGGAGATCATTAATAATTTTCATTTCCTTCAGATAAATTATAAAAATGGTAACCTTTACCTATTTAAGAAATGACCTCAATGTTAAGAAGATCTTTACACAGCCGAGGTGACTTTTCAATTGGGAGGTAGCATATGAAAAATAACTGCAGAGTGCAATTCCATGCTCAGCTGTACACTTCTTCTCAAGAAGTAGAGATGTGGAGAGTAGCTTCATTTTTACTGCTTTACCTACTCCATGCTGCAAAACTGCCAATTCCTATATGTGGCAAACCCACATATCCTCTGAAAGGGCTTAATGTACCTGGTTTGGTGCACCAAGGATGTGTTTTAAAATACAAACCCTGTATCTTTTAAGAATCTTGTCAAGGAATCTGCATTCCCTTGTGGCTAGATTGTAAAGTAAATGGGAGATTCCCTTTTATTTAGGACCTACATCCTGACTAGGAAGACATTGCCTTAATCAGGGCCTGATCAGCAAGGTGCTTTGGCACATGCTTAACTTTAATTATTTCTGTTCAGATGCTTAAAGTTAAACACACACTTAATGACTTTGCTGGATCAGAACCCCCGTGTACATCTTGTAATTCTCGTAATTTTTGTACAACCTTTGATACTTATGCACAGCATCTTCAATCTAGAACTGTTAACTCCTTTGTGTGTTTCTAGTAGAGTCCATGCAAATGCATAATAAACCATGGGTATTCAGTCTACATTGCAGATTAAGTATGACACAGGGTAACTAACAGAAAAATATCCAGGCATATATTTATATGTGGGACACCAAACTTGGCTGCTAAATTAGCTCCAATAGATCCATCACCTGAACTGCACCTAAAGAAGGCCATTTTGCTTGTTGAAAAGAAAATGTATACTAGACAGCCATAGTTTAATTATTCTAGGACATGTCTTAATGAGAACAGACTTAAATAAAAAGTCTAGGTCAACAAAAACAGAGTGGAACATCATGACAATCTTTAAGTATTGAATGAAAAAATATTCCACAAAATGTATGTGAGACTGTAGATTAGATTAATTCTCAAATAACACAAAAGATCATGTAATTAAAGAAAACTAGATCAACCATCTGAGGACCTGGGACACGTGTCTTAGATCCAGATCCACAAAGGTATTTAGGGTCTTAACTGCCACTGGAAGTATGGTGGTGGCTACATACAATCTTAATGATCATCATTTCCTGATCTTTGTTTGTGTAAACTTGCCTCTTAATAATGCCATTATTTGTTAGGCATGATCAGAATTTCAGTAAGTTAGGGTATGTCTACACTACAGCGCTATTTTGAATTAACTTAATTCAAAATAGTTAATTCGTATTAAGCTAATTTGAAATAACGCATCTAGACACAAAAACTAATTTGAAATAGCGTGTCCACATTGAGTGGACCCTGAATTAAAGGTAAGGCTGGCCGGAATCAGGGTTGGACTTAGTGCGTGGGGCTGCTGCCTCAGGCTATCCGAGGTCTGTGCTTAAAGGGACCCGACCTCCCCATCCCGGACAGACAGTTCTCAGGTTTCTCTGCTTGCTGGTCTACCTCGCTGAGGGACAGCAAAGCATTTGTGTCTCGGAGTGCTCTGCTTGCCCTCACTTGGGACACCACAGCACTCTGCAACATGGAACCAGCTGTGTCCCTGGGCACGCCGGTGCGCCTCGTGAGGTCGTTGCCATCAGCCCGGCTGCACTTGCTGCAGGCTGCCATCCAGAAGGTCCATCGGGGGGCTGTCAGGATCCAGGTGGCCCTGTGGGAGAGCGTCCACCCCGAGGAGCCCTCAGAGCCACCCCGGTCCTCCCCACCGGGGGCTCGTGACCCATTCCTCCTTCACGTCCTTCCACTTACCCCTCCCTAGCCCCCCTTCCTGATGTCAAATAAAAGACACGTTTTTTCATAAACACGAACTGTCTTTATTTAACAAAACTGGGGAGGGGGAATGAAACTCTGGGGAGACTAGGGAAAGGAGGCAGGAGAGGGGAGGAGAGAGGGTGGGAGAGGGGAGGGGGAAACCTGGGAGGAGGGAGCTGGAAGGGGGAAGCAAGGGGAAGAAGGGAGAGGTGGGGGTCTCGTCGGGCCACATGTCTCCCAGCACGGCAGGTACGGGGGCCTCGGCATCCCTGGGGGGATGGGGTGGAGGGTGTGGAGGTTGAGGTGGGGGGTGTGGAGATTGAGGAGGAGGGTGAGGAGGTTGAGGAGGGTGAGGAGGTTGAGGAGGGAGAGGTGGGAGGGGGGGCAGCAGGTGCTGGGGCGGCATGGGGCAGCACTCTCTGCAGCGGGGCCTGCAGGTCTGAGCACATGGCACGGTCCTGGGCAAGCTGCTCCTGGCAGAGCTGCAGGTCCTCCTGCACCCGGGCCTGGATGGTGCGGTGCAGGGCTCGCAGGGCCCCCAGGTGCTGGTCCCGGTACCCCTGCTGTGTGCTGGCGGTCTGGAGGAGCCCTCGGGTGCGGGAGCATGTCCCAGGCGGGGCGGTGCGCCCTGCACGTGCAGCTGGTGCGGCTGTGGAGAAAGAAGGGGAGTGGTCAGTTCTCCCTGGGGATGCAGTGGATGATGCCCAGTGCCCCCTGCGAGGTGCGGATGACCGTGCCCTGCACTGTCAGCGCCGACGTGCTTGCACAGAGGCCGAGGTCGGGATGTCTGGCTCCCCAGGAATGGGAGCTGCCCCAAGCCCCTGTGCTGTGTATAGTGCGGCCGAGGCGGGGGGGAGATGTCCCCTGCCTCTGTGTAGAGGGGGCGTGTGAAGGGAGGGCATCCTGCTGGGTCCCGCCCCAGGGTCGGGAGCATGTCAGGTCTCTTCACACACGCGTGTGCCTATTGGGCCACAGCCCCTGAGTGTCACGTAGCTGGAGCCACCTGCCCAAGGGTGGCATGGCACATGCTCGCACGTGCACAGGAGGCTGCGTGATCCGTGGGAGGCATGGCCCACGCGCGCGGTCCCTGGTCTCCCTTCCCACCTCTCCCCCAGGTAGGGGACAGTGCTGGCACTTACCTGATATGGTATCCCCAGACGACCCTGCCGACTCCGGTGCCGGGACCAGGGTCCTCAGATCCCAGCTCACTGCCTCCCAGGCTGGCGCGGACCGCCCCACCCCCCAGGATGCGGTCAAGGGTGGGGAATTAGGGGCAGGTGTCAGCCCCTGCTGCAGCACCACCTCTGGTGGCCCTGGCCTATGCCTGCCTCTTTAATTTTGAGGCACACCTGCTCCTGGGTGCGCCTGTGGCCTTTCCTGGCCATGGTAGCCACTATGCGGCCGTAGATGGCCGCCTTCCTCCGCCTAGTGCAGAGATCCTGGATGTTGGGGGCCTCCCCCAAACCTCAATGAGGTCCATGATCTCCACACTAGTCCACGAGGGCACGCGCTGTCTACGGCCCCTGGCTAGCCCCTGGGTGCTGGGGGACTGGGCGGGGGACGGCTGGCTGCCACTGGATGGCATTGTGCGGCCACTGGGTGAGGGGCTGCGGCTGCTGGCAGGCCTGGCTCTCGCACTTGCCCAGTGGCCAGACTCTACCCCTTTAAGGGCCCCGGGGCTGGGGGAGAGGAGAAGAGTTTTCCTGGTTGTACCCAGAGTGGCCACCAGGGGAAACTGGGAAGGGCTGGAGGCCCCCTAATTTGAAATAAGTGTCTACACAGCACTTATTTCGAATTAGCTATTTCAAATTTGGTGTTATCCCTCATAGAATGAGGTTTACCAAATTCGAAATAAGTGCTCCACTATTTCGAATTTATTTCGAAATAGCGGTTTGGCTGTGTAGACGCTATTGAAGTTAATTCAAAATAACTACTGTTATTTCAAATTAACTTTGTAGTGTAGACATACCCTTCGAGAGGCATTTAGCAACAAATCTATAGTTACTTGATTCCAGTGCCATCACAGTGACAAGCAATTCCAATGTAAATCCTTTACAATGAAAATTGATGGCAAGCTTATGAGTATAATGCTAAAATATGCGATTAAAAGACAACAGCAAAGCCACCCTGATTTATGTTAATTTCAGGTTTGTCTTGATATCTTAAGATGGCTATTTCCCACATTAAAAAATTTGGCATGTCTGTAACCAGCTGTTTCCAACAGGGAAAACAGGCTCATAAAGACTGAAACCCATCAAGCAATCCTGAGGAGAAATAAATCTTACAGTATGAAATTAATCCATATCAGTTCAGTAGTTTCATTTCAGTGGAAGTCAAAGTAAGCCTCGCTATAGTTTGCTGCTAAAAGAAAAATAATAGTTACTTTGCCAATTATGCTGCCTTTAAAGATGATAAACATTAAGTATTTTAAAACTCTTCAAATTAATATTTGCTTTGAGGTAAGTTAGTACAGTATAAGACCATGATTTTCAAAAGTAATGAATGATTTTGTGTGATTTAGTTTTTGGGTACTTGAGATACCATAGAAAGGGTTGATTTTCATAGGCTATGGATATTTGGCCTTTTCTGAAAAGACAGTCCCTTTAAAGAATCTCAAGTTGGTCACCCCAAATTACTATTTAGTTTTGAAAATCTTAGCCTAATTCTTTAGCTGGAAATGTGTTTGTGTTCTAGTAGTGATAATCATCTCTCTTACTTACACACTTACCGCAATGATGTATATGGTCCAAATATGTGGATATGTTTGTAATATATCCTATTTGTAACACAATCGTTAGGGTATGGAACATTGCTCAGCATTAAGAAATCTCCTGGTGAGCCTAGAATGAATAGGGCTAATTTAAATTTGCCACTCAACATCCAGTCAAAATGTCCTTGGTTTTGTAAGTTTATATTTCACTAGTGGTGAGCACAGAGCCATGGAGTTTTTGGTTGACATCATTCCCCAAATATTCTGAGCTGTTAAGATCCAGGATCTTTCATCCAGGTGAATTTTGAAGCTCAACTTTTTTATTTTTACAGTTGGCATTTAATTGGATTTGTAATATTGCTGACAATTGGCCAGGGTGCATGACAGTCATATCATATAGTATAATGAGATAAGACTGCCTGAGCCTGATGTGAAAATAACCTGATGTCAAGCAGAAAACTCTAAAACAACAACAAAATAAAATCCTTTGTCTTAAACCAGAAAAGCTAACTGTAAGGGCAGGGCTCTTCAGAGTTTAAAAGGAATTTTGTTTCAAAGAAAGTAAATTACTTAATGAGTTCTTACATTTCTCCTATTTCTTTACAAGTTCTTTGTAATTAATGAGAACAAACACAGCACACTCAATTAATGCTTAATATTCTTCCTCTCCTAATGGATACACCAGTAAGAAACTATTCCAGGAAATAGATTCCAGAAAAAAACAAAACCGTGAACTCATCAGTAAGTGGATGAATGAGAAATACACTGATTCCGCATCCTGATTTCAGATTGGGAGGGGAGAGGAAGTTTCACATGGATTTTTAGTTGCTGAAATAAGCTATCTATGCAACATGTAAGAGGTCATTTTTTCTGTCTTCATGCAGATACATTTGGTTCACAGGTTGCACTATTTCCAAAATGAGAAAACTCACATTAGATTGAAATGCCCCTGTGTTTATTTTTTCGTCTTTTTTTTTTGGTAGGACAAATTAAGTGTGTTTCCAGCATAATTTTTTTTAAGTGGAAGATAAATCAGAATGTTGGTCCTCATCATTAGCCCTAGAGTGGAGCAGCTACAGACACAAAGATGTTCCATTTCATTAAAACTAGAAACATAACCCAGGGCCAAACAGGATAAAATCATGGCTCTTGGTTACCAATTGTTCTTTTGAATTGTCACATTGGCTGTAATACTAGCACTTCCTGGTGACAGATGACCGTTTATGTTATTGTAGCAAAACAGCCCTCAGCAGCCTTTTACAAAAAATGGAATCTCTTAAATGGAGGTAGTAGCAACTCAGTTTGACTGGAGAAGCAGAGGGGCATCCTGAAACCTGAAAATACTAATCACCATATTTTATGGGGAGCTGGGAAAGTTAGGGGGAAATCAAGGTGTCCAGGGAAGTTGAGAGGATGCTCTGTACGGTCAGTGAGGAGAGCTACCACTCAGCAGGCTGAAGGGGGCAGCCAGCTCCAGGCTGGGAAGTAGGGTCTCAGTAATTCGTGTCTCTTTCACTGGGGGTAGCGATTCCTAGACCTGGCCCAATTGACCCAGTTCCTACTTGCTCCCTAGCCCAATCCTGGGTTTCCCAGGAGCCACGCCCATATCTCTGTGTCTGGATCTCTCCTTCACCTCTAAGAGCTACAGATCTCCACCTGGCCTGAGTATACGTGGCACACGGGAGGTCTGGTGTGTGCACGCAGTTACAGGGAATGTTGATTCCCAGAGTGTAGCAAAACAATTCTCAAGAACAACACATAGGGGCAGAATCATAGCTCAGAACTTATACTATTTCCACAGGGGCACTAACCTCCACACACACACCTCCACTCCTTAGTCTTGCTGCCCCTGTGCTGAAATAAGGTTTTTTCATATCAAGCTAGCTTCTTAGGTAATGGAAATCACTGTGATTTACACTGAAATCACTGGAGCTATGTTGATTGCCATCAGTTGAGGATGAAACGAGGTTTACCAGAGCGGTCAACAAAGGCTTCCCTTGTCGACCACGGCGCGTCTAGACTTCCCCGCTGTACCGGATCAGCTGATTGTCGGCATAGCACGGCGGCCATTTTTATTTTAATGAAATAAAATTAAACCTATGCCTATGCCGAATAAACTATTTTACATGGCTCCGTTTGCAGAGCCATGTAGTCTAGACATAGCCCTAATGCTGACAAAGCTTACTCCTTCCATCAACCAGATATCAGTCAGAGAGTAACACACAGGACACTACCAAGATTAGCCATTTCCCTGCATGTGTTCAGCGGAGGAAGAGAAGGTTCCAGGAAGAAAAGAATGGCGAAAGTATTTCAATTTGGGGGCAGAGATTTGGTGGGGGGAAAACACTGTAGACATTAGTTCTGTGTTTATGGGCATTTTTTATTACCGTTTTGTACATAGGCCCAGCTTTTAGGATTGGTTTATTTTAGATCTTTCAAAACAGAAAGGGCTAACACAGGGCAATGAAAGTTAAGGTTAGGAATTAAAGTAGACCATAGAACACTTGGAGGGTGATTGATCAAGTTAGAGTGATCCCTGACTGGTCATTTTCTGTAAACTAGCAGTGATGTGAGAGTTAAATCTATGGTCAGATGATTCACCAGACACAGATTCATCTCTGATGTACCTCCATCACAGTCAATGGAGTTGCAGTGGGGATTAATTTGTGTCTTTATACTTTAGCCATAAGAAATAGCCACATGGCCCTCCACGCCTGCTCTATTTTATATTTATGAGCCAAATTGTAACAATCTTTACAGAAGGACAGATGATTAGTTCTCCGCAGAGGGAATCTGTCTACACTACAGATTTTTTTTCAGAAAAACTTCACTTACGTCCATGCTGCAACCGCGTTCTTTCAAAAAAAATCGAAAGAACAGAGGGTTTTTTTTCAACATTGGTAAACCTCTTTCTACGAGGAAGAACGCCTTTTCTGAAAGAGCTCTTTTGGAAAAAGGCGTATGTGGATGGGAAAGAGGGAGTTCTTTCGATAAAAGGGGAAAGAGAAAAAAGCACAGGTGCCCTGGTGGCCACTCCACCCGTAGTAATCTCAGCTTACATGTGAGATAGCGTCCATTCAGTGTGGATGCTCTCTGTCAAAAAAGCAGATTACTTTTTCGATGAGCTTTGGAAGTGTGGATGCTTTCTTTCAGAAGAAGTTTTTTCACAAGATCTCTTCCAGAAAAGCTTCTTCTGGAAGAAGCCTGCAGTCTAGACATAGTCAGATAGGTGATGTTCTTCAACAGTAGGCTTTACCCAGAAGTAGGAATGAATGCATGTATGTTTGCCACAGTTGCTATGATATTTATCTTTACAATTGTGTTTTAATTGTTTATATTATTGAGGATGATGGCAGGAAATTCCTACTTCCTATAATCATCATTCCAAGGCAGTGTATTGCAGGTCTGGTCTGAACCCAGAACTTTTTAAAAAAGCTTTTATTTCAAGGCTCCCAAGGACAGAGCAATAGCTTTTGCTGATTTTCGGCCCCACTAGTTTCCCCAGTTTAAGAAACGGAAACGGATTTGCCTAATCTTGGCATATAACAGGAGTGTATTTTCAGTTCAAGGAGTTTCGCTGCATAAACTTACATGGAGCTGTGTACTGCAATCCCTGAATAAAGCACAGGAAATTTTCTCTAGCATGTGCTCTTATACTCTCTCTGGAGAACATCCACTGGCACCAGCAGACAAAAGATGTGAAATCAATAGCTTTAGGCCAAACAAGCTAACAATATCAAATGACTTTATAGAAGGAGTCTTCCTTCTTTTTCAATCCATCATGCCGTCCAGATATGCAAGCAGATATGCACAAAAAGCGTAAAAGAAGCCAATTTTCTTCCACAATTTGATCGGAGGAAGTGGGTCTGGCCCACGAAAGCTCATCACCTAATAAACCATCTTGTTAGTCTTTAAAATGCTGCATAGTCCTGTCTTATGTCAGTTAACAGAGGCCTCTTTCAAGTTGAATCTCATCTCATGAGTACATGGTTATGACTTACTCTGTTGCCTTAAATGGTCAGCAGCATGAACAAGATGGTTTGTGGAGCCCTGCTTAAGTTCTTAGACCTTCTTTTTTGCTGAAAGTTCTGTAATGGATATACTGTCCCTCCCCACATAAAAGATCTCTCAAACTCATTGCACAGATGAGACATACCACTCATATAAGGACAAAAGTGGAGATTAGGGAAGAAAACCTTGCTATTCACATCAGCCAATTCAGAGATCCTCTAAGAAGAACAAACAGCCATGCTGGTTTCCTCTGCTGCTTCATGTATAAACAGCATTTGGGAACATCATTAAAGATTCTAGGAAATTGAAAGACTCAAATAGAAAGAACTCCAAGAACGACTGACAGCTTGATCCTGCTTTATTGCTTTTAATAGCTTTGTTGACATGGCCTTTACTGCTCTGGTTTAGAGACTAGGCTTTCATGTACCGCCAGAATAAAATCAGTTCCAGCCCAGCAGAGGCAGAAATATCAGGTGCCCTAGAATGGCTACATTTGTGCTGTGTTGATGGCAGCATGGAAGTTTTCTGCTAAAAAAGTATGTAGGAGACAGGGAGCCATGGCAGGCACATTTGGTTCAATATAATAAGAGCAAACAAAATTCACATAATTACACCCAGCATTAAGCATAACTGCCAACATTTGGGGAAGTCCTTCGGATAAGCATAGAATCATCTCCCAGTTCTTCCTGTCCTACTGGAAGCTTTTATTTGGTTTCCAGTGAATTTGTGCTGATTTTTTGTGATGCATTAATATGGACCAGATTGTTCTCTCTCATTTAAATGCTGTACAGAGCAGGGGTAAAACATACATACTCATTGGCAAAGACGATACATTCAAACTACCTGTTGAGCCATCGAAATGCCCACCAGTCTGGCACAAAAGATTAAAAGCTCCATGCCATCCACAAAAATCAAGGCATCTGTTGCCTCTTGAATATATTTTCCTTTTGGTGTCTTTGAATAGTAAAATAGCCTAGTGTGTAATTAAAAAATAAAGTATTTGTGGCTCAAAGCAGAAATGTTCCAATTCTTCATTAGGGCTAGGAAAAAAATTCCTATATTCAAAAAGCCTGTCTACTGATGCAGCATCTTAAGTTAGCTTTTGCTCTCAATCATTAGGATTTGTTGTTTGCATTATAGTAATGCTGAGGCCTCACATCCATTATGCTATGCACTGTACATACACATACATAACAAAGAATTGGTCACTGCCCTGGGGGCTTGAGCAAGGCTGAATAACTGTATTGAAGAAAATGAGAGTTTTCCAGTTTAAAACCTTTGTGAGTTCAGAAGCAGGCCCTATATATCTATATACCTGTTATGGGGTGGGAGTAATATTTACCAATGAACAAATTACCACCAACTGTATGCAGTTAGTCTAAGGGTAAAAGTGTGACAGTGTTGTTGTTGTTTTTTAATTTTATTGCCACATTTTCTCTCTACAAAAATTACCCCATGATAAGATGTTTTTCCAGTCTAATAAAATATTGCCCATAGTTACCATCATTTTGCAAACGGTACATAGTTAATTTTTTTTCTCTGGGTCAGGAGCCTTCCCAGAATTTCATTCTAGTTTACGTGCCATCAGAATTAGCCATGGTTTTGTTAATTGCCGACTTTGTTTTTGCCTGATGGTAACTGTTATTGATAAAGTATTAGTCTATTCCTTTCATGTTCCTCACACCTAGTTCTCATTCAGAATTATGCAGATGCTTCTAATTGTGTGTCTCATGACTCATTCTTATTTGAAAGCTGCTGTTAAATTTTCTAGCACTGGGTGCTAAAAGTTTTACAGCGTACCTGCCACATGAAATATTTTAGTACTGTAATTTCACTGTGTGGAGTCAGCCATAACTTTTTTTCATAACCATAAAACTAAAAACATTTTATAGCAGAATTGTTCTTTTAACCAGCACCCCAATATAAATTGATAGCACCATATTTTGTTCATTTGCGTCTGGCATTCATACACTAATTAGAACTGTAGTGCTCAAAGGGACCTTGAGAAGCCCTTAAGTTCAGCTCCCTGCACTGAGGCAGTACCAAGTAAACCTAGACCATCCCTGACAGGCGTTTGTCCAAGATTTTTCTAATATCTAACCTAACTCTCCCTTGCTGCAGATTAAGAACATTACTTCCTGGGCTACCTGGATCACAGCCATCTATATAACAGCCCATAAGGCTTAATCTAGCTGAAGATTTTTATCAGATTCCCCCTTCTCAGTCTCAAGGCTAAACTTGCTCAGTTTTTTTTTTTTAACTTTCCCTCATAGGTTCTGTTTTCTTAACTGTATATCATTTTCATTATCTCCTCTGGATTCTCTCCAGTTTGTCCATATCTTGCCTAAGGTGCTGCACCCAGAATTGGACACAGTTCTCTGAACGAGGCCTAACCTGTGCTGAATAGAGCAGGACAGTTACCTTCTGTGACTTACATATGACTTCAGAGGGATAGCCAAGTTAGTCTGTACAGGATAAACTTAAAAAACAACAAATAGTATGGTAGTCTGGTCAACTGAAGAAGTGGGCTGTGCCCACGAAAGCTCATGATACCATCTACATGTTTTGTTAGTCTTTAAAGTGCTAGCATACTATTTGTTACATATGACTGTCCTGTTCTTTGTCACAACTGCATCAGTGTTGGCTCATGTTCATTCAATCTGAGTTCCAGTATAAGTCCCAGATCATTTTCAGCACTACTACCACCTACCCAATCATTCCCCATTTTGTAGCTGCCCATTTGACTTTTCCTTTCTAAGTGAAGTGTTTTGCATTTGTATATATTTAGCTGTTCTCTCTTTTGAGATGTGTGTCAAAGGGTGTTCTTTACATCAAATGCCATTAATCACTAAATAATTATCATTCTAATTGACAAGATCATCTTATGTACACTAGCATCTTTCTAGTCTGTACTACAAATACATGGTCCCAGCAAAACAGGATTTTCTATTACCTGGCCTCCACATAGTTCCAGTAACAATGGAGCAGGGACTTTAACCAAGCCTGTTTCCTTTCATATCTCCTTAATGGCTGGATGTGTGTAGAAAGTGGAAACCTTCCAGTTGTTCCTAGAATCCATGGGAGGTGGGTGAATCTTCTTTTGGGGGAGGCTAGCTCCCTTCCTTACCTCTTCCACCTGCGGCCCCATCCACATTCCACTCCTGCTTCACCCCAGGCTCTGCTCCCACTCCATTACCCGCTTGGCTCCCTCTTCCCTGCTGCCACTCATCACAGCCCTCCTTTCCTCTTACCAGTAAAGACCCCACTGCCTGCTGTGTCCCTCCTTTCCTCCCTCGCCCTCCTCATAGCCACCCTTGGGAAGGAAGGCCAAGAGGATGACTCAAGGAATTGGTGACTTTCAGCATTCTCTACAAATACACAAGACTGGCACTGTGCACAGAATATGTGGAAAAGTGAAAAGAAGCATGAAGCCCAGCTAGTCCATGTCCTCCCCATGCTTTACGTGGAGGCAGAGGTTTGACACTAGGTTCCTTGGCTGGCATACATCTTCCTTGAACTAAAGAGGTGACCTTTAGAGTTTTGCGCAGCGTCAGATTTTTTTAGTTCCTTTTGGACTGCGGAATTTAAAAACCTTTTAAATGTGGCGATTTATTTTACTAATGGTGCTTCTTCTGTTGCATTGCTGACAGTGAACAATTAAGATGGGTGCTTCATGTCTCACCTGAGTATTTTGTATGTTTATTATGTTCATTTATTCTGCAAATATTTTCATAGCATTGCAGGGTGGATCAAAGTGAGCAGAATGCAAACAGCTCGCTGATTCTTTTTCTACAAGGACCGAATTTAGCTTTAAACTTAGAGCTTTGTTTTCCTTTGCCAGCTCCCAGCGAGCTGCTTTGCTTTGTTGCATTGCTTGTGTGAATCTAGTTTCATCCAGGCACAAAGTTTAGACCAGCTGAGTTGTGACAGCTAACAGAGCTTCACTGAGGTGCTCTGGACTCAATATAACTGCTTGGCTCTTCACTTTGATACATGAGTAAACAACTCTGCTTACCTAATGCATATGGGAATATGACCCAGTACAACACCAGTTTTCAAAAGTGATTTGACTCAGTAACAGAGGCAAATTAATTGGTGGCAAAGTAGGCAAATACCTATTGGATCTTCACTGTCCTGGGCTTTTTGGCAACCCTTCTTCATTTCAGCCCCTTTGCAACTCCTTTTCTAGAGGGATTGCTTTGCTTTAGTCTGCACTGCAGCCCTGCGATACATTAAGTACCATTCCAAATCCTGGGTGCTGTTCTGGACAACAAGTGTCTTAACACTGCTGCTCTTTGTGCTGTCTGCTTTCTGCCTAGCCTCTCCCTGCATACCCATTCATATTTCATTATGTCTGGAGTGGGTACAAAGCGACTGCCCATTGCACAAGGATGGGATGGGCAGCTAGGCAGTGTAGCCATCTTTGGCCCATAATTATATGCATTTCCTCCTCTCCTTGTCATAGAATGGGGGTAGTTATCTGGTGCAACAGAAGCACTTTGATTAGTGGTTTTCAGTCAACCAAGTTTCAGGCTTTTCCGTTATCTCTCGTCTTGGCGGGCTGTGCAGGTTTAACTTTTATTTGTTATAACAATCAGCTTGGCAAACCAAAGGTCCCCCTGTCATTTCATTTCTGAGCAAAAATGTGAATTCTGGAAAATAGCTTCTCTGTTTTGCACTTTAACATTGGAGATGTCAGCATTTACCCACATCAAGATGCCTGTGCGACACATGGGCAAGAAAGGGTTACGCATCTGCAGGATAAATGACCCAAATTCAACTTTTAGAGAAACACTGGTAGATAATGTTTGTGGGTTTACATAGCGTGGCAGGGTCAGTCTCACTGACCCCAGACCACTGTTCAGTTCACAATCTCACAGTCTAGGTACTGCGGCATGGGTCCCAGTTGCCCTTGTCAGGGTTTAGGCTTCAGTCCCTCAACTAAACGGGCATTGGGGTAGGTGCCCCCTGGTCAGTCTTGGCGGGGTAAACAGTTTTCCCAGCTACTGGCTGAATTCTCAGGCTACCTGGGGGAAGGGAGCCCAAACAATCCTTGTGGGAGCACCTCATCCCTCCCCTTGTTGTCTCTGGCAATCCTGTCATTGCCCTTCTCAGTTTTTTCTGATTCTCTCCTTATCTGTTATAGACTCCAACCTCCTGTCCCACTCCCCTTCCCTCCCCCACAGGAAAGGCTTTTTAAAAGCCCCACCCCCAACCTGAAGTGAGATCAGCTGGCCCTAATTTATTTATAGCAACCCCATCTCCACTGCTTCCACTCCACCCATGATAACTCCCAGGTCAGCTGCTCCTGGCTGCCCTAAAGTAACCCTTTCCTAATTAGCCAGGGTCCTTTCTGCTTTTTAGAGCTGCCTCTCTCTCCTTCTAATCTAGCCCTCTGGCCTGACCCTGTCACAATAAATATTGTCAGAAGTTAACAATGTAACCAACAGTTCCTGTCAATAATGTATTCATCTCTCCTGAAGTGTATAGCAAATCATCTGCGAATGATAGAACACAGGCAATTGCCTTATGTTAATCTCTGTAGTTAATTATGGGTGATGCTTAGGAAACATACATGCTGTACAGACTAACTCAGTTATCCCCTGAAGTTTAGGAAACAAGTCTCCAGGATTGCCTATTGTTTGCCTTAGCCCTAAAGACTCTGAACAGAGAGAAGAAGCCTGGGACTGTATAAAGACCCTGGGGACCTGATCCTTTGTATCTCAGATCTGCTTAAGCTTCATCAGGGGAAATTTTAGTTCTCAAGATTGAGATCTCCAGTCCTAAACCAGATTCACCCTGAGTATGGACATGGGACAATAAATTATGGGCTAATTTGGAAAGCACTCTTTGCAACTTATAAAGCTCACCATCTCTAGTATGAATCTGACCTCAGAACTGTACTTGTATCTGTATGTATAATTATCTTTTAACCAATACTTTCTTTCTTTCTTTCTGTTTAATTAATAAGAATTGCCTATAAGCCAATATTTGGGAAAGATCTGAAATATTCATTAACCTGGAGAGGTAACACGTCTGATCCTTTGGGACTGGTAGAATTTTCTTATATCATGAATAAGATTTTCAGTGATCCTCTCCATATTTGGCTTGGGTGTCTGGGTGGAGCCCTAAGGCTGGGTTGATATAAGGCAGTGGTCACCAACCAGATGATCGTGATCGACTGGTTCATTGAGGCACCCCTAGGCGCTGATCGCCGCAGCCAGCTGGCCAGGCAGCTGCCCCTGTTTGCTCCAGCCCAGCTGGCCTCAGCATTCAGCCCGCTGAGACTGCACCACGCTCCAGCTATGCTAGATCAATAAGAGGCAGCCGCCCGGCCCTCTGGCTGCATGGCTGCTGGTCAGGTGACTGCTCTCCTTTGATCCAACTCAGATGGAGCACGGTGAAGCCTCGACAGGCTGAAAGCTGCGGCCTGTGAGGCTGTGCCATGTTCCAGCTGGGCTGGATCAAAGAGGGGCAGCTGCCCAGGAGGGGGCTGGGCAGCTGGCACATGTGGCACTCTGGGGACAGGGCTGCCCCATGCTGTTCCCCACGGGTTGTGTGCAGGGTCGGACAACCACCTTCCCCAGTGCCCTGCTGCACCCAGCAGAGCTTTGTGTGGGTTCGGGGAGCCCCTTCCTCAGTGCCCCACTGTGCCTGGCCCAGCTGAAGCCAGCCCTGGGCGGCCCTGGGCTCTGCCTGTCCCAGCCCTAGCTCCGGAGCTGCTACCTGCAGGCAAAGGGCTGGGCCAGGCAGGGAAGAGACTCTGCCCCTCCCCCTCCTCAGTGCTGCTCCCTGGAGGCTGCGCGTCCCATCGCTGCTGCCCGGCCAGTGAGTGCGCCGGGGGAATAGGATTTGGGTGTAAGAGGGGGATGAAGGAGGATGGAGCAGGAGCAGGATGGGCGGGGGGCAGGGGTTGCACTGAGGGGCATGGGATGGTGCAGGGGATCAGGCTGCAGGGGATCATGGGGCTGAGGGGAGCGAGGCTGGAGCAGAGGGAAGATGTGAGGGGGGGATACAATTTTACTTTGCAGAAGCTGCACTTTCCTCTACTCCCCACTTCACTGCCTCCTTCTCCAACTAGCTATTTGGCTACATTCTCAACCTTTCACCTTTTCTGTGTTACTCCTCAACCCCCTCCTGCCCCCAAACTCCCTCTCGTACCCCCACCCCAGACCTTCTCCTGCTGCTAACCTCCCTTCCAGACCCTGCCCTCTTTGTCCCATCCTGCACCCCACCTCTCACCCAGATCCTGCATCCCTATCCCACTTGGTGGCAGCCCTGTCCCACACACTGAACCCCTCATTTTTGTTCCCACCCCAGAGCCTAATGGGGCCCACAAAATCCACTAACTTTGGAATACCTGAAAAGTAAATTTGGCCTATGGGGAGCACTGAACCTCAGTCCTCCCTGCCCCTTCTCCTCGCCCTGTAGGGACTCGAGTGCCAGAAGAGTGAAATGTCTCAGCTGGGGGCCACATCACTGAGGATTGGGGGTTCTGGGAGTAGGGTTGCCAGGTGTCCAGTTTTGAACCGGATAGTCTGGTATTTGAATTTTCTGTCCGGAAAACAAATTGAGAAAATACCAGACATATAAAATGTCCGGTATTTTCTAATTAAGTAAGTTTTATTATCATCAGGAGTATCAGTACGTAGTTGCATACTGCGTGAGCGTGTCTACTAGCCAGGCAGTACACAGCTATGCAGTAGAGAGGAAAGAGGGGTGGGGTCGGGGCAGGATGGAATCCCCGGGGCCGAACCTGCCCGTGCGCCCTGCTGGGACCGTGCGCGGGACGGGCAGCACCCTAGGATCTGTGTGTGCCCGGGTCAGTCCCGCTCCCTGTTGGCCAGTTCCCCCCAGGCCAGCCCCGCTCCCTCCGGCCCCCTCCTGGCCAGCCCTGCTTCCTGCCAACTGGTTCCTTCGCCCAATCTCCCCCGGCCAGCCCCGCTCCCCCCCAACTTCCTCCCAGCCAGCCCTGCTCCCCACCAGCCGGTCCCCCCCCCCAGTCTCCCCTGGCCAGCCCCACTCCTCCCAAGCCCCTCCTGGCCAGCCCCACTCCCCCATTCTGAGATCACATGTGTCCGGTATTTTTTTGAACCCCATCTGGTAACCCTATCTGGGAGAAGTTTTTTTGTTTCTCACTTGTCTGGTCCCCAACTGATTTTTCTGTGGGTCATTTATTTAAAATGAAGTTTGATCAACTAACAGGAGAAAGTTAAAATGCTTAACCTGTTTCATAATTTAAATTAAACCATTCTACCCAGCTACAGCACTAGCAAAAGGGCTCAGGTGTAATTATGTAATTAACAGTGAATTTCCATTAGCAACGGGTAGTCTGCAGAAAGGTGTGGCAAGGGCGGGGCCTCAAGAAAGGGGTGGGGTCTCAGGGAAAGGATGGGGTAGATCCTGACTTGCCTTGACATTTAAAAAGTGATCTTGGGTGTATAAAGGTTGGAGACCACTGCTGTAAGGGAACTGAGTTGTTGACTTCTGGGTAACCAATAAGGTTTCATAGAGGCTGCATTGTACTGAGTTAGTAAATCTAAATATTGGAATATCCACCAGGTTTAGGGATTATCTACCCCATTCTTTGCAGTGCACCCTTAATTGATAGACTGCAGTTAGCTCCCCTGGGACTTGGGTCACAGTCTGAAAGCAAGGTACAGTTACATGCAGCATGGTAGGGTGACTGATGTTTAATATTAACTTTGTTTTGGCAGCCCTAGTATTTTTATAAAGCACAGTTCTGTAGATGGTTGCTCATAGAGATAGCCCAAGGAGACCTCTGAGTTTTGTCCCACAAATCCCTTTTGCTTAAGATTTGGTTATGCAAAACCCAAGCCCTGGGTTAGCTGAGATCGGCTTCCATTTTATCTGAACTACTGAAATTCAGGGAGGAAGCGTTGTGAATAAAAATATCTAGTTTGGACTTATTTTTAAATTTCTTCTCTGGGTTTAGTAATTACACACATACTAGAAAAGTGAGGTCACTTGACCCTAAAGAGTTCAGTATATCTTTTGATTAGGTAGCTTTCTTCAGAATTTCAGCCACCAACTCACTCCGTCATCTGGGAACAACTGGAGAACTATAGTCTTATTTCAGCCGTTACCCTTCCAGTCTAAGAAGTCTCCATACGCTGAAGAAGAAAATCTATGTGGAAGATCTTTCTGGTTTTAGGTTTAGTAGCTCATTAAAGAAAATATTAATATTACAGCATCTAAGAACACATCCTCTTCTGTCATATATAAAGTTCATGTGTAATGAATACATTTACTCTGCAGTGCCAACTAAATTGCATGGCTTCTTAATGATCTTATTTCATACTGTGTCTGCAGTTCAAGCTATGCTTTGACATTTACCTTGATCTTTCTGGGGTGTACACAAATCGACAGGCTATTAATTGTGTAGCAAGAGCTGAAGCAGTCTCTACTGCACCAGCAAGACCCTACTATGCGACTGTTCATTCAGGAAACTTCACCTCTAGAACTATCACTATGATTCCAACCTAAATGAGTCCCACGCTCATGAAATTTGGGGATTCTTTTTATTTGCTTACCAGTTTTTGAACCTTTAAGTTTCATATCTTTAAGCTTTCCCTGAGGGCAAGGGTTCTCAAACTTTGTGATACTGTGACCCCCCTCTAAGTTGCTCATGACTCCCTGGGGGGGGTTGGGACCCACAGTTTGCGAAACGCGGCCTTAGGGTACATCTACATAGCAAAATTATTTCAAAATAACTTAGTCTGTGTTTACACAGCAGGCAGTTATTTTGAAATATAGGAGCTGGAGGACTTCTTACTCCAATTCCTGTAGCCCTCATTGTACAAGAAGTAAGGGAAGTCGGAGGATGAGTGCTTTGTTTCTAAATAAGTGCTGTATAGATGCTCCCAATTTCGAAATAAACTAATTTGAAATAAGCTACGCAATTGACGTGTTGTTATAAGGGGTTGATCCAACATGTGAGATACCAACAGCTTCCTTCTCCTTCCTCCCAACACCTTAAATATAGTGCAAGTCCTAATCTGGGTCTGATTCCAAACTTTGCTACTCTGCAGCTTACCCCATGTGCCTCACTGTTTAAAAGCCTTGTGGAAACTATTCTTTCTGCATCTGTAACAAGATAGGGGGATAGTTCATGTCCCAGAGGGGTAGCCATGTTAGCCTGTATCTGCAAAAACAATGAGGTTTCCTGCTGTGGCACCTTAAAGGCTAAGGGTCTGTCTACACAGCAAAGTTATTCTAAATAACAGCCGTTATTTCAAAATAACTTTACTAGCGTCTACACAAGCCAACTGCTATTTCGAAGTTAATTCAAAATAGTGGAGGGCTTATTTTGAAATTGGTAAACCTCATTCCACGAGGAATAGCGCCAATTTTGAAATTGCTATTTCAAAATAAGCGCTGTGTAGACGCTTATTTCAAAATAGGGGGCCTCCAGCCCTTCCCAGGGTGCCCTGCTGGCCGCCCTGGCCACAAGGTAACTTCTGACCTGATGCCCTGCCGGAACCAGTTCCAGCTGGCCTTAAATGTGATTCAGCATCCAATCAGTGTGGACGCGCTATTTTGAAATAGCAAAAAGCTATTTCGAAATGCATTTTGTGTGTAGACACGTTATTTCGAAATAAGATATTTTGAAATAACTATTTCAAAATTAGATATTTCGAAATAACACTGTAGTGTAGACATACCCTCACAGATTTATTTCAGCATACATGCATCTAATGAAGTGGGTTTTTGCCTGTGAAAGCTTTTATGCCCAAATATATCAGTTAGTCCAGGGGTGCTTGCTTGGATCCGGCCCCCCGAAGCTCAGGGCCCCACCCCCAGCATTGGGGAGCCCACGCTGGTGGTGGAGAACACAAAATCTACTAACCTGGACCCCCCCTACGCTCTGGTGTGCAAGAACGGGAATGTGGGAAGTGCTTTCCTTCTCAGTCGGGCCACATCAGCTTTTTTATTTTTCTTCTCACTTGTGTGCGGCCTCTGACTGCTTTTTCTGTGGGCCCGCACGTAAAAAAAGGTGCCACAGAACAAGTCTGGTACAGTTTATATGAACTAGCTAAACTTTGAAGTCCTTTGATTCCCTCTACCCCCTTACTATTCCCTTCAGTTTTTTTCTATGGTGTATTAGAACTGTTAAAATTGTAAATTGTCCGTTTATATTTCCGGGGTTCTGCTGCCAAATTAGGGCACCTTGCTGGTAAGCCTGTTATCTGAGCCAGGCAGAGTCAGTTTTCAGACAATCAGGTTAGAGTAGAATGGGGGAAAATTGTACCTCACTACCTCAAAAAGCAGCCAGCTTTGTCTCTTTCTGTTTTAAGGTTCTGTCATCTCATTGTTCTGAATTCTAAGAAATAAATTAGTGTTATGCTGCAACTTTCCAGCAAGGATATTTATGTTTTTATCTAAATTTTCTGTGTGTATGTTATGGACATAATATTTTTCACCTCTCTTTTCCTTTAAAAGGTACTGCAGCTCTTCCCTTACACAACTCCCTCCTCCTAGGTTATGGCTACACTATAGAGTTTTTTCAGAAAAAATGGCCATTTTTCCGAAAAAACTTCAATATGTCCACACTGCAATCATGTTCTTCTGAAAGAAAATCGAAAGAACAGAAGGGTTTTTCCGACATTGGTAATCCTCATTCTACAAGGAAGAAGCCTTCTTCTGAAAGAACTCTTCCAGAAAAAGGTGTGTGTGGACAGGGAAGAGGGAGTTCTTTCAAAAGAAGAAGAAAAAGGAAAAAGCACAGGTGCTCTGGTGGCCATTCCATCCATAGTAATCACAGCTTACATGCGAGATAGCGTCCATTCAGTGTGGACACTATCTCTCGAAAAAGCAGATCGCTTTTTCAATGTGCTTTTGCAGTGTGGACGCTCTCTTTCGGAAGAAGTTTTTCTGGAAGATCTCTTCTGGAAAAGCTTCTTCCAAAAGAAATCTGCAGTCTAGACATAGCCCTAGTCTCTTCGCTACCTCCTTCCTTATGACACTGTCTCACTGGAGAATCTCAGCAGCTATATCCCCCTGGTGCAGCTGCACATTTATTTTCTTTTTCCTGGCCCTAGAGGAAGTGGCCTAGTGGCTTGATCCTCATTCTGCCTCTTGAAGTGACCCACTGTTGGGCCAGATCCTCCCCAATTCAAAATGCTGGTGGCATAGTGGGAAAACATGGCAGCCCATGTCTATTCACAGGTGGTCCCTAACAACAGGGTCTGGAAATGGCTTGGCAGGGCACTGCAGTTTATAACACTTTAGCAGAGGTTTTGGGACTTTTTATTTCTCTGTGGTAGAAATGAGACTGGTATTACACATCTGGCACAATATTCATTGTTTACAAGCGTGAGGCCTCAGATATTTTATCTCATGATTTATCAGAGACAGTTCTGGAAATAAGTTTAGGTAAGTTTGTTTCTTTTATGTTTCACTTTGATTTTTTTTCAAGTTATTATTCCATTCTCTATCTGCTCCCCTCTTGAGCACCAGTGAGTTTATATAAATCGCCCTGGTGAGTACCAGGATAGAAGACAAGATGATCCCCTGTTCTTACTCACAGACTGTGGATAGTCACCAGAGGGGCTTATAAAGAAGATATCATTAGAGGATTAGTAACTGCTCTAGAGAGATTCTGAACTGATAGGCAGTTTTCTTGTTTAAGCTATTTAACAGTAGGATGCAGGATGAAAATCATCTGCAGAAAATTGAATCTGTTATTTACCTTCACTCCTGATGTTGTTTGGCAGATGTTTTCCAGGTACCACAGTAGCCTACTTGATCTGGCTCTTTATAATGTGAAACAGAAAAACTTCCCTAACACAACAAACTGATTAATGAGATCTTTTACTCTGTCCTCTTCGTTTTCTTCATCATTGATTCATTGGATGTGAAGAGCAGCTTTAATGTAAACATGGCTTTTTTTGGTATGTCTGGGATACCATGTAGCTGATGAACACTATACAGCATCCATTTTCTGACAAATTTGGTAGCAGTGGGTGACATTCTTAAAAAAGCTTTTCCTCCTTTTTCCAAATTACCTCAAGTATAATTAACCCTGTCAGTACCACACTGGTTGCAAACACAGGCACTGTGTTGAACCACACCATCCTTATTAAAGTTTTGCTAAAGCATGAGTTTGCATACTCTGTCATTAACTTATACAAGTGTCAGCTCCATGTGTTTTAGAATCCCTGCAGACTCATGTGAGCTGTTTATCTGTTGCAAGGACAGGCTCTGTCTTTGTGTAACGCTGAGAGGCAGAACTGAACCTGAGACCTCTGGAACTTAGTGCAGGAGCATCTACAGCTTGAATTAAAGCTGTAGAGCAGACTCCTTTTCTCTCACTGTAAGTGGTCTCAGTGCCACCACATGGGACAGTACTCCACACCCAGTTTAGTTTTCAGTGACTACACCCACTCTGTTCCTCTCTGGAAATATGTAGCACTCTTCAGAGAGGGGAACAAGAAAACTGCTTCAGAAAATGAGACAACAACATCACTGTTGCTACTTGTCAACAGGGCTCATATACAAGCACCTCAGCTAAAAAACTGGGCACCCTCATGCCCTAATTCACTCTGTCTTCCTGGCACTCTAGCTGGGAAGTGTGGTTGGAGTGCAGGGGCTTCTCCAGCGCTCCACATCTGCCTGGTACTCTGCCAGGGAGCAGGGAGCACTGCAAGTGGAAGGGTTGCAAAGGGGCCTTGCTCTGGCCTGGGGCCCCACAAGCCCCTATTCTACCAATGACCATAGTGTGGCTTTCTCCCTAAAAAAACATGCCTTATATCTATTAATCAGAATTTGAAAGCAGTAGGGGAGCACAGGTGTAACTGTCAATGGATCTGGGTCCATGGTGAGCTTTTTGCAGTAAATCAAGAGATAGTCTCCTACAGAGTTATCTTTCAAGGAATCTGTAGCATGTTCCCCATGTACACAACATACTTTTAAGTCAGGGGTGGGGAACCTTTTTTGGGTTGGGGCCACTGACCCACAGAAAAAACCTCCAGGCGGGGGGAGTGGGGGCTGGAGTGCTAGCATGGATACCCCAATGCTGGGGACAGGGTGAGCCCTGAGCCCTGGAGGCCAGATCCAGGCAAACCAGGGACCACATCTGGCCCCGGGCCTAAGGTTCCCCACCCCTGTTTTAAGTAAACATCCAACGCAGATACAGTTTAATTTATTCTGGTGGCTAAATAACTGGCAAGAAATAAAATACTTCTTATTCCTAAGCACGGACGTTATTGCAAAAAAGACTCTCCCTCCCCAGATGTTCCTAAATGCATGAAAGACTACCATTGATTAATTATGGAACGGAATTTTTTATTTTCCTTTCCACCTTTGAACATTTTGTTTGTATAATTAATAAACAGGGCTACTTCTAATAAGTAGACAACATAATTGTGTTACTATGAGCACACATTTTACATAGAAGTCATTTTTTTTCAACGACTGATTCAGTAGGCAGGTAGGATTAAAGAATTATTGTGTTAGAAATAATTCCAATGTGAAATGACATACATTTCCTCGAATTAGCAAATATTCCAGAAATCATATGCGCTATTATTACACACAAACACTTCGCACAATTTTATTTTAAACCTCTATGTAGTTGCCCAGTATTCCAAAAAGGAACTATGTGACAGCCAAAATGAAAGTCCTTCCTAAAATGCATCAATAGGTGTTATCCTGTTTTTGTTTTCTGGCTGGCTTGAGTACATTTCCTGGTATCATCGGCTATTCCACTGGGAGTAAATTCTTTCTTTATGAACAATCCCAGTTCAACTGGAAATCATTTTTTTCCTTAAATGTGAGACTCGGCGCAGTTGGTAGAGCACTTTCTTCATCCCACTCCCACAAATTCATGCCCTCCTCAAGTATCAGAATCATCTCCCCAAAGGAAATAATAGAATTCTTTCTGTCCATCTCTCTCTTCTCTTGAGAGAGATCAGACTTTTAGAGCCAGGTCTTTGGCTGCTGGTCGGAGGTATGCTAAACAATGAATGGTATAGAAAAAGTAGATGGGTGTTTCTGATTATCCACTGCTAACACGAGAGCAGTGACATTCAATGAAATCAAAAGGCAACACATTTAAAACAGATCGAAAGAAATATTTTCAGACACAATGCACAATTAACCAAAGTCATCCCACTCCGACTAAATCAGTGAGACCCAAGATTTTAGAAACCAAAGATCTATGTAGGCTCAAAAAAGACCAGCCACAATTCCATAAAGAAGAAGATAGAGACATAGATAAGGAGGTGATCCAGAGGCCTACCGGTGCCAAATGACAGAGGGTGCACTGGGTTTTGCAGATATTCCCTCAGTCATATATTTGCATAATAGTTCAGTGAAGAGTGCCATGTTGTCTTTCTCAAGTGCCAGTAGCCTATTGGTCATAATCATTCTGAAATCTATGTGCAGAAATTATTTAAGGAGTTATGTTTCTATACTGAAAATTGTAGTCTTGAGATTTTGTAGTTACGTCCCCTCCTGGTCAACTGCCTTATCTTGGACATGGTTCCCTCAGGCAGTAGGTAGCAAATGCCTATCTCCCTGTCTGGCAAGTCATACCTTGTGTATTGTCTGCCTATTTGCAAACTAAGCCAGGAAAAAGAAGAGAAATATAGAGGGTAAAAAAAATCTGCAGGAAGGGGGAGTCTTGCGTATGACCGAGGACAAAGGGTTGATACAGTATATTTTGAGGTGCAAAAGCAATATGCTGAATCCTTCACTAAGGAGGCAATATGACAGTGTACTTGTCTGAGGAAAGAAGGGTCATAGCCAGCCTGTTTGTAAAGTGCCACAATACTTGGTTAGACAAAAGAATAAAGTACCTTGCTAATTAGGTCTAGACTATAGAATGTGCTACGATTTTATTTTATGTGTAACCATTTGTTTCTAACTCTTATTTTTGCTGCAACTTGAATATCTGTGCTTTGATAAATAAGCTTACCCTGTATTTCACTATAAACATTTCCAAATGCAGTGTGTTAAGCAGAGTGGCGGCCTGAGGTGTAAATGGTAAGCCAGGATGAACAGTTTCTTTGGGAGCAGAGAATTGGTGACTATGGGAGTTCCCAATGGACTAGAGTCTGGGCACTCCAGAGAGACACTCAGAGGGCTCAAGGATTGGGATATCCTCTCACTAATCTGCAGAGTGACAACAGGGCCTGAAAGACCAGGCGGGGGGAGTGCTTGTGTTGCTCGTGGTTAGTGGAGTTGAGGAGCCAACCCACTTCAGTCACAGACAAGATTTCCTCACACTAAGAGAAGATGATGGAGAGGTGCTTCACCACCCTGGAAATTCTCAGGAAGTGTCACAAAGGTGTACAAATCCTAAGGCTGGTTAAGAAGAAACTTGTGCAGAAATTGTGCAATGCGGGGTTCTTGGAGTTTCTTCTTACTGGCCACTGTCACTGTGTACAAGACACTGGTCTAGCTGAACCTCTAGCCTGATCCAGAATGGCAGCTCCTATTCTCTGTATGTGTATGAGGAAGTGCAAAACAGCAGAATATACATTGGCTGGGCCAGTCTGTGAGGAAACCTGTATCCAACACATCACACAATCAGAATTCCCTGGTTCCCTGCAAGAACACAGCTATTATAACCTGGATGTACAAATGGACCTGCTCTTCCAAATTCTCTCTCAACTCTGCCACTGACTAGTTGCACTTGATTGTTGCTCAGGAATATGTACAGGTGCAAAACCCTTCAAAATAAAAAATGAAAATTTCCTGTAAAATTGATCCCACAGGGAATGGCAGTAACTATTAAAGATGCCAGGTGCAGTATGATTGATTGTCTTTCTGATTTGCTGTGAGACTCTGCTAGTGGCATTGCATGGCATTGCAGCATGAAGATTTTCAGCACAAGACACAGGGGGTGGACGGAGGACTCAAACCATGAAAGCTTTACATTGTAAAGCCACACAAATTATTTCCCGCGTATATTATCTCTCTTGAATGGTTTGCATTGAGTAGTTCTACTTAGAACTAAACCAAATTAAGCCACGTAGCAGCGTGTATAGACTCCACACTGGTAAGGAGAGTGCCAGAGAGACCCTGGGGGCAGAGTTAGCCTCTTCCCTTGGCCTTGTCAGTCCTTTAAAGAGAAGGTAAGAAGCAGGGGTGACCTAAGCAGGAGATTGCTCCAGGGGCTTCTGAAGCCACAGAGGGAACTTGTAGCCAGAAGCTCTTCACCTCGACCCTATGGGGAGTGCAGCTAACTCCCAGGATAAGCCAGAGCACCTTAAAAGAGCCCACAAAGGGCATGAGTCTCTAAAAAGTTGTAAGGAGCTAGGGTCTGAGTTGATGACACCCCATGTAAATAACCAGGTGTGATCAGGTTTCCCACCACCACCATCTGGGCAAGAAACCTTGGGGGACCCTTGTACAAGCCCCCTCTTATAGTTAAATCTACCTGTCCAGTTAGAAGTGTGTACTGGCGTGTCACCTGCTATTGCATTTGTAATCTGCTTAAAGTCCTGAAATAAAGAGAAATTCCATCCTGTCCTCCACCCAAGGTTTCTTCATAAGCATAAGAAGAGAGACTATGGAAAAGAAAGAAAAAAGGGTGATAGGAATTGGAAACAAAATATACCTGGATTATACCCTTTGGAAGAATTTTACAGAAGTTCTTTAAAACAGATTGCCTATAAAGAAATGAGAGGAAAAGTGTTAAATCTGCCACATTATCTTCAGGTCATGCTGAAAGGTAGGAACAGTGTTATAAGTGATATCTAGGTCATCTGCTGGCCTTCTGCATAGAAGTGAATTGCAGCTTGATGATTCATGCTCTTCTTTCTCCTGCAATGGAAGACTATCATCCTAAAATACAGAGAACTAAGCGTGGAAAGTGGCTTTTTCCATACCAATATCTCCAGCTAAAACCCCGGCAAGTGACACCTCAGCTCCTACTGAAGAGCAAGGCAGTTGAGAACACCCTGGAAGAGTCAGGTCAATATAATCTCTCATTTTGGGGCTAAAGCGTTTACATGTGTGCTTAAGCTGCATACATAAGTCCACATAATGTATAATTGGGCTGTACACTGTATGTACAATTTTAAATTAAAGGATGGGAAATTTCATGCATTCATTCTGTGCATACAATTTAGGGACATGATATTGCAAAGTTATCCCTTTCGGTGCATACCTAAAACTGAAAAAGCTAATTCCCCAAGAGTGTACAATGTGCAATGTAAATCATCCTTCAAGTTATGAAAACTGGAATGAGATGGGGAAGATGACAGGTCTGTCATTTCTTTTAATTGGATCTGCTCCTTATGTTCCTGACTGACATATTCCCGTTCCACATTCGCAGCTGGCAGCTAAGAAACTCCATCCCACATGCAGCTTTAACTGTGTGGCTTCCCAGCCTTCAGGAAGAACATCGGGTTTCATTTTAATTATTTTTCCATATCTGTCCCCTTATCACTTCTGGGCTACTGCCATGAGTCTTTGCTTTGCTAAACCAACTTCCAACCAGTCAGCTGGCCTGCAACATTGGCAAGACCCAGAGAGGAGTTTGCTGTTCAAAAACTGTTTGAGACTTTGTTTACTGATGACTGGCAACATCCTGAGCACAAAGCGATGAGTAAGAACAGTCAAACTGGCTGGGCCTCAACCAAATTTTACAACAAATACTAAGGGAGGGGAGGGGAGGACGTGTGATGGAATATTCCAAATAAGCCACAATACTCTGAGCTCCCACGCTTCATGTTCATTTCAGCTCTTTTACTTACCTGCGATCTCAGATTATCCTTACATTGGCAAAATCCTTCTGCAAACCAGTTGGTAGCATGAATTCTTTGGGGAGGATGTGGTCAAATGGAACATGTTCCCATGGCCTGCCCAGGTGCAATGAGAAGCAGCACAGGATCTGACAACAGCTGAAGAAGCTATGGGGAGCTCTCCCTCCTTGACAGAAACAGCCACGTTTCCATTCACATTTATAGGCTTAGTTTGGAGAAGTTTGGTAAATTTACCAGCTCATTCTTATTAAAACAATGACTGACCATGGCTGAGTGGATAATCAGATTTCTCTCACTCAAGTCAATCTAGTTGGTGTCAGAAGGCTGCTTGAACCAAAGGCAGGCTGAGATACTGGAGATAAGGTGACTGATTAGTGGGTAGCATAAAGATATTTGCCTAGTACGTGTTCTTTAGGGGCCTGGAGGAAAGAACATTCTGGCCTATTTTGAGACACAACACCCTCAGTCTGAGCCCTAGTATACTTTAAGTCAGAGATGGAGGACAGGAATTTGCCCAGGCCAATCCAATTTCAGAATTACCCTGACAAAACTAAACTATTGAATCATAGAATCCTAGGGCTGGAAGAGACCTCAGCAGGTCATCAAGTCCAACCCCTGCCCAAAGCAGGATCAACCCCAACTAAATAATCCCAGCCAGGGCTTTGTCAAGACAGGATTTAAAAATCCCTAGGGATCGCGATACCATCACCTCCCTAGGTAACCCATTCCAGTGCTTCACCACCCTCCTAGTGAAATAGTTTTTCCTAATATCCAACCTAGACCTCCTCCACTGCAACTTGAGATCATTGCTCCTCATTCTGCCATCTGTCACTACTGAGAATAGCCTCTCTCCATCCTTTTTGGAACGCCCCTTCAGGCTATCACCCTGTTACTGGGCGACATACAAAACTCCCAGATTGCACCCCGAGAGCAGGAAATGGGCGACATGTAACAGACTGAAGCACCAGTAAGATGGCACCAACTCTATCGCACATGCATCCAACCTGTTCAGCTATTTTAGCCCTCCATGTGAAGCAGAAGCTGCTGTTTTCTTTCAAGACTCTTGCACTACTGAGGCCAGAAAATAATAAGATTTTAATCTGATCTGCAAGAAGCTAGATAATCATTTAGATAACATGACCTATTACATACCCAGGCAGCCAGACAACTTTCCTTATGGTTTTTGCCTACTCTGACAAAGACAAAAATATTCTGAAGCAGTATAGCATGATAGTCTCTAAGGGTACGTTTACACTGCACCCTTATTTTGAAACAAGCTACACAATTTGAGCTATGCAAATTGCATAGCTTATTTCGAGTTAATTTTGAAATAGCTTATTTCAAAATTTGGCTCTGCCTACAGTGCCAAATTTTGAAATAGAGAGCTATTCCCTGTGGAATGAGGTTTACAGGGACATCAGAGTAGTGCACCCATTATTTCGAAAGCTATTATGAAATAATAGCCGTGCTGTGAAGACACAGAAAATGCTATTTTGGGATACCGGAAGAATCCCGAAATAGTACCACTGTCTAGATGCACCCTAAATCAACTACCTAATGCTAGGCCTGATCCCAAGAGAATTGACATAAATATATGTCTTCCCATTGGTTCATGGGCTGTCAGTGAAGGCAGGGCTGGGGGGAGGCAAGCCACCAGCCCCACCCTTCTGCTAGGCCCTGCCACTTCCTCGCCCCCCAGGAGACAGGCAACGCACCATGTGTGTGCTCCCCACTTCCAACCATGGGGAGGAAAGGGGACAGGGTGCGCGCTTGCTGCCGTCTTCCCAGTCCCAGTGGAAGGTGCACCACACCACATAGCCTAGCTGAGCCCAACCCACCCTTTCGAGGAGGGAGGAGGCTGGGCCGAGCCAGGCTGCCATGCAGCGCACCAGGGAGGGAGGAGGCAGGGTGTGCTGCACCAGGTGGCCCAGCCTGGTCCAGCCTCTCCAACCCGGAGCACTGGGAAAGGGAGGAGGGCATGCCAAGAGCAGGAAACAGGCGACAGTGGGCACTGGGTGTAGCAACACTCCGCCCCCAGAATGCCTACTGTAGGTAGAACCTTCCCGCACCTTACATAACTGACACCCATGCATTGGTTTCAATGGACATTGGCCACATCTTGCTTTTGGTCATTGCCAACATGCACAAAAATGCAGCATTTGTCCTGTCATGTTCATTTTTTCTTAACCACCCTTCCACTCACCTTTTCCAGCTAGTTTGAAAAACAGCTCCTAAAATGTGAGATCCATGGATTTCCCTGGGTTGCAAATTTTAAATGCACTGAACACGGGAAATGAACTGGATTCTATTAGATTCTTTTGTGACAGATTTCTAGCGGGACGCTGTAAATGGAATATTTTACTCTGGGTGGGTGTGACCTGCTGCCAGTTTACTGCTCCTTTTACAAAATAATTTTAGAAAAGGGATTCTATTAATTTATCTCTGAAAAGAGGGTAAGATTTTCATTTGCCTCACACTTGTCACTGTGGTATCTGATTGCCAATCTCACCACTGAGAATTTAGTGAAGTAAATTATTTTCTTTTAATACATTTAATTTAATTGGAGACAATTCCATGGTTTGAAAACTTATAGCTGGTTTCTGCTCCCATCCCTCACATTCAATAGTATCTTTTTTACTGCATGAGTAGGCTCAGTGAAGTCAAAATGACTATTCCACAAAGCAAGGTGCTACTAACCTCGCCCTTAATGAAGTACATTCAGAACATAAAGCTTTATGTGTAAGTAGGGAAAAGTTTAGATAGTCCATTTCTTCAATGGATATGTGTTGAGTGAAAAAATATCTAGAAATTTTTTTTAGTGAGGAATTGCAGATTCATTTTCTGTTTTCTGTCATATGATGATGTCAAGGTAACCATGGCTGTCCCTGTAGTTAATGAAATTAAGGGAACAGGGACAGTAGAATAATTTTAAAATATATATGATATAATGTCACAAATCAAAATCTGCAATAATATATCTGTCTATTCATCTGTCTATTGAATCCTAACCTTCCAGAGATTTTTTTGAATTGGAAAGGGGCAACACACATGATTAGGGGAATGGAACAGTTGCCATATGAGGAGAGATTAATAAAACTGAAACTTTTCAGCATGGAAAAGAGATGACTAAAGGAGGGGATATGATTTAGGTCTATAAAATCATGGCTAGTGTGAAGAAAATAAATAAGGAAGAACTATTTACTCCGACCTATAACAAAAGAATTAGCGGTCACCAAATTAAATTAATAGACAGCTGGTTTGAAACAAAGGGAAATATTTTTTCATACAACACACAGTTAACCTGTGGAACTCTTTGCTAGGGCCAAGACTATTTCAGGGCTGTCACGATCAGAAGGAGTGCTGACCAGCACCCCATGACTAAGGAGTTAACTCAGGTACCTAGCAAAGGTGTCAGCTGGGGGGGGGGGGGGAATCATACAATAACAATGCAGGTAGGAATTTCAAACTGGAAAAGAGGTTTGTCTCTTCTTTGTTTGAGTTCAGAGCAGTTTCTCCCAGGTATTGAGGGAGATGGGAGACACTTTTCTCTCTAAGAACGGACTTCTTAAAACATGTAAGTAGGGAAAAGTTTAGATAGTCAGTTAGGGTTTATTGTTTTCTTTGTTTGGGGGTTTGGAAATAATATCTGAGCTGGCTAATTGTTTTTCTCTTTTGTAACTAAGGATTACAGCCCAGGGACTTTCCCTGAATATATATCAAATTGTAGCTATTTACCACCTCGCCAATTTACTAAGCTTGCCAACAGTAGGGTTTTTTTTATAATAAAAGTTTTATTTTTTATTTTAATTAACCGGTATTGGTTGATTGTTATGTCCTTAGGATTAAGAGCCTAGTTACAAGGGCAGAGTCCATTGTTGTCTGTGGATTTCCTCTGTTTTTCCCCACTCCAAGCAAAACAGAGGTTGGAGCAGGGGGAGAGCTTTACCTTAGGTAGTGGATTTTCAAGTGATCTCTTCCTGGAAAAGGGTTTATTTTTATATTTTCTTGGAATCACTTGGGTGGTAGCAGTGAGGAACCAGTCTTGTCTTTTTTTTTTTTTTTTTTTTTTAAATCTCAGGGGGACTGAGATTGAATAAGTTTGTCTCTGGGAATCACAGAGACAGGTTTTTGCAGTGGTTATTCTGCTAGCCGGCTCCCCATCTCTGCATGCAGAGTGTCAGGTTGAGGGATGGAGCCGTGACAAGGGTTCAAACAAGAACTAGAAAAATTCATGTCAGATAGGTCCATCAATGGCTATTAGGCAGGATGGGCAGGAATTGTGTCCACAGTCTCTGTTTGCCAGAAGCTGGGAATGGGCAACAGGGGATGGATCACTTGATGATTACCTGTCCTGTGGGGGACTTTGGATTGGCCAGTGTCAGAAGATGATCATTGGTCTAACCCAGTATGTTCATCCTTGTGTTCTTAATTCCAAGTATACTGATATTTGTGGACTTTATAAAATTTCCCTTGAATGTATGATATACCAGAACATTCTTTTTAATCAAAATCCTGGTTTGAGTTTGAGTTCTATTTTATTCATAAAATTCATTGGTTGATTGTCAAATATATTTCACTCCTTCTGCAATTAAATATGTTGATACAGAGCTGCTCTTTTATTAAAGACCAAATTAGAATTAGGCTCAAAGGACTCACTCTTGGCTACCAGCAGTCTTTGTTGCAGAAAAATATCATCTCTAGTGATGCACTAGAAGCTAAATGAGGTACAGGGTTAGAAACAGATTGCCGGTTTGCATCTTTGACTTCCTCTAGGGGTGAAGATCACCTCTGTGCAGTGGTCCCATGCTGCACTTTGAATCAAGCCCTATGTACTACTTCTTTTCCACACAAATTCTCAACATAGGTGGGCTAGGTTTTGTGTTGGCCCCTTGCACAGTGATGAAATTTACCTCTAGAGCAGAAGCCACTAACAGACCTTGGAGAGGAGAGAATTTGTGCCTCATATCATCACTCAGGCCAGGTCTACACTAGACCTAGCAGCTCAGCTTTAAGGAATGCAACTCCAGCTACATAAAATATGTCGTTGGTGTTGGCTAACCTTAAGCCAAGCTCAGCGACATTCCCACAGCAGAAAGCCAATGGGAGCAAATGCTCCCATCGACTTCCCTTACTCCTGGCAAGAACAGGAGTACCGAATGCCAGCAGGGGCACTCTCTGAGTTTGATTTAGCAAGTCTTAACAAGGCTTGTTAAATCAAACTCCAAAAGGTTGATTCTGGCAGCGTTGATCTTCCACGGAGTGAAGATGTGGCCTTAGACTGAGTATCAAAAGATCTTACAGAAGACACACTTTGGGTGTAGCTCTATGAGAAGGAGACTCTGTAGTCAGTACACATCTGACACAGAAGCCTGATCTGCTAGTAGCAGCCTTGTGGCCTGCTGTGTACAAAGTATACAACATCATGCAGTGTCAAAAGTGAATTAGTGCCAAATGAGAACAGAAACAGAAGGAAAAATAACAAAGGCTGCAAACAGAATGAAAATAAGCAACAAAGTTGCAAGATCTCATCAACCTGCCACTCTTGAATGCCCTAGAGAACTTCAGCTTTGACAAACCTTGCCAATGGACAGATTGGGAGCAATATTTTGCAAGATTTCAAAGTGCTACAAAACTCCATAAGGGAACTGCAGATATACAGATACAGCTTTAGTTTATGCTAAGGGGAAGCTATGGGAAGCTGGAAAAGCATATATTTAAATCCTTTTGTTTTACTGAAGAAAGTCACAAAGATGACTAGGAATAGGTTCTGGTTATGGTTTGATACTTTATATCTCAGAGTATTGTGGTGGATGAAAGAACATGTTTTCACCAGAGAACTCAAGCACCAGTGGAAAATGTTGAAATTTTTATTCAAGCTCTGCACAACTGTGATTTTGGAATAGCAAAACATGAAAATACCAGAGAAAAGCAGGTTAGTGAATTAAGAGATAAAAATCTTTCATAGTAGCTACAGTTATAAACAGGTATAACCCTATAACAAAGCAGCCTGATGTGCTGAAGCAGCAAAACAAGCACTTGCCAAACTTGATAAAACAAGAAACTAGACTAAAAGCTGATGCAGCGAGAGGGCTACAAGTCATTCTCATAAAACTCCTGAGGCAAGGAGAGAGAACACCAAAGCTGAGAGGGACAATTCCAGTCAAACACCAAAGTCTTATACAAGATGCAGATAAATTCATATACCAACAAATGTGTATTTTGCCAAAGATGCAAGATTTAATAAATGCCCCCAATATGGACATTTTACAGCTGTTTGTCACACCAAAGCAGCCACGGTGTTGGCAAATACTACAGATAATCAAGAAACATTGGTTCTGGAATCTATCACATGTGATGACACAAAGCCTGCCTGGAAAACAAAACTGAATTTTCATGGAAAGATGATTGCATTTAAATATGACTCATGAACAGATTTCACAGTTATCTCAAAAGGGATCTATAATCACCTTCAACCCCTTCCAGAGCACCTGTCATAGACCTGAGTAGACAGGGAGGTGTTCTAAACTGCCTGGGCAGGTTCATCATAGAAAAAAATTGCATTCTGAGGCTATGTCTAGACTGCATTCCTCTCTCGAAAGAGGAATGCAAATGAAGCAGATAAAAAATTCAAATGAAGCGCAGATTTGCAAATCTCGCGTTTCATTTGCATAATTGGGTGAGAGCACTTTTTCAAAAAAGGGTTTTTAAAAGAAAAAACCCACAGTCTAGATGGAGTTCTTTCGAAAAAAAAAGAAAAAACCCTTTTTCGAAAGAATCCATACTCCTCATATTTTCAGTCTAGACTGCGGGTTCTTTTTCGAAAAACCCTTTTTCAAAAAAGCGCTCTCATATGATTATGCAAATGAAGCACGAGATTTGCAAATCTGCGCTTCATTTGCATTTTTGATCTGCTTTACATGCATTCCTCTTTCAAGAGAGGAATGCAGTCTAGACGAGCCCTGAATGCAAAGTTTTTATCTTTACATGTCATCAAACTGTCACACGCTAACAACCTTCTCTGCTGCTGCTATTGCTGCTAACAGTCATGATGGGCTTAATGAAGAGGTGGAAAAACTTGATGGCGTATTGGTTCCATTGGACTTTTGAAAGATGATTCAGTTCTTGGTCACCAAATAGTTTTCTATGGGACTTGGGTTGTTAAGCAGTAGAAAAAAGCAATGAAGTAAATTCCAACCCACACAAAAGTTATATAAACACCACTGATATGCCAATGTTTATTGATAAAGTTAATGTGTTTTACTTCAGTTGCTACATATGTTCTTGGGGAAAATATGGTAGCAGCAAGACACTCTGTCAAGAAGCCCAGCATTTCATCCAACTATCTGTGCGCTCCAAGATGATATAAAGGCATACATGGATGCTATGAATGCATACAGACCTGTGTCAGAAAAGAGTCTACGTCAGCTACAAAAAGCAACTTCCCCAGATATGCAACTTCAAGAAGTTCTAAGCTACATTAGAGCTATTTGGCCCAAGTATGTAAAGGACACAAAGGAAATGATAAGTAGCAATGGTACATGGACAATTGACTCAAATGGATTCATAAATAAACATGATGGCATCGTAATTCCATAAAAACTGAGAAGACAAAAACTAAACCTCATCCACAAAGCACATCAAGAATTTACTAAATGTGAATAGTCCGCCAGTCATTGTGGTGGCTGAGCAATAGCTGTACTGTGAACAATGAAGAACTAAGATACCACAAAGTACCTCTAATAACAACACCCCTATCAGACAGATCTTAGAAGAGACTAGCTGAAGATTTATGTGAATACTGAGGACATCACTACCTGGTTATAGTGGACTATTTTTCCAGGTACATAGAAATAATGTACGTGAAAGACATAACATGGCACAGTGTTATTGAGAAACTGAAGTGCACTTTTGCTCATTTTGGTATTCCAGAACAATCAGTGGTGGATTCTGCTGCAGCAGAATTTAAGTTATTCTGGATGAAATATGATATTGATCATATTACTACCAGCCCATATTATCTTCAAGTGAATGGAGATGCTGAGAGAGCTGTATAAACAGCCAGGATAATTCTACAACATTAAGATCCATTCCTTGCTCTTCAGTGTTACAGATCAACACCAATGGCAGCTATTGGGTATAATTCAGCACAGGTCCTTGTGGGAAAACAATTAGTGGCCAGACATGAAGATTAGCCAAATCACATAAAAGCAGAAACTAATTTACAAGACTACACTCTGCTCAATAACCACTGGGTTTAGAACCTGATGACCATGTTCATGTCAGAGTATCTGGAGAAAAAAGGATGGACAGCTCCAGCTGCCATAAAGAAGAATTCAGTGCCCAGATCAGATATGATTGGGACTGACAGTGCAGAGTAAAACAGAAACCATTCACATCTACCGTTCATTCCTCAGAAAGAACAATCAACAGAGTGCAAACATTAAAGATGGCAAATGCAGAAGAAGACTTAAGGACTCTACACTGACCATGGGAAATCACTGCAAGTAACGGATGTTGTTACTGCAGCAAGTGCTGCAGTTTTGTTAGTATTGCTTGTGTGTGTGTGTGTGTGTGTGTGTGTGTGTGTGTGCATGTGTGCTTTGTTCCTATGCTGTTCATGGAACTTTGGTGTTAGCTTTATGAGCTGAGCATGCAGCTTGCTGATTCAGCAGACCTTGATGTTAATCATAAAGAAAGACCGCGATCTCAGCTCAGTGCAAAGGTTTTGGGCCAGGTTTGTTGTAGACTAGGGATGGTCCTGGTTCAATGGTTACAGGTACACTAACATGTAGGAAGATGACAAGGTAACAGCTAAAACAACATAGTGTTGTCCCTACACTGGTACAAAGTTGCCCATTCTATGATTTCTCCATTTATACATTGATACAAACAAGTTATGTATTATATTCCAACTGTTGTTAGTTATCACCCTTTCACTTTGTACCTGTTGGATTGAACAAAAAATCCTCCTCCATTATCCTGTCGTTGTCTCTTTTCTTTATGGGGGTCAGTGTGTTTTTGTATCATCCTCTTAGGAAAGTGCTGATGTAGTTACTTAAGAGGTCTGTGTGTTCTTGTACCAGCCTCTCTGGTCAGGAATCTCCTTACTGATACCTAGATGTTACTATTCTGGCAAGGCCCCTTTGATTCATATTTAGCCATGCTGAGGTCTCCAACAAGGCATGAAATGGACAGCCAGATGATTGAGTTGTTCTGTGTTCAGTTCATGTAATTTGAAAGCCAGTATGATTCAGAGACACTTAATAGACTGAACTGTAATGAACCTCAAAGATAGAATGATAGTATAAATGGAGTAAGAATATAGAACTTAAAGGAAGAGATGAAACAGAGGGTACGGCTAGGCTGCAGGGGTTTTCCGGTATCCAGAAAAAACTCCGCCGTGTCCAAGGAACATGTTTGCGCTTCCGCTTTTTTTTGCAGAAGAGCAAACGCGCTCTTTCGGAAGCCCCTATATTCCTCGTTCTATGAGGAAGAAGGGGGCTTCCGAAAGAGTGGTTTTTTCCAACATTTGGCCCAGTCTAGATGGGCCAAATGTCAGAAAAGCCTCTTCTGACAAAAGAATCAGAAAAAGGTACGCAAAATGTGGAGCGCATTTTGCGTACCTTTTTCTGACAAAAACTTGTAGTCTAGCCATACCCAGAATGCTAAACTGTTCTATGCTATTTTCCCATTGGATGGTGTTGTGTGCCATATACCTCATTTAAGCTAACCTCAGCCATACCTGACAAAGTATGAAAGTATTTTATAGAAGATACATCTGGGCTGCGTCTACACTGGCATGATTTTGCGCAAATAATTTTAACGGAAAAGTTTTTCCATTAAAAGTATTTGTGCAAGAGAGCGTCTACACTGGCATGTGCTTTTGCGCAAAAGATGTGCTTTTGCACAGAAGCATCCGTCGTCCAGTGTAGACGCTCTCTTGCGCAAGAAAGCTCTGATGGCCATTTTAGCCATCGGGCTTTTTTACGCAATAAATTAACGTTGCCTGTCTACACTGGCCTCTTGCACAAGAATACTTGCGCAAGAGGGCTTATGCCTGAGCGGGAGCGTCAGAGTATTTGCGCAAGAAGCACTGATTTTGTACATTACAAAGTCAGTGTTCTTGCGCAAATTCTCATGGCCAGTGTAGACAGGCGGCAAGTTTTTACACAAAAGCAGTCGCTTTTGCGCAAAATCTTACCAGTCTAGACACACCCCTGGAGTTTAGCAATTTGAGATGGAAACTCTGTAGTGACGCGATATCAGGTACAGAAGCATGACCTGCTAATAGCAGCCTTGAAACCTCCTATGTACAACAAGAGTATGTGAGGACAGAGAGGTATTTGGCCTGGTGGGAACTTTCTCAAATTTGGATATTTTGGATAAACTGCTACACTTCTGCAACACTCCCACCACCAGATTTGTGAGCAGTTTTGCTATGCAAATACTTATTAGCAAGGATGACTAGAATGGTCTCCCTTGCCTTGTTTGTCAGAGGCTGGTAATGGGTGACAGAAGAGGGATGACTTGATGATTACCTGTTTTGTTCACTCCCTCTGGGACATCTGGCATTGGCCACTGTTAGAAGACAGGATACCTGGCTAGATGGACCTTTGGTTTGACCTATTACGGGCATTCTTATGTTCTTATTGTTAGAAAAGAAACAGGTGACCCAGGAGCGGATGGGGTAAACGGAACTGCTTTATTGCCCATGCACATTTACCTCAGACATTCAACACAACATCCGAGTGGCAACAAATTGACGACAATTACACCCTTTAATCTATTTTAATATGTTAATTCACACATCTATCACTACTTTCCCTAAAACCTTATTTAGTAATGTTAACTCCTACACAATGAATATTAATAAGTAGGGATGAATACAATTATACCCGCCCCTGTTTGTTGTTTACTGGTTTTTAGTTGAATCAGCATTCCATGCTGTCTTAATCAGCAGCTTATAGGGAGGGGGAAAGTGCTTCGACCATGAAAATGTTTTTATAGACAGGTGCGAATATAAAACAAGACATTGTTCAGTGCAACCATCTTCCGAGGCTGCCAGAATAAAGGGGAAAAACATGTTTAAAGGGCAATGACAATGCCTATTCTGGCTAAACCCCTTACCCACTGATGTAGTCATCCCAGACCCCTATTAATTTTACATATCCCATATGTAAAACTAGTTTGCTACAAACTTCTACGTACAGACTTGTTATGGTGATGCTAGCTTACTATGTGCATGCTGCTGTTAGTATTATTGCTACATATTTACAACAGTGACTTGTTGAATAGGTACAATGTGAGAGTTCTCAGTGGGCCATCTTTGGGGGCAGAAACTTGAAAGGGAGAAGGAGATCATTCAACAATAAAATAAATATCTGTGTCTTTCTCGCTGTGTCTCAATGCGTATGAAGAAAAAAGAAAAATTTCAAAGAGATTGTGAGGAATTCTCATTTACTGAAGAAATGACATGTAAGCTAAATTGATGTGAACTGTTATGGAAAAGAGAACCAGCTTAGCAGGTGCACGTGTCTCAAATCCTCCATCTCCAGGAACTAGCTTAATGTGACCTTCCAGGCAGAAAATACACAAATAGTATGGTGCAAGAAAAGACTAAAACTCAAAGCCAGAAAAGATCTCTCTTCAAACCACTATATTACTGTTCTTATTTTCCTCTCAGCTGAAGTTTTAAAGCCGAAGACTGTTATTATATCCCCCCTCAACCATCTCTTCTCTAGATTAATCAAACCCATTTTTTCAATCTTTTGTTGTATACTACTGGAGGAATTCTGTGCCAAAACAAAAAAAACCTAAAACTTTTGCACCAACAGATTAAAAATTGTGCACACAATATTGACAATTCTGCAAAAAAACTGCTTATTTTATTTCTTAAAACAATACTGTATAATCATGCTGGTTTCAGTTATCTTGGTAATTTATTATGGCCCACTGCAATGAATGGAGAATGGAACTAGGGAGCATTGGAGAAAATCCCCAACCCCCCTTGTCTCGCCCCCTCTGTCTAGTAATGTAGTCAGAATTGGCCTTTTACTTCTAGTTATTAGGCAACAAATATGTGCAACCCTATGCTCAGTGATACATCATAGGCAACTGAAGAGCAAGTGAGAGCTGGGGACTGAAACTCACAATTTACATTGACTACTGACCATCTCCAGAAAGGTCAGCAGCAAACAGTTCATAGACAACATTTTTTATGGAATTAGACCAGTTCTAATCACTAAAGTATCATAAGCGTTTATAAGTCCATACTGTCCTTTATAATAAGGTTCCTTTATATCACTCTGATAATGTACAGGAACCTTAAAATGTTTACACCTGTTTTATACTCTGGGAGGAATTCACAAAGAGCATTGGGAACAATTCTGTAAGCAGGCAGGCTGCTACATTCTGCTCTGCCTGATGGGACAGAGCCTGCCCCAGACCTATCTCAGTAACACACATACACATAAGAACATAAGAATGGCTGTACTGGGTCAGACCAAAGGTCCATCTAGCCCGGTAGCCTGTCTGCTGACAGTGGCCAGCACCAGGTTCCCCAGAGAGGGTGGACCGAAGACAATGATCAAGCAATTTGTCTCCTGCCATCCTTCTCCAGCCTCTGACAAACAGAGGCCAGGGACACCATTTCTATCCCCTGGCTAATAGCCTTTTATGGACTTAACCTCCATGAAATTATCTAGCTTCCCTTTAAACTCTGTTATAGTCCTAGCCTTCACAGCCTCCTCTGGCAAGGAGTTCCACAGGTTGACTACACACTGTGTGAAGAAGAACTTTCTTTTATTAGTTTTAAACCTGCTACCCATTAACTTCATTTGGTGTCCTATAGTTCTTCTATTATGGGAACTAATAAATAACTTTTCTTTATTCGCCCTCTCCATACCACTCATGATTTTATATACCTCTATCATATCCCCCCTCAGTCCCCTCTTTTCTAAACTGAAAAGTCCCAGTCGCTTTAACCTCTCTTCATATGGGACCCGTTCCAAACCCCTAATCATTTTAGTTGCCCTTTTCTGAACCCTTTCCAAGGCCAAACTATTTTGTTGAGGTGAGGAGACCACATCTGTACACAGTATTCAAGATGTGGGCGTACCATAGTTTTATACAGGGGCAGTAAGATATTCTGGGTCTTATTTTCTATCCCTTTCTTAATAATTCCTAGCATCCTATTTGCCTTTTTGACTGCCGCTGCACACTGTATGGAAGTTTTCAGAGAACTATCCATGATAACTCCAAGATCTCTTTCCTGATTTGTCATAGCCAAATTAACCCCCATCATACTGTACGTATAGTTGGGGTTATTTTTCCCAATGTGCATTACTTTACACTTATCCACATTCAATTTCATTTGCCATTTTGTTGCCCAATCACTCAGTTTGGTGAGATCTTTTTGGAGTCCCTCATAGTCTGCTTCTGTCTTGACTATCTTAAACAGTTTGGTATCATCCATAAACTTTACCACCTCACTGCTTACCCCTTTCTCCAGATCATTTATGAATAAGTTGAACAGGATTGGTCCCAGGACTGACCCTTGGGGGACACCACTAGTTACCCCTCTCCATTCTGAAATTTACCATTTATTCCTACCCTTTGTTTCCTGTCTTTTAACCAGTTCTCAATCCATGAAAGGACCTTCCCTCTTATCCTGTGACAATGTAATTTACACAAGAGCCTTTGGTGAGGGACCTTGTCAAAGGCTTTCTGAAAATCTAAGTATATCTACTGGATCCCCCTTGTCTGCATGTTTGTTAACCCCTTCAAAGAACTCTAATAGATTAGTAAGACATGATTTCCCTTTACAGAAACCATGTTGACTTTTGTTCAACAAATTATGTTCTTCTACATGCCTCACAATTTTATTCTTTACTATTGTTTCGACTAATTTGCCCGGTACTGAAGTTAGACTTACTGGTCTGTAATTGCCAGGATCACCTCTAGAGCCCTTTTTAAATATTGGTGTCACGTTAGCTACCTTCCAGTCATTAGGTACGGAAGCCGATTTAAAGGATAGGTTACAAACCACAGTTAATAGTTCAGCAATTTCCCATTTGAGTTCTTTTAGAACCCTTGGACGAATGCCATCTGGTCCCGGAGATTTGTTAACATTAAGTTTTTCTATTTGTTCCAAAACCTCCTCTAATGACACTTCAATCCGGGACAGTTCCTCAGATTCATCACCCACAAAGGACGGTGCAGATTTGGGAATCTCCCTAACATCCTCAGCCGTGAAGACTGAAGCAAAAAAATCATTTAGTTTCTCCACAATGCCTTTATTGTCCTTGATTGCTCCTTTTATATCTCGATCGTCTAGGGGACCCACTGGTTTTTTAGCAGGCCTCCTGCTTCTAATGTACTTAAAAAACATTTTGTTATTTCTTTGAGTTTTTGGCTAGCTGTTCCTCAAAATCTTTTTCTGCTTTTTTTATTACATTTTTACACTTGATTTGACAGTGTTTATGTTCCTTTCTATTTATCGCACTAGGATTGGACTTCCACTTCTTAAAAGATGCCTTTTTGTCCCTCACTGCTTCTTTTACATGGTGATTAAGCCACAGTGACTCTTTTTTAGGTCTCTTGCTATGTTTTTTAATTTAAATTGGGCCTCTATTATGGTGTCTTTAAAAAATTTCCATGCAGCTTGCAGGGATTTGGCTCTAGTAACTGTGCCTTTTAATTTCTGTTGAACTAACCTCCTCATTTTTGTGTAATTCCCCTTTTTGAAATTAAATGACAGAGTGCTAGACTGCTGAGGTGTTCTTCCCACCACAGGAATGTTAAATGTTATTATAATATGGTCACTATTCCCAAGCGGTCCTGTAACGGTTATTTCCTGGACCTGATCCTGCACTCCACTCAGGACTAAATCGAGAATTGCCTCTCCCCTTGTGGGTTCCTGCACCAGCTGCTCCAAGAAGCAGTCATTTAAGCCATTGAGAAATTTTATCTCTGCTTCTCTTCCTGAGGTGACATGTATCCAGTCAATATGGGGATAATTAAAATCCCCCATTATTATGGAGTTCTTTATTTTGGTAGCCTCTCTAATCTCCCTCAGCATTTCAATGTCAGTATCACTGTCCTGGTCAGGTGGTCGATAATATATCCCTACTGCTAATTTCTTATTATTGGAGCATGGAATTACTATCCATAGCGATTCTATTGAACATGTTGATTCATTTAATATTTTTATTTCATTTGCTTCTACATTATCTTTCACATACAGTGCCACACGGCCTGCTCTATCCTTCCGATATATTTTATATCCCAGTATGATTGTGTCCCACAGATTTTCCTCATTCCGCCAGGTTTCAGTGATGCCCATTATGTCAGTCTACTCCTTTAATATGAGGTACTCTAGTTCACCCATCTTATTAGTCAGACTCCTAGCATTTGTGTAGAAGCACTTTAAAAATTTGCCAATGCTTATTTGTCTGCCCTTCCCTGATGCATGGATTCCTTTATATGTGGTTGTTAGTCTGCTCTGGCCCATGGTTTGTCCTCTCCCCTCCTCTCTTTCTGACTACAGCTTAGAGAATCTCTATCAATGGATTCTCCTCTAAGAGAAGTCTCCATCCGATTTACGTGCATCTCCGCACCAATCGGCTTTCCCCCATCTCTTAGTTTAAAAACTGCTCTACGGCCTTTGTAATGTTTAGTGCCAGCAGTCTGGTTCCACCCTGGTTTAGGTGGAGCCCATCCTTCCTGTATAGGCTCCCCCTCTCCCAAAAGTGTCCCCAGTTCCTAATAAATCTAAACCCCTCTTCCCTACACCATCGTCTCATCCACACATTGAGACTCTGAAGCTCTGCCTGCCTACCTGGCCCTGCGCGTGGAACTGGAAGCATTTCTGAGAATGCCACCATAGAGGTCCTGGATTTCAGTCTCTTTCCTAGCAACCTAAATTTGGCCTCCAGGACATCTCTCCTACCCTTCCCTACGTCATTGGTACCTACATGTACCACGACCACCGGCTCCTCCCCAGCACTACACATAAGTCTATCTAGATGCTTCAAGAGATCCGCAACATTCGCACCAGGCAGGCAAGTAACCATACGGTTTTCCCTGTCATCACAAACCCAACTGTCTATATTTCTAACCATCGAATCACTCACTGCTAACACCTGCCTCTTCCTAACCACTGGTGTTCCCTCCCCCTCAGAGGTATCCTCAGTGCGAGAGGATACCACAACATCCTCTGGAAGGAGGGTCCCAACTACAGGATGGTTTCCCTCTGTTCCCATTGAATGCTCTGTTCCCTTGAGACTTTCATCCTCTTTAAGAGCACTGGGTCTCTCAGACTGGAGGTGGGACAGTACTACAGTATCCTGGAAAGTCTCATAAGCATAGCTCTCTAACTCCCTTAACTCTTCCAGTTCAGCCACCCTGGCCTCCAAAGCCCGAACTCGGTCTCTGAGGGTCAGGAGCTCCTTGCAATGGGTGCACACATACGCCACTCGCCCACAGGGCAGGTAATCATACATGTTACACTCGACACAATAAACAGGATAGCCCCCACTCTGCTGCTGGGCTTCTGTCTCCATTTTTCCAATAAACTTATGAATAAGTTTAAGTATAAACTGGGCTTCTTATTAAATGTCTGGAATATAGATTATTATAAAAGTTATGTTTAAAGAAGGTCAGAAGTCACTAGCGCCCTCTAACCTCCCTCTCCAAACTCCCTGTTAGCTGCTCCTGTTCGCAAGCTGTTTGCATACATGATTGCCCAGCTCCTCCCCCCATCCTACCACTGATTTTACATCTCTGCTGGCTGTTCTGAGTCCCCAAAGCAACCTGCTTGCGCTACTGGGGAGGGACTTATGACTGCTCTTGTGACTTCTCTTTACATCTCTATCAGAAGTCATTTTTCTGCAGGGAAGCAAAAAAATCTGCAGGGGCCATTAATTCTATGTATGCACAGTGATGTAGAATTCCTCCCAGGAGTACCTTGTAGGTTTTTGTTTCTCTTTTCTAGGTTTTCTCCAATTTGTTCATGTTTCCCTAAATGGGGGCTCAATACCTGAGCTGGGACCTTATCAATGCACGGCACACAATGGTGTTTGCTTTTCTGGCAACAGTATTATATTGTTGTTTCATGTTTATTTTGTGATCCATTATAACTTCCAGATCCCTTTCTGCAGTGTTCATTCTTATGCAGTCATTTTCTATTTTGTATTTAGACAATTGGTTATTCCATCTCGAGTATAATACTCTGCATTTCATCCTATTTATATCAGACCTATTCTCCAGTGTGTCAAGATTATTTTGAATTCTATTCCTGTCCTCCAAAGTACTTGCATCCCCTCCCAGGTTAGTAACTTCCACAAACTTTATAAATGTACTCTTTGTGTGATTATCCAAATCATTTATGAAAATATTGACTAGAACTGGACCTAAGACAAATCTCTGTGAGACCCCTCTCAATATGCCCATCCTCCTTTAATATGAATCATTGATAAATATTCTGAGTGTGGTCTTCCAACTTTATAGTAGGTTTATCTAAAAAAGCCATACTAAAGTTGAGATATAACAGCTACTGCTTCTCCCCTCTCCACAAGGCTTGTTAACTTCTCTGAGAAGTATATTAAGTTGGTTTAATATGATTAGTGTTGCCAGGTGTACGGTTTTGAACTGGACAGTCCAGTATTTGAGCTTTCTGTTCGGGAAACAAATTGAGAAAATATAAATGTCCGGTATTTTCTAAATAAGATGCAGTGTAGATTGTGATATAATGTCAAGCGTGTCCGGCATTTTTGTTGAAACCATCTGGCAACCCTAAATATGATTTGTTTTGACAAATCCATATTGACTATTCCTTATTATCTTATTATCTTCTAGGTCAGGGGTGGGCAATAATTTTTGGCTGGGGGCCAAAAATTTTTGAAGTGGCCCCAGACTGTCCCAGAAGGGGCAGGGCCTAAACCAGAAGGGGCAGGTCCAGGATGCTTCTGAGCTACGCCACCCACAGACCATGATTGGCCTGGGGGTGGGGGAGCCCCTTTCTCCCCCCTTCCCACTAGGCACCCATGCCCCTGGCAGGGTGGGAAGAGGCTTCACATGCTCCCCCACCCCCAGGCCAATCAGGGCCTGGGGGCAGGGGAGAAAAGCCTCCTCCCACCCTGTGAGGAGCACGTGGCCCTGATTGGCCTGGGGGTGAGGGGGGGAGCGTGCAAAGCCTCCTACCACGCAACCCCTGCCCTGAGAGGAGCACGCATCACTTCAAAGGGCTACATGCTCTTCACAGGGCAGCACATGGCACTTCGAAGTGCTACACACGCCTCACAGGGCGGGAGGAGGCTTCACATGCTCGCCCTGCCCCCAGGCCAATCAGGGCCTGGGGGCGGGGGAGCTGAGCGAAGCTTCCTTCACCCTGCCCCCACCCTGCGAGAGCGTACGGCACTTTGAAGTGCCACGCGCTCCTCGCAGGGCGGGGGGAGGGTGGAGGAAACTTCAGGCTCTTCTCCCACCCCCAGGCCAATCAGGGCTTGGGGGCGGAGGAGCATGTGACATCTCCTCCCACCCTGCGAGGAGCACATGGCACTTCAAAGTGCTGCGTGGTCCTGCCAGGGCAGGAGGAAGTTTTGTGTGCTCCCCGCCCCAAGGCCCTAATTGGCTTGGGGGTAGGGAGTGGCAGGACCTCCACAGGCTGAATCAACCCACTTGGTGGGCTGGATCTGGCCTGTGGAGGCCCTTTTGCCCACTCCTGTTCTAGCTGCTTATAAATTGATTACTTATTTACACCATTAACTTTCTGGGTAACCAAGTTAAGTTGACTGGTTTATAAGTCCCTAGTAGTCCTTACTCCTCTTTTTTATAGATAGACCCTATTTTTGTCCTCTTCCAGTCCTCTGGGATCTCTCCTGCATTCTGTGATTTCTTAGAGCTAATTGCTGGTTGCTCAGAGATCTCTTCAGTCAGTTCCTGAAGTATTCTAGGATGTATAGTCTAGGCCTTGACATATCTGTCTAATCACTGGTTTCTTCTTTATTCCTCCAACACTAATATATTTAGTATTGGGGGAAAGAATGCAGCAAGGGAATAGGAGTTGTTCTATGCTACAGTACCCCTCCCCTTGATCAGTTGGCCTGAAGTGCACAGACTGACTTAAAATGGGTCAGTCACAGGATATGAGATTACTCTGCCCAAAAATTATCTGTGGGAACAGAAAGTAGAACAATTAGCAATTTTTTTGTCATTTTTCTGAGCTTTTCTAACTACTTCTAATAGAAAACAGTCATAATGTCAGATGGCAATGGACAGAACCATATATGATATTATATATAAGATGCTATAAGACTTATTACAATTAAATACACATTTGTATTTTGTTTTTAAAGTATCATGTAATAAAATAGGCACGAACAAAGCACTCAAGTAACATCTACTAAACTCATTTTCAATATTAAAAAATCTTTCGCAGCTGTTTAACTCAGATCTCATAAGGTGGGCTGAAATGACAAATCAGGGGAGAATTATAAAACATACTGGGTGTGTCTAGACTGGCAAGATTTTGCGCAAAAGCAGCTGCTTTTGCGCAAAAACTTGCCGCCTGTCTACACTGGCCGCTTGAATTTGCGCAAGAGCACTGATGTTCTACTGTAAGAAATCAGTGCTTTTTGCACAAATACTTTGACGCTCCCGCTCAGGGATAAGCCCTCTCGCGCAAGAATACTTGCGCAAGAGGGCCAGTGTAGACAGGCACCTTAATTTCTTGCGCAAGAAAGCCCGATGGCTAAAATGGCCATCGGAGCTTTCTTGTGCAAAAGCATGACTATACTGGGCACGGATGCTTTTTCACAGAAGATGTCTTTTGCGCAAATGCATCCGTGCCAGTCTAGACGCGCTTTTGCGCAAATACTTTTAATGGAAAAACTTTTCCGTTAAAAGTATTTGCGCTAAATCATGCCAGTCTAGACGCAGCCCCTGTGCTTGTAACTTTGCCTCTTTATGGTTGTCAGGACTGTACTCACTTATGAGTTAGCCTTTTCTCCTTGTTCAGGAATTGACTCTAAGCAAGAATTGCAGATCAAGCTCAAAATAAGAAGCAATTGGGCAACATAAGTGCCCTTTAAAGAGGCAGCTATCCTGTCACATGCATTTGGATTGTACTATTTAAAATTGTCAGAGGATGAGAGACACAAAAGAAATAAACTGGATGGTGGACCTCTATGCGTGGGAATAAATTAATCTAAATGTACTGTTCGCTTCCTTCATTTCCCCATTTCATCTCTTCACCTTCAGTTTCTATGAGGTGTTTTTCTCTTGAATGCTGTGGCAGACTTAGGAGCACAGTTGTGAATGCTGATGAGAAAAGACTCATTAAAGATCCAGACTTTGGATAGTAAATCTGGGTCCTCACTCAGTGGAGGGGGAGAGAGGCCAGGTGTGGGGAGAGGGACCAGGTAGGGTTGTTACATGATTACCAAGGTTTGTTTTTGTGGTACCTGTGAATTAACAGCTGTGTCAGCTAACCATTAACCATTTAGATGTAGTAACAATAAAACCTCTAATATTCTCCCATCTGTCTATGTTATGCTTAAGACATTTATACGGAAGTTTGATTAAAAACATAAATACTCTCACTGTCAAATTGTAGAGTAATACTACTTTATTTCTTAGGAGTCAGCATGATAACATGCCAGAACAGAAAACCCAAGAGACAAAGCAGGGGTGAGTAATAATTGGCCCACGGGCCAAAAGCAGTTCCCCAGGGTTAGCCTCTGGTGGGCTGCCAAATGCTTTATTTACCTGAGCATCCTCAGGTACAGCTCCCACTGGCCACAGTTTGCCATTTTCAGCCAATAGGAGCTGTGGGAGATGGTTCCCCAGCCTGCACCCTTTCCCACAGCTTCCATTCACCAAGAACAGCAAACTTTGGCCAGCAGGAGCTGTGAGCAGCCATACCTGTGGATGCTCAGATAAATAAAGCATCTGGTGGCACATGGGGCTCTTATTGTCCACCTCTGGCATGGAGGCACAACTCACCCCACCTTACTCTAGGCTGTCTGTCTGCAAACTGACTGCTGCTAGCCCCAGGTTGCATGCTTCCCTGTAGAGCTCCTTACTTTGCAGGCAGGACGAGGAAAACCCTGGAAGCATGAAAGTGATCACAGTTTTAACACAAGTTCTCACACAACAATCTATTTATGGTTTTTACCTCTCCAAGTATCATGTGTTTATAATTTCCAAGAGGAAGACTCATTCTGTCCTGATATATATTTTTTTAAAAGAAGGGTTCCATGGTCTATTGCAAAGTTTGGTCTACATTTGCGAGTGCAATTACTGTAATTGTGTATGCACATTTCGTATTTTCATATGGAAATACCCAATTTCAATATACACTTGCAGTTATTGAACATGAAAATGTATTATGCCCTGAAAGTGTGTTGTTCTTGAAACTATGAACAGATGATACTTAGAGGTACAACCAACAAATAAATTGTGGTGTCTTGAAAATTGTTATTATTGTGATTTATTCATTTAAATTATCTGGGGCTTTCTTGTCCTGCATGCATGCAGCCGGGTCTGGAGGGAACTGTGTAATCTTAGCTTAGCAGCAGCACTCAGTTGGCAGACAGCCTACACTAAGGAAGGGTGAGTTATGCCTCTATAATTTTAGGGAGCAGCCTGCTTTGTCTCTTTCTGTTTTGCAGATGCAATTTTGGTATCTATGGCCACAGTTCTGCAAAGATTTAAGCATGTATGTAACTTACTTTCTTTAAGGTCCACTACTAATTTCATCATTGTTTCTTTACCTCTGTTGTCTCACCCTTTAGGGCAGGGGTGGGGAACTGCCAATGAACCATCACATGCGGTTCATAAAGGTTAGCCGCTGATAGGCCACCAGATGGACTGGTTACCTGAGTGTCTGCAGACATGGAGCCCTGCAGCTCCCAGTGGTCATGGTTCACCGTTCTTGACCAATGGGAGCTGCAGAAAGTGGCACAGGCTGGGCCACCACAGCTCACCTTGGCCTGGAAAAGCCAACTGCAGTCACTGGGAGCAGCCATACCCATGGATGCTCAGCTGAACAAACTGTCTCATGACCTGCCAGTGCCAAGTGGGCTGTGCCTACGAAAGCTCATGATACTATCTACATGTTTTGTTAGTCTCTAAGGTGCTGCAAGTCTATTAGTTGTGGGTTGTTTTTTTGTTTGTTTTGTTTTTTTAGTTTTTCCTGATGAACTGTGTGCAGCCCACGGGATGGAGTCACCCATCCCTGTTTTAGGGTATGTTTACATGGCAGACAAAAATCTATGGTTGGCCTGTCCCAGCTGACTCTGCTAGAGGGCCTCAGGTGGCAGGACTGTTGCATTGCTATGTAGAATTCTGGGCTCAGCTGGAGGCTGAGCTCTGGTACCCCCTCACTCCACAGGGTCCGAAAGCTTACACTTAAGCCCAAGCCTGGAAGTCTACATAGCAATGACACCCATGATCCCAAGTCAGCTGGCATGGGCCAGCCACAAGTTTCTCTTTGCTGTGTAGACATTCTTGAAACATCTGTCTAGTCTAAGATAAGGGATATTTTAATTAACACATTTTAAAATCCTAGTGTAGTCAAAGCGAGTTGTATTTTAACATACATATTAGCTAGTTAAGAAGACTTGTGCATGTAGAGTTGACACCATAACCAGCTAATGCATAAATACAACTTGTCCTGTCCATACTAGGATTTTAAAATATGATGGCTAATAAGTTTCAAAAATACCTTTTTTATAGTAGTCTAGAAAGAGCCTTAAAATTAGCCATTCCAAAAAGAAGTCTCCGTTTCTCTTCTGAATTTTGTTTGAAGCCAAAGAAGTTGATAAAAGGCACCATATAAGCATCTACCATAATAACTTTCCGCATATTCTCTCCATCTGATCTCAGTTCCTGGATGAATCATTTATAACAATTAACAGTGGCTACCTTCCTTCTCAGAATATTTTGCCCTGAGTTAAAAATGCTGTTTTGCCACCCCCGCAAACTTATCCCCCAGATTTATTTTCTCCAGTTCATAAACCCCAATGTATCCTTGGGAAGCTATAATTTTCCATTACTGCCACTCTGACCCTCACAGGTTTTTTCCTTTACTCAGTTATTTCAAGGTTCAATTGTTTTGGGTTGTTGGGCCTCTCTGGGATAGGCATAAGGATCTTGCACAAAATGGGGGTTTTGTGCAAAAAACCCCATCAACACTGCTTCTTTTTGCGCAAAAACCCCTTGCACAAAAAGAAACCGCAGAAAATATGCTAATGAGATCGCGACTTACGCCAGTGAATGAATTTTCTGCTGGAAGATCTCGCAGTGAAGATGAAGTCTTAAGGGTGGCCCCACTGAAGAGTTTTGCCATTAATTTCATTGGGGGGGGGGGCTGCCCTATATCCTTTATAAGAATTATATTTTAACATCACTTTTCAGCCAAGAAGCACAAGGGTCTGAACTTGGAAGGTGCTGGTTGTCTCTTATGAGGTGCTGAGCACTCTCAGCTCCCAAGGAAGCTCGGTACTTTTCAGAAAGAGTTCAACTTTTCTCCAGGTTAGAGGCAAAACAGTAAGGGCCACAGTTCCCCCCAAGTTCTTCCACCTTCTCATTAAGTACTCCCTGAGTCCATGGGTCAGTGGGACTGCTCTTGGAGTAATGTTCTTGGTATGAGTAAGGTTAGCAGAACCTGGACATAAGCACCATATTCAGGCTTCAGTTCACCTCTATACTCCGCTGATGGCAGAATTTGGCCCTGAGAATTGCCTGCTTTCCATAATTGCTTCCTTGCTGGTGTCAAGCTATGTGGTACATTTTCAAGTCATGTGGCTGGACGATTGGGTGGACTTCTTACCTCTGAAAGGTGTGAGAAGGAAATGCAGGGTGCGAGTGTGTACCCTCTCTCCCAAGCAAAACAGATGCCAAATAGGAAAAACACAGACTAATCTAAGGCTCTTGGTACCCATGTTTGACTGTATGGGAAGGAAAGAAGAAAGGTTACCTGCAAAATGTTAAATGTGTCAGAGCTTCACTGAAACTAACTGACTGTTTTAATTATTAGGAACATTGCCAGACTGCCACCTGACAGTTATTATGATGATGAACTTTGTTTCCTTTTGTTGAAGGCTCACACAGACTTTATCCAGAATCCTAAAGCAACAGCTGAGACTTTACTCATTTAGAGCCTAATCTTCCTCCCATCAGCTTCAATGAGAAAGAATCCAGTCCTCAGGAAATTTTAATAAATCACCAGCGTCCATTTTCACCCATTTAAATAAAAACCCCAAAGCTTCAGTAATTTGTTAATATGTGGGGTCAGGAAATTCACTTCCATAACCCATTCCCTTCCTCCAAGCTGTAGCAAGCTGCAGTCTGCCGGGCTGCTATTATATATAAACAGGCCATTTGTTACTTCTCTCAGAGCCATGGGAATATGTGGTGTCCTTGAATGGAATTTTACTCCTGCCAAAGCAAATACAGAAACATCCTGTTTAAGCCCATGAAGCCTAATAAAGAAGAGAACCATGCACAGTTGCCCTTATCCCTAGCCCTGTTCACTGTAGAGCTGGTCAGAAATGTTAGCAAGTGGCTTGTTGGAAAATGCTGATTTGTGGAGCCCAAAATGTTTCACGGAGACTCTCAGGTTTGATAACTTCATCAAATCACAGGCAGGTTTCCAGTTTGGATGCTGAAGGGTTGCTGGGAGCCCAGGGTTCCAGAGGCTGCAGTTCCAGGGGTAACCCGGCCCTACAGACTGTCTCAGGCCTGGGAACTCCAGAGTTTCCAGGGTCTGTGGCTTTGGGGTAACTCTGCTGTGCAAACTGCCTTGGAGCTGACACAGAGCAGAGAGCCTGGTAGTCCTGACAGCCCCATTTCTAATCAGGGTTCTCACTCAGTGGCCAGGTGCCTGGAAGCAGTGTTCCCTGTAAGCTGTGCTCATGAGCAGTCACTCAGGAGAGATTCAAATGCTGCCCAGCTGATTGGCATAGCACCCACAACTAGGTTTTGGGTGCCTATTGGTGGTCACAATGCCTCAGTGTACATACAAATTATTCCACACATAGATGGAAAAAATCCTCACTTGGATGGAAAAGATCAGAGGGAATATTGTCCTGAAAGCCCTGAGAACCTCAGCTCAGGATGGGACTCTTGGGACTTCTAGGCTCATTCTAAGCCTCTGCTCTAATTGAGGTTCAGCTCTGGGCTCTGTGGCAGGAACCCTGGAGGAACTGAGAAACTTGGTTCAAACTTGGGCTTTCAGATTCCCTGTTGTGAAGCTAAAAACATGGGAACTTTGGCTCTAGGCTCCAAAATGGAAAACGTAGAAGCCTTGGAAGCCCAGAACTGTCAGAATCTAGGCTCCTGGCTCCACCACCAGAAACTATGAGTTTCAGCCAACAGTAGGGAATGGCAGTACCTCATCTGTCAAACAACAATCTTGTCATCTTCATTCTTCAAGCATACTTTACCCATGGCTCTTCCATTATATCAGTAAAATTTCCTGGATTACTGGTCAACCCAAAATGTGACAATTGGGATTTGCTTGCCCCTTTCAGTGAAGATGAAAGGAGAATCTTCCACTGTAGAGAATCCAGACCTCTAATTTATGCTGCCCACAACTGCTTCCATAATCAAAATCCTCAACAAATATTACCAGTTGAGAGTACAGAAGGGAGGGGAGACTTCAAAAGATTTAAATAAGTTTGAGATGCATCCATCCAGATGGATCATCCAAGGGATCATCCAGAACGAATTGAACCTATAAACTTTTTTGACATTCACATGTCAAAAGTTATTTAGTCCTTCGATGTCTTTAAAAATCTTCTGACACAGGAACTGTGTACTGGCCTGCCTTTTTCTCATTACTTACTCATACCCTAGAATGGCTATAGCCTTGTCCTAGCTTTACATACTGTTCATCATACAGCCCAAGATGCCATCTTTTATAACCTTGTCAATTGTCAATCAATGAAGTCGATGGCACACAAGAGATTCTGCTTGTTAAACACTGTCAGTTTTAATTGCAATATTTCCCATGTTGGATTTGCTTAAAACATTGACTTTGTAATCAAGCACATGTTTGCCAGTTAAATATTCATGCTGCATTTCTGCAGCTCATCATCCCGCATTTCATATGTCACTGTGAATAGTCAGCCTGCAAATTTCTTTTTTTCATTTTTGGCTTTAAAAGGGAACCAGAAAAATAGTTCAGTGGCATTTTATTCCTAGAAGAGCTGTGCAGATATTAAAATAACCCCTGCCTATGCCAGTCAGCAATATTTCCTTCCATATTGTGATATCATTGCCAGAGGGTGATATTTCTTAGACAATTGCATTAAAGAGTTAGTGAGTTACTATAACTGGAAGTGCAGTTTTTGGAGCTAATAGAAAATAGAGTGACTATTAGTGAATCTTGCCCCTCCATCTTTCATACCCCTACAGACAGTGTTTCCTACAGGCCCAATGATTGCTGTTATGTGGCCTGATTCTTGGCTGGTGTAAATCAGCATCATCCCATTGACTTCCATGAAGTTGCAGTGATTTATACTGTCTAACATCTGGGCCACAATGCTTACACTTAGCTTTCTGAAAGGAATTAGCATTACCACAGTATTATAGATATAGATATAGTAATATCTCCTGCAATACTAGAGTATCTCTAATCACTTTCAGATATTAAATGCCAGTGTTTAGTGGCAACAACTCTTCTTTAAGTGGAAACGCAGCTATCAAAATATCTTTCCTCTCCAAGCATGGTAGGTGCCAGCATGTTCAGAGCTGCACACTTCTTCACTGGAGACAAAACAAACAGGATTTTAAAAGGTCTGGTTATTGTTTCCCATTGGATGCGCTTTCAGGCTACTGATAGAGCTGCATTGTTCACATTATACAGGCAGTGATGGGTAAGTGGTTGGGTTTTGGCTCTCCTGGAGTCTTGAAAAATTATCCATTGCTAGCAAGTGCTGCCCCTGTACCAGGGCTGACTACAGTTTAACTGATGGCATGGACTGGAACAAACTGTACTCAGCACCATCTCAGAAGATGTCATTAAAGCTTAACTTTAACCTGGACTGAAACTTACCTTTTAAGGATAATTTCTGAAATAGTGCTGAGCTAGGTTTGTCCTGGTGTATGTAGCCAGTTACATTTTATTCAGTGTGGGACAGCTGCACTCACTACTCTTAACTGTAGCAGTTTTCTCAGAACAAACAAAAATTCTAAGACTGTGTCACTCTTTAAACAAGCCAATAAATGTGCCCGTGGAACAGCTGACTTCAGGAAGTCAGATGATGTGCTTTTGATCACACTCCCTAGATTTGTATATTTGGGTGCCAGGATGTAAAGTCCTTTATGTTGGCATGGAACTGTTCCTGCAGTGCAGAGAAGTTTTGAGTTTGCTTTCTCTTTGCTCAGACTTTTGTCTGATAGGGAGTGTTTTTGTTGGGAGTGAGGTCTGATTTTGCAATGGGATAATCAGATGTAATTGGTAAAAACATGTTTTAGAATTGTTTTTACAGTAGCCAGAAACTTGGGTCATACATAATTTTATAGACTGAAAAAAGTAATAGATGACATGTCTAAGACAGCACTAATTTGAGATATTTCCTGTACAAAGTTATCCAACTATTCAAAAAGATGATACAATGCAATTTCCCCCCATTGACTTACCCCACCTTTTCATGCTTCACCCCTATTCCTTCTTCATGCATATCTGTTTTAGAGGTTTGGATCCAATCATATTATGTACCCATGTTGTTCTACAGTTTGAGCTTTTCTTGTAATAACTGGTGATTATTATTATTTTTTAGGTCTGTAGCATTCTAGGCATGATCATTAGATCACTGATAAGATTCCCAATGCAAAACAGTCTATCACATGGGATATTTAAAACAAGACTGAACTAGATTAAAAAACAAGACAAGACTAGAAAGTATATAGTTGGTATCATTCCTGCACTGGCACAGAGATGAATTAGAGATAACCTAATAAATATTTTTCATCTCCAATTTCTATTATTAAAGACCCAGTCATATGACCAATGGAAGCTATTATACTGACTTTAGTGAGTCTGTATTACCACTTCACTCCCATTATTAAATTTAGACACATGCAAGCTGGGATGCTGCAGCAATGAGTTTGTTAATTTTTAAAGAATACTAGTTCAAAACTACATTTTGTTATCAAGATAAACCTGAGCAATCTGCCTTCCTCTTTCCTAACTTCAGAGCACAAAGATTCCAGACAACTGTAACATTCTTTGTGTCAGGCACAGAGAAAATCAGACACATGGAAATCGATAGTTACACCAGAAATTAATTTGACTTTTTGTCTTTTATCTCTTTCTAGATGTATTTTCTTACCCGTCATTTCAGAATCACGTGAAGATCAGAATTGTATACAAGTGGTGTTTCAGTTTGCCTTTAAGGAATGCTTTGCACTTAAACAGCTAAAATATATAGATTTTGATCCTTCTGAAGTGAAACCATCATGGATCTTAAATGTTTAATCTTGAAATTACAAATATCAGGAAAAAACAATATGCTAGCAGAGTGTCTTGGAACTGGGAAGAGCAAAACCCTCAACAAAGTCCCCTTGGGATAGATTTAACCACCACTTAGTGAGGCATTGAAGAACAATCTTAGAAGGATATCTCAGGTGGTATGATCTTCAGAACAGGATCTGTTTCAGGTTTGACTTTCCATCCCCTGACCCTCAAGAGCCGCCTCCTCATTCTCAGTTTCGAAACAACACAATTCTACTGTATATACGTCCTCTTCCTCAAATGCTTAGTTCCTATCCTTTAATCCTGCTTCTAAACTCCAGATAGAAAAGGCAAATATAGTAGATTCTGCTTAATAGCAACCTCTTGGTTCCCGGCTAAAAGTTGCTATTACACAGACATTGCCAATACATAAAAACACAATATTCAGAAGGAAATATAGAAAAATGAGCATGGAAAAATGATACATTGTACAATACAGTAGTTGTGAAACTGTTTTATTGATTATCTGTACTAAAGAAAACCAAACATGACTCACAATATTAGATACATTATAGTGTATCTCAATGTTTAGAGCAGCTAATTTAGGAAATGCTACAAAACTATATAAAAAGTCTTTAAATCCCCCAAAGAAAACTTACAAAACATTTCCAGTGCAATATCTCAGTACTTTGCTTACAGTTTGTGCTTCTTATGTGTCAAACAGCAAAAGATTTTACCACAAATACAAAAATAACAAATGTTTAAAAACATTTGTCCATTGTTGTCTGCTTTCTACATTTGTTCATTGCCACCTGCAAACCCTTCTCAGTCTTGCATGCAGCCTTGGAACTGTTCTCTAACCAACAGCTCCGGTATATCCTGCAAACAAATGTCTACCACAGGTAGCTGCAAAAGCTCTTCAGGCTCATCATTAGATGCACTACCCTCTTACACTTTTTCAGCCTATTGGTGCTGGAAGTTTGACATCAGACGGCTCACTGTCCATCTCCAAAGGACTGTCAGACTCAATTGCAGCCTCAGATTCCTCTGCTTTTAGAATTTTCAGGAAGAGAAACGTGAGCCAGCACATTAACATTGACCACACCAGGTCAGCATTTTCTACTCATGATTAACTCCACCTCCTGAAGCCACTTGGAATAGCCCGGCGAAAACAGTCACCCATGACTCCTTAGCAAGGTGAAGTACATCCCTCTGAGCTGTTTTTCTAGCAACATTCACCACTTGGAGGTTTGGGTCAGCACCCAGAGCAGCAATAATGCACAAGCACAATAGCGGTCTATGACATTTTAAATTGCATCCATGTCCATTGGCTGCATGATTTAGATTATGTTCTGAGGCAAGAATTCTAACACAGTGTGCGATAGCTCTACCATAGCAGAATGGGCTGGATAATTAAGAAGCCCATGTGCTGGTCTTATCGCCATGGCTCCCTGTTCCATTTCCAGAGGTATCCCGGAAAAGCACTGTCACATCCAAGGAACATGTCTGCTTTTCCAAAAAAAAAAATTCAGAAAAGCAGACGCATTCTTTCACCATCCCTGTAAATCTCATTTTAAGAGGAAGAAGGGATGGCTCGAAAGAGTGGGTTTTTCCTAAATTTGGCACCATGTAGATGCGCCAAATTTCAGAAAAGCCTCTTCTGACAGAAAAACAGAAAAAGATACACAAATTGTGGTTCACCTCTGCCCCTTCTTCTCTTCCCTCCACATATTGCTTGATATGTACAGAAATAGCATGATGGAGCCTTTGATGACTGAAATCCTACAAATGTGACATGTTTCCAACTTAGGTTAAAACCCAAAGACATGGAAAAGAAGAAGAAAGAGGCTTATTCATAAGTTGTTAGGGTTTGGACCTGACTGGAGAACTGCAGATGAATTTAGAAAGATGTTTTAGAGCCATTCATTGAATCTGTTTGGTGTTTTGGAATATATTCTACAGGTAGAACCTCTCTAGTCCAGTACCCCTGGGACCTGACCAGTTCCGAACCAGAGAATTTTCTGAACAATGGGGGGTCAATATTGTCTGGCAGCATTACCAACACTTCCACTGCTTACTGGGCTCGTAGAAGACATTTAGGGGTAAATTAGAGCTAAATAACAGCACAGAACACTAAGAGCTAGGATTGGTGGCTATAAACAAACTTTATGGGACCATAGGAATCTTGGCCACACCCATGATAAGTGGACATCCAGCTAACTAAAATCATTCTGGGCAACGGATGTTTCCAGACCAGAGAGTTCTGAACTTGAGAGGTTCAACCTGTACCTAGATTTGTGCACATGTGAGGTAAAACTTGACAGGGGCTCATTTTGAAGTGTGATTTAAATAATAAAGTCATTGTTCAAATTATTAGAATGTCTAGCTGTGGAGTACATTTTGATAAGTGTCACTGATAGTCATCAAAACAAATCATCATACACTTAATTGATCTTAATAGGATCAGTATTAAGATTCATGTTTGGACAAAATATGTCTCTCAGAACAGTGAAACTGAGTTAGCTGATTCTAGTACTTAATGTTTGCAGTGATACTTGTATTACATAACTGTTTATTTGTTACATCTGTACTCTTCCCAGTTTGATGTTCCAGTGGCCAGGTAAGGTGAAATTCATAGCTGCTTGAGTCCCCATACCAAACCCTGATACCTCTGCCACAACATGATCTGGTTGTGTATTGAAGACAATTACATTTTTGGTATTGCACAGAATTTGTGCTGGCGCAGAGGAATTTCATCCACTTGTGACAGCAGTCTTTATCCACATGCACCAATAATCCTCTGTACTTGTGGGAGTCTGAAGTACTCACACAAGAAAGGGTTGCAGGCTTAGGTTATAAGAATGGACTGCCTGCAGCATTTTACATTGTAAAACCAAGGTAAATCATGCTGACCATTTGCATAGGGGTGAATTTCACCCTGAATACATAAAAATAGCTTAATCCAGGTACAAAGGTTTAGGCTAATGCAATTTAAACCCCTTAAATCAGGATCTAATGGGACTCCTGACTAATCACTAAGCATAATGCTGTATTTATTGGTTAATGTGTTTGTTTGACAGTTTCAGAGACTCGTCTTCTCTTGGAATTGATTCCCTTCCCTCTGCCCATCCCTCTTATCAGTCTGCTGCAATTTAGCAGACATTTCAGGAAAGTTTGCTTTACAGAATATCAGCCAAGCACAAGAATCCAAGTTGCTGCTATTGATGGTGGCTCCCTGATCACCTGTAAGGAAAACAGGTCCCCTGCTGGCAAGTAACATTTCTAAGTTTTAGCAGAAGTATGTGATACAACATCCCTAGCAATCCAGTTCAGAGAAATATATTTAGCAGGCTTCCTATCCAATATTGGCATGAATTGTACTTACATCGAAACCTGGTTGTTTTGCTTTTTATACATTTTTTATTTAAAGAGTTTTTCTTTTTTAAAAAGACACCATTGTCAAAAAGTTTTGTAGACATTTCATGCCAGATGGGATGACTGTGATCATCTATTCTGACCTCCTGCATAATACAGGCCATAGCATGATTCCTGAATATAGCTCTGCAACTGATGGTTACACTTATGCTGTTCTCTGTATGCTGTCACTCAGGTTTAACTATCTGTATGTGTGATGTCTTGTCTAAATCCCATCTTTTTTTTTTTTTACATGAAGATTCCTGTTGCGGACAATAAAGTTTAAAGTCTCAACATTCTTGACAATCAATTAGGAATAATTCTCTGATGCTGCAGACCTGGTTTAAAACTTGTTCAAACACAAAGGGAGCTCTTCAATAGAAAGGATAACACATTTCAAGGCTGCAAAATCAGCCCCTTTATGCTGTGGTTGTAAATGAAGGTGCAATAGCCAATGGCATCTGTATTTGAGTGAACTAAATTTCTAGGGTTTTTCCAGCCCTGCGGGCTGTTAGGGAAAAGATTTTCAAAAAGATATCTAGTCCTCTTTATATTTCTGAGTGGCTCATGTAAGGAGTCTGTTAACCTCTTGGTAATTTCCCAGTGCTTTGAAACATGCAGCTTTCTTCTTAAATATTATTTTTTCTTTCTGTGGTTTGACCCACAACTTCCATGGATCATGCAAGGAGCAACCTTTCCTTAGCTCCATAAAACTAGTTTGCTGTTATCTGCTCATGATAGATGCATAGTGGAAGTTAAGGCTGTTTTATGAATATGTTCCTGTGCTGCCCCCATATGGTTCAAGACTTCAGTTCAGTGCTCGGTTTGGAAACATGTAAATATTCTGAAGAGAAAAAATTACATCGGAATAATTAAAAACTTGAACTTCTTGCTTCTCGCTCTCTCTATGATTCTAAAAGCCATAGCCCTGTTCACTGCCGTGCACATTGTGTATTCACTTTCACCCGTGCAACATGGATGTTAAATGCTACCATTCAGACCTGGTAGTAGTTTACAGTCATGTTGCACTAATGTAATGGTGACACGAGATGCAAAGCAGCAGAGAATCAGGTCTGTAACATGCCTTGTTAGCATTGTTGAGAAAAATAGCTTTTAAATGGTAACATCTTCACATTACGGGCATATAACTTGCACAAAAGAAGCTAATCATGACCATTGCAGACCATGTGATCATGTGAGGCTTTATCCATCATTTCATACCATCCAAAACATTCACAGTGAATTTTATCTTTACTTTCCATCCTCAAATAACAAAGCATGGAATCAGAACATAAGAACGGCCATACTAGGTCAGACCAAAGGTCCATCTAGCCCAGTATCCTGTCTGCCAACAGTGGCCAATACCAGATGCTCCAGAGGGAGGGATCACAACAGGTAGTCCTCATGTGATCCCTCTCCTGTCACCAGCCTCCAGAGAAACAGAGGCTAGGGACACCATTCCTACCCATCCTGTGTATCACAGAAGAAGCTTATTGAGTTTTACTCTCAGCTCCTATCTATGTCTGGCATCTAGTTGCTTTCTCCCAAAAATCTGCCCTAAGAAACATCTGCAGTGTAGCCTACTAACTGATATCTGCTTTACCTTGGCCTACTAAAATGATATTTGCTTTATTTTTTAGTTAATTGATAGTTGTTTTATTTCATTTTGTTTTTCCTTTATATAGATTTGAATAGGCTGGTAACGCAAGGTGCCTGCAGAATTAATTTTCTGAGATATGGCTTATAGCAGTAAGGGATAAATTTTAAAAAACAACAAATGGTCTGGTAGCACTTTATAGACTAACTAACAAAACATGTAGATGGTATCATGAGCTTTCATGGGCACAGCCCATTTCTTCAGATGACTAGAGTTAGTTCTTTGTAATTTTCCATAAAAGGGGTGAACCAAGAGTTTGTGGATGGCGCAAGAGTCTATTTTTTGAATTCTGCCCGGAATTTGCAGAGAAAATCTGCTAACATGGTGATAACTGCCATTTCAAATCTCCTGCGCAATCAGTCCAGATGTTAAGTTCTAAAACCGCATTCTCCCACTTTTTCCGAGTGGTTTTGGGAGGTCATCCAAGAAAACATCAGTCATTCCTAATAAATATTCATAAAGTCCCCGAATATTTTGTCCAATCAGAGATGGTACCCTCAGAAACCTTAAGGTGCTAGGCCCAACTATGAACAAGGGGTTGAACATCCGCAACATTTTGGGGCCAAAAGGGGTATTTAGGCCTACGGATTTGGGAGATCGGGGCTGCTGTCGCAGCTGTTGCTGACACAGTCCACTCCGGAGTGTTTTATCCTTTCAGGTCAGAAACTAAATACTTAGATCCATCTTATTTCTACACGGCTTTCTTGCTTCCTTAATTTTGCTTAAGTTTGCTTTTAGGAATCTCACTACCACCTGCTCCCAGGTCTTTCAGGGGAAGGGAAGTCACCCTTCTCCGTCCAACCTTAGGGTCCTTGTGTATAGAAAATATTGTTGTATTGTTATTACTCTTTGTATACTTAGATAAGTTTTAATTTGATTGTGTTGATGACATCTTGGGAAGGAATGCAAGTGATTTGTGTTCTTGCCACTGTTTTTGCTGTGGTGGTTATTATAGTCATCCCTTTAGCAATAAAATTGTTTTCTATTTCATTTTCTGAGTTAAAGTGTGGTTGCTGTCGGTCAACTGCCAGCCCTCAAGAGGGGGAATTTTATGGTTCCACTGAACTGTAACCTGGGATAGAGGATGAACCTAGACTTTCTGGTCAGATCAGTGAGCCTAAGCCATCCAAATTTTACTAAACTCTTTGACTCTTAGAGCTGGTATTTTCAAAAGAAGTCTCAGGGAGTTACGGGATTTTGGATACCAAATTCCCTGGGGCTCCTCTGAGAATCTCCCAAGTGTAATTTTTGTCTTCTTTAATGCTGACTATTTGAGCTTTGCTGCAAAGACGCAAATTCTACCATGGGACAGGCACACGTGTATCTTTCAAAAGCAGCGTAAGTGCAAGCCAATGAAACTACAGCAGCCTATGCTCTCTGCTAACTGCCACTGAAGGTGCTAATCAGCCTACCTTCTCTAATAATGAATCCTTCCTTTGTACAGCACATATATTGCAATGGCAGCTCTCCTAGGATTTCAGTGGGATTGCCAAGTACATGTCTGAAGAACAAGCATGAACTGGTTGGATTCGCACAAACCAATGCCAGAACAAGGCATTTTGTTGGAGTAAAGGCAGTGGTTTAATATTACAGTAGTGCATGCATCGCAACTAAGATACAAGGTGTATCCCAATCCCATAACTCCCTAAGTTTCCTTTTGAAAATACCAGCTCTAAGAGTCAAATTCTTCTCTTGCATATTGGTCCCAATGAAACCCACCAGGGTCCTGTAGATGTTCCTTAGGGCAGATTTTTGGGAAGAAGCAACTGGATGCCAACATAGATCGGAGATGAGGGTAAAACTTCATAAGATACCAGTTATGTCAAAACTGTTGGTACATCCTTAAATGATTTCTATGATGTTCTGATAGTAGTGGATTTTGACAGAGACTTCTAGATGTATATCACCTTTACAGGTATGTTAAACACAACTGGAATAGGTATTTACTGTTTTTAACACTACGTGCATTGTTTAAATAAGAACAGAGTATGGGCAAAATTCTCCTCTGAGACCCAGACTTAGATCCCGTCTCCTTACAAGAGTAGGTCTCTCACCGCCATCAGAGAAGAACAACCACTGGGCGGTTAGAGGACATTTAGAGGTAAATTAGAGCTAAATCACAGCACAGAACACTAAGAGCTAGGACTGGTGCCTGTAAACAAACTTTATGGGACATGGGGCACCTTCGCCACACCCATAAAAAGTGGATATCTGGTTAACTAAAATCATTCTGGATGATGGATGTTTCTGGACCAGAGAGTTCTGGACTAGAGATGTTCAATCTGTTGTACATAGATGCCAAAAGATGAAAAGTAGTTAAACAATTACTTACTGTAAAAATGTTTTATAATCTTAAATGAGGTTTGATTTCAATAAAAGGTTAGAGAGGTTTTTATTTGATCAGACTGCATTTGTCTAGCCATGCAGCTAGACAAATGCAGCCTTAAAAATAACTGCTATATTCAGAGTTTCATAAGTTGCCATTCCGCAGTTTGATGCAAAAGACTTACATTTCAAATACACTATTATCTTTGCCTGTTCACATAAAACTTTCTCTCATTACTGAACATTCCATTAATATGACTAGACAAAATATGCATTAAGGCCCCATTTCAGCAATACATTCAAACACACGTGTAATTTTAAGCATGTGCATAAGTATGTGCATATTCATGAGCTTTGTAGAACAAAGCTCAAAGTGAAGACTTCCTTTTCATTAGAATTAGACAACTTCCATTAACAAGTATTTTGCAATGTCAGTGCTTCTAGAGTACTGATTTATGATTCTTTGCCACTCTATTATACAGCGTAATGGTTCTTGGATCGTTACTATAAAAACTTCAGTACATTTTATAAGGACAAGATATTATAAAATATCATAGCTAAGATTTTTTTAAATTGTGTGCCTAAAGTTAGGCTTCTGGGACATATATAAATGCCCTGACTTTCAAAGCTGCTGGGGCCTCAGCACCAGCCTTCATTGAAGTCACAGTTTTGAAAATTTTGGTCTCTCCCTATTTTAATGAACTGTTAGAAAATAAGAATTTTTATCCCACAGGAAATGCTGATATTTTGAGATTTGTTCTCATCCAGAATCAAAATGAAAAATCAAAGTATCCACAGGAAAAAAATTAATCCAGAAATGTGGAAACCTCTTTTAGAGTTAGTTTGACAGTGAATTGTGTCCACCTAAGCTGCCACACTGCCTAGTGTGAGTTGTAGTTTGGATGCCTCGTGACCCAATTCTTCGTAGGGGCCCAGGTTTTTCAGACTAGATTACCTATGATGCACTGTGGTCATGGAATTTCAATGATCATTGTTGGGGTTCAGTTAGACGGTAGACCGCCAGGCATTATGGGAAATATAGCCTAGCCAAGAAGCTTTGTGCATACAAAGAAGAGGACAGAAGGCATCCAACCTACAACTCCCATGAAGCACTGCAGCACCTCAAGCAGCTGTAGATTAATGTTAGACTGAATCAAAATACAGTTCAACAAATATAACTGCTTCAATGTGAGTTGTTTTGATTTTCTGGATGAAAGATTGAAACTGCCTTCAAAATTTCATGTTTCCCAAAGAGCATTTCCATTTTATGGAAATCATATTTCCCATATCAAAAAAGAATTAACAGAAAATTCCCAATCAGCTCTATTATTTTATGTGGCACCAAAGCTTCAGTTATATTTACACATGCAAATATCTCAGCCTATGTCTTGACTGCAGACTTCTTGTGGAAGAAGCTTTTCTGGAAGAGATCTTCCTAAAAAACTTCTTCCAAAAGAGAGTGTTTACACAGCAAAAGTGTATCGAAAAAGCAATTTGCTTTTTCGAAAGATAGCATCCACACTCAATGGAAGCTGTCTCGCATTTAAGCTGTAATTATTATGGATGGAGTAGCCACCAGGGCACTTGTACTTTTTACTTTTTCCTCTTTCTTCAAAAGAACTCCCTCTTTCCTGTCCACACATGCCATTTTCCGAAAGAGCTCTTTCAGAAAAAGGCTTCTTCCTTGCTGAAAGAGGTTTACCAATGTTGGAAAAACACTCTGTTCTTTTGATTTTTTCCCCCAAAAGAACGCAATTGCAGTGTGGACGTAGCTGGAAGTTTTTTTCAGAAAAACAGCCATTTTTTGGGGGGGAAAAAAAACCTCTGCAGTGTAGACATACCCTCAGAGAACACCATCCAGAGGCTAGTCTTAAGTATTCTGCATAGAGCAAGTGATTGTGATAGCATATGACTTGTCACAATAAAAAGCTCTCATTTAAAAAAGTTATAATGCAGATAGCTCAAAGAAACTCCTCATTCAATCTCTCTGAAAGCTTCTGTTAAAAATTGCTGGGATCTTGTGCAGGCCATGACCTGACCATAATTATTGTTATATTGTACCAAAGAAGCTTCCAAATTGAAATATGATGTCACCATGTATTTACTGTTAGACCTTGTGATATCAATGTTGAGCACAGAGGTAATTACAAGGAGCAAATAGCTATGCGCTGGTTATTAGCTTCAGTAGTTTTTCAAGGAGGAGAAAGCCATTTGGATGACACTTTTACTCTGTTTTCTTCAGCAGAGGTTTGCCCTACATTTAGGAGAAGCTTTTAAGCCTCAAATGTTTTCTGCAAATAACTGATTTTGTGCTGCATTTTGGCTTAGTGGCTACTGGGCTTTTTTGGTTTTGGAAGTGAGCTATATTGCAGCAAACTAAAACAAAAAAAAAAGTACTTGGAAATATACCATCCTATGCATCACTACAGCCAGAAAAAGACTTAGAAATACTGGAGAAGAGTGTCACCCCTAATTTTGTTTGTTTGTTTTTGTTTTTGCCAAAGAGATTAAAAGGAATATGAAATTTCAGCAAATCAGAGAATCTATTCACAAAAACATACATCGAATCTCTCTGTCTCTCTCTCTCCCTCTTTCTCTCTAGTATCTGGAGATTAAGAGGCTTCAATTTGGTGCAAAATCAAATGAAAAGAACATTGAGAGGAAATCGGGACACTGTAAGTAGGAGCATAAGCTCTGTCATCTCCTGGCTAGGGAAGCGTGACTTATCCTCAATCACAGAATAAGCACACAATGAGCAAAACAAGTCACTAGAGAAAAACAAAATCTGCAATATGAGGAAGAAGAAGCTTTGTACATGTGTTCTGGCAGGAAATTCATTAAACAAAAACAGACTCAAACTCATCAGCTGGGCAATGCCAGTCATTTGTCAGGAGAATAACAACCTGTTTCTTAACAAGGGGTGAAGTTGGCTGGACTCTGACTCAGAACAATTGCAGTCTAGCCACAAACACATGCATATGTTTTCTGCAAGGGAGTCCTTATAAACCTGCTGCTACTCTCAACATAACTATACTTAAATCAAAAACAATGAAAAAGTGAAACACCTTTGTTTTTACATTCAAGACAAGACAGAAAGCAAAGTCCTTAATGCTTCACATCCAACATCAGAAATGGTAGCTTGGATGGCAGTTCATTAATACTTCCAAAGACAATTGACAAAAGAAATGAAGCCCCCCAAAGAGCAGACACACTGGAGCATAAAAATGTCTGCACACTATGGCTACGTCTATACTGTAGCCTTCTTGCGGAAAAGCATATGCAAATGAAGCGTGGCGTGGAATATTGCTGTGCTTCATTTGCATAGTTAATTAGCAGCTGTTTTTGCGCAAGAGGCTTTTGCGCAAAAACAAGCAGTGTAGACAGCTCCTTTTTGCGCAAAAATCCCCTCTTGCGCAAGAGCCATTCTTCCTCATTTTTTCAGGAAGAACGGCTCTTGCACAAGAGGGGTTTTTTGCGGAAAAAGGAGCCGTCTACACTGTTCGTTTCTGTGCAAAAGCCTCTTACGCAAACACGACTGCTCATTACTTATGCAAATGAAGCATGGCAATATTCCACGCCGCGCTTCATTTGCATATGCTTTTCCGCAAGAAGGCTACAGTATAGACGTAGCCTAAAAAAACATATCTTACTTTATTTCCTTGGTGGTTGCTTTCATCTGTTTTGGTAACTCCTGTATTCCATTCACAACTATTCCATTCTATGGTAGGAATTGGGATGGGGAAAGCAACAAAGGATGCATTGTACATCTGCGGAGATTAGGATGATCCAAGAGTTCATTGTGAATACATTATCTATGAAGTTAACACTTATTTCTTTCCATCAGGCCTTAGCCAAGGTTCTTATTTCTCTGCATGTATCAGCTGAACAGATCATTGAGGTAAATTTTGGCCTGTGGAGTGTTTGTGGTTAATTCAAGTTGCTTATTTGCTATTTTCTGATTATTTTTTCAAGTGTCTAGTTGGTTATATAAGATTTTTCTGCTACTAACTAGATGACTGATTTTTTTTTTAAACAAGAGAACAACAAATAATCATTAGTGAATAGCAAATAGCTAATGACAGACTTGTTTTTGCTGGTGGAATTTACTCCTGTCTGAAATTCTGAGTAAGTCTCATATGGAAAAATTGTAGCTTTGCCTGCCTATTTTAAAGGTTTCATTGTTACAGTTACACCAATAGCTGTAATCAGTGAAAATGCCACTGTAGACTTTGCAGTGATCTGTGCTAGTTGGAAGTCTACTCATTTTTTGCCTGGAGATGTTGGCAGGTATATAATAAAGGACAGTGAATATTCTTGTTTGGACACAAATACCTTTGTTTGTATCTTGATACAGGAGGGGCTTGAGAAATTGTGTGTGATCACTGGGCTATGGAAACACATCTGGAAAAATAGAATTTTCTATTCTCTAAGGGTATGTCTACACTACAGCATTATTTCGAAATATCTTATTTCAAAATAATGCATCTACACACAAAATGCATTTCAAAATAGCTTTTTGCTATTTCGAAATAGCACATCCACACTGATTGGATGCTGAATCGCATTTAAGGCTACCCGGAACTGGCTCAGGTCAGAAGTTACGTTGTGGCCAGGGCAGCCAGCAGGGCACCATGGGAAGGGTTGGAGGTCCTCTATTTCGAAATAAGCATCTACACAGTGCTTAATTTGAAATAGCAGTTTCAAAATTGGTGTTATTCCTCATGGAATGAGGTTTACCAAATTTGAAATTAGCCCTCCGCTATTTCGATTTAATTTCGAAATAGCAGTTGGCTTGTGTAGATGCTAGGAAAGTTATTTTGAAATAACAGCTGTTATTTTGAGCTAACTTTGCTGTGTAGACATACCCTAAATGTCTCAGAGGGGTTAGTGTGTAACTTTAAACCAAAAAATTGCCCCATAGCACCTTTGAGACTAACAAAAATATATACATAGTATTAGGAGCGTTCATAAGTAAAACCCACTTCTTCAGATGAGAAAAATTGAGGAAAAATCTCTCAATTTAAAGCAGAAAAAGAAGGGTGGGGGGAACCCTGTCAGTTATAGTGCCGGAGCTAAATGAGGCTAATTCAGTGGGCTATAAGTGTCCCATACTTAGCTTTTGATGTCATTATGGTCTTAAATATAATGGCCCATCCAGTTCATGTATTTGTTCAGTCCCTGAGAGATAGTGTCAAATTTACATATGAAGGCCAGTTCTGCAGTCTCTCTCTATAGATGGTTCCTGAAATTCCTTTGTAGAAGAATGGCTACTTTTAAATCCATTAAAGAGTGCCCAGGCAGGTTAAAATGTTCCCCTCCAGTTTTCTCTGTGTTACCATTTCTAATATCTGATTTGTGTCCATTAATCCTTTGTCGTAGAGACTGTCCAGTTTGGCCAATATACATGGCAGAGGGGCATTGCTGGCACTTGATGGCATAGATCACATTAGAGCAGTGTTTCTCAAACTGTGCTCCGTGGAGCCCCAGGGGCTCCGCGAGGTGGACAAACTGGAAACTTCGATAGGTACAACACATACAATCAGTGGACCGCTGGGGCGCCGCATAAGTACAACACATACAATCAGTGGACCGCTGGGGCGCCGCATAAATTTTTACGCATGTAAAGGGCTCCGGAGCCCACAAAGTTTGAGAACTGCTGCATTAGAGGATGTGCAGTTGTATGAGCCTCTGATGTGGCGACTTATGTGGTTAGGTCCTGTGAAGGTGACACTTGTATAGATATGTGGACAGAGTTGGCAATGGAATTTATTGCAGGGATAAGTTCCTGGGTGCGTATGGCTGAGATGTGATGCGTTGTTGCTGGAACAGGACAGAGCTGGCACATTACACATGGGACAATGCACAGCGGAGTGGGACCATCCAGCTGGCATCTTGCGTTACTCACCAGAGGGGGATCCGAGTGCTGGCCCAGCTGCAGCGTGCTTCCTCCCAGCTGACTTCATCAGTCAGGACTTGAAGTTTGTTTTTTAATAGGCAATAGAGGTGTTCCTTTGGCCCATCCCATCTACAGTGTCTATGCATTTGGTGCCCTTGAAGATTTTGTTAAGGGGTGGGAAGCAAATATCCCCTTGGGAGCACCAGGACTGCTATCTGAGATCTGATGGCGACAACTCAGCAATGGAAAGAAGCTTTCAGTGGGAATAACTGTTAGGGGGACAGAGGAACAATAAAGCAAATTTAAAAGAGAAAGTTGGAGAAAGTCAAAGAGGAAAGGCCAAGAAAGGGAGGCCTTGTTGAACGAGGGAGAGGAAAGGAGAGAATGGGCTATTCTACTGTGAACAGATCCTCTTCTGCTCCATTTTTCTTTTTGAGTTTTAAAATACATTTTAAGAGCCGTATTTATTAGGAGATTTGGAACTTCCTAACATAACATGCCACTTAGGAGTCTTCTTGAAAGCCTGTCCAACAGAAACGTTTGGTTGTGTGACTGTCATTTGTTGCAGTGCTGCTGCACCTGCAGTGCTTGTTATGTGCACTAACTGGCTGAATTAAACCAGCCACTCTACCCTCAATTCTCGTATTGGCACAAGGGTTCAATTTTAAATCCCTATCAATGAGAGACACAGAATCCTTCTAGGAAATTTTTTCTCAGTCAGTTACCAGAACCAACTAGAGTTGAATAATAGTTATGTAAAGCTGAAATTTCTGAAGGGAGTGTTGTGTTTGTACACTGAACACCCACTGTGAGAAAGCAGCATGACAAGGCATTTGAAAGCTTAAAAATGTAGCCCAGTAAGTGTTAACAAGAAACACCATGTTTCAGAATTTTAGTCCATCCCAAACAATAAGGGCACATCTACACAGCAGGGCTAAAGCCAAAATAAGCTGTGCAATTTCAGCTACATCAATTGCATAGCTTAAGTTGAAATTGTTTATTTTGGCTTTTGGCACTGTCTACATAGCAGGAAGTCTGAGGTAGAGCACTCTTCTTCCGACTCCCCTTATTACTCGTAAAATGAGGGTTACAGGAGTCGGAGTATGAAGTCCTCCAGCTTGCCATTATTTTTATATTCTGTCAAAATAACTGCTTGTAGTGTAGACACGGACTATGTTATTTCTGAATAACCTCAGTTATTCTGAAATAACACTGCTGTTTAGATGTACCCTAACAGACTCAATGTACAGAGGGACTAGGAAAGTGTGCAGCCTACAAAGACTATGAAATGTCTACCTGTTAATACCCTGGGGCATACTATACCAATCAATAAACAGTCACTTTCTGTTTTGGTAGATTTGGGCCTTACAAGGTATGACAATTAGGAATGCTGTCTCATGAATTCTGTGTGAAATTATGAACTCTCTGTATGTCTCTACCAAACTGCAAACTCCATTTTCCATGTGGAACCTAGTTACCTTCTCTTTGCTTTTACTTCCATCTTGGCCTGAAATTCCAAGGCAGTGACAATAGTCATTACATTGGTAGGATTCTGTTTCAGTGCAAACATCCTAGGCAATAACCAAAAAAATAGCTCCTACTCAGAAGAAATGGTTAGTGGGAGAAGCTGCCTGGCCATGAAGTCACTAGTAGGGGGCTTTGGTCACCTAAGGAAGCTAAGCAGGAGGTTCCCTAGTAGAGGGACAGGAAGGTTGTAAAAGGGTAGAAGTTGCTCTATTTGGAGTTCTTCAGCCACTTTTCACTTACAGACACAGAGAGAAGCTGCGTGCCTCTTCAGGCAGGGGAAACCCTGCCTAAACACAGATGGTTTTCCAAAGGAAGGCATAGCTAGTCAAGGGCATTGCATTTAGGATGTTTGCTCTTTTCTAAATTATCTGTACTCTTTATGCTTTACCTGTCAAGTAAAGAGAATTGGTGTTAGCATTCCGTGCAAAGTATCTTTGTGTTATATGTTACACCTGCCATGTGGCCCATTAAAAAAAGAAAACAAGAAGATTCACTCCCTGGGGTGGAGTTCTGGCATGGGGTATGTGTAAGCTACAAAGGGTATTATTAAGGGGTAGCACATGTTCCAGTGCTTGGGCAGGAAACCACAAGTTTGCTGCTAGATAATGCATCTGACACGCAAGCCTGGTGTGTAGGTGCCTGAAGACCAGGGCACTGATTGGATGCTGTTCAGACTCCAGAGGCAGAAGAAAAGCTTTAAAACACTTGGGCTATGTCTACACTGGCATGATTTTGCACAAGATCTCTGTTGCGGAAGAGTTCTTGTGCAAAAACTCTTCCAGAAGAAAGCGTCTACACTGGCATGTGCCTTTGCGCAAGAGATGTGCTTTTGCGCAAGAACATCCATGCCAGTGTAGACGCTCTCTTGCGCAAGAAAGCTCTGGTGGCCATTTTAACCATAGGGCTTTCTTGTGCTAGAAATTCATGTTGCTTGTCTACACTGGCCTCTTGCGCAAACACAGTTGCGCAAGAGGGCTTATTCCTGAGCGGGAGCATCAGAGTTCTTGCGCAAGAAGCACTGATTTCATACATTAGAACGTCAGTGTTCTTGCGCAAGAACTCGCAGCCAGTGTAGACAGGCAGCAAGTTTTGGTGCAAAAGCAGCTGCTTTTGCGCAAGATCACACCAATGTAGACACAGCCTTGTGGATTCAACAGCTGAATCCCTGACCAGAAATCTGGTGAGCCTGACCAGGTTAGTGACAACAAGCAAATGATACTGTTGGAAACTTATCTCCTTTCCCACCATTTTTCCATAAATACCATGATACCTACCATGTGAGCAAATTTGCATAAAAATCCTATTGAGGTTAGAGCCCCCATCTGTTGTTCATTCACACCACATACTGCCAGTGGCCCTAAATTGCCTCCAGTTTTTTTACAGGCTTTGGTCATGCTGGATGGATTAACCTTTCAAAAGAACATATGGTTCTGCACTCTCTAGCAACACTTTTTTCATGCTTTCCCATCTCTGAAATACGTTCAGAATATACTGCTCCTGACTTTGTCTAAAGAGGAAAATCCCATGTACATAACTTTTCTTCTCCAGAAACTTAGCTATGGTTTTCATGTGCTTCTTTCCTTGATCTCTTCCTCTCCAGGGTCACAGTTCTGCACCTCTGACAAAAAGTTTTCCTGATCTGTCTTCTTTAGTCCCTAAATTACATTATCACCCCTGCTTTTCCTGGCTTTGGGTTCATTTTGCTGCCCTTTGTTTCTATCTCTTTCTATCTGCTTCTTTGGGGCCTGATGCTACTGACAAACATATAGCAAATATACAGCACTGTCCACTACTGCTGACTTCAACTGAAGCTGAAGGAGCAGAGATCCTTCCATGAGGTATGCCAATTCAGAAATGACCAGTGATTTTGGATGCTTCCATTTTTGGGTGCCTAACTTGAGACACCCATGTAAAGTGGGCAACATGACTAAGACAGCCTATTATTTCAAGGCTTGAGCTCTGCTGTTCAAAATAAAGCATGGCCATAATCCATTATGCATGGCAAAAGCCAAACACACCTAGAAGGTGGATTTTTGGTGGAGGGGCTTTGTGACATCTATACAAAGTATGGATACAGGATTTCCATAATACTGCAATGGATCAGTATCTTCTTCATTAGAGAAGTCACTTATTTCCAGAGAAACTTTGTCTGTGTGGGAAGGTTCAAGATAACCAGGACTGCAGTTTGCACATGGCCATGAATTAAACACCTTTGTGACTTTCATTTTATTTGAGCTCTTGGATGAGAGACTGGATGTCAGTGCAAGATATTACCATTGCACCTTTCCTTTCATAGCCTTTTTATAACCTTTAATGTGACAGTCTAGAACACTGTTTCCTAAAAGTGCAATTCACCTCTGTGCTGCACAAGATGTACCACTTACATCCTACTTAATTCCTCAAACTATGGCTTAAGTGAAACTGAGGTGGTGCGTAGTCCTTACTCTGGTACTCTCAGTTCTCCATCTGAGTGGTAGAATGCTTTTCTTCCCCACACACTTAAGCTTTGTCTACACTACACAGCTTTTAGTGACACGAGTTGTGTTGACACAGTCAGGTTGCTAAAAGTTGGGCAGTGTAACTGCCATTTGTCAGTTCTTTTGCTGAGAAAAAAATTTCACCCCCAATGAGCCGCATTCATGTTGTCAGCAGGAGAGCACACCTGCCAACAACATGCTGTTCACATTGGCACTTGCCCACGGCAAAACTTTTATCTTTCAAGGTGAGGGGGGTTAGCACCTTTGAATGATGAAAGTTTTGTCATTCAACTGCCAGTGTAGATATGCTCTAAATATGTTACTAGTCAGAACTAGTTTGGCTGGGAGCCCTTGTCAATTACTGAAAAGCACCTATACGTTAGGCCTGGTCTACCTTAGAAAATTAAGATGGCTTATCTATATAACTCAGGGTATGAAAAATCCACACCTTTGAGTGCCATTATCAGGCCCACTGACAGGGGGAACATAAGGGGCAACTGCCCCCGGATTTGGCGATTCAAAGGGGCCCGGGATTACCAGCCTCTGCTGCCACTACTGTGGCAACAGTGGCCTTTACATCACTGCTGGAGTCCTGGGCAGCATGCTGCAGAGCCTCAGGCAGCAAGGTCCTGATGGCACGGGGGAAGCAGCATGGTCCAGACAGTGCCGAGGACCCTCCCTTCAGCCCAAGGACTCGCCCTTCCCAGGTGCATGGAGCTGCCCTCCCACAACTTGCCCAGAGGCCTGGTGAGTCTCTCAACTTGCCTGGGTATAATTAAGCTGACCGAACCTCTAATGTAGAAAGCATTAGGTCAGTGGAAGAATACATCAGTTGACCTAGCTATCGCCTCCCAGTGAGATGAACTACATACACCAACTGGAGAACTCCTCCTGTCAACATAGGTAGCATCCACACTGGCACCGCTATGTTGCTGCAGCCTTTCAGATATAGACAAGCCCTGAAATACGTAATGGAAAGAAATAGACATCAATTAGGGAGCATTTGGGAGCAGGGTGGGGGGAGTGTTTATTTGATGGGAGGAAGATAGAACATAAATAAAATATAAAATATCTTCCAGTTCTGCATATGTATCTCAGAAAATGCCATTAAGGCAAAATAGCATAGTTTAGTCCAAGATAACTATTTTAGGCACAATAAAGTGAAGATTCTTCTTGAAATGACTGTTAGCGGGGAAGCTACAGTTGATTCACATCCTCGTGGGATGGACTAAGGTCCTCGCTACTCGGATCTATCACCGGTCGTAATATCAGTAGATTTTAGGCGCAGTCAATAAAAACTGGCAAGTGGTTAGAGTTAAACAACAGGACTATATTGTAGTGCAAATTTAAATAACATACATCGAATAACCATGGAGGGCAGTCCTCCTATGGTTACCCCTAATAATAATTACCAGAGTCCTCGGCGCAAACAGGACGATGGTGGCGATGCTGGTGACCTCAAGCCTCTGGCTGATTGAGAGCCTCGGGCGAGGAACAACCAGGAGTACCTCGGTGGCAGGGTCGTTGGTCAGGCGACCTCAATCCTTAGGCTAATTTGAAGCCCTTGGAGAGGAACAGCCTGTGCGATCCCTCAAAGTGCTGAGGAAGATTTCGAAGACGGCCGATCTACCTTCCGCGGATGCGTCTGGTCTTCGATCCTCTTCCCACTCTTCAGCTGCGGCCGGAGCAGACGATGGATGCTAGACTCTAATAATCCTATCCTATCTAACCTAAAAGAAAACCCTAATCTAATCACCGATGCACCCGTCGAACAGACACGACGACAGCCGATAAGCGGAACCGCGACGTAGCCTGCCGAACAGACACGATGACAACAGCTAAACTATTCTATAATACTAAACTATCTAACTAAGTCTAAGCTACCTAAAAGGAAGAAAGGGAGTAAAGCCTTCCGCATTACTTAATTCTTAAAAGCTGTACTAGACCTCTCTCATACTCTTTACCTAGGACAAAGATCTGGACCTCTCTCACTCTCTCTTACACTATACCTAACCCGACGCACAGATACCCGACGCCCCACCAACTGCTGCATGGTACAGACTTATATAACATGGGCTCATGAATATTCATAATATTTCACTTTAAATCAATTGGCTCATTCAAAATGCTAATTTACATAGCTTTACAATGATTGGCTAAGGAAAATCATAACAAGCGCATACATTATCTTTCAAATTCCAACAGGTAAGTTGGCGGATGTGACATACGTGAGCTATGTGCCAAAACATTTTGTCATTATGGTAGTTTACAATGATTGACAACCTCAGTGATTGACATTTGATCTCAATTCATTCTAATGCATCTCTTTTCTGTTTCCTTTACACCAGGTGTACAGATAACGTATGAACTCAGGCTTTACATTCTCCATATTTGTTCTCATCAAAATACAATAATAGTAATAATAATAAAGGCATTTATATATACATAAAATTCTGCGTACAATGACCACAAAATAGTTGTTGTGGTAATATGGTAATATTTCCAATTTATGTCATTTTCTGTGGTACATAAATTTTCTAAAAGGATTCCAGTTCTGTACAGCAGAACTGAAAATAGGTACTTGTATATTAACTTCTAAAAGCTTACCTGAAAGGTTAATGAGACTTTTCAGGAGCTGCATATTAAGGAGTTATCACTGTAACAAACAGAAGTGCAATCTTTTTAGTTTTCTTTTTAGCCCTCTCAGCAGAGAACTCCATTGCAATATTATGCTGCATGACGAATTCAGTTTATGTTTCTAGGGATGTAATACTGTATGTCTAGCATGTTTGGAACTGTAGTTACTTTTAGCATAAAAATAATTTACTGTGATTTTCAAGTGTTACCAAGATACTTTATATCCTCTAGTGGATTAGAATTACTCCCAGGATAATAGGAAATGCACTAACCATGACATTTCTAAGTGCCCATTCAAATAAGACAAGGCATACAGCAAGGGAAAGCAATTTCTTGTAAGACTGAGCTCGTCCAATGGAGTTTGTAAATATGAATCCACCCCGTGTTTCCTGCTGAGAGGGGGTGTGATGTCCTAAAACAAATTAATAAGATGGAGGTTAAGGAGAACTTGATTACAGTCTTTAGCTACTTATATGAGGAACACAATTTGATAATGGGCTTTTCAATGTAGCAGAGAAAAATATAACATGACTCAGTATCTGGACATTGAAATTGACACACTCACACTGGGAAAAAATATACATTTTTAACTGAGAGGGTAATTAATCATTGCAACAATTTACCATGAGTCATTTAAAATTGCAGTCAGTTTTAAAATCAGTATTGGTTGTTTTTCTAATGAATATGCTCTAAGGGGTATTTTGCGGAAGTTCTCTTGCTTATGTTTATAGGAGATTAGTATAGATGATCACAGTGGTCCCTTCTGGCCATTAAGTCACTAAATCTATAAATCAAGCCTTATGTTCATGTCTATGACATGGAATTGAGACTTAGAAAAAAGTTCATGTGTTAGAAGTATGTAAAGGACTTTTTGTTCTGACTTTGTAAATATCATCAAATTAGGTCCAAGTTCATTGATTTTGGATGGGTGGTGGGTAAGGCTAAAACCCAAAAGGGATGGGTTTTAAAATTAAGGAGGAAAGGGAATAGTTTCAGGTTCATAAAGGATAACGTTTGAAATAATGGGAGGAAATTAAGCAATCAAAAATTTAGGGTGAGTATCAGGAAAAGCAATTGCTAATGGTAAGCTCTTTGAAGCTGAGAAATAATCTGCCAAAGGAAATGGTAGAAATCTTATTGCCTAAATAATTTACAAAGCATGAGACTATATTCCACAGAGAACAATCCAGTTCTGACTAGCACAAGGGAATGAATTTGATGACCTAACAGGGGTTTCTATCTTTAATTTATATGGTATAATTCAGAATTCAGCCTTTTGGCTGTTTACCAATCCATAATGAAAACATGTTTTTTAACACTCTGCCTCTAATTCCAATATTCAGGACAGAAATGGCTGGAAGTGCAATTGAGATAATCTGCTTTCAAAGTGGGGGTGAGCAGAACTAGACATACCACAAGCATTTCTGAGATATGGAAAATTATTCCCATCACAAAGCAGGAGTAAAAGTCAATAGCAAAAATTCTCAATCTAAAAATCTATTAAAATTGTTCAGCTTTTAGCCAACTGGAAAGTTTCCTTGGGATTTTGACTTTTTAAAAAATTGTCTACATTTACAAACAAACAGAAAGTACTTCCAACTCAAAAGAACGAAACTTTCTGGCTTGAAAGTGTCAACATGTAATTTCAAAACTTTATTCTGTAAAACTTTTGAGTCAGCAAAAATGGTGGGTCATGGGAAAAGCTTAGCCTCACCTGATAAGCTTTCCTATGGATGCTTCAGCCAAAATATAGGTAATGTCTGCCATGTTTCACTGGCTTCAGGGGGCAGCCGAGTTAGTCTGTACAGGTTAAACTTTAAAAAAAACCCAAATAGTCAGGTAACACTTTAAAGACTAACAAAACATGTAGATGGGAGCATTCAAGGCCATATGACTAAATCATGTCATATTGGATTAATTTTGGTGCCTGTACTTTCCTATAAACTGGACAGAAGAATTCTTGCCTGAGTATATAAAACCTGTAACCTGCCTGTACTAGCAAACAAGGTGAGACATTGCTTGATTCAAATTCTATCTGGTTTATAAAGCTTAGATTTTATTTTTATTCTGTTTTATTTCTTACGTAATCTGCTTTGAGCTACATTCTCACTACTTACAATCACTTACAATCTATCTTTCTGTAGTTAATAAATGTGTTTTATATTTGAAGGGAAAGGGGAAATCTGCTCAGTAACAGGGGCTAGTGCATTGTCCTCTCCACTTTGAGGGAGGGGTGGACTGAGTAATAAATTTATATTGGTCAGGCTTTTGACCAGGGCAAGATGGTAGAGCTCTGGGGTCTGAGTAGCTGGGAAGTGAGTTATTTGGAATCTCTTTATTATTAGTTCATGAGTGACTGAGGAGAAGCCTTCATATAACTACAGCTGGCTGTGTCCCTGCCCGTGTAAAGGGGGTTGCAGGACTGGGAGGAATCTGCAGCTTGTTATAACCTCATAGTGTGAGAGGGGGCCCAGAGTGATATGCCAGAGTTACCACAGTTCCAGGTGGTACTCTGAGGAAGTCAGTCACAGTAATATTGACCCTAAATTGAAAGAAAAGGTGACATTTTGATGACCCTCCTTTGGAAGACTGATGGCTCAAGCAGGGAATCCCTGGCTCAAGCAGAGAAGAATGCCCTTTCACTCAGTACAGGTTGTACCTCCCTTAACCGGGACTCTCTGGTCTGGCAACATCCGTGGTCTGGTAGCCCTGGACCACAGAGCCCAGATATAGGGAGGTTGGACAGTGGGGAAGGAGTGGTGGGGGAGGGAGGAGCATCAGCTGGGAGCCAGGGGGCAGGGTGTGGAGGGGCAGGTGGTGCAGCAGGGAGCTCCAGTTGGATCAGTAGTTATTGTAAAATCTGCATTACTTAAGACACCCACTTTCTGTGCTTACCTAATGAGAGAGGAAGGAAGGAGAAAGGGAGGCAGGGAAAGAAGGAGGGAGGGAGGGATGGAAGGAAGGAGGGAGGGAGGGAGGGAGAAAGGAAGGAAGGAAGGAAGGAAGGAAGAAAATTCCCATTTGAAATGTGTCCAAAGCTGGTAGTTACATAGAGTGTCCTGACTCATTTTTTAGACTATTGACAAGGCAGAAAGATAGATAAATGAATTGTAAAACTTCCTTCAAAGTCTAGGTCGTTACAATAACAGCCTTTTCCAAATTATTACTCAGGCAGAAGATGACACAGCAATGAAAGTCAGGATGTGATGTTCCAGTGAAGTCTGGCTGTTATCTGATTTAATGGGAAATTAAATGTGCAGACTGTGGCATGAAACATGTCATGAAGAGAACTAAAATGTAAAGTCTCCCAACCCTCTTGGAAAGCAGTGAGGGAGAAAGATCAGCAGAGGAGGAACTGATGGGCAATATTCTTGTTCCTTTTCAGGACAAAGGAGATATTCAGAATTGATATCTCTTTCTACAATGGGAGCTAAGCACACAAATAACTGAGGATCTGGGCCTTTCTTCTCTCTAGCCATGTGTACGGCCAAACTCTCACAGTTTCATCACTGTCATCAAGATTAGTTACTTTGTAGTGCTCACGGAACACAGATCCTGGTAAAATATATATTTTGGCCTCAAAGGCCTTTCAATCTAAAGGCCAGATCTCACCAAGTAATCCAAATAGGAGCTGAGTAGTTACTTGGACCTTTAGAGCCACATGGAATCCTTGTAGAAAGATTCTCAACACCTTTGAGAAAGAGCACACTTTTATTTAGGTATATAACTGTGGATTTAGAAGCTGCGTGTTGGGCACAATATTTTTAAATTTTTAGACAAAACATACAAATAACTGAGTCTATGAGCTGCTCCAACCCTCTTTCTTTCCTTCTCCATAAATCTCCTCAATAGTAAACTTGAGCTGTAGAAAACGTAAGAACATAAGAATGGCCATACTGGGTCAGACCAATGGTCCATCTAGCCCAGTATCCTGTCTGTCGACAGTGGCCAATACCAGATGCCCCAGAGGTAGGGAACACAACAGGTAATCCTCACGTGATCCCTCCCGTCACCCATTTCCAGACAAATTTAGCCTAGGGACATCTAAGGACATTGTCTACACTTGAAATGTTGCTGTAGCATGGCTGCAGCACTTAACTGGAAACACTTCTTACTTCCTGTCATCCTACATAGTCTACCTCTCTGAAGGCACGTCTAAATTACATTCCTCTTCTGAAAGAGGAATGTAAATGAGCCCGATCAAAAATTCAAATGAAGTGTGGATTTACAAATCTTGCGCTTCTCTTGCATAATCGTGAGCGAGCACTTTTTCAAAAAAGGGTTTTTCGAAAAAGAAACTGCAGTGTAGATGGGGTTCTTTCGGAAAAAAAAACCTTTTTCAGAAGAACCCGTACTCCTCATTTTTTCAGGAGTACAGGTTCTTTCAAAAAAGGGTGGGGTTTTTTTTTCAAAAGAACCCCATCTAGACTGTGGGGTTTTTTTTGTTTGTTTGGGGGGGTTTTTTGTTTCGAAAAAGTGCTCTCGTGCAATTATCAAATGAAGCACGAGATTTGTAAATCTGCGCTTCATTTGAATTTTCGATTGGGCTCATTTACATTCCTCTTTCAGAAGAAGAATGTAGTTTAGACATAGTCTGAGAGACGGTAGCTAGGTTGACAGAAAAATTCTTTCATCAGCCTAGCACGGTATACACCAGGAGTTAATTCAACTTAACTACATCACTGTGGATTTTCATACCCCTGAGTGAAGTAGCTGAGATGACCTAACTTTTTAGTGTAGACCAGGCATCGGGGTTTCTCTTCTAGGTTTGATGCCTTATGCTGGGCACCTAGCAGGAGAAATTTCTGCAGCCCTATTAAAGGCAAGATTAGTAAACATGACAGAAAACTGGGAAAGTGGATAAAGTCCCATCCCAGCAAAACATTAAGCTCACACAAAGAGATCACCATGGAGACATCGGTCCCTCTGTGCTGCTTCACAAAATCCCAGGCTGAAACCAGGCACTGAAGAAAATACAAGTTTATGTTGCTGCTGAAAAAGAAATATGATTCCCTTCAGGGGCACAAAACCAAACTTCAGATCATAATGACTAGTAGAAACAGGATGTAAATCGAAACACTTTGCAGGACCTGGACAGTATAAATAACATGTCTAAAGAGGTAAACAAGCCATGCCAGTGAAACTTATATATCCTGAATCACTGCTATCTCAGCAATAGCAACAAGAAGGCAGCAAGCCAGCAGGTAGTATGAAAACATTCAGATGAGCTGAAGAAGGGAAAAGTCTCAGGTTACAGTAGCCACCCTGAAAAGCACAGTATTTTCTGTTGCCTGTTTGTGAAAGGCAACATTCTTTCATCTAGAGTTTAAAGCTCAAACAGATCATTATATCATCTAGCTGGATTTCCTCTGTCACATTTCATTTCATCTTGTTATTCCTGTATTGAGCCCACTAATTTGTGTTGGACTGAATTGTATCTTCCAGCAAGGCATCCGGCCCTGAGCTGGAGACATCAAGGCTTGGAGACTCCACCAAAGCCCTTAGAATATTGGTCCACGTGTTAATTGCCCTTACTATTAAAATATTGATAACTCAAATTTGTCCATCTTCACTTTCCAGCCATGAACTGAAACTGCCTTTAACTACATGAAACCCTGCAGCAACCATGAACTAATTTCCCCAAAAGTGGCTGTGCATGTTCACATGTTCCCAACTTGTGCATGTGCAAAAGCACACACCCACCTTCATCAGCTACCATTATACTAGGTTGGATTACCATTGTTTTTTTAAAATGGGGATATAAATTGTCCTGCTGCATATCACATGCCAAGCACTGAGGCCCTGAGCCAGCAAATCACCTCTGTGTGCATTTAATTTGAAATCTGTGAGGAGTCCCATTGAAGTCAATAGGGATATTTATATAGTTAAAATTAAGTATGTGCTTAAATGCTATGTTGAATCAGAGTAGACCTGACTGGGCCTAGAGGGAAAGTTCTTCTATTGTCAGTTTAAGCCATAAATATTTACTATGGAGCTTAAGAATGCCATGGCCATATTGGGGTAGACCAATGGTCCATCTAGCTCACTATCCCATCTTTCAGCAGGAGCTAGTGCCAGGTGCTTCACAGGGAATGAATAGAACAGGGCAATTATTGAGTGATCTGTCCCTTGTAATCCATTTCCCATCTTCTGGCAGTCAGGTTGTGTCCCTGTCCATCCTGGCTACTGGACATTGATGGACCTATGTTTCATGAGCTTATCTAATTTTTTTGAATCCAGGTATACTTCTGGCACTGTCCCCTGAAACATCCATCATGAGAAATGGGACAGTGCAATAAGTGAGAATATTCTGTACCCCAAGGTGCTAGGCTGCCAGTAGTATGCCTAGTATGCCCCTTTTTGAAGTCAAGCATTATAGGTGCTTCAGCAGGTAGGCTTTGTAGGTGCTAACCCTTCTGAGTCCCAGTAGCCACTTACATACATGGCTGGGGGAGGTTTTTGCTAGGTTTGACAGGAAATTGGAAAAGTTGCAAATAACCTAAGTACAAAGGCTCCCAGAGGTACAGTTCAAGGTGAACAACAGTGCTTCTGCTTCTCTCTGGGCCCCTTTGTTCTCTGCTGTTGTTCCCACACAGACCTACACCCAGCTGTGGTGTCTGGCAGTCAAAGCCTGTTCTGCACATAACTGTCCACAGTTCCTAAGGTTTCTCTGCAGCTTCTTCCTATCCTGGGACTCCTAATCCCAAATAGATCCACTTTCAGGGTCATGACCTATCCCTTTACCTGGCAAGAGGACAGGGAAGTACAATGGGGAGGGCTCTGATGGGAAACAGTCCTTGTTTTGCAGCTCTATAACAATCTTCAACTAGTGAAAAAAATAGCAAGCAAATGGTCTGGTAGCACTTTATAGACTAACAAAACATGTAGATGGTATCATGAGCTTTCGTGGGCACAGCCCACTTCTTCAGATGATCATGATACCATCTACATGTTTTGTTAATCTATAAAGTGCTACCAGACCATTTGCTTGCTGTTTTTTTCTGTAACAGACTAACTCGGCTACCCCCTGAAGCTCTTCAACTGGTGACTTACTGGTCTGATGGCAGCAAGGCAGTCCCTATGCCTAAGATTGAACTCTATAGCTTTGTGCAGCACAGAAAGCAATAAGACAAGCCTTTTGTGTTTTATAGATGGATGAATGTTCATATCACATCAAATCGACTGAAAAGAAATAATTGCATTGCATTGAGCTGACTGTATGCTAAGGACGGACATGCAGCAGTAAGTTTAAAAGCTAATATTGTTGTCAAAAGCTATGAGAGAGATGTGAAGATAAAGGTATTTAGCACGGAAAATTTTCTGTATGGGAAGAGGGAGATATCAAAATCAGACAATACAAAAGAAAGGAACAAGACATTTTAGAGTAAGTGTTTCAATTTCAGCGGGTGGCTCTGAAGATAAAATGATTAGACACAGCTGTCGGCCACTATATCTAATGGTGGTGTGGAAATTCCCAACCCTTTAGAAAAACAACAAAATCATTGATTTTATCATTGCACTTTCTTATCCTCTCCTACCAGCTCAGCAGTTTATCCTGCAGACAATATCCAGGAAAACTCAGAGGTACATCATTAAACTCCCTGGGCTGATTCCTTCTTCAGTTATTCTGGCAGCCTCCTGGCTGCAGACACAACCCCTGTCTGGGGTACAGCCCTGATTTGTAGAGCCTCCGTGGACTTCAGTGGCACTCTTTCGAAATAACAAAGTGAGCATCTAAATAATTTCAAAATAATGGGCTTCTTATTCTGAATTCATGAGGAATGACACCTATTTTGAAGTAGTTATTTTGAAATAGGGTGTGTAGAGACAGCGCTGCTGTGGTTATTTCGGAATAAGTGGCCTCCAGGGATCCTCACAGGTGTCCTGGTAGCCACTCTGCCCACACTCATCAGAACTCTATAATTCCCCTTCCCCTGCAGCCTTTAAAGGTGCAGTCTCAGGGGAAAGGGCTTGTGGAACTAGGAAAGCCCTGCTAGCCCTGTGGCACACAGCAGCAGCCTGCTCTTCCTTCCCTGCCACCATGAGCGACCCCGGTGCTCCTACCGAGCCCTCCACGGCTGCAAGGGAGACAGCAGCCAGCTCTGAAGCCCCTGCCCGGGGGCAAAAGAGGCGGGCACCATCCTGGTCTGGTGCAGAGATCCTGGATCTCATTGAGGTCTGGGGAGAGAAGACGAACCTCCAGGATCTCTGCACCAGGTGCAGGAATGCAGACATCTATAGCCGGAGGGCCAACAGCTTGGGCCAGAAGGGCCACAGCTGCACTCGGGAGCAGGTGTAGATGAAGGTGAAGGAGCTGAGGCAGACCTACACTAAGGCCCAGGAGCACAGCTCCCACTCTGGGGTAGCACCCTAGACTTTCCATTATTTTGACCAGCTCCCCAACATCCTGGGAGAAGGGGTCAGTTCCTTCCCCCCACTTGCTGTGAACTCTGGGCTGGAGACACCTGTCATCAGCCTTCCTGGGAGTGTGGCTACGGAGAGGAGGAGGTGCAAGAGGAGAAAGATGAGAAGGCCGGCACTGATACCGACACCATGCCCGCCAACCAGGAGTTCAGCTGTCCGTGGAGCCATCCCCGCCTCCTGGGATGTGTCCAAGGGGTCGGACAAGGCCGGGGAAGGCACATCAGGTGAGTTCCACTACTTTAAGAATCATAGAATCACTATAACTGGAAGGGGCCTTGAGAGGTCGTTGAGTCCAGTCCCCTGCCCTCATGGCAGGACAAAGCACCATCTAGATCATTCCTGATAGATGTCTATTCAACCTGCTCTTAAATATCTCCAGGGATGGGGATTCCAAAATCTCCCTGGGCAATTTATTCCAGAGTTTAACCACCCTGACAGTTAGGAAGTTTTTCCTAATGTCCAACCTCAACCTCCCATATTGCAGTTTGAGCCCATTGCTTCTTGTCCTATCATCGGAGGCCAAGGAGAACAATTTTTCTCCCTCCTCCTTGCGACACCCTTTTAGATACTTGAAAACCACAATCATGGCCCCTGTTCTTTCAGTCTTCCCTCGTAGCTCATGTTCTCTAGACCTTTAATCATTCTTATTGCTCTTCTCTGGACAGGATGGTCCCTTTGAGCATGAGCCTCAGCTAACCTCAGGCAGCAGCTATAGGAAGTGATGCCCTGCTGTTCTGATGCCGTGCCCGGAGTGCTTCCGGGGGGGGGGGCTTTAAATGAGATTTAAGCTCCAATCAATGTGGACGCGCTATTTCAAAATAAGCCATTTTGGAGGGGGGCGTTTCTGAATAGCTTATTTCAAAACAAGCGTGCAGTGTAGACACAGCCTTAGTGACTGCTTGGATGGAGCAACGTACAGGACTGGGGCACAAGCTATTCAAACCTATGCCCATTTGAAGTAACTCCATTGACTTCTATGGAATGTAAAAATACCCAGAACACATTATCAATGATTTACCAAATATGGTGTTACGATCTTTGGCCTTCCTGTATGCAGTTTTCAGAGTGTTGATTATCTCCCCACCCCTGAGATCAAATCCACTGAATCTCCTCTTTCACCAGCTATTTGGAGACTTCCTGGTAGAAGTGTTGGTTTCAGGTACTTTCTCCCAAATTATAGGTCTTCCTGATCTCACTTTCTCCCGAATTATAGGTCTTCCTGATCGCACAGACGCCAGAAGACAGGCGTTCTCTTCAGACCAGCTGGCAGCACACTGGGGGAGGAAGATTCCTCAGACGGCATGTCTGTTCAAATGCGGCAGAAGCACAGCAGAAATGTAGCAGGCAAATGTGGGGTTTAAATGTCAAGCCAGGGTAGAGGATTTATGGTGTAGAAAAAAAGAGGAGTTCGAGAGCTAGCAAATAAAGCCCTGTGGGATCATGGGAAGGCTTTGAAGGTCCATCAGCACCTGGGCTTGATTAGCCTATCCTCCGTGCAAAACAGGTGGATTGCCAGCCCAGGCTGAAGAGAAACAAACTCAAATCTATAGCTGTGACTTCTAGAATAAGCTTAAAGCACCCTGAAGGCTGAGTGAACATCAGCAGGGTTGGGGGCCATACACAAGAGCCTGAGACTGATTCTGTGGTGATGACCTATCCTAAAGGAAAGAAGGAATCCTGATGAACTCTAAGATCTTGTATGAAAATATGTTGTCCCTCATTTTAGAGTTGTTTTACACATTGTGTCTGACATTTGGGCATTGGTAGGTTGAGAGGTGAGAAATGTGAAGAGTTGCCAGTATGATTTCTATGCTAAGGAAGCCAGTGGAGGCACAAAATGGACCAGTACTAACTCAGGGTACATCTACTCAGCTGCGTTATTTTGAGATACCGTCAGTTATTCCGAAATAACAAAGAGCGCATCTACACTACAAGCCATTATTTTGAAATAGTGTTGCGCCAGAGGACTTCTTACTCCGACTCCTGTAACCCTCATTTTACAAGGAGTAAGGGAAGTCGAAGGAAGAGTGTTCTTGCTTCAACTTCCGGCTCTGTTAACAGCACCTAAAGCTGAATTAAGCTATTTCAACTTAAGCGACGCAATTGACGTAGCTGAAGTAGCGTCGCTTAATTTGAGTTTTGCCCTGCAGTGTAGATATACCCTCAGAGATAAGGGGTTTTAACTCTTCCATGCCACCATCTCACATTTCTACACTCCCCCACCAAGTGGAACAGAAAGCAGAGCCCCAGTGTAGACAGCCAGCATGTAGTTCTGTAGATTCTTAAATCTGTTTTCAACCTACACATGGTCTATAAATAGGTCTGAGTCACACATCCTGAGGAGCAGTTGCAGAGGGGAAAAAAATTGAGTGTAAGAACAAATGCCACTTAACATTTTCAGTGTAAAAAGGACACATATTTGGGGAAACCATTCTCACTGAATCCAAAACACTGCCAGCAGAAATAAAATATCGAGTTTGAAACTAAAACCCTTCATTTTAAACAGGCACATTTCAAGCTAAGCCAAACATAGCCTGAAGCAAAGGCTTTTTTAAACTGATTATCTCTCAGTCTATACAGTTTCACTGAAACCAGTATAATCATTAGCAGGGCTCCATCAAATTCACAGCCATAAAAAATGTGTCACAGACCATGAAATCTGGTCTCGCCCAGTGAAATCTGGTCTTTTGTGTACTTTTGCCCCATACTATACAGATTTCACAAGGGACACCAGAATTTCTCAAATTGAGGGTTCTGACCTAAAAGTGAGTTGCAGGGATTGTCATGGTATTGCCACCCTTTGTTCTGCACTTCCTTCAGAGCTAGGTAGCCTGAGGCTACGTCTAGACCACAGGCTTCTTTTGGAAGAAGTTTTTTTTGGAAAAGATCTTCCGAAAAACTTCTTCCGAAAGAGAGTGTCCACACTGCAAAAGTGCATCGAAAAAGCTATCTGCTTTTTTGAAAGAGAGCATTCAGACTGAATGGATGCTCTCTCGCATGTGATTGCGAGAGAGCAAGCTGTGATTGCTGTGGATGGAGTGGCACCTGTGCTTTTTCCTCTTTCCTCTTCTTCTGAAAGAACTCCCTCTTCCTCGTCCACACACGCCTTTTTGCAAAAGAACTCTTTCTCAGAAAGGCTTCTTCCTCATAGACTGAGGTTTACCAATGTTGGGAAAACCCCTCTGTTCTTTCGATTTTCTTGCGGAAGAACGCAATCGCAATGTGGACGTTCCTCAAGTTTTGTCAGAAAAACGGCCACTATTCTGACAAAACTCTGTAGTGTAGACTTACACTGCAGAGTTTTGGCGCAAAAGCTCGCAGAGCGTCCACACCTCAAGCATGTTTTTGCACAAGAAAATTTACTGTGAATCAACAGAACAGAGGGTTTTCTATGGTATGGGTATTCCTCTCTCTACAAGGAATAACTCCTTTTTGTGCAAGAGTTATTGTGCAAAAAGGTGTGTGCGGATGGGTAGCAGGGGGTTTTTGCACAAAAACAGCCTATCAAAAGAAGCACAGGTGCCCTGGTGACCATTCTGTTAATGGCAATCAGAGCTTTCTTGTGAGAGAGCGTCCATGCAGTCTGGATACTCTCTTGCACAAAAGTGCATTGCTTTTCTGATGCGCTTTTGCAGTGTGGACATGCTCTTGCACAAGTTTTTGCGGAAGTTCTCTTGCACAAAAAGCTTCTTGCGCAAGAAGCCTGCAGTGTAGATGTAGCCTGAGAGTGCTGTCTGCTGACCAAGGGTACAACTCTGCAGGCAGCTTGTGCAGATATAAGGGTGGCAATATCATACTCTCTTTCATTCCATTTTTGCGCTGGGGTTTTTGCACAAAAACCCCTAGCGCAAAAACGGAACGAAAGATATCATGAAAATGAAGCGTGAGAAAATGCTAATCCGCACTTCATTTGCATTGCCTCTTGTGGAAAAACTGATAGTGTAGCCATAGCATAAGGTTTCGTCTACACTACGAACTTTTTGCAGAAGAGGCATAAGGATATTTTAGAGGCATAAGGATCTTGTGCAAAAAGGGGGTTTTGTGCAAAACAGACATGTCCACACTGCTTGTTTTTGCGCAAAAACCTCTTCTGCAAAAAGTTCATAGCGTAGACGAAGCCTTAGAATGAACAGATCTTTGTATCATCTTGGTTACATAATTATTTCTGAGGTAAATCATTTTCAGTACTAGAAGTCAGAAAAACCACATGTGTGCGGATTGTAGAAAACTTTGGGACTAAAATGAATGACCTTGAAATGAGGTGCCTTTGAAAAGTACGCAACTCTCTGACCGAGCCATACTACAAACTGTTATTTTGTCTTGGGCCATTTATGACAAAGGGTACATGTTATTTCTGTACATGACTCCAAATGCTATAGTGAGGGCCTTACCTACAAAGTAAGGAATATTTAGGTGCAGTCTAAATAATTAGGGAAAAAAGATTGCTAAGCAAAAGTTCTGGCATTTCTTCTTTAACAACTATGATTAAATTAAGACCATTGGACTGCTGTTTATTAAAAGTATAGAAAATCAGGGTAAACTGATCATCTCACCTTGTTGGATTGTTAGCCATGCATCTTCAAGTCCTTATAACACGAATAATAGCTTAGAAGGACAGCTGAAATGAGAAAACTCAAAACTGAGAAACTCACCAGAACTTATTGAACACAATGGATGACAAACATTACCTCAGAACTATAATGTCAAGTTAGCAGCAATGTGCTGATGTTGGACTCAAATGTTTGGGTTTAAATGCAACACAGGATCCTTGCTGTTAGACAACAATTCTGGTAATTACATTTCATAAATATTTTCCTCTGATAATGCTGTGTTCATTTTCTTGTTTATTTCACAACAGGGTTTCGGAGAGGCATAAGGATCTTGTGCAAAACGAGGGTTTTGCACAAAAAAATGCCCATCCACACTACTTTTTTTTCTGCAAAAACCCTTTGTGCAAAAACGGCTTGCATAAATTATGCAAATGAGGTGCAGTGATATGCTAATCTGCACCTCACTTGCATGCTCACTGCTGGCAAATCTGGCAATGTAGACAAAGCCAATGGGTATGTCTACACTACAGAGTTTTTTTCGGAAAAACAGTAGTTTTTCCAAAAAAACTACAGTTACGTCCACACTGCAATCACATTCTTTTGAAAAAAATCGAAAGAACAGAGGGATTTTTCCAATATTAGTAAACCTCTTTCTACAAGGAAGGAGCTTTTTTCTGAAAGAGCTCTTTCGCAAAAAGGCATGTGTGGATGGGAAAGAGGGGGCTCTTTCGAAAGAAGAGGGAAAAGCACAGGTGCCCTGGTGGCCACTCCGTCCATAGTAATCACAGCTGAAATGCAAGATAGCATCAATTAAGTGTGGACGCTATCTTTTGAAAAAGCAGATGGCTTTTTCGATGAGCTTTTGCAGTGTGGACACTCTCTTTCAGAAGAAATTTTTTCAGAAGATCTCTTCCGGAAAAGCTTCTTCGGAAAGAAGCCTGCAGTCTAGACATAGTCCATGGTGCTAGGCTTGAGTCTTCAGTGACTCAGTCCTCCAACTAAACAACACACTCCACAGATGACTTTCTTCCAGGGTAACAAAGTTCAACAAATAGCTGGCTCTTACCAGGGTCTTCCTGTCTCTGCACCAGCCCCTGTCTCTGCACCTGTTTATATTCCAGCCAACTTTTCATGAGTCTTGTCCTCTACTGGGAAGTTGGGCCACTTCTCCAATGGCTGGTATGGGGGTCCAGGCCCATCCACTACTCTGCATCTTTCCCCAGAGACCCCCCCCCCCACGCAGCAGTCCGATACTGCTTCCAGAACCTATCCTTCCCCAACAGAACCTACCCTGCTCCTGGGTCTTCCCTTCTGCAGGCAAGTCCAGGCTTCTCTGCAGTCCCTCCTCTGTCCGTTCCCCCCCCCCTCACCAATTTAATAAATTGCCATTTTCACAGTTGCAGGAAAATGGGGGGGGGGAGTCATTGATTTGTGTGTATATAGTGCACTCAGTGTTTATTGGTAAAAACCTAATCCCTACAAGCATACATATAATAATAACTAATTCTTATGCAGCACTGTTCAAAAGTACATCTCAAAGAACTATATAAGGTAATCAGTATAATTATGCCCATTTTACAGATGGGAAAACTGAGGGTCTTGAGAGTTAAAGTTGCTCGACATCACTCGGCCAAAGTAGTAGAGTCAGGCCTAGAATCCAGATCTCCAGAATCCTATCTAATATACTATCCACTTAGACAGAATCCTTCTTGTATTTATGATAAATGAGTGTATGCAAAGGCAACACAAACCACCTCCACTCCAACTATGAGTAAACGTGGTTTAAAAATCATACTACTTATGTGAGGGTATGTCTACACTACAGCACTAATTCGAACTAACTTAGTTCGAATTAGTTAATTCGAACTAAGCTAATTCGAATTAGCGCATCTAACCCTAAAAACTAGTTCGAATTAGCGTTTTGCTAATTCAAACTAGCATGTCCACATTGAGTGGACCCTGAACCAAAGTTAAGGCTGGCCGGAACCAGTGCCGGCAGGGCATCAGCTTAGGACTTAGAGCGTGGAGCTGCTGCCTCAGGCTAGCCGAGGGCTGTGCTTAAAGGGACCCGACCCCCACCCCGGACAGACAGTTCTCAGGGTTCCCCGCTTGCTTGTCTACCTCAATGAGGGACAGCAAAGCAGTCCTGTCTTGGAGTGCCCTGAGTGCCCACACTCGGCACATCACAGCACTCGGCCATCAGCCCGACTGCACTTGCCGCAGGCTGCCATCTGGGGGGGTCATTCGGGGGGCTGTCAGGATCCAGGAGGCCCTGCAGGAGAGCTTCCACCCCGAGGAGCCCGCAGAGCCACCCCAGTCCTCCCCACTGGGGGCTCGTGCCCCAGTCCTCCCTCACCTCCTTCCACTTACCCTTCCCTAGCCCCCCTTCCTGATGTAAAAAATAAAGGACACGTGTGTTCAAAAATAGAAACTCTCTTTATTTAACAAAACTGAGGGGGGGGATTAACCTCTGGGGAGACTGGGAAAAGGAGGTGGGAGAGGGGAAGAGAGAGGGTGGGAGAGGGGAGGTGGAAACCTGGGAGGAGGGAGCTGGAAGGGGGAAGCTAGGGGAAGAAGGAGGAGGGAAAGTATAAAACTATGGTACGCCATATCTTCAGTATTGTGTAGAGATGTGGTCTCCTCACCTCAAAAAAGATATTTTGGCCTTGGAAAGGGTTCAGAAAAGGGCAACTAAAATGATTAGGGGTTTGGAACTGGTCCCATATGAAGAGAGGCTAAAGAAACTGGGACTTTTCAGCTTAGAAAAAAGGAGACTGGGGGGGGGGATATGATAGAGGTATATAAAATCATGAGTGGTGTGGAGAGGGTGCATAAAGAAAAGTTCTTCATTAGTTCCCATAATAGAAGGACTAGAGGACACCAAATGAAATGAATGGGTAGCAGGCTTCAAACTAATAAAAGAAAGTTCTTCTTCACAAAGCAAATAGTCAACCTGTAGAACTCCTTGCCACAGGAGGCTGTGAAGGTGAGAACTAGAACAGAGTTTAAAGAGAAGTTAGATAAAGTCATGGAGGTTGGGTCCATGGAGTGCTATTAGCCAGGGGTTAGGAATGGTGTCCCTGGCTTCTGTTTGTGGAAGGCTGGAGATGGATGGCACAAGACAAATCGCTTGGTCATTGTCTTCAGTCCATCCCCTCCAGGGCACCTGGTGTTGGCCGCTGTTGGCAGACAGGCTACTGGGCGAGATGGACCTTTGGTCTGACCCAGTACGGTCGTTCTTATGTTCTTATGTTCTAAGCTCAGGGTCGGGGGGGTCTCACTGGACCAACTTGATTTTCATGCAGACCTGCTCCTGGGTTCGCATGTGGCCTTTGGTGGCCAGGCTGGCAGCTATCCTGCCCTAGATGGCCGCTTTCCTGTGCCTAGTGCGGAGATTGTGGATGTTGGAGGTCTCCCCCCAAACCTCAATGAGGTCCATGATCTCCGCACTAGACCAGGTGGGTGTCCGCCTCTTGCGGCCCCGGGCAGGCTCCTGGGAGCCGCCAGCCTGGTCCTGGGAAGAGGGGGAGGGCTGGGTGGCAGCGGGTGGCTGGCTCATCCCGTGCCAGGTGCAGGGTCTGCTGGCTGGGTGCTGGCAGGCTTGCACCTGGCACGGGCACCGTTACCAGACCGTGCCCCTTTAAGGGCTCCGGGGCCGGCAGGGGGGCAGACGAGTTTCCCTGGCTTGGCCTAGAGTGGCCACCAGGGCAACCTGGGAAGGGCTAGCCTCCCACTAGTTCGAATTAAGTGGCTACACAGCCCTTAATTCGAACTACTTAATTCGAACTAGGCGTTAGTCCTCGTAGAATGAGGTTTACCTAGTTCAAATTAAGTGCTCCGCTAGTTCGAATTAAGTTCAAACTAGCGGTTTGCGTGTGTAGTGCCTATGAAAGTTAATTCGAACTAACAACTGTTAGTTCGAATTAACTTTGTAGTGTAGACATACCCTGAGGGACTAAGAAAGATTTCTAGGTTCTGGTAGCTCCTGCCTAAGCCACTAGCCCACATATTCCCATGGAAAGGCTACTTAACCCTATACCTTAGCTACTACATGTGAAATATATGGCTACTGAGAGGCACAGTTTGGACATCTTTTCTATAGGACGTGATACTTCAGAGGTTATTAGTTTTCAATATATAGATATTCTATTTTTTGCATTCTTATAGTCTAAAAGCAGCTTTGGTTTTAAACGGAAGTGTGAAATTGAGGATGGTTCATGACAGCTAGAACAGCAGGTGGCCAAAGATCATTTCATTTTAAAGGGAGCTGACTAATTCTCTCCTGTCACACTTGAAAGCTATTTCAATATCAAACAGAATGTAACTTTGAGTGACTGCATTACCCTTTGAGCACTTGAACCCTGAGATCTCTCTTTTCACGCAAAATTCTCTGTACTCCTCATGCATAACTTTCACTTCATGCTTCTCAGGGGTTTCTGAAACAATCCTGCCCATTTGTATTATAGGGATTATTCTAGTTACACATACAGATGTATCAATTCTCATTTCTGCTGCCAGTATTTCACAGAGATGTGTGAAAATAAAACATGCCCAGTAAAGGAAAATGGGAGACAGGGACAGTGCAGCAAGGGACAATATCAGATCAAGTTTTGTAAAATGTAAAGGAAGTTGAGTAGACTGTTCACACAACCAGGGCCAGGTCCCCATCCCCATTCTGGGGGCTTAGCCCAACAATGGGAAAACAAACAAACATAAAGCCTGTTTAATGGCCCTTTGAAGCTTCTTTCTAAGTAGCCACCATCAGCGCATCCTCTCCATGTTCCCCCCCAATCCCCCTTAGTTAAGCTGCATTTCCAGGAGACATGAGACATAGTCAGGGAATCCCTATGTCCCAGCCTCTGGCGGTTGTGAGCACCCAGTGTATGTCACTGTATCCATTAGACTGCTGTAGTTTACACCAGGGAATGGCCTGTGATCGAAGGCTTCAGGAACTGAGAGCCATGCAGTTGACTTAAAGCCGCCTTTGCTCTTGCCTCCTCCAATCCTGAGTCAGTAACAGCTTGGCTGGACCAGAAGATCTGGTCACTCCATTTAAGTCAGTTCAATTCCATTGATGCTAAAAAATGATGTGACTGTCAGGGAATGAGCCCTTTGGATTTCATTGAGGAACAGTGGTCATGGTCCAGGATTCTGTGCTTGATTTCCCCATCTGGAATCCTGATCTTCAACCTACAATATTTACACTTATTCCCATTTTTGCATCTGTTATCTCCTGAATTCAGTCATGGCCTGGGATTTATAGCTCCTATTCCTAACAAAAGGTTTCAATCCACAGCCTGATTCACCTCGGCTTCATCTACACTACAAGGTTTTTTGTCAGAAAAGATGCTAATGAGGGACTCACTAGCATGTGTTGTGACCTCATTAGCATATTTTCTGCCATTTCTTTTTGCACAAGGTTCTTTTTTTCAGAAGGTTGAAAAAGCTACCAGGGGGTAAGCTGTTCTAGATTTGATCCTAACAAATAGGGAGGAGCTGGTTGAGAAATTGAAAGTGGAAGGCAGCTTGGGTGAAAGTGATCATGAAATCATAGAGTTTGTGATTCTAAAGTATGGTAGAAAGGAGAACAGCAAATTAGAGACAATGGATTTCAGGAAGGCAGATTTTGGTAAGCTCAGAGAGCTGGTAGGTAAGGTCCCATGGGAGGCAAGACTGAGGGGAAAAACAACTGAAGAGAGTTGGCCATTGTTAAGGGCCCAAAAGGAAGCTATTCCTCTGTGTCGGAAAGATAGAAAATATGGCAAAAGACCACCTTGGCTTAACCATGAGATCTTACATGATCTAAAAATAAAAAAGGAGTCCTATAAAAAATGGAAACTAGGACAAATTACAAAGGAAGAATATAGGCAAACAACACAGGAATTCAGGGGCAAGATTAGAAAGGCAAAAGCACAAAATGAGCTCAAACTAGCTACAGGAATAAAGGGAAACAAGAAGACTTTTTATAAATACATTAGAAGCAAGAGGAAGACCAAGGACAGGGTAGGCCCACTGGTCAGTGAGGAGGGAGTAACAGGAAACTTGGAAATGGCAGAGATGCTTAATGACTTCTTTGTTTCGGTCTTCACCGAGAAGTCTGAAGGAATGCCTAACATAGGGAATGCTAGCGGGAAGGGGGTAGGTTTAGAAGATAAAATAAAAAAAGAACAAGTTAAAAATCACCTAGAAAAGATAGATGCCTGCAAGTCACCAGGGCCTGACGAAATGCATCCTAGAATACTCAAGGAGCTGATAGAGGAGATATCTGAACCTCTAGCTATCATCTTTGGAAAATCATGGGAGACAGGCGAGATTACAGAAGACTGGAAAAGGGCACATATAGTGCCCATCTAAAAAAAGGGAAATAAGAACAACCCAGGAAACTACAGACCAGTTAGTTTAACTTCTGTGCCAGGGAAGATAATGGAGCAGGTAATTAAGGAAATCATCTGTAAACACCTGGAAGGTGGCAGGATGATAAGGAACAGCCAGCATGGATTTGTAAAGAACAAATCGTGTCAAACCAATCTGATAGCTTTCTTTGATAGGATAATGAGTCTTGTGGATAAGGGAGAAGCGGTGGATGTGGTATACCTAGACTTTAGTAAGGCGTTTGATACGGTCTCGCATGATATTCTTATCAATAAACTAGGCAAATACAACTTAGATGGGGCTACTATAAGGTGGGTGCATAACTGGCTGGATAACCGTACTCAGAGAGTAGTTATTAATGGTTCACAATCCTGCTAGAAAGGTATAACAAGTGGGGTTCCGCAGAGGTCTGTTTTGGGACCGGCTCTCTTCAATATCTTCATCAACGATTTAGATATTGACGTAGAAAGTACGCTTATTAAGTTAGCAGATGATACCAAGCTGGGAGGGGTTGCAACTAATCTGGAGGATAGGGTCATAATTTAAAATGATCTGGACAAATTGGAGAAATGGTCTGAGGTAAACAAGATGAAGTTTAATAAAGACAAATGCAAAGTGCTCCACTTAGGAAGGAACAATCAGTTGCACACATACAGAATGGGAAGCGACTGTCTAGGAAGGAGTACAGCAGAAAGGGATCTACGGGTTATAGTGGACCACAAGCTGAATATGAGTCAGCAGTGTGATGCTGTTGCAAAAAAAGCAAACATGATTCTGGGATGCATTAACAGGTGTGTTGTGAGCCAGACACGAGAAGTCATTCTTCCATTCTACTCTGCGCTAGTTAGGCCTCAGTTGGAGTATTGTGTCCAGTTCTGGGCACCGCATTTCAAGAAGGATGTGGAGAAATTGGAGAGGGTCCAGAGAAGAGCTACAAGAATGATTAAATGTCTAGAGAACATGACCTATGAAGGAAGGCTGAAAGAATTGGGTTTGTTTAGTTTACAAAAGAGAAGATTGAGGGGGGACATGATAGCTATTTTCAGGTATCTAAAAGGGTGTCATAAGGAGGAGGGAGAAAACTTGTTCATCTTGGCCTCTGAGGATAGAACAAGAAGCAATGGGCTTAAACTGCAACAAGGGAGGTTTAGGTTGGACATTAGGAAAAAGTTACTAAATGTCATGGTAGTCAAACACTGGAATAAATTGCCCAGGGAGGTTGTGGAATCTCCATCTCTGGAGATATTTAAGAGTAGGTTAGATAAATGTCTATCAGGGATGGTCTAGACAGTATTTGGTCCTGCCATGAGAGCAGGGACTGGATTCGATGACCTCTCGAGGTCCCTTCCAGTCCTAGTATTCTATGATTCTAAGGGATTTTTTCACAAAAAGAAGCAGTATGGACATTTTTTGTGTGTGTGCAAAAACCCCATTTTGCGCAAGATCCTTATGCCTGTCCTGGAGAAGCATAAGGATCTTGTGCAAAACAGGGATTTTGTGCCAAAAAAAAAATGTCCACGCTGCTTCTTTTTGTGCAAAAACCCCTTTCACAAAAAGAAATGGCAGATAATATGCTGATGTGGCAACTCATGCTAATGAGTCCCTCATTAGCATTTTTTCTGCCAAAAAAACGTGTCGTGTAGACGAAGCCCTCTAGAGTAGGTCCATCATGCGCAGTGAATGCAAGAGCAGTCCTGTGAAAAAAATAGTATGTGATCCTACAATGAAAGACTGCATCATACTGCAGTAGCTCAAGGGGACCAAATTAAGGCTGCACAAGCAACCTTGGTTCTGGCATTTCCTAACTTTTGAGTGCTTGACTTTGCAGTTTTAAGCATGCTTTGCGTGTAATTTCCTAAATTTTTAAAGAAACAAACTAATTGAACATAAAATCCATCATGTGGCATCATTTTGAGACCCACATGGGTCATCAGAAGAGTTAGACATTTCAGATCCATGGCACAGACCTCTGCCATCATGTTAGTGCTGAACACTTCTTATAAACATTTTACATAAGCCCCAAATAGTCTAAAGAAATGTGCATGTTTTCAGCTACATCATACTCTAAGCCCTGTAAAGAACTAAGAAGAAATATATTCATACATTACTAATGGGAATCAATAGATGCTCTCTGGTTAAAGGACAAGCTTTGTCTACCTATAAAACAATAATGTGGTACTTAAAGTAACCCTGCAGTGACAGAGGGGCTAAACGGACTATAAATGTCAAAAGCAGATAAACTCTGTGCATTTGGCTTAAAAGCAGCTTCTCTGTGAACCATATGGCCATGAGAGAGTACTACTAATAATAGCTCTCAAAGTGAGATGTGATCAGAACAGAAGTCAACATCCTTCAAGGTCAAAAACTGTGGCCTAGAGAAGTTGAATTAGACTGACAATGGCCTTAAAGCTAATTGTTATGTAAATAGATTAGAAATGGTGGTGTGGATACAAATCGTACAAGCAAAGAAATGAGGGGCCAATGATCTCCTGCTTGCCCGGCTCCTGCACACTGCCTTGCGTTATGGAGTGCATTCATCACAAGTGAAGTAACTTGGATCAGGAGGTGAATGTTGGCCCTAACTTCAGCTCTGTGGACTCCTACAGGCCATTTTGCCTACCAGTGGGTCTTGGCTCACAAAATGGCCCAAATGAAAGTCCAAGTAAACCTTCCACCTCCTCTGTCTCCAATTAAGTGTTCTTACTGAGCCTACCTCAGGTTCTCCATCCACAGAGCCTAACCTGCTCCTGCAGAGTTCATCCTCTGTCGCTTTGCGTCCCCTCCCTGAAGTCTTCCCCTAGGGTTCTCCTTGCTTCTTCTAGGCCCTGGCTCAGGCCTCCCCACCAGAACATATCCTGCTCCTGGGTCTTCCCTCCTGCAGGCTTCTTTGTAGTCCCACTCCCCACCACCCAAGCTCCTTCAGTCTGAATAGGTCCCAAGTGACTAAGAATCCATCACCCAGCTCTGCGCCCTCTGTCCAGGAAGCTATCAATCACCCCACAGGTGTGGAGCATTGCACTAATTGGTATTTTCCCCTTCTGTAGCAGATGACGATGGTTCATCTCGTCACACCCAAGTATTACAGACATTTCAAAGCGGCAAGCGATAGGGACTGCATTATGGAGATGGGGGGAATGTCTACTCTTTCATGAGAAGTGTGACTGCAGCATGCAGAGACAGACCTAAGTTGGCTTTGACCTAACTAGTGCAAGTACTAACAGTAGTGAATACATGATAGCACAAATTTCAGCGTGGGCTATATATACATAGCCATTCTGGACACTGAGTCCTTTCTTAGGCAAAGAGCCCATGCTGAAGTCGGTGTGGCTGCGGCTAGTCACACTAGCTAGATCAAAGCCAACTTAGGTATGCCTATGCATGCTGTAATCTCAATTCCAATGGCAGTCTAGACATACCCTTCAAAGAATGGGATAATCTAAGGTAAAATGGCAGCTTTCATTGAATGCCTACCAGTATTGTGAAATTGTTTCATATTTTATTTCCTATCACATTTTTAACAGTCACAGACTTTTCAACAAAGAGAAAGCCCATAATAATACATGAAATATAATGTGAGACCTAACATCATGTGTGAATTGAACAATTACACAGAACCACACTATTAACCTGCCAAATTACATTACAAAAGCATATGCAATCCAGCAATTGACAGGCTTATTCCAACCTGCCTTTAAGGAGTACTGAGAAACTGTTCTTTCAAGGCCACAAACCAGAAGCAGGGGGCAAGTGAAATGAAACGGAAGAGTTCTGCAAGCAAGTGTTGGAGCCCAGTGATACTGTACCAGAATGCAATGTGCTGGTGATTACAGGAGGTTTCACATTTCATTGCTTATCTCAGGAGAGAGGTGTGGGGAGAATGCAATGGATGGATTGAGAGAGATTGAATGAGAACACTGATCCATTAAGTTCTTCTCCAAGAATCTATTTGTTCTTACAAATACTTCACTTGAAGGTTAAGCAGGAAGAAATACAGACCTGCTCAACAGTCCATCACACTGGTGGAAGTATCATCTAGTGGTTAGAAGAAGAGGCTGGGAGTACTCCTTTTCTGCTCTGTCTCATACTCACTTTCTTACTTAGGGCAAATCTCTTAACCCTTTCTCTGTCGCATGTAAAATGGGATAATAATACATGCCTACCTCAGTAGGGGGTTGGGGTTCATCCTTTAGTTAATGCACTAGAGTGTGGCATTTCACTGTCCCCTGGATTAGGGGCATCAGAGAGTGCCGTGCCCCAGATGGATCTCTAGATAAGTGTGCAAGCAGAGGGTGTGCATGCAGCCCTGTCTCATGGGTTGTTAGGAAGAAGTCTTTGTGTTCCCTTGAGCTCAAAATCCCATGTATGTGTTGATAACTAAGTGAAATTAAAGACAAAGGAAAAAAAAGTAATAGCTAAAATACCTGACACCCAACATGCATAAGGACTCCCCCACAGCAACCCATTACCACTGGCAATCATAGGAGTAGTCCTGGCTTAGGAGCAATCATGAACAACACCTGCTAGGAGCTGTGAGATAACAGTGTCAGACAGAATTGTAAAGAAGGAATGTGTGAATCCCTCTTAAAACCTTATAGACCTCTTAATTATTGTAACCATGCTTAAGCACACCCCCAAACCAACCTGAAACACAGTGATAATCATGAAACAACAAAAACATTGCTCAATGATTACATGAAAGAGCTCAACACAAACCAGGGCCAGAGGTGTTAATAACCTCCCCCAGTTGTCCACTTTCGGTTAGTACATAAACTGCAAGGGATACCTACTGAAGTATCTCACAACACAAGTAAGTGTCAATGCTCAGTCTATGGAGCTTGTCAAGCAGCCCCTCAGGATAACAGACTAATAATAAAAATGGGTAGCCCTGTGGCACCTTAGAGACTAACAAATATATAGGATCATGTGCTTTTGTGAGTAAAACTCACTTCATCAGATGAGATGGAGTGGAAATAATAGAATCCAAGGTATATATAACAGCAAAAGCAGTTACCTGTCAATTGCAGGACCAGTGTTAATGAAACTAATTAAGTAGGCTACATGTGTCCCATTCATAGCTTTTGATGTGAAAATGTGAATGTGAAAGGCAGAGGAAACTGGCACAGTCCCAATTAACCTCTGGCTCCCTGCTGTTCCATTATGTGCAAGCACACAGCATCATAAATTTCCCTGGCCTGCCAAGAACCAGGAGTTGTGTGCACATAGGTGCAGTCAGGTTAGAAGTGCTTCTGTCCTATGTCTACAAATACATTAGGTAAAACACAACACAGCACACCAGAATCATCAGAACACCATTGGTCATATTGTCATCCAAGTGAGTCCTGAGGCATCGCCAACATTCTTTCAAACATCCAAAAGTGCACTCTGCCACCTTTCTTCCATGGAGTTCCTTTTTGTTGGCTCAGAATTGTTGGGGGTAAGGCTTCATGTGCGATGGTAACAACAAATATGCAGAGTCCCCCAAAACAAACGTTCGCACAGAAACACTGTACATGGTCACATCCTTTCTCCCCCTCCGCAGTACAACCCCAATCTCCTGAGCACTCAGGCATCATAGATCTTTTCCATGTATCCAATGTTTGTGGTCATGCACTGACCCCTGTGGTCCACTGAGTCTTGGAGAATGACTGACCTTTTGTGGTTCTCATATTCACTGGCACCTTTCAGTGGACAAAGTATAGTATGTATGTTCTGTCCATGTTCCCTGCACAGTTCAGAAAAAACATGTTCTAAAAACCCATTATAATTTCAGGGACTTGGGTAATGGCAGCTCCTCATGGGTAGATTACAGTATTCATTGTCTAAAACACCTGTACAATTACTGCCCCACCAGTTGACTTCCCGGACACGAACGTATTTGCAACTGACCAGTAGCTATCTAATGCTAACAGCTTCCAAAAAGCAATAGCCAGCTTCTTCTGCATTCTTATGGGTTTTTGAAATTGAGTCTTTTGGCATGGGAGGAGTAGTGTAAGCACCTTGCACTACTCAGTAAAGGTCTGCTTCCACATTATGAAATTCTACAGTCAGTGGTTGTAATCACAGGTTTCTAAGACAGTAGGTGCCATCACATCAAGCTGGCTCTCCGGGACCAGAACAGGAGGCCCGCCCATGGATATACCACTGTAGTCCAGTCCTGGCATTCAGAAGATCTGTCCCATGGGACCCAACCAGATTTTCATTCCCCCCCTCTAGGTCAGCCATCTTTGCCATCTGACAGCTCTCTGTCCCATTTCTATCTAGTATCTGTTAATGCACTGCATGAACGTTAGTCCTATGAGCAGGAACAGGAGCAGAACCCACTGTTGGATTCTGCTCCAGGACTCAAACGCAGTTTGGAAGAAGGGTGATAGAAGTGGTAGCTGCCATCATCATAAGCCTGGAGGCAGTACACAGTTCCAGCAGCATGCTGTAAGGTGGTTCCTACACTGTCTCTGATGGCAAACAACACTCTGACATACTACCCCTGAAATGTTATGTCAACATCACATACTGAAAAAGAGCAGTGGTGACCCAAGCATATCCTGAGCACAGTATACTACCATGCCCAATATGACATATATGGATACTCAGCATGGATATAGGATATAAGTGTTAGCAGTACATGCATGTGTAATTGTGTACACTTGCAAGTGCAGCCGTAATTCAAGGGTGAAAAGTATATGATGAGGGCAAAGAAAACATAAGAACGGCCATATGGGTCAGACCAAATGTCCATCTAGTCCAGTATCCTGTCTTCCAACAGTGGGCAATGCCAGGTGTCCCAGACAGAATGAACAAAACAGGGAATCATCAAGTGATCCATCCCCTGTTACCCATTCCCAGCTTCTGACAAACAGAGGCAAGGGATACCATCCTTGCCCATCCTGGCTAATAGCCATTGATGGACCTATCCTCCTTGAATGTTCTTTTTTTGAACCCTTCACAGCAACCTCTGGCAAGGAGTTCCACAGACTGACTGTGCGCTGTGTGAAGAAATACTTCCTTTAGTTTGTTTTAAACCTGCTACCTATTAATTTCATTTGGTGACCCCTAGTTCTTGTGTCATGGGAAGACGCAAATAACTCTTCTTTATTCACTTTCTCCATACTGGTCATGATTTTATAGACTCTAACATATCCCCCTGCTACGTCTTCTTTTTTACAAGCTGAAATGTCCCAGTCTTATTAAATGACGTTCATACGGCAGCCATTCCATGCCCCTAATCATTTTTGTTGCCCTTTTCTGAACCTTTTCCGATTCCTCTATATCTTTTTTTAGATGAGGCGACCACATCTGCACGCAGCTGTCTAACTCTGACACAAAGAAAAAGTATGCAGCAGTACAGAGCAATGTGTAAAAATTGGTAAGAGAAAAAAGCAATTCTGACTGAGCAGCGGAATGATCAGCAATAGAAGCAACCCCTGAGTCTCATTTGGATGTCAAAGCTTATTACAGACTTCCTGTCAAATATAGACAATATTGCGCAGTCCCAGCAGCTGGAAAAAAACGGTATAGACAACTGAGGACTAAGTCCCCATGGCCATGTTGGAAAATTGAAAATCTGAGTATTAGTTTTAAAAGGTCTCTAGGGGGACTGCTTGGGCTTCAAATAACATTTGAAAAATCAAATAAAGATTTTAAGTGTTCATATGTGGCCAGAAAGGACTCAAAATGCCATTTATAAAGCTAGGGGAACAATGATGCACTGCAAAGTTCCTGCAGTTTTGCTTCAGGATGAACACACTTTTAAAGTGACAGTAATTGTACCATCAAATGAAACAACAAAGTCAAGGGTCAGTGTAGAATGGTGAATGGGGTATTTTTCATGTGACATGAAATGGAAGAAATGGAATGCTGGATTTCCTCAAATAGAAGACATTTCAGCTATTGCTAAAAAGGAACTTCTACCTTAATAACTGGGACACAAAGGATTCCCACCATGTAAGTGAGGAAAAAGTGTCTGCATGTACACAGACACATAGATAATATTTGCATGTGTCCGCAGAAAGGTATACGAAAATTTGTTGTGCACTAAGCATAATGCTCACCTAACTCTGAGTGTTCCAGGGCCTGGCTAATTAGATACATTCATTTGCCTAAAATTTTCAAGCCACCATAGCTGTACAATCAAGCTGAGTAAGGTAACTAACCTTAATTGTTCACAGACAGCAACGAGTGAAGCTGGAGCAGGTCTGTAAATCACTACTAATAATAGGTGGATTAAAAAACTGCTCTAAGACAGGATGTTCAGATACCACAGTTGAGACTTGGAGAGCTGGGAGTTAAAACAAAAGGAGAAATGCTGTATTTGTTTGTCCCTAAGCAAAAGAGAAAGAAAACAGGAGAACAGAGTAAATATACCATTGTGACTGAATGCATTCCTGTACTCACATTTTACCCATTATAGAAATAAATTGTGCACAAAATATGCCCTGTGAGGTATCACTTGAAAACAACTCACCGGGCAGTAATATCATGGTCAAATATATGTAGCAACATTATATGTAAATTTATGAATATAAGCTGAAATTGTGATAGAAATGTGGTTACCAGACCTGTCTGAGGAGTGCACAAACCCGTTCCTCAAAGACAAAAGACATGCTGATGTCTCTAGACCAGCTGTGGCCAACCCGAGGCTCACGAGCCGTATGTGGCTCTTCTACCCCGCCGGATGCGGCTCGCGAAGCCCCCACCCATGGCTCAAAAGCCGCCCCCGCGCCCCCAAAAACGGCCCTCTCTTCACAGCTCCCTGTGCTGACCTGGCAGGGAAGCCGTCCAGTGAGGCCATGAAAGCTGCAGAAATAAAGATGGCAGCAGGCAGTGGGAACCTGCTGTGGCCAAAAATCCTCAAAACACGTTTAAATGCGGTTTCTTAAAGGGGCAGAGCCTTTTTTTAGAGCTTTTTTTTTTTTGCTCAACCAAACATGACTGGAGGCTCCTTTCAAAGAGGCAAAAGGGGCAGTCTTTTTTTTTTTCTCAACAACTTTGCCCAGGGTCTTCGTGCTGGATCCACTGATATCTTGGCTCTTTGCCCAGAATGGGTTGGCCACTCCTGCTCTAGACAGTCATCAAAGTTGATGGGCAAGCCACTGTCAAATGACCTTTTCAGGCAAAGAAAGGGGACAGAAACATGTCGATTTACATTTTAGCACACAACAGCATGGAACTGTTTTACCACAAAACACATGGTTCCATCCTCTTAGCGGGAATGAACATTATCTACAGGTAATCTTCAGGAAAATGTATTTTGAAGGGGTGACTGGAATATGAGAGTGAGGGCAAAACCATCCTAAGATATGTTTCCCTATCCATCTCTCTTTCTCATTCACCAAAGAAGACAAAAGAAGCAGCCATTTGAATCAGGGAGGGATTCTGACCCAAAGTTTGATCAGCTGTATTGCTGAGAATATGTGGTATGAATTTGATCTTGAACCAAGTCTAGTCTGTTAAGTTTTGACACTAAAAAGTATTTTATCTTTATTTCTTTTGCAACTGTTTCTGACTTGTATGCCTTATGCTTGTACTCTCTTAAAATCTCTCTCTTTGTAGCTACATAAACTTATTTTGTTCTTTAATCAAAACTAATCCAGTGTTGTATTCAAACTGAATTGTTTGGATAACTCCGTTTAAAGTGGCAAACTGTTGGATATTAGACCCATCTTAGGGCTGTGGACCTTTAATATCTGAACTGTCCAGGAGAGGGCTGGATGGTTCAGAACACAAGCTTTGGGGGGAAATTCAAAACTGGAAGTATGTTGGGATTACCCTGCAAGTGGCAACTAAGACTGGTGGAAGCTAGACAGTGACTGGAGTTTTGCTGTCAGCTGTACACGGACATTCAGGGTGTGACATGCATGTTGGTTGGTGGTTTGTGAAGGGCCTGGTTTGGGAGCTACAGCAGCAAAGGACTTTGAGGCATGCCAGGTTGCAGGGCAGCTGGCGACATACCTCTCACTGGTCTGGATTGCACCTGGAATCTGACAGCAATATAAAAACTTTCTATACCCAATAGACAAGAGGTGATTTGAAAAGAAATAATCTTCTCTGTGGAAAGCATGCCACTGAACCAACTGTCTAATAGTAATTGGGGCTAAGGGAGGGAGGAATATATATGAAGGGAAGAAAGACCAAGATGGGCAGGCCAGAATAGTTTTTTGATCATCCATCTTCTTTCCTAGTGATGAATGAAAGGCTTCTTTTAGTGACAATCTGTTGGCTCCAGAGGCTTTGACCACCATCCCTGCTAAGGTACTCAAGGCCTGATCCAAAACTCACTGAAGTCAATAGAAATCATTCCTTTGAATTTAAAGGGTTTTGCTTCAAGCCCTCAATTTGCGTTTTTTTCGGTTAAGATGCTTTGGTAAGGAATAGTACATTACTGTGGCCTATACTTTGATATGATTCACATTTTGTTGTATTTATTTCAATGTTAAGCAAAATTTTAATATTTTCAGCTTTGTAATTAGATACATGAAATTAAAAACTCTTGATTTAACAATCTTAATTCCTTTTATATTTCCATAAATAATGAGCTAATTTTTCATCACCACTAACCCTCTGGAGTTATTACAATTTATGTCAGCACTGTGTTTTTGAATGATGACATTGCCACAGTCAGTATGAAAGCTTAATTAATAGCAATTTAATCAAGACAACTTTGGAAAATGAAGAAAATCCTGGAACAAAGTTTCATCAAATGAAACACAAATGATTATATTTTGCTTGGATGATTTATATATGTGGCAGAGAAAGAGATGCTATAAGAGAAGAAATCCTTGTTCCTACTGTTCATATGGATGATTAAAGATGCCAACAAGATCTCTTTCATTCATGGTACTGGGCTCATTTTTTTTAATGAAGGTGCAGTCCTGAGGAAGGAGTAGTGCTTATATTGCAGTAGTTCCCAGAGACAATACCCTCTTACTTTTGGGTGTGTCTAGACTACATGGCTACGTCGACGGAGCCATGTAAAGTAGTTTACTCAACATAGTCAATGAAGCTGGGATTTAAATAATCCCCGCTTCATTAAAATAAAAATGGCCACCGCGCTGTGCCGACAATCAGCTGATTCGGCACAGCGCGACAGTCTACACGCGGATCGGTTGACAAGGGAAGCCTTTGTTTCACAAGGTTTACAGGAGCGGTCAACAAAGGCTTCCCTTGTTGACTGATCTGCATCTAGACTGCCACGCTGTGCCAGATCAGCTGATTGTCGGCACAGCGTGGCGTCCATTTTTATTTTAATGAAGTGGGGATTATTTAAATCCCTGCTTCATTGACTATGCCGAGTAAACTACTTTACATGGCTCTGTCGATGGAGCCATGTAGTCTGGACACACCCTTTGTGTGCATGGACTTAAATGAGCCCATATGTTGGGAGTCTTAGGCTATGTCTATGCTGACACCCATACTTAGCTACTGGACCATGTATATGCTTGCTCATGCTTCCCATATCTGCACCAAGAGTCTACATAATTCTGTTCTGGACATGGGTATAACATTGTGCGCACATGTATAACCACATCCACACTCTCTGGGTATGTCTACACTGCATTCCTCTTTTGAGAGAGGAATGCAAATGCAGCCGAGCGAAATTGCAAATGAAATGCAGATTTGAATTTCCCGTGCTTCATTTGCATAACTGCAGCTGGCAGCTTTTTCGAAATACCCTATTTCGAGATAAAAATGCCATTTAGTCGCGGTTATTTTGAGAAAAAAACCCTTCTTTCAAAATAACCCTTACTCCTTATAAAATGAGGTTTAAGGGTTATTTTGAAAGAAGGGTTTTTTCTCAAAGTAACCACGTCTAAACAGCATTTTTTATCTTGAAATAGGGTATTTCGAAAAAGCGGCCGGCCGTGATTATGCAAATGAAGCACGAGAAATTCAAATCCGCGCTTCATTTGCAATTTCGCTGGGCTGAATTTTCATTCCTCTCTCAAAAGAGGAATGCAGTGTAGATATACCCTCACTGTTGTTACATAAAGTTAGAGTACTTTTTAGGGGCAGTAGCCCAGAGCTTTGTGTATCACAAGTAGACACTCTAGGATTTGCTTTGCTCTGTGTTATTGGCACTGTTCCCTACCTTCACACATTGGCCAATGGCAGTTCCTGATTACACCCCCTCAATGGTATTCCCTGACAAACTGACTGGAAGACACAGAGTGATGGGACGATGATCTTGTTCAGGTCCTGCCCCTTATTGTGTGACAAATGGTTATGCAGGAAAGTAGCCAATTGGTGAGATGCTGGATGGAATTTGGGCAGAACATTCTGATGTCAAAGACAGCTGATCTTGAGGGTCAATGACAATTTATTCAGCTCAGGTGGTACATATATGTATTGCCACGGTATGCCATTGAGTAGAGCATTGCTTCTGGTACCAACACACTGTGCTGGGATTACATCCTTTTGGAAAACTGGTTTCACCAATACTGGCTTCAGAACTTCCAAACAAAGCAATTAATCTTTATGGGATTTTCCCCATGCCTCCCGTATATCCTGGGGACTTGGAATATTTCTGAACCAGAGGGAATGCTCTCAAGCCCTACAGCCAGCTGCCTCCTATTTCGTGAACCAGTTCATCAGTGTCTCTTCCTGCTGAAGAGTCCTCTTCCCCCATGCCCTGTGGAACTCAAACTTTTCCTTGTTTCTCTAGTGCATGCCAATGAGCAGCTCTTCGAGGATCCTTCTCTGTCTACCTCTACTGTCTCTAGGGGGCTGCTCCTTCCTTCCTGGTAGAGTGGTTTCCTTCTCAGGAACAGAAGAAACTGCCAATTCGAATAGAAGGGCAGCATTATATTCTTTTTCCTTCAGAAGAACCCAAGAAATCCTCCCACATAACTGTGCTGAAGATACTTTATACTTTTCAGTGTTCTACAAATGCAACTGTTGACTATACTTAGTCCTCAGACAACTTTTGCAATCCACAAGGAAGGAGCAGAGGCTACCAATGGTAATAAAATGTATTAGTGTTTTCAAAAATTTAAAATATACAAAGTGCTTTGGGAGGGAAGAAGGAGAGGAGAGAGGTGACTGTTCCTTCCAGGAGCTATGTTACCAATTTGCAATTTCTTCTTTAAAGGCCTGCCAACACAATGGTTTTCAAAGTACCAGAATGGAAAAGGCAGTGGCTTTCCAGTCCTTTGCAGGAGATCCAGAATGCTAGGCTAGAGAGATATTTCTCTTATTGATCATGACTCTACATATTGCTGAATGGAGGGATTTGGTCAGTATGAAGGTGGATATCAGCCAGATATCAACCATGCCGATTTGCACTGTCATTGAACCTCAAGTTCCAGATGGAATTTCTGCTGTACCAGAAATTTGCAGAAATACACGTACAGGACTGGGACGTAATTCAACTGGAAATTGACTCTATTCTCAACATTCTCAACACACACTATTGGATCACGAGAAAATCCTGCTGCTTGCCTGCCTACCAATCATGAAAAGGGCAGGAAAAGAATAAGACACACCACACTTTTGTCTGGTTCCTTAAAGTTTCAGATCAGCACCACAACACGCTTTGCCGCTCTCCTACAAAAAGACCCGACACAATATTTATCCAACTACAAGACCAGATGCTTCTGCCACCCCCATTTCCTCCAAATTGTGCAGCATGGAAGAGGCAGTTTAAGTGCTGCAATCTTCCAAGAGAAAAAAAGACCACTGCAGTTCACTTTTCTTCAGACAACCAAACTGTTCTATAATTGTTCCTTTCCCTCACTTCAGCCACTCTCAGCATCAACCCACAGGCACAGCTGCACAATGTTTTTTTTCATGACTGTGTTTTTAAAATATAGATTTACCCACATGCATATTACTTGTTCCTGGTAAATCAATACAGTCATTGATTTATACCCAGGTCTTGTTCAGGGCCATTTTAAATGCCCACCTCTGCTTTCTCCTCCCTGAAATATCCTGGTCTGCTCTAGGCAGAGTCGTGAAGGACAATGTACTCTCACCACACATTGACCAGCACCCAGATGCGGTCAGCAAGCCACACAGCCGCTCACGGAGCAGGATCTATGTTCACCGGTACTAATCAAAATAATGCAGTGCAAAACTATTCTGATGTAATCTGGTGTGGTCAGTGCAGCTCACTACAACCAGTGAAAACGGAGGGGTGGGCACCTTTGGAGGTTAGGGTAAAGGTCAGGATTCAGTGTATTTTGGGAATGGGGGTGGAGGACTACTGAAACACAAGACTTGGTCTGCACCTCTTATCTCAGTCCACACATCAGTAAAAATCCATGCAACAGCACGATGCACGTAGTGACTGATACACCAGAGGAGCACTAGCTTACTCACCCTGTAGTAGCCTTCAGTCATGTGCTACTGAGGTTTAGTTGTGAACAACAGAGGGGTTATGGTGCAACCAACTACATGGTCATGTGTAGAACTACAATTACTCTCTTTCTCCCCAGCACAGGCATGTAGGTAAAGTCTCAATCTAGCCAGTAAGGAGCAACGCTGTATACAATAGTGTAGGAACATCATAAATGGAGATGGTTGGAATTCGGAATTTCTATCATGCTGGAAATTTCAAGATGTCTAAATCTGATTTCATCCCAACATGGAATGATATAGTCAAAATCTCTGAATTTTTGTCCAAATGAAATATTCAGAAAATTAAAACCTTTAAAAATTCTCTTTTGACTTTATTCAAGTACTATAATTAATTTTAATAGTTGAAATAATAATGCTGAAATTAACTCTTTCAAAAATTTCCTGGGAAAATTGTGACAAAACTGATACATTCCCACAAAACCTATTGGTTTAGTTGAATCAGAATTTTCTGACAGAAAACTGTTCCATCGGTTTTTTTCTATGAGCTAATCATAAATCATCCAGCAGGAAGAAAACCTATTTGTCAACAAACAATCAATAGCCTGGGCCAAAGGTATTGTCAAAGACTGCATCATGTCTGGAGTTAACAACTCTACTCCTTAGCATAAATAAGCTTTCTCACATAAGCTAGCTTTCTTGTGAGACTGGGCTGTGACTCTGGAGTAAATGCCAGGAGAATTAAGGACCATCACAAACTACTTTTCACTAAAAGTGAACGTGAACTTCTTTATTCTGCCTTCTCTGACAAAGATATAGTAATGTGTACATGTAAAAAACAAAACAAAACCAAATACTGCTGCACACACAGTTATCCCCTGGGGAGAAGATGAGTAAGAACACAAGCCATGCATGAAAGGTGTTAGCTACATGGCTTAATGCACTGCTGGAAGGTGCTCAGATACTGTGGTGATAATTGTGGAAATATCAACCTAAATAGAATAGAATAGGATAAATAAAGACTCAGCATCCGGAGTTCACTCATCTCTTTCTTTTCCCCCTTGGCAACCTTTCGTCCTTTTTATTAATTTTGTGCCTGATCAGGCTGAATTCTACACTGACACTTCCATCCCTCGCACTAAAATGTATCTGCATTTTTTATTCAAAACTGACCACCTATGCTGTTGTCTTCTGCATTATGGATACTGTTACCATGGCAACTAACACCTGGCTCTTGATTAAAGCTGTGAAGGTAAAGGCAAAAGAGCCCTAATTCTTCCACTGCGTGAATAATGCTGTGCCCTCAAGGGCTTAAAATGTATATAAGACCCAGAGAAAATGAAATTATGTACTCTGAGATGAATTACAGCTTCATCCTTTACCAATAGAGGATGGATGGTGAGAGGAGGCCAGAAGTTTCTACATGAATGCTACAGCTACACTACAAGCTTTTTCCGGAAGAGGAAATGCAAACGGAGTGCTCATTTGCATATGTCACACTCTCATTTGCATTTTCTCTTCCGATCCTTTTCACAGGAGAGGTTTTTGCACAAAAAAGCGCTTTGTAGACGGCGCCTTTTTGAGCAAAAACCCCCTTTTGCGCAAGAGCCCTTCTTGCGCTTCTTCTCTTGCGCAAAAGGGGGTTTTTGCTCAAAAAGGCACCATCTACACAGTGCTTTTTTGCACAAAAACCTCTTCCGCAAAAAGGATCAGAAGAGAAAATGCAAATGAGAGTGTAACATATGCAAATGAGCACTCCATTTGCATTTCCTCTTCTGGAAAAAGCTTGTAGTGTAGCCCTAGTGGAAGAAGGAAAAAACAGGTGTGTGACCACAAATAACAGAAGAGTAGTATTAATGGGGAGTGCAAATCAAGGGGTGTCAATCAGCCTGCCTACCTATCAGTTTCTGAACATTATTTCCCCTACATTATTGTTTCTGTTGAAGGGGAACAGAAGATGAGTGAGAGGTTCCAGGGGGAGACAAGGAATCTCCCCAAGATGTGGAGAAAGTAACCTAGAAACAAAGAGAATGGGATATGGAGATATACCTACCTCATAGAGCTGGAAGGGACTTGGAGAGGTCATCCAATCCTCTACCCTCATGGCAGGACCAAGTACTATCCCTCACAGATTTGCCCCAGATCCCTAAATGGCACCCCTCAAGGACTGAATTAACAACCTCAGGTTTAGCAGGCCAATGCTCAAACCACTGAACTATCCCTACTCCCCTTTTGATGGATGAAGAAAGTGTGTATGAGAATTTATGGCAGAGTTCTAGGCATGCGCCAAGGAGGATGATAAAAGATAGAGGAGACCAAGGAGGTGGGGAAAAGACTGGTGGAAGCCACTAGTGATCCCTGTCTGCAATCTGGGCGATATCATCTCTCCAGTGAGACGCGCTATGGACCTCTGTAGATTTACATCCATCACTGAGTGGGAGGGATTGTCAAATATATGAAAAGTTCAGTAGTTCCTCAGGTTTACAATATTTTACTGGATTCTCTAACTTGATAGCGCCTACAATATCCCTCCTCAAGAAGAGGACTATGTTTAGTTGGTCCATATATACACAGTTTGAAAATGTTTTTCTGCCCTCCATTCTGACTCATCTGGGCCTCACAAGGCTTTCATCATTGAAATCAGTGCCTTGCCCATTGTGATAGATATGGCAGATACGGCTCTCGTGCAGTTTACAAGCCCTCAGCAGCTGCATCATACCTGCACTTTTTTCTCTCAGAAATTGACTTCCACTGAGAGAAATTATGATATATGAGACTGAAAGCTCATCTTAAAAGAGTATTGCTAACTCCCTGAGAGGGCTGCACCTTTGTCCACGTATAGGCAGATCATAAAAATTTGGAACATCTACTGACAACACAACCAACGTGAGATTCACTAGCTCCTGGCTAACTCTGATGCTCCACTGGCCAGTCAAACTGATATCTTTTCTTTTTCTAAGTAACTTCTTCCTCTTTTTGTTTCCTTAACAGAATGCCTGTGCAGTGACACCTGAGAGGAAAGATTTGTTCTAGACTTTTTAGGCATGGGTGGTGGCAGTAATAATGTGTGGTTATATGGTTATACGCTTGGATAGCACGTTACCATTTGACATCAATTAACCTAGATTCAAAGCAAAACTTACCATAGATCACTAGAGGTCATCTCGAATATGTGCAGATTCCAACTTCTAAATAAAATGCATAGAGATAGAAATATGTGATAAGTCATTCAATCATTGATGTTATGTTAACTTTGCAATTTGCTTACTTATTGTTATGCAAAGATTTAGATAACCAACTTTAATGTGCTTTGGTGCTAACTTCTTGATTTGAATAACTTGACTTATGTTGTAACCTCAATCTAATTTTCATATTGTTTAGTACTTTAGGGAAGTTTAATAAATTAGCTAACATTATAATTGCTTATGCTCTTGATTAAAAGCCATGAAACCACACCAAATTTGTTTTCTCTAGTCAAATGGTGAAGAGGTAGGAACAACCTTAATTAAAGGGACTTTAATTAAACATTAATAAAACATTTGACTCAGACCCTGAAAAAATTCTGCTGTTACTACAACAGGTTCCAGTTCAACGTTCAGGAGTGGCTTTGAAGCAGAAGTTTGTGCAGGGAAATTCTATGACCTGTATTATACAGGGGTGTGTCTACACAGCACCCTTAGCTCAAAATAAGCTACGCAATTTGTGCTACTCAAATTGCGTAGCTTATTTCAAGTGTATTTCAAAATAGCCTATTTCATTATTTGGTGCTATCTACACAGCGCCAAATTTTGAAATAACTCAATATTCCAAAATGCCCCTTAACCTGCCTGAGTCCTCTTTCAACAATCACTCAGTTATGTCAGTTTTGAGACTTTACTTCATTTGGTGATTCTGTCTCTTTTCTATTTGGTTGTATGAGAAGCAATCCAATTCCAGGCATATTCAATTTTCCTGGCACAACCAAACCCTTTGTGTTGCTTTCAATTATGATAAGAGGAAGGTGTATACTGAATTTGGTGGTCCTAGCTTTTACCACTTAAGAGGAGTTCTTGAACAGACAGACAGACGAACTCTCTCAGATGTATAGTAGATTAAAGTAATTCCAGCGGAAAGTAGAGGGTTTTAAAAAGAGAGAAAGACAGAGCACATTTTATTTTTCAAAGCGTACGATAGGTTCTTAAAGCCAGTGTCCTAGCCAAAGTCTCACTCAGATAATTGTATCTTGTCTGCCTGCTGTTCCAAATGGATATGATATTCTTTTACTCTTCCAGTCCCAGATGGTTCTGCAGTGTGTGTGTAAATTGTTAAATGGCTGTTTACATGAAAGGCAGCAGCACTTCAGCAGTGGGTAAAGTGATCTGTTTATTTAGTTTGTCTAACATTTTGTAAAATGCTGTGGGCTCCTCTGGGATGAAAGTCACTAAATAAATATAAGACTATTATAACGTTACCATTTCTTTCTCAATGTTCACCTTAAATATCCATAGATTCCTTTGCTTCATTAAATGTCCTATTCACCTTCTTAGCAATGTTTTGACTGCAAATTCTAATCTTTATTATTTCTTCTTATTATGATTCAAGTTATATTCATAGGTTATATCTTCCTGACCTTAAACTATTATTTTGTCAAAACTAAATTCTGCTGTATTGTATTCTACATTAATTACAAAAATTCTGGGTTAGAACAGATGCATTCTCATTCTGTGAGTAGCCAAATCTGTTCAGCTTCTCTGCTTTTTGGATTCCTTTGATTATGATCTTCAGTCTTTTGAGAATCTTAATGTATGTCTCCAAATTGGCTTATTTCTACTTTGTTTTTTTATAGTGAGGCTCTATTTATGCTTTGATAACATGGAAAGATTCAGGGTGTAATTCTATGGAAGACAGTGGAATCAGGCCCTTTGAATTGATGACGTCAGTCAGGAATAATATATTACAGATTTTCTAGTGTGCTTAGCCATTTGCTGTTGCTTAAACCTGAGCAACACTTAACTTGCCCTGTAAATTGCATGATGATACACAGGGCCACTCAGTAAAGCATACCTATTGTTATTTGTACAATTATTTCATATTTATATTGTGGCACCACACAAAATCCCCAATTAGAATTAAGGCTCCATAGTGCTAGGTGCTGCATGAAAACAAAGTAAGACAAGGTCCCTGCCCTACAAAAACTGCTTCAGTCTTTCTTTATCCTCCTGCACCCTCAGGTTCATAAAATGTCCATTTTCTGCCATTTATTTCGGTCTTGTGCAGGTCTGTTCAGGTTCCTGAGTGTCATGTTGATGGATTTGGCTTCTTTCTCTCATGTTCCAGGTTATGTTTCTCATGGTCACCCTCTTTTCCTCTTTCCTTGTGGTGTGCAGATTGTCACTTGATGTGGAAGGTCTGTTGGTGGTGCTGGTATTGTATGGCCTGGATTACTCAATGTGCTTGCACAGGGACCCCATCTGAGGAGGGCCCCTAACCACTGGGCCTGAGCATCACTGTGACCTCACACACCGGATCACAATGCCACTCACTCACATTTAGGCCTCCGCCCCCTGTCAAGATAATGGGGCGGCCAAGCCAAACATAAGCTGCAAAGGGCCATGTGAGTGCAGGGCAGGAGATGGGAGTGAGCAGTGCTGGGCAGCCAGGGTTGGAAGGAGATGCCTTAGTCCAACACCAGAATGGAGCATTGAGCCAGGGTGTACCAATGAGTGCCTGGGGCTGATGAGCAATGGATATTAATTAGGGCAAGTGGGAATTGTGGGGGTTCAGCAGGCTGAGTTGTGATGGCATGGGGGGGCAGTGGAGATGGGGGCTGGGATGTTGGGGGTGAGTTGCTGGGGACTGCGTCATGCAAGATGTCAGGGTTGCTAGGATGTGGGGGTGGGTTGTCAGGATACGTGGAGGCTGGTAGAGAGTTGTTGGGGTATTTGTGGAGGAGGGGGCATTTAGAAGCCTATGTGTGGAGTGGGGCATGGGTGTGGTGGAGTGGAAGATGCGTTCTGGGACCTGTGCGAGGTGGGGTTGGTATGTATGGGGCAAGGGTGATATGGTGAGTAGCCCCTGTGCAGGAGCTTGGTATGCCGTGCAGGGCTGGCAGCAACTCGAGCAGAGCTCTACTCCAAGGAACAGGGGGAACCCCCAACTTCCATCAAGCACAGGGCTCCAAAGTTCTTTAGTCTGGTCCTGCATAAAGCATGACCCAAATACATCCATCATCCTCTCTCAATATTTGATGCTGTAGGTAGCGTTGCTCTCCAAAAATGGACTCTGAAAATCTTCTGCACGTGTTTAGTTTGGAAGAAAGAGCTCGCCACTATTACAATCTTCCCTCTTCAGTCTATATATCTAAATTGTTTTTAATGAATGCTTCATTCACCTATGTCCTACAAGCCCATATATCTCTAAGGAAAATTTGTGTTCTAGAAAGTATGGGCTAGAATCCTTAGACAAAATGTCTGAACCTAGAAATGATCTGTTTGCACATTTGGCGCTTTTTCTAACCTTCCATACTGGATTTCTAAAGGATGTGGCTGTGATGTGTGATCCCAGTTAGGGGTCAGATGCAGTATGTGCAGCTCTATCATCACAATGAGAAAAGAAATCCCAAGGCTCTGCCATTTTTAATTTAAAAGGAACGCTTGGAGCTTCCATTTCAGAGTTGTCATACCAGAAACGCCCAGGTGTACAGCATCCCCTCTTCTTTCCTTTCATGAGCCTGAATCAGGTTGGAGACCATTCTCCAAGAGTAGTTAGGAATGGTTCACTTTCAAACTATTTAGGAACTATTTAAGAAAAACTATTTCACTGGGAGGGCGGTGAAGCGCTGGGACGGGTTACCTAGGGAGGTGGTGGAATCTCCATCCCTAAAGATTTTTAAGTCCCAGCTTGACAAAGCCCTGGCTGGGATGATTTACATGGGATTGGTCCTGTTTTTAGCAGGCGGTTGGACTCAATGACCTCCTGAGGTCTCTTTCAAACCTATGATTTTATAAAACTTCAGGGATATATATCACAGGGGGTTGTCCTTGGGACAGTACTATTCAGAATTTTCATTAACAACTTATATGATAGAGTGGAGGATATGCACATAACATTTTCAGATGGCCCCAAGCTGGGAGGGATTGGAAGCACTTATAGAACTGAATTAGAATTCAGAATGATCTTCATAAATTGGAGAATTGATCTGAGATGAATAAGATGAAATTCAATAAAGACAATGCAATGTTCTGTGCTTAGTGCATTTGACTTTTCCTTCCTAATACAAAGTGGGAAATAACTCATGAGGCATTTATAATGCTGAAAAGAATCTGGAACTACAGGGGATCACAAATTGAATGAGACTACAGAATGGAGCTGTTGCAAAAAAGGTAAATATCATTCTAGGTTGTATTAACCAGACTGTTGTAGGTAAGATGCAGAAGATCATTGTTGCACTCTACTTAGCAATGTTGAGACCTCAGATGATGTTCTACATCCAGTTTTGGGCACCACACCAAGAAAGATGTAACACACTGGAGAGAGTTCAGAGGAGAGCAACAAAAATGATAAGATGTTTACAAAACAAGTCCTATGAAAAAAGTTGAAAGAATTGGGCATGTTGAAGCTATAGAAAAGAAGGCTGACGCGGGACATGATACCAGTCGTCAAATATGTCTTCACTTGCCATGCCAGAGATAGATCTTTTGATGCTTGATTTAGCGGGTCTAGTTAAGACCCACTAAACCAAACACTGTGATTTCAGTCGGGATCAGTATTCCTCACAGTCATGACGAGTAAGAGAAGCCGATGGAAGCATTTGCTCCTGTTGCCCTCCCTCTGTGAAGATGGTGCCACGCTTGGCTTAAGGTAAGCCGACTCCAACTACATATTTTATGTAGCTGGAATTGCGTAACTTAACCTGAACTTCCAGATTTAGTGTAGACCTGGCCTTAACTTGCAACAAGGGAGATTTAACTCAAATATTGGGGAAAACTTTCTAAATATAATGATCATTAAGCACAGGAACACGTTATCTTGGGAGGTTGTTGAATTCCTGTCCTAGTAACTTTAAGAACAAGTTAGATAAACATCTGTCAGGAATGGATTAGGCATACTTAATCCTGCTTGGTGTGAGGGGATGGACTAGATGACTTGAAGTCCCTTTCAGCCCTTTTGAAAAGGAATTAAGAAGTACAGATTGGACCTCCATGGTCCAGCACCCTCGGTACCTGAGCCATCCTGGACCATGGGAGGCCAATGCTCCACTTCTGGCTGCCCCACTGCCAGCCCTTCTCCCTGGGGCTCTCAAGGCTGGGGTTCCCCACCCTACTACTTCCCTGCTAACATTGGCCCAGCTGAGACTCCCCGCCCGCTGTCCATTGCTGCCAGGGGTTACCCAGCCAGGGCCACTCCACCAGCAGCAGCACCGCTCAGTCACTGCTGGCCCCGGTTCCTCCGGGGATTACTCAGGGTTTCCCAGTCCCAAGGCCACCCAGCCTCTGCCTGCCCTGCTGCTGTGGCCAAGCTCTGCTGCTCCCAGGGAGTTCCTGATTAGGGCCACCTGGCTGCCGCCGAACCCACTGCCACCAGAGGGTTCCCCTGCTGTACCTGAGCCTCCTGGTTGCTACCTGGTCCTGCCATCGGGGTTTCCTGGATGGGGCTCCTAGGCCACTGTGTGACCCTGCTGCCTCTGGGGAGTTCTCAGGGCCACTCCAGCCACCTGACCCCACTGACACCAGGGATTCCCTTAGCCAAGCCAGAGGCTCCCAGAAACCATCTGGCCTGGCTGACACCAGGGTTCCCCTACCTAGCCACCACTGGCACAGCTGGGACTCCACAGACCACATTCTCCTGGGGCTCTTTTGTCAAGCAACATCCATGGCCTTGCTGGACCACAGATGTTGCTGGACCAGAGAGTCCTGGATCTGGGAGGTTCAACCTGTATCACTGTGCCTAAGCATTCTATGCCTTATCCAAACCTCACAGAAGTCACCTTCCACTTTAACCAGCTTTAGATAAGACCCAAAATGAATAGAGAATGTCAATTAACTCAATATGCAAAATATGCTTCAAGAAGTAGGAATATCTGTATCTTTCCAAAGTCCCATCTTTAGACATGCATCTCTAAAAAAGTTGCTTTCTATCTTCCACAGTTACTACTAGTGCAGCTTGTTAAACAGATTCATAAAAATGCATTGCTTACAATTGTTTAGGGATGAATGTTTGATGCATGTATTGTCCAGTGGTTAAAGCAAAGGTCAGCATGTCAGCACTTCAGTTTTTCTACTGATCTGTTGTATGACCTTGAATATTTCTCTTACACTCTCTGTGCCAGAATTGATCCAGCTACAAAATGTGGATAATACTTACTCAGCTAACAAAGGTGAAAGGAGAATAAATCAATGCTTTAAATGATTCAAGAGCTTTGAAATTTTAAAAGAAATTACTCATTAGAAATTTCCCCAAACTTCATTTCAATATTAGTATTTTCTCCGATCTTTACCTTTACTAAGTCAGTGCAGATTCATAATCATAGAATCATAGAATACTAGGACCTCGAGAGGTCATCAAGTCCAGTCCCCTGCCCTCATGGCAGGACCCAGTACTGTCTAGACCATCTCTGATAGACATTTATCTAACCTACTCTTAAATATCTCCACAGATGGAGATTCCACAATCTCCCTAGGCAATTTATTCCAGTGTTTAACCACCCTGACAGTTAGGAACTTTTCCTAATGTCCAACCTAACCACCCTTGCTGCAGTTTAAGCCCATTGCTTCTTGTTCTATCCTCAGAGGCCAGGAAGAACAATTATTCTCCCTCTTCCTTGTGATACCCTTTTAGATACCTAAAAAACCACTATCATGTCCCCTCTCAATCTTCTTTTTTCCAAACTAAACAAGCCCAGTTCTTTCAGTCTTTTTTCATAGGTCATGTTCTCTAGACCTTTAATCATTCTTGTTGCTCTTCTCTGGACCTTCTCCAATTTCTCCACATCTTTCTTGAAATGTGGTGCCCAGAATTGGACACAATACTCCAACTGAGGCCTAATCAGCGCAGAGTAGAGCGGAAGAATTACTTCTCATGTCTTGCTCACAACACACCTGTTAATGCATCCCAGAATCATGTTTGCTTTCTTTGCAACTGCGTCACACTGTTGACTCATATTTAGCTTGTGGTCCACTATAACCCCGAGATCCCTTTCTGCCGTACTCCTTTCTAGACAGTCGCTTCCCATTCTGTATGTGTGAAATTGATTGTTCCTTCCTAAGTGGAGCACTTTGCATTTGTCTTTATTAAACTTCATCCTGTTTACCTCAGACCATTTCTCCAATTTGTCCAGATCGTTTTTTAATTATGACCCTGTCCTTCAAAGCAGTTGCAACTCCTCCAAGCTTGGCATCATCTGCAAACTTAATAAGCATACTCACTATGACATCATCCAAAACGTTGATGAAGATATTGAACAGAACCGATCCCAAAACAGACCTCTGAGGAACCCCACTTGTTATACCTTTCCAGCAGGATTGTAAACCGTTAATAACTACTCTCTGAGAATGGTTATCCAGCCAGTTATGCACCCACCTTATAGTAGCCCCATCTAAGTTGTATTTGCCTAGTTTATTGATAAAAATATCGTGCAACACCGTATCAAATGCCTTGCTAAAGTCTAGCTATACCATGTCCACCGCTTCTCCCTTATCCACAAAACTTGTTATCCTATCAAAGAAAGCTATCAGATTAGTATGACATGATTTGTTCTTTACAAATCCATGCTCGCTGTTCCCTATCATCTTCCAGGTGTTTGCAGATGATTTCCTTAATTACTTGCTCCATTATCTTTCCTGGCACAGAAGTTAAACTGACTGGTCTATCGTTTCCTGGGTTGTTCTTTTTTCCCTTTTTTTAGATGGGCACTATATGTGCCCTTTTCCAGTCTTCTGGAATCTCTCCTGTCTTCCATGATTTTCCAAAGATGATAGCTAAAGGCTCAGATACCTCCTCTATCAGCTCCTTGAGTATTCTAGGATGCATTTCATCAGGACCTGGTTACTTGCAGATATCTAACATTCTAAGTGATTTTTAACTTGTTCTTTTTTTATTTTATCTTCTAAACCTACCCCCTTCCCACAAGCATTCACTATGTTAGGCATTCCTTCATCAGACTTCTCAGTGAAGACCGAAACAAAGAAGTCATTAAGCATCTCTGACATTTCCACGTTTCCTGTTACTGTTTCTCCCTTCTCACTGAGCAATGGGCCTACCCTGTCCTTGGTCTTCCTCTTGTTTCTAATATATTTATAGAATGTCTTCTTGTTTCCCCTTATGCCTATAGCTAGTTTGAGCTCATTTTGTGCCTTTGTCTTTCTAATCTTGCCCCTGCATTCCTGTGTTGTTTGCCTATATTCGTCCTTTGTAATTTGTCCTAGTTTCCATTTTTTATAGGACTCCTTTTTTTATTTAGATCATGCAAGATCTCCCGGTAAGCCAAGGCGGTCTTTTGCCATATTTTCTATCTTTCCTACGCAGCAGAATAGCTTGCTTTTGGGCCCTTAATAATGTCCCTTTGAAAAACTGCCAACTCTCTTCAGTTGTTTTTCCCCTCAGTCTTGCCTCCCATGGGACCTTACCTACCAGCTCTCTGAGCTTTCCAAAATCTGCCTTCCTGAAATCCATTGTCTCTAATTTGCTGTTCTCCTTTCTACCATACCTTAGAATCACAAACTCTATGATTTCATGATCACTTTCACCCAAGCTGCCTTCCACTTTCAAATTCTCAACCAGTTCCTCCCTATTTGTTAAAATAAAATCTAGAACAGCTTCCCCCCAGTAGCTTTTTCAATCTTCTGAAATAAAAAGTTGTCTTCAATGCAATCCAATAACTTACTGGATAGTCTGTGCCCCGCTGTGTTAGTTAACCGACATATATCTGGATTGTTGAAGTCCCCCATCACCACCAAATCCTGCACTTTGGATGATTTTGTTAGTTGTTTTAAAAAAGCTTCATCCACCTCTTTTGCTTGGGTAGCTGGCCTGTAGTAGACCCCTAGCATGACATCACCCTTGTTTTTTATCCCTTTTAGCCTAACCCAGAGACTCTCAACACATCTGTCTCCTACATCCATCTCCACCTCAGTCCAAGTGTGTGTGTACATTTTTAATATATAAGGCAACACCTCCTCCCTTTTTTCCCTGCCTGTCCTTCCTGAGTAAGATGTACCCTTCTATACCAATATTCCAATCATGTGTATTATCCCACCAAGTCTCTGTGATGCCAACGATGTCATAGTTGTATTTTTTTATTAGCACTTCCAGTTCTTCCTGCTTATTACCCATACTTCTTGCATTTGCATATAGGTATCTAAGATACTGATTTGATCTTGCCTCCCAGTTCTGCCTTGTCCCTCCTTTCTCTCTGCTATTATAACCTACACTCCCTCCCATTTAATATAAGTTAAGGTTTGAGTGTGGAACATAAATAACTGCTATACATAAATGAGAGGCAAAAATGATCATATAGAGGCTAATTATTCCTCCAAAGTAGTCTGTTCTGGAAATGAAGAGGCAGAAGATTTTTGATTTTCTGCAAATTCTTTTCAAAAACAACATTGCTTTTAAAGTTATAGACTAACACAACTGCCCCTTGGAGTCTTCTCAAAAACTAAAACTACTTTTAAACTCTGGATTTCATTTACAATACTAAAACAGCCTTTTCTTATCAGATGAAAAAGTTATGTGTTGTTGAAAAAAATATATATTTTCTTCAGTTGTATTATTTCTGCCAGTGGCAGTGATGAAATTTAATGAAAGCAATTACATGTAAATGCATATGAGAGTTGAATTAAATTCAGTAAGATGGTACAGTTAGGAACCACATACAATAAGTTCAAGAGGCAGTGTCATAGACATTTAGCCAGCATCTTCAAAATGTCCTTAATACAGACCACACAAGAGATATATTCTCTTGAACACCAGAACTGTACAGATCTGGTATTTTGCATTCATTGGGTTTACATTGTCTGGGTTTTGCTGTGAAGTGAAGAATGGAGTGAACCTAGATTCTCTCATTTCCTTGATGAGTCAAAGCCTGTCTCCTGTTTTGATGTTGAAACCATGAAAAATCATTAATCCATTGCTCCCCATAAATCCCACCTAACCATCCCTTTCACTTCCTACTCACACTTTCACTTCAATACTATTGGCATGACATTTTAATAGAAAGTTAGTACTTCAAGAGAGAGTCACACATGTGTACAATGCCCCTGTGATGAAGATAAGCATTATTCATTGCCATTTTACAAGTGGTGAAAGTGAAGTAAAAAAAAATTAAGGCTCAGATCCACAAAGGAACTTAAGCATTGCTAAGTCTAACTTTTAGGTGCCTATAAAATCACCAGAACAATAACAGCACCCACAAACCCTGCATTAGGCAAGCAGGCAATGAACGGGAAAAGCTAGGTGCCTAAGAATATGATCCACAAAAACCAGTATGCTAAGCACAAAGCCACCTAAAATAGCCAACAGGTATGCTTATATGAGAGGAAGATCCTAAATCCCTTCCCTTCACAGAGCTAGTTGCCTAAGTAGGGGGCACCAGGTGATCTCAAATTCAGTATGCTCAGCCTCTAGGGGAGAGCTTGCATGATGTCACTCCACATCAGATTCAGCAGCACATGGATGGAATCCAGCATGAGTCCCAGATTGTCCTTACTTTGCTGAAATTTCTATGACACTGAAGCATTAAGAGAAAATGAGCTCCACCAGGGATATGAACAACCAATATGAGGTAAAAACAAAGGGGGCAAAAGCACCTATGACCTTAGAGAGAATAATAAAAGCTTAGTACAGAACATAAGACAATTAATTTAATGATAATTTACAGAGGGAGAGAATGGTTCAGTAGTTAGAATTCCAGCCCAGGCTGCTGATTTAATTCCTGCTCTGTCCCAAACAAGTGGTGTGACCCAGGACAAGTCATTTAGCCTCTCTGTGACTCAATTTTGTGAAATGAGGATAACAGTACTCCCCTACCTCACGGAGGTGTTGTGAGGATATACAGTAGACTTCCGATAATCCAGAACCTTTGGGACCTAGGTGGTGCTGGATTATTGAATATGCTGGACTATCAGGAGGTACTATAAACTCGTTATATATATATACACTGTATATAAAGTGTTTTAACCCTTTTTATTGTAGCACAAACACTGTCCAGCGTCACAATATGCCACTGGCAGACTGACTCGGTCCCGTCCGGTTTCACTTGGTTCAGCTGATGCCGCTGATGCCTTGTGACTCATTTTTTGCCAAAGCTCACTCACTAGGCTCTTGCCATTTTGATGCCGGACCATCGGGAGTGCTGTACAATTGGATGCCAGACTATTGGAGTTTTACTGTATATGTTAAAGATTATGACACACTTACCATTGCAACACCTATGGCTCTGTGGATCTGGACAAAAATGCTTTCAGTTCTTTGGTGCTCATGGCAGAAGCTGGGGAGCTACCGCCTGGTCAAGCATGAATGAAATTGAATGGTATGTGGCTCAGTCTGAATAGCCAAACAACAGCTGTAATATGACACTTGAAAGAAGCTACCCTCTCCTTTTCTTAAGACTACATGTCTTTTTATATGCTGTGGTAGGGCAGAGTTCACCAAGTTATATTCTTTGACCTGTGTTACGTAGAAGGTTAGATCATAATTTCTTCTTAAAATCTGTGAATCTCTAATGCCATCCCAAACTCCCCCAGAAACTCCACCAAAGGGGCCTTTGCTGGCATCTACCAAGCCCCTGTTGCCAAGTGATGATCCTGGCTGGCCACCAACCCATTCATATTGCCCTCCACAGTCATACAAACCCCAGCTGCAGGTTCCTTCTGCTTCAAGCAACTTTTTTGGATTTAGATCCACTGTTAACTTATGGCTGCTGAGAGAGCAACTCCCACACTGTGGCATTCTGGGACCTGTGGCAGTTTCTCTTATAATCACTGGGCTGCTGCCCAGAAGACCTTAAATTTTTGGCAGTGCTTGCCAAGACTGATTGATGGATGAGGCTCTTTATAATTAAATATTAGTAATAAAATCTTTGCTAATAAATCAAGAGAGATAGCCATTTAGGTGCATCACCTAATGGATATTAGTCTTCAAAAAGATTTTTGGAAGAAAATTTAGTGAAAGACAAGGTCTGTAATTCCCCACCCTCTTTTTTTTAAACCCAGGAAGTATACTTCCACGGAAAAGATATTAACGTGCATATTTCTTGGAACCAACATGACAGATTATATTCCAAATATTTTCAAACAGAGAAGACCTTGGTTCAATGTATCAGTGGAGTACTATTAGGGGGAATATTGCCATATTTATTCAAATTCCACAAACACATTAAGTGCATCTGCTTCCTTAGCATTGGTACTACTTTGATGTCAATCTTGTACTGTGTGCCAACACTTACTGTAGCCTCAGACTGCATCTACACAACACTTGTGGTGGTGTGTAGTGTGCATATACATGGGTACAGAGAAGTGAGGAGCAGGCCCCATCCACAACGGGGTGTGTAGCTACATGTCAGTGTCAGGTTTTGGCAGCAGGGAGCTGCGGAAGTCTCTCCTCACCTCAGGGTAAGATTTTGGCAGTGGGGAAAGGCTCATCCTTTCCCTGCCACCAGAGCCTTTCCCCACTGCAGTGGGGAAGGGCTCAAACCGAAGGGAGGGAGTCAGACACTACACTGCTAAAAATAGCAATATAGATGGGGAGCATGGCTTGTGCATTTAGAGAGCCGGGGTACACACATCCCCACACCTTTCACACGTCTCTACTCGCCCAAGCTGTGCCACATGGTCTACAGTGCTATTTATACCTTTGCTAAAGGAGCGGGGGGGCTCCATCTTTATGTATAGGAGGCCCCCGAAATGCGACCGCCTGAGTTCTGACTCTCCACATTTTTGTAAGTGCAGAAGGGGCTGGAAACCCCTGACCTATGTCCTTGTCCCGCATTTACATGGCGCACGGCACCTACCGTAAATGCAGGTTCGAGTTACGATGCCCCTGACTTGCGACGCTTCCTCTGGAACGAATCGCGTCACAAATCAGGGGCCTCCTGTATATGCCACTGAATGAAGTGTGCCACGGGATGTGCCCTACCATGTCCATGTCAAAACAAAGAGCTATAGCCAGAAAGTAACATTTGAAAATGTCCATACAATATCATAGTGAAGAACACGAAGTCAGTACTGCTTGGTTGTGTTCTGGATTTTATGACCAAATTCTAGATTCTCTTTTTACGCACATGGGTTTTCCACCACAGTAACTCCCTTTACTTCAATGGAGTTCATTCTGATTTACTGATTCTCCAGTATGAGAGGAGAATCACACCCTAAAATAATGTTATTTTCTGTATAAACCAAATGCTGGGCTGAATTCTAGATCAACACTGGCACAAACAGGAAGGCAGGCCTGCCAACGGGAGGTAGGGGAGTGAAAAGGGGGCAAAGATTGAAACTGTACCTGGGTTTGGTGATTCAGAAGGGCCCAGAGCTCCCAGCTGCCACCACAGTGGGCCCTTTAAATGGCTGCCGGAGTGCCATGTGGTGAGCTCCAGGAAGCTCGGAGGGATGGATGTTGGTGGCATGCCCGTGATCTGGGTGGCACTGAGGACTGGCTGCCTCCAACCCTGCCCCTTCCATGTGAGGCCCTGTGGTGTTTAGAACTGGGAGCATTGACTGTTGGGAGTCTGGAAGCACAGGAAACAGGAAGGAGTGGGGAGAAGATTAGCAGGGGCTGAGTGAAAGCTACTGAGGGATGCAGCAGCTTTGTAAAGAGGCTTCACTTTTGGTAAATAAAGTCCTGTTGAAGTTTGTTAGTACCTTGCTTGCATTATACAACATTTTGGCAACGAGGATGGATCTTCTGCCTCTGAACCCACCTGCACAGCCCAGGTGAGCCTCCAATTGCTTTTACTGCCTGGATTCATATGTTTGAGACTTATCTGCTTGCGATCAGTGCTACAGAGATTTCTGAAGTAAGAAAGTGTGCTCTGCTAATCCACTGCCTTGGAGCAGAAGGACAGCGTATATTTTACACTTTTCCCCTTGCAGATGACAAATATGAGACTGCACTCACTGCATTAAAGAACTTTTTTGCACCAAAAGTGAATGTAGTAACTAATCGCTACAGATTTCGCCAGCGTGAGCAGAAACCAGGGGAGACTATAATGTAGTATATTGCTTCTCTGAGGAGTCTGATTGTAACTTGTGACTTTGGGAATATGGCAGATGAGATGATTAGAGACCAGCTCATTGAGAAAACAACCATGCTTTGTGTAAGAGAACACTTGCTTCTAGAACCACAACTTACACTAGAAAAAGCAATAACCATTGCTACCCAGATTGAGTCAGCTATAGCAGAAGCCAAAATAACAAGCATGGATACAGGAGGCCCAGTCCAGACTGTGACTTCCTTGCAGAAAAGTCCACTATCACTGCAGACAAACAATTACAAGGAGAAAGCGAATAAAAAACCACAGAATCAGAAAATTCAAAGCACAGCAACAGCACAACACCTCGCAAGCTACACAAGATGTCCTGCAAAAGTAGCTCAAAACAATCAATGCAAAAAGATTGGGCATTTTGCTAAGGTATGCCACAGTAGCCAGTCTAATCAACAGGTGCATGAGTTACAATACCACATGTTACTGTGCTGAGTGTGGACAAAATCACTACTGCACATATTCCAGAACAGATAAGGTGCACTGTAAATGTTTCTGCCACATCTTCAGGCAAACCACATCCTATTCAGCTAATGGTGGACACTGGCTCAGCAGTATCTATACTACCTGATTCCATCTACTTGCATTACCTAAAAGATGTGCTTCTTACTGAACCCAAACTTCACTTGGTGTGCTATTTGAAAAACCAGATTCCAGTACGTGGCTGCCTGCCAGCAATGGTGACTTTTGGTGATTGCTGTGTAACTGCAGAGCTCTACATTGTCCACAAAGGCACTCCTATCCTTGGCAGGGATTTATTGGCTGCTTTAAACCTCAGGGTAGTTAATGGATGAATTGACCTTCCTCAGCAAAGCACTCTTGCAGTACACACCCCAGTTTCAGCTGGGACCCAAGACCAGGTTGAGGAGAAACTTGGCTGTGCTTATGGGTTTGTGCACAAAGTTAAAATGCGACATAATGTGGTGCCTGTACGACAGAAGTTACGGCGCTTACCATTTTCAGTCAGGGAAGCTGTTTCAGATAAACTTAAAAAACAAAAGGACATTATTGAAGAGATTGACTCATCTGAATGGGTTTCACCTATAGTGGTGACACAGAAGAAGGATGGAGGCATTCACCTACGTGTGGACTTAAGGGAGCCAAATAAAGCTATTGTGATTGACAGCCACCCACTGCCTCACATAGAAGAGGTATTTGCAGAACTCTGTAGAGCAAAGATGTTTTCCACTCTTGATTTGCAGAGCACATACCACCAGGTTATGTTGCATGAAGATAACCGAGACCTCACAGCATTTATTACACATGAGGGACTATTTCGTTTTAAACGTGTTCCATACTGTCTTGCATCTGCCCCAAATGCCTTCCAAAAAATGATGTAATTGATTCTGAAGAATCAACATGGTGTTCAGTGCTATCTGGATGATATTATTGTGTTTGGAAAGACTTCTGAGGAGCATGAGAATAACCTGCAGTCTGTACTAAACTGCATCAGTACAGCAGGCCTAAGCTCAACTTGTCTAAATGCAAAGTTAGACAAACAGAACTTTCCTTTCTGGGGCATACAATTTCACCAGCAGGACTAAAACCTGATCCAGATCATATCCTAGCAATTTCAAAGGCTCCTCCTCCAACAGATTTGCAAACCTTACGTTCCTTCTTGGGCCTTACCTCCTGGTATGCAAAATTTATTCCCAATTATGCTTCTGTCATTGAACCATTACGAGAATTACTATGGAGAAGTTCAACCTTGGTGTGGACAAAGGATGCACAAGCTAGTTTGGAAACTGTGAAAGACTTGATCATACATAGTCCAGTACTAGCACTATTCAGTCCTGCATTGCCCACAATTGTGACTACTGATGCTTCTGATTATGGACTTGGGGCTGTCCTCACACAACTTCATGAGGACAACACAGATAGGACTGTTGCATTTTCTTCAAGGACACTGAGTGATACTAAGAGAAAATATTCTACAGTTGAAAAAGAAGCACTTGCTTGTGTCTGGGCTACTGAAAAATGGAGAATTTACCTGTGGGGCCACACATTCATGTTGCACACAGACCACAGCCCTTTGACAAAATTGCTAACCACGAAAAGACTAGGAAGAGCAGGAAATCGTATTGCTAGATGGTCTGCAAGACTACTCTCTTTCAATTATGAACTGGAATATAAGCCTGGAAACCAAAATGTGACAGCTGATTGCCTTTCTCGCCTGCCTTTGTCTTCACCAGATGGTTCACTGGAGGATGAGGATGAAGTAGTTGCGCTTATTACAGTAGTTGCGCTTACTGCAGTAACAAGAGAGCAATTCCAAGCTGCTTGTTTAGCATGTCAATTCAACAAAAGCTACGGGAATTTCTGACAAAGAGGTGGCCCAGTAACTCTAAAAACCTTGATCCAGTTTTTCTGCCTTATTTTAGAATTCGCGATGAACTTTCTTTGCTTGATGGCTGTGTGCTCTGAGGTACACACCGGCTACTTGTGCCAGAAGAATTACAGTCAAAACTCATACACCTGGCACATGATGCTCATCAAGGAATTGTCAGAACCAAACAATGACTATGGAATCTATATTGGTGGCCAGGGATGGACTCCCAAACTGAAGCAATCATAAAATCCTGTGTCACTTGCCAAATGCATGATAAGATAGCAGTGACATGTACCTCACCATTATAGCCTATTCCTCTTCCTGATTCTGCATGGGAAAAAAGGTGCGATTGACATCGTAGGACCTTTTGATACTGCTCCAATTGACTGTCATTATGCCATCACTTTAATAGAGTATTTCAGTAAATGGCCTGAAGTAGCGTTTACGTCACAAATCTCTTCTGCTACAGTAATTAAGTTCCTCTCTACAGTTTTTAACAGGGAAGGTAACCCAAAGAACTGCTTTCGGATAATGGTAGTCAATTTACTTCCCTGGAATTTGAAACTTTTCTAGCAGAGAGAAACATTTTACATAGAAGACCATCCCTGTATTACCCTCAAGCCAATCGGGAAATCAAAAGGTTTAACAGAAGCGTGAAAGAGAGTTTGCAAACGGCTACACTGGAAGGGCGATCACAGATAACCTTCACTACTGATTTCTTGCAAGCATACAGGGCTACACAACATGCCATAACGCAAAGATCACCCACAGAGTTACTGCTTGGAAAACAGATGAATGCTAAACTGAACATTGCTGGATTGTTAAAGTCAAGACCTGATGCACCAAAAGAGGATGATGCAAGAAAAACAGTTGAACAGAAGCAAGCAAAGTGTAAAGCTTTCACAGACAAATGGAGGGTTCTAAGGAACTGAAGTTTGAGTGCGGTTCCTTTGTTAGAGTAAGAAAACCTGGAATTCCATGCAAAGGGGACCATAAATTCACATCTCCTCTTAAAGTCATTGAGAAGAGGGGACCTTGCACCTATCGACTTTCTGATGGGCATGTATGGAATGCTTCTGATCTTGCACCTGCCTATGCACCAAGAGGAGATGAGGCCAACACCCAGCCCATGTTGGATGACTTCACCATAGTACGAACACAAGAAGACGTTGCACTAGAAACGGGGTTTGAGAGACAGTCTGTCAGACCCAGACGACCACCTGTCTGGACTAGAGACTATGTTATGTAGTATTTACAGTGTAATATTTCTGCCAGCAGTATAGTGGCTTGTTTCATATTTGTTGCTGTGGTTAGAACAATGGTTATTTTATAATTGGGAGCATTTCTTAAGAGAGGAGGGAATGTGGTGTTTTAGATGCTGCTTGTAATTATTAGAACTGGGAGCACTGGCTATTGGGAGTCTGGAAGCACAGGAAACAGGAAGGAGTGGGGAGAAGATTAGCAGAGGCTGAGTGAGAGCTACTGAGGGATGCAGCAGCTTTGTAAAGAGGCTTCACTTTTGGTAAATAAAGTCGTGTGGAAGTTTGTTAGTACCTTGCTTGCATGATCCAACAGGCCCTCCCAATTCTGGGATCATGGAGACTCTCCCCCACCACACACATACGCACACACCTTGCCCAGGAACTCAGCGAGACTGTCGGCTCCCCTGCAGGAGAGAAATGGGCCCATTATTCTTTTTTAAAAATTAGCTTCTAGCTGTGAATTATTTAAAGGCATATGCTCAGACCCCAGCTGTGAAGACACTAGAGTGACATTAATTTACAACAGCTGTGGATCTTGTTCAAAAATTGTATTGCCCCCCTAGGCAGAATTCCTCACACTGAGTAGTATCTTACTCCACGCGTACCTCTACGGACTTTAATGGGAGACAACCCACAGTGTAAAGAACTATTCATTGTCTGTAACAGTATGTGTCTGGCCCTAAAGGATGATCATAATGGTGGAAATAGACTGATACTGTTGCAAACAATGAATAGTTCTTTTCTACATGGGTTGTCTCCTGTTAAAGTCCATAGAGGTTCATGTGGAGTAAGATATTACTCAGTGTCAGTAATTCTGGTCATAATGTTTGCCTTGGGGACAATACAGCTTTTGGACAAGATTCTTGACAAGTTGGAGTTTCTATGCTAATTACAGGACCCTTGAGTCCCTTCTCTGGATCCCTGTCAATTTAGCTGAGTGACTGCAGGCCCTTTGCGATTTTCCTCAGCTCCTCGGCAACAAACATGGCCTACAGCGGTCCCAGAAGGGAGCTGGCAGCACAGTAAAAGTTATACAGCCTGAGGAAGTTTACTTTCCTGAAGTTGCAGAGTCTCTGTAACAGCTTTCCCAAGAGGAAACGAAGTACAGTGTTGCAGCTCCTCCTAGAAGTCTCCTCTGGCTGGCTTTCTCCCTCCTCATAGGACGGTACCTGGACATACTGCTTAGCAATGTTACCAGTTCTCACAATTTCATTGCCAATTCTCTGATATACTGTGCTCTTCTTCGGATCCCTGCTCCTGAATGTAGGTGAGTACATGAGAATCTCAGCTTTCACTTTAAAAAAAAGGTTTTCGTAAGGCTGTCAATTAAATCACATTAACTCACTTGATAAACTCAAAACAAATTAGCTTGATTAAAAAAATTAATTGTGATAAATCACAGTTTTGATGATACTGTTAAACAATAATAGAACACTAATTTAAATGACTTGTAAATATTTTGGATGTTTTTCTGCATTATCAAATATATTGATTTCTACTATAACATGGAACACAAAGTGCACAGGCTCACTTTGTATTATTTTTTTATAAATATTTGCACTGTAAAACAAAAACAAAGTATTTCTCAGTTCTCCTCATACAAGCACTGTAGTGCAATTTGTATCATGAAAGTGCAACTCAGACATGTAGATTTTTTTGTTACATACCTGCACTCAAAAACAACATAATGTAAAACTTTAGAGCCACCTAGTCCACCCAGTCCTACTTCTTGTTCAGCCAACCGATAAGACAAACAAGTTTGTTTACATATACAGGAGATAATGCTACTCACTTCTTATTTACAAAGTCACCTGAAAGTGAGAACAGCAGTTCCCCTGGCACATTTGCAGCCACTATTACAAGGTATTTATTTCCCAGTTATGCTTTGACCGCCCTCCCAGAGGACAAGCTTCCATGTTCTCATTCTACTCAATTAGCATATGTGGTATATAAACATTCCAATTCTGTGTTGTAATTGAATTCACTACATTTGAAAATATAGAAAACATCCAAAATATTTAAATAAATGGTACTCTATTATTATTGGTGTGATTAAAACTGATTCACCTTGGGAAGTGTAATTTTATGATTAATCACTTTAAATTTTGTAGTCATTTGACAGACCTCATTTTTATGGCTGTGGAGAAAAAACTTAAAAATGTAACATTTAAGACTAGAACACCAGAAAGCAAATAGATAGACTCCTCTCCTCCCTTCCCCCTCCCTGGTATAATTTCAGACAATCTCCTTATTTCGGAGGACCTGACTTACAATTTTTTAATAGTGGTAGCAATACAGTTATGACCTACAACTGACACCCTATGTGTAGCTCAAACGCTAGTCTCTCTGACCAGCAGAAGTTGGTCCAATAGCAGATATTACTTCACACGCCTCATTTCTCTCATATCCTGGAGCCAACATGGCTCCAAGAACAGCACTGAATACCTCTTCCACGTGGCAGTTTATGCCCATCAGCTCCCACGTAGTTACTGACCCAGCTGCCAGATGATTACAGACCCCTCCTTGGGTGGTTGTATGGGGCATGATTTAGTCTCTGATTTCTAAGATTCACTGCAGGAGATCATCACAATAAGTTCACTGTGCTAACTTAAAACTATTTTAAAAAGTGAGAGACTTATGACAAACAGCGGTTTTGTAACCTCAGGCAAGAATAGATTCTCTTCAGCTTTTTTACATTCAGTTCTAAATCACAGCACAAATGAAGGCAGATAAAATATAGTATTGCAAACTTCACCAATACAGCAAAAGAATTGAAATGTAAGTAATTACCTTTGTTGAAATAACACATTTATAGTCAAGTTATGTGTTTTCTTTAACTCCTATGGCTGTATTATTGACATGCTTTCTAGGTAAATTAGATTACATGATAAAGTCCCTAATGGACTTCGTTGAATCTTCTTCTCTTCTCCCTTTCAAGGTTACAGGAGGATCTGCTTGTATGTTTATCTCAAACACTTGCTGTGGAGTTTACATGGAATCATAGTAATGTAGCACTGGAAGGGATCTCACGAAGTCATCAAATTGACCCTCCTATACTAAGGCAGGACCAAGTAAACCTAAAAATAATCCCTGACAGGTGTTTATCAAAACTGTTCTTAAAAACCTCCTAATATTTATCCTAAATCTCCCTTGCTGAAGATTAATCCCATTAGTTCTTATTGTACTTTGAGCAGACATTGAGAACAATTGATCACAGACCTCTTTATAACACCCAATAACGTATTTTCAAACCGTTAATGGGCTCCCCCTCAGCCTTTGTTTTTTCAGGATTAACATACCAAGGGTTTGGGGTTTTTTCACCTTTCCTCATAGGTCAGGTTTTCTAAATCTTTTATCATTTCTTTTGCTTTTTACTGGACTCTTCAATTTGCCCACATCTTTCTTAAAGCATGGCACCTGTGTGGGACATAAAACCACAGATTAGGCCTCAGCAGTACTAAGAAGAATGGGACAATTACCTCCCGTGTCTTGTATCTGGCACTCCTGTTAATATGCCCCAGAATGATATTAGCCTTTGTCATAGCTGCAGCACATTGTTAATTCATATTTAATTTGTGATTCACTGTAACTCCCAGATTCATGTCAGCAGAACTACTCTTTAGCCAACTATTCCCCATTTTGTAGTTGTGCATTTGATTTTCCTTCCTAAGTTAAGTACTTTGCACTTATCTTTATTAAATTTCATCTTCTTGAATTGAGACCAATTCTCCAATTTGTCACAGTCATTTTGAATTTGAATTTTGTCCTCTAATAAGCGCTTCCACCATGAACTGTGTAGTGATCCAGAAACATTGGTATGCAGATCAGGACAAACATCACATAAAGAATTATCTTGCTCTTGCTACTTGAACCCAAATTTCAAAACTGAATATAAACCAAAAGAGTTCAACAAAAGAACATAGGTAGTGCCAAGAAAAAGGTTTTTTGCTGGCACAGTGGCTAGTTATGCACCTCAATTACCTTCCCTCATTCCTGGACACCTGGTGAGCAATTTGTAATTTAAATAAGAAAGTATCAGGGAGATGCTTTAAAATTTTAAATGAGTATTAAAATACACTTATGAATAATAAAAATTTCTCCAAAGAGATGAGGTGACTGGCGCAAAGAACAAATGGACATTTTAATAGAAGAACTGTGGCTTTGGGATTATAGCTTTCATAGATGCCAATTCCATGGGTGCTCCAGGGCTCAAGCACCAACTGACAAAAACAGGGGGTGCTTAGCACCCACAAGCCACAGTCATAGGCAGTGTGTGACTCTGGTGTTTGGGGAGGCTAGGAAGGAGTGTTGGAAGCTCCTTAGAAGTGGGGAAGCCACGGACTCCCAGACCATAGCCCCATCCCAACTGCCCAGCAATCCCACCTTTGCTTGATCTCCTCCCCCTGAGGCCCTGCCAGCGCTCCATCTCCACTGTGCCCCAAGGCATGGCTTCCACTGCACCTCTTCCTCTGAGCCCCCGTTCCCACTCTGACTCTTCCTCTCCCTACTCCATCTCTTTCCCTGAAACTCCCTTCCCTGAGGCACCCCCACTCACTCCTCTCCACCCCCTCAACCAAGGCCCCTTCCCACTCACTTAGGCGATGTCTACACTACAAAAAAAAGTCAGAAAAAGATATGCAAATTGCGAACCACAATTTGCATAGCTTTTTCCACTTTTCTTCCTAAAGAGGCTTTTCCAACATTTGGCCCATTTACACAGGGCCAAATGTCAGGAAAAAGCCCTCTTTTCAAAACATCCTCAGGAAACAAGGTTTACAGGGATGCCAACAAAACGAGTCCGCTTTTCTGACATTTTTTTTTTTCGGAAAAGCGGACACATTTCTTGGATGTGGCAGAGCTTTTCTGGGATACCTCTGGTATCCCAGAAAAGCTCTAGTCTAGATGTACCCTAAGATACCACTGGTAGACACATAACTAGAATATGAAAGACGTATCTATGCATGCTGAAAATAGCCTCTCCCTTCCCCCAACACAAAAACCTCTTCCAAAGCACCCACTGGCAATAACAAAAGTCAGTGCCTGTGATAGCTTAAAATAGAAACCGAAAGGGTACTGAATTGACTGTTTCCAATAGTCCAAAGGGATGTGATCTATAGTCAAACTGAAGTCTCTCCCTAAGCTATTTCTTTTTCTTGATATTTCTCTACTACTTGTTCATTTTCTGTGAGTGTAACAGCATGCTCTTGTGAACCTGCAATACAAAGGAGAAGGAAGCCTCATCAACAGAATTCTTCACACAAAGGGTGTTTTCTTTCTTAAAGCAGGAGGTCTCTCTCACTTGTCAAAAGGGCATTTCATAACTCATTCTGACATATATCAGTACACAGCAGATTAATACAAAAGGTCTCATCCATGCTATTTCCCTCAGCTGAAGATTTGTATTGATCACACCTGTTTATTTCATTCAATTCTCCCTGTTCTTCTCCCCCTATCCCCGATTCAGGTGTGGGGCCCCTAATTTCCAGCTGTGCAATCCACAAAACCCTGACAAACTCTGTAGGCCTCTAAGCTTACTCAGCATTTAAGTTTTCAAGATAACTGCTCCCTAGGTAGCGATGATTCTGCTTCTGAGCATGTGAAATGCTGCCTCCCCGCTTAAGCCTTGGGCAAATCATAAATTGGGGGAAGACAGGAATTCAAGCACCTAAGTTGCACATTTGATAGGCATGTTCAGAAGCTAGCTACTAGGTCAGGTCCCATTTGAAATTCAGCAAGAGGCAGTGACCACCCTATAACTTTTATCCCATGTTTAGAGCATCCACCTGAGAGGTGAGACACCTGTGTTTAATTCCTGACTCTGCCAGAGCAGGATAAAAGTTCTGAACATGGGGTCTCTGACCTCTCAGAAGAATGTTTTAAACACTTAGATATGGGACATTCCAACTCCTTAAGGTTTCTTCTCTCACTGGTATTTCCCATTGGCTAGTTTAGGCTGTTGCCGTTACCCTGTGCCTAGGGCCTTTTTGCCATTTAGCATTTTGTGTGCTGGTGCTCACACTCGAGGCAATGTAAGTTGGTTCTTCAAATAAGAAATGTATTACTTTATTGAATTCTAGGCTATCACACACTCAATTCTCCCAGAATGTATTGTAACATCTTAGTGTGTCAAGATGAAGTTATTCTTCAGTATACTTAATGGAGTTGCAGCAAGCAATCGATATTTCTTTATGAATTCTCATTTTCCAGCCACTGCATGATTATTGATTTTGCAAAACCCTGTTCACTTGTTTATGAGGCTGAATTAAGAAAGTGGCTTTTCAAATCATTTGAAGATAACTAAAAAATGTTCTCAGTAGCACATGACATATTTATTAAGATAAATTACTTTGCACCTTCAGGGACATAAAACTAACACTGTAACATTTCATGCAAAAGGTTACAATACAAAGCTGTCTTCTGATCATCATTTAAGATTACTCCTGACACTTCAACATACCTTGGGCTAATTCATCCTACAAGAATTAATTTTCTAGTCAGCAAAATAAACTGAAACATGAAATGTGCTATGCTGAGATCAATCAGAGAGTTTAACAGTTCCTTATCTCTTAACATATCTGGAAAAGAAGAGGCAAATATCTGGGATGTGTGGTAAGAATGAAGCCAGAGTTTCTGCCATGGCAAGCACATTGTTAGACAACTAGAGGAACATGCTAAAAAGGCCAACCAAAAGAATCCCTATGTTGAACACTACTGGAGAGAGAGAAAAAGTACAGAGTTTAACATGGGTCTCCACTGCAAATTTATGTCAGTATAACTACATCACATAGGGAAGTGCAAAATCCACTCTTCTGAGTCACACATTTATACCAGCCTATCTCCAGGTTTAGACAGTGCCATCTCAATTGGAGGCTTCCCCTGTCAACATAGCTACTGCCTCTCACGGGGGTGGAGTACCCACACTGAAGAGAAAAGCTCTGCTGTCAGTGCAGGGACAGCTGAGCTACTGCGACACTGTGAGTATAAACAAGCCCTTAATGGAGAGGCTATGCAGACCAGTCCAGGACAGACAGAATGCTGTAGCCTTGTTTGGGCCCTTAGCAATAGCTGATGGTGCAGGAAGGAGTCAAATTCACACTGAACTATCACTTGAGTTTACAAAACCAGCCCATATTCTCATTTCTTCTGCAAAGATTTGCCTTGCAATGAGAATTTGGAAATTCTCAAACCTGTCAGTGCTCCAAGAGTGGATTATTGATGTTTCAAATCACAACCCAATTTTTTAAAAAAGTGTGCATGAAATCTATGGGGAAATGTGGGATTCCCAGAACAACCAAATATTATATTCCATTTTTATTTGTTTATAAAATAAGCATTCCTGGAATAGAAAGTTCCTTCTAATGCTGTATTTGTAGGCAAATAGATATTACCACAATAAGGGTATGTCTACACTACCACCCTAGTTCGAACTAGGGTGGTTAATGTAGGCATTCAAAGTTGCAAATGAAGCCCGGGGTTTAAATATCCCGGGCTTCATTTGCATCTTGCCGGGCGGGCACCATTTTTAAATCCCCTTAGGTCAAACTCCGTGTAGTTCGAATTAGGATCCCTAATTCGAACTACTGTTACTCCTTGTGGAATGAGGTGTACCGGTAGTTCGAATTAGAGATCCTAATTCGAACTACCTACTCCGTGCCGCGTGTAGCCGCGGGCACGGAGTTCGACCTAAGGGGATTTAAAAATGGCGCCCGCCCGGCAAGATGCAAATGAAGCCCGAGATATTTAAATCCCGGGCTTCATTTGCAACTTCGAATGCCTACATTAACCACCCTAGTTCGAACTAGGGTGGTAGTGTAGACATACCCTAAGGTACTACCTTTGTTACTTCCCATCTTATTATTATTATTATTATTTATTAATTCACCATTTTTCCTTTCAGTTCATGCATCAGCTCTCAGACAGTTCAAATGGAAATTTCAGCTTGAAATTAACTACATTATTAAACCCCAACCTATAGTCACTAACTTAAGATGAGTGTGTTTGCACTGCTGGGAAACCTACCTGAGCCCAAATCAGACCCACTTATTCCCACAATACATTCTCTGGGTGCTTTCAAGAAGACATCAAAAAGTAAGATAGAGGGACCCCTTAGAGCTTTTGGGGAGAGTATAATGGTGACCTTATTAAGTGAATTTAGCCTGGTCTTCTGTTGGCAAGTTGTCTATTACCAGATTATTATTTTCTTGAACATACTTCTTATTCAAAATGTATTACATAATTTCTATGGCTTACTCATGACATGAAGATGGAATGCAGACAATTTCTAGAAGATTCCATTTGCCAGTATCACTCCACATATTTGCAAATTCAAAATCTGCTTTGGGGCAGCTATGGCAAGATCTTCAGTTGGTACCAATCAGTCCAGTTTTATTGAAGTCTATGGAGCTCTGCTCACTCATTCTCTAATATTCTCTCAAAATTCACTACCTCTGTGAACATTCTGGCCCGTTAAATCACATGCTAGAATATTTGCACAAAGACAATGCAGCAAAAGTGAATCCATGTTTCAGCTGAATAAATATGGAAATATGAAGATGTTTGCCCAGAAATAAGGATGATGAGACTTCCAGTGCATAGAGGGGGATGGCAGCTGGGTAGAGAGGGCATCTGGGAATACTCTTGGAGACTCTCGGGCTTGAGATTGTCCCAAACTCAAGCTGGAAATGGTTCGCGTTCAAGCTAATTTGCAGGTTTAGATCAGTGTGTAATCCCTGTAGGGTTCATGCAGACTATGGACTACTCTCCTTAGCATCATAAAGAGAACACCATTCCATTTTATACCATGCATGGGATGGTATCGTGGGCACTTTTTTAATGACACTGACTGTCCTTTGTAAAGCTCTGCAAGATCTATGGATAGAAAAGTCTATGCAAGTGCTTAATACATTTTACACTTTTACATTTTGCCCATCTCTCAGTCTTCCGCATGGGTGTGCTTTCCTTCACTGATCCAGTATTTTTTCCTATCAAGATGACACTTCCATGAACAATATTTTATATGACAACCAGTGTTCCCTGAAAGCTGAGCACTTGTGCAGCCACTCAGGAGAAATTCAAATCCTGCCCAACTGAATAGCAGAGTGCTCCCAGCTAGGTATTTTGTTCCTGCAGGCGGTGCACATTCACACATACCTTAGTGCACATAAACATTTATTCTGGATGGATAGAAAAAATCTACACTTGGATGGAAAAGATTAGAGGGAACATTGGTAACAGCCAGGTCTATGTGAGTCAGATGAAGGTAGCTTGGCTTTGGAAGAGAATTATACTGAAGTCTCACAAGAGAATAGTTTCCAAGTTTGAAATGTTCCTCCCTGGCAGTTGGTAATCAATTGTGTGCATCATGCCAGTTCTGACTATACAAATCACTTCTCAAACCAAGCTGCTGCACTACGAGTCAAATTCCATTCTCACTTATTCTGACACAGCCCCAAGGAAGCCATATGCGACCAAAAACAGGATTGTTCTGACTGTGACCTTTCCTATCAATTACAGAATCCCATTGGAATTCCAGTTTATTTATAAGGCCAGGGCAAGCTGAGTACAGAGAGCCCCTCTTCTACCCAGTTCAAACAAACTTCAAAGATCTGAGCCCAAAAAGAGGGAATTCTAGTCAATCCCAGAGGGATCAAAAAATTCAGACGGCTCTTCTGTCCTAAATGCATACCCTACTTATCTTAGCTGAACAATATAACTGTCTTCTGATAATCAAGGAAAAAGTATTACCCAGAATAAGAAGGAAGAATGTGGGCTTTATTCAATAATAGTTACTTTGCAAGCTCTCAAGCTGTCAATCCTCAAGTGCATGGTATAAATTAACTTTTTAATGATTTTAGATTTTAAAAGTAACTTGACATCCTTCCTAGGGATTTTGCAGTAATGAATAATGAGCAGAGCCAAACCCAAGGACAAGCCCTGACAAAGAGTTAGACTGCATATGTGGGAAAAGTTCTCTTTCTAGTCTTTAGTTCATATTTTGCTTTCCATGACTTTCCACAAATTTCTAATACATGACTGTGTAAAAGTAACCAGGTTGTGCACTGAACTGGACACTTCACTTTGCAAATAGATCACATAATAAGAACATAAGAATGGCCATACTGGGTCAGACCAAAGGTCCATCTAGCCCAGTATTCTGTCTTCCAACAGTGGCCAATGCCAGATGCCCCAGAGGGAGTGAACAGAACAGGGAATTATCAGGCAATTCCTGTCCTGTCACCCATTCCCAGCCTCTGACAGAGGCTAGAGACACCATTCCTACCCATCCTGGCTAATAGTCATTGATGGACCTAACCTCCATGAATTTATCTAGTTCTTCCTGGTGAAGTCCTGGCCTTCAGAACATCCTCTAGCAAGGAGTTCCACAGATTGACTGTGCATTGTGTAGAGTACTACTTCCTTTTGTTTGTTTTACACCTGTTATCTATTACTTTCATTTGGTGACCCCTAGTTCTTATGTTATGGGAAAAAGCAAATAACTTTTCCTTATTCACTTTCTCTACACCTAACTGATATATCTATGCCAGCAAAAGTCTGTTGTGCAGACCTAGTTGGGGGCACCTGCCATAGCAAGACTTCTAGACACCTGCAGAGTAAATGCTACTGCAGGGGTGGGCAAGAGACAGTTCATGAACCGGATGCGGCCTGTCAAGTTGCTGGATCTGACCTGCAGCCACCTCACTGGCTCCCTTACTACTCAGCAGCTCACAACACTTTACACAGAGCTGCTAATTGCTGTGGATGGTGGGGAGGGGCTGGGAGGTCTTGCGCACTGTTCCCACTCCCTAGCAAAATCCCTCAGCTCCCTTTCTGCCCAATAGGAGCTGAGAAATTTTGCTGAAGTCAGAGGCAGCGAGTGAAGCCTTCTCCCTCTCTCACTCTCCTTTCTTTATGCTGGAGCAGAACCACGTGGAACAACAAGCCCAGCAGACAGGCAGGGAGCCTGTCTCAGGTTCCTGCAGGGCTGCTGGCTGGGAGCTGTCTAGGTAAGTGCCTCCCAGCCAGAGCCTGCCTCTGGCACCCCACCTCCTCTGTCACCCCCAATTTCCTGCCCCAGATCACGACCTAAACCCTCTGTATCCCCTCTCCCCACTTCCTCCAGGTCACAACTCCCTCCTAGACCCTGCACTCCCTCCTACACCCCTCCCCCAGGTCAGAATCCTCTCCCACACCCATACCCCCTCCTTAACCCTGCATCCCATTCCCCTGTCCCAGATCATAACCCCCTCCTAAACGTCCTCTCAGACTCCAGTCCTCTATTCCAAGCTCCCTTCTACACCCCACCCACCATCCCAGACCCTGCTCCCCCTCCATAGAAGTGCAGACCCTGACCACTTGCCAAAATCTTGGAGTGGCCCCCCATTAAAAATTATTGCCCACCCCTGTTACCTACATCAAATTCTGGCTTTATATATGCCCCAGGAGATGGCTGACACATGGACACAAAAGTCTGGGTGTTACAGAGCGTTCCCTGCACAGACATCAGATACTGTTTTGCGACTTAAAGTTAAGGGAATGTGCCTTCCTGCACCTGCTCTGATGTCAGAGATTTGAGCATTAGTGGCTCTGCTTGTTTCCCTCCAGGTCTTCCCACATACTGAAGTATCCCAATTCCAAAATAAGTGGTCAGAATGTTCTGTTCCTGCTAACCCTTTCAGGGATCTCAGTGTAGCCAGGTGGAGATAGGTCTAAAAGATTTGTCTGAAGATCTGGTTGCCCCATCTCAAAAAATATGTTAGAACTGGAAAAGGTGCAGAGAGGGGCAACAAAAAATGCTTAGGGATATGGAACAGTTTCCATATGAGGAACGGAGCTGAAGACAGAAATGCCAGGCCCCCGAGAAAAGTGAGGGGGCCGACTCCAGGCCATCCCAGCAGGGGTGGACTGGGGGCCGGCCTCCCCCACCAGCCCTTCTCTGCTTCCCAGGCTGCATGGACGGAGGTTCCAGCCGTGATTTAAAAGTGCCCAAGGCTGCAGCCACCGCCCTGGGCCCTTTTAAATGGCTGGGCCCCGGGTCAGATGCCCCTTTTGCCACTCCCTTCCCCCTCGTTGGTGGCCTGGTTAGGAGAATTTTAAAAGATTGGGGAAAGAGCTGGACTGGGGGGGATATGACAGAAGTCTGTATAATCACGACCAGAGTGGGAAAAGCAAATATGGGAATGTTATGTACTCCTTCCCAGACATAACACAGAACTAGGCATCGCCCCATGAAATTAATAGGCAGCAGGCTTAAAACAAACAAAAGGAAGTACTTGTTCACACAACACACAGGCAACCTGTGGAAGTTGCTGGCAGAGTGTGTGTTGGAAAGACTAAAATTACAACCAGGTTCAGAAAACAACTAGATAAGTTTGCGGAGGATAATTCCATCAATAGCTATTATCCAGGATGGGCAGGGATGCAGCTCCATGCTCTGGGTGTCCGTATTTGCTGGAAATTGGGAGTAGACAAAGGGGGGTGGATGACTTCATGGCTGCCTGGCCCGTTTGTTCGCTCGAAAGCACCAGGCATTGGCCACTGTTGGAAGACAGGATACTGGGCTAGATGGACCATTAGTCGGACCCAGTACAGCTGTTCTTCTAAAGAACATTTAGAGCCTGATTCTTCACTGCTTTGCCCTTATTTTACATGTGTGCCAAGAACATATAGAATGATATCAAACAGAGTGGAGAGATTTAATATTAACTTGCACAAGTGTGAATAACTGCATGAGATACAGGAAGTGGAAAACCAGATGTTCAGGAAAATCAGGGATTCTTATCCTGAGTTGCAGTATGTCGCTGGTGGAGAACAGGGGACATTATTTCAAGACAGCACAAGAGAGGTCCTTGGGATTCTGAGAAAGGAGTGAAGGGGCCCTGTCTCAGGCTCCATGGAAGAAAGGAAAGGTCAAATGGAATTCCTTTGTAGTTGAAGTTACTCTATTATTGTGTGCCCCTGTGTTAGCCCATGTTTATATTTGTAGTTTGGTAGGAAGGCTGCCAGTGGTTGAGTGAAAGTATATTTTCTTGAGTACAGTTTTTACAGTGTAGAATGAAACAACATTTTAATCAATGCTTGTCACTTTCCAGCCATCTTGTTTTATTAAGCTTTTTTCCTTTGATCACCTCATCTTGCTTCTTACTCCTCGGGTGGCACTATTTTTATGGAGAAGTAACCCCATTTGACAGGAGCCATTTATCTTTCATTCTAATAATTTCATGGATTGTATATCTCAAAGAATTCTAAAAAAGAGGATCTATGGTCAACGGCATTTGACATTTTATACACTCTCAGTTTTAAAGTCACTTGGTGCAGCAAGTTAATTATCATTTGTAAATTGTGCAAAAATTCAAATCAATTTCCTTTCTTCTCTCTCTCTTTGGGTGCATATACACAGCACCCTAAACTCGAAATAAGTGTGGAAACCATTTTCATATTTAGCTAGAAGCCATCTTGTATAACAGAAACCATTTCAGCTTCTTGCTCTTGCACGTATACCAGAGTGAACTTTCCTTCACCCCATATGGGAAAGGCCAGATGGATGAGCTATTGGAATGTGTTAACTGGGCTGTGTGAGAGGGAGCTCTCCCTCCCTCTTACCTGCTCCCTTCTTCTGCTGATAATAGTTTGCTTTTCTAAGTTTAATTGATGATTTCTGTCATTGGATGCCCTGACGTCAGACTTGTTTGGCTAAGGGTATAAAGATACTAGAATTGATTGTATTAGCAGCCTTACTGGGCCCGGCTCTGCTGGGGTCACGTTTGGCTCACTTTGCCTTATTGATCAATAAAGCTGTTTGTTAGCCGCCTAACCACATGGGAGTATTTTGCTTCAACATAAGATACGTAATTTGCGCTACGCAAGTTGCGTATCTTATTTTGAATCTATTTCAAAATAGCTAATTTTGAAATTTGGCACATCTACACAGCACCAAATTTCTAAATAACGCACTATTTCGAGCCATCCCTTAACCCTCGTGCAATGAGGTTTATGGGGATGGCAAAATAGCACGCCTCACAGGCAACTTGTATAGATGCAGGGTAGTTATTTCGGGATACCTCTGGTATCCTGAAATAGCTGTGCAGTGTAGACGTACCCTTTCTCTCATTATAAATCTAGTGCTTTATTGTGTTTTACTATATATGATCTCTTTTCTAAAGCAGAGAAATTTATTTACTTGACACAAAGATTTGGTTTGCTCAGCTATTAACTTTTTGTAGGATTCATTACATTCATGTTCAGCTGTGGAAATTCTATCATCTGCTTTGTTTACCATGTCATTATATCACTTACTGATACCACTTTGAAAGTGACAGATAGTTTAATTTGCAAAATGTCACCAAATATCTTTTGTGAAATTTTCATCTCTGTTATATCCTTTTCCCGGTTGATATACAGCTACTACACCAACTAATATTCCAGATTAGGGATTCTTATGCAAAGTATAAAAACATCATTTATACTCAACATGCCAGTTTCTGTTGGATACACTCACAGAATAAAAGTATTCAAAATATATGGCATAGGATATCCCACTATTATCTGACATGCGAGTCACATTATTTTGCAATGGTGGCACAATTCTCCAGCTGCTCTCGGAGGGGGCATGCTATTCTTCACTTTTGTCTGCACCGGGCTGTGTGTAAAGCACAATCTAGTCTTTAATGAGGACCCTCCTGACACATATAGAGGTAGGCTGAACAGACCATATCAGACTGAATGAACTGAGCTACCTAATCTACCTACCAGTGACTGTTCCAAACCATTTCTGGAAGTACAGTAAATTGAAAGTGGTACATCTGTGAATAGCCATGTCACTGTAGCTAAACTTTCTGAACACACAAAAAACAAACACAACACTCTTAACCGAAACAAGTCATCTTTTCAAAACTGAGCATTTTCTCTAAACTCAGGTTTTACCTTTTCCCCATGTACTCTAATCGCAAACTAGGACAGAGGTCCTTGAAGAGCAATTGAATTTAATTGGAGTTATATTTACCACTGCCGTTTCCTTTATGCTGGTGAGTCACCTTCCATTACGCCCATGGGAGATATATGTTCCAGGCTGTAGTGAAGGAGCAGATAAATAAGACAATGTTCAGCACTCTAAATGACATAGCAGACTATTAGCTGAGAGAGCTTTTCTTCAAAAAGGGGAATGGATGTTACACATTTTTATAGTGGCTTTAATGAAAGCACTGGCAGCAAAAAGTGTCCGTACAATGCTTAAAAGAAACAGGAGTGTGCTTTTACACCAAAAAGACCAGGTCCAATTCCCCTTGAATTTAAAAAAAAAAAAAAAAAGCTCCTCAAGGACCAAATATCAAGTTTCAAGGCAAGAAGCAACCACAGATCTATACCTGTGCACAAAATTCTCTGTAATGGTCTCAGGGCAGCCCAGTGGAAACCTGTGACCTGATTCAGATTTCCATGGCATTCTACATTCTGCCACGTTGGTGATAGGGAATCACAAAGTGTGAAAATCACCCTTGCGCACTGGGCCAGAACAAAGTCTTTGCATATGTAGGTCCCACTTAAATCCTCCATCCAGGGGTGAATTACACTCTTTGTGACCATCCAGATACACTTGGAAAGCACAAGAGCCACACAGCAAGAGGTAATTGATAATGCACAGCCATGCAAAAAACCATTTATCAGCTGACTGCTTTTCTCACTGAGAAGCATCAGCCCAGTCTAGAGGTGAAATAAGGAAGGATCGCCTGACCAGAAAGATCTTACATGATTTATCTTCAAGAGCCACCAGATGATGGGGCACATCCTCCATATGTCTCTGTGCTTCAGTTCTCTCAAAATCAATCCATTGTGGATGTCCTATATGCCCGTAGTGCAGTTCCTACCATGGGAAACTTGAGTTTTGCATAGGCTGCTTAATGGGCTAAACGGTCAGTCTGTACCACCAGCACCACAAAGAAATGGCAAAGACATCGCAAACAGCTGGACAAAGGTCTGTCAAGCTTGATGAAGGCAGGGGAGAAAAAGAAAAAAGACCATGACGAGGGCGTACAGCAGAGTCACTTTACGAACATACAGGATTCAATCCTGAGCTCCGTTACAGCCCAGGCCTGCAGAGCTCCCCAGGGAATTCACAGGTGATGCATTATCATCTCCTAAGCTGCACCTCTAGGAGTCTGTTCCTGGCGGGCAGAGGTAGGGTTAGAGAACCACTGTGCTCTGGCAATCTCTGAATGACACAGAGCCCATTGGGGTCCATAGCCAGCTGGGTGTCATTTGGAGCACAGCCAGCTCAACACTATGCCAGGGGGATGCATTGACCTCCAACCAGCCCCAGGACCGGGGATTTTAAAATAGCTGCTTTCTTATTCACCCCAGGCAGATACTGAGAACAGCTGAGAATTTGAGCCTATAGTTACAGATGTAGCTAAATGTAGAAATGCAAGGCCTGGGCTTTGAATCACCTTTAGAGGCGGGTCTGAGCACCACTGGGAAAAAAAAAAGAAAGAAGAAGGGTTAAAAAGTGAAAAAAAGGACAGTAATTTTCATCCTTTCATTCATCTTCCACCTCTCACTCATGGATACAGCCAGCAGCTGCTGATCGCTCTGTAGATTTACCCTCAGGACTATAGACTGACAACTTTTTATTTCAGTTTTACATTCCAGCAAGTTCTGAAACTTTCCCAGTGCCTGGAGCTCATTGTAACACAGAGACTGTCTCATGGACTTCTTGCAACCTCCTAGTCAGGAGTCTCCGGGCCACTGGCTCCCGTTGGCATTGAAATGACATCCCTGTGGCAACTGCAGCACGTGGTCTGTATACAAAAACAACGAATAGTCTAGCAGCATCTTAGGTTGTGCTCACAAAAGCTCATAATACCAGCTACACGTTTTGTTAGACTCTAAGGTGCTGCTAGACTAGTTGTTTTTTAAGTTTTTCCAGTTACAGACAAACTTGGCTATACCCCTCTCAAGCTTTTGATACAAAAATAACATCAGGAGAGAAATGAGTTGCATTTTTCAACTTTTTTAATGTAATTAAGCCGCTGTAAACAAGGAGGTCAAACCAGTATCATGTGAGCAGCCAGTTCCCTACACACCACGGCTGTGTCTAGACTGGCGCGATCTTGCGCCAGAGCTAGGTAAATGAGGCTCAGCGTGGAATATCGCCGAGCCTCATTTGCATAACTAATGAGCCGCCATTTTTGCAGAAGAGGCTCTTGCGCAAGACGGAGCTGTCTACACTGCCCCGTCTTGCGCAAGAAAAACCCTCTTGCGCAAAGCCGTTATGCCTGAAAATAATCAGCATAACGGCTTTGCACAAGAGGGTTTTTCTTGCGCAAAGCGGGGCAGTGTAGACAGCTCCGTCTTGCGCAAGAGCCTCTTCTGCAAAAATGGCGGCTCATTAGTTATGCAAATGAGGCTCGGCGATATTCCACGCTGAGCCTCATTTGCATAGCTCTGGCACAAGATCATGCCAGTCTAGACACAGCCCACTAGTGGCCCAGGGGTTATAAGTGTGAGAATCATTGCACTGCGGTGTAGCATCCTCTCCTTAAATGTGCACTATTATATTTTAGTGTAGTTTTATATCAATAGTGTCCTGACACCACAGTGTGGTCATCCCAGACATATTTAATAGCAGCATTTCTCTTTTTAAAAGAATTTAAACAATAGTTGCAGAAAATGGCAACTATCAAAATTCATGTGGCGTTTGGTTTGCTCTCCAAACTAAAAACAAAATTGACTGAACATGAGAACCCTGTTTAATGGCTTGCCAAGTAAGTAGATTCTGCTTTCCTGTCCCTGCTTTATAAGACAATGAAATAATTCTGGAGGCTTCTATTTGCCAGCTCATGGGAGTGTTTTTTTCACTGAGTATAGGGAAAGCGAATGGGATTGACTTTTACTGTATACTCTGGTACAACTGCTGAGTAATGCAAGTCAGGGTTTTATCCAGTGGGAGGAGACAGAGTCCTGGGGAGGTGTAGTCTCATTCACCCACAGGCCTGGTCTACACTACAAAATTAGGTTGGCACAAGCCACCTTGCCTCAATCTCGTGCATGTGTTCATGCTTAAAATTTTCTTTCCCACTCGTGTAAGCACCACGTAATGCCAACTCCCCAAGTGCCGTTGAGCCATGGTTGATGGAAATAAGGTTGATGCAGTGCAGGTGTAGACACTGTTACCTATATTGACTCTAAACAGTCGTCTCGTCACTGTCTCGCAATGCCCAACACTGACTTCTCTGGTCATAAGTGTCAACTCCAGGGCCCAAGGGTCACAGAGACTGGAAGCAACCACTCCCTTTAAAATCCTGCAAGTTCTTTCAATGCCTTTCCTGATTGTGCAGCTTGATAAGCCCATCTGGAAGCTCTCTGTTGTTGTGTGCAACTGCATGGGAGACCAGGCCAGCAACACACTCCAGATGCCTGCTAGCCTGCAGTAGACAAGGATATATTGAATCCCCTGGTCTTGTGGGGAAAAAAACATTGTGCAGGCCCAGCTACAGACCAGCCATAGATATGTGGAGATCTAGGTACAGTCTGAACAGGGGGACGCAGGAGGGGGAGTATGACAGAGACTAACAGTCGTGCTGAATGAAAGAGAAGGAATGGGCATATCAAAAGGCCAGGGCAGCCAGCAGCAGATCCAGTGCTGGGCTGCAGACTTCCTGCTTTTACAAAGAGCTACAAGCCATATCTGAGATCCTACCACCACTCTGCAGACCACTCTGTTGGGGGAAAGTCAACATGGTGTCTATAAAGGGAAATCATGCCTTACTAAGCTATCAGAATTCTTTGAGTGGGTCAGCAAACATGTAGACAAGGGGGATCCAGTGGATACTTAGATTTCCAGAAAGCTTTTGACAAGGTCCGTCACCAAAGGCTCTTATGTAAAGTAAGTTGTCATGGGATAAGAGCAAAGGTCCTTTCATGGATTATTAACTAGTTAAAAGACAGGAAACAAAGGGCAGGAATAAATGGTAAGTTTTCAGAATGGAGAGAGGTAACTAGTGGTGTCCCCTAAGAGTCTGTCCTGGGACCAGAACTATTCAAATTATTTATAAATGATCTGGAGAAAGGGGTAAACAGTGAGATGGCAAAATTTGCAGGTGATACCAAACTGCTCAACACAGTTAAGACCAAAGTAGACTTCAAAAAGAACTCACCAAACTAAGTGATTGGGCAACAAAATGGCAAATGAAATTTAATGTTGATAAATATGAAGTAATGCACATTGGAAAAAATAATCCCAACTATACATACAATATGATGGGGACTAATTTAGCTACCACTACTCAAGAGAGAAATCTTGGAGTCATTGTGGATAGTTCTCTGAAAACATCCACTCATTGTGCAGCAGCAGTCAAAAAAGCAAACAGAATGTTAGGAATCATTTAAAAAGGGATAGAGAATAAGACAGAAAATATTTTATTGCCTCTATATAAAACCATAGTACGCCCACATATTGAATACTGCATGCAGATGTGGTCACCTCATCTCAAAAAAAGATATATTGGCATTGGAAAAGGTTCAGAAGAGAGCAACAAAAATGATTAGAGTTTTGGAATGGATCCCATATGAAGAGAGATTAAAAAGAGTTGGACTTTTCAGCTTAGACGAGAGGAGACTAAGGCGGGATATGATAGACGTCTATAAAATTATGACTGGTGTGGAAAAAGTGAACAAGGAAAAGTTATTTATTTGTTCCCATAATATAAGAACTAGAGGTCACCAAATGAAATTAATAGGTAGCAGGTTTAAAACAAACAGAAGGAAGTTTTTCTTCACTCAGTGCACAGTCAATCTGTGGAACTCCTTGCCAGGGGATGCTGTAAATATTAGGACTTTAACAGGATTCAAAAAAAGAGCTAGATAAGTTAATGGAGGTTAGGTCCATCAATGGCTATTAGCCAGGATGGGTAGGAATGGTGTCCATAGCCTCCGTTTCTCTGGAAATGGATGACAGGAGAGGGATCACATGATGATTACCTGTTCTGTTCACTCCCTCTGGTGTATCTGTCATTGGCCACTGTCTGCAGAGAGGATACTGGGCTAGATGGACCTTTGGTCTGACCCAATATGGCAGTTCTTATATTCTTATGTACAGGTTCAGCAATCTCAGGCTTGCCTCCTTCTGCTCTCCTGGGAGAACTCCATGGGATCACCTCCCCTTGCATTCCCTCAACATTCTATGTGGCAACAGGGCAGCATTGCTCCCACTGTCACTGGGGAGACATTAAGGACAACCACAAAGCTTCACATACACTGGCCTGTGAGAGTTATAGTTACCATACGTGGAGCTAGAATAGACATGAATATTCTTTCCCCTTCTTAAGCTCTGTTACTTAATAAAATACATTTGAAATATACTTGCTTTTAACCTATTTTTGCAATGCTTTTATTACTCAATAAAATTCTATTGTTTGGAAAATAATTCCTCTTTATTAGTTCACAACATATGCTGCAAAATGCCTAGCGGCACTGAAAGTACCTATTTACTTATTAATAGTGTGACAGAACTCAGACGACCAGTGACAAACAGTGTAGTAACTATAAACCTGCAGCAAGTACCAGAAAATTAAAAGGCGCAGTGTCAACATTACAGCCATAGAAAATGGTTTCTCACTAAGCAGTAGAAATGCAGTATTGTACTTTATAGTTACTACACTGTTTGTCACTTGCTTTTCCGTAGTCAGGGTAGCCTACATTCTGGTGTCTCTGTCCTGGGAGGCTGGGGTGTGCTCAGCACACAGAACCAGGAATGTAGCTTGACATACAGGAAAATTCAGCAGTCAGTGCTTGTTTCTCAAGCCCAGAAAGATCATTTCACCATCTGCAGCTGCTCTGTGAATGACAGCAGGTTCTTGCTATTTGCCCATGAAATTGTGATGTTCCCTACTGATTCAATTATTCTTGCAGCTCTGCAAATACAGGAGGAGTGTTTGTTCTGCACTTATAATGCTCACAGAAGTAATGCAGAGCTGCAGGCGCCATGCTTCCATTGGAGATGGCAGTCGGTGAGGATGGCCCCACAGATTTGTGGGATTTTTTTTGAAAAGGTACAAAACTTATGGGCTTTAGAGGACATTATATGATGGAGATAGTGGCATGGTGGAAACAGTTAAGCACCTGTGAACTACAAAAGTTATTCAATTGGCAGTGTAGACAAAGCCTTATGCCAGGACTTTTCCACAAACTGTGCCGTGGGCTTTGTTTGGGACAGTACAATTCCAAGCTCATGACAGAGGGTATAAAAGACCCTTTAAACATCTCCATATTGCCTCTTTCCTGCTCCAATTCTCTGGACTGTGGGCTTACCACTAAAAAGAGCAGATCTGAACTATGAAGTGAGGACCTTCAGTCTTTTGGAAGTTACCAGAAACTTTACAAGCCAATAGTCTATCACGTCATTGCTACAAACCTGCCATAAGAAAATTACAATTACTGTACGTGTATGATCTATTCACCATTTTAACTTCCTTCTGCTTTTCTCTTATAAATAAATGTTTAGATTTTAATTACTAAAGGATTGGCAGCTGTGTGGTTATTGGGTGAGACCTGAGATGTAATGGCAATGTGGATGATCACTTGAGATAAGAATAATCCTTAGTTTGATTAAACTGGTTTTCAAAAACCACTCATCATAAAGTCTGGGTAGTGAAATAAGTGCTGAAATGCCTAAAGAGACTGCATTTTTAACTTTTTTGTTAATCCATGTGGTGAGACACTTTTGTTACTGGCTTGGTATATCTAGTGGAAGAATAATCACCAGTTTGGGGAGTGTCTGCTCTGTTTCTCAGCAGTTTGTCCTGAATCTGCTATTTTCAGCTCTGACTCATGGGACGCCATGACATACTCCTGGGGCATACATGCAGCTCTGATGCAAAGTGCCAAGTATGCATGCATACAATGAACTTACTAACTGCAGTGGCTCTATGTCAATGTAACTTGCATTGAGAAATGATGGTAGTGTAGATATGCCCGAGGAGAAATTATTTTAGAAGGAATGTTTGTTGTTACCTTATATCTGGATTATGTTGTTTTCCAAGAGCATATTTGACATTTCATACTTTGCTACAGCAGTACTCAAGTAAATTGTATACATATATATTGAGATTGCTTTCCTCCATTTTACAATGGATCCATTCCCACAAAACTGAGTTTAAAATGATCACAAGAATCATGGTATTTGCAAAGAAAAAATTAAAATACTGTTTGGTGCCAAAGCCCATAAAGCACAACAGCTCTGTATTATCTTTTAGAAAGGCTAGGATTAAGGTTGTTTCCAAGGACATTTGATATACATGAAAGAGAGAGAGAAGGACTTATCATCATATAAGTAATAAAATGGACCAAATAAATATTTTGAGATTTACTGCAGATCATGCAGAGCTGAGGCAGAATTGGCCAGAAGTGGGAAACCTAAAAGTGAAAACAAAGTTAAAAGACTTGTTCTGATTATTGACTGGTTTCTATTTATAAAAAAAACACCTTCTTGAAAGAAACTGGGCATAGGAGTAAATATTTTGGAGCCAAGGAGAAGTACTTCCCAGTGACAGTAACTAATGGAGAATAAAGATCGAAATTCTGCCTTCATTTAAGCCAGATCTACACTGAAATGTTAGGTTAACCCAGCTAGGTCACTCAAGGGTGTGAAAAATCTACAACTCTGAACGACAACATTAAAAACCAACCTAACCCTCAGCGTAGACAGCGGTAGGTTGACAAAAGAATTCTTCCATTGAGTTAGCTATCACCACTTAGGCCAGGTCTACACTAGACCTGGAAGGTCAGGTAAAGGTATGCAACTCCAGCGATGCAAATAACATCGCTGGAGTCAGCCTACCTTAGGCTGAGCTTGCCGCTGTCTTCACAGAGGAAGGCTGATGGGAGCAAACATCATAAACATCATCTAGAATTCTTAAGCTGTTACACCCAGAAACGCTTGTATAGTACCTAACACCATTTTAGCCAAATGTGTATTAGTATGAGGCACACTTCTGAGCATAACAATTTAATGGAAATTTTGAAAGAAATGTATTATTCACGTCTGTGCTTACAGTATTTAGAACTAACTTATTAATAGTTTCTGTGACTGCCTTACACAGAACATTGGTCTGACTTTGCCTCACCTTCTCTGCTCAACTGACAAAGTAGGTTTGTTTCATATCAAATGTATGGAGGCGTGGATCAAAATGTCATCAGTGTTTTTGTTAGACTAATATGAAGTAGGAGAGGGGAAATATGGATAATAATTAGATGGCAATTAATCTTAGTAAGATAAATTGCTGTTTTTGTGTTGTCCTGGCATGCATTTGCTGGAGGAGAAAAAATGTGCTCAGTAAGTCATTGAAGAATTAATGTTTTGGGTCTCTCTGACGGAGGGATATTCTATCCTGGGCCTTAATCTCAGGGGAGGTTTTATTCAACCTTTTCTGAAAGTTGCTGCTAGTAATTTATTAATCAGTATTTATGAAGGAAAATGGCCTAAGTGATTTTACCGTGTTCAGCTTAAAAGCTTGTGATGAGATAAACCCTTCAAAGCAGTAATCCTGATTTTATTTAATCCCCCTATAAACCCTCACAAGTTCTTGACATCAAGTTGAATGGCCTAATCCTGTTTCCATTGAAGTCAATGTCAAAAACTTTCACTGACTTCCCCAAGAGTAAGAGCAGGTTCTGAATTAGGGCAAAAAGCATTGTTCCTGCACGCATGTGAAAATGTTGCTCTTTTGTACAGCTCAAAAACCATCATCCAAAGCAGATGTTTTGCTGTCTGTGTATCAAAAAACAGTGTCATTCAGGCACAGTTGAATATTGCCAAGTGTGATCTAAATTACAGCTCCAATATGAAGCCTTTTTATACATTCCCTTGTACAACTAGTTCTGCACTGGCAATGGCTTCAAGGCAATGAATGAATGTTGTTATTATACAATTTATCAGTCTTTCTGGATTTTTGTTTTAAATTAAAAGTATGTTTTAACAAAGGAAGGTTTACAACTGAGTTTTGTAAGAGTGGCACAAAAAAGATTTATCCTTGTTAAGACACCTTGAAGCAGTCGGGGGGGCGGGAGGATGGAATGATGGGGGGAGGTATCTACAATCCTGTCCTAACCCAATTCAGAGTCACAGTCAATATAGTCACTTTTCTCAAACACTTACCTATTGCATCAGAGCAACATGGAATCATAGAATCATAGAATTCTTGAACTGGAAGGGACATCGAGAGATCATCAAGTCCAGTCCCCTGCCCTTGTGGCAGGACCAAGCACTGTCTAGATCATCACTGATAAATGTCTATCCAACCTGCTCTTAAATATCTCCAGTGATGGAGATTCCACAACCTCCCTAGGCAATTTATTCCAGTGTTTAACCACCCTGACAGTTAGGCAGTTTTTCTTCATAGAGGGAGCTACTCCTGAATACTTACTCAAATCTTTAATGTGCTCCTTCCTGCCTCCAAGATTCTATTTCCTTCCCCCTGCTTCCCAGACTCACTCTCTCTCTCTCTCTCTCTCTCTCTCTCTCTCTCCCTCCCTGGCCCCACAAAGACAACTTGCCTTTGATTATATTGATTTGGAGTGGTGAGTTCTCAGTCTGACATTCTTTATGGTCTTCAAATTTTGCAAACTCTAGCGCTACTCAAGAGTCAAAGATGTTCTGGAACAAAGGCTAGGAGATCTTTCAAGATCTTGGGGTCTATTAAAGCAACAATGAGAGGCCTGGTCAGGGCTGAGATGAGAGGGATTCTCACACACAATTCTGTATAACTAAAAACAGTAATGAGGTTCTTCTTTAGTTCAAGATTAGGATAAAAGTTTATGTCAATTCTTGATTTTCCGCATCCATCCCAAATGAAAATGTTTCCTCCGTTGTATTCCATTGAACACATTCAGCGCTTCTAAAAGCATCACTGTCAGTGTCAAGGCAGAGATTTCTTGCACTTTGCACTTTCATTGGTCTTTCAGAAGACTCAGACTTTCACCCTCAGAATTGAATCTTTGTTTCTTTCTCTGAAAATGTCAAACAGGAGAAAAGGGGGAGAAAGGAAGAGAAGACAAGAACATACTTGATTGTTTTATGAATCCTTTAAGCTCTTTCTAAAGCCAAGATGATATACCTGTTCTATAACATTCCTCAGTGGTGGATACAATATGCAAAAACCACACTGCGTGCCATGCAACATATTAATATTAGCAAAGTGAGAACTGGTTCAGAACTGATCACAAATCTCATCAACCAAATGTTTTTAAAGGTGTTTCCACTGGTTTGGACAAGTAACTTCCTTACCTAATCATAGGTCTTCTCCAACTAGACAAACTAGTGCTGCTGATAGACCACCAGGGAGATCGCAGTCACAGTAAATCTAGTAGTATCTGTACATCTTGCAGTCATTGCCACATGTTCATGTTTAATTGATGACCAGGGGCAAAAGCCTGCCTAACCTCACTGAAGTCAATGAATTTTGCCAATGGAGCCAATTTCATTTCCAGTGTTGCTCTGTATTTATGCAGGAAGCCACAAGCCATTACCGCCTGCTAAGGAACAGGAGATTCACTTTTGGTAGCTCTTTACACAGAGTGGGGAAGATATAGGCTGGCACTGATAGATTAGATTACGCATAATCGTCTCTGAACAGTATTGTCAACTGGTTTGACTGTGCTGCTGCCGGGCCTGGATGCCCTGATGCAGCCCTTACTGCCTGTATCTCCTGCTTGCACACCCTAGTCATGGCACTGAGTGCTTTTTCTTGTTTCTCACATGAATTGGAAGAAAACTGTAAAATGCTTGTGCACAATTAGATCAAAGAATGTGAGCTCTATTGTAAGAGTAAGACTCAAAGCATTTGAAATTTCCAAAAACTTTGTTCCTGCCTAATGTTCTGCTGAAGTTTACCTTTCTTTTTCAATTTGCATGGTACCAATTAAACTGAACATTCCCTGTTTTCTAAAAGGGACCTAAAATCCTCAAGGTTCTGAGGTTTTTCCCCTTTGGGAAGAAGAGAAAACAAACCAAGCCAGCATGTTTATCTTCTGAGCCCCAAATATATTGCTCAGTAGATCTGCAGTGGGTTTGCTTTTTGGCTCATTGATCTTAGCCTTCAAACAGTGAACATTTTCTCTGTAAAATGAATGGATAAAACTGAGGCATGGCTAATAAAATTCTCTTCAGAGATGTTTGCCAACCGACTCTTAGTTTCCCTTGTATATTTTAACTAATTACCACCCGTTAGATTCCTTGTCCAGCTTTTCTGAAGAGATACATAATTTGTTGCCCTAGAAATTTCTTTTAGGGCTGCCTTCTTCACTGACCTCAATGGACCAAAGCTGGTTTACACAGACTGAGGATCTGGCCTGTAACTTTCATCTCCAAGATTTTTCCAGACTAATTTGGTACCAAGCATTCTGAGGCGGGAAAGGACCAAGGACACTTTACTACCAGTGGGGAAAGAGTGTCTCAATAGATTCACCTTCATATGCTTCTTTGTACTCCTATTTAATAGACTCTGGTGGAGTAGAAGCCAAAATAGTTCATTTTGCTATGCTAATAGATAAATAAATGGGTTTTGCTGACTCCACTAAAGTGTGTTTTATGGCAAAGCTGGAGATGTTTATTCTTCTATAAATCTATGTCTCTTGTTTAGTTGTTATCACAATAGTGATGTTATTGTTTTTATTTTCTGAACAATTAATAATAAGGTTCTTATACAGTATTTTTCATCAATGATCTCAAGCATTTTATAAATCAGGTTAGCATCACTGTCCACATTTTGCACATGGTGAAACCAAGGCACTGCACAGTGAAATGACTTGCCTAAGCTCATGCAGCAGATCAGTAGTCATGTCAGGAATAAAACTCAGGTTTCCTGAGCCCCAGACTACTGATCTATCTACTAGGTGACACCATTTTGAAGAAAAAACAGAGTATACAGTATATACTGTATAATAATTGCAAGCTTCACTGTGCATGTATTAAAAGAAGGAAGAGAGAGTAATTCCAAAATCAGGAAAAAAATTGTATAGAGATACTCATGAAGCTAGGTCATAAAAACTATGCAATATAGTCATTCTGAATGGTTGACTAAGGCTATGTCTAGACTGCAAGCTTCTTTCCGAAGAAGCTTTTCCGAAAGAGATCTTCCAGAAAAACTTTTTTCGAAAGAGAGCGTCTACACAGCAAAAGTGCAACGAAAAAGTGATCTGCTTTTTCGAAAGATAGCATCCATATTGATTGGACACTATCTTGCATTTCAGTTGTGATTACTGAACTTTTTCCACCTGGGCTTTTTCCTGGAGGCCTCTTCTTTCAAAAAAACACTCTCTTCCACGTCCACACATGCCTTTTTCCAAAAAAGCTTTTTTGGAAAAAGGTTTCTTCTTCGTAGAAAGAGGTTTACTGCTGTCGGAAAAAACCCTCCATTCTTTCAACTTTCTGTCAAAAGAACGCAACAGCAGTGTGGACGTAAGTGTAGTTTTTCTGGAAAAACGGCCATTTTCCGGAAAAACTCTGCAGTGTAGACATACCCTAACAGGATGATGTGAGGCAAATTCCATGCCCCACTGAAACCAATGGGAGTAGTGCCACTGACTTCAGTCAGCCCAGGGTTTCACCCTTGATTCATATTTCTCTAGGAAAATGGAGCCCAGTTTACAAACTATTCATTCTGCGTAGGGCTGTTGGACAGGGATGGTTTTAAAAAAGATAATTTTTGTAGAATTTTTTAAAAGAAAGCAAGAACATTATTTTTGGTGTGAGGGTGATAATATATTTTTGAAATTAAGTGAATTTCATTTGAAATTAAACATTTTGTTTCCAAGTTTTCAGTAGTTGTTGTTTCTCTTTCCTTTTTTCCCCTCTGGAAAACAGTAGAGGGAGAGAAAAAGGAGGAAATACAATTGAAATCCAATAATTATTCATTTTGTTGGATTTAGATTTTTTTAAAAATCAAGAAAAAATTGAACAAAAAGAAAAATTTCCCCCAAAATATACATATGATTGAAAAGGCTATTTTTTCAAAAAACTTTCCAATAAAAAGACTTTAACCAGCTCTACCGAGATGGTGGGAAATTTAAATAAACATTACTAAGGTAAAATTAAAAGTTTGTCTTAATGTTCTTTTAGGAGGTCAGACTTAGTACAGAAGATGGAAAGGTCAGTTACTCAAAGTGAAAACAAGTTGAGGTCACTGAAACATCCCAGAAACTGCTCTCATGTGTGGAATATTGTGTTTGTATTCATGGAAGAAATTTGATTAGCTGGGCACACGAATCCCATCAAGAAAGAGAAGCACATAATTTGCTCTTCATACTCAGTCAAAACAGTCTGACTATCAAAATTATGAATTCTTAAATGAATACTCAATGATCAGTCCAGAAACAGACTTCAGGGTAAAATATACTTGCATAAACATTCATTTGCTATGTTCAAAGAACAAATCCATGGCAATTATGATCTCTTCAAGGAGAATGCTTGAAGAGAAAAGGGAGCTATAACTGACAAGTGAATTGTTTTCTGAAAATTGATTGCCAACCCTACTAATATTGTTCTAGAATAAATAATTTAATCAAATGAATATATTCTAAGTATTTTTTAATATTCAGCAATTTGGTCTTAGAGTTCCAGTAATAAACCTCTCGAGCGCTGCTCATATTACAGTACTTTATTGCTTTACAGGTTTAGACCATACCATAGAGGCATACTTAACAAATAGAATCACTGGAGTCAGTGCAAACAGTAGTTCAGCAAAGCCAGAGTCCTCGTTTGTTCAGAGGCTCCCAAAGAAAAACAAACTAAATTAATAAAAAGTCCTGATGAGAAGGAACAAAGAGTCTTGTTCTGTGGTCTAAAGTGAACCAGACTGTGACATAATATACAGTATTCCTCATTTAACACTATAGATATGTTTCAGAAAATGACTGTGTTAAGTGAAAACGTGTTATGCGGGGTCAATTTTCCCATTGAAAATAATGGAAAAGGTGGGGGTTGCGTTTCAAGCGGTGGTGTCTGTTGGGACAGGGACACAAGGTTGGGGGAGAAAGGGGACTGGGTTACAGCAGGGAGGGGAGGTGTTTGGCTCTGGGGAAGGGTAGGGAAGGAGAGGGGAGGGGGATTGGGTTGGGAGTATGCCCCTGTGACAGGTCTGCCGGGACCCGTACTGTGTCTGGCGAGGGGGGGTCACCAGGGAATGGCGTGGCGAGCGGCGCACCCTCCGCCGCTTTGCAGGGAGGTGGGGGAAAGCCCCGCACAGCTGCTGGTGACGGGCCGGCTGGGGAAACCCAGCTGCCAGCCTGCAAGTGGGGGCGGAGGGGAAGGGGCAAGGCGTTCAGCGAGGGGAGTCAGCGGGGAACGGTGCGGCAAGCGGTGAACCCTCCACCGCTTTGCAGGGTGGCGGGGGAAGCCCCACGCAGCCGCCAGCAACGGGCCAGCTGGGGAAATTGTGTTATTCCAGGGACAGTTGTATAAGTCAAAAAACATTCCCTAAAAAAAAAATCATGCTATCGCAAAAACGTGTAAAGCGGGCACGTGTTAAATGAGGAATTACTGTAGTTTATATCTCAACAACCCTTTGACAAGATAATATTTTGTATTGCCTACCTGAGTATGTGTTTAGCACCAAACATAATCAGACATTTAGGCTTTATCTACACTGCAGGGTTTTTGCACAAGAAGCTTTTTGCGGAAGAGAGCAATGTGCTTTTGCTCAAGAGCACGTCCACACTGCATGGACACTCTTGCGCAAGAAAGCTCTGACGGCCATTCACAGAATGGCCATCAGAGCACCTGTGCTTTTTGTGGTAGGCTCTTTTTTCACAAGAAACCCCTGTTGAGCATCCACACACACCTTTTTGCGCAAGAACTCTTGCACAAAAAGGAGTTATGCCTCGTAGAAGGAGGTATACCTACACCGCAAAAAGCCCTCTGTTCTGTCGATTGACTGTAGATTTTCTTGTGCAAAAACGCGCTTGAGGTGTGGACGCTCTGAGGGTTTTTGCGCAAAAACAGCTGTTTTTGTGCAGAATCCCTGTAGTGTCGACATAGCCTTAGGCTATGTCTAGACTGCAGGCTTCTTTCAGAAGCAGCTTTTCTGTAAGAGATCTTCTGAAAAAACTTCTTCCGAAAGAGCGCGTCCACACTGGCCAAGGGGATCAAAAAAGTGATCTGCTTTTTTGAAAGATAGTGTCCAATCAGTCTGGACACTATCTTGCCTAAAAGGACAGCCCAAACCACTTCAGGTAGAGCTTTAGACAGAAAACAAAGGGTGGGAATAAATGGTAAATTTTCACAATGGAGGAGGGTAACTCGTGGTGTTCCCCAGGGGTCAGTACTGGGACCAATCCTGTTCAACTTGTTCATCAATGATCTAGAAAATGAGGTAAGCAGTGAGGTGGCCAAGTTTGCAGATGACACAAAGTTGTTCAGGACAGTCAAAAGCAAAAGGGATTGTGAAGAACTACAAAAAGATCTCAGCAAACTGAGTGATTGGGCAGCAAAATGGCAAATGAAATTTAATGTGGGTAAGTGTAAGGTAATGCATGTTGGAAAAAATAACCCAAATTACACGTACTACATGATGGGGTCAAATTTAGCTACGACAGATCAGGAAAGGGATCTTGGAGTTATAGTGGATAGTTCTATGAAGACATCCACGCAGTGTGCAGCGGCAGTTAGTAAGGCAAATAGGATGTTAGGAATTATTAAAAAAGGGATAGATAATAAGACAAAAGATATCATACTTCCCCTATATAAAACTATGGTACGCCCACATCTCGAGTACTGCGTGCAGATGTGGTCTCCTCACCTCAAAAAAGATATATTGGCATTAGAAAAGGTTCAGAAAAGGGCGACTAAGATGATTAGGGGCTTGGAAAGGGTCCCATATGAGGAGAGGCTAGAGAGACTGGGACTTTTCAGTTTGGAAAAAAGGCAATTGAGGGGCGATATGATAGAGGTATATAAAATCATGAATGGTGTGGAGAAAGTGATTATAGAAAAATTATTTACCTTTTCCCATAATACAAGAACTAGGGGACACCAAATGAAATTGATGGGTAGTAGGTTCAAAACTAATAAAAGGAAATTTTTCTTCACACAGCGCACAGTCAACCTGTGGAACTCCTTGCCCGAGGAGGCTGTGAAGGCCAGGACTCTATTAGGGTTTAAAAAAGAGCTTGATAAATTTTTGCAGGTTAGGTCCATAAATGGCTATTAGCCAGGGATAAAGTATGGTGCCCTAGCCTTCATAACAAGGGCAGGAGATGGATGGCAGGAGATAAATCACTTGATCATTGTCTTCTGTTCTCCTTCTCTGGGGCACCTGGCATTGGCCACCGTCGGCAGATGGGATGCTGGGCTCGATGGACCTTTGGTCTGACCCAGTATGGCCATTCTTATGTTCTTATGTTCTTATGTTCAGTTGCTTCTGAGGGCTGGTGCAGGAGCCTCACAGAAACACACACTTAAAGGGACCTCCCCTGGACAGCGGTTTCTCTGCTTCTGCTGCATGCTTGCCTACCTCTTCGAGGGACAGCAAAGCTCTCACAGTGCCTGCTGTGGTTGCCCACCTTTTTTGGATGCCACAGCTTTTGTCTTTGTGTCATGGAGCCAGAGCTGCCCCGGGCATGCGATGGCCCCACGTGGCCATGCTGCAGTTCCTGCAGCACTTTGTGCCGGCTACCTTCCTGGTCCTGACTGAGCTCAACCCTGAGCTCATTCTGGAGGACCCTCTTCCTGGCTGCAGGAGCAACACTCTTGCAACCGCAACCCACTGTGGAGGGGCGTTTCTGGAGGCTCGACACCAGTTCCGACTGGTGGGATTGGCTGGTGATGGAGCAGTAGGACGACCAGCAGTGGCTCCAAAACTTCCGCATGTGGAAGGCTACTTTTATGGAGCTATGTGCCTAGTTCACCCCAGCCCTCCGACAATGTGACACCCACCTGTGGCCCGCCATCCCCCTGGAGAACCAAGTCGCTCTCGCCCTCCGGAAGCTCGCCACCCCAGACAGTTACCGGTCCATGGACAACCAGTTCAGCGTGGGGAAGTCCACCGTCGGGGCCCTTCTCAAGGAGGTAAGGCACTCTGGGGCTGCAGTCCCTGCAGGGGATGGGAAGTACTGGAGAGGGGGACCCTAGAGAAAAAGGGTGTGGAGGTGCCTCCTGACCTGCCTCGACGTGGATGGAGCACAACATCCCCGAGGTCATCTCAACATGTTGTGTCCTCCACAACATCGTGGAGAGGAAAGGGAAGGCCTTCCTCCCGGGGTGGGGGGCAGATGCCGGCCATGAGGGGAGACCCTTCATGCACCTGCAGACAGCTGCCATCCACCAGGCACATCAGGCCAGAGTGTGCATCCGGGAGGCCCTGAGGGAGTGTTTCTTTCAAGGACCCCAGTAGCTCTCCCCAGGGCCTCTGGCTTGCTCCAATAGCCCTTTCCCATCACAACCCCTCCCTTTGCCCCTTCCCTGACCTCTCAGTGAAGACACCTGTTTAGTTTTGAACAAAACAAACTGTGTTTTGATTTTTCATTAAAAAAAGCTGGGGACAGGGAAGGGGGCTCATGACCTGGAGGGGGAGGGGACTCATAAACCTGGAAGGGGGGGGGCTTGGAGTGGCATGGGGTATGGCTGGATGTGCCACCTCGGATGCAGGGACCTGTCAGACTTGGGGTTAAGTGGGTCCTGGGACCACAGGGGACTGGGCTGGAGTGGGGTCAGGGATGGCAGGGGGGCAGGGGCAGGGGGTATGATCATCACTTGGGGAAGGGGCCTGGGCATCGCCTGCGGAGGGGGCATGGGCATCGCTTGGGGGGCGGGGGAGGGGGAATGGGCATAGCAGGGAGGGCAGGAGGGTGGTAGGCAGGAGGAGCGGCAGCAGGCGGGTGTGCCATCATTTCCCTCATGTTGGCACACATGCTATCACATCGCTGCATGAGCTGGTCCCACACGCAGTTCCACCACTCTGCGTCCTCCCGGATCTTCTGCGCCAGGGTCTGCTGCATGTCGCGCAGGGTGCTGAGAGGGCCAGCCTTACCATGAGGCGAACTGAGGTGACCGCCACAGGTGGCAGACTGGGGGGGGGGGCGCCACTAGGACCCAGAATGTAGAAAATTGTGTCTGCTGCTGGTGCATATGTAGGTAGCAGAGCAGTACCATGAGAGGAGTAGAACAGGAAGAAGACAGAATTGAGACCTTTCAAAGTTTTGGCCCAAGCGAGGGGGTATGGGGGCGTCATTTGAGCTCCCCACCTCAGGTGCCAAAATGTTGTGGGCCGGCCTTGGATGCTGACATGCTGGCGCATGAGGTCTTCCTGGATCCTGGCAAGTTTTTGGGTCCCCCCGGGCTCTGGCAGCTGGCTCAGGTGGTGGTGTTCGCCCCTCAGTCTCAACTGGTCCGGCTAGGGAGAATACAAAGAGGGAGAGATGATCAGTCACCCATGTAGACGCTGTCCCTGAGGCCGTGCCCTCCTCTGTGAGCAGCGACCAACAGTCCTCAGGCCAGAGGAGGGGGATGTCCCGGGAGCAAGGCCATGTGTAGCCTGCACAGCAGGCCCTGCCTCCCAAGGGCCTTAAGGTGCCATGGGGACCATGCTGCCCACTTCCCCTCCACCCCCACCCTCCAGGCCCACGGACAAGCAGGCAAAGGAAGTGTCCAGCTGCAAAGGGATCCCCCATGGGCAGCAGAGGAGCCGGGAGCAGCGTGGCCCTCCCTGGGGCCCCCACACACACCTGTGCCTGGCAGCACTGCCCGCAGGGAGTGGGTGCTGCCTCGCACATGCAGGCATGCCCGTGTGCTGTGTGTAGCACTCCTCAGTGTGTCTAGGGTGGTGCCTTCACCCTTGTGGTTAGCCTGCTTCCAACCATGGCAGGTGGTTGGAGGGCCCCCTCCCCCCGGGGCCAGACGTGTGTGTGGCCTCCTCTGAGCCTTGGAGCAGGATTCCAGGCATACTCAGGGGCTGCCTACTGAGTCCGCGTGGCACACACTAACACTGCACATGGTTCCACGTGCACAGACTGCAGCACAATGTCCAGACCGAACAGGCCGAGTGACGCTCCCTCTCTGCGCCTGCCTCCCCCACCTTGTATGTGTGACAGACTGAGAACACTCACCTGAAGATTCCTCCCCAGCATTAGAGGAGGCCTGGCAGATGTTCTAGCTCATGGGAACCAGCTCCAAGGACAGCGTGACGATGGCTGTGTCTTCTGCCTCCTCCTCCTCCTGCTGCTGGCCCTGGTCCTCCTCTTCATCCACCGTGGCCTCCAGCCACACGATGACTGGAGAGTCAAGGCCAGAGTCCACAACGACAGGTGGGGAAACAGTTTTCCCACTCCCCAGGAGTTGGTGGGGCTCCTGGAAGTAGGGGCAGGTGTGGGGTCCTGTCCCGGAGCACAAGCTGTGCTCTCTGGCCCTCATGTATCCCTGGCAGAGCTCCTTCACCTTACTCCAGACCTGTTCCAAGGTCTGAGGTGGGTGTCCGCACTCCGCCAGGGACTTGGCCATGCGCCCAAAAATTTTGGCACTATGGCACTTGGAGCGAAGATCCTACAGTGTCTCCTCCTCGCCCCACAGCTCAAGGAGGGACAGGATCACCTCTCCAGACCAAGAGGGTGCCTGCCTCTTGGTCCCCCTGGGTGGATCCTGGGAGCCCTGGGGCTGCTCCCTGTGAGGGCTAGAGGCGGGGCCATAAGTGGCAATGCCTGTGGCAGGGAGAGCCATGCAGTCAGGGTGCTGCTCTTAGGCCAGCTGCCTGCCACAAGGCTTGTCCAGGGTGCCTGAAGCTTTAAGAGGGGCCAGGAGACAGGAACTATAGAGTTGTGATGACTTTGGATGGAATAGCCACCAGAGCACCTGTGCCTTTTTCCTGGAGTCCTCTTCTTTTGAAAGAAAACCCTCTTCCCCCTCCACACACGCCTTCTTCCGAAAGAGCTCTTTTGGAAAAGGCGTTCTTCCTCATAGAAAGAGGATTACCACTGTCGGAAACCCCTCTGTTCCTTCGATTTTCTTTCGAAAGAACATGATTGCAGTGTGGACGTAATTGAAGTTTTTTTCAGAAAAACAGACATTTTCTGAAAAAAAAGTGTGTAGGGTAGACATACCCTCAGGGTCAGACTGGTCCTTGGTAAAACCCCAGGGAAGCAGCTAAGGGGGAAGAAAATCTCTTCCAAGTTCTTCTCCTATCTTCCCATGGTGAATGAGGTTTGCTCCTGAGCTGCAGGGCTCACACACATTTAACCATTAGTTCTGTCTTTCTACTGGCTTTGTGCCCCTTGCAATGGGGCACGCACATGTCCATTCAAGGCAGGAAGAGGCTAATGGGCTATTGAAGGCAAAATTAGATGGGTTGCCACATCCAAAGCCAGATTAACCTCTCTCTGGGCCCTGGCCTAGGGAAATATATACTTCTCCCAGTGCAGAGAGTATGTGATCCCAGGAGGATGAATGGGCCAGATCTGAGTGGTGCTGTGGCCCTGTGCACCAAGTAGCAATGCCTAGAGAGGGGAGCTGAACCCATCTCTGCAGGACAAAAATTACCTCTGTGGGTGAAAGGGAGGCAGACTTGCTCCCCAAATCCTGATCGATCCTGCAGGCTTCCCCTCTGTACCTAGTCAGGATGACAGGTGTGGCACCAAGGCAGAGGATGCATATATGTAATGGGGGCGGGTCACAAAAAATTGCTGTTGGCGGTTGCTTTACAAAAAGTCTGGGAGCTGCTGTCCTAGAGGAAAAAAAGAAGTGTTTCTTTGAATTGCTCCATGCTTGGATTGAGGGGAGCTGTGGAACCGAGAGAGACCTAGCTGGAGAGCTAAATCTGCAATTGCCGGGCAGAGCAGCTAGGAAACAGAAAATGAAAGGGGGCTGTACTGCACCATGGGACAAAGGTGCACTCTGGTAAGGATGCACTGTCAGACTGCCCTCTTATTGCCCCACTTACTCCTCTGTAGGGATGTTAGCTATCAGTTAATTGAATAGTCGAGTAACTGCATTAATTCCTATCAGTTACTCAACTATTCAATAGTCCCTGGGGGCAGGGCCAGCAGCCCGTGCGCTCCTGACCCCACTCCCAATCTGCACAGCTGCCTCTGTAGCACAGAGTGCCATGCGGGAGCCAGTCTGTGAGGGGACCATCTCCCCAGCGCTGACCAGCTGCCTGCTGCCCTGATCTCCTGCCTCAGATACAGGGATGCAAAGCAACCTCTGTCTGCAGGGAGCTCGGATCCCCCGCGGACAAGGGCTGCTGCCGTGAAGCAGCCTCTTCCCACGACGAGCCTGGGCCCGCTGCAGACAGAGGCTGCTTCGTGGCAACCTCTCCTTCCCCCCCACCCTCCACACTGCTGCCTCTGATAGAGGCAACAGTGCTTGAGAGGGGGGCAGGCGGCACTGTGGAGCCAGTACTGGGGGAAACTGGCTCTTAAGCTGGCTCCCCCCAGTACTGGCTCCTGCTCCCCCCTTGCTGCCTCTTTATCAGAGGCAGCAAGGGGGAGGGAGATGCAAGTAGTCAAGAAGATTAACCGATACGTCTAGGCTTAGCGCTTAATCATATACTCAACTACTTGTTTACATCTCTACTCCTCTGCTCTCTGACAGTGCAGCTCTGTTGAAGCTGTACTGTAAGGACTCTCCTGGCTGCTTTGGAGACCCCATTAACAAGGGATCCTCACTGTGGAAGGACATCTGAGGAACATCCCCAAGCTACACAGCCTTTTCTTTGTACACTCCATGGAGTAGGGGAAGGCCAACATGTGGACCCTTGAGACATCTACCCTGCAGCCACACCAAGGCACCGACTCCCTTCCTCATCCCATTTAATCCATGCTCCCCTATGCTGGGTGGGAGCTGATACAGAGGTTGCAGAGGCCTCTGACCTTCCTCCTTTCCTTGCAGGAGTAGGGAGCTTTGAACGGGGCCCTTCTTGTGTATCTTTGGGGCACAAACTGTCTCACAATCATTAACACCAATGGCTTTCATTTCTGTTGGGCAAATTCATAGTGACCGATGCTAAGAGGCTTCAACTAAAGGCAAAATAAACACGGAACTCTTCCTTAGAAAGGAGCAATTACCAGATTCCTATGATAACAGGAAACCTGCCTTGTGCCACATATGAAGCTAACATCACAGCATGACAGGAATAAGATTTAAGGCCAGTGAGGTCTTGAACTACCCAACAGTAAGTCACCCTGTTAACATACAGAGGGACCTGTCAGGTCCTCTTTATTGCTCACCAAGGGCCTGCTCCCACAAGGCCCAGTGAAGTGGTGGGGAGTGGTCCAAAAGGGGCAACTGCACTGGGACCTGGTGATTCAAAAGCACCTGGTGCTCCTGGCTGCCACTGCTGTGGCACCAATGGCAGCCAGAGCCATGTGCCCTTTAAATTGTTGCCAGAGGCCCACACAGCACATTCTGGATGGTGCTGAAGGGATGGCAGGTGACACTAGCCCCCAACCCTGCCCCTTCTGCCTGAGTCTTCACCCCTTCCAGGAGCAAAGAGCTACCCCCCCTCCCCCAACATTATCTAGGGACCCAGCAATTCTGTCAGCTGCTCTGGCTCCCACTGAAATTAGTGCCCAACATTTTGCTCTTTTTATATTGATATAAATCCAGAGTAATCTGCACTTCAGAGTTACTCCACATTTATTGGTACAGTCCAACAAAATTAACCATGTGCTTAAGCACTTTACGCATAAGAGTAGTCCCCTTGTATTCAGTGGGACTGGTCATGCCTTTAAGTGACCCATGTGCTATATCAGGAGAACCAGATTTGATGCTTGGGGACAGGATTTGCCTCTAAGCATCTTACCACAAAGAAAGGGTCCTTTTACTTCCTGAAATCCCACATGAAATAAAGTTATGTCACTGTATTTAGTGCTACTGTGAAGAGTCATAGATAATTAACTAGTCGGGAGATCTAAGAGTGTGTGTGTGTCCATATATGAGCCTTGAACAAATAAACAATTGAGGGGCAAACAAAAAAAACCCAAACAAGAGAACTAGCTCCATACAAATAAGTCTCAGCAGGGTAGATGTGTTAGTCTGATATAAAAAATAATGAGCTTTCGTGGGCAAAACCCACTATTCCTTATATTTATTTTAAGCCTGATGCTCATTAATTTCATTCAGATGACCTCTGGTTTTTGTGTTATGTGAAGGAAAATAGTACTTCCTTATTCAACTTCTCCATACCAATCATGATTTTATAAACCTCTGTCATCTCTCCCCCCCACCTTAGACTTTCATGATGCTATTACATTTGTTGAAGAGTGAAGTGGTATACAGAATAGTCACATATATCTGCCAAAGTTTATAAAGATTCAAGGGATTCCTTTGTTCTATCACATATTAAATGACAAGAAACAGAGAGGAAAACACTTCTCCTGGCCCTGCTGAAGTCAATGGGCACTTTGCCAATGAGGCAGCATTTCACCCTTTCTGTGTCTAAAAATGCTGAATTTAATTATATTTTGGGTCAGGAACAGGAAAACCATTTTGCAGAAAATTTTTAAATGTTCTTGTTTGCATGCTTCAGGATGGGTTCATTTTCTGTTATATGACATTTTCTGAGATGTTTTCTGCTGAAAATGTTATCAAACATTTCTGAAATGATTGTGATCATTAAAGGCCAATTTTACAGTGAGAATGTAGAGTTTTCAATAAGTGAGAAATTTCAGTAATTTCAAAAATGATTTAAAGGGGGGAGGGAATCATTGGAATGTTATGCAAAATACAACACTTTGATTATCCCCACAAGTCTTGGTAAAAAGATCAAGTTAGGGGAAAAAAGCCTAGTCTTCAAAAAATGAAAGAACCCACTACTGGCTCTGAAATGTAATAAGAAAGTGTCTGCATATTCAGAAAATGTTTTCATGTCTAAAATGGAAATAAGGGTAGTCAATCCTTTAATTGCAGGTTTTCAGACATATAAACAAAGAAGATGCAAATGAAAAGAGAGGGTTTCACTGACACAAGGATGATTTACTCAGACCTGTCAGCAATGGGGAAGGAACAGACATGTTATAAGTCAATTATAACTGTAAGATACATCCTACCTAAGTGAGGCTTTGCATGGTCTTAGAATTCATGATGTTTCTATTTGTGTCTTGTTCCATTCCATTTTCTCTCTGTTTTCTAGTTGGAATAATCCTGACTTTATTTAATATCATTAGGAAATTAGACTGTTATTTTAGGAAACATGCTCTGGGCTGTTGTCCGTGATGAGCAAAATGAAGATCTGATCTGAAAGTGCCCATCTTGGGGCACTCAGTCAAAGGCCTGCCACAACTTTGGCAGAATGTATTGGCAATGATCTTCCTTGTTTGGATGCTGCTGTTGAAAGGAAGATCCCAGCATATTTGTACATGTTTGCCCCACCCCCACCCCTACCCCGCCTCATTCTGTTACAGGCAGATTACAAAACCCTGAGAATGGCATTGGTGCTGCAGTTTGAGCTCCTCTTACAGGAGGGCTTGGGCTGCACAGACTTTTCAGACCAGAAATGCCGCACTAGAAAAATGCTCGGACAATGGGAATGAGCTCAAAAGGTTAGCAACAAAAGCTGACCGGGATGAGACAGACCAGTGCAAGATGATCCCGTTTGAGACCACTTCATTGCAAAAGGAGTCAAGAGGATGCCTGGATGGGGTACCGGAATATTTTTTATAGTGGAGGTGCTAAGTGCCACTGAACCAAATTTTAAACCCTGTATGTAATGGAAACCATTTCAAGTCAGAGGGTGCTGCAGCACCCCCTACACGTCTAGTTCCAGCACCTAAGCGATGCAACTGAAGAGGGCACTAGCAAGCAACCTGGAACAGATCCATGAGATGGAAAGGTGTGAGGGAGCAGCACCAAGGATTTGGAGCCCTGGAGCTCAGACACCAGCAGTGAGAGCAAGGGAATCAAAAAATACAATTAAAGTTTGCAGCAAATGATGGAGACTGTGTCCAGAGAAGTTGGACAGCTTCAGATAGAAAGGCAGCAAGTAACTCCATAGCAACAAAACTGTACTGAGATTGAGGCATGTGGGTTTTCAGTCAAGAGGAATGAGCCAACATCCTGATCAGAGGCCCTACAGTGAATTAATGAGTGACACAGAGGGTTGGACCTGCTGGAAATGTAGAAAAGCAAGGCATTTTAATGGGATTGTCCCTTGATTAAAACCGATATTGGAGAGACACATGCAGGGAAGTTCAGTCACAAGCTGTCAGTAAATTCCAGGTGGCTGTGGCATCTGTGCGTTACTGTGGGGAGTGGTCTCTGCCTCAGAGTTGCAGGGGAGTCTCGTGTGAGATTCTAATAGATTCCGGGGCACAAATTTTCTTTTCCTGACCAACTTTCTGTCTAAAGTGTCACTGTTCTAAGTGCTGAAAAATCAGTACAGTTAGTCAGATTGCCTTGAAATGTGGTGTCCCTCATGGTGGCATGGAGCAGGGTCAATGTTCTGGATCTGGGGCTATTTGACCATATGGTTCCTGAGATACAACCCCCCAAAAATCTCTTATTAAAGTTGATACAAACTGGCCATTTATTTTTTGCTCACAGACAGAGCTCAAACCAGGGCTTAGTCCCTAGCACCAGGGTCTCAGAGGATCTACAGTTTCCCCAGCAGAGTGTGTGTCACTCACTGGCCCTTTTGAGGGAAATCAAATTAAAATGTTATTTGAAAAAGAGTTTGCTTCTCCAGTTAGGCATGCCAGACTCGTGTTCCTAACAAATTACACAGACCATGGGCACTGTCAGAGGTTAATTATCCTGTGGTTTCTACACCACAGGACTGAGCATTAAGGGCACGACAGGGTCAAGGTTATGATTCTCTCCAGGGTATTTTTAGTAAAAAATCAGGGATAGTTCACAGGCAATAAACAAGAATTGATGGAAGCCCCTGACTTTTACTAAAACTACTGGGGGGGGTGACAAAGAGAGTGGTGACAAGTTTGCAGTTGCTCCTATGGCAGGAGCTGACGGCTGCTACTCCAACATCAAGGGGCCTGACACAACCTCAGCCACTGCTCCAGTGAGCAGGGGACCACTATTCCAGCAGGTCTGGGGAGTGCCTCCAGTCAACTGTCAGCAGTCCCAGGGCTGACCACCAACCAGCTGTTCCAAGGGCTCTGGGACTGGCCACAACAGCTGCTGTGGCAGCCATTGCATGAGCCCTGCTGTAGAAGTAGTCACAGAGGTCCCAGAAAGTGACAGAACTGAATCCTTAGTTATGGTCCTTAACACTGAGCGCACAATGATTTAGTGCACAGAGAATACACTTATAAAGTTCGTGGATGATACCAAGCTGGGAGGGGTTGCAAGTCTTTGGAGGATAGGGTCATAATTCAAAAAGGTCTAGATAAACTTGAGAGATAGTCTGAAGTAATTAGGATGAAATTAATTAAACACAAATTCAAAGTACTCATTTAGAAAGGAACAATCAGCTGCACACACATAAAATGGGAAATGACTGCCTAGGAAGGAATACTATGGAAAGGGATCTGGAGGTCATAGTGGACCATTAGTCAACAGTGTAATACTGTTGTAAAAAAGCAAACATCATTCTGGGATGTTGTAACAGGAGTGTTGTAAATAAGAAATGAAAAGTAATTCTTCTGCTTTACTCCATGGGGTATACTCAGCAGATTAGGGCAGGAGAGAGCAAGAATCAACTTTGTACATATTAATGGCTCCTACCGTGCCAACTAATGGTTTAACGCGGTGATTCCCAACCTGTGGTCCATGGACCCCTGGAGGTCCGCGAGGACACTGCAGGAGGTCCACAGAAATGTAAAAGTAAGGATCAGGCCCACCACAGTGGTCCCAATCCTTACTTTTCTTTTCCTTTTATTCTCCCCGCAATCCCTGCAGCCATGCATTCCAGGATGCGGTTTACTTTTGATTTCATACCGCAGGCACTAAGGGAGCGTAGGGAAAGTGCTTGCATGCCATGCAGGTCTCCCACACCTGGCTGATGTGTAAGCGGCATGCATAGCATGCAAGCATTTTCCCCTCGCTCCCTTAACATCCTGGGAACAGGATCAAAAGTAAGCCATGTCCTGGCATGCACAGCTGCTGCCCTCTCCTCCCTCCCCCAGAAGTTCTGTCCTTGCCCCCTACCCTCCTGAAGTTCTGCCCTTGAATTCATGAACTATTCTACATTTCAAATGATTATCAAGTAATGGAATGTTTGAAAACAGCTATATTGTTTGGGGGGGTCCATGAAATTTTAATAGATTGAAAAGGGGTCCATATGCTTGAAAAGGTTGGGAACCACTAGTTTAATGGGACTGGAAAGGCAGTGGGAGCTAGAAATGCTGAGGGGGGAATATATCCTGCAGGGAATTGTGTGTCAGGGTGTAGAGAAGGAGAGAGATTAGTTTTCTCTGACACACTTAAAGTTACCATAACAACCACGTAATAAAACTGTCAAGATTTTGAGACATAGATCCCCTTGGATCAGGTTTATCTCACCAGCCCCATTGCAAACATTTCAAAGCACGACCATTATCCCCATTCATCTATAACAAAATGTACAGGATGGTGGAAGGAGCTCTCAGAATTCATATAAAGGCTAGTGGAAAGAGCACTAGATTGGAATGATTACTAGCTCTGCCATTGGCCTACTGGTGACCCTGGGCAAGTCACTTCAACTCTTTGTGCTCAGTTTCCCACTTGTTATAAGAGGATAATGATGTAAAGTTCTTTGAGATCTACTGATGAACATCACTATATGGCTACATCTACACTGCACAGTTATTTTGGAATAAGCTATTCTGGAATAGTTATTCGAAAATAGCTTATTTTGAAATAGCACGTCTACACTACAGGGAAGCCTCAAAATTAGTCCGAGGCAGGCTTCCCTAATGTAGAAGTGCTATCTTGATTTAGAGCCCCAGGAGGAATAACTTAGAATGGCCCTGATGAGGGGCTATTTTGAAATAACAGAAGTGGAGCGTCTACACACGTCTTATTTTGAAATAGCTATTTCGGAATAGGAATTGTCTTCATAGAATGAGGTTTACAGAAGTCAGAATAAGCCATCCGTTATTTCAAAATAATGGAATTGCTGCGTAGATGCTTGCATAATTATTTCAGAATAATGGCCGTTATTTCGAAATAACTTTGCTGTGTAGACACACCCTACAAAAGCTAGTCATTTTGATCATTACCTAGCCACAGTAGCATATTCACTTCAGTCTTAGGTGAGAATTATAATTTCTAGATGACCACTAACTCCTACCAACCACTGTTGCTCTTCCAGTTTAAAAAAAAAAGTTAAATGGCCAAAAATAAAGATTGTTTACTGAACAGTTAATGTTGCCTGGAGAGAGCTTATACCCTTCTATAATTCAGCACAACTCAAACTTCTGAAAACCAACAGATACAGGATTAAGGTAAATGCCCACACAACCTTCACTCTGCCCTCTTTGAGCAAAGCCCCATTATGTCCGTAACACACACACCCCCACTCTGCCTTTTCACTGTAATGGACAGGCACAACCAGCACTTGCTCTACACTCAAACACTGAGCCAACTCTCCTGACCACACCTGTCAAATTTAATCACTTCGAACTCTTTTGCCACCCCTTTCACAACCACTTACACACAGGATACCATCTGAGCCTATACTTTCCCCTTTCCGTCATTTAATCTACACACTGCTCTCATGTCTTACCTCACTAGTGACAATACTCATGGCAAGAAGACCCCCAATGCTCTGCTACTGATGCAACTTACACAATTCTGTATTAAAATGATGACTTCTGGAACTGATTTCTTTTGATAGCATATATGGGGTACTCAGACCAAGGTCTCTGCTTATCATAATCACAGCTCCTCAGATCAATCCCTCAATCTTCTGAGATTACTATCATGGCTCTTTCAAGATGCTTCAGTTTATTCCTCCACCATTCAATAGAGCTACTAGTAACAGACAGAAAGCAGTTGGGCTACATGCAGATAATTCCAGCAGCAGAGTTATGATGCTGTGGGTACTTACCTTAACACTGTAGTTTCTTGTTTTCAGAAGTCTGAGTTTTGCTGAATTTACCATTCTGGAAGGCCATGAGCAATCACCGGGCAATCTTAACTCTGTGTAAACAATTCATTTGCCTTTTAATCATCTGTAAAGTTATAAATTTGCCAGATAAGTAATAACCAGGGATGAAATGTTCTTTAAAGCCAATTTATTTCAAAATGTTTTCTTAAATCAAAATTAGTTCAGTCTTAACAGCTTTCCTTGTTTTTGAAAAAAAAAATAAGACACTCTTGCACTGAGTGCAGAAGCTGTTTCATTTAATTTGTTTTTATTGTGTTTTGTGCTTCTGAAGGAAATAGGATTATGTAAATTTGCAATCCATGGAAGGCAGTTCTTCAAACCAAGATTATTATAGCAAAAGGATTTACCATAGAAAAAACTGCTGCAAAACTTTAGTGACAGAAGGGGGGGGGCTTTTAATTGTTTAATTAAAAATAATTAAACAAAAGAAAACAAAATTAAATGTCTCAAAACAGGCTAGATTATATGTATATATTCATATTATTCTAGGCACTAGCTCAACCCTATAGGATAGGTGCAGGAATAACTTGGGGAAATTTTATAGCTTGTGTTATGGCAAAGGTCAGTCTAAATGATCCTAATCATCACTTCTGGACTTTTACTTTTATTTTGCTTTAGATTTATAAGACTACTAGACATGTGTCACACTAGGCACCACTACTAATTAAAAATTCAGTCAAATGGTAACCATAGTTTTCAAGAGCAACCCCACCACAGAGTTAAAGAAGCCATACAACACAAATAAACTTACCCTAAACATCTCCACTCAAACAATTTTCCTTCTCAAAGGGTCGAATTATAAGTCCTAACATCGCAGATCTATACATTCCAAACAAAATAGACATAACTTACATTTTGGTTAGAACTTTTAGCATGCTGAAGAACTTGCAAAAACAGAACCAGTCAACAGATTCCTGGGGCCAAATTTGTCCTAGCTTACAGTGTCTGGGCCAGATTTTCTGTCCGAGGCTACATCCTTGGGCTGACTCTGGTTTGCAAACGGCCTAGAGAGCTATCAGAGCCCCCAGCCAGGCAGAAAGCCAGCATTACCAAGTCCACAGCATAGGTGGACTACCATGGCCAGGAAGGGGCATACAATGTAGCACACTTCAGAAATCCCCAGCTGGTAGACAGCCCAGAGAGGGCCATTTGCCAGATGGTGGAGTTTAGATCAGCACCTAGGCTGCTCAAAACTATGTGAGGGCCAGTGGTACAGATCTTGATAATCAGAGAGCTTCAGATGCCTCCTTTGCACAGACAGGCGGCAACAGGAAGTGCATACCTAGGTATCCACACTGAGTTCAATAGAGTTACATAGGGTTTAAAGAGGCTTGCACTAAAAACTGGACAGTGACTGCAGTATTTGTGGTGTGTCACTGAGGTATTCACAGTAGTTCATGTTTTAATATGTTCTAAGCATAGGGCATCACAATAAAATTGATTTTTTCTGGAGGTGATCATTAGGTGTCGGAATTTAAGCAACAGCCTCTATAAGTCAGCAAAGAACATGCTTCATGCAAAAAACAAACAAAAACCAAAAAAAGCACGAACATTTAAACAAAACTGACATTTTGAGCCAAGGCAACAGAGGCTGTCTCCATGCCAAGCTCAACATAGACCCTCGCACAAAGGCATGGAAAACAAGCCTCCCCGAATGATTATTAGCCAGCCTAAGAAGACAACAGAGCTGGATATAAGGTACCATCTGACAATCTAGCCATATACACCTGCTGAAAGCAGGGATTCATCTACCAAACAAAGGGCAGGAACTAAGTTGATCTACAGTTATCTCAGTTGGTCACAGGTATCTTATTATAGGACTAATGAGCTCTGAAGTGCTGTGCCACAATACAGAAAATACCACTGCAGAGTAGCCTCCTTATTTCTCTGAGCTTATTTAAACACTTCTTCTAATCATAATCAAAGACTTTTTGTCCCTGTTTTTCCTGAATTTTGTTATATTAAAGACCTTACGCTTTACCCCCAAAAAATAGAATAAAAAGCAAATCCATATCCATTTTCACAAGTTCTGACAGCTGCTGCCAATGGGGGAAAGAAAGCCTGAACTAAATTAAATATTGCTTTTCTCCACAATGGTAGGGATTATCTACAAAGAAGGCATTAGATTTGATTTGTGATCAAGCAAACTGAGCACGCACTGAAGAATCAAAGAACCTAGGGATGAAAAAAGGCTCACTGTGATCTAATCCATCCCTCTGTCAGCGCAGGTATGTTCCCTATCATTTCAGGCATGATGTGGCAGTCATTTGTTCAAATTTTGGGACACAATTTTTATCATCAGCAATCTTCATAATTATGTGCCACTGGGTACCATATGTACCGAAATATCCTAGGAGACTTTCGAAAATGATGAGAAACAGTGAAACATATAGTCACATCAAAACTTAGCAGCTCTCACACCTGTAATCTATCATGCTTATAACGTCTGCAGATTTATATAAAAGAATTATTTGTAATTCTAAAGTGTGTTGATTTTTGTAAACACCAGAGATTAGCATTACTGAGTGATCACAGCATATGCACAAGCTTTACATCTGTGTGTGCAATGTGTACAGTAAAATGAAGTAGAATAGTTAGGGAGAGAAGCAGAAAGATTTCTGGAAAAATAAGAAACAATGGACAATGAAAAGTTTTCCTCAACTATATGCATATCAAGTTCTACTTACCACATTTGTTTGCTGATTTTAAAAAAATCATTACATTAATATTCTATCAGCAAAGTTTTAAAGATATGGACCAGTGGTGCAAATTTTAGAAATATTTACCTCCATTTCCTCAAGATCTCAGATTCCAACAGGGTGAATTTCATTCCTCAGACAAAAGGAGAATCTGAAGAAGTATGAAAATCCTAAATTCAGAGAAATTCAGACCATGTTTGGGAAATCTCAGAAAAGGTATTGATCTATTTTAGATGCAGCAGTTGAGAACCTTGTGACCCTAGATCCTTTAGGCACTTTGGAAAATCTCCCCTATATCTTCCATCAAATCTTCCAGTAATCGTAACCCACTAAAATGAACGAGTGATGCGTCTAAATCCTAGCACAGATGGTTTTGAAAGTATCAACCAGTGTTTCTAAGGTGCTTCTTACCTTTGTATCTATGTTGCCAGACAACAGCCAGGACACTTAGGGTGTGTCTAGACTACAGGGTTTTGTCGACAAAAGTGGCCTTTTGTCGACAAAACTATACCTGCGTCTACACTACCACCGCGTTCTGTCAACAGTAAGTCAACAGAACGTGGCAGTTTTGTCGACGGCAGTAAACCTCGTTTTACGAGGAATAACACCTTTGTCGACAGAGTTCTGTCGACAAAAGGTAAGTGTGGACGCGGGGAAGAATTTATGTCAACAATAAAGGCCTCCAGGAAGAAGCCCTGGTGGACACTCCTGCCACAGCTTTCAACTCTACTGTTCCTGCCTGTAGCCATCTTTAAAAGGCACAGGCACCCAGGATTAGCATTCTGGCAGCAAACCAGCTCTAACCAGGACCCTGAGACTGCGCTGTTCTTTCCGGTAGGGCCACTCAGAGCCATGTCCCAGGGACAAGCCCCCCAAGGTCCCTCTGGTCCTTCCAGGGACACATCCCCGCAGGAAGCCAGGGGCACCAAATGCCGGGCATCCTCCTGGTCTAGGCCCAAGATAAAAGCCCTCTTGGAGCTCTGGTCCGAGGAGGAGGCTCTTCTGGCCCCACAGTCCAGGCGGAGGAACGCTGACATCTACGCCAGAATTGCTGATGGCCTGGCAAGGAAAGGCCACCACCCCTGCACCTTAGACCAGGTCAGAGCCAAGGTCAAGGAGCTGCAGCAGGGGTACATTAGGGTGCGTGAGCACAACTCCCGCTCTGGAGAAACGGCACACTATTGTGCCTATTAGAAGGACCTGGGGGCAGGGGAACCCCTGCCTCCTGACAGGGTTGTGGAGTCTGGCTTGGAGACCCCTGTGCAGCAGCAGCCGCAACTCCAGGGTGAGACACCAGCAGAGGACCAGCAGCTCCAAGAGGAGGAGGAGGAGGAGGAAGACACCACCTGGAGCACCCAGGAGCCAGACGCCCACACTCAGGAGGCCTCCCAGACAACTTCGGACACCGGGGAGGGAACATCAGGTGAGTGCTGTGAGGTTCCAACACACACAGGGCAGGGCAGGCGGGAGCAAAGTGGATGGTGCAGTGCTGTGACATGTCACACTGACCACAGCCTGTGGGGGGGGCACACACATGGCCGACCTCAGGGAGGGCCGTCCTACCCCTGCACCCGCATGGCTGTGAGGCACCACCTGCTCCTGCAGGCAGTGATGCCAGGTGCAGGCATGGATTGGGGATGCTGGGATTGCCACACAGCTTCAGGCCTCTCAGCAACCTGCGGGAACCCCAGCTGTGGCCTGACACTTGTCTGTGATGTTTGGCCATGGGGTGTGTGTGAGGGGGGGCAGGATGGTGGCCTGCACACCTTCTGGGCTCCAGGGACACACGTGAGCATTCTCTGACCCTAGGACAGGCACTGACTGCTGAGAAGGAGGGCATGCCCTCCCAGGGAAAGTGTGGGCATGCATGACTGACGACTTTTCCCTCTTGTTCTCCACAGCCGGACCAGCTGACCAGGAGGGGGGCGCCACACCTGCCCCACCACCCAGACAGCTGCAGGGAACCCATCGGCACTGGTGCATGTATTTGGACCTGGTGCACCAGCACATCTCGGTCCTGCAAGGGATGCAGGACGCAATGAGCCACAGGATGGAGGCAGAGGCAGAGCGGCACAGGCACTTGCTGGACGAGGTTGTCCAGCAGCGCACTGAGATCTGCACTGCCATCCGGGAGGCCTTGACCTTCCCTGGTCCTGTGCCTGGTCCTGCTCCTCCTGCTCAGCCTGCCCCCCCCCAGCCTCTGTCCCCACCTCAGCCCCTGCCATCCCAGACCCAGGTACAGCCCTACCTCCTGCCCAGCCCCCTACTGTCCCAGCCCGCATGCGTGGCCGTCTGCGAGAAGGCCTCCGCAGCCAAAGTGCCAGGGGCTCTTCATCAAGGCAGCACCCTCAGCCCTGAGCCTCCCTCCCCCCTTCCAGGTTGACATTCCCCCTTCCCACCTGGGAGAGTCACTGAGGGAAGCACTGTACTTTGTTTACAAACACTTTATTTTTCTGAACAAAAGAACATTTTAGTTTTTCAAAAAACCAACAGTGAAATAAGCTGTAAACATTTTTTCACCAACACCTGTCTCTGTGCTCAGTGTGTGATGAATGAGTACAATGTGTGACTGTGGGGCCGGGAGGGGTTTTGGGGAGGAAGGCACCGGGGGCATGGGGCAATCCCACATTTGGAAGGCCCTGGGGAAAATCATCGGCCTCCTTGGGAGAATTGCTCCCTCGGGGCTTCTCGAATGCTCACTCCCAGCTGGTGGGCTTGCCGGATGGCAGCTGTCTGGGGCTGCTCAAAGTGCCTCCCCTCCACATCAACCTGTGTCCCCCAGGCAGGGAGGAAGGCCTCCCCTTTCCTCTCCACTGGGTTGTGCAGCACACAGCATGCAGCAACCACATTGGGGATGTTGTGTTCCCCCATGTCCAGCAGAGTGAGCAGGCATCTAAATCTGCCCTTCAGATGGCCAAAGGCTCATTCCACCTGGAAGCGAGACTGATTCAGGCAGGAGTTAAACAGTTCCCTGCTCGCATCCAGGTGTCCCGTGAATGGCTTCATGAGCCAGGGCATAAGGGGGTACGCCACGTTGACCATGTTGCACATAGGCATGTGCACATCCCCAACTGCATAGTTCCTCTCCAGAAAGAATGCTCCAGCCTGCAGCCTGTGGTACAGGTAGGAGTTCCGAAATACACGGGCATCGTGTGCCTGGCCTGACCACCCGACACAAATGTCTGAATTGTCCCCAGTGGTCAACCAGGGCCTGCAGCACCATGGAAAAGTAGCCCTTTCTATTAATATACTGTGCTGCTCGATGGGGTGGTGCATGGATCAGGATGTGAGTCCCATTGAGTGCTCCACCACAGTTCGGAAAACCCAGCCCCGCAAATCCGGCCAAGATGGTATCCAGGTCTCCAAGGCGGACAGTCCTGTGAAGCAGCTCTGAGTTGATGGCCGTCACCACCTGCAGAAAGGGACAAATACAAACACACATAACAGGACATTAGAGGAGTTGCGTGAGCTGATGAGAGGTGCTTCCCCCACCCCTCCCCTCCCAGACCCCAAGAGCCCCCCCTCAGGCAACCGCCCCCCCTCAGGCAACCCCCCTCCCCCCCGTGTGCCCCACACCACCACAGGGTGAGGCCAGGCAGGCTTCTACCACTCCCGCCCCATCCCCCATTCCCTATGCCTGGTCCTGACCATCCCCCTTATCTGCCCACCCCCGCCCCCGCCCCCATGGACTGTCCCCCGAGAGTGACTTACCTCCATCAAGACGGCCCCGACAGTAGACCTCCCCATGCCAAACTGATGTCCCACAGAGCAGTAGCTGTCAGGGGTGGCCAGCTTCCGCAGAGCAATAGCAACGCGCTTCTCCAGGGAGATGGCGGCCCGCAAGCAGGTGTCCTGGAGTTGCAGGGCAGGGGCAAGCCAGGCACAGAGCTCCTAGAAGGTGGACTTCTGCATCCGGAAGTTTCGGAGCCACTGGTCATCATCCCACTGCTGCATAACAAGCCGGTCCCACCAGTCAGAACTGGTGTCCAGCCTCCAAACTCACCTCTACAGGAATAAGTTCGGGGGCAACGTCAGTAGGGCTGTAGCCTGAGCGAGGGGCTCAAAACTGGGCTCTGAATCCAGCTCTTCCACAAACGTCATGATGGTCTCATGAAGATGCAGCAGAACTTCCAGCATCACAGTGTGGGGCCATCGCCTGCCCAGGGGCAGCTCAGGCTCCATGGCCAAAAACACAGTGCAAAGCACAAAAACAAACCTGATAATAAACTGCTGTGGTGTCCGAGGAAGCAGGGCATCCAGAGCAAAAACTGCAGCGGCTTTGCTTTCCCTCTATGAGGTAGGCAAGCCAGAAGCAGGAGCAGAGCAACGGCTGTCCAGGAGGATCCCTTTAAGCACGCATCTCTGCAAAGGGCATGCAGAAGCACCTGGAATTTAAGGCTGCTCCTGTGACCTGCCAGAAGCACTTCCGGGTGCCTTCTTTTGTCAACAGAGCGTCCGGCAGTCTGGACGCTCTTTTTCGACAAAGCGGATCGCTTTTTCGATCTATGTAATGCAGTCGACAAAGCCTCTGTCGAAAAAGTCTAGACGTACCCTTAGGGTGCATCTACACAGCGGAGCTAACTTGAAATAAGCTATGCAATTTGAGCTATGCAAATTGCATGGCTTATTTCGTGCTTATTTCAAGGTAATCTATTTCGAAATTTGGTGCTGCCTACACAGTGCCAAATTTTGAAATAGACCTCTATTACAACAAGTCCCTTAATCCTCATGGAACAAGGTGTACTGGGATGTTGGAATAGCAAGCCCATTATTTTGATTGTATTTCACAATAACGGATGTGCCGTTAAGACACGAAAAACACTATTTTGGGATACCGGCTGTATCCTGAAATGGCGCCGCTGTCTAGGCATATCCTTATATAGCTGGGGCCTGATGCTACATTTACTGAACAGTTTGGCCCTGTTGGTGCTTTTTTCACTGTTCTCTGGATTGGGAATGTTCCAAGAAAAAAATAGCACACAGCTGTAGCCAGGAGCAAAGCCAATTTACTCTAGTGGCCAGGGCTGTAACAAGGGCTAGGCAAGCAGGGTGTTCACCCTGGCCACATCATAACCAGGGGCACAAAGAAACAATAAATAAAAATAGTAAGCTGCAGAAGTAAAGAGTGTGATGCATGCTAACCCAAGGAGAGGGGGCACATAATTAATATTTTGCCCTGGGTGCAAAAATACCTAGTTACGGTGCTACTAGTGGCTTTAAATAAAGTAATCCTGTTGGCCCCTGCTAAGGATTGATCAGATGGGCTCAGCTGTAAAGATTTTCTCCACTGAGTAACCAGACTAGTTCTCAGGCAAAGCTTCTGTCTCCTGACAAGAGGCAACAGTGTGAATCTGCATCATTTTCGTGGCATTATCGGCTTTCTTGCCGTCTGTGAAAGATTCCAATATAAGACATTCTTATGCCCCTAATATTACTGTGCAATATATAGTTCATAGTACCTCCCTGTTACCTTATAGCTTCTGAGGAGAAAATGGCCACAAAATACAGCAAATGTGAGAAGGCTATGGGTGACCTTCTTCTTTTCCTCTTTTCAGTAGATATACTGTACAGTATATGTTCAGCTTGCCCCTTCACCATCCATACTGTACCAAATAACAATATTATGAAGAGCCAAATTCTCCTTTCTGGTACAACTTCAGTCAGGGGGGTTACTTGTCTATCTTTGGTCAGGATTTGTCCCTACTTTTTTTTTTCTTCCAGCCTATTTCTGTTCTGTGCCCATCACCAAGGAATCAAATCACCTTTGCTCTCAGGGGGTGCTTTACAACTTCAGAGCACTACACAAATGGCAACTACTAAATCGATTTTGAGATGTGGAAGAAAACTATCCTGTCAGCCCTACAACCAAAAGAAAAACAAATCTCTTCTATTTTTAGGTTTCGTATAGACCTGCTGAATAGACAATCGTAGGAGACAATCCTGAGTGAAAGCTGCAATCCAATATAAATAATGAATTCTTAGGTGAGCAGTTAGTGTAAATAGAGCCACTGAGATGGAAAAAGACATGACATTTCTTGAATCAAAGGAATCCAGATATTTCAGAGAAGCATTTGAAAATCTTCAGGGCACTTAGTTTCATCCAAAATATTCTCCTTTACAAATTTAACTGAAACCACAAAGAACAGAATGTACCTGACATAAAAAGCAACCAGGTTTCTGATGAAGGCTTTTATTAATCCAATGCCATGTTAGCTGCAGATATTTATTCACAAACATCCATGACAGACCTTGGGCATGCACACCCCCTCTGCACACCAGGCTCTTTAAGGAGAGATTGTGCTTCTCTGAGCTCTCCAAAGAGAAATGCAGATCTGCCCTGCCCTGGTTAGGCCAGTGACTAAAGGGCATGGTTTGGCCCCACATTATTATAAGGAATGGAACAAGGTAAGTTTGTGGCCACATAGAATTTTCAGCTCTTTACATAACTACCCAATGCAAAACCATGTCCGCTCTTGGTTCTGACAAATACTATTTCCTGTGGGTCTAATGGGAAGATGTGATGCTTCTTATCCTCTGAGTTTGCCACATAATTGTATTAACTTTTCCATCTTCTGTCCTTTTTACTAGAGAAGACCACTGTCACCTTGGGTTCCTAAAAAGAGCAGGAAAACCCTTCTTCTTCTGGTAGCAACAATATCAAGAGGGACAAACAGCAGTAGAGGGAGGCATACCACATTTGCATAAGAAGATTTAATGGAATAAGAGGATTTAATTTGTGATTTATACCATCTATATGTAAGTAGGGTCTGAATCAATGCTTCCATTACAGCCAGCTGGAATGGGAAAGAAATCCTGGGTGTGTTAATGTAAATACAGTTTGCCCCATTTCACTTAGATGTGTTAAATATTCAGCTATTACAATGGTGTTTTGCTCATTGTAATCAACTTGGCTGCTGTTGGATCACAAGTTGTGTTAATACTAATTGCAATGTCTGTAATTATTGGGGAAATGCAAAAGAAGAAAGTCTATGTTTAACCTGGCACAAACTCTCAGTTAAAGAATGAGATTCTGGGCTTGAGCCTGTAAATACAGTTCATTCAGTTTGCTTACGCCTGTTAGATACTCAACTCTTACAATGGTGTTTTGCCCATTGTAACCAATTTGGCTGTTGTGGGGTCACAAACTGTGTTAATACTAAGTGCAGGAATTGTGAGAGATGATCACCAATGCTTGCAGTTATTGTGGGAATGCAGAAAAGTCAGACTGTGTTTAACTCAGTTCAAAAGGAGAGACCCTGTCAGTGTAGAGAACCTGGGATGGACAAGGGCTCCACTCCCAAAGCCCTGCAAAATTAAGATGGGGAGGGCAGGCCTCTGAATCAGGAGGCGGCAAGCAGGTGAATAGCGAGTGACCAGTGGAGTAAGTAAGATGCCTCCTTACCTCTATCCACTCAGGATGGGAGATGAACTGTGTATATGCACCTCTGAACTCTGGGTCTGCACTGACCAAAGGCAACAATTGTGAGTGGGGTGCAGAGAAGGGTTGGACATGTGAAGGGGACATTTACACTGCTGGACTTAAGAACCTGCGAGGAAAAGGACATTGCCCAACCTACTTGAGCTGGGACATTTACTTGTGGTTTTGTTTATGAACTTTGTGGTGTTTTCCCAAATAAATGCCACGTTACTTCCCTCCCCTTTTATGAAAGGATTCTTTTCTATACTCAGACTCTGTGCTTGCGAGGGGAGAAGCATTGCCTCTCAGAGGTTCCCAGAGGTGGTGTGTGAATTTCTCAAGTTACTGCGTAGGGGCTGGCAGCTAGTTTTGTGTTGGATGGATGGAGAGGATCCCCTAAATATTGAACCCGGCCCTGGCTGCTGCTGGCGCTACCTGGCAGAAGGGTTATATATGCATAGTCAGGGGATTGTACCCTTTAGGTGTACCCTAGCTGTGCTGATCCCTGCCTTTGCCACCTCAAAATTAGAGTACTGTAATGTACTACATGACCAGTGTTCCCTCTAAGCTGCTTGGCAGCACAGCTTCACAAGTGATTAATCAGCTCCGCCCAGTCAGTCAGCTCTGTGCAGGAAGCCCTGAGCTTCTGACTGGGTGGGACTGATTAATCACCTGTGAAGCCATGCTGCCACATAGCTTAGAGGGAACAGTGTACGTGACAGATTGGCCATGAAGCCCACCCTGAAATAAACTGGGTAAAGTGTAGAACCTTCTTTTCACTAAGCAGAAGAGAATGTCACAAATACCTCGTACCAATATTTCATGCTTACATTGATTCCTGTTCCATTAAATCAAAATCAAGGGGCCGGTCTTAATTTTCAAAGCCCTAATGGTCTGAAGGCTTACTACTTCATCCTTTTGCTTCGCATCTAGAAAAGCAAATGAATTCAATTGGTGAACTTTGGCTGACAGTGGCAAGGACACACCTCAGAGGCACTGGAAGCAGAACTTTCTCAGGGTGCATCTAGACAGCACACTTCTGTTGGAATAAGCTACTCAATTTGTGCTACGCAAATTGCGTAGCTTATTCTGAGTCTAAGTCTAAAGAGCTTATTTTGAAATTTGGCACTGTGTAGACAACATCAAATTTCAAAATAAGGCACTATTCCAACAAATCCCTTAACCCTCATGGAATGAGGGTTACAGGGACTCCGGAATAGCGTGCCCACTATTTCGGGAAATAGCAGGTGTGTTTAAACACACATCGTTGCTATTTCAGAATACTTCCAGTATCCCGAAATAGCGCCGCAGTCTAGAAATACCCTCAGTAAAGAAAGCAATGTTGTGAAACTGGCTCAAGTCTGTTCATCAGCTGAATTTAAACTTTGGACCAAAAGTTTCCAAATCCTGCTAACAACTCCCTGAGCAATCAGACAAAGAATAGAGCTGTTTGATGGATTCCTTTTTATTATTTTTTTTACCATTTTTTAGCATTTCAAAGCTCAAAAATTATATTTTTTTCTCTAGATCTACATCTGATCCAAAAATGTCAAGAAAACTTTTCCTTTTTTTCATTTCAACATTTTAAATGTTCTGCTGAAAACAAAGTGGTCTTCCACTGACACTTTTCTTAGCGTGAACTAAGTTTTGGTGAGGTGAGAGGTTGAACCATCTTTATTTGAAACAATATAATAATATTCTAGCACTTGGCTACGTCTACACTGTAGCCTTCTTGCGGAAAAGCTTATGCAAATGAAGCTTGGCGTAGAATATCGCCATGCTTCATTTGCATAATTAATGAGCAGCCGTTTTTGCCCAAGAGGCTTTTGTGCAAAAAGGAGCCATATAGACGGCTCCTTTTTGCACAAAAACCCCCTCTTTCACAAGACCCATTCTTCCTCTTGTGCAAGAAGTGAGTTTTGTGCAAAAAGGAGTCGTCTGCATGGCTCTTTTTTGCGTAAAAGCCTTTTGCACAAAAACGGCTGCTCATTAATTATGCAAATGAAGCGTGGCGATATTCTATGCCAAGCTTCATTTTCATTAGCTTTTTCTCAAGAAGGCTACAGTGTAGACGTAGCCTTAATGTTCTGGAGATGAGAACACAATGTAAATTAAAGAATCATTATGATATTTATCATCTACACAGTCATAAGAAATAACCTATAGTGTCATTATGTTATCAAATACATGGCAGACTGCTCACTACTAGATTTTACAGGCATTTGCTGAGTTCAAATATATGTTAATTTAGGATTTATACTAGATAATGTACAATATTTACATTTTTCTACAGAAAAATCTGTCTTCTGTTTATAGATATTATTCATCAATCTACTGAGTAAATCATATGAGCAGTGAGACAGAGACAAATCATAAACACAAAAATTATGATGAGAGATAATACACACGGAAAAATTAGAGCCTATAAACTTCTTCCCATCTCAGAACCAGATTACTCTGAAAAAAGATAAAAGTTGTCAAGCATATAGACCAGTAGTAAGGTTCCAAAGGAAATGAGAATGGAAGAAATGTAAATAAATTCATTTTAGGTTCACTTCATACTGCTCTGACAGATTGGGAAGATAAACAAATTGATCAGAAAGCCAGATCAGAAGGGAAACTCACAGAATAGGAGAAAATACAAAAGTAAAATGAAAATGAGATGTGTTGCTGCAGTTAAAACTTTTCAAATGAGCCTTTCATTTTTTAATCATCTCTAATAGTCACAGATCATGCAGCAACTTAAATTTACACTGCACAATCACAGAACCAGCCTTAACCCTGCCCTATGTGCTGGTCACCTACCCCTTTAGGGATATCTTAATTCATGACAAGAAACTTATGCCTTGTCTACAATGCAGAGTTTTGTTGTCAAATGGCAGCATTTGGTGATGAAACAGTGGAGATGCACACAGTACAATCCCACTTTTGGCAACAAAACACTAGTTTCAGTGATAACACCACCTTCATGGGAGGCATAAAGCTTTTTGCAGCAAACTTAAAGCAACAAAGTTTCAGTGTAGACACTGCCATTTGCTGTGCTGTGACAACTGGCCTCCCCCAGTATCCCACAATGCCAGCCATGACCACTCTGCTCACTGTTTTGAACTTTGTTTCGCTGCATTCTTGCTACACTGACATGCTCTGCTCCACTTTCAAAGCTCAGTGAAATTCTGACAGCTGAGCATGCCACTCAGCTCAGGCAAGAAAGAGCAAATCATTAGCATGGAATCCTGCTCTCTCCAGCACTAAGAACACAGCTGCAGAGAGACAGGGGCAGGTGTATGAGTGTGTGTGAGGGACTGCTGTGCTGTGCAGTGTCTGGAAGAGAGGCGAGGGCTGATGTCAGGGGGTTCACCTTCCTCTGTCTCAGAACGGGTTGCTTCCGGTGGCTGTCTGAATTTAGAGACAGCACGCCAACACATTCGCTCTCCTCTGGTGTGCACTCTGTCTCTTTCACCTATATACTCCCCTCCACCTGCGTTTCCTGGAACCTGTGAACTTGGGTGGCTGCTCAGGAGAAATTCATATGCCAGTCAGCTAATTAACAGCGCACCCACAGCTAAACTGCAGGGTCTTCAGCAAATCCAGGCAGAGAGGTGACTCAGCAGAGGACAGTGCTGAGGGGACAGAGCAACTTTGCACTCCCTTGGAACAGATGGGGAGGAGATGAAGAGGGTGCTAAGTCCTTGCATGGGAGGAGGCTGCTGTGTAGCCTGCAGGGTAAGGGCTCAAACAGGCTAGAAATTGCGTTCCTCCACCACCGCCCGAGAGATTAGCTAAGGAACAGAGAGGCTGCCCCATGCCAGCACTGTGAGGGGCTTTGGAACATGCAGGGCTTGTCACCTCCTGGCCAATGCCCCAGCTTGAAGGGTATTGGGCTTTCTCAAGGTTCTGGCCCAGCCAGAGGCAGTGGGGGAAAGAAGGAGCCTGATGGCCAAGCTGGGGGTGAGCCAAGCACTCCCACTGGCAGCTGGTTCTAATGTCATAACCCAGCCCCAAAGCAAGCATGACTGTAACTCAGTGGTCTCCAGCCTTTTTAAGCACAAGATCACTTTTTGAATTTAAGTGCAATCCAAGATCTACCTCACACCCAAATACCCTTGCCCCGCCTCCTTTGTGCCCCTTCTCCAAGGTCCTGCCCCTGCTCACTCCATCCTCCCTCCCTCCCTTCCACCCCTATTCTCCCTCCCTTTCATCAGTTGGGGCAGAGGGTTGCAACACAGGCTCTGATCTTGGGCTAAGTGATTTAGAGGGCGAGAGGGGCTCTGAACTGAGCCTGGGGCAGGGGCTTGGGGCGCAGGAGGGGGTTCATGACTAGAGCAGGGGATTGGCGCTGGCTCCAGATGGACACTGTTTACCTCAGGTGGCTCCTGGGTGGTGGTGCAGTGGGGCTAAGGCAGGCTCACCCCTGCCCGGCCCTGGCCCTGCACCACTCTCAAAAACAGCTAGCGAACTCCCTCTATCCTAAGCCCTGTTGTGCTCCCGCTCTGCTCTGTGGAGATAGAATACAGGAGGGAAGAGGGGCACCCTGACATAAGCACCACTCTTCTCCCTTCCCTGCTCTGTACCACAAACAGGAGGCTCCCAGAGAGGGGCAGCTCCAAGGCAAAGGACAGGAGGTGCGCAGCTGTGCAGGGAAGGGCAGATGAAGCGCTGCACTTGATAGCCTCTTGGCCAAACCAGTTAGGGTCACCTGTCAGAGGCTCCAAGATCTACCAGTAGATCCCGATCTACTGGTTGGTGACCACTGCTGTAACTCATCTGCTTTACTTAATGTGGGTTGTGAAGGAGGCAGGAGTGCATGACTTTGGGCAGTTGTCCGTGCATACACAAGTGTATCCCAACACTGCCCCCTTTTATATGAATGCTGTTACTGTGAGCTCAGAAGGTGAGCCCATAAATGGTGGCAATGGAAGATATGAGAGTGGTAAAGGAAAATTCATGGAGAGTATAAGTGTCAATGGTAAAAGGTGTTTAGGGCAAATTACAGCTTCTAACATCACTATTGTTAATGCAGATCTTGTCAAAGAGGAAGATTACTTGCCAAATCAGAGTCTGAATATTATAATCCTCTAGGAGTTTACTGTAAGTGTGCCGGCAGCCAGAATCCACCTTGAATGGAATGGTGCTAAATATGAAGTTATAGCTGGTCTAAGACTACTATTGCCTAACTATCTTTTGATTAGGAATTACATTAAAGCTTTGTTCAGTCAAGTTAGTGCCATGGACGAAACTCAGGAAAGAAAGTATCCAAATGTTTGTCTGAGGAAAATAGTCGTTTTCGCAGAAAAGCAATGCAACTGTGAATGAGGTTCCTGACATCTGCCTAATGTCTCAGAAACTAGTCTGAAATTAGATCGAGCACAGGGTGAGGAAAAAGTTTTTCTGGAACAGATTAAAGCTGGTGCTCAGGCTGAAGCTCTAATTGAGGAAGAGGGTAAAGTTTGTGAGGGTGATGGACTGTTGGCCAATAAAGCTTATGAAAGTGAATCTGAATCAAGTAAAAATGATTTATTTGTGGTAGCCCAGCCACTATTTGTGGAGAATAGAAGTTTGTCTCCTGGGAGTGGCAATTTGTTTATGAAGGAAGCTATATCAAATTCCAGATGTTTGTTTGAAATTACACATGGGTGCTGAGACACAGGAGAGAAAGTCACCAATTGTTTATCTGTGTGGAAGAGCACCAGCAAGCCTGTGGATGAAAAGGTTTTGTTTTTTTCCAGTTCTTCATCTGTGGGACCCAAAAGGAACCTCTCAGCCTGTGATGGCGGAGGATAATGCAGTTGTCTGAGTTGATTCTGAGCACAGCTGAAGCCCAGGAAGGCAATGGTCCTAAGTTTGTGTCTACTAGGGAGAATGATACTGTAACTAGGTTGCATCCAGCTAAGGAGCGTCTACACTGCATCCTACCTCGAAATAAGGTACGCAATTTGCGCTATGCAAATTCTGTAGCTTATTTTGAGGTAATTTCCAAATAGCTTATTCTGAAATTTGGCACTATCTACACAGCACCAAATTTCTAAATAAACAGCTATTCCGAAACATCTCTTAATCCTCCTGGAATGAGGTTTACAGGGATGTCAGAATAGCAAGCCTATTATATTTCAAAATAACAGGCTTGTTTCAAAGACGTGGAATAGCTATTTCAGGATACTTCTGGTATCCCGAAATAGTGTCGCAGTGTAGACATAGCCCTAGGCTGCATCTAGACTGGAATGATTTTGCGCAAATACTTTTAACAGAAAAGTTTTTCCGTTAATAGTATTTGCGCAAGAGAGCGTCTACACTGGCGTGTGCCTTTGTGCAAAAGATTTGCTTTTGCGCAAAAGCATCCATGCCAGTGTAGACGCTCTCTTGCACAAGAAAGTTCCAATGGCCATTTTAGCCATCGCGCTTTCTTGTGCAAGAAATTAACGTTGCTGTCTACACTGGCCTCTTGCACAAGAATACTTGCACAAGAGGGCTTATCCCTGAGCGGGAGCGTCAGAGTATTTGCGCAAGAAGCACTGATTTTGTACATTACAACGTCAGTGTTCTTGCGCAAATACTCGCGGCCAGTGTAGACAGGCGGCAAGATTTTGCGCAAAAGTGGCCATTTTTGCACAAAATCTTGCCAATGTAGACACAGCCCAAGTGTCATGACAGAAGCCCAGAAACAATTCTGGTGCTTCTATTTTGTCTGTTGCTAGTGTGTTGCTGGGAAAGGATGTTGCAACTGTCTGATGGGAGGGGAGGGCACAGGGCACAAGGAGACCATAAAGCGGGGAGGAGGGAATCTAAGGCCCAGAGGCCAGATACAGCCCCCAGCTTGCCTGGATCCAGCCCTGAGGCTCAAGCTCCCCCGACCTAGCATTGGGGACCCCACACTTGTGCTCCCACCCTGACTCCCCCACAGGGCTGGAGCACACAAAATCTACTAGCCAGGGACCCCAAGTCTCTGGTGTGTAAAGGGAATGTGAAGAATGTCTTTCTTCTTCTCAGTCTCAGTGAGGGTTTGGGGGTTAGTTTTGGTTGTTGTTTTTTTCTTTCTTTTCACTTGTGTGCAGCTCCTGACTGATTTTTTTGTGGGTCAGCAGCCCCTGACCCAAAAAAGGTTCCCCACCGCTGGAATAAAGATAATATAATTGTGGTGCCTTCTGAGTGTGGAAACTTGTAGTAACAAGGAAATGATTCCTAAATTTGTGTGTACTGAGCCAGGTAACTTAAGCAGTTTTCTGGGAGGATAATGTTGTTAGATTCTGTATGTGGCTGTCTCTCAAGTTCAGACAAAAAACCAGGCAGCTGCTTGTGCAGAGCAGAACAGCTGTGCAGTTAATCTCTCCAGAATGCAAGGGATGGCAGGTCAACTCCCATCTCTAGACACCGTGGACATGAAATCTGATGCCATGTGAAAGCACAGGTTGGTAATGGAGGGACAAAAGAAGTTTGAAGCTAACACACTAATGAAAAAATGTAACTCTCTTTACAGAGTTCAGCCTTAGAATTGGTGGCAGTTGAGAATCTGAAAACTGATGAGTAGAGATTAGTGTCTGTGTTCATGAAAATTACCTGACTGACTGTGGGAAAGAAAGACTTGCTGGTGATTGTTAGCAGAAAGGACACACCCACCGGCCAATTGATTCTGTTAATAAAGGAAAATCAGGATTTAAGCTTAGAGGGCAAAGAGGAGGGAAAGGGACTAATTTTGCAAAGAGAAGCCACAAGGTTAATCCTAAAATGCCAGAACTCTGATGGTAATCAGCCAAAGATGTGTAAATGAACACTTGAAATGAATTTATTCTTATTGCTTATGTTAACTTTTATAACTGATATACTGCTGATACCAAGAACTGTAAAAATATACAAGGCACATGATCTTTTGGAAAAACGCTTGAACATGTTAAGAGTGGTACATAAGGATGTTAAAAGACCTTGTGATATTGTTAGTACTTGTAACTAGTCTTGGAACTTTTAACAGGGAAAAGACATTCCAGACCTCATGTGCTGTATGAACAGGGAAACTGAGGCACGCGATCATAGTGTTTTCATGGCTAAATGCCAAGATTCCTATACTATGGAAAACATGAATATCTACATTGACTTTATGTTAACTAGATTCCAAAATTTTGCCAGAGCTTGTATGGATAATTTAGCTATTTTCTTTAGCTCTTAGCAAAATCACATAAGACACAGAACACCTGCTTCAAGAACAGATCCAATCTACTGTTGGTGTAACCAAGTTGTACCTTGAGTTTGTAAAAAGAGGTCCATCATATTGTTACATTCATAATGAAACTTACAGTGAAGAAGCCTCTTTAAGACAAACATGGTTTTCATAGACTATTTCTGTTAATCACTGATGCTGCTTAATATTGAATTAAAGCTTGTAGTGATGCAGAACCAAGAGTAGGAAGGCCCTGGGATGCAGCCAGTGAAGTTTGTGTCGTCCCTTCCTGCATCAATTTCACATTGGGTGTGGATGTTATTGGATTATGATCTGAACATAGAGATTATTGTTACAACCACTATTATATGTTTGCACCAAATCTTGTACAAAGTGGGCCAAGTGAATTACCTGTAACAAGATTCACTGGCTCTGTTTATACTATTTGTATGCAGGTGTCATTTTTGTTTGTGAAGTTATGAATATTGGCTATGTACTTGTATTTCACATGTTTGCTTCTCGGAGACATCAACAGGAGGGTTGGCCAGCCTACTGTGAAAGGACTATTAGTGAAGTGAATAGAAGTACTTGACTGACAATGGGTCTTGGGTCGTGCCAAGTTCTGTGAACTTTCAGACTAGCATGGTAACAATGGTATCTATCTGTAAAGATCTGAGCCATGTGTGGACAAGTACTTGCTCATACAACATATTCCATCTTGGGATAACACAGTTATCTGAAGAAGTGGGTTGTGCTTACGAAAGCTCATGATCCCATCTACATGTTTTATTAATCTTTAAGGTGCTACTAGACTATTTGTTGTTTTTAGTCTAGTTAAGACAGCTAAATTGAAGTGAGAAGGGGCACTCCGGTCTATGCTGGTAACTCTGCTTTCATGAGGAGTAAGGGAAGTCAAAGAAAAGAAAAGAAAAGAAAAGAAAAGAAAAGAAAAGAAAAGAAAAGATACCCCCTGAAAATTAGAGTGAAACAAAACTAACAAAGAAATGAAATATCCCGGACAAGGGGGATCCAGTAGATATAGTATACTTAGATTTTCAGAAAGCCTTTGACAAGGTCCCTCACCAAAGGCTCTTGTGTAAATTACATGGCCATGGGATAAGAGGGAAGGTCCTTTCTTGGATTGAGAACTGGTTAAAAGACAGGAAACAAAGGGTAGGAATAAATGGTAAATTTTCAGAATGGAGAGGGGTAACTAGTGGTGTCCCCTAAGGGTCGGTCCTAGGACCAATCCTGTTCAACTTATTCATAAATGATCTGGCGAAAGAGGTAAGCAGTGAGGTGGTAAAGTTTGCAGATGATCCCAAACTGTTTAGGATAGTCAAGACAGAAGCAGACTGTGAGGGACGCCAAGAAGATCTCACCAAACTGAATGATTGGGCAACAAAATGGCAAATGAAATTGAATGTGGATAAGTGTAAAGTAATGCACGTCGGGAAAAATAACCCCAACTATACATACAGTATGATGGGGGCTAATTTGGCTACGACAAATCAAGAAAGAGATCTTGGAGTTATCGTGGACAGTTCTCTGAAAACTTCCACACAGTGTGCAGCGGCAGTCAAAAAAGCAAATAGGATGCTAGGAATTATTAAGAAAGGGATAGAAAATAAGACCCAGAATATCTTACTGCCCCTGTATAAAACTATGGTACGCCTACATCTTGAATACTGTGTACAGATGTGGTCTCCTCACCTCAAAAAAGATATTTTGGCCTTGGAAAGGGTTCAGAAAAGGGCAACTAAAATGATTAGGGGTTTGGAACGGGTCCCATATGAGGAGAGGTTAAAGCGACTGGGACTTTCCAGTTTAGAAAAGAGGAGACTGAGGGGGGATATGATAGAGGTATATAAAATCATGAGTGGTGTGGAGAGGGCCGATAAAGAAAAGTTATTTATTAGTTCCCTAAATAGAAGAACTAGAGGACACCAAATGAAATTAATGGGTAGCAGGTTTAAAACTAATAAAAGAAAGTTCTTCACACAGTGTGTAGTCAACCTGTGGAACTCCTTGCCAGAGGAGGCTGTGAAGGCTAGGACTATAATAGAGTTTAAAGAGAAGCTAGATAATTTCATGGAGGTTAGGTCCATAAAAAGCTGTTAGCCAGGGGATAAAATGGTGTCCTTGGCCTCTGTTTGTCAGAGGCTGGAGAGGGATGGCAGGAGACAAATCGCTTGATCATTGTCTTCGGTCCACCCTCTCTGGGGCACCTGGTGCTGGCCACTGTCGGCAGACAGGATACTGGGCTAGATGGACCTTTGGTCTGACCCAATACGGCCATTCTTATGTTCTTATGTTCTAACCACATGGACCAGCCACTCCTTTTCCCCTCAGATCAGTACACTTCAAATGACCCTGCTCCCCCTGAACAAATGGACTATCTGATCCTTCATGAACTTCCCACAGCATGAGACAAAAGTCAACTGAATACAAAGAAGGAGGACAACACTGACTGTGTCAGTTGACCGAACTAAAGGAAATGACCGAAGAGCAAAAAATAAAATTTGAAAGTCATTTCAATTTTCATTTTTATAAAAATGTTCATCTGTTGTCAGATAGCCAACATTTTCACTAAAAATGCTGATTATCTTTAAATAATAAATGTCATTTCAGGCTTTTCTCTCTCCTTTTTTTTATAAGTTTAATGAAATCACTATATATTATTTCTCTATGGACTGATTTCTTGTTGCCATTGTTTCTTAGTACATATCCTTGAATTCATCTGGGGAAAAAGTTATTTGTCAGCACCTGGTTTTTTGTTTTTTCACTAAATCTGTTAATTTCTTTCTGAAGATTGTAATTTCATTCTTTCCGCATTCATTGTTCAGCAGGGTTCAGATACTGTAACTCATCCTTGCAGATTGGTGTGACAAATCTCTTTGCCACCTGTGTGTTAATTTGTATGTAGATTGGGGACTTTCGCCACTTTGCAGGAGTAACAATCCTTTAGTCTCTTCTTGCTGTTTTTCCATCATTCTGTCTGCTTTGATTCACTTTCTTATTTTCTTGCTTAATCACTTGGTAATTTTGTTCTTCTTCACAATCCTCTGGAAAAGGGAATGAAGAACTTCCAGGCTTCTGTTTACTTTAAACAGAAATAGATTAAAACACACCACACAAACACCCTTGCCCCACCCTTGTCCGGTCCTTTCCCCTGAGTCTCTTACCCCTGCCTCACCCCTTCCCTGAGGCCCCACCCCATTCACCCCTCACTCACTTTCCCCAGGCTGAAGCAGGGCATTCAGATGGGGAAAAGGGGGCAGTCTCTGGGCTGTGGTCAAGGGGTTCAGAGTGTGGGAGGGGGCTCTGGGATGAGCCATGGGCATGGGATTGTAGTGCAGGAAGGGATGTGGGTCTGTGAGGGAGTTTGGTACAGGAGGAGGCTCAGGACTGGGGCAGACAGGAGGGTGCCAGAGGAGGTTTGGGTGCAGGAGGAGTGAGGGCTGCAGGCTCTGGCTGGACTGCACTTACATCAGGTAGCTCCCCATCAGCGATGCAGCCAGGCTAAGACAGGCTCTCTGTCTTCCCTGACCCCATGTGACTCCCAGAAGTGTTCAGCACATCCCTGCAGGCCCAGTCCCTGCTGGGGGGAGTATGTGGCTCCACACACGGCACTTCCTTGCAGGCACTGGGCCACAGCTCCCTTGGCCACAGTTCCTGTTCCCAGCCAATAGGAACTGCCGAGTTGATGCTGGAGCCAGGGACAGCATGTAGAAATCCCCTGACCATTCCCAGGGGCTGCAAGGACAAGCCAGTTGCAGTGACACAGAGCCAGGGCAAATGAGCAAATGAGGGATGGGATTGGGAACCAGCATGGCTAATTTGGAGAGGAAACAAAGGCAGAAGTATATTCCCCTTATTCTTTATCAGGGGACTTAGCCACAGTCTAAAAAAGCAGTATGATATGGAGTTTATCAACTGCATCATCTATTTGTTTAAGAATTTGGAAACTGAGTATTACTGTGCCTTTCCTTTCTCTGTTGTTCAATATAGTCATATAAAAAAGTTAAAAATATAACTGTACTCCGCACAAACACCACCATGACAATAAGGAGCAATCTTTTTTTTCAGCACACTTATAGATCCTGGTTTGCACTTCACATTGCCTGTTTTACTGAATTTTCTGGGCTTACTTGTCTTAAATGTTGTTATAAAGATGCTACAGTTAAGAATGCAGTACAGTATAAAAAATATAGGTACAGCTGCTTAGAGAGATGGATTGATACAAAAGGCAAGTGCAAATTAATAATTCATTTGTATCTGAACAGTAAAATCTATTTATTAAAAGTCTAATTGAGCTCTCATTGGAGGCAAGAGGAGTCTCTCCACAGATTTCAGTGGGAACTAGATTGGGTCTTGAAGGAACAGAAGTTTGACACTGTGTAGATTCAAGCACGAGGCTTTTATTACATACAGCTGGCAGAGTATCACTTCACTTATTAGGCTCAGTGAGACTGACAAACAGCTGATTGCAATAGATTATATAGGGTGCCAATGGGCAGAGAGAAGCGACGGGGTGGGAGTTCCCGAGCCTCTGGATAGGTTCTAGCAGCAAGACATAATGAGCACAATAAGCCAATAGTCTAAAAGATTACATGAGTGTTCTGCCCACAACTCAGGTTTACATGTTTGTTAATACACAGGTGTTATCCCTCAGGATTTCTCTTGTAGAAGGTAGGTTAAATCCTGATTCCAAGTCTTTAGGAATGACAAGTGGCACCTCTCAATAGGTTTGCCTACAGGTACATTCCTATATGGTCTTGAGACAAAGAGAACAATAAGCAGCACACAGCATTGGCAACAGTATACAATTATCAATGCCCCTCTCCCACCTCCCCCCCACCCTGCTCTCTAGACTGAAATTGGCATCTGTGAGGGGTGGACATCATCGCTCATGCTGGTATGTCAGACCTCTCCCTGAACCTAGGGTGGTATTAGGGGACGATGCACTGTTATCTCTTCCTGAACTGGGAAGCAGACTTCAAGGCCCCTCTCAGTGAGTCATGGGTCTACAATTCAAGATAAGTGCCAATTATTGTTCTGCACTTGGACTTGTTACCAATTAGTTTTAGACCCTGTACATGCCAAGGGGGCCTGCCTTTGCTCACAGCTTAGCCATGTTTTGTTCATTGTTAGCTAGGCCTCATGTTAAAGATTCTATACAAAGGCTGTGGTCAGAATCATGCATAGTATTACTGAGATCTTGGCCCTTCAGGTTTTGATTTTGAGCCGGATCCTAGGCTGGTATAGAATTGGTTCTGGCACTTCAGTTTTTTAAGAAGCTTTTTGTATGTACCATTTTATATGAGACATTGACCATGTCATTTCCTTTAAAGGTGGTTTGTTGCTTAAAATATACCTGTGATGTTACACCCCATATTTTTCATAGAAATATTGTTATAATGTGAATATGGTGTAACTAAGATATGCAAGCTGGGCCATGTGAGGTATCATTGGATAGATTCTGATTTACTAAATGTGATTATCCTATGTGTATGCATGTATCATTTCTGTATCTGAAGCTGGGAATACTGATTATGCAATAACTACTGTTGTGTGTGTTCTTGGGGGAATGGCCACCAGACTGTAGACAACCAATTGGGATAGACAGGATGCACACTAGCTCAGCTCAAGCTAGCATGCTAAAAATAACAGTGTGGACATTGTGGCTTTGGATATAATTTGGGCTGTCAAGACTAAGGGGTCAGGTGGGCTTGAACACCTAAGCTGTAATGACCACACTGCTATTTTTAATAAGTTGGTCTGAGCCAAATCTGTCTACCTAAGCTGGGAGGCTCACCCTCAGCTGCAGTGTAGACATAACCTTACCATCTCTCACAGATGCCTAAAGCCATAAAACCAGACACTAATTTAAATACTTTTCTCTTAGTAACCACTTCAAAATAAATGGGTTGATTTGGATTCCTGAAACCTGGCTCAGTCCTTCAAGGGTATTGGTGTACCCTTGAATGAGGCAACTTTTCAAGAACCAATTTGCAATGCCATGAGTGCAAAAGTTTTCTACCCGAATATAATCAACATACCAGATCAAATAGAAGTTCTGGAAAAATGTGTAAAGTTTGGGTGCTGAGAGCCACTGAACCAAACTGCAAACCCTGTATATAATGGAAACCACTTCAAACCGGGAGTGTGGCAGCACCCCAACACCCCTAGTTCCAGCACCTCTGGTTTCAAGGCTAAGGCTTTCTTGGGCTACTCTGCATTGCAAAACCGACTTCTGGTATTTTAGCATTTGGAAAATGACACCAAAAGGCTTATGCCATTAGTCAGACCAGAGTTTCTCAACCGGTGGTACACGTACCCTTAGGGGTACACGGGGGATATGTCAACACAACTGAAATTTGGAGAAAACTAAATTTTTGTTTTAAGTTTTACAGTTTGAAAATTTGATTTCATCCAAGCAAGCTCAAATTTTGCATTAATTATAATTTTTCTTGTAATTTTATTGATTACTGTTCCTTGATGCTTGTATAAAAATATATACATATGTGTGTATGTATATGTATGAATAAAAAAATTGGGCTTATTTTATGTTCATCTAATTTTTTTTATTTATCCTTTTTGCATAGTCATAAGTACAATGGCAAGTTTATTGCCTATAGGCACTTTCTTCCAACCAACCAGTTACGATTAATTGTTTAAACCAATGTGTTGCAATGGTAAAAGAAAATTTTGTGTGCCTGAAAATTGTAGGTACTGGGGGTACTTTTAATTTTTTTAAAGGGGTATTTTATAAAAAAAAGGTTGAGAAAGACTGGGTCAGATGATATAGTGAACCTAATGGACCTCTTCTTGAGGCAAGTAGATACAGACATGGCATACACATGTACTTCTCTTGTAGAAGCAAATGCATTTAATTGCACATGAAATTTGTTGGAGTTGAAGGCATACTGTTCAGAGGCTAATCCAAATGGAGATTACTCGTGACAAAACATGCATTATTCCTTGATGGCCCTGGTTATACAACATTGTTAAAGACTAAGGACCAGATCATCAGGTGGTGTGATCTGCTATAGTTCCATAGAAGCTGATGGAGCTACACCATTTTACTATAGTGGAAGAGCTGGCCCTACACTTCAGTAAGAGATTGATATTTTCTCCCAGACACATGCTTTCAGGATAGTTGCCTCTTGCCAAATCAGAAGCAATTCAAGGGAAGTTTAGAGTAGATGTTTCCATTACTCCATGCAGGCCTGGAGAAAAGAAATCTAAACACATAAGTATGCGCAAACCTTTTTTTGCCTCTAGTTTTAGGGATTTATGCTGTCCTCAAACTGTGATGGAAATGTTCAAGTGAAGAAAGAGAAAAAGGCCCTAAGCTTTCACACATTTTAGGAAATACTATATGAGTCAAGCTCAAAATGGCACTGAAAGGTGCAGAGCTTTAGCTTACTTATTGGTGATTCAAGATTTTCTTGAAAGAGTTTCTTTATTTTCATATTCTGAAGTGAAGATGACTATGTATTGATGCAAACATATGATAGATAAACCTATCCTGTAGTTTGATCTTGGGATAAATTCATGTCAGGTGTAAGCCCACAAACAGTTAATGGAGTTACAGCAAGGATGAATTTAACCTTTTTTGGCACCAATTCAGCCACGTTCTTAAGCATTTGCCAAATTTTACATCCCATTGGCTTCAAAAGAATGACTTCATTCTAGAGAACTACTCATATGCTTAAATTAGATACATGCTTAAGTGCCTTGTTGAACTGGAACCCATGTTTATTTACAAAATACTAGCTGAGACATAGGTAAAAAGTTTGTTAATTAACACTGAAGTCAAAATTAAATGATTAAAGTGTTTTTCATTATCTCTCCAGAGACCATGTCTCTTTAATTAGTGAAATGATTATCTCAAGCTAAGTTAACAACATTTGAGGTTTTGGCTAACAGCGTAACATAAATGTAGCTAACAAGAGAAGCGGATCAATTATCCTAACTAAAACTTCCAAATTTAAAAATTAGCTTGTCCATAAGACTTTCACTGCCCTCTTCTTCAAAACATTCTTTGTAGTATTTTAGAATACAAATCCTTTTTCTAATAGGATTTGTCTCCATAGGAGCTGTGGGTATTTGTTCAGTTAACAGTTTCAGCTAATTTCTAGCTAGCAGTATTACCGTCTTTTGCTAATAGTAACTCACTATCCTCAGATTCTGTAGTGGGACGGGAAACGTCAACCAAATGTTACAAACATATATAGCCTGATGATTATGCAGCTCATGGGTGAAAAAAATAATCTCTCTGAGCAATGTAGTTTACATAGACTTAACACAGTGCCTACACCGCACTATGTCAGGGTTCATCTACACTGCACCGTAGCTCGAGAAAAGATACACAATTTGAGCAATGCAAATTGTGTATCTTATTTTGATCTTGTTTCAAAATAGCTTATTTCATAATTTGGTGCTGTCTACACAGTGCCAAATTTTGAAATAACTCACTATTCCGAAACGTCCCTTACTCCTCGTAGAATGAGGTTTACAGGGACATCAGAATAGCGAGCCCGAAACAGCAGGCTTGCTGTTAAGACACGGGATAGCTATTTCAGGATACTCTGGTATCCCAAAATAGCACTGCAGTGTGGACGTAACCTCAGTGAGAGACACTTTCCCAGGGTGCATCTACACAGCACCCTTACCTCAAAATAAGCTATGCAAATTGTGTAGCTTATTTTGAGGTAATTTCAAAATAAGGTGCTATTCCGAAACGTCACTTAGCCCTCATGCAATGAAGTTCTCAGGGATGCCGGAATAGCGAGCCTGTTATATTTCAATATAACAGGCTTACTCTTAAGACATGGACTAGCTATTTCAGGATACCGGAGGTATTCCGAAATAGCTCCACAGTGTAGACGTAGCCCCACTGACTTAATTCCACCTCTTGGGGAGGTGGAGTACTGAAGTCAATGGACCCTGATCTACACTAGGGAGTTATTTCAAAATAACAAATGGAGCATCCACACTACCAAGCCTATTATTTTGAAATAACGGGCTGGTTATTTTAAAATAATAACTCCTGCTTTCCATGAGGAATAACGCTTATTTCAAAATAGTTATTTCAAAATAGTGGTAGTGTGGATGCTCCATGGCTGCTATTTCGAAATAACTACTCCCCAGAGTCATTCAAAGTAATTACTGGACAGTGCTTCCTGGGACTCTAAGTCGAGTAAGCACGTCCACATTAAGGGAGCCTGCCTCAGACTAATTTCAAGGCTTCCCTGTAGTGTGGACATGCTATTTTGAAATAGTTATTTTGAGAGTTATTATTTTGAAATAAGTCATTTTGAAATAATTTCCTATCATCGACATACCCTGGGGAGAGCACTTTGCCATCAACTTATCATGTCTTCACCAGACCCACTAAATGGATGCCTCATCATTGATTGCAGTAGTGCCAATTTAGCATGTCTGTGGAGACAAACTCTCAGTGGCTTTCTAAAGTACATCCATCTCAAAAACAAGTTGGAGAAATCACATGAAAAGCTAGCACCACATCTCCATCTTGTTTAGCATTCGGCACGTGCTTGATTCTTTCTCAGCTATGAGGAGAAAAAAGCACAATAGCAGATGATTGAAATAAAGTCTCTCTAAGTTGGCTATAATTTTTGCCATGAAGTTTGGTTAACCGATTGTGGAATAGACTATCTATGTTCTGACTCTACTTCCAATGGGATAGCAAAAAACTCCACAGTAACTAGAGGATCAGGGGGCCAGCAATGAAGCAGTTAGGCACCATTTCTGAGAGGAGTTCTACAGTTTTCTCATGCTGCAGCTGTGCACCCTAATAAGTGAAATCAACATCCTAGTTAAAGGTTGAGGTTCAGGTTAGTTAACATTGCAAAATAAGCTTATGGTATTCAACAAATGGGAAATTACCTCTAAGGGATTATGCTATTAGCAAAAGGATAAACAGAACAGAAATCACCTTTTTTAAGAGAAAATTATACGTGGCTATGGCATTTATGTGGCTCTCTGTCATGCAAGCAAGATCTCCGAGAACTCAAAGAAAACGATTTGAGAAAAATAATTACAAACTCAGAGCCAAGCTTCCAGCTTACTTGAGGGATTTTTTTATGATAGCTATTTGCAGGAATTGTTAATAATTTTATGGTAAATGAATTCTAAAGGCAATGTTTCCTTTTTAGGCCCCCAGTTCAGCAAAACACTTAAGCAGGTGTTTAAATCCTTCCTTGTGCAGGAAAGCACTTAAGTATTAAATCAATAGGGCTTGATCATGTTTAAGATTTCAGGATATGCTTAATTGCTTTTCTGAATTGGGGCCTTAGCCATATGTCCCATAATAGAAGCACAGACTCTTTCTCTGCTGCCTTGCACAGTCATTTATATGAGTACAAAGTGGGTGCACAGCACAACCATTCTGGTTGTTCTCATCCCTGTGATTTTATGAATCTGTGACATTTTTGTCAGTGCACGTATACAGGTATTTTTAGCTGCCCAGTCACTAGCCCACCTCACAATATCCCAGGCCTTTTCTTTAATGCTACATTGACTTAGCATAGGACCTCTTGGGGAAACGATACTGCATGAATTGTCAGACACTGGCCCCAGTTGGTAGTATCAGAAAGTAGCTGCAACTTCCCTTCTCCCTGAGGACCTGTAGTAGAAAACTGGGGCACCTGGCATTGGCCACTATTGGAAGACTAGATACTGGGCTAGATGGACCTTTGGTCTGACACAATATGGCTGTTCTTATGTATCTCAAAAGTGAGCAGCACTCACTGAATGGGTACAGCTAGACCAAGTGGAAGTGCTTAGTCAGCTCTTATTGACTCGGCAGGTTTTAGATCTGCTCTGTCTTGGGAGGCTGGTGATGGGAACACCACTGGGCCATGCATGATAGGTAGTTATGCAGGAAATTAAACATCATGTCAGATAACTTCTGAGCCTCTCTCACTAATTAAAAGTAAAGACAAGCCAATGGCCAAGTTTAGATGAGTTCAAACTTCCATAAAGTTCAAGGTGTTTTTGAATTCAAGGTGTTTGAGCAACTCTCTAATTAAGAGAACCGAAACATTAAACAAAGTGTTTGCAAAATTGCACAAGAAACTTAGAATCACAGCAAAGGAACATGTCAAAGAACAACACAGTCAATTACAGTAATTTGTGGTGTACTGTTTAGAAGGACAGTATCTTGCTGGGCTGCACTGTACAAATCACTCTGTATAAATGGCATGGAATTAATGAGCTACGGCAACTCCAGTGAAGAATCACAGTGATGTGAAATAAGAAATGTCAGATCAGCAGGATCAAGCACTTTTGTTTAAACATGTTTCTATTATGGGTACTTGCCCATATAACATTCGGTTCTAATAACGCCTCTGCTCATTAACTACGTCAAAGCAGGTTGAATTGATAATTTATTCAAAGTCCACAAGTAGTCAACTCATCAAGCCTTCAAGGTTCTTGAGGAAGCTCTCTTACAATTCCTGCATACTAATCAGCTTCTATTATAATGCCCTTATGTTTAGAAGTTTAGTAAAGCTCATTACCTTTCCAAAGGCCTGGTGCCAACACTGATTCTGAAAATCATCCCTGTTTAGGATTGTATATAAGCGGAAAGTTAAGCATTTGTTTAAGGGCTTTTGTGTATGGGGGTCATTAATCATGAGCACACCAGGCATGTTCTAAGGCCTTTTACTGTGTGGAAGTCAGGTTCCAAAGCCAGATTAAGGTCTTGGCTTTAATTTTTCAAAGCAAATCATTGATAAACCTCAAAGACTGACGTTTGATCTAAGAACCCCTGTGATATCTGTGCTCCTCACGGCAAATGCAGATCGCAAAGCCCAGGAGAAAGCATGTCAGAGCTGGGGACAAAGCATTCACAGTCTAGGGGATCTGACCATGGACAATCTTCCAGAGGAGATCAGGCAAATCCAGAATCTTTCTATCTTCAGAGAATGTTGGAAAACCTTCCTCTTGAGAAAGCCTTTCCATTCTAGATGATGCTCACAATTTGAACACCTCTGTTATTCCCAAACCTTTTCTAACCTTCCCCAGATGACCCCACAGAGTGATCTGATTGTATAAAGGCCAAAATGCCAGAGACTCCCTATTAGGGACTTTGCTGTGGATTTTAGATGGAAAGGGCTCAGACACTATGGAGATGGGGGCAGTACAGTCTACGACAGATAAAGAGATGCTAGCTAAGGGAGAGGAGAAGATGGTCTACAGAAATGGGAAGGGTTTGAACAAAGGGTGTTCTAAGGATGGCAGGAGAAGGATAGCAGGAGACAAATTGCTTGATCGTTGTCTTCGGTATACCCCCTCTGGGGCACCTGGTACTGGCCACTGTCGGCAGACAGGATACTGGGTTAGATGGACCTTTGGTTTGACCCAGTATGGCCATTCTTATGTTCTTATGTTCTAACACTGCACGTTTTATCACTTGATCTAGCTGCATTGCATTTTCAGTGAGATCATTAGGATCTATGCTGACTTTGAGAGTCCCCTTCCTTCTACTTACACTCAGTCTGGGATTTTGCTACTGGATTCATAACATTAGGTTAGCCACCCTGTTTGACTTGGAGAGTCTAACTATGCCACTGCAAGCTGTACCTGGGAACAGGAACAGGGCAGGCAATGAAAGCTCAGCTGAAATCATAATTGCACTGGCTCGTGTACTCACTACCGTGCCCTGAAAGGGTGGGTGGGGAGGGCAAAGATTACTCCTCTTGCACCAACAGATTATGTGATGCCTGTTGGGCACTAGCACTTGCCTGGATGCATAGGATCCTCGTTAGGGCTTTGGAAAATGTCATATTAGTGGCCAAACCTTAACCCCTGCTCTCTCACCCACTTGACTGCTCAGCGTCCTTCGGAGCCACTCTCTCCCAGCTTTTGGAAAATGTTATGGGCATGTAGAAGGGGCAAGAGAAACCTTTTAATTCCTCACACTGCAAGCTTTGGCCATGTGCTCTCTTATCACCGTACTAATTAAGGCTGTTCAGAAGTAGCTTAATAAGCACTGAAAAGAATCTATGTTCAAATGAGCTCACTTTTCAAACCACTCATGAACGGTGATGTTTCCAAGTGCAGTGATTTCAAGAGTAGGGAGCCATGCCACTGACTATGGAGCAGAACTACTCGCATGTGGCCTATTTTGAACCACACAGGTTACCTCTGCCAGTTCTCAATGGCTGTATTGTCTGCCAGGGATTATAGCCAGCTGCTGAAAGCTACTGCAGCCCAGAGTCTGCTCTAACATTCATACTGACCAAAATAGCTTAAAGATCATGATGTCCTAGCCAGCTTTTTACTGCCCTTTCTCTCTTGCTAATCTGAGTGGCAGGAGAGAAGTTGGCCATAGGGTATGATTTATTTAAGATCATGGAAAGTCTACCTTTCACACGAGTGGGCCTTGGGTCAGGCACATACTGGAATGGTCTTCTCATAGCCCTTTGTGCAAACTGTTCCAATCTATGAGATTAAAGTAGATTTTTCTTATTCATTATGAATATACATTAGAGCAGAGGTTCTCAAACTATGGTCCGCAGAGCATGAGTGGTCCGTGAGCTGCATTCAGGTGGTTCGTGAATAGTTCCCTCTAAGGTGCACGCCTCAGCAGCCGCACACAAGAGAATGAAGGGCCACCCATCTCATTAGTGGAGCCGTGCAGACATGGGCTCCACAAATTAGGTATTTGGGCCCTGGAGCAGATCAAGAGTGACTACAGGCTCTGGGAGTACAGGTGAGGGAGTTTTGAGCACAGGTGGTATTCTCTTCAGTCCTTCCTGTCAAAGGTAGGGGCCCAGGCAGAGACAGGTGCATCCCAGAGGTGAATGCCTGGCTGTGAAGATGGCATCACCAGGAGGGCTTTGGCTTCCTGGACCATGGGTTGCTGTTCCAAGAAGAAGGACTGCTAATCAGGGATGAGGTTCACTTTTTCAGGAAGGGGAAGAGAGTATTTGGATACAGACTGGCTAACCTAGTGAGGAGGGCTTAAAACTAGGTTTGATGGGGGCAGGTGGCCAAAGCCCACAGGTAAGTGAAAACCATGGAGACATGGGAGATGTCTCAGAAATGGGAGGGAGCCTGGGCTATAATAGCAGAGATGAAAAAGGGACAAGGCAGAACTGGGGGGCAAAATCAAATCAGTATCTTAGATGCCTGCATGCAAATGCAAGAAGTATATGTAATAAGCAGGAAGAACTTGAAGTGCTAATAAACACAACTATGAAACAGTTGGTCTCACAGAGACTAGGTGGGATAACACACACAATCGGAGTATTGGTATAGAAGGGTACACCTTGCTCAGGAAGGATAGGCGGAGGGAAAAGGGAGGAGGTGTTGCCTTATATATTAAAATGTATACACTTGGACTCAGGTGGAGATGGATGTAGGAGATATACTTGTTGAGAGTCTCTGGGTTAGGTTAAAAGGGGTAAAAAACAAGGGTAAAGTCAGGCTAGGGGTCTACTACAGACCACCTACCCAGGCAGAAGAGGTGGATAACAAAAATAATCCAAAGCACAGGATTTTGTGGTAATGGGGGACTTCAGCTATCCAGACATATGTTGGAAAACTAACACAGCAGGGCACAGATTATACAAATTCTTGGACTGCATTGGAGACTATTTTTAATTTCAGAATGTTGAGAAAGCTACTAGGCGAAGCTGTTCTATATTTGATTTTAACAAATAGTGAGGAACTAGTTGAAAATGTGAAAGTGGAAGGCAGCTTGGGTGGAAGTGATCATGAAATCAGAGAGTTCATGATTCTAAGGAATGGTAGAAGGGAGGTCAGCAAAACAGAGATGATGGATTTCAGGAAGATAGTTTTTAGTAAACTCAGAGAGCTGGTGGATAAGGTCCCATTGGAAACAAGACTAAAAGGAAAAACAACTGAAGAGAGCTGGCCGTTTTTTAAAGGGACATTATTAAGGGCCCAAAAGCAAATTATTCCACTGCGTAGGAAAGATAGAAAGTATGGCAGGAGACCACCTTGGATAAACCAGGAGATCTTCCATGATCTAAAAACAAAAAAGGAGTTGTATGGAAAGTGGAAACTAGGTCAAATTACAAAGGATTAATATAAGCAAACAACACAGGAATACAGGGGCAAGATTAGAAAGGCAAAGGCACAAAATGAGCTAAATCTATCTAGAGACATAAAAGGCAACAAGAAGATGGTCTACAAATATATTAGAAGCAAGAGGAAGACCAAGAACAGGGTAGGCCCATTGCTCAGTGAAGAGGGAGAAACAATAACAGGAAACTTGGAAATGGCAGAGGTGCTTAATATTTCGGTTTTCCCCAAGAAGTTTGATGGTGACAGGATACCTAACATAGGCTACACTGACAATTTTTTTCGGCAGAAGATATGCAAATCATACTCTCATTTGCATATCTTTTGCCAATCCTTTTTGCTGAAGAGGTTTTGCCGCTAAAAAGCCCCATGTAGACAGGGCTATTTGTTGGGAAAAAAAACCTTTTTCACAAGATCCCTTATTCCTCCAAAAATGAGGTTTGGCATATCTTCTGTCCCCCCCGCCAAAAAAAAAATGGCAGTGTAGACATAGCCATAGTGAACACTAGCGGAAATGGGGTAGGTTTAGAAGTTAAAATAAAAGAAAAACTTTAAAATTACTTAGGAAAGTTAGATGTCTGCAAGTCACCAGGGCCTGATGAAATGCATCCTAGAATACTCAAGGAGCTGATAGAAAAATCATGGCAGTCAAGAGAGATTCCCGGCTGGAAAAGACTAGATGGCAAAGAAGACTGGAAACAGGTAAATATAATACCCATGTATAAAAAGGGAAATAAGAACAACCCTGGAAACTACAGACCAATCAGTTTAACTTCTGTGCCAGGGAAGATAATGGAGCAAGTAAATAAGGAATTCATCTGCACACATCTGGAAGATAATAAGGTGACAGGAAACAGCCAGCATGGATTTGTAAAGAACAAATCATGTCAAACCAATCTGATAGCTTTCTTTGATAAGATATCAAGCCTGGTGGATAAGGGAGAAGCAGTGGACATGGTATACCTAGATTTTAGTAAAGCATTTGACAGGGTCTCAAATGACCTTCTTATCAATAAACTAGGGAAATAGAACCTAGATGAGGCTACTGTAAGATAGGTGCATAACTGGCTGGATAACAGTTCTCACAGTATAGTTATTAACAATTCACAGTCATGCTGGAAGGGCATAACAAGTGGGGATCTGCAGGGCTCTCTTTTGGGACCGGTTCTGTTCGATATCTCCATCAACAATTTAGACGATGTCATAGACAGCACAATTATTAAGTTTGCAGATGATATCAAAAAGGCTTCTTCCTCGTAGAATGATGATTACCAATTGTGCAAAAAGCCCTCTGTTCTCTCGATTTATGGTCGAAAGAACACGCTTACAGTGTGGACGTAATCAAGTTTTGTTGGAAAAACAGCCGTTTTTCTGACAAAACTCTGTAGTTTAGACATAGCCATACAGAATGGGAAGTGATTGTCCAGGAAGGAATACTGCTAAAAGGGATTTAGGGGTCATAGTGAACAACGAGCTAAATATGAGTCAACAGTGTGACAAACATGATTCTGGGATGCATTAACAGAAGTGTTGTGAGCAAGACATGAGAAGTAATTCTTCCAATCTACTCTGTGCTGCTTAGGCTTCAGTTGGAGTATTTTGTCCAGTTCAGGGCACCACATTTCAAGAAAGACATGGAGAAATCAGAGAAAGTCCAGAGAAGAGCAACAAAAATGGTTAAAGGTCTAGAAAATATGACCTATGAGGGGAAACTGAAAGAATTGGGCTTGTTTAGTTTAGAAAAGAGAAAACTGGGAGGGGACATGATAGCAGTTTTCAAGTATCTAAAAGGGTGTGACAAGAAGGAGGGAAAAAAATTGTTTTCCTCGGCGTCTGATGATAGGACAAGAAGCAATGGGCTTAAACTGCAGCAAGGGAGGTTTAGGTTGGACATTAGGAAAAACTTCCTGCCTGTCAGGATGGTTAAACATTGGAATAAATTGCCTAGGGAGGTTGTGGAATCTCCATCACTGGAGATAAATAACTTAAGAGCAGGTTAGATAGACATCTATCAGGGATGATCCTAGATGGTGCTTGGTCCTGCTGGGAGGGCAGGGGACTGGACTTGATGATCTCTTGAGGTTCCTTCCAGTTCTAGTATTCTATGATTATATATATATATTTGCTATGTCACACTCAAGCAAGCTGCTCAACTGTGAAACAATGAACTTTTGAACTGGAAAGCGAAATGCTAGTGAGTCATCAACATCACGCATCTTTATTATACTGATAAAGGAATAGAGGAAAATCAAGTGCTCCATGTAGCTTCTTTTAGCTGTCATAAAAACGTGAATATTTACAGAGGGGTTTGCGGGGGGCGGGGCGGGGGGGGGAGGGAATAGAGTTACTCTCTATTTTTTGTACATTTACCAGGTAAAATGGTTACTTATCTGTGTGGTCACTGGCTTATGTTTTCATACCTAGAATGTGAAAGCTTATTTGAAGCTATATTTATTATTTACTCCAGGCAGGCTTCATAAATCAGTGTCAATAGTAACTGAATCCATTTGCAGATGCAACAGCATTAAATACATTTCATTAGACTGTGAATGGAAAGCATTTTAGATTAAAATTAATTCCAACCACTTGAAACAGGAAATCAAATGTTGTGCTTTCATCTTTGCCCTTTAAAAAAGGGCTGCCAATCACACTGTGCAAGATTTTTTAAAAAGCAAATGTCATTTATAGTTTTAATATGAAATAATTTAAAGAACTGCCAAGCAACAAGAATGAGATCTAGTTTAAAACTGGCAAGGTAATAATCACCAACATAAAACCAAACTTTGCTGAATTTATTTTAGCTTTATAAAGTATCTGTGAAGCAGTCCAATTGTTTGTGGCTGTTTCTAATATTTAAAGACTCATAAGTGAAAAATGGTATTTTGAGGCAAATTCATTTTGGCTACGTCTACACTGAAGGCTTCTTACACAAGAACGGTTTTGTGCAAGAGTTCTTGTGCAAAAGTTCTTGCACAAGAGCGTGTCCACACTGTTTAAAGCTCATCGCAAAAGCGAAACACTTTTGTGCAAGAGAGCATCCACATTGGAAGGACACTCTTGCGCAAAGACCTCCCCCCCGCCCCCGGAATCAATTCAGACAGGGCAAAAGGGCACTAGTAGCTTCCGGTGGTGGGGGCTGGAGACCCTCTGAGACACGTGCTTAAAGGGATCTCCCTGGACAGTTGTTTCTCTGCTGCTGCGTGCTTCAGGACCTCTGGTAGGGACTGAAAGCTGTAGCAGTGCCTGTAGTGGTTGCCCCCTGCCTCATTGGACACCACAGCTTGTGCCCTAGTGCCTTTGAGGACTTTTGCCTTCTACTTCCTGTGCCATGGAGCCAGGGATGGCCCTATGCCTGCTCTGGTCCCACACGGCCATTTTGGAGTGCGTGCAGCTGCTGCCCTATGCTGCCTTGCTACTCCTGCACAAGCTCAATGCCTAGCTCAATCTGGAGTCCCTCTCCCTGGATGCAGCGGCTTTGCTGTGGCATCCCTACCCCACCATGGAGAGGTGATACTGGAGACTCGACACCAGTTCCGACTGGTGGGACCAGCTGGTCCTGGAGCAATGGGACAACTAGCAGTGGCTCCAGAACTTTAGGATGCTGAAGCAGATGTTCCTGGAGCTGTGTGGCTGGCTCACCCCTGCGCTCCTCAGACGTAACACCCAGTTGCAGCCCGCCATCCCCAACAACAAGAGGGTCGCCATCACCCTGTGGAAGCTGGCCACCATGGACAGCTACCACTCGGTGGCACACCAGTTTGGGGTGGGCAGGTTCACAGTGGGTGCCGTCTTGATGCAGGTAAGGCCCTCGGAGGGGGCTGCAGTGCCTGCCCTGGGGAAGGGAAGAGTCCAGGCTGGAGTGGGGCAGGAGGGGTGGGGGAAGCCCCGTCACCCAGGGGCTTGTGCCCTCCTACCCTCACATAGGCCTGCTGGTGAGGAGAGTGGTCTGGGGTGAGGGGGCCCTGGCATGTTTGGGGGGAGAGGGTATCACAGGGGGGCAGGCACACCCCAAGGGCTCATGCACCCGCCCAGTCTCATTCTGTGTGTTCCCTGTGTTTCTGTGTGCCCTTCTGCAGGTTGTCAGAGCCATCAACAACATCCTGCTCAAGAGGGTCATCCGCCTGTGGAAACAAAAGACAGGACTATGCAGCACTTTAAAGACTAACAAGATGGTTTATTAGGTGATGAGCTTTCGTGAGCCAGACCCACTTCCTTAGATCAAATTGTGGAAGAAAATTGGCATGACCATATATACCAAAGGGATACAATCAAAAAAAGTGAACACATATAAAATTAAAATCCGCCTGTGGGACATGGATGCAACCGTGGCTGGCTTCACTGTCCTGGGGTTCCCCAACTGCGGGAAAACTCCCATGTGAGCACTAAGGGTGTTAAGGACTAGTCGACTAGTTGACTATTCGATAAGCAAAAGCTTATCGTCTAGTCAGTCAACTAGTCGACTAGTTGATTCCCCCTCCCTTGCTGCCTCCATCAGATAGAGGCAGCAAAGCGGGGAGAAGGGGGTACTTCAAAGGGGCAGCACCACACAGCTGATCCTGGGCTGTTGGGTCCCAGATTGTGTGAACCCTAAATGCAGGAATTGTAAGATATGATCACCAATGCTTGCAGTTATTGGGAATGCAGAAAAGTCAGTCTGTGTTCAACTTAGTTCAAACGAGAGAAACTGTCAATGTAAAGAATCTTGTATGGACAGAGGCTTGACTTCCAAAGCCCTGTAGATTAAGCTGGGGAGGGAGGTGACTCAGTAGGCTGCATGCCCTCCAGGTGTGAGCTGTAAGAGTGGTTTGACCTGTTTCTCCCCCCTGTTTCAATGATAGTGTTAAAGAAAGGCTCCATAAGCAGTCTCTTTTGTATGTAAATTTACTCCAGTGACTGCTGGAATCTCTGGTGGCTGGACTGTGTTTTGGGCCAAGAGCTGAAATCGCCTAGAGCTGAGATCACTAGGTTTGGACCAGAATCAAATCTACCACAAAGCCAGTGGGAGATGTGACAAGCAGCATGAACACCCAATAGGACGGAGCTGGAGAGACATGAGGAGCAGCCAGTGGAGCGGCGGCAGTGAGGGGGGATGAATCGCCAGCAGAGCAGCACCAGAGAGCAGTGAGCAGGTGGCTGGCGAGCAACGAGCAGAGTGCATGAGAGGCCTCCTGCCCCCATACACACTCAGTATGTGAGGTGAACTCTGCAGAGGCACCTCTGAACTCTGGTTTGCTCTGGGGCAGCAATTGGCAGTGGGTGCGGAGAAGTGCTGGGCATGTGAAGGGGACATTTACATTGCTGGGCTTGAAAGCCTGAGAGGAAAAGGACATTGCCCAACCTACTTGAGGTGGGACATTTATTCATGGTTTGGGTTATGAACTCTGTGGTGTTTTCCCAAATTAATGCCATGTTATCATCTTGGACATCCATGATCAAGTGTTTGAGTCTGTTTTTTCTAGATGTACACAGTAAAGGCTAAATTTTCAACCCAAGGCCTAATAGTTCTATTTGTGCCTATGCTATTTCACAGGCACAAACCGCTGGGCACACATTTTTGAGCACTAACATCTGCACTGATGGTGGATAAATTCTCAGTTCTTTCAGCTACGTGTTCAAGGCTTAGTGCTGAAAGAAGCGTGCACCAACCGAAGCAGGTAAGGACTCCTAATAATCAGGCCCTATATGTAGAGGGCTGATTGGTGACGTGTATGGGATGTATATAGACACAAATATTTGAAAGGCTCTTAATAGGTTTAGAAAATCTCTTAAATTTCTTAATTTTCATACTCTAATGTTGATCGTTTCCTGTTTAGTTATTGGCATTCTTAAGACCTCAGTATACTGAGCAAACACTGTGAAACACTAGAGAAAGTTTTTAAAGATTTTTAATGACCTTCATATAGGAAGATCATAGCTAAGAGCTGAAAGACTGTGCAGCAGAAACTGTCTTCAGCAAAAAGGCTAGACATACATAACATACCTGGCTGTTAGAATAGCTGATTGCAAAAATTAGTAGCAGATTTTTTTGGGTACATTTACTTCATGACCAATGCTGTGTTTTCAAAGAATGTAATTGCTTTGGCTGTGGAATTATGCAAATAATAGTATTAAAGAGAACATTTTTCTGCCTGTGCGTTGCTGGGGGTTTTTTTGTTTTATTTTGTTTTTGTTTTTTTAATTAAGTCTAGGGAGCAGAATCAGGGAAGGGATAGAGAGGCAAACTTTTCTCATAGAAAAGTACAACTTAATCATTCTTTAAACCTACGATAGAATAAAAACTTCAAGCTGCAGACTCTGACTTGCTAGCAGGCATGCAGTCAAGGAGAAATGCTCTCTTCATTTGGCAAACATCTATGCAGTGTGTTGAGTCATGTCATGTCATATCAGCTTGCTCCTGTGACTTGAGTAATGAGTTGCCATGCAGAAGAATTTCAATCTCTTTTGGGGTAGATGCTGACTAGATTTCAATTGGGTTGGCCCACCAGGGATGATCCACCTAGAGATGAGGCTAGGAAAGTATTAGTATCCTCATTAACGCTGATGTGATATACAGTATTTCTCTTAGTGACAAATGAGCTCCACTTGGGATGGAAGCAGAGAATCAAAGATTCTGAGTGCCTGATTGAAACATATGTTCTAGCTTGTAGAAAACATGTTCCTATTCTGTTCTATAGAGGTTTTGTGCCTGGCAACAATGTGATTATACATCTGTCAAAAATTTCTTCTCCAGTCCTCTCCCCTGGAGAAATGTGTGCAGCAGAATTCCTCATCTAGGAGTGTCTGGGCGGAGGGCGTTGTATTAATATGCAAATTGCTATGTTTATCTTAGGGAAAACAAGGTCAAAGAGGTGTGCATTGCACTTGCAAAGGAAGGTGGTGAATGAAGATTGTGATGCTCCTTAGTTCGTGGAATTCATTTCGTAGCCTTGGACTAACCCAGAGAAAGTTCTGTCACTGGGCCACATCAGAGGTAGTGTATGCAGTGAAGGATAGATAGAGTCGTGTATCTTCGTGCACAGACAAGTTTTACTCTTACATAGCAAGTTCCATTGTGTTGGAGGAGCAGACTGCTTAATCACAGTCCTTATCCCAGAGCTTTAGTAGATTTTTTTAAGTATCCTGGGCCCAGGCCCTGGAGGGCCTTGAAGATAAGGACCGAGACCTTGAACTTGAGATAATATTCTATGGGAAGCCAGTGTGGAGAGTGAAGAATGAGTGTGGTAGGCTGAGGAGACAGGCTGCAGTGTTTTGTACTAGCCAGAGTGTCTGAAGCACTGAAGTCTTGATGCTCAGGTATATTGCATTGCTGTAGTCCAGCGAAAAGAGGAGACTAAAGCATGAATCACTGAGCCAGCTCACTGTCCTCAAGGATCTTCAAGCCCACTGCAGGTGCTAGAAAGCATTACTCACCGAGGCAGCTGTGGAAGAGGAATCGGTATCAGTGAGGAATCCAGAACTCCTAGATGCAAGACTGAATTGACCATCTATGGATCTGTATTGTGGCTCAAAAAACTCTCCCAGCTGCTTTCCTTTGCCCACCAGCATCACCTCTCTCTTGGTCACATTCCATTTCAGCCAGCTGTTCTTCACCCATAAGCTGATCTCACCCAAGCACTGGGCCACATCAGAGGTAGTGTATGCAGTAAAGGATAGATAGAGTCATTTATCTTCTGCATGTTGCTGGCACTTCTGTCCATGTTGTCTGACCTGTTCACTAGCGGCTGCATGATATTAAGAAGATTGTATATAATGCTAACTGACAACCTAGTTATCCAGACAACCCACAATCAATTATAGGAAAACAACCGTCTCTCTTCTCACGCTAGTGTCAGCTCCAATACAACAAAGCAACCCACAAGCATGAAACCATAGTGCCTTGCTGAATACTATTGACTTCTCTGCCCCTCTCCACCTACCCACGCACTCTGGGAAGGGGCTAATAAGAAACATGAAGGTCCAGAAATGGAAAAAATATAAACTCCCTTGTGTGGGCATGTGGTCTAATAAAGCTTGATCAGCCCAAGCTTTATTAGAGGGATAAATCCATGTGGATTCTATATTGGGCTCAAACCATCAAATTTGGATCCAGGTCTCAACTTCCCTCAAGATTTGTTTTCAGGATTTAAATCTCGGTCCTGGGTGTACCAGTTCCTTTGAAGCCCACCACAAGGCCCTAGATTCCTACCGTATCCTGCCCCAGAAAAAAAGGTAGACCAGCATCCTCCAGGTGCCTTAGAGAGACTACAGGAGAGGCAGCCAATCAGCAGTTCTTATAAAAGGAGTTCAGCTGCTGGCTGGTGCCAGAGGAGGATGGACACTGTTCCTGGCTGGCTGAGGAAGGTGCCGCAGGTGGACAGAGCAGTCTCTGGCTGAAACCAGGAGTGGAAGACCGGGAGACTCCCTAGGTACAGAGAGTGAGGAGAAACCCTGTCTAAGCAGGTGCACAACTGTGAAATTCTTGGGCACAGAGGCCTGAAAGAGAGATCCTTGACAAGGGCCACAGACTGTTATACACTCTCCAGGTGAAGGGGGTCTGTGAGAGAGAACCTTGAGATAAAGGGCAGAGTCAGTTACAGATTTTCTAGGCAAGGAGGCCTGGAAGAGACCTTGCTTAAACAGAACAGGCCAAGGTCTTACGCTGATGGGGCAGAGTGTGAAGCAGCCCAGGGAATGCAGCAATAATTGCCAGTGAAGGAAACAGCAAGTGGATGACTGTTGTAAAGCTTCCTAGGTTGGGACTCGGAGAACTGGGAGGGCCCGAGTCACCCCACCTGCCGTAGGCAGAATGGCCAAGGAAGCAACAAGTTTTGTTTGAAATCTGAAGGGGACAAGTGCTTAAACAGGTCCAGAGAGGGGATCTTGGGGAGGTGCCAACGTTTGTTTAATTGTGTTAACCCAGCAGGGTTTTTTTTTTCTCATTTGTTTCACATACAGACAGTGAGTGACTCGGCCAGAGGACTAAGTCACTGAACAGCTATCTGAAAAAAGAAACCACCAGAAGCAAGCACCACAAACTCAGAGTGAGCAGGCATGCGCCTCACCAGTAGGAGGCATCCCTGTGAGTGAATGGCCGCACCTTTGCAGGCCCTTCTCTAAATCATTTTAACATATTTTCACAATATTGTCCTGGCTAAAGATATTAAAATAATGAATTAGAACATAAGAACAAAGGAAGTATTTCTTCATGCACCGCACAGTCAACCTGTGGAACTCCTAGCCAGAGGATATTGTGAAGACCAGGACTTTAACAGGGTTCAAAAAAAAACTAGATAAATTCATAGAGGACAGGTCCATCAATGCTTATTAGCCAGGAGGGTAGAAATGGGTGACGGGGAGGGATCACTTGATGGTTACCCTCTGGGACACCTGGCATTGCCCACTATTGGAAGACAGGATACTGAGATAGATGGACCTTTCATCTTACTCAGTATGGCTGTTCTTATGAGGAATCCTGACTTCCAGTCCCCCACTGCAATGATATAGTGGTATAAGCTAGGTCTGGATGCAGTGGTGGTCTGTCCCCCTCGAGTGGTGGGTAGGCCAATTAGAGATTGATGAGCCTGCTCTAGGTTTGGCTGAAAAGTATCTTTTAGCTCAGAGAGCAGAGTCTCATGTGTTAAGAGACAAAGGTGTCAGATTCAATAATTCACTCAATAATTGCCCTGTATTATTATTGCCCAGTATCTGGCACCCACCACTGTCCCAAGACAGAACACTGTGCTAAATGGACCATTGGTCTGACCAAATATGGCCATTTTCATGTTCTCCTTGCTTCCTCTTCAGATCCTTTCATGAAAGAAGCCAACAAATCATGTTTTAAAACCTACATTTAGAATTTTTACTTTACTTGCAATATTTCACAGAGCTGTGCTGCTAATGACACGAGCAAAGTTTCATACGTAATTAATTTTAAAAATGTTATATGCACATTAAATGATTGATGAAGCTGAAGTATGATAAATAGTTCTGGGGTGATTTATGTGGCTGTTCAATTATTTAAATCTCTAATTTGAAAGCCACAGAGCAGTATCTTTACCTCTTTAATTCACTCACCTGAATAGACTTTCAAATGCTTCTTCCAAAATATTAAAGATTTTCATTTCTAGAGGCGATCCGGGCAATTACAGACCGGTAAGTCTAACTTCAGTACCGGGCAAATTAGTCGAAACAATAGTAAAGAATAAAATTGTGAAGCATGTAGAAGAACATAATTTGTTGGACAAAAGTCAACATGGTTTCTGTAAAGGGAAATCCTGTCTTACTAATCTATTAGAGTTCTTTGAAGGGGTTAACAAACATGCGGACAAGGGGGATCCAGTAGATATAGTATACTTAGATTTTCAGAAAGCCTTTGACAAGGTCCCTCACCAAAGGCTCTTGTGTAAATTACATGGCCATGGGATAAGAGGGAAGGTCCTTTCTTGGATTGAGAACTGGTTAAAAGACAGGAAACAAAGGATAGGAATAAATGGTAAATTTTCAGAATGGAGAGGGGTAACTAGTGGTGTCCCCCAAGGGTCAGTCCTAGGACCAATCCTGTTCAACTTATTCATAAATGATCTGGAGAAAGGGGTAAGCAGTGAGGTGGTAAAGTTTGCGGATGATACCAAACTGTTTAGGATAGTCAAGACAGAAACAGACTGTGAGGGACGCCAAGAAGATCTCACCAAACTGAGTGATTGGGCAACAAAATGGCAAATGAAATTTAATGTGGATAAGTGTAAAGTAATGCACATCGGGAAAAATAACCCCAACTATACATACAGTATGATGGGGCTAATTTGGCTACGACAAATCAGGAACGAGATCTTGGAGTTATCGTGGACAGTTCTCTGAAAACTTCCACACAGTGTGCAGCGGCTGTCAAAAAGGCCAATAGGATGCTAGGAATTATTAAGAAAGGAATAGAAAATAAGACCCAGAATATCTTACTGCCCCTGTATAAAGCTATGGTACGCCCACATCTTGAATACTGTGTACAGATGTGGTCTCCTCACCTCAAAAAAGATATTTTGGCCTTGGAAAGGGTTCAGAAAAGGGCAACTAAAATGATTAGGGGTTTGGAACGGGTCCCATATGAGGAGAGGTTAAAGCGACTGGGACTTTTCAGTTTAGAAAAGAGGAGACTGAAGGGGGATATGATAGAGGTATATAAAATCATGAGTGGTGTGGAGAGGGCCGATAAAGAGAAGTTATTTATTAGTTCCCTAAATAGAAGAACTAGAGGACACCAAATGAAATTAATGGGTAGCAGGTTTAAAACTAATCAAAGAAAGTTCTTCTTCACATAGCGTGTAGTCAGCCTGTGGAACTCCTTGCCAGAGGAGGCTGTGAAGGCTAGGACTATAATAGAGTTTAAAGAGAAGCTAGATAATTTCATGGAGGTTAGGTCCATAAAAAGCTATTAGCCAGGGGATAAAATGGTGTCCTTGGCCTCTGTTTGTCAGAGGCTGGAGAGGGATGGCAGGAGACAAATCGCTTGATCATTGTCTTCGGTCCACCCTCTCTGGGGCACCTGGTGTTGGCCGCTGTCGGCAGACAGGATACTGGGCTAGATGGACCTTTGGTCTGACCCAGTACGGCCGTTCTTATGTTCTTATGTTCATTTTACATGTGATTTATGCTTCCTAATTTCATACATAGCTAAAATACATTTTTGACCTTACCCATAGTTCTGTTACCAGAAAAGGGAATCTAAGAGCCAGTATCTGCTCATGCGGTAGCCAAAAGGCTGGACCCACAAAGTGACTCAGCGATCAGAGTATGTAGTGGAACCTTCAGCCAGGAGTTTAATGCCTGCACAGTCCATGGGAGAAGTTGGTGCCTAAGAAAAAGATTCACTGAACCCAACCAAATGAGCAGGGAGCTACCTAAATTAGCCAGTAGGAAACACTGAGGCAGTAGGGTTGACAGAATTGCTGGGCCCCTGAGCAAGGGTGGGGGGCTGGCTCTGTGATGGTGGAAGGGGCAGGGTTTCAGGTGGAAGGGTCAGGGATTTGAGAGGAAGGACAAGATAAGATTAGCCTTCCCCCGGCAACCCTTGAGCACCATGATGCCAGTAATGATTTAAAGGGCCTGAGGATCCAGTCACCACCACTGCCGCAGGGGCAGGGGAAGCTCCGGGCCCTTTTGAATCTCTGGGTCCTGGGGACGTTGCCCCATTTACCTCCCCCTGCTACAGGCCTGCACTGAGAACAGGGGTGTGGCTTAATCTCTGCTCCTCTACGGTGACTACGTTGTTACCTGGTGGGTGGGAGACCCTTGTTACCTGAGAGGTGGGAGACCCAAATTCAAACCCTTGATCCAAACCATGTTAAGCATGGTGTTGAAAAAACCGGTTTCACATGTGCCACATCAGTGCTCTAACCACGAGGCTATTAAGAATTCTGACCTCATTTGGTCACTTCTGGCTCTCCTTTGTGCCGGCAGGTATTCTCAGAGCACACTTACAGGATCAGGCCCCTGAGATGAGATAATCAGGGGACTGCCTAATTTGAGAATCCTGATTAAGCATGAGCTAGGGTACAAAGCTGCTCGGCAGGGACTTTAAGGCTTTGTCTACACTCATTAGCATAAGTCACAATGTCATTAGCCTATTTTCTGCCATTTCTTTTTGTGCAAGGGATTTTTATGCAAAAACTCGCAGTGTAGACAAAGCCAAACTGGTTATGTGCATTCATAGCTGCAAAAACATAGGTACCTAGCAAATGTAGACACCCACTGGGTTTGGTGTCAGCTGAGTGGAAGTTTTGAGGAGCTCAGTGGCAAGTGAATGTTGGACTTAGACACCTAACATGCCAGTTAAGCATTTTAAGTTCTTTCACTGCATGCAGGAACAGGCCCTAGAAGGCAAATTAAGATATTTCCATTGCCTCCATTCAGCACAAGTATCCCCACAAAACCTGTTCCTGTATCACATAAATTTCTGCTATATCATGTGGATTTATCTGTTGGAAGCAACAGTGGAAGAGAAAGACCTGGGTGTACTGACTGGTCACAGGATGACTCTAATGCAGTCCTAGGATACATAGAACTAGGGCAGTTGTACTATCATTACACAGGGCCAGATTAAGACATGCTGAGGCCCCATAACATTACCAAAAATGTGTATTATTCTAACAGGAAGGACAATGAAAATAGAAATAGTGAAGTTTTATATGTGCATATATACCTGTATAGTAAAACTTCAGTTGTCCGGCATCCACTGGTCCAGCACTCCTGATAGTCCAGCACCAACTGGAACCCAGAAGTGCTCCAGCCAGACAGACAATTGGAGCTCCTGTGAGCCCCACGCATGCTCACGGGCCGGGAAAGGAAAGGGGAGGAGAGGGGAAGGGAATTATACCCCAGTGACGGGTATGCCGGGACCCGCACTGCGGCCAGCCAGGGGTTGGGGGTGGCGGGGAACAGCACGGTGAGGGATGAACCCTGCACCATTTTGCAGGGAGGCGGGGGAAAGCCCCGTGCAGCCGCCTGCTACAGGCCAGCTGGAGCTGCAAGCGGTGGAGGAGAGGGGGTGAGGCGAGGGGCGGTGCTGTGGGACCAACCCGGCAAGCACCCCAGCTGCTCTGCCCTGCCGCTTCCCCAAGTCCGCTGCTCATCAGTTTCAGCAGTGGCAGACTTGTGGAAGCGGCGGGGCAGAGCAGCTGGGGTGCTGCCGGGTTGGTCCCACAGCGCCGCCCCTCACCTGAGCGGCGCTGCGGGACAAACCCGGCAGCACCCCAGCTGCTCTGCCCCACCGCTTGCCCAAGTCCGCAGCTGCCGCTTGCAGCCCCAGCTGGCCTGTCGCCGGCAGCTGCGCAGGGCTTCCCCCGCCTCCCTGCAAAACAACGGAAGGTTCACCACTCGCTGCGCCATTCCCCGCCAACCCCCACCCCTCCCCCAGACCCGTCACAGCCCTCCTGCTGGAGTACCTCCTGATACTCCAGCATATCCGATAATCTGGCACCCCCTGGGTCCCAAAGGTGCCAGATTATCGGAAGTCTACTGTAATTGTTTTTTATTTAGAGGCCCCCTCAGTCTGAGACCCTAAACTGTAGGGCTATGTCTAGACTGGCCAGTTTTTCTGCAAAAGCATTCGCTTTTGCGCAAAAGCTTGCCAGCTGTCTACACTGGCCGCTTGAATTTGCGTAAGAGCACTGACGTTCTAATGTAAGAAATCAGTGCTTCTTGCGCAAATACTTTGATGCTCCCATTCGGGCAAAAGTCCTTTTGCGCAAAACCTTTTGTGCAAAAGGGCCAGTGTAGACAGCTCAGTTTTGTTTTGCGCAAAAAAGCCCCGATGGCTAAAATGGCGATTGGGACTTTCTTGCGCAAAAGCGCGTCTAGATTGGCCACGGACGCTTTTGCGCAAAAAGTGCTTTAGCGCAAAAGCGTCCGTGCCAGTCTAGAAGCTCTCTTGCGCAAATACTTTTAATGGAAAACTTTTCCATTAAAAGCATTTGCGCAAATTCATGTCAGTCTAGACGCAGCCTAGGGCTATGGCTACACTGTAGCCTTTTTCTGGAAAAGGTTATGCAGATGATGCGTGGTGTGGAATATCACCACGCTTCATTTGCATAATTAATTAGCAGCCGATTTTGCGCAAGAGGGGGTTTTGCACAAAAAGGAGCCGTCTACACAGCTCCTTTTTGCACAAAAGCCTCCTGCGCAAAAGCGGCTGCTAATTAATTATGCAAATGAAGAACAGTGATATTTCACTCCGTGCTTCATTTGCATAAGCTTTTCCGGAAGAAGGCTACAGTGTACCGCAGCCTAGTTTATTTAGCGTGAGCATAAATCCAGCACTGCCATTAAACAAGGGACTGGTGAGATCTCCTCTGGAATTGAGTATGCAGTTCTGGTCTCCTATCTAAAAAAGAAGATGAATTCAAAGAAGGTGCAGAAAAGGGTTATTGGGATGATCAGAGAAATGGAAAATCTATCTTATAAGATGAGATTCAAAGAGCTTGGCTTGTTTAGCCTACTCAAAGGAAGGCTGAGGGGAAGATATGATTATTCTCTTTGAATGCATCAGAGGGATAAGTCCCAGAGAGGGAAAAGAGTTATTTAAATTAAGCACCAAAATTGACATAAGAAACAAATGGCTATAAACTGGTCATCAACAAATTAAGGCTTGAAATCAGATGAAGGTTTCTGACCATCAGAGGAGTAATGTTCTGAGAGAGCTTCCCAAGGCAAGTAGGAGGGCCAAAAATCTAACTGACTTCAAGACTGAGCTTGATAAGTTCATGGAGGGGATGTATGATGGGACTGCCTATAATGGCATGTAACTGATTTGGGATGGATAGCAGTAAATATCTCCAGTGGCTGGAGATGGGATACTAAACGGGGAGGACTCTGAGGCTAGATCTACATTAGAGGGGAAGATCATCTTAATTGTAATTATGTAATTAATGTAGCTGGAGTTATGTTTCTTCACGCCATCCACACAGCAGGAGGTTGACAGGAGAAAACATTCCCCTTGGCTTCCCTTACTCCACATGAGGAGCAGAACTAACAGTGCCGATGGGGGAACCCTCTCAGTTCAAATTAGCAGGTCTTCACTAGACCTGCTAAATCAAACCCTGGAAGACTGACTGTGGCAGCATCGATCTTTCACATAGTGTAGACATGGCCTGAGTTACTACAAGAATTCTTTTGTAGGTGTATAGCTGGTGGGTCTTGCCCACATGCTCAGGATCTCACTGATAGACATATTTGGGGTCAGGAAGGAATTTTCCCAAAAATCAGATTGGCAAAGGCTCTGGGTTTTTTTCACCTTCCTCTGCAGCATGGGACACTGACCACCTGCAGGTTTAAATTAGTGTAAATGGTGGAATCTCTGTAACTTGAAATCTTTTAATCATGATTTGGTTGGATGGGTAAGCTTCTGTGTCCTGCAATGTTCAGGAGGTCAAACTGGATGATCATGATGGTGCCTTCTGCTCTTAAAGTCTGTGAGTTTATGAACAATTTACTCACTGAATTTAGCCCTTTCTTCTTTGCAAACTGTCTATGAGCAGACTTTGACTTTTACAAATGGTTCACTAAGGCTACGTCTAGACTGCAGGCTTCTTTTGGCCATCCACCAGGCCCATCAGGCCAGAGTGCGCATCCAGGAGGCCCTGAGGGAGAGGTTCTCTCAAGGACCCCAGCAACTCTTCCCACGGCCTCCCCAACAGGGGCCTCTGGCTTGCTGCCCTATCCCTTCCGCACCGCAACCCCTCCCTTCGCCCCTTCCCTGACATCTCAATAAAGACAACTGTTTGCTTTTCAACAAAACAAACTCTGTATTTATCTTTCATTAAAAAAAGGTGTGCAGGGAGAGGGGGGCTCATAACCTGGAGAGGGAGAGGCCTTGGAGTGACATGGGTTGTGGCTGGATGTGACACCTTGGGTGCGGAGACCTCATCGGACTTGGAGTTGGGTGGGTCTGGGGACAACAGGGAAGTGGACAGGAGCAGGGACTGGAGCGGGGTCAGGGTGGTAGGGGGCCAGGGGGAGGGGGCATAGTTTTCACTTGGGGAGGGGGCATAGGCATTGCTTGGGGAAGGAGCAGAGGCATTGCATGGGGACCAGGAGGAGAGGGAATGGGCATAGCAGGGGGGCAGGAGGAGGTAGGCAAAAGGAGCTACAGTAGGCAGGTGTGCCATCTTTTCATTCATGATGGCACACATGCTATCACATCGCTGCATGAGCTGGTCCCAGGCATGGTTCCGCCACTCTGAGTCCTCCCGGATCTTCTGCACCAGGGTCTACTGCATGTTGCACAGGATGCTGACATGCTGGCGCATGAGGTCTTCCTGGACCCTGGTGCACTTTCAAGTCCCCCGGGCTCTGGCAGCTGGCACAGGTGGCATGGCTCACCCCTCAATCCCAACTGGTCCAGCTGCAGAGAACACAAAGAGGGAGGGGCGACCGGTCATCCATACAAACACTGCCCCGAGGCCGTGCCCTCCTCTGTGAGCAGCGACCAACAGTCTTCGGGCCAGAGGAGGGGGATGTCCTGGGAGCAAGGCCATGTGTAACCTGCACAGCAGACCCTGCCTCCCAGGGGCCATGAGGTGCCCAGGGGACTGTGCTGCCCACTTCCCAATGCCCTCCTCCCCCCTGGCCTACAGACAAGCAGGCAAGGGAAGTGTCCTGCCACAGTGGGATCCCATGGGCAGCAGAGGAGCCAAGAGCAGCCTGGCCCTCCCTGGATTCTGCACACACACCTGTGGCTCACAGCACTGCCTGCAGGGAGTGGGTGCTGCCTCGCACGTGCAGGCATGCCCGTGTGCTGTGTGCAGCACTCCTCGGGGTGTTTGGGGTCGTGCCTGCGCACTTGTGGCTAGCCTGCTTCCAGCTGTGGCAGGTGTTGGGAGGTCTCCCCCCGGAGCCAGATGCGTGTGGCCTCCCTTTAGCCTGGCAGCAGGATCCCACCCATGGTCAGGGGCTGCTTGCTGAGTCTGCATGGTGCACACTAATGCTGCATGTGGTTCCATGTGCATGGACTGCAGCACGATGTCCAGCCCGAGCAGCCCAAGTGACACTCACACCCCACCCTCTGTGCACCCACCTCCCCCACCCTGTGTATGTGACAAACTGAGAGCACTCACCTGAAGATCACTCCCTGGCATCAGACAAGGCCTGGGAGACGTCCTGGCTGACAGGCAGCGGCTCCAGGGACAGTGTGACAGTGTCCGTCTCCTCCTCCTCCTCCTCCTGCTGGCTCTGGTCCTCTTCCTCCTCCACCGTGACCTCCTGCCAGGCGACGATGGGGGGTCTCAAGGCCGGAGTCCACAACGATGGGTGGAGAAGATATTTGCAGAGTACCTAGTGAAGAGTATCTGGTGAAGAGTATCTGGTGCAGCTCCTGGAGTAGGGGCAGGTGTGGGGTCCTGCCCCTGAGCACGAGCTGCGCTCTCTGGCCCTGATGTACCCCTGATGGAGCTTTTTGACCTTACTCCGGACCTGTTCCAAAGTCCGGGATGGGTGTCCGCACTCCACCAGAGACTTGGTCATGCGCTTGAAGATGTCAGCGTTGTGGCACTTGGAGTGGAGATTCTGTAATGTCTCCTCCTCGCCCCACAGCTCAAGGAGAAACAGGATCTCCACTCCAGACCAGGAGGGTGCTCACCTCTTGGTCTCCCTGGGTGGGTCCTGGGACTCCTGGGGCTACTCCCTGTGAGGGCCAGGGAGGTCTTGGGGGGCTTGTGGCTCCGCCATGGGTGGCAAGGCCTGTGGCAGGGAGAGCCGTGCGTTCAGGGTTCTGCTTTCAGGCCGGCTTCCTGCCACAAGGCTTGTCCATGGTGCCTGCAGCTTTAAGAGGGGCCAGGAGACAGGAACTAGAGAGTTGTTTTTACTGTGGACGGAGTGTCCACCAGGGCACCTGTGTTATTTCCTGGAGGCCTCTTCTTTCGAAACAAAACCCTCCTCCCCCTCCACACATGACTTTTTCTGAAAGAGCTCTTTTGGAAAAAAGCTTCTTCCTTGTAGAAAGAGGATTACCAATGCCAGAAAAACCCCTCTGTTCTTCAATTTTCTTTCGAAAGAACACGATTGCAGTGTGGACATAATTAAAGTTTTGTCAGAAAAACAGCCGTTTTTCCAACAAAACTCTGTAGTGTAGACATACCCTCACTCTTCAGATATTTTCTGTGAACGAATTCTAGACTACGGATTTCCCCAAGAACCACTGGCTGTCAGTTTGATATCTGAGGTTTTATATTAAAGCTGTGAAGTTGATCTTTTAAGTAATTTGATATCCTAAATTACTCTGTTTCCTCAGACGATAAAGTTTTATAAACAGGTGGCATTTTAAGATAGCCACTGAAACGAATTCTGTTTAATTGCAAGACAAATTTCTTGTAATCGTAAAGAGTCCGTGTTATCAGTCCAAATTTCATTTTCTATGAACATTGGTATGAACAGATCACTTCCTGAATGTCTAGAGGGGTAAAAAGTGTGGGCAGACGGGAAGAAAAATTCTAATAAGACGTCATAAATGTTCAGATCACAGGCATAATGTTTGGAACAATTCATGGATAAAATCAAAAGAAAGGAAATCACTGTAATGATATTCCCAAGTAGTTATGCTGATATTTCATCCATGCAGCATCTCTCAGTGTTTCCCCTTCCGTTCAATTTTATTTCCTTTTATAATTATTCAAGCGCTGTTGAAAGGGGAAAGGATTCAGGTCTCTTTTCTCATGTGTAATTTTTTGGTTTGTTTTTACTTTGCTTTATAATAATTGCAGAGATACTCTGTTAACTCAGCAATGAACCTTTCTATTTGATTATTATAGCATGGAAAGTATCAAAGCTCTAGACTGGTAAAATATCAGGTGGACCTGGTATTTCATGTATAGGCTGAAGTTGCCTTATTGGCATCACGCAAGGGACAACCCACTCCACCCACAGCTTGCTTCTTGCTCACAGGGTTCTTTGATTAACAGCCCACACTGCTCATCACTATTGGGGTCTGCTGCATCAAAGAAATCAACACAAGGAGATCAGTAAAGATGCTGTGGCACAGAATAGAGGCATTTGAGATCTTTATGGAATAGGAATCACTCGGCACTGTTTGTAAGTCAGCTATTTTGTGGTTATTTTAGAAACAATGCCACAAACCATGCTAAAAATAAGCCATAAAAATGGCAACAATTCCTCAGTGGCTTTGTAAGAATGCTAATGTATAATTTCCCAAGAGTCAGTGATATGGGGATAGCAGAAGATTACATAAGAAGGCACATATCAGACATTAATATGTAATTTTTTCCAATCCATTTCAAAGAGTTCCATTCAGATCACTCCGTGTTAGAATTAGCAACAGACATTGAGGAATTGGCCAGCATCCATTGACTACACAATCTAGCTGCATCATCCAGAGATTGTTGGATGCAATCATGCAGATAGCCCTAAAGACTAAAATGAATTCAGTGGCACTACACAAATCTGGCCCAAATACCTGTTACCATGGTGCTGTCGATGATCTGTGCTGCAGTTCTTTCATAACAATGGAGTTGATCATCCATCTGTGGGAAAGACTGTTAAAGAAGCAGCAGATGAATGGACTGTGATCTAGAATTCTGATGGCGTTTCTGCTACCCTGAACCAAAATAGTATCCAGAAGGAATACAATGGCTACTGGAGCTTTCATTCTGAGAGCCTGACATTCAAATCTGTTGCAGGAGATGTATTCAAGGCTAAGTCAGAACAACTTTGATAGTCATTCCACGGACTGGAAAATTATAAAACCCAGAGTAACCCAAAATAGGGTGGTCTTTTCTTTTTCTCTGTACCATTCTCCCCTCTGAGAAACAGGTGGAATAGGTGTGAAGACTATTGCAACTCAGGCCATGGTATTTCTGAAGATTAAAATGATTCTTAGATGGTCATTTGCTCACCAGACACTGTTTCTCCCAGGCTACGTCTAAACTACACCTCTCTGTCGGCAGAGGGATGTAAATGAAACACTTCGAAAGTGCAAATGAAGCAGGGATTTAAATATCCCGTGCTTCATTTGCATAATCACGTTATGGTGCTGTTTCCAACAAGCGCCATGACAAAAATGAAACTGCAGTTTAGACGCGGTTTTTTCAACAATGGGGAGATTTTTTTCACAAGTTCTTGTACTCCTCAAAAAATCGCCCCATTATCGAAAAAAACACGTCTAAACTGCAGTTTCATTTTTGACGTGGCGCTTGTTCGAAACAGTGCCATGACAGGATTATGCAAATGAAGCACGGGATATTTAAATCCCCACTTCATTTGCACTTTCAAAGTGCTTCATTTACATCCCTCTGCCGACAGAAGGGTGTAGTTTAGACACAGCCCCAGACTCAACACTTACAGGCGGAACTTCATCCTCATCTCCTGGTCCTTCCAGAGGGAACACTGGTACACTGCCTACTTGGGAAAAGGAGCCATGTCTTAGTTTGAAGCCAGTAACTGTCATCACCACCTACCAACTAGCTGAGAAGAAGGAGTTTTTTATTGTTCCTCTTCCTATCCCCGTCTTCTCTCTCATCTGTGTTTTCACGTACAAATGGGCTTGACAAAACTGAAAGTTTTAGAAACAAACTTGGAATGTTTGCTTGCAATCCAGTATTTCCGTCAATCAAGAAAAGTATTATAAAGCAAAGCTAGTTTTGTACTTGCATCTTCCCAAAATAAACAGATAGATCAGAAACTTAGCCCTGTGTGCAGCTGCTCTGTGTACAGTGAGGACCAATATGGGTACATGCAGGCTATTGCCATGAGGGGACATGTCTACCTTTTTTTTTTTTATTCCTTAATTCTGTGAAAAGGGTGTTCTGAAAATACCTGTATATGTGAAATTGCTTTGAACTTCTTTTTTCTTACTTGCTCTTTGGAGCATGGAGCTCAATAATTGTCACTTAAAGAGACAATTCTGCAGTCAAAACTGTAGCAAATATGGAACCCAATGCAGACTCATCTTCAGTTTCTTATTAATGCCGGGCTTTCAATGACATGAATCTGCCTAGGAAAGAGCACACTGGCTCCTGTGCTTGGCTGTCTCTGAACCCAGGGCCACCTCTGCTTAAAGAAAAGGATACGTGCCCTTGATGCACATTACAACTCTTTCTTGAAAAGCAAGCCCAGCAGCCTGAGGTTCTAGAGGGCAGGAAGCTTTCTGCTCTCATCTGTCAGTGAATAGATAAATGCATGGCACAGAGCTGCTTCATTTACGTAAGTTTTCTATCCAGACTTCTTACCATGACACTTCAGGAGTCACTGTAATTGGCAAGCTCAGAATTGGCAGGGTAGAGGAATTAAACTAGGAGGAAAGAGGGGGAAGCTCCCTCCTTGCAGCACAGAATGCTACAGTTTCCCTTCCACTGAGGACCTGTGCCAGGGAGAGGATACTTCAATAGGGTGCAATGCAGAGGGAGCTCTTTGCTGAAGCTGCAGAGATCAGCAGCCCACCTGAGTGTCCTCCAGTGAAGGACCCACTACTGACCCACTAAAGAAAGCTGAAATTGTTATCGTGGACTAGATGGTGGAACCTCAGAACATGATCAGGCAGAACTTCCTCAGACAGTGACGAAAGGCTGCCCGAGTGCCCCCGGGACTATGTGGTACCCACTGACATCAACTCATGAGTGGGGATTACTGGGTGCAAAAGGGGGAAGTGATGTGGTAAAAAGCATTGGATATTCATAGTAGTCCAGGAAGAATAGAATTAACAGGTTACTGCCAAAGGTCCCAAGGGAAGTGTTTTATTTATAGCCTTCATGCTGATTGCTCTGTTTTCCCAAGTTGAGGCTTTCTTCCCTTTTCCCCAAGTAAACTTTTTTTCCCTTGTTTCAGAGGTAGGCTCAGTGCTTGTGAGTGGGAAAGTATGGTCTGTTACGTGTATCTAGCAAAGGTATTTAATGCTCTCATAAATACCTGTGGTGTTTTTAGTTTTAAAATGTAACTTTAGCTAACTGAAGCCAGACCTTATTGCTACCAACATCACCTCCCCTATGGGTTATACTGCATATCGCAAGTAGCAGAAAACTAAGATCCTGCCATTTGTTTCTCTTTTCTTTCACCTTCAGTCGTCAGCAAGGATTTCAGCACTGGAGTACATGACGTTAATAGCTATTGCATTGTTTTTCCTTGGCAGAAACAGTAGGGCTGTGCACAGTCTGTCAGCTCTGCCCATGTACACAGAGCACATCTCCAAATGTTCTTCCAGCTCTGCTGTTTGTCATCACTGCTGGTGTAACTTTGTCAGGAAAGCCTCCCTTTGATGATGATTCACAGTTCCTGGAAGACTGTTTTATTTATGGAGAATACGTAATAGACACATGATTTCCTGTATGTGGTGCACTGTGCTCCAGTAATTATCTGAGTTCAGTTGAGCAGCATTCTCAATATCAAGATTAATAAGGCATTGGCTCTCAGCAAAGACTTGTAAATAGAGGTCTAATACTTCTTTCAATTCAGCCTACAATATTGATTAGATAGTTCCATGTGACTTCTTGTGTTCTTTGAAATAATTAATGATAGTCTACAGTTCTACAGTCTTTGCCTAGTCTAGACAATTGTAATGTTTATAATACTGCTGCTAAATATTATTTTATTCAAACATTTCCCAGCATAAGATAAAGTGATATTACCTAGCCATCATAACAGGCCAACAGAGTAATCTGAGTTTCCCCTCTTCTCACTGGGGAATACAATGTTTAGTTTGGGATAATTTACTCATTTCTTTTTTATCACTCTAATACTGGCACATCTAGGGTATGTCTACTCTACATGGCTCTGTCGACAGAGCCATGTAGATGAGGGTTGTAGACATAGCAAAATGAAATGGTGATTTAAATAATTGCCGCTTCATTTACATCAAAATGGCTGCAGCACTGTGCCAATCAGCTGTTTGTCGGCACAGCGCGGCAGTCTGGACACTCGGCGGTTGACACCAAAAGCCTTTGTCGACCGCCCCGTTATACCTCGTGGGATGAGGTTTACCGGGGCGGTCGACAAAGGCTTTTGATGTCAACCGCTGAGCGTCCAGACTACCACACTGTGCCAACAAACAGCTGATTGGCACAGCGCGGCAGCCATGTTGATGTAAATGAAGCGGCGATTATTTAAAACGCCACTTCATTTTGCTATACAACCCTCATCTACATGGCTCCGTTGACGGAGCCATGTAGTGTATACATACCCCTAGATGGGTTGACGGCAGTGGGGATTGAATATGACATCTCTGTCTCTTAACACATGAGTCTTTACTCTCTGAGCTAAAAGATACAATTCAGCCAAACCTACAGCAGGCTCATCTAATTGGCCTAACCACCATTAGAGGAGGACAGACCACCACTCCACCCAGACTGAGCTTACACCTCTATACCACTGTAGCAGGAGACTGGAAGTCAGGATTCCTCGTAAGAACATAAGAATGGCCATACGGACTCAGACCAAAGGTCCATCTAGCCAGTAACCTGTCTTCCAATCATGGGAAATTCCAGATGCCACAGCAGGAATGCACAGAACAGGTAAACATCAAGTGATCCATCCCCTGGCATCCATTCCCCGTTTCTGACCAACAAAATCTAGGGACACCATTCCTGCCTATCCTGGCTAATAAGCAGGGCTTGATAAACGGTGGTGAAATCTACTCGCCAGCCCCGCACTGCGTATGTGCAAGACCCGCATTGCGCATGCGCACGCCACTGGTAAACGGGGAGACCGGCTGAAATCTACTCACCCCGGGCGAGTAGAAACAGCAATTTGTCGAGCCCTGCTAATAAGCATTGATGGACCTATCCTCCATGAATTTATCTAGCTCTGTTCCAAACCCTGTTAAAGTCCTGGCCTTCATAACATCCTCTGACAAGGAATTCCACAGGTTGCCTGTGCATTGTGTGAAGAAATAGTTCCTTTAGTTTGTTTTAAACATGTTATCTATTAATTTTATTTGGTGATCCCTAGTTCTTATGTTATGTGAACAAGTAAATAACTTTTCCTTATTCAGTTTCTCCACACCAGTCATGGTTTTATAGACCTCTATCATATCCCCCCCAAGTCTCATCTTTTCTAAGCTGAAAAGTCCCAATGTTGTTCATCTCTCCTCATATGGCAGCCGTTTCATCCCCCTAATCATTTTGTTGCCCTTTTCTGAACTTTTTCCAGTACCAAGATACCTTTTCTGAAATGAGGCAACCACATCTGCATGCAGTATTCAAGATGTGGGTGTATAATGAATTTAAATAGAGGCAATAAAATATTCTCTGTCTTATTCTCTACCTTTTTTAATGATTCCTAACATTCTGTTTGCTTTTTTGACTGTTGCTGCACATTGAGGCTACGTTTGCACTGCGGCAGTTTTTCGGAAGAGGAAATGCAAATGAAACGCTCATTTGCAAATCTTGTGCTCTCATTTGCATATTCTCTGAGTCTTCTGATCCTTTTTGTGGAAGAGGTTTCTGCCATAAAAAGCCCTGTGTAGACGGGGCCATTTGTCAGAAAAACCTTGTTTTGTGCAAGATCCCTTATTCCTCAAAAAATAAGGTTTACAGGATCTTGCGCAAAATGGGTTTTTTCTGACAAATGGCCACATCTACACAGGGCTTTTTATCGCAAAAATCTCTTCCTCAAAAAGGATCGGAAGAGAATATGCAAATGAGAGTGTGAGATTTGCAAATGAGCACTTCATTTGCATTGCCTCTTCCGAAAAACCGACGCAGTGTAGACGTAGCCTGAGTGAATGTTTTCAGAGAACTATCAACAGTGATTCCAAGATCTCTCTCATGAGTGGTAACTCATTTAGTCCCTATTATTTTATATTGTGACAGAGCAGGGGTGCCTATTGGAGTCTGGTAGGTGGGCGGGCATTAGCCCGTCCACATCTAAAGAACCTCCCCTCAGCCTATGGGGAGGGTCCACTGAGCTCAGGAAACCAAGTAATTACTTGGGACAAATAAAAGAAAACAGGGATGGGTGTGAGGGTCAAAGGGCTAAAACAAGGGAACCGGACGGGGACACCGAGCAGAGAACCCCGGACAGCGCCCACTGCCCCTCAAAGGTCTCGAGAGAGCCAGCGGACACCGCCCAGTGGAACTCTGCCCAGATACGTGAGCGGATGCAGGAACGGAAATAGGCCCCACAGTCGCAGGCCCCTCCCTCGGCCAACCTCTGCTCCCTGGTCTTATAAATTACCATCTTGGCGATAGCCAGAAGGAGGTTGACCAGGAGGTCCCGCGACTTTGTGGGGCCTCGGATGGGGTGTGCGAAAATTAACAGGTGAGGGGAGAAGTGCAGCCAGAACCTCAACAAAAGTTTCTGGAGGAGCCAAAAGAGGGGCTGTAACCTGGCGCACTTGAGATACACGTGCTCACATCTCCGTGCAGGATTCTCCAGCTGATGTCCCCGGTGGGCCGTGGAACTAAGGTGGAATAGAGACTGTCCCTCCGGGGCTTCCCACCCTCTATTGGTTGTAGGAGGTCCCGCCACTTGGTGTCTGGGCGGGACACGAGGGTGGGGAAGTGGAGCGTGTGAAGCATGAGCGTGTACAGGTGACTCTTTGGCGCGATTCGGAAGGGGACTGGCTGCAACGTGTGCCACCGGCTTGGGTGACGAGGGGGAGGTGGTTGGGGAGGTACGCGGGGCGTAGGGCCGATGGACAGATCGGGCGGGCCAGGGGTGAGGTGCGGGCGGGGTGCACCCTCTCGCAGGACCTTGTCGAGATAAACCCGAGCGGTGGGCGGCAAAGCGTCCTTCACCTCCTGAAGTACGCGCCCGGGAGTACGGAGGGTGGAGAGCCCCATTTGCTGGGCGAGTGCCTGAGGATCCACCCAGTCTCCCCGGTCATAGTCCAGGAGGTCTCCGATCCTTGTGACTTCTGCCAGGACCAGCCTCTGGCACACCGAGGGGGACTCCGCCGCCTGCACACGTAGATGGGGATTGTGTAGCAGGGGCTCCGCGAGGAGGTCTGCCCCCACAGTGGCTCCCAAGGACCTGGTCACCTCTAGCAACTTCCAGGCCCGGAGGAGGTCCAGGTAGAAGGCCGGCAGCTCGGAGAGGTCTCGCGAAAGACCTCTCAAATAAAGGAGCTGCCGGTCATATCGGAGCCCTCGGAAGTGGCGAAGGAAAGCGTGCACTAGTGTGCTCCATGCCAGACTACCTGTGTCAAATACTAGCCTCTGCAGGGCCTGGAGGCGGAGGACACGAACCCGCGTGCGCAAACACATCAGGCCCTGCCCCCCCTCCTCCAGGGGAAGATGGAGAACCCCTGCAGAGATCCTATGCAGTCCTGGACAGAAGAACCGCAGCAGCAGCTGCTGGATCTGATCCAGGAAACCCGGGGTCGGGACCAGCGTTCTGAGACAGTGCCAGAGCATGGACAGGATTAGTTGGTTAAGCACCAGTACCCTCCCACGCAGGGAGAGGCACTGGAGCAGTCCTGTCCATCTCCACAACCGCTCAGCCACCCTGGACTCTAAACCTTGCCAGTTCTCCAGCAAAGAGGGATGCGTGGCAGAAAGAAAAACACCGAGATAGAGCAGCGGACCCGCGCTCCACCTGATAGCCTGAAGCACGGGTGGGAGGGAGCTCGCCTGCCACCCGGCCCCTACCACTAGGCCAGAGCTCTTGACCTAGTTGACCTGGGCGGAGAAGGCCGCCGAGTAGAAGGCTTGGCAGGCCTCCACCCGCGCCAGGTCTCCCAGGTCCTGGACCATGAGAAGCACGTTGTTGGCGTACGCCAACAGGACCAACCGCATCTCTGGCTCACAGAGCACCAACCCCGTCAACCTCTTGCGAAGAAGACGGAGGAAGGGCTCGATGGCCAGAGTATACAGCTGGCCCGACAGCGGGCAGCCTTGACGTACTCCCTGCCCAAAGCTGACCAATGCGGTCAGGGTCCAGTTGAGCTTGACCAAACACTCTGCGGAAGTGTACAGCACCTGGAGAAAGCCCACAAAGCGGGGCCCGAAGCCGAAGGCCCGCAGAGTGCCCAGGAGATACCTGTGGTCCATCCGGTCGAACGCCTTCTCCTGATCCAAGGACAGGAGGGCGAATGACAGACCATCCCTATACCCTAGCTCTAGGAGATCCCGGACCAAATAAAGGTTGTTGAAGATGGTATGGCCCGGGACGGTGTAGGTCTGGTCTGGATGGACCACGTCCGCCAGCACGGACTTGAGTCTCAGGGAGATGGCTTTGGCGACGATTTTATAGTCTGTGCTGAGGAGCAAGACAGGACGCCAGTTCCTCAGATCGCGGAGGTCCCCCTTCTTGGGCAGCAAGGCGAGCACCACTCACCTGCATGATAAAGGGAGGACCCCGCTCTCCAGGGACTCGGCCCAGACCTTGGCAAGGTCCGGGCCGAGGACATCCCAGAACACGCGATAGAACTCCACGGTCAGCCCATCCATGCCCGAGGATTTATTGGTGGGCATGAGACGGAGGGCTTCTGAGAACTCGGCCAGAGAGAGAGGCAGCTCTAGCTGGTCTCAGTCGCCCGCGCTGACCGTCAGGAGTTCATTCCAGAGGACTCTGCGGGCGTCGGCGTCGGTCGGATCCAGCAAGAAAAGGGAGGCATAGAAGGCGCGAGCCCTCTCGCACATCTCCACCGGCTCCGAGAGGGGGGTGCCATCCTCCACCAGAAGGCAGACGATGTGCTTTTTTGCCCCCCTCTTTTTCTCCAGGGCGTAGAAAAAGCAGGAGTCACGATCCATCTCCCTAAGGAGGTGGATGCGGGAACGAACAAAGGCACCCCGGGCCCGAAGGTCATCAAGGGCCCGAAGTTCCTCCCGCTTCTCCAGGTACGTTCCGTAGAGGGGTGGATCTGTAGGGCCAGTGGCCAGCCGCCTCTCTAGCTCTAAAACCTCCTGTTCCAACTGCTCCATCACCTCATCCCTCTGCCGGCTAGCTCCCTGGGTGTAGTCGCGGCAGAAGAGCCATGTGCGCACCTTCCCCACATCCCACCACCACCACGCCGAGGGCAAGGCGCACCACCACCCACGCCAGGCCAGCCAGAACTCCCGGAAGGACGCTACAAAGCCCACGTCCTCCAGCAGGCTATTGTTAAAATGCCAATAGGCCAGCCCCGGCCTCTCCAAGGAGAGAGAGGCCATCACGGCCACCAAGTGGTGGTCCGAGAATGGGGCCGGTCGAATGCTGGAGGAGTGGGCTCGAAAGAGATGATGACGTGAGAGATAAATGCGGTCCAACCGGGAGTGAAACGACCGTTGACCCTCCACCCAGACGAAGGTAAACGCTGCATCCTCGCCCGGGTGGAGGTCATGCCAGACATCCACTTTGGAGTGTTGGTCTACAATCTCCCTGAGGACGTCCATGGCGGCCGGGCACCGCTCGGTCCCCGTGCGGTCCCGTTCCTCGAGGGTGCAGTTGAAATCCCCACCCAGGACCAGGCACTCGTGAGGATCCAAAGAGGTGAGGAAGGCAGCCGCCCGCTGGTAGAAGCGAAGCCTCTCCGGGCCGGATGTCGGGGCGTAGATGTTAATGAGATTTAATGTTAGCCCCTCTACCCGGACCCAGGGGTGCAGCAGGCGGCCTTGCACAACCTCGGCAGTCCCCAGCACCTCAGGCCGCAGGTTCGGGGAGAACAGGGTCGCCACCCCGGCTTGATTGGCCGACAGGTGGCTGAAGTACACCCTGTCTCCCCACTCCAGCTGCCAGCTCGCTTCTGCGGCCGACGCGGTATGGGTCTCCTGCAGGAAGATGACAGAGTACCCCCCCTCCCGAAGGAAGGAGAGCACCCAACATTTGCAGAGACCCAGCCTGCAGCCCCGGGTGTTCAGAGTGGCAATGACGAACGGCAGAATCGAGAGGGCTGGGGAAGATCCTCACTGGCAGGAGTGCTGGCAGTCCCCATTGGACCCCACAGCAAACCGTGACCATACCCAAACATAAGCAGGGCATCACGGAAGCCACGGGCCCGCTGGCAGGCTGCAGCCTCCCGCTGCCCACTCCCTTTGCCCACTCCCAAAATGGCCCTTATGGTCTGGAGGATGAGATGGAAATCCCCCCAGCGCTGAAGGGCGAGAGCCACTTTGTTCTTGGAGCCACGAATGTCCTCCAAGAAGCTGCGCATCTCACCCCTCAGCACGTCGGGTGTCGGGGCCTTGGGCCAGACCCCTCCGCTTGCCCCGTGACCGACTGATGCGGGAAAGCGGGGACTCTGAAGTCCCTGCTGGGATGACAACAGGGGTAGTGGCGGAGGGAGAACAGCCCCAGATGTGCTGGGATCGGGAGAAACAAAAACTGCCTCCCGGGGGCCAACGTCTGAGCTGAATGTGGCAGCCCCGGGGGCAGCAGTAACAGTGTAAGGGGAGGAGAAGAGGTCAGGGAAGGGATCAGGGAAAGGAGGAAGAGGAGGAAGGGGAGTAGGGGGAGGAAGAGGTGGGGGATTAGGAAAAAGACAAGGAGGAGGGGGAGCAGGAAGAGAAGTGGAAAATTTGGTTGGGAGAGGGGCTGAATGGGGAGCAGGAGTAGGGTCTGAAGCCTCAGCGGTAGAGACACCGGGTTGCAGTGTCTCCTCGCAGGGTGGGGGATCGGTGGCAGTGGTGGGGGAAGTTAGTGTCTCCCCAGCGTCAGGCTCCGGCACCACTAGGAGTGCAGCACCGGAGGCTCCAGCGCCAGGGGTAATGGGGAATGACAGGAACTCCCGCCCTCTAGGATCCCCTAGGGGTTCGGTGGCCGAAGTGCTGCCAATGGCTGAGCAGTTGGTTACGCCCTGGGACAACCCGGAGGCAGGGAAAAGGGAGAGCGGCGGGCTAGAAGGGGAAGGAGAGGCCGACTGTTGTCCCTCCAAGGCATGTTGATCCCCCTCTAAGGCAACCGGGGTAAACCCTAAGGCCTCCACCTCTTGGGAGAGGAAGGCTAGCCCGCTGCCCGCCGCCACGTCGTCGCCCTTGTTGGCAGCAGGGTCAGCGGTCACCCTCACAGCGGAGGTGGGGACAGTGGGAGCATCCACCGTGGACACTCCTTCTTGCAGGGACTCCGGGAGGGAGGCATTTACCCCTTCCACAACCACCGCGGCCACCTCAGCTGCCTCACGGCGCTGTGAAGCGTCCGGGGGCTTGGAGGGAGGGATGGCTCCGACGCCCACCCCTAGAGGCACGAGGAAGGTATGTTCCCCTTCAATAGGTGGGGTGGAACGTCGGGTTCGTTTGTGGCGCCTCCCCATGGCAACCTCCCAGCCCTCAGAGGAGGAGAGTTGGGCCCAATTAGGGGAAGAGCCAGGGGGCGAGAGCAGCAGTGGGAGGGCGAGGGAAGACAGGGGCTGGGCAGCTGGGGAAGGGGAAACCTCCCCCTGAGGTAGGCCCTGTCCGAGTCCCGTCTCTGACCCCACCGCCCTCTCCTCCGCAGGCCTGGCCTTGCCGCTTTTGGTGGTGGCAGTGGCACCCACACGCTCGTCTGGGCCTTGCAAAGCCCGAGCGGGATTAACGACGGTCATGGTTGGAGGAGGGGCGACCCCAGGGTCCAGACCGTCAGGGCAATGGTAGGGCCAGTGCCCTCCCGGGCGTCGGGGATCCCGAGTGCATCTCTGAGCCAGGCCAGAGGGCAGTCCCTTCAGACGTGCCCCTTCGCCCGACAGAGAAAACACCGGGCCTCCCCCAAGGTGTAATATACCTGGTACTGGGCCCCTTGATAGGGCACCAGAAATGACCCTTCTAGGGCTTCTCCACCACACCCTGCCAGCAGGAGTTGGATTTGCACCTGCCGGCGGAAGGAGAGAACGTGGCGGAGGGTAGGGTCCTTGCAGCCCAAAGGAAGGGGACTAAGGACTGACAAGGGCCTCCCCAGGGTGGAGAGGAGAGGCAATAGGGCGGCATTGGGGAGGAAGGGAGGAACGGAGGAAAAAACCACCCATACGCGCAGGTCCTCCAAAGGCTCGAGTGGGACGTGGACTCCCCCCACTGCCAAACCCTTCTCCACCGCTTCCTGGGCGGCAGCCTCCGGCACCAGGAAGAATACCACCTTTCCGAATATCTTGGAGGCCACCACCACGGCCGCGGGCCCAACCACGTGTGCCAACGCCCGCACATAGATCTCCATGTGGGACGAGGCCGACATCAGGAGGCAACGGACCCCGTGCCTCCTGGTCAGGGTGGGGAAGGGGCCGCGACCGCCGGGGATGGAATTCCGATAAGCGGCTTCGGTGGATCGGGAGGCAGCAGGCGGGGGGGGTGGCGGCTACCTGGGCGTACGCCCTGGGGGCTGGGACACCGTCGCCCCCAGAGCTGGTGGAAGGAACAGGGGGACAGGAAAGAGGGGAAGCCACGGCCGAGACTGCAGCAGGGGGGTGAGCCTTCGCCACAGGAGGTTTTGCCTTCCGGGCGGGGCTCTTGCCCTTCTTGGTCCCCTGGCCCTTCCTGCCTTTCAGGGAGGCTTTCTTGGTGGTGACACTGGTGGCAGAAGGTGCCGCGGCAGGAGCGGTCGGGGTCCCGGGATCTCCATCCATGTCCACCATCTCCGCTGCATGAGTGGGGGCCCGGCAGCCTCAGAGGGTTCAGGGTTCATAGAGGCAGTGAGGAGGGTGGTAGGGGCAAAAGGTGGTAGGGGCATTGCACGACTGCCCCTCCATTATGTTCATGGATGGAGGGGTGGGGGGAGACAGAAACAGACAATTAGGGGAGACCAATAGTGCCAGGGAGTGGAACAAGGAGCAGGGGAGAGGGGGAAGAGAGGGAGAGAAAGGCTCACCACTCCCCCCGCTAGGCTGGAAGCGGCGTGAGAGGGCAGCAATGCACATAAGAGGAAGGGGGGGGTAAAGGAACAAGGGGTACAGATCCCAGCACAGGAGGGTAAGAGCGGCTCCTCCAGCTGCACTGGGAATGTGAGAGGGTCAATTATTTGAAAGACATGTGGGAAGTGAAACGGTGCGCGGGGGAGGGTAACTAAAGGAGAGTGGGAGGCTCAGGCACCAAACGAGATGACAAGGGGAGCATGGGCACACGAAAAGAGGAGAGGGGAATGCAGGCTGTGAGGAGGGGTCTGCTCAAGGAAGCAGGGGGCAGCAAGACACTGCTGGGAAGGGGGGGAGGAAACTAGTGTGCTCTTGGGCGCCTGAGTGGCAGGCTCGCAGCACCAGCTGCAGGACCCAACAGAGCAAGGGAGGGGCGGGGAGGCAAGCAGTGGGGCCAAGGATGGAGATGGCCCCTGCAGCACCTGGGGCTAGGAAGGGAGCAGCAATAGCAGCAGCAGAGATGCAGGGGAGAGAGCAGGGGCCAGAGGGAGCCACCCCCCAGACCCAGTACCCCACAGAAGCTGTGCCAGCTGCCACCTAGGGGCCCAGATGGCAGGAGGCCCCTCACATACACTCACCCCCGACACACAAACTTGTGGAGGGGAAGGAAGAACCCCAGGAGCTGCTATAAAGCAGCTCCCTTACCTTCTCTACTCCAGAGGGCATAGCAGCCATAAGAACGGTGAAGTCCAAGCTTGCAGTAGTGAAGAAAGGGGCCAGGCAGTCCCCAAAAAGATGGACAATGGGGGTCCTGCTCCCCCCACCAGGGTGAGGATAGCAAAGGCCCCCCCATCCACTCTCACACCCCCAGCAGCTCCTGCAGCCAGCTGAGGGGTGGGGGGGGGAAGACTGCCTGCAAACAGAGCAAGCAGAGAGAAAAGGGGACCTGGCCCAAAATGTAACCAGGGCCATCCAAGCTGAAGGTGCCACAATCCCAGTAGCCCCCCCCCACACCCCTCCCAAAAAAGGGGAGGGGAGGGGTTCAGGGGGGAAAAAGCACAACAAGCCCAGACCAGCAGCCTGCTGTGCTCCATGGAAGAGTGGCTCCTCTCTCCACCTCAAGGTCAGGAGACTGAGTAGGGGCAATACAGCAGGTGAAAGAGCTTGGTGGAAGGGGAAAGAGGCAGCTCTTGCAGAAAGAGTCAGCAATCCTGGCTAATTCGGGGCAGCTGAGACAGGGCGGCTGTAAAATCAATTAAGGCCCAAGTGAAACTAATTGGGGCTGCCTGGAGGCCTATTTAAGAACTCTCCCTGTGGGTGAGGAGAGAGAGAGCTGAGAAGGAGTTTGGAGAGCGGTGAAAGAGTGTGGAGAGCTGTGAAGGGGTTTTGGAGAGTGGAAGAGGAGTTTGGAGAGAGAAAGACACCGGAGGAGCCAAGAGAGCAGCATTGGACTTGTTAAAGATGACAGGGAGACAACAAATCTCAAACCAAGGCGAGTGAGACATATACTGTGACTCCTAGATTGTGGGACAGTGGGCTGAACAGGGGTCAGGGGTCCAGGAGGGGGACTGACCCTGCCACAATATGTATAATTGAGATTATAGACTCACCCTCCAGAGGTTTATTCTTAGATATACCACAGGGTATGTCTACACTACAGAGTTTTGTCAGAAGATTGGCCATTTTTCCAACAAAACCTGAGTTACGTCCTCACTGCAATCACGTTCTTCTGATAGTAAATCAAAAGAACAGAGGGGGTTTTCGACATTGGTAAACCTCTTTCCACAAGGAAGAAGCCTTTTTGCGAAAGAGCTCTTTTGGAAAAAGGTGTGTGTGGACAGGGGAAGAGGGAGTTCTTTCGAAAGAAGAGGAAAGAGCACAGGTGCTCTATTGGCCACTCTGTCCATAGTAATCACAGCTTAAATACAAGATAGCGTCCACACAGCATATCAAGATAAATCTGCAAAGAACTCATCAAAACCAAACTGTTGTTGATGGAGGTGGTTGCTGGGTTTGGCTTTGAATATCCTTGTTCTGACCTTGTCCTGCCAATTGATATGGCTGCCAGACGCAAGAATCGAAAACATCAATCCAAGCTGAAGTTCTTCTGCCAGCTTCAGCACCCATGCTATAGAGTTGGTATAACTGAGGGTCTCTAGAACTGCAGCTTCACAAAAATGTCTCCACAGAGGCCTCTGAAGGGCATGAAACATGGCAGCAGCTGCTGCTATCCAAATGTCCCCATCTTTTGAGCATCCTCCAGCACTGTCTATGATGCTGTCCGAATATTTGACAGCTGCCATCTAAACAGGTTGATACTGAACTGGGCGTAATCTGGGGCTGGTGGCTGTTCGATGATAATGGCCAGAGACTTATCCAGATTATAGCCTCATTTTTTTTTTCCTTAACTTCAACTGCTATGATCCCTGGATGACATTAGATGGACTGAGTTCCCAGGACAGAGCTGGCAGCCATCAGCACTGGTGATTTGAAACAATACCATTCTTTATCAGATGACAAAAAGAGAGGAAATAAAACCTTAGCCTCAAATGTTTCAGTAGCCTTGTGCATTTCAGAACAGAAAGTCACTGGACAGCTTGGTTGTAAGAAGAAAGTTTGGTTAAATTGGTCTAATTCTGGCCCATTAGCTGGTTATCTTGGAAGTTAGGGGTGCACTTTTGTCAGCAGAGCTGCTGATCAAATTCCGCACCTCTGTGAACTCCTACATCCATAACTTTTGAGTACCAATGACTGTTAACAAGGACATGATCAATAACAGTCCTGGTGAAACCATCTGGATTGTACCAGCTCTGCTTGTGAATCTGTGAGTGACGGCAGAGTCAGCAATCAACATGCCATTGGCAGCCACATATTCCAGCAGTCACTGCTCATGCCTGTTCATCTGCCCGCTACCAAAGTTACCAGACATACATGCCAAGGTGTCATTAGCCTTTCCTTTTAGTGCATTAAAGTCACCCGGGATCACAGTGACATTTTTTCCTCAGAGTTCCATTAAAGATTGACTGCAGTAGCTCGTAAAAATTATCTGCAGCTGCCTCATTAGCATTGATGGGATGCGCACTGTGAAGATGTTAAAATTCCCACAGTCAGTATGGAATCAGATGCTCATGAATCATTCATTAATCTCCTGCCACCTCTGCAATGTCTGTCAGGCATTGGGGGAATGTATAATGGACCCTTTCTGCTGGAGTGACCCACTGGGGTAGCAGAGAACAAAAATGACAGTCCTTAGCTTTCTTTTCACCACTTCCTAGCCAGAATACTTCAGAATGCTCGGGACTCAATATTCAGGTTTTTCAACTTGACAAGGAGGACCGCTTGCTATTTCACACAATTTTCAAACATTTCAGATGCCAATTTTACATTTGCCACCAACACACATGATACTATAATAGCCCTTTTTTCTTTGCTCATTTTAGCCTCAACAGTGGAAAAACCTGCCCATTTAAGCTACAGGTTGAAGCTCTTAACTAGGATTCTCTGGTCCAGCAACATCCATGGTCCAGCATGGATGTTGCAGGATCAGAGAGTCCCAGTGGAGGGGGCCAGCGGCACGTATCTGTCAGCCGGTGGTCAGGGCAGTGAGTGGTGTGTGTGTGTTATACACCCGAGACTTCAACTGCTAGGACTGGGGTCCCTTAGCAGCGGGCAACCTGGAGGAGGTTGACGGGCGCCCCAAGAAGTTTACAGGGAGAGCTTATTACACCTCAGATTTTGACTGCTAGGATACACAATCCCTTCGCAGCGGGCAGCCTGGGGAGGCTGAGAGGTGCCCCAACGGATCTGTCCCCTGGAAGTGATACGATCCAACGCTCAAGCTCTCCCTATATCTGTCCCTTATGACCGGCTGGAGTTCTTTTAAAATTGTGCTTGGTTCTGTTACAGCAACTGAAGGAGTCAGGTCACAGCTTAAACAGTTACTATTTTATTGTTACAGGGTAAACTTAGCTGTTAAATGCTACTACTGTGTTACAGATAACACAGCCACTACAAAGGACAGGACAGAAATTACACTAATAAGTCACTTACAGGTACCATGAAACCCTTTTGGTTCTCTGAGCTCTTATTAAATGCGTGCAAAATAGACACCTAGCAGGTATATATTCTCACCCCTGCGTTCCAGACTTGGCGTGGCCAGCGTTTTTCTCTCAATCCCTCGGGAAGAAGTAGGGTGAGGTTGGGCGTCCCACAGACCTCGGGAGACCAGCAATACCTGCCAGCATGTATAGATGATTGGAGCTCAAATGGGGTGGGCTACTAAACCCCTCTTTATACCCCTTGGGTCACGTAGGCTTCTTCCTGGTCTCAAGTGGCCAATTAGGGAAAATGGCTTTGAATGCCAAGTTTCCCACGAAGGGTGCAAAGCATAATTCACACCTGGGAAAATGCAGACAATGGGCACTTCTAGTATGTGATGGGCGAAGATTCCTCTCCTGGGACAGTGTAGGCGTGTCAATTACTGGTGCTAGCCATCAGGGCGGCAGGAGGTCCCCTGGTTGTCAGCTAGCCCATTTACTGTCTGGTTTCTGTTTATTAGAGTCAGGGACAAGCAGCACCCCTGCATTCCCAGGGCATCAAAGGCTGACTGCCTTTCTCTTGCTCTCTGCGGGGGGGGGAAAAACAAGATGGGGTTCATGTCTGGCTACAGTATCCCTGTGGATTCAGCAGGGCAATGGGCTGCCCACAGAGAACTGATGACAGGGCTGCCCACTGCATGGCAGTGGGGCTGCCCAGCAGGGTTTGGATACCCGGCGCAAGGCTGCCCCAGGGGTCCTGGAGCCTCAGCACATGGCTGCTCTGTGGATCCTGGAGACTCAGCACAGTGCACGTGGCTGCCCAGCGGGTCCTGGATCCAGGCTGCCCAATGGGGTGGGTAAAGCTGCAGAACCAGCAGGAGGTGAGGAGCTGGCCAGGAGGCCAGTGGGCAGGCCAGGAGGGCTAGTGGCAGGGGTCCAGAAATGAGTTTGCTGGCTGCTTTAGGGGACCAGGGCCAGGGCAGGGATGAGCCTTGCTTAGCCCCACCGCACCACCACCCAGGAGCTACCTGAATAGGCAGGGCCCAGCCTATGTCTCAGTGACCCCTAGAGCTATGTCGGCAGGAGCCTAGTGCTCCTGGTAGGATCATCCATGCCAGACAGGTCGAAGGATAGAGACCAGACTAAGTGTGATTCACTGGTTCTCCAGGTTGGGGGTTTGGCTCAGGGCTAACAACCCTGACCTAGAAAAAAAAATTGTTACAGAAACAGCAATGAAGAATTCTCCTACAACTTTGTGCGATGGCCTTCCTAAGTCCTCTCTGGGGAACTGTATGACTGACAGTAGTGTAAGCCATGAGAAAGCTACTGTCACAATGATGGACACCAAGACAAAGACCAGAATTGGATTCTGGAATGTATGAACCATGTACTATATTGGCAAGTTAGCACAAATAGTCGCCGAAATGAGACAATACAATTTACATGTCCTTGGTGTTAGTGAGAGTAGATGGACAGGATCAGGGAGACTGAAGACTTCTGCAGGAGAAACCGTGCTTTACTCCAGAAGAGACGATGACCAGCATCATGAGGGAGTGGCCATCATCCTTAAGAAGGGGACTGAGAAAAGTTTGCTAGAGTGGAAACCTGTCAACAGCAGATTGATGAGGGTCAGATTGAAAGGAAGACAAGTGAACATCACCTTGATCCAGATTTATGCTCCAACCAATGACAGTGGTGAAGAAATTAAAGACATCTTCTATGAGCAGCTTCAGGCAGAAGTAGAGTCTACACCACACCATGATCTTACCATCATCATGGGTGATCTGAATGCCAAAGTGGGAAATGACAACACACACTGTGGCAGGGCCATGGGCAGACACGGGTGTGGCACCATGAATGATAATGGTGAGAGACTTGTAGGGTTTTGTTCCGTCAACAATCTGGTCCTTGGAGGGACTCTCTTCCCACACCGTGACATTCACAAGCTGACTTGGTTTTCACCAAATGGCAGAGACAAGAACCAGATCGACCATCTGATGATCAATGGTACATGGAGATGCTGCTTGCAAGATGTGAAAGTGAGGAGAGGAGCGGATGTTGTTAGTGATCATCATTTAGTGATGGCACTTGTGAAACTTAAGCTGCGAAGAACAGGTATTAAGACATCCATACAAAGATGCTTCAGTGTTGAAAAGCTACGAGATGTCACCACAAAGACTGCCTTCACCATTCAACTGAGGAACAGATTCCAAGCTTTGCAAGATTTAAGGAATGACGTATCTACCAGTATATCAGATAAAATCAACATGGCATGGGAACAGATTGCATCAGCTTACACAAAGAGCAGCGAGGTCTGTCTGGGTTTCAAGGATAGGAAGTAGAGGAAGGAGTGGATTAAGCCTGATACATGGAAAGCCATCCAAGAGAGACGGGACATAAAGAAGAGACTGGTAGATGCCAAATCAGCCAGAATTCAAGAAAAATACAAGCAGAATTACAGAGAGGTAAATCGAAAAGTAAAGAAGTTAGTGAGGGCAGACAAACAAGCTTTCATGGAGGACCTTGCAACAAAAGCTGAAGATGCAGCTAATCAAGGGGAGCAAGGAGACATGTACAGAATCACCAAGCTTGTTTGTGGCAAGTATCGTGGCAGGACAAGTGCCCCCATTAAGGACAAACGAGGGCAATTACTGTCAACAGAGAAAGATCAAGAAGCACGCTGGACAGAACATTTCAGAGAGGTTCTGAATAGACAACCACCTGAAGAAGAAGCAGACATTCAGGAAGCTGAGGAGGACCTTGATATTAATATTGATCTACCAGAGAAAGAAGAAATCAGTGCAGCCATCAGATCCCTGAAAAATGGCAAAGCTCCAGGACCTGATAACCTGGATGCGGAGTTGTTTAAAGCAGACCCAGAATTTGCAGCCACCATTCTCCAACCACTGTTTGTAGCAATTTGCGAAGGAAAACAGATACCCAGGGACTGGACGAAAGGAGTCATCATCAAGATTCCTAAGAAAGGAGCACTCAACAACTGCAACAATTGGCACAGGATCACCCTTCTATCCGTACCCAGCAAGAACCTAGCCAAGGTCATCATCCAGCGGATCTCAGATGCTGTCGACAAGTCTCTGAGGAAAGAACAAGCCGGATTTCATAAGGGAAGAGGATGTATAGACCAGATTTTCACCCTGAGAAACATCATAGAGCAGTGCACAGAGTGGCAGAGACAGTTGTACATAAACTTTGTTGACTTTGAGAAGGCTTTTGACAGCATACACAGAGAAAGCCTTTGGTGCATTCTGAGAGCCTACGGAATCCCTCTACAAGTGGTCCAGCTCATTAAGAGTTTTTACACCAATTCACATGTAGCGTGAGATACTGCGATCTGTCTTTTGAAGTCAAGATTGGGGTCAGACAGGGATGTGTCATGTCTGCACTACTCTTCAACATGGTGATCGACTGGGTGATGCAGAGAACAACAGTAGATGTGTCAAGCGGTATCAGATGGACACCTTTTTCCACATTGAAAGACTCTGACTTTGCGGACGACCTTGCATTGCTTTCCCATACCCATCAACACATGCAGGAAAAGACACAACGCCTATGCACCTTTGGACACCAGGTTGGACTAAGAGTTAGCCAGAAGAAAACAGAGATTATGATTCTCAATATAGATTCACCAGCACCAATCAAGACAGATGATGCAGATTTACCCAGCACAGACAGCTTTATGTAGAATCATAGAATCATAAAATACTAGGACTGTAAGGGACCTTGAGAGGTCATCGAATACAGTCCCCTGCCCTCATGGCAGGACCAAATACTCTCTAGACCATCCCTGTTAGACATTTATCTAACCTACTCTTAAATATCTCCAGAGATGGAGATTCCACAACCTCCCTGGGCAATTTATTCCAGTGTTTGACTACCCTGACAGTTAGGAACTTTTTCCTAATGTCCAACCTAAACCTCCCTTGCTGCAGTTTAAGCCCATTGCTTCTTGTTCGATTCTCAGAGGCCAAGATGAACAAGTTTTCTCCCTCCTCCTTATGACACCCTTTTAGATACCTGAAAACGGCTATCATGTCCCCCCTCAATCTTCTCTTTTCTAAACTAAACAAACCCAATTCTTTCAGCCTTCCTTCATAGGTCATGTTCTCTAGACCTTTAATCATTCTTGTTGCTCTTCTCTGGACCCTCTCCAATTTCTCCACATCCTTCTTGAAATGCAGTGCCCAGAACTGGACACAATACTCAACTGAGGCCTAACTAGCACAGAGTAGAGCGGAGGAATTCTCGTGTCTTGCTCACAACACACCTGTTAATGCATCCCAGAATCATGTTTGCTTTTTTTGCAACAGCATCACACTGCTGACTCATATTCAGCTTGTGGTCCACTATAACCCCTAGATCCCTTTCTGCTGTACTCCTTCCTAGACAGTTGCTTCCCATTCTGTATGTGTGAAACTGATTGTTCCTTCCTAAGTGGAGCACTTTCAATTTGTCTTTATTAAACTTCATCCTGTTTACCTCAGTCCATTTCTCCAATTTGTCCAGATCATTTTGAATTATGACCCTATCCTCCAGATTAGTCGCAACCCCTCCCAGCTTGGTATCATCTGCAAACTTAATAGGCATACTTTCTATGCCAATATCTAAATCGTTGATGAAGATATTGAACAGAGCCGGTCCCAAAACAGACCCCTGTGGAATCCCACTTGTTATACCTTTCCAGCAGGATTGTGAACCATTAATAACTACTCTCTGAGTACGGTTATCCACCCAGTTATGCACCCACCTTATAGTAGCCCCATCTAAGTTGTATTTGCCTACTTTATTGATAAGATTTCCTTAATTACTTTCTCCATTATCTTCCCTGGCACCGAAGTTAAACTAATTGGTCTGTAGTTTCCTGGGTTGTTCTTATTTCCCTTTTTATAAATGGGCACTATATTTGCCCTTTTCCAGTCTTCTGGAATTTCGCCTGTCTCCCGTGACTTTCCAAAGATGATAGCTAGAGGCTCAGATACCTCCTCTATCAGCTCCTTGAGTATTCTAGGATGCATTTCATCAAGCCCTGGTGACTTGCAGACATCTAACTTTTCTAGGTGATTTTTAACTTGTTCTTTTTTTATTTTATCTTCTAAACCTACCCTCTTCCCACTAGCATTCACGATGTTAGGCATTCCTTCAGACTTCTCGGTGAAGACTGAAACAAAGAAGTCATTAAGCATGTCTGCCATTTCCAAGTTTCCCGTTACTGTTTCTCCCTCCTCACTGACCAGTGGGCCTACCCTGTCTTTGGTCTTCCTCTTGCTTCTAATGTATTTATAAAAAGTCTTCTTGTTTCCCTTTATTCCCATAGCTAGTTTGAGCTCATTTTGTGCCTTTGCCTTTCTAATCTTGCCCCTGCATTCCTGTTTTGTTTGCCTATATTCATCCTTTGTAATTTGTCCTACTTTCCATTTTTTATATGACTCCTTTTTTATTTTTAGATCATGCAAGATCTCGTGGTTAAGCCAAGGCGGTCTTTTGCCATATTTTCTATCTTTCCAACACAGCGGAATAGCTTGCTTTTGGGCCCTTAATAATGTCCCTTTGAAAAACTGCCAACTCTCCTCAGCTGTTTCTCCCCTCAGGTTTGATTCCCATGGGACCTTACCTATCAGCTCTCTGAGCTTACCAAAATCTGCATTCCTGAAATCCATTGTCTCTATTTTGCTGTTCTCCCTTCTACCCTTCCTTAGAATTGTGAAAAATGTGAAAATGTACTTAGGCAGCATCATCCACCATGATGGAGGTACCAAGAACGACATCCAGAGCAGACTAAGTAAGGCCAGAAATGTCCTCAGGAGTATGAACAATGTATGGACATCTACACAGTACAGTGTCCACATCAAGCTTAAGCAGTACCGTGTTGTGTCATATCAACACTACTATAGGGCTCAGAGTGCTGGCGGATGACAGAGTGTAACCATGCCAAGCTCTCATCCTTTCACAGCACCAACCTTCATAAGATACTTCGCATCTTTTGGCCGAAAACAATCTCCAACTACAACCTGCTCCTGCGATGCCACCAGGAGGACATGACCACTATCATTATGAAAAGATGCTGGAGATGGATAGGGCACATGATGAGAAGGGAGGCAGATGCCATTGTAAAGGTAGCACTTCACTGGAAGCCTGAAGGATGACGGAAATGTGGGAGGCCCAAGACAACATGGTGGCATACTGTTGAGGCAGACATGAAGAGAATGAACTACAACTAGGGCACACTGGAGAAAATGGCCAAAGACAAACAAAAATGGAGAACCTTCGTTGCTGCCCTACATGCCACAGCATAATAGGCATTAACTAACAGCTGGAGCCTACAGCTTCAACTCTTACCCCAGTCATGAACCCCCTCCTACACCCCAAGCACCCCTGCATCCAAACGCCATCCCAGAGCCTGCACCTAGAACCCTCTCTTACATCCCAACTCCCTGCCCCAAGAGCAGCTCAGGGCCCCTCTCACACTGCAGATCCCTTAAACCAAGACCAGAGCCTGCACCCCAACTCTCTGCCCCAGCCTGATGAAAGTGAGTGAGGATGGGCAAGAGAGGGAGGATGGAGTGAGCAGGGGTGGGGTCTCAGAGAAGGGATGTGAGGGAGGCAGGACAAGGGTATTTATATTTGAGGTAGATCTTGGACTGCACTTAAATTCAAAAAGTGATCTCATGCTTAAAAAGGTTGGAGACCACTGACTTAATACAATGGGGTGTTGATCCATAACTAGGGTTCCTAGGCACTATGGTAACACAATTTATAAATAAATAGACTTAATACAAAGGAAATATAAGCCATACGCACACACCCCTCCAAAGACTGCCCAACCCTTCTCGTTTAGGTCCCATCCAGCACGCACTGAACTTAGCAGGAGTCCTTCCACTGACTGGAAAGGACTTGATTCAGCACCTAAGGTAACAGATGGGCTGCATCTGATATTTTCTCAAACATCTCTTTTATTTATTTTTCTGGCACTTTCTCTATTAACCAAATAAAATGCAAGACAATGTCTGATAGGAAAAGCCATGCTGCGTTTCCTATTGGCACATGTAACTAAAATATTCCTTTTCCAACATTACAGGCTCAGTAAAGTGCCAGAGTGTGTTGAACATGGCACTGCAGGTTCTAGAGATTAGAGAAAGGGTAAGAGAGAAGAAGAAACAAGCAGAATGAGGAGGAAGAAGGGCTTCTGCAAAAGGCAAGGAGTAAGGAGCATGGAGCAAGACTTAAACCTATAAATTCTCATTTAGCAGCACAAACTCCAAACTACTGGACAGGACTGTAATTTATATAATGCATACATCTATCAAATACTTAAAAATTATGGAAATTAAAAATGGGGGGAAAAAACCAATTACATTGTTATCCATCCTCCTAATCAGTGGAGGACATACTGTTCTATTACAATTAATAGCTTAAGAGGAAAGAGTTCTGATTCTTGAGAAGGCTGAATTACATAGCTGGATCTTAAATTGCATCTGGAAAGGAAAAACTCACCAGAAAAACTATGATGGACCAAGTGTTTCCTTAATGAAACTTCAATGATCTGAGCAGAATGTAATGTCAGAGATTACTATGGTCCAAGAAATTCTCACATCATAAACCCAATTTGAGCCTTACATTTTATCTTGCTAGAATCTCAGATGCAGTCAATCAGAATCAACAGCTAAAAGTTGAAAGGTTTTGTCACTACCATTGTATTGTAGCATCTTTGAGGTAAAACTAGATTGTAATTTCACATCATAAACACGCTTGGAAAATTTTAGGACATTTATTTTAAACTACATGATCCACAAAATATACATCTGAAAGACATAAAGAATACTGACATCAACAACACTAGTATTTGACCCACCTCGATGCATCGGAGACATGAACAAATAGTGACAAGTCATTAGCAGGACAGATGTTTGGCTCCTAGCTCTGCATAATGCTCACTACAGCTGGTTCATACTCACTTTCCTTTTTTTGCAAATAAGTCTACTGTTATGAAACAGACAATGGAAGATGTCCCCTTTTTTTAGTTCCAGAATTTGTATTTTGTTTGTGACACTGTCAAAATGACTATCCTTTATCGATTACCTCTTTCCTTTTATTTATTTTTTTGTGTGTGTGCATACATATTCCCCATAAAGTAGAGGACTAAATATTTAGGACGTTCAATCACTACAACTTTTGAGCAACAAACAGTAAACATCCCCAAAAGGGATACAATAGAACTCTCTTGTAGTGAAATTCTTGTAGTAATGGGAAACCCAGTAAGACCCACATAAGCAGGTTTTAGGGGTAGTCTTGTAAAGGGAATTAAGAGATATTGGCCTTATTACAACTGATTCCCATAGGGAATTAAGAGATGGCCTTCGAGAGTTTTGTATACTGTCAGATATACTATTGCTTCTTTGTCCTACATAACTGTGGTACCTGAGAGGCTCTGCCACATTTGCAGCAATGGGGTACAGTCCATCTGGCTGGGAAAGCTGGAAACCCAATGGCACTCCGCTGGCATAGTGGTCTACCCACATGCTCAGTTGCAAGTTCTGAGCCTAATTTAAGACATTTGTAGTGACAACAGATTGGGTAGAACTGAAGGAGTCAGAGCTAGAACTGATAGAGTGCAGAATCTGTGGTCACTGAGACCTGGATCCATAAATTAACTTGAGCATTGCAACACTGAGAGTCATAACACCTAACTTTTAGACACTAAGAAAAATTACAGGAACAACAAAGCGATCCACAAAGCCTGAGCTGGGTACCCAGGATCTTTATACGATGCATGGAAACAGATGGGTGTCTAAGACCAAGATTCGCCGAATAGTAGATGGGGAGCTGTCTAAAATAGCCAATGAGAGATGATGAAAACAGAAGTGGGTCATAAGCCCTGCCCCTCTCAGGGTATGTCTACACTACCACCCTAGTTCGAACTAGGGTGGTTAATGTAGGCATTCGAAGTTGCAAATGAAGCCCGGGATTTAAATATCTCGGGCTTCATTTGCATCTTGCCGGGCGGGCGCCATTTTTAAATCCCCTTAGGTCGAACTCCGTGCCCGCGGCTACACGCGGCACGGAGTAGGTAGTTCGAATTAGGATCTCTAATTCGAACTACCGTTACTCCTCGTGGAACGAGGTGTACCGGTAGTTCGAATTAGAGATCCTAATTCGAACTACCTACTCCGTGCCGCGTGTAGCCGCGGGCACGGAGTTCGACCTAAGGGGATTTAAAAATGGCGCCCGCCCGGCAAGATGCAAATGAAGCCCGGGATATTTAAATCCTGGGCTTCATTTGCAACTTCGAATGCCTACATTAACCACCCTAGTTCGAACTAGGGTGGTAGTGTAGACATACCCTCATAGACTTAAGTGACTAAATCTGGGCTGCAGGGAGGACCCTTTCTCTCCTTGCAATCCACAGCCAAGAATCTTTTCCAGGAGTCAGGAGGTTTAGGTAATTAGCTTGTTTCCTGTGCGAATGAGTTAGGCACCTTCCTAACACCATATAGGAAAGAGGTGGTGTCAATATCTAACTTTCAGCCCAATGGTTCCTGCATTTAGCTAGGATGTGGAAAACCAAGGTTCAATTCCCCTTCTCAAGTAAATAGAGGAGGGGGAACTTGAATAGTGGTTTCCTATCAGCAGAGTTCTCTAATCACAGAACTGTGGGATCATTGGACAATGGGGATGTTTCTGCTGATTATATGTATGGAGAGAGTCATTGGGACAGTCAGAGAAAATGACTCAATAGCCTGACAATTAGAGTATCCACTGGGGAAGCAGGAGACCCCTGCTCCAATGACTAATTCTTTATCCAAAATGGAGGTGCATCAACAGAAAAGTCTGAGGCAACTCCTCATCAGTGGTTGGAGTGCTTTCCTTGGACGTGAGAGGCCTCTATTCAGATCCTGCTTTCATGCTGGGCAGAGATGGGAATTGGACCTGGATCTTTTACATCCCAGGTGAGAGCTAAGAGGTATAAAGTTTTTGTGGCTCTGAGCGTGGGTGAATTGAGTAGGGAGAAGATTTGTATCGGGGCAGAAAGTTAGAGTTCTGCCCTTGCTTGCTCTTCACTTATCGCTTCATAGAGATGTTTCCAGGCCTTGCCAAGACCTTAGAGACAGTTGGTGTTGAAAGACTCCTCTCTACATAAGCACCCACTCTCCCCTTTCCCTCACATACACATATAATGAAATGAGATGTTAAAACTAGACTCATTAAGAGAAGTGAAGGGGATGAAGGGGCAGCAACAAAAGAGACTAGGGTAGAAATATTGGCTAAAATGAGGTAAAGTGGGTGTGAAGTAGTAAAGAGTGAAAAAAGTTATAGTAATTAAGATGGATGAATGAGTGCCTAAATAAGAGTTTAGCTGTGGGAAGAGGTTGTGGGGAAAGGGAGAGACCGAACTAGGAAATGTAATGGAAGGAAAAATGGCAGGATTTGTATCTGGCCCAGGTATGTGGTGCGGGAGATGAGAGGAGCTCAGGTAAAGGATATGAATGATAGACCAGCTTCTCACTGGGCTTAAAGATGGCAGGGAGCAGGAAGGGCGTGGGAAGAAAGTCATTTATAAAATAAAATTAATAAACTGACAACACTTATAATTAAAGTGTGTGAGGAGAATTCCGTCCAATCAAATGGCTCAACAGGAGCCCAGGCATGGTTCCCTCCAGTGCTTTTTTTGTGACGCTACTGCCTAGTACGCAGTACCAGCACCTCCAGATGCAGTACCGGCACCTCCAGTCAGAGTTTACCTGGAAAGAACAGAACGTACCAGCACCTCTGTATGCAAATGTCTGACAGTTGGCTGGGCCGCGTGTCTTAAAGGGGCCTCATCTCTTAAAAGGGCAGTGCCAGCCCCACCCTGGCTTTTTTTTTTTTTTTTTTTACAAAAAAAGCACTGGTTCCCTCCAAACCCTGGCTCTGGAAGAAGGGGAAGAGAAGGTCAAATGATTGTTTGTTTGTGTGTGATGTGTGTATCTTAAGAGACACATGCAGTTATTTATTTTTAGGCCGTTTCATTGAAGAAGGGCAGGGGAGCATATTGTCCTTCAGGAATAGACTGATTCATCTGAAACTTTTGTTAGCAGCTAGAGTAGCAAGAAATCTTATCGTCATAGAAGTAGGATAATTTGAGAAAGAAAGCAGTCAAGCATGATTATACCCATTGTGGGGTAGCCCACAGGGCTGGTTGTGACAAACTCATCAGTCTATAATGGAAACTGTCTTTTTTGTTGCTGTTATGTAGCCCAGAGCAGAGACTTCCTATGGACACCAGGGGCTTTATTGGAGTTCAGATCTTAGCTGATGTGACATAAGAACATAAGAATGGCTGTACTGGGTCAGACCAAAGGTCCATCTAGCCCAGTATCCTGTCTGTCGACAGTGGCCAGCACTAGGTGCCCCAGAGAGGGTGGACCGAAGACAATGATCAAGCGATTTGTCTCCTGCCATCCCTCTCCAGCCTCTGACAAACAGAGGCCAAGGACACCATTTTATCCCCTGGCTAATAGCCTTTTATGGACCTAACCTCCATGAAATTATCTAGCTTCTCTTTAAACTCTATTACAGTCCTAGTCTTCACAGCCTCCTCTGGCAAGGAGTTCCACAGGTTGACTACACGCTGTGTGAAGAAGAACTTTCTTTTATTAGTTTTAAACCTGCTACCCATTAATTTCATTTGGTGTCCTCCCGTTCTATTATGGGAACTAATAAATAACTTTTCTTTATCGGCCCTCTCCACACCACTCATGATTTTATATACCTCTATCATATCCCCCCTCAGTCTCCTCTTTTCTAAACTGAAAAGTCCCAGTCGCTTTAACCTCTCCTCATATGGGACCCGTTCCAAACCCCTAATTTTAGTTGCCCTTTTCTGAATCCTTTCCAAAGCCAAAATATCTTTTTTGAGGTGAGGAGACCACATCTGTACACAGTATTCAAGATGTGGGTGAACCATAGTTTTATACAGGGGCAGTAAGATATTCTGGGTCTTATTTTCTATCTCTTTCTTAATAATTCCTAGCATCCTATTTGCCTTTTTGACCGCCGCTGCACACTGTGTGGAAGTTTTCAGAGAACTGTCCACGATAACTCCAAGATCTCTTTCCTGATTTGTCGTAGCCAAATTAGCCCCCATCATACTGTACGTATAGTTGGGGTTATTTTTCCCGATGTGCATTACTTTACACTTATCCACATTAAATTTCATTTGCCATTTTGTTGCCCAATCACTCAGTTTGGTGAGATCTTCTTGGAGTCCCTCACAGTCTGCTTCTGTCTTGACTATCCTAAACAGTTTGGGATCATCTGCAAACTTTACCACCTCACTGCTTACCCCTTTCTCCAGATCATTTATGAATAAGTTGAACAGGATTGGTCCTAGGACTGACCCTTGGGGGACACCACTAGTTACCCCTCTCCATTCTGAAAATTTACCATTTATTCCTATCCTTTGTTTCCTGTCTTTTAACCAGTTCTCAATCCAAGAAAGGACCTTCCCTCTTATCCCATGGCCATGTAATTTACACAAGAGCCTTTGGTGAGGGACCTTGTCAAAGGCTTTCTGAAAATCTAAGTATACTATATCTACTGGATCCCCCTTGTCCGCATGTTTGTTAACCCCTTCAAAGAACTCTAATAGATTAGTAAGACAGGATTTCCCTTTACAGAAACCATGTTGACTTTTGTCCAACAAATTATGTTCTTCTACAAGCTTCACAATTTTATTCTTTACTATTGTTTCGACTAATTTGCCCGGTACTGAAGTTAGACTTACCTGTCTGTAATTGCCCGGATTGCCTCTAGAGCCCTTTTTAAATATTGGTGTCACGTTGGCTACCTTCCAGTCATTAGGTACGGAAGCCGATTTAAGGGATAGGTTACAAACCACAGATAATAGTTCAGCAATTTCCCATTTGAGTTCTTTAGAACCCTTGGATGAATGCCATCCGGTCCCGGAGATTTGTTAACATTAAGTTTTTCTATTTGTTCCAAAACCACCTCTAATGACACTTCAATCCGGGACAGTTCCTCAGATTCATCACCCACAAAGGACGGTGCAGATTTGGGAATCTCCCCAACGTCCTCAGCCGTGAAGACTGAAGCAAAGAAATCATTTAGTTTCTCCGCAATGGCTTTATTGTCCTTGATTGCGCCTTTTATAGTTCGATCATCTAGGGGACCCACAGGTTTTTTAGCAGGCTTCCTGCTTCTAATGTACTTAAAAAACATTTTGTTATTTCTTTTTGAGTTTTTGGCTAGCTGTTCCTCAAAATCTTTTTTTGCTTTTCTTATTACATTTTTACACTTGATTTGACAGTGTTTATGTTCCTTTCTATTTATCTCACTAGGATTGGACTTCCACTTCTTAAAAGATGCCTTTTTGTCCCTCACTGCTTCTTTTACATGGTGGTTAAGCCACGGTGACTCTTTTTTAGGTCTCTTGCTATGTTTTTTAATTTGGGGTATACATTTAAGTTGGGCCTCTATTATGGTGTCTTTAAAAAGTTTCCATGCAGCTTGCAGGGATTTGGCTCTAGTCACTGTGCCTTTTAATTTCTGTTTAACTAGCCTCCTCATTTTTGTGTAATTCCCCTTTTTGAAATTAAATGCCAGAGTGCTGGACTGCTGAGGTGTTCTACCCACTACAGGAATGTTAAATGTTATTACATTATGGTCACTATTTCCAAGCGGTCCTGTAACGGTTATTTCCTGGACCTGATCCTGCGCTCCACTCAGGACTAAATCGAGAATTGCCTCTCCCCTTGTGGGTTCCTGCACCAGCTGCTCCAAGAAGCAGTCATTTAAGCCATTGAGAAATTTTATCTCTGCTTCTCTTCCTGAGGTGACATGTATCCAGTCAATATGGGGGTAATTAAAATCCCCCATTATTATAGAGTTCTTTATTTTGGTAGCCTCTCTAATCTCCCTCAGCATTTCAATGTCAGTATCGCTGTCCTGGTCAGGTGGCCGGTAATATATCCCTACTGCTAATTTCTTATTATTGGAGCATGGAATTACTATCCATAGAGATTCTATTGAACATGTTGATTCACTTAATATTTTTATTTCATTTGATTCTACATTATCTTTTACATACAGTGCCACTCCGCCACCCACCCGGCCTGCTCTATCCTTCCAATATATTTTATATCCCGGTATGATTGTGTCCCACAGATTTTCCTCATTCCACCAGGTTTCAGTGATGCCTATTATGTCCATCTCCTCATTTAATACTAGGTACTCTAGTTCACCCATCTTATTAGTCAGATTCCTAGAATTTGTGTAGAAGCACTTTAAAAATTTGCCACTGCTTATTTGTCTGCCCTTCCCTGATGCATTGGATTCCTTTGTATGCGGTTGTTTGTCTGCTCTGGCCCATGGTTTGCCCTCTCCCCTCCTCTCTTTCTGACTACAGCTTAGAGAATCTCTATCAATGGATTCTCGTCTAAGAGAAGTCTCCCTCCAACTTATGTGCATCTCCGCACCAATCGGCTTTCCCCCATCTCTTAGTTTAAAAAAACTAAGAACAAAAAAAGAAACAACAATTCTTATTAGATGCTTGAAAATTACAGGCTACTGTAAAGGAGGGTTGGGGAGGTACAATCATGAGTGAAAAAGGGGGAAGATGCCACAGGCTTTTAGTTTTGAACTCTATAATCGCTTGTGAATTGCAATATTTGAAGATTCAATTGATGCTTTTTCATTATGCTTTGAACAAAATTAATGAAATAAACATCATTATAGTAACGTTCTTCAAGATACCATAAAACCTGACAATGTTAACCCAGTTTTTTTATGTTAACTAAAGAAGCTGCATCTACAAAATCAGCTAATAACTCACTTTTAAAAATACATCTTAAAATCACATTAAGGAAAACTATAACATTGATTGTTACTTCTATGTAACATCCTACACCAGTAGTGGGGAACCTCCAGCTCACATGTGGTTCATCAGGGTTCGCCACTGGCAGGTCACCAGACACTTTGTTTACCTGAGTGTCTTCTGGCCTGGCTGCTCGCAACTCCCATGGACTGCAGTTCACTGTTCCTGGCCATTAGGAGTTGTGGGAAGCATCATGGGCCAAGTCACCACTTCCTATAGCTCCCATTGGCTGCGAAGGGTGAATCACGGCTACTGGGAGCTGTGAGAAGCCATGCCTGCAGATGCCCAAGTAAAAAAACCATCTGTCAGCCCGCCAGTGGCTAATCATGTGGCCCATGGGGCTGAGGTTCCCCACCTCTGCCCTACTTGAATCATGGGATGGTCCTTAAATAATTGCATAGTAGTGGTGGAGAAGACATGGAAAACTGCAGAAAAATAATGGACCTTTATTAATTACAGTAATTTGAAAAAGCCTCAGCAGACCTATTTGTTTAAGAAAAATAGTTAGAATATAAACATTCAACTATTTTTTAGTCCTATGATTTTTTATAACCAGATAATTAGTTACAATTAGACGGTTAGGAGTGAGGCAAACAGAGCAGCTGCCCAGGATGCAAAAGTGGGGACAAGAGAGAAAAATGGGACATAAAAATGGTGGCAGTGCTGTCTTCAGAGGTGGGCACCCAGCCAGCAGCCACCTCTCAAGGCAGCACAGCCATCTGTAACAGAAGTAAGTGTGGCAATACCAGGCCTGCTGCAGAACTCTACTCCTTACTGTTTGTTTCCTTATCCTTTCCCCACACCTAGGCTTTGTGCCTTAGTAACAGCTCTGCCCAAAACACTCCAAGATGATTTAAATGCACTAATAGAGGGGTGGGGGGAATTGTGTTCCTGCAAATGTATGCAAAATTCTGAAACTGTGCCAGGTAAGCTAATTTAAAACAAAATTTCAGTGGAAGACTAGTATTACAGAATCCACAATTGCCACAGTATCTCAAATGAAATAGAACCTTATTTATATACCCCTTTAGTGTGTGATCACTATTTTGTAAACACATACCGATTGGACACTTAATTACATATTCTCGTGCAAACTAATTGCTATACATTGCACTACAAATTAAACAGAATTGTTCAATAACCTGCCCTTACTTCTAGAGATCAGACAATATCATTATTATTATTTTGGTAGTATACAAGATAGTCCTGATCCAACAAGCCAAATGTTTAAAATTCCATTGAAATCAGCACACACTTAAATGTTTTACTGGATTAAGGTCTCTACCATCAACCTGAATATAAGATTAAAGAAACATAATGCTGTTGGAGGATCTAATAGTACATCTTAAAATATGGCCCAGAAGATTTTTTTTTTAAAGGACTGAAAAAAAAACCCCTCTGCTGCTGTCACTGTTTATTCATAGCTGATACTGTGTATAATTTCCGCAAAAGATATAGTGAGGAAGTTACCCAAGATGTCCAAATCTCCTGATGGGAACAAGAGTTTCTGCAAGTATAACCCATACATGAGTGGGTATGGTTCACTGTTCCACATAGTGGTACTTAGACCACTTACAGTGAGAGATCAGAATGAGTGAGCTATACAGCCTGAGACAGGGTGGGCAAAAGCCTCTCTGTGGGCCAGATCCAGCCCACCAAGGCCTTTGATCTGGCCCCCTAGCATGTTGCCTGGGAGCCGGAGCCGGAGCCCTATGAGGCCTTTTAACTGCTTCTATTTAAAGGGCTCACACCTTCCCCACACCTATCAGGCAACGCATTGCCTCGCAGTCACGGGGAAGGCACCAGCCCTTTAAACAGAAGCAGTGGCAAGCATTGTTCCCTCTAAGCTGTGTGCCGTGCACTAAAAATTTTAGGTCTACCTACGTCTCTTTAAAAACCGTGCAGCAACACTCACTGCTCACCTTCCTGCTGGAACGGAAGGTGAGTGGTGGCAGTGGCAGCAGCAGCAGCCAGAGGCCTGGTGGGATCCTGGTGGTGGGCGGCTGCCTTTTTGCTCTGCCTGGAGACAGGGGCGTGAGGTGAGGCTGTTCCCATAAGGCTGCCCCAGATGGAACAGCCTCATCTTGTGCACCCCAGCTCCAGCTGGAGTAAAGTGGCAGCCACATTAGGGCCATTCCAGGGAGGCTGCCCCAGCTGGAATGGCCTTGTGTGGCTGCTGCTTTACTCCAGCTGGAGCTGGGGCCACCCACAGTGCTATTTTTAGTACTGTGGAGACTGGGGCCACAGAGCTAAAACTAGCACCACAGGCAGCCTCTGCTCCAGTCCTGGCACATGGTCCCAGCCCGGGAGCAGCTGGGACTGGGGCTGCAGGGACTTCTGGGGCCAGACCCCGCTACTAAAAATAGCACCATGGCCCCAGCTCCAACCCCCACAAGCTGCTTTCAACAATGAAGGCAGAAGGGGGAAGGAAAGGGACAGGGGGAGAACTAAGGAGAAGGGAGTGAGGAGAGGAAAGAGTTTGTGCTGAGAGGAGGGGGGGCAGGGCAGGAGAAGAAAGGGACAGGCACCAAGGGGCAGGGTGGAAGAAAGACAAATGCTAGGGAGCCAAGAGGAGACAGTGAGGAAAAGGGCAGGAAGGAGGAGAGAAGGGAGGGGACAGGGTGATGCTGGGAGAGGAGAGGGGAGGGACAATGGAGGTAAGAGGGAGGAAGAGGAGAAGGGAGGAGTGGGTGCCAGGAGAAGAGGGGTTGAAAGAAGGGTTGGGCATGAAGAAGGCAGGGGATGGAGCAAGTCATGTGTGAGGGCACAGAGGAGCATTAGGAGAACTGGGGCAGAGGGTGGTGAGGGGATGGACACAAGGGAGAAAGAGGGCAAGGAGGGCAGGGGCAGTCAGGGAAGGAGGAGGCACCAGGAAGGTGCAGGGGTAAGGGAAGGTGCAGGTGCCAGGAGATTGAGGGGGGGGGTGAAACAGAAGGGAAGACATGTGGAGGGGAGGGACAGGCACCAGAAGAGAGAGGCAGGGCACATGGGTTGAGGGAGGTGTTAGGAGTGGGGATGGGGAGGGGTAGCTACAGATGATCAGAGTGGGGCTAGAGGAGGAGTGGGCACAGGGGGAAGAGAAGGGCTGGTGCAGGAGTCAAGGAAGGTAGAGAGGGGGGCAGGTCCCCAAAGGCCTGAGGGGAATGAGAAGGGCAGGAGCCAGGACAGCAGAGGAGGGCGAAGGGTGGGGGGCAGCAGCAAGCACCAGGGGAGCAGATGGGGCAAGGGGAGGGTGGGAGACATGGCAGCAGAGGGGGAAAGGGAGAGGTTTATAACTTGGGTGCCAGAGGGGCACACATCCTAACAAACACACATAAACTCAATACTGGTGCACAAGACAAACCATACCCCGCTCATGGGTGGAAAATCTTTGAGGGAACTCTGGTGGAAAGGGCTCACGCATCTCTGGCTCCCAGGCAACAAGACTTTTAAACAGAAGACATTGAAAGGGCTCTAGTGTCTCTGGCTCCCAGGGAATGTGCTAGCAGTGAGCCCTTTAAATAGCAGGAAGTGAGAGGGCTTGGAGCTCCCGTCCCCCACTAACATGATACCTGGGAGCTGCTGGGGAGAAGCGAGCCCTTTCAACTCCTGCTATGTAAAGGCCCCGGCCCTTCTGGGACGGCCCGGGACCACTTCAAAATTTTTTCAAAATTCAAAAAATGAGGAGTACAGGATCTTTTGAAAAAGGGTTTCTTTTTTTAAAGAACCGCATCTAGACGGTGCTTTCACTTTCAAAATACCCTTTTTCAAAAGAACGCTGTGACGTGATTATGCAAATGAAGCATGGGATATTTAAATCCCCGCGTCATTTGCACTTTCAATCTGCCTAATTTACATCCTTCTTTTGAAAGAGGGATGTGGTTTAGACATGCCCTAAGCTTCAGAGGTCCCAGGTTTAAATTAGGGATGTTAAGGACTAGTTGACTATCCGATAAGTATTTGCTTATCAGATAGTCAGTCAACTAGTCGACTAGTCAATTCCCCTCCCCCTTGCTGCCTCTATCAGATAGAGGAGGCAAAGGAGGGGAAAAGGGGGTACTTCAGAGTGGCAGCACTGCACAGCTGAGCCCAGGATCAGCTGTGCAGCACTGCCCCTTTGAAACGCCAAGGCAGTGTTCAAAGGGGCAGTGCTGCACAGCTGATCCCCAGCTCAACTTTGCGGCGCTGCCCCTTTGAAACGCTGCCTCAGTGTTTGAAAGGAACAGCGCCGCACAGCTGAGATGGGGATCAGCTGTGTGGCTGCCCCTTTGAAATGCCGAGGCGGCGTTCAAAGGGGCAGAGTTGCATAGCTGAGCCAGGGCTCCAGTGCGGCATTTCCGCAGAACCCAGGATCTGCTGGGAAGTCCCCAACTGACCCCCGGTTCTGGGGAAATGCCACATGGAACCGCAGTCAACTGGGGAGTCCCCAGCTGACCCTGGCTCCGCGTGGCATTTCAAATCAATAGCGCAGCCTGGAGCCCAGGGTCAGTGGGGGACTCTGAGTCTCCCGCTGCCCTGGGCTCCATGCTATGCTGCCACTTTGAAATGCACAAAAGCCCCCACTAGGGACTCTTGTACATTTCAAAGATGGCTCAGCTCATGTAGCCCGGGGCCAGTGGAACTTCCCGCTGGCCCCAGGCTGCACGCGGAGTTCCGCATTCCACTGGGGCTCTTGAACATTTCGAAGGAGGAATACAGAAGTGCCTATCGATGAGTTGAGTAGTCGATGGAAATTCCATCGACTACTCGACTAGTAAATTAACCATTACTTAACATCTTTAGTTTAAATCTGCCTGGTGGTGGTTACACAAGCTCTTTGACTTGACAGATTTATCTAGGTGCCCAAGATGCAAAGCTAATACACTCGTTATTTAATCTTTTTTCCTACAAAATGATTATTTTTATTGCTGCAATTAGGAAAATTAAAACAGTACAGAGCATATTTACCAAAAGTTTATTATACCTTCTAAAGAATGTGTGTAATGTCATGGAATGCTCCAGAAATGTAATTAAAGCAATGGAATTTCAATTTTCCCCTAGATTTTAATTCCCATTAAAACCTGATTACTTTAGCAGAAAAAAGCTTTGGGAACTAGAGTGGAAAAGAGGAGAAAGTATGCAACCTAAGAATCTTGCAGTTCTCTTTGCTGGTGGTCTAGGGAGTTAAGTAGCAGCGAAAGTGTCTAATCATTCATGAAAGCTTCACAATGATTCCCAGCTAATAACTTGTTTTGTGTAATTGAACAGTTTTACATTCAACTATTTGGGTGAATGGTTGTGATGTTTTAGCAGAATAATTATCAGTCCAATGAGCGAAAGAGATATAATACATATTATAACTAGCTGTGTTTTGCTGCATATCAATGAAATGTATACCAGGTATTTAAAGTGATATTGCCAAGAAGTTGGGTAAAATATTAGCCTACCTAGGTGTTCTCTGTACTTAGTACTTAGCAGATGGTGTGAATGTCATGTAAGTCAAATGCCAAGATTATAATGGTACTCACAAGTCACTACTGTTAATGTGCTTTTCAACGTAGATTCCAGAGAGAGATTTTTTTTAATGAAACTACTTTCAAGGTAGGTCTAGTTTTAGGTCCATTCAACTATAAATATCAAACTATCATCCAATCCTAATATTCCATATTAGGATCTCCAGCTTAGACTGGAAGAAGCCTGGCTTTTAGGTTAGATTGTCAAAGATCATTGGTTTTTTCCTCCTCATATTATTTGCTTCAATGATAATTAGTTGTACAAGGTTTCCCAAGTTCAAACTCTGGGTTATGTTCTTGTGCACACAAGTTTTCCAACAGCATAAATGCATAGCTCTGCACTGAGAACAAGCGTAAGCTACGGATATCCCCCCCTGTTTAAAATCTTGGGTCCATATCAATTATAGTGACCTAAGACCTCACTCACTTAAAGGAATTTTTTAAAACAAATATTAGAATAAACTATTTCCTGTGTGTTATAATTTTGTACACTTCAAACAATGTATTTGCTGCAACTAACGATTGCATAGAATCATAGAATATTAGAACTCGAAGGGACCTCGATGGATCGAGTCCAGTCCCCAGCCCTCCCAGCAGGACCAAGCATTGTCTATATCAGAGGTGGCTAACCTGCGGCTCACGAGCCACATGCAGCTCATGAAGAAAAAAATTGCGGCTCCTGACAGAGCCGGGACGGAACCCAGAACCGCTCAGGTCAGCCGCTCTCACGGCCGGGCCGCTGTGAGACGCATGCGTGCTCACGGCCCACGTTGTTTTGCTCCCGGCCCCCAGCGCCCTACGTCATATCCTGCACATGCAGGCTGGGTCACACACAGCGTCCCATCCTGCATGTGCTAGCAGCCGGCTGCTGAGCGCAGGCAGTGGCAATGGCTCCGGGTGTGGCGACAGCAATGCCAGCACCAGCAGCGGCTCCAGGACCTAAGCATAAGGTTAGTGGGGGAGAGGGATTGAGTTAGAGCGGGGAGGGCAGGTGTCTGGCTCCAGGGGAGGGGAGGGGAGCAGGGTTGGGGGCTGCACATGGCGTGCAGACCGCTCTATGCATGCGCCCCAGTGCCTGGATGGAGACGCGTGTGGCTGTAATGGCAGCTCCGCCTCCGGGACCCAAGAATTAGGTTAGAGCGGAGGGGGTGGGGGGAGATTGGTATAGATGGGGGCCGGTGCCTGGCTCTGGGGGGGGTTGGGTTAGGGGTGTGTGTGCCTGGCTCTGGTGAAGGGGAGGGGAATTGGGTTGAGGGGGGTATGCCTGGCTCTGGGGAAGGGGAGGGGGATTGGTTAGAGGGTGTGTGTGTGTGCCTGGCTCTGGGGAAGGGGAGGAAGATTGGGTTAGAGCAGCGGGGGGTGTGCCTGGGGGAGGAGAGGGGAAGAGCAGCCAGCGTGCTTCCTGAGACCCGGGATCCCCGGGTACTGGCCCCAGCTGTCTCTGTCCCCTCCTGGCCAAACCCCCTCCCCCATGAGTACCCTGCCCCAGCACCCACCAGCACCCTGTCCCCTTCCCCCACCAGCACAGTTGGGGACACATTAGTGAGGCTCAGGGGGTTTTGGAGCGGCTGTTTTTTTGCATCTCACTTGTGTGGCCCCAACTGACTTTTCTGTGGGTCAGTGACCCCGACTCAAAACAGGTTCCCCGCCCCTCTCATAAATAAAGACAATGCTGAAACATTTTATGTTTGACATATTTTATTTAAAAATGAAGCCTGTCCAACAAGCCCCCAGTTGGGGCCAAACCCCCATCTGACCACAACATCATAACACTCCTGCACACACACCCCAGACCCCAAACCCCAAACCTGAGCCTATCATACAATGGAACCCCCCTGTCCTGAGCCTCTCACATCCCCAAACTCCTGCACCCCCACATCCCCAGTCTTCTGCCACAACACTCCTGCACCATCCACACACTGCAAATCTGTGTCCTGAGCCCATCATACTCCCAGCCTCCCTGCCCTGAGCCCCTCATGCACCCCAGCCCAAACTCCTGCGTCCTCACAGCCACAAGCCTGTGGCTTGCTCAGCACCCTAACCCTCCACCTGACCCCAACACTCTCCAGCCTGGAGCCCCCTCCCTGAGCCAGCATCCTCTTCTCTACTTCCTCCTGCACCCAAATTCCCTCCCAGAGCCTGCACTTCTCACCCCTTCCCAGTGCTTTTTTTGTGAGCCACAGTAGCAGTGGAGACAGTGTGAAAAGCTGGGGCAAAGTTGTTGAGCCAAAAAAAAAAGGGCAGGGCCGCGAAGACCCAGGGAAAAGTTGTTAACCAAAAAAAAAAAAAGCAAAAAAGCACCAGCACCTATTTTCCCCCAGCGTGGCGTGGTTTTGTTTTTGTTTTTTCTCAACAACTTTGCCCTGGCTCTTTACACTGTCTTCCACTGCTATTGTGGCTCTTCATCTGGAACAGGTTGGCCACCCCTGGTCTATATCATCCCTGACTGATGTCTGTCTAACCTGCTCTTAAAAATCTCCAGTGATGGAGATTCCACAACCTCCCTAGACAACTTATTCCAGTGTTTAACCACCCTGACAGTTAGGAAGTTTTTCCTAATGTCCAACCTAAACCTCCCTTGCTGCAGTTTAAGCCCATTGCTTCTTGTCCTATCATCAGAGGCCAAGAAGAACAATTTCCCCCCCTCCTCCCTGTGATACCCTTTTAGATACCTGAAAACCACTATCATGTCCCTTCTCAGTCTTCTCTTTTCCAAACTAAACAAGCCCAATTCCTTCAGCCTTGCCTCATACCTCATGTTTTCTAGACCTTTAATCATTTTTGTTGCTCTTCTCTGGACCTTCTCCAGTTTCTCCATATCTTTCTTGAAATGTGGTGCCCAGAACTGGACACAGTACTCCAACTGAGGCCTAATCAGTGTAGAGTACAGAAGAAGAATGACTTCTCATGTCTTGCTCACAACATTCCTGTCAATGCATCCCAGAATCATGTTGCTTTTTTTGCAACAGTGTCACACTGTTGACTCATATTTAGCTTGTGGTTCACTATGAACCCTAGATCCCATTCTGCCGTACTCCTTCCTAGAAAGTCACTTCCCATTCTGTATGTGTGAAACATATTGTTCCTTCCTAAGTGGAACACTTTGCATTTGTCCTTATTAAACTTCATCCTGTTTACCTCAGACCATTTCTCCGGATCATTTTGAATTATGACCTTGTCCTTTAAAGCAGTTGCAACCCCTCCCGCCTTGGTATCATCTGCAAACTTAATAAGTGTACTCGCTATGCCATCATCCAAATCGTTGATGAAGATATTGAACAGAACCTGTCCCAAAACAGATCCCTGCAGAACTCCATTTGTTATGCCCTTCCAGCATGACTGTGAACCATTAATAACTACTCCAGCCAATTATGGTTATCCAGCCAATTATGCACCTACCTTATAGTAGCCCCATCTAAGTTTCATTTGCCCAGTTTATTGATAAAGAAGGTCATGTGAGACCTTATCAAATGCCTTACTAAAGTCTAGGTATACCACATCCACCACTTCTCCCTTATCCACAAGACTTGTTATCCTATCAAAGAAAGCTATCAGATTAGTTTGACATGAATTGCTGCATTTCATTATGCACAACTCTAAAGGACCCACCCTCTCTCAAGCACCCCCTTTTTGGTAGAGGATGTGTGCTAACAAGCTCCTCTGCTATGATTGGGAGAGGAGGTAGACAAAGTTCTCACAGGACCCTGTTCAGGGTTCTGCAGTTCGCCATAGTACACCTTGGTGGGTCTCCAGCCTCCAGACCTGGGCTTCAGAGCCGTCCAAGGTGGTGCCAGTGCCTTCCCAGTCAGACACTAGATCTGCCTGGCTTGAGCTTCAGCAAGGAACTACTAGACCCTGGCCCACCAGCATGTTTATACCAACTTGCTGGGCCCTGATTGGCTGCAGCAGAAGCAGCCACTCTAGCTTGCCTGGAGGACAGCTCTTCTGCGCTTTTCCTTGGGGCAGGTATGGCAAGGGGGCTTCAGGCCTAGTCCATCCTATCACAAAAACAAAAAAGAACATCAGTGGCTTTCACAACTTAGACATCTCAAGAGTTTTTCAGCCTGTCTTTCTTACACACACTGTTTTCTAATTATGTCATATAGTGTGTTCTTGTTTTTCTTTTTGTGCCAAGAAGTTATTCTATAGCAACCAGCTTCCCGATTCCTAGCAATGTTCTGCATAAGATTGCCTCTTTCTACGAAGAGCTACAGTTACAACAAAAGAGTCCCCTCCTTTCCTAGACTTTCTTGTTCTTGATTAAATGTAGCTACACCATTATTGGCAAAGTGTCCACATGTTGTCTAGATTTTTTTGAACAAGCTAAATACAGTTATGCTTTCTATTAATCATAATATTGGAGTTTTGATCACTTTCCTTGTTTGGATGGATTAGTATTGATAACATGGGGGAGAAGACTATTTCTATATACATTTATAAATTACTCCTTGATTTTTAAGTCACATTTTCTTTTTGTTAAAGAGGGGGGGAAGCTTTTCATGTGTCTGTATCTTGAGCGGCATGCACATTCCATGCACACTGTTGCTAGGCTACCTGCTGTACAGTATGATGTACAAAGACAAAGCATAAGTGGATTGTAGATAACCAAGTTGCATAGCCATGGACAGAGGAGAACCATCATTCTCTGTATGCATGGGACTCAACAACAAATATCAAAATAACCTAGGCACCAAACATTGTGGTTCAATCCACTCCCTCTTGGCCGTGAATAGGAAACCCTCCTAAACATATTATCTCATACAGCTCCCTTATAATCCTTCCTCATAGAACCTGTACAAGGGGAGTTGGAAGCTGACCCAATTTTGTCTCTGTACCCTATCACAAAGAACTAGTAGCTAAGGCCCAGATCAAAGGTATGTAGGTGCCTAACTCACGTTGAAATCAACAGGAGTTAGGTGCCCAAATCTTTTTGAGGATCTGGGACTAAGTGTTTGTTGATATTTTATTCTTATTATTATAGTAAATGGTTGTCTAAACTTAGAGCAGATTAACATTAGTTCTCAACATGGTTGCTCCCTCTGAGGTACAAAAAATCCAGGACATCAAAACTGGACAGCTGGCAGTGCATACCGAGCATCCTTACAAATCTCCCAGGCTGCTGCTTCAAAAAAGAGACAGTCTTAGACAGGCGATTCTAGTTCTACAATGACTGTTTATGGCACTGTTAAACATTTTATAAATGGTACTAACTGAGTACATTGCAAAGACTTTGTGTCTTGTTTGATGTTCTTCAATGGCTTACATTGAGCTTACAAGACATGTCTGGTTCAAGATGTAATTAGCACAGTACTTGAGAATTCCCCAGACACTTTAAAATTTTGCTACATGCATATTAGATGGTTTTCATTATCAGATTTAAATCTTTGGAGGAAAGACATCCTAACCACATTAACATGTCTTAATAGCTAATAATGACATCTAAAGATAGTAGCAATAGCTAGTAATACTGCTAGTGGTGCTATAGCATGTTCTGTTTAAAATGGCTTCAGAAGTGCATGATTATGGCTCTCATGTGTTTTCTGTGCCATCACTGATGACCAAGACAGCCCATTTCAGCATGGCAGCACCCTTCAGGCAAAGGTTTGGGGTTTTCCTGCTCAAGATTTACAGCTTACCCTGAAAATACACACATAAAAGGAGACAAACCCACTCTGCCTAGGCACTCCTTGCTAAGATGTCAAGCTGTCTTTAGCAAGAAGGGCAAGATTTTGAAAATTGCCTATGGCTCCACAGCCAAACTATATTACCCCAGGTGAATCTTACCATCCCATAATGCCAAAGAACTCACACCTGGGTTTGCAAGGCTCCTTTATCAACTGATTCCTCCCTACTTATACCCAGAAGGTTGCTACTCAGTAAATGAACAGAAAGACCATGAAACTTGAAGCTACATCAGGAACACTTCCCTTGGCACCTGTCTGGAAGAAAATTGAGAACTCTGGCCAAGACTGCCTATTAAACCAGAGAGAAGCACAGGAAGTTGTCCGTATGAGTGGATGGAGTCTTGGATGGCCACTACATTGGACCCTATCTTCTTGCCTGACTCTTGAGTCCAGCTTTCCTGACTTGTTCCTGCATATTGCTTCCTTGTTTTCCTCCAGCATCCTGCTTTCCTGACCTGTTCCTGCCTTCCTCCAGCATCCTGCTGCAGGAATCTGTCTCCAGCCCTGACCCTTGGCTTGTCTCTCAATTCTGACTTTGGTGCAGACTATTAGGTCTGCCTGCCTAAGCCCTGGTCATGACACTCCAGGAGAGACTGCACCTCAGGGGCCATAGTCATTCTGTCATATAACCCTCATTCTGTCCCTCTGCAAAATCCCTTAGAACGTGAAGGGGTCAAATACCCACTCAGGCTCTCATCATCTGGGTTAGGTATGGAAACTCAACCCTCCACCTGAGTTCCTCTGGGGTCAACTCCTTGCATGATTCCCACGAAACAAAAACATTTCTTTCTTCAGAGAGTCTTGAGCTAGCTGCAGTCTGGCTCAATATCCTCTGGTAAGCCACCATACATAATCACTTAGAATCCCACACAGTGGCCTTTCTGTGTGCTCAGACAGATCATAGGCCTGGGAGCTGATTCTGCCCTCTGCCAGGCCTCTCCCCAGCAGCTGAGGGGCTACAGGTCTGTTGTCTGCCCACAATAACCTACTACTGCAGTGGTTCTCAACTTGTTTCAGTCCACGGACCACCAGGCCAATCAAAAAATTTTCGTGGACCACCTCCAGTACATGTAGCACAGGACAAACGACACAGCAACCGCTCAGCACAACGGCGGCAGCTACACTGATGCTCAGAGCCTCAGACAGAAGTTACTGGCAACACAATGCGGTTGTGTCCTAGGTGACGCTATGGTGACACCGCGTGCTTGTGAACACGGCGTAAAACAGCCTAACAGTGGCACCTGCTCACGCCGTGTGACTTTGGACAATGTTCTTGTGGACCACCAAAAAAGTCACCATGGATCACCAGTTGAGAACCACAGTCCTACTGAGTTGTGCTTCTCCCCTTCTTCCTCCAGTCCTGCCATGCCTTGCTAGTGTGGCAAGGCAGAGCTACACAAACCCATAGCAACTCTTTAACCCTTTGCTGTCTGGTGCAAGGTTTGTATACCTCATAAGACTGGCCATACTGGGTCAGACCAAAAGTCCATCTAGCCCAGTATTCTGTCTGCCGACAGTGGCTGATACCAGATGCCCCCAAGGGAGGGAACCCAACAGGTAATCCTCACATGATCCCTCTCTGTCACCCATTTCCAGACAAACAGAAGCTAGGGACAACATTCTTACCCAACCTGGCTACTAGCCATTGATGGACCTAACCTCCATGAATCTATCTAGCTCTTTTTTGAACCCTATTAAAGTCCAAGTCTTCACAATATCCTCTGGCAAGGAGTTCCACAGGTTGACTGTGCTCTGAATAAAGAAAATCTCCCTGTTGTTTGAACCTACTGCCTATTAATTTCACTTGGTGATCCCTAGTTCTTATATTATGGGAATAAGTAAATAACATTTCCTTATTCACTTTTTTCACACCTCGCCTTACATTCCCACATTTCCCGTATGCAGGATGTAGCAACCTTTGGCATGATGCAGACCACTACACGTTGAGTGCCTAGTCACCCCTGCAGGCTAGGTAAAGAGTGTAGATTATAGACTTACTTTCTTCTCCTCCCCCTTTGGAGCAATTCATCCTCTCTCCTCTTCCCCCCCTTCCCCCCCCCCCCCCCGCCATGCTCCTTTCGGGAGAAGTCCCGCATTCTCCTGAATACAGGGCTAGCTACTGTGAGAATCCCTGGATGGGCACACAAGGGAGGGGAAGATTTTTGTTTCTGTCCTTTGTGAAATCAAGAGAGGACCAAGGACAAACCAGCCCTTCACAAATAAAACTAGACTATGCACAGGTCAGACGGATGGATTTCTTCTTGTGAGTATAATATTCAGATTTATATGGCTTAGATTTCATTTATCTAACTGGTAAGTTAAGAGCCAGCTACTAAATGAAGAGGTCTGACAAAGAGGCAGCAGGCTCTGTTTGTTCTGGGGTGGAGACGTGTTCTGTCGGTTTTTTGTGAGGAGCTGTCTTTGGTCACTAGGCAGATTTAGGTGAAAAGTGTTCAGCTTTTACTGTTTATCAGTGTTCCCTGTAAGCTGAGGGCTTGGGCAGCCACCCACAAGAGATTCAAATGCTGCCCAGCTGATTAGCAGATCATCCACAGCTGGCAGCATGTGTTTCTACTGGTAGTGCACATCTGCACATGCCTTGGTGCACATAGCAAGATTTATTCTGCACATGGATAGAAAAAATTAATGGGAACATTGCTAGGCACCCAGCATGATAGTGTTTGGGGATAATAGTTCAAGTTACTGCATAGAAGCAAATTGAGCTGAAGTGAGTTAATAAATGAGTCCTTCATTCACTTGCACTGAATTTATTAAAGAGCAAATTAAGATTGTACTGCCCTGAGGCTGCTCTGCATCAAGTTAATCCCTCAGGCCACTCCAAAAAGCTCCTTAAAGTTGCTCAAACATGCATCAGCTGTCAACAGCCTGCAGGGCAGCCAACAGCAGCCTGGGATTGCCAGAGCATAAGGGAGCTCTGGCCACACTCCCTCTGCCAAGCTACATCACCCAAGGATTGTGCAATGCAGGAGAAATTCTCCAGGAAATGGATGAGTAGGTTTAGATCTGATTTGTGCAAGGGGAGCCACTGAAAGTATCCAGGGCACAGCTCAGAGTCAGTGCCTCTGGGTCCAGTTCTGTCTGACTGCACAGTATGGGTGAGTCAACACTGCACCCTTGCCTCAAAATAAGCTACGCAATTTGCACTGCACAAATTGTGTAGCTTATTTCGAGGTAATTTCAAAATAAAGCACTATTCCAAAACGTCCCTTAACCCTCATGCACCCATACTGTGTGCAAGTGGCCTTTTTTTGAAAAAACTTCCCCTGCATCTAGACTGCTGCCACATTCTTTCCAAAGTAAATGGAAAGAACGCGGCAGTTTTTTTGACCATGAAAACCTCGTTTTACGGGGAAGAACACCTTTTTTTCGAAAGTGCTCTTTCAAAAAAAGGCGCTATGTAATGCAAACTGGGTGCTCTCTTTCGAAAAAGCGGCTTGCTTTTTCAAAAGTACTGGTCACAGTCTAGATGCTCTTTTTCGAAAGAGGCTTGCAGTTTAGACGTAGCTGGAATGAGGTTTACATGGACATCAGAATAGTGAGCCCATTATATTTTGAAATAATAAGCACAGCTCAATAGATGTAGAATAGCTATTTCGGGATACTTCCAGTAGTGTAGACCTAACCTATGTAAAGGAAGTGCATTCTTTGTACACATCTCTCAGTCATGTTACTCATGTACGTCTGTTACTGGTGGACCTGTTTAGTCACATTACCAGAGAGAAGCAGTGGAGCATTTGAATTGGAGACTCCATACCTAGAGAGTCTCCTTCTTCCAAATTCAAAGCAGGTCAAGGAGACTGCTGTCCTGTAGTGTAATATTGGATATCCACTGAAAGTTTCAAGTAGTATCACAGGGACAACACTGGACAAGACTGGGGCTGACCTTTCAGGGATGCACAAGTGACAGTAGACACTGAGGCTATGTCTACACTGCAGAGTTTTTGCGCAAAAACTCGTGGAGCATCCACACCTCAAGCACGTTTTTGCGAAAGAAAATTTACAGTGAATTGACAGAAGAGAGGGCTTTTTGCGGTGTAGGTATTCCTCTTTCTACGAGGAATAACTCCTTTTTGTGCAAGAGCTATTGAGCAAAAAGGTATAGGTGGACAGGAAACGGGGGGGTTGTGCAAAAACAGCCTATCAAAAGAAGCACAGGTGCCCTGGTGACCATTCTGTTAATGGCAATCAGAGCTTTCTTGTGAGAGAGCATCCATGCAGTCTGGATACTCTCTTGCGCAAAAGCGCATCGCTTTTCCGATGTGTTTTTGCAGTGTGGATGCGCTTTTGCAAGAAGCCTGCAGTGTAGATGTAGCCTGAGTTATTTTATTTGCTCTTGGGAGCGCCTCCATGCCCCTCTGAGACACATAGATCACTTGGGAGCTGATGTATTTTCCTTCCTACATTCCATAAAGGGATGATCATGGTGCTGCAACTTCCAACCTATGTGTAAGATCAGTTCTGGTAAATGGCAGGCTAGAGGGTGTATAGCTACACTGCAGCTGACAGGAGGGTTTCCAAGCATGGGTAGACAAACTCATGTCAGGTTCCACTGTACTTTAAAAATGTTGCCTTTCTTTCAATGTTACTAATGCATCCATCGAGGGAAAACACAGACAAATATTACAATTCCATATCAGCACTCAATGCTAATAGTGATATGGAATTAACCGCTAGTTAGTGGTGGGGATTTTTTAATATAATACTGCTCCAAAATCTGCTTTTGAAGCCTCTCATGCCACTCCATTCTTTTCTTTTCAAAAATATTTCCTAGAAAACACTGCAGCTTCTGCCACTGAAACCCAGCATATGTCATCCAGATCCACTGCTTTAACTGCACATATCCTATTTCTCAAAGTATGCTCGGCTGCAATATTTACAGCATGTTAATTCCTAATGGTCCAAAACCAGTTTAGTAATTGTTCTGTCATTTTAGATTCATTTTCATCTCTCTCTTTTAAACTGCATATTTAGTTTGCAATACCTGGGACACAGTTATTAATTAAACAAATCTAAGGGCTTTACGAAATTTAGCAGGAAGAAGCCAATGATTAAACAAAGTAATGTCTGTGATGTGGATTCATATCTTTCTTGGTGATTAAAATAGCTCAGAATAAAATGGGGTAGGGGATCTCTATGACGTCCATTCTCCCAAAAAGAACCCAGACCCCCCAGGGCAGGAAGAGGCAGGATGCGGTCAGAGCTAGGGTTTGGGGGAAGAAGTGGAATGAGGGTGGATCAGAGGTAGGAAGAGGTGGGGTGAGGGCAGGGCAGTAGGTGGAAGGTTGTTCCAGTCCCCACATCTCCCTATAGATGGCCCTGCACCTAGGCCAGTGCTCACCAACCAGTAGATCCGGATCTACTGGTAGATCTTGGTGCCTTTGACAGGTGATCCTGACTGGTTTGGCAAGGAGGCTGTCAAGCACCAGCACTTCATCTGCCCCTCTCAGCACTGCCGTGTTGCTCCTGCCCTCTGCCTTGGCAGTGCCCCCCACCCTCAGGAGTCTCCTGGTTGCTGTGCAGAGCATGGGAAGAATAGGGGGGGTGCTGATGTCAGGGTGTCCCTCCCTCCAACCTGTACTCCATCTCCACAGAGCTGGAGGGGGCAAGGATGGAAAGAATTTTCTGGCTGCTTTTGAGTGGTGCAGAGCCAGGGCAGGGGTGAGCCTGCCTTAGCCCCACTGCACCACCACCCAGAAGCCACCTGTGGTAAGCGGTGCCCAGCTGGAACCCACTTTCTGTACCCCTGTCCCAATCCTGGACCCCTCCTACACCCCAAACCCCTGCCCATGCACCCAAACTCCCTCCCAGAGCCTGCACCCTGAACCCCCTCCTGTACCTCAACTCCCTGCCCCAGGCTCAGCTCAGAACCCCTGCCACACTCCAAATCCTTTAGCCCAAGACTAGCATCTGCATCCCCTCCCCCACACCCCACCCCTCTGCCCTCAGCCTGATAAAAGTGAGTGAGGATTCGGAAGGGAGGGAGGGAGGAGTGAGCAGAGCGGGGCCTCAGAGAAGGGGTGGGAAGGAGGCAGGGCAAGGGTATTTGGGTCTGAGGTAGATATTGGATTGCACTTCAGTTCAAAAAGTGATCTCATGCTTAAAAAGGCCGGAGACCCCTGCCCTAGGGATTCTGCTATATGAAGGAAATCTGCAACTATCCCAGTAGGGAAGGCTTTGAGCATTTTTGTGCTGTCTGAGCAGTGTAAATTACAGATGTCAGTGATTAACCAGTTAACCTGGCTGGGCCAGAGCAGCCCCCCTGCCCGCCCATGGTGCAATACAGGGGGGCCCAATCCTGGCCTAGAGCAGACCCCCCACCCTTAGCAGGGGACCCCTCCATCCTGGCTGTACCCACCACACCACGCCACAGGCAGGGGATCTCTCCAGCAATGGCAGGGGGCTGGCTCCTGGTCTGAGTAGCCCAGGAGGCCACTTCTTCTCAGTTTGAGCAACCCCTGCCTGCAGGGGGGGTCGCTCCAACCTAGTCAGGCCTGCCACACCATGCCACGGGCAGGGGGCCACTCCAGCCTGGCTGGGCTGGAGAGTTCCTCTGTCTGTCCCCATTTAAGTGGTTAACCAGATAAATGTAACATTTAACCGGTTAACTAGTTAAATAGGTTTTTGCATCCTTAGTGTAAACAGCTAGAAGCAGGGTTGAGGATTTGTCCATGGGTCAGGAGCAGGAAAAGGAATCTCTGAGGGAAAGAATGGGATGAAGGCTAAGGTGGGCTGGGGATTTTGATGGAAAAAAGACAGAAAGCTTTGCAGATAGTAGGTATAGAAAGTATTGTGACAAAGTGTGGTAGATGAATGAGAGGCAGGGAGGGGTCCAGGTGGAGGAGGAGGTCAGTCCCTATATCTGTGGCTCAAGATGACCAAAACATGGACCAAGCTTTTTGCAAGGAGGGCCAAGAAGAAAGGGTGGACCTTAGTGCTACTGAGGAGAAAGAAGTGAGGAGCTACGAAAGGCCTGGACATGAGCAGCAGAAGACAAAGGAATATAAGCTGATGCCAATGCTGAAGGTCCTTGAGGCATGGACAATAGTGGTGTTATCCAGAGAGAGAGAGAGAGAGAGAGAGAGAGAGAGAGAGATTATACCATTAATAATAGATAACAATTTAAAAATATATGCTTACAATTTAGTGATTAAGGGGCTGGAGCGATTCCCCGCTCCAGGACCAGCCCTGGCTGCACTGCCAGCAAAGACAGCCACCTTCCAGCAGGGCCAGTGAGTGCGGCCAGCAGGCAGGGTGTGGGGGAGTGGGTCTTTAGTGGGTCTGGGGGGGCTGTGAGGTAGCGAGAATGATGTGTGTGTTGGGGGACTAGGGAGTGGGGGTTCTGGGCAGCTGTGGTGGGGCTGTGGCAGGGGAGCACTGGGCAGGGGTGGTGTGCAGGGTGTTGTACTTCTGACAGGGCTGCAGGGGAATCTGGCCATAGGAAGATGGGGGGATGTTGAGTCGAGGGCTGTGGGTCACGGAATAGCCCTGCCCTCAAGGGAAAGGGGCAGGGTGGAAACACAGATCCGGGCAGCCGACTGTGGGTCTGACAAGTGCCGGCTTATAAATAATGCCCTCACACTGGCCTGGAGCGGAGTCGCCCCTGCCATGCCATGCCCCTTTGTCTCTTGCTGGTCTCTTGCTCTAGAGCAGGGGTCAGCAACCTTTCAGAGGTGGAGTGCTGAGATTTACCTTATTCACCGGTACACACGGGTCCGAGTGCTGGTGATACTTTTTAAAGTCAATAATAGTCCTACTTACAGCAGCTTCATGAATAAATGAATTAAGATGCAGATCTTACCATTTAGTGTGATCCCTGGCCTTGCTTTGCCTTGCTGAGTTCTCCCATCTCAGGCTCGTGGTTTGATACTTTAAACAGCACACAAGCCTCTGAGTGTTCAGTCAGAACCCCAAATAAACTCTCCCGGCTTCCACCTCACCACACAGATGCCAGCACCCACCCATCTCCTCTTTCCTCCACCCACACCTGTGGAATCTGCTCCCCCAGACCAGGTGAGGGCTGGGATAAAATCCTGCTTCTCAAAGTAGCAGGCACCAGCTGTCTGTCCTGTCCTAACTCCCAGCTAAAGCACAAGCAAATTATACACACCTCCCCCACCGCACAGCACAGGCAAACTACCTCCCTGCCTCCACCTCACCCCCAATGCCAGCACCCACCCACCCCCTCTTTCCCCCACGCACCCCATGCAGTCACACATGTGCTGCCCTCATCCCCAGCTGGGTTGCCTCTGCCCCACTACCACGGCTCCATTACCGGGGGAGAAGCTACATGGCCCAAGCCTTGGTCCTGGCCACCCAGGAACAGCCTCCTACCCCAGTCTTGGCCCCGCTGCCAAAGGAGCAGTACACATGGCCCAAGCCTTGGCCACCGGAGCTTGCCCAGCTGAGCCCCCACGAATGCCCACCACCACCACCAGCAGTATCAGCTCACCTGCTTTCATTGGCTCACTGCTGCTTTCACTGGATCACTTCTATAATGGAGTTGGGCAAGTGGAGAAGGGGGAGAGCACCGACCACTGGCTGGCACACAGCCCCCAGTCTGCAGCCTGTCTGCCTGCCCCCTGGAGCTGGTGCTGCGGCTGCGTGTCGGCTCTCCCACAGCCCAATCAGCAGCCTCCCCACCTGCTCCCCAGAGCTGGTTCTGTGGTTGTGCACTGACCACAAGGCTCAAGCGGCAGCACAGGCTCTCGCTGTGCGGGGAAGGAGGGACAGGGCTGAGCTCCCGTCCCGCGTGCCAGTAAAAATCGACTTGTGTGCCGCCTGTGACACGCATGCCAGGGGTTGCTGACCCCTGCTCTAGCGACTGACCTCCCTGCACCATGCTCTACTACAGCCCACCAAAATGTTGGGCTCCAGGCCCACAGAAAGTTAATCCAGCCCTGATTCTGCCCGATGGGCTCTGGAGGCTTCTCCCTCACAGGGAGCACGGGGCACGCAGGGTTAAGCCCCGCCACTCCCAGCTTGAGCCTCACCACTCATGGCTTGGGAGTGGGGATTGGGAGGGAGCATGGGGCTTTGTGGGGGGGGTGCTGGAGATTCAGGTGACATTGCAAATCAGAGCTTCAGCCTGGGAGAGAGCGTAGCTGGGAATTCAGCCCCATGGGAGTCCACCAGGGATTGGATTGGGGCTTCAGCCCCATGGCAGGTCCTGCAGCTATAGCTATGCTGACCGCAGATTGACCAAAACCATCAAGGGGAATGAAAAATATGGGACAATTTGCCCATTTTTTTAAAAAAGGAAGGACGCCTGCAAAAAGGCTTAGATAAGGAACTGTCCCATTACAAATGGGATGGAGGGTCATCCTAGATATATGTATCTGCCAAAGCTATTTTTGAGAAATGGGCTGGTATCACCTTGGGATATAAACACTATGAAAAAAGGAGTTTGTAAAAAAAATTGTTACTTTTCTTCATTCTCCTGTGCACAAAGGTTTGTGACTACATTTCCACTGGGGATACGGTTTTGCAGGAGGGTTGCTGTTTACAAGTGTTATTCCTTAGAGAAAGCTCCCTTGGGAAATTCAAATCAGACTAAACAGCATTGTTCTAATCAAATCTGACAGGGAATTCCACAGCAGCGTTGGGCAAATAATGACTTTGTCGGGGCACTGGAAATTCCAGGAAAAAAGTTTCATTTCAGGTTAAAGCAAAATCAAATTTCCCAGGACACCAGAAGCAAATGAATTGAATCAATTCAGGGGACAAGGTGACCTCCCTTATCATCTTTAGCCCGGTGGTTAGAGCCCTCACCCAGTAGGTGGGAGATCTCTGTTCACTTCTCCCCACTCCTCATGTTGAGAAGAGATTTGAACTTGGGTTCCCACACTGCAGGAGAATGCCCTAGCCTCTGTGTCTGTCCTGCTCCACATTTTAGAAATCATTAAGTGATCTTTAGCGCAGGAGCGTGAGTCTTCCACATTCTAGGTGAGTGCGGTAAGCACCAGACTATATAATCATTCTCACTCTCTTTCCCTGGTCCAATGACTATCCATTGTCATTCACAGTTGCAATTTGTAGTTATTCATAATGAGGGCAATCATGTTCCAGACTAGACTGCTGTTAGCTGCCATGGTTACGAGGCGAAGATGTGGTCAAAATCCATATTCAGAGCCAAGGACGCCACTAACTGGTTGCAAACTCAATTAAACATTGAATGTGAAAAGGGCCTTAAGCTGTTTCTACACTAAACACCACTGCTGGCCCACATCAGCTGACTCAGGTGTGTGGGGCTCAGACTACAAGACATTGCAGTGTTGGTGTTTGGGCTTGAGATGACCAGGACTCTGGGGTCCTTCCCCCTCACCGTCCCCCTCTGGCCCGAGGCTGAGAGTGTACAGTACAATTATACAGGCAGCTGACTTGGGTCAGTCACCAGTGTTTCACTACAGAGCAGACACATGCTTAGTGACTGTAGTGGCTAAGCCAATGGAGAAGATGTGCAGCTGAATCTCATCTAGATGCTGGTGACATGAAAGTATGTGGCATTTTGTCTCCCCGAAGAACCTCAGTTTGGTGTTGGTGAGGAGGGGAAAAAGCACAGTAGACTTGTAGAAGTACATAACATGGGGTCGCTGGTGAGAATGTCCATCATGACTCTATGGGAACTGTCTGACAGGACTGAGTGAATCCAGCTGAACACTGCTTCATTCGTACCCAATGTGAATCGTCATTACAGCACTCGCTGATTCACTAGCAGGATTGCTTCTTGTCCAAGACCAGGAGATGATCATCCATTAGCCCCAGAAGAGCCTGTGGTTTGAAGCCTGAAAGAGCGCCAGGGCATTGGCATAGGAGAAATGCTACTGGAGTTTGGGACACTGGCACTTTCTGAATAACTTTACCAGGAACCTGGATACTGAGCGGTAATAGACAAGGTCTTTGGCATTAAATATAGGTTTCTTCAGGGCCAACAGAGTGTGAGGGCAGACTTGGGACCTAGATATTATCATTGCAGTAACATTTTATGGTGCCATTTTACAAACACTGGAGCAACATCAGTGTTCTTTTTAAATTTTGACCCTTGTTTGTTTATATAAACATCAAACATATTAGAAAGAACGCTGCTAATGAACATCCCCCATGCAACAGAGCTCTTCTCTACCACCCCAGTTTTGCCCATCATCACCATCCTCAATACCTACTATAGTTTCAAGCCCACAGTGTCTCCTCTTGAAAGCTCTTTGCAAACATTAGCTCACAAGTCACAACGAACCATGCTCACCTCAGTGAAGAAGGCAATTGAGATAAAGTTCTGCAGCTTCAGATCTGTTAGATCACAATGCTAGAAAGGTGATCTATTTTGATTCAGAAATTGTGGGGCAGTGAGCCTCGGTGAGGGCTCTGTCACATAAAACATGAACACAGTGTCTAGGGAATAGGCAAGGTATAAAGAAAACACTGAGGCACTAAGAAAAGCCAGAATGGGAAATTAACTCCCCTGAATTCTCCCAGCAGAGACGTTGCCAGTAGACTATGAAGTTTTCACCTCTTACCTTTCAAACAGGGAAAGCCCCTCACAGTATCTGTCAAGGTGGGAGAGCTAGTCCCAGCAATGCTGTGTGCTGCTAATCGAGTCCATTGTCTGTCAGCCCAGCACTTTTGGGCCAGATCCTCACAGCATCCATTACATCCCTCAGTTCAAAACAAGGCCAGAACTACTCTGGGGTATTCAGGGCAAGGGCAGCTGGCCTGACACATTGTGGTACAATTTCTTGGGGGAAGCTCAACCACGCTGAAGCAGGGCATTGAGAATGATGCAGCTTGGCATATGGTTGAACCCTGCCACTGCTGGTCTCAAGCTATCAAGTGCAGAGGAGGGAGTAGGGATGAAGGTGTCTGAGGGAGCAGTGAGCAGCAGTGAGATAGGATCATTTTCTGAAAGGCACGACTGCACAGGGGTACACAATGCCAGGAAACTGCTACCCTCCATGGCATACATGTCCCGTCATCACAAGTGTAGCAGAAGGGAGTGAAACCAAGAACAAAAGGGGAATATTAGCATGGAAATTACTCCATCAGCTGGTGAGCATGGAAAGAGTATAAATAGCTCTCCTGTTGTGTATACCAGACCCATTACGCCCATATAAGGTACTTATTTGGGCACTAGTACCTTAGCAGCTGAGCTCCTCACAATGTATTTACCCACATAACACCATGGGAGGTAGAGAAATGATATCCTTCCTCATTTTACTGCAGGGGAACTGAGGCACAGAAAAGGTAAGTCACTTGCCCCAGGCCACACAGAAAATCTGCAGTGGGTACAAATTGAACTCAGGTCTCTGGCTGCTTCCCCAACCACTGAAACATCCTCCCTCACCAGGGACCATCCCATTTAGTTTGGGGATTTGCATCATGTCACATCACAGCTAGCAACTGGCCAGACAGGCAAATGTAAGTCCTGCAAGATAATTCCAAGCAGGCAGGGATGAGAAAGGCTTCAAGGGGCATGTTACAGGGAAACTGACTGAACACTGGAGACACTCCAGGTGAGAAAAGGAACCCAGCTCTCAGGGACATGAAGGAATAATGGACTCAGCCTGGCCATGATGCAACAGGAGACACTGGATACTTCACTAGAAAGATCTCTTCTCTCCCACATGAGCTTATATAAACAAATGCTATGGGAATAAAAGGGACAGTCTGTTATGAAAGGTATGTTTTCACTACAGAATTAACCCAGGTTCTCAGCTGCGTTTCAGTCCTAACCCCTCTGCTGTTCACACGTGGAAACCCTCTGATCCAGATTTGAAAGTACATTGTGTCTGGGCTAGCTGACCTGACTGACAGCCCAACACTCTGCTTTAACGTGAGCTGACCTCACACACTTTGCAGGGAAGACAAAGACTAAAACACTCACATGTTGATAGTCCTCCAATGCCCTTCCCACAATTCCCCTGGAAGGACAGACCAGTTCTCCTGAAGTTGTGTCACTTGAGTAGTAAAGATCATCTGAGTACAAAGAACCAGGGGATATTCCTCCAGACACAAGGAGGTGAGTGCAGAAACAGTGAGGACACAGTAAAGCAGGTAACTCCTGTCAGTGTGAATACTCACAGATAGATTAGGCTAATGCTTGTGTTCAGACCAAGATGCCAGTCATCGGAATTAACTGTGCAGGACAAACATAGCTAATATAAGAAATTACCATCAATTATCATGCTATCATCACTGTTACTACATCTGTGGCTTGCCGGTGACAGCTGGCCCAGCTTCATGGGGCTCAGGATGAGGGGTTGTTTAATTGCAGTATGCATGTCTGGACTCTAGGGCCATGTGAGATAAGAAGGTCTTAGAGCCCGGACAATCCAAGGTTGAACATTGACACCACAGTTAAACAGCCCTTGAGCCTGAGACAGCTGGCAAGGGCCAGCCACAGGTGTCTAACTGCAATGTAGACATTCCCACAGAGTAGCCATGAAATGACCACAAAATATCACACAGTGGGCTAGATATTCCAAGTGATTTAGGTGGGTTTGCAGATGGTGTGAACAGAATAAAACAGATGTTGTCTATGGTGCTCATGAGGAGAGTGGCAGCTTGCCAAGAGGATTTTTATTACATGCTGGCTAGCTGCACACACTTGAGGCCATGGAGACAGATTGTGGAAAGATCAGCTAAATATGCACTGCCATAAAAAGACAAGCCCCCATGAAGTATGTGGGAAATTATCCTACTGAAAGCAGCAGGCACAACATTTCTTAGCAGTTGGAGCCTTCTCTCGCTAATGATCAATTATCTACATGGAAAGAAAGCCCGTGCTCAGAGAAACTTCCCCATCTCCTGCCTGTGTGTCCAAGCCAAGCACTGAAGGGCCCAGCTCCACCCTGCTAGCGCTGACACTTCCATACCCATTAATGGTCTGGCAGATTCCAAAAGCCTCAGGACTACTTTCACTGCATTCCAGCGGGCCACCAAACATACGGCTCCCCGAAGCCTGAGCTTGGTGCCTCTGCACCTGCTGCTTTTTTAGCAACTGAAACGCATCATCTTGCATCTCTGTCACCTAAAAGAAAAAATAATATCAATATGCTACCCCTTGGGCAGTCACTTGGAGTACAGAACAGCTAAATGTAAAGACTGTATAAACACACAGTAAAGACCCACCCTTCCAGACTGAGTTGCAAGGAAACAATTATAGGAGCAAGCATATGGAATAGAAGACAGGGGAGTTCCCTGCAGGTTAGGGAAAGTCTTCTTTGAAGATGGTTCATTGCTCTTTCTATTCCTCTCAACAACTGGCAAAGTGTATGGACCCATATTGAAAACCAGGCTTTCCTTCTTTGGCCTACCGTTATTACACGTAAATTATGCAAAAGTGCATACAAATGCTCTTTGTGTCTGTAGATCAAGGAATTAGATGTTTAAATCACCACATTTTAGCTTTTAACAACTTGTTGAGTTTAAAAAAGAGGCCACGTTATGATTTTCTTTTTCCAAATCAGCCTGAAGTCTGGGATGATGCTGAATTATCTTTGTGAGCCGAGGTACCTTGGGTAGCCCACACTGAAAATGCCAAGGAGGCAGGCTGTAAGAACTGGTGCGTAAGAACTGTGGTTAGAGTCACCAACCGGTCACAAAACTGCCCTGGGGAACTACCTGCCTCAAGGCACTGATTGGTGTGAGGCCCAAAGACGGGGGGGAAGCCAGAAATTCACCTTTATACCACAGCCCAACACTCATAAGGAAATAAAATTAACATCACTGAGCCTGGCAAATGTAGCATAATTCTGAACATTAAAAAACCAGATGTTAAATAAAGCCAGATGCCCCCCAGTAACATTAAAACGTTAACATCTACAACCTTGGGACCCTGCCCTTGATTGCCTCCTCCCCCAGGCCTGAAAATGGACAAACAGGAGCATCTCCTGCACAGAGCTTGGGGGCTGGACACATGTTAGATTCAGGACAGTCTTGGGTTCACTATTCCCCTCTTGCACAGTCCCCCGCCCCCCCCCCGCGCTTCCCAGGAGCCATTGCAGGTGTTGTGCTTTGAGTCCTGCAGCCTCCCTCGTCACTGGCAGAGTGGCCTCCTCCATCTCAGCAGCACCCTGGGCAGGAGGAGTTCAAGGAGCATCAATGTGTCACTTCCCAGACACTCAGCGTATGTCTAGACTGCATCCCTCTGCCAGCAGAGGGATGCAGATTAGGCAGGTTGACATTGCAAATGAGGCAGGGATTTAAATATTCCATGCCTAATTTGCATAAAAATGGCTGCCACGTTTTGCCGACTCAGCACTTTGTCCACAAAAAGCGGTAGTCTAGAGGGGGATCTGTTGAGAAAGAAAGCCTTTTTCGATAGATCCTGTAAACCTCCTTGCAGGAGGCATAAGGGATCTGTCGAAAAAGGCTTTCTTTCTCAACAGATCCCCCTCTAGATTGCCGCTTTTTGCCGACAAAGTGCTGAGTCGGCAAAACGTGGTGGCCATTTTTATGCAAATTAGGCACAGGATATTTAAATCCCTGCCTCATTTGCAATGTCAACCTGCCTAATCTGCATCCCTCTGTCGACAGAGTGATGCAGTCTAGACATACCCTCAGTGGCTATTATATCAGGTGGGCCCCGAATCCTTTCCACCACCACATGTACCAAGGACTGCCACTGGGCATGCTGCAAATGCTTTGGAACAAGTGCCTGTTCCCTGCATCCCAGGCACCAGATCCTTATTGGCTCCTGTCTCTAGAAAAAAACATTCCTCCCACTCAACAGACTATTCCTTCCGTTCTCTCATAAAGTCAAACTGCTCCTGGCTCCTTCTGTCATTGCCACTGACTAGCGGGTCCTCAAGTGCCCTTCTTCGGCTGCCCCAATTGTCCCTGAGTTGCTGCTCCTAACTCCTGGGCACAGTGGGTTCCGTCTCCTCAGCCAAAGGCCCTGCCAAGTCAGTCCTAAGAGCAGTGTTTCAAAGTGGGGTAAAAAAAAACAAACTAGCACTTAGCTGAATGTTGAGACTTTTCAGCACTTCAGAAAGGCTTCATTATCCTTATTTCTCAGACAACATTTGTGGCCCCCAAGAAAGGAGCCCTTGCTGAAAATGGGAGGGAGCATGTTGCTTGGTCTTGCCGTGAGGGCAGGGTACTGGACTTATAAGAACATAAGAACATAAGAATGGCCATACTGGGTCAGACCAAAGGTCCATCGAGCCCAGCATCCCATCTGCCGACGGTGGCCAATGCCAGGTGCCCCAGAGAAGGAGAACAGAAGACAATGATCAAGTGATTTATCTCCTGCCATCCATCTCCTGCCCTTGTTATGAAGGCTAGGGCACCATACTTTATCCCTGGCTAATAGCCATTTATGGACCTAACCTGCAAAAATTTATCAAGCTCTTTTTTAAACCCTAATAGAGTCCTGGCCTTCACAGCCTCCTCGGGCAAGGAGTTCCACAGGTTGACTGTGCGCTGTGTGAAGAAAAATTTCCTTTTATTAGTTTTGAACCTACTACCCACCAATTTCATTTGGTGTCCCCTAGTTCTTGTATTATGGGAAAAGGTAAATAATTTTTCTATAATCACTTTCTCCACACCATTCATGATTTTATATACCTCTATCATATCGCCCCTCAATCGCCTTTTTTCCAAACTGAAAAGTCCCAGTCTCTCTAGCCTCTCCCCATATGGGACCCTTTCCAAGCCCCTAATCATCTTAGTCGCCCTTTTCTGAACCTTTTCTAATGCCAATATATCTTTTTTGAGGTGAGGAGACCACATCTGCACGCAGTACTCGAGATGTGGGCGTACCATAGTTTTATATAGGGGAAGTATGATTCTTTTGTCTTATTGGCTATCCCTTTTTCAATTCGCAGCACCCTGGGCAGGAGGAGTTCAAGGAGCATCAATGTGTCACTTCCCAGACACTCAGCGTATGTCTAGACTGCATCCCTCTGCCAGCAGAGGGATGCAGATTAGGCAGGTTGACATTGCAAATGAGGCAGGGATTTAAATATTCCATGCCTAATTTGCATAAAAATGGCTGCCGCGTTTTGCCGACTCAGCACTTTGTCCACAAAAAGCGGTAGTCTAGAGGGGGATCTGTTGAGAAAGAAAGCCTTTTTCGATAGATCCTGTAAACCTCCTTGCAGGAGGCATAAGGGATCTGTCGAAAAAGGCTTTCTTTCTCGACAGATCCCCCCCTAGATTGCCGCTTTTTGCCGACAAAGTGCTGAGTCGGCAAAACGTGGTGGCCATTTTTATGCAAATTAGGCACAGGATATTTAAATCTCTGCCTCATTTGCAATGTCAACCTGCCTAATCTGCATCCCTCTGTCGACAGAGTGATGCAGTCTAGACATACCCTCAGTGGCTATTATATCAAGCTTGGTGGGACCTTTCCACCACCACATGTACCAAGGACTGCCACTGGGCATGCTGCAAATGCTTTGGAACAAGTGCCTGTTCCCTGCATCCCAGCACCAGATCCTTATTGGCTCCTGTCTCTAGAAAAAACATTCCTCCCACTCAACAGACTATTCCTTCCGTTCTCTCATAAAGTCAAACTGCTCCTGGCTCCTTCTGTCATTGCCACTGACTAGCGGGTCCTCAAGTGCCCTTCTTCAGCTGCCCCAATTGTCCCTGAGTTGCTGCTCCTAACTCCTGGGCACAGTGGGTTCCGTCTCCTCAGCCAAAGGCCCTGCCAAGTCAGTCCTAAGAGCAGTGTTTCAAAGTGGGGTAAAAAAAAACAAACTAGCACTTAGCTGAATGTTGAGACTTTTCAGCACTTCAGAAAGGCTTCATTATCCTTATTTCTCAGACAACATTTGTGGCCCCCAAGAAAGGAGCCCTTGCTGAAAATGGGAGGGAGCATGTTGCTTGGTCTTGCCGTGAGGGCAGGGTACTGGACTTGATGACATCTCGAGTTCAAGAATTCTATGATTCTATGAAATAACAGGGTGGTTTTTTTAATTTAATCTTTCAGTGTGTAACTGGGCCAGTGCACTGGGGGCACATTTATTTCAGGAGTAACATTAATGGTTCCCAATGTCTTCTTTTAAGGCTGGCCATCAATTGGAGGAGAGGGCAATTTTGAAAGTACTTGACTAGAATAGGGAGATGGTTTTCTAGACCTTTGGCAGTGATCCAGCAATCTATGCCAGTGAGTTGTTCGTGTTGTGTATCACCCCTCTACATATCACTGAATGGAGGGACCTGGTGAGCTATGAAGGCGAACCAAGCACAGTTGAACTGCCATTGAATCTTAAGAGCCAGCTGCGGTTTCCGCTGCACCAGAAATTTGCAGATATAGGCTTATAGGACTGGAAGCAATCCAAATGAAAATAAATTATATTCTAAGGTAGCAGACAGTCTGTATAACAGAGGAGAAGCAAACCAATACAAATGCCCACCTGTTCCCAAACAAGCCCCTTGAAGTGCCAGGAAATCTGGTCCTTTCATCCAGAGAAGAGCAGAGAAAGAAACAGGGAAAGAAAGAGTTACAGTAACTGCACTTCATTCCATGAACTTTCTAATCAAGACCACAAGCCACTCCCATCCTCACCTCAAAGGAACACTGCACTCTGTACGTGCAACTGCCAGAGAAGATCCACCCCTTTTCCTCCTGGATTGTGTGGCCTGGCTCCGAGCAGGGAGACGCTGGGCACCAAAGACTGGAAATGCATTGTACTGTGATGGAGTACCACTGTTATATTCCTCAGAGAAGCAAAGGTTCCCTTTCTCCTTCCTGTACCTCGCCTGGGGTTACTCTAGTGAAAGTTTGTGATCCTTGAAAGGAGCAGAAGACAGCTGTAATTTAGCAGCACCATTTATCTTGTGCAAATGCTCTGTTCCTAAACCAGACCTTTCAATCTTCTCCCTCCCTGTCAGCCTGTTGGTTGATAAACTAAGCTCAGGAGCAATAGGATAGTTTGCTGACAGTCTGGTCTATAGCTGCTGCCAAAAGCTCGATAGGGGTCTACAGTAATTCAATAAAATGTTGAATTTATAGCTGTGTCATGGTTGAGGACCAGAAGGGGACCTTCCAGTCCTCAGAGACTCATGGATTGCAAGGCCAAAACGGACCATCATGATCATCTAGTCCAGGGCTGAGCAATAATTTTAGAAGGGGGAGCCACTTCACAAATTTTTGAAGTGGCCCTTAAGGGGTGGGGCCTCATGTGGAAGAGGAAGAACCAGGACACTTCTGTGCTCCCCACAGTCCCTGATTGACCTTGGTGTGGGGAAAGCACGTGAAGTCTTTGCCCCCACCCTCCCTCCCAGAGAGAACCTCCTGCTGTTCTGAAGAGCTGGTGGTTCCCTCTAGGTGCCCGCACCCCTGGCAGTAGGAGGAAACTTCACATGCTCCCCCTACCCCCAAGCCAATCAGAGCCTGGGGGTGGGGAGTGCATGAGAAGTGTCTTGCTCCCTGCCCCCCCCCCTTGCAAGGGGCATGCAGTGCTTAGAGTGAACCGCCAGCATTCACTCTAAGTGCCACACACCCCTGGTGGGGGAGAAGACTTTGAGCAGGGCATCTAGGGGCAGGATCAACCTTCTTGGTGGGCTGGATCCAACCTGCAGAGGCCCTTTTGCCCATCCCTGATCTAGTCTCACCTCCTGCACATTGCAGGTCACAGAACCTCACCCACACTCCTGTAATAGACCCCTAGCCTCTGGCTGAGTTACTGAAATATTCATGCACCTCTGGAGATAGAGGGAAGAGGTGTTGGGGGGTTAACTTATTAGTCTAGGGTTTCAGTTTCTGCTGAGACATAGCATTCTCTTCCAGCTCTTCAGGAAGGGCTTGCAGAGGTGGCTCCTCTGTGTAGGGGTACAAGACAACTTGCTCCTCTTCTGATAGGTCTTCCAGGGCCTCCTCCTTCACCATAATCACTACCTTCTCACCTGGCCCTATTGGAAGAAAATGTGAAAGAGAACAAGTCACCAATGACACAATTTGTCATATCCCCCAATGCATTACTGGAAAGTGCTCTAATACTATGAAGATAAGAGTGGTATAAGAACCTATATAGAATAGACCCGAGGGTGAGGTTAAAAGGAGTGAAATTCAATAACAACCCTGGTAAAAAAAGATGTCTGGGGAGGTTGGGGTTTATTGTGTCCCTTTGGAGTGGCATTTCCGGCACTGTTTGTGGTTCCATGTTGCTTTTTATGCAAGTCCTTCATGATCTGATCTGTAAGGTCACTAATCTTTAATATCCACTACATGCCTCCTCTGGCCTTACTTCTGTGTTGCTTATAAGACATTGGCCAGTTAATGATAGCTAGGGGAGAAGCAGTTTGCCACTTATATTTATGTGACTAAACATATAGATATAAGTGAGATATATAAAGGCCTGGAAGCATTTTGAGTGTATGTTGCCCACATCTTCTGGAAGTTGCCTGTCTTCTTTGTTTTCAGGATTTTTGAGGCAGAGACTGTGTGGAGCAATGATTCTCACTGGGACTTCTGGGCACTCGCTACTACAGTTTTTTAATAATAATAATAAATAAAGCAAATTGTGGTGTCAGGAGCTCATGCTGAAGGGAGTATGTCAGTGATCTCTGCTCTGGCAGTAAGCATAAATATTCAGTTTAAAACAGAATTATGTTGCTCATCTATAAGTCTTCACCTTCCATTAATAATTTGCAACCTTATGCAATTTTTTATGCAAGCTTTGCAGTTCACTTTTCACTGTTTCCCACACCCAGGAACATGTGCCAGCAGAGTGCAGAAAATAAATATAGCTTCTGGATGTTTTCCTTTAAGAAAAAAGCACAGATGTAAAAAAAAAAAAATGTCAGTCATTGGCTTGCACAAAGTTGGCTGCAATGAAAGCCAGAGAAAGCCTCTCAGAATGAGCTTGATATTCTATATATGACAACTGATTCCTTTTCATACTTTGCTGTCATTCCTATAGCTCAAACATCACTTGTTTGCCCCTGGCAAACCATGACCTGTGTTCCAAGAGGCATTTTGATTGTTTGTGTTTATTGCTGAGCTGGGAACTTCAGCTGGGCTTTTGAAAAAGGAAGAAATAAATACTGGTTCATGTCTTTTAGATCACTCAATCATACCCATTCTTGCTAGCCATGCATGAAAAACTGTCAGCCCTGGGCTCAAGAGGAAGATGGAATAAATTTCAGCATTTACTGACGTTTCAGCCTCCTTATGGAATCCTCATTGGGAAGATTGCAAGAAAATCCTATTGTCAATATTATTTCAGCCTCAATTCAAACACTAGACCAACTAGTGAAGAGGAGACATTCAGCACAAAAGCAGCTGAAGTCTGAAACAACCCAACATCTTTTTCCCCACCTTTGTAATAATATTGTGCACATATACAGCACCTTTCCTTTCCAAGGATCGCATGTATAATTTCACTTTGGGAGTGCCAACAGGGTGCTAGATAGCATACAAAACAGAAAGGTAAGTAAAATCAGTGCTCTGATTGGCTTACAGAATGCAAAAGAAATATGAGTGTGTGAATATAAAACTTATATCTATATACCTGCAGACAAGTGTAGCTAAATAGACACAAACTATAAATGAATAAATATACATATATAAAAGCACATACATTATCTTTATGCACACACATTCACATACTGAGGTTTCATGAAGGCCATCACTTCTAGACTGGAATTCATTGCACAGCTATTTAAGAGCACACTGCAGCATTAAATTGCTGTTGTGAAGAATACCATGCCTGACTGGGACCATCTTGGGAATTTAGGGAGGCAAAATATACCTACTTTAGTTGGGATTTGTCTAGAACACCTGAGTTACCACTCCTACTCTTACAAAAAGTGCCATGGAAGTTTTATTGACCATTAAAGAAGGCAAGGGCCTCAGTGTTATATCTCATCTGAACCATAGTACCTCAGAATCCTACTGACGTACAGCATGATGGGTCACCAGGTGAGTACAAATGCAGATGGAGATATGCCACCTACTGAGTCATCACTTACACACATCCCTATAATAGACTCATAAGTCCATATTCAGCTCTGGGATAAGCAGGTGTCTTCAGGGAGGGGCATGCTGCATATACAAAATGACTGAATTTGGCCCATAAAATCATTTGCAAGATAATGTCAGTAAGAATGGTCAAAAGCCAAAGAGAGTCTTAATTCAAGCTGCTTTAATTGTACAACACTTTGTCAGACAGATACAATAAGAAAAGTGCCTCTTGCATCTAGGCAGATTTTCTTTATAACTTTCTTAAGAGGTCAGCAGTGTCAGAAATACAGACACTATCATACCTCAAGTCTCTTGTATTTCTTTGGTTCCACGTGCAGAGGAAACTTTGGAGGTCTCTAGGTTGCAAATGACTCATGGCACTGAATGTTAAAGGTGGAATTCTTGACAGGAAAGTTTGTGAGGAAGAGAGAAAAAGAAAGCTTGTGCTCTTCTTATGGTTAGAATATTTTGAAAGTATTCTGTTATCCACAATGAAAAATAACTAATAAGGAAGGTATAAATAAGCACAATAGATTAGAATGCTGTCAGCTTAGGCTAATTATCCCAGATATGTGCCCCAGTTCTTGTATGCTGACAAACATTCCTAGGATATCGTGACAGTTTTTTGCAGAAGTGACAGAGCTGTATACCTGCAGATGACTGATTACACTGATGTCTTTGGGCTTTGAAGACAGTGGGGAGGGGGGGCACCTAGAAATCATACCGTACTTCAGGACTGCTTTTTATGTGACATGGTTCATAACCACATGTACTGAAAGCTTCTTACCCTAATAAGTTTTCGGGGGGGGGGGGGAGGAGATAGGGAAGGATTCTTCAGTTAGCCTATTATGGCTTGTAAAGTATTCTAGATCCAGAATCTAATCAGTAATTAATTGTTACAATATGTGATCTGCAATAAGAAACCCAGGCCACTACATCTCTCTTCACCTGTGAGCTCTGTAAGATACCACAGCTATTGTCTACAGGAAAAAAAAACCTCACAGATGTGGCCCCAGACTAACAAGCAAAAAGAAAAAGAGAGAGAGAGAGAGAGAGAGAGCAAGAGAGAGACTCACCTCACTCATGCAGCTTGGGGCACCAGTGTTCCCCTCACACTCCAGCCCCACGAAGGGGGTGGGGAGCACTGAAGCTTCCCCCCAGGGCTGTATTAACTCTTTTGAGGGCTGAGAGCTAGTAGATTTTGTGGGGCCTCCCTAAGCTCTAGGCTGGGGCCAAAAATGAGGGGTTCAATGTATGGGAGAGGGCTGCTGGGGAGCAGGCTGAGGGTGAGGCTGAAGGGTCTGGGGGGAGGTAGGGTGCAAGACCAGGACTGAGTTGCAGGGTCTGGATGGAAGGGAAGGTGCAGGAGCAGGCGGGGGAGGGAGAGGGGGAGGGGATTGGGGTTCTTACTTGGTGCAGCTCGGGGTGGGGAGAATATGTGGCTCCATGTGACCCTATGTTTACAGGCACCATCCCCCACTGCTCCCACTGGCTGTCATGCCTAAATCCTGGACAAGGGGAGCAATGAGGGAAAAGCCTGAATGCCCCTGCACTAACTTCCCTGCACTGAGGTTCCTCTAGCTGGGGGGAAGGGTAATGGCAGCACTCAGAGCCGCTTCCTCTGCCTGCCAGACAGAGCCGGCCAGGGAGAAGCCCTGAGCCTCACAGGCCAGATCAAGGGACTCCGGGAGCCAGATCCAACCCATGTGCCATAGGTTCCCCATCCCTAGTGTACAATGACAAGACGTGAAAGACAACACAAAATGCAACAGTTTTGCTTCAGTAGCTCTTGGAACAGATTTGAAAGCTACAGGGAGTATTTCTAGAGAGATAAGGCCAAAATTTTTGAGAGTGACTAATGATTTTGGGTGCCTTGATTTTTGAGTGCTCAGTTTGACATTTCTGACAGGGCCTAGTTTTCAGTGGGAGGGCAGGTGTTCATTGTACTTTGAAAAGCAGGTCTCCTTAAGATATGCCAGGCTGGACACCCAAAGACTGAGACATTCAAAATCACTAATCACTTTTGAAAATGTTGGCGCTAAAACTTGCATAATTAGCACCATGAGGGAGTTCAAAATGCTTCTTTATGCCCAGGCAAATGGAGGAGAAGGTGCTCTACAACTGCAATGGAGTGTTTCTATTAAGTAATAGTGGGAGGTGTGTAAAGAGTGAGGCAAACAGCATGTGCATTATTTGTCTACCATCGACGCCCACCATACACATGCCTTGTGAGACTCAAGGCTGAAGGAAGAGTTCTTCAAACCAAACAGAACAGTACCAACAATTTACTAATGTACAAACCAGCATGGCTTACTGCTGTTAGAATATATGTAGAAAAGATTAGACAAGAGAGATTTGAGCACTAATAGTTGACTAAGTAAGACAGAAAAATTAGTGCCTGGGTAGAGTCAGGTGTGAGATTCGGTACTGCATCACTCAGGCACAGCACAGATCTCAAAGGCCAATGAGGAAGAAAGGCTACTGCAGCTTTAAGACAATGAGTTACCCCTTCCTCCTGCCCAATGCTGGGCTGCTCCAGGACCTAGAAGGACTCCCCCAGCAAAACTCAGAAAGCCCTGGGAATCTGAGCTACCACAATAGTCTGCAACACTGTGTAAAACCTCCTCAGCATGAGGTGCTATCACCCTGCCCTTCACATACCCACCCTCAACACCACCCTTACTACATCCCCAACACTAGGAATTATGAAGCGTTCCTCAGAAGGCACCAGGCTTACAGCCATCTTCCACAATGCCTGCACCAGGGGAATCCTCACCTAGTAACAACTAATGCTCTTAGGGGCCCTTCACACCTTTTCATCCCTTTGACCTGGCCTCCAGGGGCAAGGGTAAGGATTTTACACCAGATGTTTTGGGAGAAGGGATCATTTGTAATGCAATAGGTGGCATGAAAATATTAAAAGTCCATCCATAGGCTATTAGCTACCCCTGAACTCCCTTCTAACTGGAGGAGGAGGAAAATAGTTCAACTGGCAGGCTATGTCTACACTGCAGGCTTCTTGCACAATAACTTTTTGCGGAAGAGATCTTCCTCAAAAAGTTCTTGCACAAGAGAGCATCCACACTGCCATGTGCTTTTGCGTAAGAGTGTCCATAGCAGTGTGGACACTCTCTTGTGCAAGAAAGCTCTGATGGCCATTTTAGCCATAGGAGTTTCTTGCGCAAGAAACCTCTGTTGCCTATCCACATATGCCTTTTTGCGCAAGAGCTCTTGCACAAAAAGGCTTATTCCTCATGGGGAGAAAAATAACTCTTGCGCAAAAAGCCCTGTGTTCTTACACTTTACTGTACTTTTTCTTGCGCAAGAATGGGCCTGTAGTGTGGATGCTCCACAAGTTTTTGCAAAAAACAGACGTTTTTGTACAAAATTCTGCAGTGTAGACATAGCCTTCGTGAAAATGAAACAAAACCATTTTAAGCTCTGTTATAGAAAGAAACACTGATGACCATAAGTGTTGTAATGAGGAGTATTGGGTGATCCTGTAGAACCCCCTGGATTGAAGTGGTTTCCATTTTATGCAGGTTTACTGTTTGGTTCAATGTCTCTCAGCACCCTTCCCCCCCCCCGCCCCGATACAAATTATTCCTGCACCCTGCTAGAGACTCTCTCACACTTTCTGCAAAGGTGTTGAAAATAATCTTGTCCTCTCCACAGTAACTATGTCACTTAGATTATTACTACAGAGAAACTAAGACACAAACTAAAAAAGAACAAAATTGAAAGAAACTAGCCTGAGGAGCAGGAATCTTCCCCCCCGCCCCAACCCCCGATCTATGTAGAACACAGACCAGTTTGAGAAAGCTGTTAACGGGCCACTCGGGTTTGTTTATCTAAAGGTTCTGCACTCATAGAGTGGCCTGTTAGCAGCTTTCTCAATGTGGGCCTATAGCCCACGTTGAGAAACTGATCTAAAACTACTCAGTGCACACAACAGTTATTCCAACTACGTACTAAGAACAGGATTTGACCCAGCAAGAGCAGAATTTAGGCCCATGTAGTCCCAGCTTTGAAAGGTGATAAACATGTACAGCTGCATTTTACAGCTTTGTAGTCTTGCTCCTTTGACATTATCATGGAGATTTAGAGAATGTTAGAAATTAGATGGACAAAATAAGTGTCTCATCCATTGAACCACGCATCAGCCCACAGTGTTTGTTTCCTCTACATTACGTGCTCCTTTGCTTTGCTTTTTTGTTTCATATATTAACTATGCAAAACTATTCTTTCTAAGGATTCAGGGGTATCCATGTTAGTCTGTTTTAGCAAGAACAACAAGGAGTCCGGTGACCCCTAAAAGACTAACACTTTTATTATGACATAAGCTTTTGTGAGTTGTAACTCACTTCATCAAATGCATGAAGTGAAAGAAAAAGAAACAGATAGTTGGGATACAGAGATGGGAGTCTTACATCAGAGCTAATTCAATCAGGGATAGATGAGAAGTGGAGTGCAGCGAACTGGGATGGGACAGAGAGGAGTGGAGCAGGCTGCTGGGCTGCTCCAGTTCCTGCTGCTATGGTAAGTGCAGGGCGAGGGGGAGGAGAGACTCTTGCTGTTGCCCCACATCAGGCCCCCTGTAACTCCCTGGCTCACATTGCTTGGGGGAGGAGGCTTTGGAAGGGGGTGGGAACAGAGGCAGGCTTCCTCCATCAAGCTCAGAACTTCCACCTGAGCTGAAATGTATCTTCTGGAAAAACATTCTATCTTGATTTAAAGACTTCAAGTGACCAATAGTCCACCACATCTCTCAATAAGTTGTTCTAGTGATCAACTACCAGGTCTGCAGAGAAACCTGCTGGGCCCCTGAATAAGATGGGAGGGTGCCCAGCTCTGTGCCCATGTAAGGGGTGGGGCCTCAGGTGGGTAGGGCGTGGCTGGGGCTAGCATTCCCCAGCTAGCCCTTTGGGGTGCCCAGAGCATGCTGTGTGGGACTCCAATGGTGATTTAAAAGGAACTGGAGCTCTGGCTGCTGCTGCAGTAGTTGTTATGGTAGCTAGGAACCCTGGGCCTTTTTAATCACCGGGCCCTAAAGCAGCTGCTCCCTTTGCCTCCCCGCCCTCCTACCATCAGCAGCCCTGTTAATTACCTTCACTGCTAAAAAAGGAGTTTTATTTCTAGTTAGAATTTGTCTAGCTTCAGCTTATGCTTTGTCTAAACTAAAACACTCTCTACTCTCAGCAATCTCCCCAACGCAGGGACTTAGGAGCTGTAATCAAGTCATCTCTTTGTGTTCAATTTACTGAGGAGTAACACAGTCTCTTGGTTTTTTTCTCTCTTGAGTCTTTTTCACATCTGGATCTCCAGCCAGTCTAAACCACCCTCTCTCAGGATACCAGCTCTCCATTCAAATAAACACAAATGTTCCAAATCAACCAAGTCCAAAAATAAACAAATTTCTTCTCCTGAGTCATCTCAGTTATCTAGCACCTTTCAAATAAAAGACTATCAGCAACTCCTTCTCTTTCCCAGGCCAGGTCTATACTGGTGGAGAAAATCAATGTAAGATACGCAATCCAGATACATGAATTGTGTAGCTGGAATCGACTTACCTTGCACCAATTTTTTGGAGCAGCCCCGCAACGGGAAGTCAATAGGAAAAATACTCCGGTCAACTTCCCTTACTCCTTGTGACTGCGAGGAGTGCCAGCACCAAAGGGGTGCCCTCAGGATTTGATTTAGCGGGTCTTTATTAGACCCACTAAAACAAACCCCACAGGATTGCTCACCAGAGTGTCAATCCTCCGGTAAGTAGAGACGTGGCCCCAATCTCTCACTACTCTGAAGGCAGAAGGAAGCTATTTATATATGGCAGACCCCTTTCCCAGGATGACTTGCTTCAGTAGCCTTCAATTACTAACTCTTTCCTCAACTACAGCTGTCAGCATGCCCTAAAATTGAGATTAAACCAGGAACAAGGCTATTTTCTGCTTTAAGAGTCCATGTTAAAGTTGCTGTATATTTGGTTTTCTTTTCCCTCAACCCCTTGTTATTTTTCAATGCTACTAATGTACATTAAAAATAAAATATAGTGTTAGAATACAGAAAAACTTGCAATTTGTAAAATGAGCAAGCTAGTAAATGATAACTTGTAATTTCACAGCAACATTTTCAGAATGAAAACAATGAATACACAGGGACCAAAACCTGAGGCCTTGATTCAGTATTTACTCATCCCTTACTCAACACAAAAGCTTCGTGTTTTGCTGCAACAAAATCTGCCTTTTTCCCTCCCTCCAAAAGCCACTTCAAACAACTAACCTTCTCTTTCTCCATACAGAATCACTGCAGCATTTGTCAAATGATATTATAGAGCAAGTTGTAACAAGTAATAAGTGGCCATTTCAGTGAGCAATTTTACAATAGAAAAAAAAACACCCTCAAAGATTAAAACTCTCTATCCTTCTTAGAGCCCAGCAAGCCAATTACAAAAATGTCTCAGAGATTGGCTGTGCAATACAAAGAACTAAGGAAACTGAAGGTGTTAGAGCAGCGGTTCCCAACCTTTTCCAGATGGGGACCCATTCTGACAATTCAGGAAGATTTGGTGACCCAAGGCAATTCAAAAATGGGGGGAAGTGAGGAGGGCAGAGCCACCTGGGGAGACACTTAGCGACCCTTTTGAAATGTAATGGCGACCCATATTTGGGTTGCGACCCATAGGTTGGGAAACCCTGTGTTAGAGGAAGGCTGTAAAGATAATTGTAGGTGTGGAAATAGTGACAAAGGTCATTAGTGAGCAGACAAAAAGATTTTCTTTTATTTATAGAAATTCTTCCTTAAATCTTACAAAAGACTTGTCAGAAGTATTCACCTACATGAAAACCTCATTATTTTCAAAAAGACAAACGTGATAAGTCACATACCATCTCATGAAAGCCAAGTAAACACTGATCAAGTTGATACAACATAAAGAAATAGAAAATGCTTTTTAAGGATGTATTCACTTACCTCAGCTGTCCATTGCTGGCTCCAGGCAAAACAGCAAAGAAACTGCAGAAACATGGTGAGTACCTGGGCCACAGTCTCAGCTCAAGTTCCTATGCCTCCTTCATCAACACAGTATCTGAGCATCTTCCAGTAGTACATTAAACAACAAGTCTAACATCTGTCATTTGTGATTCATTCTCTCTCTCACCTTCTCCCCACAGACAGAATTGTATGTTCAGTGGAGTGTTCTGTTCTGAGGAGGGGAGGGTATTAAATATATGTATACACTGCTATATTCCTGTTAAGTTGGTAGAGAAAAGAGACTGAAGAAATGCTTCTTGCACCTAGAGTGGAAGATCTGTGATTGTCTTTTGTTCCTAGGGAAGTTCATTCCACAGTACTAGACTTGCATCCAGGAAAGTTCTGTCTCCTTTACATTATCAATCCTGTCCTACTTGCAGGCCATTACGGTTAAATCTGAACCAAGGCTAAGCAGGATCATACCAAGATTATCCTCAATTCTCAAAAGACAAATGCAGAGGAAATAAAGGAAATGTAAGGTTAAAAGAGAAAAGCAGAACGAAGACTGAAGTACAAGAGAGCCTGTGAATTGACCTTTCAGTCTAGCTTTCTGTATGTGGTGTTGACGTGCTTTCTCAAATGTTCCTCCAGCTATTTGATTAGAAAGCTCAAAACTCTCCTGTCCATAAAATACTTTCACATGTGAGTGAGGCTGGTTCAAAATGCAAATACAAACTAAAAATGATGCCCCAGAAAAAAAGATGGCTGTACCACCTAAAGAAGTGTGTATGGTACTCAGATATATTCCCAAGTCATTGACCTGAAAAGTATTGTGGAGCAGTAGGTTACCTGAGCACTTTTAGATTTGGCCCCTTGAGCATTTGTATTATGATAGTTTTAAATTGAAATATAATATTATTTTTCCATGGGACCCCATCATATTGTTTGTGTACAACAAACTCTGTTTGGGCATCATAACCAAAAGCATGACATTTTCTCTCTTTATTCTTTGTATCCTAACTGGCAGTCCTGTCAAGTATAAACCTACATGGTTACATCTTTATCTCCCCTGCTAATGGTAACTATAATAGTGTTGCGGGGGGGGGAGGAGGCAGCCTCTGAAATAACTAGGTCTCAGATGACCTGCTATTGCCACCCTAAGGCTATGTCTAGACTACAGAGTTTTTCTGGGATACCTCCGACATTTTTTGAGGAAGAACAGATGCACTCTTTTGGAAGCCCTGTATTCCTCATTTTATGAGGAAGAAGGGCTCTTCTGAAAGAGGAGGTTTTTCTGAAATTTGGCCCAGTGTAGATGGGCCAAATTTCAGTAAAGCCTCTTCCGACAAAACTATCAGAAAAAGATATGCAAATTGCAGAGCACAATTTGCGTACCTTTTGCCAAAAAAAGTGGCAGTCTAGACATAGCCTAACATCTACGCTAGGTCTACACTGCAATGTTAAATCGGAAAAAGAAACGCAATTTGCTTTACTTTCAAAGAGGCTCTTTCGAAGCTTGGTGCGTCTACATAGCACCAAATGTCAAAAGAAAGTGCTCTTTTGACACATCCCTTCTTCCTCATAGAACGAGGTTTACAGGGATGGTGAAAGAGCACGTCTGCTTTTTCGAATTTTTTTTTTTTTTTTTTTTTTTTTTTTTCGAAAAAGCAAACACGTTCCTTGGACACAGCATTGCTTTTCCAGGATACGTCCAGTATCCTGAAAAAGCAATGCAGTCTAGATGTAGCCCTAGATTACTATCTTATTCCTCAAGTAGCAGCTTTTGTTTCAATGGGACTATTCGAAGAATATGCTCCTACCTGGCTTGATTATGGCCCAGACCATTTAGGCTTTCTAAATTAAAACCAACATCTTGAAATCCACCCATTGCCTTACTTCAAACAGTGAGATAGACTGCAGGGATCTCTGTGAAGGAACATGAACCAGTGCCTCCTTCTCATTCTGACAAGGGAAGCATTGATGTCACAGCACTCCCAACCCAAGAAACAAGAGACTTGACCAATGACTTATGCCTTGGTTTCCCTTTAAACAACAGAGAACACAACTATAAAAACATAAAAAACAGATATATTCAGTCAGACCAAAGGTCCATCTAGCCCAGTATCCTGTTTTCTCACAGTGGCTAATGCCAGGTGCCCCACAGGGAATGAACACAACAGATAATCATTAACTGATCCATTCCCTATTGCCCATTCCCTGCTATTAATAAAAAGAGGCTAGGAACATTATCCCTGCCCATCCTAGCTAATAGCCATTGATGGACCTAATCCACATGAATGTATCTACTTCTTTTTTGAACCCTGCTAGTCTTGGCCTCCACAACATCCTCTGGCAAGGAGTTCTACATGTTGACTGTGTGTTGGGAGAAAAAAATACTTCCTTTTGTTTGTTTTAAACCTGTTGCCTATTTATTTCATTTGATAACCCCTAGTTCTTGTATTATGAGAAAGAGTAAATAACACTTCCTAATTTACTTTCTCTACATTACCCAAGATTTTTATAGACCTTTATTATATCCACCCCTTAGTTGTCTCTTTTTCAAGCTGAAAAGTCCCAGTCTCAATCTCACATGGCAGCTGTTCCATATCCCTAATCATTTTTGTTGTCCTTTTCAGAACCTGTTCCAATTCCATTTTATCTTTTTTTGAGATGGGATGACCACATCTGCCAGCAGTATTTAAGATGTGGGCATACCATGGATTTATATAGAGACAATATGATATTTTTTGTCTTATTATCTATCCCTTTGCTAATAATTTCCAACATTTAATTAGCTTTTTTCACTGCTGCTGCACATTGAGTAGATGTTTTCAGAGAATGAGCCACAATGACTCTTAGATCTCTTTCTTGAGTGGTAATTGCTAATTTAGATCCATCATTTTATATGTATAGTTAAGATTATGTTATCCAATGTGCATTTATCAACTTTGCATTTATCTACATTGAATTTCATCTGACATTTTGTTGCCCAGTCACCCAGTTTTCTGAGATCCCTTTGTAAGTGTTTGCAATCTGATCTGGACTTAACTATCTTGAGCAGTTTTATATCAAATGCAAGTTTTGCCATCTCCCTGTATACATCTGTTTACATCAGACCAGCCCTCACTTACAAACATATTCAAATACATTAGAGTAAGTATCGTGGATTTACCCTTGCTTCGTAAGTACATGGGTCACTTATTTGTTTTGCATGAATAATACTTGAGAAAAATGCCCTCTAAGTTTCATGTGCCATAATTAAAATACAGCCATTATGGTTTTTCAGTGTCATTCTAGATGCACAAACTGGCATGATAAACATCACATACACAAAAAAACCACGCTTACAGATTGGAACTCCTATCCTGCTTGCGTCTCAGAAACATTGCTGATTGTTACTATTATCACAGTTACATCTCACTGAAAGTCCTTGTCCAGAGAATGAATCCATAGTCACCTGAATGCTTTTTGTGATCTTTTATGACACACAATTTGTTAGTAAACAGCATTCTCAGATACAATTGTCAGAACTTTGCCTTTAAAAGCATCATTTATTCAGCCCACTTGAGTATAGCGCTTCTGCTCCACTTTCGATGCTTGCGATAAAGAAAAAAAAAGACACCTGAGAGCTGCTATGAACTGTCAGGCTTGGATTTCCATGCCTTTGAAAAAGCTGCAGTAGGACTACTGATATAAAAGTGAGATTGTATTAGTCATAGCCATAAGCTCTTTCCACTTCACATTCTCTCAAAGGAACACAGCCATACAATGCTGCCAACCATAATATTTTATGATTATTCCATCAGCTATGTCTTATCTTGGAGCTGATCTAAGCGGGTGCTGAGCACCCTCACCCAAGGGCGCCATTTTGGAAGGGTGGGAGGAGCAGCAGTCTTGCACTCCGGGACATGGCTTGCTTTTCATCCCGTTCCCAGGACTATCAGGGAATGACGGGAAAGTACTTGCATTCCATGCATGCCTCTCACACCTGGCTGGTGAGCTCCCTTCCCAGGTGTGAGAGGCATGCACGGAATGCAAGTACTTTCCCCTCACTCTCTTAGTGTCCGGGGAACAGGATGAAAAGCAAGCAGCATCCTAGAGCGCATGGCTGCTGCCCCCCATGCCCTCCCGAAATGGTGTCTTTGCCCACACCTCCCACTGAAGTCATGTTCAGTAAAGAGTTTGTTTGAAAATGAGGGCACTCTCTGCAGGAGACAGTCAGCACCTTGCCCCACTGGGCCTTTCAGTCAGATATGCAGTTATTACCAGAAGATGATAAGCATTTACTTTCAATCTGTACAACTTCTCAGCTGTTGCTCCATACTGTCACACAATAGATTATACTTACAAGCAAGACTGGAAGCAGAGGATGTCTGCTGTAAACAGGGTACATTCCAAACCCTGATGTTCAAAATCCCCATCATCCTTACCTGAGGGGGACACCCACACATCAGCACAGTTCAAACTGAAGAGGATCATTTGGTAAAGATCAGACAATTTCAAATACAGGATGCTGAGAAGCCTTGATTCCAGAACTCTAGTCTGTTTCCAAGGCCCATATTACTTTTTGTAGCAAATTCCTTGTCTTGATAAGTATCTAGTACTATAATCCCAGTACAATGTGCTTATGAAATAGATCTGAGTAATAGGGGCTCTTTGGACATTTGGGAGGGAAAAGAGTCATATGGAAGGATGTATGAAGCCAGATTCTGTTTTCATTTACATTGATGTACACAGGAGTAACTCCAGTGAAGTCAGAGATACATCAAAGTAAAATCAAAGCAAGATCTTAATCTGGTTCTTCATAGTTAAGGTTGCCAAACACTTCCCAATATAAGATGCTACATTCACTTGTTGATAGCATTGCCCAGGTATAAACATTTGAACTGTAATTTTCCAAGTTGGGTGTCTGCTGCAGATGAAATTTTTTGGGAAGTTTTATCAAAAATGGTCCAAATTTTTCCAATAATGAAATGAGGGGAAATGCATTATTTTGCCCATGTTAAAAATATTATTTCAGATGTCTCATTGAGACTCTCTAATACTTCCATGCTTTGGAGCAAGGATTTGATATTGGATGCGGGTGTTGCATTGTAGTCAGCATTTTGCTCTTTCCATTAATAGCCACATTTGGCAAACTTCTAAACCTTCGAAAAGCTGCACTTTGCACATGCTCAGCAGAGAGTTGGTAGAGTTTGGCAACTAAATTCTCTACCGCTTCTGTCTGTACTGAGTATTGTCTAGTCCATGCAGGCAGGGTCTGAACAGGACTTTCATACCTGTTGGCTGTCAGGGACCACAGTGGTGCCAAGAATGGGAACTGAGAGCAGGGAGACACTCTCTCCTGTTATCTCAATGCTTCTTCTGCTGGCACCCAGGCAATGTGGAGGGGGAGGAGTCTTCCTGAATAGACCACAGAGATGACAAGAGCCAGATAGTGGCTATGTCTACACTGAAAGCTTCTTTCGAAATAAGCTTTTCCCGAAGAGATCTTCTGGAAAAGCTTATTTTGAAAGAGAGCGTCCACATGCAAAAAGCACAACGAAATAGCAATTTGCTATTTCAAAAGAGAGCATCCACACTGATTGGATGCTATCTCACATTTAAGGCCACCCAGAACCAGTTCAGGCAGGGCATTATGTCAGCAGTTGCTTCCGGATGCTGTTGCCTAAGGCTATCTGAGACATGTGCTTAAAGGGACCCCCTCCCACCCCCCGGACAGCCATTTCTCAGCTTCTTCTGTGTGCTTTCCTACCTCTCTGAGGGACAACAAAGCATTTGTTGTGCATGCTCTAGTTGTCCTGCTTCAGGACACCACAGCACACTCCTTGCCATGGAGCCAGAGCTACCTCTGGGCATGCGATGGCCCCACACTGCCATGCTGCAGTTACTGCAGCAGTTTCTGCAGGCTGCCTTCATGGCCCTGCAGGAGCTCAATTCTGAGCTCATCAGAGACCCTCTGCCTGTATGCAGGAGCAAGGCCCTTGCAACCGCACCCCATGGTGGAGAGAAGCTTTTGGAGGCTGGACACCAGTTCCGACTGGTGGGACCGGCTAGTCATGGAGTGGTGGAACAACCAGCAGTGTCTCCATAACTTCCATTTGAGGAAAGCAACCTTCATGGAGCTGTGTGCCCGGCTCAGCCCTGCCCTCCATCAATGGGATACCCAGATGCCATCCCCCTGGAGAAGTGGGTCACCGTCACCATCGCCATCGCGAAGCTTGCCACCCCAGACAGTTTCCAGTCTGTGGGCAACCAGTTCAGCGTGGGGAAGTCCACTGTTGGGGCCCTTCTCATGGAGGTAAGGCCCTCTAAGGCTGCAGTTCCTGGAGTGGGGGAGTACTGGAAAGGGAGACCCTCAGGAAAGGGCAGTTTGGGGGGTGCAGGGAGTGGGCTGGGGAGAAGCCCTGTTCCCGGGGGGTTCTGCTGTCCCACCCTCACACAGCCCTGCAAGGGGGGCAGCCTCATAGGGGGTGGCTCCTGGAATGTTTCGGAGGCAGGGAGTTCCCAAGGGCTCAGGCACTCCCTTTGATTCTCTGTTTTCTCTTTTTGTTAGTCTGCTTCTGCAGGTGGTGAGGGTCATAAACTCCATCCTGCTGTGTGGGGTCATCCAGCTGGACCCCATTATGGCCAGATTTGCTTCCCTGGGCCATAGATGGAACCCGCATCCCCATCCAGGCCCCAGAACATCAAGTCGCCCAGTACATTTAACCCAAGGGCTATTTCTCGATGGTGCTGTAGGCCCTGGTCATCCATGGACAGCTTACAGACATTTTTGACAGGTGGTTGGGGAGGGCTCATGATGCCTGTGTGTTTAGAAACTTCAGCCTCTACCAGAAGCTGGAGGCTGGCACATTCTTCCCCCAGCGTGACTTCAGGGTCAGGGACGTGGAGATGCCACTGTGCATCATGGGGGACATGGCCTACCCCCTCATGCCATAGCTGATGAAGCCATACATGGCCACGTGGACCTAAGCAAGGACCCTTTCAATGCCTACCTGGGCAGGGCCTACATCCAGGCCGAATGTGCCTTTGGCCACTTGAAGGTGAGGTTCAGGTGCCTCCTGACCCACCTCGATATGGGGGAGCACAACATCCCACAGGTGATCTCAGCCTCTTGTGTTCTTCACAACAGTGTGGAGAACAAAGGGGGAGGCCTTCCTTCCAGGGTGGAGGGCAGAGGCCTGCCAGTAGGGATGGGCCTTCCAGCACCCACACACAGCTGCCCCCCGGCAGGAGCATCAGGTGGGAGTGCGGCATCCGGGAGGCCCTGAGGGAGAGTTTTTCTGAAGGACCCCAGTAACTCTCCCCGGGACTCCCCACTAGGGGCCTGCACCTTGCCCCTCTCTGCCTTTTCCACAACAACCCCTCCCTTTCCCCCTTCCCTCTAAACTCAATAAAAACAACAGTTTGTGGGTTTTTTAAAAAAAAAATTCAATAAAAGTAACTGGGGAGGAGGGTGGCTGAGAACCTGGATATGGGGAGGGAGGAGAGGCTCAGAGCTGGGGCTGAGAGTGGTGTATGGTGTGGCTGGAAGTTCCACCTTGGGTCCAGGGACCTTGGTGATCTCAGAGGTGACGGGGTCCAGGGAGAACAGGGGGATAGGCAGGAGGGGGGGCTGGAGCGAGGTCAGGCATGGCAGGCGGAGCAGGGACTGGAGCAGGGACTGGGATTGGTGCCGGGTACGCCATCAGCTCCCGGACGATAGCACAGATTTTGTGGCCCTGCTGCATCAGCTTGGTCCACATCTGGGCCTGCCATTGAGCATCACTGCGGACCTTCTGGGCCAGCGTCTGATGCATGTCCCAGAGGATGGCCACGTGCTCCCTCATGCGGTTCTCATGGAACCTCCAACGCCTGTGGCTCCCCAGGGTCGGGTGGCTGGCTCCTCTGATGTGATCAGCCCACAGTCACAGCTGGTCTGGCTGGGGAGAATAAAGAGAGAAGTGGTCAGTCATCCCTGGAGACACTGTCCCTGAGGCCTTGCCCTCATCAGCGAGCTGAGAGCAATAGTCCTCTGGCCAGAGGACGGTGATGTCTCGGGAGCAAGGCCATGTGTAGCCTGGATAGTGAGCCCTGTCTCACAGGTGCCCAGAGGTGCCCAGGAGACCATGCTTCACCCCGCTGTCCCACAAACAAGCAGGCAAGGAAAGTGTCTGGCCACAATGGGATCCCACGGTCAGGAAAGGCTCCTGGAGCAGCCTGGGCTTCCATCGGGGCAGCACACACACCTGCATCTGGCAGCGCTGTCCCAGGAGCGGGTGGTGCCTCGAGAGTGCAGGCATGCCCGTGTGCCATGTGCAGCACTCCAGTGCATGCGTGCAGGTCTGCATGTGCCCTTGTCCCCAGCCTCCTTCCCATGGTGGCTGGTGGTGGGAGGGCACCCCCCGCCCCCATGGGTCAGAAGTGTGTCTGGCCTCCCCAAAGCCTGTGAGCAGGAGCCTGCGGGGTATTCCTGGGCTGTCTCCTGGGGCTGTCTTGTGGCGCAGACTGGCAGTGCATGTGCATCCACATGCACAGAACTGCAGTGCGAGGGCCAGGCCGAGAAGGCCTAGCGACAATCACACCACAGCCCCTCATCGCCCACCATCCCCACCCTGTGTGTGTGAAAAACTAAGAGCATTCACCCGATGATCCCTCCCCAGCCTTGGAGGATGCCTGAGAGACATCCAAGCCATGGGGTATTGGCTCCAGTGTAATGGTCACCATGCTGGCCATCTCTTCTTCCTCCTCCAGCTCCTCTTCCTCCTCGTCCTAGGCTGGGACCCTTGGGCAGGCAACGACAGGCATCTCCAGCCCTGAATCCACAACCAGGGAGGGGAAGAGGCTGCACCACCCCCCAAGATGCAGAAAAGTTCCTTATAATAGGGGCAGGAGTGACAGTCTGCCCCGGAGTGAAAGCTGTGCTCCCTGGCCCTGGCGTAGCCCTGCTGGAACTCCTTAACCTTGCTCCTCACTTGCTTCAGAGTCCTGGGGTGGTGGTCCCTCGTGGCCAGGGTCTCGGCCATCCAGCCATATATGTCCGTGTTCCTGCATCTGTGCAGATATCCTGGAGGGTCCTTGCCCCATACCTCCAGGAAGGCCAGGATCTCCACCCCAGACCAGGACAGTGCACATCTTTTCCTGCCCCTGGAACACTCCTGGGAGCCCTCTGCATGCTTCCTGGACTAGGCAGGGGACTCTTGGGGGGCTTGAGGCTGGGCCATGGGTGCACAGAAGTGTGGCAGTGGCAGTCATGCACTGAGGTGCAGTTCCCAGGGCTGACTTCCTGCCACAAGCCTTGTCCCAGGGGCCTGCAGCTTTAAGAGCTGCCAGGAGACAGGACCTATAGAGTTATGATGAGTGTGGGTGGAGCAGCCAGCAGGACATCTGTGTTATTTCCTTGAGGCCTCTTTTTTCGGCAGAACTCCCTCTACTGCACCTACACACACCTTTTTCCAAAAAAGCTTTTTCGGAAAAAGCATTATTCCTCATAGAATGAGGTTTACCACCGTCAGAAAAAGCCCTCCATTATTTCAACTTTTTGTCAAAATAATGCAATTGCCTTGTGGACACAAGTATCTTTTTTCTGGAATAATGGCCATTATTCCAGAAAAACTTTGCAGTGTAGATATACCTGGAGAGATGGAAGGCATAAGTTGGGGAAAGGAGCCAAGTTGGAGGAAATTAGCAGTGGCTGGACAAGGAACCTGAAGGGCAGACTGGGATGAGGCACTCAGGGAAGAAGAGTGAGAGACAGGATGGAAAAAGACTGGGACTTCTATAGAGAAGCCCCCTTGTGCATATGCATTATAAAAATCTGTAGTTACATGGTCATCATATGCTATATTTTCTCTGAGATGGACCACGCTCTGGGGATTAACCAGGGTTGTGTAGTGAAGTGGACTGTTGTCTATAGGGCCCTGTGCTTCTTTTTGTGCAGAAGTTGAAAGGAGTGTTGTGAGTGAGGCAGGGGATTACAAGAACAGAATAGCATTAGAGGGGTAGCTGTGTTAGCCTGTAGGCACAAAAACAAATGAGGAATCCTGCAGCACCCTAACAGATTTATTTGGGCATAAGCTTTTCAGGGCAAAAACCCACTTTATCATGCACGTGATGAAGTGGGGTTTTGCCCACGAAAGTTTACGTCCAAATAAATTTGTACGGTACCACAAGCTTCCTTGTTGTTTTTTTCAGGAAGAGAATAATAGATGGTCTAATAATGGTTCAGGCAGCTCAATGTTGTCCTGCAGAACTGGATTTTTTCCTGCCTCTACCATAGAGTTCTTATGTGATGTTAGGCAAGTCACTTGAACCTCAGGGGGTCACTAATCAGGTGTTCCTCATTTCTTCAAGTACTCAGCTTGAGATACGAGGGCCTGATTTGCACTCACAGCTGCAACTGAAGTCAAGGGGAATTGTGCTTTGGACTTTTAAAGTGCTATATAATCCTAAATACTCAGAAAAAAATCAGATCCTAGGAGTTTCAAACTGGGCACCCAAAATTAGTGGATACTTTTGACCTTAATCGCTTGGTGCGTCAGTTCCCTATGTGTGCAATGGAGATAATAGCCCCTCAACCTCACAGGAGTGTTATAAAAATAAATCAGTATTTCAAAGCTGTCAGCTTCTAAAGAGGAAGTCAATAATTCTCTCTTCAGAGCAGGGTTTGAATAGCGTGCAATAAATATGGCTCAGGGCGACACATTGAACAATGAGGAGAAAACAAAATATAGAGTAACTGCTCATTAAATGTGCACCATCCATCCTGTGCACTATCAGGCAGAGGTCATGTGGAAAAAATAGTGTGTAATCAAGTAATTAAAGATTATATCATAACATATATAGAAAGGAGGCAGCTTTAATTTGGATGTGCTTTAAAAAGGGCTCTAGAGGCGATCCGGGCAATTACAGACCGGTAAGTCTAACTTCAGTACCGGGCAAATTAGTCGAAACAATAGTAAAGAATAAAATTGTGAAGCATGTAGAAGAACATAATTTGTTGGACAAAAGTCAACATGGGTTTTGTAAAGGGAAATCCTGTCTTACTAATCTATTAGAGTTCTTTGAAGGGGTTAACAAACATGCGGACAAGGGGGATCCAGTAGATATAGCATACTTAGATTTCCAGAAAGCCTTTGACAAGGTCCCTCACCAAAGGCTCTTGTGTAAATTACATGGCCATGGGATAAGAGGGAAGGTCCTTTCTTGGATTGAGAACTGGTTAAAAGACAGGAAACAAAGGATAGGAATAAATGGTAAATTTTCAGAGTGGAGAGGGGTAACTAGTGGTGTCCCCCAAGGGTCAGTCCTAGGACCAATCCTGTTCAACTTATTCATAAATGATCTGGAGAAAGGGGTAAGCAGTGAGGTGGTAAAGTTTGCGGATGATACCAAACTGTTTAGGATAGTCAAGACAGAAGCAGACTGTAAGGGACTCCAAGAAGATCTCACCAAACTGAGTGATTGGGCAACAAAATGGCAAATGAAATTTAATGTGGATAAGTGTAAAGTAATGCACATTGGGAAAAATAACCCCAACTATACGTACAGTATGATGGGGGCTAATTTGGCTACGACAAATCAGGAAAGAGATCTTGGAGTTATCGTGGACAGTTCTCTGAAAACTTCCACACAGTGTGCAGCGGCGGTCAAAAAGGCAAACAGGATGCTAGGTATTATTAAGAAAGGGATAGAAAATAAGACCCGGAATATCTTACTGCCCTGTATAAAACTATGGTACGCCCACATCTTGAATACTGTGTACAGATGTGGTCTCCTCACCTCAAAAAAGATATTTTGGCCTTGGAAAGGGTTCAGAAAAGGGCAACTAAATTGATTAGGGGTTTGGAACGGGTCCCATATGAGGAGAGGTTAAAGCGACTGGGACTTTTCAGTTTAGAAAAGAGGAGACTGAGGGGGGATATGATAGAGGTGTATAAAATCATGAGTGGTATGGAGAGGGCCGATAAAGAAAAGTTATTTATTAGTTCCCTAAATAGAAGAACTAGAGGACACCAAATGAAATTAATGGGTAGCAGGTTTAAAACTAATAAAAGAAAGTTCTTCTTCACACAGCGTGTAGTCAGCATGTGGAACTCCTTGCCAGAGGAGGCTGTGAAGGCTAGGACTATAACAGAGTTTAAAGAGAAGCTAGATAATTTCATGGAGGTTAGGTCCATAAAAGGCTATTAGCCAGGGGATAAAATGGTGTCCTTGGCCTCTGTTTGACAGAGGCTGGAGAGGGATGGCAGGAGACAAAGCGCTTGATCATTGTCTTCGGTCCACCCCCTCTGGGGCACCTGGTGCTGGCCACTGTCGGCAGACAGGATACTGGGCTAGATGGACCTTTGGTCTGACCCGGTACGGCCGTTCTTATGTTCTTATGTTCTTATGTGTGCTAACTTTTGTAACTATACCATCCTTTTAACATTGTTTTTTGTATGTAATATTATTACAGCGTCTCAAAACATTCGGTAAATGGATTCTGAATTCCCATTTGGTCTCCTGGAAAACATTAACTGACAACCTTTCCATGTATAGCATCTAATCCTTCACTGTTTAAAGCTATGGGAGTTTTCCAATTATTTCAGTGTGAGAAGGAGTGATGCTGTAGTCCCAGTAAAATCAATGACCCTACTACCATGAGTAACAGATATTCTCAAGATTAAGGATTACAAAACTGAGTCCTTACTCTATCAAGATGACAGATTTGGAAGTCAATAGAAACCTAATCAGATACTTTCGGTATTTTTTTCCCTTACACATATTTTATAAATATTAAGGTCTGGCAGAAGAAGATGCAAAGATTTCACTAGTGTTATGAGGCTTCATTCTTAACTCAGAGACTTTTTACATTTTAAAAATCTGTTACATTAATTGATGATTTCACTCTAGTTCTTAAGGGGCAAATATTTTCATCACACAAGCCACAGCTGGCACCCTTGTTAGCAATCTAAGAGAAGGTTTAGGACTGAATGACCATGAAAAAGTTTCAGGGGGGTAGCCATGTTAGTCTGTAACGGAAAAAAAAGGTAAAAAAAACAACAAATAGTCCTGCAGCATCTTAAAGGCTAACAAAAAAATGTAGACTAACAACAAATGTATGAGCTTTCCTGGGCACAACCCACTTCTTTAGATGAATAGAGTTAAGGGGTCCAGGTTGCAAATAAATAGCAGAGAAAGAGAGGTGACGGGGAGAGAGAGAAGAAAAAAATGGGAAAAAATATTGTCAATTAGAGTGCCCATGCTAAATGAAGCTGATAGAATGCGTTCTAAATACTCTAAAGTACCCAGTACTTGACTTTTTACGTCACTCAGATGTGGAATGTAGCAGGTCATCCAGTTAAGGTCTTTGTTTTAACCTCTATTGCAGGTGTCAAACTTGTACATGAAATCAAGTTCTGCAGCCTCTCTTTCAAGCTGTTTTTTTAAAATTGGCTTGTAATAATAGGGTAACTTTGAGATCTATTAATGAGTGCCCGGGCAAGTTAAAATGTTCCCCAACAAGTTTCTATGTCTTATCTTTTTGAATATCTGACTTGTGTCCGTTAATCCTTTGTCATAGAGACTGTCCAGTTTGGCCAATATACATGGCAGAGGGGCATTGCTGGCACTTGGTGACATAGATCACATTGGTGGATGTGCAGTTGTATGAGCTTCCAATGTGGTGGTTTATGTGGTTAGGTCCTGTGATGATGTCGCTTGTATAGATGTGTGGACAGAGTTGGCACCGGAGTTGATTGCAGGGGTGGGTTCCTGGATGAGTATGATGGAGGTGTGCTGCATGGTTGCTGGAAAGAATTTGTCTGAGGTTAGGGGGTTATCTGTAGGCGAGGACTGGCCTGTATCCCAAGTCCTGCAAGAGTGAGGGGTCATTTTCCAGGATAGGTTGTAGATTGTTGATAATGCGTTGGAGGGGTTTAAGTTGGGGGCTGTAGGTGATGACAAGTAGAGTTCTGTTGTTTTCTTTGTTGGGCCTATCTTGAAGAAGCTGATGTCTGGGTACCAGTCTGGCTCTGTCAATCTGTTTTTTCACTTCTCTGGGTGGGTATTTTACTTTTAAGAATGCTTTATATAGGTCCTGTAGGTGTTTGTCTCTGTCTGTGGGATTGGAGCAAATCCGGTTGAATCTTAGGACCTGGCTGTAAACAATTGATTGGGAAATGTGTCTGGGATGCAAGCTAGAGGCATGTAGGTAAGTGTAACTGTTGGTAGGTTTCTGGTATAAGGTGGTGGAAATGTGTCCATCATGTAACTGTACTGTAGTGTCAAGGAAGTGGATTTCTCGTGGGGACTGATCAAGGCTGAGATTGATGGTGGGTGGAAGTTGTTGAAATCCCTGTGTAAGGTCTCCTTCCTGTGGGTCCATATGAGGATGATGTCATCAGTGTAACATAAGTAGAGTAAGGATGCTACTACAGGGCAGGAGCTGAGGAAACATTGTTCAAGGTTAGACATAAAGATGTTGGCATATTGTGGAGTCATGCGAGTGCCCATGGCTGTGCCGCTGACTTGAAGATATAAATTGTCCCCAAATTGGAAATAGGTGTGGGTAAGGACAAAGTCGCAGAGCTCTGTAACCAGGTGTGCAGTGGTATCACCAGGGATAGTGTTCCTGACATGGAAAGCTAATCACACCCTCTCCCCTAAACATCCCTATAGTGTATATTTGAGGAAGAAAAGTACGGGGTAGAACACATCCGTTTCCAGGATTGTCAATGCAGACTTTTAAGAAGGGCTGAAAGCTCTCAGAATTAGAGGAAAGAACCCCTGAATGAAAAACAGCAACCAGGGGCTCCCCAAAGATAAATGCTAGAATTTCTACGTGAATAGGTTCCTATAGTACAAAAACATTTCAGACACTTGTTCCTAGCTGTCACAAAAAATCTCATCAGTGCAAAGGCTTTGCCCTTTAAAGCTCCTCAAAATCACTACATCCTCTAGCAAAGAGTGCCTCAGAGTGACTAGAAAGATAAAGACAATACCTTTTTTTTTTTCTGAGACACAGAAACATTCTCTATCAGGTTTTTCTACCTGTACAGGGAATCATGAAATTAGTCTTAAAAGATTTGACACGTAATGTCATTCAAAAATATTTTATGTTAATATTAAACCTGTTTAACATATTCACAAACTATCTAGAAAAAGGGGTAAGCCATGAGGTGACAAAATTTGCAGATGATACTAAACAACTCAAGATAGTTAAGTCCACACTAGACAGCAAAGACTTAAAAAGGGATCTCGCAAACCTGAGGGCATGTCTAAACTACATCCCTCTTTTGAAAGAGGGATGTAATTTAAACATATTGAAATTGCAAATGAAGCCGGGATTTGAATTTCCCATGTTTCATTTGCATAATGGCAGCCATGCATTCTTTCAAAAATGGGTATTTCGAAAGCGAAACCGCCGTCTAGACGCAGTTCTTTCAAAAAAACCCTTTTGAAAGATCCTGTAACTCCTCAGAAAATGAGGTTTACAGGATCTTTCGAAAAAGGGGTTTTTTTTCAAAAGAACTGCATCTAGACAGTGGTTTCACTTTCGAAATGCCCATTTTCGAAAGACTGCGCAGCCACCATTATGCAAATGAAGCATGGGAAATTCAAATCCCGGCTTCATTTGCAATTTCGATATGTCTAATTTACATCCCTTTTTTGAAAGAGGGATATAGTCTAGACATAGCCTGAGTGACTGGGCAACAAAATGGCAGATAAAATTCCATTTTGATAAATGCACAGTGGAAAATATAATCCCAAATATACCTATAAAATGATGGGGTTTAAATTAGCTGTCACTACTCAAGAAAGAGATCTTGAAGTCATTGTGGATAGTTCTCTGAAATCAGCCACTCAGTTTGCAACGGTAATCAAAAAAAGCGAACAATGTTGGAAATCATTCAGAAAGGGACAGATAATAAGACAGAAAATATTATATTGCTTCTTTATAAAGCCATGGTACACCCACATCTTGAATACTGCATGCAGATGTGATCACCCAATCTCAAAAAAAATATCTTGGAATTAGAAAAGGTTCAGAAAAGAACAAAAATGACTAGGGATGTGGAATGGCTTCTGCATGAGGAAAAATTAGTAAGACTGGGAATTTTCAGTTTGAAAAAGAGACCAGTGGGGGGGGGGGTGATATGATAGGGGTCTATAAAATGATGAATAGAATGGAGAAAGTGAATAAGAACATATTATTTATTCCTTCACATAACACAAGAATCAGGGTTCACCCAATGAAATAAATCGGCAGCAATTTTCAAGCAAACAAAAGGAAGTATTTCTTCACACAACACATATACTCTAGCAAAGAGTTCCTCAGAGTGACTGTTGTGAAAGCCAAGACAATAACAGGGTTCAAAATAGAACTAGATAAATTCAGGTAGAATAGGTCCATCAATAGCTATTAGCCAGGATTGGCAGAGATGGTGTCGTCAGTCTCTGTTGGCCAGAAGCCGGACGGCAGGAGATGGATTGCAGGAGATGGATTACTTAGGGTACGTCTAGACTGAAGGATCTATCGGAAAAAGATACGCAAAATGCGCTCTGCATTTTGCGTATCTTTTTCTGATACTTTTGTCGGAAGAGGCTTTTCTGAAATTTGGCCAGTCTAGGGTAGGCCAAATTTCAGAAAACTCCCCTCTTTTGGAAGCCCCCTTCTTCCTCATGGAACACAGGGGCTTCCAAAAGAGGGCATTTGCTCTTCCACAAAAAAAAAAAAAAAAAAACCAACCCACAACGGGAAGAGCAAACGCATTCCCTGGATGCGGCGGAGTTTTTTCAGGATACCTCTGGTATCCCAAAAATACACTGCAGTCAAGCCGTACCCTTAATGATTACCTGTTCTGTTCATTCCCTCTTGGGCATCTGGCATTGGCCACTGTTGGAACACAGGATACTGAGCTAGGTGGTCCTTTGATCTGACACAGTAGAGTTGTTCTTATTTTCATTTCAATAATCATTACTATTTAACCAATTAATTTTATGCTGGTAAAACCTTTGCGTGGTAGCAACAGTCTGGACTAACCTCAATACAAAATACTTGATGGCTCGAAAGCAAGAAACTCTCATGCCCCTTTGGAAAATGTAGCAATTCTGAGTAGCTTTGATTTTCTCTCTCCATATGCTTCAAACTGTTACCAGTCTCTGGCATCATGGATTCTCTCCCTCATCACTTAGGAAGAAAGAGAATATGTTGTGTGTCTGATAGCACAGCAGAAGGCCAGGCTAGGTGAATAACAGTGTGAAACTCAGCATTATAATCCACTATTGAGTTTTCTTTGAAATGCTAGCCACCCATATATCAACAATCAGCTTTAGTACCAATAGCAGTGAAAAGATGAAGCTTTTAGCATTTAATATGCTCATTTGATTTCTCTCTCTTTCCAACATTGCACAGACTTTCTTACAGTAGATGAAGACTTTTCTGCCAGCGTTCCTAATGATTCTTCTGTGTCATGGCTAAAAATTTCACTAATTTTCTTTCCTTCTCCAGAGACGACCTGATTTTAGTAGTTTCACGTTGTCTCTTTCTTAAAATCGAGAAACTCACATTTAACAGCTGTGCCTAGGATTTCAAACCATATTAGAGGTTTTAGGACATAATCCTTGGACTCAATGGAACATAAGACCTGTAGGTCCTTAAAGCATCATATTATTCGATTATCTCTTGGAGACAGTCAGCCAGTTTAGGTCTGAAGGTTAACATTCTTTAAAGAAAGGTAAATTCCATTCAATATCTTTAGAGACTGAACATAAACATTGGTTTGGATTTCAACCCCAAACATGTCATAGGCATTGAACATTTATATGGGCAGAACCACACTTACTAGTGTCCATATACTATTTCATAACATTAATATTTATTAATAATGATCTTCTGCAATGAGATCTGAAACCATGAGGCTGGCCCATTTGGTCAAGTCTGAGAAGGCTCTGCTAAGATCTTGCTAAATGCTGTACAATGGAGTATCTTCACCACCAAGATTTTCAGAAGAACCAGCACAAGTAGGAGTTACACTATGCTGAGACTAGGGGTAAGGGACGTAGAGAAGAATGCTGAAGGTACAAGAGAAATTCTGATCTCTGAAGTGGGACTGATAAGTGGAAGAGTTTAAATCAATGGACTTGTACCAGGGATGAATTTGGACCAGAGTCTTTGTCTCTTTGATCTTTTTCTGAAGTTGCAAGTTGTTTTTTTACTATTGATTGTGACTCAGACAGCAAGTGAACCTCAATGACCATCACCTAATATGCAAGGCCCCAAGAATACTGTGGCAAGGAGCCTGGATTCTGTGAAACTTCAAGAGAGCAGATTGGAAATTCCTCAACAGCCTCAGGTACATTACAAAAAGTAAGGTTTTATTGAATTAAATATGAACATGAATAATACAATCAATGCAGTATTGTCTGTGTTATTAATTTGATATTACTACATTTCATTGATTTTATGCTCTCCAACATTTCAAATGTTCTGCGTGCTGCAGAATTTGGAACTCAGAATGAAGAAGTCCACTTAAGAAGTTCTTTAAGAGGAAGCTGGGTATTTTGGCATATGAGCAGGAAGTAGTTGAGGCTTTTCTATCTTGAAAGGTGTGGGAGGCAGTTTGGGATTGTAGAGTATATATTAGCTGGCTGTTTCTATTAAAATGATCAGCAGTGAAATAGCTAATGTTGTAGATATTAAATTGTCATAATTATTTTTCAAAGTGGACTCCACATCCACATCCACATCCACATACACACACCACCACTGGGGTAAATGGGACTGTGCACATCTTCCTGACAACTGTCATTTCAGGCTGGTTGCAGACCCAGGCAGACACCAGTTCATCAAATTGTATTTAGAATCATAGAATCATAGAGCAGGAAGAGACCTCATGAGGTCATCAAGTCCAGCCCCCTGCCCAAGGCAGGACCAATCCCAACTTTTTGGTTCATTAAATTTTTTTAATGAAAGGTTAGATGCTTGAGCACAGTTCTGTTGCAGAAGTTGGACTCTGTGCCTAAATCTAGGGCCAAGAAAAAAGTGAACACGGGACCCTGATTCTTTAATGATCCCATTACACTTGGTGTTAGAGAAGATGTTGTATTTTTATAAAAGATTCGACAAAAGAAACCTCTCATCTGGGGACAGAGGCCCAACACGAACAAAGCAGTGTCCCACCAGGGTAGTGTTGATGTATGCATGTCAGTCTGTTGCGTTTCCATAAGTTATAACATCACAATGACTTTCCTAGAGTTATCAAGGATGAATTTGGACACTGGGCTATAATTGCACATTATTGCACATGGCTTTGGTTTCTTTACATACAGCAAATCTTTGGCATCTGGATAAAAGTAGGTAAAATTTTCCAGCGCCTCCTAGACAAATACATCTAGCAAATTATTATTTCTGTATTGTACGGTGCTCAAAAGTGGTAGGTCTGGTTTACAGAGTGACTAAATGGGTGAAATGATGACTCTAATGAAGTCAATGGGAATTTTGTCACTGCCTTCACTGGGGCCAGGATTTCACTCAAAGGATTTTGAATCTAAATGGAGATGTGACCCAAGCATGAGGGTAACATACAAAATAAAAGGCAGTGGATGAGGAAGGCCTAGAGACTCAGTAAAAAGGTCACGCAGTTAGTCCATTTAGTCATGGGCACATCTTGAAGAGTTAAGTGTGTCTCTGTGTGTGACAAGTATATTCTACATAGTCCTAATTTTACCTAGATATTCCACATAATCCTACCTTTACTCAGATAGTCCCATGCATGTAGGAAAAAAGCTGCAGTGTCTGCTTACCAGATAGACCTGCTTTCTAGCAAACTTGCCATATTCCTGAAAGTTTCCATTAATAAAATTAGGCAGTTGAGTTGCTGGCCTACTGCCAAAGCAGCTCCTTTAGTTTGCATCTAAAAATGGCAACCTTCCAAATACGAGCCAACAAAGACAACAGAGAAAACACTTTGCTTAGAAAACAGCGCAGTTCACACTTCAGGGGACCCTCACATTGCCCTTGGCTTCCACTTTGGAGGGCTGCAATTCTCTCTTCTTTGCAGAACTTTGATTCAGTGGATTTTGATGGTCAGTGCTCACTCTTTCACACGCAGAGCAAAACAAAGGCTCTAGTCCATTTCTGAATTCAGACCACAAAGGATGACTCCCACAAGGACTAACTCCTTCAGAAAATGAAATTCCACAATAGACCAGTGACTTTAGACATCGCTGAGCCTCCCATAGCTTCACGGCAGCCATTGCACACATTATTCTGTGCTGAAGTGCCTTTTCTGCTAAATTTCTTCCTGCACCAGAATCATTGGTTCTAAGTAGAATGGAAACGCACGGGTGAGATGAATTCCTCCCAAAGGGCTTGTCACTAAAGACAAGTGTTCTGGGCAGCCTCTACTCATTACCTTGGGTGCTGCTCATTCACTGGATCAGCTCCACCAAACACTAAAATTATGAAGAATTTCACTTGAATGTTCCTTTGAGAGTTTATTACAGGGAAAAAAATTACATAAGGACTGATGCTGCTCCTAATTAAGTCCCTGAGTGCTTGCTGATAAGTTCAATGAAGCAGGGGCAGCCACACAATATTGACCAATTATTTCCTTTAGAGAATAGGTGGTGTTTTTTAAACAGAAGCAAAAAAAAAAAAAAAAAAAAAAATAGAGGGACAGCTTTTTAATGATATTTGGATGCTGTAAGATGCAGAGAGGTGCTTTTAAAAATTCCACTAGGCATCTTAGTACCTAACTTCCATTTGGGAGATAGACATCTATGGGATTTTTAAAAAAAGAATTTAGGTGTCTAACCCACACTGTTTTCAAATGAAAGTTAGGCGTCTCTGGGTACATATTTAGGCACCTAGGTACCTTTAAAAAACTGGGTCGAAGCCAACAGTTCCTCCAAGTCTCAGGCTTGCTCTAACATTTACTGTTTCATGTGTAAAATAAATTTCATTTACAGCAACCTTGCATTTTATGTGCTTCAGAAAGTTCTTACTTCACAATAATACTAGGCTTTCTGTTTCTAATTAGCTTTCTTTCTTCATTTGATTCCATATTCAGAATGATGTCTGATATTTCCCCTCCTCCTCCTCTGCCTCTCTGTGAAGGAGAACAGCTCCCTCATGTGAACCATTCAGTTGTTTATCTGGCAGAAAGGACTAGCAGATGCCTCTCTAAAGCAGTAGTTTTCAACCTGTGGTCTGTGGACCCCTGAGTGTGTGTGTGTGTGGGGGGGGGGGGGCAAGGTGTTGCAGACTATGTCTAAGATTTCCAAAAGGCTCACACCTCTGTTTGAAACTTCTTAGGGGTCTGTACATGAAAAAAGGTTGAAACCCATGGATCTAGAGAATCGATTTATCCACTCAGCCATTCATTTTGCTACTCCCGATCCAATTGCTGGAGTATAAAGCCAGGGCTGAACCCAGGAGTCCAATTATGATCCAAGCAATTGGCTGCCCACCAAAGGAACTTCTCTTCATTGTAAGAAAGATGGAAAAAATGTGCTCACTACAGCAATAGGAAAGTGCACATGGGAAACGACACACTGACTAAGCAGAAACTAAGAACTATGTTTGACAATAAAGGTTCTCAGCAGAAGAGACATTTCTGAGTCTCAGTGTGGAAGCTCTCAGGCAGCTGAAAAGTGTCAGCTGTGACATCAACAGTACAGGGATCCCACATTCTAAGCCAGTGTCTTTCTTACTTTAAGGTAAATGTAACATTCCAAAGAAGAACTTTACAAATCAGAATTTTGGAATGTTTAAGCACATTGGATAACATAATCTTAACTATACATACAAAACAATGAGGTCTAAATTAGTTGTTACTACTCAAGAAAGAGATCTAGGACTTATTGTGGATGTTCTCTGAAAATATCTACTCAGTATGCAGCGGCAGTCAAAAAAACCTGACAAAATATTGGGAATCATTAGCAAAGGGATAAATAAAACATAAAATATCATATTGCCTCTATATAAACCCATGATATGTCCACATCTTGAATACTGCATGAAGCTCCGGTTGTCCCATTTCAAAAAAGATATATTGGAATTGAAAAAGATTCAGAAAAGGGCAACAAAATTATTAGGGATATGAAACATCTGCTACAGGGATATATTTAGTTTAAAACAAACTAGATAATTCATGGAGGTTAGGTCCATCAATTGCTATAAGCCTGGATGGGTAGAAACGGTGTCCTTAGCCTCTCTTTGTCAGATGCTGGAAATGGATGACAGGAGAGGAATCACATGATGATTACCTGTTCTGATCGCTCCCCTTGGGGCAAGTGGCATTGGTCATTGTCAGATAGGGTATGTCTACACTACCACCCTAGTTCGAACTAGGGTGGTTAATGTAGGCATTCGAAGTTGCAAATGAAGCCCGGGATTTAAATATCCTGGGCTTCATTTGCATCTTGCCGGGCGGGCGCCATTTTTAAATCCCCTTAGGTCGAACTCCGTGCCCGCGGCTACACGCGGCACGGAGTAGGTAGTTCGAATTAGGTTCTCTAATTCGAACTACCGGTACACCTCGTTCCACGAGGTGGGATAGGTTCATCAATGGCTGTTAGCCAGGGTGTGCAGAGATGCACACTTTTGACCCTCTCCAACAATGATCCCTATATTCTGATGGAAATAAGCTTTGCTTTCTAAACTATCCATATGGCAATCTTCCATGGAATTTTCGCCTAAAAATTAGCAAGTAATCTTCTAGGACATTATTTATTTTATGCCAAAAGTGCACAGAGCACTATACATTGGATAAAAACCCAGTATCGGTTAGTGCTGATAGGCAACATGCAAGAAGTATTTTAGTTTGTTTTTAAAGAAGGTATCTGATGAGGCAGAGGGGCCACAGTGCCCCAGAATACAGAGGCCATTCCATACATAGAAGGCAGCAGTATAGAAATCCCAAGGGTTGGAATGGAAGAAAGACAAATGCAGTATGGAGGTTGGCATTGGTGGAGCACAGAAGGGAGAGGGGACACCAGAGAAACAAGATATGATGTGTTGGTCAGGACAGAGTTGTGCAGGTCCTTGAAGATAACACATAAGGATAAGTTTAAACTTAACCTCATGGGTGAAGGACAGCCACTGGCAGGATTCAAAGAGATGAATAAGGTGTACTGGACAACAGGCATCAAGGAAAACTAGAGCAGTTGCATTTTGGATTGCCTGGCTGTGGATGACAGAGAATCAGAGAGTCCAGCAGGGGTTAAGACAGAAATTTCCTGATATGTATATGTAAGTAATATCTGGTAAAGCCTGAGGTGGAAAGGCTTGAAAAATAAAATTATTAATAGCAATAGACTGCTTAATAAGGACCAGTTCCAAAATCCACGGATGACAGTGAAAAGACCTCCACTAAATTCAGCAAGCTTTGGATTGCACCATAACAATTTTTCCCTAGTTATATTCCCACTAAAAATAACATCCCAACAAAGGCAAACAAATTAGAGCAGTGTAATGCTCCAATCTGCATGCCATGTCGAGCTAAATCAAGTATCTTATTGTGAGTTGATGTAGAGCTACACATTTGTTATTTTACTTAATCGGTAGGCAGGCTTCCAGGCCTGTGTCTTTCCAGAGACAAAGGGAAGCCTGAAACAACTAACATGGGCTGTATTATCAGTACTTAACACTCACAATCAAAATCATCAGGAAGACAGAGATGTAGAGCTTCTTTTTTAAGACCATCACAAATACTGAGAATTTCTCATTTCAGGAAAATCTGGGCCACTGAATACAATGTAAAAAACAATTGGAAATTTACTTCAAGAAATGGGTGAATAAAATGAATAGGGGTAAACGTAATAATTGGGGGAATTGAAATTACAATCAGTTTTATGTATACTATTAACTGGATGGCTCACTATGCCAAATTCTGACTGAAACAAAAGAAAATAAGAAAAATAGCACTAGAATATTTCTTAAGATAGACTTTGATTTAAAAAGATACCCAGGGTGGTTTGTTTGTTCTTTTTGTTTTGTTTTTGTTTTTGGTGAGGGCTAGATATGAAAGTCCAGTCTCCATCACTGCTTCAGGTATTTGTGCAAATAATTCCTGCTGGTAAGAGTAGGTGTATTGAACCCAATTCTCTTCTTATACTGGTGTAAATCAGGTGTATCAGGTGTAAACTGGTGTATTTAATTCAATACAGTTACAATGCTGTTAGCATGATGTAGGTGAGAAGAATTTGGCTTAACATTCCAGACACGAAAAACAACAACAAATGGTCTGGTAGCAATTTATAGATTAACAAAACATGTAGATGGTATCATGAGTTTTCGTGGGCACAATACCATCTACATGTTTTGTTAGTCTACAAAGTGCTATCAGACCATTTGTTGTTTTTTTTCTGTAACAGACTAACTCGGCTACCCCCTGAAGATTCCAGACTCGGTGACAGAAAAATAAACCTTATGAGGTTCTTCCACTTATACAATAGAAAATTAAAAAGTAATACAATAAAACACATAATCATTCCACCTGCCATCTGCATGTGTCAGAATATGATACAAATGTTCATTTTTGAAGAGCTTGTGAACTCCTGATTCCCACTGGTGAGTTGTTAATGACACAAGTAGTCCCTTTGACTTCATTGAGACTGCTGTTATAGTAGCTACTCATTAATGTGGGTATGCGGATTTGCATATGGTTAACTCACTACTGTGAAACAAACTAGATTATCCCCTTCTCTCAAGGTATGTCTACACTGCAGCACTATTTTGGTATACTTCTGGTATCCCAAAATAGCTATTCCATATCATTTAAACAAGCCCGTTATTTCAAAATAGCTTTCAAAATAATGGGCTCGCTATTCCGATGTCCCTGTAAACCTCATTCCACAAGGATTCAGGGACATTTCAGAATAGTGCTCTATTTCAAAATTTGGCGCTGTGAATCTTATTCAGAGCTATGGGTGCAGTGTAGATGCACCTTCACATGGGGAAACTGTAACAATGATATTAAGTAAACTACCCGAGGCCCTACAGTAAAAATTGTGATCAAAATCTGGGTCTTCTGCCACCTACTTTTGTCCTCTATTCACCAGACCACACTCCACACATCACCTCTCCTAGACAAAACAATATGTACGAGAGAGAGAGAGAGAGAGAGAGAAAAGAGTTTACTTCTCAGGGAAATTAATGAAATCTAGTGCACACCAAAGATAGAAGTTTGATCCTCAGAAGTGTTTATGGTATTCCAGAATTAGCCATCTCTCATTGGGACAGTATAGCCATGCCCACAACAGGTTGTGGCAAACCCCTTCCAGTGGTAATTCACATCCCAATGACAGCATGTGTATTGTCTTTAAACTGCAAAAGATGATTTGTAAGCTATGAGCAGCCAATCTCCAGTTCCCATTAATCCCTCAGATGCCAACATAGAGGATTCTCTATTTTTATTAATATTAATGGCTCATAACAACATTCAAGAGGAAACCTCTCACACTATAGAGATTAAAAAGAGCTGACATTCAATCCTACATAAGTATCAGAGGGGTAGCCGTGTTAGTCTGAATCCGCAAAAGTGACGAGGAGTCCTGTGGCACCTTATAGACTAACAGATTTATTGGAGCATAAGCTTTCAAGGGCAAAGACCCACTTCATCAGATGCATGTCTTTGCCCATGAAAGCTTCTGCTCCAATAAATCTGTTAGTCTATAAGGTGCCACAGGAATCCTAAATAAGTCTACTGGGAAAAAGATGAGAAACAGGTGGGATGAGATCTAGGATTTGCCTAAGTGTGCACTGGACTGTGAACAGAAAGGAGGAACAAATCCTTATGAAATGAAGTCAAAATAAGCGGAGGAAAGAGGCAGATGGAAATTTGGGTCATGAGGAGTCATGTTGTTCTAGATTTCTTCTCCAATAACTTAAGTTATAGCACATGGTAGGTGTACACAGCCCTATGCTATTAATAAACTGTGCCAAACAGATAAACTCTCTACCCCAGTTTACAATTTAAGAGTCTGCGTCAATGCCCACTGAAATCAAGACAGTGCTCCATCCCTCCCCCTCCCCCCCCACCCCCACCCCCGGGCTTCAGGGTTAGATTAAGACCTACTTTTAGGCACAGGTTTGTATAATATGATTGTTATGATACAACAGAGAGAAACAGAAGTTTGTAATGCCAACTAAATGATCCTTAGAGGATTCTTGCATTAACAACTTCCAGATCCTTGGATGACTGGTCTTGTTGAATATGTATGAGTGTACACACAGGCTACTCTACATTTACCAACATTGATTCTGAATTAATTTCACAACTTTCAATTCCCCCAGCTCCCAAGCTAATAGTAACATTCAGGGAGGCTGACAGAATTGCCAGGCCCCTGGGCAAATCATGCAGTAGGGTGGGGGAAGGGAGGCTATGCACTCCCAAGAGGGGCGGGTCCTCAGGTGGAAGGGCCAAGGCCAGGATAGCCAGTCCCCAGTGCTGCGCTGCCCCTGCCCGCAGCCAGCCCTCAGAGTTGCCTGGAATGCACTACACAGCACTCCAGTGGTAATTTAAATTACCCGTGGCTCTGGTTACCACCCGGGGCTGTAGTAGGACCCTTTTGAATTGCCGGGCCCTGGGGCAGTTGAACCCTTCCTCTTCCTCCCCTCCACTCCCCAACCCCCTCATTGGCAGTCCTCTTCATAGTTAGGCTGAAAAATATTAATTGTGGTTGATATGACTTATGTTCTCCTAAGAGGTTGTGTAGTTCGACTAACTCACCTCTGAAAATTTATCCACCATGCTGTGTAGATCTGAAAGACAGTGGTTGTCTTGTAGCTCAGATTTATCCCGTCCCTACACCAAACCTTTCTCCTGTGCTCTTTGAAAAATATTGTTGAAATGCATGAGCAAAGTGTGGCAAGTGGCGCTTTACACTGCACAGTGTCAGCCTGACATTTTGGTCCCATTTTTCTGGGGTTCTGGCAGCCTTTTTTAACTCTTTCATTTTGAGCAAACATTTAAAAATTACAACTACACCCAGGACCTTTTAAAAGTCCTCATGCAGCTCAATTCAATGCCAGGCCCTTTCTTTAAAATGTGACCAGGTCCATGAGTATCAAGTTGTCATTTGCCAACAATTCATCTCAACTACAATCCTTTAATCTGTTTCCTAAACATCAAGGGTCTTTCCCAGAAAGCGTACACATTGTTCTTTGTCCATTACTACACCCTGTATGCAAGCAGTGGCAGCAGGTTGGAACATATGGCAATAGTACTATAGATTTTCCATGAAAAAGCTGTCATCAAACTTCACTGCACACCATGAAGAGAGAGTGTAGTTGTAGAGTTCTTTTTCGGGTCTGGGAAGGATATACTCAGGGTCACAGCAAAATGCAAAGTGAAAGAGAAAGTCCAGCATATACACCTTAACCAGTGGGGCCTACAGACACTGTGGGCCCTGGGACAAGGTGTGGGGGACCCATTCCACACTTCCAGAAGGAGCAGTACCAAGGGCAGAAGGGGCAGAGCCAAGGACAATCCAGCCTTTAGTGCCTCCTGGACTGCCTCACCCCCTCCCCTCCCCCCAACCCTCAAAGCCATGCAGAGCAGCGCTCCCATATCAGTTCAAAGGGCCCCGAGGCTCTGGCCATTGCTGCTGCTGTAGTAGCAACGGGAGCAGCTGGGTGCTCTGGGCTCCTTTGAATGGCTGGGCCCTGGGGCAATTGCATCCTTTGCTCCCTCATCTTCCCATGAGCAGGCCTGACCTTAACATACTCAGAACAGTCTTCACCAAACTAGGACACTCCATCATAGAAGTAGGTCACATCATAAAACAGGCCACTGAGAGAATGTGCTTCAACAGAGAAATAAAACTCTTTCTGACCTCACACCCCTAGTTGTCACCTACTACCCCATACCAGAACATATAGGGTACGTCTAGACTACATGGCTCTGTCGACGGAGCCATGTAAAATAGTTCACTCGGCATAGTCAATGAAGCGGGGATTTAAATAATACCCGCTTCATTAAAATAAAAATGGCCGCCACGCTGTGCTGATGATCAGCTGATCTGGCATAGCACGGCAGTCTAGATGCGGCGCGGTCAAAAAGGGAAGCCTTTGTCGACTGCTCCGGTAAACCTCGTTTCACGAGGCATACTGGAGTGGTCGACAAAGGCTTCCCTTGTCAACCACGCCACGTCTAGACTGCCGCCATTTTTATTTTTATTTTAATGAAGCGGGTATTATTTAAATCCCCGCTTCATTGACTATGCCGAGTAAACTATTTTACATGGCTCCGTTGACAGAGCCATGTAGTCTAGACGTACCCATATAGGGTATCAAACTACAACCCATATGTAATGGGGCCCCTGTGCTGCAAATATCTTTCCTGAACCCCCACTGAAGCCTTCAAACAACCCCCCAGGCTTCTCCACATTCATAACCGGAAGCATGTACCTCATCCAGTGCACTACATATCCCAACAATAAATATGCGGGTAAAACTAATCACTGTGCTCTTGTATGAACTCACACAGGAAAAAGACAAATCAGTGGGTGAACAGTTTTAACACAGCAGTCACTCTGTATTTGACCCACCAATCCTCATACTGTATTTCAAACTGGCATTTGTTCGGTCCTGCTCAGTTTTGTTCAACCTCTTCATTAATATCTGGATGAGGGGATAGATTGCACCCTCAGCAAGTTTACGGATGACACTAAGCTCAGGGGAAGAGGTAGATATGCTGGAGGATGGGGATAAAGGATCCAGAGTGATTTAGACAAACTGGAGAACTGGGTCAAAACAAATCTGATGAGATTCAGTGAGGACAAGTGCAGAGTCCGGCATTTAGGATGGAAGAATCCCAGACAGCACTACAGGCTAGGGACCGACTGGCTAAGCAACAGTTGTGCAAAAAGAACGTAGGAATTATAGTAGATGAGAAGCTGGATATGAGTCATCAATGTGTCCTTGTTGCCAAGAAGGCTAACAGCATGTTGGGCTGCATTAGTAGGAACATTGCCGGAACATTGAGGGAAGTGATTATTCTCCTGTTTGGCACCGCAGATGCCAGTTTTGGGCTCCCTACTATAGAAAGGATGATGGCAAATTGGAGAGAGTCCAGCAGAGAACAAGAAAAATAATTAGGGGGCTGGAGCAAATAACTTCTGAGCAGAGGCTGAGGGAGCTGAGCTTATTTAGTCTGCGGAAGAGATGAACGAGGGGGAATTTGATAGCAGCCTTCAACTGCCTAAAGAGGGAGGGAGGGGGTTTCCAAAGAGAATGGAGTTAGAGTGTTCGCAGTGGTGGCAGATGACAGAACAAGGAGTAATGGTCTGAAGTTGCGGTAGGGAGATGTAAATTGGATATTAGGAAAAGCTATTTCACTAACAGGTGGTGAAGCACTGGAATGGGTTGCTTAGGAAGATGATGAAATCTTCATCCTCAGAGGTTTTTAAGGCAAGGCTTGACAAAACTCTTGAATGACCATGTACAAATTTTGTTTGTCTCTAAGGTGCTGCAAGACTATTTGTTATCTTTTAAGTTATTTTAGCGGGGATTGGTCCTTCTTTGAGCAGGGCGTTGGACTAAAATGTGACACTATGGCTACGTCTAGACTACATGGCTCCATCAACGGAGCCATGTAAAATAGTTTATTCAGCATAGTCAAAGAAGCGGGGGGGGGGGGGGGAGGAGGAGGAGAGAAACCATGCACTCTCCCCCTTTCCCCATACCCCCAGCCCCCTCACACACTTCCTTGGCAGAAATCCTGCACATCACACTCACTCATACTCCCCAGCTGAGACTCCACAACCCCAGCCCCCTCACTACCCTGCCAAGACTTCGCACCCACAGCCCCCTTACACACAGCCTCTACCGAGACTCTGTACCCACCCTCACCCCTTCCACTGAGATCCTGCATCCCCAGCCTCCTCCTGCACCTTTCCCTGGCTCCTGACCCTTCCCCCTTGTGTGTGTGTGTGTGTCACACACACACACACACACACACACACACACACACACACACACACACACACACACACACACACACAGAGAGAGAGAGATCAGATTATGTACTCTCATATGCATTTATCAACATTTAATTTCATGTGCCAGCTGCAGTGAATGTGTTGCTCAGTCTGCCAGTTTTGGGAGACCCTTTTGAAGCTCTTCATAGGCTGGTTTGGACTTAACTATCTTGATTGTCATTTGAAAATCCTGCCACTTCACTGTTTACCCCTTTCTCCAGATATTTATGTTCCTACTGCAGACACCTGGGGGACACCACTCCTATTTTTTGCTATCTTTTAACCAATTATCAATCCAAGTGAGGATCTTCCCTCTTATCCCATCACAGATTACTTTTGCTTAAGAACCTTTGGTTAAGGAACCTTGTCAAAGGCTTTCTGGAATTCTAAGTACAGTATATCCACTAAATTCTCCACCCCCACCCCCCTGTCTACATTCCCATTGACCTGCTCAAAGAATTCTAGTAAATGGGTCAGACATGCTTTCTCTTTACAAAAACGATATTGACACTTTCAATAAATTATGTTCATCTATGTGTCTGACAACTCTGTTCTTTACTATAGTTTCAACTAGTTTGCTTGGTACTGAAGTTAGACTTGCTAACATTTGCCAGGGTCACCTCTGGAGCCTTTTTAAAAATTGGCATCACATTAGCTATCTGCCAGTCATAAGCTGGTTATGAAAGTCATCTTTGTGAAATCCATTGCCAGCACTGTCAAGCATATACATGTATCAGCAGCAACGTTAATGATATACCTTCCAACCCACACAACACACATTTAATTGATTTTAAGGATTTTTTTCAGTATTTTTATGCATCGTAAAAGAGTAATGACATAAAAAGTAGCACAAGTTCATCTGCGCAGCACAATCTCAGTGGGGGCTTCTGGACTCTACTGTAATAAAAAAAGCTTCCCCAGACAGCAAACCCAACCTCACTCAATATACTAAACCACTAAGTGAAGATGGCAAATACTAACTTATCTTGTCATTATTCCAGATGACAAGTTAAAACAAAAAAGACGAAAATTAGATGTGTGATATATATATAAAAAAATCAATTCAATGTGTGTTAACAGCAGAGGCAAAGGAATTATTTGCCCAAATTCCTTTAGCTTTTTTGTCACTTAAAACTGAAAAATGCCATTTTGCAAGGTAAGCAAATTGGCAAAAAACATGATATCCCATCGGTAGTTTTGTGTCCCATTTATCATAAAAACAAATGCTTTAAGTACCTTCTTCTCATAGTGCCTTTCCCTAGCAGAGAAGCCAGACTGGGAAGATCTGTATGTTCACTTTTAGTACAATACCATACACAAGATTATATGAAAACATCACCAAGTTCCCATAATCCTATATGCTGCAAAGCAATTACATGAAGAAGTACCAGAACAGAGTCAGACATACTATTTTATGGATTTGCAAAACTTCTTTGACTATTAGTTTAAATCCTACTAATTCCTGCATGGGCTCACTTACTTTGGTGACTGATTAATCAAAACAGACAAAGGAAAAAGGTAATACTGATCTCTTGGGAGAGAGTTTATTAACTTACAACTGACATTTTAATTCTCTGTATGTCACTTTAGGAAAAATGCTTTATTGTCCATATACAAAGTTGCATGATGCTTTTCAAGAAGCACCAGAAACCATGAAGATTTAAGTGCTACAGTATATTTTGTAGTGACTGTTCCAATGTCGCAATATTTAACTGTTCAGATCCAGAAAGTACTTCTAGAATATTGCTGGGTTTGTTCAAATGTATTTATGAATTATGCTCAAATCCATTCATTATGTCTCAGCGTATAAAGGTCTCCAATAAAAAAAAAAAAACACCATTTCAATACATTCCTCCGCATTATGAATGCTAGAGAATCTAGTCATGTTTATCTTGACAGAAGCTAATGTGAATATACAGCAAAAGTAACTTCATATTTTATTCAGTAGAAACGGTTTTCCAACAAAAAAACCTTTGTTTTTGACAATAATGAATGAGTACATTTCAAGTGACATTCTGCAGCAGAAGCTGGAGGGCTGGGAGTGCAACTAAAAGATTACATATCAGCAATAGACACTTTTACATAAATTCTGACCATTCTGAATATTAACATGAAAGACCAGGTACTTTAAAGTTTGTGCACCTGTCAAACAAATTCTCCACACACAAAAAAGGAGGAAAAAACCCACAGAACACAGTATTTCAGAGAATATAACACAGTACACACTTCCATGACACCTCAGATCAGATTGGCAACTGAAACTTAACGTCCACCTGAGCTTGCTTTGCTAAGGTCACTATTTCTGAAAGTTTCACAACCTGGCGAAAAAAAGAGATAAAGAAATATTAACACAGTTTAACAAATGACATTATTAAATTTTAGGAGTTCAACTAGACAGTCTGTTTTAGAAAGCGATGTCAGAAAGAGCTTGCCATAAGGAAAAAAATAGATAAATAGATTTAAGGCCAGATGAGAGACCATTGTAATTATATAGTATTTGCGAGAGACGACAGGAGTTTTCTGAATTTAATTCCTGTTTCAAGTCCAATACCTTTGGTGGAACTAAAGCATGTTTTTGGAAAAATATTTAAGATTACGGATTTAAGAAATTTCCTGTGATAGAGAATGCAACACAGTATTTGCTAAATTGTTCCAATTGTTAATCGTTTCCTAGTTAAAATATGCACCTTACTTTTAGTCCACGTTTCTCGCTAAGATGTCAGGTGACCAGCATGGATTACTAATACATGTTGTTTATTTGTAGTTTTATAACTCTACACAATCATGTGATCCTATCACTGTCACCTTCATTTTCCCTCTTCCATTTGTTTGTTGCACCTACTTGCTGCATGTCCCAAGACAAAGTTCTTTAGGGAGCTAGGGACTTGTCTACAAAGAGTTGTGCCTGACAGTAGTATGTTCGGAACTCTTGTTCTGGAACAGAAGTGCTCTGTTAGCAGTTTAGTTTAAACCATGTTGAAAGTGGATTGGGGAAAAAAAGCCACTCCCACTGCAGAACAACAGAAAGACCACACATTGCACTTGAAAATTAATGCCCTACGTTAATCCATTTGAATGGCTCAGAATAATAGGCCTCAATCCAACTGGATGCTTTTTTAACACAAGTAAATATTCCATTGACAGACTTATTTCTCTGTTTATAAGATGGCATCAATCACTGTGGATCGTGGATGTTTTACACAAATGCCATGCAGGTGTAAAACCCAAATCACCTGCTGCAGAAGCATTCTAGTGACCAACCATGGACTTGACCATCTTAACATTTCCACTGTGCCCTTAAACTCAGTGTTTTATGGATGGGGGTAACCAGTTTCTTCCACTGAATGAGTCTAGTTCTGGAGAGTTCAACAGCAGAGGCTAACTCTAGAAATGATTCAGGTTATGCACTGATATCTTCAAGGCTTTAAATATTTTATCCTAAGGTGGGTCTAGACAGCACCCTTCTGTCGGAATAAGCTACGCAATTTCTAAATTGAAAGAGCTTATTTTGAAATTTGGCACTGTCTACACAGTGCTAAATTTCAAAAAAGCACTATTCCAACAAATCCCTTAGCCCTCGTGGAACGAGGGATGCCAGAATAGCACGCCTGCTATTTTGGAAAATAGCGGGTACTTTTAAAGAAGTGGCGTTATTTCAGGATACTTTCAGTATCCCAAAATAGCACCGCAGTCTAGATGTACCCCTAGTCTACTGTTTGAAGGTGACTGGGGGAAGATATAACTTTATGAAGACTTCATGTTAAACCATATCATCTGTTTAGAAGAGTTATGCAAAAAAACTCTTTCTTGCTCACCATTTTAGCAGCTTCATCCAAGTCATCACAGGCAAGGATTTTGAGGCCACTAGCTGTTATTAAAGCTTTGGCATCATCAACTCGTGTACCTGAAGAAAGAGTATTAGTTTTAAACAACATAAGGGATGTACAACCTGTACTGAATTAAGTGGGACTCCCTGGTCCTGCATGGATCACAGAGCCCAGGAACAGGGAGGTCTGGTGGCAGGGCAGGAGCACTGCAGGGGGCACCAGAAACTCAGCTGGGAGCCCCGTGGAGGTGAGGGGAGGACGGCAAGCCCGGCAGGGAGTTCTGGCCCCAGCAGAGCTCTTTGGCCCCAGCGGCCAGGGAGCTCTGACTCCAGCGGCAACCAGGAAACTCTGCCCCAGCCCTAGCTGCAGCCGCAGCAGAGCTCCGGCCACTTTCTGGCTCCAGCCGTCAGGGAGCAACAGCTTCAGCCCCAACAGCAGCCAAGGAGATCTGGCCCCTGCCACAGAGCCAAGCAGCTGCAAAGCTCTGCACAGATGGCGCAGCTCTGACCGTGGAGCTCTGGCATCTAGAGAGCCCCAGGGAGGCTCAGGCAGCAGCGAGGACAGGCTGGAGCCCTAGCCCGGTGACAGCTAATCCCATTTTCTGGTCCAGCAGATCCCCTCATTCAGCACTAGTCAGGTCCCAAGGGTGCTGGAGCAGCGAGGTCCAACCTGTACAGATTATCAGTTTCAACCAGAGATAGTGTGTGCAGGTGGTGATCAAGTTTTCCAGGACAGATCTACCGAGATCTCAAAATTGAGATAAGTACAGTATATATAAGGCAGCATTTTCAGTAGCAGCAAGTTAGATTTGCTTTTCTAAAATGTCAACTAAACACTTATAAAAAAACCCAGTAAGGTAAACAATGGGGATGTAAGAAGTTGTTTAAAAAGGTAACCATGTAACTGCTAAAAAAACCTTTAGCTTAGCTTTATACTGCAAAGCCTCCTTACTGAGAGCGAGGGCTGGCAAGGGCGGCCAGCCCCCTGGGGGGCGAAGGGAAGGCTTTGATGCAGACTCGGCAGCCACAGTGTGTAACCTATGGCAGGGAGCCTGGGGCTAGGCTGGGGCCGGGGCCACTCTTCCTCCCTGCAGAAAGGAACCCTGCCTGCAATGGGCTCTGCAGGCTGGAGCACCTCCCTGCCCAAAGCGGATGGGGAGCTGCTCCATCCGCCACTGGTTAACTGCCACAGGTAAGCCTCACCCTTTAAGGATGAAGCTTACCAGTTAACCTTTTGCATCCCTAGTAAATAGGAAACATTTAATAGCGTCAATAAGAAAAACAGTGTATTTTAGTTAACATATATTATTTCTATTTACAAAATAGTCTTCTTTTTACAAGCAATTTGGCTATGCGTTAATTGAACTGCTAAACACTGCGATTAAGTATTTCTCCAGCATCTAGAAGTAGGGATGTAAGCGACTGGTCAACTATCCAATAAGCATAAGCTTTTCAGATCGTCAAATAATGACTTGACTAGTCACTTCCCTCCCCCTTGCTGCCTCTGATAGCAAGGGGGGGAAAGCAGGAGCTGGTGCTGGGGGGAGCCAGCTTAAAAGCCAGTTCTCCCCAGCACCATCTATGCAGAGGGTAGGGGAGGCAGAGGCACAGCGGGGACTGAAGTGATCCCCACTCACGCCGGTTCCCAGTGTGGCACTTCACCCTTTGAAATATAGCAAGAGCCCCGCGTCTTGCTACATCTCAAAGACTGAAGCGCCGCAGTGGGAACACAGGGAAAGCAGGACTGCTTGAGTCCCTGCTCGCCCCATGCTCCCTGTGGCACCCCCCCTTGCTGCTTCATCAGCAAGGGGATTGGACACGAGCCAGTGCTGGGGGGAGCTAGGCTTAAAAGCTGGTTCCCTCCAACCCCGGCTCCAGAGTGCCACCCGCTGCTGCCTGCCTGTGCCTCCCCCCCCCCCCCCCACCCCGGCCATTCTCTACCAAAAACAGCAGAGGAGGGATAGGGGAGGCTGCTGCGAAGCAGACCATGTCTGCAGGGGTCCCAGTGGGGAGCTGTGCCCCCCCTCTCCCCACAGACAGGGGTTGCTGCCACCAAGTAACCCCTGTTTGCAGTGACCAGGGCTGGCCATGAGTAGGGGCTGCTGGACTCAGCACGAGCCAGGACTAAGCAGTCCTGGCTCATGCAGATTCTGCACCTCTGCATTTTAAATGTAGTAAGAGCCCAGCGGCTCTTACTATATTTAAAATGCAGAGCCACAGTGCAGGTGCCTCTGCATAGCAGTCCTATCGACTATACGATTAACTCAGTAACTGCCAATTTAACATCCCTACCTAGAAGTACTATTGACATACATAAATCCAAAGACTTAAATTTGCATAGTATTGAAGAGTGCTCACCTTGTAACCGAACAACAATAGGTATTTTTAGATCCAAATCCTTCACTGCCATAATGATACCTTGTGCAATAACATCACACCGCATAATGCCTCCAAAAATATTCACAAGAATAGCCAGTACCTATATAAATAAAGCATCCATGCAGGGTTATACATTTCATGACAGAACACAGATCAATAAAACCACCCTACTCAAACATTATGAAGAATTTTAACAAGCAGCAAATAGATCATTGCATCAGATAAAAGGGATTCAGATTGCTCAGATGGGCAACAAATCTGTTCTAAAAATTCAAGCCTCAGAAATTGAATGCTAAGTACATGGTTTAATAAAGTTTTTGTTCTTCTAGATGTATTAGCAGACAAGTTATTTGTCTCTAAAATAATGTAATCAGAATCCCATTTATCTGATCTAATTGGGACTGGGCCCAGATCAGATAATTAAAGATTCAGATAATCCAGAGAACAGGAAATGTACCAACAGGAGAGATTGCCTGTGCACACTGTTAAGTTTATATGGCAAGCCAGATAATGGGAGCATGAGATAAATAGAGTTCTACTGTACTGTAAGGTACAGAATAGGAGGACAGGAAGGGATCTTGAAAAGTGACCTACTCCAGGTTCCTGCACGCATGGCAGGACGAAGTTCTCTAGACTATCCCTGACAGATATTTGTCTAATCTGCTGTTAAAAATCTCCAATAATGGAGATTCCACAATCTCCTCGGGCAATTTATTCCAATGCTTGACAATCCTAATAGTTAAAAAGATTTTCCTAATGTCCAACCTGAACTACCCTTGCTGCAATTGAAACCCACTGCTTCTTATCATAGCCTCAGAGGTTAAGGATAACAATTTTTCCTCCCTTCTCCTTGTAACAACCTTTTATGATGTTCCCTTCTCAGTCTTCTCTTCACAAGAGTCAGACTCACTCCATTTTTCCAATCTTCCCATGTGTGTGTGTCATGTTTTCTAGTCCTTTTATAATTGTTGTGCTGTCCTCTGGACTTATCTACATCTTTCATTAAACATAGTACTCAAAACTCAACACAATACTGCAGTTGAGGCCTAATCAGCATGGAGTAGAGTGGAAGAATTACTTCTCATGTCTTGCTTACACCACTCTGGCAAATATATGCCAGAATGATGCTTACCATTTAACTTTAAAAGCTGCTCTGTTATTTATTTTTGTTTTTCGAAAGTTTCTCTATTTGCCCATTAATATACCAAGAGTTCCAGGGACAAATAACCATTCCCTTCATAAAGAATTTAACTTCTTGCAAATCAGGAGATTTAACAAAATAAGAGGCAAACCAAAGGAAAACCTTTCAATTTCTAACAAGAATTTAAGAATGACTGCACTATAACTTTTCTTGATAGTCTTGCTCATACAATTCTCTAAAGAAAGTAATTATTTTTATTTAGAGAAACAAAAAAGATTAAATCTCAGCTATTAAAATCAATGTCATAACTGTTCCATTTCCCAACCGTTAGGCCTTCCAATTCAAAATAATCCTGCTAGAAGCATTCCCCAAACTAATATTTTGGCTTGTCACCTGTAAAATGAACTCTGTTGAAGGACTTACATTAGAAGAAAGAACAAACATGCTTTCCTAGACTGAAGGTCATTTAATTTACCAGCATATCTTTGTAGATTACATTTAATGTTAGAAATTAGATTGCGACTAAGAGGGTTGGAGCACAGTAAAATGAGAATAATTCTTCTCAAGCTCTATTATATAGTCTGTATGAAACAATGAGCAGTCCTTTGGCACCTCAGAGACTAACAAATTAGGTCATGAGCTTTCATGGGTTAAACCCATTCCATCAGATGGGTCTGTCTGAAGCTACTGCAAATGACCAGTTCAACAGGACAAAATGCCCAACTCAAAGAGAGAATATGAAAGTAAGTTTTCTAAAGTTATTTTCAAATACTTCAGCATATTGCAATGTTCATTCTTTTACTTTCTTAGATAAAGGATACAGCAGCTACTATACTGGAGTTTTCAGCACCACAAAAGATGTTTTAACACAATACATAGGTGGGTAGAAGAAGCAAACAGGCAAAAAACTGAGTTTAGAACAAAAAAATTACAGTTTAAACAGTAGTTGCCTTTCTGCATTTTAGCCCCCTTTAAACAAAGTCATGCTCATTGAAACAGTTTTAAATTAATCAAAATTAAAAAGTTCAGATATTATCCCCTCAACCAAGCTCAGAAGGCAACAAGCCCATGGGGTTAAAAGTACTTTCAGAACTTGACTGCCTGTCTCTGAAACAGAAAATGTGGGTGAGGCAATTATCTGTTACGAGAAGATTTATCTGGTGTTGCTCAGGTCCTTCACTCAATTTTTTAATTTTTGTTTTTCTTCATTGAAATCATTGCTCTGGGATGGGGATAGGGATGAGAGGTTCAGTATACAGGCTGTCCTGACGAGAGAGGACTACCTCAGCCCTCTCTCATGGCAGCAGCTTGGGGCCAGATGAGAAGCGCCTCTCCATGGCCACTGCATCTCCAGCAGGCACAGCCAGGAGAGGGGTGCATGTCCACCAGCTGGGACAGGTCCAGATTTGTCTGCCTCCTTGCTCTCCAGCCAGAGTGAGGAATGCAACAAACTGTGCTCTTTCCCATCCTCACACCCTCCCTAAAGAGTGCCCGGTGGGGTGGGAAGTTCAGGACTGGGCGGGTCCTGGACAGAGAGGGGGCATCCACAGCCAGCCCCTAGTGATTCTGTCTCTTGTGTATGGTTTTATGAGGGTTGGTTGTTACATGAAAATGGGATATGCCTTGAATGGGATCGCTTCACATAAAACCATACAGAAAAGAGACAGAATAACCAGGTAGGTGAAAGGGGCTGGCTAGGGGTGCTTACCTCCTCCAAGTGCCCTTAGGGAGGGCAGGGAGAGGGCTAAAGCTCTCCCCCTAACTCCCCAATTCATACGGAAACATTGCTAGTTGTTCCCCTTGGTCAGATCTACCTTGATGTCATATCTGAGGACATTCCCATGCATGAGTTTTAAAATTGTAGTTACAGCCTGTTGTGAAGAGATTCCACAGAAGACAATCATTTTAATTTGCAGACATTGAAATTAAATTTGTATTTTAATTTGCATACATTGAAATTAAAGTTTAAAGCCCTTGAAATGCTACGATCCTAGAGAACAAGATTAACAAAGAAAAATGGTAAGAATTGTGACCTTATTAGCAGTTAAATGGCAATCATTTAACACTTAAGACAAGAAAGTCTTTCTTCACAAAATTAAATTTACATGAGCAGCTCTGCATGCAAGTATAATTTCTCAACCAGCCAAATGTCTAAAATGTGTATATTCTTTTGTTCTTTAAATTAATACCTCAAAACAATGTTGATCTTTATAAAAAATTAAATACCTGAAATTGTACTCCCAATAAATATTTCACAGGCAGTGATTTCCTGTAAACGGGGTGGTTGGGCAGTCACTCAGGAGAGTGGCCACACCTAGAGTGGCCACAACTAGATTTTTTTTGTTTCTACTGGAGGTGCACATTTACACATGCCTCAGTGGCACATAAAAATATTATGCACTTGGATGGAAAAAATCCATATATGGATGGAAAAGATTAGAAGGAACATTGTTTACAGGGATTATTATAGCATGACTACTTGGTCCTTGACCCAGCATTATCTCAACATGTGTAGAACATGCTCGAGGAGGAGGTTATGCCAAGGATTTACTGAATACTGTTGATGAAATCATTCCGTTGCTACTGGTCAACTTATATCAAGACTATAATCTCAATAGTTCTCATCCGGCAAAGTGTTTTTCAGGTTTAAGAGGAGACAAGCTTGAGCCAAGTCTACTACAGTTTAGTATGGTTCCTATCAATTCCTGCTGTGGAGTGCTTGAACAAACATGAAATTTTGGGATCCCTGCACGCAGTGGTGACAAGCATTGGTATTTCAGCTTTTACCAAGGAGCTGTTTTGACAGCAAGCCATCCAAACACCAACCTGGGTAGATACTAACCCACAATATGTTGAACACTGAACCACCACTTGAGAGTTTACAACAATAAATAGGCTATCGATGAACTTTCATAACAAGAATGTTGATGGAATACACTTTGAAGAATCTTTCATCTGAAGAGCTATGCAGTAGTAATATTACCTACTTTATCCTGATTTTACAACCCAGAAAGGAACAGAGAAGTGTTTTACCCAAATCCTTGATTTTAACATGACAGTGTACCAAGGTTGCTGGGTGTGAACTAAGAGTCAATACTTCTATCATGCTTCAATCATTTGATTACACAAAGCTTGTCAGCTCTCATCTCTCCAGAGTTGGCTCAGCACCTCCTCCCCTACTAACTCACAACCATCTCAAGCTTTTAATGCACCACATACTACTGTATTAGTCACCTCCTTTTTTCTTACAGCCAGCCTGTGCACTTCTGCTTCCTCTCCACTTCACCTATTGCCCAGGGATACATTACCTACCTTTTTCCCAGCTTCCTGCAACCTCCATCCCTTTGGAATCACTGATTTCTCACCACCTGCAACCTTCCAGCTGTGCAACTGTCACTACCCATCTGATTTCTTCACTCCGCAATCCACAAAAGATTATGGGCTATATAGCTTAAATGTGATATTGTTCTTAACTGTAAGAATCTCTCCCTTCATATGCAAAGTGCCCCACTGTTATACAGAATCACAACTTACATCCATTGTGTCTGCCAGCCTGCCCTTTTCACTGCAGCCTTAACCCTCAATGGAGGTGGAACACAAGCAAGCAGTGATACCATGGATACCAAGTACTATTTGTCAGCATGACTGATAATACACAGTCAACGGGGTACTTCATATGCAAAAGCACTAGTGACTCTCTTCAAGCTCTTCTCCATTGTACAGGAAGAGATGCAATCATCCAAAAAAAGATACTGATGAGTAATCATGGGCAATACTGCTTTGTGATCTACCTTGAAATAGAGCACACTGATGGAATGATTTAATTCAGGAAGAAAAAATCAGGATTGGGGGATTCAGGGAAAGAAGTTTGGAGGAAAGGGGATAAAAAGAGGGAACAGAGTGATCTTTTTAAAAAAAAGTCTTCTATGGATGAGTGTGGAGAAAATGTGAGCAAGAACTGAGTAGGTGAAGGCCTCGAACTTTAAATTACGAGTTTTTAGTGCAGAGTGCAAAATACATTCAGCTTTCCTTTGTGGTATTACTCCTATGCATCAGTAAGCATCTACCATTAAGGAAGCCTTACAGTTCTTCCTCATGCTGCCCAAAATTATAGTCAGTTAATTTTAATTAACATTCAACTGAAATTTACATACAATTCTACCATTGGTACAAAGATCCTGGAGCTCTTCAAAATAGTACTGGGACATTCAAAACCTTCCAGACCAGTTATTAAAATGATTTTATTTTGAAATGTTACTATGTCACCAAAAAGCACCTTAGAATCTTGAAGTATATGTACAAGTCAGAAAACAGCTGTTACAATCTAAGTCTGGAATCCTGCAACACTCTATTGCACCACAGCATGGATCCAATAGAAAGTCTGATACTCAAGTAAGAGACTGACAAGAGTCCTAACATCAGTATTCCCTGTAAGCTGAGTGCTTAGGCAGCTGCCCAGGAGAGATTCAGGTGCCGCCTGGCTCATTAGCAGAGTGCCCACAGCTGGCTACACCCAGTAGTATGTGTTTTTATCGGTGGTGTACATCCACACATGCCTTTCTACATAACAAAATTTATTCCGCATACGGGTAGAAAAACGTAGAGGAAACATTACCTAACTCGGTACCATCATGCATTGTTTCAAATTCTTTTTCAAACAAGGAAACTCCTTATTAGCCCAGTACAAATAAAGTAGAATTTCTTTAGCAATCCCGAAATTATCTAGTGTCATTGTAAAACAAGACAGCCTGGTTTGAAACCATTTAATTTATTCAGCAAGGACAATTAAACAGCTTTAAGGATTTTTTTAAAAAGATAGTAACATCTCTGTACTTGCTCATAGTACTACAGATGTGATTTTTGAAACAGAGGTTCAAGTTACTATTTTGTTCATTTGAGTCTGCTAAGTGTACGTTCACTTAAAGAAAGCACACCAGAGCTGATACTGCAAAGATAATTAAAAGGTAAGTTGTTTAATATTTATTCTGAATATTGTAACAATGCATCTTCTCTATGTTTAAAATGCATCTAAATGACTTTAGGCAGCCCCTAGAGAATAATTTTTCTATTTAAATTTGCTATCATCTTTCCTTTTTTTATTCTAATTCTATTAGAAAGTTCTAATTTTATTTGTAAAAGGAGTATTTAATTCCCACTAAGAATTTACCTGCAAAGAAAGAAATTTAACAGCCACCTCCTTTTAATAAAAAAGTCTTTATAAAAAAACCCTGAAAGTTTTCTTCAGAACAGGATTTGCTTCTTCTATTTCCTCCCTTCCTGTCAGGGACATTAAAAGTTTTGGGTGTCCTCTACTGATTTTGCCAGTTAACGGCTTAGGAAAAAAATAAAGAACTATTGGGAATTACATCACAACTGTCTGAAATCTGTGCAATTGACAGATATTTTGAGAAAAGACTCTGAATTATTTAAATACAAACAATTGTCCCTTCAAGTGATGGCTAAGAGTTTTCCTATTTCAGTTCTCCTTTCGGCAGTCCTTTGGCAAAGAACAAGACTTATAGTCCTGATGAGTAAGAAAATTAAGAAACTTGGAGAAAAAAACCTTAACATGTTTTTCAGGCCTTCTTTATTCACATAGTAAAATAGTAAAGACAGCACAGCTCCCCCTATTTGTAGCTCACCTTTACAAGCCATGTCTACTAAAGAAAACATAAAATATACACTGTGCACTGTCATACAGCATTTCTATTTAAAAGTGCAGAATTCCGAAATACTGGTCCTTGTCTTACCTTTTTATCTGATGTAATTAGTTTAAAAGCTTCTGTTACTTGATGTACTGTAGCACCACCACCAACATCAAGGAAATTTGCTGGAGTGCCTCCATGTAGTTTAATTATATCCATTGTGGCCATAGCCAAGCCAGCACCATTCACTGCAAGAAAGATAGTTACATTTAAGAACTCCATTAGCAGCAGGTACATCAAAGGCGTTTAAATATCTAGTGAGTAGAACATAGATACCTAGACAGCCTATGTTTCCCTCAAGTCCTATGTAGTTGAGGTCTGCTTTAGCAGCATCTCTGTCTCGCTCATCCTCTTGCGTCCAATCCTGCAGATCAAAGATTTTCTGCTGACGGTAGAATGAATTGCTATCAAAGTTTATCTTTGCGTCCATACACATCACTTGGAAAATAAAAAACAAAAAAAATTAATGCCTTTAACTTTAAAAAAGTTAAATACTTCTTTGAAACACTTATTCTATTGTGCATTAGGGAACCAAATAAGTCTTTTTGGGGGTTTACACGCCATCTCATTCAGTATTCACTGTATATATTCTAAGGGCAGAAGGGACTATAGTGATCATCTAGTCTGGCCTTCTGTAAAATACAAGCCACAGAATTGCCCCAAAAATATTTTCTACAACACATTAATTATTGAAAACATCCTACCTGGATTTTAAATTTTTCAGTAGTAGAGCATCCACCACGAGCATTGGTAAGTTGTTCCAGTTATGCCTTATCATTAATATATGCTTCATTTCCAGTATGAATTTGTCTAGCGTCAACTTCCAGCCATTGGATTTTATTACACCTGTCTGCTACACTACAGAGCAGTCTTAACAAATTTCAGTTTCACACACACACACATGTATTACATATACACACATTCACACTAATCAAATCACTCCCTAACCCTCTCTTTGTTAAGCTAAACAGACTGAGTTCCTTCAGTCTGTCACTGTTAAGACATGTTTTCTAACTCTTTAATCATTCTCATGGTGAACCCTCTCCAATTGATCAACCTCTTTCTTAAGCTGGACACAGTACTCCAGCAGTGATCACACCAATGCCAAATACAGAGATAAAATAACCTCCCTACTTCTCTAAAATTCCTTTATTTATGCAACCAAAGATCACCATAGCCCTTTTGGCCACAGCATCACGGGGATCCTATGTTCAACTGAGTATTCACCACATCCCCCAAAGCTTTTCTAGAGGCCATGTTTCCCAGCATAAAGTCCCCCATCTTGTAAAAATGGCCTATATTCTTTCCTCCTAGCTGAGTACATTCACATGTATCCATAATCAAACAGCATGCTGTTTGCTTTTACTCAATTTACTAAGAGTGCGTCTAAACTACATCCCTCTTTCGGTCCTAAAAAAAAAAAAATGAGGCTTACAGGGTCTTTCGAAAAAGGCTTTTCTTTTTGAAAGAACAGTGTCTAGACCACGGTTTCACTTTCAAAATAGCGTTTTTCAAAAAAAGCCATGACGCAATTATGCAAATGAAGCGTGAGAAATTCAAATCCCAGCTTCATCTGCAATTTCGATGTGTCTAATATACATCCCTCTTTCGAAAGAGGGATGTAGTTTAAGTGATTCACGATTACTATCAGTGACTTCTCCTCTATTTACCACTACTCCAATTGTGTGTGTCATCATTGATCAAAGTGTTAAAAAGCATCAGGCCAAGAAATAATCAACGCAAGACCATAATCTAATATATATAGGAGAATGTTTGTAAGTTTATGCACTAATAACTTGGACACTATAAGAGCTACCACAACCAAACTTTGCATTGGATAACCTTTCATCCAGGGGAAGGTTTTAAGGTACTTTTGGACCTGATCAGGCCAGAGGTCAAGCTGTAAAAATCAAAAAGTAACCTGCCATGCTTGGCTGCAGGGGCCGTCCCGCCCACCCTAGGTCTGATGCCCACCGCCTGCGGTCCCCAGCGCCATCTGGGACTCACCCCCTCCCACCCGCAAGGTTACATAAGCAACGCTTCCCCCCCTCCTGCCCCCCGCGCCAGCACACAGTGCCCCGACCCCCACACAACGGCTAGGGCACCCGCCCTGCCCCCCGCAGCACCTGCAGCCCCAGGCGCGATCTGCGGCACCCCTCCCGCGTGTAACCTCCCCTCCACCTGGGGTCGTACGCCCTCTCCCCCCGGAGATGACACGGACCTGTATTTTAATCCCTTTAGAAATCAGTACAACTTTTCTACCATTCAAAAAAAGATAATGGACTACTGTTTCTCTACATTTTGTTCCTCCGGTATCCCAAGCAACGCTGGGTAACTCCAGCTAGTAGGAACATATTTTAAGACCGATCAGTTAGCCAGTTTTTATTCTATTTGATGTGCCAAGTTAATTTTGTATTGCTCCACTTTTTCAGTCAAAATGTCTTGTGGTACTAAATCAAATGCCTTACAGAAGAATGTTAAGTATATTTCATCAACACTTCATGAACAGGTCCAGGAAATAACCGTTACAGGACCGCTTGGGAATAGTGACCATAATATAATAACATTCAACATTCCTGTGGTGGGAAGAACACCTCAGCAGACCAGCACCCTGGCATTTAATTTCAAAAAGGGGAATTACACAAAAATGAGGAGGTTAGTTAAACAGAAATTAAAAGGCACAGTGACTAGAGCCAAATCCCTGCAAGCTGCATGGAAACTTCTTAAAGACACCATAATAGAGGCCCAACTTAAATGTATACCCCAAATTAAAAAACATAGCAAGAGACCTAAAAAAGAGTCACCGTGGCTTAACCACCATGTAAAAGAAGCAGTGAGGGACAAAAAGGCATCTTTTAAGAAGTGGAAGTCCAATCCTAGTGAGATAAATAGAAAGGAACATAAACACTGTCAAATCAAGTGTAAAAATGTAATAAGAAAAGCAAAAAAAGATTTTGAGGAACAGCTAGCCAAAAACTCAAAAAGAAATAACAAAATGTTTTTTAAGTACATTAGAAGCAGGAAGCCTGCTAAAAAACCTGTGGGTCCCCTAGACGATCGAACTATAAAAGGCGCAATCAAGGACGATAAAGCCATTGCGGAGAAACTAAATGATTTCTTTGCTTCAGTCTTCACGGAATAAAATTGTGAAGCATGTAGAAGAACATAATTTGTTGGACAAAAGTCAACATGGGTTTTGTAAAGGGAAATCCTGTCTTACTAATCTATTAGAGTTCTTTGAAGGGGTTAACAAACATGCGGACAAGGGGGATCCAGTAGATATAGTATACTTAGATTTCCAGAAAGCCTTTGACAAGGTCCCTCACCAAAGGCTCTTGTGTAAATTACATGGCCATGGGATAAGAGGGAAGGTCCTTTCTTGGATTGAGAACTGGTTAAAAGACAGGAAACAAAGGGTAGGAATAAATGGTAAATTTTCAGAGTGGAGAGGGGTAACTAGTGGTGTCCCCCAAGGGTCAGTCCTAGGACCAATCCTGTTCAACTTATTCATAAATGATCTGGAGAAAGGGGTAAGCAGTGAGGTGGTAAAGTTTGCGGATGATACCAAACTGTTTAGGATAGTCAAGACAGAAGCAGACTGTAAGGGACTCCAAGAAGATCTCACCAAACTGAGTGATTGGGCAACAAAATGGCAAATGAAATTTAATGTGGATAAGTGTAAAGTAATGCACATTGGGAAAAATAACCCCAACTATACGTACAGTATGATGGGGGCTAATTTGGCTACGACAAATCAGGAAAGAGATCTTGGAGTTATCGTGGACAGTTCTCTGAAAACTTCCACACAGTGTGCAGCGGCGGTCAAAAAGGCAAATAGGATGCTAGGTATTATTAAGAAAGGGATAGAAAATAAGACCCGGAATATCTTACTGCCCCTGTATAAAACTATGGTACGCCCACATCTTGAATACTGTGTACAGATGTGGTCTCCTCACCTCAAAAAAGATATTTTGGCCTTGGAAAGGGTTCAGAAAAGGGCAACTAAATTGATTAGGGGTTTGGAACGGGTCCCATATGAGGAGAGGTTAAAGCGACTGGGACTTTTCAGTTTAGAAAAGAGGAGACTGAGGGGGGATATGATAGAGGTGTATAAAATCATGAGTGGTATGGAGAGGGCCGATAAAGAAAAGTTATTTATTAGTTCCCTAAATAGAAGAACTAGAGGACACCAAATGAAATTAATGGGTAGCAGGTTTAAAACTAATAAAAGAAAGTTCTTCTTCACACAGCGTGTAGTCAGCATGTGGAACTCCTTGCCAGAGGAGGCTGTGAAGGCTAGGACTATAATAGAGTTTAAAGAGAAGCTAGATAATTTCATGGAGGTTAGGTCCATAAAAGGCTATTAGCCAGGGGATAAAATGGTGTCCCTGGCCTCTGTTTGACAGAGGCTGGAGAGGGATGGCAGGAGACAAAGCGCTTGATCATTGTCTTCGGTCCACCCCCTCTGGGGCACCTGGTGCTGGCCACTGTCGGCAGACAGGATACTGGGCTAGATGGACCTTTGGTCTGACCCGGTACGGCCATTCTTATGTTCTTATGTTCTTATGCTATTATTGCACACAATTGAATGTAACTTCATTATTGTTCTTCTTTCAGTACCACATTACCAAAGCTTATTATACCACAGTGTCAATTTCCATCTGACTGTTAAATTGAATGTTAGGATGCATTTTGTATTAGCAGCATGGTCTATAGTTTTGTATGCTCTGATAATACAGGCTTATAGCACAAATATTTCACAAACTATCTTAAGTCCCACCTTAACTACTATTCACATACCGTATATATTTGAAAAAAATCCAAAAAAACCCAGAGAAATTTGAAGACAGTCCCATAGTTTGCACAGAACTCACACCATGTAGAGGGCTTCCAGAGTGCTAAATATGTTTGCAGATATTTATGTGCCATAGTCAGTTTTTACTATATTTTCCAATGTACCACATTAGTGCTACATCCTCTTACTGCATATAGCTGTAGAAACTTTAGCAGAACCCTTATATCAAACACTGCTCCATAGATTCAATCTGCCCATCTAAAATAAAATTCTATAAAGAAAGTACTTTACCAACTCCTGATGCATCTTCTACCATAGGGTTTATTTCCACCATAGTGGCATCATATTTCATAAAGAGATTGTATATCTTGATCATATTATCAGCTGCTTCATCCACCAGGTTAGGGGGAAATCCCATTTTCTGGGCCAACTGAAAATAAAACAACACACAGAATATTCTGTTAATCAGTTTATTATATTAAGCATTAAAATCTTGAATTATGGTTAAAAGTTAGGAACTTCACAGCTTATTTTTAACACAGCAATAGAAGTCTAGCCAGCAGCTCCAGATTTTTGTTTGCCCTGCAGGGAGTGGGGCTTATGGCTTGTAAGATCAATTATGGCATTGATCCTACAAGGGACAGTGAAATTAAGGCTACCAAGCTATACACCAGCCTAATTTAAGTATCCATATCTGGAGTTAGATTTACATTCCTTTCTGTAAATTGAAGACAATCCATTATAATATTTAGCATAAAATTGTTCGGCATTGTCAGTTTTTAATCAGCCCAAAGGCTTTGTAAATATATTCAGTAAATTTTATACAAGCAAAAAACTAAGATTGTGTGGAAATGTACTCCACAGTACCCTAACAGCTTGTTCCTTTTTGATGCCTTCCATGATATCAATGGGTTCCTTAATTATTGCATCAGGATTCTCTGCAGCAACATCTTCAATGTTAACACCACCATGAGAACTGCCAATCAGTACAGGACCCTAAGGAAAGAGAAAATGTCAATGCAAGTCTTTTATATAATTCACTATATTACTTCCTTCCACAAATATTTCAAAGAGCCTCTTGTTCTCAGTATGAGATTCTTTGCTTTTGGCAATCCATTAAAGTTGTCTTTTATTCTCTTACTGTTGCTATATTTTCATTCAGTATTACTTATACAAGTAGTTTAGGATATATGATGACAGAAGAAATTTTCCAACTCTAAAACCATATATCAAAAGGAAGCTTCTCCTAAGTCAATACCATGACTTACACTGTGGAAAGAGCATACCATACTGGCTTAAATTTAGGACAGAAAAATGCAGTTATACAATGATACATCACACCCAGTATATTCCGTCTTCAGCTCATGCTGTCAGTGAACAGAGAACAACTTTCATTTTCTTCATAGTTTATCATACTCCAGCCTCTGAAGGTAAATCTAGGTCTGCACAGCCAGTTGTTGCACTTTATTCCTATTCACAAAAGATCATAAACCTTGCCAATTATAACCACCGTTGAAAGCTTGTCACAGTGCTTGATTGTTTAGTGAAATTAATTTAGAGAAGTTAATACTCTTTCACAAAATGTGTCAAAAAGCCACTTTCACAATTGACTCCTTGGTGCCTCTGAGATTAATGGGCATGAAGACAAAACAATCCCCTGCCCCTGGAAGCAATCCATCAAGTTCAAGGTTGAGGAATCTTTGCTCATGAGTCAGCCAACATTCACATGCGGTATTGGTTGGATGCATAATGAGAGACTTCCAGTTGCTGGACTATTAAGTCAGTACTTCCCATGAGCACATTAACAGGGTTTAGCTCAGTGGTTCCCAACCACTGATCCACAGACTGGTGCCAGGCTGTGAATTGCTGGCTGCTGGGCTGCGGAGGCTGCCGGACCGCAGAGGCTGCCGGAGCTGAAACCAGCTGTTTGTGGCAGCTGTGGGGTGCGGATTGAGGTATACCCCCAACCCTCTGAGCCGCTGCACAGCAGACAGCTTCAACTCTGGCAGCTGCCAGGTGCAAAGCAGCTGAAGCTGGCTGTGCACAGCAGCCCCTTGGGTGGACTGGTAACATTATTTGCATATTTGCATATTCATTCATAATATGCCTGTTTGCCAATCCACAGTATAAAAAAGGCTCAGAACCACTGGTTTAGCTAATAAATAACTGCAATTAAAGTTGCAAAGAGAGAGTGCTAGAACAATTTTTTAATACTATGACAACTACATACTGAATGCAGCTGCAAGGAGAGCTACAAGTGCTTTAGAAAACTATTTCAGGCATAATTACAATTCAGTATCATTAGAGCCTAAAAGATAGTATTAGTTCTACTTAAGACATGGCAAGAACATTTCATTTCTTCAGCTGCTTCAGCCTGCAAGCATTTTATTTTTCCGAAGCAATATTTGACTATCAGAATCCTGACTTCTGGGATTTTTTTTTTTTTTTTAATTCTTACAATTCTAGGAAAACATGTATGGTGTTAATTAAGTGCTGAGAATCACCGATCACTAGGATAATTCTTGTCCAACAAACAAGATTCCCAAGATTTATAAAGCAATAAACTAATTACCAATGAAACCCTGTCAACAGAGATTTGTTTTATATGACAGTCACAAAAAAAGGCCATCTACTTTGGTTAAACTAATTGTGGCTAAAACTTGTGTGTTAAAAATCCTTGTTTGAACAATGTGAAATTTTTATAGGCTGAAATATAGCTATTTGTGGTATTTTAATGCCACCTTGTGGCATAAATGCAGTAAATATTTTAGCTATCTACTTGTCACTCTTACATAGAAATTAGAAAGCTCTGGATATCTTAGATAGCATGTAACTGAAAAATCATGTAAGCATACAAAATACTATGGATTACATGACTATTCAATAGTCCCCTGGGGCAGGGCCAGCAGCCAGTGTATTCCAGCCCCACTCCCGGGGAGCCCCCTGCCACTGCCGCCTCTCAGAGGCAGCAGCGCAGATTGGCAGGCAGGAGCTGGTCCATGAGGGGAATCAGTTTAAAAACCAATTCCCCACATAGACCAGCCTATGGCTCCATGCTGCTGCCTCGGATTCAGAGGCAATTGCGCGGGGCGGCAGCAGCCCCCTATCCATGGGATGCGGAGCAGCCTCTATGTGCAGACCCCACAGACAGGGGCTGCTGCTGCCACGGAGTAGCCTCTGTGCGCAGCAAGCCCGGGCCTCTGCGGACAGAGGCTGCTCCACAGCACCCTGCCCTGCCCCTTCCCCGTGCTGCTGCAGCAGCAAAGAAGGAGGGCATTGGTTCCTACCTTCCCCTCCCCCCCAAGAGGGGGCTGGGGAGGAATGCGCGTAGTCAACAGATTAACTGATAAACTTAGGCTCATAAGGTTAATCATGTAGTCAACTACACATTGAGATCCCTACTCTCGGATGTCATGAAAAAGCAGCTTAGAGACTTTTAGATATTAAGATTGAAATGTTGAACAATTTCCTATGGAAAGAAAGAGGATTCTAAATTTAAGAAAAAGAGCACAGGGGAAAAGAGCAGATACAGTTAGTTAGACATTTACCAGTTCACCCACTTTAACTGATTTGCATAGAAATTCTAAATCAGAGAACAGATATTTCAAAACAAGTTCCTGTTACATTGTAAATGAGAGCGCGCTCTACAGAATTTACTGAACCATTCTTTCTGCAGGTTTTCTAGCACTGCCAGACCATTTGCTTCACCTCTGAACTTGAATAATGCAATTGTACTTTGTAGGATGTGCTCCCAACAGAAATAAGCCTAGAACAAAGGCATAACCTGGGGAGATGTTAGTTCAGGGGCAAACATCACCAACAACAACTGGACAGCTCCACAGTTTACGCAGGAGTCACCTGTAACCATACACATTCCTGACATCTCCAGGAGGTATCAGAAGTAACCCTAATATAAGAAATAAGAAGCTTTGCTAGAAGCTAGAACAAACAAACTTCTTATACATACTGCAATGGATTACTACCACAGAATTACATGTAACCCGTACTGAGCTAGTATACTTTTTAAGTTTAATGCTCACCCCATATCTAGAGTGCTTCTAAAATTTGAGTCAGTCTTCACAGTGGTGCACAACCTGTGGGTCGCAACCCCCAAAGGGGTTGCGGATGTCTTCCTGGGGGGGCACCGCGCGGCCACCAACAGCTGGGCCCAGCCCCTGGCCACCTGGGGCCAGCGTGGGGGTTGCTGCTGAAAAAAAGTTGTGCACCACTGTTCTAGAGACTAGAAGCCATCTTCTTTCCTGGGGGGAAGCCATGATGATTATTAATTTTGTTCATATATCAGATAACTTACGAAATGTCATGGCTCGTGAAGTACTTAAACAACAACAAATCAACTGCAAACATTTCCTCTATAAATTTAAAAATTGGGCACCTACAGAACCAGAGTCATACAGATTATTTCGAGGAATGCTTCAAAGTATTCAGATCTGAATTGAACAGGAAGCGCCTTTAACAGCCATTATATAGTAAAGAAGAGGGAGAAATATGTGACAAGCACTATATTAAAAATTACAGAATTAACCTTGGGATTTGGAGGAGTCCATTATATTAAAAATGCACATTTACTTACTATTTTTGAATGGTATGTAACTTCTTTAGGAGGAGGAGATATGCTAAATGTAATTCCTCCTGTTATCAGCAGTTTAAAAGTCAGGTCACTTACATGTCTAAATAGATATAGGAACTTTACTATGGACACAGATTTTTTAAAATTTTGGTCATCTTCTTGCTTTGCACTGCTTTAGACAGCTGTGGCTGCATGTTTAAAATTAAGCTTTAACTGCTTAAAATTAAGTCTGGTAAAATTACGGAGACAGAAATTAGATCATTTTGCTAACCACTGCAACTTTGCATTCAGAAACATCAGTACTGCAGATAACCAGTTGTGTAGCATTCCTTTCATTGCACTATACCACAGCAATTTACTTTGGTATCTGAAGTGTTAAGAAGCATGCAGAGGAAAGTCATGCTGCTTAAACAGAAGGTTGAGTTCGCAAACAGCTCTATAAATCAGTTTCAAACACAAATCTGACCCATACGAAGAATGGCAGTAATATTCTTTCAATTCCAAGTATATAAAATTCATTTTAAGATTTCTATTAGTTACTCACTTGAAATGACCTTTCCATAGTTATTGCAAAATAATATTCTCTCCTGGGATATCTGCGCTCACAGATAAATACTTGATTGCATATCCTGCCCTTTTCTCCTGTCTGCTTGGTAAACAACTTCTTTCCAATCATTTTGGAGGAAATCTCTTTTGCTTCTTCTGGACTAGAATAAGAAAAGCTCAGAATGTGACGAGAGAAATGCTGGAGTAAAGAGAGCAGAATGAATTAATTTTAAGAGTTATGTATCTTCATTTACAGTAAAAATACATTCTTACCTAGTTTAGAACATCTTCATAGTCTACAAGGCATTTTAATCAAATTAAAATTCCAAGTCGTACAAATGGATTGAAGATATTCTCAAATTACCTGACAACTTAGAAATACAACTTACGAAAAAACTATTTTCACTCCGCCTTTGAGGCCACCTTCAAAGGTTCCTTTTCCTCTACCACCAGCTAAAACCTGAGCTTTTACCACAAGGTCCTTTGAACCTAGAATTAAAAAAAAATACATATGCTAGAATTTGTTAATCGTGACTCCTATATTAGTCAGTTTTTTATATAGTAGAAAAGGCTAAAGCTATTTTCAGTTTATTTTCCTCACATAAGATAGAGCATATATAATTGAGATTAAAATAGCAGAACAACTCTTATTACTTTTATTCAATATTTTGTCTTCACCAGAAAAAAACCTCTACACACTGACAAACAAATCTAGGAGAGCTCCAACTCAAGAAAGATTCCAAAATCCAGCATTCTAAGTTTGTATTTATAAAACGTATGACCTGACTTTTGGTTAAATTAGACACTATTCAATTATTTATATACATAATCTAATTGCTTAACTTTCTCTCATATCTCAGTACTATTTACATCATTAGATGTAACTTTTCAAACATAACTTTTCAAACCATCATTAATTAGCCATGATTTTCGTGAGTATGCAAGAATGAAAAATCATATGCATCTAGTCCATGGACTATCTTGCCTGTTAGTATACAGCTGAGATACTCTCTCAAGTTTGCTTCCAAATGAGTAATGCTCTAGTAAACAACTAAGGCCCCAATCCAGCAGGCCACTTTAGCACATCCAGGCCTAAATGAATCGACCAGTTTTTGTGAGAAGAACATAAGAATACATAATATAACTTTTAGGCAGCAAAGCTTCTGAATTCAGACTTACTCAATTATATGTCTACACTACAGGCCACAGTTTATCAGTCAGGAGTACTGTACAAAGAGATGTGAACACTGACTCACATGCTTCTGTCAAAAGAAGCCCCTGGTATAGATGCACTTACACTGGAAAAACTATACTGGCACAACCACACTTTAACAATTCTAGCTTGTTTTGTTCAGAGGGTGGGCAACTCTAGAAAAAACTATACTACTAAACAATGCTTTGCCATAGTGCTAAACCCATGCTTGGAGCATTTGACCATATACTTTACTTGCAGAGGGGTAGCCAAGTTAGTCTAACGGGAAAAACTTAAAAAATAACGAATAGACTAGTAGCACCTTAAAGACTAACAAAACATGTAGACAGTATCATGAGCTTCCTCAGGCAAAACCCACTTCTTCAGATGACATCTCCAGTCATGGAGATTCCACAACTTCCCTAGGCAATTTATTCCAGTGTTTAACCACCCTGACAGTTGGATATTAGGAAAAACTTCCTAACCTAAGCCTCCCTTGCTGCAATTTAAGACCATTGCTTCTTGTCCCTCGTCCTTGTAACTCCCTTTTAGATACTTGAAAACTGATATCATGTCCCCTCTCAGTCCTCTCTTTTCTAAACTAAACAATACCAATTCTTTCAGTCTTCCCTGATAGGTCAAGTTTTCTAGACCTTTAACCATTTTTGTTGCTGTTCTCTGGACCTTCTCCAATTTCTCCACATCTCTTGATAAGTATATAAATACATAAGAATGGCCATATTGGGTCAGACCAAAGGTCCATCTAGCTCAGTATCCTGTGTTTGAACCGTGGCCAATACCAGATGCCCAAGAGGGAGTGAACAGAAACAGGTAATCATCAAGTGATCCCTTTTCTATCATCCATTTCCAGCCCCTGACAAACAGAGGCTAGGGACACCATTCCTACCCATCCCAGCTAATAGCCATTGATGCACCTAACCTCCATAGTTTTAGTTCTTTTTTTAACGCAGTTAAAATCCTGGTCTTCACAACATCCTCTGGCAAGGAGTTCCACAGGTTGACTGTGCACTGCATGAAGAAAATCTTCCTTTTGTTTGATTTAATCCTGCTACCTATTACTTTCATTTGGTGACCCATGGTTCTTAGGTTATGGGAACAAGTAAATAACTGTCCCTTATTCACTCTCTCCACACCAGTCATGGTTTTATAGACCTCTATCGTATCCCCCCCTTAGTCTCCTCTTTTCTAAAATGAAAAGTCCCAGTCTTTTTAATCTCTCTTCATATGTGACTCTTTACAAACCCCTAATCATTTTTGCTGCCCACTTCTGAACCTTTTCCAATGCCAATATATCTTTTTTGAGATGTGGTGACAACAGAAGATGTGGGCATAGCATGGTTTTATATAGATGCAATAAAATAATCTCGGTCTTATTATCTATCCCTTTTTCAATGATTCCTAACATTCTGTTTGCTTTTTGAATGCTGCAGCACATTGAGTACATGTTTTCAGAGAATTATCCACAATAACTCCAAGATCTCTCTTTTGGGTAGTTATAGCTAAATTAGTCCCCATCATTTTCTATATATAGTTGGGATTATTTTTTCCAATGTGCATTAATTTACATTTATCACCATTAAATTTCATTTGGCATTTTGTTGCCTAATCATTTAGTTTTGTGAGATCATTTTGAAGCTCTTCACAGTCTACTTTGGTCTTAACTGTCTTGAACAGTATAGTATCACCTGCAAATTTTGCCACCTCACTGTTTACCCCTTTCTCTAGATCATGTATAAATAGGATAAGTCCCAGTACGGACCTTTGGAGGACACCACTAGTTATTTCTCTCCATTCTGAAAACTTACCACTTATTCCTACCCTATGTTTCCTGTCTTTTAACCAGTTATCAGTCCATGAGAGGACCTTCCCTCTTATCCCATGACAGCATACTTTACTTGAGAGCCTTTGGTGATGGACCTTGTCAAAGGCTTTCCAGAAATCTAAATACACTATATCCATCGGATCCCCCTTGTCCACATGTTTGTTGGCCTCCCCAAAGAACTCTTGCAGATTAATAATGCATGATTTCCTTTTACAGAAACCATGTTGACTTTTCCCCAACAAATTATGTTCATCTAGGTGTCTGTTAATTTTATTCTTTACTATAGTTTCAACTAATTTGCCTGGTACTAACATTAGACTTACTGGTCTATAATTGCCAGGATCACGTCTAGAGCCCTTTTTAAATATTGGCGTCATGTTAGCTATCTTCCAGTCATTAGGTACAGAAGCTGATTTAAAGGATAGGTTACAAGCCACAGTTAATAATTCTGCAATTTCACATTTGAGTTCTTTCGGAACTCTTGGGTGAATGCCATCTAGTCCCAGTGACTTGTTTGTTAGTTTCTTCACTATTATCTTATCTTTGAGTGTTCCTTTAGCATCTCGATCATCCAGTAGCCCCACTGGTTATTTAGCAGGCTTCTTCCTTCTGGTATACTTATCTTTCTTGCAATATGGTGCCCAGAACTGGACATAATGCATCAACTGAGGTCTAATCACTGCAGAGTAGAGTGGAAGAATGACTTCTAGTGTCTTGCTCCTGTTAATGCATCCCAGAATCATGTTTGCTTTTTTTACAATAGTGTCACACTGTTGACTCATATTTTGCTTGTGGTCCACTATGACCCCTAGATACCTTTCTACAGTACTCCTTCCTAGAATGTCGCTTCCCATCCTCTAAGTGTGAAAGTGATTGTTCCTTCCTAAGTGGAGTACTTTGCATTTGTCCTTATTAAACTTCATCCTATTTACCTCAGACCATTTCTCTAGTTTGTCCAGATCATTATGAATTTTGACCCTATCCTCCAAAGCACTTGCAACCTCTCCCAGATTGGTATCACCTGCAAACTTAATAAGCATACTCTATACGCCAATATCTAAATTATTGATGAAGACATTGAACATAACTGGTTCCAAAACAGACCCCTGTGGAACCCCACTTGTTATGCCCTTCCAGCATTACAATGAACCATTAATAACTACTCTCTGAGAATGGTTATCCAGCCAGTTATGCACACGCTTTATAGTAGCCCCATCTAGGTTGTATTTCCCTAGTTTATTGATAAGGTCATGTGAGACTGTATCAAATGCTTTACTAAAGTCTAGGTATACCACATCCACCACTTCTCCCTTATCCACAAGGCTTGTTATCCTATCAAAGATATTGGATAACTGAAGAGTCATGTAACTGCATGAGTTCCTATCTGCTACATGACCATTCGATGGCTCCCGGGGACAGGGCCAGCAGCCAGTGCACTCCGGCCCCACAACTGGGAAACGCCCTGCCGCCCTGCACTGCTGCCTCAGATACAGAGGCAGCTGCGCAGGGTGGCAGCAGCTTCTGTCTGCGGTGGTGCGAGCTCCCCATGGACAGAGGCTGCTGTGGCAGGGGAGAGAAGCTACCGCAAAGCTGCCTCTGTCCAAGGTGGCCTGGGCTGGCTTTTAAGCTTGCTGCCCCGGCACCAGCTCCTGCTTACCCCACTTTGCTGTCTCTGATATATAAGCAGCGGAGGGGGAAGAGGTGGAATTTGTGTAGTCAACAAGATTAACCGATAAGCCTAGGCTTATCGCTTAATCATGTAGTTAACAACACGTTGACATCCCTACCTGCTACCTTACAACAAATTGGCTATAACAGCTTTTGAAGTTGTGCTAACCCAAGCTTTAGCTTATATCAAACAGGCCCACAATCAAAACTGAGTTCATGCATGGTATGTGGACAGGGCTCAAGTTAGATTATAACCAGGGTATTGCCCTGAGCTAACTATGCATTGAAAAGTGTTAATAGCCAATCCAGCACTTAAGAGAGTTATAACCAGCTCTATTTAATTTTTCTGTCATTATAAATCTCTTTGGTATAAAATAATTGAAGATGTTTGCAAGTACATGTAGACTTATTGTGACCTTTACATCCAAAATAATTATCTTCACAACCCTCATTTCATTTTTGTAGCTACTTAATACTGGAGGTCATGTAGATTATACCAAGGATTCTAAACTTCATTGCACCATGACCCCTTTCTGACAACAAAAATTACTATACAACCTCAGGAAGGGGAACTGAAGCCTAAGCCTAGGAGAGCCCCACCACAACAGGCAGAAGGGGGAAAGCCCAAGTCTCCTGAGCACGGGAGAAGCCACAGACCCAGGGCTACACCCTGGGTGGGAGTGGTTGTACTTCAGCCCAGGGCAGTGAGGTTCAGGTTTCAGCTTTGGCCCTGGGAAGTGGGGTCAAGCTTTAGTCCTGGGCCCCAACAAGTTTAACATCAGTTGTGGTAACCCCATTACAATAGGGTAATGACATTTATTTATTCCTGCTAATTTATTCAAGCCATGTGAAGATTTTTTTCCATTTATATGTGGAATAAATTGTATGTGCACTGAGGCATGTGCAAATGTGCACCACCACTAGAAACAAAAACACTAGCTGTGGGTGCTCAGCTGGGTATCATTTGAATCTCTCCTACAGCAACACACACTGACCTAAGGATGTTAAGAAGCGGGTAACTGGCTAATTGTGTAGTCGATACAATTTTTATCCACTACACAATTGGTCGATAAGGGGAGGCACTCTGTCCCAGCTTGCACCAGGTGCAGGAGCCACCCCCGCTGTGGCTCTGCAGTTTAAATGTAGTAGGAGCTGGGCATGCAGGCAGCTCAGGGGAAATAGGTACAAAGGTAGGACAAAGATACATACTTCTATGGCAGATAGCATCCACTTGGGTGGCTTTATGAATATCAGAAGTTTTTCTTATTACATTATGAAGATCATCACAAAGAGGTATATTTGCCATTTTGATAACAGAGAAATACCAGTACACACCAACTCTTCAGATACTCAGTAACCAGAAGAGAAGATAATTGTGTAACTTTACCAAGTAACTCAGTAAGCAGTCTTAAAAAAATAATCCAGTTTTCCAGATTACTGTGCTGGGCTAAATCTGCAAAGTAAGAGGCAGCTCTCTATAAATGTTTTCAGGCATTGCTTTTAATTTACATAAATATTTACTAGCCTAATTTTCTTTAACTCAGTAAATTTACTCAAAGATTTTCTGCGTGTAAGCAGAGAAATCCTGGATATCTAGAATTCTATTTTAACCCTCCCCCACTTTTTCTAGCCATCACCATGCCTACTAGAACACAAGTCAATATCTCACTGACTAAAGCAAAGCCTGGTGCTAGCCAGAAAAAGATGGGGGAGCAGCTCCAGCTAGAAACATGCAACTTTTTTTGTCTTCCCTTAAGATGTTGGAAGGGTGAGGTTTGAAGAACAAGAAATGGATCTAGAGTCTGTATGCTCCACTTTACATGTATCAGTAGAAAAGGAGCAGTTCAAACTTCAGCAACAATGTTTCTCCTTCTGAAATGCTGGCTAAAGAGAAAGGATTGCTCACTAAAGCAAGGATTTTTTTGTTTTGTTATTGGGTTTTATTAAAGTCTCTCCCTTTGAGCAGGATTAGACTCAGGAAAGCTGTCAGACTTGGATTCAATACATTTCCAACAAACGAGCAGATAAAATAGATATTGAGGGAACAGAGTTTATTTGTCATTAAAATTAAAAGAAAACTGTAGAACACACAGTTATAATACAGCTATAAATTGAGTCATTTGTTATTGGTACGCATAACCTCTCTGTCTACTCTTTAAGTATAATGAGCCATTTCAAAATTCAACAGACCATAGAGATTTTCAAAGCAAAACAGCAGCAACAATCAGTGACATAAAACTCTCACTAGTATACAAAAGGAGAAACATACAGGCTATAGCTCTACCTTCTCTTACCATGGAACACAAAATATCCTAATTCACTTAAACCACCAACCTGTTGGATTATTTCCAAGAAACAGCAAGAAATCTGAAGTATGAGAGTATAATTATAAGCTTCAGCATTTTCTATTCCTCTAAGAACAAGACCTATTAAAAGGAGATTTTATCTATTAAAAGTAATTCCTTTTATTTGCTTTATTAAGCTATGAGCTAATCCAGCCCTGAAATCTAGGAGTATTTCAGGAAAAAAAGTAAATCTGGCATTGACAAATTCTATTTCCTGTATTTCTACATCTCTAGTCCAATTTCCCAGAATTTTCCTAAAGCAGTGGTTCACAACCACCGGGTCCTCGGACCAGCACCAGGCTGAAAACCTGTGGTGGCTCTTTGGGGTTGGGATACACCACCCAGTGTTTCCCCTCCTGTCATGGCTGTTGGGAGAGGTGTGTTCTGCCCACCTCTCAGCCAACCAGCACCAGGCAGGGACGGGGAAGAGCAGTTCACTGTGCAGCAGGAGGGCTGGCACTATGCAGCAGGAGTCAATCACGGCAGCCTTAGAGCAACCACAACCCCGACAGCAGCACTCAGCTGGCAGGCAGCACAAGGCTAGGTGAGAGAGAACAGGGGAGGTACTGGGGGTTCGGGGGGGGGGGGGGCGCTCGGTGTGAAGCTAATACTGGGGCATCTGGGATGGGAGCTGGCACTGGGGGCGCTAAGGGCAGAAGGCTGGCACAGGAAGGGGGTTGGGTGCACGGGACTCTGGGATCAGTGGCTGGCGCTGGGGGGGGGGTTGGGTGCAGGGGACTCTGGGGTCAGTGGCTGGCGTGGGGGGGGTAGTGAAGGGGTAGGGGGCTCTAGGGGCTAGGGCTGGCACTGGGGGGCTCTGGAGGCCAGGGCTTCTTATACTGCGGACTGACAAACCCATTCACAAACTTGGCAGACAAGTAACATTTTATTTGCATACAGACTGTTATTGGAAAGTAGCTAGCTTAAATAATAGAAGATATTCTAGCCTTCTTTCTTCAGCTTGGCTTCCTCAACTTTCTGTTTTCTGCAGGCACTCACCACTCACTCCCTACAGGGACCAAATCAATCGAAAAATTGCAAGTATCCTACGAAAATAAAACAAGTGTACTCCAGGTCACTATTTAGAAGCACTGTTTTGAGAAAATCCCATTGGTTTACCTATGTGTTTGCGACATCTTTTGCCCCAGGTTCACCACTTGTCATATGGTTATGATATATTTTGTACAAAGTATAACCTGTGAATGACCATTTGCTGAATATTATCCCATTGAAACATCACTGCATGTAAAATTATGAGATTCTGCTATACAATTGTTACCAAGAAGTACAACATAAGACCCACAAATTTTCTCAGAGACAAAGGCACACTAGCAGACCAGCAAGGGGCCATTATCTGCTTAGATGGCCATTGACCAGCAATGGGGAATAAATGAAAAAAAAAAACCCACTATATTTAATCACAGACACTGTTTGAATTTCATATACACAGAGAATTGTCTATCTACAACCCAGCAGGGAGAGAGGGTAATCTGAAAGAGAGGAGATAGAGAGACTGTGACCTCCACTTTACCCGTTCCTTCTTCCCATCACTCTGCTCATGGCACCAATGAATACTTAAAGCACATTGAACTGAAGGATGGGTTCCCAGCCGAAACAAAATCCAGCCTGTGAACTGTTACAGCCCACAGTGAGAGAGATTTGGCTTTTAAATTCATTCACACAATAGCTGCTTTTTTTTCCTCTTAATTTTTTTTGTAACCAATTCTAACTTACGCTTTATCTCTTGTAATCACATAATCTATCTTTTTCTAGATAAAATTCTTGTTTTATTTAAATCATTGTGATTGGGACTTTCTAAAGGTGATTCTGCACAAGCCTTGTCATTACCCAATGTTGGAATGATGGACTTACTACTAGGCATGTAACAGTGTAATTTAAAGAATTAACCAATAAGTACAAGCTTATCGTTTACCATTAACTGTACACGGCAGCTCCCAGTCCAACTCCCAGGGAACCAGATGCCACCTGCGCTGCTGGCTCTATAATCAGAGCTCATAGCACAGGGTGGCAGGCAGCACCTGAGAACAGGGCTGGAAGCCAGCTTAAAAGCTGGCTCCTGACATGCACTTGCTCCCAGGGAGCAGCTGCCACCCCATACTGCAGGCTCTAGAGTATAAAGCTTATAAAGCAGAACCAACAGTGCAGCCAGCTCCCTGGGAGTGGGGCTGGCTGCCAGCTTCCAGCAGGCACTAGCTGCTGGCCCCATTCCCAGGAAGCTGGATGCACTGCGGGCTCTGCAATATAAGCTTTATACTACAGAGCCCGCGGCATGAAACCTTGCTAAGATTTTTTTAATGGTTACACGGTGACCTAATTAACTGCTTTAAAACATCCCTACTCATTATGAGTTTAAACACTGTCCAGGAAAATACAGAGCAGTGCAAGACACATGTTTCTAGGGCACAAAGTTAGAACTGGGTATATGCAGGTATTGCCCTCTAATTTATGAGTGGCTAGCTATTAGTTCTCAATACTGTGTAGCTGGGAACATAATACATGCTGGAAGTTGTGTATGAGCAGGTTGGGTATAGCTGTTCTGGCAGCAAAGCAGTGTAAGAGGCATCTCAGGCTAAAGACTTAATAAGGCACTACTGTTTAATTAGGGATGTAAAATACATTTAATTGTTTAACCAATCAAATAAAGTGTTTAACCAGTTAAAGGGGGGAAGCTCTAGCCTGGCCAAGTAAGGGAGGGATGCTTCTGGGGGGCACCCTGCTCCCAGGTACTGGCTAACCATTACCCAGTAAGCATCATCCGTTAAGGGTGATGTTAACCAATTACCCGTTCACATCCCTATGTTTAGTCATTTAGATTATACCCTGGGGCTCTTTACAGCCCCAGTAAATTGACTTATCTCCATTTCTTTTCACTTCTATTTCTGTACTTAATATACTTACATGAAAGCCACGGTATAGCCGCCAAATGGCTTCCAAATATTCTGATTATTTGAGAACTGAGCTTGTATTTTAAGAACATAAGAACAGCCATACTGCATCAGACCAAAGATCCGTGTAGCCCAGTATCCTGTCCTCTGACAGTGGCCAATGGCAGGTGCCCCAGAGGAAGTGAATAGAAACAGGTAATCATCAAGTGATCTCTTTCCTGTCATCCATTTCCAGCCCCTGACAAACAGAGGCTAGGGACACCATTCCTATCCATTCTAGCTAATAAGTGTTGATAGACCTAACCTCCATGAATTTATCTAGCTCTTTTTTGAACCCTGTTCAAGTCCTGGTCTTCACAACATTCTCTGGCAAGGAGTTCCATAGACTGACTGTGCCCTTCATGAAGAAAAACCCTTTTGTTTTAATCCTGCTTTCCATTTCATTTGATGACTCCTAGTTCTTATGTTATGGGAACAAGTAAATAACTTTTCCTTATTCACTTCTAAGCACCACATCCGAAATCAGTGTCCAAAGACACAAGCAATTACCTTCGTCAAAGAAATATAGATTGAGGAACCATCTCTGCTGCAGCAAGTTGAACATTTATCTAGGCCTCCTATATATGATAGTGAAATCAGCAAATCTTTTTCTGCATTAAACCCTGACTGACAAGTCTAAAGCGTGATCTTTCAAATTAGAGAGCTTCTTTCCTGCAAATTAATAGACAGTCATTGCTGAAACAATACAGAAGGAGATCTAAACCAAACCAGAAATACATACATCTACATATTTACCAGGAGACATGGAGACATTCAAGATGTAAGTCAATGTGAAAATGAAAGTCAACCCAGAGAGAGCAAGCCAACAGAAAGTTACCATTAAAATAAACTATACCAATACATTTGTTACATCCACCAGCCTAGAAAGAGCTTAACATGTGATGATTCCTCACAAAATGAATGACCACACTGTACTAACAGAAAAGTAGCTAAGTTGCAGAGTTAAAAGACTGGTTCTCTTCAAACTCTGGGAATTCAGCACACCTTCCACTATAACACTTCTGCCACAAAAACAGGTGATGGAAAAACCTGAAGCACATTGTCCTGCTAGAAGGGTAAGTTTTTGCCTTTACACCCATCACAAAAATACTGCATGCAAATCTAGCAATACCCTCATGAACAGTGGGAAGCCTGGACCATCCATAAAAAGGCCATTCACCTATAATGGCTTTGACCCCCAACAACCCCTCCAGCCATGTCTTCCCTTGGATCTAGAAGGGAAAAAAGTTATGCCGTATTAACACTCTCAGGGAAGTTAGCAAGGGCAGGGGAAAATGTTGGACAAACATATGCCCTTGTCAACCACCTCACCCTAACTCATCCCAGCTATGGATGTTAAACTGTGTGAAGAGCCATCCCACAGAGTTGGGAGCAAAAAACAGAAGTGCCACTGAGCCCCCCCTTTTCATACATAAGGACTAAGATCCTCCCTCTGTGAGGATAAGCACATGATTTGATCCAGCAATGCATCTCTCTATCATTAGGCCACCTGGCTGAAGTCACTGTTTTCATTGTTGCATTGTAGAATCTCAGGCTTTAGAAAGCTTCAATGAATAAAGCAAGATTTCAGCTACAAAATAATATTCAAGCAAGATTTTTTTCCTCCAGAGAGTGGGGCAGGAAGCTTTCCTTAACAGAGGATAAGTAGAACTAAGAAGTGTCTTCCCAGGCAAAAAAGTAGTTACACCTTATATAAAAAATTCCATGTCTACACAGTATACTTTCTCTTTAATGTTATACCTATTTCTTTTGCAATTTTGTAAGCTTCTTCTGGTGTCCTTGCAACTAGTCCATGTGGAACAGAAATACCAGCCTCTTGCAACAGTTCCATGCTCAGGTATTCATGCAGTGACAGGCTCCTTTGTTGTTGCTGTTGCACCTGAAACCCATGGCTACTGAATAGTCCTGGAACTCCACCAAGTACCTAGGAAAGTTAAAGAAAGTGATTGTCTTTCAAACAGGGTGTCCTCTGACTAAAATCACAAATTCTATATTAAACACACAAGAACTATGGAATTTGAAGAATGGATTTATGTGAAATGGTATGTTCTGATACAATAAGAACATTGCCCAATCAAATCCTATAGCATTAGCAAGCTTAACATGAATGCATAAGAGTAATTTACAGTTTTCTTTAAACAATCACATTCTCATTTTAACATTTAGCATTTTACATAAAAAAGGAGCAAAGTTTGACAATTAGATTTAGACAGAAAAATTTAGGATCAAAGCTAAATGTTTACACTTTTCTGTATAATAGATAAATTAAGAGGAATAAGCAGCGGCTAAAAAGGTGCATTTTACATCAGTTGCAATAATTAAATGAACAGGTTGTATGATAAAGTGCATTTTAACAGGACTTAGCGTTGCTATCTTGGTCTCCAGACCATCATGAAAGCAGAAAAATCCAAATTTAACTGCCTCTATTAAACATCTTCAATATTTGATGTCATGTGTCAGCAATAAGTCGGAGTAAGGATGGTTAAGTATCAGGTAACTGACAAATCGAATAGTCGATGCATTTTTGCATCGACTATTCGATTAGTTGATAGGGCTCCTCTGCCTTTGAAGTGTAGCAACATTGTTGCTACACTTCAAAGGTGAAAGCCCGGGTCAACGGGGGACGTCCCCAGCTGACGCCAGGTTCTGTGCCACGCTGCTGCTTTGAAGTACCCCTCTTTTCTCTCCCACCCCCCCCTTGCTGCCTCTATCTAATAGAGGCAGCAAGGGGGGGGGCAGGGAGGGAGCGATTAGTCAACTATCCTGTCGACTATCCGATAAACATTTGCTTATCGGATAGTCGACTAATCCTTCACATCCCTAAGTTGGAAGGCTGCATAGAAGGGAGGCCAGTTTCAAAAACATTTAAGCCAAGTAGAGAAAATATGCCCAAGATTGAAACCAGCACTATTCCACTATCAACACCGTCACTTCCTCAGGGAAGCTGACACACTGAGTTTCTGGACCAACATTAGTCAAAAACAAAAGGACACACAAAGCAAATGAGGATGGAATTCTGATCCTATTATACAATGCTGATAATGGTGCAATATGAATAGACTATGAAAAGCTATCACAGGACACAAAGAATAATTTTTCCCAATTTAAAGAATACACTTAAAGGCAGCACAAACCAAGTATTTGTGTTTGCAATACAAAAGAGAATGGTTTCCAACAATATTAGAAAAAGGTGTTTTCTAAGCTGAAGTTTAAAATAGCACATTGTTTAAGTTTTTGTACTTTTTTTTTCTTATTGAAGAAGTTGATGGGTTTTATTTATACACCAATTTGCAAAACTGGAGCCAAAGTTGTCTGAAGCTGTCAATTTCAATACTGTCCAAACTAACTAAAAGGCAAGAAATGTTTGTTTTTAAGAGTCTCTTAATTTAGACTAAAGGTGTTATTAGCAACAATGACATTTGAATATGTTGATTTTTAACTGAAAATGGATCTTTAAAGATCCTGGAATTTGAAGGGGTTTTTATATTTCCAATGCCCCAAAAAAGCAAACAAGGATTGAGGAAATTCAGGCTTGACAAAGGAGAGCAAAACCTACTTAAATATCTCAAGAATCACTACTGCAAACTGAACACTCTGCTTGCTGCTCAAATTAATGGTGCTTATTGCAATAGCTGCTGTTTCTCAAACTGATCAGCAAGTGCCCCTCGAAGATGCCATGAGGGCAGGGGACTGGACTCGATGACCTCTCGAGGTCCCTTCCAGTCCTAGTATTCTATTCTATGATTCTATGCGGCCGTGTAATACGAGATAAGGAACAGCAGCAGCCTTTCTCCATTTGTGGCAAGGGAAAGCGCAGACACAACCCAACCGAACCGTTTGCCTCATTAGCCCATGTTTTGTCCTATATTAACTTCCCTGCAGTTAGGCGAAGGGCAACAAGAAGAGACTAACAACAAACGTTCACGTGAGCCGGCAGCTAGGAGAGGGAAGAAAGGGGAGCAGTGGCACCTACTAAAGCAACCGGCCCGCGGGACCGCAGGTAAACAGTTTGCACAAAGCTAAGAGGGCGACAGGGATGTCATCGCACGAGTGATGGGGCGCAGGTGGGAACGGCCCAGGGACAAATGTCAACACTCCCCTCCCCCACCGACGCGCAGCCCGGACTCGGGTGCCCCTCGGGCCAGAGTCTCGCCCCCGGCCATCTGCCCCGGCTGCTCCCGCCTCCTGGCGAGCCGGACTCTGAGACGCCCCGTCAAGTGACGGGCCCCTCGGGGCCGACTCCTCCCGCCAGTGCCCGGGCCCGGCCAGCTCGGACGCAGGCGCGGGCGGAATGTCACAGCCCGTGACCCCGACCCGGCGCCCATCCCTCGCCCTAGCCAGGCCTTTGCCCCGACCCGTCCCGCGCGCCCTGGCCACGGGGGTCACCTTGGCGACGGCGGCCCCGAGCGACGCCCGGCTGCTGTTGTGCCTCAGCCCGGCCGACACTCGGCTGCAGATCATGGACGCCGCCATGGCCGCCGAACCCTTTCGGCTTCGCTCGCCACCGCGCAGGCGCGTCGCTGCTACCATAGAGCGCTAGAGGAAAGAAAAGGCCAGGGCTCCGCCTCTTCTGACACGGCGTTCCCCGAGGGCAGCGCCCAGCAGGGAAACTCTATGGTCTCTCGGAGGCCTCCGAGCGCAGCGCTGCCCTCTAGCGGGGAGAACCAGCCACCGCATGAGCCCGCCCAGCTGGGACCGCCCGCCCGGAGGAGCGAGTGGAGCGCTTGGGACGAGTCTCTCCCGAGGAACGATGGCTTCACGGAGCCCTGACCCGAGGCCCACTGAAATCCGTGGAAAGCCCCCGCCCCAGTGCTACAGTTGCCAGGTGTCCTCTTACTGAGTGGAACTCTTGGTGGAAAAGGGGCCCTGGCAGCTCCAGTCAGCACCTCTGACCAGGTGATACCAATGTGAATGGCACGGGCTGGCAGCATGGGCAGTGAATAATGAAGGCAAGGGAAGACGATGCCTTCCCAAATGGCCATGAGGGGCCGCAGCCACCCACCCACCCACCCACGCCTGGTCCTTCCTACCTTCATGCAGGCTACTCTAGGGAGCCTGCTGAAGCTGGAACCACCCAGAGCTGGGGACTCCTGGCACTGGGGCTGTGTTGCCACATGCTAGGGTAGAAAATGGAATGCCTTCAGTTGATGGGTTGCTGAGGCTTGCAGCTCGATGGGGTCAGGCCAAGAAGGCTGGGACCATGGGACTACTCAACTTCTCCAGGGGGCCAGACCTACCATAATCTTTCCATTATTTCCAGATAGTCTTGATTTAGTATATCACATATGCCAATAGCTATCTCTATAATGAAAGTTCGTTATTTTTATTTTTTAAATTATTTTTTACCACCACCAGATTACTTGACTGTGGACTGTGTACAATACACACACACACACACACAAACACAAAAATAAAATCTCTGACAAAGAGTTTACAATCTAGGCAGGTGATTCTGCAAATACTTACATGTTTAACTTTATGTGAATAGTTCCATTAACATATCTATGTAATAGACTAAATGCACTGGGAAATTCAGAGCTGAAAATAGTGTGCAAGTCACTTGGAAGGAGCATTTTTCTCTAAAAGTAAAGGTGAATTAAGAAAGGGAAGTGGGTTGGCAAATTATGATGAGAAGGGCATTCCACACACAGCACCAAAGAAAAATGTACAGGGCTCAGTTTGTTTCCATAAATTATGTATGCCAGTGCTAGATCTAAACTGAAGGTAAGAGTTATTGGAATTTTAATTAACTGATGCAGTTAGCAATTGAAAATGCACAATAGTAAAATAACAGGATGGATTGCATTTTTTGCCACAGACAAGTCTAATGTGGATTAAATCAGCTTTTGCTATCGCAACTACTGTAGGGTACACAGTGACTGCTGCTTAATTGTTTTGCTGCTGGCACTCCACTGTACCTGATGTGCTATCATTATCCATTAACATTTTGTGGAACTCAGTAGAATGCTAGGATGCTCCTGGTATTTCAGAACCTCAAAGAATGGTTCTGTATTGATGTATTTGTACTCATTACATGGTAATGTATTGCCAAAATTTCAGCAAGGCACCCTCAAAAATTTTCCACATTGATAATATATATGGTAGGTTTTTGGTAAAATACTCTTCTTCCCTGAAAAAAGCAGTAAGTCCAGACTCTTTCCCCACCAAAATCTATCAATCCGTCCAAAGCTGCTCCTCCCATATCTATGAACCCTTCACCATGACCTCTCGCTAGGTGTCATTCTTCCCCATTATAAGTCAGTTTCTTAAAGTTTCAAGAAGATTTTTCTCAGAAGGGTAAGGGCAATGTACATAGGGAAACACAGGGTACTGGATATAGCACTCCCTTCTGGGGAAAAGTAGGAAATATAATAATTGCTTGCTGGGAGGCAGTTCTTGGAATATATATAAAGGAAGGACACAATATTGGGAATCGAAACCTGGGTTATATCTTGCCTTAGTCACTTGCTCGCTATTGTGACCTTGGGCAAAAACTCTCCATGCCCCATCTGCAAAATGAGGCTGCTAATATACATTCATCTTTGCTGAGGGCCTTGAGGTTTTTGGAAGGTAAGCACTATTTAACTACAAATCAATCTTAGCCATGATAATGTCCCCCAAATGGGTGATCCATGTGACACTGAGGTGATCACTGACACATTCCACCTTCTAACATGCCTGGACACCGTGGTGAGGAACACTGCGGAGAGTTTTGATTATTTTTTTTCAAAGTGACATTATTAAGGGCACAAGAGCAAATGATTCCACTACATAGGAAAGGTAAGAAGTATGGCAAGAGACCATCCTGGCTTACCCAGGAGATCTTGAATGACCTAAAAATAAAAAAGGAGTCCTATAAAAAGTGGAAACTAGGTCAAATACAAAGGATGAATATAAACAAATAACAAATATGTGGGGGAATGGTAATTGGAGATGTGGATTTAACCATCAAAATTGACAATGAAGAGCTAGAGAGGGTAGATTGATTTGAATATCTTGAAAGCACAATAAGCCAATATGATATGTGATCTGAGGAAATAAGAATAAGGATCAGCAGAGAGAACACATCCTTTGGTAAACTTAGGAACATTTGGAAACTTAATACTGTATCCTTCCATACAAAACTAAGCATCTACTCAATTGTTACTGTAGTCATAGCAACCTATGGCAGTGAAACCTGGCAGCTTAACAAAACAGATACTCAGAAGTTAGATGTGTATTATCAAAAGTGCTTGTGGAAAATATTAAGAGGAAGCTATGAAGAAAGAAAAAATGAATGATGAGGGTCAGAAAAATGGCTAAAGCAAGGTCTCTATCTCAAATAATTGGTAAGAGAAGACATCGATGGCTACAGTATGTGTTACTAATGGATCATAACTGATTACCAATTATGGGTTTCAGTTGGAAGCCAGAAAATCCAACACAAAAGAGGGGGTAGACTTAGGATGACATGGAAATGTACAATTATCAACAATATACAAAAATTAATTTGAAATGGGAGGAGTTAAATCACATGGCAGCTGATAAGCAAGCATGGAAAATGTTGGTAGCTCAATGTGCTGAAAAGCATGGGATGGTCTAAGGATGTAGGGGCAAAATTAGAAAGGCAAAGGCACAAAATGAGCTCAAACTAGGCTGCTCCTACCAACCAGGCCCTCCAGTTAACCAAAAAAGGGCAGGGTGAGTTGACAGAGTTTGCAAATGAGACAAAATTACTCAAGAGAGTTAAGTCCAAACCAGACTGCGGTGAGCTGCAAAAGGATCTATCAAAAATGGGTGAATGGGAAACAAAATAGCATATGAAATTTGGTGTTGATAAATGCAGAGTAATGCACATTGGAAAACATCATTCCAATTATATATACAAATTCTTGGGGTCTAAATTAGCTGCTAGCACTAAGAAAGAGATCTAGGAGTCATTGTGGATAGTTCTCTAAAAACATCTGCTCAATGGGCAGCTGCGATCAAAAAAGCTAACCAAATGTTAGGAAGCATTAGGAAAAGGATAAAAAAGAAAATTGTATCACCACTAAGGGTGAGGCTTACCAGTTAACCAGTCAATCATTTACATCCCTAATTCATGGTTGTAGTGCTTGCAGTCATGTAACTGGCAACATTCAGGGCTTCTATACCATCAAAAGTACAGAGGTTTTAGCCAGTTTATCTTCTGAAAAAGAACGTCTCCAACCAGAAAGGACAAGATTATACAATGAATTGCTGCACACAGCCAGGGGAGGCCCGTCCATATAGGCAAACTAGGCGGTCGCCTAGGGCGCCAAGTTAAATGGGGCGCCAAATGGTGGCACAATATCATTGAGGAGTTTGGAGGTGGGGGCACCGATTGCATGGTTCGCCTAGGGCACCAGTTGCTGGCAACCAGGAGTGGCCCGAGGCTGGCTGCGGCAGCTGGCGCCCCAGGCGGAAGGCGCAATCGGCGCCCCCGCCTGCACGGCCATCAATGGCCATGACGTAATCACGGGGCGCCCCGGCACCCCGTGACGTCATCATCGGGCGCCCAGGCCGGCGGCGCCCTAGACAACTGCCTAGTTTGCCTAGGCTCACGGGCCGCCCCTGCACACAGCATCAGTTGTGTTTGTTAATGCTGAAATATCACTGAAACCAAGAACTGAAGCAGAATCCTCCTTTTGACCAGTGCCTAGACTGGACCACACTGAGAATGCCACACTCAGGGCAGACTGCAAGGAACATGGTGGGCACACCCCCAAATAATGGTGATTTATTTTATAAATAAATTCCAAACAAGTGACAAATAGTTTCTGTAGCATTACACTGGTTAACAAGACACCAAACACATCCTGTTTAGGCATTCCAGCTTTTGGTTCCCATCCAGATAATCTGGTCTTACAGGATGAGAGGTTACTGAAAAGCCAATTCACTGTTCATGAAGTTCTACCAATCCCAAAGGATCAGACAGATCCTACCCACATATTATACCATCAGCCAATCCTTAGTAACTAAAGATTTATTAACAAAAGACAAAGTTATTGAACAGCTAAGTAAAACAGGTACACCAAACTTGCTTCTTTGATCAGTAGTTACATTGTTGACATCTTCAGCCCTGAGAAGCCTTTAATCAGGGATGGAAAACCTCAGGCCCGGGGGCCACATCTGGCCCCCGTGGCTCAGAGGCTCCCCCAGTATTGAGGAACTCACGCTGACACTCTAGCCCACCTGCTGCCCCACCATGGGCCTGGAGTACACAAAATCTACTAGGCTGGGCCCCCCCAGGCTCTGGTGTGTGAGCGGAATGTGGGGAGTGTCTTTCTCCTCAGTCAGGAGCCAGGTCAGGGAGGGTTTGTTTTGGGTTTTTTGCTTTTCACTTGTGTGTGACCTCAAACTGATTTTTCTGTGGGTCAGTGGCCCCAACTCAAAAAAGGTTCCCCATCCCTGCTTTAAATGGTTTCCTCTGAAACCTATGTAGACTATATCTACACTATAGCCTCTTACACAAAAACATATGCAAATGAGGCAAAGCATAGAATATCGCCACACCTCATTTGCATAATTAATGAGGCTCCATTTTTGCACAAGAGGCTTTTGCGCAAAAAGGAGCCATTTACACAGCTCCTTTTTGCGCAAAACCTCCCTCTTGCACAAGAGCCATTCTTCTGTATTTCAAGAAGAACGGCTCTTTCGCAAGAGGGGGGGTTTTGTGCAAAAACAGAGCCTCATTAATTATGCAAATGAGGCATGACGATATTCCACACTTCGCCTCATTTGTATTTTTTTTGTGCAACACAGGGGCAGTATATGTTTTTGGGAATGAGTGACAAGGAATGGCTCACTTGATAGTCAGGAAGAATGGCTCTTGAGCAAGGGGGGGGGTTTGCGCAAAAATAAAGACTAATTAATTATGCAAATGAGGCATGGTGATATTCCATGCTTCACCTCATTTGCATATTTTTGCGCAAAATGGGGAGCCTATGTGTTTCTGGGAATGAGTGACAAGGAATGGCTCACCTGATAGTCACTCGTTCTGTTCATTCTCCATGGGGCACCTCACCCAGCATAGCCATTCTTATATGCTCAAGGGAAAATAGCAGTTCTTTCATGGTCTCTGGATTTCAAATGTAATCCATCAGGTCAATGAATGATTAGCCCAGTGTTTTTCAAAGTGTTCTATGGGCCCACTTTGGGAAAGCCACTAGTGGGCCCACACCGTTTTGTTTACCTAGAGTCCATAGCCATGGAGTCTCATAGCTCCCATTGGCTCCAATTCACCTTTTCCAGCAAAGCAGAGCTGTGGGAAGCAGGGTGGCCCAGGCTGCCACTTCCTGTGGCTCCCCTTGGCTGGAGCAGCAAACCAGTGCCAATGGGAGCTGTGAGGTTCCATGGCGATGGACCTTTCCGGTAAGCAAACTGGCAACTTTCCAAAAGTGGGCCCACTGAACACTTTGAAAAACACTGGGCTATCACATTTCACTGGTAAAAGGCAACAGTCTTCAGAAATGAACACTGTGTTTCATCAGACACCACTCTTTCAAGTTCCTGCAATGAATCTGGTGTCAAGTTGCCACACACCCATTTCTCCTTCAGCAAAGCTATGGTAATATTGAAAGAACTTTTCATGCTACTGAACAACAGCAAAGCAGCTGTTCCACCTAGTTGCCACGGGGTCTGGTGCCATTGTTGATCTGGGAACTTCTTTCCTGAGGTCATTTAAGGGCCTCATCTTCCTGCCCCCCTACCATATAAAACATTTGTGAAAAAGCTGGTGGGGGTAAAGTAGTGCATAGTTCAAAATGGCACCACCAACCCTAGATACCAGACAAAAGGTTCCTTGTTCTAGTGTGGGCTGGGGGACAAATCAGGTAAAAAGCCAGGCCTAGCAAGGGAGAATCTGACCAAGAAGACAGACCCTAGCAATAGCTCATCGTTTGAAGCCAGTTTCATGATGTGGGGAACCTGATGTCCCCACCCTTGGTGGCAGCAGCACAGAGCAGGGCAGGGCCTAGGGTTGCCAGGTGTCCAGTATTGGCCTGGCTTCCGTCCGGTAAAAAAACCCAGAAAATACCGGCCATGTAAAAAGTATTTTCTGTTTTTCTTGGGCAGAAGGCCGCGTGGGACATTCTCCCCCTGCCACATCTGGGGGACTTAAAGGCACCATGACCCTTTTTTTTGTGCAGTTGGTTGGGGGGGGGGGGTTCCTCAACAACTTTGGTCCCCATGGTGGGTTGTTTTTTTTTTTTTTTGCTCGCCCAATTTTTTTCCTGCCATGTTCGGTATTTTTTGTGAAACTATCTGGCAACCCTAGTGGGGCGTCCATCCACGCTTGGGTCTATGTACCCTGGGGTATTGGAACAAGGGGCCCGCAGCACCAGGTACAACTCCCTCAATGGTGAGTGTCTGAGGCGACGATTCTGGCCTGGACGGCACCTGAGTACCACCCTGCCGACCTCAGGAACCGCAGCAAGCCCTCTTCCCCACTCCCCCGGGCTCTCGCCAGTGGCTTCCCACAAGGCCACATTGCGCATGCGCACAGCACCCGCGAGCGTTTCAAATCGGTCCCTTCCAAACCTCGTTCTCCGCGCGTGCGCAGTTTCGAAACTGCCGGCAAATTCCAGTCTACTGCGGGGCCTTCCGGGATTGGCGGCGCTTGGCTGTACGTCACTTCTTGACTGCTTGCCATAGGCTCCGAGCGGTGCGAGCGCTTTGCCCTCACGTGGCCTTGACTCGCTGTCGCCGGTGACAGTATGGAGGATGGCCGGGTGCGGGCGCGGCCCGGGGTCGGCGTGGGAGTGGTGATTACCAGCCCCCACCACCCTGATTGCGTCCTCCTGGGTAAGAGGAAAGGCGCCGTCGGGAACGGCACGTACCAGCTCCCCGGAGGGCACTTGGAATTCGGGTAGGAGCCACGCGCCGGCCCGCGCCTCCCCCCTTTCGTCGCCCCGCGCGCGCTTCCCTGCCTCCCGCAGCTTCATTGGGCGGCCGCGCGCTAGGCTAGCGGTGGGGTCGCGCGCTGCCGTTAAGCGTCTGGCGCGTTGGTTCCGTCTCACTCCGCGCGGGCCGGGGCTGCGGCGCCCGGCTCTGAGCCGCCCCCCCTCCCCGGCCGCCCGCAGGGAGAGCCTGGCGCAGTGCGCCCGCAGGGAGAGCCTGGAGGAGGCCGCGCTGCACCTGAAGAACGTGCGCTTCGCCTCGGCCGTGAACTCGGTCAGCGCCCCGCAGCGGTACCACTACGTCACCGTCCTGATGAAGGGGGAGGTGGACACGGAGCGCGAGCCGGAGCCCAGGAACCGCGAGCCGGAGAAGAACGAGAGTAAGAGGGGCCGGGAGCGGTACCCGGCACCAGGGCAGCGCCCCGTCCCCAGCCCCGCCCCGCATCAGGGGAAAGGCCGGGCCCCGCGGACGCCGGGACTGGCCCCGCGCGGGAGGGGGGCGGGGCGGAACCTGACCACACGGTAAATAAACCGTTTTCAGGCTACGGGCAAGAGCGACTTCCGGAAAGCAGGTGTTGAGAGGCCGGCCGGTGACACCCCCGGCATCAGGCCCAGCCGGCGGGGAGGGTGTTATTGCCCCAGGGGATGGGGTAGCTCCTCTGCGCCGTTTCCGCTGCAAACACCACATCCAAAGCGAATCCCATTCATAACTGTGTCCAAAAACCCTTGAGGATAGATGCTCCCAGGCTGAGACTCTGAGCACTAGGGTCGATTAAAAGGAAAATAAAATTTCGCATGATCCATCTCAATAACTTGTTGCCACTGAAGACGGTAGTACTGTAGTAAAGGAGGGCAGTCTGCCTGTTCACACAAGCCTCATCTTTGTCCCTACCAGAGAACTGTACCAACACTGGTCCTGTGGGTGAGTAGGAGGTAAACTGTCCTTCCTCAGTCACTTGCTTTTAAAAAAAAAAAAAAAAAAAAAAAAAAACCTCAATAAAAGGACAAGATGCACACACCTCAGGAAATTCTGTGGATTTCTTATGCCACTTTTTCAGATTGTTTGATGTTGCATGTATATTGCAGTTTTTGCCCCTGTCCTTGTAAATATATTGGAATGGAGCCTTCTCTAGTTGTTTTATGGGCTTTTACACTTTTCCCTCTCTTTTTCTGTGCAGGTTGGGAATGGGTTAAATGGGAAGAATTTCCTCCACTAGATCAACTATTCTGGCCTTTACGCTGTTTAAAGGAACAAGGTTACAATCCTTTTACAGAAGACTTTAATCATCTCAGGGGATACACAGGAAATCACCACTAGATGGCATAGTAAATTGATTGTACAGTGTGTATAATAAGTGATTGTTCTTACAAAGAAACCTGTTTCTGTATGTAAAAGACAGGGATATCTTGTTCCCTCCACTAGCATTCTGTCCCTACCAAAGTCCGAAAGTTGTTGCAGAGCCTTTACCTTCTTCAACATCAAGCATCTGTCACAGTCATTGTCCTTGTATCCCAGGATTTTTATTTATTTATTTATTTATTTATTTGTTGAACTAATCAATATTAGACATGTTCTAATTTAAAACAATTAAGCAAGTATCTTATTTTCAAAGATCCTATGTATGTTAGAACGGTAGCATCTATCCCATAAACTTTAATATATAGATAGTATGTCCGCTTGATATCTGTGGAACTGCTCATATAAAACTAGTGACAAGGGAAGGCTGCAAAGAAATACAGCTTTTCCTTTTATTAGTCGTCTTGTTCTTCATTAAAGTGAAGGTTTGTTTGCTTCCACCCTACAGTCGTACCCACAAAAGATCATGATACTGTGTGTGTGTGTGTGTGTGTGTGTGTGTGTGTGTGTGTGTGTGTGTGTGTGTGTGTGTGTGTGTGTGTGTGTGTGTGTGTGTGTGTGTGTGTGTGTGAGTCTCTGAGGTGCTACAGGACCACTTGTGTTTAGGGTTTTTAAGTTACAGACTAATAGGGCTACGTCCCCCTGAGACTTTTAAACCTGCAGTCATAGTTATAATAAACACAACTTCTAGACCTTAACTACAGCCTCACACCAGCCTCTTATTATTTTAAATGATGCCACCAACCTCTCCATAGGCAGATTTTATTTCATTTGGTCATGCTAAGTGCCTTGTACTGGCTGCAGAAGCATGCTAAGTGCTGAAAAGGAAAGCGGGAATATAATGGTTTTCAGGAATGGGTGAAAGTTCTAGAATCCAACATGGAAAGAAGTCTTTTTGGTATGAAACCTGAGTTGTTTAAGTTCGCTCTGCTATAAAACGTTAACCCATAAACAAATTTTATGTCCTGCTAATCTTTCTTTGATGCCTATGCATAAAGTTGTATGTGTAAAAAGGCAAATAGATCCCGTTAGCACAATGTTAATAGTAAAGTAGAATTCTTAATGTTGCTGAACATGTTGACTTCAAAATATCAGATTTAGCATGAAAATTTAAAAGCAAGACAGTGCAGACAGACTTTCTTTGAGAATTATGGTTGTAACAGCATTTTTTTTAAAGAAAATTTTCAATATGCTGTATTTCAGTGTTTAACTTTGAGACCACAGAACACCAAATAATAAGATTTTTTTATGCGGAACACTTACGAAAATTTTCTTGTCAGAGAAAAAAAGACAAACAGAGAAGAGGTTGCGGCACACCTGCAAGTTGTTCACGAAACCCGCAGAACATAGTTTAAGAAACACTGCTGTACTTAGTGTTGTGAATTATGCTGCTGCATAATTCTCAGAAATGCTAGAATGCTATAGCAGATTGATACCGTAAAACTACTAAGTCTTGTTCATAAACATGACTGTTCCTACTGGATGGACTACTAATACTTCACTCATTGAATAAGGAGTGCAGCCTCCATTAAACTGGACAAAAGCTATGGCTGTTTAATGATTACACAGTGTTCATCTAATTTCTCATCATGAAATGGTGTGACACTCAAAATTTAAATGAATTGGCAGTGTGTAACACTGCAAAAGGCAAATATTTAATGTGCACTGAATTAAAGATTTCCATTATTTTATCAAAAACATCAGAATTCAGATTGGGCCAAATCCTGGTCCCCACTGAAGTCAGTGGAATTTTTTCTATTGACTATGAGGGGACTGGGATTTTACAGAATTATGATTTTAAAGATCTGTTGGATAAAACTTCATATAAATAGTTGTTCTTCAAGCACCATTTTAAAAATATATTTTGTATTCAAAAACCTCATTCAGAAAGAGGGGAAGGTTAAGGACAATAACATTGGTTGTTCCACTTGCATAGAATGTATGTAGAGGAAGAATGACAAGATGTTAGGGTACAATGCATTATAATGTCCCACTGGGAAATATTTTTTTAAAATGTGCTACTAAACTGTGAAACCTCTTGTGGAAAAGATGTATATTCCATAAAGTGGTAACATTATTGCTAAAAATAGTTTTTAAATTTGACTCATAGAAACTTCATGCTGCAGTGTATTTTTGTGCAAGTTATTTTTCTTTGTAAGAAGTTACTTAAGCTTATCTTCCTGAAGGTAACACTTCATGTACACTGTGGGGGTGCTTTCAAATTATCCCAACTGCACGTTAAACAAGACTATCAGAACAGGTGACAGGTTTACTGTCCTTCCATCTAATGGTACTAAAGGAAGAGATTAATTTAAATTTAGTTTCTGGGAGACACCCAACACAAATGTGAAGGAATAGGCCTAACTTTAAAATTGTTTATCTTCCAATAAACATTTTATACATATGGATTAATTGATCAGTATTTTTTGTCTGTGTTGCTAATGAACAGAGCGCTATATGGTAAAATGTTGGGCACAAAATAACACATGTCCAGTTGAAATCTGTCAAAACTGTGGTGTTTCATTCATACTCATGCAAGAGACAGAATGTAGGCTGCATTTAGTTTCTTCAGCCAGCAAAAGATACAGTAAAACTAGGCAAAGAAAAGTTATCTTCCCATCTTAGTCTTGGGACATGTATAATTCCATGGGCAAGTTAATGTAAGGGAGCTGTTAGATTATTACAGTTCTACAAAATCGTAACTTCAGTGGTGTCACCATCTGCAACATGGTGGAGGGAGACTGCTTCAATTTGCTTTGCCATCACTGATCAAAACGAGTAGCAGTTCAGTGGTATTATCAGCTTTGTTTAGCCAAAAAAGTGCTGAGACACTGGTTAAGGCATCACTATCTAGCCAGAAATTATGGAATCTACTCTAAATGTTATGTCTTATTTGCTAATATACCTTACTTAACAGTTAATTACAGTATCCAACTAACATATTGCAACATCCATACATTACTCCTAAATTTGCTTAGTATTCCATGATTCCCCTGCAGAAGTGGATCTGTAGAGCTGCTGGCTACCAGTAGGAGCTGTTAAACTCACTCAGCTGGCAGTGATTGAAGTGACCAGCCTGTCAGGGATATAGGTGTTCTGCACATTTTGGCTGCCAGGCTTCATCATTCTCCCAGGGATGGGGTCCAAATCTGGCAAAGATTGAGAAATGGTGTGTTTCCTCCCTGTTCCCCAGCAGGATAGTAAAGAAGCTGGTGGGAGTGAAGGCTCTGGGGTTTCAGGTGTCTGAGCTGGGGCTGCCCCACAACTTGGGATGGAGGATGGGATGGCTGGAATCTTGGGAACCCTGTGGCTGGGCTCAGAAAGGAATAGAGGTGAAAGTGTCTAGGCTAGGGGGTGCCGCTAGCTGGGCTCTGGAGGAAGAGTAGTGCAGGTGTCTGGAGTCCCCACTCAGGGCCTCCCTTCCACCCCACTGGAACTGGGGGAATCTTTGTGTTTATTGTTGACATACTTGCTGACAGGTATTTTGAAATTACAAAATAATTGAAACTAGAGCGACATATACTGTTGTTTTGACAAATAAAATATGCAGAAATTTAAAATACTGTGTGCAGAAGTTCTGGCATTTTTTTTTGGTGCAGAATTCCCCTGGGAGTATTAGTTTTACGTTGGTCTTGGTCACTGTTTTAAGTGTAAAACTATAATAAAAGCCAAAAAGGTGTTTGAAGAGCAGCTAGCCAAAAACTCAAAGTAGTAGCAAAGTATATCAGAAGCAGGAAGCCTGCTAAACAATCAGTGGGGTCCCTAAACAATCGAGATGCTAAAGGAGCACTCAGATGATAGTCATTGAGGAGAAACTAAACAAATTCTTTGCTTCGGTATTCATGGTTGAGGATATTGGGGAGATTCCCAAACCTGAGCCATTCTTTTTATGTGACAAATCTGAAGAATTGTCCCATATTGAGGTGTCATTAGAGGAGGTTTTGGAACAAATTGATAAATGTAACTGTAACAAGTCACTGGGACCAGATGGCATTCACCCAAGCGTTCTGAAAGAAATCAAATGTGAAATTGCAGAACTATTAACTGTGGTTTGTAACCTATCCTTTAAATCGTCATCTGTACCTAATGACTGGGAGATAGCTAATGTGGTGCCAATATCTAAAACGGGCTCTCGTGGTGATCCTGGCAATTACAGACCAGTAAGTCTAACATCAGTATCCGGCAAATTAGTTGAAACTATAGTAAAGAATAAAATTGTCAGACACATAGGTGAACATAATTTGTTGGGCAAAAGTCAACATGGTTTCTGTAAAGGGAAATCATGCCTTACTAATCTACTAGGCTACATCTACATTGGCATGATCTTGCACAAATACTCTTTAACGCAAGAGTTCTTGCGTTAAAGTATTTGCGCAAGAGAGCGTCTACACTGGCATGTGCCTTTGCGCAAGAGATGTGCTTTTGTGCAAGAGCATCCATGCCAGTGTAGATGCTCTTTTGCGCAAGAAAGCTCCGATGGCCATTTTAGCCATCAGGCTTTCTTGTGCAAGAAATTCATGTTGCCTGTCTACAATGGCCTCTTACGCAAGAACAGTTGTGCAAGAGGGCTTATTCCTGAGCGGGAGCATCATAGTTCTTGCGCAAGAAGCACTGATTTCACACATTAGAACGTCAGTGTTCTTGTGCAAGAACTCCCCGCCAGTGTAAACAGGCAGTATGTTTTTGCGCAAAAGCGGCTGCTTTGGTGCAAGATCGTGCCAATGTAGACACAGCCCCAGAGTTCTTTGAGGGGGTCAACAAACATATGGACAAGGGGAATCCAATAAATATAGTGTACTTAGATTTCCAGAAAGCCTTTGACAAGGTCCATCACCAAAGGCTCTTAAGTAAAGTATGTTGCCATAGGATAAGAGGAAAGGTCCTCTCATGGATTGATAACTAGTTACTAGACAGGAAACAGAGTAGGAATAAATGGTAAGTTTTCAGAATGGGGAAAAGTATCTAGTGGTGTCCCCCAAAGATCCGTACTGGGACCAATCCTGTTTAACTTATTCATAAATGATCTGGAGAAAGAGGTGAACAGTGAGGTGGCAAAATTTGCAGATGATGCTAAACTGCTCAAGACAGCTAAGACCAAAGCAGATTGAAGAGCTTAAAGATCTCACCAAACTAAGTGGCTGGGAAATAAAATGGCAAATGAATTTTCATGTTGCTAATATTACCCCAAATTTCACTGGAGACCACCCCACAGTTACACTCATAGATTTATTAAATGAGGAATTAAAAATCCACTATAGGCTTAAACTCAAGGGGCTTGAGCTATCATTGAATGCCACTATTGGGTTAAACTCAAGAGGAAGAGCTATCACACACAAACATTCATTTTCAGACAGGCACACAAATTCATGCCCTCTGTTCTCTCCTTTTATTGGAACTGGGTAGCTCCTGTCATGCACACAGGATCCTTCCTCTGCTTGGTCACCAAGGAGCATGCCCAGAGCTCCCTTGATCTGGCTCCTTTATAGAGCAGAGGTGTCTCTGTGATTGCTAACAGTGGCTCCTGGCTCCACGTGTTTAGCCTTGCTGTTTTCCTGCCCAGACACACTCATAGCCTCCATTCACACATGCCCATTCTTATTACAGGGTGGAATGCACCTTAGAGCAAGTTACAAAGATTACAAATTTGTAAAGCTCAATGATCTTACAAGTTGCAGAATTTAAAAGGTAAAGTAGCTGAAAGTTACAAAGGAACAATTACAAAGCTCAATGGTTACAAAGATACTTTCCAAAGCACAGCAACTGACTGAGAACAATTTCCATCTTAATCATCTACAAATCATCAGTAATAAAGTGACTTAGAAGACAACTCCCCTTCCTTTTCCCCCGCCCCCCCCCCCCCAGGTGTTCACAGCAATGCAGTCAGCAGCAGGTTTTGTCATTCTAAGTCATGTGGTGGCAGGAGCTTATGGTTTAATGCATTTCCAGAAAATGTATGTGTAAAAGTAATAGCTCGGGTGGGATTGTCTTGTAAACTATATGCTTGCAGACTCCATTCACATAAGCTAATCTTAGCTCACATGAATATTAGGAATCTTAGTTCATAAGAATCATGCTGGAAAAAAATAAACCCAACTATACATACATATACAATATGATGGGGACTAATTTAGCTATAACTACTCGAGATTTTAGAGTCATTGGGGATAGTTCTCTGAAAACATCCACTCAATGTGCAGCAGCAGTCAAAAAAGCAAACAATGTTAGGAATCATTAAAAAAAGGGATAGAGACTAAAATGAAGAATATCATATTGCCTGTATTATAAAACCACAGTACTCCCACATCTTGAATATTGTGTATGGATGTGGTCACCTCATCTCAAAAAAGATATATTGGCATTGGAAAAGGTTTAGAAAAGAGCAACAAAAATTATCAGGCACTTGGAATGGGTCCCATATGAAGAGAGAGAAAAAGACTGGGACTTTTTACCTTAGAAAAGAAGAAAGTGGGGGGATATGATAGAGGTCTATAAAACCATGACTTGTGTGGAAAAAGTGCACAAGGAAAAGTTATTTACTTGTTCCCATAATCTAAGAACTAGGGTTCACCAAATGAAATTAATAGGTAGCAGGATTAAAACAAAAAAAGGTGTGAGTATGAAAAAGACTCACACCTTTGAGAAACATAAGTTACACCAGAAGTGCTAGTATGGAGAGCACTATGAGGGCAGGAGACAGGGCAAGGCTGCCACTACCCATTGTGGGAGATTTGATTATGTCCATGGGAAAGTTGTATTGGTACAACTGTGCTGCTGCAGCCATGGCTTGATTGTCTTTCCCAGACTTGAAGAGCAGCTCAAAAGTTTATTCTCACCAACTGAAGTTGGTTTAATAAAAGATACCTCATCCACCTTGTTTAATATCCTAGGACAGACACAACTACAATAATATTGCATATAGAGAACGTGTTTGTCCTTCAGGGAGAATTACAGAAAGGGCACAAATGACTGTCACCAGCACTCAAGTGATTTAACCTGCATCTTCACTGTGAAGTGAGCAGATTCAATCTGAGGCAAAGTAGAGCTTAGGCTCTAACCTACACCCTCAGCTGAGATAGCAATTGGCTGAAATCACCTTTATACCCAGGTAGCCTATGGGAATGGTAGGGGTTTTTAGGCTAAAACTCATGTAAGAGCTCAGCCTAACTGTGGAGTGAAGATATACCCTATGTTCGTCCATCTTGCTCCCTGTCTCTATTTCCCATCCTCAGCTTCACACCTCTTCAAGCAAACCATTTCAGTTCTTGTCTGTGCCGTTTTCCCTGGGGAATGCTATGGGAAACTAGTAGGACTGATACAAGTATCAGGAAAACTAAACCTGGCAGCTGAGGGCAAGGGAATCAGGATGTTGAAATAGAGAAATAGGTTTTTCTTTCTGAGAAGAGAACTGTTTGGACTTCAAAGTCATTTCTACCACTTTCCCACAGTAAGTACATCAGCTACTGAGAGCACTCTAAAAGCAAGATGTTCAGTTTCTGAAATACAAGCAGCAAATAACTTAGTGATCAAGATGTTAGAGCACCCTGTAGTCTCAGGTGGGAGGAGTAAGTGAAATCTCTACTGGGGCTGGCTTTCTTCATTAAATTCGTCAGAGTCTGAGAATCAGATGGTGATGTTATATTTGTTATGGAGGAAACTAAGGTCTGAGGAGCATCTGTTTTCAGCCTTGACATGTTTTCCCTAAATGTTGGGAAGGAGTGACTGAGCAAAGGGGTATTCTAACAGGACTATGCAGAATGAAAAAATAGGAACAGATTGTCAAACTAGGATTCTTGATTAATTGCTGTTAACTTGTGATTAACAAAAAAATTGTGATAAAGTATCATTTCAATTGCACTATTAAACAATAGAATACCAAGTAAAATTTATTAAATTTTGGATGTTTTCCTATAATTTTCAAATACATTGATTTCAGTTACAATACAGAATACAAAGTGTACAATGTTCATTTTATATTATCTTTGGTTACAAATATTTTCATTATAAAAATATGCAAAATAGTACTTTTAATTCACCTCACAGTTACTGTAGTGTGATCTTTATCATAAAAGTGCTTCTTAGAAATGGAGGGAGTTTTTGGTTACATAACTGCATTCAAAAATAAAACAATGTAAAACTTCAGAGCCTATGAATTCACTCAGTTGTCTTGTTCAGCTGATCACTAAGGCTACGTCTACACTGCAGGCTTTTTGCGCAAGAACAGCCATTCTTGCGCAAAAGCTTGCAGAGCATCTACACGGCACGTGCGTTCTTGCACAAGTAAATTTACAGTAAAGCATCGGAACAGAGGGCTTCTTGCGCAAGAGTTATTCCTCCCCCCTGAGGAATAAGCCCTTTTGCGCAAGAAGGCAATATGGACGGGCAACAGGGGTTTCTTGCGCAAGAAACCCCTATGGCCAAAATGGCCATCAGAGCTTTCTTACGCAAGAGTGTCCACACTGCCATGGACGCTCTTGTGCAAAAGCACATCTCTTGCGCAAAAGCACATGGCAGTGTGGACCCGCTCTTGCGCAAGACCTTTTGTGCAAGAACTTGCGTAAAACAGTTCTTGCGCAAGAAGCCTGCAGTGTAGATGTAGCCTAAAAGAACAAGTTTGGAGTTCGCTCAGCCCTACTTCTTGTTCAGCCAATCACTAAGGGTATGTCTACATGATGGGATAAGGTTGAATTAAGATATGCAACTTCAGCTACGTTAATTGCATAGCTAAAGTCGAAGTACCTTAACTTGACTTTTGGCACTGTCTATCCGGCAGGAAGTCAAAAGGAGAACATTCTCCCTTCGACTTCCCTTACTCCTCGAGGAAGCAGGACTACCGGCATCGAATGGAGTGTCCCTCTCCGTTCGAATTGGTGTGTTTTCACTAGACCCACTAATTTGAAACCTGAAGATGGACAGCAGCAGCTTTGATCTTCTCTGTAGTGTAGACATACCCTCAGAGAAACAACCTTACTCTTGATTGGAACTCTTTTCTTATGCCTGAATATTTATACCTGCCTCTGGAATTTCCACTACATGCATCTGACGAAGTAGATCTTTGCCCACGAAAGCTTATGCTCCAATAAATCTGTTAGTCTATAAGAAACCAACACATGTTGTTTGCTTTAAGAATACTTTTGCTGCAGATTTGACAAAAATGCAAAGAAGGTACCAATGTGAGATTTCTAAAGACAGCTATAACACTAGACTAGTCATGTCTAGACTATGGGGGTTTTCCGGGATACCAGAGATATCCCAGAAAAACTGTGCCATGTCCAGGGAACGCGTCTGCTCTTCTGCTTTTTTTTTTTCTTTGCGGAAGAGCAGATGCACTCTTTCGGAAGCCCTGTCCTCCTCCTCCCACAAGGAAGAAGGGCTCTTCTGAAAGAAGGGTTTTTTTCTGAAATTTGGCCCAGTGTAGACAGGCCAAATTTCGGAAAAGCCTTTTCCAAAAAAAAAAAACCTATCTGAAAAAGGTACGCAAATTGCTGAATGCAATTTGCATACCTTTTTCCGATAAACCTCCGTAGTGCAGACATAGCCTCAATGTTTAAGAATCTGAAATGCCTTCCAAAAATCTCAGAGGGGCAAGGTGTGGGACTATGCTTTCCAAAGTCTTAAAAGAGCAACACTCCGATGCGGAAACTACAAAACCCAAAGCACCATAAAAAAGTCAACCTTTTGCTGGTAGCAGTTATTTTTTGTACATAATTCCATATTTTTTAAGCTCAGTTTTCATGATAAAGAGATTACACACCAGTACTTGCATTGGGTGAATTGAAAAATATGTTTTACAGTGTAAATATTTGTAATAAAGTGAACACTGTACACTTTGTATTGCGTTGCAATTGAAATCAATATACTTGAAATGTAGAAAATATAAAAAAAATTTACATAAATGGTATTCTTTTGTTTAATCATTTTAAAATCGTGATTAATAATGAAGCCCTAATCAAAATTTCAGAGAACCATGAATGAGGGTCAATAGAAACTGTTTGTTCTCTCATAACAACTGTATAGGGGTTTCTTTCTGTGGAGACATGATAGGCAGAAAAGCTAGTCGAAGATTAAATTCTGCAAGTTGAAATATAAAAGTACATCAAAGTTGATTTTTTTTATTTATAACAAATTCACTATATAGTACAATAATTACAAAAATACTTTTGTATAACAGCTTATTGTCACACCACATTTTTGTTCTCATAACACACAAGATGACCAAACACTGGAGTTCTGGCAGTAGCTAACAAAGGAGCCAACCTTTAAAATCTACACAGCTGTACACATTTGTGCGCCTTAAGAGAAAGGCTATTATCAAAAGAATGAAATTATTAACAAATATCCCAGGAGATTCCCCTTACAGCTTCCTTCCAGAAACATATTTTGTCTAATGCATAGTAAAAAATATAGTTTACAAAGAACATAATCATTGGAAATCTGGCAAAACTCTGTCCAGCAAAAAGTTATCACCAATTTTTGCTTGTTTTAATTGAGCACCTTGTGGATAGAGCAACAAAGAGTTCACCATTTTAAAACCACCATCCTAGATCTAAACAGGCTGTGTCACAGTGAAGTCACTATATCCAGCTGGTATTGCAGCTTTTGATGAACAGCATCCAACCTGCCTTCACCAGAGGAAAGAAGTCTATTTGGTTGGGATGGTGTCCCTTTTCAGTACTTAATCCGAGTCACTACTACTGCTTGAGGAGTCTGTTGACATAACTTCTACATCATCTTCATTTTCTTTATTATGCCCTGGAGGCTCCAGCATAAAGTCATTGCTATGATTAGGAGGTAGCATGTTCATAGAGATATCACTCGACTGCCAGGGATATTGAGGGGCAAGCACATCTGAAAAATAAATATATAAATACAACAGTGCTTTGGTAGCATAATCATTAGATGAATATCAACCTTTAAATAGAAAAGCCCATGCATCTGCAAACAGGCACAGCTGTGTACACTGTTAAACATTTTCAAAAGTTTCGTTTTCAGTACCAAGCTCTTCTCTCAATCCTCATTCTTGAATTTTTAAACAAGTGAACTGAAACAGTCTCTTGTAAATGAGCCATTTTACTACAGTAAGGTCTGCTCCATCAGAAGGGGCAGTCTCTCCCCCCTCCCCCAAGCAACGTGAACTGAGGCCATGTTGCTTTGATTCCCCCGCCACTGCCAGTGAATGCAGAGAGGCTGGACTCCTGCTGTGGGTGCCAGGCCCTCCCCCACTCCCTCGCTAGTCCACCCAGATGCCCAGAGACTCTGGCCCCATTGGCTACTGGCCAGCTGCTTCCCCCTTCTATCCAAGACTTTTCAGGGGACATGTGCCCCCCTCATGTCATCCCTGCACTGAGAAATGAGTGAATGTTATCATCTGCATTTCACCTTTCTGGAAAGAGGTGAACAGATTTGCCCAAGACTTCACTGCTAGGTTAAGGACTGAATTTTTGGTTTCTAAGCTAGTAGTTATATAAATACAGTTTCTCTAGAACAGCTGCAATAAGAAACTTTTGCTTTTAGATGTATCCTACCTTAATCTTAACTTTTGAAAACAAGCTTTTCATAACTACAAATAGTTGGACAGACAACTACTGAAAGACTTTTTTTTAATCCAATAAAGAAGTTTTGTTCTCTTGTAATCAACTTTTGGAAGGGTAAAAACCACCCATCACCCTGCATAACTAATCCACTGCATTCTAAATTCACAGTTACTAGCCATTTCAATTTTAATCCTTAATTCTCACACTTAATAGCACAATATTTAAACTGTTTTGTCAATAACAAGTTATCTTTAGTAGTAAATATTAGTTCACCAGTTGTAGATCTGGATCTTTTAAATACATGTGATTAGTCTATTGATATAGACCACAAATTAAAGAAGAGAGAAAAATCTTCTGATTCATACATATCTCACCTTCCTTTTTGTTATTCAAGACAACATATTTGTTTTCATTGCTAAGAAACCTGTAATTTGCTCTGAAAAATGTCCATATTTTAGGTGTGTGATTTTAAAAGAATCATTTTTCCCATTGATTTGCCAATATGATTCAGTTATCTCAATTTGATTTAGCAGTGATACACATAAAATTGAATACTTTTTATCTTGTTCTTATATATCACCATGCCAGCCTTTCAAACTGCTTACTTTGTTTAACTATCCCTTACTGCTAGGGAACCATGTTATCCAGAATTTTTAGCTGTTTTTGTTCTGTCTTGATATCACTAAGGGATACTTTGGAGGGAATTAAATTCATAATTGTTATGATTATGGTATTTCTTGTATTCATTGCATACACATCTAAATCCTTCCATTACCTGGCAATCTGCCTGCTGCAAGTGCATCCCCTGGCAAGTGTCCATTAACTCCATTAGTGGATGGATTGTTCATCTGACCCAATAGGCCACTCCTCATCTCCAAATCTGTAGGATATGGCCTGCGTGGGTCCCCTTAAAAACAAATTGTTTTTATATTATTAGAACAAAGCTAACATCTGCAAGATAACTATCAGCTATTTAGTGCTAATCTTTTCCTGTAATGCTTTTTGAACAGAAAACTGTGTTGATCGTTTACATCAGCAATGGGAAGCACACCTGTTCTGTGAGCAATTAAATCCAAATATATTCTCCATTTACATTTGTTTTTTCAAGCTCAGCAAAAAAAGCAGTACACAAGAAACTCACTTTAAATGATATACAGGTTAAACCTCTCTAGTCTGGCACACACTGGTCCAGCAACATCTATGGTCCAGCATGATTTTAGTTAGCCAGATGTCCACTTATCTCGAGTGTGGCCTAGTTTCCTGCAGTCCCATGGAGTTTGTTTACAGCCACCAGCCCTGTCTCTCAATGTTCCGTGCTGTTATTTAGTTCTAATTTACCCCTAAATATCATCTAAGAGCCTAGTAAGCAGTGGAAGTGTTGGTAATGCTGTTAAACAATATTGACCTCCAGTGGTCTGGCAAATTCTCTGGTGCAGCGCTGGTCAGGTCCTGAGGGTGCCAGACTAGAGAGGTTCAACCTGTATCTCTGTTCCCATTGCTACTATTAGCAACACTTCATTTCAGTTCTTGGCCTTGCTCTTTAGAAAAGTACATATTCTGATCTGCTGCAGGAGGGCTAGTTCTAGATACTGAGACCCATCACTGAATATTTCTGTATGGTTTCCACGTCCCTGATGAAAGCTGTAGTCTCAGAGGAACATGATCAGAGAGAGAGTGTCCTTAGTATATCTTGTTCTGACCCATTAATGGCTGTAATTAGGACCCTGAATTGGACCTCACAGAAAACAAGGACCCAATGGAGGACATTCAGTAGCAACTTATTAAGGGAATCCAGGAGCTGTGGATTTTGTGGCTATCTAAAGGGACATACAAAATTTCCACTACATTTTACTCCAAGGTATTCAACAAGGGAATAAAAGATACTAGTATCTTAGGCAAAAAAAGACTTTTTAATCATGGAAAACTCTATAAAATCCAAGCAAATATTAAATGATGATCATTAATCATAGCTCCTATATTGTAATCAAAGGACATTTCCATGTCATGCCATCAATGAAAGTATGACAGACTCAAGCAGCTAATTTGTCAAACATGACATTTACCTGGTACCCATGTTAAAGGAGCACAAACAGCATTGCTGGCACTAATTCTGTGGGCATATTTAATTATTTCTTCGGATGAAACAGCACCTGTGAAAGGGGAAAAGAAGTTAACACGAGAAAAGCACCCTGATTAGCAGACACTCAAGAGGTTGCCTGACTTGGTAATTTTAGATTAATTAACACTTTGATAATTCCAAAGAGAAAGCAACAATGTAATATTTTAGCATAACCTCAAGGATATCTCCAATATGCAGGCACTGCATAGGATTGCAATCAACTGGCCAATCCTGGAAAGTCTTCCAGTCAAGCACGATTAGCACTCAGCAGGCTCCCTACTTGCCTCGGCCCCATGCTGCCAGCCCCATGCCTGTGGTGGGGAAGAAGCATGAAGAACCCTGCATGAATAAAACGTTTACCAGCAGACAGAAACCAATATCCACTGATCCTCAGAGCTCTGCTCATAAGAGGTGCTGCAACCAAAGGAGAGGAGCGTGGTGTTGCTGTGCCCAGGAACCAACATCATGCACTGACAGCTCTCCCAGCTGTGCCACTGTACTGCCACCAGCCTAATGCCAGCTGCCTCTCCTATCTGGGGTTGTACAGCCCAAGTGGTGGCAGGGCTGGGAGGAGCTGCCAGTGCAGGATGCTGGCTCCTGAGAGCGGTGGCACTGTGCTCCTCTCCTTTGGCTGCAAAGTTTCTGGGGAGCAGAGTTCTGCTGAGCAATGGATATCGATGTCTGTCTGCAGGTAGATATTTGTATCCACGCAGAGCTCTAGAATGGGGCCAGATCAGGCATGGAGCCTGCCTCAGCCTTGCTGCACCAATGACCTAGAGCTGCCAACGGTAAGTGTCACCTTGCAGGAGCCTGCACCACAACATTCAAGCCCCTCCCAGAGCCATCACCACAATCCCCAGCCCTGAGCCATCTCTCAGAGCCAGCATTCATACCCCCCTGCATGCTAATCCGTCTTCCAAACCCTTGCCCCAGCCCAGTATAAGTGAGTGAGAATAGCAGACAGCGAGAGACTGGGCAAGTCGGGGGGGGGGGGGGGGGACGAAGAAATGGAGTGAGTGAGGCTTTGGAGAAGGAGTAAGGTAGATCTTGGGTTACCCTTGAAGTTCAAAAGTGATCTTGGGCATAAAAAATGATGGGGACCACTGGCATAGAGGATAATGCTACAGTTCAGGGCAACTACCTCTATGACCAGCAAGGAAAGCCCACTAAAGGCATCATGCTTCTTTGGCCATCATCTCACTCAACTCTCTCCCTTTGACCAGGGTATCTCCAATTAGAACAGTTCCCAGCCATTACTATATTATTCCCAACTGGGAGAGGTTGCCTAACCAGGCCTATTTGCTTTCTTTGCAGATACTAACAACAAAGTAATTGCCTGAGTTTTAAGATATCACACAGTTCTTCCTATGCATGCCTATGTTATTGTTAAAAGTACTACAGAGAAAACATCAATAACAATAAAAGAGCCTATCCCCACACTAATAAGCTTACCAGAGATCACCCCGAACTTAACAGGGGCTCTCACAGGAGCAGTCCTTCAATACCCAACCCAAGGGATTTCCTTGTGGTTTCAAGTTCATCAGAGCTTCATTTCAGAAGAAGTACAGTCTTATGGGGCCTCAGCAGGCCAAGTCTTTCCAATCCTTCCCTAAGCAAAGTGGCCCTCCACAGACCAGAGGTCCTGTCCATCTCCTGGATCAGGAAGAAGGCCATAAGCTGTTTTAAACCAGGCTGTTTATCAAAAAATCCTTTCCTTGTCTCTTGTTCCCTGGGGAATCCAGTTTAAACTAGTATATGTGCACCTATAAGAATGGCATTAGCATCCCCCTCCTTCACCTAGAGCAGTTATATACAATTCCACAATAACACGTACACCATTGCATTTTTAATACAATGAACGCCCCAAGGGATTCAATCTAATTCAATAACATTTATCATACTTCCAGAAAGTTTGCCCAGGACATTGAGTTTTTCAACCTTGTGAGGTAGACTAATTTTGAAGTCTACTTTGTAAAGTACATTGACATCTACTCATAAGAAAAGGCTATGCAAGAGCTAGGTGAGTCTTTCGTAGGAGACTTTTAGGATCCACACAGAAACTGGTTCTAAGATACAAAGGCATTTTTGTAATAGTAGGGACTTGCCCTAGTGTAGTTAACTAAACTTCTCTGCCTAAAACTACACTGTTATGTTCCCCAAAAGCATACCACATCCTCTCCAAAATAAAACCCACCCCAGTCCAGCCTTATAAAACCTTTTATAAGATTTAGACGTCCCAAATTAAATTGAAATCCCTTACACCCATGCAACATTTTACACAGATTTTTAATTTATACAGATTCTTAAACTGTTACATGATACAATTTAAAAAATCAACTTACAGGCGTACATAGAACTTTAGATAAATTACTTGAAGCTATGTAGTTTCAAAGCCTCATAATAGTTTAATAAACTACTGATACTCACCCTTTCTTGCTTTTTCTATTGATTTTAGTTTTTCCTTTGCTTGATAAACAGCTGTTGCCTAGTTATTAAAGAAAAAAATATTCTTCAATGATTCATTAACTTATAACCTTAGGTTCAGTTAAAGAGGCTCCGAAAATGTATCCAGTTATGCTATTAAAATTTCCTCTAAAATGAAAGTCAAATCAACATTTTATTATATGAATGTTTTCAAAATATACAAGTGTTTTAAATAAAGATTTTCTTGCTGTGTAAGCACAGTAATGTTTCTAGAATGTCAGAGAAATTAACTAACTACCATCCAATATCAGTTGTGATGCCCACAGATAGCCATTCGTTTCGCTAGTCCAAGTTGCTCAAAGGGTTGCCTGTTTTCTCAAAGGGGGGGTGGGGGAGGATCAGGCTAAATGTGAAGTACAACATTCATTTCTCCTTCTATTCTTTCCTTATTTAACCAGCACCTGTCTTCAGTAGTTTGATTTTGCACATTTTACCTATATTTACAATTCTTGACCTCAAATATTTCAAATAATGAAAACAAGGGGTAGGGTGGAATGTAAAATTATTATGAAAGGAGAGTAATATAGGTTGGATGAAAATTACCATTATGGCCTTTCCAAAAAGCAAGAGAGAACACCTCAGTAACTTTTACTTAACTTTGGCTACTAAAAGCTTTCAAGAAGAATTCATGCATTTAATCTTCTTAAATTAAAAATAAATGTTTTTTCCAGAACTATGTGCTATGCACAACCATCTTTTATTGCCTTCCCAAACAGCAACGCTCAAAGCAAACACTTCATCTATATACTTACCAGTATATGCTCTGCTTCCTTCAGTTGTTTTTGTAGCTGCTGAATATCACTGTCCCGCTTCTCGACTACTTTTTCTAATAGCTGCATTTCATGATGGATTTTCCCCTGATCAAGTGCCAGTTTCATTAATTCCTGAAACTCTCCATCTCTCTGGATCAGCAACTCCAGGATCTGTCATAACAATTGTTTTATGAAACTTATTTATCTTGATTAATTATAAAATCCACAACTACACTATGAAGAAGTATCCAGTGGTAGGAGAAACAATAGAAATCAGATTTGAGATATTTATTCTGATTTGGTTGAATTCTCTAAAACAAAACATTTAACATAAAATGAAGTTTTCAACTCCTCTATGTTGCAAGATAACCTACAATCAAGATTGACCAAACTGCAATCTGAGGATAGGTCAAGTACATGTGCTAAAAGGTACCTAACACTGTATTTGTTTGTAGCAAAGCTGGTATGTTGGAGGATTTTACTGATGAATGCAAACAAGAACTTTCCATTCATCTGTCAAGGTAGATACAAGTTTCAGTATTAAATTTGAACATACAGATATGAAACATATCTGTTTCTTGGGTACCAGAGAAGCTACCAATTTGACTCAGTTTAGCAAAATTAGATCATCCCAACCCACTTCACTGTTGGATTTGTCTTGCTGAGACTGCTGCCTAACACATGGAAATAAGAACCAAAAAAGATGCCAATTTTCCTCATTCCGCTAATAAATAATTAATTCTTCATGCTAGTTATGAACCTTTCAGCTCCAGCACTGTTAATTATGACACTGCCCAATACATCACTCAGAGCCCTGGCCATACTAGTTCATCACCCCTGGGTATTAACTAGAATGTCCTAAATAGAAAAAAAATACTTTACATATAGCAAACTGACATAACAGGTACACTCAAGCCATAGTGAAGCTACCAATTTTGGACACTGAGATTGAAAGAGGTGTCTTCAATAGATGTGCAATCTGAAACAGTTTGTGGCAAGCAAATCACTTTTGAAAGTGGAGGAGTCTGTGTTTTATGCAGGAAAATCTCTGTAGATCTGGAATGTGCTCCTTTCATCACTACCAGCCCCACTCTACCCCCTCAACCTCTCACGCACAAAGAACAGTTACCCCCATATTCTATTGCAGTTATTTTTCTCCTCTAATTTTCAAAGATTCATCCTGCCATGATTGTTAGCCTTAATTGTAAACTGGCATGTCCTCCCATTGCACTAAGAAGTGTTTTTATAGACATAAGGCCAGAAGCCATAGGAGCACAGACATCACAGTGCAGGTAAGTAGAATTGAAACAATAGTTTAATGTTTCTATAAATAGGTTTCACACACATGTAGTTTAGTGCTGCCTAAACCAAAGCTAGCAAGTGTAATGCATTTATTTTTTGTCCAAAACTATAAGATTTATTTTAGAAATACAAGGAAGTGTCACATGAAAATAATGGCCCATTTGGGTGGAATAGGGGAGTCAAGACCACATTCTTCCCAAGCCTATCAACAGTGCTTCTTCAGTCAAGACTACTGTGCCTATTCCCATGGACAACTTCCTGGGCTACCTCTGTGGCACTCCTAAATTCTGCTGATTCAGAAGCTCAGATTCACAGCTCCAACTCCCTGTGCCACTCCAGATGGAGTAAGTTCTTCTGTTGCCACCAAAGAAAAGAGGAAGTTTCTATAACCAAACTAGAAGTTGCTATGTTCTCGAATGTCATGTGGTATGATTAGCCCTCTCACTAAACAGTGTATGCTGGAATGCAGAGTCATCTTCCTCTCTTTTCAGAAGGGTTACTTTGCAAGACATAGTAGTATGGGCATCTAACAGCTGGCCTCATCTAAAGCACAGATGTAATCCACAAACTACACACAAGTATCCACTAAGTGAAGGTATTTTCTCCGTGAATCTTCTAGCTGTGTCTTTTTAGTCTTTTGATAAAGTCCTTACTTATGTTCGGCACCACACAGTCAATACAAAGCAGTCTGTTCTGCTTCATGCATCTACACAATTTTGAGTTAAATTCTGCTTACAAAATCTTTATCACAGTCAAGGATGTACAACGCTTAGAGAGCACAACAGGAGTTTTCAGAGCACAAATTGAATAATAGTGTCTTCCATTAGAAATTCATCTTTGAATTTGTAAGAGTGAAAATCTGATGTTGAAGCTAGTGCAAGAGAATAAGTTACAGTAGATAATAAGAGAAAGATTAATTGTAAATTACTGAAACTAGTACTACATATGTTCACATATTTAATCTTTGTTGTTTTCAGTCTCAATTTCCCCTTGGAGAAAAGTCATCTGAAACTGTCAGGTGGCCTGTTTTAAGTAGTCAGGAAAGAGAAGGTATGTACTAGGGATTTATTTTCTTAAAAAGATTATCAAATAATTGGACAATTCATCACACACAAAAATCCATGCTCAAGCCACAGAGGGAGAGAACTAGCTGAGATTTTGAGAAAGTGCTTGATGGAGAGTGACTGAAGATCATCAGGACAAAGGATCACAAAAGGAAATAGCTGGCTACAATTTTCTTCAGAACTCTCCAGACATGCACTCAACAAGCCATCTAATAAGCTTCTTGACCAGAATATTCATACTTTTTGCCACCAGTGCTCAAGGAACATGCAGGAGTTAGCAAGAAGCTGCTCTACAGCCCTTGGAGTACCTACAGCCAGTGTTCCCTCTAAGCTGCATGCCTGTGCACTAAAAATTTTAGGTCCGCCCATGTCATTTTAAGAGCTGTGCAGCACTGCTCAACCTTCCTGCTTGAATGGAAGGTGAATGGTGGCGGCACCCAGTGGCCTGGTGGATTCCTGGTGGTGGCGGCTCCCCTTTTGCTCTGCCTGGAGCTGGGGATGTGTGAGATGAGCTGTTCCAGTGAGGCTGTGCCAGCTGGAACAGGCATCGTGCAGCTGCCGCTTTACTCCAGCTGGAGCTGGGGCCGCATGCAGGGACCATGACCGTAGTACTAAAAATAGCACCACGGGTGGCCTCTGCTCCAGTCCCGGCACGCAGTCCTACCCCAGGAGGGGCTGGGGCTGGGATTGTGGTACTAAAAATAGTACCGCGGCCCTGGCTCCAGCCCCCACAAACTGCTTTCCACGTCGAAGGTAGAAATTTAGGGAAGAAGTATGGGGACAACTAAGGGGCAGGTGGGTGAGGAGGGGGAAGGGGCTTGTGCTGAGGGGAGAGAAGGAGGCCAGGGCAGGAGAAAAAAGGGGTAAGCACCAAGGGGCAGGGTGGAGGAGAGACAAATGCCAGGAGGCCAAGAGGAGACAATAAGGGGAAAGGGCGGGGGGGGGGGGGGATGGGAAGGTGTCAATGGGACGAGGGGAGGGACAATGGGGGGAAGAAGAAGAGAGGGGTGGAGTGGGTGCCAGGAGGAAGGGGCTGAAAGGAAGGATGGGCATGGGAAAGGAACAAATAATGTGTGAGGGCAGAGAGGGGCATAAGGAATAGGGCAGAGGGTGGTGAGGGGGTGGGCACCAGGGAGAAAGAAGGCAAGGAGGGCAGGGGCAGTGAGGGAAGGGGGAGGCACCAGGAAGGTGCAGGTGTCAGGGGATTGTGGGGGTGAAGCAGAAGGGCAGACACATGGAGGGGAGGGACAGGTACCAGAGGTGAGGCAGGGCAGGTGGGTTGAGGGAGGTGTTAGGAGAAGGGATGGGGAGGGGTAGCTACAGATGATCAGAGTGGGGCTAGAGGAAGAGTGGGAACAAGGGGAAGAGAAGGGCTGGTGCAGGTGTCATGGAGGATGGGGAGGGGGCAGGTCCCCAAAGGGCTAAGGGGAGTGAGAAGGGCAGGAGCCAGGACAGCAGAGGAGGGTGAGGGGTGGGGAGCAGCAGCAAGTACCAGGGGAGCAGATGGGGCGAGGGGAGGGTGGGAGACATGGCAGCAGAAGGAAAAGGGAGACGTTTATAAGATATTTATTAATAACTTGGGTGCAACAGTGGCACACATCTGAACAAGCCCACATGAACTCAGTACTGGTGCACAAGACAAAACTCGCTCTGCTCATGGGTGGAAAATCTTAGAGGGAACACTGCCTATAGCCATAGCAGGAGACTGAATCAAGTCCTGAAAATGCAAAATACTGAAGAGTCTGTTAAATCACTGCTCTCACATTTCATAGGATTTCAGTCCTATTGAACACGACCAGCATTTAACTAATTCAGGGCAAAGTCCTTGCCTCTCTGATGGTGGGAAAGGGAAGGGGTGTTATCACTGAGTTTCCTGGAAGCAGGATTGGGCCCTCATCACTAAACTTTGAAAGTATTAGTGTTGCTAAAAATGTCCAACCTCACAGTTAGCCTGAATGCTAGGCTAAGTAGGGAGAAAAAGGCTGAATATGGAGGTTAACTGCATAGACAAATATTTATGAAAGTTTGTTTACCTGGCTCTCCTCTCCTGGTTGTGGGAGTTTCTGGTTTCTTGAAATTGCCAAAATTTCAATCAGTTCCCTGAAATGAAATTTACATTTTTAAACAATATTCTAAACTACTGTTTAGAAATGAGGTGAGATTGTCCCCAATACATTTTTAAATGTACTAGTGACATTGTATTTTTATCTTAAAAATATTTCAATATTTAAGACAACCGCTTGGAAAATTTAAAAGTATCAAAGCTTTTATTTTTTAGTAAAAACTCTAATTAGATTTTACAAATATACAAGGAAAGCTTGATCTAACTTTGGACCTAAAAACTTTGGCAATGGCCTTTCAATTTAAGGCAAATAAGACTATTTCAAAAGTACTTTCCATTATTTCAAATGACATTTGTGTCTATGAAAGGTGCCAGGCTGACATTCTCTGAGCATAAGCATGACACCAACAGGAAGCGTTTTAAGGGACATCATCAACCTGAAAAATCACACACTGTAAGCACATTTTTTACACCTGTTAAAACCAACCACCAAGGATTATTCAAGTGGAATTTTAAAAGTACAAGTTGTTTTGTCACTAGTTTTGTTCTTTGCTTTCTTTTTTTCCTATTTCAAGGAAGTCAGTTTTGCTTTTAGCCAGTTTCACATTCAGATTCATAGATCTTGCCTGCTTGTGTTTCAAACACTGCAGGATGTTGTGTTTTTTTAATAATTATTTTGAATGAAGTTTCAAATCATTGTGAAAATATTTCTGTGGATGTTACATTATAGATACATACACTATATTTAAATTTTGAGCCAAGTATGAGTTGGTAATATCCCTTTAAAGGCATTTCCTAACTGACATTTGTTTCATTTCTGCTTTACAGAGTGCAAAGGAAGTAGTAATAATGGAAAAGATTCTTATATTCAGTCTGACTGTGCTACTCTGGTGGTGCAAGGGACATTCCTGAGCCAAAAAATTAAAAATTCTGAAAACAGTATTTGAAATGTCTGCATATTTCATTTGTCAAAACAACACAATATAATCATTCCAGAAATTTATTTTATGCAGCAAAAAAATGGACACATAAATTTTGCACATCTGCAATTCCCCAGAATTCCCCCAAGAGTAAAGTGAGCATGGAAAGCCACATTTCCCAAATGTGGACAGTGTTCCCAGCTTACATAGCATTCTGCATTCCTCAGCTCTCTATTGAGGGATAACCCCTGAGGGCCACAACTGAGAAGCATGTTTTGAACACCCAGGCTGCACAAAAGCATGCTGGGGGACAGGAACAGAAAGAACCATCACTTCCCCCTCTGTTGCAGCCAGCAGATACTGAATGCAGCAGAGAATCCAACCCAATGTTTATTTCTCATTACTACTTTTCAAAGGCTTCTTGATACAGTGATGAAACATAATACAAATTATCAAAATTAACTAAATTCGGGCAATATGTCTCAATATCCATGAATTCCCTCCAGTGAGCAAATTCCATCCCTAATTCCAACATACACAATGCCCTGGCTCCTTCGGAGCCAAATCCAAAGCCCAGTTAAGTCAGTGGAAGACTTTCCGTTGATGTCCATAGATTCTAGATAAGAGTTTCAGTTCTTAGCACAAGTCAGCTAAGCAACATGCCAATTGTATGGTGGTTTATAACAGTGTTTCTCAACCTTTTTTAATAAAGTACCCCCTTAAAAAAATATAAGTACCCCTAGTAGCTACAGTTTTCAGACACACAATTTTTTCTACCACTGTAACACATTTCTTTAAACAACTTAATCGTAGCCGGGCGGGCAATGAAATTTTTGGGTGTAAAAAGTACAAAAATAATAAAGCACTGTAAAACTTAAAACAAAAATTCAATTTTCTCCAAATTTCAGTGGTGTTGATGTACCCCCCAGACTCCTCTCGATTACCCCTAAGGGTACTCGTACCACTGGTTGAGAAACACTGGTTTATAAAACCTGGGTATGAATTCAGTAAGAACTGGACCAGCCAACACTTCATTTCTCACATCACCAACTAGCCAAAATGGCACTGAATTCCAGTCTATCATCATGAGATCAGGTTGAGCCAGAGACTATTTATGACTAATGGAGTCTCAGCTTTAAGTCTCCCAAACCTGACAGACCCCTTTCCAACCAAATCAATTCTTCCCACTACTGATTATTAAACAATGTCAGTTAGGGTTGCCAGATAGTTTAACCAAAAATATCGAACACATTTCCCCCTCCCCCCCAAAAAAAACACCGGGGAAAAAATTCTGTTGAGGAAAAAAAAGGGGGGAGACCAAAGTTGTTGAGCCAAAAAAAAAAAAAAAAAAGGACCAGCGTGGCCCCTTTAAGAAATGCTTTTGAGGCTTTTTGGCCCTAACAGCCTGCCAGTGGCCATTCACCATCTTGTCTCCCTATTCCGAGCCAGACAGCTCCCCTGTGGAACCAGGTAAGCACCCGGATTTTTGCCTCCTGGCCGGGAAAGAATCAGAAAATACCGGACATTTTAGATGTCTAGTATTTTCTGAATTTTTTTTTTTTACCAGACAGGAGGAAAAAATACTGGACACCTGGCAACCCTAATGTCAGTGGAATTCTATAGGAAAACATTGCAAGATCCGTGGAGTTTTCGCATGGACAGATTTCTCTTGTTTGCTTGTTTTTGGTTCATTTTGGCTTATCTTATATTTCAACACCAGGTTTCACCACAAGTCAAAGATGAACATTTAACTTCTCTTCTTTCACTGTTACTATTTCAAGTTTCACAAAAACCCAGCAGAAATCCTGCAAAACATAGGAGCCTTTTCAACCAGGCAGCAACATGAACCATTTAATCTTGATTTTTCTGTAAAGAATAGTAGTGTGTGTGTGTGTTATATGAATATATAAACAATTATATGAATATATAAACAATATTAAAATATTACGTGCAAATTCAAAATTTGCAATCATTCCTATGGTACATCTTTTCAAAGAGAAAAATGAGAAAAGGCCAATGTATTCAGCAACTTTTAAGTTGGATGGTAACTGGGTGTTTCTGGTAAAATAACATGTTTAACAATGTTTCTGTTTAAGGTGAAGTCCATGTTTACTGGTTCTCTGTTTTCATATCAAAGGTGTTTAGTCTGCAACTAAAACTACTAATTGGTCACAATCAACCTAAATTCAGCATCAAACTGAGTGTGAGAAGCAAGAAACCCAGGTTCTGTCATTCAAATCTGTGCAATCCCATTTCCTTCAATGAATTTACACAAGAGTGATGATAGAACCTTTTAAAAGCTTTTGAGGTCACCTTGAAAGGAGACCAAAATCTATACTATTTATACATCCTACCTCCGACAGTTATGCATAGGGTTAGTCAACACAGAACTTGGTGATAAAGGGTTTCTTAAACTGTATCAAAACCAAAAATTTTAATAAACTGAACAAAAAATTGACCTTCTTCTCATAGATTTAGGTAGGGTTTGTGGACACTTGAATGAATGTTGTCATGTTTACTTAACAAAACGGAATGTACAAGATGAAGAACTGATAACATTACATTTCCAGTAAAAATAAATATGACTAGAGACTAACTCTCTCTCAGGTTTTTTTTTTTAACTTAAATTAAAAAAAATCAGAAATCAGCTTATTTATACAAATACATTCAAAGAACTAGTAGCTCTGAATGGCTAAAAGAACAAACATTTTTTATGCTTGAGCCATTCACGTTGCAGCAGATCAATAGTGGTATAGAAAAGGTAGGTAGGTATGACACAATAACACTGAGTAACTAGTTGGATGGCATATTAGCAGGAGTTATGTCATGTCCACATCTCACTAAATAGAAGACAATCCTTATCTGTAACCATTTTTTAACTCCTAGCCAAATTACAAGGATTCCATTTGTCCCTAGTTGGCAAAGAAGTGTCTGATTAACGATGCTACTTGGTGAGATGGAAGATTTTCAAAAATACATTAACAGGCACATGTGAATTTATTAAAAGAAAAAAAAAAGTTAATACAAGGAAAAAGAAAGAACACTAGGGTACCCAAGATCATGGCACAGGAGCATCTCAAGAGAGAAGAATCCCCTTACCAATTTGTTACCAAGCTCTGTGATGATGGCAACATATTAAAGAGAAAAAACAAACATTCTTGGTACTCCTGGAAAAAGGACAGGAGAAGAGTTACAGCATCTAAATGTCACTAACAAAACCTGCTGAACATAGGAAATGGGAGAGAAAATTTTACAGATTCTGAATTTTGAAAGAAAAGCTTAAATGAATTCTCTGTGTGGATGAATACCTTACTCCATATATAAAATGCTACCTTCGCTGGGCCGAGCAAGAACTGTATATGGAAAGATGAGAGTCGGATGAATCCAGATGCTAAAAATTTACATTTAGATTTGAAATTAACACAATACACAGCACTTGAAGTGCCTAGTGAAGCATATGCAGATATATCCAGGTTGGGTACTAACAGAAATTGTGCAGGACACAGACAAAGGCCAGAGATAGCTCAGTGTCCAGACAAACCAGAAGCAGGACTTCAAGCAATATTAAAAATAAAGCTATATTGACAAGTGGTGGCAAGCCCAGAAACAGAAGAGCAAGGGGAATAAGATAATCCAAAGTACCATATATAATTATTCTTGCATCAGCACTACCCTTAATTTTACACAAATTAGGGAAGTGCAAGAAAGAATTAGTCTGTACAGTCCCATAGGAGTAGAACTATAAATTACCAACTGAAGACAGCAGGCAAGACTTCATATTCAAAGATTAAGATTCATTCAAAACTATTCACCATTATAGAGGTTGGACAATACTATTTCTGAAGGCCGTATTCAAAAAGCTCATTATAAGAGATCTATAGAAGGACCAGGGAGAAAAACAAGGCATGAGGTCATATCTTAGATTTCTTCAGAGAACAGACTAATGAACAAAGCAGCCAGATTCCAAACTCTTCAGATTAGTTATATAATTAAAGAACTGTGGAAGACTGGGTTTAGCAAACCCTTGTCAGTCACTCTGAGTCAGTTCTTTAGCAGATCAGAAGTAAGTTTTTCAAGTGACATACAATTCTGATTGGAAATCATCTGAGGCAGCAGCCCACACTTATGAGACATGAATTCAGATGTAAATAACTTGCACTCAGTTAATGTCAGCAGTGTATTAAGTGAGTCCTCAGTTAGAAATATGTAGGAAGAAAATGTCAGAAATGAAACTAATGGAGAAAGGACCCAGCCTTTTATCCCCCTTCCTCCCGCACTGCTGCAGCAGCACAAGGGGGCAGGGCAGGGGAGGCTCACCGCAAAGCAGCCTCTACCTGCAGCAGGCCCAGCCTCACCATGGAGCAGCCTTTGTCTCCCACAGACAGGGCTGCAGCCGTGAAGCAGCCCCTGTTCGCAGCGGCCCAGACGGGCTACAGGCAGAGGCTGCTCTGTCCCAGCAAGCAGCCCGGCTCGGTCCCAACTTGGGGGTAGGTCCCAGACCTGGCGCAAGCCAAGACTCAGCTGGGCTTGCTCAGTCCCAGCTCACACCAGGTCCAGGACCTACCCCCCACTGCAGCTCTGCAGTTTAAATGTGCTAAGAGCTGGGAGCTTTAACCTCCCTTACCGACTACATGATTAGCAAATTACCCACTTCTTAATATCCCTAGTCTATAATGCACTTTTGTTGATATAACTTTTGTCACTCGGGTGTGAAAAAACAACCCTTGAACAACAAAAGTTTTAATGACAAGAAGCACTGGTATGGGCAGCCCTTTATCAGTAGGCGATGCACTCCTGGTGATGAAGCTATCACCCCTTATTTGGGGCAGTATAGAATGGCATGGCTACAATGACGCAGTTACACTATTGTAAGGGATGTAGTATAAACACAGCCAAAAACTTTGAACTGAGGAGACTGGTCCCAAGCTGAGAAGTTAATTCAGGCTGTATATTAAGAACTACCAACTACCTGGAACATGCAGCAGAGTGAGAAAAGCTGTTAGTTCAAATCTTGCTTAATTTTTCAAATTAGACATCACTTGGGGTGCAAGGTTGAGGGCTGGGGGGATTTGCTGGTGTTTCTGTATAATTCATGAATTGCTTATTCAAGTTTGGATATGAGTGACAGGAGAGGGATCACCTGAGGATTAACTGTTGTGTTCCCTCCCTCTGGGGCATCTGGTATTGGCCACTGTCAGCAGACAGGATATTGGGCTAGATGGACCGTTGGTCTGACCCAGTATGGCCATTCTTATGTTCTAACATTCATGCAGTTTTGCTGGGTGTGTACTTGTATGTTGTTGGCTGAGCGACTGCAGAACCCGGAGGAGTTTTGTTGCTTCTCACTAGCATAGCATTATAACAAACAACCCAGAGAGGAGAATTAAGGAGGCACATAGTCCCACAATTCCAGATTGTATGTCACAGTTTTAAGACATACACATTTTGACTGGAAATGTGTTGCCAGTCCTCCATCTTGCATGTTGGCTTTTGTTAAATGAAAGTGACAATATTATTTCAGAAAGTTTAACCACAGAACTGACACCCATGGATCTATGGGGAAAAAAAGGTCAAGAAGGCAGTATTATGTAGTATTTACATAATGCATATGAATAAGGGAACAGACTAAAGCAGTTACCTTGTTCATGAGCATTTCACATTCATTTTATCAATCAATGGCTGATTTCAAACTCCATTTTCCCTATTTGCCATCAATCTATATTTGAATTCCACACGGTTCCCAACAGATAGAATCTGAATAGATCCAATTTTGTCTTTGCATTGTTTTCAAGAATCACTGTGCTCCAGTGATAAAGTTGAAACATAATTTGGATAGTATTTTTTAAAATAAATTAAATTTGATTTAGATTTTTTTAAAGAATGTGAATTGCTCTTTACATTTTAGAACTATCTTTACAGAACCTAATTATTACCTCATCTTGGTAGGAACAATTTTTAGACTTTTAGTATAACTATTTCATAAAGGTTAATACGCAACAGTTAAAATTAAGCAGCCTGTCAATTTCTGTATAACATAAAGGCTCTGATCCTAAAATCTGTTCCATGTTGGCAGACCCTTATTTCCATAAATTGTGATACTGACAGCATGGGTTTCACATGGATACTAGTATGTGCCCACACAGATGACAGAATCAGGACTTTGTGACTTGAAATAAATGTAGGCAGAAAGTGAACAAGTTCTGTCTTAATAAGGGATGTTAAAAATTGTGTAGAATAGTAACTGTGTATCCGCTAAAAATCTTAGCCATGACACAGTTAGTTAAATACGCTGCAGGCCCTGCAATATAAAGCTTAGCTTTATACTACAGAGCCTGCATCAAAGCCTCCCCAGGAGCAGAGTGGGTAGCTCTTGACTGCCTGGCTGCTGGGGAGGAGGTTTTGCTGCCCTGCTGTATCAGCTAATTGATTAAACTCTAACAGTCCTAGTCTTAATAACAGAAAGTACCTTTGGCTTGAGGTGTTTGCCAAGTTATTTTAAAACAATTATCTCAAGTCAAATTTTGCCCCGAATTTAGGTTTTATAAATGCAAGCAACCTGAGGCCAAAATAAATTATTGATTAAATAAAAAATGGAAAGCTTGGTTTTATAGAACATTCCCTGTAACACTTGCATTCCAGATACTATGGCAAAACATGATAGTCTGAAAAGAAACTGACTAAAACCAGAGTGAAACTGAGCAGTGCATTTTCCCAGCCATAGCCCCAGAAATTGAGATAAATACAAAAAATATTCCATATAAATAGGAAAATACATTAGTTTATCAACTTAACTTGAAGAGGCAATCTATAGAGAGCCCCTGTTTCTCTGGAAGGAAAAAGACTATGCCAAAGGACACCAGTTGCACCCTTGATATCAGCACAGCAACTTTCACTGAATAATTAATGTGGGGAAATTTCTGTGGCATGTGGATAAGAGTGAAATAAAGAATGCCAAGAGTATGTGGGTGATTAAATGGAGGAAAGGGTTACTGAGGATCAGTTTCAAAATGTATTTCATTATGTACTCTAGGGGACCCTTTAGTATGCACTTGCTAGGTCTCTATATAGACCAATTAATGTGCACACTACCTCCAACAAAAAGGCCACAGAAAGGCAACACAGAACAAGGCACAGTTGTATTTTGAACACTTAAAAGTATTTTGGCAAGGATCAATAAAATAGATAAGATTGTCCTATCCCTGCCTGTTGTTTACTTACATTGTAAGTGCTAATCTTAAAAAAACAACAAATGGTCTGGTAGCACTTTGTAGACTAACAAAACGTAGATGGTATCATGAGCTTTCGTGGGCACAGCCCACTTCTTCAGTTGACTGGAGTTTTGCAGGTAAGTGCTGTAGATCAAATAGATGTCTTAGATGTCTATAATAATATATGCAACCGACGTTTCAGTTTTGCATTTTAAGTTACCTACTTTACTAGCAACTAGACTTTTAAAAAAGCGTCTTTATTACAAATCCCGCCCACCCCACGAGTAATGCTTTTGAGGCCGGTTTCACTGACGTCCAGGGACACTTCTGAGCTGACCTTATTTCAAGCCGACTCAGAACGGTGCATGTCAGTTTCCACACAGGAAGGGGTTAAAGCAGCACTCACTGCAAGGCCATGCCCAGCAGGGAAAGGGATTTCAGTAAGTTACTCGCACCCTTTCTCCGGCTTACCGAATCGGATTGCTAGCGGCTGGGCCCCCGTTCTCGGGGCTGAGCCCCCATCCCTAGGGCACCTCCGGCCCGGCAGGCAGGGCTCGCCCCGCCCCGCCCCGCCCCGGCGGGGTCCCACCTGGACAGGGGCCTCTCGGCGCTGCCCCGCTAGACTGGAGCCGCCGGGTCCCGGCCGCGACGCCACGAGTCAGGCCGAGCCGAGCCCGGCCGGGGGCGGGGGCGCGCGGCTACCTGGCCAGCAGCTCCAGATCCTCCAGCGCCGCCAGCAGCCTGTCCCGCGTGCTGCTCCGCTCCCCGCCCGCCGCCATCGCCGCGCCCGAGCAGCAGCCCGCCCCTGCAGCGGCCCGCGGACGCAACGGCAAGGGCCGGCGACAGCGGCATCTGGCGGCGGAGGTCTGAAGCGCAGCCCCCTGCGGAGCCTGTGCCCGCGCCACCCGCTCCCCTCCCCTCCCAGGCCTGGGGCGGGCGGGCTGGAGACAGCAGAGCCGGCCCGGGCGGCAGCAGTTGCTCTACAGACCCCGCCTGAGGCGCAGGCCCCGCTGGCTTGTGCGGCTGTCCCTGGGCTTTGCAGCTGTCACAGCAGGCGCAGAGGTATAAGCAAATTCCTGCTGAGGGACCATTGGTTTGGGGTCAGCCTCCCAGTCCGCAGGGCCCAGCACCTGCCGAGGCAAGGCTCTGTGTCCACCTGTTCAGAAAGTGCCTTTCCAACCCTGGTGGTTGCACAGAACAGCCGGACACCAAGGCTTGGCCGACTGTGGGGGCTTGTGCCAGGCCTGGGCTGTGCCACAGAGTTAGCTGCCTTGCATACACCTGGGTATGCACCTGCCTGTGCTCAAACCTGTCTCCAGCAGTGTAAGTGCCCCATTATGACAGTGCAGTAACACCCCCTCCCAGGACACCTAGAACCAGGGTTACCCTATTGAGGCTGCTACAGCATGAGTAGAGAGACTCTGTCAACCTAACAGTCATCCAGTAACTAGTCCACTATGTCCCACCCTCTCCCTGCAGTAGTGTCCACTCTGATCACAACTTTAAATTCCACTGCACAGGAGACACAGAGATCAAAGCCACCATCTGCCTGTCTCAGTGGTGGGCAACCTGCAGCCCACAGGCCACATTTGGCCCACTGGGGTTACACTTTTGGCCTACGCAACCCATGTCTGCCCCTCCCCACACATGTGCTTCTTGTGCACTGGGGCATTGGAGCCCCACATTTCTTTCTCCTCCCCCTCCCTCCCAGTACTTTTGGAATGCCACAAATCTTCTGATTCTGCTCCATCACCACTTCTCCCACTTCCTTCCAGAGCTTGAACAATGTGTAACAGCTGTTCAGTTGGATCACTTGATAATTATCTGTTCTGTTCATTCCCTCTGGGGCATGTGGCACTGGCCACTGTCAGAAGGTAGGATACTGGGCTAAATGGACCTTTGTTCTTAAAGGTACGTGTAGACCTCCAGTATCCTGAAATAGCTACCCTGCATTTTTTAAATGTGTCTATTATTTCAAAATAATGAACACGCTATTCCAGCATTGCATGAGGGTTAAGGATGTCTCAAAATAGCACGTTATTTCAAAATTTGGCACTGTAGACATGCCAAATTTCAAAATAAGATCCACAATTTTCATAGCGCAAATTGCATATCTTATTTCGAGTTTAGGGTGCTGTGTAGACGCACTCTAAATGTCCTGCAGCCACTGGTTACAATGTAATCCTTCCAGTCATTGCCATTTCTTGGGCTTAGAAGTGGTGCTCTGACATTTGCAGCTACTCTATGAACCTCAGAATCAATCTAAAGTTGTTTTTCCACTGTCTCTTAGCACATTGGTTCTCAACCTTTCCAGACTACCATACCTCTTTCAAGAGTCTGATTTTGTCTTGTGTCCCCCCTCACTTAAAAAGTGCTTGCTTACAAAATCAGATATAAAAATATAAGTGTCATAGCACACTGTTACTGAAAAATTGCTGACTTTCTTGTTTTGTCTGTATGACATTTTAATTTGTACTGACTTTGCTAGTGCTTTTTATGTAACCTATTGTCAAAGGCAAATACCTCGGTGTGTTGATGTATCCCCTGGGGTATATGTACCCCTGACTGAAAACCACTGTTTAGCAAACTGTCCTCAAAGAAATTATGTCCCCTCTTGTTGTGGAACTTTCTGCAGGTCTGCAAATCCAGGAAAATAGTGCATCGTATATTTGTAACATGCCTAAAAAGAGTGCAGGCTCCATGGTCTGTCAAAAATGGTAGACACCAAAAAAGTGTCACATGGATTGTGGGTTTAAAAAAAAAGGTGAAAATCATGGAATATGGATGGCATTATAGGATGGAGAAAGTTATGTGCTGGGAACATGACCTCTAGCTCCCAGAGGTCCCTGGCTGAGTTGTTTCTATTCCACAGCGCATTGCAAACATTTCAACACAAGACATCATGCCAGACAGATGTCCATGACACACTGCAAGATGTCCATGACCTTACCCATTGTGCCACTGAACTTTGTGTCAACACAAGCACTCCAGGTGAATACATGCAGCATTTGACACAAGCAATCAAGTACACACACCTGCACAAAGGATATACAAACTTTGTCAGATGTATGCCAATGAAACTTGCATCAGCCAAAGTTTGTAATGTAGACATGACCTCAAAAACAAGAAAGCAAAGGAAAAGAATCCACAATATTTTAACAATCTCATCATTTTTAAGCCAGTCGTCTGACTGTTTGATGCCTGACTCATGATTTTTGAATACTTAGGGTTGGCAATATTGAGGATGCGGTGTAAAACCACAGAAACTGTCAGGAAGAGTAGGGGCAGCACTTGGAATTACTTTTATCTTAATGTTTTAAAATTGACTAGCTTTCAAGTTGATGGTTTGAACAACTGAAAATGGATATACAAATATGGACTCTGTCATGCACCTTACCCCTGCGTAAAACCCTGGGCAAATCAATGGGATTCTCCACAAGTGCAGAGGTGTGACCATTTAGATCAGATTGCAGAGTAATTAGATACAGAACATGGTTCTAATCCTGAGGACAATCAAACCATATTTTGATAATTTTAAAAGTATTAAATTACAGTAGATGACCTTGATGCTGCAAATGGTTCCATGCAGACAGATTTCTGGGGCCTGTATGAAGTCCCCCTTAAGTTAATATGGTTACTATGTACCTAGAACAATTATTGCAAACAGAACTGAAGACAGAAGCCACAGGGTGGGTGTGAAGTAGAGAGAAACAGAGATACTAGGGCAGAAGGTCTCTGGGTACTAGAATATTATTCTCTACAGCACATGGAATTAAAACCAGAAATCCTCAGTCTGTCCATTGCTCTGCTGTCAGCAAATATGAAACTCACTAGCAACATGTGTTTTTGTGACTAGTCCACATAGCAAATCTACTAAACCAATGGTTCTCAAAGTGTGGTCCATGGCCCCAACCATCTTGCGGGGGAGAAGGGCACAGGCTTGTGGCTCACTCCTCCCTGTAGGGGGGAGTCCGTGCTAGCACTCCAGCCTTGTGCCTGCCCCCACCCCCACATGGTTGGAGCACCAGTGCCAGCTTGTGCTGGGGGGAGCGATCACTGAGCCTCATGGGCTTGATCTGGCTCATGAGGGAAGGAAGCAGCTCCGTGCATTGCCCCTCCCTCTTCTCCCAACTTGGGGAACAGCAGCACAGGAAACTGCTTGCCTGGAGGCTTTCCCTGCTGCTCTCATTGTCCAGAATCACAGCCAATGGGAGCAGCTGTAGGTGGTACCGGAGAGTGGTGGGGTGTGTGGAGCCACGTAAGCACCCCTCATGCTCAGACCCTGCACTCCCATTACCCTCACATACATGCTCCCACCAAGACCTCCACCTGCACTTCACCTCCTCCCAAAAAACCCCACCCACAGCCCAGTCCTGCAATCTACCTGCCACCAAGAACCCCCAAGATCCTCTCCTTTTTGGTCCCACCCCAGAGCCTAGTAGGGCCCACAAAATCTTCTAGTCCTGGGACCCCAGAAGAGTCAATCTGGTCTGTGGGAAGTCCTGAACCTCTATCCATCCTCTGCCCCCTCTCCCCGAGCATGAGGGGAGTAAGGCATCTCAGTTAGGGATCACATTAGTGAGGGTTGGATTTTTTTTGTTGGTGGTTTGGTTGGTTGGTTGGTTATTTTGCTTCTAACTTTTGTGTGGCCCCTGACTGATTTTTTTTTCTTTTTTTTTTTTTTTTGGCCTCTGACCCAAAAAAGCTTCTCCACCCCTGCCATAAATAAAGACAATGTTGAAACCTTTTGTTTTGGATAAAAATTAATATTTTACTTTATTTAAAATGAAGTTTGGTAAACTAACATGAGAAAGTGAAAGTGCTTCATCAGTTTAATAATTTTGATTTGGATGAATAATATTTCGTTTCTTACTGGTTATATGCACTTCTTTATGTTATAGCTGTGTACTTACGTTTTTTTGCTCCAGTAGCCTAATATGAATAATTCAGTATTTAAGGTATTTAAAGATAAGCAAAGGCATTTTGTCTTGGTGGTTGGTTGACTGGTGGTCTGCGGGAAGGTTTCCACTGAGCGGGGTGGGCCGTGGGCCAAAAAATTTGAGAACCGTTGTACTATACCTTAAACCTACTGCTGCTACTATTTACTAGGTTAATCCAAGTGAGAGAGGTCTTTGCTGTGGATGTAAAGGTCCCACTTCTGCTGATGACCCAAACTGGGAATCCAATGTGGTTCCAAAATGGAATTTATGTTTTCTAGAGGTTTTAAAAACAATTTAGAAATTATTTAAAAAAGAAAAACCTACCTTAAAAGAATATTATTAAGGTTGCAAAGACAAGCACTCAGTGTTAGGAAATGCCAGAGTTAAGGTTCCCTATACAACATTAATGAGTCCCCCTTGTACTTCTGCATTTTGATACAGCCTTTAATTACATGATCATGTTCTATTTTTGGCCCAGAACCCCTGCCTCCTTCAGTACAAACGATGCACCATGTTCTGGGACTGAAAGATGATTGTGGTGTGCGAGACTGTTCACTTCACTGTTTCACTTATTGCAGAAGGTGTGTGGTGAATGTGGGAGAGGATTGCAGAAAGGACTAGGAGGGTCTTGTGAGCAAAATGCTGTTCTGAAGAATGGGGTTCTATCCTGGTCTCTACCACAGTGTTCCTCTGTGATACTCATCAGGGTGCTTACATCAAACTCCCACTATTTGTATGTTTTTTTATTTTCTGGTGCCTAATTTATGTCATCCACAGCCTGATTTTCAGGAACACAGGTCACTGCTCTTCCTGCTGCTGTGGTGAATTGGAGTGATCTGGCTAGGAGATGGCAGCAAAGCAGAGCAGGCTGCTGGGTTGTTTTGCTTTCTGTGGCTCCTGCTGCTATGGTGAGTGCAGGGGAAGTCTCACCCCTGCTGCTGTCCTGCTTGCCAGGCCCTCCGGTAACCCCTCAGGTCTCAATGCTCAAGGGATGGAGCTTTCGGAAAGGGGTGCAGTGGGGATCGGGGGAGGCGGGGTAGGGGCGGAGCAGGCTTGAGGGAAAGGGTGAAGTGGGTACAGGGCTGAGGTGGGAAAAAGTAGAGCCTGGGGTGGCCAGAATGTTCACAGCTGCAACTGCAGTCAGTGGGAGCTGTACTTTAAATACGCATAGTATTAAAATGCTAAGTACACTAAAAACTCAGGCCTCAGATTGGGCATCCTAAATAGTGGAGACTTTTGAGCTTAACCTCCCTGTGACTCACTTCTCCACATGTTAAATGTGGATAATAATAACATTCTACCTCATATGAGTGTTGTGAAAACAAATTCATGAATGTTTGTGAAGCTCTTAGTACTGGGGGTTCTGTAGAAACACCCGTGAGGAAATAAATAATTCTGACTTCAGAGCAGGTTGGAATAATATACATTGAATAAGGCCTGATACCACACACTGAATGTGGAAGATAAAAGGAAATATTGAATATCTAATTACCCATTCACTGAATGAGGCATGGATCATGTGGAAAAAATAATATGTGATCGTGTAATGAAAGATTGTATCAGAATATATATATATATATATATATATACACACATACACACACACACAAATATTTATATATATATGTATATATACTAGATCTGATCACACCTAAAAAGTTTTGTTGGCATAGTTATGTCAGTTAGGAAAGATGGTTAAAATCACACATTCCCACCCCCACCTGATAAAGCTATGTCCGTAACTGCCTGGTGTAGGCACAGTCATACCAGCAAAAAAGTGCTTTTGCAGAAATAACTTATTTAGTTTGAGAAACAGCTATAAACTATGTCTGCTAAAGAATGCCTTTGCTGATATAAGCCACAGCTGATATAGCTATCAGAGCAAACCCTTTCTAATATAGACAGTGCCCAACTTTTGAATGCTCAATTTGCAGCTTTTTTATTTTTGCAACCTAACATATTTTTATTGGCATGTTACCCTAATGTACACAGTATTACCTCCCCAGGAGTTCAAAAGTCATGAATTAGTTCATTTCGCCTCCCAAAATCAGGAAATTGCCTTAAAAATAAAGAGATTTTTAAAATATTTTGAGGCTCTTTTAATTTGCCTTAGGTTTTTGAGCTTTTAGGGTTTGTGTTTTCAAAGTTTTCTCTACACACATGATGTCTGGAAACTTCCCGTTTATAGCCCTTCCCCATACTGAAGTTAATCTGTAGGGCCCCGGGCAGCCTGGGCAATTACCTGGAGGCCTGGCACAGGATGGCAGTAGGGGTGAGACTCCAGCCTGTACTCATCATAGCTGTGGGAACCCTGGGAAGTGGAGCAACACAGCAGCCTGCTCTGTTACGCCATCTCCCAGTCCACTGTGTTCCACTCCCTGGACCCTGCGTTGCTTAAGTAAGTGGAGCAGGCTGGGGCCAGGTCACTACACTTCCTGCTGCTGTGGTGAAATGGGGTGATCTGGTTGGGAGATGGCAGCAGAGCGGAGTGCGTTGCTAGGTCGCTCTGCTTTCCGGGGCTCCTGCTGCTATGGTGAGTGCATGGGTGGGTCAGTCCTGCTGTCATCCCATGCCAGCCCCCCCACCCCCGGGTAATCTTCCATGTCTCATTGCTTGGGGGAGGGGTACAGTGGGGGCAGGAAGAGGCAGGGTGGGGGTGGAGCAGGGGCAGGGCTTGAGGAAAAGGGTGAAGTGGGGACAGCAGGTGCAGAAAGAAGTAGGACCTAGGGCAGAGGGAGGGATTGCCCTGGGCCTCACTCCCTGCTAAGGCTGGCCCTGTTCCTGTTTCTAAAAGAAAAGAAAAGAAAAGAAAAGAAAAGAAAAGGAAGCTGAGAGCCGTACTTTATCAAATGACATCAATAGCAAGGGCTTTAAGAAAAACACCAGATATTGTGAGTTCAAAATAACTCTGCTAATGGTAGACATTAAAATGATTTACAATGATTTAGAATATGCTTCACCATTAGATTTCAGGCTGTCTGTATAATTTGGGAAGTGTGCATATTATACACAAACAAACACACACACACAAGTGTGTAATAGATAATGTCCCTTGAGCTGTAGTTGGTTAAATATGTTATGCTTTATTTTTAAAGATTATTTAGTATTCCACAGATTTAATGAAAGGAAAGATGTGGATTCAGTGAAGCCGTCTGACTGCATGTTACACCCAAGGAAATTTTGTGCCACTACACATGCACATAATTCCTGTACTATGTGTATTTTTAGTTTTTTCTGTAGAAAATAGCTTGATTGAAAGTTGCTGTAATTCCACCTTTTGTCCACCAGAGGGCGCTTTGGCACTAGAACAGAGCAACTGCTCCCAGCTAGGCCCAGCTATGATTGGGTAGAGAAAGAGCCTGCAGTGCCTTCTTCATAGCACCTGTTGAGCCAGGTCAGGAGGGAATATGGGTAGACAGGGGCTACTGGAGAGTCACAGGCAGGGGGGCGGATAGTCAGAGGAAGGGAGTGGATGTGCAAGGCCACATGGGGTTAGCTGAGTGGGATACAGGGACACATAGAGATAAGGGTTGGGGCTGGCTGAAGTGGTGCAGGGCCACATGGGGACAAGGGAATGGCATAGAGACACATGGGGAAGAGAGGGTTCAGGGACACATGAGGATGGAGCCGATATGCCTGACTGAATGAGGCTACATCTAGACTATAATGCTTTATCTACACTATAATACTTTTGTCAGAAGAGGGTTTTCTGAAATTTGTCCTGTCTACACTGGGCCAAATTTCGGAAAATCCTCCTCTTTCGGAAGAGCTCTTCTTCCTCATGGAAGGAGGAAGACAGGGTTTCCAAAAGAGTGCATCTGCTCTTCCGCAAAAAAAAGCGGAAGAGCAGATGCGTTTCCTGGATGCAGTGGAGTTTTTCCGGGATACCTCTGGTATCCCGGAAAAACCTCATAGTCTAGATGTAGCTTGAGAGAGACTAGGAATTAACCAAGGTCTGCATTGGGGAAGTTCCCCAACAATCCTTCCCCACCCGCTCCCCCTCCTCTGCCCCCAAAAAATCCCTGTTCCATACTTCTTCTCACCCATATCCAGCCATCCTCCATGCTCACATCCAGGCTCCTGTCCAGCAATTATTTCTCTCTCCTTCAGTTCCTCCATTATTCCTGACTCCACCAAGCCTTTGCAGTGTTCTGAGGGGTTCGGGAAGTGTGGTTCTGTGTTGTAGCTAAATTAATTATTACTCAGAGTTCTGCCTTAGTATGCTTAGTAAGGATTCTATCTGTCAACAAACATTTTTGGAAAATTTGTTATTGTCTGCATTGCTACAGACATATGGCTGACAGGTATTTTGAAATAAATTACCAAAATAATTGAAACTGGTGTGATTATACTTGTGTTATATTGACAAATAAAATATACAACATTTTAAAATATTGTGCAGAGTTTTTATTTATGGCATAGAATTTCCCTGGCAGTAATGGCATATACAAGTCATTATCTTGCCAACGTGTCCTTCTGAAAGGGCAAACCATCTGGTTCTTACCACACCACATCCATTTTTTACATTTGTTTTTAGCAGACTTAAAATGCTAAGTGAACCCAAACTAAAATAGTCTCAAGCTGTTACCTTCATTAGAACTAAGGTTTATTTTTTAAGACCTGATCGATGAGTCTTGGCAATAAGGCTGTGAGAAAGATTTTATTGGCATTTGTCAGTACAAAATAACTGTGCCTCTGTCTTCTCAAATGTTGTACAGTGTTTGGTATTTTCTTTCTTCTTGGGTAAGTCTGTTGTTCACACACACCCTGGGATTGAGTCAGGTTTCCTCCATACTCCTCAAAGCTATTTCCCTTCTGAATAACCAAGCATCCGTCACTGATTTTTTTTTAATATACCATGAGAGCATTTCTGTAAATCATGTGGCCGTGAATGTATCCTCAGAGACTGGTTGACTGAGATTAGATATCTCATTTCAGATTGTCCTCAAAACAGTATATTAGGACATTATTAAGACCTCTAATTATCCTGTGTAAAAATAATGCCAAACTTTTGCTATGCTCCCCCCTGTCCAATTCATGCTTTTATCGTTTTCAAACTAGGCTACTCTGTAATGTCTTGTGTGCTGGCCTATCAAACTGACTGATTTATAAGATTCAGTTTGTGCAAAACTTCTCTGCCAAGCTAGTATTGTGTGAAGTATGAGTTTATTTCTTCAGTTCTGATATCATTCCCTTTCCATAAATTAGAGGATTAATTTCAAGATTTAGGTGTTAAATTACAAGGATTTTCATGCAAAGAACCCAGAGGACATCTCACGTTTAATTTTAGTCTGCATCCCTTTCAGGCTTTTGTTCTCTTCTGCATCCCTTTCAGGCTTTTGTTCTCTTCAGGTGTTCTCCTATTGCAAGTTCCAGTTACTAAGATTCAGACATTCAGCCAGAGAACATTTTAATATTACATCAGTAATGTAACAATAAAAAGTATTTATTATGCAAGATGCCCAGGCCCAAAGGCCTCTGGGTAGCTGACACAATATATTGATAAACTGTATAGAATAGTATAGTATAGTATAGTATAGTGGGCTAAGGATGATACCAGTTTCCAAGAACCCATCTTATAAAGTATTGTTAAATTCACCTTATGAAGAAGATGTGCTCCCTCAGTTACACTTTTAAAACCATCTTTTTCATACTCATCCTGTTTACAAGTAAAAAGGTACTATGTGCATTATTTGAAACTAGATTTAACCGATCAGGTTTCTACCTTGTTTTTCTGGTACCTGAGTGTAGGGCAGCAGTTTTCAACCTTTTTTTATGCCCAAGATCATTTCTGAATTTAAGGGCAACCTGCCCCTTACCCAAAGCCTCATCCCCTTCACCTCCCCTCCCCTCTCTCCATCACTCGCTCTTCCCCACCCTCATTCACTTTCACCAGGCTAGAACAGGGAGTTGAGGCTAAGGAGGAGATGTGGGCTCTGGACTGGGGCCAAGAGATTCACAGTGTGGAGGGAACTCTGGGCTGAGCTTGGAGCAGGGGGTTGGCAGGTAGGAGGGGGTAACACATTCAAGCTCTAGGAGGGAGTTGAGGTGCAGAAAGGGGCTCCAGCTTAGGGCAGAGGATGGGGTACAGGAGGTGGTGCAGCGTGTTGACACTGAAAGGAGAATCAGTATTGGGATAGGGGGTTGAGGTGAAGGAGGGTGTTCAGGGTGCAGGAGAGGGCATGGAGTGGTGGCTCTGGGAGGTGGCTCAGGGTTGGTGATTGGAATGCAGGAAGGGGCAAGGGTGCTGTTTCTTTATCTGGTGACGGTGGGCACTATTCAGATAAGAATGCCTTCTAAACAGCCTGGAATTACATTGTTTTGATTCAATTTAGATGAAATGTGAGGTTGCGACTCTCAGCTTCTTTAGGTATGGCTGAAGCTGCTTTACTGCAGAAAAAGGCATCAGACCTTACAAACTGAAAAACAATGAAATATAGTCTGTGAAGTCCAGTTGCATAGTTTTTAACATCACGAAAGCTTATGCCCTAATAAATCTGTTAGTCTCTAAAGCCACGTCTTCACACCACAGAAGATTGACACCACTGCTAAATTGAACTCAGAGGGTGCCCCCATTGGCATCCAGTACTCCTGCTCTTGCCAGGAGTAAGGGAAGCCAATGGGAACATTTGCTCCAGTCAGCCTTCTGCTGTGGGGACACCACCAAGCTCAGCTTAAGATAAATCAACTCCAGCTACATATTCTGCATAACTGGAGTTGCATACCTTAAGCTGAGCTGCTGGTTCTAGTGTAGACCTGGCTTAATCAGGTGCCACAGGATTCTTTGTTGTTTTTACATCACTCTGGTTATCTGGGGCAGTTTGTAGCTGATATCATTGTTTGCTTAACCCTTTGGGGCAGAAATTCTCTCTCGCACCCTGTGGCATGTCAGGCTTTAATAAATAATAATCTGACAGCATCAGAGCTGTGAAATAGCTTTTTAAAAAAGTAATGTTGAAAATGTACTGTGAGTTACAAAAGAAAGAGCTATTGTCTGCTATTGCACAGCAGCCAGCAAAACTTGTCTCTTGTCTTTGTAGTGGAAGCAATAATTTCATGTTTTAAATATTTTAGTGTGTCTTGCCCTCCCATAATTACTTTTGTTATTCCCAAAATAATAAGTAACTATATTAGTGAATGCCCTGCAGTAGAGAGAAAAATGAGGTGGGGACATGGGTTTAATGTTTATTGTTTTGCATGATCTGTGCTCTCCTGTGCTCTACATGATTATGTATAAAAGTGCATTCATGTGTTAGACTCTGAGGAAAATGTGTCTCTCATCACAATTCCTGCATGCCCCGGAAGGGTTAAATCAGGGGTGGGGAATAAGTGGCCCTCAAACCAGACACAGTTCACCAGGGTTAGCCACCGCATGCTTAATTTACCTGTGTGTCCACAGGTATGGCCACTTACAGCTCCCATTGGCTGCAGTTCACTGTTCCCAGCCTCTGGGGGCTGCAGTAAGTGGTGTGGGCTGGGCTACCACTTCCCGCAGCTCCAATTGGCCAAGAACAGTGAACCGCGGCCAATGGGAGCTGCAAGTGGCTGTATCTGTGGTTGCACAGGTAAATTAAACATCTGGCGGCCTGCCAGGAGCTAACCCTAGTGAACCCCAAGACTGGGGCCGCAGCTAGATTCTGTTCAGGTACCAGAAGCTTATCACATTTCAGGGAACCAGAGCACATAGGCTTGAGTGCCCCTCACAGCAGTCTGAGGCCAGGTTTATACTGCAGGGGGAAGGTCAGCTTAGGGTTCGCAACTCCAGCTATGTAAATAAAGTAGCTGGAGTTGATGTACCTTAAGCCAAGCTTGGCACTGTCTCTACAGTGGGAGGTCGATGGGAGAACTGTTACGGATGGGGATGTCCTCAGCGTTCAATTTAGCGGGTCTTTATTAGACCCACTAAATAGAACCCAGGAAAATCAATTGACAGAGCGTTGATTCTCCAGTATGTGGCGACATGGCCTTAGTGGGTGGACAGCAGGGTTAGCTGCTACTACCGGGCTCTAACACACGTCCTTCATCATAGTACTTATGCTTCCTTCTGAGCATCTTGAAGCATTTCAGAAATATTAAGGAATTAAGCTTCACAACACAGCTGAGAGATGGGTATTAATTCTCCCTGTTTTCTCATTCACTTGGTATGTTTCAAAACAATATATTTGCACAGCTGCTATTAATAATGTGTTATAACTGCACAGCACTGTTGAGCAGGCGATGAGATGAAACCCCTGTAATTCTAAGAAAATACATGTGCAATCACAATAAAGAAGACTGAAAGCATTCATGTCTAGGTGTTGGTTACTTCAGTTTCATCTGCACACATATTCATGTTGGTGCCAATGCAGACTGCAGTAGCCTGCCTTTCAGAACTGGCTGATTCGGATGACTTTATACTTAAAGTTGCATTCACAAGCTCTTTTTGACTAGACCCTGTGAAATTTCAGACTGGAAAGGACTTGTTCAAACCTTCCTCCAGTTAATAAATGTTTGTCATCCATCCAGGTAATAGAAGCAGCAGGACATGACTAAGACAACCAAGCATACAGCATGGATAGCGAATAGTTTCAGCAAACAAGCCATGAGTCAAGCCAGTCTTAGGAGATCTCTGACTTGGGGAGGAAATAAACTAAAAATGGATAAAACACCCTTGGCTTTCACTTTTAAAAAAGAAGACAGAATTTAGTTTTTACTTACTTCCTGTATTACCCATATAAATCAGATCAGAATTTCTAGGCCTTTTCCTTTCAAATATAGCATTGAAAACATAAACCTACGCGAACCAATTATTACGGCTGAACAAAATGTGCTGCTGAGTTCTCCCTTTGTTGACAACTTTTGCAGTCTTCTCATGAGTTTAGCAATTAGTTGTATTTGTCTTTTTAGTCTCAGCTCCTGGAGCCAATTGATTAGTTGAGAATCTCAACTTTAATTTCTAGGAAAAACTTAAAAAACAACAAATAGTCTAGCAGCACCATAATGCTCCACTGTAACTGCTTTGATGATAGTTTTCAATGCTCTTTAACAGCAGCCAGGTACACAGGAACTAGCCCTTCCCCTCTTAAAGCCCCAGGAACTTCTGAATTCCCATTTCCTGTTAGATAAGCATGGAGAACTCTCCAGCCTAGCTGATCATGGCAACTCAATGCCCCAAGCATGCTACAGCTGAGAGTACACAGGAGGATGGTGGATCTTATTGGTCCATGGGGAGAAGAGTCTCTGCAGGCACAGCTTTGATCCAGCCAAAGAGTATTAGAATAGAAGACCAGATCCAAGTATAAATACTCTAAATAAAAAATAAATAAATACTTCTAATACTCCTGTCATCTGAAGAAATGGGTTGTGCCCATGAAAGCTCATGAGACCAGCTATATGTTTTGTTAGTCTTTAAGGTGCTACTAGACTATTGTTTTTTTTTAAGTTTTTCCTGTTACAGACTAATTCGACTACCCCTCTGAAGCTTTTAATTTCTAGGAAAATATTTAGGTCTGGCTTACATTACAAACTTAGTTCGAAGACAGCTTCTGTTGACCTAATAATGTATGTGATTACACTACCAGGTCTCTTCCCTCTGTAATTCATCTGTAACATTGACTTAATGACTCCACCTTGGCAAGAAACATAGCACTTAATTCAATGTTGATGGGTCAACAGACAGGCAAAGTCAACAGAAATTGCCTTCCGGAGATGTCCCATAATGCTCCACTGTAACTGCTTTGATGATAGTTTTCAATACTCTTGAACAGCAGCCAGGTACACAGGAACTAGTCCCTCCCCTCTTAAAGCCCCAGGAACTTCTGAATGCCCATTTCCTGTTAGATGAGCATGCAGAACTCTCCAGCCTAGCTGATCATGGCAACTCAACGCCCCAAGCATGCTACAGCTGAGAGTACACAGGAGGATGGTGGATCTTATTGGTCCATGGGGAGAAGAGTCTTTGCAGGCACAGCTCTGATCCAGCCAAAGAAACACACATCTACAAGAAGATTGCGCACGGCACAAGGGAGGTGGGCTCTAGCAGGAACAAGCAGCAGTGGTGTGTGAAAATCAAAGACCTTTGGCCATCGTACCAGAAGAGAAGGGAGACGAACAGCCAGTCTGGTTCAGCACAACAGGCATGTAATCTCTCTGCAATGAAATGCATGCCATTCTCAGTTGGCAGCTCCACCAGTACCCCCAACGCAGTGTGGGCACCTCCCAGGAGTCTGAGACCTGGGCAGCCTCAGGCAATAATGAGAAGGACATTCTGGAGGAAGAAGAGGTGAATGGGAGACAGGTGTGTGGTGGATCCATTGTCCCTGAGAGCCAGAAGCTATTATTAACCCCACAGCCCAGTCAGTCACAGGACAGCACAGTGGCCAAGTGTGATACCAGGGAAAGCACCTCTGGTGAGTATACAATTCATATCACACTGTAGAAATTATATGCTCTAATATTTTATGAATAATCTGAAGAAAAAGTGAGGTGCAGTGGGTACATAAGAATGGGTCAGACCAAAGGTCCATATAGACCAGTGGTTCTCTAACTTTTCAGCCCACAGCCCTCCCGCTCAACACAAACCTTTCCATAGACCACCAGCTAACCATCCATGATGACAAAATGGGTGCAGGAGGATATGGTAGTGTGAGGTCTGGGTGGGAGGTAGGGTGCAGAAGCGGGCTGAGGGTGGGGGTCTGGGCAGGAGGAATGTTAATCTATATAGCTGACAATTTTGTTCTTTAATATAGTTTCAACTAGTTTTCCCAGTACTGAAATCAGGCTTACCAGCCTATAATTGCTGGGATCACTGTCACCAAGCACTAAGGTAACTAATGGAAGGGACACAAAGGGGGGCACTAGCTAACGGGGACCATCCTGCCCTCCCTGCCCCCTGCCCATCCCCTCTCCATTTCGTGTTATTGGGGGAGAGGCCTATCTGCCTCCTGCTGTGCTGGAGACTTCTGAGCCACAGGGCTTTCTGGAACTGCAGGGGCAAAAGGAGCAGAACATGGAGAGGTGCTGAGCAGCCCCATGCTGGCATCTCCTCTGGCACAGCTGTAGCTCCTTCACCGTTCTATACAGCTGTGTTGCCTGGTGTCTGTACTGCCCCAGCAGAGGACAGAACTGGGTGTGGTACTGGAACAGCCAGGCCAGAGGAGGTACCAGCATGAGGCAGTTGGGCTGCCCCTTCTCCGCTCCTTTCACCACAGTGATTCCCAGGAGATGCCCTGTGGCTCAGTTCTAACTGCAGGGCTAGGGTTGCCAGATGGCTGAACCAAAAATACCAAACTTCCCCCCCCCCCCCAAAAAAAAAACCACTGGGGAAAAAATTCTGTTGAGGAAAAAAAAGGGGGGGGAGACCAAAGTTGTTGAACAAAAAAAAAAGGACTTATTAAGCAATAAATACATAAATACATAAATAATAAAACAGCATTAAAACAGCAGGGCCCCTTTCAGAGTGAGTGCAGAGTTAGAATAGGGATAGGAACAGGGGAGTGATTGAGCACTAAGACCCAGGGAAGGCATTGCTTCCCCTTGGTCTTTAGGCTTTTTGCCAGTGGCCATTTTGTGTTCTTGTTCAAGCCAGAACTTATCTTCCCTGCGGAACCAGCTAAGCATGGGGTCTGGGGGCAGGGGGCTGGGGGTGTCGGGGCCCAGGGAGGGAGGACGGGGGCTGGGCCTGGGCCTGGGTGCTAGGGTTGCCAGGTGTCCAGTATTTTCGCCTCCTGACTGGGAAAAAAATCAGAAAATACCAGACTGTCCGGGTCAATACTGGACACAGGTAGTGGCTAAGGTCACAGGTAGTGGCTAGGGGCAAAGAGGAGATGCTGGTAGAGCTGGGCCTGGAGATGGAACAGGACTGGGGGAGGAGCAAGGCTGGGGATGAAATGAGGCTGGAATCATGGCACTCCCTCCCCATCCCTCATGGGGGCTGGCCTTGGTCCCACCGTATATCTCCCCTGAACAATGGGGGCGAGGGCAGGCGGCCTCACTGTTTGGTGATCACTACACTATAATCTTGTGGGGTAGGGGTAGCCCTAGACTAGCTGCCAGCAACTGGCGCCCTAGGCGAACCATGCAATTGGCGCCCCCCCCCCCAGCCCCAAGGGCAGATATAGACTGAGGTTTTTGGTTCTGTGGCTGGGGAGAGGGGGCCTGGGGATGGAGTTCTGTGGCTGGGGACGGGGGGCTGCGGATGGAGTTCTGTGGCTGGGGACGGCGGGGGCTGGGGATGGAGATCTGTGGCTGGGGACAGGGGAGAGGGAACAGGGTGCCAGTGCAGGAGAGAGTCCCCTGCACCTGCCTCCTCCCAGGATTCCCTCCCCCCGAGGGAAACCGGCACGCACCTCTCACAGGGCGACCCCCCCTCCCATGGCGCAGGGGAAGCTGGCACCTACCTCCCCCGGGGCCGACCCCCCTCCCACGGCGCGAGGAAACCCCCACGTGCCTCCTCCCCCGGGGCCGACCTGCTCCTCCCACAGCGCGGGGAACCCCTGTGCGCCGCCTCCCCCGGGGCCGACCCCCCCTCCCGCAGCCAGAGAACCCCTGCACGTGCCTCTCCCGGGGCCGACCCCCCCTCCCGCAGTGCAGGGGAGGCCGGCACGTGCTTACCCCGGGGCCGACCCCTCTCCTCCTGTGGCGCGGGGAAACCCCTGTGCGCCTCCTCCCCCCAGGGCTGATCCCCCCCTCCCGCGGCGCAGGGAACCCCCGCGCACTACCTACCCTGGGGCCAACTCCCCACGCTCCTCCTCTGGGGCCGACTCACCCCTCCTGCGGTGCAGGGAAGCCACCGCAGTCCTCCTCCGGGGCCGAAGCCAGGCGTTAGGGGAAGGGGAAGGAGAAGTGGCAGGGAATTTGGCACCCCATTTAACTCGGTGCCCTAGGTGGCTGCCGAGTTTGCCTATAGGCACGGGCCACCCCTGTTGTGGGGTAGAATCATAGAATCATAGAACACTAGAACTGGAAGGGACCTCGAGAGATCATCAAGTCCAGTCCCCTGCCCTCACAGCAGAACCAATCACGATCTATATATCATCCCTGACAGGTGTATGTCTAACCTGCTCTTAAATATCTCCAGTGATGGAGATTCCACAACCTCCTAGGCAATTTATTCCAGTGTTTAACCATCCTGACAGTTAGGAAGTTTTTCCTAATGTCCAACCTAAATCTCCTTTGCTGCAGTTTAAGCCCATTGCTTCTTGTTCTATTCTTAGAGGTCAAGGAGAACAATTTCCCCCCCTCCACCCTTTTAGATATCTGAAAACTGCTCTCATGTCCCCTCTCAGTCTTCTCTTTTCCAAATTAAACAAGTCCAATTATTTCAGTCTTCCCTCATAACTCATATTTTCTAAACCTTTAATCATTTTTGTTGCTCTTCTCTGGACCTTTTCCAATTTCTCCACATCTTTCTTGAAATGTGGTGCCCAGAACTGGACACAATACTCCAACTGAGGCGTAATCAGTGCAAAGTAGAGCGGAAGAATTACTTCTCGTGTCTTGCTCACAACACTCCTGTTAATGCATCCCAGAATCATATTTGCTTTTTATGCAACAGTGTCACACTGTTGACTCATATTTAGCTTGTGGTCCACTATGACCCCTAGATCCCTTTCTGCAGTACTCCTTCCTAGACAGTCGCTTCATAAGAACATAACATAAGAACATAAGAACGGCCATACTGGGTCAGACCAAAGGTCCATCTAGCCCAGTAGCCTGTCTGCCGACAGTGGCCAGCACCAGGTGCCCCAGAGAGGGTGGACCGAAGACAATGATCAAGCGATTTGTCTCCTGCCATCCCTCTCCAGCCTCTGACAAACAGAGGCCATGGACACCATTTTATCCCCTGGCTAATAGCCTTTTATGGACCTAACCTCCATGAAATTATCTAGCTTCTCTTTAAACTCTATTATAGTCCTAGCCTTCACAGCCTCCTCTGGCAAGGAGTTCCACAGGCTGACTACACGCTGTGTGAAGAAGAACTTTCTTTTATTAGTTTTAAACCTGCTACCCATTAATTTCATTTGGTGTCCTCTAGTTCTTCTATTTAGGGAACTAATAAATAAGTTCTCTTTATCAGCCCTCTCCACACCACTCATGATTTTATATACCTCTATCCCCCCTCAGTCTCCTCTTTTCTAAACTGAAAAGGCCCAGTCTCTTTAACCTCTCCTCATATGTGACCCGTTCCAAACCCCTAATAATTTTAGTTGCCCTTTTCTGAACCCTTTCCAAGGCCAAAATATCTTTTTTGAGGTGAGGAGACCACATCTGTACACAGTATTCAAGATGTGGGCATACCATAGTTTTATACAGGGGCAGTAAGATATTCTGGGTCTTATTTTCTATCCCTTTCTTAATAATTCCTAACATCCTATTTGCCTTTTTGACCGCTGCTGCACACTGTGTGGAAGTTTTCAGAGAACTGTCCACGATAACTCCAAGATCTCTTTCCTGATTTGTCGAAGCCAAATTAGCCCCCATCATACTGTACGTATAGTTGGGGTTATTTTTCCCGATGTGCATTACTTTACACTTATCCACATTAAATTTCATTTGCCATTTTGTTGCCCAATCACTCAGTTTGGTGAGATCTTCTTGGAGTCCCTCACAGTCTGCTTCTGTCTTGACTATCTTAAACAGTTTGGGATCATCTGCAAACTTTACCATCTCACTGCTTACCCCTTTCTCCAGATCATTTATGAATAAGTTGAACAGGATTGGTCCTAGGACTGACCCTTGGGGGACACCACAAGTTACCCCTCTCCATTCTGAAAATTTACCATTTATTCCTACCCTTTGTTTCCTGTCTTTTAACCAGTTCTCAATCAAAGAAAGGACCTTCCCTCTTATCCCATGGCCATGTAATTTACACAAGAGCCTTTGGTGAGGGACCTTGTCAAAGGCTTTCTGAAAATCTAAGTATACTATATCTACTGGATCCCCCTTGTCCGCATGTTTGTTAACTCCTTCAAAGAACTCTAATAGATTAGTAAGACAGGATTTCCCTTTACAGAAACCATGTTGACTTTTGTCCAACAAATTATGTTCTTCTACATGCTTCACAATTTTATTCTTTACTATAGTTTCAACTAATTTGCCCGGTACTGAAGTTAGACTTACCGGTCTGTAATTGCCCGGATCACCTCTAGAGCCCTTTTTAAATATTGGTGTCACGTTAGCTACCTTCCAGTCATTAGGTACAGAAGCCGATTTAAGGGATAGGTTACAAACCACAGATAATAGTTCAGTAATTTCCCATTTGAGTTCTTTTAGAACCCTTGGATGAATGCCATCCGGTCCCGGAGATTTGTTAACATTACGTTTTTCTATTTGTTCCAAAACCTTCTCTAATGACATTCCCATTCTGTATGTGTTAAACAGATTGTTCCTTCCTAAGTGGAGTGCTTTGCATTTGTCCTTATTAAACTTCATCCTATTTACTTCAGACCATTTCTCCAGTTTGTCCAAATCATTTTGAATTATGATCCTGTCCTCCAAAGCAGTTGCAACCCCTCCCATCTTAGTATCATCTGCAAACTTAATAAGCGTACTGTCCATGACATCATCTAAATTGTTGATGAAGATATTGAACAGAACTGGTCCCAAAACAGACCCCTGCAGAACCCCACTTGTTATGCCTTTTCAGGATTCTCCCTCCTCACTGAGCAATAGGCCTATCCTGTCCTTGGTCTTCCTCTTGCTTCTCTAGACACAGACTGCAGCAGTGGAAGAGAGATTTCTGTCAGTATAGGAACTTCACCTCCCCAAAGGATGGTAGCTAGGTCAATGGAAGTATTCCTCCACCGACCTCAGCATTTATGCCAGGAAAAGCTACAGTACTCAGAAGTGTGAACTGCACACAGCCTTGAGTGCCACAGCTATGGTGACCTTGTGTAAACATAGTTTTGTAAAACTGTCCCATCACAAAGTACATGTAACTCCTGTACTGAATCCTCTGCTAACCAATTATTACTGCACCAGCAGATTATTGGCCAAATTAGTTCCTAACTCCATTAACTTATATTCGCACACAAAGCATTAGGGACTGCACCATTCTTTCTGTGATATGACTGAGAGTTGAAAGGAGTGTCAGACAGCTGCTTTTAGTTCAGACCTTTCCGAGAACATTTAAACCAGGGGAGCACTAGTACAAGTGCCTCAGCATATCTCAGATGGACTCTTCTGGCAAATGGATGATGTAATTCACAACTGTTGCAATGATAAACATTTCACAAAATAAAAAGGAATTTATAAATTGACACAAATATTTCTCAGATTGTCACAGTTAGCACCCATAGTTTCCAATGGAGTCACTAGGGATTATAGGCTAATGAGCACCTCCCAGGAGGCACTCAGCACTTTGTAAGCATGGGCCCTGGGGGCCATATGCTGCATCTACTGAAGCTGACAGCAAAGCTTCCATTGACATCAATGGTGTAGCATCAGGCTCAAAGTCATAAGGAAGGTCCATGGCATAGGTGGGTATAGAATGCAGATATTCTGACTTCCAGTTCTCTGCTTACAACATGAGCATTCTTTCTCCCATTCATATTTATTCCTCATTATACAGCAGAAAACACAATATATTAATTATTCACTAACCACACTTAAAGGAGAAAAGACATTATAAAGAAATGAAATTGTAACAGGTGTCCAAGGAAGTATATTTATACAAATAAAATTACTTTTGAAGTTCCTGTAGCATAGGTACATGAGATAAAGAAATTGATGTTAATAGGCAAGGAAGCAGGCAAATGTATCAATTAATTTTGTCTTCGCTAATGATTTTGGATGATAATTTGTGGTGCTGGATACACAGACATCCAACTAATTTCTCTCTTGATAAATTCCTCTTATTTCTATTAATTCAAGTTCTTCTTTGTAACCACAACCCTCTTCCTGTTATTAGAAAAGCTTAAAAAGAAACAAGTAGTCTTGCAGCATCTTAGAGGCTGCTGCAAGACTACTTGTTTTTTAAGTTTTTCTAGTTACAGACTAACATGGCTACCCCTCTGAAACTCTTCCTCTTATTGTCTCTATAGATCTCAATTTGTTCAGTGTTTTTTTCAAATGGAGAACATAAGAACGTTCATACTGGGTCAGATGAAAGGTCCATCTAGCCCAGTATTCTGTCTTCTAACAGTTGCCAATGTCAGATGCCCCAGAGAGAATGAACAGAACAGGGAATCATCAAGTGATCCCTCTCCTGTCACCCATTCCCAGCCTCTGACAGAGGCTAGGGGACATCATTCCTAGTACCCATCCTGGCTAATAAGTATTGATGGACCTAACCTCTGTGAATTTATCTAATTCTTTCTTGAACACTGTTAAACTCCTGGTCTTCACAATATCCTCTGGCAAGAGTTATACAGGCCCGCCATGATTTGTGTAAAGAAAAACTTCCTTTTGTTTGTTTTAAACCTGCTACCTATTAATTTCATTTAGTGACCTCCTAGTTCTTACATTATGGAAACAAGTAAATAACTTTTCCTTATTCACTTTTTCCAAACAAGTCATTATTTTATAGACTTCTATCATATCCCACCCCCCCCCCAGTCTTCTCTTTTCTAAGCTGAAAAGTCCCAGTCTTTTCAATCTTTCTTCATATGCGACCCATTCGAAACCCCTAATCATTTTTGTTGCCCTTTTCTGAACCTTTTCCAATGCCAATATATCTTTTTTAAGATGAGGCAACCACATTTGCATGCAGTATTCAATATGTGGATGTACTATAGTTTTATATAGAGGCAATAAGATGTTCTCTGTCTTATTCTCTATCCCTTTTTAAATTATTCCTAACATTCTGTTTGCTTTTTTGACTGTTGCTGCACACTGATTGGATGTTTTCAGAGAAACTATCCACAATGACTCCAGGATCTCTCTTGAGTAGTTAATAGCTAAATTAGTCCCCATTATATTGTATGTGTAGTTGGGATTATTTTTTCCAATGTGCATTACTTTACATTTATCAAGATTCAATTTCATTTGCCATTTTGTTGCCTGATCATTTAGTTTTGTGAGATCATTTTGAAGCTCTTCTCAGTCTGCTTTGGTCTTAACTGTCTTAAGCAATTTAGCATCATCTGCAAATTTTGCCATCTCACTGTTTACCCCTTTCTCCAGATCATTTATAAAATAAGTTGAATAGGATTGGTCACAGTACGGACCCTGGGGGGGACACCACTAGTTACCTCTCTCCATTCTGAAAACTGACCATTTATTCCTACCCTTTTTTCCCTGTCTTTTAACCAGTTATCAGTCCATAAAAGGACCTTCCTTCTTATCCCATGACAACTTACTTTACTTAAGAGCTTTTGGTGAGGGACTTTGTCAAAGGCTTTCTGGAAATCTAAGTACACTATATTTACTGGATCCCCTTTGTCCACATGTTTGTTGACCCCCTCAAAGAACTCTAGTAGAGTCATAAGGCATGATTTCCCTTTATAGAAACCATGTTGACTTTCACACAACAAATTATGTCCATCTATGTGTCTGACAATTTTATTCTTTACTATAGTTTCAATTAATTTGCCTGGTACTGACATTTGACTTAGCAGTCCGTAATTGCCAGGGTCACCTTTAGAGTCCTTTTTAAATATTGGTGTCATGTTAGCTATCTTCCAATCATTTAGGTACAGAAGCTTATTTAAAAGATAGGTTACAAACCACAGTTAGTAGTTCTGCACATTCACATCTGAGTTCTTGGGTGAATGCCATCTGGTTCCAGTGACATGTTACTGTTAAGTTTATCAGTTTGTTCCAAAACCTCCCCTAATGACACCTCAGTCTGGGGGAATTCCTCAGATTTGTCACCTAAAAAGAATAGTTCATGTTTAGGAATCTCCCTAACATCCTCAGCTGTGAAGACCAAAGCAAAGAATTCATTTAGTTTAGTTAGTATTTGCCTGTGGTATAATTTACTTGAGTGAATCATAGAAGCTGAGGCCTGGCTATTACAACAAAGTTCACTGATTCAGTGTATGCTACATATATGTCTTGTATAATTTCATTTGCAGAATAATCACCACTCTTTTATCTATATACCCTCCTATTTTGCACTCATTTGCAGAAGTGGCCTAGCACTTATTGCACTGAGGCAATGGGGAGTTATACCAGGGGATGTAATAAACATGTGTATTGCTTTCCTGACATCCCAATAAAAAGGTAGGTTCCTCCCTGAGTTCCTCCCAAGTTGACACGCCTGAGCTTGCAAATGGGAAAAGAGATGGGGACCCAAATCATCTGAGTTTTCCAACTGAAGTAGAAAGGTGCAGGAAGGGTGCAGGGAATTAGAGCCCAGCTTAGGGTGCAATATAGACATACCCTTGGGTGCCCTGGTAATACAAATAATAATGCAGCAACACACAGCAACATTGCCAGGTTTAAGTGGTGTTGAGGGCATAGCATAGATCCTCAACTCCAAGGTGAATTTCACACTGTGTTCTAAGGTTCAGAGGCAAGCATAGACACCACTGTCTGACAGACAAACAGACAGACAGACAAGGCCGCAGACATGTAACCATCATAAAAAAAAATGGACCATTATTGCTAATTTGCTAAGTACTCAGTAGTCCTGTGAGAGCTGTCTCAAACTGTCGTTCGGGACATGTTTCAGACACAAGTTGGGTGTGTTACAACAGAAGAATTCAGGAAGAGATGCATATACATACTAGGGACGTGAAGGGTTACAGCTAATAGGTGGGTTGGAGCAGCCCCCTGTCCACTGCAGGGGTGTTCCAACCCAGCCTGAGCAGCCCCCAGTCCGCAGCAGGCCTGGCCCAGCTGGAGTAGCGTAACCCAGGCAGGGGTGCTCCAGCCCAGCCAGAGCAGCCCCCATCTGCTGTGGACCCGGCCTGGCTGGAGCAGTGCACTGCAGGAAGGCTGCTCCAGCCTAGTCAGAGGAGCCCCTGGCCGCAGCAGGCGAGGTGATCACTCCAGCTCAGCCTATCCAGGCTGGAATGGCCCCACCGGTTGCCCCCATTTAAGTGTTCAATGGTTAAACATTACACTTAACCAGTTAACTCATTAAATGGGATTTTACATCCCTAATAAATATGTTACATCAGAGAGAAACTAAAAAGGAAAAGATGCAGTTGTCAATGACTTTAAATAGGCACAGATGCAAAAAAATAGTGCATTGATTCTGTCATGCTGGAGTTTGGAGGGATAATGTGACAGAGTGATGATTTGTAAGAATATTAATAAATATCAGCTTTTAAACTGTATTTAAAATATCCATTGTTGTAGTGTTGATGAAAAGTGCTAGATTGAGTGCACCGAAGTTATATTGACCCGTTTCATTGCCTTTCCATGACCTAGAGACAACACCTTCAGAAGATGAGTCAATTGTTGGCCCTTCTGCTGAGACTGCCATCAAGGGTGCAATTTAATGTCAATTGTGATGTTGCTGGTACTACAGTTCGGGGATGTGGGCATTCATCTACTACAGATGAGCCTGGAACCAGCAGGCTCATTTCACACTGGTCACTGAAGAGCCATCCGATAGTAACTGTTTTCTGTTGTATCCCATCATCCATCAAGTAATGGAACCAGGGACTCATTCATGGTAAATCATATTGGAATATGTTGTAATGGGCTGAGCTGGTTCTAAAATGGAAGCGCAGAACACTATTCCAGAGGACATCAAAGGTCAAGGTTCAGATTCAGTATCTCCAGCCTGCAGGAGCTGGGATGAAGCACCTTCCATTGTTCTCTAACACTTCCAATTACTCAAGAGCAGTACTGGGAGCATCACCGCCAGTGATCCTCAGACAGAAAGGATAGTATGGAATGGTGTTGAGGGCAGCACGCAAGTGGGAAGAATCCTGGGGATTCAGAGGTACCTCTTGATTAAGTTTCATATTTTTCTTTCTCCATAATACAAAACTGTGATTAAAAAAACCTGTTCACCCTCAAGAAAAAAACAAGTTAATCAGAATGTAGACATAATGGAATCACGTTGCTTTCCTCAGACTTTGGGCTTCCATTGCCAAATATGAAAAACTATAGGGAAAAACAAACCAACCACCTAGCAAGTAAAAATGTGATTTATCCAGAGTTGTTTTCACTTCACAGGGTGGCTCTCTTTTTAAGCCACATAATACCAAAACCAGGCAATGTCCTCCAGTGGGCGTTGAGGAAAGTGCCAGATGACAAAACATGTATGCCCATTTTACTTCTTATAAAACAGTTATTCGTTTTATGCCTAATTTGGCTTTCAAAATAGGAAGGAAATTGACTTGATCGCCATTCTCACCATCTCATTAAGCTGTCTGCCTCCCTTGCTTGTTTTCTTTTAAACTATTTTTAGTAATGGCTCTTTTATGCCTGGTTCCCATTATTTATTTTCATTTTTTGTTTTGTTTTAAATATGGGGTCTGCTTCTATAATTCTGAATCAAAACTTCCACTGAAAGTAAATGTAAGTTTCACTTGAGAAAGGATTGCAGGGTTGGGGCCATCATTGTAATTTTAAAGGCCTCAAGCTTGCAATATCTCCAGGCTGGGGCAACAAACTGCACAAGCACAAGATGGCACAAGATTAGGGACTAAAAGACTGATTAAATAACTTTCCAGACATTTGCAGTCTTTATATTGTATTTGCTTTTCATATATAAACTTATCTTTTTAGCCATTTAAAAAAAAAACAGCCTGCCATTTAACACTAGGCACATTATTTAGATGTTTAAATGCTGTGCTCTCAGTTACTGGTGAATGTAAAGATAGAATGGCTGGTTGGCAGGCAATGCATGTACATTAACACATCGATTGATATCTCCACAACTTTGACCCCCAATGGCCTCTTGTAAAATCAGCTTAGTGAGGCACACCCATCTCCTCCAATTAGTCATTGCATCTGACAAATTTGCATCATCCTGTACTAGGTAAAGCTGGGTGTTTCTTGGCACGTACATTTTCCTGGGTTTTTTTAGTAGACTGGGAACTGCTTTTTCTGCACAGTGTATGGTACAGAGGTCACTTTGTGGTACAAAACCAGCTTATTGGCTTTGGCTGTTGGCCTAACATGGGGTGAGCTAAATTTAGAGCACTTAAGATGCATCCTGCACCACTGAAGTCAATGGAAGTTGCATCACTGACTACAATGAATGCAGGACTAAGCCCACATGCAGAAAGTGAGACTGCACCCTTCACCTTGCTGTCATTACTGGCGGTATTTGGGGTGCTGTTCCTGAGACTGGCACTAACCCAGCTTGTTTTCTCTCCAAGTCTTCGAGCTTCCTGACAGATTGTCTTTATATTTTCTTTCATGAAATTTCTTTTTCCCTTGTGCAGTGTCCAAGACTGTCTTGAAGGTGTTTGGCAGTCACTTTTCCACAGTGACTTGGCATTATCATTGTATTATATGCTTTGCTGGTGCTGTTGATGCAGTGAGATTTTCTCTACTGGGCACCTTTTACAGACACATTACTTCATGTGTTCACAACAAGCATGCCCCCGAGGGGTTTCCTGAGGAGAAATTGTCATATGTAAAGCGTGACATTTCTCATGTTTCTTTCAGCTGCAGCAGCAGTATTTCTCAACCCTACTAACTGCATTATCAAATAAGAAAGAAAGAAAGAAAGAAAGAAATGTATAACCTACCGACTGGGACTTCAAAGAAATTGTTGAAATTTTTAAATAATCGGGGGGGGGGGGCGGGAATCTGATGGGAAAATGCACATTAGTGGCTCCTTATCCAACCAATGTGTATCTTCTGGGAATTTTTTATAAGTATTTATTCAGGAAGTTTTAGCAAATTTCAAATTCTTTGCCATACACTCTGCTTTATCAGTATCACTATGACTCAAGATAAATCTTAATAAGGGGAGGGGCACCAGCTATGTTACTGCCCCCCTCCCACGTGATTCCTCCCCGTGTGACTCATAACCCAGTGGGAGGGCCCCACCTATTCTCACCCTGCCCTATTCTACCCCAAGCCCTGCTTCTTCCTGCTCACTCCATCCCTTCCCCCAAGCTCCCTCCCCATCTTTTCCCACCTATGCTCCACTCCCCACTCCACTTCTTCCTCCAAACTCCCTCCCCTGAGTGACACAGCCTTGGGGGAGAAGCGAGGCTCCTGGAATCAGTAGCATGGTTGGGACCCCCACACTCACAAGCAGCAGCAGAGGAAAGCAGAACGACCTGGCTCTAGCCCACTCCACTGGCTCCCAGGTGCTTCACTCTGCTTCCCACTACTGGTGAATGTGGGGGTAGTTCCACCACTTCTCCCAAGCTTCCTCCCCCCAGCAAAGCAGCTGGGAGCCAGTGGAGCTGAGCAGGCTGAGGCCAGGTCATTCCACTTCCCACTGCCAGTGAGTGCAGGTGGGGTGACCCTGACTGCCAGTGCCATGCCCCCACTAGCCCTTCTGGGTCCCATGGGCCACCCCAAAGCACAGAGCCCATGCCATTTGGATGAACTATCCATAGGATACCAGCTTCTGGCCCCTTGCCTCTTCCCCCCCCCCCTGCAGTGGTTGGGGCATGTGATCCATCATGCTCCACACACACACACCCCCGCCCCCAAGCATCACCCCTGACTTGGAGGGATTTTTTTCCCCCTTAAACTTTCCTCTTTCCTCAGACCAATGGAAACCACCATAGTCATCCCTGCCATGTGGACATAATTTTTGGCTTGTCTCTAGCTACTGAAAACGTCATATTCCAGATTTGTTGCACATTCTCCCTTTTTCACCATATCAACTACAAATGATGTGACTTCACAGCATTGTATAAAGCTGTTGGCCTTGACCCCTGCTCTGCCAATGCTTCCAACCTTTCTCATCCACTAGTCTAATTTCCTCATAAACCTATTCCCACAAAGTGTCCTTCAAATCCCTGCTTAAAACTTGCTTCTGATGTAATGCCTACACAATAGTCAGTAATAGCTAGGCAGCTGCTGTGCTGTGACCACAGCTTATTTCACTAATCAAATTACCTCACTGTTATCTTGTGCTCCCCCATCTGTTCATTGTAGCCATCTGTTCTCTCATCACTTATTCAGACTGTAAACTCTTTGGGGGCAGGGACTATCTTCTTCATTTTGTGTTGATTCCTCTAGGCCAGGGCTACTCAACTTTGGAAGCCGCGGGGGCCATAATGATACTCACAGCACATGCCAACGGCCGCAACTTAGGTGTGGTTGCATATACACGCAAATATATATGCAAATACACGCAAATAGCTTCTCTCACACTATGGGCATGAATACAAAGATTAAGGCAAGACTACATAACACGCAGGCCCCATTTAAGTCTGTTCTGCTGATATTAATAAATTGCAATGTTTACCCAATTTCCACCCATATGACAGCACTTTTAATGAGCAATGACAGTCCAGGAATTTAACTACTAAAATGTACATCAACAGACCATTATATTAACTTGCCATTGTGGAGCATGTTCCCAGTGAAGCCATGTTCAAAGGATCCCATCCATGGGCCACGTGTGGAGCCTTGCACAAACCCAAACCACACTGCGGGCCGCAAACAACCGGGCCATGTGTTGAGTAGCCCTGCTCTAAGGCATTTTCACAGCACAGAACATTTACATGGCATTGTAGTCAAGGTGAGTGAATTCAGAGTTCTGGGCCAGGGGAGGAGGCATGATGTCAGGACTAAAATTCCTATTTAGCAAATTTTGTTAAAATTTTTAAACGCCAAATTCTTTTTTAAAGCCTTTGTTCCACACACCTCAGAGTTCTTCTGTGCTTAACACTATTTGGCAGAGAGACTGTGAATTGACCTTTCTAGCTTGAAGCCTTAAATCCTACTCTACCTAGCCACTGTTAATTTTAGGATAAACTTTGTAAAGCTTCATTAGTTACACAGAACAAAACATTGTTTAAATAGGCTTCATGATGGCTAGTCCATGCAATCCTGCTTACACAACAACAGAACCCTATTTGAGGATTAATTCCCCTGGTAGCACCCAAATTTGGTAGTATCCAAATTAGCATTATGTGGCTGCCCAAGATTGCCGCCTTCCCAGATAGTGGGACTCACTGGCTGCACCCAGTTATTAGGAGATGCACTATGCATGGTTTGTGCATCACCTGAAGGTGTGACTGACAGATTATCAGCCAATCAAGGAAAAATTTTAAAGGTGCTTAGGCCCAGATCCTCAAAGATATTTAGGTGCCAAACTCCCGCTGAGAGGTAGTTCCCTATATATGGAATGACCTGGGACTTAGTGGTTCAATTATAAGGTCTCCTTGGCTGGCAGCAGGGGTGGTGTGATATATGGGCCCACGGTGCCCAGGCTCCAGGAGTATTCCTGGCCCAGCTCCACCAAAGTTCAGGCCAGGTCTCTGCTCCGATTCCTCCTGCCCCTCCATGTGCCTTCCCTAGCAGAGGTGATGCCTGGGGGAGGCACAAGGGGACACATGCTCCCAAGCACAATGGGTGGGAGGGGCAAGGGGCCAGCTGGGCCAGAATGTTTGGGTGTCTGGGAGGCTAGCAGGAGGGCGGGGGATGTCTAGTCCCCCCTACACTCACTGGCAGCAATGGGGGAAGCAGAGCAACATGGCCCCAGCTTGCTGCTCTCCTGGTGCATCACTTGGGGAAGGGGAAAGGGACGGTGAGAAGCATTGTGACGTGGCCGGGGAGCAGAGTGAGCTGGGGCACATTGCTCCGCTTCCCCTGCCACTTCCAGTGAATAGGCGAAGGCAGCGGGGTAATCCCCACTGCTGGCACTGGACTCCTGGCCGCAGTAGTGCCCTTGGCTACATCACTTGGGGGAGAGGGTTGAGCAAAGAGTCAGGGTGGGGGTGAAGCAAAGGCAGGGAAGAGGAGGGGAGAGGGCTGAGCAAATGTGGGGAAAGGTGGGGCCTGGAGCAAAGGGGGGTTGTCCCAACCCTTTCCTGGGATGGGGGGCAGTCACATGGCCAGTGTCCCCCCCATCCCATAACACCAGCAGTCATCCCTGCTTAAGAGCCTGATTGGACCCACTCTGAGGGCTGTTGATCTAAAATAGTGATGAAAATACTAAGCTTTAAAGCTATTTCTTCTTTCAGCCATTTTAGGAGCATTATTTTAAGGTAGGATTGAGCATACTTTATACAGCAGGGGTGGGGAATCTTTTTTGGGTTGTGGACTGCTGACCCACAGAAAAAAAAAACCTCTCTGATGTGGCCCCCACCTGAGAAGAAAGACACTCCCCACATTCCCCTTGCCCACCAGAACCACGGGGGGCCCAGTAGATTTTGTGTGCTCCAGCCCTGCAGTGGGACAGCGGGGTAGAGGGGTTGGAGCACCAGCGCAAGCCCCCCCCCAATACCTGGGGGCGGCTCTTAGCCTCAGGGCCGGATCCAGACAAACCGGGGGCCGCATCTGGCCCCCAGGCATGAGGTTCCCCATCTCTGTTACAGAGCAATGGTGGGCAACCTGTGGGGTTCTATGGGGCCCTTAAGACATTTTGTTTACCATTGCTCATGCACAGGGTTGGCAGATTCTGCTGGTTTTTGTCTGTATAGCTTTTTCCGACCAGTATTACAAAAGTGACACACGTTTAAAGCAAGGATACATGAGGTGAGGCATATGCTGATTGCACACAACATTGTGAGAGTCATGCACTCCCTCTACATCTAACTGAACTGCTGTGGTTCAATTGGCACACACTGCAAACGGTACATACACAAGTGCAGTTAGCAAAACTATCCTACCCTGGGAGACCAAGTTAATTACGACAATTTTGCAGCCCACTGAGATGGAGGGCCACTTGTGTGGCTCACTCACTAGCCTAGGTTGCCTTTCACTGTTACAGAGAAAATTCAGCCAGGTTGCCATGTAGCAATTTAGAGACAGAAGAGATCATATTGATGTCAGTAGCATCACACCTTTTTACATAACGGGCTAAATTCTCCCCACAAGGACCTAATTTTGCATAATACATATCCAACAAGCAACAGACAGGGTGGGGGAGGAAGCTGGAGGTGCTCTTCTGAGCTATGCTAACAAAGTGATCTCCACCCATGTGCGTCACCAACTTAGTTGCTGTTCACAGTAGATTATGAAGATAAATTCAAAATATGATTGCATATGCTACTTAGTTCCACTGGGCTCCTTAAACCTGGCACTTCTTAGTAGGGTATGAACATGCCTATGCGTTCTACTAAGTTTTTTGGATTTGGCACCATGGCTGAGGGTCGGGGGGAAAGTGATGGTATCTCCTAAATGTCTCCTGCTTGTGGCACCAAAATGAGAACTTATTCCTGGTAACCTGTGCACATCTGTAACCTTTCCTCATTTCTTACAGGAGCAATGACAGTTAGCAATGTTGGCTTTTAAATGATCATTGTTTAGCATCTGAGTTATCACCTCCCCAGGGATGTAACAAGACCCCAGAGTGCCCTGATGCACTAGGTTAGAGCAGTCGTGAGCAACTTCGGCCCGGTGGCCCGTTAGGGTTCTGCTTTTGGCCTGTGAGACATTTTGTTCATCATTGCCCACATGCAGGGTTGCCAGATTCCAATGGCTTTGGTCTCTGTATTTTTTTTCCTTCCCAGTATTACTAAAGTGACCCGCATGTAAAGCAATGGCATGTAATGTGCGATGTGTGCTGATTGCACACAACATTGACTGTGAGAGCCAGACACCCCTTCTGCATCCAATCAAAGCACTGCTATAGTTCAGTTGGTACACTCTGCAAATTCTAGGTATGCAAGCACAGTTAGCAAAACTATCCTTGCCTGGGAGACCATCTTGGTTACGACAGTCTTGTGGCCCACTGAGAAAGAGGGCCACTCACGCAGTCCACTCACTAACCTGATTCTGAAATCTAAATTTTTGCTTATCTTACAGAGTAAAGAGATTAATTCCAATCAGGGGCCTCTCAATAGGGTATTCCTACCCCAGATATATCCCAGAAAGCTCCTCTCCCATCTACATATACCCCTGGTAACCCTTGACCAGCCCCCACTTATCCTGGCAGTCCCCACACATATCCCAGCAATCCTGACATACATCCTGCTCAAAGCCCCAACCTCTGTTAGCTTTCTGGCTGCTCTAATGGGGATAGGACTTGAACCCACCACCCTAGGCTCTCCAGGCAAATGACCTAGCCCTTAAGCCAGTGTTTCTCAACCTCTTTCTATAAAGTACCCCTTTTTCCAAAAAAAAAAAAGTACCCCCAGTAGCTACAGTTTTTAGACATACAATTTTTTTTTCTACCATTGCAACACATTTGTTTAAACAACTTAATCGTAGCTGGGCTGGCGATGAAATTTTTGGGTGTAAAAAGTACAAAAATAATAAAACGCTGTAAAACATAAAATAAAAATTCAGTTTTCTCCACATTTCAGTTGTGTTGACATACCCCCCAGATTTCTCTCAAGTACCCCTAAGGGTACTCGTACCACTGGTTGAGAAACACTGCCATAAGCCACTCCAGAACCCACCCCAACCTACCTCCAGTGGGTCCCTTATCCTGCCTTCCTAATGCAGGAGCCAGCGCCATTCCTGGGGTAGCCTGTGTTGGCTGTCCAGCCGCTCCAGGGGCCACCAGTCAAAGCCCCAATATCAACCATTCACTCACAACATCCCAATTTCTAACCTACCTCACTGCCCCCCAAATCTCTTGTTCTACCCACCACTCACCCATGACTCCCTAACATCCTCCAATCATCCCCTATCCCTCACCCAACAGCTCCCTAACACTCCCTACCCACCCTATAGCCCACTAACAACTGCTCCCCAGCCTCTCACCTGCTGCTTCCAGAACCTTCCTGGCCATTCACTGGTGCCCCCTTGCTCAGTCTCCACTCTCCTTCTGGGCCAGGGCAGCTCCTCCTGATTCCAGCCACCATGTGACTCCATTTGTTCCCATCATCTGCCCACACTCCCACTGAATGAGACAAATTTGAGTGATAAGTGGCATTGCAACCTTGTGCATGAGTTCAGAGTACCATGGTGGTTTTGGCCCACAACCCTGCATGACAAGCTGCAGTACCACTCACTCAAATTTGGGACAGCTACCATGATGGAGGGGTGATTGGGCTAAATTTGAGTTATGCTGCAATCTTTCCACACACTGTCACAAGATAACTGAAATTTGGCCAGATAGACAGGCAGCTGGACCAAATTTGAATGAGTAGTGTTGGGACCAATACACCATTGGAAGTTCTGAAGCCCTACTCCACCTAGTTGATCCCCTATTAAATTCTGGGCCTTTGTATGACTTCACCACTTGCACCACGGTAGCTGTACCACCACACCTCAGTGAGATGAGCAGGGGAGCAGTTCACACTCCTCAAAGCTATTGTTGCTAGGGTTGCCAGATACTTTCACAAAAAATCCCGAACATGGTGGGGGAAAAAACTTGTTGAGCAAAAAAAAAAAAAAAAAGATCACTGCGCCTTTAAAATTCCCCCATTCCCCCCGCCAGATGTGGACAGAAAAAATGTCCCCTCCAGTCTTCTGTCCGACAAAAACAGAAAATACAGGACATTTTACATGTCCGGTATTTTTTGTTTTTTTTACTGGACAGGGGCCACAAATAACGGACTGTCCAAGTGAAAACTGGACACCTGGCAACCCTAATTGTTGCAGGCTGTCTGCAAATCCATTTCCACAATTTACAGTTTTACACTCACATTTTTGAGGTTTTCTTCCAAGCTTGACACTTAGACTAAGTCTATACTGGCAAGTTACTGCTCAGTCAATCAGCCCCCAGTGCTGTAACTTTTTGAAGGGTGGACTCTGGCAAGGCACTTAGTGCTCACTAGCTCTGCAGTTGCTGCCCTCTAGGTAAACCACCCCCACAAGAAGTGTAAAGCTTGCTGCACTCTGGATACAGCACTAGAGTCTCAGGCTACGTCTAGTCTACATCCCTCTGTCAGCAGAGGGATGTAAATGAAGCACTTTGAAAGTGCAAATGAATCTGGGATTTAAATATCCCGCGCTTCATTTGCATAATCACATAATGGTGCTCTTTCGAAAAAGCTCTATTTCGAAATTGAAACCGCAGTCTAGACACGGTTCTTTTGAAAACAGGGTACTTTTTCAAAAAATGAGGTTTACGGGATCTTTCGAAAAAGCTCCCCATTTTTGAAGGTTTCAATTTCGAAATAGCGCTTTTTCAAAAGAGCACCATTACATGATTATGCAAACGAAGCGCGGGATATTTAAATCCCGGCTTCATTTGCACTTTCGAAGTGCTTCATTTACATCCCTCTGCCAACAGAGGGATGTAGTCTAGACGTAGTCTCAGTGTAGACACCGTGGTGTGATACTGCATCATGAGAGGCCTCCAGCACCCTTCCAACAATGCCTTTTCTTGCCTCTCTAGTCATCTGTTTCAGCTCTACTGCCTTGATCTGAGTTGACCAACCCTCAAACTTGCCCTTTGCATTCTTTTTGAAATTTGGCAGTTCCCTTCCTGTTTGCTTGGGTGACCTGTGTTGTGTGCTCAGTGCATCTTCCCATTTGGCCGTGCCTGCTCCACACACCAGGAGATCCCCGTCTTGGAGCCATGCTGAGGTGCTGGATGTCATCAGCATTTGGGGAGAGAGGCAGTTCAGTCCCAAGTGTGCTCCAGCTGTAGAAATTATGATACCGACGGGCAGCTCTCAAGAGGCTGCCCGTAGAAGACTGAAAGAGGCCGTGTCTGGGATGCACTGCAGTGCAGGGGCAAAATGAAGGAGCTGAGAAATGCCTACCACAAGGCATGGGAAGCAAACTGCTGTTCTGATTCTGTACCTGCAACCTGCAGGCTCTACAAAGAGCTGGATAATATACTTGGAGGCTACCCCACCTGTGCTCTGAAGACCCTGTGGATACTTCAGGGGCTTAGGAGCCATCCAACAGTGGACTGAAACAGGAGAGGGAGTCTGGACAAGTGTGCTGAAGAGGAGGGGAGCCCAGAACTAGAGGAAGACTCGGCATCCACAGAGGCTTGTGGTCCGGAGCTATTTTGTACCCCTGATGAGGCAAGCCAGTCACAGTCTTTGGACGCTGCCGATGATGCACCTGGTAAATGGACTGAGTCTCAGGAAGCATTCAAATGAGTTGCCAAGAATGGGAGAGTTACAGAAAGGAGGTTGCTGTTACCAGCATAGGGATGCTCAGGCAGTGAATAGACTGTTGTTGCAATCTCTTTCTTCATGGTAATCTGCTTTACAGATCAAATTGAAAGTCTTATGCAGCTGCGGTGTTGTGCATCTCAAATTTGCTGGCAAAGCAAATGTGATCTTTGTCCTCTGAAGACTGACATTTCCTCACCGCTGTGCCATCAGCAGCAGGCGGGCAAAGACAAGTCATGTTTGGTCCCAGATGGAACCGACAGTCAAGTAAAAGACCCTCCTTTGCTTCCCTGCTCCATCTAAGAAGGATGAAAACAGCCTGTGGAAATGAGTGGCCATTACTAACTTTTGGCCCCCTCACAGTGCTCTCCCCAAGTCACATCTGCCCATCTATGTACCCATCCATACAGGACATCCATGTATGAATGAAAACCCCTGTTCCCCAGCACGAATGAGAATCCCTGCCCTGGTGCCCCGAGGGATTTCCCTGCCTTGGTGAAGAACTCACCATTGTAGGGTTCCTGTATCTTATGTGCGCTCTCTCCAGGTCAGGCCGTGCTAGGTATGTTAACAGTGCAAATGTTACAAAGGGAGTTTGGTGCAGTGCTGTGTCCAGCGTTAACAATGGATCCTCTTGTAACATGCTGCAGTTGTACCTTGATAGAGCTGACTTTGGAATGCCAATGTAAGGTCCTAACACCTATGGAGCGGCTCAAAAAGGCCAGGAAGTGCCCCCACAGGATTAGAGAGGAATTTTTGTGTGACCTCCAGAGTCATGCTGCCACCAAACACAAAGAATTGAAGGAGTGGAGGGACAGTGATAGGAGGGAGCATAAAGAAAGCACACAGTGCCTCCTAATCATTATGGAGACATACTGCAGGCACTGCTAGTACTGTAGACAGAGCAGCTGCACAACTGGCCCTCCTCCTGCAGCAAGTGTCCCCAAACTGTTTTCCATACAGTCCCCAGAACTGCAAATGCAATATAGATACTATCCTGTCCCTGGGTGCCACCCACTGCACTCCGCATTTGCATACCTAGCCTCCACCCATGCAGAGGCCTGCAAGCTCCTGATGCACTCCACACCCATCTGCATGCAGTTTAGTTCTGAAGAACTGCACTCGCCCTACCCCCACCCCAGCCACACAGCACTTTGGACAGCAAGGTTGCATATGAAACTTGGACATATACAATCCTGTAAAACTCTCTGGGCATGCCTCACTAATCCCCTCCCTCTCTGTCACCCATCCAGTGCAACTGTTTCTTGCTTCACATGCGTCTTCCATTTACTGTGTTTAATAAATGAAATTCATGTGTTTTAAAGCAACCTTTCTTCCATTACTTGCAAGCAAACATGCCCCAAGCAAAGCTATGGACACTAAGTGCAGCGCATGGACCAGAGTAACCCCCTAGCAACACTACACTGCACTCCCATGCATGGCAACAAGTTTTACTTTCATCATCAAATTGCTGCCTCAAGACGGCCCTGATCCTTATGGCTCCACGCTATGCTTCTCTCATACCCCTGGTCTCGGGCTGTTCAAACTCGGCTTCCAGGCACTACTGCTGTCAAGGCTCCCTTGTGTATGGCTTCATTAACAGTAGCATTAAAGGGTAGGCTGGGTCTCCAAGGATTACAGTGGGCATTTCTACTTCCCCCATGTTGATCTTCTGGCCCAGGAAGAAAGTTCCTGTTTGCAGCTTCCTGAACAGGCTAGTGGTCCGAAAGATGCATGTGTCACACACCTTTCAGGACCAGCCTGCGTTAATGTCCCTGAAAAGCACATGGTGATCCACAAGGGCCTGCAGAAGCATGGAGAAATACCCTTTGTGGTTAATGTATTCAGAGGCTAAATGGTGTGGTGCCAGAATTAGTACGTGATGCCATCATTTGCCCCAGTGCAGTTTTGGAGGCCAGTCAGGGCAGTGTGGTACCTGCCAGGACTTTACATCTGCCAGCGTAGACATGGCTTTAAGAGACTTACCCTTAGGCTATCTATATATATTATATAAGCACTGAGATTAGTTATGTGCTGGGCCTAGAGACTGACCAATCCAGGGCACTATTATGCTAGGCACTGTACACAGTAACTGAGTAACTGGGGGCCAGTCTCTGCTCTAGAGGCCAAGGGCTGGATCCTGCAAACACATCTGCATCCTAGCCCTCTGTGCAGTCTCGAGGGGCGGCCCTGCCGCTCCTTGGGCAGATTCCGGGCTTCACAGACAAGCTTTGACGAGGGAGAGGGCAGCAATGACGGGACTGCCCCAAGCCGCCACGCCAGTAAGAGGCAGAGGGTCCAGGTGGCGCTCCTGAGGCGGGACCGCCTCTGCGTGGCCCTGCGGCGCCGGAGGAAGGCTCCCTGCTGGGAAGCGCCCAGCGCAGCCTGTCCACCCTGTGAGGACGCCGCTCCCAGCTCCCTACCTGGCCCGGGCCCAGCCTGCCCCCCAGTCCGCGTCCCGTCCGCCCTGCCCGGCCCCGCCTCCTTCCTCCGCCCCCTCGGGAGGCGCCGGCAGTGCCAGCACCTCCGCCGCCGGACGGGACTGCAAGGGGAGCTGACGAGTCCCAAGCCCAGGGCACTGAAGCCCTTTAACCCGCCGCCCTCGGCCAGGCTCGCCCCCGTTGCGTTGTCCCTGCAGGAGCTGGGGCCGCCGCCATGGTGAAAGTCTCGTTTAACTCCGCCTTGGCGCAGAAGGAGGCAAGCAAGAAGGACGAGGAGAACAGCCAGGTGCTCATCCTGGGCCCGGACGCCAAGGTGAGCGCTGGGCGGGGGACGGGCCGGGGGAAGCCGCAGCGGGAGGCGAGTGATCGAGACCCACGTTGGCCAGACCCGGGGGGGGGGGGGGCGAGTGGCTTTGTCCCGCGTGGGGAGGCAGATTAGCCGCGGGGGAGGGGGGTTACTGAAACCAGAACTTTGCAGCCTCCTGGGCTCCTTGCAAACCAGCCCGCCCCGGATTATTGCTGGGAGACGAGAGGCCTCCCGGGGGCAGACAAATGAGGTGCCTGTTAACGACCCATGTCCCAGTGTAGGGTGGCGGAGCGAGGGGAGAAGCAGAAGCTGCGGGCTAGCAATATCCTTTGCAGATCAGGCTTCTAAAATGGCTGACGTGAGAACAAGCTTCCCAGCTCTGTTTCCCCGTACTTTGGGTTTCTGTAGCTCGACAGCGCTTGGATTGCGGCCAATTTGGGGTTGGTTTTTTTTTTTTTTATGCTGCTTTCCTCTCCTTTTGTGGCGGTCAGTCCGGATCCGTAGTTCAAGCTCACTGGGGAGGGCTGCAGGTTTCTTGTGAAGGAACAACGTAGGTAGCTTTAGGAAAAGACATTAGATTGAGTCCGTCCCTCTGCCAATGCAGCGTATGCTACTTCACAGATAGAGAACGAATTTGATAGTAGTCAAATGTCTCTTCTGCAGTAAGGCAAAAGTGACAAGGTTAGTGTCCTGTATGCATTTGCTCAGTTACAAAATATTAACAGCTTGGATGGAAAAACACAGTTACCAGGAGTAATAAACACGTTTCTTCCTGTCCAGCAAGACATTAATCACCTGAGGACAATCAGATGAATTGTGTTGGGGCATTGTGATAAATTTGGGAAATTGCTTTAGGTATTTACTCTCTTTTTTATGATGGTGGGACTGTTACTGGAGCTCTGATTACTTTTCTGCTGTATCTTAATTTCAGAGCCTTAATTCTAAGCTAACATTTGAGTTTGTCAGTCTGGACTAGGGATGTTAAGTATTAGTTAATTGAATAGTTGAGTAACCTCATGAATTCTTATCGGTTACTCAGCTATTCTATAGTCCCCGGCGGCAGGGCTGGCAGCCAGTGCACTCTGGACCCTCTCCCAAGGAGCCCCCTGCCACTCTGCTCAGGGTGCGAGGCAGGAGCTGGTCAGGGAGGAGAGCCAGTTTAAAAACGAGCTTCCCTTGGGGACCAGCTGCCTGTTGCCCTGTGCTGCTGCAGCCTCCCATAACAGAGGCAGCAGTGCAGGGTGACAGCAACCCTTTTCTGGGGGTGGGGTGGGGGGAATGCATGTAGTCTATAGCATTAACTTATAAGCTTTTGCTTAACGGATAACTGGTTGACTACACTATTACATCCCTAGTCTGGACCAAAACTTTGCACGTTTAAATAAAGCAACGAAGAACAAAATGCAGTCTGGCTACTTCTCAAGTTACTGAAGTGGAAAACCATACAGTATATAATCCTACAATTAAAAATTGTCTCAGAACTAATTTTGCCAAGTTGTGGACCCTTTTTAACACTAACACAAAAACACTGATGGATTTTAAAATTTCTTTCAGTTTAAACTACTATAGGTAAGTTACATAAATATCTTTCTATTTTTATGTTTTAAAATTTTGTATGCCTCACACATTTGAATTATGTAGTTGGGTCTGCTGGGCATATACTGTGTGTCAGTTTTCTAAACCTATAGCTGTTTAAGAAAATATTTGGGGTACTTATTAAGGGGCCAGTCTTTCTCAGGAGAAGCTTCTGAAGAGAAATTCTACCCTATTGAAGAAAATGGGAGTCTTCATGTTGACTTGAATGGGACCAAGAGTTCATTCCTATAGAGTTTAGTAGTTTCAACTGAATAAGATAACAGGATTAGCAATAATAGTGCTCTATTTTGTATTACTGTTTTGCTTGTCTGGAAATAGAAACTGAAAACATTTACTAAACATATTAGAAGGCTGTCTAGTTTCATGGTAGCTACTTATATGTTCCTCTGGATTCTCTGCTGTTAACAGATACATGGGCCAGAATCTGCCTACTTGGAGTTTAAAAAACAGCTCTTAAATAGAATTCTTGGGAAGGATGCTATGTACTGCCAACAATTTCAGCAGAAAATAAGCCTGTCTTAAGGCATGGTGGGGCTTTGAATGTATTCTGGACAAACTTCTGTTAGTTGTCAGAACTGGTCCCCATTCTCAGTAGCATGCCTCAAGGAATTCTTCTGAATAGCCTTTTCAAGCATGTTTGTTTGAAAGCAGAAGTGAAAGAAATTCAGAGTATATTATAGTTATCTGAGGGGTTGGGAGAGGAAGTTACCTGGCACACACATGTGGTCTTGTCAATATTGAGATAAATACTTTTTGTATTTGAAATCCCATATGATCTAAGAACCACCATAAATCTTACGATCTTCCACTCAGTTATTCAGTCTTGTTGTCTTTATTATAAACACAGCAACATTACCAATCCAAACCATACCAAAACAACTATTCTGCATGCACAGTTCTCTTGGGGGGGAGCGGGGGAAGGATGTGAGAGAGAGAGAGAAAGCAAGAACAAACCACAAGTGACAGGTATTAGTCACATTGTTTTAATGCGCTGCTGGAAGGCACCTAATTACTGAGATGATGGTGTTATGAGAACATGTATATTAAGCCAGTATTTCATAACATTGAGTTTCTATTTTCTATAGCATAACAATAGGTCTAGAACCCAAGTATAGACCTTAAAATACACACTGCTGTACTATTTTGTGAAAAAAAGTCCTTGGAGACATTTTAGTATGGGGCTAAAAAAAAAAAAGGGAAAGGGAAAATGGAAGAATATTGGCAAAGGAAAGCATACGTAATTGCACGGTGAGCATTCACCCCAAGTCTCTAAGCAGAGACGATAGCAAACCAGACATTCTTCATGTACAAAGGCAGATCTTCAGGTATGACCAAAAGAGACAGAAGCTGAAGCTGGGGGAAGTGGCGGTACACAACAGAGGTGTAAAATTCCCTTTTTGCATGGCATGCAGCAGAGGAAGGCAATCTTCATCGCATTGCACTGATGCAGTTCCATACCTCAGCTGTGTTTTATTGTAACATCATCTTTGGGTAATCCTCTCTGGACTGGTTAGACAGGATTTACAGCCAAATTATGCTGGCAATGTGGTACAAAATAACCAACGCACACTTGAGTGTCTTGCTAATAAGCTTGGAAGAAGGGAATTATGAGAAAAATGTACTTGGCAGGAGGTGGCAGAGGGGAGAAATATAGTATAAATTACTATTTAAAAGAACTTGTTATTGAGACCCTCTGTTGTAAAGCTTTAACAGTGTGTTCAGACCTGTTACATCAATAATGCAAGTACTTTTAATTTATCAAAAATTTTCTATCAAGATGGTATTGTGGAATTGCAAAAATGACTTCCTACTTACAGTTGCTGGAGGTATTCCTTGTAAACCTCTGATTTTAAGGACCAAACTCTTGTTTGTGATGAAATTTCTCATGCTATAGTCTTGGCCAAAAGTCAACATATTTCAGTGCAGATTCCCATAGCATGCTTAAGTGTCTCCCTTGCTCATATACAGTAGATGGTGTCTTTCATTACGTGATTTCACCAGAACCAAAATGTGGAAAAATGTTGAAATGTAATATCTTGGGAGTTCGAGTTCTATGGGGATGCCTGAAATCTTCGGATATTTGACAGAGCTTGCACAGTAGTACCAGTTCCCACTAAAGGGTTCTGGGTCCTCATCAAACTTCAACACCTGTTGGTCAATTCCTTCAATACCAGACATCAGATTGGCTTTGTCAAGGTAGATGCCCATCAAATATGGGTTTGTGGTGAAATTATGAAGTCATACCTTGGTGGGTCATAGCTAGTCTTCGAATGACATAGACCTGGATAATCATTGTCACTGTGCCTCTGTGGGTCACAACTCAGAATACCAAATTCAGGACAAGCTGCTGGGGGAAAAGGGCAGATACTCCCTTTGGTTATTCATTCATGAGATCTACCAACCCAGCAACAATAGTAAACTTGCTAACAAAAAGGGGTCAGATATGCAGTCTCCTTAGGTGCTACAGTCCTGGATTCAACACCCAGTCATTAGATTTGATGATTATTTACTTATTGGTTGTTTAAAACCAATTGCATTCAATAAAGGGGTGCTTCTGATCCCAGATGACCACATCAATATGTAACTCAGATCTTACTCAGTAATTATGCTGATGCCAGTCCTTTAGTATCTAATATCTAAGGGTTTGTTTATAACAAATAAAAAGGTGAGTTAAAATTGGTTAAAGGAATAAAATGCATACAGTAATCACAAGGTTCTTGGATCAGACTTGTAGCTGCAGTGGAGTAAACTGCTGGCTGGTTAAGTCTCTGGTTGCTTCTAAATGATCAGAAGATCCTCAGTCCCTTGGTTAGAATGCTGCCATTAGTACAAATTCATAATCCAGAGCAATTCCGGGCAATCTAGGCTAGGGAGTGAGTCGCATGAATGGTGCTCCATCATCTCAGTGGGCTGCAAGATTGTTGTAACTAAGGTGGTCTCCCGGAATAGAGTAGTTTTCCTAACTGTGCATATATACCTAGAATTTGCAGGGTATGCTGATTGCATCCAATCAGAGCGCTGCTATGGTTCAGAGGGAGTGCACAGCTCTCACAGTTATTGTTATGTGCAGTGAGCACACACCTCATTTCACATGCCCTTGCTTTATGTGCATGTTAACTTTAGGTAATGATGGGGGGAGGAAAACTTATGTGGACAGAAATTAGCGGAATCTAGCAACCCTACACATGGTCAACAGTGAACGAAATGTCTTGTGGCTACAAGACAAAGTGGGCCACTCTCGACAAAGTGAAACCCTGTCATAACGGGTGGAAATATTTTGTGGACAAAAGAGCCAACAAACAGTGTTCGCACAAGCTGACTTTTAGCAACAAGGCTGTGTTGCTAAAAGCTGTGTAGTATAAACATAACATTAGAAGGTCCTTGTGGAAGTCCAGTAAGTATAGATAGATGTCTTCCAGTGTGAGTTAAATTTTCTTTGATGGGCCATTGAACTTGAATAGACCCTCCACGGTGTGCTGTCTAAACACCTTCTGGGTGTTTCCACATGGGCAGATATTTGAAATACAGGTGCATTGTTAATAATCATAACTTCAGATACAAAAATGATACATGCATACAAATAGCATAGTCATATCCAGGAAATCATAACTTTTCTATTGACACATTATTTGACACACTTTATGTAAGATTTGTAGCAGTTATACAACAGTGGTAACAATAAGCTATATTGTCATATTTTACTCAGATATTTGACTCGTATCTTTGACCTTACACCATTGTTCTTGTAAGATTACAGAAAAAGGTGTGTTGGCTTTGTATACTGTGTCTGTTATAATTTAATACTATGTCATGGTGCCTGTTTTGGTGTCAGGAAAACTGATTTTATTCATTTTAAATATGTCAGACAGTTTGTGTGGCTACCCTTTATTCTGCAGAGATATATGTCTTTTCTCTGGTAGCATCATTTTTTGGAGGAGGCCTGACAACCCTATCCCTGATGGTGAAAGTTTTCTCTGTCTGGACTCTTTTGACCTTTCTCCAAAGGGGGAAGAGAAGCTTTGGTAGGAGATTCTGCCACCCTTCTTACAGTGTAGATAGTTAACCTGGATAACTTGTGCTTGCCTCAGGAGCATGATAGATTTTCCTGCTATGTATTTTGGGGTGCCACTACTAAAGAAACGTAGGACAGAGAATTGCAGCAGGCTGACTTACCTCTTCCTCTCCCACTGTTTTAGAGGGGGTGTTATTGAACTTGTCCCAAACCTCCAAAGAGAACAGCTAACCTTCCAGTTCAGGTTCAAATGATGAGCAAATGTCTGTTACTTCCTTATTTGGCCATACAGGTTTGTGTGTCCTTGAATAGGTGCAGGAGAAGAGGCAAGGATGTGGACTTTTATATTAATGATATCTGTCTGAGGAATCTTGGATATTTTTTTTTAAACTTTGAGATTCTTTAGAAAAGGAATAAAGGGAAATAAGTGGCTATTTGCCACCCTCTGAGGCAAATTCTTGCATGGTGATCTGCACTACTGATTAAATATTGTACCTCCCTTTTAACATCATGATTGTCTTTGCACAGTTGCCTCCAAAGCTCCTTTGAGGATGTTGCCAACAATTGAATGAACAATACACACAAAATAATTACAAATTAAAAGGAAAAAAACAACTTGTTTCATTGGAATTGTACCAAAAACAATTACAGTTAATGGTGTAGCTTGGAAACTTGGGATTAATTTCTTGCACTTTCTGACCTTAAGCAGAGAACATTAGTTGCAAATCTGTCTTTATTCAGTAGAAATGAACATATGGAAGTGGAGGAGTTCTTGTAAATGGTCCATATCTCACTTCCTTTTGTGTTGCTCTTGTTTTAAATCTCTTCCTGACTTGAATGGTAAACATGAAACTTCACTATCATAAAATACTGTTTCCCAAGTTTCCAGTACATTGATATTTCATATTTTAAACAAGATACTTGCATCACACCATCACAATAAGTACCTTGACAATTGTTTATTTTGTGATTAACGAGACAATGTTAATGTTTGCGAATGCCATTTTAGGTGAAATCAGTTCAGTATGTGGAAGGGAGGATACCTGGGCAGAAGAAAATTATTTTACATAGACTGTCTCTAAACATCTTCGCTGTTGTCACATTGAAAAACTGACCCAAGTGTCAGTTTGCTAAAGGTATTTGCATAACTGTTTTGTGCATAAAATTGTCATAAATAGTGTTTCCATAAGATATGCCCTTAACATGCATTGCACTACAATGTGCTATTAGAGGTGATGATATGAAATAATTTTGAAATTTGTGTTTCTAGAAAAATGCAAATGTTCACAGGCTATGCAAGATTTCCGAAAGGGTCTGTTCCTCAATTTGAAATTTTTTGGCCAATTGCAAATTTAAAAAGTTTGAAACCCATTGTTATATCAAATCCCTAAGGGTGCATCTACACAGCAGGGCTTAACTTGAAATAAGCTATGCAAATTGAGCTAGGTCAATTGCATAGCTTATTTAGAAATTGGGAGCATCTACACAGCATTTGTTTCGAAATAGAGCACTCTTCCTCCGACTTCCCTTACTCCTTGTACAAAGAGGGTTACCGGAGTCAGAGTAAGAAGTTCCCTAGCTTGTCAGTATTTTGATATTATTTTGAAATAACGTCCTGCTGTGTAGATGCGGGCTAAGTTATTTCAGAATAACACTAGTTATTTCTAAATAATGTTGCTGTGTAGATGTACCCTGAGTTACACTTTTTGTGTGTGTGTGTGTGTGTGTGTGTGTGTGTGTTCCTGATATTCTCTCAAGAATTTTGCATAAACGTAACATTGTACAACTGTATAATGTACTTGTAAATAGTAGAGCTGTGCAGAATCTGCTTTTGCTGTTCTGTGGAAAATTCTGATACTTGAAATAAAAATGAAGTTTCAAATCAGAATGAAATTTCATGCAAAATAAAAATTCCAGAAAACTGCAGTTTGAAACTATTAAGTCATATAATTTTGATGTCAAAACATACATATAAATACTACTGATTTATAATAATGTTAAATATAGAATATAATTACTATTTTAATATCATAAAAGTTGAAACAAAAACCTGAAGATAAAACATTTACTCTTATCAGTATGAAACATTTTCACTGTATTAAGATTAGAGAGGCAAAATGATTTGTTTTGAATCTCTGTTGAAAAAAATCAAAATTGGTATGTTACTGTGAAGTGTTCTGATTTCAAAGAAACTTCATTTTCCAATAGAAAACTGCATTGTCAGAATTTTTTGAACAGACCTTATAAATGGGTTAAATATCTTTTGCTATTCATGATTTTTTTTCTTTCTAACAGCAGATCATTTGTTTATATGTATTCCAGTGGTGCTCAGCATTTGGCTTCCCTGAGGGATACTGTTAATAATTATTTTGGGTTCAGTAACATTTTTTATTACTCTTTGGAAATGTAATGAAGTAACATTAATGGTATGCTTGCAGGCTGGATATATAATTGATATTAGTAGACAACACTATGGATTCTTAAATGTTTTACCAAAACATTTGCTGCATATTTCTCAGCAGTGCGCTAAGACTAATTTTTAAATGAGTATGTATTATAATGTACTTGCAAGAGCATTGTGAAGTATTGTAATTAAAAAATAAACTACAAATCACAGAATAAATACTGATGCATTGCCTTCTTGTACAATATTTTTTCACTTGATAATTGGCAAAATTCTCTGTATTGCTTTGGATTAACCAGTCATGAGTGCTATTTAATTAGACAACATTAATCACCTTACCATTTATGTAGTACTTTTTTATCCTTAGTGTGACTTAAGGTGCTTCTCGTGTATAGACTGAAAGCACTTTAAAAACTGGATATCATTCCTAGTTTTACAGATAGGGAAACCAGAACAGAAGAGATAAATATCAAGACTTTAGTGCAGAGGTTCCCAAACTTTTCAGCATCATGCCCCATTTTTAATTTGAGAAACCTCTCTCCCTCCCCCCAAAAAAACCCAGCAAAACTTGTTGAGCACCCAAAAAAAAAAAAAAAAAAAAAAGGAACTGACCGGGGCATGTCCAGTATTTTCTGAATTTTTTTTTTACTGGACGGACCGGGCTCTTTCTTGGGGAGGATTGACCCGGGGGGAGTGGGCTGGTCGCCTTGAACCCCCCACCGCCCCTGGAATTTCTTCACATCCCACCAGGGGGGCGTGCCCCCCAGTTTGGGAACCTGTGCATTAGTGGGTATAGCATCTGGCTCATGGTCACACACTGTATCCTTAATAGACTCCGAAATGGGGCTCAGGTCTCTTCACTCTGTGGATCATGCCATATCCAATGGCAAGATTCTCTCTTTTTTTTTTTTAAAGGAGCCATATAAAATTAGCGTGAAAAATTGCCAGCCAAGGCAATTTACTTGCCCATCCTCACCATGATGACAATAAAATGCTATATTGTCATTTTGTTTGCTCAAAACAGAAGTTGCTCATTCCAAATGGTTGGACAAGCTGAATTTAATTTGTAAAGCTGCTGTGTATGGTACTGTTTGGTTAATTCACATGTTCAACATTTGCAATTACTGAATAGACAATCCTCTTGTTATTTAGCAAAAGTATTTAAATACCCACCACAATGAGCTTATAAAGGGCTTGCTTCTACAGGATGCTAAGCACTCTGGCCTAGGGATGTAAAATCCTATTTAATTGGTTAACCGGTTACCCCTCACCCTCCGTGGCTGGGCTGGACTGTCCCTGCCTGTGGCATAGCCAGGCCGAGCCCACTGCTGACAGGGATTGCTCCAGCCAGCCTGGAGTGCCCCTTCCTGTGGCAAGCCCTGCGGGGCTGGCGGGGAACTGCTCCAGCCCGCACCAGTTAACTAGAACTGCTAAGCCTGGGCCAGGCTCACCACAGAAAGGGGCTTCTCTGGCTGGCTGGCCCAAGCAGTCCTTGCTAAGGATGTTAAGGACTAGTCGACAAGTTGATTTCCCACCCACCCCCTTGCTGCCTCTATCAGAGGTGGAAGAGGGGGTACGTCAAAGAGGCAGTGCCACACAGCTGATCCAGAATCTCCAGCTGATCCTGAGTTCTGTGCAGCATTTCAAATTGGCAGTGCAGTATGGAGCCCGGGGTCAGCGGGGGATTCTGAGTCATCCCCCCCGACCCCAGGCTCCATGCTGTGCTTCTGCTTTGAAATGCACAAGAGCCCCTGCTGGGGACTTTTGTACACTTCAAAGCTGGCACACCGCATGCAGCCCAGAGTCAGCGGGACTTCCCACTGGCCCGGGCTACATGTGGAGTTCCCTATTCCTCCTTTGAAATGTACAAGAGCTCCAGCGGGGGCTCTTGTACATTTCAAAGGAGGAATGCGGAAGTGCCTATTGACCAGTCGAGGAGTCAATGGAATTTCCATTGACTCCTCGACTAGTAAAATAACGAATAGTTAACATCCCTAATCCCTACCTGCAGTGGTCCCCAATGGGCTAGAGCAGCCCTACTAGTTAACTGGAACCGATAAGCCTTACCTGTTAAGGGTGAGGCTTACTGGTTAACCATTTACATTCCTAGCCTTCAACACAAATGTAGAGTGGGTATAAAATGCTTCCATACTGAATTGGTAGCACTTTATAGCCTCTGTGCTCTGGTATTAATGACTGTGACATTCAGACAGGTGGTCTTTCATTTGCTACCATATATATTCCTCTTCCTTTTCCTGTGTGTTCTTTTTTGTATGCAGTGTTGTTGTAGTCTAAAAGAGCTCTGTGTTAAGTGTGAAAACCTTTCTTTCTCACCAACAGAAGTTGAACCAATAAATGATACTGTCTCATGCCCTTTATATTTTCTCTTGTCAGAACGAAGGTGCACAATAAAACTATCCTTTCTTTCAGACATGTCTGACAGTCCTGTTCTCTCACATGCATGTTTCCCTTTCAGTATGATCTTTGCTGGTTCAAGCCTTGATGACATGAATGTGTTTCTTATGACTTCCAAAGCCAGAAAGGACCTGTGCCACTGTTAGTGGTTGTGCTGGCATTCAGTTTGGATGAACTGACTGATTCAGTTGAGTTCTTGGTTGCTAACAGTATTAATCTCATTGATCTTAATAAAAGGTGTAATGCTTTGTAAAGCTCTTTAATTGTTTGAATGCTAACCGCTTTCCCAGTTCTGTACAAGGGGAGAGGAAAACAAATACTCATAGGCTACGTCTACACTACAGGGTTTTTGCGCAAAAACCTGGGGAGCATCCACACCTCAAATGAGCTCTTGCGCAAATTAAATGGGCAGTTAAACGGCAGAACAGAGGGCTTTTTCCTCTGTAGGTAAACCTCCTTTTCTGAGGCATACCTGCTTTTAGCGCTATAGCTATTGCGCAAAAAGGGCAGTGTGGACGCTCCAGAGGGGTTTCTTGTGCAAGAAACCCCTATGGAAAAAAGCCCAGGTGCTCTGATGGCCATTCTGTGACAACTCTCTTGTGCAAAAGCACATTGCTTTTGTGATGTGCTTTGAGGTGTGGACGTGCTCTTGCGCAAGAAGTTTTTGCGCAAAAGGCTTCTTGCGCAAGAAGCCAGTAGTGTAGATGTAGCCATAGTGAATATACTTTATTTTCTAGAAAAATGAAAAGATTCTCAGTTATGCCAGCTAGCTAACTGATTGATTAATTTACATTATTTAGGTATTTGGTTTATTCCAGCTATGAGTGGTAAAAGAGAAACTAAAAACTCCATTCAAACTGTTGATAGTCTTTGACTAGAAGGACATCTCTGCTTATTTTGATATCCAAAAGAGGGATGTAAGTTACTAGTCGAGTAGCTGACTACCTGAAAGGCCCAGGCTTATTGGGTAGCCGAGTCACTACTTGATTACTCGCTTTCCTCCCCCCCCCCCACCCCCCGCTGTATTAGAGGCAGCAAGAGAAAATAAGGAGCATGAGATAATATTGTTTATAGGATCAACTTCTGTTGGTGAGAGAGGTTTTCACACTTACACGGAGCTCTTTCAGACTACAATACAATTGCATATAGCACTGCAGCAAGGGGGCGGGGAACAGGAGCTGATGCTGGGGGGGAGCCGGCTTAAAACCTGGTTTCCCCCCAGCACCGACTCCAGGGGAGGCAGAAGCACAATGGGAGACCAAGTGTGAGCTGGGACTCAGCAGTCCTGGCTTGTGCTGGGTCCCATACTGCTGCGGCTTTGCTTTTTAAATGTAGTAAGAGCCACCTGGCTCTCAGTACATTTAAAAAAAGCAGAGCCAGGTGGCTCTTACTACATTTAAAAGGCAGAATCGCAGCAGTCCTGGAGGCAGTGTGAGCTGGGACTGCTCAGTCCCAGCTTGTGCTGGCCCCAGGAGCTAACCCCACTGCAGCTCTGCAGTTCAAATATAGTAGGAGCTGGGAAGCCTGCGCACCTGGCTCTAGGGTTGCCAGGTGTCCGCTATTCACCCGGACAGTCTGGTATTTTTGCCGCCTGGCCAGTAAAAAAAATTCAGAAAATACTAGACACCTAAAATGTCCTGTATTTTTTTTTAATTATTTTTTTTCCCCTGCCGGGAGACGAAAATCCCGGGTGTTTACCTGGTTCCGTAGAGGAGCTGTCTGGCCCAGAGCAGGAAGACGAGATGGCGGACGGTTGCTGGCAGCCTGCTAGGGCCAAAAAGCCTCAAAGGCATTTCTTAAAAGGGCCATACTGGTTGGTTCTCCCCCCCTACCACCCAACAACTTTGGTCTCCCTTTTTTTTTCTCAACAGAATTTTTTCCCTGGTGGTGTGTTTTTGTTTTTGTTTGGGGGGGTGGGGGTGTTAAATCATCTGGCAACCCTACCTGGCTCCTCCTACATTTAAATTGCAGATCTGCAACAGGGGCAGCGAGTGCCCCCTCCCCCCATCGACTAGTCAAGTAGTCGATGGAAATTCCATTGACTGCCACTTAACATCCCTAATCCAAAAGGAGAAACTGGCAGTGTAGCTGCAGAAGGGTTACAGATTTCAGTTATCACATTATATATAAAAGAAGCTATAGTAATTTTTAGACCTCATTGGCTGAGGTTAGAATAAAATCAGTTTAGAGGAATAGAAGTTCTCATGCTTCACTGTCAAAGAAGTATCCAAATTATCTGGCTACCATCTTTCAAACAGCAAGTGAAAAGGATCAGCATGCCTATCTATTTTGCTAACGGGCAAAAATAATGTTTGAGAAGCATGTGACTGTGACAGTCCTCCAGATCTGCAGTATATATCACCTGATTGGAAAGTCTTGTAAAAGTCTGCCTTAATTTCTGATCCATAATATGCAATAAATAGAATTCCATGCTCTCAGCAGATTTCAGGCAACAGACTCTATGGAGTTGTTTTGAAAGGGTCTTTTTAAATGTCAGTTCTACAAATCAGATTAGGTCAGCATAATTTAATCCATAGATTTGCACTTTTCTCTCAAAAAATCTTTGGCCGATTTTATAAAGTACTATTAACTTCCCTTATTGACAAACCCTTTTTGGAGAGTCTATTATTCATCTCTCACTTAACATTTTTCTTCCCACCTGTCTACTTAAAAGTGCAATTTCTCAAATTTTGCCTCCAAGGATGTACAACCTACTTTTAGTACACACCATGGGACTATGCAAGAAAGTGGAACACCAATGATCTTCACAAGAAAACCACTTTGAACAGGTTTTAAGCAGCATGTATCATTCTGCTTATATAAATGTTAGGCCTTTTAAATAGGTTCAATTTTCAGATAGATAATCATGGCCCATTTGTGTGTTATGAAGTAAACATCCATTTAGGAAACTTTGGATCATATGCTGCATCTGATTTATGTGCAGATCAAAGGCAATATGTAGCATTTTTAAAGTAGAAACACTTATGAAATGTACTTCAATCTTATTTTTGTTTCCATTGTATCTACTTTTAAAGATGGATTAGTATATTTTGGGTAGCTGCTTGCTGATCACAACACTTTATGAATTCTTCACAGCATATTATGTTTGCTATAGACAGACTAATATTCAGTTGAGTATTTCTGCACAAATGGATGCAAGTATTTTTCTGTGATGCATCCGTAATTGTCATAATTTTTAGAATGTAAGCTGGCTGGGTGTGTAAAATAACTTGCAATTATTACGTTCTTAAACTAGCATATTCTATTCTTGTACAAAAATCCACAAAAGGGGATGATTACCTGCAAATCCCCATGAGATTCTTTTTTGTCTGCGTGCCCCTCCGAAGAGTTGTCCTTAGAATTTTGAAAGTTTTACATTAGACATTAGCTTGGTGCTGCTGAATCTTCATACTTAGATTGGAACAAAATGCAGAAGCACTAGAAAATGAACTGAAAAGAGCAAGAGAATGGCACACTTCATGAAAGGAGTAACTGTAGAGGCGTATGAGGCTACAAGTTGTTTTTCTTGTTCCCCAAAATAATTACTTACAAATTACACCTATCTATTATCACTACTAAATATGTTTTAAGACCTTCTCTGCCTTTTTCTGGAAAGTGTTATGGCTCAGTCTATGTGTACACTATAACGATCTGTCGGAAAAAGGTACTCAAATTGCACTCCGCAATTTGAGTACCTTTTTCTGAAAGTTTTTTCAGAAGAGGCTTTTCTGAAATTTGGCCTGTCTGCACTGGGCCAAATTTCAGAAAAGCCTCCTTTCTCGGAAGAGCCCTTCTTCCTCATGGGAGGAGGAAGACAGGGCTTCCAAAAGAGCATGTCTGCTCTTCACGCAAAAAAAAAAAAAAAAGAGGAGGAGCTAGACGCATTCCTTGGACCCAGGGGAGAAACCCCATAGTGTAGACATAGCCTCAGTGGCATCAGTTGAACAACTCTAGAGTGTACTTTATAACTCCAGGAGCACTCAGTCAGAGCGAAGCTTGATACCATCCACTCACCACAACAGGCAAAAAAATCTTTAGTAAATGGAAGAATTTATACTTGGCATGATTTATTCAGTGAGGTCAGGTCAAGCAAACTTCAATAACCTTAATCTCAAATGCATAATGAAAGAAACATCTGCATATAAAAAAACTGTTCCACAGTATTCAGGCTGTGGAATTCTGGATCTTTTAACTTAGATATTATAACATTAATATACAAATTAAAAGGAAGTAGCATGACCACACAACTCCATTTGACCCCTCTCCAAGGGAAATGGGTTAGTCATATCTCCATTTTGATCTTAAAATGATGAGCCTTTACAAAGGGAAAATGCCAGGCTCATGTCCACTTAAAGCATTTTGCACCAAAGAAGACTAACTCTATGGAGTTATCAGATGGTCAAGGACCCAACTGGGAATCAGAATGGAAAGCCACAGAAATGAAATGTAACATTGAAAGGGGCAAGGGTGGATTACTGCTGCTCCCAAAAGAGAGGTAGGAAGAAAGGAAAAACACAGCCTTGGAGTCCTACATGCACCTAGAGCAGGGGTAGGCAATAATTTTTGCCTGGGGGCCACTTCAAAAATTTTTGAAGTAGCCCCGGGCTACCCCAGAAGGGGCGGGGCTACCCACCTCCAGACCATGATTGGTCTGGGCGTGGGGGAGCTCCTTTGCCCCCCCCCCCACCTTCCCACTAGGCACCCGTGGCCTGGAAGAGCCTTGACACGCTCTCGCAACCCCAGGCCAATCAGGGCCTGGGAACGGTGGAACGCGGGGAGCCTCCTCCCGCCCTGCGCGGAGCACATGGCACTTTGAAGTGCCACGGGCTGCTTGCAGGGCTGGGGCAGGGAGAAGGAAGCTTCACGCAGCTCCCCTGCCCCCAGGCCCTGATTGGTTTGGGGGCGGGGGAGCGTGCGAAGCCTCCTTTGCTCTGCCCCCTTGCCCTGCAAGCAGCGTGTGGCGCTCAAAGCGCTATGTGCTCCTGGCAGGGCGGGAAGAGGCTTGGCGCACTCCCCTGCCCCCAGGCCCTAATTGGCCTGGGGGCAGGGGAGCAGCAGGGTCTCCGCGGGCTGGACTCACCCGCTTGGCGGGTCAGATCTGGCCCACAGAGGCCCTTTTGCCCACTCCTGACCTAGAGATATGTTGAATTTTGCAGATGGAGATGAAGGATGTAAAATCCTGTTTAATTGGTTAACCGGTTAAACATACTGTTAACTGATTGGGGAGGGGTCTGCCGGCCCCATGGCAGGTTACTCCTGGTTAGCTGGGTTTATCCAATCGACCACACACCACACCCACACCCACACCCCTCTTGCTTAAAAGCCGGCTTCCCAAGAACACTGGTTTCGCAGAGTCACCTCTCCCTCCTGCTCTGCTGTCTCTGTATCAGAGGCAGCAGCACACGGGGGCTGGTGGGATGCTGGTGCAGCCCCTGTCAGCAGGGAGCTTGGGCCTAGGCTAGCCGTGGACAGAGGCTGCTCCACAGGCTGCCGGAAAAGCCCCACGGTGCTGCCTCTGTTTCAGGCTGGAGCCGGTCCACGAGGGGAGCCGGGGTGGCAGGCTGCAGCCAGTCTGCGCAGGGAGCTGGTTTTTACACTGGCTCCTGTTGTGTACCAGCTCCAGCCTGTCACCCTGCACTACTGCCTCTCTATCAGAGGCAGCACCGCAGGGTGATGGGGCTCCCCGAGAGTAGGGCAGGGAGTGCACTGACTGCTGGCCTTGCTCCCAGAGACTTTGAATAGTTGTGTAACTGCTAAGATTTTCTGTGGTTACAGGATTATTCAATTAATCGATATCCAACATCCCTAATGGAGACTCCTCAGCAGGAAATCTCCCAAGAAGGGAATATTGAGATGACGGAGACTGCAATCTCTGCCTCTCCAGCACCCTTGTACAGGGCAGCTACAGACCCCAAAATGAGTGGCACTGACTTGGAACAACATATAGTCAGCACAGTCTTAGTTAGTGGAGCTCCCCTCTAAGTTACCACTGCCCTTCCAAAGCACCCTAACAGAGGGTAAGCATCAGCAACACCAGTTTTAACTTAAGGGATATTGATCCTGGGCTGCAGGGGTCTATTCTGGAAAAGGGAAGTGCAATTTTCTCTGGGCTCATTCTAGCTCATCAGAAACAATGTGGTGTTCCAGAAGCTTGGTCACAGGGCAGCAACCAATACTAGTATAATTTAGCATTGTGGGATTAATGAAATTCTGCATAATCAAAACTATAAACATTAAGTGCTTCCATTTAAGTCCTAATAGATGTACTTAATTATCTACTTCAGAAAGGAAAATTAGATGTGCATTATTAATTTAACAGAGAATGTTGCTTGATACTTATGGGTTAGCTCTACTGAGATGTGATAAAGAATAAGCAAACTGCTTGAAACTCTGATATAAAATTGGCAACAGACTGTGAGTAAATCAGTGCTACAAGTCAATTCATACATGTGAAATATTTTAGTACAGCTTGCTAGGAATGTACTCAGTCCTTCAGTGTTACAGCTAAGTATTATTATGGGAATGTACTGAATGTTCAGTTTACATCTATCATTCACATATCACAGCAAAAATATTTAGGTTAGGAATATTAATAGCCACCTGTTTCAACTTCATACCATCTTGGAAGCAGTTAGGAGGTTCTTTTGGTGTATGAGTTTGTGATCTAAATCCTATTCCTAGGGGATAGATGTGCATCATGTAAATTTTTTCCTTCATAGTTTTTTCATTGTTTGTATCTATTGAATTGAATATCTATTTTGGAATATTCTTTTTGCTATAGACACACAACAGTATTGCCAATGCTGTTGGGATTTTTCCCCCAGTCTCTTTAAAACAAACTTAAACTGTCAGTTTGTGAAGATAATTTAAAAATAAGTATATCCTAAACGTTTTATGTAATATTTCTGTCCTGTTAAATCCTCATTTTTTAGCTTGTTTCTTCATTAATGTACAGCAATTTCCATGGCAGCATTTAAAAAAAAGTTTTATGTAGATGTTCTTCATCGTTTGAAAAGTTTTGGAATATGAAATTACCTGGTAGTACAGGGACAATGTAAATAATAAAAATCCTTGCTTTACTTGACCTAGAGTTCTAATTGAACACATTTGACTGTTATGTCCATTGTGAATAAGAAACTGACCTGAAACTTAATTAAATTGCCATGGGTATTGTATTAAACTTCATCCTCAGCCTTTCACTTGAACGAACAAGGTCAGTGTAAAAATCACGTAGCTAGTTAAAAATCTTTAGATAATTAACAATTAAAACTGAAAGGATTTTAAAAATTGCTGTCTGCATTTCCCTGTTTATGCTGTGACAATGTTTAATCTTTAATATAGCTTTTTAGCTAGTTTCACTTGGCGGGTGCTAATGCATTAGTACAGCGATTTTTAGTGCTTACGTTGCAAATGCTGCAGGGAAATTTTTATCAGTTAAAAACTGTGCTTCAGTTAGAATTTATTTATGCTTTCCATAGAAACACTTCTATTGGTCTAGAAGGTTTGCTAAAAGCTTATATTTGTAACACCTATTTTTCAGATCAAGTGACTGCATCTTTGAGGAGCTCATAGTATTCTCTATTTGGGGGGGAAAAGCAATGCATCTAGTTGTAATGAATAGAAAAACTTCCAAAAGAAAGCTGCACTTATTTTGCTTCTTGCAACACTCTGCAAGCTAATATAAAACGCTTTCTTTATGAAGCATAATCTGTAAATTATTTTTTAACATTTTTATCCTGTTAATGTTTCTAAACTGCTATTTAACTGTCACCATGCAGAAAAGTGAATATGAAAGCTAGCTGTTTATCATGAGTGACTGATTTGTAAACCACTGTTAAGAGACATAGAGAATAGGTTACCATTAGAACTTTGTTTAAAAAAAAATGTGTTTTATTTAGTTATTAAATGCTATAGCAGCTTGTTGCAATACTTACAGAGGATCCTTCCAGAGCAAACCCAAAAGCCATGAAAAGCATCTGTTAAAAGCTAAGAGTACAGGAAACCCTAGTAATAATGAAATTCAGGACTACTGGGAGCCACAACTCCCAGCCCTGACAGTGAGCTCCCTGTGGCTCCTAAACTCACCCAGGGGCCAGGAGCTGTTAGGAGTTCCCTGCAGCTTCTGGCCCCTACCGCCCTGCCCCTAGGTCGGGACAGGGGACCCCTGCGAATATACGGAACCACAAATAGCAATTCCACAAATTGTGAGGGTCTCCTGCATATCAATCATGCTAAAGCAAAACTTGTTTCTTCTTAGCAATAGGTGTCCAGGTTTTTTCCACTTATGTTTTTCCCCACAATTTTCTCTCTTCCTGATTGTCATGATTTCTTGTTGTCTCCAATAGACATGGTGTAATGAATTAGTTTTCACTAATTCAAACTCTGACATTTATCTGTCAGTGTCATGGATTGAAAGGGGGATAGACTCTGGAAGTATGCCTACACTGCAAACCTTCCCCCACCCCCCCAACCTGCAACAGTGAGTCTCAGGTCAACTATGGCAGTGTTTCTCAACCTTTTTTTTTTTTTTTATAAAGTACCCCTTTAAAAAAAAAAAAAAAAAAAAGTACTCCCAGTACCAACAGTTTTCAGACACATTTTTTTTCTACCATTGCAACACATTTGTTTAAACAACTTAATCGTAGCCAGACAGGCGATGAAATCTTTGGATGTAAAAAGTACAAAAATAATAAAGCACTGTAAAACTTAAAACAAAAATTCAGGTTTCTTCAAATTTCAGTTGTGTCGACATACCCCCCCAGACTTCTCTCAAGTATCTCTAAGAGTACTCGTACCACTGGTTGAGAAACACTGAACTATGGCACTGCAGCTTCAGGGGGTAGCCAAGTTAGTCTGTTACAGAAAAAAACAACAAATAGTCTGGTAACACTTTATAGACTAACAAAACATGTAGATGGTATCATGAGCTTTCGTGGGCACAGCCCACTTCTTCAGATGACTGCAAATAGCCATATAGATCATCATCTAGCATGGGGCCAGATATTGTCCAGAGCTGCTTATTCCTCAAATTTCTGAAATTGTACCAAATGAAGTGTGTCCTAATCCTCCTCCTTAATCCATGCTATTGAGGTCCCTTACATGCTATTGTTTCACAAAAATTAGCCTGAAAAAGGATACTTTTCTGCATACAACCTGAGAGAAGCTGAGTTGTGAGAAGAATGGTGCTTCAGATGACTTCACAAGCCCATCACATCTCAGAGGATATCTTTGATGTTAGTATAAACCAGTTGATGAATCAGCCCAAAAAATGGCAGTAAAAGATTGCAACATTTATAGCTGTTTTAATCTCCTCATAATCTCCATCATAGTTGGTGCTGCTGTGAACTTTAACATGGAATAAGTTTTTAAAGTATTTTTTTTCCAAGTACAAAATAAAATGACCGAATATTTTAGTGGCGCTGGACATGTTTGTGGACTATTTAGTGCAATTATAAATGTCTTTGGAATGTTATGTTGACAATTTTCCTTTGATATGTTTCTAGGATCCTGAAGCCGCGGTGCCCGTTGGACAGAGGAGAGCTTGGTGTTGGTGTATGTGCTTTGGAGTGGCTTTTATGCTTGCAGGTGTGATACTTGGGGGTGCCTATCTGTACAAATATTTTGCATTCCAGGTAAGCCAAATACAATTTGTGTAATATAGGACTTTCATTTTTCTCTGTGTACACCCTGGCTATGTCTACACTCGCGGCTTCTTGTGCCAGAAATATGCAAATGAGGCTGTGTGGAATATCGCTGAGCCTCATTTGCATACCTAATGAGCCTCCATTTTTGCAGAAGAGGCTCTTGCGCTAGAAGGAGCTATCTACACTGCCCCTTCTTGCGCAACAAAAACCTTCTTGCACAGTGCCGTTCTTCCTGAAAAGTAATCGGCATAACGGCATTGCGCAAGAGGGTTTTTGTTGCGCAAGAAGGGGCAGTGTAGATAGCTCCTTCTGATGCAAGAGCCTCTTCTGCAAAAATGGAGGCTCATTAGGTATGCAAATGAGGCGTGGCGATATTCCATGCTTAGCCTCATTTGCATATTTCTGGCGCAAAAAGCCGCAAGTGTAGACCTAGCCCCTGTGTTTAGCAGAGTGTGAGTGACAGTGTGTTACTGGTTCTCTGTATTCACATTTCTTCTTCTATAGGTCTAAGGGTTGAATGTGTAGCCATTTCAGAAGTTGTATTCAGTCCTTCCTCTTTAATAGGTCAATTGAGAATTCATGAAGAGTGGTGGTTTTGGCGGTTTCACCCTAGGAAAAAATTATTCTTCCCCACATATGACCAGATTCTGAGGGAATGTGTAAAGTGGTGCAGGACTCCCTGAGCCATATTGTTCCATCCACAGGAAAAACTCAGGCTGAGACTTCCACAGAAATCTCCCTGTTGTTCAACTGTGGAGCGGGGTTTGCTCCTATCCCCCTGTGGAGTAGGACATTGAGCAAGCCCTTAAACCTGGGATCTGCAGTAGGCCAGAGCTGTACAGAGGCCCTGTACTCTGCATTGGCTCCAGCTCCCAGGCAATGCAGTTCCATGGGAGCTTTGCTGCAAGGGACCCCCCTGTGACTTCTTGGGGGTTCTGTGAGAATGATTATAATGCAGACCCTGAATTTTATGGGGCTGGAGGGGTAGTTAATGTGTCAGTCAGGCTAATGTGTAATCCATCCCCATCCCCAAAACAGACTCCAGCCATGCGGACCACTCTGTGTTGGGTCAACAGTGGGAAATAGTGCCATAGCAGCAGCTGGCACTCCTCTCTCTGTTATTTGTAGGAGGGACAAGACCTATATGTGGATGGTTCTCAGGAAAATCCCATTCCCTGAGAGCCTAATTTCTAGACACTTGGTCCTTTGGGTCTATTTACATCCATTTGCTAATGTCTAAAGGAATCCAAACTGGTCAAACAGCACAGAGGAGCTGGAGGGGTCTTATTTAACTTGCATCTTGTTACACCTTTCTGTTTTGTACTTGATGTTCTGTATCCTGTCTTTCTATATGAATTGAACCAACTTAGACTCCATCAGACTCCATGGATGAAATTCAGGAGCAAGTTTAAGAGCTTGTCTGCACTATAGTGTTAGCTTGAGTTATCTACAGCCAAGTTAACTCTGCTGGAGCTAGTGTAGTTCAGGTGAGAGTGATCACATTGCAAATTAACATGTATAATTGACAGGCTACAGTTTGAAAGTGATGACAGCTGTAGTTTAAAATATCAGAAATGCATTCACCTTATGAATAAATTTCAAGTCTTAAATGTAGGAAAACTTCAGAATTATAAAGAACTTCCTGAACAATAAATTAATTAAAGAGGATTTAGGTTAGAATATAATCACATATATTTGAGGACCTGGTTATTGAATATTGCCATTAGTAAGCACAAGTTTAGGCATGAAAACTGTTAGGTACCTTATTCTGGTCACAAATTATGTAATCAAAGGTATGCTTATCTTATTTGCACTTTCAGGAATTTGTTGTTGCAAATGGAAGACCAAGTATGAAATCCTGGTTCCCTGGAAGCCAATGGCAAAACTCCAATTGATTTCAGCGAGGCCAGGATTTCACTCAGGCCCTTATCTCTTACTCATGTTGTGTTGAAGACCCATGCTGTCTAAAATTGGTCCTCTGTAGGCTTATGAATTAAATAAATTGGCAGAAAAACATGTAAGTAATGAAGGGCGATGTCTGCTCAGGAGATGTTTGAGAATGGAAAAACAGTGTGGATGTAGAGTTTAAGGTGCAGTGACCTTGTGGATTGTGGTTTTGTGGGTTTTTTTTTTTTTTTTTAAGCTTGTATAGCAGTTGGTCTCATTTTAAATTTTTTTATAAACTTGCTGAAATGTTATTTATTTTGAGGTTATTTTATTTATTTTTAGCAAGATGGCGTGTACTTCTGTGGAATAAAATATATTGAGGATGATTTAACACTGACTGAGCCTAATGCAGATGCTCCGGCACCTCACTACCAGACAATTGAGCAAAACATTCAGATTCTTGAGGAAGAGGATGTTGAATTCATCCGTGTGCCTGTCCCAGAATTTGCTGACAGTGATCCAGCGGACATTGTTCATGATTTCCACCGGGTAAGGAATGTCTGCTGAGGATCCTTGAAAGCAGATCCACCAATGGGAGAGGACAAAAGGGGCAACTGCCCTGGGACCTAGTGATTCAAAAGGGAGTCAGTAGTGATGACAGCCACCCTGGACCCTTTTAAATTGTCACCAAAGTCTTGCACAGCATGCCCCAGGCTGCATCAATGGCTGTTTGGAGGTGAAAGGGAGGGTGAGGCCTAGCTGCGCCCCTTGCATGTGATGTCCTCCCACGCCTTGCCCTGGAGCTTGTCTGGAGCAAGTCTGTTGGCCCCACGGCTTGAAAGCATTTAAAAACAAAACTAGATTTCAGAATGCTTATTTTTTATCCCCTTAATCTGTGTGGTTTCTAATTATTTCAGTTTTTTTAATGGTGTGAAAGTCTGAGCTCTACCTTATTTTTGTATTTAGAATAGGGATGTAGTTGACTACCCGATAAGCATAAGCTTATTGGATAGTCAAATAGTCACTTGACTAGTCATGCCCCCCCCCCCCACACACACATACTTGCTGCCTATCAGAGAGAGGCAGCAAGTGGGGGCGGAGGGGGAAGCTGGCTTCAAAGTCCGTTACCCCCAGCACAGTCTCCGAGGGGAAGCAGAGGTGTCTCTACTGCTGCACCTCTCTCTTTGAAATGTACAAGAGCAACCCACAGCTCTTGTACTTTTCAAACAGAGAGGCGCAGTGGGATAGCAAGCGTCCCCCCCTTGTTGACTAATCGAGTAGTCGATGAAAATCCCATCAACTACTTGATTAGTTAATTGAAATTTAACATCCCTAATTTAGAAACCAGAAGAAATTATTAAATCTGGTATACAGAGGTCTTGTCTGGTGATAAACTGCTGTTCTCCTGGTCTAGGACTGTAAAGCCACCATTTATAAAGTACTTTTGTTCATAAAAAGAGAGAGGAGAAGAGAACCCAAATCCATTAATTTCCTTGTCATAATGCAAGAAAGGGAAGAAAATGTACTCTTATTGCTGAAATTATACAAAGCCAGATTGTTAGAGCCCTGCACAGATACAAAATTAGTATTTGCATTTTCATTCATATCCACAAAAGTGAGCTGCAGATATCTGCAACTTTGTAGGGTTCTTGATACAAAATTTGTATCCGCATCCATAGCTGCCAAAATGAGTTGCCGATATCCGCATCCATATCTGCGAATGCAGATATCCACAGATGTCTGTGTATTTGCAGGGCTCTGCAGATTGTGATCCACAATAGTTGTTATGGGTGTGGGGTAGAAGAAGCCTTCGTTTCCCCCTTTATTCCCACACACAGGGGCTGGTTAGTATATCCATAGTCATGGTACTCACCTGAGCTCAGAGATTATCATCCAGTAGTTCTTCCAGCAAAGCTAACCATTCCAAAGGGGACAGTAAAAAGACAAGGATATGGCTGATGGGCTGCGGAGGGCATTGCATTCTGTATTCATTATATGGTGCTTGGTAGCACTCAGATCCTTCCCCCCACCCCCAGGCTTTGGGAGCTCTCAGGAAGCACGTTGCCGCCACCACAGACCACTCACTGCTTTTTAAAGGCATGACTGAGCACTACTGAGGTACTTTTAGCCTCTCATAAATAAGTATCTTTGTTACAGTCCTTAATGACAACATTTTTGCAAGATGTCTGTGTAATAATGCTACAGGATTCTCTTAGGGTACATTTACGCTAGCGCGTTAGTTCGAGCTAGGTAGGGTAATGAGGGCAACCAGAGTTGCAAATGAAGCCCGGGATTTAAATATCCCGGGCTTCATTTGCATGTTCCCGGGCGCTGCCATTTTAAAATCCCCCTTAGTCCGAACTCCGTGCCCGCGGCTACACGCGGCACGGACTAGGTAGTTCGAATTAGGATCTTTAATTCGAACTACCTAGTCCGTGCCGCGTGTAGCCGCGGGCACGGAGTTCGGACTAAGGGGGATTTAAAAATGGCAGCGCCCGGGAACATGCAAATGAAGCCCGGGATATTTAAATCCCGGGCTTCATTTACAACTCCGGTTGCCCTCATTACCCTACCTAGCTCGAACTAACGAGCTAGTGTAGACGTACCCTTAGTGATCTTTGTTAACACTGAAAAAACATTCTCTGTTTTCTGAAAATTATCCCACTCTGCTTAAATAGTTTATACTTGGTTTTACTGAAATGTGGCTTTTACTGCTGCTGAAAGCTTGAGGAAAAATCTTTTCAGCTGTTTTTGTGTTGTGCAAGGCTGAAAAAAGAACATTTTCCTACTGTGTAAAATCATTTCCACACTCTTATATGGACGCAAGTGTCTAAACATGAAGTTAAGAGTGCTTATTTTGCCTAACATTCATAAGCAGGTTTGGGGAAAATGTTGGTTAAATAATCATGTGGTTTGAAAAACTTATTTCTAAATGTGTTCAGTAAATGTTAAGATTTACAGCAGCGCTTCTTTCACATCACACTTCAAACTTTCACTATGTGCTATGACAGAAATAAAGGCTGGCACCTCATATACCAGTGGTGGGCAAATAACAGCTCACGGGCTGGATCCAGTTCACTAAGTTTAGCCCCTATATTTATCTGCGCCTCTGCAGGTGCAGGTACAGGTGCTTGCATCTTCTGTTAGCTGCTGCTCATCAGTCCTGGCCAATGGGAGCTACAGGTAAATATTGCCATGACGACGGCCTGCCAGGGTTAACCCTGGCAAATGACTGCCATCTTATTGCCCACCCTTTGTCCTATACCAAAAGTGAGGTCTGACCTTCAAAGCCCATTTCAATTCTGTAGATTAATGTTGCATAGTTAAATCCATTTAAAAAAATGCAAAGTTATTTTCCACAGCAAAGATAACTTGGTCATAATGCAAATCCTATGCAGATGTGATACCATGGTGATAGGATCCTTAGAAATGTTATAGGTGGTGAATATATTTTGTAGTATGTATTTAAGGCCTAATCCAATGTCCACTGAAGTCAATAGAAAGATTCCTATGGAATTCATTCGGCATTTAATCAGGCTCTAAGAAATGTGAAGCCATATGAAGAAAAAATAGCAATAAAAAATAAAGTGTAATGTAACCGTAAGAGCCTTTCATATTTATAATTCTTAAGCCTTAATGCTTTAAGGACCAATGCTGAAAACTTGCTATAAGCAAAGTTCTTGCTTCTTTAGCAGATTGACTAATCATAGTAGTAATCATTATGCCCAATTTTGTTTGCAGGATTAGCACCCTTAGTTCTTTGCATTTGATACTTGGCTGTTGCAAGGCTGAACCCTTGAACATAGTATGTTGCCCTTCCTTAGCAAAAACAATTTAATGAATGCCCCAGGACCTTTCAGTCTAGTTCAAAGGTCTGTTAGGGATATAGTTTATTAAACTATTGCAAATATTACCCTTTGGATAATCCAAAAACCATAAATTACTGGTTTAAAAAGTAGATTCTGCAAGTTTGACATTTTGTATTTTTGAATTTGCTAGTATTTGTTAGTATTTCCCAAATCTCTCAATAAACAGTAGCATTTCCATTGTGCACAGTATTTTGGAGGAATAAAATATTTTTACATATAGCATCTGATATTTTTTATTGTGTTTTCTCTTCCAGTCATATTTCATTGTGACCTGAAAGGGAGTTTTGTACTTTCAGATTTCTTTCTGAAATTTAAAAATCATAGAACACTAGAACTGGAAGGGACCTTGAGAGGTCATCAAGTCCAGTCCCCTGCCCTCATGGCAGGACCCAGTACCATCTAGACCATCACTGATAGAGGTCTATCTAACCTGCTCTTAAATATCTCCAGAGATGGAGACTCCACAACCTCCCTAGGCAACTTATTCCAGTGTTTAACCATTCTGACAGTTAGGAAGTTTTTCCTAATGTCCGACCTAAACCTTCCTTGCTGCAGCTTAAGCCCATTGCTTCTTGTCCTATCCTCAGAGGCTAAGGAGAACAATTTTTCTCCCTCTTCCTTGTGACACCCTTTTAGATACCTGGAAACCACTATCATGCCTCTAGGTCTTCTCGTTTCCAAACTAAACAAAGACCAATTCTTTCAGTCTTCCTTCATAGGTCATGTTCTCTAGAAAAATGCAAGCAGTGAGACTAAATAAATATTGCACTTAACCTCTGACAGCTCAGATGCACTGAAAAGTTTGAACTACGTAGCACCTATTGACTTGCAGAAGTCTCTTCTAGCCAACTGGATATTTAGGATTGCCTTTTATCTCTGTATCCCACCCCTAAACTCAGTAAATTAGAACACACCTTATAATTAACACCACTGTAATTTACAGGAAGAACAAGTAATGAAGCACAATATTTACACAGGTATGCTAATCCTAAATGTATTTAAATGATTTTGATTAGAATACGTATTTCTTCATCAGAGACTCACAGCCTACCTTGACCTTAGCTTGGATAAGTGCTATGTGATTCCTCTGAACACTTCAGTTGTTATGCCACCCAAAAATTTCTTGGAGTTGCTGATCAACATAAAGGTATGGTTGAATTGCAGGCGTATTTTTATATATAATAAAAACAAACATGTTGATATTATTTTCACCAGAAACTCTGGAGTTAACTTTTCTAAAGTACTTCTCACCTGTGAACTCCTCACTAAAGAATGTAAATCTTCCGAGGAGTTCAATTTAAAGGGATTACTGATTTGGGAATAGACAAAGATATCATTATTTGATAAGGTTACATTTTTGGTTGATTAAATGTAACTGCAGAGATATATATACTTAGACTTTTATTTGACTTAATACTGCATAACAGTCTGATTAAAAAAGTAGCACTGTACAATATTGATAAAGACAAATTACATGGATTAAGAATAAAATGACATCTCAAAAAGTAGTTGTCGCTGGGAAATCTTTGAATGGGGATGTTTCAAGGCTTTTTTTTTTTTTTTTTTTTCCTACAAAGATCAGTACTCAATCTACAATGCTGGTCAACCTTTTACCAATGATCTAGAAATATGAAAAATACATAAATTCATCACTAATAAAATCTGCAGATAACCCAAAGATTGGCAGACTGATAAATGGTGATGAGAGCAAGACAGTTATATGAAGTCATCTCGACCATTAGGAAACTTGAGCCCATTCCAGTAAAAAATGTTTTTATATAGTTAAATAAAAAGGTATACATTTTGAATAAGGAATACAGTCTGTACCCACTGAATACGGAACTGGGACATGGAAAGTAACTCCATAAAAGATCCTAGTGTGGAGATGTAGAAAAAGGGGAGAATGCAATCCATGGATGTATAAACAGAGAAGTAGTGAGTAGGAATTGAGAGGTGATTTTATTTCTGTGTATGTCATTGGTGAAGGTCCTACTCGGATACTCTCTACAGTAAGGATGTTAAGAAGCGGATAATTGGCTAATCATGTAGCCAATAGAATTTTTATCGACTATGATTAGTCAATAAGGGAAGGCACTCAGTCCTGGTTCGCGCTGGGTCCAGGAGGCGCTACCCTTGCTGCAGTTCTGCAGTTTAAATGTAGTAGGCACACAACGCAGTTTGGCTCCTACTACATTTAAACTGCACAGCTGCAGTGAGTGTAGGTCCTGGACCTGGCACGAGCTGGGACTGTGCCAGGCTGCCTGTCCAGCTGGAGCAGCCCCTGTCTGCATTGGCCTATGTTGACCATGGGCAGAGGCTGCTCCAGCAGCAGCCCCTTTCCATGCGGAGTAGGCTTTGTGGCAACCTCCCCTGCCTGTCCCAGCCCTGCACACTGCTGCCTCTGATAGAGGCAGAAGCATGAGGGAGGAGACAGCACCTCAGAGACGGTGCTGGGGGGAACCAGCTTTTAAGCTGGCTCCCCCAGAACCAGCTCCTGATTAACCCTCCCCACCCCCCACTTGGCTTCCTCTGATAAAGAGGCAGCAAAGGAGGAGGAATGCAAGTAGTCGACTCAGCTACCCCATAAGCTTAGGTTAATTGAGTAGTAGACTAGTCGACTACTTGCTTACATCCCTACTATACAGTTCTAGTCTTCATGTTTTAAAAAAGACATTGAAAAATTGGAGAGGATGGAGAAAAGAGCCGAAAACCCCCCAAAAAACAAAAACCAAGGGCTGGAGAAAATGCCTTATGCTGAACAAGATAAGGAACTCAGTTAATTTAGTTTTATCAGAAGGAAGATTGAGAGGTGACTTGATTTCAGGTAGACTTGCAATGATTAGATTTTGATTAGTAAATGTCAATTTCAGCACACACAAGCCAACAAAAATATTTCTATCAAAGATAATTAAAATGTACAGATAGGCAAAGTAAGAAAAATGCTGCTTGAAAACTCTTAGAATCTGATTTAAGGATATTTTCTTTGTTTTTACATGTGATGTTAACAATTAGTGTTATAACAGTTATAAAGCTTTAAATATTTAAATCAACACATATTGCAATGTCCAGCAATAATTATTTAATGAAAGTGTTTACTATTATTTATTTATAATTATTTCTATAACTGTGAAAATTTAAATCGATACAAAATAAAATAGCTTAAAAATAAACTTAGCTATTGTCTATTAAAATTATAATAAATAACAGAGTTCTGCTAAACTTAATTACAGTGTATGTAAGTAAATATGGGGTATTAAAGTGCTCTTTAACCTAGGAGAGACACCTAACAAGAACTATGGATGGAAGTTAAGGCTAGATAAATTCAAATGTAAAATAAGATGCACATTTTTAATAATGAGGATGATTTAATTATTGGAACAAAATACCAAGGGAGTCATCTTTTGATTTCTTCAAGTGAAGACTAGATGCCTTTCTGGAAGGTATACTTTAGCCAAACACAAGTTGGTAGAATCAGTATAGGGAAAAACCTATATGAAACTTATTGGCTTGTGATGTACAAGAGGTCCAGCTAGATCAGGGTGGGCAAAAGGGCCTCTGTGGGGGCCCTGCCGCTCCCTTGCCCCCAGGCCAATTAGGGCCTGTGGGCAGGGGGAAGCGCACGAAGTTTTCTCTACCCTGCCAGGAGCGTGTAGCACTTAAAAGTGCCATGCGCTCCTGGCAGGGCGGGAGGAGACTTTGCGTGCTCCCCTGTCCCCAAACCCTGATTGGCCTGGGGGCGGGGGGAGCATGTGAAGTTTATTTCGCCCTGCCCCTGCCCTGCAAGCAGTGCACAGCGCTTAGAAGTGCCACGTGCTCCTGGCAGGGCAGGAGGAGGCTCCCCCGCCCTAAGCCCTGATTGGCTGGGAGTAGAAGGGGGAGTGTGCAAAGTCTCTTCTCACCGCCAGGAGCATGGGCGCCTAATGGGAACCTCGGGGGGGAGGGGCAAGGGCGCTCCCCCACCCCCAGACCAGTCCTGGTCTGTGGGTGAGGAAGCAGGGAGTATCCCGGTGCCGCCTGTTCCGGTGCAGCCTGGGGCACCACTTCAAAAATTTCTGAAGTGGCCCCTGGCAAAAAATTATTGCCTGCCCCTGAGCTAAATGATCTAAAGGTTCCTTTTGGCTTTAAAGTAAGTGTGTGTGTGTGTCTGTGTGTCTGTGTGTGTTTGTGAAAATAAAATGCAAATATTCTGCAAGAATAACTTATAGCTATGATTTTCCCCATCTGTAATATGTAATTAAAGCACTTGTGTGAGAGTGCATAATTTCCTTAAAACTATAGTAGAGGGCAGTCAGTTTTTCTTACATTACATATTAGTAGATTTACCTGACATTGCTCATGTCCTTAACTCAATTATTTTTTTGTTTTCTTCATTTAAATCCTTGCTCTTGAGTAGGGCTGGGGAAGAGAGGAGGGGTTTAGTATGCAGGCTGCCCATGGGAGAGGGGGCTACCTTAGCCCTCTGTAACTGCAGAAGCTTGGGGCCAGGTGAAAAGTGCCTCTCCATGGCCACTGCAGCTCCATCAGGCATGGCCAGGGGAGGGATGCATGTCCCCCCCAGCTGGGGCAGGTTCAGGTTTCTCTGACCCTTGTGCTCCCCAGTCAAGAGTGAGGAATGCAGCAAACTGTGCACTTGCTGTCTGACAAAGGGGAACAGACAGCAATGTTTCCATACAAATTGGGAGGAGGAACTTCAGCTCCCCCCACTCTCCCTGAAGGTTACCCGGAGGGTGGGAGGCTAGAGACTGGGGCATTCCCAGATGGGAGGAGTGGGGTACCCTTAGCCAGTCTCTGCCTGGTGATTCTATCTCTCTTTTGTCTGGTTTTATGAGGCAATGCCATTTCAGGCACATTGCATTTTCCAAACCTTTACCTTGCTTTAAGTGATGATAAATGGAAGCTGAATACTGAATGTGATGGTCCTAACTCTTACCGTTTAGGAGGAGTTCTTGAGCAAGCAAACAATCAAACAAACTGAAATATAGAGTAGATTTTTTTTTTTTTTTTTTTTAGGTTGTAATTTACCATATGGTGTACTTTTAATATGCAGTGTCTCAACAGAAACAATCTTTTCACCTGAACTTGGAGGATCTTTTAACTTCTAAATGCTTTGTTTAAATTACAAGGCTTTCCATTGTTTCATGAACTTATAAGGTCAGCTAAAAAACAATTCATTTATGTTTGCCTCTTTGAAATGTAGAAATATTCTTGATCACAGCTAGAGTAACTATTATATAACCACTACCTTGGTGCTAACAAGAACAGCACTTAATCAGCTTGTTTGAACATGCTGCTTGAACTGAAAAAACATTGTTGTACTTAATCTCTCGTTTGTAATAGAAACTCATAAGTGGCTTATTGACAATAAAAATAAAAATCCGTAGCTAGCTGCACTAAATTCTATGCTAATGTAATTTTCTGGATGCAGTGTAGCAGTTTCTTTGGATCCCAAGGTACTTTTTGCAAGTAGCTTAAATGTTTGAACTCACAAGTGAAAAATAGATTAAAAACTTCCTCTTCATTAGTATCATAAATAGGAATAGTACTAAATGGGAATCTATTTCTATTCAATCACATTTTGGAAAGACTGATTATTAAAACATTATCTACTATATATGTTAGAGCAGTATTTCTTAAAGTTTTTGAGACCATGGAACACCAAAAAATATTTTTTTATGCGGAACACCTAGGGTTGCCAGATGGTTTCTTTAAAAAAAAAAAAAAAAAAAAGCGCGCACCGGGGAAAATTTGTTGAGGGAACAAAAAGTGCCGGGGGGAGTAACCTGGGAGACCTCGGGAGGTCGGGCCGAAATGTGTTTATGGCCCCTTTAAGTGCCGCATGTCCCAAGCAGGCTTCTGTCAGCTGCCGAGAAAAGCAGAAAAACTTCCTTAATTAGAAAATACCCTAGGAACATCTATGACAATTTAAAAAAAAAAAATTGTTGTCACAAAAGAAAAACCCCAAAGAAGTAACAAAAACAAAGAAGAGGTTGCGGCACACCTGCGAGTTGTTCATGGAACACCAGTGTTCCGCGGAATATAGTTTAAGAAACACTGTGTTAGAGACTGAGTCTGTCTGATCAAGAACTCCTCTTAAATGGTAAGAACTAGGACCATCAAATTTGGTATCCGACTTCCTTTTATCACAACGTAAAACATCATAAGGGTTTGGTTGTGCTGAGAAAACAGGATGTGCCTGCAATGGGATTGCTTCTCAAAACCAAACAGAAGAGAGACCAAATCAAATACAGGCCTCAAAATTCACATTAATCAGCAAATTTTGGAAGAGACTGAACCAGAGATGAAAGTTACGTGGTGCGCCACTCTGGTAAGAAAGCGCCAGCCATTTGGGGCACTCAGCTGCAGAAGGAGGCAGTGCATGCTTCCAACTTGGCTCCCTGGGCTCTGCTATAGGCTGGCACATTAAGCAGCAGGCAGCCAGGTAGGTGAAAGGGGCTGACTGGGTGCATGCCTCTCATCCAGGACTGCCCCAGTCCCAAGTTTCCCATCTCCCAGGTGCCCATTAGGGCTTTTCCCCCTCCTGAATTCATACAGGGACGTTGCTGGCTGTTCCTTTGTCACTGTCAGGGAGTGAGGGGAAAGTACACAGTTTGCTGCATTCCTCTTCCTTTTGGCTGGGGAAGGCAAGGGGCAGATGAGATGTGGCTTGGCTCTTGCTCCCTGACAGGGACAGGAAAGGGAACAGCAAGCCGCTTCAGCCTCCTTGCTGTACCCCCACACACTCCCAACTCCCCCTACCCTGCCCCCTGCACCTCTCCACATCCCCACCTCATCTCTTCCTTGCTCACAACCCTGACTCTTGTACACACACCCCATATACCCAGTCCCCTGCCCTGAGCTCTCCACATTTCCAAGCCCCGGCCCTAGCTCCTACACCACCTCCACATTGACACCTCCTGCCCTAAGCCCCCTACATTTTGACACTCTTCAGCCCTCTGCCTTTAGCCCGCCCCCCCCCACACACACACACACTCCACCCCACACTTAAATTTCTTACTGGTACTGTTGTATCACAACCCCCTTTGAAGTTGGGGGTGGGGTTGTGATACAACAGTATCAGTAAGAAATTTATCACAATCACTCCTCCCCCAACCTTCTGCACCAGGGGCGGGGGGGTATGATACGATAGTACCTGTAAGAAATGTAAGTTACTTTCATCCCTGGACTGAACCAAAATGAGCCAGAAAAATAGGATGAACCTGGAGTAGGATTGTTTCTCAATAAACCTTATAGAAAAAGGTTGTAATTGGGTATCTGGAGCAGCCTCCTGCCCATGGTGGGTGGAGAGCTGCTTCAGCTCCCACTGGTTAACTGGAACCAGTAAGCATCACTTGTTTAACTGGTTAACGTTTCACATCCCTACTAGCTAGTAAGTGATAGTGTTTGGTGAGTAGGACTGCAAGATTTGGCCACAGGAGTGAACCTTAATTGGAAAAAGTTTGTTTCTCTTCTGAAACCCCCCCCCCCCACCTGATACTGATTGAATTACTGTAATGGAAGAACACTGTGCATCAACATCTCCTGTTGTGAAAATGATGTGACATTTTATATGATTACTTTATTATCTCATAAATAAATATCTGCACTAAAACACACTCAAATACCTGATGTTTAAAAGAAAATTCTATATGTACTGTACTATGTATTTTGAAAGTCTGCAAAACTGCAAATCCTCATTTGTATAAAACTACTGCTGTTTGAGATTATATAAAATTGATTTGAATGATCTTGAATGTACTTAGTAGTTGAAGAATGAATGATTGCTCTTCTAATGATGAGCTGTTGCTTTTTGTTAATGTAGGCTGGAACATACTTGCCTCAGTCCTATCTGATTCACGAACAGATGATTGTTACTGATCGCATTGAAAATGTGGATCAGCTGGGGTTCTTTATTTATCGCCTGTGCCGTGGCAAGGAAACCTATAAACTTCAGCGCAAAGAAACCATGAAAGGTAAAGTCTCTTGAAAGAGTTATCTTGTGTTGGTGGAACAGTTGACGTTTCTAGTAGGGATGTTAAAAAATTTTTATTTTTGTCAATGTGTTGTCACTGAAAATTTCAGTGGTTACATGATTATAAGCTGGGGGGCAGGTGGGAGATGGTGCTCATGGGGAGCACCTGCTCCTGCCTGTTTCCTTCCCTGTTGCCTCTGTATACAAAGGCAGTAGTGGGGATGGGGGGGAGCACCAATCAGTTTGGTGGGAGCCCGTACGTGTGGGGAGCTAGCTTGAAAGCCAGTTCCCCGTGAGCACCAGCTCCCGCCTGCCCTCCCCGCCCCCGTTGCCTTGGAGTGGGAGGCAGTACCGCAGTTCCACGGTTCCCCACACACAACAGCTCCTGCCTCCTTGTGTGTAACTGTGGATTAACTGATGTGTCCGGGCTTATCTGTTAACTGTGTACACAAGCACATGTTAACATCCCTAGTTTCTGGTCAATAAACAGCCTGCTATGTTTGACAATATCTCTGATTAAAATTTAGTGTGTTCTTGCTATCATTGGCGCCTTGAAGCTTCTAAGTGTTTGCACAGTGATGGGGTCTTGATTTAAATTTTCATTAATGTCTGTCAGTCTGTCTATGGTATACATTTTCTCAATTTATTTAGTCGAAAAGCCATTTTTTGTTGAAAATATATTTTGGCAGAAGATTTTTAGTCACCTGCAATATAAATATAAAGCTAATAATAATGGTTTCTACCAACTGTAACTATTAACTGTCAGAATTGACACTGGGCTCTGTGCGACGCTGCCACTTTGAAATGCTGTGTGGAGCCTGACACCAAGCTCCCTGCAGTGTTTCAAAATGGCAGCACTGCGTGACGCCCAGAGTCAACTGCGGGGCTCAGAATCCCCAGCTGACCCCGGGCTCCATGTGGCGCTGCTGCTTTGAAATGCCATAGGGAGTACAGGGCCAGGAGGGGTGACTGCTTGAGTCCCCCGCTGACCCTGTGTTCCCGCACTGCTTTCACCTTTGAAGTGTAGCAACAGTCCTGGGGCTCTTGCTGTACTTCAGAGGCAAAGGCACCCTTATCGACTAATCGAATAGTTGATGCAGATTGCATTGACTATTGATTGGCCCATTAATCTAAATTTGACATCAACAGTATGTACATACTTTATGGTACAATTTTTTCATATGTACAAAGAATCGTGTTATGGCTAAAGGACAGAATTGCAAGTTGATCAGTCTGTCCTAGATGTTTCAAAGTGAATTGAGAGGAACCTCTAGTACCCTCTTCTGACAGTAAATGCACCAGTACTTCCGTTCTTCCTAATATGCACCACTCTGTCTCATTTGTTGTCCCTCCTCTTTTCCCAAATGCTCAACAGGAATTCAGAAACGTGAAGCCAACAATTGCCGAAAGATCCGACACTTTGAGAATAGGTTTGCTATGGAGACGCTCATTTGTGAACAGTAATGAAGACTATTACTGTAACTGAAGACTGAAAGATTACAATATGATTCCCCATTTGTATTGTGTGCAGTGATTTATTTTTAAAAAATCTTTTACGTAAGTAGTAGGCAAGGCTTTATTGCTGAACATCTTCAACACTTTTCATCTCATGATAAATTTTAAATCAGTATATGTTTTAGGGTTTTTTTTCTTCTTTTCAAGTGTGGTGCCCTTTTATATTTTAATAGCAATTGTATAAAGTCTTAGTTACTAGTGCATTTTATGTGATGCATTTTGAATACTAGGAGGAAGATAAAGTCTCTGAAATATCTGCCAGTTTTGTCTAAGTAAAAGAATTATTAACTTGGAGAAAAATATATACAAATGGACTGAAAGAACTACTTCTAACTGTAATATTCTTAGCTATATAATTTGTGACAGCATATAGACCAGGGCCACCAACTGGAGGGGAAGATAACAGGGCCAGTCATCCTGGGGCCTGGCAATTTAAAAGGGCATGAGGCTCTGGTCATCACTGCCACTATGGAGGCAGTAGCAGTGGCTGGAACTCTAGGCCCTTTCATTCACCGCCAGAGCCCTGGTCAGTGCTGTCCGGGCATTGCTGAGGGCTGGGTGGAGGAAGTACAGCATGCTCTTGGAAGTCTGACAGCTGTCTGCTCTAGTCTGGCTTCTTCCTGGGGGCCTGGAGCCAAGCCTCCCTCCCCTCCCCCCCCCCCCCCATTGCTCAGCGCCTGATGACATCTCTTACCAGCCCTGATATAGACAAACATGTATTTGAATTTTCCCTCACTAAAATGTGCGATTTTTTTTTTAATTGTTGTATTTACCTTTTCAGATTATGATGTTTTAATATGGGAAATATCTGCTATAACAATCTTTTAAAAAATGTAAGGAAATTAAGCAGTAACTTATGTTACTAACTTGTATATAATCCATGTACGTGCAATGGAAAATAAATCTTACAAACCTGTTTGTCTAAAAGTCTTGTTGGGTTCTCTTTTTTACTATAATTAATTTAGGGAAAAAATTAATGCTTGTTCCACATAAAGGAAGCCATATATTCTCCAGAAATTTGTCAGAATTAGATGATTGTCCCACCAATAGCTTTTTTAGATGTGTGGTGAAATTAAATAAAAATGTTACATTGTAATATGGAAGATCAACAAGAAGCACACTAACATTTTGGCTGTTCATTTAAAATGAGTACCCATTTAAATTACCTATATTTTTTTACACGGCACCTACCATAATAAGAGAAGGTTAGTTTACTCCTTATAGTTAGCTAACTTTTAATTTTAAAAAGCCTTTTTTTGTTGCATCACCATAATTTACTGTTGTACAATTTGTAAATCTGTATACTGCATCAAGCTGCACAATATGAAGCATTCATACTAACTATGGAGAAAAGGTTGTCTGTCCACTGCAAAGGTATGCAAGAATATTCGCAAACTTGTTGGCTATTAACGTTTACTCCTGGAGTAATTCTTTGCCAAAACAAGTAAAATTCTGCATATTTTATTTGTCAAAATAACATGATATATACATTCAAGTTTTAATTTATTTTGATAATTTAAACTACTGTACAGAAAAAAATTACAATAACTTCAGTATTCCTAAAACTATGAAGGTTAAGTTAGAAATACTTGTTAACCAAGACCCCGCATTCCAGTTATAATCCTGGAGTTTCATTTAAATTACAGAACACCAAAGTAAAAGTAATGTAAAGTAAAATGCCTCTTTAAATTGCACAGGTTTTCACTTAAGGAAGTTGTACAGTTTTGCTAATTATTGTCCTGAATTTTTAAAAATGGATAAGTAAAATAGATCCTAAACTATAATCTAACCCCACAGTGCCGTCCTGGAACAGGAAAAAAAGAAAGCAGAAGACCTTGCTAGTTGAGTTTGTCATTTACAATAATGCTCCTTTGTACCACTCTGGCAAGGTAGAGGAACCTTAACTGATTAGGATTGGAAACAATTAATGAACATGAGCAGCCTGCCTTTTTAATAGAGCAGTCTTGGGGGTCAGAGCCTGCCCCATACAGCCCTCTGCCTCCAAGCCTAGGTTGCAGCAACAGCTGTGAGAGGGATGGAGTGAGTCTGTCACCCAGTCACATGCAGGCAGGTGTCCAGCGCCACCCTCTTAACATTTCTCCATGTATGTCCAGCCTCCTTCACCCCCCCAGATCTTCTCTATGCTCCCTGCAGCTGAGCCCAACCTGCTGTGGAATGGGCATGTGGGTTGTGTGTTTCCCCACAGATTTATTGGCTCCTCCATTTTTCTACAGGGGAGTCAATAAATCTATGGAAGGTATGAAATCTGCACCTTGCACAGGCTGAAGAATTCCCCCAGGAGTAAATATTAAACTGCTCTAAAGCTATCTGTTTAATAAAGCACTTTAAGTCCTTGATATGTTTGTAGCTTTGATAAAATGCAAATACAAAGATTCTCTATGGAAGAAGCTCTGACTTCTCTCATATAAAAACATCTTAGTATAATGTTACCTAAGATATTAGCATTTTCTAATACTTTAAAACATAAACCCCCCACTGTGTATATCTTGCATTTGTGACAGGCAAGTGGAACACTCACATTTCAAAAACTAGGAGCAAAGCAACTTTAGGAGCCCAAAGTTAGACATCTAAGCCCACATTCTCAACTGGTGTAAATCAGCTTAGCTCCATTACAGTCAGCGGAGATGAGTTGATATATGCCAGCTGAGGACCTGACCCATAAATTCATAATTAGTCACTTAAAGTGAAAATGGCTCGATTTTTTTTCTTTCCTTTTTCCTGAGTACTGAATTCACAACTCTCAGAGCAACTGATAGAAATTGTAGGTTTTCGTGATCTTTAAAAATCAGACCACCTATTTAGACGCTCAAATTATGGACTCTAGGCATATAAGCTTCAAATTTCTGGCTCAAGACTTGTTTTCAATACTGCTATTTTGAAACTGGATTCAGTTTTTAAAAAAAAGTATGCTCCCTCCCTCATGAAAGGCAACTAGATTAAACTTCCAGTGGTCCATTTTTAAACTATGGCATGGGCATAGAAACTAGATCCTATTTACTATATTGATTTTTGGACATTGATATATGAGAAAGCAGGAATACTTAGAGAAAAATGCCAATATTTAGCTGCTTGATGTATGCCTATCTTTAAAATTAATGATGCAATATTATGAGGGTCTGTATTTCACATTAATATAAAGTGTTTTGACTGAGTTCTCTCATTTTCTATCAAATGATCTTTTCTTAATACTGTGGGAGGATACATTATGTGGATGCAGAACAGCTTCCTTCTATTGTAAACACTCTGCCAGCAAACTTCCTGCTATTGTGACTACTTTGGGTCAGGGAAAAGCGTTTTGCTGTAAAGGAAGGCTCTCTTAAGTATACAGTGTAATCTGTTTATTCTAAAGTTGGTTTAATTGACAATTTATTCTTAGTATGGATGTGTTCATATGTGGTAGGAAATGTAAGTAATCATAACTTCTGAAAATAGTATTAGCCTGTTTTTGATGTTATAAGATACACATGAAAATCAATAAACACTCATTAAGGATAATTTAACTTAAAATCTTTCAGGATATTGTATTTTGTGTGTTTACAAAAAAAGGTCAAATAAATGTCAGGAAATGGCTAATGGTTGGTTCATTCTTGGAACTATGTTTTTCATGAGTAATGTTGATGTGCTTTGAAGCATGTCTCCTGCCAATTTGTGTGCACATTGTTTCCGTTCTCCACAAAAGATAATGGTTAACCTTATAAGAACAGCTGTAATCTGTTAGATTGATGGTCCATCCTGGTAGTTTGTCTTCTAACAGTGGCCAGTGCCTATTGGTTGAGAGCAAATGAACAAAACAGGTAATCATTGAGAGATCTTTTCCATTATTCACCTTCTGGCAATCAGAGGTTCAGGGGCACCCAGAGCATGATATTGAATCACTTGACTCCCTTGCCAAATAGCCATTGATGGATCCATCCTCTGTGAATTTATCTAATTTTTTTAACCCAGTTGTAGTTTCAGTCTTCATGGCATCTCCTGGCAATGAGTTCCACAGGTTGATTGTGCATTGTGTGAGGTACTTCCTTTTGTTTTATACCTGCTGCTTATTCATTTCATTGGCTGACTCCTGGTTCTTCTGCTTTATGTGACTGAGTAAATAATTCATTTCCTTATTCACTTTCTCCACTCTATTCATGATTTTATAGACCTTTGTCATGTACCCCCTTAGTCATCTGTTTTCCAAACTGAAAAGACCTAGCCTTTTTAATGTCTCCTCATATGGAAGCTATTCTATACCCTATAACAATACAAATTATTATTTTTATTGCTCTTCTCTGTACCTTTCTGATTCTAATAAGTATTTTTGAGATGGGGTGACCTTAATTACATGGAATTTTCAAAGTGTTGGTGTATCATGAAATTTATAATAGAATTGATATTTTCTGTCTTAACATGCCCCTTTCCTAATGGTTCCTAACATTATTAGCTTGTTTAACTGCTACTGCATATTGAGCAGATGTTTTCAGAGAACTCCTGCACAATGACTCCAAGATCTTTCTTGAATGGCAACAGCTAGTTTAGATCCTATCATTCATAGTTTTACCATTCTGTATAGAAGAGATTATGATTTTCAGTGTACATTTCTTGGCATTTATCAACATTAATTTCATCAGCATTCATTGAATTTTGTTGTCCAGTCACACAGTTTTGTGAAGTTGCTTTGTAATGCCTTGCTATCTGCTTCAGATTTAACTATCCTGAGTAATTTTGTATTATCTGCTAATTTTTCCACTTCACTGTTCACGCTTTTTTCCAGATAATTTATGAATATGTTGAACAGCACAGTACAGTTCCCCGGTTGTTACTCAGTGTGTCTGGAGTTTTCTTTTGACTTCAGATTTGAGGGATAATAATGTGATAAGCTTTGTGATGCCTAATATCACCTTAAGTAGACCCATCAGTGCATGATGCCTCTGATCAAATACATTGTTTCGTTTTAACCAAGCAAAACTATAGCAAGCACATTAGGAACCACAGTTGCTGTGTCCTGAAGATGAACATGAATGCTGTGCTATACTGAGAGAAACATTTATTTCAAAATTGTTCCCAGGAAAATGGAAGTATAAAACTGACCATTATTTACTATTGCTTTTAATTATATACCTGAAATACTCATTTGCACTTGTGCAATGTGCATGTGTAATAATAATAATAATATTCATAAGCAAATATTAGAATTAGGTTTACCTGCACTGTGTGCCTCTTAAGGATTGCAGATCTGCTAAGCAGGGCATTGAAAGGGACAACTTTGATTTCAGCAGTGCATTTTACTGTAGGGATATAATAGTGTAGTTGGTTAACCAATAAGCAAGCTTATAGACCAGCATTTCTCAAACTGTGGGTTGCGTCCCCCAGGGGGGTCGCAAGCAACTTACAAGGGGGTTGCAGCTAGATCCGTTTTTTTAAATGCAAATATTTGTCTCTGCCCGGCATCTCAGTTGCCAGGTGTCCGGTTTTCACCTGGACCCCTGCCACATCTGGCAGGGGCGGGGGAGTGAGGAGCGCCTCAGAGTCTAGTGAAGGGGGGGCAGGAGGGGGCAGTTGCTGGGCGCTACGCTAAGGGGGCGCCGGGCTGGGTGGGAGCGGAGCGCGCGCTGCTCTGGCCCACGTGACTAGCAGAGACTGGCAGCTAGCCATTTGATGCCTCCCCTACAAGCTGCGAGCTGAGGCAGGCGGCAGGAGCGGCCACTTTAAAAGTAAGATTGTTCCTCCGTGCCTGCGGAGGGGGGGGGGGGGGGAGATTTGATTGGAGCTGGGCTCCAGATGCTGAGGATGCCTGCCTCAGGGGGAGTGCACTGGGATGGGGGGACACTAGGGGGGCCTGGGTCTGAGGCAGGGGGGCATGCACTGGGATGGGCAGGCATTAGAGGGGCCTGGGTCTGAGGCGGGGAGTGCAGTGGGATGGGGGCGTTCTGGGGGGCCTGGCTCTGAGGCAGGGGGGAGTGCATTGGGATGGGGAGACTGGGGGGCATGGCTCAGGGGGAGGGGTGGGTGCATTGGTGGTTAGTGTGCAGTCCCAAACTGGACAAAGTGGTGCAACTTTAGGTTAACAACTTTGGCTCTTCCCCTCCCCCCCCCCTTTTTTTTTCTTAACAACTTTGAAGCAGTGAGGGTGGGGGGGGTCACACACATTCCTTTAGCATTTTAGGGGGTCACGGTATTACAAAGTTTGAGAACCCCTGCTATAGACTACACACATTTCCATCCCTCACCCCTGCCAGTCAATTTTTTTAGCAGGCTGGCCAGCAGCCCGGCTCAGTCCTGGCTCACGCTGGATCCGGGCTCTGCATTTAAAGTATATTAGCACCTGGGTGGGCAGATAGCTTGGCTCAGTTCCAGCTCACACTGGGTCCAGGAGCTCAGACACCCCCTCCCGCACCGGACAGGGGCTGCTATCTGATTATCAGAGGTAGCAGCACAGGGTGACAGGCAGCCAGTCCGCGAGGGGAGCTGGTTTTTACACTGGCTCCCATCGCGGACCAGCTCCCCCTGCCACTTTGTACTGCTGTCTCTGATATTAAAGGTAGCAGCACAGGGCAGTAGGGAGCTCCTCAGAAGTAAGGCTGGAGTGCACTGGTTGCTGGGCCTGGCCCCAGGGACTATAGAATAGTTGATTAACCAATAAGAATTCATGAGGTTACTTGACTATTCAATTAACCGATATTTAACGTCCCTAGTTTGCTGCACTCTGAAAGGACTGAGAAACAATAAGGCTTGTGCAAGCTGTATTTGATTGGCTGATTGTGTGTGTTTTTAATACTAAGCTTATTAAAACTTTAGTTTTTAAAATTGTCTTGGGACTGGGAGTATACTGTGTGACTCACCATTCTTGTCCATCAGCCACCTAGCTTTGGCTTAGCTTGGATTTGATCTTACAGATAAAGTTGTAAACATAAATATTGTGAGAGCTTCCTTTTTGGCCAAAAAAACCCCCCATTGTTGCCACACACTTTTACACAAATAGTGTAAAAGCTGTGTTATGCAGCATGTTACCAACCAGAAAGCTCTATAAACCCAGATTTTAGGCGGAGGCATGGACTCTGGGAGGGAATCTGGGTGCAGGAAGGAACTTGGAGCAGAGGGTTGAGGCACAGGAGTTTCGAAATGCTGGATCCAGGGAGCACTCACCTCAGACAGTTCCCCACAAGTGATAGCATATCCCTGTTTCTTCTAGATGGAGCTGTGCATGCTACCTCCGACCACAGGCACCTCCCCTGCAGCTTCCACTGGCTGCAGTCAATGCTCTTCAGAGGAACGGCCACCGGGACTCTGCTGCTCTATAGCTCCCACTGGCCATGGATTGTGGCCAGTGGGAGCTGCAAGGGTCGCATCTGTGGGCTGAGGTAGTGTGCCAAGTTGCCTGACTGTGCCTCTGCCTAGGAGCAGCAAGAACATGTTGCTGCTTGGAGCCGCCTGGATCCCACACCCCAAAATGCCTCCTGTGCTCTAGCCCTAAGCTCCCCTCCATATCCAAACACCCTCCCTATTAATTAACTAGAATTTTGTATTGACCCAGCAGCCTCGTTCCCTCAACCAAAGTGTTACTATTGCCGTGTGCTGCATTGTTTTATTTTGTGGTGAAACTGACTTTATTTTCTAGTATTTCTTAGTATGTGCCATTTAGTGCTCTGATGTCTAACAATATTCACAGCAGGTAACTTATTAACCCCACTCTAGACTTGCAAATTTGCTTCAAATCTTTCTCCCAACTAAAATTTGGAGAAAGCCATTAAATAGTGAAGGCCTTGTCTACATATACAATTTGAACTTCTTTAAGTATGTGGGTATAACTAAAGTGGTTTTACTCCCCCGTATGGATGTTGTTTATCCTTTTGAATTCAAAGATGACCATGACACAGAATCATAGAATACTACAACTGGAAGGGACCTCAAGAGATCATCAAGTCCAGTCCCCTGTCCTCATGGCAGGACGAAGCACCATCTCGATGATCCCAGATAGATGTCTATCCAACCTGCTCTTGAATATCTCCAGTGATGGAGATTCCACAACCTCCCTAGGCAACTTATTCCTGTGTTTAACCACCCTGAACATTAGGAACTAAACCTCCCTTGCTGAAATTTAAGCCCATTGCTTCTTGTCCTATCCTCAGAGGCCAAGGAGAACAATTTTTCTCCCTCCTCCTTGTAACACACTTTTAGATATTTGAAAACTGCTATCATGTCCCCTCTTAGTCTTCTCTTTTCTAAACTATACAAGCCCAATTCTTTCGGTCTTCCTTCATAGCTCATGTTTTCTAGGCCTTTAATCGTTTTTGTTGCTCTTCTCTGGATCAGCTCCAATTTTTCCACATCCTTTTTGAAATGTGGTGCTCAAAGCTGGACCCACTACTCCAAACGAGGCCTAATCAGCGCCAAGTAGAGCGGAAGAATGACTTCTGTGTCCTGCTTGCCACACTCCTGTTAATCACTAACCAGTTGGCTTGGTTTCTGTGACCACTCGAGTGACTAATCAGGCCAATTTGAGCTTTGAATTGTTGGTGGCACACTTAACAAGAAATGCTGCTGTGTGTTCTATGATTAACAGCAGACGTTCTGCCATTGTGAGATACATGCTACTGGAGCTTCTGCTTTGCCTCTGTACTTCTCTTCTCATACACTGTGTAGTTCCAGTATGGATAAGGCTTTTCTAGGTAAAACAATCACAAGTGAGATCTTTCCAAAATTATTGGTCAATGTTGAAACACCAGAAGGATAATTTAAGGGCCTCCTTGACATGTTTTCTGGCCTCCTTCCTTTTAATTTGCTGTAAATTCTCTGATAGTCACTTATCTGATACTCTGATGACATGGCCTGCCCATCAATGTATAAATGCTTGGGACATCTGCTTGTAGGAGAATCTGGGACCTTGTCTTACAATCTTATCTTCATCAGGGTCTTCAGACAACCTATGTGAAGCTGATTGTGTAGGATGAAGTTATATTGGGTATAAATGGAATACTGGGTATACTGGAATGGCTATTTCTATAAAGAAAATGAATATATATAGGTAAAAGGCACCTTTATATCTGTATAATTGTCCACACCGGGGTAGGGGGGTCTACAAGTATAACTTCAGTAAACACACACAAAATGGTAATACTGGTATAAAATCTGCATAGAAATAAGGCCTGAGAGACCTGGCTGTGGCAAAGTGATAGTAGACTGGCTTGTGCATATCTGTACCACTACTCCAACTGAAAGAGTATACAGTATGTGAGTTGCTCCCTTGCAGAGCTATTTGTGGTGTTTCAGCTCTCTGGATTGAATGATGATCTGTGCATATGAGAATGGTGAGTAAATGGCTAAACTTTATTCAGGTGTGTCAGTAATAGAGTTTTAGGGATTTAACTTATTCTATATCCTTTTCCACACTCATTGCCATAGTATCATGACACCTTTTATGAGACTAATAGTTGTCTTGTGCGTTTGTTTACACACTATCTCAAGGGGGAAAATGTGGAGTGTCTAATTTTAGCATTTTAATAAATATATAATATTTATACACCAGGCACTGTTGTTGCTATGCGCTTTTTAGAGAAGGCAGGTCTAGAAAATGCACCATGCACGTGGGCCAGAACATGCTGAGGTTTGTGATGGTCCTTAGTTCTTGAGGGAGTTCCTTTCACAATCTTGGACCAACCCCCAAGGAAGTGTTCTCCTGCACTTATGAGCTTTATCCTGATTAAAATTGAAGTTCTTGACAAAACTCCTATTAATGAGAGCAGGATCAGGACCTCTGTTTATCAACAGCGAAGCAAAACATTTGTCTTTAGTTTTCAGATTCGCCTAGAATTACCCCTCAGTGAGATTCTATGATAGACTGCATAGGCGTGCGCAGCACATTTCATTAGGGTGTGCATCCAAAGAATTTTTTAAAAAATGTACTTTGACACCGCCCCCCCCATTAGCCACGCCCCTGCAGGTAACCCTCTCCGGGCAAGATGGGCACATGACCAAAAGTAAAAAGTGTTATGTGACCCCCGCCCCCCCCCCAAGGACTTTTCCCACCATCCTCCTACCAATAGGGGTTCGTTTGCCCCCCCAACCCCCCCCATTCAATTATCCTGCAATTGCATTAACCCAATGTGTGTGACATTAATGCGGGGGTGGAGAGGCTGGGGGGGGGGGCGAAGTGTTCCCTCTAAGAGTTTCCTCTCATGAGCAGAATGAATTTTGTGTTGTGCACCAGTGCTGAATTCATGTGGCTTGTTTGGATGTGCCATTGTGGCACCCAAGTTTAATAAATATCTACCTTTCCACTCTGCTGCCATGTCTCCTCCCCTTGCTCCATCAACTCCCCTGGTGCCTGCTGCCCCCCAACCCCTCACTCTCCTCTGCTGTCCTGACTCCTGCCCTTCTCACTGCCCTCAGCCTTCCTGAGACCTGCCCCCCCCACCAGCCCTTCTCTCCCCCCTGTGCCCACTCCTCCAGTAGCCCCACTCTGATCATGTGAGCTACCCCTCCTCATCCCCTCGTCTTAACACCTCCCTCGCCTCTCTCCTCTGGTGCTGGTCCCTCCCCTTGAGGTGTCTGCCCTTCTGCTTCACCCCCAGAATCCCCTGGCACCTGCACCTTCCCTTAGCCCTGCACCCTCCTGGTGCCTCCCCCTTCCCTCACTGCCCCTGCCCCCTTTGCCCTTTTTTCCCTGATGCCCATCCCCTCACCACCCTCTGCCCCCATTCCCCTCATGCCCCTGTGCCCTCACACATGACTTGCTCCAACCCCACCTTGGAGCCAGAACACCAATATTTAAAAAGGCCTCTAGAGGTGATCCCAGGCAATTACAGACCGGTAAGTCTAACTTCAGTACCGGGCAAATTAGTCGAAACAATAGTAAAGAATAAAATTGTGAAGCATGTAGAAGAACATAATTTGTTGGACAAAAGTCAACATGGTTTCTGTAAAGGGAAATCCTGTCTTACTAATCTATTAGAGTTCTTTGAAGGGGTTAAACATGCGGACAAGGGGGATCCAGTAGATATAGTATACTTAGATTTTCAGAAAGCCTTTGACAAGGTCCCTCACCAAAGGCTCTTGTGTAAATTACATGGCCATGGGATAGGAGGGAAGGTCCTTTCTTGGATTGAGAACTGGTTAAAAGACAGGAAACAAAGGATAGGAATAAATGGTAAATTTTCAGAATGGAGAGGGGTAACTAGTGGTGTCCCCCAAGGGTCAGTCCTAGGACCAATCCTGTTCAACTTATTCATAAATGATCTGGAGAAAGGGGTGAGCAGTGAGGTGGTAAAGTTTGCAGATGATCCCAGACTGTTTAGGCTAGTCAAGACAGAAGCAGACTGTGAGGGATGCCAAGAAGATCTCACCAAACTGAGTGATTGGGCAACAAAATGGCAAATGAAATTTAATGTGGATAAGTGTAAAGTAATGCACATCGGAAAAAATAACCCCAATTATACGTACAGTATGATGGGGGCTAATTTGGCTACGACAAATCAGGAAAGAGATCTTGGAGTTCTCGTGGACAGTTCTCTGAAAACTTCCACACAGTGTGCAGCGGCGGTCTAAAAGGCAAATAGGATGTTAGGAATTATTAAGAAAGGGATAGAAAATAAGACCCAGAATATCTTACTGCCCCTGTATAAAACTATGGTTCGCCCACATCTTGAATACTGTGTACAGATGTGGTCTCCTCACCTCAAAAAAGATATTTTGGCCTTGGAAAAAGTTCAGAAAAGGGCAACTAAAATGATTAGGGGTTTGGAACGGGTCCCATATGAGGAGAGGTTAAAGCGACTGGGACTTTTCAGTTTAGAAAAGAGGAGACTGAAGGGGGATATGATAGAGGTATATAAAATCATGAGTGGTGTGGAGAGGGCCGATAAAGAGAAGTTATTTATTCGTTCCCTAAATAGAAGAACTAGAGGACACCAAATGAAATTAATGGGTAGCAGGTTTAAAACTAATCAAAGAAAGTTCTTCTTCACATAGCGTGTAGTCAGCCTGTGGAACTCCTTGCCAGAGGAGGCTAGGACTATAATAGAGTTTAAAGAGAAGCTAGATAATTTCATGGAGGTTAGGTCCATAAAAGGCTATTAGCCAGGGGATAAAATGGTGTCCTTGGCCTCTGTTTGTTAGAGGCTGGAGAGGGATGGCAGGAGACAAATCGCTTGATCATTGTCTTCGGTCCACCCTCTCTGGGGCACCTGGTGCTGGCCACTGTCGGCAGACAGGCTACTGGTCTAGATGGACCTTTGGTCTGACCCAATACGGCTGTTCTTATGTTCACCTTCCTCATGCCCACCCCTTCTTTCAAGCCTTCTCCCAGCACCTCCCCCTCCAATCCCCAATGCCCTTACCCTCTCCTCTTCCAGCATCACCCTGTCCCCCCTCCCACTGACACCTCCCTTCCGGCTCTTTTCCTCATTGTCTCCACTTCCCCACTAGCATTTGTGTCTCCTCTACCCTGTCCTTTTGGTGCCTTCCCCTTTTTTCCCCCTCTCCCCTCCTGCTCCGTACAAGCCCCTTCCTGCCTGTGAATTTAGGATGCAGGCAGGCTGCTCTGTGGCTGGGGCCAGAGGACTCCCTCCAGTCTTCACCCTGCTGGCAGCAGCTAGCTCTGGAGAAGGGGCGTCTTTCTCTCCTCTGCCAACAAGTAGCATGGAGCTCTGGAAGAAGGAGCCCTTAGTCCCTGCCACCAGCAAGCAGCTTGGAGCTCTCAAGGAAGGGCCCGTCTCTCTCCTCTAAGAGCAGTGGGCTCCCAGGCCAGGGGGGAGACCCACAACAGCCCTGCCAGCCCCAACTTTCTCCCCTCCCCAGTTCCCACCCACCCTTATCATTCTCCTCTCTAGGTTCTTATGGCATGGCCCTTTAGAGCTGCCGTACAGCTATTTATAGCCTGTTGCATGGCTGCACAGCTTAGAGGGAGTCTTAGCTAGACTCAGAGTCAACAGGAGTTGTCATTGGCTGGTGGGTCTTGCAATGAGGAACTCTGCTCTAAGCAGATGGGTCAGCGCTCAGCTCTCCTGTCAGCTTAACTCTACCTCCACAAGAGATGATAGGTATGTCCCTGGGAGAAGCTCTCCAACCAACATAGCACTGTCTGCCTGAGGGGGTTATGGTCAGTATACCTATCTTAGGGGTGTGGATTTTTCACAACCCTGAGCGATGTAGTCATACCGCAGTATGTATGGAGCACAGACTGGCCTAAGTGAAGACACTTCCATATCTAAGTCGATGCAAGGCAGCTTATCTTGATTTAACCCTGTAATGTAGACAAGGCCATAGAGAAGCAAGCAAAGGAATACAAAGTGATGAATAACTTACAATAGAACCTCAGAGTTAAATGCCTCATGAAAAGAACAGTTACTTACCTGTAACTGTTGTTCTTCGAGATGTGTTGCTCATGTCCATTTGAATAAGGTGCGCACGCCGCGTGCACGGTTTCTTCCGGAGCGTTTTCCCAAGTGGTACCTGTAGCGCCGGCAGGTCGCCCCCTGGAGTGGCGCTGCTATGGTGGAGCATAAGTACCCCTGCCAGCACTCCCCCTCCTCAGTTCCTTCTTGCCGGAGGCTCCGACAAAGGGGAGGTAGGGGGGGAATCGAATGGACGTGAGCAACACATCTCGAAGAACAACAGTTACAGGTAAATAACAGTTCTTTTCTTCTTCGAGTGGTTGCTCATGTCCATTCGAATAAGGTGACTTCCAAGCTAACACCAACATTACGGCGGAGGGGTTGGAGCACCCAGAAAGACAAGCAAACGAAAGTTGAACAACCAAGAACATATTTATTCAACAAACAGTAAACTGAGAACCGACAGAGAGAGCAATGTGTTATAAACCACAGTCACAGCATGGACCTTAGGACCGCAGTACCCAGCCCTGCGTCCTCCCTGGCCTGCTGCGCCAGTGCATAGTGCGCCGTAAAAGTGTGTAACGAGGACCACGTGGCCGCCCTGCAGCTTTCAATAATCGGAACCTGCGCCCCCAAAGGCTACAGAGGACGCCTGCGCCCTGGTAGAGTGTGCTGTAACGCGGGGCAGGACTTTGTGGGCCAAGTGGTAACACTCCCTAATATACCCCGCAACCCAGTTGGACAAGCTCTGGGTCGAGATAGGGAGCCCCTTCATCCTGTCAGCGAAAGCAATAAACAACTGCGTGGATTTACGAAAGGGCCTCGTCCTGTCGATATAAAAGGCTAACGTGCGCTTAGCATCCAGGGAATGCAGCACTTGTTCCTTAGGGGAGGCATGGGGCTTTGGGAAGAATACCGGGAGATAAATCTCTTGGGACATATGGAACGGTGACACCACCTTGAGGAGAAAGGCTGGGTGTGGTCGGAGTCTAACATTACTCTCCGAAAACACTAGGTAGGGCGGGTCAATAGTTAGTGCCCGCAGCTCAGAAACCCTGCGAGCGGAAGTAATGGCTACAATGAAAGCAACCTTCATGGAAAGGTGCTTCAAGGAGCACGTGGCGAGTGGCTCAAAAGGGTGCGATGCAAGTCTTGACAGCACAAGGTTAAGGTCCCAAGCAGGAAGCGGAGGTCTAACTGAGGGGAACAACTTATCTAGACCTTTTAGAAACATTTTGACCACAGGGTTGGAGAACAGGGAGGCTCCCGCCGACCCAACATGGAAGGCAGAGAGGGAGGCCACGTGTACCTTAATGGAGGAGGTAGAGAGCCCACTAGATTTCAGTTCGAACAAGTAATCCAGAATGGAAGGGACAGGTGCACAGGACGGGTGCACCCCCCTTCTGGACGCCCAGTGTGCAAAACGCCGCCACTTGGCTACATAGGAGCGCCCGGTGGATGGCTTCCTGCTGCCTAGGAGAACCATCTGAACCTCCTGGGAACATTCCCTTTCTGGCTGGGTCAGCCACGGATAAACCAGGCCATTAGGTGCAGAGAGTTGAGATTCGGGTGAATCAGCTGTCCCCCGTCCCAGGGCTGGGTCAGGAGATCCTGATCCAACAGGAGCGTCATGGGTTCCGCACACACCATGTCTACCAGGATAGGAAACCAGAACTGCCTCGGCCGCCAAGGGGCTATCAGAATGACTGTGGACCTGAAGGTCTTGACCCTGGTCAGAACCCTGGGGATTAGGGGAAATGGGGGAAATGCGTAGAGGAGACCACCCGGCCAAGGTACAGTCATGGCATTGCCTCTGGAGTGCTCGCTCAGCCCCAGTAGAGGGCAGTAACTCTGGCACTGCCTGTTCTCTGCCGAGGCAAAGAGGACTATTAGGGGACAGCTCCACCTGAGGAAAACCTGATCTAGGGCCGCATCCTTCAGAGTCCATTCGTGGGCTCCAAAGGACCTGCTCAATGCAGCGGCCAACAAGTTTTTGCACCCCAGCAGGTACTCTGCCTGTAAATGAATATTGTGTCTTATGCACAAGCCCCATAGTAGCAGAGGGGACACGACCGGGCTCCCCTGTTTGTTGATGTAAAATACGGCTGCCGTGTTGTCCAAACATACTAGGACCGAGAGGCGTGAGAGTTTTGTCAGGAACACCTCGCAGGCTCTCCTGACAGCTCTCAGCTCCCAAATGTTTATATGCATGGCCCGTTCTGCCAGAGACCACACCCCCTGGGTCCTGTGACGCCCTAGGTGCTCCCCAGCTTAGGTCGGAAGCGTCTGTGACCAACGACACTGAGGAGGGATCCACAGTGAACAGAACCCCGCTGCAAACCAAACCCTCCTGAGTCCACCACTGTAAGGAGGTGATCACTTCTCGTGGCACTGTCAACACTGTGTCCCAGAGACCACTGGACTGGTCGAACACTTTTGCTAGCCAGGCCTGTAAGGGCCTCAGTCTCATCCGTGCATGGCGCACCACATATGTGCATGCCGCCATGTGACCTAGCAGTCTTGAGCACGTTCGGGTGGTAGTCATAGGGAACCGCGTTAACTCCGAGACCATGACCACTATGGCCAAAAACCTGTTCTTGGGGAGGAAGGCCCTCGCCACTCTGGCATCCAAGAGGGCCCCGACAAATTCTAGGCGCTGACAGGGTGTCAGTAACGACTTCTGCTCGTTTAGCATGAGGCCTAGCTTCAGGAAGAGAGCCCTCGTGAGGGATACATGGTCCTCCACCTGTTAGTAGGATCGGCCACGAATGAGCCAATTGTCTAGGTATGGAAAGACGTGTACCCCCTTCTTGCGGAGGAACGCCGCCACGACCGACATGCATTTTGTGAAGACCCTAGGTGCTGTACAAAGCCCAAACGGGAACATCGTGAATTGGAAGTGACATTGGGACACTATGAAATGCAGAAACCTCCTGTGGCTTGACCTCATTGCCACGTAGAAGTAAGCATCCTTGAGGTCGAGAGTTGCATACCAGTCTCCTAACTCTAAAACCGGGATGACAGACGCCAGGGTTACCATTCTGAATTTTGACTTACCACCGTTTTGTTGAGATCCCTGAGGTCCAGAATGGGACGAACCCTGCCCTTGGGCTTGGGGATGATGAAATAGCGGGAATTAAACCCCTTGCCCTGTAAGTGCGGGGGGGGGGGGCCCTCTCCACCGCTCCTTTTTCGAGGAGCGCAAGTACCTCCTGTCGAAGAATCCCTTCGTGAGAGGTGTCCCTGAAAAGGGACGGGGAGGGTGGGCAGGAAGGGGGAGGGCCTCTGAAAGGGATAGAGTATCCACCTCTGACTACCTGGAGCACGCAGGCGTCTGAGGTACTTTCTGCCCAGGTGGGGGCAAAACGGGATAACCTGGCCCCAAACAGGGGGCCAGGGGAATTGACTGGTACGCAACCCTCTATGATCCCATCAAAATAGGTGTTTGGACAGCTGAGAGGGGGCCTGTCCAACCCCACGGGGGTTGTCCCCTCTCAGGCAGCGATGACATGCCCTCGTAGAGGAGGGGGCTCCAGCCGACCCCGCACCCCCACTGGGAGCATGAGGATAGCGTCTCCAGTAGTCCCCACGGGGGACCTGGGACTGCGTTCTCCCCTGCTGTCTGTAGGGGAGTTGACGGCGCTGAGGGGCAGGCATGTGGATCCCCAAAGAGCGGAGAGTCAACCTAGCGTCCTTCAATGTATGGAGCCTAGAGTTGGTGTGCTCCGAGAACAAGGACTTCCCTTCAAAGGGTAGGTCCTGTATGGTATTCTGGACGTCGGCCGGTATTCCGGAAACCTGGAGTCAGGCACCACAGCGCATGACTACCCCAGACGCCATGGTCCAGGCTGCAGAGTCGACCGCGTCCAGGGAGGCCTGTAGTGCCGTGCAGGCAATAGTTCTGCCCTCGGTGGTCATAGTCGCAAACTCCTGACACGCCTCGGGGGGAAGTTTGTCCCTCAACTTGTCCATTCTCTGCCACGTATTGTAGGCGTAACGGCTCAGCATCGCCTGTTGATTTGCGGTGTGGAGTTGCACGCCACCGGTGGCATATACCTTACGCCCCATTAGGTCGAGGCGCTTAGGCTCCCTAGCCTTCGGGGACGGCCCCGGCTGTGGGAGCCTTTCCTTCTGCGCTGCAGCTTGGACAACCAGAGACCCTGGGACAGCTTGAGAGTACAAGTGATCGTGTCCCGACTGCAGGACATAATAGCGTCTCTTGACCCCCTTTAAGGTTGGGGTTAAAGAAGCCGGAGTCTGCCACAGGGCGTTCGTGATCTTAGCCACTGTTTTATTAAGGGGCAAAGCCAGCTGGGCGGGAGCATCCTCCGACAGGATGTCTACCATGGGGTCCGTCTCTTCTACCACAGGTTCCACCGGGACCCCAAGGTTGGATGCTAGGCGGCGAAGCAGCTCTTGATGTGAGCTGGCGTCCATCATCGGCATAGATGGAGCCAGATCTGCTAAGGCCTCATCCGGGAAGGAAGACGAGGAAAACTCCAGCAGCAGCACCGGGCCCAGCGCTGGGTCGGGGTGGGCGGCCCACTGGGCAACCGCCAAAGGCGCCAGGGGTGGCACCGGTGCCGAGGCTGCCTGGTTCCCTGTTGCATCCACGGCTGTACCTCCTTGAGGGGAGGGGGGAGGTCGTGACAGAGATGCTGTTGGAGTCTCCCGGTGCCCCGAAACACTGGACGCCGTGGAAGGAGGCATAGGACCCTGCCATTGATGATACGCCCAGGGCATCCAGAATGACCACTGGGGTTGAGGGGGCCAGGTTTGCTGCATATGAGGCCGATCTCGCCAGTGCCAAGAGCGGGACCTGTGCACCGACGACACCCTCGAGGACCCCGACCTGATTGAATCCTCATTGGAATCTGACGAGTAATCGGATGCAAGCCACGGCGGGGCCGATGACAAGTACACCAGTGCCCCCGGAGGCGCAGACCTGGCCATTGACTCCAGCTTGCCTGCATGCGTGCGGTGAGGAGGCCGCACTGGTGCCGGCACAGGAAAAACGGTACCTGTGCCCTGCCGCGGTGCTGGCACACCCCACATCGTATTTGGTGCTGAACTCGGTGCCGGCTGAAAGGGAGGCACTGAAGAGTCCGTTCGACCAATGGCCGGTGCCGCTGCTGGTGCCGCTGTTGGTGCTATCATTGACCGTATAGATGACGCCGATGCAGTCAACGTCGTCCTAGACAGTGCCGGTGTCGTTGACAGGGATGGTACCGGCATTGGTACCAAAGTCAGTGTCTGTGTCGGTATCGGAGTAGTTTGTGTCGGTGCCAGTAGCGGTACTGGTGCCTGGGGCAACAGGCCCGGTGCCGGTACCAGATTTGGTGGTGCCGTTGGTGGTGCCACGTGGCAAGTCTGTAAAGGTGCCGGCGGCGTCAACCCCAAGTACAGAGCCGGGTAGTATGGTACCGATGAGGTAGCCAAAATCGGCTGCGGCAGAGGACCTAGTGCCGAAACTGTGGCGGGGGCCTGTGTCCATCCCGCGCCCGCTGGTACTGCCAGTGGCGGGTGGGGTCTGCCGTCCTGTCCACAGTCAGGTGTTCTGGCGTGCCCTGACCTCGCCGCGAGCGGTACTGGTCCCACAGGGGACGGTCCCGCTGCATATGGAGTGGGTGCTGACCCTTCCACCCAGTGCAGGGGGGAGACCGGTGCCAACATGGCCCCCGGTGTAGAGGGCCTTGACCCCTCCACCTCAACGGACGACAGAGGGGAGGTGGTCAGGCTGATAAGATCCTGCGCCGCTTCAAAAGTCTCCGGCGTTGAGGGTTGATGCGTCGGCAGCTGACCCGGACTGGATGGTCAGCCCGACCGCTTCCGCCGCACAGCGGCGCTTGGAGAGACCTCCGCAGGCGATCTGTGCCGGTGGTGTAGGCCCGACCTGGACTTCCGGCTCGGAGACCTACCACGGGATATCTTCGCCTTCTTCGGTGCCGGGGAGTGGGAACGGTGCCTGGCCTTCAGTACCGACGCCCTGGAGTGGGCTGGGGCATCTCGCATCGACGCTGGTGCACTGCGCACTGTGGAGTGACCCGCCGGTGCCGGCTGAAGGGCCGCTTCCATGAGAAGGAGCTTCAAACGAGAGTCTCTCTCCCTCTTGGTACGCGGTTTGAACGCCCTGCAAATCTTACAGGCGTCTGCTAAGTGGGCCTCTCCCAAGCACCTCAGGCAGCTATCGTGAGGGTCCCCTTTAGGCATAAACTTAGCACACACCGCACAAGCCTTAAAGCCTTGAGGCCCTGGTATTCCTTACCCCCAAAGGGGAGGAGAAGAACAAAGAACTTGAAATAGTGCTAACTATCTAACTACTTAAACTATTTACAAACAACTACTCTAACTAGAAACGGGAACCATTAACAGCAAGAGATAGACACGTTCCAACAACCGTCACGGGCGGTAAGAAGGAACTGAGGAGGGGGAGCGCCGGCAGAGGTACTTATACTCCGCTATAGCGGCGCCACTCCAGGGGGTGACCTGCCGGTGCTACTTGACTATTCTATAGTCCCGGCAGAGCTGGGAGCCAGTGTGCTCCGGCCCCACTCCCAAGGAGTCCCCTGCCACTCAATGCTGCTGCCTCTGTAGTGTGGGGTGCCAGGCAGGAGCTGATCTGCGAGAAAAGCCAGTTTAAAAACCAGCTCTCACCGTGGACTGGCTTCCTGTCACCCGATGCTGCTGCAGAGGCAGCAGTGTGGGGTGGCAGTAGCCCTTGTCCAGGGGGGTCTGAGCTCCCAGATCCAGTGCAAACCGGAACTCAGACAGGCTGCCTGTCTGCCTGGCTCCTAAAGCACTTTAAATTCAGAGCTTCAGCAGGGGTAGATCTCAGACCTGCTGCAAGCTAGGACTGAGCTGGGCGGCTGGCCAACCTGCTAAAATATTTATTGGTGAGGGCAGGGGACAATGCGTGTAATCTATAGCATTAATCTATATGCTTTTGCTTATCAGTTAATCAACTTCACTATTACATCCCTAATTAGGAATCACTTAAGAACACCTTACTAGATGTCCCAAAACACAATCCCTCACTCAAGACAGAAGGCTGTACTGTTCTGAAAACTGACCTGGTTTAGAGGGGAAGTGAATGGCACTATTTAAAAAAAAAAGGGGGTGGGGTGGGGTGGGGGAGAAGCTGAAGGTAATGAATATAAATCAGAACCTAGGAACTGTAGAAAATCAATAAGGAAAGTAAAGGGAAAAATCTATGGCCAGCTCAGTTAAGGACAATAAGGTGGTTTAAAAATATATATATTAGGAACAAAATGGAATCCTGACAATGGTATTTGTCCATTAGTATATGGATATAGTAGAACTATTATTAATAATGCAGAACAGTTTAATGAATATTTCTGTTCTGTATTTGAGGGGGAAACAGAAACAATAGTCTCACTATATAATGATAACATTTTCCATTGCATTTGTATCTCTGGAGAATGTTTAACAGCAGCTACAACAGTTAAAAATCTTCAGATCAGTAGGTCCAATTCACTTGCACCCAAGAGTTTTAAAAGAGCCTGCTGAGGAGGCCATTGGATAGGGACAGTAGGTTTTCAGTAAGCCTTGGAAAAACGGGGAAGCTCCAGAAGCTAAGAGGAAAGCTAATAATGTTCCAATCTTTAAAAAGAGTAAATAGGATGACCTAGATATTTATAGGCCTGTCAGACTGAGGTTGATCCTGTGCCCAATAATGGAGTGGCTGATACACGACTCTAGTGATAAAGAATTTAAAGGGCTGGAGAAGGGAGGACAATGAGGCGGACTGGCCTCTCAGTGAGATGGAGGAACTAATCTCTGATCCCTGGTGGAGAGAGCCACGCCAGACTTGCCTCCCCTACCAGAAGCAAAAGGGGAAGGAGGGCTAGTGCAAAAGACAGAGCCTCTAACCCAGTTGAATCTGAGCAAGGGAAGTGAACAGGTTTTTCTAGGCTGTTGCAGATTCCTGGAACAGAACCTGCACTGCACTGCACTATGTCATACCCTGCCAGTGGAAGAGACTGACCCAGGTGAAGACCTGCCAGAACTACCACTTGGTATATACCTCAAAGAGATGGCGGATAACCCTGAGCCAGCCACAGGTACATTAGAGGAAGAGTAGGAAGGAGCTGAGGAACACTAATCTATAGCCTAATTGAGCTGTTGCCTGAATCCAGCTCAGTGTGTTGAGGTAGTATCCCTAATGACCCACCAGAGGAGGATTCAGCCACTGTTAGTGCTGGGCTGGGGCTTGGTAGAATAGGGTGGGCCTAGATCCTCCTCCCGAGGGGGTGGCGGCCTCTCTACCTTAGGCTAAGAGGTCTGCATTTGTCTGCCATCTGCAAGAGCCAGGAAGTCAGGCTGTTGCTGGGATATGTAAGAATAGGTGTCTGAGATGGCTATACATTAGTGGTAGGGTCCGACCAGAGCATACATTGTCCTTTGAACATATTTTTTCCCCTTCATCCTTGCAGTCTGGAAAGGTTGATAAAGGGTCCGGCCAGAGCAGCTATTGTCCTTTCTGATGTATAAATACATGCCTTTTCCCTTCATTCTTTCAGCCTAGAAAGATAGTTGCACTGAACAATGTTGTCTTTGTCTCTTGCTTATTCCAACTTGCTCTGTAAAAATACTTTCAGGGTAACATCCTTTGTAATCTCTGTAACCTGCTGATTCGGGAAGTATGTAATGTAGAAAAGTGCTGATCTAACTGAAAATCCTGTAAACAGTAAACGGGTGGAATATAATATTATTCATCATCTGCCTATTAATATTAATCATATAGAAGTTAACATTACTAAATAAGGATTTAGGGGAAGTAGTGATAGATGTGTGAATTAACATACTAAAATGGATAAAGGAGTGTGACTGGTGCCAAATCATTGCTCACTTGGCACATTGTGTTGGGGGCCTGAGGAGAATTAGTATCTGCAATAAAGAGGCCTGTTTACTCCATCTGCTCCTGGGTTGCCTGTTTCTTCTCTAACTGCTCTTTGTTTACTCTGCCCTGGTTGGGGCCAGAGGACCTAGGCAGACTCTTGATGCTTTGCCCTGCTTAATAATCTGAGCTTCCAACTACTTGTTTGCTCTGCCCTGCCTGGGCCTTAAAATGATTAGATTGCTCTATCCTGTCTAGTGGTGGGAGTTCTAATCCCAGATAGGGGGCAACATCACAGAGCTGTAATGGCTTCCCACAGAGCCAGAGGAGAAGGGACTGCTGCCAACCCACTACAGAGGATAATATCATTAATGCAAATCAATATGCACTTATGGAAAATGGAACTTCTCAAACAACTTGATACTTTTTATGACATTGAAAATGTTACTGATAATGGTAATAGTGCTGGCAGAGTGGTATTGATTTCTCTAAGGTATTTGATTTGGTATTGCATGACATTTTGATTAAATAATCAGAGCAATGTAAAATTAACAGAGCACACATTAAATGGATTAAAAGCTGGCTAAGAGTTCCCTGTTTACAGCTATATTTTGCAATATATCATTAAGCAAGTATGTCTCCAGTGAGGTCCCATGGAAATTTATTTTTGGCTCTAAGCTATTTAACATTTGTATTAATGTGAAAGAAAATAATAAATCATCACTGGTATAGTTTGTAGATAACCCAAAAATTGAGGGAGTGGTAAACAGACAACAGGTGTCTGATTCAGACCAATCTGAATCACATGGTAAACTGTGTGCAAGCACACAATATGGATTTTAATATGGCTAAATGTATAAATCTAGGAACAATGAATGCACTCAGCTGTAGGTGAGCTCCCCTGCCTCTTGTACCCACTTCTTAAGAATGGCTGGAAGTCAAAGCTAAAAAAATTTAAACTGGAAATAAGGTGTACCTTTTTAACACTGGAAAAATGTACCAAGTGTTGTCAGTGATGGAGATTGCTCAACAATGTTTACATAAGATATATACGGTAATAGGAATTATTTTGGGGATGACTTATTATAAGCGAGGTCAGACAGGATGATCACAATAGTTTCTTCTGGTCTTAAAAATCTATTAATCTAAAGAAGACATTCAAAGAGTATTCAATTAAATCTGTCCTTTAACTCACCAATTTCAATGCTTATTAACTGTATTATGGTAGTATCTACAGGTCCTAACTAAGATTGGATCCTCATAGTGCATTGTTTCATAAACATATTAAAAGTCAGTGCTTTCTAGAACATATCATAACCTAAATTAGACAGAGAAAAGTGTTGGGAGAAAATATTATCTGATTTTACAAATGGAGAACTGAAGCAGAGGAAATTAAATGACTATCTCTGTGTCCCACAGGAAGCCTTTGGCAGAGACAACAATGTATCCCAGCTATTTGAGATCTAAGCCAGTGCTTTAGCCGTATGGCCATCTGTCCCTCCTTCAGCCTATGTTTAAATCTGGTAACCAAAATGCAGAAGTGTATCACTTAATTAATTTCTCATGTACTATATATTTATATGGCCTAAAAAACTCCATTAAAATGTTAAAATTACAAAAGCAAGCATTGGACAGTTAAGAAATAATACAGGAAAACTCCAATAGTCAGGCACCCGATTGTCCAGCACTCCCGATAGTCCGGCATCAAAATGGCAAGCGCTTCTGACGGAACCAGGACTGAACCCAGAACCACTCAGGTCAGCTGCTCTCATCTGGGTCACAGCAGGGAGCAGAAGTGTTTTGCTAAGAGGAAGGGGAGGGGGATTGGGATTGGGTTACTCATGGCATCCTGGCCAGCTTCTGGAAAAGCCAGCCCCCCCAGGACATGTGCTGGCTGTATCCTACCGATTTTAAGGTTGGGGGGGGAGTGGGATCGGGTTACAGCAGGGAACAGAAGTGTTCTGCTAAGGGGAGGGGGATTGGGTTACTCACGGTGTCCCAGCCAGCTGATTGGGGGGGGGGGCAGTGGGATTGGGTTGGGAGTATGCAGTACCTCCTGATACTCCGGCATATCCGATAATCTAGCACCACCTAAGTCCCAAAGGTGCCGGATTATCGGAAATCTACTGTAGAATTAAAGCTGCCCATGAAATTTGATTTGGCCCCTTCTGCATATGCATAATGAAACAATCCTTTAATTATCTGATCAGGTACCCCTGTTTTCAACAGGAACCCTGCCTTAGCAATACCCAAGATACAAGATTAACATTATTTTAATGTGCGTGTGTATATGTAATTTCCTAGATCTTTTAAAGAAGAAACTAAAATAAAAAACCCACAAATTCTTTTATATGAAATCATACCAACTCCCACTATAGATCATCAGCCAGACTGGAATCTTTAGCGCTACAACACAGACCTTTAACTCTTAATTGATATTGTGGCTCCAGGCCAGCATACAGCAGCCATACCTACAGAGCGAGAACAAGGTTGGGTTAAAACCAACCTTTGCATACATTAAAAAAACTACCATCTTTCACTGTTTGGAGGATGGTTTACAGAATCTAGTCCTTTATGTGCAGTTAGCATTTTCTTTAATATTGAAGTTACTTGAACACATTCTAGATGGAGCTGGTAGCACTACCCACAGTTAAGGTTGCCTAAGAACTTCCTTGGAAGACCCAATTTTCAGGTGCTGTTAACTTTACTAAACCTTACTTGTTCAGGTTGAAATTTTTCAGGTGTCTGCCTCAGATAGGGAACCAGGAGAGGGCACGTACACCACCACATGATGGGTGGGAGGGTCCCGGGGCCCAGTCTTTGGGCATCCAGGGGAGTTAGCAGGGGAGGGCATGATGCCAGTAGCAGGGATCCAATCCCCCTGCACTCACCAGCAGTGGTGGGGGCAGGGAAGCAGCGTTATGCAGCTGTAGCTTGCTCTGCTTCCCACTGGTGAGAGTGAGGGTATGCCGCCCTTTCCCCAAGCAACGTGCTGGGACAGCAGAACAAGCCGGGATGGTGTTGCTCCACTCCAGCCACTGGTGAGTGTGTGTGGGGGGGTGGGTTGGACACCAGCTGCCAGCACCCTGGCCCTGCTTGTCCCCTGGGTTGCATCAGTTGGGGGAAAAGGCAGGGCAGAGCAAGGGCAAGGAACAGGAGGGAGACATGGGAAATTCACAAAGATACCTGGGTGCCTTATAAATATATTTGTTTCTCTTCCCCTCTGCTTGTTGTTTACTTTAAAAATAACAGGAATATAAAAATTGGTCTCCTTTGGATCTGCTACTGCTAGAGGACTTTTTAGGCTCCCAGCAGAGTGTACTGTGACCACTACATATTCCTTACTTGAAGAGCTCTTGGTCTTGAACTTTGATCAAAGACATATCTTCTCCCAAGTGTTTAGTAACATCTGGAGTTTCAAACTCCAGGCACCTCCATATGTGTGTGACTCTGTAATCTGGACAGGCGGACCCAATCCTAGGATTGCTGTAGTTTAGCACATGAGCTTCTAGTGAAGGGCTGGGGAATCTAAGGCCCAAGGGTGGGATGCAGACCATGGCTTGCCTGGATCAGGCCTTTGAGACTCATAGCTCCCCCAGCATTGGGGAGTCCATGGTGGCACTCCAGCCTCTCTGCTGCCCCACAGTGGGGCTGGAGCATACAAAATCTACTCACCTCGGCCTCCCTAGGCTCTGGTGTGTGAGGGGAACGTGGGGCGTGTCTTTCTTCTTCTCAATCTGGGGACCAGTCAATGAGAGTTTGTCCCTTTTTTTTTCTTCTTACTTGTGTGCGCCCACTCTCTGATTTATTTCCTTTGGGTTAGCAGCCCTCAACCCCCCAAAAGGTTCCCCACCCCTGCTCTACTGCATGAGCGAAAAGCCAGCTGGCGCTCAGGTAGGGTTGCCAGATGGTTTTAAAAAAAAATACCAGACACACTTGAAATTACATCACAATTTACACTATGTCTTATTTAGAAACTACCAGGCTGCCTCTAGACTGGCATGATTTTGCACAGATACTTTTAACGGAAAAGTTTTTCCGTTAAAAATATTTGCGCAAGAGAGCGTCTACACTGGCATGCGCCTTTGCGCAAAAGCCTCCGTGCCAGTGTAGACGCTGTCTTGTGCAAGAAAGCTCCGCTGGCCACTTTAGCCCAATGCAACGGTCGCTCTCCCTTCGCGCTCGCCCCCTCTCCCAGGCAGACGGAGCTGAAATGTCTGTTGCTTCTAGGAACTTAACTGGCAAAATAAACTGTTGACCGCAACAAGCCAGGCCCACTAAGCCCCGCTCTCTCGTCCCCGGGACACCAGCAGCAGCAGCCGCAGCCGGGCGAGCGCCCGCCCCGACAGTCAGCTGCTCTTGTATTGGCTCAGGGAAGTGGGTGACTTGATTGGCCGAAGGGCTTGCGCTCAAGCCTCTGTTGCCAAGACTCCACATTTCTCTTCCGGGTTCTCAGCCTCATTCTGTGCGGGGGGCTCCCACCCCGCTCTGAAGCGACGCGTACGCTCCGCCCGGTGAGCGGACGTGACGTGTTTTCCCGCGGTTTGAGCGGTCGCGCTGGGAGCCGGTTTGTCCGTTTCTCGTCTCCCCTCTGCGGTGCACGTTTAAACTTCGGACCCAGCGGTTGCGGCTCCGCGCGCCGGACCGACATGCCGCCCAAGCTCCCCCGGAAGGGGGGAGCCGCCGCCAAGGGAGGCAGCACTCCGCCGCCTCCGCCTGCCGCCGCCAGGTGAGAGTCGCCAGCTGCCTCCTCTCGCCCGGGCTCTGGCACCCGCGGCACCGCTCTTCTGCTGCTCCGGGCGCGTCCTCGCTGAGGGCAGCTCTACTCTAGCAGACGCGGAAGCGCTCGCCTCTTGGTTGCGTATCCCCGGGCGCGGCGGCACCTGCCGCTTAGGCCGGCCCAGCTGGGAGGCTGCCTGCCCGGCCCGGGGGGAATGTCTCGTGGGGGGGGGGGGCACGGCTGATACGGTGCTCGCCGCTGCTGAAGACGGGTCTGTGGGCAGAGGTTGCTTTGGCTGGAAAAACAACCCGTTGGTGTCTGCCCAAGCGACGGTGCCCGCTGGGTGAAAGGCTCCCTTAGCCTCGCTGGTGCTGGGGTCTGTCAGCTGTGGCCAGCTGCATATTCACCACGGTGTGAGATGTAACGACGAAGACCTGGCTCTGACTGACGAGAGTCACGTGCAGCGTTAAGCATTTTAGGCTGATGGAACCGTAGTATTGGCTTGTTAAGGTTCAGGCAGTAGAAATGTGAAAGGTAATGCAGGGTCCTGCCTGGGTTCCTGATTGCTTCCAGCTCTTTGGCCCCATGCTTCCCAAGGACCGCTCTAGCGGGCTCACCTTTGAAGGACAAAAAATGTGCTGCTTTATCTGCTACAGATAGATGACATCTGATGTGCATGTATTCAGCATTTCAGGATTGTATGGGTTTTAGATTAGAAATTCCAATGTAAGACCAATTTCTTTGGTTCACTGTTAGTAACTGACCTTCCTTCAATCCATTCCTGCAGGGTTCTTGGGGTCCTAAGTAGAGACCTGTACAACTGAATATCTCCTTTATAGTCATGGATGTTTGTGGATCAGATGTGGATGCAAATGCTCAGTAGGATGGGTTTTCTCCAGAGAAATGTCACATTCTAGCTAATGTTTTATACTTTATAATCATGTGTGATACATTTTCATTTAAATGAACCTGTTAGTTCATAGTCCATTTCACTCTCTTTTAGGCTTGAGTTTGGAGAAACTGGCTTTATTGCACTGTGCAATACACTAAGAGTATCAGACATTGTGAGAACAAATGCTTGGAAGATGTATGAAAAAATATCCCCTGCTGATGGAACTTTAGTGAGTACTTGGTAGAGTTAATGCTTACAGTGATTTGATTTCAAATACTGAGCTCTGGATCTGTGCTTAGCCTAACATGTTGCCTTAGTCAAGAAGCAAATTGGTAAAAATTGCAAGTTATTTTCAAATGGAAATGCTACAGTGGTATCATTCTGATTCAGGTTTATATCAAGATCAAAAAGTACAAAGGTTGCTGTGTACGCACATCTGTGTAGATTAACTTGCATAACCTCACCTTCAATAAATATGCCAATTAAAAAAACCCTTTATTTCACATTTACTCTAAATGGTAGTGCTGGTTTAACTATGTGACTGATCACATCTAGACCACATGTTATAGCTGTTCCCCACTCTGGCACTCGAAGTGCAGAAGATGAAGGCCTGCAAGAGACTATAAATAGCTTGCCTCTATAGCTGTGGTCCCTGACCTGTCGATTGTGAGACATTTGGGGGGCCCCCCCCCATTTTCCCCCACCCCCAAGAAGCTCCACTGTCTACCTCCAGTGACAATGGAGGTAGTGCCGGCTTCCTTCAGGGTGGATAGAAGTCCTGCAGCTGCGTGCCACTTCTGGGGTTTCAGGAAGTGCGCTGGCTGCACCCCCTCCCCCAAACAGCCAGCACGGTACCAGACCCCAGTCTGTGGCATGCTGGGGACTTCCTGCTGGGGGGGGGGCAAGAGAGGGGGGCAGAGGAGTCCCTGGAAGAGGGGTGCGCTGGGATGAGCTTCCCCTGCTGGAGGGGAGGGAGTAGGAGTCCCTGGAGGAGGTGTGTGCAGGGACATGCTTCCCCTGCGGCGGGTGGGGGAGGCGGGGGAGGAAGTAGAAGTCCCCGGAGCAGGCGAGTGCTGGGATGAGCTTCCCCTGCAAGGGCGGGGGGGTAGGAGTCCCTGGAGGAGGCAGAGTGCTGGGACGTGCTTCCCCTGTGAGGGGGAGGGGTCCTCGGAGGAGGTGAGTGCTGGTGACTCCCTGTTCTCTGCCCCCACCAACACCCTGTCCCCTGCTGCAGCACCCACTGGCAGCCTGCTACCTGTCCCGTGCCACAGCACCCTGTCCCCTGCTTCAGCCCCCACTGGCACCCTGTCCCCGTCCCTAGCACCCTTCCCCAGTACCATGTCCCCAGCTCCCACCAGCACAGTTGGGGCCACATTAGTGAGGCTTGGGGGGTTTTGGAGGAGGGGTGTGTGTGTGTGTGTGTGTGTGTGTTTTGTTTTGTTTGCGTCTCACTTGTGTGGCCCCAACTGACTTTTCTGTGGGTCAGTGACCCCTGACTCAAAACAGGTTCCCCACCCTTCTCATAAATAAAGACAATGCTGAAACTTTGTGTTTGACATATTTTATTTAAAAATGAAGCCTGGCCAGCAAGCCCCCGTCTGGCAACAGAATCATAACACTCCTGTACTAACCCCCAACCCCAAATCTGAGCCTGTCATACACTGGAACCACCTGTCATGAGCCTCTCACATCTCCACATTCCTGCCCCCCCTCCCCCATCCTCAGTCTTATGCCACAGCACTTCTGCACCATCCACACACCGCAAATCTGTGTCCTGAGCCCATCATGCACCCTGCCCTTCACATACCCCAACCCCAAATCCTGCACCCTCACATCCAGAAGCCTGGGGCTTGCTCGGTACCCCAACCTTCCACCTGACCCCAACACTCCTCAGCCTGGAGCCTCCTCCCTGAGACAGCATCCCCTTCTCAACCTCCTCGTGCATCCAGATTCCCTCCTAGACCTTGCACTTCTCACCCCTTCCCACACCCAAATCCCTCGTTCCTACCCCAGAGCCTGCACCTCCTGTCTCAACCCAGCGAGGGTACAGCTAGACTGCAGGAGTTTTTTCTGAGATACTAGAGGTATCCCAGAAAAACTCTTCTGCATCCAGGGACGTGTTTGTTCTTCTGCTTTTTTTTTAGCCGAAGAGCAAACACTCTCTTTCAGCAACCCCTATATTCCCTGTTCCACAAGGAATAAGGGGGCTTCCGAAAGAAGGGTTGTTTTCTGACACTTGGCCCAGTCTAGACAGGCCAAATGTTGAAAACCTCTTCCTACAGAAGAGTCAAGGGGGGAAAAAAGGCAGCAGTGTAGCCATACCCTGAGAGAGTATAAAGGCCAGGGATAGCAAGTGATAGAGAGGAGAACAGAGAGGGCAGGGCTTCAAGCAAGGAGTGGAGTCTTGGAGGAAGGATGGGGTAGTTCTTGGCTTCTTCTGACATTTAAAAAGTGATCTTGGGTGTAGAAAGGTTGGAGACCACTGCTCTGTAGGCTCTGCTTACAAAAACTCCCCAGAGTCACAGATTCATGGACTTTGAGGGGGGAAGAAAAGCAAAAACTGCCACCATCGAGTGATTTAACCCTGAAAAAACAAGAGGGAACGTTTGAATTCCTTCCAGTGGTACCCCAAGCTCTTTTGCCCAAAGAAAACTTGAAAAAGAAAAGAGAAAATAAGCTGCAGTCTCTGGTAGCTGACTGCTCAGTCTTAGGCATGCGCGCACGCGCACGCACACAGAGTAGTAGACTCTGAGTCCCCTGCTGGCCTCAAGCTCCATGCAGCACTTCCGCTTTGAAATGTACAGGATCCCTAGTGGAGACTCTGGTACATTTCAAAGGTGGAATGCTGCTACTGAACTCCTGCCTTCTCATGGAGCTGGAGCTGGGGGAAAGCAGCTTTTAAGTTTAACCCCTTAGTCACTGTGTACTGGCCAGTGCTACTTCTGTCTATCACACCACCAATTACTTCTTATAAGCAGGGCTCGACAAATGGGCTGAAATCTGCTTGCCAGGGGCAAGTAGAGACATGGGTCGCCCCATTCACTGGCGGCATGTACATGCGCAGTCTGGGTCTGGCGCATGCGCAGTGCAGGGCTGGCGAGTGGATTTCACCGTGGTTTGTCGAGCCCTGCTTATAAGCATTATAATAGTCAATTTTTTATGGCTTCTTCTTGTGACTTTTTTCTCACTCATAGTATGAGAGCGCCTAGTTAGAGGATAAAAACAGTAATAGGTCATAACAAAAATAAAAACAGTAGGAATACTACTAATAAATGTTATTTATGTTAAAATACAGCTTTTAAAATTTAATTTTAAGTTAATGTTCATACTGTACCATATCATTTACTAAATTTACACCCATGAGTTGGAGAACATGAAATCTGATCTCCCCCATGAAATCTATATTAAGGATGGTTAAATTGCAGTTATCTGGCAAATCATGTAGTGGACACAAATTGTATCGACTACGCAATTAGTCGATAAGGGCCACTCTGCCAGGCCACAGCAGGGCTAACTCCTAGAGCCAGCTTGAGCTGGGACTGAGCAGTCCAAGCTTGTGCCAGCTCCCCGAGCCACCCACGTTGCAGCTCTGCAATTTAAAATGCAGAGGCACAGCATCCCAGATCAACACGAGCCAGGACTGCCCGGTCCCAGCTTGTGCGAAGTCCAGCAGCCCTTGTTCACATTAGCCTCCCCCTATCCCCCTCACCCCCCCTGCCAGTATCAGAGGCAGCAGTGGGGTGGGCAGGCAGCACTGTAGAGACAGAAGCAGCAAGAGGTGGGGGAGCAAGTAGTTGATTACTCTCCAACATCTCTAATCTATACAGAATAGAGCAAATACAAGACTAGATGTCAGGGAGAAGACAAGCATTTCTCAAATTGGCTGTTGTGATCCAAAAAGGGATTGCATGAGGGTGGTGATAAGGTTATTTTGGGGGGGGGGGGGTGTCAAGGTATAAAGGTACTGCTACCTGTACTTCTGCACTGCCTTTAGACCTAGGTAGTACTGTTCAAGCGTACACTGGGTGAAGCAAAATAATTGATATGATCATGTGTGGTGGGACAGGCATGCCGCTAGAGTATAATCCCATTTGAGAGTCTAGATCTGTATTAGGCAGCAAGCTTGTGTCACCACTCATGTTCCCAGAATCACAACACTATTTTTTTAGCACTCTTTCTGGATTAAGGTTAGCACATATATATCTACCTGAACAGCAAAGTGCAATTCCTTCACTATAGCTAATGTATCTTTACTGTATCCAGGATACAGGATTTTAAAAAAGGACTAGATAAAATTATCTACTTTAAACTGGCTAGGATAAAAGCATTTAGGAAATAGAAGCTCTCATTTTCTAGGGCATAAACCATCAACTAATTCATTGAGGTTAGGACAAAATTTCACTCAGTGACATGGTACTGTATAATTGTTCACTGTAAAGACTTTACATTTTTCTCTGTGTGTAGTGCTGTTAAACTGAATGCTTGGCTAGATGGACTAGAGTTCTGGTCCAGTGTGGACATTCTCATGTATTAGATTATTCTTTTCTATTGGAAAGCCCATTGGATTGGCCCAGAGAGAGAAATAGTTTATTAGGTTTCTCCTCTCAGACTTTTTTCCTGAATTCCTCCTTCAGAGAGTTATCATTTACACAGAAAAAGCTGAGGATTCAGAACCCAAACTCCTAAGACCTCAGGGAATCTGGCAGGGATATACTCATCGAGGCTGTGTGCCTCTATACTGGCTCTAGATCCCTTCAGAACCATTGTCTGCTCCCTGCCAACATGGTTGACCATGTAATCTGATTTTTCTAGTCTATTTTGGGGAGTAGGATCTCCAGTGATGAGGGGGGTTTCTTTGGTGCTGCCAAGTAGAGGGAAACTACAGATTTGGCAGGAATGGTGCCATGGAGGTGATCAACTTCAGCCCTCCACACATGGCTATATAAGGAATGAGTCCCCAAAGTTACTACTTCACTACAGGTTGAACCTCCTAAATCCGGGACTCTCTGGTCCAGCAACACTGGACCATGGATGTTGCTGGACCAGAGAATCCTGGTGGCTGGAGTGCGAGTCCACCTGGAGTCCAGCGGCCAGGATCCTCATCCCTGGGGATCCCCGGCTGGGCCTATCGGTGAGCTCTGTTCCTGGGGAGGCTGGGCCAGACAACAGTGGGACTGGAACCTAAGCCCATGTCCTGTGGTGCTGGAGCCAATTTGCACTGGGACTGAAATGGAGTCAGCGTCAGGGAAGGGCAGCATACTAGGATGCTGGGGGTAGGGGACCTTCCCTGATCTGGAAAATTCTCTCATTTGGGACCAGTCAGATCCAGAGGGTGCTGGAACGGGGAGGTCCAGCTTGTAGTATCTCCATTGCCCATACATTAACATCATAGTTAAATTTCAGGGATAGACCCTAGTCTTCTATTCCAGCTGGTTTGCTCGGGCAAGATCAAGTCTGTTTAGACAGCCAGTTGTGAACTCCCCTTCAAAAGAGGAATATAGCATGGCAGCGTAGAAGAGGCAGCAGAGGTGCCTCATCTCTCTGATCCAGCATTAAGGATGCATCAGAGGAAAGACCGTGTTCTGAGCACAGCTTATACCAGATTGATTCCTGGCGGGTAGAATGGTCCATTGGAAGACAGTGCCAGCTAGTTCCTCTTCTAACTTGTTTGCAGCAGAGGCCTCATTCTCAACTGGACTTAGAATCCTGTAGCATAAAGGGGGAGTAATCTCTCCCTGCTATACAGCTGCAGGATGCAGGATTCAGCCTTCAGTGTGGGGGAAAACAGAAACAATTGTAATAGTTTTTTTAGATTCAAGCATTTAAGTACCAATAGTTCCAAATGAGTATCTGAATGAAAAATGAATTTGTTGGCAATAGGAAATGTCAAATAATTTCAGTATTATATGTGAGCCTTCTTAGGACATTCTGTGTATTGCTAGTCTTCTGTAGAAAACATTTTTTCTACTCTTTTTTTTAGAAAAAAATACCCTGTGTCCTTGCACGTTAAATGTTAGTTTGCTCTATGACAACTCTGAACAGTTTCAGTCTTAAACTTTTGAATAACCTCTCCAGACTTATTGCCAGGTTCATTATATTTCTGATTCCAAGAAGGAATCCAAAGGAACTGGCTAACTGGCATTTTCAAGGAAACACTTATTTAAGAGTAGTGCAGGATTTCTGATTCACTATTGGTTTTTCTTCCTTAACAGTAAAAAACCACAGAAAAGAGACGAGACAGGTTTTTTTTAGAGCAATCTCAAATGCATGAAGTAAGCAGAAGAAAGAAAGCTACATTTATCCATTTACTTTGATATGAATAAACTCTTTAATCTTGAGAGCAGCATATTAAGCTGGCATGAATTGAAAGAATAACCTCTGTTCAATATAAACTATGCAGGCACAATTCCTACGACATAGTCAAAAGTAAGCAAGCATTTTACTGATTTGCTTACCAATGCCTTGGCTTTTCTATTAGTGAACATTCAGTGAAGGATTGTGATGCAGCAAGATTTTCAAAAATAGTCTTAAATAATTGAGGGCTGTAAGTGATTTCAACTGTGAATGCTCAAAACTAATCTTAAAGGTGAGTTTTTGAAGTGAGTGGGTTATAGGTAAACCCAGCTGTCTGTCCCTTAATAAATTACACTAAGAGGCATAATCACAAGAGGCATTGACAGTCTGGTGCAAATGGGAATTATTCTTTGAGGAGTAGGTTTCATAATCATTAGTAAGCTGAAGCTAAGAAAATCTACTTACAGGAAGCCTCTGCTTTTGAATAAAGAGAGCCTGTCAGTTAAAGCCCCAGTTTAAGTATGGAGGTAAAATCTAGTAGCATACTAGTTCATAAGAACATAACATAACATAAGAACATAAGAATGGCCGTACTGGGTCAGACCAAAGGTCCATCTAGCCCAGTATCCTGTCTGCCGACAGTGGCCAGCACCAGGTGCCCCAGAGAGGGTGGACCGAAGACAATGATTAAGCGATTTGTCTCCTGCCATCCCTCTCCAGCCTCTGACAAACAGAGGCCAAGGACACCATTTTATCCCCTGGCTAATAGCCTTTTATGGACCTAACCTCCATGAAATTATCTAGCTTCTCTTTAAACTCTATTATAGTCCTAGCCTTCACAGCCTCCTCTGGCAAGGAGTTCCACAGGCTGACTACACGCTATGTGAAGAAGAACTTTCTTTGATTAGTTTTAAACCTGCTACCCATTAATTTCATTTGGTGTCCTCTAGTTCTTCTATTTAGGGAACGAATAAATAACTTCTCTTTATCGGCCCTCTCCACACCACTCATGATTTTATATACCTCTATCATATCCCCCTTCAGTCTCCTCTTTTCTAAACTGAAAAGTCCCAGTCGCTTTAACCTCTCCTCATATGGGACCCGTTCCAAACCCCTAATCATTTTAGTTGCCCTTTTCTGAACCCTTTCCAAGGCCAAAATATCTTTTTTGAGGTGAGGAGACCACATCTGTACACAGTATTCAAGATGTGGGCATACCATAGTTTTATACAGGGGCAGTAAGATATTCTGTGTCTTATTTTCTATCCCTTTCTTAATCATTCCTAGCATCCTATTTGCCTTTTAGACCGCCGCTGCACACTGTGTGGAAGTTTTCAGAGAACTGTCCACGATAACTCCAGGATCTTTCCTGATTTGTCGTAGCCAAATTAGTTCCCATCATACTGTACGTATAGTTGGGGTTATTTTTCCTGATGTGCATTACTTTACACTTATCCACATTAAATTTCATTTGCCATTTTGTTGCCCAATCACTCAGTTTGGTGAGATCTTCTTGGAGTCCCTCACAGTCTGCTTCTGTCTTGACTAGCCTAAACAGTTTGGGATCATCTGCAAACTTTACCACCTCACTGCTTACCCCTTTCTCCAGATCATTTATGAATAAGTTGAACAGGATTGGTCCTAGGACTGACCCTTGGGGGACACCACTAGTTACCCCTCTCCATTCTGAAAATTTACCATTTATTCCTACCCTTTGTTTCCTGTCTTTTAACCAGTTCTCAATCCAAGAAAGGACCTTCCCTCTTATCCCATGGCCATGTAATTTACACAAGAGCCTTTGGTGAGGGACCTTGTCAAAGGCTTTCTGAAAATCTAAGTATACTATATCTACAGGATCCCCCTTGTCCGCATGTTTGTTAACCCCTTCAAAGAACTCTAATAGATTAGTAAGACAGGATTTCCCTTTACAGAAACCATGTTGACTTTTGTCCAACAAATTATGTTCTTCTACAAGCTTCACAATTTTATTCTTTACTATTGTTTCGACTAATTTGCCTGGTACTGAAGTTAGACTTATTGGTCTGTAATTGCCCGGATCGCCTCTAGAGCCCTTTTTAAATATTGGTGTCACATTGGCTACCTTCCAGTCATTACGTACGGAAGCCGATTTAAGGGATAGGTTACAAACCACAGATAATAGTTCAGCAATTTCCCATTTGAGTTCTTTTAGAACCCTTGGATGAATGCCATCCAGTCCCGGAGATTTGTTAACATTAAGTTTTTCTATTTGTTCCAAAACCTCCTCTAATGACACTTCAATCAGATTCATCACCCACAAAGGACGGTGCAGATTTGGGAATCTCCCCAACGTCCTCAGCTGTGAAGACTGAAGCAAAGAAATCATTTAGCTTCTCCGCAATGGCTTTATCGTCCTTGATTGCGCCTTTTATAGTTCGATCGTCTAGGGGACCCACAGGTTTTTTAGCAGGCTTCCTGCTTCTAATGTACTTAAACATTTTGTTATTTCTTTTTGAGTTTTTGGCTAGCTGTTCCTCAAAATCTTTTTTTGCTTTTCTTATTTCATTTTTACACTTGATTTGACAGTGTTTATGTTCCTTTCTATTTATCTCACTAGGATTGGACTTCCACTTCTTAAAAGATGCCTTTTTGTCCCTCACTGCTTCTTTTACATGGTGGTTAAGCCACGGTGACACTTTTTTAGGTCTCTTGCTATGTTTTTTTAATTTGGGGTATACATTTAAGTTGGGCCTCTATTATGGTGTCTTTAAAAAGTTTCCTTGCAGCTTGCAGGGATTTGGCTTTAGTCACTGTGCCTTTTAATTTCTGTTTAACTAGCCTCCTCATTTTTGTGTAATTCCCCTTTTTGAAATTAAATGCCAGGGTGCTGGACTGCTGAGGTGTTCTACCCACCACAGGAATGTTGAATGTTGTTATATTATGGTCACTATTCCCAAGCGGTCTTGTAACGGTTATTTCCTGGACCTGATCCTGCACTCCACTCAGGACTAAATCGAGAATTGCCTCTCCCCTTGTGGGTTCCTGCACCAGCTGCTCCAAGAAGCAGTCATTTAGGCCATTGAGAAATTTTATCTCTGCTTCTCTTCCTGAGGTGACATGTACCCAGTCAATATGGGGGTAATTAAAATCCCCCATTATTATAGAGTTCTTTATTTTGGTAGCCTCTCTAATCTCCCTCAGCATTTCAATGTCAGTATCACTGTCCTGGTCAGGTGGTCGGTAATATATCCCTACTGCTAATTTCTTATTATTGGAGCATGTAATTACTATCCATAGCGATTCTATTGAACATGTTGATTCACTTATTTTTATTTCATTTGATTCTGCATTATCTTTCACGTACAGTGCCACTCCACCACGCACCCGGCCTGCTTTATCCTTTTGATATATTTTATATCCCGGTATGATTGTGTCCCACTGATTTTCCTCATTCCACCAGGTTTCAGTGATGCCTATTATGTCAATCTCCTCATTTAATACTAGGTACTCTAGTTCACCCATCTTTTTAGTCAGACTCCTAGCATTTGTGTAGAAGCACTTTAAAAATTTGCCACTGCTTATTTGTCTGCCCTTCCCTAGTGCATTGGATTCCTTTGTATGCGGTTGTTTGTCTGCTCTGGCCCATGGTTTGCCCTCTCCCCTCCTCTCTTTCTGACTACAGCTTAGAGACTCTCTATCAATGGATTCTCCTCTAAGAGAAGTCTCCCTCCGATTTATGTGCATCTCCGTACCAATCGGCTTTCCCCCATCTCTTAGTTTAAAAACTGCTCTACAGCCTTTTTAATGTTTAGTGCCAGCAGTCTGGTTCCACCCTGGTTTAGGTGGAGCCCATCCTTCCTGTATAGGCTCCCCCTCTCCCAAAAGTGTCCCCAGTTCCTAATAAATCCAAACCCCTCTTCCCTACACCATCGTCTCATCCACGCATTGAGACTCTGAAGCTCTGCCTGCCTACCTGGCCCTGCGCGTGGAACTGGAAGCATTTCCGAGAATGCCACCATAGAGGTCCTGGATTTCAGTCTCTTTCCTAGCAGCCTAAATTTGGCCTTCAGGACATCTCTCCTACCCTTCCCTATGTCATTGGTACCTACATGTACCACGACCACCGGCTCCTCCCCAGCACTACACATAAGTCTATCTAGATGCCTCGAGAGATCCGCAACCTTCGCACCAGGCAGGCAAGTGACCATACGGTTCTCCCGGTCATCACAAACCCAACTATCTATGTTTCTAACAATTGAATCACCCACTACTAACACCTGCCTCTTCCTAACTGGCATTCCCTCCCCCTCAGTGTGAGAGGATACCGCAACATCCTCTGGGAGGAGGGTCCCAACTACGGGATGGTTTCCCTCTGCTCCCATTGAATGCTCTGTTCGCTTGAGACTTTCATCCTCCTTAAGAGCACTGGGGCTCTCAGACTGGAGTTGGGACAGTACTACAGTGTCCCGGAAAGTCTCATCAACATATCTCTCTACGTCCCTTAGCTCCTGCAGTTCAGCCACCCTGGCCTCCAAAGCCCGAACCCGGTCTCTGAGGGTCAGGAGCTCCTTGCAACGGGTGCACACATATGCCACCCGCCCACAGGGCAGGTAATCATACATGTTACACTCGACGCAATAAACAGGATAGCCCGCACTCTGCTGCTGGGCTTCTGTCTCCATTTTTCTAATGAATAAGTTTAAGCAGAAACTGGGATTCTTTTTTAAACCTCTGGAATATAGATTATTATAAGAGTTGTTTTTAAGAAGGTCAGAAGTCCCTAGTGCCCTCTAACCTCCCCCTCTAAACTCCCTCTCCAAACTCCCTGTTAGCTCTTCCTGTTCGCAAAACCTCCTCTAATGACACTTCAATCCAGGACAGTTCCTCAGATTTAGGTGGGGAATAATCAGTCTCTTGCATAATGAGGAAAACTTACAGATACTTGGTTTAGTGTGTGGCTCTCAGAGCAAATGTACAGTAAATACTGGGCCTTAAGGTAGTAGAAATCTAGAGAAAAATGGCCAGAAATGAAAAGCTAAAATACTTAAGGTAAAACACATTCCTCAGTCTCTTCTCTAATTAGTGAGTTTTTTAATTTCTGTCTTTTGATACTGATGCTATTTCATTACCTACCCTATACATTTTTTTTTTACCACTACGGCTGAGCCAGTCTGAATAGACTAGAAATAACTGAGGTGACTGAACTGGATTGCAGGTCTTACAAGGATTGATGAAATTTAAATGATCCCTGTAACTGCTTATTAATGATAGTGAATTTCTTTATTTGCAGAATCAGCAAATGTCTGCTTACCTTTCGCACTATACTAGCATGATTCAGTGATGCATTCAGTTTGGGAACCTATTTTCTGCATTTCTAGAAAGGATTCTTGCTTCAATATAGCTACTTAAACCCTAACCATAATGAAAAATTCCTCAGAAGAATTTACCTTCATTATTTCAGTACATTCCACTGTTTTTCCTGCTGTTTCCTTTTAATGGTTTCACGCTTAGCCTATGTCTACACTACCATTTACGTCCTCAAAATTTGCTCAGGAGTGTTGAAAAACTCCTTTCCATCTCCCCCAAATGACACAAATTCTGTCAGCATAAGCAGGAGCGTGAATAGCGCTACGTTGGCAGGAAAATTTTTTCCCACTCACATAGCTAACACCACTCATTGGGGATAGTTTAATCATGTCAATCGGAGAGCTCTAGCCTGTTGACAAATGGCTACAGAAGAGATTATACAGTAGCACAACTGCATTTGTACAGTTGTGCTGCTGTAATCTCTGTATTGTAGACATAGCCTTCAGGCATAAATTCATGCAATTCAAATCATCCATTTGAAACCTATATCAATAGCTTCCGAATTTCAACTAGTGAGAAACAGCCTATTAAAGTCTAATGAAACTGAAAAATAGAGAATCTTTTATAGGCAATCTTAGCTATTCTATTCTCTTTGCAATTTCTGCATTCCAGCAAACCAAATCCCTTAACATTTTCCAATCCCCCACTCACTTCCCATCAATAATATGATTCTACCTCCTAATTTTGCACCCTCAAATAATCTGTTCCATCCAATTTCCTTTCTCCTCTAGGAATCTTAAATTCATACCTATGTTAGACATTAAATCACTGTCTTGAATAAAGATACTGGATTAATAGTGTATGCAAATCTGTAACCCATTAACCTCCTCTTGTCTTATGACTACAGGAGTGTTAACGGGCCACTTCACCTTGAATAGTTTCTGGGTATAGAATATGTACTATATCTTCAATTTTGTATTTACCTGTGACATTCTGAGTACCATCTGAAAAAGGACTCATTGGTTGAAAGCTTGTTTCTTTCATCAACAGAAGTTGGACCAATAAAAGATATTGCCTTACCCATCTTGTGTCTAGGCTTTTAGACAGTTCTATAACTTGCTCATTACTAAGTAAGAAGAGGCTCCATGCTCCAACAACTTCCAAATCTTATTTTAAATGTTTGAGGAGGTTACTTTGGTATGGCAGCTTGTACTTTAATTTGATTGCAGTACTAGTTTTAATTTACTGCCTTCTTGTCTGGATTTGTCTTGAGACAACAGGAAACATGCACATTTTGAAATAGATTTTTTTAAAAATAAACTTGATTTTAGAGTACAAAAGAAGTAATTGTATAAAGTTTGAGTGGATTTACTGGCTTGATCTAAGTTTAGGCAATTTGCCACTTGGACTGGATCAGATATATTGCTATGCAGTTTCAAGGAGAGTCCTCATTTCTGTAGTTTCAACCTCCTCCATTCCTTCTTTGATGCTATGAAATGATGCTATGATGCTTCTGCTTTGAAGCACTCCCTCTTCTACCCCCTTGCTGCCTCTGTTAGAAAAAGGCAGCCGGGGGGGGGGAGTGACTAGTCGTTCACATCCCTAAAAGAAACTCTCCACATTCCCCTCGCACACTAGAGCCTAGGGGACCCAGCCTAGTAGATTTCTGTGTACTCCGTCCCTGTGGAGGAACAGTGAGGGGATTGGAGTGCCAGCACGGGTTCCCTAATGCTGGAAAAGGAGCCCCGAGCTTTGGGGGCTTGATCCTGGCAAGCTGATGGTTGCATGCAGCCCCTGGAGCTTAGGTTCCCCACCCCTGCTCTATAGGAAGCTGGTGCTAATCAGAGTTCATATGCTGAAATCCCACTTAGTTGAGCAGGGACTCCGTTCTGCTTTGACTTTTGTTTCAAGTTTTAACAATATGGCTTGGTAATTTTTAATTTTGTGTGATATGGATTTACTTCTATAACTGCAATGCAGCATTAAATCCTGATCCTGCAAAAGTCAGATGTGCTCATGGACTCTTATTTCTAATTAGAATCCCAGTTCAGTTGCTGAGATTTTTTTTGGTGAGAATCTGGGTTCGTTTGTTTTCTTACAGGACAAATCCTTTAGTCTGTCAGCCTCGCTTTCAACTCTTGCTTAGATGCATAACTGAAGGTGCTAGTAGTGCTAATTTTGAGTTGGCACTGCTTCTTCAGATTTGTGGCTTGTCACCAGGAACTGTTGCATAGGAAATGACTTGCGTATGTCAGTAGATCTAGTAAAATGTACAATGGGAAGAATATTGAACATCCAGTGGACAGCAGGCAGATCCCAAGCAACTGTCTATCAGCATTGTTTAAAAAAAAAAAAAAGGTTTTATACATTCACCTGCTAAGTAGAACTGGCTGCATGATAACATTGTGATCCACTTTTCACACAAGTCTAACTGTACATTTCCTTCATTTGTGGGTTTGTAACAATCTTAAGATTTTGTTTTAAAAAAGTGATTATAGTGTGGTCCTGAAAGCTGTAATCAGACTTGTCTGCAAGGTTCTTACAGTGTTAATATGCATTAATGACAATTTATTACTTATGTACAGTTGAAGCACATAACTATGTCTGTCAATGGAAACACCATCATTTCCTTTCTAAGCCAATTTTGAAGTTTACAGGGAAAATTAAGCTTATTTTGCTGAGTGAATATTAGAATGTCTTTGTATTTTCCTCTAGGAATATGTAAATATTTGGATCTCTTTGACATGTGAAGGAACTAGAAATTATAGCTTTGTTTTATGACATTCCTGTTCTGTATATAAAAGCAAGCTAAAGCTGTGTTCTCTCTTCCACTAGGTGGGTTGTAGTGAAAAGAAAAAGGACATGTGGGGGATCTGTATCTTTACTGCAGCAGTTGACCTGGATGAGATGACATTCACTTTTACAGAGCTTCTGAAAAGTATAGGCATGAGGTATGTTTTGCATGAATTGAAATATCTGCAGTATTTTGGCAGCAGGCAACATTTTTTTGGGTAAGATTACCAAGATTCTTGTGTTTAATCAGTCTGGGCCTTGTATATGATTTACCAAATAAGGGCACCCATGCAAGGATTCATAATTTTGATCCAGGCGTAAACTACATTAAACCTTAGCTCTCCCCTTTTCACCAACAAAGTGAAATTCAATTTTTCAGTGCATAAATATGAAAAATCTCATTTCAGCTTTCACAATTTCCCAACAATCTCCATACAATATTTTTCATCAGAAGAGGAGAATCAAGAGGAACATACCCCAGGGTAGAGGCACTAATTCATGGCTTTAATAATCTGTTCTTGGGGAAGGTGGTGAATGAATGAATTTGCAGGTTAGTAAGACTCGATAACATGTGACAAACTTAGATATTCCCCTTGAGACTGTACAAGAGAAACACACAGTCTTGGACCTAGTTAAATCTGGAACTCAGGCAGTTCAGCCATTTTGGTAAATTATGGTCTGCTGCTACCTGCTGAGAGGGAGGTATTGACTCAGTTTCTAAGTGTGGACAAAAGATAAGTCTTTGCAGAGGGGTTGGAATATTTTTACCAGCATCTTGCCCCTGCTTCTCTCTGGCTGTGCAAGTTGTATAGTAGAGGGCTAGGTTCTCTGAAATTCACTCTTCCTGAGAACCACTGGACTAGCCAGTCAGCTGTTTATTTCTAGCCTTATTCTGAGTTCTGAGGCCAGGATGCATCATAACTTCAGCAAGATCCGGGTAATGCTGGTATTAGACTTATCAAGACAGACCCCAGTCACCTTGCCCATTCCACCTGATAGTCTCTTAGAGCAGGGGTTTTCAGATTTCATTGCATCATAACCCTTTTCTCACAACAAAAATTACTACATGATTCCAGGAGGGGGGCACTGAAGCCTGAACCCACCTGCGCCTCACTGTCCTGGGTGAAAGGGCTAATGCCTGACTCTCACTGCTTGGGAGGTAGAGATGGGGGCAAATTTGAAACTTTATAGCTTCAGCCTAGAAAGGGAGCCTGTAACCTGAGCCCTGCCACTAAAAGCTTTGGCTCTGGGCAGTGGGGCTTGGGTTTCAGCCATGGGCCCCCGCAGGAGCGGCCCAAGGCCGGCTGTGGCAGCTGGCTCCCCAGGCGGAAGGCGTGATAGGCACCCCCGCCTGCACGGCCGTCAATGGCCATGACATAATCATTGAGTGCCCCATGATGTCATCATCAGGCATCCGGGCCAGCGGCGCCCTAGGTGACCGCCAAGTCTGCCTAGGCTCACGGGCCGCCCCTGGGCCCCAGCAAGGCTAAGCCAGCCCGGGTGACCTCATTAAAATGGGGTCATGACCTACTTTGTGGTCCTGATCCACAGTTTGAGAACCGCTTTCTTAAAGCAATGACCCAGCATCTTTACAGCTAATTGTCTGATTGCTGGTTGAATAAAGTATATGGAAAGAAGCTGTTCAGCTGAGGTTCAGAACATTCTTCTCCAGAGCAGGAAACCTCTCAACCAAATTGGTTTACAGAACTATGCAAAAAGACTGTTTTCCATCTGGATATCTCAGCACCAGCTTTCACCACTGGTATCTCCATTTTCAACAATATTAACCAACTTGCTCAAAAGCAGTGTGTACTCTTCATCATCAACGCTAAAATGAGAGTTAATTTTGTAGAATTATCTATAAGCCATGCTGTCTTCATATTAGGGGTGTTAAAATGTGTAAAAATGTTAATGGTTACATGTGCGGGTAGTGGCTGCTGCCCCATGCTGCTGCCTCAGTATCATACAGCACCGCAGCGGGAGAGGGGCCTGCGTGTAGCCATGCATGTTAACCAATGAGCCTGGGCTCATTGGTTAATCACATAAACAGTTATACTTTCACATCCCTACTTCATATCTTATAGTAACAAAAGTCCTGAGGGATTCTTGCATGTATTTTTCCCTACCTCCCAGTTTGGGTGCTACCTCTGTCCTGTAATCAGAATATAGGATTAGCAATGTTGGCTAAGCCCTTAGTAACCACCTCCCTTTCTTTCTTCGTGGGCATTACAAGCCTGCATCTCTCCTATGGGATGTATCCAGTATATGGTATTCAGTATATGGTATTTCAGGTGTCCAGTATATGGTATTTCAGAGTGATTGGGTATCCTTTTAGACCTCACCCGAAGTTCTTGTTCAAAGTACTCTCGAAATTCTATATTAAATTGGTCTGTTCAAGTGGCTTTCTTTCAAAAGCTTTGCTAAAAAGTGTTTTACTTAGATGAACATTTTTGGTATGTCTAGACTTACTTTCACTTTTGAAAGAAGATATGCAAATTTGGTGGTAATTTGCATATCTTCTTCCGATGGCTTTTTCAAACTTTTTTTTCGAAAAAGCAAGCAGTTTAGATGCGGTTCTTTTTGGGGGAAAAAAAAAACCCTTTTGAAAGAACCTGTAAACCTCAATTTTTGAAAAAAGTTTTTTTTTTTTTTTTTTGAAAACTGCATTTAAACTGCCTGCTTTTTCAAGAAAAACTTTCGAAAGAGCGATCAGAAGAAGATATGCAAATTACTGCCAAATTTGCCTATCTTTCTAAAGTGAAAGTAAGTCTAGACATACCCTCTTTGTTTAGGAACACATCTAGCCTATTAATGACACTTGACAGTCAAAGGGCAACCTTCACTCAAAGGTTATCCAGTTGGGTTTTTGACTGTGTAAGAACTTATCAGTTAGTGAGGAAAAGTTCCCTGGCCATACCAAATCTCTGTTCCACTGTGGCAGAAGCAGTCTTGACTGCCTCTTGGATAGCTTCCATACCTAAGATGAGTAGAACATCAATGTGGATCTTGGTGCTCACACTTTCTATTATCAGGTCACTGAGAAGCCTTACTGCAGACCTGAGGTTTGGATGCTATTTCAGTAGCGCTGTCCTGCATCACTAGTTTAAAAAAGAATCTGTCTCAGAGTGACTAGCCCAGTTGCCTCCCAAATAAGCTTAAAAGAGGAGGTACCGGGCCCTAGTAAGTAGGAAAGCAGCTAAGACAGGAAAGGGGGAGGAAGCCACTGGAGGAACTAGCTTGTGGACCTCCCTGAGCCACAGAGCCATGGCCAAAGAAGGCTATAGAGGGCTTGAAGCCTGGGAGCTTCAGAGAGAGAGACTGCTGGCTCTCTGAACTGGAAAACTGAAACCACAGGGCCAATGAAGGCTTGGATTGAGGCATGGTTAGTAATGCAGAACAATATCTGGGACTGAGGCATAGTGAGACATGCTGGAGGTATACTGAAATACAGATCATGGTGAGAGACATTGGGACTATTTATTGATGGAATGTTGATGAGTTGATTCGTTTGTGGCACGGAGTTTGCTTTTGTATATACTTGGAACACTTTTTTTGTATATTTTTGGGAATGACTGGACGGGAATTGGAGGCAGAAGCATGGGTTTTGCTTTGATGTGCCATAGATTAGCACTCCAGAGAGAAATGCTTTCTGATAGATTACTTATGCCCACCTTCAGGCAAATAGACATCTACTTGCTAATTACAGAGTTGAATCTGTATGGGCAGACAGAGCAAATACCTACCCTACAGTAACAGCTGGTTCTCCAAGATATGTTACCCACATTGATTCCATAACCTGCTCTTTTTTCCCACTGATGCAGAGTCCCTACTCTGAGTCTATATTTGTGAAGAAACTGAGGCAAGGTTGGACCCATTCTGCTCTACTGTCCTGGGGGAGAGGGAGACATGAGAGCATGAAAGGTACAATCTTGGCTCTGTTGGACACTGATATCTAAAAGGAACTTCTTGAGCATATGAAAAGTGTGTGCACCAAAAAGTGAATTCTGTATGTACACCTCCTCTTGGAAAACCAGTTACTGTAAAGTTACTGTTCTCTTTTTTTTGGTTTTTGGTTTAAAGAAACAAATCTCATAATCTCTCATTTGTCTTTCCCTTTGCAGTACGTGTACATGTTTTCATTTTTTGAGAGAGATGGACATTAACGTGGATACCATAAGCACTAAAGTTGATAGTTATGTATCACGATTGAGGAAGAAGTATGATGTATTATTTGCACTATATCACAAGTTTGAAAGGTAATTTTTTTTTCTTTCAACTAATGGAAATCATATAAATAAGTATTAGAAGTGCCTATTGTAAACTTTGGGCATCTCTCCCATTATTTTAAAATCAGTTGTACAGAAATACTCTGTTTACACCATGGCTATTATACTGCATTACAGGATCATCCTATTATTGCTACTGTTGCTCTTATTTGTACTATGGTGACATGAGCGGTCTCCAGTCTAATTTTTTAGGTATGGTACAAATAAACTATCCCTGAAAAGCTCATTACCTAAGTAATCCCATTCAATTCTCATCTCATCCTCTTCCCAAGTTCCTGAGAAGAATGTTGAGATTTGAGTACATTTAAGTCATTTTTAAGTGTCTGTCTCTGTCCCTTCCCCCCACCCCTCGGTTGGAAAAATGTGCTCTCCAGAGGTGAAAGGTGTTATGGGGGAATGGTCGGTGAGCAGCTCCTGTCCTTGTGTACTAAGGATGAGTCATCTTAAGGGCCTCAGCTGATCAGAAATTCAGCAGTATAACTGAGACTCAATTGAGTGATAGCCTTTTCTGAGAGGGGCAGGGGAGGAAAGACACACAGTGAATGGGAGCAGATTTAAGTCTTTTGTGTATATCTTTTTTCTTTTTTTCTAAATCAACATGGGCTGCTTTAGAGCACTCTTAGGTAGAGTTCTGGTATTTCTTCCAGAGCAGAAATACAGGTAATTTCTATTTCTTGAATTTACTGGGACAGGGATGAATTGTTGACAGGACGATTTTTAGTCCTTCAAAGTGCTAGTGTGTACATCATGCCAGTACCTCAGCCTTTCCTAGAATAGTCTTAAATTACTTTCTTGTTGCACTCTATGAAGAGAGAGATATTTCACAGCACTAAAATATAGGATCATAAACGTCCACACTAGGTCAGAACAAAGGTGCACCTAGCCCAGTGTCCTTTCTTCCAACAGTAGCCAATGCCATGTGTCTCATAGGGAATGAACAGAACAGGTAATCATTAAGTGATCAGCTCCTGTCGCCCATTCCCAGCCCTGACAAACAGAGGCTAGGGACACCATCCCTGCCCATCCTTGCTAATGTCCATTGATGCCCCTATCCTTCATGAAATTATCTAGCTCTTTTTTGACCCTGTTAAAGTCCCAGCCTTCACAACATCCTCTGACAGAGAGTTCCACAGAATGATTTTGTGTTGTCAAGAAATGCTTCCTTTATTTTTTTAAACTTGCTGACTATTAATTTCATTTGGTAATCCCTAGTTCTTGTGTTATGGGTAAGAGTAAATACCTTTTTCTCTTTCTCCATGCCAATCAGGTTTTTTGTCATGTTGTCAATTAGTTTTTTTTCAACCTGAAAAGTTCCAGTCTTATTAATTTCTCCTCATATGGCAGCCATTTCATACTCATCATTTGTGTTGCCTTTTTCTGAACCTTTTCTAATTCTAATATATATTTTTATTTTTATTTATTTATTTTTTATTATATAGATATAAATTCTACATCTGCACATAGCATTCAAGATGTGGGCATGCCATACATTTATATAGGGACCATATGGTATTTTCTGTCTTAGGAATCATTAAGAAAGGGATACATAACATTTGGTCTGTTTGACTGTTGCTGGATCAGAGAGCCCGGCACCTGGGAGTGTGAACCAGCTGAGAGCTCTGTCCTCAGGGAGTCCTAGCCAGTGGGACCAGAAAGTCCCATCCTTGGGGAGCCCCAGTTGGGTGGGACAGCAGAGGGACCAGCAAGCCCTGTCCCGGGGAGCCTTGGCTGGGTGGGGTGGTAGTGGGGCAGCCTGTGGCAAAAGCAGGGCAGCTGGCAAGCCTCGTCCCCGGGTATCCTTGGCGGAGCACAGCAGAAATGGGGCAGCTGGCAAGCCCCATTCCCGGGGATTCCCAGTCGGGTCGGGGAGAAGTGTGGCCACGGTGGCTGTGGAGCTCTGCCCTCCCAGGGGGCGGGAGCCCAAGTCCAAGCCCTGCAGGCTGGAACCCAGTAACAGTGAGGGGGAGTGCCATGGGAGGCAGGTGGCAGAGGACCTCCCCAATCCAGTAAATTCCTTCGTTCTGGGTGGGTCCGGTCCCAAGGGTACCGGACAAGGGAGGTCCAATCTGTAGCTAATTTAGTCCCCATCATTGTATATGTATAGTTGTGATTATGTATTCCAATGTGCATTACTGCATTTATCAGCACTGAATTTCATTTGTCATTTTATTTTATATTCACCCAGTCTGTAAAATTCTTTTGAAGCAGTCTGTTGTGTGCCTAACCTATTTTTAGTAATTTTGTACCATCTGCAGATTTTGCCACCTCCCTGCATCATTTACCTCTTTCTCCAGATCACTTATGAATGTTGAACAGCACTAGTCCCAGTACATATCCCTGTACTGAGATTGAAAATGAATGAGATTTTCAAGTATTTAAAAGGGTGTTACAAGGAGGAGGGAGAAAAATTGTTCTCCTTGGCCTCTGACGATAGGACAAGAAGCAATGGGCTTAAAATGCAGCAAGGAAGGTTTAGGTTGGACGTCAGGAAAAACTTCCTGTCAGGGGATGTTAAACACTAGAATAAATTGCCTGGGTAGATTGTGGAATCTCCATCAGTGGAGATATTTAAGAGCAGGCTGGATAGACCTCTGTCAGGGATGATCTAGACCAGTGTTTATCAACCAGTGGTGTTAGTACTCTTAGGTGTACTCGAGAGAAGTCTGGGGGGTATGTCAAGACAACTGAAGTTTGGAGAAAACTGAATTTTTGTTAAGTTTTACAGCGCTTTATTATTTTTGTACTTTTTACACCCAAAAATTTCATTGCCCACCTGACTATGGTTTAGTTGTTTAAACAAATATGTTGCAGTGGTAGAAAAAAATTGTGTGCGTCTGAAAACTGTTGGTAATGGGGCTATATATATATTTTTTAAATGGGGTACTTTATTAAAAAAAAAGGTTGAGAAACACTCATCTAGATGGTGCTTGGTCCTGCCATGAGGGCAGGGGACTGGACTTGATGACCTCTCAAGGTCCCTTCCAGTTCTAGTATTCTGTGACTCTATGAAGGTTAGGTCCATCAATTGGTATTAGCCAAGATGGGTAGAAATGGTGTCCCTAGCCTCTGTTTGTCAGAGGCTAGAAATGGATGACGGGAAGGATCATTAGATGATTACCTGTTCGGTTCACTCCCTCTGAGGCATCCGGCATTGGAAGACAGGATACTGGGCTAGATGGACCTTTGCTCTGACCCAATATGGCCATTCTTATGTTCTTATCTAATTTCTTTTCAGTTGCTTAACAATGCTCCAGCAGGTTTTGCTGCTGCACATTCTATTGATATCCACCATTGCCTAAAGGGATATGGTAGATTTGGTTTCTGAAATGGGTAATAGTAATTCTTTAAATCTATCCAGTTCGTCATTGAATTAATAGTCAGTATGGAAAGTACTAGGAAATTCCTAAATATATTTTCTTAAAGCTACCATAGGTCTTTAGTGAAGTATAAAAATGTCACTTCTAAATCTTGCCTCTGAACATTTGTCTGGTGTCTTTTCCAATTCATTCCTTTTTTTTCTGTGATATTACAGAAGGCAATTTACAGAGATAAAGTTTAAAACAGTGTTACTAACCTCAGGCATTCAAAAATTTGAGTCTGACTCAATCATGAGGCTTTACGTTTTTTAGTCGTTTGACTTCTGGTTCCTGAGTCCGTAGGATGCACACTTACGTCTCGTTTTAGTGGTTTCTGTTTTCCTTGTAAATCATGAGGGCTAGCAACTTATTTTTTTAAGTGACTTGTGATTTTCTTATTTCTTGATTCCAAGACCCTGCGGTTTTAAGTAGAAACTAACATGGTGAGACTCTCAGCAAAAGAGGTGGTAACACTGTTACAATGAAGGCAATGGAAACGGTATTAAGACCTGTTTCATCCAGTGGTTTGTGTGTACTACAGATGAGACCTACCAGTTGGGGGTAGTGTGGCAAATGGGATAAGTGCCCTGGGGTCTTGTGATTCAAAAGGGCCTGGGCCTCCCGGCCAGCCGCCACTGCTGCTACTGGGACATAGGCAGCAGCCTGAGCCCCAGGATCTTTAAATCATGCTGGAGTTGCCTGCAATGCTAAAAGCTGGCATGGGGGATGGGGAGAGAGGGAACTGGTAATTCTGTCACAGCCTTGCTACAGATTCTACTATTTATTTGCAAGCCATTGGAAAATAATATTCATGTAAATCCAAACTTTCTGGTACATATGATGTTTACTTAAATCAATTTAAATATTTTATTTATTATGTGAAGTTAGATATAAGCATTCCAACAAAAGCTGCTGCTTGTAAAACTACTAGTTACAATTAGCTCACTCTGTGTGTGTGTGTGTGTGTGTGTGTGTGTGTGTGATTTCAAAAACAGATTGGCAATGTTCTTTAATTACAACTGACATTTTCTGAGATTGCATGTATTTCTGCTGAAACAAAGAATGTGGCACTTTTTTTGTTGATAAAAGGTATGCAAAGTAAGGAACTGATTTTTTTTTTTTTTTTTTTTTTCCCCCCCCTAGCACTTGTGGACTTATCTACGTTGCACAACCCAGTAGTCAGTAAGTTTGACTTTTATTTATATATAGCAAATTTTAGAGGTTATCCAAGCCACATGTTAGTGTTTTACTCTAACTACTAATTTCTAAAGTGTATACAAAAAACCTGATCTATTGTTGTCACCAACATGTCGTTGGTTGGTAGATAGAGCAGGAACCAAAGTGTTTCAGTGGGAAATGAAGAAAGTCGCAGAAGTGATGCACTTGGTTACTGTATTCATGGTACAGCTTGCACCATGGATATCTCCCTGTGCTGACTTATCAATCATCATGGAAGAAACTAACAGTGGTAGGATGAGCTTCATAAACATACCAGTAGATCAAGAGAGAAGAGGAAATATTGTCTTCTCCCAAAATTGGATTACATTAATGCTATGAATGGAGAATAGGACATTTTTGTCAAAAACATGATCCAGAAAACTACTCACAATAATTTGAGCAAATTATTAACATTCACTTAATTCCCTCAGACATTAAATATTACCATTTCTTGAATGGAAGAACAATTCTCTTTCTTTCAAAATTTGTTTGTAGTTTTAATTCCATTCAGAATGTAATGTGGTAACCAGTAAACCTTAAAAGAAAACTTTGTTGCCTTAATGAGTCTACAAGCTCAAGTGATTCTCCATAGACTATATTCTAAGTAGTTGTAGAACTGTTCCTGTAAAATGTTTACTATGTTTGCATTTGTCTGTAGGACTGCTACTGAATTGAGTTTCCCATTGATTCTGAAAACTTCCTGGATCACTTTTTTGTTGGCAAAAGGTACATTACGTTTATAGTAGAATTATTTTAATCTATTTTATTGGAGTGAATTTATAGACTTTGCTTTATATCTCCAATACAAGAAGCAAGACCCTGTTTGGCTGGTCTCTTAACTGGCATTATGGACTGGAAAACTTGAATATGGTATGTGATATTTTTCCTGCTACTTAGGAGGTTGCTACTCTTCTGGTCACTTCCAAGGGTAGATTTTTTTTTTTTAAATATTCCCCCTATTTAATGAAAATGACTGTTTGAATGTGACCAATATTTTATTTATATATTTTTTTGGTCTGGACTTTGAGAAGTTTGTAATCTTATTTCTTCTCTGTGGTAAGACACATTCTGTGAAGGGCTTGGGCTTTAGCTAAAGAGAGGAGACCTACCATTTTGTAGTTGCAGTACAATCAGCATAGGATTCCTCTAAAGCCTCTTCTACACTAAGGAATTTATTGAAAACATCCTTGTTGGTCCAAGATTAGTTCATTTATGTTAGTGGGATCCTTTGTGTGTACAAAGCTCCTGTGTCTACAGCTCTCAATAAAACCATTTTAGCAGAAGCTGAAACAATGGAGTTTCATTTCCTTCTAAAATTCTTGATTATAGTCATAAGCTATGGGTGGAGAAGGATTTCTGGTTTGCCTTTTTGAGGGTCATAAAGAAAGGGTAAAAGTCTACCAGGTATTGGAAGGTCAATAAAGGTTTTATAAGACAGTGTTTCCCAACCACTGGGCCGTGGCCTGCTGCCAAGCTATGGCTGCTGCGGTACACTGCTCTCGATGCAGGTGTTGAGAGAGGCATGTTCTGCCTTGCGTCTCAGCCAACCAGCGCTGGGCATGGGCAGGGTCTCCTCCCAACCACGGAAAAGCTCTTCCCTGTGCGGCGGGAGGAGACCCCGCACCGTGCAACCCTCCCCCCCCCAAGTTTGTGAATGGATTTGCTGGTCCCCAGTATTATAAAGGTTGGGAACCACTGCCATAAGAGGTTTTGAAGTAGATTAGCTTAGTCAAACTGAGTCTGGAAATGAGCAAAAGTGGTACCCTTCTAGACTAATGGTAAGGATGACTATTACACAGTATACAATGGGTACTGTTACATTTTCAAGTGCTGTTAAACATTACAGAATTAGAAGAGTTAAGTACATCACTTTTCACAAAGACTGTTGGACAGTCTCATTAACCTCAGCTTGGCGTATAACAATTGCCGTGCTTTTAACTGTAAATGAAGAGTACTTGTGTGGTTTGTTTTTTTTGTAAAATCAGGTTTCAGTAGTAATTGGAGAACAGAAGGAGGGGGGTAAAGGGATACATGAAGGTGAAGTAGTTGTGCTGGAAAGTAAGACCTTCATGCTCGGATGTAAAATCCTGTTTTATCAGTTACATTGTTAAATGTTACATTTAATTAGTTAACCATTTGAACAGGATCCTGTGGTCAGGGGGGCTACTCTAGCCTAGCCAGACCCACTACACTGCAGGCCGCTCCAGGCCTACTGCAGCTTCCCACTGGGCTGGAGTGCCTGTGACATGAGGGACTACTCCTCCAGTTAGCTGTAACCCATAAGGTGATGCTTACTGGTTAACTGCTGACATCCCTACTTCATGTACAGTTTAAGAAAAAAAAAATGGATTGTCTATGTATGTTCTTTCCTGAGTGACAAATCTTTATGAATTATGCATGGCTAAAGACATCACATTTCAGGACATGCTCACATCCTAGATGATGATTTCCAAAATCCATTCACAGTGGTTTTGAGGTGAAACATGTGAATGTTCCTTCTCTCCGGAATAATTTTATTTTAAACTCTAGTTATTGACTCAGAGTCCTCTTTTACATTTTCAGGAAAAGTATTGCAGATGGAAGATGACCTGGTGATCTCTTTCCAGTTATTGCTGTGTGTCCTTGAATATTTTATCAAACTATCACCCCCAGCAATGCTCAAGGAGCCGTACAGTAAGAAATTTAATCTTGTGTTCAGAAGCTTAAAATTCATAAGAAGACTGAAGTTGACTTCCTTAGGGGCTTCAACAGCGCCTATGCTGAATGCAATATAGAAATTTTTTATCTTAGTCTATTTTACAACTGTGTTTAAGTTTTGGGTTATTGAGTGAAACAGAACATGACAATATATTTAATGTAGTAAGTCTTTCATTATTACTATCCCAGCCCTATTTCTGTAGCTTCCCCACTCCCACAAGAGTTTTGTGGTAATCTGGTAGTTAGTACAGCAGAAATACTGCTACTAAATGTACTATGGACTTGAGAAAATGAAGTGAAAAGCATGACTTAAATTTTGATTGGGATATTACAGAAAGGAAAAAAGTGAATGGTGGCTTCATTTTACAAAGCTTTCTTGATGTATAGTAATATAATGACATCACTGCTGAATTTTCAACTGTGTTCTTGTCTAACAGACTATGAAGTCACAAAAGAAAAAAGTAAAGAGGGGTGGGTAGAATAATAGATGGAGTAAAAATTGGTTGGAATGGTAACTCAGAATGAAAAGGGATATACAGGATGTTGTATTATAGGTAATTTTGTTCAAGAGATGATCCATTTTGTATTCCACTGAGGATTTAAGCATGCACAACATGTCCATAGCTGGAGAATTTGAGAGTAGTACCATCCAGTGGCCTACATATGTGCCCTTGACATATCTGGTAGTTTTGTCTGAGATGGCAGTGGGTGGGATGAATCGACTGCATCTCCAGTTCCTTCTCACCACCACGTAGTCCAGGTTGGAACAATACATCTCCTCTTGCATGTGATGCACTTGGAAAAGAATATGGTTGTAGATATTTTATAATGCATATCACTGCGGCCTCTACTGCTTGGGAGAAGCCCACTTTGCATCCAGGTACAGCATCTGCCAGTGCTTCTCCAGCCATATCTGAGAAGTCTGGGCTGTCTGCTCCCAGAAGCATCTCATGGAAGTTGCCATAAGAAATCATTTGGATCCAGGGTGTGCAGTCCCCAGTAAGTCAGCCTGAAATAGCTAATAGTGTGCCTCTAGCTACGGACTCCGAATGTGGTACCACCAACATGAATTCCACGTCATGGCCTAGTTGGGAGGTCAGGAAGCATGCATGTATCCATAGCAGTAAGTTTTCCTCCACACCTAAAAGATTATCTTTCAATGAATTTCAGTCATGGGGAGGAAGCACTCTCTAAAATAGGGGTGTGGATGCGGCCCCCTGCTTGCCTGCATTCTGGGGAGTGTCTTTCTCCTTCTCAGTTGGGAGCCACATCAATGAGGATGGTTGTGTGGGTTTTTCTTGTTTCTCACTTGTGTGCAGCCCCTGACTGATTTTTCTGTAGGCCAGTGGCCCATGATCCAAAAAGGTTCATCATCCCTGCTCTAAAATAAAAAATAGCACAGAAATTGACAGGTCTGATACTGAACTTCACACACCAATACACGTGCCTCTATAGATTACAAGAATTGCTCACTCTGGGGAAGACCACTGTTTTGGGGTTCCAGGTGCAGAAAGAATCTCTCTAATACCAGGGAGACCTGAAAAAGCATCAGGGTCCCCAAAAAGTATTTGTTCTGGGAGAGAGAAAGTCTCCATACTTTCTAAGAACAGCTCTTCTAGGGGCATATCACAGCTAAGGCACCCCACGTTCTGATGTGCTACACGGTTTCACTAGCTTCACTGGTATTGCCAATGAAACGGATGTTTGTGTTTCCTGGGATTGGATGGGGTCAGAATCTCCATCCACTATTACCACTACTGATATAGGCCTTGTATATTGTGGCAGTATCCTCCATTTCAGTACCACAGAACCACTGGTTCTCCATGCCATGGGACCCACTGTAATATCCACTGGATCTGCCATGCTGGCCTCATTGGGAACCGTGGCCCCAGTACCTACACTTAGAATCCACCCATTCTGTGAGGAAATTTTTTTCCTGTCTTCCCATGCTCGGGCATCTTCAAGTTAAATACAACCAATGAAGAAAGAAGAGCAGCTCATTCTGGTACTCGCAGTATCATTGGAGCAGGAGAATTCCCATCATCCTCATGTAACTTGGCAATGGTGTTACTCTCTTCTTCACCTCAGATTATTGTTGCCCGTTCCAGGATCCTCTGTGTAAAGTTGCAGGAGAGCTTCACATAAGAATGGCTATACTGGGTCAGACCAATGGTCCATCCAGTCCAGTATCCTGTCTGCTGACAGTGGCCAATATCAGATGCTCCAAAGCAAGGGAACACAACAGGTAATCCTCATGTGATCCCCTCCCTTGTCACCCACCTCCAGAGAAACAGGCTGGAGACAACTCTCTAGAGGAGAGCTAAGATACTCAGTATAAACTTCTGGACATCCTTCACTCATTGGCTCTGGATAGTTATTCTGCCAGTGAAAGTTGCCATTCTTGAGCCAGCTAAAACAGTTTAGCGTACACTGGCCATACCCTCCAGGGGGTGAAAAAAACTATTGTGTACTAGCTGAGGGGTCTGAATTTCTTTTCTCGTGTCCCTTTCCTCATCATTTCACTTGTCCAGGTGTTCATGGAATGATCCAGACAACAACAGCCAAGTTCCATTTCGTCCAATAAGGAGGACAAGCAAGCAGTTGGATCTTTTGGCCCACAAAGTCTTCTCAGCCAGACTTCAGTCATGATTTTGAATACAATTTCCTGAATTATAACAAACTGGAGAACTTTGAAAAACTGCTGCAGAAATACTAGACCCTCTTCCTGGCAATCTTAGAGGAGGGGAAACTGATGGCAAGGACATCACTTCAGTCAGCTCTGGATGTGGCAGATCCTGCTATGGCTACAAACATAGCCATGTGGAGTGAATTGTGGCTCCATTCCTTAGATTTCCTGGGGCAAGTTTACACAGTAGGGCAAGTTGAATTAAGCTATATCAATTGTGTAACTGAAGTCAAAATAGCATAATTTGGTTTTTGATGCTGTCTACATAGCAGGAAGTCAAAGGAAGAACACTCTTCCTTCAACTTTCCTTACTCCTTGTGAAATGAGAGTTACAGGAGTCGGAGTAAGAAGTCCTCCAGCTTGCCATTATTTTGAAATAATGACTTGCTATGTAGACACATTATTTCAGAGTAACATCAGTTATTCCAAAATAGTGCTGCTGTGTAGACATAGCCACAGGGAACTGTAAAATGCCATTGAAAATCTCCCTTTCAATGAATCCAATCTTTTAAACCAGAAAATGGTTGAGGGGTACATTTTGTTCCTTGGTATTTATGCACCTGCTCTGTCCGCTGCAATGTTGCAGGACCTCCCAATTTTTCCATCAGATGCCTTGCAAACCACTGCAGAAATGTCAAAAGACTCAAAGATCATATTCTTCAGGTTTACCCTCACAGGCTTCCTCCTGCTGGATGCAATCCCTACAGAAAAAAATGTTTTGAAGAACTCTAAGACCACCTCAACCACCTTGCTTGCTGCCATACAAACACCCAACACCCTTCAGGGGTCATCTAGCATTCTTTCTACCAACTTGGAATGCAATAATGATAGACAAATGAGTGTTAAATGTTATCCACATGGCTATATGATCAAGTTAATCGTGCTACCTCATCCATGGCCCCTACTCCAGTCTCTCATGGATCATTCTCACAAAAGCATCTTCACTCTAGAGGTGAGCTCCTTGTTACAAAGAAGAGCTATATAGCTGGTTCCTCCAGAATACCAGGGTATGCGATTCTTTTCGGCTTCCTAATAGCCAAAAAGAAAGGCAAATGGAGACCGGTTCTATGCCTCCATCTTCTCAATCATTTCGTCTTCAAGTTCAAGTTTTCTATGGTCAAGTTAGTAGCAATCATCCCATCATTAGAAGAAGGCATGTGGCTTATGGCTCTTTATGTGAAAGCAGTCTCTTTCAGTGTACAGATGGTTCCTGAGGTTCATGATTTGGCTTGCACCATTTTCAGTACATGGTACTTCCATTCAGGCTCACTATTGCTCCCAAGGCCTTTACCAAGGTTTTCTTAGTCCTGGCAGCCTATCTAAGGCAGTATGTGTCCTTGGGTACTACTAGCTTGACAACTGGCTACTGGTGGCACAGTCCAGATGTGAAGCCCAAGTTTCACCCTTCACGTGGCACAGCCTCCTTTCCACTCTTGGAGTCAGCATCAATGTTGAAATGTCAACCTTGAACCCCTCACAATCCCTAGATTTTATAGGCGCCTACATCAACTCCTGCATCTACCTATTGAGGTAGGTTCCAGACTCTGCAGGAACTTCTAGCTTACATTGTCAGTCATTCTGACCCTCTTTGGCCACATGGCCTCATGCACTTATATCGTCGCCTTCACTGCCCTGCACCTTTGCTGCTTCCAGATGTGGCTCCAGAAAGTTTACCCATTCATCATGCCATGGATCTCAGCACATGGATTTCATGTCCTGTCCAGTGTACTCTTTCTGCCACTAGTGGACAAACCCATGTCAGGTTTGCATAGGGATTCCCTTTCTCCTCTCTGCCTCTTAAGACAATCCTTACCAAATCATCCCTTTATGGAGTGAGGAGCGCATGTGCATAATCTCATGACATAGGGAACAGGGACTACTTGGGAATCCTGGATGCACATCAGCATTCTGGAACCATAGGCTGTGAGCAAGGCATGCCAAGTATTTCTCCTGTTCATTCATTCCCGTCGTGTGCTTACCATCTCAGACAATCCCACCATTCTGTTGCGTCAAACAGGTGGGCAGGATGCCGACCATTCTCTATACAGAGACAGCTGGAATTAATGCATTGCCTACCTGATCTTCTTATCTTCATTCTATGTCTCAGGGATGCATGATTGTAGACTTGCTCAGCAGCAGTTTGTGATTGACCACAACTGGGACCTCCATGACATTGTGGTAAATGACATCTCTGGCTCTGGACAAGCGTGCATGCATAATCCCTCAGTGGTTTATAAATAGGGATTGCATATCTTAAAGAATCTCCAGTTAGAGGTAACTTCCTCTTTCCTTGCTTTTGCCTTGAGTTGACCTCAGTCTAATTCATTAGTAAACATTCATTCCTATTATAAAGCTACTTGGAAAAATGATTTTCATCTTAAACTGTAACTTTTAGTATGTTCTCCTTATACATTTAAAACCTGAGAGATCTTACTAAGAACATTACTTTTAATGTCCATAGTTACACATGAGTGTTACTTGGGAGTACTTCATTTTTGTGTTGGTGTCTTCCACTAAAAGGAACAGATTTTAATAGTATATTGAAATATTAGACGGTATGATTTATGAACAAGGAAACAAGTTGGATATGGGGTTTTCCTTTAACTGGATTGTGGAAGGATGTTAATCAATAATGTCTGTCTTTTTTTTTATTATAATTATATACTTGATTTTGTCTGATTATCCATTGATAAATAGCTTCAAAAGTGTGGATTATTGGCAGTCTTGTCCCTGCTCCATTGCAATATAAAATTAATGTTCAAAAAGACTCTTTCCTTTTTATTCTAAAATCTGGAGAGTTTTAATGTCAATATAAAGAGCATTGCTCCCTAATATAGATGTGAGTTGAAATTCTTCCTTTCTAAAGTGTATTGATATAGAATAGACACTATACAGAGTATTGCCGAACACAAACATTCAAAAATCTGGAGTCTGGCTGAAAAAGTTGAGATTTAAAAAAAAAAAAGTGTGGGTTCTGTGCCTGCTTAATCTTAAGGATTCGCATTTTGTAACTTTTTAATGCAACTATGGTGACTGAAAACTCTTTTTTTATAAGAAAGGTAAGATTCTGATAGCACCCGACTCCAAAATTTGAATATTTAAGAAAACAAAATATTATTTTTAAATAAAATCTCAAGAATTGTCAGTATGCAAAGTATTAGATTAATATTTTAAGATCAATGCCAGCCACAGTTTGAATGGGCACTGCTTAAGCTTTCTCACAAATCTAGCAGCGCTGCTCAATCCTGATCAGTAAAACACTTTAGTACTTAAGTTCTGGTGACTGTAGAAAGGCTTTAGACTTTGCTAAATTTACAATAATAAAATAAAAGGGGACTAAGATGAAACCACCGAAAGAGAACAACTGGTCAAAAACTTGGTATAGTTACCAAGCACCGAACCAACAATTGGCAAATCTAGAATACCAACTTCAAATGTAAAATTTTATTTTTAATATATAGTATATTATACATGGTTATAATGTAATATACAATTACAAAAGTCAAGTCAATAAAGATGAAATGAAACTACTTTGACCTTAAGCAAAATAACACCATAGCTTTGATCTTAATGAAACAAAAATCTAAAATTTTCTTCTGTAGACAATTTCAAAATTATTAGTGTTTCTGTTCCAAATCTGTTCCTTTTAGTGGAAGACACCAGTAAAATAATAAAAAGTGTAAGTGAAAAAACTTTTAATTTTGTTTTGAATGGGATTTCTAGGTTCTTAGTGTCCTCTGCATACACCCATTGTTGGGGTACACTGAAGGCTTCAGTATGTGATCCAAAATCTGGGGTTGAACAGGGTCCTGTGATTGTTAAAGACAGCCTTTTCCCCCAAACAAAATTGTTATACATGAGGTAATGCCAAATTCCCATTGTGTCTTTCGGTGGAATATGATTCTAGGTTGAGGAAGATGGCAGGACTGGCTTATGCTTCCTTGGATGTCCTGGCTCTACTGGCTGACTCCTAGTCCTTATCCATACCAGCCTAGAATATTGAACTCTCTGGTGTTGGAGCATCTTTCAACCTAATCTGTGGATCTGAGAGATTTGGAATGAGCAGAATTTCTCCTGCACTGCCCCCTATTTTTAGAATTATCTGACGAGGATTACTAGGAGGGACCTCCGCAGGATGACTTTCAACATGTCTTAGAGATGCAGATTGCCTCATCTTCTAATGACAATATTAGGATGCAGACTGCATCCTCTTCCTCTGAGGATGCTGTGATGGATTTGGTCATATCTCCCTGAGACTGTCACTTGATGTGCTGAAATACCACTGAGTCTGCCTAACTGCTCTCTGGGGCATCCCACCAACCTGTCCTGCTGAGCTAAACCCTCTGGATTCCTCCAACGTTGGAACAGAGTTGGGCTCTCAGCCCACAGCAGAGCAACAGAGACAATGAAATCAGCTCAACTCTAGGAAAGCTCAGTCCAACAAACTTTACACAGAACTCAGGAACACAGCCTCAATGGAGCCAGAACCCCAGATAAATCCGGCTTACTCTGCATAAAGCTTTATACTGAGCAAGCTCATGAATTGTTCACCTTCTTAATCAGTGAGAGAGACCTATGAATATACAATAAGAACATAAGAACAGCCATACTGGCTCAGACCAAAGGTCCATCTAGCCCAGTATCCTGTCTGCTGACCGTGGCCAATGCCAGGTGTCCCAGAGGGAGTTACCGAACAGGTAATGAGCAAGCAATCTCTCTCCTGCCATCCATCTCCATCCTCTGACAAACAGAAACTAGGGACACCATTCCTTACCTATACTGGCTAGTAGCCATTAATGAACTTAACCTCCATGAATTTATCTAGTTCTCTCTTAAACTCAGTTATAGTCCTAGCCTTCACAGCCTCCTCAGGCATGGAGTTCCACACATGGACTATGTGCTAGGTGAAGAACAACTTCCTTTTATTTGTTTTAAACCTGCTGCCCATTAATTTCATTTGGTGGCCCCTAGTTCTTATATTGTGGGAACAAGTAAATAACTTTTCCTTATTTACCTTCTCCATACCACTCATGATTTTATATACCTCTATCGTATCCCCTCTTAGTCTCTTCTTTTCTAAGCTGAAAAGTCCCAGTCTTTTTAATCTCTCCTCATATGGGACCCGTTTCAAACCCCTAATCATTTTAGTTGCCCTTCTCTGAACCTTTTCTTAATGCCAGTATATCTTTTTTGAGATGAGACCACATCTGTACGCAGTATTCAAGATGTGGGCGTACCATGGATTTATATAAGGGCAATAAGATATTGTCCATCTTATTCTCTCTCCCTTTTTTAATGCACAACATTTGTCCCTGCCAAGTAAGAATTACTTACACTGGGTTTATTAATAAACTGATTTTTATATAGTATAAAATGTAGACAGATCAAAGTAAGTTACTAAGCAAAGTAAAACAAAACATGCCAGCTAAACTTTGTACTTAAACTTGTTACACGCAATTTCTTACCCTAAAAGTAGTTCTAATAATCTTTTCTCACAAGCTGGGAATCCTGCCAACTTGGGCCTGATTCTTTCCTCTGTTCAGTCTTGGATGTGTCCAGCAGTCATCTTAAGTAGTAAGCAGTTATGTCCTGGTGTCTGGCAGACACCTACGTTGTTTTGTTTCCCACCTTTTATATCTCTTTTGCCAAAGACATTAATTCTTTGTGGTTAGTTTAAACTTTTCACACTTCCAGTGGAAAAGTACAAAATCCAAAATGGGATCTAGCATTCTTCTTCGAGTGGTTGCTCATGTCCATTCAAAATAGGTATGCGCACCGCGTGCACTGCATCTTCCGGAGCATTTTCCCTAGCGGTACCTGTAGCGCCGGCAGGGCGCCCCCTGGAGTGGCGTCGCCATGGCGTGGCATAAGTACGCCTGCCGGCGCTCCCCCACCTCAGTTCCTTCTTACCGCTCGTGCGGTCATTGGAGCGTGTCTCTCTGTTAGAGCAGTTAATGGTTCCCGTTTTCTCTTGGTGTTGTAAACAGTTCAGTTAGTTAGTCTTTGTTTTCTTCTCCTCCTTCAGGGGTGAGGAATGCCAGGGCTGCAAGGCTTTAAGGCGTGTGCTGTCTGCGCAAAGTTTATGCCCAAAGGAGACCCTCACGACAGTTGTCTGAAGTGTCTGGGTGAGGCTCACCTTGCAGATGCCTGTAAGATCTGCAAGTCATTTAAGCCGCGCACTAAGAGGGAGAGAGACTCTCGTTTAAAACTTCTCGTCATGGAGGCGGCTTTACAGCTGGCACCGGCTGGATACTGCGGTGCACAGTGCACTGGTGTCCACGCGCGATGCTCCATCTCAGCACCGGGCCTCGGTGTCGAGGGCTCGGCACCGTTCTCATTCTCCGGCACCAAAGAGATCGAGAACGTCCCGTGGTAGGTCTCCTAGCCAGAAGTCTAAGTCAGGCCTACACCGCAGTGCCGAGTCTCCGGTGCGCACCTCCTCGTCTACCACTGTGTGGCGTAAAGGAGTGGGATGGCCATCCAGCCCAGGGCAGCTTCCCTCGCACCACCCCTCTACTCCGGACACTTTTGAGGCGGCGCATGACCTTATTAGCCTCACTACCTCCCCTCCATCATCGGTTGAGGCGGAGAGGTCGAGGTCACCTTCGCCGGAGGCCGTGTTGGCACCGTTGTGACCAGTTGGCACCGGTCGCTTATGCAGCGGGACCATCCCCTGTGGCACTAGTACTGCTTGCTTCCACATCGGTGCCAGCCTTGATGCAGGCCGCCAGGCTTCACTCTGCGCTCGACTGCACTCGACCTTCCTCGGTGCTGGGACCTCTTCCAGACCCCGTCTTGGCTGCACCGGTGCCCTATCACCCAGGCCTTGCGGCACCGTCTATAGCACCATCATCAGTGCCAGCACTGAGCAGCGTTCCCGGGGTGCGGCTCCAGTCTTCGGCACCGGAGCATTCAGTATCAGCCTCTTCGGCACTGGCGCAAGTTTCGGCACCGTTACAGGCACCGACATCGACCCCATGGGCCAGGCCGGTGCCACTATCAGCGGTAACGGCGGTCTCTTCGGGGTTCGTCTTGCAACCGGTACCGACTTCGACAGCGCAGCCATGCACCATGTCGGCACCGCAACCGGCACCGGGACTGGTCCTCCTGGTGCTGCAACCGGCCCACGTCTCTGCGCTGGGCCATGTACTCGCGGCACCGGGAACTGTCCTCCCGGTGCTGCAACTGGCTCCCCTCCGGGCACCGGGGGCCGTCCTCCTGGTGCCGCAACCTGCACCAGGACCTGTTTTCCCGGCGTCGGCACGCCCTTATCGCTTGCACGCGGGCAAACCCGAGTCTATGGCCAGGTTTGCCCCCCCCGCCTTGGTGGCAGGGCATTCGTCATCTGTGCCTCCCTGGCCTGAGTCTGACTACTTGTCGGATTCTGATGCGGCCTCGTTCAGGTCGGAGTCCTCAGGAGTTTTCTCGAGTCATAGATCCCGTTCCCGGCACCGGCGTGATCGTCCGCGTATGCAGCAGACTTGGTCCTCTCAACTGCAATGGCCTTTCTGGATGCCATGGGCTTACCACCAGTGGCAGGGGCCTATGCCCTCCTCTGTAGTGTCCGGTGTCTCGGGGCACCGAGCGCAACCGTTGGTGTCGCTGTCACGATCCCCTCCTTCCCCTCAGAGGTCGGTTTCTGCGGATGCCGCTGCTGAGCCACAAGCCCCGGTGCTGGAGCCGCTTCCGCAAACGGTGCCACCTGCCCAGCTGGCTCCTCAACCGGGCCCTGCGCTGGATCCAGTACCGATCCAGGAGTCGTCCTCATCTTCGTCTCCTGATGAAGCCCTGGCGGATCCCGCACCGGCATTGCCTACTATGGATGCTCGAGCGCATCAGGATCTGCTTAGGCGTCTGGCCTCCAACCTGGGTGTCCCAGTGGAACCAGTAGTGGAGGACATGGACCCCATGGTTGACATCCTCTCTGACGATGCTCGCTACCAGCTTGGCTTTGCCACTTAATAATACCGCGACCAAGATTACTAATGCCCTGTGGCAGACCCCGGCATCCCTGACCCCTACCTTAAAGGGAGTCGAGAGGCGCTATTACGTTCCCCAGTCAGGGCACAAACACTTGTACTCCCAACCTGTTCTGGGGTGCTTGGTCGTTCAGGCTGTGGCTCAAAAGGAGAGGCTTCCCCAGCCGGGGCCGTCCCTGAAGGCTAGGGAGCCCAAACGCCTTGACCTGATGGGCCGTAAGGTGTATGCCACTGGCGGGGTGCAACTCCGCATTGCTAACCAGCAAGCGATGCTGAGTCGTTATGCTTATAATACATGGCAGGCGGTGGATAAGTTTAAGGATAAGCTCCCTGCCGAGGCCCGTCAGGAGTTTGCAGCCATGAATTTGGAGGGCAGAACCATCGCCCACATGGCGCTTCAGGGTTCCGTGGACGCTGTTGACTCTGCAGCCCGCACCATGGCGTCAGGTGTAGTTATGCGCCATGGTGCCTGGCTGCAGGTGTCTGGAATACCTCCGGACGTCCAAACTACGATCCAGGACCTGCCTTTTGATGGCAAAGCGTTGTTTTCGGCGCACACGGACTCCAGGCTCCATACGCTTAAGGACACGAGGTCTACTCTCCGGTCCTTAGGGATCCACACGCCGGCCCTGCAGCGTCGTCAGCTGCCCTACAGACAGCCGGGGAGAACACAGTCCCAGGTCCCCCGTGGGGATTACTGGAGATGCCGTCCTCGTGCCCCCAGTGAGGGCGCGGGGGCGGCTGCGGGCCCCTCGTCCGCAAGGGGTGATCGACATCGCCCAAGAGGGGACAACCCCCGTGGGGTTGGTCAAGGCTCCTCCCAGCAGCCCAAGCATCAGTTTTGATGGTCTGCTAGAGAGTCGCGCACCAGCCTCCCACCCTGGGCCCCCGTTTGGGGCCAGGTTATCCCGGTTTGCCCACGGCTGGGCAGAAATCACCACCGACACCTGGGTTCTAAAAATAGTCAGAAATGGCTATACCGTCCCCTTCCTGGGCTCCCCTTTTCCAACCCGCCTGCCCCGTCCCTTTTCAGGGACACCTCTCACGAAGGCATCCTCTGTCAGGAGGTGTTAGCGCTCCTCGAAAAGGGAGCCGTGGAGAGGGTCTCCTCGTATCTGAAGGGCACAGGGTTTTATTCCCGCTATTTTCATTGTTCCAAAACCCAAGGGCAGGGTTCGTCCCATCTTAGATCTCAGGGACCTCAACAAGACGGTGGTGAAATCCAAGTTCAGAATGGTAACCCTGGCTTCTGTCATCCCGGTTTCACAGTTAGGAGACTGGTACGCAACTCTCGATCTCAAGGACGCTTACTTCCATGTGGCAATAAGACCCAGCCACAGGAGGTTTCTCCGTTTTATTGTTTCCAAATGCCACTTCCAATTTACGGTGCTCCCATTTGGCCTTTCAACAGCACCCAGGGTCTTTACAGAATGCATGGCGGTCGTAGCGGCATTCCTCCGCAGACAAGGGGTACACGTCTTTCCGTACCTAGATGACTGGCTGATTCGTGGTCATTCCTACAAACAAGTGAAGGCGCATGTTTCCCTCACAAGGGCCCTCTTCGTAAGGCTGGGATTCGTGCTAAACGAGGAAAAGTCATCGCTGACTTCCTCTCAGCACCTCAAATTCGTAGGTGCCCTCCTTGACGCCGGGGTGGCGAGAGCACTCCTCCCCAGATCCAGGTTTCTGTCCATAGTGGAGCTGGTCTCCGAGTTAACCCGGTTCCCCATCACGACCGCCCGGGTCTGCTCGAGGCTGCTGGGACACATGGCGGCATGTACATATGTGGTACGCTATGCTCGAATGAGGCTCAGGCCTGGTTGGCAAATTCAGGGGTCTTTGGGACACTGTTCTCACAGTGCCTCTGGAGGTGATAGCCTCCTTACAATGGTGGACCCAGGAGTCGGTAGTGTGCAGCGGGGTTCTGTTCACTGTACCTCCCCTCTCGCTTACACTGGTCACAGATGTTTCCGACCTGGGTTGGGGAGCACCCCTGGGGTGTCACAGAACCCAGGGTTTATGGTCCTCTGCTGAGCGGGCTCTGTACATAAATGTCCGGGAGCTCAGGGCAGTCAGGACAGCCTGCGAGACCTTCCTGTCGAAGCTCTCTCGCCGCTCTGTCCTGGTCCACCTGGACAACACGGCGGCTGTGTTTTACCTCAACAGGCGGGGGGAGCCCAGTCGCCGCCCCTCTGCCACGAGGCTCTGTGCCTCTGTGACCTGTGCGTAGAGGACGACATAGTTTTGCAGGCAGAGTACCTGCTGGGCTGCAAAAACTTGCTGGCCGATGCTCTGAGCAGGTCCTTCGGATCCCACAACTGGTCTCAAGGATTCGGCCTTTCGTCAGGTCTTCCACAGGTGGGGTTGTCCCCTAGTAGACCTGTTTGCCTTGGCACGCAACACCAAGTACCGGAGTTACTGCTCCCTGTTAGGGCTGGGGGAACACTCCAGGGGGGATGCCATGACCGTGCCGTGGCCGGTGGGCATCCTCCATGCTTTCCCTCCGTTTCCCCTAATTCACAGGGTTCTGACCAGGGTCAAGACCTTCAGGTCCACGGTCATCCTGATAGCCCCTCGGTGGTCCAGGCAATTCTGGTTCCCTATCCTGGTGGACATGCTCGGCAAGGAGCCTATAACGCTCCCGCCGGTTCGGGATCTCCTGACCCAACCTTCGGACGGGGGGGACCATGGTTCACCCGAATCTCAGCGCTCTCCACCTGACGGCCTGGTTTATCCGTGGCTGACCCAAACGGAAAGGGAATGTTCCCAGGAGGTACAGATGGTGCTCGTAAGTAGTAGGAAACCGTCTACCAGGTGGTCGTACGCAGCGAAGTGGCGGCGGTTCTCGTCTTGGGCGTCCAGAAAAGGAGTGCACCCGTCCTGTGCACCTGTCCCATCCATTCTGGACTACCTCTTTGAACTTAGGTCCAGTGGCCTCTCTACCTCCTCTATCAAAGTCCATGTGGCATCTCTCTCCGCCTTCCATGTTGGTTTGGCAGGAGTCTCTCTGTTTTCTGACTCAGTGGTCAAAAGGTTCCTTAAGGGTTTGGATAAGTTGTATCCCTCGGTTAGACTACATCTTGGTGCGCCAGAGAGATCTTCGAGATGTTTTACTCACTCGAGTAATGCCCAGCGCGGAGTGTCATACGGACCATCGCCTTGTGTGCTGTAAACTCCGTCTCCATTTCAAAGCCACGCCAAAGAGGGGAAGCGCCCCAAGGAAGAAGTTCCATGTTGGCAAACTCCAATCAATTGAAGTGAAAGCTAATTTCCAGGCGAATCTTCAGTCGAGGCTTGAGGATCCCAGCTGTCCCACAAATCCCTCTTCATATGCTCTTTGGAAACATCTCAAAACCACCATCTTGCAGACCTCTGAAGATGTCCTAGGGTTTTCCTCTAAGAAGAACAAAGACTGGTTTGATGAAACCAATCAGGAAATTCAAGAATTGCTGACGAGGAAGAGATCCGCCCATCAAGCGCATCTTGCTCAGCCGTCCTGTCCTGATAAGAAGGCAGCCTTCCGCCTTGTATGTAGCAATCTCCAGTGCAAGCTTCGAGAGATTCAAAATGAATGGTGGACCAAACTTGCAGAGAAAACTCAGCTTTGTGCGAATACTGGTCACTACAGAGGGTTTTATGAAGCCTTGAAGGCGGTGTATGGCCCTTCACATTACATCAGGAGTCCCTTGCGCTCTGCAGATGGCCAAGTGCTCATCACAGACAAGGTGTATGTCCTGAACCGGTGGTCGGAACATTTCCAGACTCTCTTTAGCGCCAACCGCGTGGTCCAAGACTTAGCAATCCATCGTATTCCACAACTGCCAAAGAAAATAGATCTGGATGAGATTCCGACTCTAGAGGAGACTGTCAAGGCCATTAAACAGCTGAAAAGTGGCAAGGCAGCAGGAGTCGATGGAATTCCACCAGAGGTTTGGAAGCATGGGGGCCCAGCGCTGCACGCCCCACTCCACGAGCTCTTTGTCTGTTGCTGGGAACAATGCAAACTACCACAGAACCTCCGTGACTCAGTCATCGTCACTCTATATAAAAACAAGAGGGATAAGTCAGACTGTTCCAACTACCGGGGGATAACTCTGCTCTCTGTCGCGGGAAAAATTCTTGCAAGAGTACTTCTTAACAGATTGGTGCCCACCATTGTAGAAGAACTCCTTCCAGAGAGCCAGTGTGGCTTCAGAGCTAATAGGAGCACCATCGATATGGTATTCGTTCTTAGACAGCTACAAGAGAAATGCAGGGAACAGAAAAAGGGATTGTACGTGACTTTTGTCGACCTTACCAAAGCGTTCAACACTGTGAGCAGAAAAAGTCTGTGGCTAATCATGGAGCGACTAGGGTGTCCCCCAAAGTTCCTCAACATGCTCATCCAGCTACATGAAGACCAGCGTGGCCAAGTCAGACATGGCACTGACCTCTGAGTCCTTCTCAATACGCAATGGTGTAAAGCAAGGCTGCGTTCTCGCGCCGACTCTCTTCACGATCTTCTTCGGTATGATGCTCCAAAGAGCCACAGTAGAACTTGATGATGAAGACGGTGTCTATATCCAATACCGTACTGATGGCAGTCTGTTCAACCCGAGGTGACTAAAGGCCCATACTAAGACAGTGCGGTAACTCATTCGATAATTACTCTTCGCTGATGATGCTGCCCTTGTTTCTCACACGGTGACAGCGCTGCAGCACATAACATCCTGCTTTGCAGAGGCTGCTGAACTTTTTGGACTAGAAGTCAGCTTGAAGAAAACGGAAGTTCTCTATCAGCCTGCACCTCGGGAAGATTACTGCCCTCCCTTCATCACCATTGGCGAGTCAGAGCTGAAGACAGTTCATCAGTTCAGCTACTTGGGGTGTATCATCTCCTCGGACGCCGAGGTTGATAAAGAGATTGATAACAGGCAAAGGCAAACTGTGCATTCGGTAGGCTGTATAAGAGAGTCTGGAACAACAAGCATTTGAAGAAAAGTACGAAGATTGGTGTGTACGGAGCCGTTGTACTGAGTACTCTCTTGTACAGTTCCGAGTTGTGGGTCACCTACCGGCATCATCTGCGTCTCCTTGAGCGCTTCTATCAATGCTGCCTCAGCACCATCCTTAACATCCACTGGAATGACTTCATCACCAACATTGAAGTCCTCGAACAGGCGGAGCTTACTAGCATCGAGGCCATTCTATTGAAGACACAGCTGCGTTGGGCAGGGCACATCTCCAGGATGGAGGATCATCGCCTGCCCAAGATTGTGCTGTATGGCGAACTCGCCACTGGCCACCGGGACAGAGGAGCACCGAAGAAGAGGTACAAGGACTCTCTGAAGAAATCCCTTGGCGTCTGTCATACTGACCACCGCCATTGGTCTGCTTTAGCCTTGGAACGAGAGGCATGGAGACGCACCATTCACCAGGCTGTCTCCTCCTTTGAGAATACACGTAGGGCTGGTCTTGAGGACAAAAGGACACGGAGGAAGAATCGTGACACCGCAGCACTAAACTCAGAACAGAATTTCCCTTGCTGTCACTGTAGCCGAATCTACCTGTCCCGCATTGGACTCGTCAGTCACCAGCGAGCTTGTATCAGACATGGACAAACCCCTTCCTAAATCTTCGTTCGCGAAGTTAAGCCATGATGATGATCCCTCAGTTAGACCCCCTCTCCCCGCTTGGGACCTTAACCCCGTGTTGTCTAGACTTGTCGCCCCCCTTTGAGCCGCTGACCACGTGTTCTTTGAAGCACCTCTCTATGAAGGTTGCGTTCATTGTGGCCATTACATCGGCTCGCAGGGTCTCCAAGCTGAGGGCGTTAACTGTAAACCCGCCCTACCTAGTGTTTTCTGACAATAATGTGAGGCTCCGCCCTCACCCGGCCTTTCTCCCCAAGGTGGTGTCACTGTTCCACTTGTCCCAAGAAATTTACCTCCCGGTTTTCTTTCCAAAGCCCCACGCCTCCCCTAAGGAGCAAGTGCTCCATTCCCTGGACACTAGACGTGCGCTAGCCTTCTGTATTGATAGGACTAAACCCTTTCTCAAATCCACACAATTGTTTATTGCTGTCACTGACAGAATGAAAGGGCTTCCCATATCAGCCCAGAGGTTGTCCAATTGGGTCGCAGGGTGTATCAGGGAGTGTTATGCCTTAACCCGGGGCGGAACCTTCCCGGCTACAGCACATTCCACCAGCACATTCCCGGCTACAGCACATTCCACCAGGGCGCAGGCGTCCTCTGTAGCTTTTGGGGCGCAGGTTCCAATCACTGAAATCTGCAGGGCGGCCACGTGGTCTTGTCTCCATACCTTCACGGCACACTACACGCTGGCACAGCAGGCTAGGGAGGACGCAGGGTTGGGCTCTGCGGTCCTCAGCTCTGTATTGTAAATATGTATGTTTTGTCTGTACCACGTTGCACTTTTCTACAGTTTTTTCTTTGTTCGGTTAGTTGAATAAATATGTTTGGATTGTTCAACTTTCGTGGACTTCTCTTTCTGAGTGCTCCGACCCCTCCTCCTTGAAGTGGGGTTGGCTTGGAAGTCACCTAATTCGAATGGACATGAGCAACCACTCGAAGAAAAGAACGGTTACTTACCTGTAACTGTTGTTCTTCGAGATGTGTTGCTCATGTCCATTTGATTTTCCCCCCCTACCTCCCCTTTGTCGGAGCGTCTGGCAAGAAGGAACTGAGGTGGGGGAGCGCCCGCAGGGGTACTTATGCCCCGCCATGGCGGCGCCACTCCAGGGGGTGCCCTGCCAGTGCTACGGGTACCGCTCGGGAAAACGCTCCGGAAGACACAGTACACGCGGTGCACACACCTAATTCGAATGGACATGAGCAACACATCTCGAAGAATAACAGTTACAGGTAAGCAACCGTTCTTTTAGGTGACGTGGCCGCATGTCTTGACAGGACCAACCATAGTCCAGGCTTTCAGGAAAATCAAGAGTATTTATAGACCATTGTTCCAAATATCAGGCCATTCATGTTTCCTTTTATTACTGCTGGCCCTTACTTACTATATCTAGATTAGTGAACAGGTATGTACTTCATATTTCTTCCTTTAAATACATGCACAAAAATAGAATATTCACATTCAACAGATCAGAACTTTTTACATAAGCATCTTCCACTTACGCCTATTCATATTCATAAGTTCTTTCCATAAAGAATATGGGGTGCAATGCCATAGATGCAATTGAGTTTCATGAACTGGTGGATAGGAGGGCATCAACTTAAAAATTGGCATCAGTAGCATTGGAAGAGAACTCGCATCCAGTTTTGATATCTTGAGATCTACTGCAACATGTGCTTTGCAGATTGATGTTCTCTGCCTACCTTTCCTGCTGCTGCAGGGTCCTAATTCTGTAGTTACTCAGTATTGCACTTCAGAGGTTGGAAGGAACTGAAGTGGCAGTGGCATTTGTTGTGCCATACAGTTGTGCACTGAGTCTGCATGAGTGCTGCTGGTGGATGGAGAAAGGGCAGGGTGAGCTACTACAAGATGGTACCACTGTCTTGCCAAACCTGGTGGGTTCATTCTATGAGAATGAATATGCAAAGTCCATCTCAAAGAACTGTGCTTTACCGGTAAATAGTCTTTTCAGATTTTTGGGAAATATAGTCCAACTCTGGGTGTTACAGTAGACTAATGCTTACCAACCATTTACAGAATGATTTTGAAGCTGTGGATAAAAGTGCAAAGAAGTGTTAAATTTCACATAAGTTGCTTTAAAACCATAATGTGCAAATACCAGACAGCCTCTCATTTTCTGTTCATGTGGTTTTGTGTGATGCAATTCCACTTTCTTGTCATAAATCATGTGTGCTTTCTGTTCTACTGTGTAAGAACTGTAGACTCTTTTCTTAAAACCACATCACCCTCTTTTGTGTGCTTAAGTGTAATGGCCAGAAATACTCTTTTTGGTTTTCAGTTGCAATTTCTTTTTTAAAAGATCCTGTTGTAATGTTGACTCTTTTTACAGAATCTGCTGTGAATGCATTGTCTATTAATGGCTCAACTCGAGCTCCAAGGCGAGGTCAAAACAGGACTACACGTACCTCAAGACAAACTGACATTGACACAAAAGTTATTGAAGTCCTTTGTAAAGAACATGATTGTAATTTAGATGAGGTAAGATTTGTGATTTTTGAAAAATTCACCGTCTTAGATCTCAGTGTAATGTCAGTCGAGCAAGGTGAACTCCAAAAATATGATTAAAACCTTCGGCAGTAGTAAACAATTTTTAAAAAATGTTTTGACCTGACTGCCAATCTGTTTTAGTCCTGTGATTAGTAGCACTATCCCTGTCCCAAGACTTCTTCCTTTATTTAAAAAAAAAAAATCTCACTCTTGCTATTAGAGTACAGTTGGTATTTACATGGGGGAGACTATGAAATAAAGCATCTAACTCGTTTTTTTTCTTCAAGTGTTCAACATGTGGATTCTACTCATGCTGTGTCCCAGTGCAGCAGCTTAGAACGTTCCCTATAGTAGTTCCCAGTAAGGGTTGTGCTCTCCTATCCAAAGGCATATCAAGTTCAACCACTCCAACTGCCATTCATTTAATTTGGACCAACCTGACCCTAGCAGGTGGAACAACAGTGATGTTCTATTTATCGTTACTTGTTAGGATAGTTTACTACTGAGCTATTGTTGCTTTAGTGTCTACTAGTGTGTGTTGCCACTAATTTAAAAAACATTTTTTTTGTTCTAAGTCATTTTAGTAGATTTTTAGTTACATGGACAGTTGAAATCCCTAGGCTTTTAAATTATGTACAGGTGGGGCTTTCTCTCTAATAGATAGGTGTCTTTACCTCCCAGGAAAAGACCATGTTGAGTGTGCAATCTGCAAATCTATTGAGAAATGCAGTCTGACAGTCCAGGTTAAAGCTCTTCCTTATAGAAAAGTCTATGTGAACACTTTGGATTTTGAACAGAGTCCAGAAAGTACTTCTGTACCAGCACAGTCTGAGTGCTCTCTGGTTACCGGGCATGGGACTCTTAAGTTTGAGGAATATGGAGAGGCTTCCCAAACACTTGGAGCAGTCAGATCAGTGCTGTCTAGCAAACATGAAACTGTTGCTCAGCACTGCTCCCTATCTACATTGCCTGATGGTAGAAAGCTTTGCTTGAAGTCAGCACTGAGGAAGACTGTGGTGGAGCCTTCAGTGCTGCATAGATATGAGGCACTGACAACAGAGGCTCCTGAAGGAGGGAAGCAGTTCTAACACCGGGGCTCATGAGTTGCACTCCTCTTAAGCTCTTGATTGTCAGTTGCACTCTGCTCTGACTCTGGCATTTTCAAATTCCTTCAGAGTTTTCAAAGCGACTAGGAGCATGGGCCTCCTTAGCAAGGGAAAGTCCTATGATGTCTTCCCTTGATATTAAAATAACTCTAGATTTTTACTTACCTTTATTGAAACCTTCATATTTCTGTACCATTTACATCTTCTCATCATGAAGAATCAGATACCTGTAATGAAGACTTTTCCGTCAGCATAATAAGAGGGGTGATAACAGAAGTGCTCCTCATATGTTAAACTCTCCCAAGGGTTATGAGTGTCTATTGGTTAAGATTCAGGATCCGCTCTTGTTTTTAGCTTTATATATGCCAGATTTTAGAGCAATTTCATCCTCCTTCCTTTAGATACTAAATACTGTACCCTTTTCATAATTTTCATCAACATATCTTCTGTACAATCTGGAAGAGATCCATCACTCTCTTTTTGGTAACCACAGTATCATCAGCTTTGATACAATGATTGAGGATCTTGGACTAATCTACAAATATTTGTAGCCCTTCCTTACTCTCTTTGGTTCCCACCCACCCTTTTTCCAAGAGGTTTGTATAGCAATTACCATAGACTAATGGGTCCTGCAGATCATCAGGAATGGTTAAGTTTTATTCCATATACCCTAATCTTACTTCTTCCTGATCTCTATTCTGGAATAATTCTTTCAAAAAATTATGCAACCTAATCATTCAAAGAGTAATAGGGTTGGTATATCAAGAATTTGTGAGAGAGGGCTTCTGTCCCCCCCTATATTCTTATACTAAAAGAGAAAGGAGGTTGCCATCCAATCCTAGATCTCAGGAATCTAAGGGTAAGTCTACACTGCAACGCTATTTCGGGATACTGGAGTATCACAAAATAGCTATCCCACATCTTCGCAGCAAACCCGTTACTTCAGGCTTGCTATTGCGATGTCCCTGTAAATTTCATTCTGCAAGGGATGTTTTGGAATAGTGCTTTATTTCGAAATTTGGCACTGTGTAGACAGTGCCAAATGACGAAATAAGCTATTTTGAAATCGCATGAAAATAAGATACACAATTTGAGCTACGCAAATTGCATATCTTATTTTGAGTTATGGTACAGTGTAGATGCACCCTCAATCAGTGCTAGATGGCACCAGTTTTCATATGGTAACTTACTCCAGTTGTTCCTGCTTGAGATCTCTTGGATTTGTTCATTTGCCCTTGAGTTACAGGATGCTTATTTTCACGTGTTTGATGCACCCTGCCCATAGCCACAAATCAAAGATGCTTTCTTTGGTAAACCACTTTCAATTCTGAATACTTCCCTTTTGGAATTTCTTTCATTGCTTGAATGTTCACCAGTTATCTCCCCATAGTAGCAGCCTATCTAATTAAACCAAGATTACACATTTACCTTCATCTGGGTGATGGGCTTGTATGAGGAAGCTCTTGAATAGGTGAGCTTAGCAGTGTGAAAGGTTCTATTTTCATCCTTAAGTTTGAAAATCAATTTTTTATAAATAGAATCTAGTTCTGATTTAGTTGAAATGTGTAGAAGCTCAACTAGATTCAATAGTTCAACAGATTTCTTCAACAGATTTCAGACTATAAAAAACTTGTTCCTTTACTTTCGCAGTCACACTCAGGCATCAGTGAAAATATTTCACAAACTTCTATACCGCATGGTGTTGTGTATCTGTGATTTAGACCTTTTCAAACTTTCATCAAGACAGTATACAAACCAGAAATGCCTAACATGACTTGGACTCCTCACTTTCAATAATGAATTTTAAACTCTTTGACGTGGTGGTACAATACAGAAATGTGAACTCCATTTTCTGTTCCAATATCACCCACAAGCCTGACAGCTTTATCAAAGCCTGGGGAGCACATAGAAGTCTGATGGAGATTTAGTCTTGCATTTTGGGGATACTACTAATTCTGACTGGATTCAAGCATTATGTAAGTCATTCCTACCATAGATCAGAGTCTTTCATTTAAATTCTCATGGACAGCTGCAGAGAAGAGGCCACTACATAAGCAGTGAGATACAAGGTCTGATCTATGTCAAGAAGCCACAAATTTGCAGCACTGGTGTGTCCAGAATCATATCAGTTTGACAATTACTTTATTTTCCAGGGGAGAACAGTGGCTTAGTTAATTCACTAAGCAGAAAAAAAGTCTGTTTCATGAGTGGAGTTAAATTATTTATTACTGGACCAAATCTTCTAAAGGTGGGTGTGTTTTTCCAGCTAGACCTGTGGCTTCAGAGCATTTGTTTCTTTCTCAGGCAGGAAAGAGTCTGGGATCTATAGTGGATGCTTTCATGATTTGCTGGTTGCTCCATTTGATGTATGCCTTGCATCAGTTTTCCTCTAATTCCAAAAGTGTTAAGGAAGACAAGGCAAAGATTTGAGTTTAGCTTCTGCTTATCCTTGCCGGTTCTGGTTTTTGTAATTCCTGATTTTGTCCGAACATCAATTTATCATGCTTCAATTTCAGTACAACATATTGCAAAAGCAGTTTAGTTTTCCACCCAAATCCAGCATGACTATATCTCATGGCTTGTGTGGTTTCTGGATGTCTGCATTAGGTAGATTGGATAACATTCTTCAGAAATACAGAATACCTTACTTCAGAGCAGGAAATAGTCTACAAGTACTACATATACTCCATAAGGAGATATGCTTCCATTTTGGGCATTATTTAAGGTTCATATTACTACTTAGTACTCTATTCCCGAAATCTTAAGTTGTTACTTTGCAATCTGCTTCTTCAATTAAGGTAGATTTTTGCGGTGATATCAGCACTTCATTTGCCTATAGAAGATTGGTGTTCCTCATCTGTGAGCAGATTTGAGAGGACTGGTTTTTTTCCTCCTATAAAAAGATTGCTCCAACATGGGATTTAAATCTGTGTCCCTCTCTCCTTTCCTCCAGTGGAGCATCCTTTTGAATCCATATCAATCTGTCCTATTCACTGCTCATAAATGAAGGTGGCATTCTTAGTGGCAATTACCATAGCCTATAAGATAAACAAATTACAAACATTAATGATTAACCTTCCTTACACAGTTTTTCATATGGACAGGGTACCTGAGATGTCATTCATCTTTTATTCCAAATATATTATTGGACTTTCATATCAATTTATTCTTTTATCCATTTGCTTTCCAAGACCTTATTAGTCTCCAACTGAAGCTAAATTCCATATCCTGGATAGAACTAAATCTTTGTGTAAAACTTCAAGACTTTTTATTGATTATGCTAATAAATGGAAGGGAATGGTTGCTTCATCTCACTTCAAAACCTGTATCTGATTGTATTTGCTGTGTGTGTGTGTGTGTGTGTGTGTGTGTGTCGATATCCCTTTTAAACATTTCGGCTCATTCTGCCATAGTACAAGTGACATCTGTGGCATATCTAAGTCAAGTACCATTTCTGGAGATCTCCAGGGCAGACAGCTACCTGGAGTTTGGGCCCTGCATTTGCAAAAACATTGTTTGTTAGTGAATGCGTCTAGTATAGATGTCCATTTTGAAAGGATGGTTTTACAATGCCTCCGCCCACTTCTCCCTAAATAACTCTCTCCTCCTTTTAAGGTTAATTCTCGGTGATCAGTAAGAATGGGACCTACATATGCAGTACAAAGGAGGATAAAGTGATGTTCAAATAGTAACTAAGATGTCTGCTTGTGTGGATCCCATACCCTACTTCCCTTTCATTGGAGCTTTAGAGTCTTAATTTTATTTTGGGTTCTGAGTAGTGAAGAAACTGAGTGCAGTTGGGTGGCTTCTGTTCATGGGGAGCATAAGGTGTGAGAACATGACTTAAGGGATTCTGACACTGGAAACATTCTAAACTACTGTGGTGGGGCACTCTCATATACTGCGAATAGGATGCACATGTGAAGAACTCTTAACGAACCACAGACATAAGAGAATTGTTTGTTTAATCAGCATATAAGCATGTAAGAGGGATATGATGAATATCTGTACAGCCTATGTGAGCAGAAACTAAAGACTAGCGCTCAGAAGAGGACCACCCTTTTGACCCTTCAGTTTCCTAGCAGTGGATGTAAAAATGCATACACATTTAGTAATTAACTTAAATCTTCAGATGTATAGATGGCTTGAAAATAAGTAGTAGCTGAGGTAATTTGAAATTTATAATAAGCGTAACAGTCAATTTATTTTTCTGTATAGTAAAAATAATGTATGTTTAGTACCGCTGTACATTGGTAACGTTATGCCATTTTAATTTTTCCAGGTAAAAAATGTATATTTCACAAGCTTTATTCCGTTCTTGAATTCTGTTGGTGCTGTAACTTCAAATGGACTCCCAGAGGTAATTAGAGTAATTAAAAATAGTTAAATATATTGTGGTTCATTCTAAAATGTTTAAGATCGCATAAGTATCTTTTCACTGTACTGCAGTTCCAGTGGCAACTTTAGAATACGCCTATAATGGATTAAGGTATGATTCACAAAAATTAACTTAATATGATTTTCAGGAGTCTTGATAAGTCTTTTCTTTAAGAATCATCTTAATATTGGGTATAAAGATTTTTTTAAAAAAATTTTACTTCAACTTTAATAATGAACGGAAGTGTTGATGAACTTGTGTCAAGGTTATTCCCCACTCTGGCACGATGAATGCAGAAGTGGGGGGCCTGCAAAAGCAACCAAAAACCTGATTTCTACAGGCTTTGGTACAAGAACTTCCCCCCCAAAATCCTAATACCGGAATTTTGGGGAATCTAGTGCCACTGTCAAGTGCTTTTGAACCCATAAACAGGGGTGGACACTTGAAACTAACCCCAGGGCACCCCAAGCTCTTTTCTCCAAAGAGCTTGAAAAGAAAAGAAAAAAATACAAGCTGCAGTCTGTGATTACTGTCTCCTCATCAGAGACCTGCAGATCCCACAGACAGATTTTCCAAGCACAGAAATAAACCCATACCAGGTTAATTTAAAAAAAAAAAACAACTTTTATTAAACAATACCTCAGTTACAAGCATAGTTGGAATGGCTAGATGGTAAGAGCCACCAATTAATATACTCATCGAGGATTCCCATGAGCCCGGGACTTAGTTGCAAAAGAGAGGAAAAACCATTTCTAACAGCACAGACATCAGATCCAAATTCCTAAAACAGAAAACAATAAAACCTGATGGATTTATCTAGACTTTACCCTAATTACACATTATGAAGAGTCTTTTTCTTGGAGAGAACATGTCTTCTGTCTCCTTCAGTATCTAGAGAGCGAACTCTGGCTCAGACAAAAGGGAAAAACCCAAAAATTCCTTTGTCTTAGAAATGCAGGTGGGGATTTCAAACTATTGGCTGAGCAGATACCTGGCTAGGTACAGGGACCTAGTTAACACCTTAGTCCCCAGGCTCCTGGCCAACCCTCATGGTTATGACAACTTGTTACTCTTCTCAAACCAAAGTATAATTTTAAACAATGCTTCATTCCTTTGATTTCCGTGGTCTATTCACTTCTATTAATGCTACAGCAATACAAAGACTGAAAATCAAGCAAATCTACCTACAATTATTTCTGTACCTCCTCAACTTTAAATTCAATCCAACTTGGTCAATCTGCTCTTACAGACATAAATATCCTTAAGATTTAAGTTGTACTCTTGCACTTAACTAAACTATGGACTGCTGTACTTTGTGGCATCCCATTCACTTCATTGCAGCTTAGTGTGGGTGCAGCAGTCTACCTACATGCCTTACAGTTGCTGAATTGTTCATTAGGGTCTCCGGCTGAACTTCCAGCCACATTCAGGCAAAGTTAGACTACGTTGTTCCCAACTGACAGGTTAAAGCAGCCTCCCTTATCCAGTTGTTTAACTATTGCTAGTTCTGCATTAATCTCTTATGCGCAAAATTTTATCAAAACCACCTGAAAAACTTTATCGCCTGGATGTTGTGGGTGAGAATTGCAGTTCTTTGAAAGTACCCTTCTATACAAGATTCTAATTCTACCTTCTTTAAAAATTCCATCTTCTCAGCAGTCTGTCTTCAAAAGTAAGGAACTCTAGAGATACGCCAAAATACAGGGCTATACACAGTGCAAAAGGCAATGGTTAAATGAAAGCCTGTACAAAACCAGAGACAAATATTTCTCTTAATTTTCAGCCTTAGTTGTGATTAGTGCTATAGAATCTAATGTCATGTATCATTCAGCTTTATTATAAGAAAGTAACTCTCATTTTCATGAATAGCCTTTTAGCATTCAATATACAGTAGACTTCCGATAATCCGGCACCCTTGGGACCAAGGGGGGTGCCGGATTATCGGATATACCGGAGTATCGGGAGGTACTCTGGCAGAGTGCTGTGACAGATCTGCCGGGACCCGCACTGTGTGGGGGGGTTGGCTGGGAACGGTGCGGGGAGGGGCGAACCCCTGCGCAGCTGGCTTGCAAGCGGGGAAACTTGTAAGCGGTGGAGAGGGGGCGAGAGGCAGGCAGCTGTTTAAGGCGGGCAGGCGGGGGTGGAGGGTCGGCGGGGAACGCTGCCTGCCTCTCGCCCCGTTGCTGCTGCCGCCGCTGCTTACAAGTTTCCCCGCTTGCAAGCTGTCTGCGCAGGGCTTTCACCGCGTCCCCCCCCCCCCCCCGCAACACGGTGGAGGGTTTGCCCCTTGCCGCGCCATTCCCCACCGACACCCCCCCGCCCGCCCGCGTGCTAGCCTGCCTGCCTTAAGCAGCTGCCTGCCTCTTGCCCCCTCTCTGCCGCTGCCTCTGAGCAGCTCCAATTGTCCGGCTGGCCGGAGCACTTCCGGGTTCCAGTTGGTGCCGGACTATCAGGAGTGCCGGACTGCTGGAAGTCGGACAATTGGAGTTTTACTGTACAAGTATTTAGACTATAAAATTCCTGTTTTCAAAAGTAAGCAAAATTCCCTAGGATTAGTATTGTTAATGTTGAAATTCCCCATGGGTATGCATGTTACATTCATGGACTTGATGATCTCTCAAGGTCCCTTCCAGTTCTATTCGTCTATGATTCTATATGTGTGGTAAATGCGGGCATTGGAAGTGAATTCACACTTACGGCTGCTGTTTTTGGTGAAGACTTATTCTAAATGAACAAAGCAGCAGTAGCAGCAGCTAACTGATTTATGTTGTAAAGCTGATTTGATGAAATGGAAACATTTTTTTAAATCTTAATTTTCAGAAAATTGTGGGGCATTAAGTACTTTCCTGCCAAAAGACACATGTTCAACGGGAATGTTTCTTACAAATACTATATCAATGCCAGTATTGCCATACAAACAAGCAGACAGGGTTGGACTTCCGACGCCCATCTCCAGTGAATGATCACAGTGGAGAGATCTAATAGCTGCTGGAAAACCTGCCAATGGATCATGGACTTCAACTTCCTAACGTCTGAGGCACTGCCAGTCATTCTGGAACCCCAAACCTAGGAACTTGAGAGATCTGAATTATGTCTGTGACTCCGTTTTTCCCTGTCCAGCCAGACTCTACTCCCACAGCACATTTACAAATCCCACTTATTGTAGGCAAACCACTCCCACTCTGTAACAAGAGTTTGCCTATTTCAATGATTTCAGCTATTTTCAGAGTACCATGAGCTTTGTGGAAATGTGAGCTCCAAACTTAAATTTTTCCATCTTGGCATAGATTCCATGCTACTAAAAGCAGTGGGCATAGGATCTGTCTTTGAGGGGGATATTTATCTCTCTCAGTTTATAGTGTTTTGATATCTATACTGACATGACTTTGGAGGCTGAGAGTTTTGTGTCAAAATATATTTTAATATAGATATTTAATTTAGAATGAAACTTTCCTCTCCTTTGATCATAAATACAATTTTGAATATAGTGTCAGAATTGATCTTAATAAACATAAAGCTTTTTCACTTTTTTTAGGTTGAGGATCTGTCCAGACAATATGAAGAGCTTTACCTGAAAAATAAAGATATAGATGCACGATTATTTCTGGATCATGATGAAACTTTACAGCTTCATCATATAGAAAGGTAACACTCTTCTTAATTCTCTTTTAATTCTGAGATACATAAAGAAAGCCTAAAAGGTTTTACTGTTCTCTAGTCACTTTTTACAACAAATCCAGGACCAGTCTTGCCTGAATCTTTTTTTTTTTTTTGCTTATTAGTTAGGTAACACATTTTTAATCACTGCCTTGGTTCATCTAAATTACGTGCTAACTGGTATTTAAAAACATGTTAACATGTTAGCTAACATTTTAACAATGGTTATTTTCCCATTCTGCACAAGTCTTTGGAGTCAAAGTGACAGTTGAGCAGTTGAGAGAGGAATGGATTCTCAGGGGTTGTCAGGGCCAGGCCACAACATTTTGGCACCTGAGGCGGGGAACTGAAAAGATGCCCCCATGTTCTGTCACTGCACCAGCAGCAGACACAATTTTCTACACTCTGGGTCCTAGTGGCGCTCCCCCCTCACAGTCTGGCACTTGAGGCGGCTGCCTCAGTTTGCCGCATGGTAAGGCCAGCCCTGGGGGTTGTCTATATTGCCCTACAGTTTGGCCTACAAGAATGAACGTACACCAGTATGGCAATATAATGCCTCCATGGGGACACATCAGGAATGAATTTTAGTTCATGCTTACAGCACCCACACCAGGGATTTATAGTGCAGCACTAAGATGAACTGTAGGACAGTGTAGACAAGACTGTCACACTGTCTCCAACTTGTTAGTTAATTCCTATTGAACTGCAGTAGTTAATGTTTTAGAGGAAGGACATCTTTAAAGATTCAGCACCTCTTTTCCTTTGGAGGTGAGAGCTTGAAAGGAGTGGGTGTGCCTCAAAAAAGCACTGGTTTAACAAGGACTAAACTGATATAGTTAAACCAGGGGAAATCCTTAATACAGTTGTACACAATCAGTTTTAAGCTGTTTTTATCTATTTCACTTAAATTAGTAATTCAGACAGTGAACAATGGAGAACTCCTGAATACTGAGCTCTCCTGAAAATCTGGTGCATAGATATTTTTTTTAGGAGTATTAAGTCATTTTAGAAAACTTTTTAATTGAGACTTGCTATATTCGAACATCAGTACTTCATAAGGTTTTGTCTTTCTACAGTTCACGGTTGGATCGAACACCAAGGAAAAACAACCCAGATGAAGAGCTTAATCTTATACTTCCACAGACTCCAGTTCGGTATGAAGCAGTTTAAAAAGTTGCATCAATTGTTTTTTACTTGAATTAGAATTTTCTAAAATTTGTTGAACTGAAGAATGTAGCATTAAAAAAAAAAAAAGGCCCCATTCCTGTAAGTGCTGACAGCCTCCTGAGAAGCACTGAATGCCTTCAACTCCTGTTTTCCTTGAAATCCATGGGACCTGAGGGCGCTTGGGTAGCTCTGAATACATTGTAGGTTTAGTACCCAGAATATAAAGGAAGCATGAGTTATATGTGTAATAGTTATAGATAAGCGTGAGAATGAATTTCCTTAAATGTGCTGCTCATTATCCCATTCTCTCCATCACCAGAGTGCTTGCATGCCTGCTGTGTAAAGATTTTTGATTGTTCAGTATTCTTGGGGAGAAAATGTAAAGTATCATGCATTTGCTTTCCTTTTCACATTCTGGTAAAGATACTGCAGACAAGAAATAAGTTCTTGCTACCCTTTACTGCTGAAGAGCCTGCATAATTGCAGGAGAGAAACTGGAGATTCTAAGTTTGCACATCCAGAATAAAAGCTAAATGCAGAATTGTTGTTACTTATGATTTTCTAGCCAGGAAAAACTTGTCACATTCATGAAGCCTGTAATATTCCCATCTGTTTCAGTGGATAAGATGGGAAGCAGTAGCAGTCCAAGTTTGCACATAGTTTTTCTGGTGTGTCTGTGTTATGACTTACTAAGAACCCTTCTAGGATCAAAGGATGGAGTTGAGACTTTGTGCCTATTTAGTCCTTTGTCTTCTGAAACTACCAGATGGGTGCCAGCTGGCAGTTATACAGACTTGGGCACCTATCTGCTAGAAATAGGCTGGGGCCAGCAACACATTTTGCATAGACTGCAAAACTGCCAACAGATGGCAGTAAACTTTTGGTCACTTATGACCCAGAGGTGATGGTATACAACTAACTGATGGTACATAAGGGTTGCTATGAAAACTTCATTTTTACTTTTGAACTTACTGTAGATTCTTCCCATTTGACGCTGCGTGTGTCTGAGCTAAAGTCCAGGCACATCCTTTCATTAACTTGAATTGCCTTGGATCAGACTCTGAGTAGTGCTTTGAAAAATAGCTTTACTTAAAGGGATCGGGATTTAAATATTAGTTAGGGGCATAATAACATTGAATTGTCTGGCCTTTATTCTAGTACCTTCATATAACAATTCCTGTGCTGCTACTGCTTCTTCCCATGCCTTCTTCCACCCAAACAAAATTTTTAAGACAAGCTCATATCAAAATGTTTAAAAGTGGCAGAAGAAAAAGTAGTTTGTCCCTGGAGTGCTATAACCCAAGTAATCAAGCACTCATCATTCCATTCTGTCTGTGAATAAAAGCTCCCATTTCCATTTTCTCAGCTAATCAGACATTTTTCTGTAAACCCAGAGTTATGCTAATCATAGATCCATTTGGAACAACTCTAACCAGTGAGAATCGACAACTATTTGTAATAGGATGCATAAAAAAAGATCTCTAACTGAAAGTGGGAAGCATAAAGGGAACAAGGCCATAAGGTCTTATGGCATGCTCTGACTTCTTAGCCACTCTGGTACCCATGTAAATGTAATGGCTGGGCAAATACAGTCCTCTTTGTTTCGGTTTTATAAACAATGAGACTATAGACTTTTCAGTTAAAGACCCTGACTTGCCAGACTGTCTGGCGGGCTTAAAAAGGCTTTGGGAAATAGGGGTAAATTAGTAACCACATTTTCTACTTTATTTATTATGTAGCACAAATTCAGTCACGAACAAGTTTCAGTTCCAGTTACTAAACTTTCTTAAACATGTGGCTAAACTTGTACAAATTATCTACACATTTTTGGATTGTAATTTGTTTGATCATTCAAGTCTGTCATGGACAAGAAGCAATGGACTAGGACAAGAAGCAATGAATTTAAACTGCAGGAAGGAAGGTTTAGGTTGGACATTAGGAAAAATGTCAGGGTGGTTAAACACTGGAATAAATTGCCTACGGAAGTTGTGGAATCTCTGTCACTGGAGATCTTTAAGATCAGGTTAGACAGACATCTATCAGGGATGATCTAGATGGTGCTTGGTCCTGCCGTGCGGGCAGGGGACTGAACTTGATGATCTCTTGAGGTCCATTCCAGTTCTAGTATTCTATGATTCTGTGAATCAGAAGGTTGCACAGACCCAGATAACTACTTAAACCAGATGTGTCCCAATTTTATTTGTCCACGGAACCCTTAAGTCTAATATATGGAGCTGAAAAAGTAGACCACAAATAAGTAAGGATAATAAACAAATGCTAAACAAGGTAATGAGATCACATTTAGTTCAATTGCATATATTTAAAAACAAAATTAACATAATTTTTTTTAAATCATAAAAAGTTATTGTAATGGAATTTTCTCATAGAACGCTTATTTTCGCTTCGCGGAACCCTGGGGTTCCACAGAACACCATTTGGGAAACACTGATTTAAACCATTCTGAGTGAGCATGTTTCTCAGATCTATAATGTGCTTTGTACTATGTACAGGAGGGCTAAGGGATTTGCTGAGCCCCTAGGCAAGGTTGGGGGGCCAGCTCCATGCTCTCAGAAGGGGCGGGGCCTTAGTCAGAAGGGGTGGGACTGGAGCTAGCCAGCCTTCAGCATTACCCAGAGTGCACTGCACTGTGGCCCCTCCCTACCAGCCAGTCCTCAGCACTGCCAGAAATGTGCCACATTGCAGCCCCTCCCTTCCAGCCAGCCCTCTGAGCCACCTGGAGCAGGCTGCGCAGAGCTCTGGTGGTGATTTAAAGGCCCAGAGCTATGACTGGCTTTTTTTCAGGAACGGCTCCTGCACAAGAGGGGGGGTTTTGCGCAAAAAGAAGCCATGTAGATGGCTCCTTAAGTATGCAAATGAGGCACAGTGATATTCACTACTTTGCTGCAATTGCATATTTTCTTGTGCAAGAGAGGGCAGTGTAGACATAGCCTCAGGGAATAATTATAAAAGTGTTGACTGATACTGAACATATACAAAATAAGCTTTAACATAAATCTTATTTTATTTTTCCAGGGCTGCAATGAATACTATCCAGCAGTTAATGATGATTTTAAATTCAGCAAGTGATAAACCATCAGATAATCTCATCTCCTATTTTAATGTAAGTGACTAAGTTTAACTAGAGTAGGTATTTATGAGAAAATACCTATAAAATTATGTCCTTCAGATTATCAGATAGGTAAAGAACATATGTTCTTTTACTAAAAGTGATCTAGAAAGGACCTCTTAAAAATAATGGGTCTTACGCCGCCTTTTTTTCTTTATGGTTATAAAGATGCACGAGAAATTTCTCTTCCATTTAATTTTACCCTTAGACATATTAAGAATGTCAACTATGATCTTTGTTTTTGATGGAGGATGAGTTCAATATTTGTTTCAAATATCCTAATGTTCAGTGCATTGTAAAACAAACAAGAACATGGGAATGCAACAGCACTTATATCTACCATAAGTTATAAAAATATTAATATAAGATCTTTACTGCACATCTTATTAAGGACTCATTCATGATAGTTTAAACATGCGTTAGTACAGTTCTTTTAAAGGGCACCTGTGTATGAAATTTTACAATCACATAAAATTATTTTGCTGGAAATCTTATGGTCCTTCAAGTACACCAAGATTACTTTGTTTAGTGGGGGGGGAAAAGCCAAATCTATTGCTAGATGCTGTATTATGAACAGGAGAAATTTAGGTCCTGATTCAGCAAGATATTTAGGGTTTGTGTACATGAGGAGGAGAAAACCCAGGAATAGCTAGTGGTAAATAGCTATTCTTAACTAACTTCCCATGTGGACACTCCTATTCTGTGGTAATAGGGCCTTTGCGCAGTTTAGGTTAGGAAGTAGATTAAGCTGAAGCAGTTTTTTGGGGTCTTTTGTCTCATGACCCAGCTGAAGAAAATTGTCGATGCCCTTGACCAGCATAATTGGATTAAAGTGTAGGCTCCAGGGTGGAGCTGGGGGTGAGAACTTTGGGCTGTAGGAGGGGACTCCAGCTTTGGGAGCGAGGATCAGGACTGGGGCAGGAGGTCAGTGATGCAGTGGGGGTACTTAGGCAGGCTTCCAGCCTGTCCTGGCATCGCAGACCATGCTGTGCCCCAGAAGCAGCAAACAGCATGTTCCCATTCAATGGGAGTCTGGAGCTAGTGCTCAGGACAGGGGCAGTGTGCGGAGCCCTATGCGCTCTTCCCCCCCCACCCCAGGAGACTGGCCTGCTGCTGGCCCCTTTTGGGGCACAGCACAGTCTGTGGTGCCAGGACAGGCAGGAAGCCTGCATTAGCATCACCCTGCAGCAACGAGACCCAGTGCCTGACATTCCATGACCAAGTACTGTAGTTTGAGCTAAAGCATACAAAGGCATACTTATTGTGGAATAAGTGTGCACATGGGGTGCTACTGCAGAATGGCTGTTGTGGTTTAAATTCATGTCTGTCTTACTTTGCACTAACTTTGCCTAGAATTCCCCTTGTGAACAAGCTGTTAATCATGTACATATTTTAAAGTACTTAAATTGTCCCAATGACATTATGTGAATGGTTCCAGTATTGAGAGTTAAGTTTGTGCTAAGAGGCTGTCACAGAGCTGTCACTATCCTTGCTCTTTCAGATGGAGTTTGGCTTCTAGTCCAGCCAGTCACCCAGTGGTGACTGCAGTGAGTTGTCCTATCAGTGTGGGTCAGATGTGTTTTGCTGAATCCAACTATAGCCATTGGATATTGCTGAGCATAACCATATAACTACCTCCTCCTCTCTCTTAAAAGATCAGAATTACTTCTTTGCATAGTGTCCCTATGAGCTCTCCGCTGTAGGCATGCTTGCATCCCTGGGCTGCTAATCAGAGAACTTTGATAGCAGTGTCCATTAGGTCCAACTATGCTCTTGTCTCTCCTTGTGCCTTGTAACAAGACTAATTAGTACAGGGGACTAACCCTCCTTTACCCTCAGTTACTTGTCAACCACCCCAAGCTAGACATGGAGCTATTAGCATTCTGTTAGCAACTACAGTAGACTTCCGATAATCCGGCACCTTTGGGACCTAGGTGGTGCCGGATTATCGGATATGCTGGAGTATCGGGAGGTACTCAGGTGGGGGGCTGTGATGAGTCTGCCGGGACCCGCGCTGTGTCCGCGGGGTGGGCAGGGAATGGCGCAGCGAGGGGTGAACCCTCCACCGTTTTGCAGGAAGGTGGGGGAAACCCCGCGCTGCCGCCGAGAGTTTTCGGGAGGGGAGCGGGCTCCCCACCCCCCAGCCTGCAGTAGTTATCGCCGAGCAGGGGGGTGAGGGGCGGTGCTGTGGGACCAACCCGGCAGCACCCCAGATGCTCTGCTCTGCTGCTTGTCCGTTTCAGCAGCAGCAGCAGCGGACTTGGGGAAGCGGCGCAGCAGAGCAGCTGGGGTGCTGCCAGGCGCCGAGCAGGGGGGTGAGGGGCGGTGCTGCGGGACCAACCCGGCAGCACCCCACATGCTCTGCTCTGCTGCTTGTCCGTTTCAGCAGCAGCAGCGGCGGACTTGGGGAAGCTGTGGAGTAGAGCAGCTGGGTTGCTGCTGGGTTGGTCCCGCAGCGCCACCCCTCACCCCCCTGCTTGGCGCCCGGCAGCACCCCAGCTGCTCTGCTGTGCCGCTTTCCCAAGTCCGCCACTGCTGCTGCTGAAACGGACAAGCAGCAGAGCAGAGCAGCTGGGGTGCTGCCGGGTTGGTCCCGTAGTGCCGCCCCTCACCCCTCTGCTCAGTGATAACTACTGCAGTCTGGGGGGTGGGGAGCCCACTCCCTTCCCGGAAACTCTCGGTGGCTGCGTGGGGCTTCCCCTGCCTTCCTGCAAAATGGCGGGGGGTTTGCCCCTCGCTGCGCCGTTCCCTGCCCACCCCCCGGCCGGATGCAGTGTGGGTCCCGGCAGACCTGTCACAGGGGGATAATCCCCTTCCCTTTACCAGCCGCGAGCACCTGTGGGGCTCACAGCAGCTCCAATTGTCCGGCTGGCTGGAGCACTTCCAGGTTCCAGTTGGTGCTGGGCTATCGGGAGTGGCAGACCACTGGATGCTGTACAATTGGAGTTTTACTGTATTATGCTTTCTTTGTAGCCTTGAGCCTAGTTTTTTAGTTGTAATTAGTTAAACATCTTTTATTTCTTCTTCGAGTGCTTGCTCGTGTCCATTCCAGTTGGGGGTGTGCGCGTGCCTCGTGCACAGATTCCGGAGCTTTTTCCCTTAGCAGTATCCGTCGGGCAGCTGAGGAGCCCCCTGGAGTGGGGATGGCATATTAGCATATGTATACCCCTGCTGGCCCTCCACCCCTTGGTTCCTTCTTACTGCCCGTTATAGTAGCTGGAGTGCTCAACTACGTTGTTAGTCTATCCCTTAGTGTTACACAGTTCTCAGTTTTAGTAGTTTAGATTAGTTAGTAGTGTAAGCCGTTTTATAGTTGATTGCTCTTATTGAGGGAAGTTTCCCTGCTTATCTCTCCCCTCCTGGGAAGGGGTTGCCTGGGCCGCAGGGCTTTAAACCTTCTGTGAGGTGCTTCAAGCCTGTGCCCTGCAGTGATCTGCATGACTTCTGTCTGAAGTGCCTGGGAGAGGATCACCGCACTGACAGTTGTCTAATTTGTAAGAACTTCAAGCCGAGAGAGAAGCGGGAGAGTGATTCCTGCCTAAAGCTCATTCTAATGGAGTCCGCACTTCATACATAGCACCAAGCATATGGGGCGTGCTGGCATCCATTAGAGTACTGTCTGCAACACTGGCGAAGCCCTTATCGTCCAGGCACTGGTCACAGCCCCCCAATGCTGTTGCGAAAGAGGCAGCATAGGGGAAGATCCCCAACAAAGCAAGACCTTAAAGTGCGCCACAAGGATGGGCACTCGGCTGACTCAGCGCGTCAGGAGGCTCTCGAACCACGGTGGCACTGGTTGAACTCGACGTGCGGGGAGATTACCCCACCGGATGTGGACATTAAGGAGGTCCGGCAGCTGTAGATGCTGAAGGCCTTTGCAGCACATGAGCTTTTAGAGCTCACCTCATCCCCAGGACCGGTCACAAAATACGGATGACAAGCACCGACCTCCCCTCCAGCACTGGAGTCAGCTATCCCGCTGGTGTGGCCAAGATCTCTCTCACACTGGCTCTGGGGCCCCAAAAAAAGTCCACGTTCCCGCCTTTGTTGTTGTTCTCCTCCTTCCCCGTGGGGTATGTCTGATTCTCAGGGCTTCAAGAAGTGCCTTTCCTGCAGCAAGTTTAGCCCTGTTGCAGACATGGACTCTCAGTACACTGATTGCATTGGGAAAGGACACATTCCTCAAAAGTGCACTTTCTTCTAGCAGTTGAGACCTTGGTCTCACAAGGAAAAAGCACTGAGGCAGAAGATCATATTTATGAAAGTGGCTCTCCGATCTCCTCTGAATCTGTGCCAAGACTCTCCATGCACATGTAAGCCAGCGAGTTAAGAAATCAGCTGCTGACCTCTCTCCATAAATTGAAAGAGAGCAGTAAGTCCCCACAGTGAGCTGCAAGCTAGCTACAAATAATACCGAGCGTGCTCAATATTCTTGGTACAGTTGGCACTGAGACCGACCTTGCCTGGTACTCGCATCTCAAGAAAGACTCCAGTGACAGGTACTGTAAATGTGCCTACAGACCTAATGGGCACAGGCAGCAAGTCAACAACACGTAAGGAGAAGAGGAGGAGCAAACGCTCCAAGGCACACTGGTATGTGATATCTCATGGGTACAGATGCCTCGTCTGGTACCAGAACAGTCAGCATGGACTCTTCTCCTGGGCATTCAGACCTCTGCATTGAGTCCCTGCCCAGTATGAGTGTCTTCCCTGCTACCATGCTACGCTTCCTCACTCTCAATGCAGACTCAGATAGCAAACTGCAGGAAGGGATATCTCAGTATTCCTCCCAAGCCTCCAACAGTGCACGATACCAGCAGGGTCTCAGGCATATCCTCAGATGCCCCTCCCTCTGCTGCCATCCTGGTAGGGCTATCCATCAGCAACACCACGGGCTCCATGCCATGCCACCCTAGTGGCCATACTGCCACCCTCACGCCTCTTGGGCTTCTACTCCCACCCATGAGCTCCCAGGACACGCTTTCTCAACCATGGCATCCAGGGCATTGGAGCCCCCAGAAAAAATCTTAGAGGAGTGCAAGGGTGCTGTTGAGGAGTAGGCAATCCCCAAAACCATATACTTCTCCTTTTACAGACAAGACTGTCCTGCCTCCCCAACCATCCCTGGTGAATTATTTTTGCCTGTTCCGGGACTTCACAAAGAGTGTCTGTTTCTCTTCAGATACCTCTGGAGGAAGTCAAGGATATGCACCATAAGTTCCTGAACATCCTGCACTTATCTTCCTCCTCAGATGTGACCTTCCTATCAGTGAGGCCCTTCTCAGTCATGCATGAATCATATTTCAGACCACAGCATCAGTCGTACTGACTTGCAAGTGAGTGGACAAAAAGTACTATGTCCTGGTGAGAGAAATGGAGTAGTTCTTCTTTAGCCCTCCACCAAACTGTTGTGGTGGATGATGTCCGTTCTTATGGCTATAGATACCACATGAAATCCACATCCTAAAACAGGGATTAGAAGTGTTTGGACAGTTTTCAGATCTACAAAATGCCAAAAGAATTATGTTGGTAAAAGAAACCTTTTCTTAAGAAACCTTTTCTTAAGAAACCTTTTCTTAAGAAACCTTTTCTTTCCAAACCATTAATGCCTTCTAATTCTATCCACGTGAGTTAGGTGTACCTACATCCATTTCGTCCCTTCTCTCTCTGTCTCCCCTCTCCCTCCCCCACCCGGAGCCTTCTCCCATATTCTGAACCCCTTACTTTTGGCCCCACCCCAGATACTAGCCCTGGCCAAATCTAATAGCCCTAGCCCCCCAGAAGAGTTAATGTGGCCCTTCCTGCCCTCCTCCATGATTCTCCTCCCTTCTCCCTGCCATGTCTCTGCTCCTTCCTGTGTCCTGTCCCCCGTCTCCCATGGGACTCCCTCAAACCTGTGGTCCCTCATCTAATCCCTGGCCTGGGCCCAGCTACCTCTCTTTCCCCTAGAGACTTACCTATTTGCTGCTGCCTATGGGCTACTATGTTAAGTGCAGCCCACCATCCAGTAACCACCTCCCTTGGCTCTGTGGCCCCCCTCTTTCCCCTCCAGGCATTTGCAATCTTTCCTCTAGTAGCTGCCCCCTTTTTCCTCTCCTCCTGAGCAGTTGCCATTCTTTGCCTCCCATAGAGGTCTCTACCCTCCCCCCCATATCTCATCCCAATCCCATTACTTAGCAGCAGTGGTGGGGTTGTGGGGGGGAATTGTCTCAGAAAGCATTGCCTGGACTATGGCTGCTATCCCTTACCACTCTCCCCACAGTATCAGGGGTACAGGTGACACTCCGTACTCCCTCCCCCCCATATTGCCTATCGACCCAGGCAACATTTGCAAAGGGATTCCCTTTGCACAAAATTCTTCGTCATTGCTTCTCACCACTGATGCGTCACTGAGGGTGGGATACACATCTAAATGGTCTTATGACAAAAAGAAAATATCATCCATGGAGCTATCCCTCCACTGCAACCTATTTGAGCTAAGGGCAGTCAAGAATACTGTGCCCATTTCTTCTCACTTATCAAAGGGTCACACATGAAAGTCCTAATAGACAACATTATCTGTATGTTCTACATAAACTGACAAGGGGAAGCCTGGCCTCCCTCCCTCTGTGCGAAAGTGATGAGACTATAGAACTGGCATATTTTCCACAACGTCAGTGGCCTGCCACCCATGTACACAGAACTCAATGGCAGACAGTCTGTTGCGAGGACCGAGCATTTCCATGACATTAATGGAGGTGCGGGGTCTGGGATGGAGGTTTGGGTGCAGAAGGGAGCTTGGGGTAAGGGAGTGGGGTCTGGGAGGGAGTTTGTGTGAAGGAGGTGGCTGTGACTTGGGGTACTGGACTGGGATGCTGGGGTTTGGGTTATGACCTAGAGCAGGAAGAAGTTGTGACCTGGGTAAATGGATTGGGATGGCAGGGGCTTGGGTTGTGACCATGGGTAGGAGGAATTTGTGACCCTGTGGTAGAGGACTGGGGTGCAATAGGGAGTGCAGGGGTTTGGGTTGTGATCTAGAGCAGGAGGGGATTGGGATTGGGGTGCACGGTCTGGGAAGAGGTATGAGTTCAGGAGGGGGGCAGAGGGTTTGGGTTATGTGGAATGGGGGGCAGAGTTGCTGGGGTGCCAGAGGTAGGCTCTGGCCAGGAGACTTATATAGTCCAGCAGGGTTCTCAGGCAGCCTCCCTGCCTACCCTGCCCCTGCACAGACTGCAGAGGTCATATGCGTTGGGAATAACTGCGAGCTGGAAGGGAAGGGTAAAAAATGCCCAGTATTTTCAACCGACCCCTTCCTCTTGCTTCTGATGTACTTAAAATACATTTTGCTAATTAGTCTGAGTTTTTGGCTTGCTGTTCAAACTCCTTTTTGGCTTTTCTTATATTTTTACACTTAACTTGACAGAGTTTATGCTCCCTTCTATTTTCCTCATTAGGATATAACTTCCACTTTTTAAACAATGCCTTTTTATCTCTCACTGCTTCTTTTACTTGGTTGTTAAGCCATAGAGGCACTTTTTTGGTTCTCTTCCTGTGTTTTTTAAATTTGGGGCATATGTTTAAGTTGGTTCATTATTATGGTGTCTTTGAAATGTCTCCCTACAACTTGCAGGGATTTTACTTTTGGCATTTGTACCTTTTAATTTCTGTTTAAGTAACCTCCTCATTTGTGTAGTTTGTCTTTCTAAAATTAAAGGCCACAGGGTTAGACTTCAGATGTGTTTTCCCCACCACAGGGTTGTTACATTTTATTACATGATGGTAACTATTTCCAAGCAGTCCACTTTCAAGCACTCTTAGACCAAATCCTGTGCTCCACTTAGGACTAAATCAATCATTGCCTCTCCCCTTGTGGGTTCCAGAACCAGCTGCTCCAAGAAGCAGTCATCTTAAAATCTTAAGAAACCATCTTAAGATCTGTTTCTTTATCTGATGACGGTGGGTACTGTTAGGACAGAATTGCCTCCTGAACAAACCGATACTACATTATTTTAATGTAATTTAGATAGAATATGAGGATGTGACTTTCCTCTTCTGGGCTCATGGCTGTTGCTCTCCTAATATGTCTGCAGAGAAAGGCTTCAGACCTTACAGGATGGCTACAGAAAAAGGCCTCAGCCTTACACTTCTGCACATCATCAACCATGCATTGTCACTAAAAGATTGGGATGGTTTATAAGCTTTCTTAGAGTCCCCCTAATGGCTATAACAGCTTTCCATTGTCCAGTGGAAGGGGTACTCAGTGTTATCACATGTGACCATCCAAAGGTTCCTCCAGTATTGTAAATTTCTTCCCATAATCTCCACCCCCTACTCCCACAAAGGACTTAAACCTAGTACTGTCAGGACTGACTATGCTTCCCTTTGAACCCATGGCCAACGGTTTGCTTGCTTACATCTTAAAGAAAATGGCCTTCCTGATAGCCATTACTTTTCCCAGGAGAACATGGGAAATAGCAGCTCTAATTGTACATTCCCCATATTTGGTGTTCTTTGGGGACATGGTAACTCTCAAGCCACATCCAGTATTTGTTCCCTAGGTAACTTCCCTATTTCACATGAACCAATTGATTCATCTTACAACTTTCTATCCAAAACCTCTTTGAGACAACATAGAAGCTATATTACATAACCTACCTGTCAGAAGAGTCCTAGTCTATCTGGACAGGAGGAAGGCCTTCAGGAAGTTCCCCAAATTTTTCTTCTCCATTGCAGAATGATGTAAGGCTTGACAGTATCAGCCCAAAGACTTTTAAAGTGGGTCAGGAAATGTATCAGACAATGTTACAAAATTTGCAGTATGACTCCTGTGGATACTATTTATACACGTTCCACAGATCAAACTCCTCATCTGTCACCTTCTTCAAGAATATCCCTGTTTCAGAGTACTGTAGAACTGCAACAGGGGCATCAGTCCTCACTTTTGCAGCATATTATGCAATCATTGGGGACTCCACCTCCAATGCTGCCTTTATCTCCATGGTGCTGCTCTTTCTAACTGACCCAAATATGAAGTCCCAGCCCTCCAGAAGGGATACTGCTTGGCAGTCACCTACCATGGAGCACCCACAGGGTCACTGCTTGAAGTAGTAGTAGTTACAAGGGATGTTCACTATTGTGTAACTGAATAGTCGTGTAACTGCATGAAATCTTAGTGGTTACATGACTGTTTGATAGTCTCGGGAGGTAGGGCTGGCAGCTAGTATGCTCCTGGCCTCACTTCTGGGGAGCTCCCTGCAACCTGCGCTGCTGCTGCTGCCTCTCTGAGGCAGTAGTGTGGGGTGGCAGAGCCAGTCTGCAAAGGGGGCCAGTTTAAAAACCAACTGCTGCCTCTGTGGGGCCTCTGAGCTCCCCATGGACAGAGGCTGCCTTTGATAATCAACAGCATGGAGGGCGGAGGCAGGAAGCACCAGGGAACTGGTGCTGGGGAGAACCGGCTTTTAAGTGTGCTCCCACCAGCTCCTGCCTGCCCCCTCCTTCCCCTCTGCCGCTGTAGGAGGCAGCAAGGGGATATGCACGAAGAGCTGGCTTGATATGCACGAAGAGCTGGCTCCCTATGCGTATTGGCTCTAGTCTGCCCCCCTCACCTTCTGTGCTGCTGCCTCTCTATCAGAGGCCATAGTGTGGGGTTGAGGGTCTGGGCAGGCGGATCTGGTGCTTGTGGGGAGTCTGCTTCTAAGTGAACTCCTTACGGGCACCAGCTCCCACTTTCACCCCCCACTTGCTGCCTCTGAGATAAGATTAGATGTGTAACCCTACGGGTGTTCTACAACCCACCCCTCTACTTCAGAGTTCTTGTCAATGACTGCATTAGAAAAGGAGTGGAGGGTGGCTAGTCTCTTGGCAGGGCACAAGGAGAGATGGTGCACATATTGGCCTTAACAGACACTGCTACCAATGTTCTCTGATCAGCAGTGTAAGGACAAGCACAGTGGAGTGTATATATAGGGATACGCATCTCTAAGAACTACCATTACTGCACGCTGTGAGTAACTTCTTCTGTAACTACACTGATGACCTAATTAATATAATGGTATGCTACAAAGCTGAGGTGGGAAAATGTTCTTGATTAACTTTTTAAAAAAAGTTTTGATATACTTAAACAACATACTCTCTTTTTCCCCCCCCCCCCATACGTTTCAGAATTGTACAGTGAATCCTAAAGAAGGTATTCTGGCAAGAGTGGAAAACCTTGGGAACATCTTCAAAGAGAAATTTGCTGAAGCAGTTGGACAGGGATGTGCTGAAATTGGCTCACAGGCAACTAACGTTTTGATTTTACATGATTCATTTGATTGTCAATATTAGCTAAATGTGAGGCAAAGTGTACTTATTAGCCTTTTACTGTGGAATTTGGGAATGATAAAATAATACTTTCTCAACCTGGGGAACTGGGCATGTAACTCTGGCAAGGCTCTAAGAGGCGATTTGACAAAAAATTCAACATCTATAGGAAGGTCTAGAAAGAAAAAAGGCGCATGCTTAACATTTTAAAATTAATGTTACTTTTATAACACAGAAAATTACCACCAAGTATTTTAACATAGTTGAAATCACACTTACCTAGCTATCCATTCAACTAACCTCATGAATAGGATTACTGCGCCTTTATATGTACCTAGTGGCCTGTTTGCCATCCAGTCATCAGGCCATTTTGATTTCCCTACAGTGACTTGCATAACAATTTCACCCAGCTTAGAAGCTCAATATCTTCCATCTGTCAGCTCTGCTGTCTCTTCATAGCTACTGAAAATGGATCTTTGCACTTTGACTTAAACATCTTCTTACAACTTCTGTAATGATTGCCAGTAATCCTTGCGGACTTCACTATTGGCCAAGTTGGCTGGGACAAATCTGATTTCCTTTGAGTGGTCCCAGCATGCACATTCTTTCCAAAGGATTGAAGTGTATTTTAGCTTTGTCATTGAAATCTGACCGTGATCTTATATATGGCTTGCAATAACTTTGTATAATGTGTTTTTCTTTCTTCATTTTCAGAGATATAAGCTTGGTGTAAGGCTATATTATAGACTAATGGAATCCATGTTAAAGTTGGTAAGTTTAATGAGGATGCATTACTCTTAGTACTTCATTTTTGAGCAGTAAAGCAAATAAAAACTTTGTGTTCATGTATTTCAGGAGGAAGAGCGCTTGTCAGTTCACAATTTTAGGTATGTGTTCCTAATTCATAATAGCAAACCATTGTTGGTGTGCTAAGACTAGTATTAAGGCCTGTGTTCTTTTTCAGCAAACTTCTGAACAATAATATCTTCCACACATCTCTTCTGGCCTGTGCTGTTGAGGTTGTCATGGCTACATATGGCGGTAAGTTGAATCTACAGAAGTGAAAAAATACCATTGTTTATTAGTTTTAATAGCACCATAGAACTTAGTAAACTAGTAACTACATATGCACATTGTTTAAATATCTGAAACTTACAAACGGCAGTAAATCAATAGATACAGAGGGAAAAAATGACTTGTACAGAAGATTGTTTCACTTTAATGCTGAATAATTCTGATCTTTTTTATTTCAGGGAATGCTTCACAAAATGATGGCATCAATACTGAAACAGATTTGTCTTTCCCATGGATTCTCAATGTACTAGATTTAAAAGCCTTTGACTTCTACAAGGTGATAGAAAGCTTTATTAAAGCAGAACCAAACTTGACAAGAGAAATGATAAAACATCTAGAACGCTGTGAACATCGAATTATGGAATCTCTTGCATGGCAATCAGTAAGTAACATTTTAAAAATGGGTAGGGTTGCCAGATGGTTTAACCAAAAATACCAAACACCCTTCCCCGGCCCCCCTCAAAAACAAAACAAAACAAAAAAAAAACACAACAACAGCACACACCGAAGAAAAATTCTGTTGAGGAAGAAAAACCCCAAAAAACACCACCACAAAACCAAATCCTAGAAAACCAGATTCTCACGGGTATAGTTTAGCTCAACTGACTTCAGTGATTATATACTGGTTTACAATTACTTGAAGATGGCGCTCAAAATATTTTAAATATACCATGTCAAAACAAAACTACATAGAATATTTTGGTGTCAGTAAAAAACAGAAAAATAAAACATAACACTTATTAATTCTTGCTGCTTCCTTTCTTGACATTTGTTGCTCCCATTTAGAGCAAGAGCTTTAGTTCAGTACTTGGATAATATTGTTAATGTTGCTGAATATGGAATTACCTTGTCCCCCATACCTGGATCATTTTGGATTTCTTGGTAACTTTGTGCTGACTTCATCTTGATCAAACTTGTTAATGATAATATGCTTGTGATACATGGGTACATATTTCAGGCATGCAGTGAAGAAGCAGTTTAATGTATGAGGGGATGTGGACCAGCAAGGAAGAGTCTGTTCACTGAAATGTTAATGTCTGGTGAAAAACTTTGTTTAGCTTGTTTTAAATTAATCATAAAACTGTATTTCTTTCCTTTATACTGCTGCAGAAATTTGGTCCTTACAGTGAATGTGATCCTTGGATGTATAACTGGAGGAGAATATAAATAGTGAGGTGTTCTTTCTATTGTATAAGAAATCAGTGAGACCTGTACTGAAATACTGCATTAAATTCCAATAACTCTTTAAAAGGATGTTGAAAAGCTGGGACTGGATTCAGAAAGAGCTAGAAGAATGCTTTGAGGTCTAGAAAACCTGCCTTACAGGGAGAGAGTAAAGAGGCTCAGTTTATTCAAGAGAAAGTTTTAAAAGATGACGACTGGATCAGTCAATAAGCACCTAAGGGGCTTCTCGGTGTATTAAACAAAAGCATAACAATGGCTAGAACTAGAAACTAAAGTCAGAAGAATTTATCTTACAAATAAGGAACAAATTTCTAAATGATGATTTGCCATTGGAACAGATTGTCAAGGGAAATGTTTTATTCTTCATATTCTAGTGTCTTCAGATCAAGACAATACTTGTCTAGAAGATATACTTTAGCAGAGTAGTAGATACCTTTTATTTAGCACTGTAACAGAGGCAGCTAGAGCACAACTGGAGCTGGAGAGTTTGCGAATGAAGAACTCTCTTGTGTTGACCATCTTTTAGATGGTTTCAAAATGTTGTCTAATGTCCTTTTGAGGGGAAGATAGAGTTGAGGTGGACTGGAATTACTGTTGACTCTGTTGTTAAAATCCAGTCTTACTGCCAAGAAGACAAAACAACACAAAACATACACAAAAGTGGAAAGAGAAGACTAGCAAAGACAGAAGCATGCACATGGTGTTATCAGTGATCTTGCAAACTTTTATTAGTATTTGGCTGTTTAGGGCAATGCTTTTAGCTGCTTCTTTCTGGTCACAAGTAGGGTTGCCAGGTGTCTGGTTTTCACCCGGACAGTCCGGTATTTGCGGGCGCCATCCAGTTAAAAAAAACAGGAAATACCAGACATGTGCAATGTCCGGTATTTCCTGTTCCCCTGGGGCAGAAGCCCGGTGGGGACAATTTTCCCCTGCCGTGTCTGGTGGGGGCGGGGAGTGAGGAGCACGGCAGAGTCTAGCGAAGGGGGGCAGGACAGGGCAGTTGCCCGGCACCAAGCTAGGGAAGCGCTGGGCTGGGGTGGGAGTGGAGCGCACGCTGCTTGGGCCCATGTGACCAGCAGAGACTGGGAACTGGCCACGTGATGCCCCTCTCTCTCTCTACAGTGTGAGCCGAGGCAGCCGGGCTGGGCGGCAGGAACAGTCACTTTAAAGGTCAAATTGTTCTTCCGTGCCTGGCTCTGCGGGGGGGAGGAGATTTGATTGGAGTGGGGGCTCCTGACGCTGGGGATGCCTGCCTCAAGGGGAGTGGGAGTGCACTGGGATGGGGGGGGACACTAGAGGGGCCTGGGTCTGAGGCAGGGGTGAATGCATTGGGATGGGGAGACTGGGGGGGCCTGGCTCAGGGGGAGGGGTGGGTGCATTCGTAGTTAGTGTGTGGTTCCAAGCTGGAGGAAGTGGTGCAAATTTTGCTTAACAACTTTGGTCTCCCCCTTTTTTTCCTTGACAGAATTTTTTCCCGGTGCTTTTTTTTTGGGGGGGGGGGGGGGAGAGGGTTCAGTATTTTTTTTGTTAAACCATCTGGCAACCCTAGTCACAAGTTCACAGCAATTTTGCAAAATATGCTGTATTGGCTGGCTAAGCCAAACTCGTATTAGACAGAAGGGAAAAAGATGGGAAGGGGTATACATTAATTAAGGTGGGGAAGGAAGAGAGCATACAAAGGGGAGGTGAAGGAAGCAGTTTCACATCTCTGTGATATGTCAGTTAGCCAAAGCTGATGAAGGTGTTGATGTCATTGTGCTCCTCCTCCTCTGGCCCATTTTGGTCACTACATTTTTCAGAATCAGAATGAAGAAAAACATGTCAGTTGAGATGAGGAATAAAGAAATGGCTGACCTTTGAAGCTACTGTTCGTGGCTGAGGTTACGGAACATTGAGGAAACTGGTAATTTCATTAGCTATGTGCTGAAGACAGGATTTTCACAAATGCTGATCATTGGCTTAACTGTTCCCATTAGAGATAACATTACGACTAACCTCAGCTGGAGCAAAGATAGGCAAGTGCTGAGTGTTTTTACAAAAAGCTTGCTTCCTCCTTCACACCACCACCACAGTTTTTGTGATGAAAAATTTAGATCCAGTAGTTAATGTTCTATACAGTGCTAACCTGTGTTTTCGGTTTTGTAGCACATACAAATTGCAACCTTCCCTTTTGTGTAATTTTTCTTTTAATTTAATTCTCAAATTTGTGTTTTGCCCAAAACTAATCCAGGTACAATTCCAGTATCTGGAAAAGAGAACCCATGTCCACAATGCACTATATATATAAATATGAATATGAATTTAGTTGTAGTATAGTCAAATTTAGTCTGTAGCAAATGTACATTCTAAATATATATAATGCCTTTATATATATTTAGTGCTATTCTTTGCACTGCACAGTTGATTTGAATAACTCCGAAGTGTGTGTGTAGTATTTTTATAGTGATTTGCTTAGACCATAAAATTACTGGTTTTAATAATCTTTAACTTTTTCAATAATTGCTTGTAAATACCACTCTAAGAATCATGCATGGGCACCAGGGTCTGCCTGTGTGGATCCCTTTGCATGATCTGTTTCAGGCTTAAATAGTTTTGCCATGGTAGATGGTGTTTTAGAGACTTATGTAAATAACAGTTTATGTTCTATGACTGAACTGTTGAAATAAAGTGTGTTGTGAGGAAGAGTTAAGCTTTTTCAGCATGTTCTCTTATTCACTTTACTTGGAGCCAAAACATCTGTCTGCAGGATGAGTGCTGTTATCAGCAAGACTAGGTAGATATAAAAATACACCTTAGCCCAGGGGTTCTCAAACTTTGTGATACTGCGACCCCCCTCTTAGTTGCTTGGGACCCCCCAGGAGGTCAGGACCCACAGTTTGAGAAACACAGCCTTAGCCCATCTATTTGCAGGATTGTTATTGTGAAATGCAAAAATCTTAATAGGAAATATCTTGTCTATTTTGAGGTACAATGTTAAAATATGGACTGCACGGTGGAAAGGTATGAATGGTAGAAAGATTTTGTTGTCATGAGTTTGAAATGGTCCCGTATTACATTTAAGTAAGAGAGCCATTTACGTTATTAGGTGTTTGCAAAGGAATATGTTCGTTTTTAATACCATAATATGGTATAAAACTTTTCTATTATACCACACTACTGCTTATCTTGTATATACTATATATGCTACAGAAATGATTCTAAGAAGGTTTTAAAGGCTTTTTAAAAAGTCTTCACTACATCAGCTCTGTCTTTACTTCTGTAAAACAATGTGTGTTAGATGCCAGTCATGAAATTGCTAACATGTGGGTTGACAGTTGTGCCTGTGAAATGCTTTTTTTGCTTTAAAATGTCAAATGTATGTACTTGGATTTTGGGGTTTTCCAGGAGCACAACAGTCCTCTCTCACTTACCAGTTGTAGGATCGAGCTTTAGTTACTTTGAGTGTCAGGGCTGTTCCCCACTCTGGCACTCCGAGTGCAGAAGGTGGGAGTCCCTCGAGAGCTTCAAAACCTTGCCTCTACAAGCAAAACTATCCCCCCCATCATAATACACAGATTTTGGGGAACTGCTGCTACCATCAAGTGCTTTTTCCCTAAAACCAGGGTGAACACTTGAAATCAACCCCAAGGGTACCCCAAGCTCTTTGCCCCAAAAGACCTTGCCAAAAAAAAAGAGAAGAACAAACTGTAGTCTCTGGTACCTGACCCCTGTCAGAGGCATGCAGATACAGAGTCAGACCTTCCAGGATGCAAGAATCAAATCATCACTTTAAAATGAGTGATTTTTTTATTACAAAACAAACAAATTTGACAACGCATACTTGGTTGCTAGATGTTACAGAACAAGTGAGGAAACCAAACTAAAACAGAAAAAAAACTTTGGAACAATGCTTAGATCGTAAAGAGGGTGGGGGAGATGCATAGAATCACACAGAACAGTTCAAACCAAACCACAAAATAAAGAAAAATTACCCTGAATGTGACTGGATTCACATTTCCCTGGTACTCACTTCTAATTTTCTCTTTGTTCAGTCCATTCCCATGTCCTGAATTCCGTGATGGGGTGGGGGGCAGTATTGTAGTCCTGCCTGGGTTTAAATCATTCTCTTTCTCTAAACTCCTGGTTTAACTCTCCCACACAAAGAAAACAGTCAAGGAACCTATATCCCTTTGAAATTTCAACCCTCTATCCCAACTGGTTCTCCCAGCCCCCGGCCCACACCTTTACTAGGTACCTGAGTTAACTCCTTAGTCATCAGGTTCTGGTCAGCACTCTTCCTGTTCATGACAGCATCCAAATGTGAAGACCTTCAAGAGATGGAAAAAAAAATGTAATACATCTCTGAAAATGACCTAATATACCTTTTTTTTTTTTTTTATATAGGCATAAACAGGGCTTGACAAGCGGCGGCGAGCTGCGCTTGCCAGCCGTGCGGTTTGGCACGCTGCGCATGCGCTGATCGCGCTGTGGTGCTGTGCCGGCTTAAAATCTACTTGCCCTGGGCGAGTAGATTGACTAATTTGTCGAGCCCTGGGCATAAAGATGTCCCAAATTTAAAGTCTGGTATTTTGGGCTTTTCAGGGGCTAAAAAGTGAATGGTGGGTTCCGTTGGGAGTCTCCTCTTTTTAGTACTGTAAAGCTCCTATATCTGATTCTACAGGACAATGGAATTTAAAGACATGGCATTGTTAGGTATGGAAAACTTGTCACAAGGTTGGAGCTAAATCATGCCTATTCTGGGCTTTGAGCAAGTATAATTTGTGGAGTGAAATGTAGTATATGAATTTAAAATAAGAAACTGTGTGCTCAAAGATTTGAGTAGTATTGGGGAAACTGATTCATGCAAGAGGCTACCTAATGAGGTCGAGGGTGAGTGATAAATATCATATTCCTGTGCAGTTCATTACCTGGATGTCACCCCGACACAAAAGTCCTGTGCAAGTATAAAATACATAAATTATGCATGTCACTAGACGCTGCCTTCAGAAAGGGTGGATAACTTGAAAGTTATAATTCAGGCTTGTACATACTACAAAAGCAGTACAAAACAATGTGACTTGTGATTAATCATAAAGAGCATGCTTTGGTAAATGCTAGTTTATGCTTAATTTTAACAAATCACCTGAAATGAGTTTTGATTCCTAATCAGCCACACAGGAAACAGATCAATTTCCTTACTCTCGTGTTAGAGACACTCTTAAATAAAATGTGTGAAGTTAGATTGTAATGATTATTCAAAACTTGCTGTGGTGGAAAATTTAATATCTTCATTTCAGCCAACTATTATCAAATCATTATGCACATGTAGCTGCCATAAATGTTAGTGGAAGTTTCACAAGTTTACATGATGGGGTAATAGATTTGTATTAGATAAAGGGTCATTGGAAGTACTGATGTTGGTTTACACGAGTAAACTTAAAGAAAAGAATACTTATTTAATTCATAGCTGTTTAGGCTGTGTACTGGCTAACTTCAGTATCCACACGGTGTTATTACTGTTAACCTTGTCCTTTCTCCCACTGAAGCAGGTAGAGGTTCACTAGTGTAAAATTAGCACATAAAATTAATTGAGCCCAAGTGCGAACATGCTTTTCCAACAGCTTTGCAGTGGTTGATTTTTTTTTTTAATCCAAATAAAGTTTCATTTCAGGAGACTATATATGTTTTGTGTGTGTGCTGAAAGCAGCAATTACTTTGAGAAATACAATGTACTTGAGTGGAAGTAAGCTAATACAGATGACTAATTAACAGTGGAAGGTTTTTAAAATAATAGAAAAAAATTTACAAATACTTACATCACTCTTTTATATTCCATCATTTCAAGTAAACTTAGTTCCAACTTCACTGAATAGCCAAACCTAGTCACTAGTTGGCTTTCTTTTAGCTATTTATAGTAAATTGCCCTACTTTTTCCTCAATTTTCTTTTCCATTCCATTGCCTACTTTTGAAAACTGATGCATACTGTGCAATTTCACACAGATGCCTGGTAAAATATTAATTTAGGCCATCTCCAGTTTTACCATGAAACTGTCAGATGAGAGGAGTGAAAAGCTCTCAGGGTTGCTTTCAGAACTAATTTTTGAAAATGTGTGCTACTTTACATTGATTCATTCATGATGAGAATATTTTCCCTCCTCTGGATCCTTTATATCCTTACCAGAGCACTAATGGACATCCTTGTTGTACCCATTTTATACCCTTTCTTGCGATCCTGATTCTTCTAGATGTAGACTTTTTAGAGATAATTTTGGAAACCATTAATATAGCTGAGTAATTTCTTATTAAGACAAAGGGATCCCTGATATGCACCACACATACTCTTCTAAGACTCAGGGGTAGCCGTGTTAGTCTGTATCTGCAAAAATAACGAGTCCTGTGGCACCTTAGAGACTAATAAATATATTACAGAATAAGCTTTGGTGGGTAAAACTCACTTCATAAGAGTGTTTTCCATGCTACACTTCACTGACATATTTTGCCACATGTATAGATTGATTTCAGTTTGATAAATGCATTCAAATTGAATGGTATGAAGATTTTTTTAATTTAAGATTTGAAATACGCAGTACATATATCCAACACTCTAGGAGCCCTACCACAATTACATTTAAATCTCAGCAGCATTATGATCAGTTCTATAGGAATCTTGCTGAATGGTCTGCAACCCTTTCAAGCATATCTTTTGCAGTGTGCCTGGAAAATCAGCAGATCGGGGTGAGGGAATAACTTCCAGAGCCCTCACAAGGAGCATCCTGCCTGCTGCCCCCTTTCTGATAAGAGGGGAATCTAGCTTGAGTGCCTCTTCATTGCCTTACTACCATAGCTGCAGTAAGCAGAGAAGCAGTCTCACTGCACTATTAAACATTTTAAAGTTTGATTAAATCTGTATTTGATCTGGCATAAAAATCACATGGATTTATTTTATCCTCACTTCTAATAACTGAAAATGCATTTCCTTCTGAGAACAAGGGCTACAAGGTGAATTAGAGTAAAGTTACTTTGAGCAATTCTACAAAAAGAAACTCGGTGCGCTGGGTTTCTCAGCAGGTGTGACAAGCAAGCACAGTAACATTTCCTGGCTCTCAACTGCACTTTGTGCCTGCTTAGTCAGTGCTTACAAACATATGGCTATTGAAATTGGCGTGATGTATTTGCTGTGGAATAGGGTTCCTGTAAAAGGTAGTGCCCTGCTTGTTCAGTAAGAAACGGACGTGGCATGCACATCTGATCTAAAACACTTTCAGCAGATTTTTAATTCATCAGACATGACAAAATGTGTCTTGGGAGATAAAGTGGATAATTTGTCAATAGCTTGTGACTAATTCTGTACAGTGTTTAATTACTGTTGTCCTTTAAATATGTTGCTTTTCTTTTTTGACACTTGCTATATTGATTTATTTAGGAAAGTTTTAAAAAAAAGTTTTTGACAAGTGTCATGAGTAAGACTTAGTTTTAGCTATTTTTAGTTAAATTCATGGACAGGTACAGGCAGTAAACAAAAATCTGGTCCATGGCTTGCATTATAAATACCCCTGACTAAATGTTAGCTGGGGATATTCTGATAATATATTCTGTGGCAATGTACTATAAAATTTCATTTTACCCAAAGTATAGCATTTTTTTAAAGGATGAGGCAGTTAAACACAAACTTAGTTTAAAAGTATATTTAGCTGTTCCATCCCCCCTGAGATTGTTGCTTAAGCCGTCTTGGGAGTCAATCACACCAGCTGCTGCTTGGGTAGTCCCCAGGGCCAGCTGCTGGCAGCTGCCCAAGCAGCTGACCCTGAGTTCAGCCACATGGGTTACTGCAGAAGTCAGAGATTATAGAAAGTCATGGAATCCATAACTTCTGCAAACTCCATGACAGACACTGACTCCAGTCATGAATCTTGCAGAATTTCCACAGGATAAAGTTGATTTATTAGAATATTGTTCTTATGGGGATGATGATTCTTAGCAAGTTTCTAACTTCTTTCATGCAGCTGTGCCTAGAATCTCCCCTATGAAGCCATGACAGAAGGAGTCTCTTTCCCCTCCTTCAAATAAGAACAGCCATACTGGGTCAGATCAAAGGTCCATCTAGCTCAGTATCCTGTCTTCCAACAGTGGCCATTGTCAGATGCCCCAGAGGGAGTGAATAGAACAGGTAATCAAGTGATCCTTCTCCTGTAATCACACACTTCTTTCCATAACTTCTGATAAATATATAGTGATTGGAGCCTGTGAATGTGCCATATATTTCATTAATGCCATTTTGATGAAGTGCAGTGTCGTTTTTACACAGCATACCGCAGATTAATGTCATGGTCAGTATTTGCTGGCAAATTTAAGACTGCTAAATATATATTTAAACTAAGTTTGTAGTTAACTGCCTCATCCTTAAAAAAAATACTATACTTTGGGTAAAAAGAAATTGCAGAGCATGTTGCCACAGAATACATTATCAAAATCCCCTCCAGAGAGAAAAGAACTTTTTCAATAAGCATGTACTCAACCAGTATGCAGATGAAACCAATTTAAGAACCCACATGTATATCAATATTTTTGGATTATAGTAAGGTTGCAGGAAAAATCTATGTGAGTATTTAATTTTAAACACAATGGTAATACATGAAGGAGCAGAGTTGAGGTGTTTGCAACCTTAACATTATTGCTTTCAGACTTCCTGTGTGTTAACTATACAACAGAAATGTTCTCAATATTTTTCTTAAATGGTGGTGGGATGGGAGTAATTCTGTGATGTTGCACTATTGGGCTAAACAGCACCAGAGTATAGTGTTCCACACACTTTAGATGCTTGCCTCACCTGTAGACCTCAGAATATGTGCAGCTTCAATCTTACAAAAAAGGGGGAGGGGAAGTAAAGGCTACTGTTATTGCTTGCTCTTAGACTAATAATGTAAGTAAAAATGTGCTAACCGCACACTTTTAGAGCAACAGCAAGCTGTGATGCATAAGTTGCCACAGGCATTAAAATATCATACAATTATTATGCTGCACATGTTCAAAGCACAAATTTCAAAGGCTCAGAATTAGTCATATCAATACCAGTTTTTACTGGTACACGCAAACTTTTCCAAATGAGGGATATTTCTATGCCAAATTTCTGTGTTCAGTCCCAGCTATTGTGGTCCTACAAAAGTTCAGAAGAGCGAGCAAGATATTTGTTTTAAGGGACAAGATTTTAAAACAGCTGCATTTGTGTGTTTCTTTTTGACCCCAGATGCTCATCCCCATACCTCAAGAGGCACAGACTAAACTTAGAAAACTTCAGCCCAATAGCTGAAAGTTTTAAAAGGTTATGAGCAAATGAAAACATAATTACAATGGAAATACTTGTATATAATCTTAAGTGTAGTGATTGCATCAGCTCCTGTTATCATAAAATTCATTGAAAGGAATGTTTTGACAATTAAAAATAGCATAACTGTGTGTCAAACTTAGTTAAAATTGTGTGTTAAGAAACCAGTCTTTGATATGTAGTTGTAAATATACGGCTAATTTTTAAAAAATCGTCAATGGCTATGGAGCCAGGCTGTCAATTTCAAATAAAACCCCATTGATTCCCTGGGAAGTTTGACATGCATTAAGCCACAGGTGGCAAGCTTTGTCTAGAATTGTTCACATGCCAAAAATAAAATGGAGGAAAGCCTTCCAAATGGAAAAATTGCCTGCTCGTGAAAATGAATCATCGAGGTCCTGATTCAACAAGGTACTTGAGCAAGTTCCTAACTTCAAGCATGTGAGTAGGCCCACTGTCTTCAGTGGCCCAACCATAGGGTTAAAATTAGGTACTGGATAAACTGGGGTCTCAGAGACAGATAATGAACCTCTTGTTCAGACTCATGTAACTGTTCACTATTGTGAATAAGTAGTTCATGATGTCAGACTAAATACTTTAGTAGTGGTCATGTTGGGCCCTATGCAACTCCCAGAGAAATCAATGGGAAAGTTCCATTGCCTTATGTGGGAATTGGATCAAGCCTTTTGAGTCCATTAAGGGCAATACATGACTTGAAATGCTTACCAAATTTACTGGTAAGGGACCAATTTAAAAAAAGTGCCGAGCAGTAACCCCTCTTGTAATGCTCTAGTGAGAACCTTGGTTTACCACTCCTGCTTATTGTGAAGGTGAATGTTGCTATTACATGTACCTGGGTGCTATATGTTAGGCCAATGATTCTCAACCAGGGGTCCAGGCCTCCAGGGGGGCTGCAAGCAGGTTTTGGGAGTCTAAGCAGGGCAAGTATTAGATTTGTTAGAGCCCAGAGCAGAAAGCTGAAGTCCCACTGCACTGGGGCCCTGAACCCCTCCATCTGGTGTGAAGCCAAAGCTTAATCAACATGGCTTTGCGTGGGGGCCCTTGTGGATTGGGATCCAGGTAGTTGCCCAGCTTGCTTACCCCGCCCCCCAGTGCTGGCTCTAGCTTTTATATGCAGAAAAAAAGTTGTCACATAGCTGGGCCTTGAGATTTTACAGCATGTCAGGAAGAGGGCTCAAAAAGAAGGTTGAGAAACACGTTTTAGGCTACTAGAAAAGAGAACAGATTGCTTAATGCTAAGCTCTTGCACTGGGCCATATCAATTAAATTGTCTGTTTTTGATTTTTTTGACACACTAATTAAACATTCAGAAGACTTCCTTGGCTTATAAAGAATTGATCATGCTAATGTTACCATAACATTCATAGATTTGTATGCTGCAGTAATAATGAATCATCTCAGCCCAACCCAGTTAAAAGGTGCAGCCATCATGATGTATAATTTTGATTCAAGTAGAGACACAACCAGACCACTGAACAGCCATCAGCAGCTGTGCAGTGCAGCACTTCATGATGTATAATCATAGTTTAGTTTTTACCCGGTTAAGATTTAATAAGTTTCTCATTGTACAGTTTTTATGTACAAGTTCAGAATTCAGTTTGTCTCTGACTAAAGGTCTTTTGGCTCATCATAAAAAAAGCAAATTAAGGGGTATATTAACATGATAAAATTTTGTCAGTAATAAGTACTGTGCTTCTTGGAAACAATTCTCACTGGTCTCGCTTCTGATTTTTAACCTAACTATTTCCTTTAAAGAAAGAGGGATTATTTTTTATAATCAGTATGCACTTCTCATGTACCCTTGCTTTCAGTGTATCATTTCTCATTTTGCTAGGGGCTGTTTGACCCTCCATTCTGCTGCAGGCCCTGCCCCCATTCCACCCCTTCCCTCAGACCTCCCACCCACCCAGCCTCCTTTCCTGAGTGCACAGCTGATTTGCAGCATTCAGACTCTGGGATGGAGGATAAGAAGTGGAGATGGAATGAGAATCAGCTGATTCATAGTACTTCAGAAGTGCTGGGAGGAAGGGGGAGAAGTATGTAAGTGCATGAGCCACAGTGCTGCAAGAGGTGGGGAGAGGGAATAGAGGGCAGGTACATGGGCTGCACATAACAGCCTTATGGGTTGCATGTGGCCTACGGGCTGTAGATTGCCCACCACTGCTTTAGGGACATTTTTTTTAAAGTTGCTATTACACTTTTTAAATTTAAAAACAAATTTGCTGCTCTTAAGTCTTGTAAAAGTTTGATTTTTGGAAAGTCTGAATTTTGACTGAGTTTGATAAGACCAAATTCTAGTATGTTACATCAGTGCAGCTCCTCTGGGAGAAATTATGCTTAGCTGCACAGGTGCATGTCTAATGCAACTATTTAAATCCAGTGGAGTTATAGAATCATAGAAGATTAGGGTTGGAAGAGACCTCAGGAGGTCATCTAGTGCAACCCACTGCTCAAAAATGGTTGCCTGGTGTCCGGTATTGACCCAGACAGTCTGGTATTTTTGCCTCCTGTCCAGTTAAAAAAAAAAAAATTCAGAAAATACCAGACACCTAAAATGTCCAGTATTTTCTGATTTCCCCCTCCCCCCCCCCCCAGCCAGGAGGTGAAAATACTGGACACCTGGCAACCCTACAACAGACTCAGCAACTGGGCCCAGTTCCCGGCCCCCCTGCTTACCTGGTTCCTCAGGGAAGCTCCTTTGTGGCTCAACCAAAAGAAAAAGATGGTCACAGGCAAAAAACCTCAAGACCTGAGCAAGGGGAAGTAATGCCTCCCCTGGGTCTTAGTGCTCAACGGCTCTCTAACCCTATTCTGACTCTGCACTCAATTAAAGGGGCCATACTGTTTTAATGCTGTTTTTATTTATTTTGCTTAACTCTTGGGGGTCTCTCTTTTTTTTTTTTCTTAACAACTTTGGTTTTCTGCCCCCACTCTTTTTCCCCCCCCCAACAGAATTTTTTCCCCGGTGTTTTTTTTGGGCGGGGGCTGGGGTGTTCGGTATTTTTGTTGAAACCATCCGGCAACCCTATGTTCAAAGCAGGACCAACCCCAACTATGTTAGGTTTATTAACAGCCATACTTGATATATTTGAACCAGAAATAATTGTCACAGGGGTTATATGACAGTCACTATTTATTTCTGCATTATGATTTCAGCTATTTTGTGCTTTATTTTCCTATGGAAAGTAAAAGAAATTCCTACTCATCAGCAAGGTAGAAGAACAGATTAACTTGTTTTAGTATGCTCTTTATTTAGCCTCTAGAAGATTTACCCAGGGTTGCTCGGGTCCTTAACTCAGTTTTTGTTTTTTAGAAAGTAAAATGAAAATATAAATGCTTTATTTAAATCATTGCTCTGGGGTGGGGCTGGGAATGCGGGGTTCAGTATGCAGGCTTCCCCAAGGAGAGGGGACAGTCCCAGCCCCCTTTCACCATTGCAGCTTGGGGTCAGGTGAGAAGCACCTCTGTGGCTGCTGCAGTTCCAGTAGGCACGGTTAGGGGAGGAGTGCAATGTTTCCCCAGCTGGGGCAGGTCCTGGATCGTCTGCTCCCTGCACTCCCCAGCCAGAGTGAGGAATGCAGCAAACTGTGTACATTCCCCTTGCTTCCTGACTAAAGGGAATAGCTAGCAATCTTCCTTTGCAAATTGGGGGGTGGAGGGGGTGGGAAGCTTCAGCTCCCCCCCAGAGGGTACCCAGGGGGCTGGAAGACTTGGGGAGGAGTGCACATACCACTAGCCAGTCCCTTTCACCTGCCTGGTGATTCAGTCTTTTCTGTGTGGTTTTATGAGAAGCAAACCCGTTCCAGGCACATCCCATTGTCCTGGCACAACCAAACCCTTACCTTGCTTTAAGTTATGATAACCGGAAACTGTATACTGAAATTGGTGGTCCAGGTCTTACAGCGAGGAGCTCAGGAACAAATGGACATACAAACTCTCTCATATATATACAATAGATATTCATACTTCTCTAGCACTCAGGGTGATAGTTGGTCAGAATTTCCATTTCAGAGGAAATGTCACCAATTTGAAATTTGTTTCTGTTCTGATTCAGAATGGAAACGTATTTTCAGAATTTTCTGTGAAATGAAGTTTTGATAAAATTTTTATTTTGAAAGTAATGAAGCATAAAATAGCATGTTCCTCGGGTTCACTAGCAGCTCCTGACTTGAATAGCCGCAGTGAAACTGACAAGAATTATTTCCATTTTTGCAGCCATATTGTTCTCAGATTATTAGACAAATTCTGAAGACTGCTCTGTGAAGTTCGAAAGCCTATCTTTTACACCTATAGAATCTGAGCCAATAAAGGATATTACCTTAGCCATTTTGTCTCTGGCCAGAATGGTATCATTTGCAGTCAGAGGTGCCAGGATTTCCAGGGTCTTTGGCTTCAGAATAGCCTGGTGACCCCAGATCTTCTAGACTCATGGGTCAGCTCACTTCCTAAGCTGCTTAACTTTCAAACCAGCTGGCTTCATAGGCTGCAGGAGTTGGGTTCTCAATTGGGCTCCCAACTCCGCATCAGTCATTTTGGAGGTCTGCTGAGGAGTTGGGCAGGCAAGGTTGCAGGCAAGTTTTGAACCCTGCCTGTGTTCCTTTGGAAGATGAGTCAAAAACAGCATGTTTCCACAAAATGTTTTGCTATCTGCGGATTAGCAGTTCCCAATAGCAAACATTGTTAGAAAAATTCTGACAAGCCCTACTCAGTGGGAATGCAATACTTGATTGTCCAAATGAGATGTTACCACTTGTTGCTTTAATTTGGGTTTCTTATTTGATGCATGTTTTCTCTTTGCCTGGGTATCCAGGCATGGAATGCCATAGCCATAAAGCTCATGTGTTGCAAATTTTGGGGCACTGCTGTGTTTATTCCACAGAGTGCATTATATTTCATGGATAGCCGAGTGTTTCAATGTATACTGTGTTAGCCTTTGGATAATTGTTTTGAAATTATTTATTTTTTTATTCATTTATATGAATGACTTACTCTTTTTGTGCCAGTTAAGCTTATAAATATAAATTAAACATACCAATTATTTTACTATTTTAAAATATTGTGGTAGTGCCTAGAGGCCCCCAGATAGGGATCAGAACTTCAATATGGTACGCTCTCTATATGCATTGTTTCTATTCATGTATTACACATGGAGAGTAATCATAACCACAAACAGTTTCTATTGTAGCACTTCATTTTTTTCTCCCTTCCTCCATCCCCCACTCTGAATAGCTCAAATACCAGTTGGAAATTTCTGTAGCTTACATCACACATCTGACCTGAACAAAGTGAGCCTATGATTCCTACTCCACCTATGCAAATATCAGGAGTGATAACAGCATGTGGAACTTTGCCTCTGTTTAAGAAGAACGTACAGTTGGCAGGTGAATGAGCTGATATAAAAACATTTTCAGGACTATAGTTCACGGTACTCTGAAAATTGTTTAGTTTCATCACAATATAATTCCTATGTATGATACCATGGAAGTTTTAAAGAAACACTTAACTTACTCTTATCAGACAAAAATATAAACCCTGCTGTCTTGAATAAACATTGAATCAGCTGTTTTTAGGAAGATTTTAAAGTTAGGACCATTTTTATACCCATAATTTACATTAAATGTAAAGTATAATGGGTACAATTGAGCCTTTAGAGTCCTCCTTCAGTGTGGGGCCATGTGTAGTGGGTTGCCCCAGAAAGAGCTCTAGAAAATAATTCTGGACTGACACACCTTCCACTGAGGAGAATTTGCTACATCATAATTTTAAAGAATGCATAATAATAAAAGATACAGCATACTTCCCCCCCCCCTTTGTGTCTAGCCAACTGTATTGTTTGCTAATTTAACTATTTCACGTAACAGAATTCTTATTTTTGTTTTGTTTTGTTAACTTTTAGAACACAGTTTGAAGAATTTTCATTAGACTTATATTTAAGTATAAATCTCTCTACATAAAAATCCATGTGTAAGATAGACCCGTCATTACCTACCTTTTGATGGAGGAGAGTGCAAAATTTTGTTTGAAAAAATCCACGTATCCAACACTGGTTGTAGTTACATTATTAAACTAAATCTTGTATTTCTAAATGTTATAAAATGAAAAGTAATTTAAAAAACACACAGAAACAAATCCTTCTGACCACAATTAATAGAAATTCCAATGGGTTTTGAGCCGTATAATCAAAGCTGTTCCTCATCTTCGGACTTGGGAGTGCAGAGACTTCCACACTCTGTGTGTGCCACCAGTAGTCTCATCTCATTGCCAAGCCCCTCTACACTGGAATAACTAGGTCTACAACATACTTCTGTTACAACTAGGAGATATCTGTACTGTAATCAGCGTTTTCTTCATTTTTGGAAAAGTAAATTAACACTGTTGCAGCATTTGCCATAGCTAAAGGTACTTAAAATGTATGGCAAACAGAATCCATTGTTAACTATAGGACCACAGGAGCTGTGACTTTTCATATTTCATCAGCCCTTGAATAAGTCACTGGCCTGGAATTGCTAACTCACTGCTGCACCTTTTGGTATAAATTGAGACTAACGATGCGTTATGGAAAGTGTCCCCGACAGAAATAAAACTCTGTGAGGTATAGATCCAGTGGATGCAATGCTGCATTTTTTCACTGGAGGTTAGCAATTGCTGCATATGAAACGGAGCTAGCATAATAACGTATTCTCAAGAGAGTGGAAGTCATTATCAAAGACTTCTGTGACTTCATGGTAAAATTAAGGAATTTTTATTATTCAGATTTGGCAGCTCATAATGAAAAGAGAAATTAAAATTAAGGGCGCATGGGAAAGGATGGTTTTAAAGAACTGATTCTTCCTGAATAACTTTGGAGTTTCTCTTTGTGGCAGTGTGTGATGAGGTGGTCCACTCACTGCTAGGTATGGTGCTTCCTCCTGGCTGTTCTGGGAAATGACTTGCAAGGTTGATGCCCCTTCCCATGGTTGCATTTTGTGTCTCCGCCTGGGTCCGAAGCCTCTCTCTAGCTTCAGGAGCTGTTTTAGCATTTTTGGGACTCAGCTTTACCTTTTTTGTCACTCTATTCCCTTACTGGGGTACCAAAATACTCCTTCAGCAGTCCTAAAGGCAGTCTTCCCATTCACTGCCTTGTAGTGCCACTGCCTCAGACCGCAGAAGGTCTGGGATTGGGAGGGGAGTGCCACCAGCCTCTCAGCTGGGCTCCTCTTCCCAGCTACCTGCACTGCTGCCCTGGCTCCCTGCCTGCGGCCACCTTGAACTAAATCTACAGCCTGAGTCTACAGCCCTGTGAACTCTGGCAACCTTGGCAGTCCCACCAGCCCGGGGAGCGACTCTGCAGGCGCTTGTATCCCTGCCAGTTGAGAGCTCTGTAGCCCCCTCCTCCTACCTGGCTCAGCTGGCTGTGGGCTTGGCAGCCCCTACCCCCACAGACTTTGGAGGCCCTGCCAGCTTGCTGCTTATGCGCTCTGTCTCCCCTCCCCAACCCTGCAAGCTCTACTGCCCCCATCAGCTGTTGGCTCTGATGCCCTGTGAGCTTCACTGTCTTGCTGGCCCTGCTGGCTGGCTCTACTCCCAGCTATCGGCAATCTCTGTGCTGGGGCTATCTAGTCCAGCAACATCGGTGGTCCTTCTGGATCATGGATGTTGCCAGACCAGAGTGTTCTGGACCACAGAGATTCAGCCTGTACTCACTGGCTCAGGGACCCTCTAACCAGCAGTGAAGATCTGTTCCTTTCTAGACCTTATGGTGTTGCCCTAAGCTCTGAACTACCTTCCTGGCATCCTCCTTGTCCAGGTTGGCCAGCCCAAATGCATCCCCCCCTCTCCTAGGGAATGACTGCAGACTTTCCCAGCAACCCCTTTTTCAGCTTCTGGGTTTTATGCAGGCCTCTCCAGCTGTGCCTGCTTCCAATCAATTCTCTGCTTCCTGACTTCTCCTTCAAGTGCAGCCAATGGAGTTAAATTGGTTCAGTTGGCCATCTTAACTCCTTCAAGTCCTGTATGGATGGGGTGGACACTCCATGACACAATGATTTTCATATTTAAAGTACTTAACATATCTAATCCAACTCACTACTATGAGGGACATAGGTGCATATCAGAGGTGACCTGAAAATATTTTTTTGTTTGCCCTATGTAAAATTGTAACCATTCAGGTTTTGGCTGTTCAGATTTCCAAACACCACCTCTGTGCCCCCTCCTCCACAAAAAAAAAAAAAAAACCCGGGGAAAAAAGAAAAATTTTGAGTAAAGTAGTTATTTTCTGTAAAAGATTTCATTGTGTGAAAAACTCAATATTCTGTCAAAGTTGTGATGGAAAATGTTTGACCACTTATGTCTATAAACTCCACTATAGAAGGGAAACCACAGCAAAGAGGTAAAATGACTAGTTTAAGGCCACAGAGGGTTTTCAGTGGCTACGTTTAGACTGAAGCACTTTTCTAGGATAATGCTGGGTCCAAGGAACATGTCCCCTTTTCCGAAAGGAAAAAAAAAATCAGAAAAGTGGATGCGTTCTTTTGTCATTCCTGTAGACCTCATTTTACGAGGAAGAAGGGATGGCTCAAAGAGCAGGTTTATGCAAAATTTGGTGCTGTCTAGACTGTGCACCAAATTTCTCAAAAGCCTCTTTTGAAATTGCAGTTTGCAATTTGCATATCTTTTTCCAACTTTTTTTTGTAGTCTAGCCGTAGCCAGTGCAGTGTCAAAGCATGGATTAGAATCCTGAACATCCTCATTTCTTTTTGTTTGTTACTTAGGTTGTATGTATGAAACGAAAGGAGGTTGTACTAGTTGTTGTACTGATCCTTGCTTCTAACCAAAGCTTAGACTGCTAAAGCAGAATTTAAAAATGTTTAATTGATTTCCAAGCAAAATTAATGTATTATCAAATGTGTTTATCATTTCTCAATTCTGAAGTGTTTGGATAGCAACTCAGTGTGTATATATGCTAATAACTTCTAAACAACAGTTTCCATTTTGTTCTAAAACAGCTACGGAAATATTTTTAAATGTGAGGAGTATCCTCCTAAGATTTGTCCCAATAATCAAGCTGTTAGTACCCTAAAGTACAAATAATTTGAATTAACAAAATTAGAACTTGTCCTAATTTGCAGATCTATTGAGGTGTATAGATATTAAGATATATTGACTATTGGGGATTCTATGAACAAACAAAATAACCTGGGGGCGGTGCAGGGTCAGCCTTTGTCGGCACTGCCGTGGTCGGCATCCGAACTGTCTTCGGAGTTCGAGGCAGAGTCCCTGCATTCTGTGGGCTCTTCTCGGTTGTCGTCTCGGTACCGATCCCGTTCCTGGCACCGGACAGTATCGCAAGGATTTGAGCAGACATGGCCGCCGCAGGTCCAGCAGCCCTGGCCCTTTTGGACACCCTGCGCCTATCACCAGTGGCAGGGGTCACTCCCCCCTTCGGGGTCTGTCAGTGGCTCGTGGCGGAGGTCCATGCCTTCGGCCTCCCTCTTCAGAGCCCCACCCTCACCTAAGGGGGCTAGCCCCAGGGGACACCCGGACCTTGGTGACCCGGGGGCAGGGACCCAGCAGCAGCCCGGGGGGCCGCAACAACAGGGCCCCCATGCAGGGTGCGGTGGAGCAGCCGGTCCTGAGTTGAGAGTCGACATCTTCATCATCCCCTGATGAGGCCTTGGCTGACCCGGCCCCGGCTATGCCAGCCATGTACGCTAGATCCCACCAGGAGCTGCTGCGCCGGCTGGCTGTGAATCTTGGGGTACCGGTGGAGCCCGTGACCGAGGAGTCAGATCCAATGGTGGACATACTCACGGACAATGCTCTGGCGAAGTTAGCACTGCCACTCAATAAGACGGTGGCAAAGATCACCAGTACGCTGTGGCAGACACCGGCGTTTATCTCCCCGATGCTCAAGGGGGTCAAGAGGAGGTATTATGTCCCCCAGTCGGGGCATGAGCACTTCTATTCACATCCTTACCAGGATCCATGGTGGCCCAGGCAGCTGCCCAGAAGGAGGGGCAGGGGCAGCCGGGCCCATCCCCTAAGGCTAAAGACCCTAAGCGTTTGGACCTCATGGGGCGCAAGGTTTACGTGACATGGGGGGTGCAGCTGTGTATCGCCAACCAGCAGGCCATGCTCAGTCGCTACGCCTCTAACACTTGGCTAGCATTGGACAGGTTCCGCAACAGATTGCCCCCGGAGGACAGGCAGGAGTTCTCCGCCCTGGCCACCATGATTGCTTGCACTGCCTTTCAGGCATCACTGGATGCTGTCGACTCTGCGGCCTGGACGATGGCGTCAGGAGTGGTAATGAGGTGCAACGCCTGGCTGCAGGTCTCGGGGATCCCGTTAGACTTGCAGGCCATGCTCCAGGACCTGCCGTTCGACGGGAAGGCGCTGTTTGCAGAGAATACTGACTCCAGGCTCCTCAGCCTAAAGGATTCCAGGTCGACTCTTCAGTCATTGGGTATCCACACTCCGGCCCCCCAGTGTAGGCCATTACTGAGTCGGCAGCCACGTAGGGGCCCCGTGCGGCCTGACTAGGGCGTAGACCTCGTGGTCTGTCCGGGGGTTTCACCCAGGGGCAGGGCCTGGGGGCTCGCAACAGGCGCTGCCGGCCGCGACAGGAGGCAGGCAGGGGCCCCGCCCAGCCCCCTCCCTCTCTTCCCAAGCAGCAGTTTTGAGGGTGTGCTCGGGGACCGCATACCAATGGCCGTTATCTCCTCCCATTTCCCCCCCCCCCCCCCGTTTGGAGACAGGCTGTCCCACTTTGCCCAGGCCTGGTTGGTTGTCACCTTGGACAAGTGGGTACTGGACATAGTGTCCCGGGGGTACTCTATTCCCTTTCTGGGCTCCTACCCTTCCCTTCCCCTGTCCCTCTTCAGGGACCTGTCTCATGAGGCCCTCCTAGAGCAGGAGGGCCTCACGCTCCTGGAGAAAGGGGCGGTGGAAAGGGTCCCTCCCCATCGGGAGGGCAGGGGATTCTATTCCCGTTATTTTATTATCCCAAAACCAAAGGGAGGCCTTCGGCCCATCCTAGACCTCAGGGCCCTTAACACTCACATAAAAAGGGAAAGTTCCGGATGGTAATCCTGGCCTCAATTATTCCGGTGCTGGACAAGGGCAATTGGTATGCGGCTGTCGATTTGAAGGACGTCTACTTTCATGTGGCAATTCGGGCAAACCACAGGAAGTTCCTCCGGTTTGTGGTATCCCACCAACACTTCCAGTTTACGGTTCTCCCCTTTGGGCTGTTTACAGCCCCCAGGGTGTTTATGAAGTGTATGGCGGTAGTGGCGGCCTACCTCAGGTGGATGGGAGTCCAGGTCTTTCCTTATTTGGACGACTGGCTCATCAGAGGCAGCTCAAAAGAACAGGTTCTTGCGCACATAGGATTGGTGCGGTCCCTTTTCGACAGACTGGGTCTCCTAGTGAATGAGGAAAAGTCGAAACTTACCCCTACTCAGAATATAGAGTTCGTGGGGGCAACCCTGTGTGCCAAGACGGGGTGTGCTTACCTCCCGCGATCCAGGTTCCAGGTGATAAAGACCCTGGTGTCTGCCCTGCGGCAGTCCCCACTGACGACGGCACGGTTGTGTATGAAACTACTGGGCCATATGGCAGCCTGCACCTATGTCGTCAGGCACGCCAGGCTTAGACTCAGGCTACTGTAGGCATGGTTGGCGGGGTCGTTAAACCAGGCCAGAGATGGTTGGGACCAGATTCTTACAGTGCCGAGGGAGTTCTTGCCTCACTCCATTGGTGGACATTGGAGAGCGAGGTGTGTTCGGGAGTCCCTTACCGTGCGGAACTGCCGTCGGCCCAGCTCATCACGGACGCTTCTGACGACGGTTGGGGGGTGCACTTGCAGTGCCACGGGACACAGGGGTTGTGGACCCCCCAGGAGAGGGGTTTGCATATAAATGTCCGGAACTGAGGGTGGTCAGGAGGGCCTGCGAAGTCTTCCGGACAGTGCTCTTGGGGAAACTGGTGTCAGTGCTGCTGGACAATACCACAGCCATCTTTTACATAAACAAGCGGGGGGAGCCTGCTCTTCCCCGCTGTGTCAGGAGGCAGCTCTCCTGTGGGAATTCTGCATAGCCCACCGTATCCAGTTACAGGCAGCATACTTGCTGGGGTGCGCGAATACATTAGCAGACTCACTGAGTAGGTCCTTCAGAGTCCACGAGTGGTGTCTGAAGGGGGAAGTGGTGGCGCACCTCTTCAGGATGTGGGGTCATCCTCTAGTGGATCTTTTCGCTACCGAGGGGAACAGGAAATGTCCCCACTACTTTTCCCTCCTGGGTCTGGGGGCGGACTTGAGAGGGGACGCCCTGACCTCTACGTGGCCTCTGGGCTTGCTCTACGTGTTTCCCCCGTTCCCACTAGTCCCCAAGATGCTTACCAGGACCAGGCTGTTCAGATCTCGGGTGATCCTGATAGCCCCGGATTGGCCCAGGCAGTTTTGGTATCCCATCGTGTGGGAGATGGTGGTGGCCCGCCCTTGTTGCCTGCCGCTGACCCCGAACCTAGTTACTCAGGACAGAGGAGGTGCATCCTGTATCACCCGGATATACAGTCCCTCCACCTGACGGTGTGGCTTATCCATGGCTGAAGTCCCTTAAGAGGGCTTATTCTAGGGGGGTGCAGGAGATTCTCCTAAGCAGCCGGAAGCCAATCACCAGGTAGTTGTACACCGCCAAATGGAAGCGTTTCTCGGCCTGGGCTCAGGGTAAGGGTGTCTGCCCCTCCCGGGCTCCTGTTCTGCTGGTTTTAGATTACTTACTTGGGCTGCGACAGGCGGGCCTGTCCGCCCCGTTGGTGCAGGTGTATCTGGCATCCCTAACGGCATTTCATGAGGGATCGGGGGCAGGTCTCTGTTCTCTGACCCCCTGGTAAAGAGGTTCCTGAACGGCCTGGATAAACTGTTTCCCCATGTAAGGGCCCCGGTGCTGCAGTGGGACCTCAACCTGGTGCTAAATAAGCTCTTGGGTCCCCCCTTCGAGGCCTCTGGTGTCCTGCTCTCTCAGGTTTCTGTTGTTAAAGGTGGCCTTTATAGTCGCCATTACGTCAGCACATCGGGTTTCTGAATTGCATGCCCTAATGGTGGAGCCCCCATACTTAGTGTTGTCCGCGGACAGAGTTCGTCTGCGTCCCCAGCCTGCGTTCCTCCCTAAGGTGGTGTCGGCCTTTCATATGTCACAAGACACATACCTCCTGGTTTTCTTTCCCAAGCCCCACAGCTCCCCTAGGGAGCGGGCTTTGCACTCCCTTGACGCGAAAAGGGCGCTGGCGTTTTATATAGACAGAACCAAGCCGCTTCGCAAGACTTCTCAGCTGTTTATTGCCTATGCTGATCAGGTGAAGGGGATGCCGGTTTCAGCCCAGAGTCTGTCGGGGTGGATATCCTTCTGCATTAGGGAGTGCTATGCTCTGGCGTGTAGGGAGCTGCCTCGAGTGTCAGCGCATTCCACCAGGGCACACGCTTCGTCCGTAGCCTTCGGGGCCCATGTCCCGGTTCTCGATATCTGTAGGGCGGCTACATGGTCCTCGGCCCATACATTTACAGAGCATTATGCTCTCACCCAGCAGGCGCGGGAGGACTCTGCCAGGGGTGCAGCTGTGTTGGGTTCTATCCTGTAAACAAAGCAAAGGGAAGTGGTTGAGTGGCACACAGTGTGTCATGCAGCTGCTGTATCGCTCTGTCGGGTTGTGTTGTGTTCTGTTCTGTTCTGCATTAAAGTTATTGTTGTTGGTGAATATCGGTGTGAGTGTTCTGTTGGGTGGCTCCGACCCCGCCTCCGGGGAAGGGGTGGCTTGATAGTCACCTACTTCGAATGGACATGAGCAATCACTCGAAGAAAACAGGGTTACTTACCTGTAACTGTTGTTCTTCGAGATGTGTTGCTCATGTCCATTCGATTCCCCCCCGCCTCCCCTGCGTCGGAGTTTCTGGCAAGAAGGAACTGAGGAGGGGGAGGGCCGGCAGGGGTACTTATGCTCCGCTATAGCAGCACCACTCCAGGGGGCGACCTGCCGGCCCGACGGGTAGCGCTGGGGAAGAAAATGCTCTGGGAACTGTGCACACAGCGCGCATGCACCTAGTTCGAATGGACATGAGCAATACATTTCGAAGAACAACAGTTACAGTTAAGTAACCCTGTTTTCCTGAGCGGGAGCGTCAGAGTTCTTGCGCAAGAAGCCCTGATTTCATACATTAGAATGTCAGTTTACTTGCGCAAGAACACGCGGCCAGTGTAGACAGGCAGCAAGTTTTTGCGCAAAAGCGTCTGCTTTTGTGGAAGATTGCACGAGTGCAGACACAGCCAGAGTGTTTGCTGTGTTTTTTAAATACTATGGAAAGTCTATTTTAAAGGTCAGTAGTAAGTACCCTTATATACACTTTTATCTCCTCAGTCTGTTCTGACCACTAGGCCAGTGATTGTGTATTTATGTAATCTTGAAAAAATCCACCCCACTTCAGCCTACCACGTTCTGGGATGGACTGGTGAGGGTTCACTGTGCTTAACTTCTACAATGTAGCGGTGTCATGCCACAATTAACCATGAAGTTAATTAAGGAGTAGCTTTGTCTAGCTGAGAACCTAGGCCATCATTTTCTGTTCGTAGAAGGCTGGTTGCTTTGAGGGGCTGGTGAATGTTTGCACATGCCAATAATGAGAGACTCGCATCATTCTAAGCATCTTGTGAGAACAAGAAAAAGACAAAATTAAAGGCATTCCAGTTTAAAAAAAAAAAAGAGTAACAGCCACTGTAATTTTAAATTTTATTCCTCTATGCATGCTCATTTTATGTATGCTTGTACGCTCAGGAATTAACTTTCAAAGTTATCCATGTATTTGCTAACAGGCAAACAATCATGTAAAACAATTTAGAATAAAAAAAAGCCCCCGAGTTTACAATCTAAACTGAAGTGAGCGATTTAGAGTATTCTTCATAAGTATATCTGATGATAAATTTCAGTTAAATTATATTTTAAGTGCTGTTTTTATAGGTGCCAATATGAATACAGTTTAAACACTAATTAAAGCTCCTTGAATCGTTGCGATGAAACCATTCTCCACATAGTTCTGTACTGTGTGTAGCACTTACTTCAGTTTATGATTGCTCAGGTTTCCCTATCTGTACGACTGTGGGATAGTGTGTTGCTGTATAGTTAGGCTTCCAAAATCTATCAGAATCAGGTTCTGGTAAGGTATGCTCTTTAACTTAACACAGGTACACATTTTCAGTAACAGCAAGCAATTGGATTTCTGACCTAAAGTAATATATAAATAAAACTTAGATTGAATGGTAGACAAAATTGGACAATACACTCAAACATCAAATTGCAGTACATACTTCCTATAATGTGAACTTGCTGTTCCTCAAATTGTCTTGAATTAAGAGTTCTTGAATTGTTAGTAACATGTTATAACTGAACGGAGAACTCCACAACACAAATATACTTGTTCAGTTCTGTTTCAGATGTTACTATCTTTGGGAGAAAACCACCACTGATCACTTCATTTAATTTTTTAAATTTATTTTTCAGTATAGTTAAATTCTGAGCAAGATGTTCACAATACTCCAGCTCCTGAAGAATGCATGAAATACAGGGCACTTTTAAACAATCTTTTATTTTGTATAGCTTATTTATTTGTAAAAACAAATGAAATGTCTGGATTTAGTGCAGCAACTTTCAGGCACTTCATATAAATAAATACTTTTATTCTTTCTAAATGTACAAGAAGCTCATCATTAAAAACCTAGACATCAGAATCATGGCGTTTCTGTGGTGTATACAACATCTAGGAGTGGATACTTTACACTAACAGTAACTGCCATTTCCTGTCGTCTTTGCAAAGAATATTAAATGTGTCATCTAGGGTAGCTGAGCTCGTGAGAGGAATATACATTTTGTGGGTTTTTTCAATCTCAGTCAAAGAAGCACTTTAAACTGAAATTACATGACCTAAACAATCCACTTATTTAAAAATGTTAGTCTTTGTTTAGTCTTTTTTGCTATAGGTTATTAGGAACAATTTTAAGTTTTTGTCAGCAATATTCTTATCTAAATAACTGACGCATCTAATTTCAATTACTTTACGTACTTATTTATCCATCTGTGCATTTATTTTTTTTAAAGGAATAGCTTAATTTTTGTAGACAAGTCCTAGAAAAGATCTGGTATATATGGATCCTGTGGAATGGACACCACAAGTGCAATAATTTTATCAGTGCTTTCAAGAATCCAAACAACATGTAAACAAAATAGTTGCTGCCTAAAATAATCATGCCTTCACAATTTTATTTTTTAATTTAAATTATTTTAAGCTGTTAATACAAATAATGTGAAGATCTAGTCTCCTATCTCTTTATGCTTTGTTGAATTGTAAAACACCTTTGGGCCTTGTTAGTATCTACTTAGGTTTCTGACTATCCATTTGTTTTTTGTGAGGTTCAAAACTATGAGGAGGACTGTATAAGAGGCCATGGACTCTGGCACAAAGGCAGGAGAGAGAAAACTTTGACATCTTTTAGAAATGTGTAATTTTTACAGTAATTACATTTTTCTATAAAGTATTTAATCGTTATATGAACAGTTTTCTAAGGTGGAAAAAGGGTAATCTTTGTACAAGAAAACAGTTTCACAGCTGAAGAAAGGTACAATTCAGTCCCAGTATCTTCTCTCAGTTTATATTGTAGATTCACTAACAAATATTTTAGCTTTTAAAGTCTGGAGGCTGTGCTGAAAAAAGTTTTCAGAAGTTTGAATTTCAGAGAATCTGGAATCCCGTAGTCTAGTTGCTCTGTTCTTTATTGAGTTTTGAATCGTCTCGGATGTAAAATAGTATACTATAGGGTCAAAACAACAATTTGAGACTGCAATGCAGAGAGTGATAGGATACATAGTCCTGACAGCAGTTACTAATGAACAATTAATCCATGTTTGTGTTCTCATAAGAGAATAAAGTATTAGGGTAATGTTATATGGCACAAAACAGAAACAGAATATCACCAAATGAACAAAAATCATTTTGAGTACCTTTTTTTTGCTTAACTTGTTCCGACTTAATGTAACTGGTTTATTCAAAGTTCTTAAAACCATCGTAGAACAGGTCACATTTAACATCAGTGGAATAAAAAATCCCACAATTTCAATAAAGATCACAATCCTTGATATATATGTTTTCCATGTGGACTCAGAAAAGTTTTCAAAACATGTACTTTGGTTGGCTCCAGTGCCATTTCGCGGAACCGTGGACTGAAAAAAGCTTGCTGGTATGCTTCCTGCTATCACAGTTATCCATACTGCAACACAGACAATTTTTGCATTTTGTTTGGTTCTAAGAGTCTTGGACCAAAATGGGTGTACTATGGCTAAAAAGCGATCTACACTTATGCAAGTCAAGAAGAAAATGCTTCCATACATGTTTGTATAAAACATCGTGACAGAAATCTTGCAAAGTATATCTCCAAATGGCCAGTTTCTTATTGCAAAATAATAAATCCTGAAAGGTAAAGTAAACACAAAAAGCAGATCCGATATTGCTAAATTAAGCATGTAAGTTGTTGTTTCATTTCGCATTTTTAATGTGAAAGTAAAAATGTATATAGCAACACAATTTGATATTAGACCAAGGACAAACACCATGCTAAAAATACATCCATATAAAGTATACTTAAAGGAGTCTTCACTGGAACAATTAGAGCTTACCATTATAATGGCAATTTAAATTTACAATGTTGAATTCCTTTAGTTAGCAGCCCTTCTGCTGTTGACTGCTTTAAAATCTCTGGGTAGCTTGTAGATGAATTTGATCGGTGAGTGATTTCACAAGTTTTCTATTTTACTTTAAAACTTCCAAGATGAAACATGAATGTTGCAGTAGGAAGATACAGCTCTGGTAATCACCAGGAGATCATTCTTTTCTGCCAAATTCCACAATAGCCAGACATCCAGTCCTGGTCAATAGTAAACCCAGTACAAGCAGCGCCGGTAGATGAAGGCATCCTTCTATTTAATTCCACACGCTCGTTTTCCCAAATGTTAATGAAGCTGATACAGAACTTGCTGTTTTATGTTCAGTTGCAAGCCAGAAAGTAGAGTACTTTAAATGCAAACTTTCCCTCCGAAGTTTAACTGAGGTTCCTTCTTAGGAAAAGATTCCCCGGGCTCTGTAAAATGTAGGCATTTCAACCTCTCTCATTGCCGCTTGGCTGTAAAACAAGCTTTTCAACTTGCCTGCCTGCTAACCCCAAAGGGCGGAAAGCAGGCTGCTTTGAAATTAGAAATAAAATTCCAAAACGTGTTTGTTCTTGCTGAATTTAGATATCCGCCTTAAACGCCGAGTGTATAGTAAGCCTTGCTTATTCAGAAGGGGTGGGGAAAGCTCAAGCATTTTGTAATAGGACATCACAGGAAGAAGAGGCTGGATTTAAAGAATGGTTTCAATTCAGTTTGTTTGCCTTTCTTTAATCTGATAATGTGTCTGCAGGGAATATACCTTGGAGGCAGGCAAATGCTCGGCGTGGTGGAGCCGGCTGCTATTAACTCTTTCTGTACCGGGGAAAAGCCCTTTGTCAGCAAAAGTGCTTTTTTTATTTTTTTTTTAACTGCCCCATTCAGTGCAAGAATCTTTTTTTTTTCTTTGTAGTTGTGAAAGACTTTTGGGGATAGGAGAATAACTTCCACTTCTAAACATTTAACTTCCTTTGTTAGTAACATTATTTTTCACATTTTGAAATTCTTAATGGCTATCACTGAATTTTTCATAAAGATGTAATTTTGGAAAATGTATCCTTTCCCTGCGATACATAGAGCTGATGTTTTTTCTATGAGAACTGTTAATTTATGTGAAGGGAAATTTATAAAGACAATAGAATTAAATCTGGGCATGGGGACAGGGAAGGGAGGTTAAAGCAATATATTGAGGGGTAGGAAAGGAGTTTTTAGTGAGGTTAACAATTGAAATCACACATAGCCAAATTTCTAACTAATAAGACATGCCTATTATTGCCTCCATCACTCTTTGTCTTTGTTTTTCTTTTTTAAATTGTGCATTCTGTAGGGCACGGAAAGCATTTTCCTATTTGTGAAGCACGTAATACACTTTAGGTTCTACCACAATATAAATAATATACTTAATATTCTGATAATTTTGTAAAGCAAATCACTTGTTTGTACATTCTATAATTACTCCTTCTAGTTACTAATACAATGGAAATAAATTTCTACTTATTAAAATACTGTGTAAATGTTAGAGAACTCCTTTACAAGATGGTACAAGAGGACCCTCAGTTGAGATACACTAGTCTCTTTTGGGCATGAAAAAATGCATATTTTAGGTCTTAGAAGGGAAATCCTTGTGCACATGTGTGACTGATGCATTTCTTTCAAGCTAATTTTTAAGCAATCGCACCTAAGCCATGGCCAGGTTAGCAAATAGTGTGTAGTCTATTCCCATTGTAAATAATGGTAGGTATCAACTTCTTATTCATGGGTGTGGCATAGGTTTTTCAATGTGAGGCTTAGCAAGCTGATGTCCGAAATTCATCAGAATGATTTTTGTACTAGTTTAATTTAAGGCTTACTGGCAAATTTCTCTCTCATTCCAAACAATTTTACACGGATTTCTTGATAGAAGTGAATTGGTAAACTCTATTTTATTACATTTATAACCTGCTAAATGTGCATATCTGGAGACTCCTGTTTAACCAAAAGGCATACATAGTTTACAATAAATATGTTGGAGATGGAAAGGTGAATTAAGCAGAATTGTCTGCACTATTAACTTTCAGCCATGGGATATAGATTTTACTTCATGTTATTGCTAAAAGTAAGGCTACTGATACCGCAACCAATTTTCTTGCTTACTGTAAGCAAGACAATTACGTTTAGTCATGTTTTGTGTTTTCACTTTCTTATGCCCTAGGGCAAGATGTGGCCCGGGGGCTGGATCCAGCCCACCTAATAGTTTGATATAGTTGACATACTGCATCTTGCCACTTTCTATTTATAACCTGCTGCCATTGATACTGAATTTCCAGGCAGTGGCTCAGTCAGCAGGATCCAGTTAAATGGTTCACAGCTCCTGGTAGTGGCACTACCGTGGCAGGGGCTAGAGCTGTGAACCCTTTAAGTAGGTGCAGCAACCCCAGGCAGCTGCCAGTCAACATGGTAGTGGCAGGGACAGGTGCCGGGAGCCCTTTGCTGTGTTTTTAATTCAAAGCCTCTGCCCCCCAGACAACTCTGGGGGGAGGCTTTTCCCCAGCCCTGCTCCTCTGCTTCAGGCCCTGCCCCATGACCATGTGCCAAAATTCATTAAGTGCCCCGCCCTGCAAAAATTGCCAACCCCTGCCCTAGAGACTGATCCACAGCCCACTGAAGTAAATGGAAATCTTTCTAGTGCCTTCAAAGGTTCAGGCCCTGGAAGGCCTGGGCTCGCTTCTCTGCTCATTCTTTAGTTTCTCTTCTGAGTATGGACTGTGAGCAAATAACTTTCTTAGTAAGAGGACTGTAGCACAAATGTATAACCCAAAACTTACACATTCGGATGCCTTAAGTTAAGCTCCTAGATACACATTTTAGGCACCTGATTAAGTTTTTGAAATTCAGCACTAATGAAGTCAGGTGGGCAGCAGGTCACTAATGCAAGTGCCTAATTATGGGTTTAGTTCAGTGATTGGCAACCCACCAGTTACATGTGGCCCATTGGGGTTTTATGTGTGGCCCACAAGGCATTTTGTTTACTGTTGTCCCTGTGCAGAGTTGCCTGATTCTGCTGGTTTCTGTCCATATAGTTTGTTTTCCAACCATTATTACTAAAGTGACAAGCTTGTAAAGCAAGGGCGTGTGAAGTGAGGCGTATGTTGATTGTACACAACATTGACTGTAAGAACCATAGGCTACTTTTGCTAGGGTTGCCGGGTGTCCGGTTTTGAACTGGACAGTCCAGTATTTGAGCTTTCTGTTCGGGAAATAAATTGAGGAAAATATACATGAGAAAATATAAATGTCCAGTATTTTCTAAATAAGATGTAATATAGATTCTGATGTAATGTCAAGTGTGTCTGGTATTTTTGTTGAAACCAACTGGCAACCCTAACTTTTGCACCTAATCAAAGTTCTGCTATGGTTTGGTTGGCACATCCTGCAAATTCTAGGTACCCAACCACATTTAGTAAAACTACCCTATCCCAGGAGACTATCTTGGTTATGAGGCTCTAGAGGCGATCCTGGCAATTACAGACCAGTAAGTGTAACTTCAGTACCAGGCAAATTAGTCGAAACAATATTAAAGAATAAAATCGTGAGGCACGTAGAAAAACATAACTTGTGGGGCAAAAGTCAGCATGGTTTCTGTAAAGGGAAATCATGTCTTACTAATCTATTAGAGTTCTTTGAAGGGATTAACAAACATGCAGACAAGGGGGATCCAGTAGATATAGTATACTTAGATTTTCAGAAGGCCTTTGACAAGGTCCCTCACCAAAGGCTCTTGTGTAAATTATATTGCCATGGGATAAGAGGGAAGGTCCTTTCATGGATTGAGAACTGGTTAAAAGACAGGAAACAAAGGGTAGGAATAAATGGTAAATTTTCAGAATAGAGAGGGGTAACTTGTGGTGTCCCCCAAGGGTCAGTCTTGGGACCAATCCTGTTCAACTTATTCATAAATGATCTGGACAAAGGGGTAAACAGTGAGGTGGTAAAGTTTGCGGATGATACCAAACTGTTTAAGATAGTCAAGACAGAAGCAGACTGTGAGGGACTCCAAGAAGATCTCACCAAACTGAGTGATTGGGCAACAAAATGGCAAATGAAATTTAATGTGGATAAGTGTAAAGTAATGCACATCGGGAAAAATAACCCCAACTATACATACAGTATGATGGGAGCTAATTTGGCTATGACAAATCAGGAAAGAGATCTTGGAGTTATCGTGGATAGTTCCCTGAAAACTTCCACACAGTGTGCAGCGGCAGTCAAAAAGGCAAATAGGATGTTAGGAATTATTAAGAGAGGGATAGAAAAAAAGACACAGAATATCTTACTGCCCCTGTATAAAACTATGGTATGCCCACATCTTGAATACTGTGTACAGATGTGGTCTCCTCACCTCAAAAAAGATATTTTGGCCTTGAAAAGGGTTCAGAAAAGGGCAACTAAAATGATTAGGAGTTTGGAACGGGTCCTATATGAAGAGAGGTTAAAACGACTGGGACTTTTCAGTTTAGAAAAGAGGAGACTAAGGGGGGATATGATAGAGGTATATAAAATCATGAGTGGTGTGGAGAGGGCGAATAAAGAAAAGTTATTTATTAGTTCCCATAATAGAAGAACTGGAGGACACCAAATGAAGTTAATGGGTAGCAGGTTTAAAACTAATAAAAGAAAGTTCTTCACACAGCGTGTAGTCAACCTGTGGAACTCCTTGCCAGAGGAGGCTGTGAAGGCTAGGACTATAACAGAGTTTAAAGAGAAGCTAGATAATTTCATGGAGGTTAGGTCCATAAAAGGCTATTAGCCAGGGGATAGAAATGGTGTCCCTGGCCTCTGTTTGTCAGAGGCTGGAGAAGGATGGCAGGAGACAAATCGCTTGATCATTATCTTCGATCCACCCTCTCTGGGGCACCTGGTGTTGGCCACTGTCGGCAGACAGGCTACTAGGCTAGATGGACCTTTGGTCTGACCCAGTACGGCCGTTCTTATGGTCTTATGTTCTAATCTTGCAGCCTGCTGAAATGAAGGAGCGCTCATGCAGCCCATTTACTAACCTTGATTGTGCATCGTTGATTTTGAGCTATTATTCAGGCACCCAAATCTGACAGCTTTTACATAAATGACTCCTCAGAGGTCATTCAGGAAGTAACGTTTCTAGTCACCCAACTTCTAGGCCTGTTTTATTTGGCTAATGTGTCAGTGTATAGGCTATAAGGACTAGGGTTGCCAGATACTTTCACAAAAAATCCCGAACATGGCAGGGGGAAAAACAATTGGTTGAGCCAAACAAAACAAAATGGGGAGCCAAAGTTGTTGGGGGGTGGGGGGGGGAAGGTCGCTGCGACTTTAAATATCCCCGTGCTCCTGTTTCCCCTCTCCAGATGCTGCAGGGGAAGAATGTCCCCGCTGGCCTTCTGTCCGAGAGAAACAGAAAATACCGGACATTTTACATATCTGGTATTTTCTGGTTTTTCTTCCAGACAGAGGCCAGAAATAATGGACTGTCTGGACAAAAACCGGACACCTGGCAATCCTAGTAAGGACTAGCGCATAGAGCACTGGACTAGAGTTCAGGAAGCCTATGGTTGTATTCTTGGCTCTACTGGTGGCCTACTGGATGGCCTTGGGCAAGTCACCTCACCTCCGTACCTCAATTTCTTCATCTAGTAAATCAATTTAAGGTTTATGGCTGAAAAGGCATGAAGTTGCCAAAGATAAACCTTCCAATTACTTCAGTGGTCTTTAAATCAGACCCCAAATCAGTACAATCACTAACTCTGTACACCTCACTTTTCTGACAGAAAAAGGCTAATTGTCCTGTGGCAGAAAGCACTGGGTACCCTATAATCATATCTTGTACTCCTTAGTTATTGTATAAAATTGGTGATGGCAGTACTGAATTGGAGAGATTAAACTGTCTGACTACAAAGAGATTGTAATATTCTAATTGCTCTGCATTTTGGAATTTTTAAAATGTCTCTGTTCCCAAGTACATCCTGTAACAAATAATTGTAATCTGCTGTATAGTTACTTCCAGAAAAGTTACATTACCTACACGGACTTTTGAACATTCTGGCTATGAAAGCTCTTGTCTAGAAAATCCAAATATCTTTCTCCTTCAACTCACATTGTTTTGTTGCTCTGAGTTTCTTTGCTGTTTAATAGCCAAAATTGGACTTTAGTTAGCAACTGTTGGCACCAATTTGTTCATGTTTATATAATTTACATTTTCATTTTAGAAGCTTTTAAAAATGGACTCGTAAAATAAGATGCAGAGTAAGTTAAGTAATAAGCTTCTGTTACTTCTGGATGTCTTGTTAATTACCTTATTTTCTGCATCTCATCAGGCACTACTTGTAATTTTTAGTGTATTGTATTCTCTGTAGCATACCTTACTGATACAGAAGGTTCTAAGTGCCAGACCAAAAATACTGGAAGTGCCTCATGATGCCATTGCAGCACCCCAAAAAAGTTGTAGAACAGTGTTCTGGAGTGTTCCAGCAGAACTTGAGCACTGCAGTGAACCTATTTTTGTGATTACATCATTATAAAATGTGTCCAGAAGATCATATGGCCCATCTAAAGTCTCTCTTCAATATAAGAACATAAGAATGGCCAGACTGGGTCGGACCAATGGTCCATCTAGCCCAGTATCCTGTCTGCCAACAGTAGCCAATACCAGATGCCCCAGAGGGAGGGAACACAACAGGTAATCTTCATGTGATCCCTCCTCTGTCACCCATATGATTTTTCAAATCTTAAAAGCCATTTAAACATTCTCTTCAAAACATAGTTGTGATACATATGCAGTTCCATTGCATAACTACTTTTGTAAAAGATCATTGTGAATCCATATATGTAAAGGCCAGAAAGAACAGACCTTTGGAGCATCTAGGCTGACAACCTGATAACACTGCATACTTTTGATATCACAGGCATTTCAGTTTGTTAGTCGACCTGTATTCAGCCCATTAGCATGTATATGGCTAAGTTCCCGAAAGGCTTCAGTCTTGATTTGAAGACATAGAAACCACCACTTCCCTTGATAGTTATTCCAGTGGTTAATCACCCTTATTGTTAAAAATGTGTACCTGATTTCTAATTTGAATGTGTCTGGATTCTGCTTCCAGCCTTTAGTTCTTGTTATGTTCTTTTTGCTAGATTATCACTAAAGAACCATTGAGCCCCCTGTGTTTTTCCAATTAAAGATACTTAAACATGGTAAACAAGTCAGTCTTCTTTCTGATAAACTAAATAGATAGAGCTCCTTAAATCTCCCACTTTAAGGCATTTTCTCTAGCCTTAAATAATTTTTTACTCTTCCTGCATGCACTCCAGTTTTTCAACATTCTTTTTAAAGTATGGTCACCAGAGCTAGAGGTGGTACTCCAGTATGTTTTACCCATACTACACACGGAAGTACTATACTCCTACTTAATATTCATACACTCAAGAATGGCATTAATCCTTTTGGTCATACCACTGCAGTGGAAGCACATACTGAATTGTTGGTCTGCTATTACCACTGAAACCTCTTCAGTCACTGCTTTTCAGGATACAGTCCCCCATTGTGTAAGTATGGTCTGCATTTCTTATTCTTAGATAACTCTGCATTTGCTTGTAATTAAACACATTTTGTTTCAATGGACTCAGTTTACCAAGTGATCCAGCTTGTTTTGTATGAATGCCCTTTTTTCTTCATTAAATACCATTCTGCCAGTCTTTGTTATCTTCAGATTTTTTCAGCAGTGATTTGATATTTACTTCCACATCACTGAAAAGATATTCATTAGCATTAAGCATATACTGATCTCTTTGGAACTCCACTGGAAATACTCCCATTGGATAATTTCCCATTGGAAACTACTTTTTATATCGGTCAGTTAGCAAGTTCTTTATCCATTTAATGTGTAGTTTATGAATATTGCATATGCTAACTTTTTAATCAGAATGTTCAGTGGTACTGAGTCAAATGCTTTATAAAACTCTAAATATATTACTTGTAAGTTACCTTTACCTACCAAACTTGTAATCTCATCAAAGACTGAAATCAGATTTACTTATTTTTTATAAACCATGTTAACATTAATTATATTCATTTTCTTTAATTCTTTATCAACTGAATCAGGTATCAGCTTTTCCATTTTTTGCTTGGAATTTATTTCAGGCTACAGGACTGTACTTGCCTGGGTCATACAGTTGCCTTTTGGAATACTGACACAGCAATAGCACTCTTTCAGACTTATGGTATTTTCCTGATATTCCAAGTTTTATTAAAAGTCAACATCAGCTGTTCAAATATCTCTTCAGCCAACTCTTAGGACTCTTCTACACATTATTTGGGCATGCTTATTTAAAAATGTTTATCCCTTGAAGAGGATGATTAACAACCTCCTTTGTTCCTAATGATTTGGAAAGTACTCTATCATGTAATACATACACACCTTTGTTTCTTTTCAAATATAGGATGGAAGTATTTATCAACCATTTTTATCTTTTCTGCATAATTAACAATTTTGCCCTCTCTATCTAGTAAGTTGGCCATATGCCATTGCCAAAATTTCTTTTGTTCTTAATATACTTTTTTAAATTAACCCCCCCTTCATAGTATACCTAGTGCAGCTGTAGATTCCTCCCCCCAATCTCTTAAGTTTCATTTAATTGTTCTATACTTCATAACTTCTAATGCATATTGTTTATTTCTGTCTTTTGCCATTATTTATATATTGCTTTTAAAAATATATTTCTAATTGCTGTCTTCACTTCACAACTAAACCAAGATGGCTTTATGGCCAAAGTTTCCTCTTTTTTGATTTTGGCTTTTTGTTCATGTCATAATTCTTTTTATGGAACTCCCAATTTACTTTTTTTCTGTCCAGATTTTACCTCCAGTATCTTTTTCTCATGATTCTCAGCTTTGGAAAATTAGCCTTTTGGAATTACCGAGTATTAGTATTAGTTTGGGATGGTCCTCTGCCCATCTTGAATGTAATCAGGCCATTGACAGCCACCAACTTCCAGTTCAGTGATTGATTCATCTGTACCTATGGTGACCATATTTTCTGAACGAAAAATAGGGACACCTTAGCCACACCCCCTGACCCGTTAGGCCCCACCCACCTGCCACAGGAAGTCCTCCCCTGGGGATATTATTTCCAGGGCCAAGATGTACATGTGACCGGCAGTTAAGGGTGTCATGTGACCCCTCTAAAAACTCCTCCCACTGTCCTCTACCAATAAGGACAGGTTTGGGAACTAGAGGAACCCCCCACGTAACTATACTGCAATTGCATTAACCCTGACCTCAGACCTAGGGTCTCGGGACACTGCAGCACTAGGGGTCCAACTTCAATTCAGATGAGATTCAGGATCTGAGACCAATTACTTTGCAGTGTAGATGCAGCCCCATTTGACTCGGGGCCTGGGAATCATACAGAATTATCCCATAAATTCACGGGACAACTTCCTTAGTCCTCTTAATTGGAACTGGTAAATATAATCTGTTAATAGGTAATCAGAGGGGGCTGGAGCAGCTTCCCACCTGCTGCAGGCAGGGGCCTGCTTCACCCCCACAGAGGGCCTGCTTCACCCCCACAGAGGGCCTGCTGCAGACGGGGGTTGCTCTTGTCTAGAACTGCCCGTCTGTGGAGAAGCTGGGGTTCCAGCTGGCAGGGACTGAACTAGTGTCCAGAGCAGTCTTTCTCCATGGGGAGTCCAGCTTGCTGTGGACAGGGACTGCTCGAGAGGGGACTGCACCTAACATTAACCTGTTAACTGATGAAGTTTACATCCCTAGTGAGATGTCCCGCAACTGCATTTTTTGATGTTACTGCAAAACTATCAAGTGTCCTGCATTTCCACAAGCCAGAATGACAATACTGAACTAATCATGACAGTTACAGGGTGGAGAAGACCATGTCACTAATCCTCACTACCACAGCTTGAAGGGTACATTTTCTATGGAGGTCAATGGGGCTGGGCTATTTTATATGTAAAGCTGCTGAGAAATGTACATGTTAATACTAGGATGGCAATGTCTATTATGTAACTAATACCTAATATTAATTGCCAAATGATACCACTTCCCAACCTGCTTACAAAGGGTCTCATCTAATTTAAACTAGGATTGGGCCCAAAGCAATTTGATATTACCTGAGAAGATCCAGTTAACGTTTAGTCACCCTTCAAAAATATAAGGGACCAATCAGTAAAAGCCCCAGTGCTTGGTAGAAGCAATTGAAGAAAACTGGAGAGACTTTGAATTGACTTCTGACAGCAGTGCTTTCTCTCACTGGGTGTGGGGTCTTTAGCACAGGTTTCACTTCCTGTCAGAATAACTCAGAAATGTGTTCTCACAGTTAACTCTAGGCAAGTCTAGATAATGTGCAGATCAAGGGACTTGTTCTCTTGAAACTGGAAGTCAAAACCTCTCACCTCTTCACCCAGCTTACAAAGGGCTTGTTCACCCAGGCACACAAGTCATAACAACCCACTCTGTAGAGATACATCCTGCCTCTCTATGGATGGGCCATGTGTTTTCACCAGGCATCTTAACAGGTTGTTTAAATATCAACTGCTTGGATGAGGAAGACTCACAAAGAGTCTATCCATCATCCACACAGGAGTGATATGGTGATTTCACTACTGTGGTAACAGACCTGATCTCTCTGTGGGCTCTTGTGTAGCATCAGGGAGTCTGCAGCGGTCTCTTGGGGGAAGAGACCGGAGGTGCCTCTATTTCAGTGGTTCTCAAACTTTTTGGTCTATGACTCAGTGTAAACCGTTCTGGAGACCACCAGTTGGTAATGGAAACTCACTGCTAATTACACAATTATTCTCAAGCCATTTTGCTAGTGCTGCAGCTAGGGCGAACAGTTTAATTTAAATGATTAAACAGATTAAGCATTTTACCTCACGTTAGTTTATCAAACTTCATTTAAAATAAAGTAAAATATTAGTTTGTCCAATGCAAAATGTTCAATATCGTCTTATTTATGGCAGGGGTAGGCAATCTTTTTTGGGTCAGGGACCATTGATATACAAAAAAATTAGTTGGGGATCACAAAAGTGAGAAGTAAAAACACACTTCCAAAAACCTCCAACCTCACTGAAGTGGACCCTTGATTGTGCCCCACAGACAAAGCCCCCCTCTGCCAGATTCTCTCATGTCCCTAACTGCCAGTCTATGCCCATAGAGAGCGCTCCTCTCTGCCAGCCCCTTCCCACGTCCCTGACTGCTAGTTTGTGCCCCACAGACAGAGCCCCCTTCTGCCAGCTCCTGCCCCATGTCCCTAACTGCCAGTCTGTCCCCACAGACAGAGTACCCCTCTACCAGCCTCTCCCCCATGTTCCTGACTAACTGCGAGGTGGGAAGTAGGATGTCTGGCCAGGGGGAAGGAGCAGGAACAACAGAGGGTGCAGTGTTTGGCCAGGAAGGAGAGTGCAGGATCAGCTGTAGACGAAGGAGCAGGGTGGGAGTAGGTGTCTGGCCGGGGGGAGGGTGCAGAAACAGCAGAGGGTGTCAGCGCAAGCTGGGTGTGGGGAGTCTTGGGGCGGGGGGGGGGAAGGTAGTGAGTGAGAGGGATTGAAGTGTAGGAGTCTGGGCAAGGGGAGAGGGGACGCTTACCTGGCTTCATGCCACTTGTCAGTAGGGAAAACTTCTGCGTGCCCGGCAGGGTGGGGAGCGGGAGGGAACTCAGCCCTCCCTTCCCCCGTGCTGTGGGCGGCCCATGCAGCCACAAGGCTGGAGCACCACCTTTGGCTTCCCATTAAGAGGAGTGGGGGGGAGGGGAGGGGAGATTAGGGTGAAGAAAGCCCCCACCCTGCCAGACCTGGCTCACAGAGCGTAGCTGTGGAAATGGGTCTGTGCGCTGCCACTCCCCCAGCAGAGTGGGAAGGGACAGGGGGAGAAAGAGTGGCTGTGCCCAGAGCACACTGGCAGAGGCTGAATTTTCCCTGCTCTGCAGCACTCCAGTTGGGCTCTGCGCGATCCCTGCTGGGACACCGGCGGCAGCTCCCGGGAATGGCTCTCGGGCTCCAACCGGCGCCCCTACCCCTCCGACAGCGGCGACGGCCACTGTACCAAGGACAAGCAGCTGCCTGCAGATGGACATGATAGTGTGGCTGGGCTGGCAGCTGCGCATGGTGGAGGCAGTCCCATAGCGGGAGGGAAGGGCAACGCGGCAGGGGGGCTTGCTGGGTGGCGGAGTGTCCTACACTGGAGCTCGGAGCTCTGAACTCTGCACGCCACCAGCAGCAGCCCTGGCTGCCCATGCAAAGCACCAAGGGAGCAGCTTACATACTGGGTGGAGGCGGGGAGTTGCTGCTGCACCATGCTAGCGCTGGGTGTCTGCGAGGGTGTCCCAGAGACGGGGGGAAATGGCGGTGCTGTTTATAGCTGCGTCTGAACGGGTTTTCCGGGACATTTGCCTCCTTTATCAGGACACTGGGACAGAGCCTTTAAACCTGGGACTGTCCCGGAAAAAAGGGGTATGGTGGTATGGTCACCATATCACCATAAAGGGATTCAAATTAGTTACCTTAGGTTCAATGCCTTTTGTGTTAAAAAATCATCATCTACAATTTTTGAAAACTAATGATGTTTTACTACAGGCTGAGTGAGACTAGATCTCCCAAACTGAAATCTCCATAATAATTTTCTTTCTGCGTATTAGATACAGATGCTTAATGAGTATCACATCTTGTGTCTGGCTTACTTCAGTGGTCCGTAACAGACTTCCTCTGATATCTTCTCCTGGACTTTGTTAGTAAGACATTTATCCATATTCATTCAGGATCTTGTGGTTCTGAATTTTCAATAACTTGAAATAAGTAATAGAAGCTTTAGTATGGGCTGCCACTGCCCCACCTTTTTTAAACACTATCCTTCCTAATCAGGTTATAACCTCTGATTTTAACATGACAATCATGCCTGTTTCAGTAATTCCAATTATATCACATTTCTTCTAATCAATCAGCATTTCCAGTTCCTCTTGCTTGTTACACTGACTCTTAGCACTGGTATTTAAGCAGCTGAAAAAATTTGTTCTTTTTATGTTGGTCATATTTTTTCAAACCTAGTATGTCACGAAGGAATTGAGTTTATACTGCATTTTCCTTGTTAGTTTAAATGCTGTATCAAAATCTATCACTTTGCTTCTCATTTTTGAAAAAAAATGTGTAATAGATTTGCCTCAACTATCATGGCTAGACTGATTTCTTTAAGTAAGCAATAAATGTTGATTTAAGACAGCTATAGTACCCTGCTGTGGTACTAACACCTTCTTGAAAGGTACTGATGGCTCTCTTCATGTGTTGTCCTTTGATGGATTTGGAGGGATGCTACAACTGTTGTTTGGGCAAGTTGGGGTCTACTCTTTGCCTCTACTATTGTTCCTCTTCTTTGCATGGCTTTGCAGCCCATTGAGAAGTCTATGTAGAGGACAAACTGGATGACTTTCAGAAAAAGATACTCTAGTGCAGTGGTTCTCAAACTTTTTGGCATCACTCCCCCCCTTTTTGATTTTTGAAAAACCCTCACACCCCGCCCCCCCATAGCAGCAAAACTTGTTGAGCCCCCCCCCCCCAAAAAAAAGGAAAAAAGGAACTGAACAGGGCAGCAAAACTTGATTGGGGGAGGGGAGGCTGGGTCACCTTGTGCCCCCCCTGGAATTTCTTCACGCTCCCCAGTTTGGGAACCCATGCTCTAGTGCATGAGTTCCCAAACTGGGGGAGGGGGCATGCCCCCCTGAGGGGGCATGAAGAAATTCCAGGGTGGGGTGCGAGGTGACCCAGCCCCCCCCATCAAGTTTTGCTGCCCCGGTCAGTGCGGGGTTTTTTTTCCTCAAGTTTTGCTGCTATTTTGGGGAGGGGGGGTTGGTGAGGGTTTTTCAAAAATCAAAAAGGGGGCATGATGCCGAAAAGTTTGGGAACCACTGCATCTAGTGTATAAGATATCAAGTATGGATAGCATTTGATGCATATTAATCGTGCTTTTTTTGATGAGAAGACTCATTAAGGAACTCTATTTCATCTATAGCAAGAAATACTTTTGGTTTCTTTTCATATGTTTCATAAGTGGGAAATAGACAGCATTGTGCTATGACTTTTTATTTTTTCTTTCCTCCTTGAAACTTGTTAGTTCCCATTGGGATCAGGGAACTGGTTGTGCCTAACTTCACATAGATTCTGCAGTCAGACAGCTAATAGGTTTCCCCTGCATGGCAGTGCGAGAAGTCCTTACATAGTGGGCCAAGCAGAGAAACCGCTTTTAGGTCCTGCACACTTCATAGCTGAAGGCAAATTTCTTAGCAGTTTCCATCTCACATTCACAGGAGAGCCCTCACTTTCAATCTGGGCAATTCACATAGTCGAAAAGAAGCATTTCCTAACACGCTGAAAGCAATGTCTTTATCTTAAGCTTCAGGAAGTAGCTTTCTGCAGAAAAAATAGTTGAAAAGTTGAATAGTTGAAAACCCCCAATCTTAGATGTGCAGTCAAGTTTTCAGTTTATATGAAACTTTACTGGCTTGCTGTGTGTCTCCATCCTGTGCAGGCAGAATGATTCATTTTTAATTGTGTTGCATAATCTTGGATCATAAGGGGAAAATAGTGATTTTTTTCTTCCTTTATTCAACTCAGTTTTTTACACATTGTCATTTACATAGTATTCTCTTTCCTCTGATAAAACATCCAAACTAGAAAATCAATAGTTCTTGAAGTCCTCATGATCCAGCACTTGGCTAAGTTTCCTGTGTTTTCCTCTCTCCTTTTTATCAGATTAAGTTTCAAAGTGTTGGCCAAAAAAGAGGTTGGGTTTTTTTTCCAAATATGGAAAGCTTTTAAAATAAGCTCGATTTTTTTAAAATGTTATTTCACCAATTAAATCGTGAAACAAGTTTGTCTTTTGATGACCCCTGCCTCCATTTCCTTATTGAGGGCAAGTTTTTCTTGTCTGGGTTCGGAGGAAACAGCTGCTGGGAGGCTGCTATAGTTACAGGAGGTTTTCCTCTCAATCTGTATTTTAGCTCTAAGACTGAAGGTAGAGTGGAGGATGTTGCCAGTAAGAATAGAAGGATGTATGTGTAATCCTGTCCACTGCTAGAGTGAGAATGAAGTTGGAGGTCTTGATCTAATACCAATACTAAGAGAGATTGAGCTTTCATCAACAAGCCTCTTGGTGTCTCTGGATGGGGAGGAAGAAGGGGAAGCCCATCCCTGCTTTTACCATCATCAGATTAAAGGCCATAAATTATCCCATTTTTTAGCACAGAAAGGCTTTGCACACCTCATTAGCTGGACACTGCATTAGTGGCAGCACTGTTTCTTTCATTCTCACTTGTACTTAATGTATACTGGCGTGGTGGTCAATACGACAGGGAGACAGATAATTTATGTCTATAACAGGCTTCCAGCAACACAACTGTTAGACTATCTGCTAGCAACAGTAGCTACAGCTTCTGTTTCCTCTTACCTCAGAGCATCAGACATCTTGCCTTCAATTAGGAAATAAATAGGGTCATTAAATCCTAATGTCCACATAAAAGTTAACTGGTCATTAAGTATTTTATTGAAATAAAACAAGGAAGGGCTTTCATTACATGAAAGCTTTCCAAATTTTTGAATTTGTTTTGGCCATAAGAGCAACACCATAAAAAGATGTAATAGTCTTTGTTAGGGTGGGTAGCAAATCAGTTGCCAAAATACTGTATGGCTTAGTGTCAAAGATAAACAGGCCTGCGGACTGGAAGAGGAATGTGATTGGGGTGGGAGCAAAAGAGACAGTTTCCCTACGGCCCAGAAATTCAAAGGGGTCTGGGGCTGTGGCCACTATCACTGCCGTAGTAGCAGCAGCTGAAGCCCAGGGCCCTTTTGAATCACCGCCTGAGTGCCACTCCACATGACTCTGAGGGCTGGAGGGGAAGGGGGGCACACATAGCAGTCCAGGCATTGCTGAGGCCTGGCTGCCCTGCCCTTGTGCCCAAAGCTTTGCCCCTGGGACCTGCCCTGGGACCCATAGTGGCTGTTGGCCCTGCAGAAGATAGATAAATTGAATCCTGGACATGTTTTATTAATCACTGATGGTACAGTGGGGTTAAGGCAGTCTCACCCCCACGCTGGCCCTATGCCACGCCCAAAAACGGCTTGTATGTCCAGTCGTGGTTCATGGGGACGAGGGGCAGGTGGCTCCAAGCACAGCCCCCATCTGCAGGCACTACCCCCACACCTCCCATTGGCTGTGCTTCCCCGTTCCTTGCCAGTGGGAGATGCAGGGTGGTGCCTGCAGGCAAAAGCAATGTGTAAAGATACCCTTCCCCACTTGCTCCAGGGATGTGCCAGCCACTTCTAGGGGTAGGGCAGGGGGGAGTCTGCTTTAGCCCTGCTGCACAACAAACTAAAATATCACCCTTTTGATAGATGTAACAACAACGCAAGTATGTGTTGGGTTGGAGGCGTGAGAGACTGTGTGTGTGTGTGTGTGTGTGTGTGTGTGTGAGAGTGAGAGAGACGGAGATTCACGTTGTCCCTTTACATCTGAATGTGCTCAGCATACTTAGGAGCAGCTGCCAGCAAGTTCCTCCATCCTGTTCCCCCTCTGTGGAGATGGAGTGCAACGTGTCAGACTTTCACATTCTCTGCCCCCCCCCTTCCCCTCTGCACCGCAAGCAAGAGGCTCGTGGAGGGGCTGCTCCAAAACAGATGGCACGAGTTGCACAGCAGTTGGGAGGGAGGGATGGGCAGCTGATGTGACAGCACTTGATAGCCTCCTAGCCAGACCAATCAGGATTACTTGTCAGAGGCTCCAAGATCTATCAGTAGATCCTGATAAACAGGTCAGTGCCCGCTGGCCTATATTTTCTGTGTCTTAGTTTCTCTGAATGAAAGGGGGCTTATACTTGCTATTAGGCAATTTTAATAATTGTTGAAAGTGCTTTGAAATGCATGGATGGCGGCCATTGCATAATTGCTGTAATGGTCATTAAAACACACACAGAGTAGGAAAACATTTTTAAGGAAAATTCAGTGTGCACATTTGAAAACATAGATTGTTGACAAGGAAAGAGGAATTGTTAAAGGCTTTCAGTTAATTTAGTTAAATAAAAAGGATAATTTTGATTACCGAAGTGTTGAATTAAGTAATTTGCTATGAAAAGTTGTTTGCCAGTACACTTTTTATATAAAATAGCAAAAAAATCTACATGAAATTGTACCAGTTTATATTTGTGGTACTATTTATGTGCTGCATTTACTGTAAAAACAAACAAAAAAACCTTAATTAGCTGTGTGCATTGTTCACCACTGAGTTGTGACCTTTGATTCATAGAGGTGGAATCATTCTGGATGACTGGCAGTCACAGGAACTATTGCCAGCTTCCAAAACATTGTTTTCAGATGCAGGATGTTGGAATACCTTTTCTGATACATTTCAGACAGGTTTGTTTGTGTTGCTTTATTTCTCATTTTCCTCTCCCCCGCTACCTGGGGGGAGGAGAGAAGAGGGAGAGGAAAAGGAAGAATTACTTACTTTTTATCTTTGCTTAAAATTAATAGTCGCATAGGTAAACCAGTGGAATAACTTTCAGCAGAGCTTTGAAGTTTGTGGAGAAGGTGGCTTCAGCAAAAGGGCAATACTATAAAATGTTTCTCTGACTTTAAAAAAAAACCCAGTGTTAAGAACTAGATAATTTCATGGCGGATAGGCCCATCCCCCCATGGAAGCTCCAGTCCTGCCCCCACCCATGGGAGTGGTCAAACAGACAACACAAGATAAAGTTGGGAGGTGGTGTGGGTTATGGAGTAGCCAAGGGGATACAGCATTTGCCTGGGGAGCACAAGGTTGGGGGCTTGAGCCTCACCCACAGTAGGAGAAGCTGGACAGGCCACCCCAGGGATGGAGCTGGCTTCCGTATTAACCAAGGATGGGCAGAGATGGTGTTGCTGGCCTCCGCTTGCCAGAAGCTGGGAATGGACAATGGGATAGATCACTTGATGATTGCCTGTTCTGTTTGTTCCACTGAAGCACATTGCATTGGCCACTGTCAGACAGGATACTTGACTATATGAACTTTTGGTCTGATCAGTATAGCTGTTTTTAAGTTTGGGATATTTTTGGAATTTAGAGATGACTTATTATTTGTGCTTATTAATTTGAAAGATTTGCTAGACCTTGCAAAACAAGTGGAGATAACCAATAGAACTACAGAGAGCAGAGTTCACATCAGGGATGAATTATAAAAATGTTTACTAGCTACTTCTGCTTAGAGCTATAGTGTGCCATCAGTTTTTAAGTAGCACTTTCAATTCATTTTGAATATTTCTTAAAAATTGATTTTTTACATTGGGGTCTACTTGTACTGATGTGTTAAAGTGAATAGCTGTTGAAGATGTTGTCATTCTTTATAGGAAAATTTGAACTATAATGAATTAATTAAATTGTAACAAGTGAAAAATCCCAAAACTTAACTCTTTCATTATTTCTTTGGAACACTCACATTTTTGTAGCTTTGGGGAACTAAAGTGTTAGTTTTCACTTACAGTAATCTAGCAATAAAACAAATATAGCATTTATGAGAAATTAAAGCAGAGGGTTCTAATCTGTAAATATTTGCAGGGCAAATGTAGTACTGAGATTTAAAAAGGGAAATAAAAGGAAACTAGAGGATTTTATAAACCAGTTTATAATTCTGGAAAGATATTGGAATAACGTATTAATTAATTAATTAATTTGTAAGTTCCTAGAGGTTAATAGGGTGACAAGTAATAGACACTGTGGATTTGTCATGCCAAACCACCCAAATTCCCTGCTTTGCAGGATTACTGGCTTCCTGGATGGTAGGAAGCTGTAGATGTGATGTATCGCTATTTTAGTAAGGCTTTTGACACAATCCTGCATGACATTTTCATAAACAAAGTAGGGAACTGTGGTCTACATGAAATTACTATAAGGTGGATGCACAGCTGGTTGAAAAACTATGCTCAAAGAATGACGATCAGTTGTGTCCTCATAGTTGTTCCACTTCAGGTGCACATGCCCCTCTCAAGCTCTTGAGTGGATATTTTCCATTTTCAGTGTCCATTTGACCTGTGCCATATGCTCTGTATACCCTTGTGCTAAACAGTCAGGATACACAGCGCTGTGTGGGCAAACTGTCCTCAATTCCTTCTTTGTTCTCTTAGCTTGAGACAACACTCTAGCATTGTCCATCCTGTGTATACCGTAGTATATTTTACAGTTGTTCTGTAGTAACTTAGTGTTCTTCTTCGAGTGATGTCCCTGTGGGTGCTCCACTGTTAGTGTCGAGCTCATCCCGGTGCCACTGATCGGAGACTTTTAGAGCAGTGTCCAGTTGGGCCACGCATGTGCAAGCAGCGTTCCTGCCTTTGAAGTTAGCATGCACAGCCAGATTCCCCTAGGTTACTTCTTCATTGCCCTCAGCTACAGACGGAGTTCCAACCCTCTCCTCCTCAGCGCACTTCTTAAAAACAAAGAGAGATTTATTTAGATAGTGTTGACTTACCAATTAGTTCTTTCCCTGTAATACAGGTTAAATAAAAAACAAACAAACCCCAAACTGTGGTTTTTTTCCCTTCAGCTTGTTTATAGCTTAATTAAACTAGCAGTTTACCGCCATGCAGAGGTGCCAGACTCTCCTGAAGTAAAAAAATGCAACAAATGCCAAGACTCTATGCCAGCCACTGATGTTCACAGCGAATGCATGCGCTGTCTGGCAGACACGCATGTTTCAGAAAAACGTGTCCATTGTTGCAGTCTGACAGTGAGAGCTCGCAAGAACAGAGAGATCACAATACACACTGTCCATTGATAAAGCCCTAGACCCCCATATGTAAGGGTATAGACTGTTCAGGAAGAACAGGCAGGGGAGAAAAGGAGGAGGAGTTGCACTATACGTAAGAGAGCACTATGATTGCTCAGAACTCCAGTATATAGAGGGAGAAAAACCTGTTGAGAGTCTATGGGTTAAGTTTAGAGGTGCAAACAACAGCAGGGATGTTGTGGTTGGTGTCTACTACAGGCCACCGAATCAGGTGGATGGACGAGGCTTTCTTCGGACAACTGAGAAGCTTCCAGATCACAGGCCCTGGTTCTCGTGGGGGACTTTAATCACCCTGACATCTGTTGGGAAACCAATACGGCAGTACACGGGCAATCCAGGAAGTTTTTGGAGAATGTTGGGGATAACTTCTTGGTACAAGTGCTGAAGGATCCGACCAGGGGCCATGCACAACTTGACCTTCTGCTCACAAACAGTGAGGAACTAATAGGGGAAGCAGAGGTGGGTGACAACCTCGGAAGCAGTGATCATGAGATGGTAGATTTCAGGATCCTGACCAAAGGAGGAAAAGAGAGTAGTAAAATACACACCTTGGACTTCAGAAAAGCAGATTTTGACTCCCTCAGAAACCTGATGGGCAGACTCCCCTGGGATGCTAACATGAAGGGGAAAGGAGTCCAGGACAGCTGGCAGTATTTTAAAGAAGCCTTATTGAAGGCACAGAGAGAAACCATCCCGATGCGTAGCAAGAGAGGCAAACATGGTAGGAGACCGGATTGGCTTACAGGGGAAATCCTTGGTGAACTTAAGCACAAAAAGGAAGCTTACAAAAAGTGGAAACTTGGACAAATGACCAGGGAGGGGTATAAATGTATAGCTGGAGAATGCCGGGGGGATTATCAGGAAGGCGAAAGCGCAATTGGAATTGTGACTGGCAAAAGATGTGAAGAGTAACAAGAAAGGTTTCTACAGGCATGTTAACAAGAAGAAGGTGATCAGAGAGGGTGTGGGGTCCCTACTGAATGAAGGAGGTAACCAAGTGACAGATGATGTGGGGAAAGCTGAAGTACTCAATGCTTTCTTTACCTCTGTATTCACGGACAGGGTCAGCTCCCAGACTAATGCGCTAAGTGACGCAAGATGGGATGAAGATGGACAGCCCTTGGTGGGTAAAGAACAGGTTAGGAACTATTTAGAAAAGCTAAACGAACACATGTCCATGGATCCGGACTTAATGCATTTGCAGGGAGTTGGCAAATGTCATTGAGGAGCCTTTGGCCATTATCTTTGAAAAGTCGTGGAGATCGGGAGAGATCCCAGATGATTGGAAAATGGCAAATGTAGTGCCCATCTTAAAAAAGGGAAGAAGGATGATCCAGGGAACTATAGGCTGGTCAGTTTTACCTTGGTTCCTGGAAAAAATCATGGAAGGGATCCTTAAGGAATCCATTTTGAGGCAATTGGAAGAGAGGAAAGTGATCAGGAATAGTCAGCATGGATTCACAAAGGGCAAGTCGTGCCTGACCAATCTGATTAGCTTCTATGATGAGGTAACGGGCTCTGTGGACATGGGAAAGTCAGTGGATGTGATATACCTTGACTTTAGCAAGGCTTTTGATACGGTCCCCCACAATATTCTTGCCAGCAAGTTAAGGGAATGTGGATTGGATAAATGGATGGTAAGATGGATAGAAAGATGGCTATAAGGCTGTGCCCAGTGGGTAGTGATCAACGGCTCGATGTCAGGATGGCGGTCGGTTTCTAGCGGAGTGCCCTAAGGTTCAGTTCTAGGACTGGTTTTGTTCAATATCTTTATTAATGACCTGGGGGCGGGGGATGGATTGCACCCTCAGCAAGTTTGCAGATGACACTAAGCTAGGGGGAGAGGTAGATACGCTTGAGGGCAGAGATAGGGTCTAGAGTGACTTAGACAAATTGGAGGATTGGGCCACAAGAAATCTGATGAGGTTCAACAAGGACAAGTGCAGAGTCTTGCACTTGGGACAGAAGAATCCCAAGCATTGTTACAGGCTGGGGACCAACCAGCTAAGTAGTAGTTCTGCAGAAAAGGACCTGAGGGTTACAATGGATGAGAAGCTGGATATGAGTCAACAGTGTGCCCTTGTAGCCAAGAAGGCTAATGGCATATTAGGTTGCATTAAGAGGAGCATTGCATTAAGAGGAACATCCAGAGATGTGATTATTCCCTTTTATTCGGCCCTGGTGAGGCCACATCTGGAGTATTGTGTCCAGTTCTGGGCCCCCCACTACAAAAATGATGTGGATGCATTGGAGAGGGTCCAGCGGAGGGCAACCAAAATGATTAGGGGTCTGGAGTATATGGCCTATGAGGAGAGGCTGAGGGAGTTGGGTCTGTTTAGTCTGCAGAAGTGAAGAGTGAGGGGGGATTTGATAGCAGCCTTCAACTTCCTGAAGGGAAGTTCCAAAGAGGATGCAGAAAAGCTGTTCTCAGTTGTGACAGATGGCAGAACAAGGAGCCAATGGTCTCAAGTTGTGGTGGGAGAGGTCCAGGTTGGATATTAGGAAAAACTATTTTACTAGGAGAGTGGTGAAGCGCTGGAATGGGTTACCTAGGGAAGTAGTGGAGTCTCCATCCCTAGAGGTGTTTAAGTCTCGGCTCGACAAAGCCCTGGCTGGGTTGATTGAGTTGGGATTGGTCCTGCCTAGAGCACGGGGCTGGACTTGATGACCTTCTGAGGTCTCTTCCAGCTCTATGGTTCTATGATTCTATGTATAAAGGGAGCAATAAAGGCTCAGGGTCAACATCCCTTCAGGGGAACCTCTCAAGCCCTACACCTTGGAAAGTACATTAAAAAACCAAGCCCTCACCAGCCTGCTCCCTCCCATCATGAATGAGTAAGGGAGATGAACCTGGCACCTGAGGCATGAGAAAATCTTGAGCCGTCTCACTAACAGGCTCAAAAGCATGCTGTAAACAGGCTACTGGCACCTGTGATGCTGCCGGCACAGGCAATATCCCCAGGGCGGTGTGAACTTCTGGCGCAGCTTTCACCTTGGACATCGAGAAATGATAGGGCTAGTTCTAACTGCCCTTCCATGCCTCACACTAATCCCAGATTTTCTGGGGTATCAACTACACCCGTGCTCCACTGCAGGCACCAGCGGACTCAGCAACAGGACACAAATCGTCAACCTGCTGCCATTCCCCAATATGCAAAACACATGCTCCGCCAATAAATAACAGGAGATATAGAACCAGATCTCCCACCAAGTCTTTGGCACGACACCGCTCTCGCTCCCCATTCTCAATGAGAGGTTCTCTGCCTTCACCACGCTCACCTACTTTATCACAACTCAGTGACTACCATGGGATACAAGGAGTGAATTCTCATACCATTCCTCCCCAGACGGAGAGCTTGCATCAGACAGGGTATACAGGCTACCGCATTATCAATATGCCCCATGGCACCCCAACTGGCAGTACTATTCCCAGGATAATAGTCCCCTTATCGCTACTGGGCACCATAACACACCTCCACTGCCCCTCCTACACCTGCACAGAGATCATTGGCCTCTATACAGTCTGATCCCTCACATTCTCTATCTGAGGGCACAGATCTTGAGGAAGGGAAGATTCAGGGTGATCCAACAATCAGACATGCCACCAAACGATAATGCCTCCTCTGCTCCTGATGAAGCAGTTATCCCAAATGACCCAACACCTAGTGACGACCTCATACAATTCCAGGATTTATTCATATGAGTGGCTGTCTGTCAGGAGGTCGTGTTAGCAGAGGTGCAGAAAAAACACCACAGGCTTTTAAAGAACCTTCAGCTTGCCACAATCTAAAATTGTGCTGCTTCTAGATGAAGCAATACTTGAAGCAGCCAATGAAGTATGGCAAACGCAAGCCACGGCCCCCCAAACCAACAAAGGGGCTGGTAGACAGTACTTCGTCCCATCAGAAGCCATGGACTTTCTATACTTAACCCAACCCAATTCTATACTTAACCCTCAACCCAATTCCTTAGTGCAGGGCTACTCAACTTTGGAAGCCTGGGGGGCCACAATGATACTCACAGCACATGCCTAGGGCCGCAAATTAGGTGTGGTTGCATATACATGCAAATATATATGTAAATATATGCAAATAGCTTTTCACACTGACAGGCATGAATATAAAGGTTAAGCCTTAAGCTACGGCGCTGGACTCAAACATGGCCAGTGTAAGCCAGTCAGCACCTCTCAGGCTCTGCCCACAAGGCTAAGTAGCCAGCACTTCCCACAATGCCCCAGTGCTCCCGGCACCACCTCCTTGGGAGCTAGAAACGCCGACCACCTGTACCCGTCTGTTCCAGCCAGCCCATCCACTTGGGTCTTTCAATGCTCACCCCACCTTGAAGACATCTTGCCGTTGTGGAGCATGTTCCCAGTGGAGTCCATATTTAAAGGATCCCGCCTGTGGGCCATGTGTCGAGCCCTGTGTAAACCCAAACTGCACTACTGATCGCAAACAAACGGGCTGCGTGTTGAGTAGCTCTGCCTTAGTGGTTGATGCTGCAAATCAAAGATCTAAAAATCCCCAACACAAAACACATACAGAAGACAAAGATCACAAATGTGTGGATGTGTTTGGGAGGAATATGTAGTCGTCCTCAATCCTTCAACTTCGTATAGCTAACTACACAGCCCTACTCGCTAATCATGACTTCGACAACTATGGAAACTAACAGAGCTCATGCAACATCTTCCAGATGACAAGAGGCTTATCCTCAAAGCCATCATTAAAGAGGGACATACTATATCCCATACAGCTCTACAAATGGCCCTTGATGCTGCAGACACCATGGCAAGAGCTACAGCAACATCTGTAGTAATGAGACGTGCATCTTGGCTTCAATTAGCAGGAGTTCCTAAACATCTCCAGGCCAAAGCAGAGGACCTACCATTTGATAAGGCCAAACTGTTTGCTGCAACGACGGACAAAGCCTTGCATTCTAGCAAAGTCTCATGCATCACCTTACACCGATGGTCTCCAACCTTTTTAAGTATGAGATCACGTTTTGAATTTAAATGCAATCCAGGATCAACCTCAAACCCGAATACCCTTGCCCCACCTCCTTCCCACCCCTGCTCAGTCCATTCTTCCTCCCTCCCCCATCCTCAGTTGCTCTGGGGGCAGAGGGCTGAGGTGCGTGGGGGGGGGGGGGATGCATTCTCTGATCTTGGGCTAAAGGATTCTGAGCTGAGCCTGGGGCAGGAAGTTGAGTTGCAGGAGGGGGTTCAGGGTGTAGGCTCTGGGAGGGGGGGTTGGGTGCAGGGGGACTCAGGGCTAGGGCAGGAGTTTGGGTTTCAGGAGAGATTCAGGACGGGCTGGGGTTCGGAATGTGGACTCCAGCCGAGCACTGCTTATCACACTTGGCTTCCAGGTGATGGTGCAAGGAACTAAGGCAGGCTTACCCCTACTCTGGCACTGCACCACTCCCAAAAGCAGCCAGCCATTGCTGCCCTCTCTGCCCCCCCATTCTGTGAAGATGGGGTACAGGGTGGAGGGAAGCGCACCCTGACATAAGCACCCCCTTCTTTTTTCTGTGCTCTGAGCACGCAAGAGGCTTCTGGAACTGAGAGGCAGCTCCAAGGCAGAGGGCAGGAGCAACATGGCAGTGCTTAGAGGGGCAGATGAAGTGCCAGCACTTGACAACCTCCTGGTCACACCTCTCAGAATCACCTGTCAAAGGCTTGAAGATCTACCAGTAGATCCTGATTTACTTTTTGCTGACCACTGCCTTACACACATTGGGGATGTATACCCTACCAAAGACACAGGGCAGTATTTGCCATTTGACCAAAACCACTTCTCGACCTCCCCTACATATCAGTGCCAGGCGAGTCCATCATCTTCCACCACTGCTTGTGTCCCTTTTACAATCAATGGGAAGCAGTCACCACGATTAGCAGGTTCTAGAAATCATCAGCCATGGATATTCTATCTCTTTCGTAACGGTCCCCCAACCTCCCCACCCTCTCCTTCCCTCTTCAGGGACCCCTCTCATGAAACCTTGCTCCGCCAAGAAGTTCAACATCTTCTCAACATAGAGCCTCAACATAGGACATCTCCTCAACATAGGAGCCATAGAACGAGGCCCCGAACAATATGAAGAGAGAGGTTTTTATTCAAACTACTTGCTCACCAAAAAGAGAACAGGGGTTGGAGGCCTATCTTAGACTTCCATCAACTAAACAAATACCTTCGCATGCAACATTTCAAAACGATTACACTAGCCATGATCATTCCTGCACTGGACAAGGGGAGACTGGTTTGCAGCCCTCGACCTCCCAAGATGCATATTTCTACATCACGATACATCCCACGCACAGATGTTTTCTATGCTTTCCAGTAGCATTTTCAGTACAGAGTCCTTCCATTCGGACTCTCCTCTGCCCCCAGAGTTTTCTCTAAGACCCTTGTAGTTGCAGCAGTGCATCTCAGATAAAAAGGTATCACAATCTTCCGTTATTTGGATGATTGTCTCATCCAAGGACCATCCCAACAGACCTCAAGGGACATGATCAGATTCACAAAGGCTTCCCTTCAATCCCTAGGCTTCATTATCGATGACTAGAAGTTCACTCTATGGCCCCACACAATCCCTAGAGTTCATAGGAGCTCACATAGATTCTACAACTGCACGTGTCTATCTCCCCAATCACTGTTTCGACAATATAAAAAGCCTGGTCACAATCATAACTACCAGCCCAACAGTCCCCATCCTAACTTGTCTCAAACTCATGGGGCACGTGGCAGCCACCACGTATGTCCTCCTATATGCCAAACTGTGCTTTCGATGTTTCCAACACTGGATTTCCTCAACCTATACACCAACCAGCTGCCATGTTCACAGACACATTTCACCTCCTCCAAAAGTCCTTACCTCCTTACAATGGTGGCCCAGGGACAGATCCTCTGCAGTGGGGTGCCTTTCCACCGAGATCAACTATCCAAACAAATCACTATGGACGCCTCACTGCTAGGTTGGGGTGCATCCTTCCAACAACAATACGCGCAAGGGAAGTGGTCCAAAGACGAATTCAGACTCCACGTCAACCTGCTCAAGCTTCAAGCAGTTCACAGTGCATGCAAGTACTTCCTTCCACATATTCAAGGGTCTTCGGTGCATACCCTCACTGACAATATGACCACAATGTTTTACATCAACCACCACGGGGGAGCAAAATCCCCTTCGCTATGTGCAGAGGCGATCCAGCTCTGGAATTTGGTTTATCTGCCACAACATAACCATCTCAGCGGCATACCTGCCCGGGGACAAATATATCATGGCCGATACCCTCAGCTGCAACTTTCTTACAGAACACAAATGGGAACTGCGTGGTCAGATCACCCACCATCTGTTCCAATGCTGGGGCCGACTGCAAAGAGACCTCTTTGTAACCAGCCAAAATTCCAAATGGCCCCAGTACTGTTCCAGAGTGGGCATAGGACATAGCTCCTTGGGAGATGCAATTCTCCTCCCATGGAATGCTCACCTATTATATGCTATGCCTCTCATCCCCAGAGTTCTCCAGAAGACACAGACAGATGGGGCCCATGTAATTTTAATAGCCCCAGCTTGGCCTCGACAGACATGGTTCCCATGTCTTTATCAACTGCCTCTATGACCTCTCAGCCCACTTCCGATCGACCCAGACCTTCTCTCCCAGCAGAAGGGTGCAATACTTTGTACCCAGCCACAAACACTGCACCTAATGGCATAGTATCGATCTGGTTCTTGGAAGTGGATTAACAGTGCTCCCAACAAGTGAGAACTGTCCTACTGCATAGCAGGAGACAAATGACATGCAAAACTCACCTGTATATATGGCAACAGTTTACACAGTGGTGCACACAGAAGGGAGTCCAGCCATCCATGGCTACACTCCATTTGATACTGCAATACATCATGCACCTGAAACAACAAAATTTATCCCTTTCATCACTGAGTTCACATGGCCGTGATTACAGCCTTCCGCTCCCACACTGATGGGTTCTCTTATTTGCCCACCCCACCTCTAAGGGTATGTCTCCACTTGCACCCTAGTTCGAACTAGGGATGCAAATGCAGGCATTCAGAATTGCTAATGAAGCGGGGATTTAAATATCTCGCGCTTCGTTAGCACGATCTCACCGGTTCATTACTCCAAATGCCAGCTGTTCTGAAAGTGAAAGTGCGCGCGAGTAACATTAGTTCGAACCAAACCCCTTGGTTCGAACTAACGCGTCCTGGCGTGCTCTTTCACTTTTGGAACAGCTGGCATTCAGAGTAATGCGCCGGCAAGATCATGCTAATGAAGCGCGGGATATTTAAATCCCCGCTTCATTAGCAATTTCTAATGCCTGCATTTGCATCCCTAGTTCAAACTAGGGTGCAAGTGTAGACATACCCTAAAAGATTTTGGAAGGACCTACAGAACCTTCACCCAGCACATACACCCATACCTCCGCATGTGGGGCTTAGAATTGGTCCTCCACTCACTCACAAAACCAGCCTTTGAGCCAATGGCAACTTCACCACTTACTTTTCTCACGGTGAAAATGTTGTTCCTTCTGGCAATCACATCTGCAAGGAGGGTTAGCGAACTTGCAGCTCTCAGTCTTGCTTCCATACACGACTTTTCATGAGCATAAAGTTATTCTATGGCCCCATCCCTCCTCCTTACCCAAAGTTGGTTCCGAATTTTCTTATCAATGAACTGATAGTACTTCCCACCTTCTACCCGAAATGACACCACTCCAGGAAAGAAGCCATATTGCATGTTTTAGATGTGAGAAGGTCCACTGCCTTCTATTTGGATAAGACACAGAGATTTCTGGTATCCCTAGCCAAAAGGTCCAAGGGAAAACCACTTTCTTCCCAGTGTACATCAAAATTGATAACATCCTGTATTACTACCTGCTATTAGCTCCAGAATAGGGCATTACTGATGACTCCCAAAGCCCATTCCACCGGAACGATGGTGACATCAACTTCCTTTCTCAAGGGAGTCTCACTCCATGAAATATGCAGAGCAGCCACATGGTCGTCCAATCACACTATCATGAAGCATTATGCAATTCCACCAAGCTCGACAACAGATACTGCAGTAGCCACTGAGGTACTCTCCATAGTCTGTGACAATTAGCTGAAGCCCACCTTCTATCTAAATGGGCACTGCTATACAGTCACCAAGGGTATGTCTACACTAGACCCCTAGTTCGAACTAGGGAGGCTAATGTAGGCATTTGAAGTTGCAAATCAAGCCCGGAATTTAAATATCCTGCGCTTGATTTGCATCTTCCTGGCCGGTCGCCATTTTTGAAATTTATAAGTCCGGACTAACTGCCCTCATTCCAGGAGGAATAACAGGTAGTTCGAACTAGGGCATTATTTTGAACTACCGGGTCCCTGCCGCATGTAGACGCGGGCAGTTAGTCCGGACTTGTAAATTTCAAAAATGGCAACCGGCTGGGAAGATGCAAATCAAGCGTGGGATATTTAAATCCCGGGCTTGATTTCCAACTTCCAATGCCTACATTAGCCTCCCTAGTTCGAACTAGGGGGCTAGTGTAGACATACCCCAACAGTGGAGCGACCATGGGGATATCACTTGAAGAAGAAAGAGAAGTTACTCACTCTTTGTAGTAAGGATGGTTCTTCAAGATGTGTTTTCCCTATGGGTGCTCCACTACCCACGCTCCTCCCCACTTCTTTGGGCATTAACAATGTGGCACAAGGGTGTCAAAGAAGAAACAGAGGGAAATCGGGCTGCGTGCACTAACTTCAAAGGTGGAAATGCTGCTCACGTGCACAGCCCGACTGGATGTTGCTCTAAAAGTCTCCAATCTGTGGTGCCGAGGCAAGCCTGACACCAACAGTGGCATACCTACGGGGACACAGCTTGAAGAACCATCCTTACTGCAGAGTGAGTAATTTCTCCTTTCTTGTTCGTGTTAGTTGTTAGTATAAAATTAGTTAGATTGTAGTAGGAGATTTGGATTTTTTTTTCCTCTGTATTTTCTCACATTTCCCAGCTTATTTGGTGTGGTTGAGCATGCCTTGCTTGTTGCCTCTGCTGTCTTCAGATTTTCCCAATCAGCATTGACCAGTCTAAGCATCCCCATTGCTGGGGATAATCCTGTATCTCCCACAGGTGTAACTTTTTTGCCAGGCTATCAAATCTAGAACATGGAAGAATCAGGAGATTAAACTGAAGCTTCTGATGATTATCATGCTCCCTTCGAGACATTTCTAATTGAGATCAGGAGACCACCCTACACATCTGTCTCCAGACAGATCTGGTGCTCCTTCAGCCTTTATTGAGGCCTTTTCTAGAAAGGGGAAGACTTCAGAGTACTCAAGGAAGGCTTCGATGAAGGTGGGCTTGGTCTCCCACCACAAGGCATGGCTCCCAGAAGGCCCCAATCTCCCACTCAGTCTTTGATGCCAGGTGCCTTGATCATTGAGGTGATGGATTCTTCCTCTGGTACTGGCAGGACTGGGTGATCCCAGAGCACTTCAAAGAAGCTTGGCTCCACTAGGGCCATGGTACCATTAGTGAAGTACAGGGAGACTCAGTATACACCTCTAGAACCTTACTATCTACTTCAGACTTGGTGCCTTCTACTTGGCTCCATTGGTACTGGCAAAATTGAAGTTCCACACGCATTTGGGGACAGCACCTGCATACTCCAGATCATTTATACCGTCCACTTTAATTTGTACTGACATCTCAGTACCACAGGAATTCCACTACTCCAGAAATTTGTCAGCGTTAGAAAAGTGGGAATTCTTCTTGATACTCCCCCAAAATATTACAAATGTAAAACATTGATGCTGGAAGCACAAATACTTTTGCTGGAAGCCTGTTAGTTCCAGTAAATTAAATAGTTTCTGCAAAGTAATTTTAGAAATAAAAAGGAAGTTTTGGTTAAAATTAGTGTTTTGGCCCTTTGTTTGCATGTTATAGTTTTGTGACTTTGATGCTACTTCTCTTTTGTTCCTTCTGGAATGACTTGAATCATCATAAGAGAAACACCGTTATTTCTCAACTTCTCATGGAAAGAGGAACGAGTTTCTCTTTTCTCTTGCCTAACTATAGAGTGATACAACTTTTTTGCCTAGAAGATTCTCATGTTTTTCACTGAGGGATCTACAAAGAAAGGTCTTCTAGCACCATGGCAAATATTTGCCATATTTGGACTGATATGCCCAATTTTGGACAATTTTTCCTAAACAAGTGAGTCATGTTTGTGGGGTTTTTTTTAAAGTTTTAATCAGAGGTGAAAGTAAGCTGGTGCACCCCTGTACGCCACTCCAGCAAGGAGGACTAGCCAGCTAGGGCTCTTGGCTGCAGGAAAAGGTGGGGTGTGCTCCTAGTCAGGCTTCCGGGACTTTCCTGTAGATCACCACACTAAGTAGCAGGCAGCCAATTAGAGAGGGCAGGGGGTGCTGAAGATGCATTTACAGGGATGTTGCTGCTCTTTTTCCCTTTCCCATCAGAAAGCAAGGGGAAAGTACACAGCTTTCGTGCATTCCTCTCACTCCTGGCTGCTGAAGGGAGCGGCAGAGGAGTTATGAACGCAAGCTGTACACTTCCCCTCACTCACTGATAGTTAAGGAAAGGGGAAGAAGAGCAGCTGCATCCTGGTATGTGTGGCTGCAGCCCCCCTTCCCCTCAGCTGTTCTGATATGATGCCATTGCCCCTGCACTCACCCTTACACACACCTGCAGACCCCTGCCTTGAGCCTTCTACACCCTGAGTCCCCTGCTCTGACTCCTGAACCCCTTCAGCCCCCATCCAGACTCCTGTATCCCCATGCCCTCCAACCCTGACTCCTGTACCCTCATATTACCCTTGCTCTCAGCCCCCATGCTCCCAGCCCCCTCCCAGCCCCCTGCCATGACTCCTGCACCTCCTCACCTTCTGTCTTGAGCCCTCCCCATTCCCTCCAACCCAGACTCCTGCACACATCCCCACACACCTAGCCTCCTGCCCTGAGCCCCTCCTCACACCCTCCAACCTGTAGCCTCTAGGGCTAACCTTGCTTGCAGTAGATATATAAATTTATTATTTCCTTATGGTTTTGATTATATGTTTATTATAATAAGTTACAGTAGATTTTTATTGGCAATTTGGCTGTCACACAAGAGACAGGCCATGTCCTGTATGCTGACCTAAGGTAAAGTTAGTATTTTTGTCTGGGACCTTTTACGCAGACAGCACAATTAGCTCGCGTGTGTTTGGAACCTTTAACCTAGATAAATGGTGATAAAAGAGAGTGACCTTCCAAGGTATAGGGGCTTCCAAGAATACTCTCAAACTTAACAGATACATCATTACTTAGAAAAGCCCGATATAACGGGTCGAGACTCGACTGAATAACTGGGTAGGACATAAATAATAAATGTGATAGACCACCACAAAAGCCCCATGGTAAAGAATTTACTTATATGATAATAAGTTGAGATGAATGATATATTGACTTATTGGGAAAAAATACTTCACCATTAGGAAGGTGAGGAAACCTCTCCTACTGCAGCGATGGAGAACCTAAGGCCCAGGGCTTGAATCTGGCCCCTGGCTTGCTTGGATCCGGCCCCTGAGGCTCAGGCTCTCCCCCAGCACTGAGGAGCCCACACTGGTACTCCAGCCCTCCCCCTTGGGCATCTCTCTGTGGGGCTGGAGCACACACAATCTACTAGCTTGGACCCCCTATGCTCTGGTGTGTGAGGGAAATGTGGGGAGCATTTTTCTCCTCAATTCGGGACCACATCAGTGAGGGTTTGGGATTTTTTTTTTGGCTTCTCACTTGTGTGTGGCTCCCAGCTGATTTTTCTGTGGGTCAGCAGCCCCTGACCCAAAAAAGGTTCCCTGCCCCTGCCCTACTAAATGTGCACCAAACATAACATCAGCATTAACATATGATAAAAGTGGCACCTAAGGGGCGGTAAGAGAAGGACCTTTGGGAGGTACCAGAATGAGGCCCACTGTTGGTGATGGGGAATGTGCAGGTGATGGGGAAGATGATGGCTAATACCTAAGACTGTTCTAGATGGAATGGAGTGAGTATGTGGTTTGGAAATATAGATGTACATCCCCTATCTATCTTATGAAATTGGGGTGTTTGTGACTGTTCTAAATGTACTAATAAACTATATTTGCAAATATACAAGAGTTCTTATAATGAGTGTTACATCTGTGCACATCAGGGTTCCCAATCACAGAATAATTGAATACTGGGCCTGATCCTGGGACAAAGGACTTGTCAACACTAAAAGTGGTTACTGAAAATTCATAAGCAATCTTAGATCAGGTAACAAACCGTGACTCCTGAACCCCCTCACATCCCCTGCCCTGAGCCCCCACCATTCCCAGGCTCCTATCCTGACTCCTGTACCTCCTATACCTGCACTGCCTGCCCTAATCCCCACAAACTCCACCACACAATTAAATTTCTTACAGGTACTGTCGTATTGCACCTCCCCCCAGCTCCCTGCTCTGAGCTTACTATTCCCTCTCTTTTTTCCATCCATGTATGGAATAAATGTTGTTATATGCACAGAGGCATATACAGATTGCACCACCAATAGAAACATGCTGGCTGTGGGAAGCTGTGGGCACTCTGCTAATCAGCTGGGTGGCATCTGAATTCCTTCTGGGCAGCCACCCAAGCACTTAGCTTACAGGGAACACTGCCTGAGAGACTCCTCCTCAGCCCCCTGGAGGAGGAATGCAGAAGACAGTACCTGTAAGAAACTTAAGTTACCTTCACCTTGGGTTTTAATTTAAAATACTTTTAAAAAGAGAGGCAATCAACTGGTAATCTAGTCATTTAAAAAAATCAGGAACACAGAGGCTGTGTACGGGTAACATTTTAGAGACGTTAAGAAGGAATGAAAGAGGCTAAATTGATTGGGAGGCTATTCTAAAACATTGATGGAAAAATAATATGTATAGATGAAAAGAGCAATTATAAGAGGGGCTTGGATAGAAGAGATAGTGTTTGGAAGATATTAGAGGAACTGTTGGTAGAGGTGTAGTTGTATAGAGTTTTAAATATAAAGTGTGGGAAATTTGGACCTGGATGAAGGGTGACTGGGATTAGGATGGATAAGGCTTTCAACTAGGAGGGGAGAAAGTATTCTTACAACTGCAATGGTAACACAAAATAGTGAAAATATTAAGCTGATCTTCACCTCTTAATGCTGTGCTTAGGTAGCATTTCATTGGGAAGAGAAAATAAAATCTGTTTCTAAAATGCTATCTTTCCAGAGTGCTTTAAACACGGAGCACAACAAAGTAAGTAAAACATATAATTAAAAATTCCTTCAAGTACCAGGGTTTCTGATGGAAGTAAGAAAGTAACTTAAAATAAGAAAGCAAGAAAAAGTTTGCAGTATCCAAAGGTTTTAATACTAGTTAGCATGGCATTCCTGCCAATATAAACAGTGTTTGGTGATAATCTTGCAAGTATGGTGGTGGCTAAAACAAGGATCTTGCTATATATGGGTTTGAAGTGCAATTTATTCCAATACAGGATCCAGAGCAAAGTTTCCTGCAGCAAAAACTGAAATATGATGGGGAAAATTCCTGTAGCCATAGTCAAAAGGACAAGGGTGCTAAGATCATTGCTTGCTGGTTCTCCAACATTCATTCTCCCTAAGCTTCTTTTCAGCATCTCTGTATATTCTTGTGAGAACCAGCTGCTTGTTTGGATCATTGGTATTCTGAATTTTTCAGAACCCAGAGCATTCCTTCTTTTGAAGGGGGATGTGGGAGGATATGTACATTCTCAGGGAGGATGGCCAGGAGAAACTTGATAAACAATGAGGAGTCTTATAGCACTTTAAAGCTAATGGATTTATTTGGGCACCCATAAAAGCTTATGCCCAAATCTCTTATCTTTAAGGTGCCACAGGATTCCTCATTGTTTTTGCGGATAAAGACTAACACAGTTATCCCTCTGATACAGGAGCAACTAGGATCTTCAGGGCAATGTATCCTTTCTAGAAAAGACACTTATACCATTCATAGGAATTCAGATGAGACAATTCCCTAGTGCTAAATCTGGCTGCTTGATTTTTTTTTGTTTGTTTGTTTGTTTAAGGTTTAAATAAAGAAGACTGCCCCCTCTCTGCCCTTCAATCTAGATTTTCCATAGTCACTATGAACAGACAAACCAATGATAGGCCCAATTCTGTTCACAATAGAGTCAGTGGATGTTTTGCTATTAACTTCAGTGAGAAAAAAATTGAACTAAGATTTCATATCAGCTACTGTCCATGGAAATTCAGGGAAGTTTTGACTTGCAGCATATTTTATCTCCCTGATCATATTCTTTCAGTTGCTCCAGTTGACAATTTGTATGCTTTAGGCTACAGAGATCTTGTGGAGATTTCATATTTGCCCTTATCTTAACCCTTGAAAGATCTCACTGGCTGGCCACATGCAACACATGAAACAGGAACTGAGAAGGGGTTCGATAACTAGACTGAAATCCTGGCCTCCTTGAAGTCTATGATAAAATTTCCATTGATTTCACTGGGGCGTGGATTTTAGTGCTCCTTTTCTCAGCTTGTCACCAAACCTCTGTAACAGAGACAGAAATAAATTGAGGTTTCCTGTAATAATTCTTTGCGTAGAGAGAGATTTTCATAAGTACCTCAAAGTACCTTACAAAACAATTGTATGTTAATGAGTCTTTCTAAGTATTAGTCTGATCTATACTATATATTCTCCCATTTTCCCCATCTTTACCCCCCTCTTCCCCGCCGCCCTCTTAAGTATGCCTTGCTCTATTCTAGAATCCAGGATTCTATGAGGACAAAGTGTGAGTGTGGGGAAAGCATCATCCTAATCTTTTCTTTTTCCTGATGTGTGGCACTTGATTGTCAGACTCTGGAAATATAAATCCTGATATATATCAGCAACAAAACCTTGATGCACCCAAAAAAGGTGCTCCCAAAAATGTTCAGAATATGGGCAGAGGGGGAAAACAGTTGCTGTGCTTTCAGTTCTATGATTTTTAATTTTTTTTTCTAATACATCAATTAATTTGACTGCAGTTGTTAATTGCATAGCTGAATACTTGTAATGTAGAGTGTCACAGGTTTTTGGCTACTTTACATTTTAGAAAGTAGTGCTGCATAGTGTTTTTTTTTTTTTTTTTTTTTTGTTTAAGTGAAAGTCAAGTTCTGCTCTTTAGCTTTCTGGCAGCATTTCTTTCTTAGCTGTACAAGCTGTTTCGTGTCAGCCTTTATCATACTAATTAGCTATCAGTGAAACATGTTTTGAGTTCAACTTTTCACAATTCAGTTTTGTGAAGGAAACCAGAGAAATGACATAAACTATTAACTATGGAAATTAATATAGATCTTGTTGGATAAATAATGTGAATTCTTTGAACAGTTCATAATCTTTTCATTCCAAAACATCATACAGAGCAGTATGTCATCACCTTCCATTCCTGTCCATGACTTGCTCCTCCATTAAGCCCAGACTGCTCATGTCCCTGCCTATGACATCCTGCCATCTAATCCATGGCCAGCTTCTTGGTGAGGCTGCCCTCTGTTGCATTTGTGGTGTTTTCTTTGGCATCCTGTTTGTTTTCTGAAGTGTCCTTACCATTATCTTTTCGACTACCAAATATAGCCAATCAACTCCCTGATTTTGCATCCTACTCTTCTTTAGGAATGTAGAGAGTTAATTGGTTAACCAGTTACCCTTACTGGGTGATGCTTACCATGTAAGCAGTTAACTACTGGCTTGGTTGGGCTGGAGCAGCCACCTGTCTACAGTGTGGTGCAGCAGACCCAACCTGGCCTGAGCAGCCTCCACCCGTGGGATCCCAGTTAGCCAGTTAAACTTAACGTTTAACCAGTTAACTTTTTAAATAGGATTTTACATCCCTACTCTCCTTCCTCATTTATCTTAAAATCATTCCACTTTATACCTATCATTTTCCAAAGAGAAACTCTCATCTCTAATGCCTCTAGTCTAATGTCTGTTACATTTAGTGCATCTGCTCCCAGACCATACTGTTAGTACATTGGTTTGATACAATTTTCACTTTGGTACCAAACAGTCTTTTCATCAGTTCATAATTCTACCAACATCTGTGCAGCACTTGTAGCTAAAGCACATCTTTTAACCTCATCCTTTTGAACAAATTCAGCTTCCTATGTACACACAATATTTTAATAAATGCTAAGAAGACAAAGTGGTTGTATCTTGGAAAAGGGACAGTAGACGGAGAACTAAAATGCAGCAGTGGTGAAGTTTTAGAACAAGTTTCATACCACCGTATCTTAAGAAAAACACAGAATAGAAATGTGACTGTGTGGCTTTACACTATGTTTGGTAAGCAGGAGTTAAAACCCGCCGATGTTAAAATCAGGTTAACATCATGCAAGTGCTGTCAGTCTTGCAAGAGGCCACAAGCATTTAATTCAGTGACTTCAAGTAATCAGGCAGGAAAACCTAATACAGTAAGAACTATATGAAATAAATAGATTTACAATAACTTAATATTCCGCTCTGATTATGATTTTTATATTAGTTTTACATTGATGTTTCTACTGACTACAGTGGGGTAGCTCATGATGTATTAGTATAACTGAAAACAGAAGTGGGCACTCTATATACACTTGGAAAGAAAAAGAACACAACTCCACTTGAAACATAGGCATTTCCCTTCTGCTTCATTTCAGAGGAACTGTATTTTGTGGCTTGTTTGCCTACTTGGCCTAGAGACGATGAGATGCTGGAATATGCAGAAGTGAATAATATTTTTATTTCATATGCCTGGAACTGAGGGTACATCTAGACTGGTGGGTTTTCCAGGATACCAGAGGTATCCCAGGAAAAACTCCGCCGCATCCAAGCAGCACATTTGCTCTTCCGCCAAAAAAAAAAAAAAAAAGGCAGAAGAGCAAACACGCTCTTTCGGGGAGCTCTGTATACCTCATTCTACAAGGAATAAGGGCTCCTCCAAAAGAGGAGGCTTTTCCGCCATTTAGCCCAATCTAGACAGGGCCAAATGGCGGAAAAGCCTCTTCTGGAAAAGCCTCTTCTGGAAAAGTTATTGGAAAAAGCTATGCAAATTGCGGAGCACAACTTGCATAGCTTTTTCCAATAAAAGAGTGTAGTCTAGACCTAGCCTGAGTTGATCTGAAAATGATCAGTTCTTCCTTACCCATTGTCAGTGGCCTTGAATGTTAAAATTTGAAGGTTATCTTGGGTTTCATTTGCTGCTTTTCCAGTTATTTAAAATTCCTCACATATTTTTCTTCAAATATAAGTATCTAAATATCCTTAAGGTGTGTCTGTTAACTTTTGTAGAAATTTAGTAATAGGATCTTTAGATCCTGGAAACAAATGGTAAAAGTTTTGTGCATACAGGAAAGGTGGGAAGGTATTTTTTCCAAACTTTTATTTTTTATGAGACAGGAGTTTTAGTTTTTATTGTTGTGTATGTCATCTCTGTGTGTTGATCTTTATTATTGGACATCATGTTTATGACAACATATCAAAATAGAACACAACGGGAAATTAGGATTAAAAATATATAATTTACAATTTATCTAAAACTTGTTGTCCATTTTAAATAGTAAGGGGTATATTTTCTGTATTTCTAACATTCACAGAGCTACTTATTTTGAGAATTTTATACTCTGGGTTTTGGGAGACTACAGTGAAAGGTTAAAAAGAGGCTGCTCCAGTGTTAAAGATATGTTAGTTTAAGACATTCATGGTTGGAAGTGTTTAAGCCCACACCCATGGGCTTAGTCAGTGGAATGTAAACCGTAGTGAGTTTGACATAATTGCATGCAAAAATATAATTACAACATATGTACTAGTGAGGCACAGCGTTGATGGAATTTTACCAAAATCATAGCTTTTTAAAACCACTGCTCAGTATCCTTTTAGTTTGACACAACTAAAAAAGGACATTGTAAAATTGGAAACTAGAGCTGGTTGAAATTTTTCTGACCGAAAGCTCTTCCATCAGAAAATGCCATTTCATTAAAATCTTAAGACTTCCATGGGATGAAATTGTTTAAAAATATTGAAGAAAAAAAGTTAATATAGTCAAATCAGATTTTTTTTAATTTGAAATTGTATATTATAAAAATCATATATAGAGAGTCAAGAATGGTACATTTCAATTGATCCAAAACAATGTTTAAAACATTTGTTCACAGAAATATTTTGGTTTTGTACTTGGAATGAAAATTAATTTCAAAATGTCAATATTTCATGAGGAACAGAAATTCCTAGTTTGTCAGCTCTTGAAAATTACACTACCAGTTGAAAATGGTGTACTTTTATTTTTACAAGTGGAACCTACAATATCTATAACTGAAAGGGATTAGAAAAACAAGATATATTCCGGGGTTTTTTTTAAATTTCATATCACTTATTCTTTACTTTCAGGAGAACTCACATGGTCTTTTTGCTATTTGTTTACTTTTGGCATTTCATGCCATTTGGACTACAAAAATAGACTAGTCAATTTCAGTTTTGATCCTCTCCAGTTGTCATCTAGTAGCTAGATCTGGTGCTGCAATATTTGATTGCTAGTAGCAGCATTACTGAAGCTGAAAATTGAGGGGATAGAAGGCATTGTGTTTGCACAGAGGTAGGAATGAAAGGAGGCGGACCAAGTATGGTAGTTTTACTTGCAAATCAGCACCTTCCACCATTCCCACTTTAAAACAGCAAGGAGCAGAAATCCTATAAAGGTATTAACTCTTTTTAGGACATGCCATTTAAAAGCTGCTTCATCCAGAAAATCACTTTTTTCATCAATTAAAATAAAAAAGTAAGTTGACAGTATCCTAAGGATACTATCAACTTAATTAGGCTGGAAAAGGAAGGGGTGTTGTAAACACAATTTTTAAAAAATCATTGCAGTGTTTCTGTGATATCTTCAGACAAACTAATTACAAACAATTTTCTTTTTGGATGTGAATGCTTTAGTTTTTAAACACTAATGCAGTTACCATGTGCTAGTGCATGACAACTGGAAACAAAACTGAAACTGATCAGTGTATTTTTATTGTACAAATTGAATGCAATCTAAAAAATAAACAACATAGATAGCAAAAAGCATATCACAGATTTTTAAAAATACAATTTTAATATTTAAAAGATGGTGCTAATGAGACAGTACAGAATATCTCTACAAAATGTTCTGGATTTGATGAATCTGCATTTCACTGGGCAATTCCTGACCAGCTTATTCAAGAGGATAAATGCAAAAGTAGGGAATCTGCTGTGATATCTTCAGAAACCAAAATTACAATAACTTTATTTTCTCTCTTATGGACAAAATTTACAAACTTGGATATTCTAAAATTGGACTCCTAAATTCCTACTTAGGCATCTGAATAGAAGTAGCCAAACTTTCAAAGATGCTAAGCACCTGCAGTTTCCATAGGATTCACAAGTGCTTGGCACTTCTAATAATCAGGCTAATTTTGTTTGAGATTACCTTTAAGCATCCTGTGCTTAATCATTTTTGGCCTTTAAATTTGGCATCGTAGACTGCTCTCTGCAGGGTCCTACTGTTCAGGCAACTAGTGAAATTTGCTAATACAGGTTGAAACTCTTAAATCCAAGACTCTCTGGTCCGGCAGCATCAGTGGTCCAACAGGATCAAGGATGTTGCTGGACTATGGAGCCCCAGCACCCAGGAATCTGAGCCGAGGGGAGCCCCACCATCAGACTGGTGAGCCCCATCCCCGGAGAGCCCCAGCCAGCTGGAGGCAGTGTGCTGAGCCCAAGCCATGTAGCAGCAGGGCTGGAGCCCAGTGGCAGTGGGGCTGGAGCGGAGCCAGCCAAAGGGAGGGGCAGTGTCCTGGGCGGCTGGTGGCAGTGGACTTCTCCTGATTCAACAAATTCCCTCATTTGGGACCAGTCAGGTCCCGAGGGTGCCGGACCAGGGAGGTCCAACTGGTAGCTGGATCAAATTTTATAATAACAGAACACTAAAATAGGATAAAGTTCAACTGTAAACAATAAGGATCAGTTATGCCATCGTTGTACAGCAACATTCCACTGCTGTGGAATTACCACATTTTCCTCTTCATTTATTAGATAATTCAGAATGACAAAGCTTAATTATTTGCAGATATTCTTTCTACTATCTTCCTGAAAGGTGAGGCTAATTAGAATTATATGAGCAAATAGCCAATTTAAATAGGTCATTACATATAGAATTACTTTCAATAATTGTTTTAAATGCCTTCAGGGTAGCCAAATGTTTGTGTATTAGTTTAGTTCATTCACTTATTTAAGAAAGTATATATACTCACGGCTGTTTTAAAGAAAAATATGATATGCTGTGTTCCTGTAGTCTAAGTTGCCTGGCATGCATTGTTCTTGATCTGAACGCCTGGTTGAAAAGGGAACCTGGTGGCTCTGATCAGAATTGTTGGCTGGGCCATTTAAAGTTCTGTCAGCAGTGTGTGGGATTAAGGTGGGCTAGTCCCTACCTGTCCTGGCTCTGCACTGTGCCCTGGAAGCAACCAGCAGGTCCAGTTCCTAGGTGGGAGGGTCAGGGTTCTCCAGCGCTGCCCCGCCCTGAGCACTGGGTCTGCACTCCTGTTAGCTGGGAGTTGAGAGAGCGGTGCCTACAAGTGAGAGCCATATGTGGAGCTCCTGACCCCTCCATTTAGCTGCTAGCAGCTTCTGGGGTGCAGCATGGATAGGCAGGGAGCCTGTCTTGGCCTCACTGCACTGCTGACCAGGATCCACCCAAGGTAAGCCCAAGCCCCAGGCCCTTACCCATCCCTCAGCTCCCCCCCAAAATTTAGAGCACCGTCTTGCACCACAAGCCCCTCATCCCTGGCCCCTCCGCAGAAACCACTCCCCACCCTTCTGCTACCCCAGCCTAGAGTCACCTCCCATACCTGCACCCCTCATCCTTGGACCCAGCCATAGGCACTAGAAAATGAGGTGCTATTGCATTTCCAAACTGGTTACCATCATATACAGGGGTTACAGTTTGGTTCAAGGGCTTTCAGCTCCCCTACTATACAAATTGTTCCAGCACCTTTGCCTCACCCAAGAGTCCACACCCACAGCTGTCACCCCGTCTTGTACCCCAGCCTTCTGCCTCAACCCACAGCCCTTTCCACACTCTGAATCCTTCAGCCCCAGTCTGGCATGCCCTTCTGTACCCCAGACTCCTCATCCTCAACCCTACCTTACAGCCTGCACCTCCAGCCAGAGCCCTCACCCTCTTCTACCCCCAATCTTCTTGACTAGCCCTCTCCATCACTCTGAACTCCTTGTTTCTGCCCCACCCCAGAACCCTCACCCCCCCGTTGAAGCCCTTGCCACCTCCTGTGCCCCACACCTCCAATCCCAGCCCAGTGATGGTGAGTGCAGGCAGGGGACAATGAGAATGACCAGGATGAGGGGATGGATTGCACCCTCAGCAAGTTTGCGGATGACACTAAGCTAGGGGGAGAGGTAGATACGCTTACACACAGTTTAAGTTGGCAACCCTATTGTTGCTATGTTAGTCCCAAGGTAGTAGAAACACAGGGTGGGTGAGGAAATACATTTTCTTGGACCAACTTTTATGGGTGAAAAAGTTTGAGGGGTAGCTGAGTTAGTCTGTAACAGGAAAAACTTTAAAAAAAAAGTCTATAACCACTAAATAGTTAAAAGAGGCTGATAAGAACCATTAGTTTGCACAGGAAAGGAAGAATACTAACACCAGATTCTACACAGACATCAAGAACTTTCATTGGTTGGTTGGTGCAAGTCATCCGATATCGCAATTTAAACCATTTTCATGAGAGTTAAACTTGAGAATGAAGTGGAGTTCCAATCCTTCTCTGTGTATTTGGCTTGTGGAACTGGTCTGAAACAAAACAGCAACTTGTAGATCCCTTAATGAGTGTCCAGGGAGGTTAAAGTGTTCCCCAACAGGTTTTTGTATGTTGCCTTTTCAGATATCTGATTTGTGTCCATTAATTCTTTCCCATAGGGACTCTCCAGTTTGTCCAATATATATGTTGCAGTGGGGCATTGCTGGCATTTGATGGTGTAGATCACATTACTGGATGTGCAGTTAAATGAGCCTCTGATCTGGCGGCTGATGTGGTTGGGTGCAGTGATGAAATCTCTTGTATAGATGTGTGGGCAAAGTTGGCACTGGGGTTGATTGCAGGGGTTGGTTCCTCGATGCTTATGATGTAGCTGTGTAGCGTGGTTACCAGAAAGGATTTGTTTCAGGTTAGGGGGTTATCTGTAAGCAAGAATAGGCCTTTCCCCCAAGGCTTCTGAAAGTGAGGGGTCATTTTCCAAGATAGGTTGTAGATTGTGGATAATGCGTTGGAAGGGTTTAAGTTGTGGACTGTAGGTAATGACAAGTGGAATTCTGTTGTTTTCTCTTTTGGGTCTGTCTTGAAGTAGTTCATGTCTGGGTACTTTTTTGGCTCTGTCAATCTGTTTTTTCACTTCACCAGGTAGGTATTTCAGTATTAGGAATGCTCTATATAGACCCTGTATGGGTTTGTCTCTGTCTGTGGGATTGGAGCAAATCTGATTGTATTTTAGGGTTTGGCTGTATACAATAGATTGAGAAATGTGTCTGGGATGGAAGCTAGAGGCATGAAGGTAAGTTTAGCCGTCGGTAGGTTTCTGGTATAGGATGGTAGAAATTTGTCCATCATTTAGTTTTACTGCAGTGTCAAAGAAGTGGATTTCTCGTGTGAACTGATCCAGGCTGAGGTTGATGCTGGGGTAGAAGTTGTTGAAATCCTTGTGATATTCTTCAAGGGTCTCCCGGAAACCTACCAACCGCTTTTAAGCTTGTGCAGAGCTCTCCAGCCAAGAGAAGTTGATTCAATAAAAGATAATAGATCACCCACCTAGAATTACCTCTTTTTCCAGCACCTTTGCTCCTATTGTTTGCATCTCAACAGATTTATTTGAGTAGATTACCAGTAATGGTTTTGCAGATGTAATTTAAGAACCACTGTTTAAATCAATTTCTGAAAAAAATCAGAATTCTGCAGGAAATCTTGCATCAAACTTCTTGCAGGTGGTATGTAGGTTCAATAAAGATGTGTACTGCTAGGTAACAACTTAATCATAATTTAGGAGGTTATATAGGTCAGTCTTAAATTGGTGGGATTCTTGGACCTTGCTAGTTGCTGAATATCTGTATTGTCTCATCAAAAAGTAACACTTTAGCACAGGGGTGGGGAACCTAATGCCTGGGGACCTGTCTGGATCTAGTCCCTGGGGCTCAGGGGTCCCCTCCAGCATTGAGGAGCCTCTGCTGGCACTCCAGCCCTTCCCACTCCCCTGCAGGGCTGGAGCACACAAAATCTACTAGCCTCAGCCTTCCCGTAGGTTCTGATGTGCAAGAGGAATGTGGGGAGTGTCTTTCTGCTCTTCAGTCGGGGGTCACGTCAGTGAGTTGTTTTTTTTTTTTTTGGCTTCTCGTGATTTTTTTTTTTCCCCTGTGGATCTGCAGACCCAGACCCAAAAAAGGGTCCCCACCCCTGCTTAAGTACTTCACAGCATGCTTCAGTAATGAACAAGATTCCTTTAGCCTTCTTGAAAATCCAGGATGCCCTAACTCAAATTTCAGTATACACTATTTTTGACTCTGTTACTTGCTAGAGAATGAAGATTAGTATAATCCTTCCATTCTGGTATTTCTCAAATCTTTGTATGATGAACAGCTAATGCTGATTCATGATAAAACACAAATTCTAGCAATGACTCTAGGGTTGGGTTATAGAATTATGGTTTATGTCTAACCCAGCAGATTATAAGAGTAGATTGACTGTAGGGTCCTACTGTTCAGTGAGTTAAACTAGTGGGTTTTCCCTCAGAGGTTGGAGCCAGTGAATTTGTAAGTGGGAGAAAGGTTGACAGATCAACTTTTTGCAGAATTGTTTAAAGAGGAGCAACAGTAACATCCCAGAGAGAATTATAAATTGGGAGTACAATGGAGAAAAATGTACTTGGCATATGTTAAAATAAATTTTCATTAATAATCTTTGTGCAGTGGCAATATCGTAGGCGATGAGGTTAATCCGAGGCGCGATTATTGCTAATTGAAAACTTTTCTAATGTATGTAAATCAAATGTGTATGAACTAAGGAAAATATTAAGAAATTAAGTTTTTTTCATGTCAAGAGAAGAGTATTTATTTCTCTAATTCTTAAATTTTGCTCTGCAATGTTAAGAACACAATTCTGCAAAAAATCTCACTGCCTAGGTCTTAAAATGTCTTGTTCATCTTCAGAGAAGATGGATTAACATTGTCACTGGTGAAGATATTTTTTCATGCCTTTTTGGTTAACCTAATTCTGACTGAATTGCTTCCTCCAGCTCTCATGGAGTATTTTATCTTCATTGTTGAGTAACTGCTTGCAAGGTAAAATTGATTAACTGCAGACATATTGTGAAACTCTTGTCAGCAAACGGCTCAGAAGCCACACAGATGTTTCTACTTTGATAGCTAATCAGAACATGATGACCAGATTTTTGCCTGCCTTAAGCAAATACTTGGTTAGTTGAGATAAGTAAGCTTGACACACTCAGCAATATGTCAAGACACAAAAGTGTTAAAATCAGAACCAGGGCTTTGAAGAAAGAAAGGAGTAGAGGTATAAAATATATTACTACTGGAAACTTTGCCAGTGTCTTTAATTTTTTTCTTTCTCTTATTTCCGTACAGTTTTTAGACTGAAATACTTTTAAAAGCAAATAACAATAATGAAGTTTTCATAAAATGCTTTTTGTATTTTTTCCTTCCAAGCCTTGATATAGTACTATGCAACAACTTATTTCTGGAGGCTGGACTTCACTCTAGTATTTTTCTATTTTAGACAATATAAAGCATTTTTATGATGTATTTATATTCTGGACTTTAGAGTCAGGAAGCATGGGAGGAATTAGCTATTAAATATTTAGTATTTAAATAGTGTAATTTTTAATATCCTTGCCCCACATTAGGAAAGCAGATTGCTTTCCTGTTTCTAGAATTAAGCCTTCCCACCACCTCCTGTATTTCCACTGCAACCCAGAAAATGCATGTTGACAAAACCCAGAGAGTGTTTGTTCACATTGTAACATGACAGAAGTCGCACCAAATGCCCAGGTTTGACAACAAAAAGCTTCTACTTCCACAAGGGACTTTTGTCTTCCTCCCTCCCTTCCTTTATTGTCGACAATCATGTAGTGTGCAGTAAAGTGGGGTTTTTTTAATCAAGTTTATTGAACTCCAACATGTTTCCCACAATGCCTGATTAGTCATTCTGGCCAGTGCTTTCAACTCTGCTGCTCTGCAGCCACGTAAAGGGAGAGAGCAGCTCTCATTCAGGTGTACTTGCTCCACAGTTAAGGGGCCAGCTCAGCAAGGTTGGTTTGCACATGTGGAAAGGTCTGTAGCCACTGGTCTTCATCCCACACCAACATGACAGTGTAATCCCACCACTGAGTGCTGATTTTCCTAGCCCAGAAGCGATACACTACTGTGCACAGCTGATCTGGGACAGCCCAATGCAATGTCACTTCGCTGCTGTCCCTGTCACTCACATGGTCATCCTCAACTGAATCTTAGTCCTCTCCTATTAATTGCATAAGTAGCTCTGCTGCAATGTGTGATGTCCTAAGCACATTGAATACAGCATGGGAGAGAAGTCTGGGATCCGTGATTTCTCAAAGCAGGTGCTGGAAGTTTGCAGCAAGGACTATCATACGAGTGGTGTGAAAGTAAGCCAGAAGTGCAGGGAGGGCTGGGAAGCAAAGAGGGTGGATGATGGGATGTTTTTCGTGTTCCCAAAATGCCTAGCGCTATGTTGAGCACTCCCACAGTGTTTGGCATCACCTTCAGTCGCTAAGCACTGTAGGATGCTTATCCACTTTGCTTTGCTCTTTTTGTTGACAGGGAGCTAAAATATGGCCATGAAAAATCGATGAGTGTGAGAAAAAGAGATTTGGCCATTTTTCAGTTTTGACGACTTCTCCATGTTGACAGCACTTTCTTCACCAAACCTTTCCACTGTAGACATAGCCTTAGAAATGAAAAATACCTGTGATTGAAGTGATGTTACACAGCAGGACACTTCAACCAAAACTCTAAACAGAAAGAGTTGCCATATACAGCCAGTACCTGAAGCAAAATACTCTTAAGTGCTTTTTAATTTGAAAGATACACACACAGTCAGTTTTTTAAACAGTCAAAATTAGATTTTTTTTAGTATTGCACCAGTGTTTTTTGGGTATGCATATGGTTCAAAAAACGAGTTCAGGTGTTGCCACTTATCTCCCATCTTAAGATGCAGTGAAATATACTTGAAAATAGAGTAACACACTGAATCTAGAAGAATTTATTTTTTCATGTAGCTTGATTGGCTCTTTCTTTAAGAACTGTAATTATTGCTACATATTGCTTCTTTAAAGTCTATTTTAAAGTCTTTTTGGTCATTATCATATCTAAGAGTCATGGTTCAGATTGGGTAAGGTACTGTGTCCTTACGGAGGTGGCTTTTTTGTTTGTTTTTTGTTTTTGCTCTGAGAAAATATTGATAGGAACTTAGGTTGTTTCTTCTGAAGTCTGGAGCCTCTTGGTTTTAATTTAAAACAAAACAAAACAATACTTGTGAGACTTGCACAGCTGTTGTATAGATTATTTTCCAGATTCTCTCTGATGGGGCGAAGACATCTATTTTTTCTGAGTTCCATTTAATTGTAGGAACTGAATATTAACTATTTAGTCACTGGGAATGACTTTTCTTTTTGCTAAAGAGTATTGTAAAATGTGTTAAGTCCTAAACCAAAAAAGTCTGTATAACAGCTATAGGGACATTCACAGCCATTTATTAGAACATGTGTTCAAAATAGTGTTGAATGGCTTTTAAAAACTGGTTGAACATAGCTTAAACACACAGTTGATGAATCTATATTAGCTTGAAATTCTTTTTTTTTTAAGTTCTTTAGGGATTTAATTTGCCCTCATTAAAATCAGTTTAGGAAGAGCCACAACAACAATTGCTCTTCTTTTAATTTATTCTTGTGGAAGGTTGGTTTACATGTAAAGAGCTACAGAGCAACTGAGTCATTAGCTAGGTTGTTTGCAGAATGTTATCACCAGTTTGCTTAATATCTTTGAGCTAGCCCCGTTAGTGTTTACCACTTAGAACTAAAGTCACTATCCTGGCATTAGAGGTCTATAACATAGCTCTGTGGTTAAAGTTTACACCTGCAACAAACAAATAGTTTTGAAATGTGAAATCAGTTTAGATTCCCTATTCCATGAATGCCAGAAACAGCACATAGTATTTCATATGTCTGGTTTTTTAGTTGTAGCAACTCTGACTTTTCTTATCAATTTACTTTTTCTACAGAAAAGCTCTTACCAAAGTTTCTTAGTGCTGCCTATAAATGTTTGGTTTATGGTTACAACCCCCCACATGCTGCTTTCTCTGATACAGAGTAGGGAAGTTAACTATTCAATTACATGATAACTGTGTAACTACATGAAATCTTAGCAGTTACACAACGATTCGATTTTTTTCCCCAGAGGCAGTGCCAGCAGCCAGTGTACTCCTGACCCTGCTCCCAGGGAACCCCTTGCCATCCAGTGCTGCTGTTTCTGTATCAGAGGCAGCAGTGCTGGTTGGCAGGCAGGCAGGGCCGGCTCTAGGCACCAGCAAAATAAGCAGGTGCTTGGGGCAACACATTGCCACATTGTGTGTCCCTGCCCACTGTCCCGTGACACCCCCCCCCCCCGCTACCGCCCACCTCTCTTCGCCTCCCCCGGCTCGGCCTCTAACCAGCAATCCCACCTCCTGGCCCACTGCAACCCTGCTGGGACACATCTCCTCTTCTCCCCCCTCCCCCTTCCACCTGGATCCCATCTCCTGTCTGGCTCTCAACAATCCCCCCTCCCCCTATTCTCTGGGCCCTGAACCCTCTTCCCCCTCCCCCCCCACACACACACCTGCCCAGGAACCCAGCCCCTTTGTGCTGTGTCCTGACAACCTCACACCTGCCTGGGACCCAGGGTGATTCTCCCTCTCCCTTTGTCTGAGGAAGGGGAACTCTGGTGTTCCCAGTGCCCATGTCCCCAAGTCCCTTCCTGTCTGGGGCAGGAGAGTTTTATTAAAATTGGAGTTGCGATCCCATTTAAATAGGCTTTGTTTTAAATAATAATACCTTTAAAATTAAATTAAAAATTGTTATGGCCTAAATTTATTATAACCTATTTAAATAACTTATGAATTAAATTTAAAAATTAAATAGAACATGTCTCTTGTCAACTTTTAAAGAAATTCTACCAGTTCACTAGTGTAAGTACCCAGAACCAGTGTTTACATCAGCAGTAGCTTCTTCTGCAGGTGAAGAGAGAATGTTTTTATCACTTTGGTTTATTTAGCTAGTTCAGTTCAATGATTAGTTCATTCACCGTTGCAAAACCAAGAGTTAATGAAGCAGAAAAGCTTGTTTTCCTCTTCTCTCAGTAAAAAACTGATTATGAGAGCGATCTAACATCTTGAAGAACATGACGACTAGATTTGATCTGTTAAATTCACTATGGCTATTTCCTTTGTTTAATAAATGAATTTTAGATGCAAAATGTGTTTGGATACTTTTTTGTTGTGTCCTTCACATTTAAGGTAGTTTTGTTTCATACAAAAATTAAATGCTGGTTTTGTTTATTTTAAATAGAATTTCCATCCAGACAGAAGTAGATACAAATCATATGTTTTTAAAAAAGTAGCCACCACTTAGCAAATAAAAAATGGGGTAAAACCTGTCTCTTACGTGTTCCTATTACACACCATTTTGTAATAGAATAAAAATGTAAAAATTAAGAATCTGATTACATGTAAGTTACACAATTATTTGGGCATTTATTTAGTTGGTATCTGTACTGAGTGTATTCTCCTGGTTAGTAAATAGAAACACCAAATTTGGCATAAAGGTTATGTTTAGTTGTAAATCAACATGTTTTAAAGGTTGCTAATCAATAAGACTCAACCATCCTTTAGGTAAATATTTTAAAAGTATAATTTAAATGAATAATTGCTCATTTAAACCTAGGTTTTCTGCTTGCCGGTTTAAATCATGATTAAAATTAGAGATTTAAATCAAAACTATTTAAATCAATCCACCCTGCTTCACAGGTTATTTGGTCCGTCCCTGAAGGAGAGAGCACAGGGCTGCGCTCATGGAATAGGTCCTAGGCTAGTGGGGTTTTGTTGTCTGGTGCCTGTCTTGTTCTGGACAGTTGAGCTGGGGAGTTGAAACAAAAGTTCTCTTAATCCCTTTGAACTGCTTCATTGTATAGTGAGGATGATTCTTGTCCATGGATACCAAGAGTTGGACAGCGTATGTGTTGGGGTTGGAGTCTGAGTGATTATAAGGCTTCTAGTAATAAAATCCCTTTGCAGAGTGAGGAGTGAGACTGGGACTCCAGCACGAGGTGAGGTGATGTGAACAGCTGCATGCTTTGGAAGTCTTTAACTGGCTTGCTGTGGATGAACCTGCTCTCCCATTGTCCTCATGTGGGGAGTCCCTGGCGCTCTCCTAGGAGATGAAAATGCCCCGGGGTTTGGGCTCCCCCGAAGTGCGCGCCCCACCCCCCAGGAAGCCGCACAAGCTGCATTTGCACGCACACCCCCAGCAAGCTGTGCAAGCTGCATTTGCGCACGGACCCTCCCCGGACAAAAAAGGGGAAGGGCGGTGGCCAAAAATTTTTTTGCTTGGGGCAGCAAAAAACTTAGAGCCGGCCCTGCAGGCAGGGGTCAGTTCATGAGGGGAGCCAGTTTAAAAACAAGCTCCCCACGCAAATTGGCTGCCTAATGCCCGGGGCTGCTGCCCTCGATACAGAGGCAGCTGTGCAGGGTGGCAGCAGCCCTTGTCAGTGTGAGGTCCAAACTCCCCACAAACAGGGGCTGCTGCTGTAGAACAGCTTCTGCCCGCGGTGGGCTCAAGCTGGCTGCGGACAGAGACTGCTCCATGGGATGCGCAGCAGCCTCTGTCCATGGGGAGCTCAGGCCCACCATAGACAGAGACTGCAGCAGCCTCCCCTGTTCCCCCCACCCCATGCTGTTGCCTCTAATAGAGGCAGCAGCATGGGGGAACCAGCTTTTAAGCCAGCTCCTGCCCTCTCCCCCACCTCTGAAGGAGGCAGCAAGGGGGGGCAGGCGGGTCCACAGGAGCTGATATGCATGGGGAGCTTGCTTGAAAGCTGGCTCCCCACACATATTGGCTCTAGCCTGCCCCCCTCACCTTCCGTGCTGTTGCCTCTCTATCAGCAGAAGCACGTGGGGAGGGGGCAGGAGGTGTATCTGGTGCTCCTGGAGAGTTAGCTTTTAAGCCAGCTCCCCATGAGCACTTGTTCCTGGCCCCCCATCCACCCGCTGCCTCTGATACAGAAGCAGCAAGGGGAGGAGTGCATGTAGTAAACAAGACATCCCTTATATGGAGGCAGCTGTGTGTGGATGGGGGGGGGGGCAGGTGGGAGCAGATACGTATGGGGAGCCAGCTTAAAAGCCGGATCCCCACGATTACTGACTCCTGCCAGCCCCTCTTCATGCTGCTGCCTCTGATACAGAGGCAGCTCCACAGGAGCCACCTTTCCCACCTCCACCCCAACTGCATGTGTAAGTGTGTAACTGCTGAAATTTTAAGCAGTTACATGTTTACCTGAATAAACACATTTTATTGGATACATGCAAGGTGCATGTTGCACATTCCCTTGTTCAGGAACAGCTGGTGGTGTCACCACACTGTTGCTTGCCTAACTTGCATCCTCTTGCAGTGGCCCCATTCATGAGTGCAGAACTTCTAGGTCATAATAGTCCAGCTACATCCCTTCAGATTCCCAAACTACATTCCACTGTTCTAGGGCTATTCCTAAGAAATGGTTAAGTGATTGTTACACCTCCCTACAGCCCCTTTGCGTCAGTCTAGGCTGTTAACAGTCACATAGGGCAACTATAAGAACAATGAGGAGTTGTGTGGCACCTTAAAGACTAACACATTTATTAGGGCATAAGCTTTCGTGGGTAAAAGTCACTTTGTCAGATGCATGGAGGGCAGCTATGAACTTGAGCCTCTTGCTTCTATAATTTTCATTGTGCTTGGAACGCCTTCTCCAGATCTCTTCACCAATCTTCTTTTTTAAATATTCATTCTCAAAATTAATCTGTTATCTCAACTACAAGACATCAGTGCGAAGAAAAGGAAACAAGTGAAATAAGAACAATTTCTGTATCATAATATTTTCTGATTTTGTCCCCTTCCTTTGTTGTTTGACCTTTATTTAGTGTTTTGTAGCATCCATAGTTAGAACCAAACCTGGTACCTCTGAAGCCTAGTGCATGGCTTTTACAGCTTGAGCTAAAAGCCAGCTGGCTCTCCACTAAGGCTGTAGAGGAAACTCATTCTTTCTCTCTCTAAGTGTCACTACATAGGACAGCACACCACACCAGAAGTTGTGTGTTACACTTACATACTCACCAAATAGCACTTACCGTGATGTCATTGGTTTACCATGGCTCCCAATCACAGGGTGTGTCTAGACTACAGGGTTTTTTCGAAAAAAGTGGCCTTTTTTTGAAAAAACTTCCTCTGCATCTAGACTGCTGCCATGTTCTTTCGAAAGTAAATCGAAAGAACGCAGCAGTTTTTTCAACCGTGGAAAACCTCATTTTATGAGGAATAACGCCTTTTTTCAAAAGTGCTCTTTCGAACAAAGGTGCTATGTAACAAACTGTGCTTTTTTGAAAGAGAGCATCCAGACTGCCTGGGTGCTCTCTTTCGAAAAAGCGGCTTCCTTTTTCAAAAGTACTGGCTGTAGTCTAGATGCTCTCTTTCAAAAGAGGCTTTTTCAAAAGTATCTTTCGAAAAAGCCTGTTTTGAAAGAGGCTTGTAGTCAAGACATATCCTTAAAGTCTAGCTTAGCAACTCAGTATTCACATTTGGGAAAAGCAGGGAGGTTAACGAAAAGCTGTGTGCTTTTACCCCTTGACATCCCAAACACTACCATAGAATCATAGAACCATAGAGCTGGAAGAGACCTCAGAAGGTCATCAAATCCAGCCCCCTGCTCTAGGCAGGACCAATCCCAACTAAATCAACCCAGCCAGGGCTTTGTCGAGCCGAGACTTAAACACCTCTAGGGATGGAGACTCCACTACTTCCCTAGGTAACCCATTCCAGTGCTTTACCACTCTCCTAGTGAAATAGTTTTTCCTAATATCCAACCTGGACCTCTCCCACCACAACTTGAGACCATTGCTCCTTGTTCTGCCATCTGTCACTACTGAGAACAGCCTTTCTGCATCCTCTTTGGAACCTCCCTTCAGGAAGTTGAAGGCTGCTATCAAATCCCCCCTCACTCTTCACTTCTGCAGACTAAACAGACCCAACTCCCTCAGCCTCTCCTCATAGGTCATATGCTCCAGACCCCTAATCATTTTGGTTGCCCTCCGCTGGACCCTCTCCAATACGTCCACATCCTTTTGGTAGTGGGGGGCCCAGAACTGGACACACTACTCCAGATGTGGCCTCACCAGAGCCAAATAAAGGGGAATAATCACATCTCTGGATCTGCTGGCAATGCTCCTCTTAATGCAACCTAAAATGCCATTAGCCTTCTTGGCTACAAGGGCACACTGTTGACTCATATCCAGCTTCTCATCCACTGTAACCCCCAGGTCCTTTTCTGCAGAACTACTACTTAGCTGGTTGGTCCCCAACCTGGAACAATGCTTGGGATTCTTCCATCCCAAGTGCAGGACTCTGCACTTGTCGTTGTTGAACCTCATCAGATTTCTTGTGGCCCAATCCTCCAATTTGTCTAAGTCACTCTAGACCCTATCTCTGCCCTCAAGTGTATCGACCTCCCGCCCTGACATCGAGCCGTTGATCACTACCCGCTGGGCCCGGCCTTCTAGCCATCTTTCTATCCATCTTACCATCCATTTATCCAATCCACATTCCCTTAACTTGCTGACGAATATTGTGGGAGACCGTATTAAAAGTCTTGCTAAAGTCAAGTTATATCACATCCACTGACTTTCCCATGTCCACAGAGCCAGTTACCTCATCATAGAAGCTAATCAGATTGGTCAGGCACGACTTGCCCTTTGTGAATCCATGCTGACTATTCCTGATCACTTTCCTCTCTTCCAAGTGCCCCAAAATAGATTCCTTAAGGATCCCTTCCATGATTTTTCCAGGAACCAAGGTAAAACTGACCAGCCTATAGTTCCCTGGATCATCCTTCTTCCCTTTTTTGAAGATGGGCACTACATTTGCCTTTTTCCAATCATCCGGGATCTCTCCCGATCTCCACGACTTTTCAAAGATAATGGCCAGAGGCTCCTCAATGACATTTGCCAACTCCCTGCAAATGCATTAAGTCCGAACCCATGGATTTGTGTTCGTTTAGCTTTTCTAAATAGTTCCTAACCTGTTCTTTACCCACCAAGGGCTGTCCATCTTCATCCCATCTTGCGTCACTTAGCGCATTAGTCTGGGAGCTGACCCTGTCCGTGAATACAGAGGTAAAGAAAGCATTGAGTACTTCAGCTTTCCCCACATCATCTGTCACTTGGTTACCTCCTTCATTCAGTAGGGGCCCCACACCCTCTCTGATCACCTTCTTCTTGTTAACATGCCTGTAGAAACCTTTCTTGTTACTCTTCACATCTTTTGCCAGTCACAATTCCAATTGCGCTTTTGCCTTCCTGATAACCCCCCGGCATTCTCCAGCTATACATTTATACCCCTCCCTGGTCATTTGTCCAAGTTTCCACTTTTTGTAAGCTTCCTTTTTGTGCTTAAGTTCACCAAGGATTTCCCCTGTAAGCCAATCCGGTCTCCTACCATGTTTGCCTCTCTTGCTACGCATCGGGATGGTTTCTTTCTGTGCCTTCAATAAGGCTTCTTTAAAATACTGCCAGCTGTCCTGGACTCCTTTCCCCTTCATGTTAGCATCCCAGGGGATTCTGCCCATCAGGTCTCTGAGGGAGTCAAAATCTGCTTTTCTGAAGTCCAAGGTGTGTATTTTACTACTCTCTTTTCCTCCCTTGGTCAGGATCCTGAAATCTACCATCTCATGATCACTGCTTCCGAGGTTGTCACCCACCTCTGCTTCCCCTATTAGTTCCTCCCTGTTTGTGAGCAGAAGGTCAAGTTGTGCACAGCCCCTGGTCGGATCCTTCAGCACTTGTACCAAGAAGTAATCCCCAACATTCTCCAAAAACTTCCTGGATTGCCCGTGTACTGCCGTATTGGTTTCCCAACAGATGTCAGGGTGATTAAAGTCCCCCACGAGAACCAGGGCTTGCGATCTGGAAGCTTCTCTCAGTTGTCCGAAGAAAGCCTCATCTATCTCATCCACCTGATTCGGTGGCCTGTAGTAGACGCCAACCACAACATCCCTGCTGTTGCTTGCACCTCTAAACTTAACCCATAGACTCTCAACAGGTTTTTCTCCCTCTATATACTGGAGTTCTGAGCAATCATAGTGCTCTCTTACATATCGTGCAACTCCTCCTCCTCCACCACCACCACCACCACCAGCTAATCTCAACAATGATAAAAGCAGGCATTGCTCTAGGCTGGAGTTAAACTATGGATGTAGCAGAAATTAGTGATTTTTCACTTTTGCACAGCAGATATTTGGATTTTAAAAATATGAAAGACTTCTCTCGTCTAGTGAGAGCTAATGAGCAATCATAATTATTTCTGCTCCTTTTTTCCCTGTTTTTTCTTAACCCATCTGCTAGTCTTATCTTCTAGTAGAAGAGATTAAAACTCTTAATAGGACAGACTCCCACACAGCATAATAATTGTATTCTGTTTTTGAAATTAATACTGTGTTAATGTTAAACGGGGGAGATCAAGTTGCAGTATTATTCTCACACATCATTAAAGTACATAAAACTTGCCATGTTAAAAAAAACAAACAAACAAACAAGCAATATATACATTTTGAATTAAAGAATTAAAACAAATGAAAATGCATTAACATCTGAATGAAATCCTCCACACTGCTTTTATTACTTTTCTTTTCCCTGAAACCATGCAGAAAGCAAGACCAAATAGGGTAATTTTGCATGGACGCAAAAGAGGTACTGATTTAAATAGGAAGGATATCGCCAACTCCTGCTCACTTCTGACTGTACAGTCACTAAACTTGGCTTGAAGACTGGCAGATATTAAATCAGTGAAACTGTGGTGAGGTCTAGCCAGTAGGTAGGGAAATTATGGTCCTTAATCTTCAATACTTTTATGGGATTTGTTGTTTAGATTTGGAGAATGAAGTTATCATTGGGTTAGTCAGGCTTTTGGCAGGCCTAAATTGTTATACCATTCTGAATAGTAGTGGCTTTTCTGTTAAGGTAAAATGTCTCTCAGATTTATTTGTTCTTACTCTGAGCCTCACACAGAGTCAAAAATATTTAATTCCTTTGACAAATAACGCAAAAGAAGATCGAGCGTTGTTGTTATTGGTGGATTCTGAAATTAAAACAGGCATCTAGTCCTCATGAATACAATTCTGAATTGTGTATATCATCTGGTTCAGAAAGCTACTGATACTTGAAGGATATTTGAGTTTTGGATGCATGCTTTTGTAAAAGTTTTCTTCTTAAAACTCAGTTTCTAAACTCAGCAATTGCCATGGCAGCAAAATCTAGTGTTTAGAATTGGGGGGGAAGGGAGGTGGAAGGGAGGACAACTGAGAATCACATTTTGTGTCTATTCCTGAATTTGCATGGATTGCTGTGTGTACTTCAGCTAATCAGTGGTTCTAGAAAATGTCTCCCTTTCTACTTCAAAGTTGGGCTGTATTACTCATCCGAGTTAGCAGTTTAAGATCCCCAAAAGAAATGCAGTGTTATATTATTTTATCAGAGTTTGTACTATGATTGCTTCCCATGACATCAGTCTCATTTTTGAATGAATGACTATATTTACTCAGGCATTTTACAAAATGGGTGCAAAAAACTGTTCATGTGAGGGAAATGTGGGGGGAAAGGCCACTGATCTGAAATACTGCTTAAAAGCATTATAGCATCTCAGAGCTAATGTGAATAGTTACCGTACAAACAGAAGTCACTTAGATAAGCCCTATCAATAGATAAAACTGGGTACAAAGTTCTTTTTTTAAGCATTGATTACTCCAACTGATACTTGTGAATAATGACCTCAGTTTTTGTACATTCAAGAAGTCTTTAGTTTTAGATTATTATTATTATTATTATTATTATTATTATACTCTTGTTAAGACTTAGTGTTTGCCCTATATTCAATGGCTCAAAAAATTGAGGGAAGAAAAGTAGGAGAAAATCCGTATACTTGGAAAAAACCCAGAACGCCTGCTTTCATGTGCTTTATCACCAGACATGCTTTCATTATGCTGAAATTTGGTCTTCCTCTTTTCTGCTTTCCTTCTCTCTCTCTCTCAGACCTCTCCATCCCCGGACTAGCACTTTGCCCTTATAATTTTTTAGTCAAGAATAGTATTTTGGTCGTCATAGATATTCAAAATCTGAACTGAATGGGTACATTAATCTCCCCTTTCGTTGGTTAATAAAACTGTAGTTACACATGTTAAGGGAAGCGGGGAAGCTTGAAAAATTAATGACTAAATTGCTCAAGAAAGGGACTTAGCCTTCTTCAGGAGACAGCAGCACTGACACAGGAGGGGCTGTTGAGAGGAACTGGGGTGTGAAGTAAGTGGGAGAGTGAGAAGCTGAGATAGAAGTTGTCTGTCTGGACATGTGCTGGAGTTCTGAAAATAATAGCCAAGCAAATCATACAGTCAAGTAAATACTTGTGGTTGCTGAGAAAAGTCATGCAAAGCAGCTCCCATCAGCTAGCCAGCCTGCAGGTACTTGTGTAACTGAGAAATAACTGCAGTCATCAGCCAGAAGCTGTACATTATTTCTCTGCTAGGGCTGAAACAGTGCGATATTGCCAAAAATCACTTCTTGGAAATCACGAGAGTGTAAGAAAAATAAATGTTGGGTTCTTTTTGTCTTCTGATTTTTAAACCTGCAGGATTCATGTTTTCAGTCTTCTCCATAATCATGAGCACTAGAATCTTTTTTTAATGAAAATTCAGATTCTCATGGAGTCACCTGAGTCTAGGAGCTGAGGGCTTGAGAAAACATCCTGAATATCTTGAGATTTACAATAAAATCTCAAGAGTTTGCAACTCTGCAATTCCCATGCAGAATAATAGAGCTGTAGGGAAAAGTGAATACCAGTGTTAGAAGTATTCTGCCTTTGTGCCAGAAAGGTGCAGCTGTTTTTACCTGGCTAATAATGCCCAATACACAACTGAACACCACACAAATAGATAAATCTTTCTTCTCCCCCTTATTCCTGACTTGATATTGTTGGCTGGGTTTTGGCGTCACGTTATTGCTAAGCAGGAGAGCCCTGTTGAAAAAGACCTAAACAAAAAGTCCAATAATTCAGTATTTTCCAGACTTGTTTAGGGCTATGGTGCGAAGCAAGAATGTGTTGCATGCATTTTTATATAGTTCTGCCAGCAGTTTCACAGAGAAGCTGTGAAGAACAAGCTATTGATGATGACAGTGAGGATCATTGTGTAACCCCTCCAGTTCACTGACCCAGTATGAGTTTGTTCAAGATAGGGGAAGTCTGCCTTGCAACTTTTTACACAACTTTGGGAGACTGGACTTTGAGGTTTCTTTCTGTTCTCTGTATTGTGTGCCACAGACCCACTTAGACCACCAGAAACAGGCTTTATTTTGTAAAGAACATAAAACAGAATTGTAGTTCAGTAGACGTCTGCCTCTCTGCTTGCAGCCTCCATGCTCTCAGCTCAGTTGGTGCTGAGACCCTGGGGGACAGAGGGTACATTCTGGCAGGAACCCGGAAGTTCTACCAATATGCCACAGTTTGTACACCACAACTTGTGGTTCCCAAGACTGCTGGTGGAACAAACTGTACAATTGCTTCAGCCATCTTCTCCACTTCACCTCTGCCCTCCTTGCACTGCCCTTCCCCATCACTTCCCAGTTATCTTTGTTTTGTTCTTAGCAGGGTTCAGACTTCCCTCTTAGCTAAAAGTACCAATAATCAACCTACAATCTAAAGAGAGATTTTAAGCACCTTTGAACTGCAGTCTGATGCGCTTGGTCTTTCTTTTTTTACATAGTAGCTGTAGTAAGCCAGGCAGCACTGGAACTGGAACAGGACCAGTCAAAAAAGGTGGAGGAGCACAGGTCCATCATACTGACCTTTAATGTCCTTGAACTGCTAATTGAAGCCATTGCCAAAGGAAGGGTGCAGAGTGAACACTAGAAATAAATAAAAACACACAGCATTGAGCCAGGACCACAATTGTTGGTCTGACTCTTATCAGATGGTCAGTTTCCTGTGTTAATGTTCTGTTACTATGACTTCCTCTTTTAGGATTCACCTCTGTTTGATCTTATCAAGCAGTCCAAGGATCGAGAAGGTCAAGCTGATCAACCTGAGCCCACATGTACTCTTAATTTGCCTCTCCAGCATAATCACACTGCTGCAGATCTGTAAGTACAGTGCATGCTTGAAGTTTAGTGTTGTGTGGAGTTAATTTCTTCCGCAATATTTTATTACCATTCATTTGTGTACTGCATTTTTTCTAGTTAGACTTAATACTAAAGTTATGTTGACTTGTGCTTTACATTTGCTGGAACTCATAGTAAAGACAGGCCATACTCAACCAAACTTTATCTTTTCTCAAACCCCATTGACTCTGGGGAGACTCAGAGCGCTTCCAGCCCTCATAAACTATTCCCCTGATAGGACAAAAGTGTCTTCAAGTTCTAATGCACTAACTTCTGCAGAGGGCTCCATCTCCTGCATTACATCTACCTTTTGTTGGCTTCATCAGCAGTGCCATTCACACATGACTCTGATTCTCAGCCTGAGGGCTCCGATGTTCAGCACAATCCACTGCTTCTGTTCTGGAAATATGACTACCAGAGAGTTCCAGTGGCTTCATGGCAATTTCCTCCTTTGCCTCACCCAGGAAGCGCTCATCAGTGCTTTCCATCCTCTAGTGGAAGGGCATTACAATTTTTCATAGAATTGTAGGACTGCGGGGGGCCTTGAAGGGTCATATAGTCCAGTCCTCCATAATCACTGCAGGATAAGTATTATGTAGACCATCCCTGACAAGTGGTTATCTAATCTGCTCTTAAAAATCTCCAATGGTGGTATAATGGGCTGAGGTCACAGAAAACCCCTGGGGAGTGATTCCCAGGGTGCTGACAAAGCTACTGACACTCGCCTTCCTGCTCTCTGGGGCTCCTCACCATCCCTTGTTCTGTTGGCCAGCTTCCTGGTCTCCCTCAGCCCAGGCGCAAAGCTGAGATCAATGCCACCCCCCAAAAAGCAAAACAGACACTGAAGCTCTTCACATCGAAGGAAAATGCAGTTTAGGGCCCAGCTTCCTGGGATACCACTCTGCAAATGGGATCAGAACCCCAAATGAATTATTTAGGTAAGCCCCCTTTAACAATGAAAGGGGGAATGTACACACTGATTGCCCCTCCTGTAACAGTTATTTACATTGGGCTTGATACTTAATAAAATCACTTTTATTTACTATAAGCAGTAGGATTTAAGTGATAATAAGTGAGACCCGTCAGAGCAAAGTAGATGAGACTTAAAATAACAGAAAATGCTTAGCTAATTCTACACTAAAATCTCAGTACAAACTTACTACAGACTCACCCTAAAACTGTTACTTTTCCAGCTAAGCCTTCCAAACCAGGGCTGTTCCTCACCCTGGGTCTTTGGTTCCTTCCCTTGGGTGTGTCCAGCCAGCCCAAAGACAAAACTTGCTAGCTCCCTGTTGTATTTAAAAAATCCCTTTGGGCAGGAATTCTGTTTCTACATTCCACCCTTCTATTTGGGGTGGACATGTGACTTCCTCAGCCCAACCACTGCTAAGACTTAAGGACAAAAGGCTACTTGCATATGATTGTCCAAACATAGGAAATACCCTTGATGGCTTTCCATTTACACATTTAAAATCATAAAGCATTCCATACTCTATATGTCTAACTTTACATACAAGAATGATCATACACCAAAATAAGATATACTGATCCAGCAGATTAAGACATTAAGATTGTGGGTTGCATGGAGCAATTTATCCAAAGCATCTTTGAGTTACGTATATTTGTATCCAAAAGTCCATTTAATAAAGCATGGGTGGGGAGTCTGTCACAAGTGGAGATTCCACAACCTCTTCCAGTGCTTAGCTGCCCAGACAGTTAAGAAGTTTTTCCTGATGTCCAACCTAAACTTCCATTACTGCAATTTAAGCCCAGTGCTTCTTGCTCTATCCTCAGAGGTAAAGGAGAACAATTTTTCCTCTCCTCTTCATAACAACCTCTTATGTACTTGTAAACTGTTATCATATCCCCTCTTTTTGTCAGAGGTCATGTTTTCTGGACCTTTAATAACTTTTGTTGCTCTTTTCTGGACTTTTTCAAATCTGTCCACATCTTTCTCAAATGTGGTGCTCAGAAAAGGACACAATAGTCCGGTTGAGATCTAATCAGCATGAAATAAAGTGGAAGAATTATTTCTTCAGCTGCTGTCCCTGTGGATGCTCCACTTCAGGTGCTAATGTGTCCTCCCATTGATTATTGGAGACTTTTTCTTGCAGTGCCCTGCCACACCACACATGTACAGTGATGCTCTGTTATTTTGTTGGTGTCCGTTGACTGTGCGTGCAGCGTGACCCTTTAGTTCCTTCTCGAACATACTCGGCAGCAGATGGCACTCTTCACAGTCACTCTTCTTTTGACCTGAAATGACAAAACAGTTTTACCTCAGTTTTCCCCAGTCTGATCCTGCTCTCCTTGGCTGGGCTGCTGGCTCTCCTGGCATTAGGTTCTGGGGCTATGTGGTCCACAGATATTGCTGAACCACAGAGTACCGGTTTTCAGAGGTGCGACCTGTATTAGGAATGACTGTTTCAATGGAGGTTTTTCCCTTCTAGCAAGAAGAATGGAAAAGCATGCATGTGGATTTTGTGTATATATCTTTTCTTCATTTATTTTCTGTTTTGAAGTGTCATTCTTTTTATTTCAGTATTTTTATTTGTACATGCAGGTATCTTTCTCCTCTGAGATCTCCTAAGAAGAAAGGATCCACAGTTTCCTTAAATCCCACTCCTGTTATAGATGCTCAGCCTGTTTTGGGACTCCAAACTCAGAAACCACAGAAATCTACCTCCCTTTCACTATTTTACAAAAAAGGTTTGTTGATCATGTTAACAAGAGAGAGCTATGTAGAACACGTATATGTAGAAACTGCAGACTAACCTTTTATCATTTACTCCTTATTTTTATGGAAGTCAAACCCTCTCAAAAATATATCAAGAAACTGTAATAAACACACTGTACAAACGATCAGTTTTCATTAAGAAAATCATTAAGGCACTCTGAACAAGTTTGGTATTAGATAAGTCTTAGTACATATAATCTAAAAGTAAAATTAAGTTATAAGCAGACAGACTTGTGCAGTCTCACGTCAATTTAGGCTTGAAGCTATTGTAATATGATGATTGCAAAATTTAATCTAATTAAATGTAATTGCCAGAATGTTAATTTTTATCAAAAATTCATATAAATCAACCTATAGGAAATATTGGCACAACAACATCATGTTCTGTACAGACCCATACTAATCTCCTGAAACAAAATAAGCAAGCTAAGATAAGGAAAATCCCACCCCTCTTAATGAAATAACCTTGTCTACTAAGTCAAATTTGTTATTAATGTGCAATGGTCATGAATAATGCCAATGCATTGAAACCTTCAATGTAGCAGCAATACAATAATAGATTGCAAATTGAATTCACTCCACCATATGTCTTCTGGCATATGGCTTCTGACATCATAGGTCATTACTAGATACTAAATCTGGGACCTCCTCTGCTAAAAGCATGAACCGTTCCTACTTGAGCTAAAAAGAGAAACTCTGCCCATTAGGAGAAGCCTTTCTCTGATGCAGCAGTTAAAGGCAGCCACTCTGAACAGTGGCCTATACAAGTTTCTGTATTACCAATGTGATTAATTTTCTTCTCTTCTCTCAAGTATATCGACTGGCATATCTTCGATTAAATACTCTATGCTTTCGGCTTCTGTCTGATCACCCTGAACTAGAACACTTGATCTGGACCCTTTTCCAGCACACATTGCAAAATGAGTATGAACTTATGAGAGACAGACACTTAGACCAGGTAATATAAACATTGAGAAATTCCAGACTCTCTTATTATTCCTTCTCTTAAAATGTTGCTTTTCAATTTAATTGTTAAATTCTAGTATGAGGTTTTTATTTCCCAAAGAGGCATATTATTTAAAGCAGAATTTAGTTTAATATAATGAACTGATATATTTAAGTAGTCCTTGATTTATCTTTAAATACTGAAAGTTTTTTATGTTGTAATGGCCAAGACATAGATAGCATGCATCATTTTTTTTTTAAAGGCCTTTGACAAGTAGAAAGTAAAGGCTGAAGTTTACTTGTAAATACATTAATTTTGCCTATGGAAAACCATGTTAACTGATCCACATTTTGTGTGTCTACCCTAAAATTTCAGCTTCACACTATATCTAACTGTGAACTTGAAAAATTACCTTTTTTGTTTAGTTAACTTTTTTGCAAAAAGAAGGGGACATTGATTTGCTCTTTTTGTTTTTTTCCTCCAGGGATTGGGATGGGATGGAGTGTCATGCAGATAATTGATTTAGCTCAGTATAGGAAACATAGAGTTACTGATATTCTCCTTCATTTCCTAGTAACCATGGTTAAAATCCTGACTTCACTGAAGTCAATGGCAAAACTCTCATTGATCCCCATGGGGCCAGCTTGCACCCATGTCAACAGAAAAACATGTAAGAACGTAGAATATAGGGGTAGAGGGGAAGGTTCTTTCTTAATCTAAAATGTAACATTTGTTGCATTTCTGATGCTTCTTGTTGTTTCTTTAATAGATCATGATGTGTTCCATGTATGGCATATGCAAAGTAAAAAACATCGATCTTAGGTTTAAAATCATTGTTACAGCCTACAAAGAGCTCACCAATACAAATCAAGAGGTATGTCAAATCTTTTAGTAGTAGTCATCCATGAAAATGGTAACAATGTTGGTCATCTTAAAGTCAGGTGGAATTTCTTTGCAGGTCTAGATTTTATTGAGGAGTTGACAGAGTTTGTGCAGGAGCATTGTTCTACCGGCTTTTAAAAACCTTATCTGAGATGCTGTCCAGGTCTTGTGCCTTGTGAATTTTTGTTTGGGTGATAGCATGCTGACTTCCTCAGAAGATGGGAGATCAGCAAGGTATTCCATTGCTGAGTGTTGTGTAATAGATATAATAGTGTCTTCAGAGACCATGGGATTTGCGGTTTAGAAGGCTCTTATAATGTTCCTTCCAGTGTGGTTTAATTGCCACATTGTCCTTGAGGAGGATGAAGCCATCCTGGGAACATAAGGGGGTTGGACCTTTCGAGATTGGCTCATATATAGCTTTTGTGCTAGCAAGAAGTTTCTCATGTCATCCTGGTCTACAAAACTCTGGATCTCAGAAGCCTTCTCTTCCCATTACTTACTTTTGATGTCATGTAGCCTCCATTGGGCTTTGGCTCTGAGCAGATGATAAGCTTCGTGTTTTTGTTGGTTAGTGGAACCATTTTTTCAGTTTCACAATGTGGTTCTTTTTGTTGAATTAATGCTAAGATTTCCTCATTTTTGTCAAACTGTTCTTGGTGCCAATGTGTGGAATATCCTATAGTTTCAGCACATGCACAGTAAATGGTAAATTTAAGTTGATCCCAGTGCTCTTGTATTTCAATGATGTTATCAGACAAGCCAGAGAGTTTGAGACAGAAGTTGCTGGAACATCTTACAGCTGGCTTGGTCTTGAAGTTCTTTACAGTTGTACCACTTCCGTGTAGTCTTTAGGTGTTTGCACCATGTGGAATGAGCGGTAGGTACATGATTGATCTTACTAATCAATGGTCTGTCCAACAGTGAGCTATACCTCTTGTGGCTTGTGTTATATAGACATCAGTGTAATCTCGGGGTCCGGCTGCAACACAGTTAAGGAGGTGATAGTGTTTGGACTGAGGATGTTTCCAGGTGGTCTTAAAGTTTTACTGTGCCTAACGATGGTATTTGTGATGAGCAGGTCATGCTACATATATTTTCTGAGGAGGAGAATAGCATTGGGGTTTAGATTTCCCATCCCTTCTGGTTCTGTGTTTATAATACGCATGCACATGAGGATCTACATAAGGATGCATGAGCAAACTTAATTCAAGCTTATCCTACCTTTTTAAATTAAGACTCGACAGTCTTTTAATTTTAGTTCATAATGATAAGTACCTGTGATGACACAAACAGCTGAAGTGGTTTGTCCAGGTTAACAGTCTGCAGTGACACTGATTAGACCTCAAAGCCTTCTCTTGTACACTAGCCACTAGATTATATTGTGTCTCAAAAGCAAATGTTTGCCTAAATTAACTGATGCTATCTGCTATCATTTGACAGCACTAATCCAAGTATGGCAATTGGGGGGTTTTTGTTACTAAAGAGTGAACTATTTTTGCATTATTTTTAGTTGTTTATTGACCATATCTTGGTCATCTGACTTCTGTGGTTGCAGTGGCACAGGCAGTGGCACGCAGCTGTAAAAGGCTAGCCATCCTGAGTACAAATGCATTGGTATGTACTAAGGACAGCTATCCTGCACCGCCTTTACTCACCCCTGTCTGTGTTACTATAGTTACACTGATGCTGTTAGCATGCTAACTTGAGGAGCACTTGTGTGTGTGTGTGTTTGCACCCCGGGCTCCAAGTAAAGACAAAAACTAAATTTTTGCATTCATGTAAGTAAATTGGTAGAAATACCAATTCTCAAGTAAATTATGATTGTGAATACAGTTCTTCTGACATAAACATACTAAAATTGGTATAACTGTCTGAGATTATGGGGTGGCACCAATATAATTGTCGGTTTTTCTATTGATTGACTTAAATGTTTGCAAAAACTATGTGTAGAAAAATCCTAACCAACAATGCTGGCAGCTAGCACACAACACACAAACATCCTTAAATATTAGCCAAAGCTGATTTAAATAAATGGTGCATGCTGTGGGAATTGAACTGAAATTTAAGATTATTTTTAATATATAATTTTAAACCCTTTTTAGACTTTCAAACGAGTGTTGATCAGGGAAGGACAGTATGACTCCATTATAGTCTTCTACAACTTAGTGTTTATGCAGAAATTGAAAACTAACATTTTGCAATATGCCTCCAATAGGGTAAGTTGTTGATTTCCTGTACACTTGTGCTGAAAGTTAATCTTTTAACTGACTCTGAAATATTATATTGTAATTATTAAATATCCTGCTTACTCTTTTGTCGTAGCCTCCCACCTTGTCACCCATCCCCCACATTCCTCGAAGTCCTTACAAGTTTTCTAATTCTCCTGTACGTGTTCCTGCTGGAAATAACATCTATATCTCACCCTTGAAGAGTCCATACAAATTCTCTGAAGGACTGATGTCACCCACAAAGATGACTCCAAGATCAAGGTTGGTAATAATTCTCTCAGGTTAGAGTAAGAAATAAGTATTTAGTTGAAGCAAATTAGGAAATTATACACTGATTTTGCTAGACATCAATGGCTATAGCTCTCTTTTTTGGTTTAAAGTTTGAGCCCTGTTTTACAACTCTTACATAGAATGAGCCTTATGTACGTTAGTTGGTAACCAATCCACTAGAAAATGGATTTGGTATGAAATAGAAAATTCTCTTCTTAGAGGTACCTCACTTGATTTGTTATATATTATCACTGTCTATAGTATAATATTCATGTCAAATGTGAATTACTTGAGTGCAACCAGCATGACTCACAGGACTAGTACTGCGTCATCAGTTGAGCTTATACTACCAGATTATGATATAGCCACAGATGGTAGCAATTGATCATCATTTGTTGCCAGTCTCTGGCTGTGTTTGGCCTATGCAAAATAAGTGTATTGTCTAATCTAGTTCCTAGTGAACACCATCACAACAGACCCCCTTGTGAGCAGGCTCAGCACAGAGGTCAAGGATTGAATGGGCATGGACACTGAAAAAGTTACAAATATCATTGTATGTTTTAGGTTGAACTCCTGCTATTATTTTGGTTAGCAAACATCTAAAGGTAATGATCCAAGGAAGGAAATGTCTGGGCTACCCACCTATTGAGAATGGGGTGTTTCCTTTAAAAAGCCTGAATTAAGCGGGTTTCTAATTCTCTCCATTCCACAATTTCTCTTCCATGTACAGTTCAAGGTGATTCTAACTTGGTGTTTCAGCACTTTCTGGTTCTTTTAAGAATTGTAAAATTTAAGAAGAAATTGTTAAGTTTGTGGTGAATGTTTTGCCCTTATTGAATGTTAGCATATTTTTAAGAGATAAGGGAGAGATATCTTTAGTTTAATATGCCAATGTCTTAGAAAGCATATGATCTCTTAAGTAGTCTTCATGCCAAATTTTGCAAGTTTGTGAGTGTTTGTCTTTTCACTGATAAATCAGGCTTAATCTGTCTTAAACGTCTTGTGTCTTGACAGAATCCTTGTGTCAATTGGTGAATCATTTGGGGTGAGTATAAATTTTTGAATGTCAAGTCTTGTGATGTAAAAAAAAGTTGGAAGGAATGTAGTTTTCTATAACTTTTAGAACTGGTCAGTGTCTCTGCTTTAGTTGAGTGTGTTCTGGAATCTGTAAACAAGAGATTGCTGGGGCACTTACTAGCATCTCTGAAATAGCCTGAATTCATTAAAAATCTTCAGTATTTTATTAGGGTAGTTTGAGAGAGTTTTAAAGAGGTCTTAAAAGACGGTAGAAATGTAGAAGTCTGAAAAATGATTTTTGGCTAGTAGTCTGGAAAATGCACATGGTTAACTAGGGATGTTTTTATTGTCGTCTTGTAATCCTAGACTTCTGAGAAGTTTCAGAAAATAAACCAAATGGTGGGTAGCAGTGACCGTCCGCTGAAACGCAGTGCTGAAGTAAGCACCACCCCTAAGCCACTGAAGAGACTTCGTTTTGATATAGAAGGACAGGATGAGGCAGATGGAAGGTAGGATATCGTTCTTAACTTCTCATGAAACTACATGTACTTTTATTTCTGGAGGGCTGGCTATAACATCAGGTTTACAAAATAACCATGAAAACAAGCCACCATCATATAGAAGTAATGTATGTGTGCAGTGTTGTAGCTATGCTGTCAAAAATTCAGTATCTTCTATAGTTTTATTTACAAGAAAAGCTTGTGTCTCTCACTAATAGAAGTTGGTTCAGTGAAAGATATTACCTCTTACCTAATATATAGAATAATATAAACTATTTAGTGATAGATTTTAGCCTAGTGTATCTTGAGTTTGAAACTCTAGGTCAGAAGCAAGAGTCTCTCCTGCTGACAGCAAGTACAGTATTGAATGCTGGACCGGAACTGGATATTAAACTACTGTGTCAAGTGGTTTTCATCAAACTTAGCAAAATTGAAGACAAAATTGTGTATTAGAAAGATAAAAGTTCTTGAATCAATTTTCGTACACAGAAAAAAAATGCTAGAGCTATGTTTGCATTTCACAAGAAACTTGAAAGAGGGAGTGACAGTGCTCACATGAACTAATCATGGTTAGTTAACTTTGCTTTATTTAGACAAAAATGCTTACTACTTGCTTTCAATGAAATGTTTTCTATCTGCAGCAAACACCTACCTGGAGAGTCCAAATTCCAGCAAAAGCTTGCAGAAATGAGTAAGTGTTATCTACTGTTGTAAATGAGTAGAAATGACAAAGTCATGGATATAAAAGATTGTTTCACTTCGTGCCAGCCTCTCCAAGTAAAAACCTTGCTACGCATATACAGTAACATATAATTCTTAGAGTTACTGAAATGTTAGGTACATTTATTATTCCATCTGATCTTGAAAATGTAGTTTAAAATGGAAATACAGAGTAGCCATTTCAAGTGTCCTAACTGACCTAGAAAAACAAGTAGTCCTGTGGCACCTTAGCAACTAACAAAAAAATAGATAATTATGAGCTTTCATAAGCAAAACCCACCTCATCAAATGAGTTGGAGAGGAAAAGGTCTGACCGAGATATCATGTAAGATAGCTGTTTCCTGCAGATAGTGTCTGAACACGACAAATTTTTCTTAAACATTTCTTAAACACTTTCTTAGATGGACATTTTCTAAATAAATACTGGCCATAAGATAGTTCCAAGTAATATGCAAAATATTTGTTGTAGTAAAGTTATCATTTGCTCTTGGATAGAAAGGGGATCTTAAGACATGTATAATATGTGCTCAGTTAGTAGTTGAGATCTACCATATGTGTTTGTGTGGCACATTTTTGAAGGGGGAAGGGGAATCATATGATATACTGCTGTGGACATGCAACAGAACTCTCATGGTGGATATCGGGGATTTGGTGTGAGGCTTGAGGGCAAGACATACACTGTGATTTACAGCAGAATAGTACTTTCTTTTCAGATCTTCACGTGTTGTTCGTAGCAACTTGCATGAGTCTGATCTATAAAAGAGTATTGAACTAAAAGCTTTAATACTGAATGTCAGAATGAATGTTCAGCCTCTCTTAAATTATTCAACTCTAAGCACGGTTTACTAATTGTAAAAGTTGCACTTAACCTTAAAAGAGTTGCATTTAAACTGATTTGATAACTGATCTTATCTTTCTAAATTAGTTACAGAAATAAATTGCTCAGTATAGTAAATGTTAAACAGTAGTTTTGTTATGCTTAAGCAGTTTTCGTAGTCTGGTAAATAAGTTTTGCTGTGCCCATTTCTTTTGGAGCTGTTGTGTTTTGCAGATAAATGCTATCATATACAAAAGTAAAAGTAAAATACATGTACAAAATACAATTAATCAGAGATGCTCTGGTGAACAAGTGTTTCCAGCTGCCTGATGGTCCAGTAGCAAGGTTGTTTCAGGCCTGGTCTTCTCTACCAGGAGAAATTGATCCAAGTTACACAACTTCAGCTACATAAATAATGTAGCTAAAGTCAGTGCTCATAGACCTATTTAATGTGTTGTCTTCCTTTGACACGCCGCAGTGAAGACATTCTCCTGTTAACTCCCCTTGCACTTCTTGTTTAGGTAGAATATCGGAGTAAACACTAGAGTGATCCGCAATCAATTTATTGCAAGCATACTAGACTCGATAAATCGACCCCTGCTGATCAATCTCTGCCCATTGATCTGGCTGATAGTGTAGACATGCCCTCTGAGGCAGTTGCAGTTCACATCCTAGACTGTCAAAGGTTTTAGTATGGGAGCAGATTTGGGGGCAAATCCTTGAGTATCACTCCTCCCTACTTTCACGTTCCTTCCAGGCCCTGCACAACACCAATAAAAATCCTAAGACCATCCAAGACAGTTTTTGTGTAAGGAAAACTGCCACTCCTATGTTCTACTCCCCTGAAAATTACTACAGGTTACATAGGATGTGTCTGTCTGATCCCTACATGCGGTCGGGCTCTCCTTTCATTGGTCAGTGGAGGCAGGGAGAGCCTTTCATTTGAGAGCCCATCCCCACCTATCTTCCTTCATGTGTCTGGATCCATTGTAGAGCGTGGAGCTCAAAGAATCTTTCCATCTGCTAAATTCTGTCTTGGAATTTTACCAGCAATATAATATATGGATTCGTCTTCTGTCCCTGCTTGCTTCCCAGTGCAGACTTTCATGTCTTCCAGCTGGATTATTGGAGCAACTGTTTGCAGAAAGTGTGGAAGACAACCTGCAGTTTGGGGCCCTCTTCTGCCATAGCATTATGATGCCTCTTTTGCTCACAGATTTCCCAGTTGAACTGAGAACTGTATGAGCTAAGTGAAGAGCAGAAGTTTAGGAAGTGTCTGGGCTCCTTGACAGACCAGCTGCAGCAGGATACTCGCCAAAACACAATACCTCTCCCCCCCTCCCCCCCCCCCAGTAATGCTATTACATCAGAGGGAAGCAGCCAGTGTAGTTGTACCCCACTAATTATAGGAATACCTTCTGAGAGTAAGTCAGGTGAGGAGGTTCTCTTGGCTAAGAGAAACTCAGTCCTCCCTTCACTAACTGATTTTTGGCCATATTCAGTTTCTCATTGATCCACTTCTCTCAGGCATTGCTGCTGAGTTTCTGTGTTGGATATTTGAAGACTAGCTAGAATCATACCTTAATACCTTTTTGAAAACAATAAAAAAAAAAAAAAAAGCTTTGGTCAGTCTAAAAAGAAGGGGACCCAGAAGATTACACAGGATCTGCTTACTGCAGTGTTAAACAATAGTGCATAAACAGTTTTTGTAGTCTGGTAAATAAATGTAACACTGGATTATATACATCTTCTGACCAAAGCATCCTGCAACCAAGAAAATACAAAATGGCAATAAAACCCAAGTGGGGATCCTGGAATTCCATTTCTCAAAGGGTCACAATAAGAAATGTAATACTATGATTCAAAGAAACCTACTAGCATTACATTTGGAAACAACCCCATTAAAATACCAAGCCAAAATCATCTGATATATAAATGTTTCCTATCCACTAACAAAAGAAATTCTAAATTCAAATCAACCTAGCCTTAAGAGATTTAATCAACTTAGTATTGAGCCAGCTTTCCAAGGGCAGATGTCAAAACAGACAATGAAACTTTACAACTAATAGCCAAGCTACCAACAGGTAGTACCAGTACCTGAAAAATCAGGCAGCAATGGCAACTGAGACCAAGAAATCGGTTGTTCCAATAGAGGATGGGCATGTATAATGTTTTCATATAGGAAAAATTCTCAGATCAATAGATCCTTAAAAATTATTGAAATGTTAGCTGGAGGAATCCCCACATTTGCTTCATACAACTCAGGACAACAAATAACCCTGAGAAACTGACATTAATGAAGGCAGCATCAGACTGTCATCCTGGTAAGGCCAGCCAAGCCATTACTCTCAAAAAAGAGATTGTCTGGAACAAACGCCATCCTTATTCTGGGCCTAAAGAGATGGGGCTACTATAAGGTGGGTGCATAACTGGCTGGATAACTGTTCTCAGGGAGTAGTTATTAACGGTTCACAATCATGCTGGAAGGGCATAACAAGTGGGGTTCCGCAGGGGTCTGTTTTGGGACTGGTTCTGTTCAATATTTTCAACGATTCAAATATCGGCATAGAGAGTACTCTTATTAAGTTTACTGATGATATGAAGCTGGGAGTGGTTGCAACTGCTTTCGAGGATAGGGTCATAATTCGAAATGATCTGGACAAACGGTCTGAGGTATTAGGATGAAGTTTAATAAGGACAAATGCAAAGTACTCCACTTAGGAAGGAACAATCAGTTTTACACATACAGAATGGGAAACGATTGTCTAGGAAGGAGTACTGCAGAAAGGGATCTAGGGGTCATAGTGAACCACAAGCTAAATATGAGTCAACAGTGTGACGCTGTTGCAAAAAAAGCAAACATGATTCTGGGATGCATTAACAGGTGTGTTGTGAGCAAAACACTAGAAGTCATTCTTCTACTCTACTCTGCGCTGATTAGGCCTCCATTGGAGTATTGTGTCCAGTTCTGGGCACCACATTTCAAGAAAGTTGTGGAGAAATTGGAGAAAGTCCAGAGAAGAGCAACAAGAATAATTAAAGGTCTAGCGAACATGAGCTATGTGGGAAGACTGAAAGAATTGGGCTTGTTTAGTTTGGAAAGGAGAAGACTGAGTGGGGACATGATAGCGGTTTTCAAGTATCTAGAAGGGTGTCACAAGGAGGAGGGAGACAAATTGTTCTCCTTGGCCTCTGAGGATAGGACAAGAAGCAATGGGTTTAAACTGTAGCAAGGGAGGTTTAGGTTGGACATTTAAAAAAAACTTCCTAACTGTCAGATGGTTAAACACTGGAATAAATTGCCTAGGGAGGTTGTGGAATCTCCCATCTCTGGAGATATTTAAGAGCAGGTTAGATAGACATCTATCAGGGATGGTCTAGACAGTGCTTGGTCCTGCCATGAGGGCAGGGGACTGGACTCGATGACTTCTCAAGATCCCTTCAAGTTCTATTGTTCTGTGATTCTATGATCTAGAGAAATTAGAAATATTTTGAATCTCAAGGCACTGACCAAATGCACAACATATGGAAACCTAAAGAGGACTGTGTGGTGGCACGTCGGGTACCCCCCGATCCTGCACCCCGTCTGTAGCAAGATGAGACTCCGCCAGCCAGTAGAATACAGAGGGTTTATTGCTTCTGCAAGGTACAGCACAGCCCAGGTTCTATGTGGGCATCGAAGTGAGGGCCCAGGCAGCCTCAGACCCCTTGGGGTAGGGATCCACAGGCCCCCGAATCCACAGGACTCAGCTTAGTCTCTTTTCTTAATGTTTCCCAGCCAAGAACTGCCCAGCTCCCAGGCCCTGCCTCCCAGCCAGGTGGCTATCTCCGCCTCCCTTCCTTTGTCTCTCCCCCTGGGAAGAGCCTTGTTATCTGCTCAGGCTGGGACTAGGTGTCTGGGCCAATACACATGTGGGTGAGTCAATGGGAATCACACAGAGCAGACAGCACCCCCATTACGTGTCAGATTGATTTTGGCATCATCCCCTGTCTATAAAGAGAGATTCTCACCATTAAATCATAAGAAGACACATTTCCATTAGGAGACAGTAAAGAGTCTTTAGTTTGGCTCAGAATCTGTGGAGCACAGAGAGTCCAGGAAATGGTGTCTGTACCATGAGCTTTCAAACTAATAACATCCTATATAACCTTTCTCCTTTGCAGAAAACCAGCATAGCACTCTAGTGCTGAATTTTTCATCCTTTACTCAATCAAATGGGACTTGCTTACACAAATAGTCTCTTTAGGTTAGTAAATAGTATTCAGTGTCAGTCCACCTTTTAAAGTGCTAAAAAGTCCACCTTTTAAAACAGTCACACCAAAGTGTATTCCTAAACATTTTCCAACAGAGTCATCTGTACTAAATTACTAGAAATTATCACTTGATCCTGCAGCATCTAAGAGACCAGGTGTACTGCTTTAGATTTTCAGTATGTGGAAGGTTTCCCAGGGTTCTCTGCCAGGCCTCTCTGCCTGCAGTTACTTAAAATACGCTCTACGCTTAGTAGTTCTTACACTGAGCAGCCAGGGCATCTTGTATTCTCTTACCCCTGTTAATTTTAGTAGGTCTTGCCCTGGTTTCCCAGGGTTTTTCTCTCTGCCAGGAGAGTATTCATAGTCCCATGGCTCACCTTTGCCTCCTGGACATTGGGGTCTCTGTACACCAAGACTCTGTGTCTCACAATCATACAGTTTATGAAGCAACTATTCTTTTTCTTCACTTTTTCTTCTTTACTCATTCTGGAACTTAAGGTCCTCTAGTTCCGCCTCTGCTGCCCGCAGTTGTTTAAGCAAGTCATCCTGTCTGTGGAGGGAACTTGCAAAACTTGCCTGTGCTCCTCCACTCCCTGTCTTGGGCCCTGTTTCCTATCCCGGCCTTTCTTGCTCACCTCTCCCAGCTGAGATGAATCTGTCTGAGCCTCGTTGCTAACTAAAAATACTAAGTATTTTAACCTGTATTCCTACAGCATTTTGCTGGACCTTCACCTCTGTCTGAGTGTCTTTGGTATGCTTTTGAGCCCAGGTCTCTGTCTGGGTGTTCACTGTAGCCCCCTCTGTTCTCACTATAGCCCCCTCAGATCCCAGGTTGATTCTCTCTCTACAAGTTTGGGTGCCCACTGTAGCCCCCTGATTTCTGCATGGTTTCCCCCTTCAAAAGTTTGTGTCCCCAGCAAAGCCCTCTTGGCTTCCGGATGGGTTCCCTCCTTTACCTGGGGCTTCTCTGCCTCATGTCCTCTCTCTATAAGGGTGCCAGTCTTTACCACTCCCTCCTTTGGGGCAGTCTCAGACTGAGCCCAACTCTTTGGCCCCCCCTTTTCCTGTCTCTGGGGGCAACGCCTTTGTATATGGCCCTTATGGTGGCAGTAGAAGCACCTTTATGCCTACTATTAGCCATGGCATTCCTAACATCTGCCTTTGGCTTAGCCCTTCCCTTAGTCTGGGCCCAGGTCGCATGAGGACACTCTTTTTATGTGCCTGGGCTGTCCAAAGGCCCAATATATTTAGGGCTCTCTTGTTACCCTCATAGGGGGCGCTCTCCTATATTTCTTTTTATTTGGGTGGAGCCACCTTACACTATCCCGGGAGGGGCACTCTCTTTTGCAGTGACCCCATCGCCCACAGGCATAAAACCTGCTTGGCTTCGGCACTGGCCTCCTGCCTTTGGTGCCTGGCTTCCCTTGAGGTCCATGTGCTCACCCCTGCAGTAGCCAGAACAATCTCTGATGCTCAGTGAGTTGAGCCACATAGGCCCACCAGTAAATGTCCATCTTGGACCTCAGTTTCTCAAGTCCTGTAGTGTCTTTCCCAGAGTACCCATACTCCTGCAGCATGTGGCACTTGGGTGTACGTGCTCATGGCTCCTCCAATCGGTCAGGTTCTACCACCTGCTGCTGTTGGTGTAGCATACCTTGCAGCTTCTCGATGGCCCTTGTATGTAGGGCCTATCCGAAGTCCCCACTTCTGGCACCAATATGTAACGGGGAGGCACTCACCTCTCATGAACGCCCTCCTCTGGTTGAGTGGGAATACCTGCACACGCTGCCGTTTATCAGCTGAAAGCCTCTTGGCCAACTCAGCCCTCTGGCCAAGTTACAAACTGTGTGAATCACAAACCCCTTCTGGGGTACACATCTCAGTGCCCTGTTAGTGTCCCTTAGTCTGTTTCTTGACTCTGAGAAAGAGTAGTGCCTCCAGGGCTACCACTCCTGGAGACAATGTCCTCACCCTCTGGGATTTACACATCTTCCAGGGACCATCACAGTCCATCTTCAATAGCTGTCCACACAGAGCTGCCCATGGTACTGTCTCTCTTCCAGCCAGTCCCTCAGTCTGCACAGAGTAACTGAATATTGTTCTGGTCCCGCAGCTCCTTTTATAGGCCTTCCTGGCCCCTGATTGACTGATTCCTCCTGCAGCCACTCTAGCCTTCTTGGAGGCCTTCTTGATAGGTTCTCTGGGGTGAAATGTGGCAGGGGGCCTCAGGGCCTAGTCTACCCCATCATTGTGTCTCTTTATTAAATTGCGGCAGGCAACCAAAATTTGGTTCAAAAAGTCCTGTTTGTAATTTACTAGTTGCAAAGTTTAAGAATTGATGCTCTAGTAATACATCTTGTTCCTTTTTATCCGTGTGTGGTTATTTAGCCACTGAAGCTTCGGAAAAGTTCCTTAGAGGGAGTTGGTGAGTCAGGCAGGTGTCAAATGCAGAGCTCTCTTTTGCTTGAGTTATCAGCGCTGTCTGAGTAATAAATAAAAGGACTTGAATTGCATATAAGGCTCACTGGTCGTGCTTTATGTCAGGAAAGAGAGAGAGAAGAGTTTGATTATAACAATAATGGGAGCCAAACCAATATTCAGTACACAGTTCTTTAAGGCTGTAAAACTAGTAAGTCAGAATTACTGAAGTATTTCAGAATTAAATATTTGAGCACTTGTGGTTCAAATTAGGGTTTAATTTGTTTAGAAAAGTTGTCAGGCTAAATTCATTGTATCACTAATAAAGACACCCTTTAAAATTATTTTGCACAAGTTGATTGATTGTAAAAGGTGGTTAAAAGTTACTGTCACTTTTCTCTAGCATCTACTCGAACAAGAATGCAAAAGCAAAAACTAAATGATGGAACTGATTCATTGGCTACTGAAGAAAAGTGAACATCTTCTCAGGACCATGCAATGTACTGCACGCATCTCTGCATTTGCCTTTGTTTTTCAGCCACCATGTTAGTTACTTTTTTTTATTATCAATTGCTAGTTTAAAGTGTTTGGCTTTTTTTTATTTCAGTGTTTTCATTGATATTATGCTTTATGATGTAGCATGTACACAGTGTAAACCACCGAGTTTATTAATTTATATATTTTTGTGGATTTGGAAAAGTTTTTCAGTTTCCTGCAGCAACATTGTTCATTTGAATCCAATTCATTCTACTTATTTTAAAGGATTAAAAATAAAGTTAGATAGAATGATTTGAAATGCACTAATTCTTTTGTTCATTAGATTTCATTTTAATGTTTGAATTTTATGCACTATTTGCGTATTTTGTGAATTGGGGGCCAGATACTGCAACGACTTATGCCTCAGTAGAATTACCATGCTAAGGCCCATTAACTATGCATGCAGTCATAACTGTTGCGGGATTAGGCCCTGACATTTTAAGTACAACCTGCAAACAAAGTGTAAAGTAAACTCACATAGCCATACTACTGAAACAAATAGCAGATACCTCAGATTTTAAACATCTTCTAGTACTTTTTTCCCCTCACAGTTTGAGTGGACAGTTACACTGCTGATCATCTGTTAGTCAATTTGAACATCATTAAGTATGAATTACTCAGAATGATGAGTGTGTTTCAGGAACCAATTTTTTTTTTTTTTTTTTTTTGGCCAAAGTACAAAATATTCAAAGTACACTGTCTGATATTTCTGGATCCTGAAAAATGTACATGAAATAAATTAAATTACCACCAAGGTGGAATTTCTTGCTGTGACCTCTACAAATATTGATTTGCTTGAAGTCAATGATTTTGCTTACTCAGTTTTTCCAAGAAACAGGAATAGAATCTTAGTTAAACCCCACGTTCCTCAAGTTGGCTTCTTAAGAATGAATAGCCTTGACTTCAAAGTGGCTACCAGCTCCAGTTCCCAGTGACCTCAGTGGATTTGCAGGTGTACACATATTCATATTTAGATCAAATCTGACATTTGAAGCATTCAGGTTTGAAAAGTTTGATCAAACTCCTCCCTGTCTCCATAAAAGGGCACATCCTTTAAGACTACTTGAATTATTGCTAAACGAACACATTTTTAAATTAACTACTCAGTTGTGGGTGTTTCACTTAGTACAAAGGAAAGATATTTCTAACCATCTAACAGATGCAGCTTTTTAAGTGACTGTTGCCTTTAGAATTATCCATTCTTTTTAATGAAGATTTATTTTTGTGCAACTGCTTAAATTCAAGCAGATATAGTAGGAAAAAGCACTTTGGTTTTATGACACAGAAACATGTTTTTAAAAAATCTTGTGTGGGTAACTTATTTAGAAATCTTTGCTGAAAATAAAAAATAGTTCTGCTAGCATCATCTTTTTTTTAAAGATCAGTTTTTGTTAGTAAAAACATCTAATCATAGAACGAGTTTTAAAATCTGTACAACAGTAAATGGATGTGGAAATATTTTGATGAAATTTGAAATAAATCAACTACCATAATTTTTAAGTGTCAATATAGTTTCAGTTTCCTGAAGTATGCACAGAAGTGTTATAATTTTAGGTTTCTTTGCTTTTTTTCCCCAGAGTTTGCAGGTGAACTGTATTACAATGAATGTGATACATGGACTTTAAGCTCCATAGTTGCATAGTGTCCAGATATTAACTTTGCTAGAGAACTGAAAGGAGTAGTACACAGCAGAGTTCAGTACTTAGGCTATTCTTTCTGTACTGTGACAGTGTCCTTTTTTTGTTCAGGCAGAGTGAGGACTACATTTAAAAGTGTATATAGTAGCATATTGTACAACTGATGGATGGATTTAATTACTTTCAAGATAAATAAAACAGCTTTAATAATATTTATTGGTGGTTTTTGTAACTTCCTTTATAAAGGTATAAAGTTAATAAAGTACCATGTGGAAATAACATCTTTCTGTTTAATGCTAAGGCTGCAAATCCTACAACTGGTGTGAGTGGAGCCCCTCAACTTCAGTGAAACTCTGTCCAGGTGCAGAGATCTAGATTTAAATGCCCAGTTGGGCCCGTAGCTGTCTACAAAACTTCCATTATTTTGCTCAATTTGAAATTATTTCATGTTTTACGAATTATATTTTCTACCAGCATTGTCATTATTTGTATTACAATAGCACACAAGGTCCTAATGCAGAGCAGGATCCTGTGATGCTAAACACTGTATAAACATACACAGTTGCTGCTCTAAGGAACTTAATCTAAATAGACCTTTTTTCCCAGAAGTTTTAATCATGTATCTGGATCCCTTCCTTATATTCTCTATTCCCTGATATTATCTGCTTTAAAGGTTAGAGTAACTTTTCTGATTAACTATTGCAGAGATAGAAAATAACAGATTGTATTCAGTTATTTATGCTCCTTCTCAACAATGCAGCTTTAGCTATCATGTAGAACTATGCATGAAACATTTTGTATTTCCAAAACAGTGGCACTCTAGACAAGCCTAAGTAAACAGCATGTGCACCCACTTGAGTATGTGAGAGTTATTGCAGTTAAATGCAGGCCAAGAAAGCAACAAGTTATAAAATAACATGGTGGGACATCTGTAGAATGCTGTGTTGCGGTAGGAAACCAGCACATGATACAGTTTGAATATTTAAAAATGTAACAAGTTCATTTACACTGGAATCCTGAAACAAACTAACCAACCTTCTTTACCAAGTAGAAGTAGCATGTAAAAAACACACAAGGCATTTCATCTAGTGGTAATCACTCTTTCATTACTGCATTAACTTCTCTGAAAGGTTTGAAATCTGTTTCCCTGTCAAATTCCCCCCCACCCCCCTTTTTGGTAAACATTGGTTTTATTGCTGTTTACGAGTCATAACAGTCATTTCCTTAAAGGCTTGTCCATGCAAACACCTAGTCCTTCCTGTCACTCCCTCCCCCTGCAAGCTGGGCTATAAATCTACCCCTCCCTAGCCTGCTGCAGGGTGCTAAAGTTCTGTAGCACTCATTGATCCTAACCCACTTTGAAACAGCAGTTCAAAGGGCACGATGGAATTTTAGTGCACAACAGCAGGGCCTGCACTGACACCCAGTGTGCAGTAGGCTAGTGTAGGGATAGATTTACATCCCAGCTTGCCACATGTAAATGAAGATGATTGTGGTTTTGAAACTGCAGTCTTTATCTGGAAAGTCACCTATTTCTCTCCCCTCACCCCCCCCCCCAACATACTAATAAAGAAGTAATACATAGCTGTTTGTTTAAAAATGGTTGAAGCAACTCTATGTAGGCTTTAGATTATAATAATCAGGTCAAAAACAGATCCTAAATATTAGTTGTCTACTAATTAGTTGTCTGCTAGATGAGATTTTAGAGAAATTTTGAAGTTGGATGGATATTTTATTATAGTAGGGTTACAAACAACCCTTCTTAGGGGTATAAGCAAAATTTGTCATGCTAATGGTTGTTTTATTTTACAAAGTAATCCAAAGTAGAAACAATTCTCTTAAATTTATATTAAAAGGATTTGTATACTTCAGCAATTTACACAATGAACATGCATTATAATACAGCTCCATCATTCCAAAGGTAGGTCCTAGAAAAACCATGGGACAACTAATAACATCAGTTATAGTAACAAACCCCTTTATTATAGCATTTTTTCTTTTCTTCCTTTTAACTTCCATTTAATTCAAGAAACCTTTAGTTACCTATTTTCCCCAGTGGTTAATTGGTGAAATCTCTTGTTTAGCTGTCGAAGGATATCTTAGGCCAGGAGTGGGTAACTCTACCCTGGCCCACCAAACAATTTCATCCTGCCCTTGAGAGGGGAGGGGGTCCAGTGGCTGTAGAACACCTCAGGGAGGCCCCAGGGGCTGCTTTAAAAACTTCCCCCAGCCTCCCCTGCAGCACGGCTGGATTTCCAGTTCCTCCTGCATGTGGGAAAGGTGTGCGCAGGAGATCTGGCAGGAGAGAGAAGCTCCACAGGGTAGAGACCTGCGGCGTTTCGGGAGGCGACAGCTGCTTTTCAGCCTCCCAGAGCTGCAGAGGCTGCCAGCAAAAGGAGTTTTGCTGGTACGGAGGTGTGCGGGACCAGAGGAGAGAAAGGGGGAGGGATCCATTCCCAGAGTAGGAAGGAAGGGAAGTCCCTGAGCCCCTTCCCTGCATGGGGCACTTTTTGGGTGGAAGGGGAGGCCATAGCGGGTAGGCTTCTCTCCCCTTCCCTGAATAGGCTGGCTGTATCAGGGAACAGCATGTGGCAGACTGGAACCATATGCTACCAGCAAAGGGACCTGAGGAGGGGGAAATCCCTTACAGAAGTGGGAAGGCAGGGAAATCCTCCCTGCCCCCAACTGCTTCCCTGCAAAAAGCAAATTTAGCCATCACATTAAAATTCTAAATAAATTTTTTTAATCAATTTTTGTGTGTGCATGTGAGTGTATGGTGGGGGTTGGGTTTTTTTGGTGGTGGTTGGTTTTTTTTTGCTTCTCACTTATGTGTGGCCCCCAACTGATATCTCTGCGGGTTAGTGGCCTCTGACCCAAAAAAGGTTCCCCATCTTTGTCTTGGGTCATTAGTCAAGTTTTTGAACAAATACCTTAGCTACCTACGTTTACAGTCCCCCAACATCTACAAATATTTTTTCATTGCTGTCCCAACTAGAAACTCCAGAAATTCTGCCTAACAATGCTAAAAATGTATCAAATTCCAAGATAAAGGGGAGTGGTACTGGTGGCAGCATCCTCAGTTTAGCCCCCAATTATAAAAAAATAAATATAAAATCTTTAAAGGCTATGCTGGATTTAGTGTCCTCAGGTTGCTGTTCAAGCATATACCTGTATGTACACACATGCATTTTGGTTTCCAAGCATCAAATCAGTGCACTTCTGAAGGTTTGACTTTTAAGTGCAAAGGAAAGCAATTTGTGCTGCTGTTTAATAAAGGTAAAGACATTTTTATCAAGTGTATGCATATAACAGTATATACAATACTATTAAATTGTCCAGGTCAAGAATTATATGCATAAAATCCCTGATGACTAAACAAACCAGGACATCTACATTTTATCTTCAAAACAGATGTTACCACGGAGAAGCTCTCTAAAAGAGTTAGTCCCGTGTGGTCACTACTACAAAAATAAAAAGTTGCCTGAAAGAAAACAATACAAGCATGGGTGTGCAGAGCATGAACTGAAATAATTCTTGGGAGGTAGACACTGCTCAGAATTGGCTTTCCTGTCAGACTTCTTTACAAGTGCATCCTTGGTTCCTTATTCACTGAATGCAGACTATTTAGTGCAGTGCAGACAGTTACTTGTGTTTTCCTGTCACAGCAAATTGTGATCTTTGAAGGTTCTTGAAAATTCAGCTTTATGAGAACGTGATTTGCTGTTCCAGAATTACTTTGTGATGTGGTATATCCCCCACCCTGGCGCACAAGGAGTCAATAGTGCCTTAGGGAGGCTGTGCAGGAGGCAGTCAATTAGAGAGGGGCTACAAAGAGCAGTCAATCAGGGCCAGGCTGTTCCAGAGCTTCAGTTACTCTCTGGAGCTTGAGGAGAGAAGAGGACTGGCTGCCTTTCAGACCAAGGTTCTTGCTGCCCTCTGCCATGACATAATAGTGCTGCAGGCAATGATCCAAGGAGCTGAAGGCAGCTCCAGGTGGGATGCAGGGATCTATAAGCTGGAGCCCTGAGGCAAAGGCAAAAAGGATCCTAGGACTGCAGAGCTCTACAGAGGAGTAGAAGGGGATGCACTAAGTGGTGGGCATTTACAGGGGTCTCTGAACTGGGACCTAGAGTAGCGTGCAGGTTGGGCTCCCTTCTGTCCCCACTCACCACTGAGGAAGTGGCAGGACTGAGATACTGTCACCCCTGGAGCAGGGAACATGGAGTGTGGCACAGCCAGAGGGCAGTGTCATGAAGAGGATGGTGTGGTCCTGGGAGAGAGGTGGGTCCTGGAGCAGAAGTGATGGGGGTGAGACATCACCGGAAGAGAATGCAGTGAGATACCGAGCTAATCCACAGACTAGCCAGCAGGAGGTTTTGCAATGGTGAGCCAAACCCTGTCTCAGTTTATAAAATATTAGTTCCAAAAACTAAAATAGAAACATTTTGTTCCCAAAGTGTCAAAATACTGTCATGGCCTGATCAAAATGCATTTTCAGCAATGTCTAAATGAAAATGATGTGTTTCCATAAGAAGATTTTTACAAAAGTGCATTTTCTATTCCAGGAAAGTGTTCCATCAGAAAAAACCTCTGACCAGCTCTAACGTTTAGACAATAGTTGCACAGCAGATTAAAGAATATTTCTAGTGGAGGGTGAATCTGGTCTATCTATGATTGTTTCTAAGCACCTCACAATCTAATAGATTCACACTCACAACATCCTGGGAAGTACTATTATCCACTCTTGACATAAGAATTGGGACATAGATTAAGGATACTAGTACCCAATAGCTGTGAGATGTTATTTCCAGTTTGGCTAGATGTACTTGCTTTAGCCGTGCTTGAGCTAGCACCTAAAAATAACTATCTATAGCAGCTCAGGCTAACTATCCAAGTACGTACCCAGGGAGTTGGGCAATATTATACTCAGATTACTAGCACAAACCACTGCTCATGCCAGTAATACTAGAGAATTGTGAGCTGCTCTATTCTGTTTCCCAAGCACAGCACTAAAAACATCACTTTGCCACCATTAGCTGAAAGTAGGGGAAGAATTAAAATCAGAATAAACTGGCAGTGCTATTGGCAAAACAGAATGGACCCTAACAGTAGAGAGGGAAAGACATCTAGGCCAAGTCAACATGCTAGACATAGTGCAAATACAGACTAGAAATAGGATTAATGAGTATGCATATTTAAGTCAGGTTAATGGAGATGTGTGTTTGTGTTATGAATGTTGCATTGTTTCGAATATATAGTTTAAGATTGAAGATTGCTTGTCAGTGATTGCACACAGTTGATCATTGTATGCACGGTGCAGCACTTCATAATGTTCTAATTGTACGATGCTGCGGTTGGGGTATTTGTAAATCTGTGTTAAGGGATTTATTTCCAGAGCTTCATGCTTAGAATACATTACAGGTATCATCCATGTGGTATTGTAATAAAAGACGCTTTGCTACCTACACAGTACTTTTCTGAACAAACAATTGTATTTGGAGGCTGTATCTGAGTCCTCCCGAGGTTAAGTGGTCTTAAACTATTCTGAGGAGTTTTTCTAACAAGAAACTGCTAGTAAACCCAAATAATTTCTCTATGGCAGGTCCCCTTTTCAGCCTGTAAAAACAGTAATTGGTTAATAGACTACCTTGAAGTGAACCTCTGCTAAACCCAGGAAGGGGCAATAGATAAGCTATTCTGGTGATACCATGGGTCCGGTTTTAGGGTAATACCATGAAGTCACATTGCTATTTTTAGGTGCTAGCTGGAGCAGAGCTGCTGCTATATGGAACCAGAACTAGGAATTATATCTCCCAGCTGCTGTGTGGATGTGCCTAAGGGCACACAGGAAGTCTATGACAAAGCAAGGCTAGTATGGTGTCCTAACACTGGCCCATCTTTTTTTGAAACCAGTTCACCTTTTATTTCAACAAGAAATTAGATTAAATAATTCACATGCAAATTAGTTCTCTGAACCATAACAGAAACCAAAACTGATAAACATTTTATAATCTCAACATCCTGTGTCACAGTGCAAAAGTCTTTCCACGCAAGCATTAGCACACTGAAACCTCCTCCACCTATTGCTTTAGTCAGTGTTTAAATGATATTTGGCTTTCATGTTGAACATACTTTGAGTTTAACTTTCATGACTGAATCACTGAATTGATTTATAACTTTCTCTATCCCTCCTCTCCCACGTACAATTCATGTCAAGTACCAATCTTATCTGTAAACACTAACACTGGCAGAAAAGTTAACTGATAATTCTTTTTCATAGCAAGTGTGTTTCTTAGCAGCAAAATTAACAATGACATAACCCATTATGTGACACAAAAGTCCGAAGTTACTGTTCCACTGGGGAGTTGAGGTAAAGCCACTGGAGAAAAAGACCCAAATTTTTTTGTCTGAGACAATGGTTTTTAAGAGCCAAAAAATTCAAAACTAGCCCTTAAAATAAGTCCTTCATACAAATAAATTCAGCATGGCCTTCTCTTGAGCCTTTGGTGCTCCTAATTTGCAAAGTCTAGGGCTCTTTTAAGAGGGATTTACCTTACTATATGTATTAGAAATGTGAATCTGTCTGTCTCTGTGGGTGTGTCTAGACTACAGGGTTTTTTCAAAAAAAGTAGCCTTTTTTCAAAAAAACTTTACCTGCGTCTAGACTACTGCTGAGTTCTTTCGAAATTAAATCAAAAGAACACGGCAGTTTTTTCGACGGCGGTAAACCTAGTTCTTCTTCGAGTGGTTGCTCATGTTCATTCGAATTAGGTGTGCACACCACGTGCACCCCGTCTTCCGGAGAGTTTTCCCTAGTGGTAGCCGTAGCGCCGGCAGGGCGCCCCCTGGAGTGCCGCCGCCACGGCGGGGCATAAGTACCCCTGCCAGCGCTCCCCCACCTCAGTTCCTTCTTACCGCCCGTGACGGCGTAGGCGACCTCGATCTCTCCACCTCAACCGACGACGGAGGGGAGGTAGTGAGGCTAATAAGGTCATGCGCCACCTCAAAAGTGTCCGGTGTGGAGGGGCGGTGCACGGGTAGCTGCCCTGGGCTGGATGGCTGTTCCGCTCGCTTACGCCGCACAGTGGTAGATGAGGAGGAGCGCACCGGAGACTTGGCACTGCGGTGTAGGTCTGACTTGGACTTCCGGCTCAGAGACCTACCACGGGACGTTCTTGATCTCTTCGGTGCCGGAGAATGAGAATGGTGCTGAGCCCTCAACACCAAGGCCTGCTCTCGAGATGGAGCATCGCGTGTGGACGCCGGTGCACTGCGCACTGCAGAGTGTCCAGCCGGTGCCGGCTGTAAAGCCGCCTCCATGAGGAGAAGTTTTAAACGAGAGACTCTCTCCCTCTTAGTGCAGGGCTTAAACGACTTGCAGATCTTACAGGCATCTATAAGGTGGGCCTTATCCAGACACTTCAGACAACTGTCGTGAGGGTCTCCTTTGGGCATAAACTTCGCCGGTTCGGGATCTCCTGACCCAACCTTGGGACGGGGGGAACCATGGTTCACCCGAATCTCAGCGCTCTCCACCTGATGGCCTGGTTTATCCGTGGCTGACCCAACCGGAAAGGGAATGTTCCCAGGAGGTACAGATGGTGCTCGTAAGTAGTAGGAAACCATCTACCAGGTGGTCGTACGCAGCCAAGTGGCGGCGGTTCTCGTCTTGGGCGTCCAGAAGAGGAGTGCACCCGTCTTGTGCACCTGTCCCGTCCATTCTGGACTACCTCTTTGAACTTAGGTCCAGTGGCCTCTCTACCTCCTCTATCAAAGTCCATGTGGCATCTCTCTCCGCCTTCCATGTTGGTTCGGCAGGAGTCTCTGTTTTCTGATCCCGTGGTCAAAAGGTTCCTTAAAGGTTTGGATAAGTTGTATCCCTCGGTTAGACCCCGTCTCCCCGCATGGGACCTTAACCTCGTGTTGTCTAGACTTGTATCACCCCCCTTTGAGCCGCTGGCCACGTGTTCTTTGAAGCACCTCTCTATGAAGGTTGCGTTCATTGTGGCCATTACGTCGGCTCGCAGGGTCTCCAAACTGAAGGCGTTAACTGTAAACCCACCCTATCTAGTGTTTTCTGACAATAATTGAGGCTCCGCCCTCACCCGGCCTTTCTCCCCAAGGTGGTGTCACTGTTCCACTTGTCCCAAGAAATTTACCTCCCGGTTTTCTTTCCAAAGCCCCATGCCTCCCCTAAGGAGCAAGTGCTCCATTCCCTGGACGCTAGACATGCGCTAGCTTTTTATATTGATAGGACCAAGCCCTTTTGCAAATCCACACAATTGTTTATTGCTGTCGCTGCCAGAATGAAAGGGCTTCCCATATCGACCCAGAGGTTGTCCAATTGGGTCGCAGGGTGTATCAGGGAGTGTTATGCCTTGGCCGGGAAGGTCCCGCCCCGGGTTACAGCACATTCCACCAGGGCACAGGCGTCCTCTGTAGCTTTTGGGGCGCAGGTTCCAATCACTGAAATCTGCAGGGCGGCCACGTGGTCGTCACTCCATACCTTTACGGCGCACTACGCACTGGCACAGCCGGCTAGGGAGGACGCAGGGTTGGGCTCTGCGGTCCTCAGCTCTGTATTGCAAATATGTATGTTTTATCTGTACCACGTTGCACTTTTCTACAGTTTTTTTCTGTGTTCGGTTAGTTGAATAAATATGTTTGGATTGTTCAACTTTCGTGGACTTCTCTTTCTGAGTGCTCCGACCCCTCCTCCTTGAAGTGGGGTTGGCTTGGAAGTCACCTAATTCGAATGGACATGAGCAACACATCTCGAAGAACAACAGTTACAGGTAAGTAACCATTCTTTTCTTCTTCGAGTGGTTGCTCATGTCCATTCGATTCCCCCCCTACATCCCCTTCGTCGGAGCGTCCGGCAAGAAGGAACTGAGGTGGGGGAGCGCCCGCAGGGGTACTTATGTCCCGCCATGGCGGCGCCACTCCAGGGGGCGCCCTGCCGGCGCTACGGGTACCGCTAGGGAAAACGCTCTGGAAGACGCGGTGCATGCAGTGTGCACACCTAATTCGAATGGACATGAGCAACACATCTCGAAGAACAGTTACAGGTAAGTTACCGTTCTTTTTTACAAGGAAGAATGCCTTTTTCAATAGAGATCTGTCAAAAAAAGGCATGTGGACACGGGGAGCCAGTTTTTTCGGGGGGGGGGGGGGGGGGAGGAAAGGCCTCCGGGAAAAGCCCTGGTGGACAGTCCATCTGCATGCCTTGCACCTCTATTGTTCCTGTCTGCAGTCATGTTTTAAAGGGACAGGCACCCTGCCAGCCATTTGTGGCAGGAAGCCAGCCAGAGCACACAGCTCTTCCTGTCCCACAAGATCCCAGCCATGTCACAGCCACAAGACCCTCCTGGCCCTTCCAGGGAGACTTCTGAGGACCCACCCAGGGGCTCCAAATGCTGGGCACCAGCGTGGTCAGGGCCAGAAATCAAGAATCTCCTTGAGCTGTGGTCTGAGGAGGAATCCTTGCAAGGCTTCCATTCACGCCGCAGGAATGCAGAAATTTATGGCCGCATGGCCCAGGGACTGGCCAGGAGAGGGCACCACCCCGCACCAAGTGCGGGCCAAAGTTAAAGAATTGTGCCAGGGGTATGCGAAGGCCTGAGATGAGAGCTCCTGCTCTGGGGCAGCCCCACACTACTGTCCGTACTATGTGGCACTGGCGCACATTCTTGGTGGTGGGGAAGCCCGAACTCCATTGCGTCTCGTGCAGTCTGGGTTATCAGACCCTGTCATGGAGGAACCAGAGCAGGAGCACAAGCAGTCCAGGGAAGCTGGAGAGTGAGGCCCGGTGCTAGAAGAGGAGGAGGACGACGACACTGTGACCCCTCACCGTGGAGCTGGTCACCCAGACCCCAGAGGCCTCCCAGGTGTCTTTGGCCATCGGGGACGAACCAGCAGGTGGGTGCTGTGAGGTTGTGCCACACAGAGTGGGGGAGGTGGGTGCAGAGTGGCTGATGCGTGAGTGACAAACACGTGTAGCGGCAGTGTGCGACACATGGGTGTGCAACACAGGGTGCCAGGAGCCATTTCCAGAACACACACGGGTGGGTTGGCAGTGCGGGGGGGCATATGGTCCCATTGGCACTTTGGGACCCCTGTGAGGCTGAGGCTGCTGCCCAGCTCACACATGGTGTTACTTGCAGAACCTCTGAGTACCCTGTCTGAAGGAGAGTCCCTTACAGCGAGGGCATGCCCTCAGGGACAGCAGGTGCACACATGAATGATTGTCTTTTCCTCCACAGCCGGACCACCTGTGCAAGAGGGCCGCAGCACCCCAGGCCTACCTCCATCCCGGGTACATGGGAGCCGCAGGCACTGGCAGTGTCTATACTGACATTTTGAAGCAGCATGTGGCAGCCCTGCAGGATCTCAACAAGACCCTGAAAGAGAGGACAGAGGCAGAGCTCTGTGGCACAACCGCCTGCTGGAAGAGCTCGTCCAGCAGCGCACTACCATTTGTGCCACTATGCGGGAAGTCTGTGGCTTGCCTGCTCCTATCCCTGGTACCGCTCCTCTGGCACGCCATGACCCTGCCCCACCAAACCCCCTTTCCCCACCACCACCCCCTTACCCCCTTCTCCCCCGTCCCCCAGCCCTCCCAGATCCAAGTGCGCCCCCACCCACCCCATCCAGCATACTGTCTGCCGACCCTGAGGCCATGGTGGTCCCCGGACACGAGGCAGCAGGAGCCTGCAATCAGGGACGTACCGTCTGACCTGAATCCCCTTCCCCTTCCAGGTTTTCAGCATCCCACCTCCCCAGTTACAGACAATGTTGCTTATTTAAGAAAATGTTTATTTTTGACTCAGTTTTCTCTTAAAGCACTGTTTCTATTTACAATGAACATAAGAATTTATATTTTATCTACATTTCTAGATGCTTTCAGGTATTGATATTGATTACAATAAAACAGAAATTTATGTTTTCAAACAAAATCTGGTGTTTATTGTTTCTAGAAAGAGGGTCAGGGTGAGGGGTTATGAAAGGAAGGTTGTATTGGGCCAGGGCCAAGCCCCTGTAGGGGAGGGCCTAGGGAGAGTCAGTGGGCTCCTTCAGAGAATTGCTCCCTCAGGGGCCTCCCGGATGCGAACTCCAGCCTGGTGAGCCTGCTGGATGGCAGCTGTCCAGGGCTGTTCAAATTGCCTCCCCTTGCCATCAGTACCTGTCTCCCACCCTGGGAGGAAGGCCTCCCCTTTTCTCTCCACAAGGTTATGGAGAACGCAACACGCAGCCACCACCTCAGGGATGTTGCTTGCTCATACAACTAGAAATGGGGGAACGCAACAGAACCTCCCTTTTAAACATTCGAATGCGCATTTCACCTGCATGCCCGACTAAGATGTGCATTAAACTGCTCCTTGCTCACATCCAGGTGGCAGGCCGCATCAGCCACAATGCACATCGGCATGTGCACATCCCCAAGTGCAAGGTCCCGATGCAGGAAAAATGTTCCTGCCTGCAGCCTGCAGTAGAGGTAGGAGTTCCTGAAGATGTGGGCATCATGTGTCCGCCCTGACCACCTGACACAAATGTCAGTAAACTGTCCCCGGTGGTCAACCAGGGCCTGGAGCACCATTGAAAAGTAGCCCTTCTTGTTAATGAATTGGGCTGCTCAATGGGGCGGTGCACGGATTGGGACCAGCGCAGGGTGAGTCGAAGAGCTCCCCCACTCCCCCTTGCCCTTTCTTGACAGTCCCCCTTTTTCAGTTCCCCCAGCAGTGACTGTCCCCCTTGAGTGATTTACCTCCATCAAGAGGGACCCGACAGTAGACCTGCCCAAGCCAAACTGGTGTCCCACTGAGCGGTAGCTGTCAGGCGTTGCGCACTTCCACAGGGCAATACCGACCCTCTTTTCCAGGGGGATGGTGGGCCGCAGGTGGGTGTCCTGTCGTTGGAGCTCAGGAGAGAGCCAGACACACAGCTCGTGGAACGTGGCCTTCTGCATCTGGAAGTTGCGGAGCCACTGCTGGTCGTCCCACAGCTCCATAATGAGCTGTCAGAACTGGTGTCAAGCCTCCAAAAACGCCTCTCCAGGAAGAAGTTTGGAGGCAAGGGCATTGATCCTGCATCCCGGACGGAGCTTTCATATCTCTGGTCTGGGTCCAGATGGGGAAGGAGCATCATGACCGTGTCACTCAGATACAGCAGAATTTGCAGCATGATGGTGTGGGGGCCATTGCCTACCCAGGGGCAGCTCCGGCTCCATGTCCAAAAAAAACAATGAAAAGCAGGAAAACCAACCAGAAAAGAAACTGCTGTGGTTTCCAAGAAAGCAGAGCAACCAGAGCAAGCACTGCAGCAGCTTTGCTGTCCCTCGAGGAGGTAGGCAAGCCAGAAGCAGGAGCAGAGCAACGGCTGTCCAGGGGGATCCCTTTAAGCACACAGCAGCACCAGGAAGTAAATGCTGCCCCCATGCCCTGTCAGAAGCAGTTCTGGGTGCCTTTTTTTTCCTTGAAAGAGCGTCCAGCTGTCTGGATGCTCTTTTTCGAAAAAGCAATCGATTTTTTCATCCATGTAATGCTATCTAGACACTCTTTTTCGAAAGAGGCTTTTTTGAAAGATACTTCAAAAGTGACCTAGTGAGCCCTCCTATGGCAGTGGCTGCCCAAGGTGCCTGCAGCTGCTGCCCAGAATGCTTACAACCATGCTGCTCCAGCAGAAATGACAGCTCCCCAGGGCTAGCCAAGACTGTGCTCCCTGCTGGTGGCTCTTCCCTCGGGGGTCTGCACTAGCCAGTGGTTCCTCCCCAGAGGGCCAGGGCTGTGCTGCCCTGTTGGCTGCTCCTCCTGGGGGCGAGCTGCAGTGGCTGGGGCTCTGCAGCCCGGCCCCAGCCAGCAGCTGCTTCCTGGGTCACCTGGGGCTATGCTGCCCAGAAGGTGGCTCCTCCCAGGGCTGGTGGGGCATGGTGGTGGGGGCTGCCTGGCCCTGGCTGGCAGGTGGGACTCCGCCACTTCGGGACTGGGGGCTGAGGACCTGGGGGGGGGGGGGAGTGTTTTTTTGCTCCTGCTTTGGGGTAGGGAGGCAACTTATGAGTGTCCAATGGCCTGCAATATGCAAAGCCCAAGATCCAACTGGCTGTTCTCTTACTGGTGTGGCTGCCCCCTGTGGTCGTGTGGAGCATACCTATCCCTGCTATCATTCCTCTCCCATTCTGTTTGATGAGACACAATCCCATTTCAGGCACATCCCATTGTACTGGCACAACCAAACCCTTATCATGTTTTAAGTTAGGATAAGAGGATGCTGCATACCAAACCCTGAAAGTGACCCCACTGAGCCCTCTCAGACCCTTGCCCTGAGTCCTGCACTTCCCACTCTCTGCCCCGAGTCCTCCCCCAACACCTTCCAACCTGCTTCTCTGACTCCTGCATCCCCACACCCTGCCCTAACTCCTGCACCTTCTACTCCATGCCCAGACTCTTGTATCCTTTGCCTTGGACCGTGCGCGCGCGCGCACGCACACACACACACACCTCCTGCCCCCCATCATCTAAATAAAGCATGTACATTTTCCTTTTTAATTAAAAAAATACCCCAACCACTGCTACAGTTAAGGACCCGAGCAACATTGGGTACATCTGCTAGAATAATATATTCCTTTATCCTACATTTAGCAACACAAGCATGTATCTCTACATTTCTCTAGAGGGGGAGGTAAATTAACCAGAAAGGGATCTTCTTGTAGCACATTTACTTTAATTAACTGTAAAAGTGCATAATGATGCTTTAGCTTGAAACAGCCAGCTTTATGCTATCCAGTTCAGATGAAGATGTTAAAAAGCTGTTTTTGAAAATATTTCAAGGAGGGGGGGAAAGAATACATATGGAAAATACAAAGCAGTCCACTTGATTTTAAAGGAAAATGTAATTATTCCATTAGAATTATGTAAACCTAACTTCTTGGCAGGTTGTTATTCTATACCATACCCTGCTTCACAAAGCTTGTGCATTAGGCTATACAGAAGCTTACTACATCCACCCATTAACATTAACACTGACGTCAATGGATGTTGCCATCTTTTCTTTCAGGCATTCACAAATTCTGAGGGCTGGTATGTTTTTCAAAGGGCAAGTGTTCCCATGATGAAAGCACCTTGTTTTGCAGCAACCATTCTTTAGTTTTTAAATGCTCCTACTCTGCTTGCTTTGCTAATGAAGTTCTTCAAGAGGTCATGGTCCATTTCTGCAAAGCCTGTAGTTTGTGTCACAACAGTCAAGTGGTTTATACAAAACCTGAAGCAAAATTCTTCTAAATCCTAGGAACAAAATAAGGTTGTGCGTTAGTAAATATAGTATTACAAATGTAAGTAAGTATGCACATAGTGGCTATTTACACTATGAATGTTTAAAAATGCTAAATAATACCTAGAACACACCATTATTATATCAAAGTCAGAAATTTGCCAAAGTAGCTGCCACTCTTTTGATGGAGCTGATTGATATACAGCTATTCTTCTTCCTAAAGTGCAATGTAAGACCACACTTCCTGAAAACCCCCATTAACTATCAAAAGAGGAAGCTGCCCGTATTGACCCTATTCCACTGGAAAGAGAAAGACGAAGCAAGAGTTGCGCAGTAAAAATATGTTAGAGAAGGGATAGACTGAAGGACCATGACCCAGCCTCTGTCCCCTCTGCATCAGTCTCTACTCTCTGGTTGGTTATTGTAAAGATGCAACCATATGCAATTGCTCTAAAAATTGTTATTTATACACTCAAAAGGAAATGAATGCATCATCACACAATAAAGCTTTCAATTTTCCTAGTGTATGCCTGGCAAAAGGCTAAGGATTCCTTTCCTCCTTTATGTTAACTTCAACAGCGGCCAGCTGCAAAATCTGCCAAAGATACCATTTAGTTTCGAGCCATTGTGGGACTCCAAATTAACTACCTCCTCTATCCCAAATATTTAACATAATGAAAGGATATGTTAGCTTCACAAGGATATAGATATATATGTTGATCTCTGAATTTGCCTCTCTTAACATGTTAAGAGAAAAACCAGCAGCTGGATTAGACACAATGGTAAAAATAAATGCATTGCCCTAGACTTGCTAGCAACTGGTGTTAGATCAATAGTGAGATTTTCTGAAAATTCTATCATATGTGCACCCAACATAGATGCTGGACATACACTTTGTAAACTATGCAACAGCGACTGTAGTCAGTGAGCTTTGCCCTCTCAACCTTCTAGCAGTAGTAGCATTTCATCTCTCTGCACCGAGCCAGTCCTCTTTGCTGCTTGTTCCTGTATAAACAACTTCTGCAGAAAGAAAAGGAATGAGCCTATCATTTGCAACAAGCACATTACAGATAGTTAGCTGCAGGCAACATTTTGACTGCACGATCCACAATTTGAAACCTCTTTGTTTGCTTGTTGCAAAAAAAACCAAACAACCACTTGTCAGTTTCCCTCTGTGTGAAACACACAAGTAACGCACAGGGGGCAGGAGGGAAGAGCAGAACTTGTGAAAAGACTTAATTTCCCTTTCTAGTCCCTTCCATGGGTTAAATGCTACTAGCCTGCTACCTCTGCAGAGATGCAATTAAAGCCAAAAAAGGAGACTAACAGTTACAAAAGTGATTTTAAAAGGGGAATGAAGTGAAAAAAATGCCCAGAGGAAAAAGGTGGAACCACAAAAGCATATGTGGTGGAGGACACAACAACAACAAAAAAGGAAGAACAGAAAACAGCAAAAACACAGAAGAAAGTGGCAGGGGTAGGGAGGAAGGGTGTTCAGAGGAAATGTAATGATAACTTCGATTTCATTATATTCCAGGAATTCTACTGCTAGAGCCCGGGCAATTATGGATTATACTACACTCTTTATCTAAAAGAAAATTAAGGGACGTTGATTCCCTGATATACTGGAAAAAATCAAAACAACTTTTCACTGGCCAGTCAAGTAATGTTTAACAATTTTGCTGGTTTGGAAATCGTAACTTTTATTATGTAGTATAAATAACAGCTAATTAATCTTCAATCCAGCCCAGGATACATTAGAAATGTGCTATAAAAATAGAAATTACAGAGAACTACTGCTGTAAATAAATACACAATATACCAGCAAGTATTTCACAATTTTCAAAGGTTTCCTCTTTATGACTCACTTCTGGATGCATTTATCTTTTGTAAAGTCAACTGAATCAATTTTTTTTTAATATAAGGGCTGAGAAATGCAGTACATTACCATCTTTTTCTTGTGCTGACTGCATAAAGTAAAAATAAATTAAAAATTGAACAATGGCATCTTTTCCAACTGCTGCATATAGATTTATTTTATGAAGTGATGATTCCTAAAGGGAAATTTCATGTTTTACATTTCTGCCCCTTGTATTCTTACCAACTATTTGCAGTTATCCTATACCTTCACTATTTCTGCAGTTTTAACAGTGCTGCTTCTTTCAGTTTATAATCAATGGCTATGCTAAAGGACAATACAAGAATATTACAGTGGCTTATTAAAGCTGTGAATCACAGAAGGTAGCTCTGAAAAACATGCATTAGATCATTCAATCCAACCCCATAAATGCCTGCTTCCTACAATATATTCACAAGTGTTTTTGTCCAGGCTAGTTTTATATGTTGCATGACACATATAATGGCACTTGTAACAGTTCCAAGTAACACAGGTTGATCAAAACCTTTTCTGATGTTGACAAGTAGAATTAAAGGCATAGAAAATATTTAAGGTGAGGCAGGTTTTTAGTCAAAATAGACTATCAAGAGTAAAAGTTGCTGTGCTCCTCTATCCCACAGTATCTTTTACTTTTGTCTCCACAACATTGAAAATCCAACCCTTCCTTTCTGTCCCTCCTGTTACAACTATTAATGCCTTGGTCATCATCTGCTTGGATTACTTAATGCCATCTTCTGTCTCCTAACATTGTTCTGCCTCCAGCCAAAAGTATCTTTTTAAATCTGATCATATCACCCTTTTCTTCCAATCCCTCCATTTTAAATTTACACTTCTTGCTTCTTCATATTCAAGTCCTGCAAAACGTATCCCAATTTACATCTCAATTTTTTTTTATCCTGTCACACTAATATAATCAATGATGATAGTTTTGACTCTCCTTTTTTCTACTTCCCTCAGTGCCCTCTATGCATGGAATAGCCAGCCATTCCAGCTCTGCCAGGAATGAACATTCTCCTAATTTAAATTCCTCCCTACAGGCTTTTTTAGAAATGCAAACTTCAACAAAAGAAATACACATTTTAAAAGTTCTCAGTTCAGCACCCATGCTTTGGGTCCCCCGACGTGACTTGGCTATTAAATAATAAGAATAAAGCTTTAAATTCTAAAAACCTGCCACGATGATAGATTTCACTGTTTTTCCAAGTAATAAACCAAGATATCAGCACGAGTGAATATTTTGGTCACATTTACTCGCATGTGTGTGGTTCCCGACCAACCAATTGGGTCAAATTCACCACTGGATTAAGCAGACTGCTACTATACTGTAATCAATGGCAGCTGTTTTGGCGAGTAACCAATTTAGCCCATAATCTCAATGCATACACTTAACTCATGTTAATATTTATGGGAATTAAGGGCAGTCCTTAATTAGCTAGGCAGGCTGAAATGATATATTAAGTCTAAAATTCAGATATACTGTAAACACCAAACTACAGATACTGTGCAGACAAGGTAGTACTCAAAAATTAAGAAAAAGCAAACTTCTTTCATAATATAAAATATTAGCTTATTTTCAAACAGATTAAGTAGTGCCCATTACATGTTTGGTGCTTTCCAGACATTCCAGAATGATGTTTCCTGTTCACAATTCAAAAATAGAGTAAATGAGAACACACAGAATGGGGGAAATTGAACAATAGGCAATTGTTACATGTCAACATGATTCTCTGTAAGCAGCACAGCAAAGGTCAATATTTGAGAGAGGCTTAAATATAAATAGAGAAGGGTCTTACAAGATAGCCGAAGGAGGTCACGCCCTGTGTAAGGGTCCATGTGAAGGTGACAGAGGACTGTGCAAAAAGTTGACAAATGGATAGTGAGGGCGTAGCATGTTGGCAGAACACGGTCAGAACATGATGCAAACTCACCTGCAGAGTTATGTATTAAGTGGTAATGTAAGGCTTAAAGTTCGTGCCAGAGCAGATGAGGAGACAGTGGAAAAATTCAAAGAAGAGACTGACCCAATCAAGTCAGTAGGCATGGAAGATGACATTAGCAGCTACATTTGTAGGGACTAAAAGGGGACATATGCATTCTTAGTGAAGCCAGAGAAGTTGATTAAAATATTCATGTGTGAGGTTTATTAGTTGCAATAATGGATTAAATAGTTTGGTGTCTCAGAAAGACACTTATCTTTCTAAAGAACTTCTACTATATATACAAGTTTTCCATACCTCAGCTTCATATTTGACTGCAGCTGAAAGAAGAGCAATTGCATTCTCTTCACATATGCCTTGTTTGATAGTTTGCTGGCAAAGCTTTTTCAATCTATTTTCTCTATAAAATGTTGCCAAATCTAGCAGCCCTGTTGAAAATTAGATTGAAAATTCAGATATCTAGTTGTATTAATGAAAGCCATATAAACTTGTATTTCAGATTTATCAGTTTGTTTCTTTATGATCAATGACACACTCTTATACAAAACCTCCAAAAAGGCTTTACACAAATTGAAGAGTACAGACTTATTAACACACAAGTTCTCCCTCTCTTTCATAGTTTGCATCACATTTTAACAAAGAGATTACTTAGTGAACCATCTCTCCTCTCTTCAGTCATCATTTAAACCAGCTCCCTTCCCATCTGTGGTCAAATAATGTCTGTGGCAACTACATCAACTGCAAAGGTAACATTAAGGCATAAGTGTCTTTTAAAAACTGTTTATAATATGTTTTATCATCCCCACCCATTCATTCTGTCCTCCTCTCCCACTGCATCTTTGCTGTCCTCCTCTTCCTGCACATGATTCACTGCTGCATGGATCACCTCATTCATGTACATACGCTGGAGTATAAAAGAAGGTTTAAACAGTAGTAAAATAACAATGAACATGATCAATCCTCATCTTTCTAGAACCGTTAAAAACAAACTGAATTCTTTCCCAGCAGTAGCTTGAGATTATTTGAATTTATGCCAATTACCTATTGCATCCTCAGGCGGGAGACTGATGCTGTCTGTATACAGATATTCCAGGAAAGCTCGATAAACTTGATAAGAGAATTCACTCATTTCTATAATTTCATCATCAGCGTTACTTAATATAGAACGAAAATGCTCACATCTGACAAACAAAAATAAGACACACATGGTGAACGGTTGTTTGATAAATTAACAGGTGTCTATATCAAACAGAAAGATACAAAATAAAATGTATAGCACTGTGGTAAAGCCATCTCTATATATTTTGCTTTGTTACTCATTTTTCGTGCCAAGAAAATATATAAACATAAAATTACAAAAGATTACAGTACTCAGGAGTTATAATTTGGTTTCTCTTGCATTGTTGTACAGGGGCAAGAGGTTAATGGGGCAGCCAAAATCCTGCACCTTTGTTTCCTGAGACAAGGTAGGTGGGTAACAATGGAGGAGAACATGGGTAGAGCCCATTAGCTCTTCTGCACTAGCTAAAAGTCAGGAATTTGGAAAAGCGGACGTGCCTGCTGCATCTTTTAAAGGGAATAGCAAAAGCTCCTTATGAAAAAACAGTGTCTTTTTACTATGAGAGAAAAAAACTAAGAGCAGCTCTCTCCAGAACTGGTTACAGGCTGCCCCTGACTTGCGACGCAACTGGCTCCGGGGATAGTCTCACAAGTCGGGGGCGTCATAACTCGAGCCCGCATTTACAAGAGGCGTCATACACTGTCGAAAATGCAGGACCGAGGACGTAAGTCGTGGGATTTCGGCCCCTTCTGCATTACGGGAAAAGGTCATAAGTGCAGGGGGTCGTAAATCAGGCCGTCGTAAAGCAGGGGACTCTTGTATTATGTCTTCAACAAGAGTGAGACGACAGAAGGTAAAATGAGCTGTTTTATCCCTCACTCTTCATAAAGTGTCTACTATTCCAGAAGCTTGAGAACAAGCTTGGGAGTCAAATTCAGGTCCTTGAGTAACACCTCCATTAGGCCAATTCAAAAGCAGTTACTTTAATAGGTTTCATTTCTAGACAAGATGCCAACAGCTTGGCATCTGAACATTGCAATTTAATTGACCACCCATCTGACCCTATTGCTAATGGAAATCATTTATACAGTGTCATAAATGTCAATCAAGCTTTACAGGTAAGACACAGTCCTCACCCCAAAGGGTTTACAAACTAATATTGGAAAAGCGAGAATATAAGAATAGTTAAGGTAAGGAAAGACAGGGACAGGTTATCTAGCAAAAAGAACAAAATAGTATCAATATTTGAAAGATATGGAATTTAGAGAAGAATTTAAGGAGGGTACTACGCAGATAAAAGAACTACAGTAATTGTGAGTTTTTTGTGTAATTCAGTACGGGGTATGGACAGGTCTTCCAGGGGGCACCTCAACTCATCTAGATCAGTATTTCTCAACCTGGGAGCATAGGTTTGGGGGGGTGACACAAATGTAGGGCCAGCATTAGGGGGTGGCAAGCAAGGCAACTGCCTGGGGTCCCATTCCACATGGGTCCCACATGCATCTCCCGGGGTAGTGGAGAATCAGGTTTACTCTCCAAATGGTGGGGCTTAGACTTCAGACTCTTGAAAAGGGCACAGTAGTTTGGAAAGGTTGAGAACCACTGGTGTGGTCCATATACTCCACTTTATCTGTGCATGTACCCAAGGTGTGTCATACCAAATTCTTTTGAATAGCAGTGTCCACTACCCTATGTGCTCTCATAATAGGGTGTGCAGGTGTCCGATTTTCAACTGAACATCTAGGCAAAAACTCTCCCCCGTTGAGTGAAAATGAGCGAGTGAGTGAGAGGGGAATGGACTGTGCCGGATGGACCATTCAAGAAGGGCCAGGGCAAGAGTGTTCGGTTTTGTTTAGCCGGAAAGTTGGCAACCCTGCCTCATGATCACCATAGCCGGCGACATAAGGAGATGAGGTGGCCTCAACCATCACTCAGTTCCTTCACAAGTAACAATAGCAAGAACAGGACCATGATTAACAGGGATGGAGGGTGGTCAGGGAGTCTGTGTGAACAACACCTCTCGAAGGATCACAGTTACTGTAGGATAACTGTTCTTTCTCACTCAAGTGATTGTCCACACAGATTCCACTCTACGAGACTAACAAGTAGTTATCTTGAGCCTGGAAGTGAGAGAGAAAAGGCAATTTTTTTTTTTAAATCTACAAAGAATTAAAAAAGAATGTAACTCTAAACTCTTTAAACCACTACTTTTCATGAAAACACTTCCTAAAGCAAGATGTGTCAAATATTCAAGGGACACGGGGACTGAAGGCTTTCCATCTCACAATCACAGGTGGAAAGAAACAACTGGTAGCTGAGTATACACCCTGGAATGCAAAGATATGCAGCATTGCAGCCCCCCCAGACATGCCTTTCAAAGGAATCTGATCCCACCTGCATACCTACAGTGAAATCTGTATGGACATCATACCTCGAAGAAGAACGAGCCATTCCAAGCAAAAACGGCAGAATGAACGTGTGTATCAGAGTGTGGGAAATGAAGGGAGCACATGGAGAGAAGGTTCAGTAGGCAGTAATAGGAAATGAGAGCTGAGATGTAAATTGTGGCAAGATTAATTAAGATGAGAATGAGGAGCTTGAATCTGATGCAGTAACATATAAAAAAATCAGTGAAGGATTCAAGATGACAAGAGGGAAGATGGAGAAGAGATGATGGTAATCAAGGCAAGAGGAAGGTTCTGACAGAGGAGGTACAAGGTCAGGAAGCGACAAATTATTGTACAGGTTCAACCTCTCTCGTCTGGAATCCCTGGTCTGGCAACATCCTGGGTCCGGCAGGACCACAGAAGTTGCTAGACCAGAGAGTCCCAGCCGCAGAGGTTGAGAGAGCTGCGAGCAGAGCTGGTTTGGTCGGTGGCAGCCTGCAGGGGCAGTGACCTGGGGGTAGAGAGCCCTGGGAGCAGCTGCCAGCGCCGCATGCGGGGCCAGGGACCCCCCAGGAGCAGATGTGCAGGTCTGGAGGCAGGGAGCTGAGGTCCACGAGCGGGCAGGGGGCAGCAGACTCAGGCAGGTGAGCCAGAGGAGGTCAGGTCTCCGGGTTCTCCGGGGGCAGCTGCCAGGAGGGAAGCCCTGGGAGAGCCCAGATGCCTGACCTCCCCTGGTCCAACAAATTCCCTTGTTCGGGACCATTCAGGTCCTGAGGATGCCGGACAAGGGAGGTTCAGCCACTACAATTGAAGAGGATGAAGCAAAAAGGAGTTAGCAAGTGAGTGGCAGAGGGATGAGAAGCAGTATGGCCAAAGGGAACAGGATACTAGACTCAGAGTCAGAAGACCTGGATTCTATTTCATTTTGCCACTGACCTATTGCGTGACCAGTTTTGGAGATATTCTAAAAAATTGCTATGATTTTTGCTTATACAAATAATAACATATGAAATTCTGTTCTAATAATAACATGCAGACCCATTTAATGGATTGTATAACTTAATAACATCTGCATATCAATCAGTAAGATTGGAAAGTGATATTATCCTGCAAATAGTTGTGAGCACTAAAAGGGAGGTCAGTCTGAAATTCAGGCTCACTGAGTTAGTCAAAGTAGTAAGTAAAACACAGGATGTGAGATTGGACAGAGTAGGTTAGAAATAGAAATGCACATTTAGGAAGCATTCAGAGAAGCAGCAGTTGAAGCAATTGCAGGTGATGATGCTGTCAGCTGGAAATAGAGGATAGTAGGGACCAAGGAGAGAAACCTGAAAAACATGAACACCGACATGAGTGGGGAAGATGCACAGCTACCAACACAGGTGCAAAAAAAGTCCTTATGAGGGAGAGCCCGAGGTGTGGAAGTCAAGAAAGGAAAGGAGGAGAAAATGATCAACTATATAGAAGGCAGCAGAGAGAGAAGACAGATAAGCATTACTTTTACCTAGCAAGGAAAAGGTCACTGGAATCTTGGTCAGGATAAATTAGACACGGTGAAAAGGGTGGAAGCCAGACTGAAGGAGAGCAAATAAAGAATAAAGGTAGTAGGATAAGGCAGTATGCTATAAAATTTCTGGACCCAAAAGAAAGGGAGGAGAAAATTAGACTAATACTTTGAAAAGCAGGTAGTTTTCAGCATACAGCCTGCTCATAATCAAACAGTAAAGGAACCATACATCAACAGCGTTAACTAATAACTACTCAACATAACTAAAGTGTTGTTGATATTCCTTACCTAATTTTTAGAAGGACTTTGTGAACATGAATATATTTTCCATCCACTAGAAACTTCAAGTCTGCAGTGTCAGGGTTGTCAAATTCCTTCTTCAGTGATTGGGCTACTGTTAGGTGGTCATCAGGTTCTAAGATAACAGAAGTATTTAACTGTTACTGATGAATAAGTAAAAATGTTCCATATGTCATGATTCCTGGCTTTTAAGTCAGCATCTTAACAAAAGCAATGCTGTTCATAAACACAATCTTTCCACTCAAGACTAACAACAAAACAATAATGTTATGGACCTCTAGAACAGGGAGTAAATTCCTGCATGATTATCTACTCCAACAAATATGTATCTCAAACCAAAAAGAGGTCTACCTAGTACTTCTCAGATAAGTTTCACCCTACCACAGGAATATTTCCTACCCCTCCCCCCCCCCAAAAGCTCAACAGTTTCAGAGGTTTATTGTAACAAATGGCATTACGTATTACCAGTTACTTTTAATTGTTTAAAATACTATATTATCAGAAAGTGTTTATTTTTAAAATTATTTATTCTGGCACATGCACCAGATACATAAAATTGTATTGGGATCTGCTAAAAAGGGAGGAAAAAAGGCTAAATCAAAGTTGTCACTCAAGATACATGCCCAAGTGAGAATGATGGTTCTACTGTCCACAATGATGGCAAAAGTGTGGATAGAACAGAGATTGGAAAAAGCTTGAGAACTTTGTTTTGGGCATGTTTCCTTTCAGGGGATGACTGAACAACCAAAAAGATATCCGAAAGACAGGTTAGGGATATAATTCATCAGTAGAACTGTATATTTGCACATCATCACACAAAGAGGGTAGTTAAACCAGGCCTGCAGTTAAGTGCAAATAGAGATAGGCTCTTCCTGTCTCCCTAAGGACAAAGCTTTGAGGGTCACCCTTAGATAGAGAAAGGGGGGGGGAATAGGAAAATGACCCACCAAATGAGACTCTGAAAGAGCAATCAGAGAGGTAATAGGAAACCTATGAGAGGACAGACCTATGAAAGCTAACAGATGACACAATTTAAAGATGTAGAGAGCAGATAATGGTATCAAAAGCCAGAGGTCAAGGAAGGTAAAGACATGGTACAGCCCATGAAATCTGACCAGAAGGAGGTCATGAGTGACTTTAGCGAGATCAGTTACAGTGGAGAGGATAGAAGTCAAGAGAGGTAAGAGCAGTGTTTGGAAAGATTACAAGAAGAGAGGAGATAAGGTCACTTGGCCTGCTCTTCTAACTCTTCTTTCTGCCCATCAGTGACAGGAGTACACCATGAGTACAGTTGAAAAAAGTGGAGTGGGGAGATCCCTCTGGATCTTACTGATTTTTTTTCTTCAAAGAAATACCCAAGAGTTTTTACTGAAAGTGAGCAGGGAACAGGAGAGGAGAGGTTTAAGAGACAAATGTGAAGAAGCAGTTGGGATTGCAGTTGCAAGAGTCAATAAGAGGAGAAAGAAAGTTGTTTGGCTAAAGAGGCAGAACTAAAAGAGGAAAAAGAGTGAATTTATAAGTGAAGAACGTCAGTGCGACTGCAGAACTTTTGTCAGAGATACTCAGCAACAAGAGAAAGAGTACAGAAAATAGCATTTAGGTGTAAGGCAGGGCTGAGGCATGGCTGTGTCCTGTGTGCCCTGACACGAGTAAATTAAGGCGCCAAGAAGGATATTCTGGTAATTTCTGGAATGAAAACTATGATGCACATGCTTGAAAATCAGAGATTTTATATACAGTCACAAAACTTATTTAGCATATGTCTTAAAATATGGCCTCTCTCAAAAGAACTGCTGCATCTGTATTTAATAGTAGCACAGACTCACAAAGTAGGGTAAGAAATAAGTTCTATTAGTAAAGTAAGAATTTGCTTTTTGCTATGGGAATTAAGTACAGAACTGGGATAGATCTGATATTATGGAGTTCAGCTAGTGATTTTTATATATACATATATTATGCATCAAGATCTGTGCTTGGTGTGGTCTGCTCTGATAGTAGGAAGCAGATGCATCTTTCTGTAATACATGTATTCTCTCTAGGGCCATGTCCCAGTGCTGAGAGGATGTAACCTTAAGCATGATGCAGGCAGAGTTTAATATTTGTTCATAATTTACAAACACAAAAATCACAAGGCAAAGGATTCATCCTATTGGTCCTTACTTTCTTGAATGCTTAATAGCAATCAAGTGAACTGATATTCCCAGATAATAAATTAAGACCTATTCAGAACACTCTTTCTGTGGTCAAACCCATTGTGGAGGTATTATGAAGCCATTACATGTACTTAATCAATGACTCCTTAGCATCCTGTGGATGCACTGATGGATGTGACTCTGTGTGTTGTGATGGAAGAGTTGACATGCATATCAAACTGCTTGTAGCTCTGAGATGTTGATACGGAGTGTGGCTTCTTGTGTGGACCAATTGTCCTGGTATATTGCCCCTTGGAAGTAAGCCCCCATCCCAAAAAAGCGGTATCTGTTGTGAGGATATGAAGACTTTAAGGGGTCCTTCCATCACCTGAAATAATTCAGAAGTACTCTGATGCATCTGGAGAGACTGTCTGTTTGGGTGTACACAGTCCTTAGCCACATTTGAGGGCACCTGAGGTGATTTCATTTGAGGAGCGACAAACACGGAAACCAACATGTGGCTCAGGGGTTGTAAGCAGATCCTTGCTATTATCATCAGGATCTGCTGTTTTGTAGCAGTCAGACTAGACATACTTTGGAATCTTTCCACGGGCAGGTAGACACTGATGGTTATGGAGTCCAAAGCAGCTCTGAGGAAGTCTATCTTCTTTTTTTATAGTGCAAGTATTTATAATTAAAAAAAATAATATAAAGTGAGCAAATTGGTATTCCTGTCTTGTGTAACAATGCAAATAAAACCGTGATTAATCACAACTTTTTTTAATCTCACAATTGTGATTTATTGTTTTATTTTGAGAGCCCTACAAACAATAGCTTAGCATGATACTGAGCTGGGATAACAAATTCTTTATTTCCCTCACTCTTCTGGTCCTTGTCTTTGTTCTCCTCTAAGGACATACCCATTCACATACCCACCAAGCCCTCTAGAGCTTAGAGGATGAACACTCTAAGCTCTAGAGGGCTTGGTGGGTATGTGAATGGAGAGCAATCCTCACATGGATCACTTAGGATGAATACAGGGATGTGAATGGGTAACCAGTTACACAGTAAGCATCACCCTTCATGAGTGATGCTTACTGGGTAAGAGTTAACCGTTATCCAGGAGCAGCCTGTGGCCCTCTGTGGGTGGAGGACTGCTCCATCTTCATGGGGCTGCTGGCTCCCAGCCCAGGACCAGAAGCAGCTGGGCTGGAGCAACCGCTGCCCTTGGTGTGGGGGCTGCTCCACATACCCACACCCCCCATTTAATCAGTTAACCGGTTAAACCTAACATTTAACCAATTAAACGGGATTTTACACCCCTAGCTGACAGATCCAGGAAAAAGGAATGCAGTACAGTAGATATGTAGAGAGAGCTCCTGACTGAGCCCCAGTCTGCTCCTGCAATACTACCCTCTGATAGTCCAGTGGAAAGGGGTGAGGGAGACAAGAAAGGAAACAGCTTTCTAAAGAACAAACCTTTTCCACTGAGGAGCAGGCTTGCCAATGTGGGGAGTCCCATCAGCCTAAGTTCAGGGTAGGGCTGGATGAGGGAAGTGTCTCCTGGTCCTTCTTACTACACCTCCATGTCACTACCTTCAGGCCGCAGGATCAAATGGAACTCTGCCATCCCCTCCACTCAACCTCATGCCTAGCAAGGAGATTTTAAATGAATCTCTCTGTTCCCAAAAGAGAGAGGGTCACACTGGATTCACTACCACTGGGATTATTCCTGCTTCACGTGGCAAGCCTTTAACTCTAGAAGACATCTTGTAGCCAATCCTTTTGAAGGCAGAAAAGACACTGTGGAGGAGATAAGATAGTTTACTAATTGGTCAGCTCAGCACCAAAAATCTTTTAGAAGCTAATTGGTGGGGCTATCTGTTTATGCAGAAGGGGAAGAGCAACCCAGTGTCTAGATTAGGGATGGGAAACCTCAGGCCCAGGGGCCAGATGCGGTCCCCAGCTTGCCTGGATCCAGCCCCCTAGGCTCAGTGCTCCCCTCCTAGCATTGGGGAGCCCACGCCTACTATGGGACTGGAGCACACAAAATCTACTAACCTGGGCCCCACTAGGCTCTGGTGTGTGAGGGGAATGTGGGGAGTGTCTTTCTTCTTCTGAACAAGGGCCATGTGAGTGAGGGTTTGGTGTGGTTTTTCTGGCTTAACACTTGCGTGCAGCCCCCAACTGATTTTTCTGTAGGTCAGCAGCCCCTGATCCAAAAAAAGGTTCCCCACCCTTGGTCTAGATTACTGGAGCTCCTTAAGCACAAAGCCTTTAGGAAAAGTCACATGTCTAAAATATAATCACTTTAAGAGTTCCTCAGCACTATGAAAATGTAATCAGTGCTCCAAGTACTTCTCTAAACCCTGAGATTCTGGGCTATTTGTTTGTTTTTCCTGAAAAAAAAATGGTTGGAAAAAGGCAGCAGAGAAAACTTAGCCGAGATGACTGTCTGAGCCAAGATACACACTCTATACCAAAGACCCTTGGAAAAAAGCTGTGGTTGATCAGCAGATTCACTTCAATGAAGGGAAATATTGAGATTGCAGGTTTAAAAGAAGAACATCGAGGAAGAGAATCTAGGCATTAACCAGACAGAGACATACTAAACTGAGTACATGACCCTACTAAACTCAACTGACAAACTTAAGTACATGACTTTAGAGGATGTTCAAGATCAAATCCTTGTTGAGCCTAAAAACTGAGACAGTTACATGGAGAGTAAATGAACAGCAATTGTTGGTAAACAGATTAACTACAGATGATCAAATATGTTAATATTCCAGAATGAATTAGGAACAAATGGTTCAGAGCAAAGAGCCCGTTAATCTCCTATTAAGGAGGTTTATATGAAAAACCTTTGAAGATGACTCACTGTAGAGAGATAATGGGCCAAAATCTTCCCTGACAAACTATTTCCTTGATAAAGCAGTATGTGAGTCCTGGGGTCTACCAGGCTCTTTGTGGCCCTGTGCTGGAGGCCCTGAGGAGCTGCAGGGGAAGCCTAAAGCCTAGGATGCCCCAGCAGCAGCTGCCAGAAGAATACCCAGCTAGAGCCACTAGTGGGAGGAAGCCCTGAGCTCTATGCACCAATCTGGGGGCAGAAGTGGCAGGGGTGGGCAGAAGCCCAGAACTTGGGCTGTCTCAGCTGCAGCTGTCAGGAGCAGAAGCCCCCAACTGCCGCTGGAGCCGCTGGGGAAGGAAGCCCTGAACTCTGTTCCTGGAACCTCACAGGAACTACGGGTAGGGGGAGAAGGGACAGAGCCCAGGTTTCCCCAGCTACAGTCACTGGGAGCACAAACCCCAGCCTCGTCTGGAACCACTAGGGGAGAAAAGCTCTGAGCTCCATGTCCAAAGATGCAGCAGGTAAAGTGAGGGACAGAAGCTGGAAGCCCAGATATCTGGCTTCTCCAGTGCAAAAGCGAGGGGTCTGATCTCCCCACTATAAGAGTGGCAGTGTAAGGGAAGAACATCTCCTGTCCTTCCCCAGCCCAGCCAGATTAGCAGCTGGGAGCCCCAGACAACATAGGGACATCAGATTTCGCAGGGGCAAGGCAGGTTTCACAATCTATTACTTTTTTTTTCTGGCTGCAAAATTCGTAAGGCCCTATCTGTAGGTGTTCATACCCCCTTGAGAGCACAAAATAGCACCTTTCATTCTTTATTGCTGTAGGGGACAAAGAAACTAGGATCTGCCACAAAGTTGATTGTTTTGTTTATAGTTTTTATGAGTGGCAGAGCAATGCGTGAGGGCCCAGATGGGGCGAGGATGTCCAATATGGGAGCAGCATCCTCCACCACTTTCTCTGTCCGGATTCCTAAGTTCTGGGTGACTGTTTACAACAACTATTTCAAGACTCTGCTGTTCCCCAAAGCCAAAGCTTCTGATGTGCCTACTATGGCCTCATGTGGGGAGGTTGAGGATGAGAGCTCTGGCAAAGGGTCTTGGTTGCACCCTGTGCATCAAGGAGGATCCATGGAGTTGACGCGCTGTAGGTGCTGAAACTGCAGGGACCAAAGTTACCAAAAAGGCACAGGCATCAATGCAGCAAATGGTCCCAGTGCCTGTGGGAGGACAAAGAATGCTGATGCCACCAATGCTCAACACCTTGCTCTGTACCTGGATCTGGTGATAAGTCCAGGGGGGGTCCAAAAGGACACAATGTATTAGAGGCTGACAGAGTGCTCACCATAGTGCCAGAAATGGCTGGCAATCCTGCCTAGACTTTGACCTCCTGCTCCTGGTCCTCTCAGAGCGATAGGATTCTGCATCCGACTCTGAGGTCTCCAAGAATGAAGACCAAGGAGGAGCAGTGCTGCACAGTGCTGGCAAATGATGCGAAGGCCCAGGAAGTGGTGTGGCTTCCTCCCATGTGCAGATGGCATTGGGAAATGGCATGCTGGGAACAGGGGATAAGTGTTTCATGATTGCCAGCTTGCTCCTTGATGGGATCGGAGGCTGGTCCTCACCAGCAAGTTGACCCTCCTAGGCCTAGAATAAGATCCATGGTGCCTGAAATGCCTCCTGTGTGGAGCTGGATCTCAAGGCCATGGCGTTCTCGAGAGTGATAGTGGCCCGGACTCAACTGGACCCCCAGGGGAACAAAAGTCTATGAACCCAGGAAGCCATTGGGGCATACTGGTCTGGTTCAGCTGAGGTCTCCCCACTGCTGGCTCCCTAGCCTTTGGAGGAGGAGAGCGTTCTCTATCCCGTGTCTTTTTTCTTCTGGAGCACCAGAGATAGAGACAGGTGCCTCTCAAAAGTCTTACACACGGACTTGTGCCATTGCCGGGAATCCTTATCATCCCTTCTTGGTGCCAACTCACATGCAATTGATGCTGGTGCATTGCACACCAATGAGGAGTTGCTAAGTGTGGGTTCCAATGACATAGGGTCACACTGTGAGCAAAGAGCTCACAGTACTATGTAAACGGGCTGCTTTGTTCTTTACTTGCTGATACTTGATCTATGTTACAAAGATAGGTTAGTGTAAGTCACCTTGAATTGACCTATTTTTGCATGAGTCTACGATCAAATTTGTCTCCTGCCAACACAGGCACTCCATTACACTAGTGCACTAAAAACACCTCCCCCAACAGTGAGATATGGTCAATCTTCTGAGATCAACATAGTGCTAGATCTGTATGACCTGCAGACAATGCACAACTTGGATTGACTCTAACAGATCTCCAGCAGCTGTCTCACAATGCCCCATTCCTTGCAACAGTGACCATACTGTTCATATTGGTCATAACTGTAGATTCTACTGCTCAGAAATCACAGAGACTGGAAGCTAACCGTCTCAACGTATATTTTAAATTTATTTTTAATTGTCCAGCTTTGTGAGCACACACAACAGATAATCCTTGTTGTGTGCAACTGCCCAAGCAACCATGCCAGCTCCATGCTGTAGACACATTTCTGCCTGGAGTAAACAAGAGATACTAGATCATCTGGGTCTGTAGCAAGAAGACGCTGTGCAGGTACAGCTGTGGACCAGCCATAGAAATATGGACATCTATGAAAAGATTGCAGAGGGGATGCAGGCAAAGAGATGTAACAGAGACCAGCAATAGTACTACATTAAATTTTCCCACACCACTCTGTGATGAGTTCGACTGGCACCATTTCAGTAAACATGTTAGTACAGGCCTGCACAACATATGGCCCGAGGGCCGCATGCGGCCTGCAGGGGCTCACTGTGCGGCCCGTGACAACTACAGGCGGCGCAGCCCCATCCAATCCGCTGGCCGGGCGGAGGAGCGGAGTGTTGCAGGGGAGGGGGAAGTGTGGCAATTCTCGCCGCCGGGCTGCCTGCGTGCAGCTCTGGCGCGAGGAGGCGGGGCGCGAGCCAGAGGGCAGGATGCCGGCAGACGCCAGGACGCTGGCGTGACATCGTGACGTCACAGCCAGCGATCGCCAGATTCAAAAAGGCAGAAGCCAGGTAGGGGAGGGGAAAGGGCCTGTGCTGAGGGGAGGGAGGCAGGTCAGGAGAAAGGGGAAGACACCAAGGGGCAGGGTGAAGGAGAGACAAATGCCAGGGGGCCAAGTGGAGATACGCGGTGGTGGAGGTTTTTTTTTTGGCTCGACAAAAATTTTTAGCCGTGTGTTTGGTATTTTTTGGGAGAACATCCCTACTTGCAGCCCGCAGCTGTTTTCTTTGGAGTAATATGGCCCTCGGCGCTTTCCGAGTTGTGCAGGCCTATGTTAGTGGCACATGGTCCCAGGCAGCTTTGGGACACCAGTTAAACTGAACTTCCTGTGCCTCATTACCCTCAGAAGTGAGATATCAACTAAGATCACAAACATGTGGAGAAAATAGTTCCAATGTTTAATACTATTGCCCTATACTCATTCTGATGAAATACAGTCTGAAATCTTATTGTTTCAACCACATGGATGACATTTGTGTTTGGTGCCTTTCCAGTTTTAAAGTTCTTTTAATTTATGTTAAATTTGTATCACATTGCTTGTTGGGTTTTTTGTACTTTGTCTATCTGCACTGTTTTTGCCACTCCATACCTTTCTATTTTTTGGAAATAAAATAACCTTCATTAATTCACAACACATACTGCAAAGCACATAGTGGTACTCAAAGAACCCAGTTCTTGTATATGTAGAGCACAGCACAATTCATGGATTCAAGCAAATATTCAGACACAGATATAAAGGTACTGCAGCATCACACAATTCTTAACAGTATTCAAAGCTTCAGACCCAGACAAAAGTCCAGAAGAGAACACTACAGTGTTTGACTGTGAAAGTGCTCTTTCAAAGCCTTCCTCAACTGAACAGCTCCACATTGAGCTCCTGTAATGGTTCTTGTGGCTGGCTGTTCAGAGTCAGCAGACACCACTCTATCCCTGTATAACGAGGCAGCATGGCCTCCTGATGACCCAGAGGAGGAAGTTCCCCTAAAGACCCCTTGGTGGGCGGTGCCAGAGCACCCCAACCCCACCCACAGGAAGCAGAAGGGTGAGGCCAGAAGTATAAGAGAGGGAGCTCCCAAAGCAGTTGGAGCCCAGCAGCCGAGCAGAGAGGAGGCTTGACCCGGCCGCAGCTCCAGAGGAAACAGAGAGCCTTACCCCGCCAACCGCAGCAGGCCAACTGGGTTGGGTCGCCGGTGCCACTGCCATGCCCCAGGGACTATTCCAGGCTCTGTGACCCCTGTGGGACCCCTGTGACTATGAGAGGCTGCAGAGACCCCTGCTGAGGCCTATCCAGGACCCCCAGGACCCAGACAGGGCCTGGAAGAATGGGCTGGACCCCCTGGACTTCTGCCTGAGCCACCTCCAAAACCTATGGACATCTTGCCAGTTCCTTCGGCTCCAGCAGAGCTTGCAGACCAGACATGGAGCCAGGTAGGACCCCAGGGGGAACCGAGAAATAACCCAGGGGAGCCAACCTAGTGCCGGCCGCTAGCCCACTAACTGGACTGGCGTGTTACGGCCAAGAGCCCTGCTGACCTGGTGGCAGCTTCTGCTGCCGCTCTTAGGGCCCTGGGATGGGATACAGTGGAGCGGGTGGGCCTGGGTCCCGCCACCCCCGCCACCCTTTTCCCTTGGGTGGCAGGTTCCCCCCGAAAGGGGAAATCACCTGTACCTGTCAGCTCTCCGCCAGCAAGGAGACCCTGACCCCTGGCTCAGACTGCAGACAGGCCTGCACCCTGGAATCCTTTGGACTACTTAACTGTTTGTTTGTTTGCCCCACCCTAATCCCAGGGCCTGGCTCAAAAACTGCTACTGTTTGTTTGTTCACCCCGTCCTGACCCCATGACGGGGCTCTGAGACTAGTGGCAGGGAGGCCTCGAGGCCGCTCACGGCCTGAGACCATTACACCCTGCCTTGCACACTTGTATGACAACAGCCTCCACTGTGAATTTTCCAACTTCAAAATGACTTCTCCCTGAGCAGTAGCAATCCTGCAGGTCTGAAAATACAGAAGAACCACATATTTGCAAGGTTCATGAAAACAGTTCAAAGCTCTGCGTGTTCCATGCTCCTGTCAGAAGTGGCGGACACCAAAAAATGTCATGCAGATCTGTGGTAGAACTGCCAATCATGAAGGCATGCACCCCCAGCTGAGATCAATAAGGACAGCAAGCCCAGCTATAAAGGAAGGAAAACAGGGAGAGAGTAGGAGGCAGAAAGATCTGTGGTAGTAGTAGAGTGACAACAGTCCCTCATCAGGTTTGCTAAACCCTGGTCTATGCTACAGAATTATTTAGGTATAACTACATTACTCAGGGATGTAAATAATCCACACTCCCTGAGGGTACGTCTACACTAGCCCCCTAGATCGATCTAGGGAGGCTAATGAAGGCGACCGAAATTGCAAATCAAGCCCGGGATTTAAATATCCCGCACTTGATTTGCATGTTCCCGGCTGGTCACCATTTTAGAAATTGACTAGCCCGAAGTAACTGCCCGCATTTACATGCGGCAGTGAAACGGGATTCCGGAATAAAGCCCTAAATCAAATTAGGTGGTATTCCTCGTGGAATGAGGTTTACCACCTAATTCGATTTAGGGCTTTATTCCAGAATCCCGTTTCACTGCCACGTGTAGATGCGGGCAGTTACTTCGGGCTAGTCAATTTCTAAAATGGCGACCGGCTGGGAAAATGCAAATCAAGTGCGGGATATTTAAATCCCGGGCTTGATTTGCAATTTCGGTCGCCTTCATTAGCCTCCCTAGATCGATCTAGGGGGCTAGTGTAGACGTACCCTGAGTGTCATAGTTATACTGACCTAAGCACCAGAATAGATAGCATGATGTTGGTGGAAGAGCTTTTCCCACCAATACAGCTACAGCCTCTTGTGGAGGCAGATTAACACAGCTGACAGGAAGAGCTCTCCTCTCTTGATTTAAAAGTGTTTTAATTAAATTGCTACACTGGTGTGTATTTAAAGCAGGGGTAGGCAAATACCGACCCCCACCTAGAGCCGGTCTGCTAAGATTAGCCCCTGGTGCACCCCCCACCACTGTATTTACCTTCGCCTCCTCAAGTAAAGGGGAACACAGCTCCCATTGGCTGTGAAGGTTCAGGTAAATATAGTAGCAGAGGCCCAGTAGGGGCTAACCCTGGTGAACCACCACTGTTTTATTGCCCATCCCTGATTTAAAGTGTAGGCCTGTCCTGAGAAACTGCAGGGAGATTTAGCCCTGGTGTTTAAGGACTGATTGAGTCATTTAAGTCAAGTTGATGGGCTATGCTGTATAAAGAAACTATTAACAGGGTGAGACTACCAGTGTATACCAATGTGATGTATTGTAATTCCCTGTGTAGAACTAAAGGTCAACTCACATCTTTAAATTTGTGTCTACAGCATCCAGATAGGGGAGTTACAGATCAGCACTTTGGCGTACATTGCTGTTCATGCTTAGGGTTGCCAGGTGTCCGGTATTGGCCCGGACAGTCTGGTATTTTCACCTCCTGTCCGGTAAAAAAAATTCAGAAAATACTGGACACCTAAAATGTCCAGTATTTTCTGGTTTTTTCCCTGCCAGGAGGCGAAAATACTGGACACCTGGCAACCCAACGACACACTCGGCAACTGGGCCCAGCCCCCAGCCTCCCACCCGCCCCCCGACACTCCCTGCCCTCGGACCCCCAGCTTACCTGGTTCCGCAGGGAAGCTGCGTTCTGGCTTGATCAAGAAAACAAAATGGCTGCCGGCAAAAAGCCTAAAGACCAACGGGAAGCAATGCCTTCCCTGGGTCTTAGTGCTTAACCGTTCCCCTGTTCCTATCCCTATTCTGACTCTGCATGCACTGAAAGGGGCCATGCTGTTTTAATGCTGTCTCTTAATTTCCCCCCAACAGAATTTTTTCCCTGGTGTTTTTTTTGGGAGCAGGGTGTTCAGTATTTTTGGTTAAACCATCTGGCAACCCTATTCACGCTCCCTTTTTGTCCAAACTACAGGGCAATATAGACATGCCCTTAGACTCCTAAGTCACATAGAGGCTTTTGAAAACACTCCTCCTCCTGCTTAGTCTCTCTCACAAAAGGAATAGAAATGTTCCTGACTGCCTGTGATTTAGCATCCAACATCTGGCAGAAAGTCTCAGCATTTTTTTACAGTTCCATAGTTCCACTAGTTAAAATTAACATATGCTGTAGGTTGTATTTCCCAGTGTAAAATTTTAAAATTAACTAAAATGTATTTTCAAATGCATTTATCCTTTCTTATGCAATATATGTAATAAAAATTAGGATACAACAATAAAAAAACCCACATATTAAGCTCACCTACTGATAGGAGACGCCATGTCACAGCAGGAGTAGCAAAACAAGCAAACACATCATCAGTGCAGGCAAAGTGCGTAAGATGTGGAAGAATCACAGACTGACCACGGCACTGACCCCACATATACACATGGCCACCCTGGGTTTTAGCAGCAGAAGTGTGAGCAGAATGGCAGGCTGCAATCTCTATAACTCTAAATTCACAAGCAAACAAAAACACTGGCATAAGGACAAAGTGCAGCAAAAAAACTTATTACTATATATCTGCCTTTGTAGGCTTGTACGCATTTCAATATTATGGGCATATATTCCTCCCATAAATGACAAAAAGTTTCCATAACATGCAAGACAATTGAAAATAAGATTGTTCACTATTTGTACATATATGACAGCTAGTTGCTCCTCTCAATTTTCACCTTGAAAACAGTAAATCATATTATCATAGAATATTTTACATTTTAATTAAAACCATATAAAATGCAACCATTACACTATAATACCTGTTCTTAGAATTACTTCTAACTAATATGCATGCATTTGTAGTAACTAAATTATTCTGTGGGCCATTTTTAGAACATTTTCCAAACAAAGGAACTAGAACCAAGAAAGAACTAATTAAAGAACATTACCTTCCACCCATTTTAACCGTGTTAAGATGCTTCACTAACCCTAGAGGTTGATTTTAGGTTTTCAAAACTCCCATCAAATTCAGTGTTACACAATTCACTGTTTTGCAGTCTGAATTGTAACTTGTCTGCTTAGTGGAGCAGTTGTATGCATATATATTTTAGGACAAAAACTTGCATTCCTGCGTGAGGTAACATTCTCATTGTCATAAGGAACACAGGATGAAGGTAACATATAACAATTTTATTAAAATAAACATATATGACTTGCACAAAAAATGTTTTAAACAAAAAACAAATAATAATACTTATAAAAAAGCAACAAAATAGAGGAAATAATGCTACACAATATCATCAAATAGCAGTTTTTTCTTCCTTCTAACGGCTGGAGACAGAAACAACTATCAGTAGCATTATACTTTTCTAAAGTCTTTCACAAATAAACTGTTTTGGGTTTTCTACTAACAAGATACCAATATACTCTAGTAAGGAACTCATTCACATTTCCATCAATAGAAACACACAATACTGCATTATCCACAGAAATTATTCTATTACTGACTATTAGGATTAAGACTGAAGAATTTATAGACATTAAGTTTTTAGGTAGCAATGTAATATTACTCCCTCACACCTTCCATGTACTATTATAGGACTACAAAAACTTACAAGCAGTAAAAATTGTAATATATCCACTATTCAGACTTCTTCCACATTTTTATCTGGTCAATATTAATGGTAAACTACAATACAAATAGCAAATACAATAAAAGAACATAAAAGTAAAAGTAAATCCATAAAATACTGTGATAAGTTGGATGCAGCTAAGTGAAAAACAGAAGCAGGAAACAGACACTTCCAGAATTTATAGTCTCCCATTTGCATCTGATTATGATGGCAATGCAGATGTTTTCAGCAATGTCAAATTTCAACGTATTAATATAAATGACAACCAATGTTAGAATCTCCTCAGGTCTACATCTGTGAAATCATCATAGCTAGCAACTACAAGTGTTTCTACCAAAAGAGAAGTAAAAGTCACTGTGATTTTATGCATCACTTCTGTGATTATTTTGATTAGTGCTTTATTATTACAGTGTAAATATTACCTGTCCTTATCAACAATAATTGGTACGGGGTAAGGCTGGTTACTTTTATTCCCAGTGCCTAACTGGCCATATGAATTGGCTCCCCAGGCATACAGCCGACCTTCATCTGTTAGCACTAATGTATGTGCATAGCCACAGGCAACCTACAATGAATAAAAAAAATCATCTTACATACTAGCATATTAATTCAGATACATAAATATATCTTCATATTGTTAATTTATATTCAAGAGTACAAACATTTAGCCAGTACAACTTATAAAATAACAAATACAGATCACACTATGATGGGGAACAGAAAGAGAATGGGTGACTTTGACCAAAGACATTCATATGAGAAAACTAGCCTATATTTTTTTAAAAAATCACCACTCAAATAACCTCTTAAGACAGGCCTGGGCAAAATTGGGCCGGCAGGATGGATCCTGCCTGCCAAGCCACCGGATCTGGCCCACGAATGCAGTGGGAAGCCTCAGGCAGACTCCCTGCTTCCCCTGCCCCTGCACACTGCTGAGAAAAGCGGCTATTGGCCATTTGTGTTTCACAGCTGTGGCGGGGGATTAGGCTTCATGCATTGTCATTGTCCCTAGCACAATCCCATTGGCCGGATTCTAGCCAATGGGAACTGACTGTTTGAAGGACAGGCAGCACATGAAGCACCATGCCCCCCTCCCCTAAGGCTCTTATTCACAGACGCACACAGTCACTGCAGCCTGTGTGGGGGTAGGGATGGCAGGAAGGCTGCTTGAGAAACCTGCTGGGCTGATGGCCGGGAGGTAAGTCTCCTGGCCAGAGCCTGCCTCTGGCATCTCAGCCCCTCCCTCTCCCCAACCCACTGCCACCCCACATAATCCAAACCCACTGCCCCCCCTCCTGAACCCATGCCCCCTTCAAGATCCTGTACCCCAATCCTCAGCCCCAGGTCACAACCCCCTCACAGGTCACAACACACACCCCTGCACCTCCTCCTGCACCCCAATCCCCTCTCCTAGGTCACAACCCAAACCCTGTACCTCCTCCTACACCTCAGTCCCCTGACCCAGATCACAACCCATTCCTCTCCTTGGTCACAACCCAAACCCCTGCACCCTAATCCCTTGCCCCAAGTCACAATGCCTTCCTGATGTAGCTCACAACCCAAACCCCTGCACTTCCTCCTGCACCCTGGTCCCATGCCCCGGGTCATAACTGCTTCCTTCACCCAAATTCCCTCCCAGACCCCATATGTCCTCCTACACTCTAATCCCTTATCCCAAGCTTCCTTCTGCACCCAACCTCCATCCCAGACCCCACACCTCCATTAATATCATGGAAGAGTGCAGCCCTTGACCACATTCCAAAATCTTGGAGTGATCCCCATCAAAAATTATTGCCCACTCCTGTCTTAAGAGCACAGTAAGAGTTAATACAAAAGAAGAAATAACAGGCTCATTGAAACAAAACAAGGAAACCTCAGAAGTTGGTGGAGTGAGACAGAACTAGGAGAACTTTACAAAAAGTTTGCCTTAAAACTCATATCATGGCATAAATTCAAGTTTGAAACTATGGGCCTGAGACTATGTCAGCACTTGCTAATTATTAGGAATAGTTGCACTTAACTAAAGTATTAAACACTATGGCTTCTATCCAGCTAAGAGATTAAGACTTAAGTGCTAAAGCATGTGAGGAATCCCACTGACTTCTATAGGAACAGTTATGTGCTTATAGTTAAACATATACTTAAGTTCTTTGTTGAATCAAGGCTTATATCTAGTTGTAAATACTTGGGATCTAAATCAGTACTTATTAAAAGCAACTCTTTCTTAAAAGGAAAAAGAAAAAGATAGTGAAAATGGGAATACTCTTTTTCTTGGTTATGCTAGGGAACTCTTTCTCCACTAACATTCCCTCCCAGCTAAGTTATCTCTTGTGTGGGCCCTTACCTGTGAATGCGACTTGGATAAAAAGCTATATGTGTTTATGTATTTATTTCAATTGACAAAAACCATCCATCCAGTGCTCTGGGTACATTTGCACTCAGTTACAACAATTAGGAACCAATGTTCAAAAGACTGCTTTCCTAAATCCCCCATAATCCTCCACTGACAGATATCTCCAGCACCATCTCTCATCAATTCATTTTCTTCTTCCTAGGAACAGCCAAGGAGAACAAGTGAGTCTTGCAGTGTGCCTGGTGGTCAACAAACTTTGGCTTTGACAAACTAAAGTAGATGTCAATGAAAGATGAGAGTGCTGATTACCTTTCAAGAGGAACTAGACATAGATGATCAGGATTTCTAAAATTTCACAGATGGAAATCCTCGCTCCACTGAAGTCTACAGCAAAATTCCCATTGTCGTAAATTGGGCTACATTTTCACCCTTCTCTCTAGTGGAGCGGAAGGTTCGTTTTTTCAGATATATTCTCATTACTATGTATATGGCTTGAACCAAACCACTAAAGCCTCACCTCCATTGAGTGCAGAATATTCCCTTTAGAATTTGCATTTGCCAAATGCTATTTCTTCCATTCATAAAGAGTTTGATATGATATAAAATAATAAACATACCCGCTGCACACGAATGCCTTGTAAAGCAGCTATTCTACAGGGTGTTGGCTGATTACCACTGTTGCCCAATCCGAGTTGGCCATTACCATTGTAACCCCAGACGTAGACCTTAAAAAGGAAGATTGAGATTTGAATTAGGTATATTGATTTCAAGAGAAGTAGAGGAAATACATAATAAACTATTATATAGTGCTGTAATGTTCAGTTCTCTGCAATGACACATCCTCTTCCAGTGATTTAAAAAAATAAATTTGAACATTATATGGGAGGGGTCATACACAGTTTCTGTTGACAATATCAACTACATAGTGCACTAAAATTCAACCCCTAAATATTCTGTTTGCCCAGTCCAAGTCTTCCAGAAACATATCAAACACATAGAAGTGGGCTACCAATAACAGTTCTGTTCTCTGGAATGCAAAAGCAAGCTCTACTTCTAACTTCCTTTGTCAGAGAGCTCATCTCTCATTTAAAAATCAATCTCAAAAGAAAACAAACAAAAATATCCTGCACTGGAAAAAGCAGGTCTTAAATATACGTGATATAGTTTGAGTAGACTGTTAAGGATATTATTCTGAATAGAGATGTAAAAAATGGTTAATAATGTAACCGTGTAACTGTTAAAAATCTTAGTGGTTACATGGTATAGATTCTGCAGTATAAAGCACAGCCTGCTACCCATGAGTGGGGCTGGCAGCCAGGAGCTGGTGGTCTATACCCAGAGCCAGCTACTGGCCCCATTCTCTGGGTACAGGCTTTATACTGCAGATCCTACAGTACAGGGTGACAGCCGACTCTCTGGGAGCAGGGCTGGCAGTCGGAGCCGGTGCGTGTCGTGAGCCAGCTTTCGCGCACCATATCCCAGATCTGCTTCCGGGGAGCTGGTTAACAGTTTGCACTGCTGCGCTGCTGACTCCGTATCAGAGCCAGCAGCGTAGAGCAGCAGCTGGGAGCAGCGGCTGGCTCCCCAGAAGCCAGCGAGTTCTGGGAGCCTGCTTAAAAGCCAGCTTCCGACGTGAGCCAGCTGCCAGCCCCACTTCCAGGAAGCCGTTTGTCGCCCCACACTGCAGGTTCTGATACAAAGCCAACAACAGAGCGGCAGCTGACTCCCCGGGAGCGGGGCCAGGAGACAACATATAACCATAATGGAAACTGATAAGCTGATGCTTATTGGTTAACTATTTAAATGGTTACACTCTTACATCCCTAATTCTGAATACTTCAAAAAAGCATTTGGGGAACCATAGTTTGCTCAGCTGCTACCTTTTTAGTGAAAAGTGTTTCATTCATGTTTTATACATTAACCTACATGTTTTATGAGTTTTAGCATATTAACAAACAATTACAATGGCAACCAATTATAAACAAAGAAAAAAGCATCTAACTCTTTGGCATCTGTTTTGAAAAGCCTTTTAGATATTTTCAGATACACTGGAAAAGACCAAACATGTGAATTACAATACAGAGTAAAATCCTGTATAAAAAGATGTGTAAGATTTTTTTCAGTCTCTCTTACTGAGATTGAAACAAAAACTCAATGGGGAAAAGAATTACTGCTCACCCGTAACTAGAGTTCTGAAAGCTAGACTCTACACATTCATAATCTTTGGTAGTGCCAATGTTAGAATGCTTCATAATAGTGCTTGTTGCACTGCTCTTGCAACCCTTCCTTCCCCCTCCTCTCATTGCTGTTCCTGAACTTTCTGAGGACAAGAGGGTGTGGTGTTCCAGCCATTGCAGGTCCTTTCACTATCTCCTCAGATTCAAGAATATAACTTGGATTCCAAGGAAGAGGCAAAGATGAGAAAGCAGTGGAAATGTGTAGAGTCCAGTTCTGTGTGCTGTACAATTTCTCAAAGAACTCAACTTACAAGCGGATAGCCTTCATTTCTTCTTTGAGTAATCTGTCCACCTTCCCACAGTTAGATAAACAGTACCATCTACTGAGGACACAACTGGGACACACAGTACTAATTAAACAGTGTCCTGAGTATAGCCCTAACAATCAGTGCCTCAGTTCTGGATGCTAAATCAAGAGAAAGCAAAGTTTAGTAAATGTATGTATAGAATTCCCTGCTTCAGCTCTGCAGATTTTGATAATGGGAATATCTCTAAGTCAATGGTCTCCAACCTTTTTATGCCCAAGATCACTTTTTAAATTTCAGGGCAATCCTGGATTTACCCTGCCCTTCCCCAAAGCCTCACCCACTCCATCCCCCTCTCTTTCCACTACTTGCTTTTCCTCATCCTCATTCACTTTCACTGGGTTGAGGCAGGGAGTGCAGGCTCTGTACCAGAGCTAATGGGTTTGGGTGCAGGAGGGGACTCCAGAGTGTGGAGTACAGGAGGGGATGCTGGCTCTAGAAGGGAGTCAGGACTAGGGCAAGAGAGCAGGATGGAGTGTGGGTTTCATTCCTGTAGCTCTTCTTCTCCCTTTCAGTTCCTTGACAAGGCTGTTGACCTTTCCCAGTAGGTGAAGTGCTATTGAGTAAATGTCATAGATACATCAGCCCCACAAAACACAGCTGTAATTTTGTCAGTAACTACTTGACGTACTTTGCTTTAAGTGACGCAGAAAGCACATGAGACCTAGATGGACTACCTTCATCTCCAAATCACAGATATGCAATCATTATTCAAAATAGTTCCAATGAGTGGGTATGTCACTGAAGTGCACACCCCATCCCAGGTTAGACACATTTGACATGATATAGCTACTGAAGAAGACGGAAGCACAAATGCCCCTTCTTTTAGCACACTCTGACTACCAAGTAAGAGATGGGAGTACCTCTTTTAGGACAATCAGCTTTTATGTGCATGCTCTTCGAATTTGACAGGTAACTGTTGCCAGCCAATTCTGAAGAGGTCTCATTCCAAAGAGCACAAAGAGTCATGTGTTTCTGAGGCTATAAAAAATAATATTATTGTTTGTTTGGGATTCTCTTAGTTTTATAATGGCAAACTGAATTTTCAAGAGTCCTTCTTCAAGGATGAGGACTCTTCCTGACCGAGCATCCAAAAATCATCCTCACTTAGGGGATTTTCTGAATAGGAAGGTATGATTTCTTCTAAGTTATTCCAAATTCCAGATTCTCAAACAGTACATATCTACAGTCCATGCTGACGGGCAGGGATTCCTACAAGGAAGCCTTTCTGAACCATTCATCTCAAATGGATTGCCATGAAAAAAGGCCTTTTGTAAACCCACAAGGGCAAGCAGGACAGAAGGAGAGGATCCTGCACTGGTAACAAATGTCCTTGAACAAGAAATGAAGGTATTATTAACATGAAAGTCTGATCAATGTATGGAAGCATGCATCTTTTAATTTGAAAGCTCCAAACTAATCTTGGAAAGGAAACAATCCTCACCATGTGGAACCTTAACTTCCTGATGAAGTAGTAAAGTTGTCTCAAATCCAGGATGGGTGCAAGTCCTCCGTGCTTTCTTCAGAATCAGAAAGTAGCTAGAGTAAAATCCCTTGCCTCTGACTTCCTCTGGTACCACTTCAGTGGCCTGTGAATCTCTGATTTTAGTGGGTTCTCATAATGGGGGGTCTTTGAATTGAGAGAAACAAGGAGTGGTGAGTGGAGGGACGGAGCCAAAATATATCTAGTAATATTCTTACACTATTTCTAGGATCTACTTGTCCACAATGATGGTTTCCTAATAGATAAAAGAGTAGAAGAGTTAGTCTCCAGAAGGCAGGCAGGAGTAGAAGGCTACTGATGTACATTTGGATTATAGCTCTTGCACCTTACTCCAATCCTGTGATCAAAAGCCTGGTGCTGAAAAAAATGAGATGGTCCGCCTGCTCTCAGGAGAAGATAGCTAATATGTCACCATTTTTTCAAAAAAGGCTCTAGAAGTGATCCTGGCAATTACAGACTGGTAAGTCTAACTTCAATACTGGGCAAATTGTTTGAAACTATAGTAAAGAACAGAATTGTCAGAGAAGGGTTCCTGGGGGCTGGTGGTAAGTCTATGAGTCCCAAAAGGTCACTGAACTGGTGGTTACCACTGATGCTGCCAGGGTGGCACTGGTGCTGGTGCATCCCAAGGGCTGTGATGCCAGGAAAGGTGCTGGGAGCAGGAATGATGCTGTCTCTGCCTAGACATTGAGGACTCCTCTCCTGAGTCTGACAAGTGGTTGAATACTAACCATGGTGGTGCCAAGGCCAACTTTGCTGGAGAACAGGAATGTGGCAATATTAAGTGGCGCCATATCTTTATGGCCTTGTCCCAGTGCTGCTGCACTTCTGTTGCAGATGGTGCTGGCCGCTGTGCTGCTGCGGTCCCGTGTCTGTGGCAGGTCTAGCACTGGCACCAGTGGTATCATAACTGAGTCTTGCTGAGCTGGGGACTGTGCCATCATGTTGATCAAGTCTCTGGCAGGAGTGGAGAGCAAGTCCAACTCCTCTGCCAACTTCTCCTGATCAGGGAAGACAAGGAACACAAGCCTCACGAAGCCCTTTGGTGAGGCCAGAGATGACAGTGCAATGGCTTTCAGGTGCCTAGTCTTATAGTGTGCCCTACTAGTGTCCTCATGAGGATGCTTACCCAGAGACCAGCCTTTATCTGTCCTCTTCTTCTTATGCGGCACTGGAGAGTGGGAATGATGCCGCAAGTTCAAACTTCCCTGTGGCAAGGAACAGTGCCGGTGGTCCTTCATGTGACACACTAAGTCTGATGTGTTACTCTCCCCCGGAGCTGGCATGTACTCCAGTGTGGGTTGAGGATGAAGAGTTGCCTCCATAAGGAGGAGCTTCAGGCAGTGGTCTCTTTCCTTTTTAGTGTGAGGCCTAAAGCTCCTGCAAATAGAGCACTTATCTGTTTGATGGCCCTCACCAAGGCACTTACAGCAGGAAGAATGTCGATCTCCCTTGGGCATAAATCCTTGAGACCACAGCATGCTCCGGGGTCAGGAGAACAGTAAGGTGGAGGAGGAACTCCCCCCAGACTAACTACTCTAACTAGAACTGAACCACTCTAACAAACTAACAACGGATACTGAGAATGCTTGCAATGCAAGAGGCTAAGACGCTCCAATGACAGTCACTGTTGGCAAGAAAAAACAGAGAGTAGAGGGTCGGAAGTTTCTATATCAGTGGTTCCCAACCTTTTTTATACCAGGGACTGGCAAACCCACTCACAAACTTTTGGCGGACCAGTAACATTTTGTTTGCATATTCATTATGCAAATAATGAATATGCAAATAAAATGTTAAATAACGAATATGCAAATAAAATGTTACTGATCCACCAAAAGCCCCGGCCCCCAGAGCAAAAGCCCCGGCCCCCAGAGCCTCCCAGTGTCAACCCTAAGCCCTAGAGCCACCCAGCCCTCCACTCTTCCTGCGCCAGCCACTGACCCCAGAGTCCCCTGCACCCAACCGCCCCATACCAGCCTCCCACCCTCAGAGCCCTGCAGTGCCAGCCCCCCATCCCAAACACTCAGTGACAGCCCCCTGCCCCATAGAGCCCCCCACCACCAGGCCTGCTAGTGGCAGCCTCCTGTTTCCAGAGCCCCACTGCACCCAACCGCCCCAAGCCCTCCCCAGCACCAGCCCCCAGTTCCCAATATTAGCCCCGTCCCCAGAGCTCCTAGCCCTGTCTCCACAGCCCCTCCACTACTAGCCCGGTCCCCAGAGCCCCCCAGTGCCAACCTTGCCCAATAGCCCCCCCATGACTAGCTCTGCCTCCAAAGCCCCCAGTGCCTGCCCCACCCCCGTCACCTAGCCCTACACTGCCTCCCAGCTGCCAGCTAAGCACTGCTTCCTGGGTGGTAGCTGCTCTAAGGCTGTCGTGCCGGGCTCTGTGTGGCCCTCCCACCGAGCAGCAAAGTGCTCTTCTGTGTCCAGGAGGAGACCCCATCCCTGCCTGGCACTGGCTGGCTGAGAGGCAGGGTAGGACACACCTCTGCAACAGCTGCAATGGGAGCAGTATACCTCAGCCCCAGCCCCTAGAACTGCTGCCGCCTGGCAGCCAGAGGTCAGTGGCCTGGCAGTTGGGAACCACTGTTTTATATACTGACCTTGAAGGCAGCATGCCAGAAGGCTTTACAGCTGACCCGAGGGGTACTGCTAAGGGGAAAAATTCTCCAATGATAATGCACATGAGCAACCACTCAAAGAAGAAATCTCCCTTGCCTGATTCTTCTGATGGTTGAGTGCTGCTTCACAAAGAGTCACTCCTGATATATTTCTTCCTATGTCCCAAAGAACTGCTTCTTATAATACCTCCAGGTGGGGAGGTAACCAGTTACATGAGTGACAAAGGGACACCATACACACACTCTGGAAAATGAATGGGAGGACTAGATCTCAAGTGTACTAGTAACTGGAGTAACAGTGGAAAGAAGAGTCATATGGAAGCTCCACCCCACAGAGTCTATAGATAGAAACTATACTGGGTCAACTGAGTTTAAAAAGTTAGGGAATCATTGGATTAAAGTCTAAAAAATTAAAGTTGGGTTCAAATATTTATTCTTTAAAGAATGTAATGAATTATTTTAAATGAATTCTTTTCCATTTAGGGCTCGTCTAGACTGCATTCCTCTCTCGAAAGAGGAATGCAAATGAAGCAGATTAAAATTCAAATGAAGCACGGATTTGCAAATCTTGCGCTTCACTTGCATAATCACATGAGAGCGCTTTTTCGAAAAAGGGGTTTTCAAAAAAAAACCCAAAGTCTAGACGGGGTTCTTTCGAAAAAAAAAACAAACCTTTTTCAAAAGAACCCATACTCCTGAAAAAATGAGGAGTATGGGTTCTTTTCCCGAAAGAACCCCATCTAGACTACGGGGTTTTTATTTCCAAAAACCTTTTTTCGAAAAAGCGCTCTCACATGATTATGCAAATGAAGTGTGAGATTTGCAAATTTGTACTTCATTTGAATTTTCTATCTGCTTCATTTGCATTCCTCTTTCAAGAGAGGAATGCAGTCTAGACATAGCCTTATCGCAGTGATTTGTTCTGAAAGGTGTAATTTTAGCTAATTTGGATAAAGTGTCTCTCAGATGACATGTTTATAAATGTAGTGGAGACAGTGGGAACAAATAGGACAATTTCTGATAAAAAGGTTCTTATAACAGTACAGATTAGGAGATTTGAAATTTACAGATTAATATTACTTTTCTCAACAGTTTTAGTTGTGACCAAGCTTGCAAAGGTAGATGCTATTAATAATTTGTAGCCAATAATACTGAATAAAATAAAATTCAGTTAGAAAAATTAACTGTAAAACTTTAAGAACATTCTTACCTCCCCATTTTCTACTACAGCCATTGAGCACATCTGTCCACAAGATATACTGACAGATATCTTATTTTGTAAGCAGCCGGTAACTCTTCGAGGAATTGGCTGATTAGCAGTTGAACCAGATCCAACCTGTCCTGAATTATTATAACCCCATGCATACACCTGTTATAGAAGAGTTATTAACAGAATAAAATTGTAACATGCTACTTTAACCAAATGTACAAGAGATATAGAACTTATGTAAGATGCACATATTAGAAATACATTCTAAGTATATCTGGATTATAGGATTGAAGCAATTCTTTTCTGTGCATCTATGAAAGACACAGAAATATTTTTCTTTTTTATTCTCTTCCAGGAATCTGCCACCCTTTCCAACTCTAATTTCTAATGTTCAACCCGTTTAAAAAAAACAATAAATCCTTCTGTAATATCAAAGATTATGTATCCTGTGGGGTATACTTGTGATTCTTAGTCTACAGTTATTGGAAGAAAAAAATAGGACAATTGGACACCAACATTATCTCAGAGTATTACGGAGCAGTATTTTATACTTCAGTGGGTTTGGATACATAACTTCCACATATGCACAGGGTTTTATTTATTACCAAATTTAATGGTGTGAAGAAATTTTTCACAGCAGGGCATAATAGGAGAGATCATAGGGATTTTTAGCCAGCCTTTGCAATACCAAGTGCTTGTTCCTTCATTAGGATCAGATACCTCACATAAGCAACTTCCTGCAACAACTACTGACAGACCTCAGATCTTCCCATTATTATTAAATAAGTACATCACAGCAGCATCTACATTACCGCCACGCCAGGTTCCACTGTGCTAGGCACTATATGTTTTTCTGCTTCCAGAATCCTATATAAATTCCATACAAAGTAAAATAAAATTTATACAGATTTATGCTAACTTCTCACCTCTCCATCAGATGTTAACACCATGGAATGATGAGAGCCACAGGCGACTTCAATTACTTTCTTGTTTACCAAGTTAGTAGAGACTTGACAGGGAATTAAACCATGATTTGTTGTACCATTGCCCAGTTGACTATAAGCATTATGGCCCCATGTGTACACTTCTCCTTCTATAATAAAAGTGTGAAAAATCAACTTTAAAACATCTACTTATCTAATTACTATGCATCACAAGATGACATAAAAAGAAAATGTTAAGTTCAACAACGGTGCACTCTTCCTATTTAAGTATTTATATATTCCTCTAAGCTATTAATCCCGTGTACATAAGAATGCTATTTTACTCACAATGTTTAATAAATGCCTAAAAGGGTAATACCCAGAGAATCAGATCAAAAGAAAACGACAGGAGATAGTATGATCTAGAGGAGAGGCCACAGGAATGGGAGTCAGATGAGACCTGAATTCTATTCCTAGTTTTGCCTCTTCTGGCCCTGGACAAATAATTTGTCTCCGTGTCTTAGTTTTCTCATCAAAACTGGAATAGTGATATTTTCCATTCTTTGTAAAGTACTTTGAGTTCCTCAGATGAAAATCATTATATGGTGCTAAATACTCTCATTATTATTTTTTTATTATTATTATTATTATTATTCTTCAAGTATATCATCTCCACTTTTTATTCTTGAAAAGTATACTTTGAAGTGTTTTACGAGCGATAGTATATCCTATCAGGAAAGTTAAACAAATGTTTGAGGTTCCATTTCAATGCCTATCTATTGGGATATTAACTATAGAATAATTATTAATCCTCCCACAGAATTTATACCCTACATTTTCACCAATACCATATCAGTCTTAGAAGCAAGATTGTCGGCTTCACTCTCAGAACTCAGATTTCTCACAAATAGTTGGGCCAACTGAAGCAGGCACACATTTTAAAAATAACTTTATTCTATCACATATTACCTGCTGTAGCAACAACAACATGGGGACCACTTCCATAGCTCAGACAGGCTATCTTTTTGCCACATAAAGTATCTAATCTCCGTGGTTCAATAGTGTTCTGATTGTCACCAGTTCCCAAACAGCCACTGCAGTTGGTGCCAAGCACAAACACCTGTTATAAAATCTTATTGTTAATTTAACAAGTCATTTATTTCTATAGCAACATTTACTATTTACACTAAAATAATCAATCCTAAACTTTCTTTATTCAGTAATTAATGTATGGTTCTTCTCTAGGGTCTGTGATCATAATTATGGTTTTTCTGCCAATCTATCTTGAATTAATAATGATTTACAGAATATTTACAGAATACTCTTCCACTAATACAAATGTTCTCTGATAATTACCTCATCATTTTCAGTTGCATACAACACTTCATTACCAGCACTGCCAAATACACAGGCTTGACGAATTAACTTCAGTTCTTCTTGAGAGCAGAGAGCAAAAATTGGCCATTTTCCAACATCCAGCATCTTCAGGGCTGATAAGAAAGTAGCTTGTATCACCTGCTGAGATTAAAAAGTGATATCAGATATTTAGAAAAAAATAAAATGTTCAACTTTGTACAATGAAAGGGCTAAAGCCAAAGAAAAATTAAACATGAGATAAAAAAAGGTAGCCCTTTCTTTGCCAGTGATGCTGCACAAAGTGGTGATCTCTTTTTTTGAGTTGGAAAACAAGACAGTCCTGTGGGAGCAAGGGGCCACTGATATGAGTACGGTATTGGTGGCCAGTAGATGCCACACCAGGGGCCTCCATTCTGGCTTTGGGGTTCATGCCATCTCTGGTAGCTGTATTAGTCTACGGGTGGCCTTCAGACTTCCTCCAGTGAAGCAGAATGGAAGGACGAGGATCCCGACTCTGAAGCAGAGGTGTCCGAGGATCTCAGAGATGTAGGAGGAGCAACTCTGGAGGAACCAACAAGCAGTTCAACTCATCCATGACCCAGAAACGGAGTCAGATTTGGCTCTCTCGTGGTAATCAGCACCACTAGTGCTGAAGACAAGGTATGCCTTGATGTTGAGGGTGGTGACAACTTCCATGGAACCATGCAGCATCAAATGAATTGGTGCTAAGGGAGGATCCAGTACTGAAGAACCTTGTACTGGCTACAATATTGTGTCTATACCAACCCCCGGAAAGGGTGCTTCCTGGTACAGTGCCAAAGGGCCCAAGAGTTAAGTCACATTTTCTACTGGAAGGCCATTGTGGGCACCAGCCTCATGAAGTCTTGAACCAGCAGTGAGGACAGAACCGAAAGGTAGAGGATAGGGATGTAAAGTCCCATTTAATCAGTAAAATGGTTAAACATAATGTTTAACCAGTTAACCAGAATCCCTGGGAGGGTGTGTTTCCAGCCCAACTAGGCTACAGTGGCTTCTCACCCACAGAATGGCATGGTGGACCTGGCTGGGGTAGAGCAGACCCGTGGGCAGAGTCTGATCTGGCCAGGCTGGGCTGAGCCTGCTACTTCCTTTAGGCCAGGCCTGCCACATCGCCCCATGGTTGGGTGGCTGCTCTGGTCAGGCTGGGCCAACTCCACTGCAGGCAGGGACTCCTCAGGCCAGGCTGAGCCCACTGCACCATGGGCAGGGGACTGCTCCAGCTGGGCCGGGCTCACTGTGCTGCGGATGGAGGTGGGCGGCTGCTCCAGCCCAATCAGGCCACTGGTTAACTGGTTACCGGCACATGCCTAGTAGAGAATGTCCGCCACAGCCTGCTACACCAACATTACTGAAAGTCAAAAGCCAATAAGCGATCCCCTGAAAACAACAATGGAATTATAGCTGCCAGAGTCAACATCCTGATTTTTTTTGTTTTTACAAAGCAGTATACAAGATATAACTCTACAATCAGCTTACACCCCTGTTCTTTTTTTGGGATCAGCAAATATTTTGAATAAAATTCTTTCCCACTGTGTTGAGATAGAACTGGTTCTATGGATCATAAGCATAAAAAGGGAATAGTTTCGTGTCTCAGGAAGTGTTTGTGTGATGGATCCCTGAAATGGGATGAGGAAACAGAATAGGGGCAGGAGGTGAAATGGATGATGTAACCAAATTTTATCAACCTTCCAATATCCATTTGTCTGATATAAGCTGCCTCCATGCAATCTGAAGATGAGAAAGATCATCTTCAAAAAGAGGGAGGGAGGAAATGGATAAATTAGTGCATTCATGGCTTCATGATGTGCATCTTCCAGATCTTCAACTAATCTATCAAAACTGCTGTTGTGATAATGAGGTTTATTGAGAGGTAGACATAAAGGAAGTAGGCAGTCTCTTTCTCTGGAATCTTGATTTCTCTCTGGGCAGCTCAGTAGATCTTTGATATCCAGAAAAACTGGATAGGGGAAAAACTGAAATCCAGAAAAAATGAGGTGGTATGTCTGCACCATTTGGGACCTATGAAATTTTCATATATTTGCAGGTGTGTAAATTCCAAGGGACCTTAAGGTGGCCTTGGAATCAGTTGGGAGTGTTCACAGACTCGTCAGTGGATTTAGCGAAGAGTTTTAATCCATCAAAAGGGAGGTTTCTCAACCATATTTTGGACCTCTCTGGGAAAGCCAGAGATCTAAATACAAGAAACCCAATGCACAACAACTGCCATGAAAACAGTATGAACTAGATTGTCTGCCTAGCAAGAGTGAAAAACCAGGACACACTTTTTTCAAGGGGTGGAAGTATAGTTACCTATTTAAGACAAAGCCCCTAATATTGGGATGTCTAGTTACCCAGTGTTTCATTACTCCTTGGTGCCTATGGAAGCCTTGAAAGAGGTTCTTGTCATTAGCTGAACTTCAGTAATAAGTCTCTGGAATTATTTGAGATGTTCAAACAGAAAATGCTCAATACGGGTGATTAACTTAAAATTATATTTTGCCACAAGAACATTTTACAATCCTAAACTGAAAAGTAGCACACGAGTAGCTCTTATGGCCAAAAAGGTTGAGGTGTTTTTGGCCCTTACCAAATGTTCTTTGTTTACTGTGGTGCTGTCTGCCATGTTCATTTACAGAGTTAGCTGAACAATGTGAATAAAATATTTTTGACTGGGACATAATACTTTTCAATCAGCACACTTGCATGATGATATTGTTATGGGACTGCCAGATAGTCTTGGCAGGATCCAAGGGAAATTCATGTATCAATAAAGCCACTCAAGCAGAAGATGTCTATTGCAGGATATGTAGGAATTTGTGCTGAGTCTCTCAGATCTCTTCTAAGGGATTTGTAAGGAGCCCACACCACATTTAATTCTTGAAACTGGAAGGCAAAGCAGGCATGACTGCCTCATCTGGAGAAGATGAGGAGATATTTGTTTGCAGAGTAGCCTCATCTTCTCTAGCAACTTGTTCTTCAAAAAATCCCCTCAGTTGAGCTAGAGGAAGAGGAACAGATGGAGTAGGAGACTGTTTCCCTCAGTGGTCCTCACAAGAAATGCTAGGAGTTTTTGAAAACTGCTTTTGATAGGCAGCCTGAGGATTCCAATGTGGCCACTTGATGGGCTTCATGTGGCATAGGACGTGGCATCTAGCATTGGTCAAACCAATGAGAAAGGGTACAAGTTTGTCTCATTTATGGCTACTCTTTCCATAAAAATACCAGGATGGCTGTCCCCCTTTTGGTAAGTAGAGGAATGCTGCACTGAATCTTGGGAATAGAAAGAGAATGTCTCCTCATAGAAGAATTCCTGCCAAACTCAACAGGTGACGGAGAATCAAACTGTATTAGGAAAAAGTTCAGTGTCTCTGATTGTCTCAATCTCTGTACCCAAAGAAGCTCAGTAACTCATTAAAAGAAAACACTCTATGCCTTCTGAAAGAAACAAATGGATTTAAGCTGACACTGAACAAGGTTCTGCAGTCAGTACAGTCTAGACTGCGGAGGTTTTCCGGGATACACATTTGCTCTTCCGCTTTTTTTTGCAGAAGAGCAAATGTGCTCTTTCAGAAGCCCTGTCTTCCTTGTCCTACAAGGAAGAAGGGATCTTCCAAAAGAGGGGGATTTTCCAAACTTTGGTCCAGTGTAGAAGGGCCAAATTTCGGAAAAGCTTCTTCCGAAAAAAAATCGGAAAAAGGTATGCAAAATGCGGAGTGCATTTTGCGTACCTTTTTCTGATAAAAAGGTGTAGCGTAGACCTAGCCTGAATCTGTTTCGGAGGGTCCAATATGGTGGAGGTCACTGCTGCCAAAGATTACTGCTTAGAGGGAGAGGGGCACTGAAATAGTATGAGACACCTGTTTCCTCATTGGTACCAAGGTAGTATAAGTGATTTGTTTAGTACCACCTTCATAGTGGTAAGAGTCTTCAGCAGCATAATCATGCTTGTGGAGTACCAAGGACATTTTCACTTCGAAGGATATTAAAAAGTGCTTTTTTCTTAGTAAACATGTAACTGATAGGGCTGTCAATTAGTGGGCATTAATGCCTGCGATTAATGCCGGGCAGAATTAACACGTTAAAAAAATTAACGCACATTAATCACAGAGGGCAGCAAACCAGCATTAGCTGCTGTCTCTGGTAAGATGCAGTAATGCAAACTGCCACCAGAGGGCGCATGAAAAAAAGAAGCAGCAAGAAAGGGGGAAAAAAACCCTGAAGCCCTCCCAACTCTAAAAGCAAAGACCCTGACACCCATCCCTATCCCCTCCCAGGTGACCATATTTTTTAAAATAAAGCAGCCTGGGGGGCGGGGGTCTTGCCCAAGCTGTCCCCCCCTTCCCCAGCAAGGCTCACCCAAACCACCCTCTCTTTGCCTCCTGGGGCTGGGACTGACCCTTCCCCACATCTGATTCTGGGGCTGAGTTCCCACTCCCAAACTCTGCACTGCCCATGGTGGGGTCTACCACCCCCCCTCCGCCCAGGGGCTGACCCCTCCCCTGAACTTGGGGGCTGACCCCCACCCCTGAGCCCTATGCTACCTGCAGTTGGGGGCTGAGCCCCCCCAACTCTGCACTGCCCGTGGCAGAGTCTACCCCCCTTCGGCCCTGTGCTGCCCATAGCTGGGGCTTAGTTAAAAAGAACTCTTTTGAACAGGACACAAATATATTGATTATATAGAATTTAAGTTCAGCTTTCATGACAGAATTTGCACTACAATACTTCAGTGAGATGAACTGAAGGTTTTTTTCACAGTGTAAATGTTTTGTAATAAAAAAAAAATATAAAGTGAGCACTATACACTTTGTATTATTCTGTGTGCTAATTGAAATCAATATATTAGAAGATGTAGAAAACATCCAAAATATTTAAACAGACAGTATTCTAATTATTGTTTTACAGTGCGATGAATCACAATTAATTTTTTTAATCAATTAAATTGCAATTAATTGCAATTCATTTGTTTAATTGCTTGACAGCCCTAGTAACTGATTAAATTTTCAGCAGTTATATGCTGCCTTCCTCCCCGCACTGAACGGCTGTCTCTGTATCAGAGGCAGCAGCACGAGGGAAGGGGTCACGTGGGAGTTGGTGCTTGCAGGGAGCACTGCCTCACGCCTGCTCCCTGCCCCTCCACACTATCTCTTATACCGAGGCAGCAGTGTGGGAAGGTGGGGGGGGGGGGCTTGCATGTAACTTTAAAGATTAACCAATGAGCCTGGGCTCATCCATTAACTGTTTAAACATGAATACTAATGCATCCCTATTCATTATATCCCTATACTGAGACATATCTGGTATGGTGACCCTTAAAAGAGCTAGATGCAGAACCAGTACCAACTGAGACTGAAACCTCACCAGTACCCAGAAAAGAACCTAAGATCTTTAGCATATTCTTATCTCAAGGAGACCAAGGCTTTTTTGAGGTAGGCTCCTTGGAAAAACTACTTCAATCTTCTTATATCATCCAATGAACCCTTCTGTGAAGGTGTGTGTGAAAAAGGTGCAGATGCTATGTTCACTTGTAGGTAGGTGTACAGGGTGTGGGGGCTCTTGGTCTGAATCCAAGTTGGGCAAAGGAAATGCTTCATCATCAGGAGCTTATGCCTTATATCCTGATTTTTCCTAGTTCTGATTTTATATGCTAAGCAGATAGTTCACTTTCGAGTGTTATGAATATTCCCCCAAATAGCAAATACCTTGTGGGTGTCTTGTCACTGACTGGGATAAACTCCCAGTAGGTGAGGCAGTGCTTTAGACTTGGAGATACTGGCATACCCCAAAGATGAGGAGGATCTTGAGACAGAACACCTCAGAGAAAAGAAGTATAAAACAAACACCCCACACAAAATGAAAAATATAAAAAGTAAATAACTGCACTAACTAAACTTAAAGGTAGAAGTTAAATTTTGAACACTAGAAACAAGCATGCTAAATGTTCCATCCCAGGCCCTGGCTGTATGGCATCATCCAGCCTAATACCACCAACACCTCTGAATGTAAGAGGGGTTTACTTTCTTAAGAGTTCTTTCCTGTGTTCTCTTCCTCCTGACCAACAGGGAACATTTGGGCCCAGACTTCATGCTTCCCTGAGGAAATCCCTACACTGCTATATACTGTTATTTAGTCACAGTTGAGTAAGGATGTGTCATCATTTGTGTTGTTTTAATTCTTATATGAAATCCCCATTTTCCCACTTATTGTAATTTAATTCCCTAATACATCTGTTATCTTATTTTAGAGTGTCCTTCTTTATTTATACATCACACTGGGAGGGCGCACTGAGGGCTTACTCCAACCGATGATAGATGTGGAAAAAGGGACCTGCATCCTCTGAAACAGGGGGCCCCCCTGATATAAGGGGTCATTTTTTTTAATTTCTATTTTCTTAGTTGCCCTTGCCCCTAGGTAGCAATCTGATTTTAACAATCCATACAAAAACTAAGTAGCCCAGTTTTCTCTCTAGGACAGTTTAAAAAACCCCACTATTATGCTTCCAAATTTAAGTGTTTTATTCAGTTTCACATTTCTAGGATGAAAAAATGGCAAAAAGAAAGTTGTCACATCACTGCAGAATAATAAGTTGCTACAGGTGTGTGTTGCCAAACCTCTAGGCTGAAATGAATTAGCGTGGAGACTTATGCTAAACGTAAAGTGATTCTGTAGACCAGGGGTGCAAATCAAACTACTTAATGAAAATATATTGTTCCTCTGTTTAATGTTCTCTTGACTCAGTAAGAACATTAACACTTATGAGAGAAATGCTGCTTATCTGAATTCTTGGTCTTGTAATGCTCTCATTACCTTAATTAAAGCACAGTTATACTGCAGCCAACTAAACGTCTTTACAAGTAATGTACCATGATGTGCATAATACAAACTCATATACTGTTGTGATGCTCAACTCTGACCTTGGTAGTGACTCCATGGGAAACGGGAGATTCAGCCTCCATATGGACTTGATCCTGTAGACCAGCCTGCAGAGAAATAATTTTGGTTACAATCAAGATACCATATACCTAGTGACTATATCATATAGAACTGTCTGCATTTCAGTTCAACTAAATATGTGTGTGTTGAGAAGGAGATCAAAGAATGAACAAACGTCTCAACATTTGAACTGTAAAATTACAGAGGGACTTTGGCCTGCTACTCTTCCACTGAAAAGGCCATTTTTCAAAACTGCCTGAAATTGGCTTAAGATAACTTTTTAAAACATTGCATTGAATATTCTCTGACTAGTTTTTAGCCCAAAGGTGATTTAGAAAGAGAAAATGGTAAAATTTTAATCTGTTTTTCAGTTAGGGCCTGGGGGAGGGGGAAAGCGCACAAAGTTTCCTCCGCCCTGCCAGGAGCATGTGGCGCTTCTAAGCACCTTGTGCTCCTTGCAGGGTGGGGGCAGGACAGAGGAAACTTTGCATGCTCCCCCTACCTCCAGGCCACTGTTGGAGAAAAATCAAATAACTCCAATTGTGTCAAAGGGGGGATTGTGGGGAAAATCAAAACTCTCTAAAAGAAAACTGCTGTAAGGGTTAAAACTTTTTCCAGGCCTCTCTCTCTGTATCAGAGAGAAATCATCTTAACTCTAATCAAGACCCTTACAATGCCTCCTATCTCAACTTCATGGAGACTCCTAGTCTGTCACAATTTGTCACGTAAACTCTTAGCTTTGTCACAGTTTGCCTTGTAGACTCCTCACTCAGGTTATCATGTGCCTTTGTACTCTAAAACTGACTTTCTAGCACACCTGGTGTGAACAGAGATATCTCAGAGTACTTCTGCTGAGACTTTGATATGTTAAAGAAAAACAATCAACAACTAAACTGTCTGAACATACTGTATAAAGGATCCCTGAAACTGTCTCTCAGGGCTGCTGCTGCTGCTTTCACTCTGGTAGCTGTCAGCCTGCATGCATGCATAATAAATTCCTTCTAGATTTCTCTCCTGCCTCACTGCTTTGACCTCCAGCCTCGGACCCTTCTGGGGACTCTGTACCCCAGGGGAGCGAGTTTTCCCCAACACCACTCAGGGCTTGGGAGTGGGGGAGTGCTTGAAGTTTCCTCTGCCCTGCCCCCACCCTGCAAGCAGTGCACGGCGCTTAGAAGCACTATGAGCTCCTGGCAGGGCAGGAGGAGATTTCACACCCTCCCCTGCCCCCAAGCCCTGATTGTCCTGGGGGCAGAAGGGGGAGCATGCGAAGTCTCCTCCTACCCCAGGGCATAGTCACCTAGGGGAACCTCTGGGGAAGGCAAAGACTTCACGTACTCCCCCACCCTTAGACCAATCATGGTCTGCAGGTGGGGAAGCGGGGAAGCTTGAGGCCCCGCCCCTTCTGGTGCAGGCCAGGGCCACTTCAAAAATTTCTGAAGTGGCCCCCAGCAAAAAATTATTGCCCATACCTGCCTGAGAGGTAAAAATGTAGATGGTATCATGAGCTTTTGTGGGCACAACCCACTTCTTCAGATGAACGGAGCACGGGGTCCAGGATACAAATAAATAGCAGAAAAAGAGGGGATGGGGAAGGAAAGAGAAGGAAAAAAAATCTTGTCAATTAAAGTGTCCGTGCTAAATCAGGCTAATGGAGTGGCCTTAAGTGCCCAGTACTTAGCTTTTGATGTTATTAGGTTGCTGAATGTGCCAGCCTATCCAGTTCATGTCTTTGTTCAAACCTTGATTAAAGGTGTCAAATTTGCAAATGAAGGCAAGTTCCACAGCTTCTCTCTCTAGCTGGTTTTTGAAATTGCTTTGTGATAGTATAGTCACTTTTAGATCCATTAATGAGTGCCTACGCAAGATAAAATGTTCCCCAACAGGTTTCTGTGTTAGCATTTCGAATATCTGATTTGTATCCATTTATCCTTTGTCGTAGAGACTGTCCAGTTTGGCCAATATACATGGCAGAGGGGCATTGCTGGCACTTGATGGCATAGATCACATTAGTGGATGTGCAGTTGTATGAGCCTCTGATGTGGTGGCTTATGTGGTTAGGTCCTGTGATGATGTCACTTGTATAGATGTGTGGACAGAGTTGGCACCATAGTTCATTGCAGGGGTGGGTTCCTAGGTGAGTATGGTGGAGGTGTGCTGCGTGGTTGCTGGAAAGAATTTGTTTCAGGTTAGGGGATTGCCTGTAGGGGAGGATTGGCCTGTCCCACAACCACTGGTCCAAGATGCTTCCCACGGCTCCCCTTGGTTGCAAACAGTGAACCAGAGCCAATGGGAGCTGCGAGGTTCCATGGCCACGGTACTGGTAAGTAAACACACTGGAGCGACCAGTTAGCAGCTTTCTCAAAGTGGTTTCATGGACCTCTCTAGTCTGGTACTCTCTTGACTGGCAATAGCCATGGTCTGGCATGATTTTAGTAAGTCAGATGGCCGTTTACCATGGGTGTGGCCAGGTTTCCTGCGGTCACATAAAGTTTGTTTACAGCCACCTAGCCTGGCTTTAAGAATATAAGAAGGGCCATACTGGGTCAGACCAAAAGTCCATCTAGCCCTGTAGCCTGTCTTCTGACAGAGGCCAATGCCAGATGCCCCAGAGGGAGTGAACAGAAACAGGTAATCAAGTGAACCCTCTCCTGTCATTCATTTCCAGCCCCTAACAAACAGAGGCTAGGGAAACCATTCCTACCCATTTTGGCTAATAAGTATTGACGGACCTAATCTCCATGAATGTATCTAGTTCTTTCTTGAACCCTGTTAAAAGTCCTGGTCTTCACAACATCCTCTGGCAAGGAGTTCCGCAGGTTGACTGTGCGCTGCCTAAAGAAAAGCTTCCTTTTGTTTTAAATCTGCTACCTACTAATTTTAGGGTTGCCAGGTGTCCTGTTTTGAACCAGACAGTCCAGTATTTGAGCTTTCTGTTCGGGAAACAAACTGAGAAAATATAAATGAGAAAATATAAATGTCTGGTATTTTCTAAATAAAATGTAATGTAGATTGTGATGTAATGTCAAGTGTGTCCAGTATTTTTGTTGAAACCATCTGGCAACCCTAACCAATTTCATCTGGTGACACCTACTTCTTATGTTAGGGGAACAAATAAATAACTTTTCCTTATTCACTTTCTCCATACCTGTCATGATTTTATAGACCTCTATCAGATCCCCCCCCTTAGTCTCCTCTTTCCTAAGCTGAAAAGTCCCAGTCTTTTTAATTCATATTGCACCCATTCCAAACCTGTAATAATTTCTGTTGCCCTTTTCTGAACCTTTTCCAATGCCAATATATATTTTTTGAGATGAGGCAACCACATTAGGGATGTAAGCGACTAGTCGACTACCCGATAAGTCTAGGTGGCATCTCTCCCTTTGAAATGTAAAGGAGCCACCCCCCACTCCTGCTTATCGGGTAGTCGACCAGTGGCTTACATCCCTAGCACAGACCAGTCTAAGCAAAGGGACAAGAATACTTCCTCCTATATAAATTATTTCATAACTGCCCATTTAAGGACTTGGTTAATATTTTCCTCAAGGATCTAATACTGACCAGTGCAGAGGCAGATGGGCTGCATGGACCATGGCACTGATGCAGTATGGCAATTCCTGTTTTTTCTAGGGATGTTAAATTTCGATTAATCAGCTAACTGAGCAGCCGAAGGAATTTCCATCCCGCCCGTGGCTCTTACTACATTTAAAAGGCAGAGGTGCAGGCTGGGAACTCGAGGCAAGCAGGGACTCAAGTTCAAATTAAGCAGGGACTCAAGCAGGGCACAGCAGTCAGACCAGCACAAGTCAGAGGCACAGCAGTCAAACCAGTGGGACTAGGGACTGCATGAGTCCCCGCTCATGCCATTTCCCACTGTGCCACTGCCTCCCCTCCCACGCCCTGCAGAGACCATGATATGGGGGGGACCAGCTTTGAAGTTGGCTCCCCCCAGCACCAGCTCCTGCTCTCCCCTTGCTGCCTCTGATACAAAGGCAGTGGGGGGAAGTAACTAGTTGAGTAGTGACTCAACTACCCAATACGCCTATGCTTATCAGGTAGTAGACTCATCACTTACACTCCTAGTTTTCTCCCCCATCTCTGATCCTGGACTCAGAAGTAGCAGCAATGTCACAAAACATGTTTCCATATGACTGTCAAGAAAGCTTCATCCTCTTCTGATGGACTAAGCCGAGCTATTGTAATCTAGCCCTTTGCGAGCTTCAGGCTGGACCTCACCTCCACAATTGGGGCAAAGGCCTCTCACATATTACAGCTGGGTAATGCAAGCCTGATGCTAGCTGCCAACCGTGCGCACGGGGTGTGCCGGGTGTGCACAGGCACACCCTAATGTTTCAAAGGGCCATGGTGTGGGGGCATGAGCCCCTGCACTAGAAGGAGCGCTGCTTTGGCACTCCGGGGAACCGGAGCCATGCCGGGTTTGCCACGCATGCACAGCTGTGCGGTCAAAATCGGCAGGTCTTAGGACCCCGTGGAAAGAGGCGGCAGAGACACAGCAACGTCACCCCGCCGCCCCATCAAGCGCAGTGAGTTTAAAACCCGGGCGGGAAGGCAGGGGGGAGGAAAGAGTAGGAGAGGTGGGGGGTGCCCTGGGCAGGGGATCGGGTGCAGCGCGGCCGGCCCGGGGGGGGGTTGGGTCGGGAGCAGAGCGGCTGGCCCGAGGAGGGGGGAGGAGTCGGGTCGGGAGCAGCGCAGCTGGCCCGGGGAGGGGGGGGTTGGGTCAGGAGCAGCGCGGCTGGCTCAGGGAGAGGGCGGGGTCGGGGGCAGCGCGGCTGGCCCCGGCCCCCCCAGATCTGCTTCCCATCCCCCCTTTCTCCCAGCCAGCCCCGTGTTCCTCAACCCCCCCCAGCTCTGCTTTCTGCCCCCCCTTCCCCCCAGCTCCACCTTCCTCCCGGCCAGCCCTGTGGCCCCCGACCTCCCGCCAGCTCTTCTTCCTGCCCCCACTTCCTCAAGGCCAGCCCTGCCCCCCCAGCCAGTCCCTCCCCCCGCCAACAATCAAGTGTGTCTGTTTTTTTGGTGGGGGGGGTCTACCTGGTAACCCCACTGGCTGCGGCTCCACAACGCACTCAGGAGCAGGGACAGGGCTTCTCCTCCTCCCCAAGGCGTCAGACTCAACTAGAGGCTCCCAGCGCTGATCGCGCCCCACCTCCCAGCCACTCCCCCTGCCACCGCCAGGCTTCAGTCCGGCGCCCAGCCGGAAAACCAGGAAATACCGGACATTGCACATGTTGGGTATTTTCTGGATTTTTTTTACCAGACAGAGGGCCCCAAAACCAGACTGTCCGGTAGAAAACCGGACATCTGGCAACCCTATGAGTCAGACCCGGTGCAGGCATCAAGTGATGGGGACTGCCGGAACTTTGGGAACCAGAGACTGCGGGGTGGGGGTTTGTGGCCCAAAAGGGAGCTGAGAAACCTAACAAAGACAGAGTTGGGGGAGCACCAGAAGGGTGAAAGTCAGGGCGACCCTAGAACTCTGTTACAGACCAGCTGGCGGCTGCTGGAGGAGGAGGGAAAAATAGGGGGAAAGGATTGGAGAGGAAGGGGCTTGTGCTGAGGGGAGGGGGGCAGGTCAGGAGAAGAAAGGGGAAGGCACCAAGGGACGGCACCAAGGGACAGGGTGGAGGAGAGAGACAAATGCCAGGGGGCCAAGTGGAGACAATGAGGAAAAGGGCAGGAGGGGAGGTGTCAGTGAGGGGGGGGGGACAGGATGATGCTGGGAGAGGAGAGGGGAAGGGCTTTGGGGGCTAGAGGGGACATGGGGAGGTGCTGGGAGAAGGCTTGAAAGAAGGGGTGGGCATGAGGAAGGCTGGGATGGAGCAAGTCGTGTGAGGGCACAGGGGCATGAGGGGAACGGGGGAAGAGGGTGGTGAGGGGGTGGGCATGAGGGAAAAAGAGGGCAAAGGGGGCAGGGGCAGTGAGGGAAGGGGGAGGCACCAGGAGGGTGCAGGGCTAAGGGAAGGTGCAGGTGCCAGGGGATTCTGGGGGTGAAGCAGAAGGGCGGACACCTGCAGGGGAGGGACCAGGCACCAGAGAGGCAGGGCAGGTTTGTAGAGGGAGGTGTTAGAAGAAGGGATGAGGACGGGTAGCTCACATGATCAGAGTGCAGCTACTGGAGGAGTGGGCACAAGGGGGAGAGAAGGGCTGGGGGAGAGGGGCAGGTCTCAGGAAGGCTGAAGGCAGTGAGAAGGGCAGGAGTCAGGACAGCAGAGGTGAATGAGAGGTTGGGGGTGGGGGTAAGCAGGCACCAGGGGAGCTGATGGAGCAAGGGGAGGAGACAGGGCAGCAGAGGGAAAAGGTGAGGTTTATAAGATATTTATTAATAACTTGGGTGCCACAGTGGCACATCCAAACAAGCCACATGAACTCAGTACTGGTGTACAACACAAAATTCATTCTGCTTATGGGAGGAACTCTTAGGCTATGTCTACACTGGTGGTTTCTTGCGCAAGAACATCTTGCGCAAGGGTTCTTGTGCAAGAAGTCTTGCACAAGAACACGTCCACACTGCCATGGGCAAGCTGTGCTTTTGCACAAGAGCATCCATGGCAGTGTGGACGCTCTCTTGCCCAAGAAAGCTCTGATGGCCATTTTAGCCATAGGGGTTTCTTGCTCAAGAAATCTCTGCCGAGCATCCACACTGCCCTCTTGCGCAAGAGAGCTTACACATGTTAGAAAAGAGCGTAGCTCTTGCGCAAGACGCCCTCTCTTACCACGCCGTACTGTAAATTTCCTTGCGCAAGAGCAGGCGGGCAGTGTGGATGCTCTGTGGGTTCTTGCGCAAGAACGGCCGTACTTGCGCAAGAAATCGTGAGTGTAGACATAGCCTTCGAGGGAACACTTCCCCCAGCCTCTCTGCCCCCGAGTTAACATCTCACACATTGGGTTAATGCAATGGCAGGATAGTTGCATGAGGGGGGTTTGGTGGGAGCCAAGCTAATCCCTGTTGGTAGGAGGATGGTGGGAAAAAGCCCTTCCAGAGGGGTTACATGACACCTTTTACTTCTGGCCACGTGTCTATCTTTCCCCAAGCATATTACCTCCACAGGTATGGCTAATGGGGGGGGGGGGCCTCAAGGGGCGTGGCTAATGGGGCACCACCAAAAATTATACAAACCTGCGGCCCCTGCCCTTCTCAGCAGAGACCTGGGCTGAGCAGCTATAGCCACATTGCACCCCAGGGCCTGCCTCGCACACGGGCAGGGGCCTCCTGGCCTCCACTTCACGCTGCGCCTTCGAGCTGGGAAGCGGTTGGTTCGCAGGAGCGAAATGCTCCTGTCAGGGAGGGCCCCGCCCCTCGGAGACACGGCTCAGCGCAGGCCAGAGGCGGCGAAGCCGCAGAGGCCGGATCCGAGCGAAACAGGCTCGCCCCCACCCCCACCCCCACTCTATTTCCAGCACCGGCCCTAACCCTCCCCTCCCGCCACGTCCCAGCACGGCGGCCGTTGCGGCCCCCGCCACGGGTGGCGCAGCAGCGGCCGAGGGGGCGGGGAAACGTTCCCATCTGACTGAACCGGAACGGCCTCGCCGCGCCCCCCCCTCCCCCGCCCGTAGAACGGCGCGCGCGGGTTTCTCTCGCCTCAGCCCAGGCCGGGGGAGGGGGATGAGCTGCCCGTGGCAACCCCCCTTCCTCCTACCTTCCTCCCAGGCGGCGGCGGCGGCGGCTCCTCCCTCCGTCCCTGGGAGCCGGGTAGGTGCCGCTCCGCTCAGCCGCCTCGTCTGCCCGCGGGAGGGAGGGCGCATTGGCACCTCCCACAGGCCGGCGGCGGCAGCGCCTGAACCCCCGCCCCGCTTGCCGGGGCATCCAGCAGCCCGGCCCAGCCAAGAGGTGCGTGAGAAGCGAGGCCTTTCCTGCGGCTCCCGCAGCCGTCTGGCACTGTCTTAGATGCGTCCTCCCGGGCTCTGGAGCGCACTCAGCGCCTCCGAAAACATCCCCAGCTCCCAGGGTCGAAATGGCCGGTGAAGCACCTGTCAGAGACTCCAAAAGGGGTCGGGACCACACGCCGTGTACCCCCCTCCCCCCACCAAAATGCTGCAGGATGCCATGGAAACAGCATTGGTAACAAGGAATGGGTGGAGCAGCACCGTGGGGTGGGATGTAGGGCGCACACAGGGAAGCCACAAGATGTGTAGGTACCTAACCCTCAGATTTCGGTGCCTAAGCCCCGGCTCAGCTAGTCTGTAGCTGCAAAAACAACTGGGAGTCCGGTTGTTTAATCTAACAGATTAAAGTTTATGCTGTAATAAATCTGTTAGTCTCTAAGGTGCCACAGGACTCCTCATTGTTTTTTTCTCTAGGAACCACACACTGACACGGAGTCACTGAGGGAACTTTTGCTGTAATAATTAAGTGCTAAGTGCTTATGTTTCAGTCTCTGAATACTGAAGTGTAGGACTGGAAGGGAGCTTGAGAAATCATAGGCTAGCTAATCCATTCTCCTGCATTCATGGGAAGACTAAAAATTATCTAAATCTCCCTGGCAGGTGTTTGTCTAACTTTGTCTTAACATGTTAGATTTAACAGTCTCCAATGATGGAGATTCCACAATATCCCTAGGCAATTTATTCCAGTGCTTTAACCACCCTGACAGTTAAGTTTTTCCTAATGTCCTACCTAACCCAGCCTTGCTGCAAGTTACACCAATTGCTTCTTGTCCTAACCTCACAGGTTAAGAAGAATTTTTCTTCCTCAACAATCTTTATGCATTTAAAAACCATTACAGCCAGTCCCCGAGTTACGAACGGTCGATTTATGACCATTCGCATTTACAACCAAACCTCCCATTAAGCGGTCGTAAAGGCAGTCCCCGAGTTATGAACGTGACCCGCGCTTACGTCGCAAGGTAAGTCAATGGGGTCCTACTTACGAACATTTCGAGTTACGGCCAAGTGTTTGGTCGGTAACCCGTTCGTAAATTGGGGACCGGCTGCATGTCTCCTTTCAGCGATCTCGTCTTTGGACTAAACCTAGATTTTTTTTCCCTAATCTTCTGTCATAGGTCATCTTTTTAGACCTTTAATAATTTTTATTGCTCTTCTCTGGACTTTCTTCAGTTTAGCCACACCTTTCCTGAAATGTGGTGCCCAGAACTGGACAAAATACTCCAGTTGAAGCCTAATCATAGCAGAGTAGAACAGAAGAATTCTCATGTGTTGCTTACAACACACCTGCTAATACAGCCTACGATGGTGTCCCCACAGCTGCCAGGCTGGAGGAGGCAGTAGACCTAGGCAACAATCTGGCAGTAACCCTCCCCCAGGCAGTAAGGCAAGTAGTCTGTGGTTCTGCAGCCCCCTGACTGGGCTTCAAAGCTATCTGGCAACCTGGGTAATGAGCCCCCCGAACAGAGTGAAGCAGTAAGTGATCTGCTATAACCTTAGGCAGAGTAGAGTAAGAATTTATAAGCCTTACTTTCCTTTGAGCTAGGATAGAGTTCAGGTAGCCACTTCGGCAGGTGTCAGCTCCACATCCTAAACAGTGTCTGAGGCACCGAATTGTCCAACATGTGTTCCATATGTGAATGGGTACCCAGCGAGCAGAAGGCTGCTCAAGCACTGTTGGGCTCCCACACGGGGCTGTCAGCTCCCAGCCTCGCAAGGGTCCAGAATTAGCTGGGCTGGAGCAGCCTCTGCCCAGAGCAAGGAGGCTGCTCCAGTCCAGCTGTGGCAGGTGGGGAGGCCTCTCCAGCTCAACTGTTTTAGCCTGTTAATCAGTTAACTCGTTAAACTTAACCAGTTAACTGATTAAAGAGGATTTTACATCCCTAGTTCCAGGTCCCTGTGCCCTATTGACAGAGGCCTTGCAGGAGCAACCATGTACTCCCTTCCTCTTCTGCTCCTCCTGCCCCTGTGCTGCTTCCTTGTATATGAATTCTCAGCATGGAAAAGGGGGCATGGCCACAAACTGGGGAGAGACAGGCCCATCTTACCAGTTTTCGTAGCATGTTCTGAGGCTGCCCATCTGATCAGGTCCCATTCAAAATCAGGCCACCACAGGAGGTGGTGCTGGTGCCTATGCCCACTCTAGTTAGAGCAGCAAAATACACACCCTGGACTTCAGAAAAGCAGACTTTAACTCCCTCAGAGAAATGATGGGCAGGATCCCCTGGGATACTAACATGAAGGGGAAAGGAGTCCAGGAGAGCTGGCTGTATTTTAAACAAGCCTTACTGAAGGCACAGGAACAAACCATCCCAATGGCAGCAAGAAAAGCAAATATGGTAGGTGACCAGATTGGCTTACTGGGGAAATCCTTGGTGAGCTTAAATACAAAAAGGAAGCTTATAAGAAGTGGAAACTTGGACAGATGACTAGGGAGGAGTATAAATATATTGCTCGAGAATGCCGGGGAGTTATCAGGAAGGCAAAAGAGCAACTGGAATTACAGCTAGCAAGGGATGTGAAGGATAACAAGAAAGGTTTCTACAGGCATGTTAGCAATAAGAGGGTAATCAGAGACGGTGTGGGGCCCTTATTCGATGAGGGAGGTAACCTAGTGACAGATGATGTGGGAAAAGCTAAAGTACTCAATGCTTTTCTTGCCTCTGTCTTCATAGACAAGGTCAGCTCCCAGACTATTGCACTAGGCAATGCAGTATGGGAAGGAGGTGGGCAGTCCTCGGTGGAGAAAGAACAGGTTAAGAACTATTTAAAAAAGCTACACATACACAAATCCATGGGTCCGGATTTAATGTATCCTAGGGTACTGAGGGAGTTGGCAAATGTCATTGCAGAGCCTTTGGCCATTATCTTTCAAAACTTGTGGAGATCGGAAGAGATCCTGGATGATTGGAAAAAGGCAAATGTAGTGCCCATCTTTTAAAAAGGGAAGAAGGACAATGTACAGAACTACAGACCAGTCAACCTTACCTCAGTCCCTAGAAAAATCATGGAGGGGATCCTCAAGGAATCCATTTTGAAGCACTTGGAAGAGGGGAATGTGATCAGGAATAATCAACATGAATTCACCAAGGGCAAGTCATGCCTAACCAATCTGATTAGCTTCTATGATGAGGTAACTGGCTCTGTGGACATGGGGAAGTCAGTGTATGTGATATACCTTGACTTTAGCAAAGCTTTTGATACGGTCGCTCACAATATTCTTGCCAGCAAGTTAAGGAAATATGGATTGGATAAATGGACTGTAAGATGGATAGAAAGCTGGCTAGATTGTTAGGCCCAATGGGTAGTGATCAATGGCTCAATGTCTAGTTGGCAGTCGGTTTCAAGTGGAATGCCCCAAGGATCGGTTCTAGGGCCGGTTTTATTCAACATCTTCATTAAAGATCTGGATGAGGGGATGGATTGCACCCTCAGCAAGTTTGCAGATGACACTAAGCTAGCAGCAGAGGTAGATACGTTGGAGGGCAGGGATAGTGTCCAGAGTGACAGATTAGAAGATTGAGCCAAAAGAAATCTGATGAGGTTCAACAAGGTCAAGTGTAGAGTCCTGCACTTGGGATGGAAGAATCCCAAGCATTGTTACAGGCTGGGGACCAACTGGCTTGGTAGCAATTCAGCAGAAAAGGACCTGGGGATTACAGTGGATGAGAAGCTGGATATGAGTCAACAGTGTGCCCTTGTAGCCAAGAAGGCTAATGGCATATTAGTGTGCATTAGGAGGAGCACTGCCAGCAGATCTAGAGAAGTGATTATTCCCCTTTATTTGGCACTAGTGAGGCCACATCTGGAGTATTGCGTCCAATTCTGGGGCCCCTACTACAGAAAGGATGTGGACGCATTGGAGAGGGTCCAGCACAGGGCAACCAAAATGATTAGGGGGCTGGAGCACTTGACCTACGAGGAGAGGCTGAGGGATTTGGGCTTATTTTGTCTGCAGAAGAGAAGAGTGAGGAGGGATTTGATAGAAGCCTTCAACTTCCTGAAGGGAGGTTCCAAAGAGGCTGAAAAGAGGCTGTTCTCAGTAGTGACGAATGGCAGAACAAGGAGCAATGGTTTCAAGTTACAGTGGGGGAGGTCTAGGTTAGATATTAGGAAAAACTATTTCACTAGGAGGGTGGTGAAATACTGGAATGGGTTACCTAGGGGAGTGGTGGAATCTCCATCCCTAGAGGTTTTTAAGTCTCAGCTTGACAAAGCCCTGGCTGGGATGATTTAGTTGGGTTTGGTCCTGCTTTGGGCAGGGGGCTGGACTCAATGACCTCCTGAGGTCTCTTCCACCCCTAGAATTCTATGATTCTACGTGATTAGTCAATAAGGACCACTCTGCAGAGCCACTGCAGGGCTAGCTCCAGGAGCCGCCTCAAACTGGGACTAAGAATGTTAAATTTATATTAATCACCTAATTGAATAATTGACGCAGTTTGCATTGACTATTTGATTAGTCAATTAGATCACCTCCTCCTTTGAAATGTAGCAAGAGGTTTGCGAGCTCTTGCTGCATTTCAAAGGTGGAAGCCCTGCACTCCCTGCTTTTGAAATGTACAAGAGCCCTGAAAGGGGCTCTTGTACATTTCAAAAGCCAAGAGCACATGGGGAACACGGGGCCAGCGGGGGACTCGAGCAGTCCCCCGCTGGCCCCATGCTCCCCACATGTGATTTGCTTTATTCTGACTCCATCCATTTTTAACTTCTTCACTAATATATATTTCATTAACGGGTTGATCCTGCATCATTAAAGTTGGTGGGAATTTTACTGTTGACTTCAATGGAAGCAGGGCTTAATTGTATTCATGTTTTTGCAGGTTGAATAAATTGGTTAATATGAAGAAAAAATTCAGGACTTCCTTAAAATTCTGGTTTTAACATTTGTAAAGCAAACTTTAAGAAATACTAAGATAAATTTTACAATGACTGAACCTCAAAATATATACAAAGACCAAAGATCAAGAAACATGTAACTGGAGGGGAAATTTACTGAGAAGTAACCATTCTATAAATATCCTATTATCTAATTTTTTGCAAGATGCTATTTCCAGCCCTAAAGATGACATTTTTTTCATACAAAAAAGTTACAGTCAGGAAATATTTTGTATAGCCTAACCAACATTTCCTGGTAAATATTTTATCATTTCCTGATAAACATTTCCTGTTGATGGGTGTCATTTGAACTACTGTTATTTTGTTGCCTTCATTGGCGTAATTAACATACGTCCATGCTGAGGGTGCCCATCCTGCAGTAGCATAGCAACAGGGCTAGAGGGGGGGCAGTTGCCCCCGGGCGCCACACTAAATTCAATTTAGTCCCCTCTGCTCCCCCTGTCATCCCTCGGCTCGCCTGCTCCTCCTCCGCCCGCTGGCGCCGGCTGGCGCCTCCTCCCTGCCTCTCCGCCCCCAGCTTGACCCTCCATCTCCACCAGCAGGTTAGTGCGTGCGGGGGCCTAGGCCCAAACTGGAGGGGGTAGGAGAAGATGCGGTACAAGTTCCCCCTCTCCTCTTCCCAGGGTTGGGCTCAGCTGTGTGCCAGGTTCGGGACCCCTCAGCATGGCGGGGAGGGGGGCAAAAATTTTTCCTTTGCCCCCGGGCTTGTAACACCTTCACTACGCCTCTGCCATCCTGTCCAATAAAAGTTCAAGTATGACTTACAACTGATTGTGACATGATATGTTATTATTTCATAATGTTAATTTCTTTCATATCATAACTTTTGTCTGCCATGAGAAATGAAATATTAAATCCCTTGGAATGATGTGGGAGTTGGTGAACTCTAGAAGTGTGGAGACTCCACAATGTTTCTTATCAGGCATTACCATAACTGAACTCTGATTTCAGTAAAACCTCCAAAGTAGCTTTAACCAAGAATGTAGGATTTTATGGAAATCTTCATTATCCAGTACTAACTTGTACTCAAAATTTCAGGGAGTGGAGGGGAAGGATAGCTGAACTGAAACTGACCAGTTGCATAGCTTACTGGGTGTAGTAAAAACAACGAATGGTGTGGTAGCACTTTATAGACTAACGAAACATGTAGCTGGTATCATGAGCTTTCGTGGGCACAGCCCACTTCTTCAGATGACCGGAGTTATGAGTAGGGGATATGAAAACTCAAAATAACTAGGAGAGGGGAGAGAAAGAAAAAGGGAGGGAGGTGGGAGACAGAGCATCATTAAGTATCTGGAGAATGGGTACTTAAACCTAAGCAGATAAAAATCAAAGTCAATAGATAGATACTTAAAACAGGAAGGATACCACTCAGGGAGCTGTTAACACCTTCAGTGGTTATTAAATAGGTAGAGTCCCCACCAGCCCTTATCACGATTGAGTCCATTAGCATGTGAATTGAATTTGTGGATGAATTGGGATTCCAGGGCTTCTCTGTGTATTTGGCTTGTAGAGCTGGTTTGGGACAAGACAGCTACTTGCAGGTCTGTGAGACTGTGATTAGGCAAGCTGAAATGCTCACCAACAGGCTCCTGTTGTAAGATGAGGGTCTGAAACATAAACCCAGCTATCTTAGTCCTGCTGTGAGGCCTAAGCCACAATGGTCAAGACTTTGATAATATAAAACAAATTGAAATGTGAGCTAGAGGCAGGCCCTGCTAACAGAAGTTGGCAAGAACAGGGCTTATTTTACAGAAATACTCATACCTAAGAGATACTGGGCATAAGCCGTAAACACATTTCAGAGGGGTCGTTAACGGAACACCTTGTGAAGAAACATCTTGGTACCAACACACAACCCACAGATAATAGGAACATACCGACCCAGGTTCAGGACATGGTCTAAACTGACAGCATGATAGATAGTGATTGAACACCAACATATAAGGTAATGGGTGGATGTAGGTAATGTCAGAGGGTGGCAACCTGATATATCAGGAGTGATGTGTAACTTGTTTGTACCAGTGTATAAAAGTGTACCTCAAAGATTTGTCCAGCATAGGGGGCAGTGATGCATTCCATGTCACTCACTGAGTCGTGTCCATTGTCAAAGGCAAAACTTCTCAGCCTACTTGTACACATATGATCCAGGGAAGTTATTAGGGTGTTTCATTAACAATAAATCTGCCCTGGTGCCTTCAAGCCTTATCTGATTTTATGGTCTTTGGGAGCTCTCTTGGGGTGTGTCTAGACTACAAGTTTTTTTCCCCAAAAAAGTGACCTTTTTTTGAAAAAACTTCCCCTGCGTCTAGACTGCTGCCGCGTTCTTTCGAAAGTAAATCGAAAGAACACGGCAGTTTTTTCGACCGCGGAAAACCTTGTTTTGCAAGGAAGAATATCTTTTTTCGAAAGTGCTCTTTCGAAAAAAGGCACTATGTAATACAAATTGTGCTTTTTTGAAAGAGAGCATTCTGACTGTCTGGGTGCTCTCTTTTGAAAAAGTGGCTTGCTTTTTCAAAAGTACTGATTGTAGTCTAGATGCTCATTTTCGAAAGAGGCTTTTTCGACAATACCTTTAGAAAAAGCCTCTTTTGAAAGAGTCTTGCAGTCTAGACATAGCCTTGCCTTGCAGTCTGCAGTGGTGGCTATTTGCAAAAGTCATGACACACAGAAGAGCATAACCAGGCATAGCCAAACAGTTATCACTGAAGAAGCAGAAGACCTGTGAGGACACTCTACCAGTGACACCTGGCTACCACACTGGAAACATAAGGGAGCTGATTGGGGGCTGCCAGCCCACCCTGCTTCCAACCCCCCACTAAGACTGGCTGCTTTTTCAGAAAATCCTGTAAGTAGTTGACAAAGCAGGCAATAAAGCAATGTTGTAAGGGAGCATTGTGCAATTTTAAATGAGGATATACTGTAAAAGATAAGCAACATAACAATGAAACAAAATTAACAGGGACAGTGTTAAGTGAGGAGTTACTATACTATAATTTCCATGCCCAACAAACAAAACAACAGAAAGCTACAAGAGTAACAATAATGCAGGCAGGAATCCAGCAGCAGAGTGGGGGCTATCCAGTTTATTTAATTTAATGGAACATATGTGAGTACCTGCCTTATGGGCAGGAGTCATGTGTGTACATTCAGTTCAAGCAACTCATGGTTCTTAGACAAAGTGTAGGTTTGTGAGGCCAGAATGGCTGAACCTGAGGAGCTATGGGACTCCTGCCTACATTATTGTTACTTTTATAGCTTTTTGTTTTGTTTTGTTTGTTGAGAGTGGGGACTATTGGCTCAAGTTTAGCAAATGTTAAGTGTACCTGGTTCTTATACTCCCTTTTAAAATTCCCGTTTACTGCTCCAGTTTGCTATTTGCTCTGGATGCTTAGGAACTGGCTTTTAAAACCCTTGTTCTTCAGTATATCTTACACTATGCACTTATTTTGATAAGCTATTTCAGAATAACAACTCCTGAAATAGCTATTTCAAAACAGTATGTCCACACTAAAAATGCCCTTTGAAATAGCGCAGATCTATGTTGAAATAGCATGTCCACACTGATTGGAGGCTGAATCACATTTAAACCCCCTGGGAAGCTCTCTGGGCAGGGCATCAGGACAGCAGTCACTTCCTGTAGCTGCTGCCTGAGGCTGTCTGAAGCTTGTACTTAAAGGGGCTCTCCTCTACAGCCCTGCCTCAGTCTCCTCTCCATTGTCTACCCTCCTCAAGGGACAGCAAACTTTTCTCACTGCCTGCTCTGGTTGCCCTTGTGGACACCATACAGCACTTCTGCCATGGAGCCGGACTTGCTGCAAAGTACAGTACTTGGTGGCTCTTAGACCTCCTGCTGCACCTCCTGGTGCAGTTAACACAGGCTTCCCACATGGCCCTGCAGACCCAGGACACGCATGCAGCTCACTGTGGGGCACCTCCTCACCCCACTCCACATGCTGCTCCTGCAGCACAACCCCTCCCAACCTCCTTTGCACACTGCACTGCCACTTCTGGAGACGGGACACCAGTTCGAACTGATGGGACCAGATTGTCATGGAGTGGTGGGATGAGCAGCAGTGGCTGCAGAACTTCCACATGCAGAAGGACACCTTCCTGGAGCTGTGTGAGCGGCTCGCCCCAGCCCTACAGCAATGGGACACCCACATGAGACCCATGACCCCCTTCCAGAAGTGGGTCATGTGGAAGTAGAAAGAATTATATTGTAAGAGAAAGATGAATTATACTGTAATAATTGAATAAGTTGAAAGAATACTGTTTGTCTTTGGACAGGAAAGAGATGATTATGTTTGTAGGTATGCAGATCAGAATGAAGACAGGTGTGCCTGGGATAACAGGAAAAGGAACATTCGGTGTTAGGTAGAAAGTAATTGAGGTAGCCAGAGAGACATGGACAGGAGATTGCTGTGTGCTTGATGTGGAAATGAAGATACTTGACTAGTCTCATATTAATCATGTGAAGTTTTGCCACCTTTTAATCTCGTTAAGTTGGCTTTCTTTTGACTGTATAAATTAAAGGGGTTTGAGCCTTGTATGGAACTCACATTTTCTGGGTGTATTAGCAGAGCAGCTTTGCTAATAAACAGAGCGGTCTTGACAAATCTATGAGTCCTGTGTGTCTGACTTTGACAATTTGGAGATTCCACCAAAATGGCAACCGTCTTCGCTGAGACTGTGTGATCCCTGACCATCTTGCCGACCGTGGCAGCCGGCACCTGGGCATTTGGTCCGAGCGGTCCTCTGCCAGAATGGAAAGGTGCATGACCACAATGAAGTCTACGCCATCGAACCTGTTGGTTCCCGCTCTTTTCTGGTAGGGATCCCGGGATCTAACATCAGGACTCTGGTCAGGTAATTATTTCTATGTTTTGTCCGGACTGAGGACTGTCTTGTCTCTGTGTCTATCTGTCTTCCCTGTGGTGTGAGTGAGTCTGGGAGCCATCCCTGTCCGGGGACTGGCCGACTAAGGGGCTCCTGTCCCCGTGGTCTGTGTGACTGGAATCTGCACAATCGCAGCCGCACCGCGCCTTGGATAAAATCCTTGGAGTGAACGCAAGGGCGATTGAGGCAGTAGCCTGTGGGCTTCTTTTGTGTGTTGCACTGGGCACTGCTCTGATGAACCCGAATTTCCTCCTTGTGTGATTGGTGTGTGAAGTCCTCCTGTATGGGTAACCAGACGTCTAAGCGGGGGCAGTTCCCTAAAGGGACCCCAGCTCATTTTATGTATTTTAGAAAGGGTCCGGACTCCTGTAAATTTCTGGAAAAATGGTCTAGATTGACTCTGGGGGATCCCAAATCACAGTGGCCACTGTTAGGATCTTGGGACAAAGACCGAGTGGACGTCTTAAAAGACAAATTTTGCCTCTCCAAAACGAAATTGGCTAGAGGAGAGGTAGATTGCTTCATGCAGTGGTGGGAAGAGGCAAATCATAGATGGACCGAATCGAAGCTTGCCTCCCTTAAAAATTCTAATGATAAATTAAAGGCCCTATTGGATGCAGCCTCTCCCACCAGCCTGAGCACTCCCCTTTACCCAGTTCTGCGTGATGATCCGGATCGAACCGGACCCCCTCCGTACTCCCACCCCAGTGAGGAAAAAGAGGAAGAAAGGCCTTTGGTAATTTCTGATGACGAGGATGAACAAAATACCTTCATTGGCCTCGCAGCCCTGCAGAGTGTTCAAGGTCCCCCAGCCCCACAAAGAACCCCTCCACGTTTGAACCGCAAAGATTCCCCTGATTCCTCTTTCGATACTCCCAATTTAATGATCTCACCGTCACCCTCTCGCCCTCTTCCCTCCGCTTCCTGGAGAAAAACCCCTGATGGAAGGTGGGAAAGGGACTCTGGCAAACCTGTTCTGGCACCCTTGCGGGTCCTTAAGACAGAAGGGGGTGGCCCCACTTGGAGTCATAAACCCTGGACTCGTACAGAACTTTTGTCAGTAATTAAAGGTTTTCCTAAGCCACAGGAAAATCCTATTACATTTGCTGAGGAATTTTTGCTGGTCTGTGAAACCTATGAACCCTCTGAGACAGACCTCCTTCAATTGTGTAAACTGTTCGTCTCTACCAGCCGGTATGAAAAGTGGCTGACTGCAGCAAATTGGCCAGCTGCGGCACGCCATTCAACCATGAAAGATACTGGCCCAGACACCACGTATAGAGACCAGTGAAGGGATATTTGGAGACGCCTACATGGAGCCACTCCCCAAGTGTGGTCCCCTAAACCAAACTGGGCAACCATATGCTGTTGTAAACAAAGGCAAGGGGAGAGTCCGGGAGATTATTGGACTCGGCTGACTGACATTTTCTTACAACATTCGGGAATACAACCGCCCGATGAAAATGGACAGGGGGCCCTGGCGCATGCGTTTGTTGATGGTCTCCTCCCTCTCATTAGCAGTATGTTAAAGCACATAATTATTGGATGGGAGACCGAAACCATGGACAAACTGCAAGCAGTGGCAGAGCATTGCCACCACACTCTAAAAGGGAAAGAAGAGCAGTCCTCACAAAAGTTAATGGCTCTGCAAATACAGCATTATTCAGGGCAGGGCAGACAGTACCGGGGACGGGGAGGGTACCAAGGACAGGGACATGGTCGCGGGGGAGGCCGTGGAACTGGATTTTCGGGTTTTGGAGGTGTTTGTAATTACTGTAAGCAGCCCGGACACTGGAAGAACGAGTGTCCACGCCGACCTAATGACCTTGCAGGCAATCAGCTAGACTCCCTGCTGGATGGTCCCCAACCTTACTTTGCGCCGCAACAATGACGGGATGCTGGGGAACCTCAGGAAATTTTAGCTCCCTTACTACCTCTCTCCCCCGCTGGTGAGTGTGTCCTGACTATCAATGATCTTTCTCTCCCTTTCCTCATTGATACAGGAGCTTCACTCTCTACCGTCTGTACCACCGACCTGCCTGCGGTTCCCGGCTCTGGAAAAACCGTGTCTGCTGTGGGCATTACGGGAATCCCAACCCCTTATCCCCTTTCAAAACCTCTACCGGTTCAAGTTGGTCCCCTTTCTGCAGATCATGCATTCCTTCTCTCTGACTCCACTCCGGTAAACCTTTTGGGTCGGGATCTGTTATGTAAACTTGGCTGTACCATCTACTGCTCCCTGGATGGTGTCTACCTACAAATTCCCCAGTCCTCCCTGTGTGATTCTGCAGCCTCCCTGCTGTCTAAAACTTCCCTTTCCACTCCGATTCCCTGTTACCCATTGGTCCCGTCCCTTAAACATCTAATTTCGCAGATCCCGTCCTCTCTGTGGCCATCACACCCATCTGAAGTGGGCCATTTAAATACTGACCCCATTTGCATTACCGTTGATGACTCCAAACCCCTGCCTCGCCTGTCCCAATACCCTCTAAATCCTGAAGCAGAGGCTGGCATTGCTCCGGTCATGACCGCACTGCAGGAACAAAGCATTATTGTCCCCTGTTCCAGCCCCTGTAACACCCCTATCCTCCCAGTTCGAAAAGCTGATGGTAAATCATGGCGGTTTGTTCAGGATCTTTGAGCCATTATCCGCATTGTCATACCCACCTTTCCTGTAGTCCCTAACCCAGCTACGATTCTGGCTTCTATCCCACCAGAGGCAACTCATTTTACTGTTGTGGATTTATGCTCTGCTTTCCTTTCTTTCCTGATTCACCCTAAGTCCCAGTATCTTTTTGCCTTTTCTTACAAGGGGCAGCAGTACACATGGACCACGCTTCCCCAGGGGTATGCAGAAAGCCCGTCTTACTTTTCCCAAGCATTAGCCAGAGACCTCGCCGACCTGGTTTGTCCACACTGGTCCAATATGTAGATGACCTACTCCTCTGTTCCCCTTCATTATCTGCCTCAGAAACTGACTCTTTAGTGCTTCTCACTGCCCTACCAAACAAAGGCCACAAGGCTTCTCGCTCTAAGCTACAGCTCTGCCAAGCCTCCGTCACATACCTTGGCTTTCTTCTCTCCCAAGGTTCCCATACGCTTTCTCCCACCCGCGTCCAAGCCATCCTTAGCTTTCCCCGACCTCGCTCTCCATGCCAGGTCAGAAAATTTTTGGGCATGGCTGGTTTTTGCAGACAATGGATTCCCCAATATGCTTCTCTTGCTAAACTGCTCCAGGAACTCACTTGGTTCTCTGTACCTGACCCCATGCCGTGGCCCCCAGAGGCCGACTCTGCTTTTATTTCTCTCAAACAGAGTTTAGCTTCTGCCCCCAGCTTAGGGTTACCTAACTACTGTAAGCCTTTTACCCTTTTCTGCCACGAGCAATCTGGTTGTGCACTTGGGTTCTTACCCAGGAGCATGGTGACAAAAATCGTCCAGTAGCTTATTTCTCTGCCACCTTGGATCCTGTTGCCCAGCGTTTACCCCCCTGCCTGCGTGCTGTGGCACGCCTCGTCAAAATGTCTGAGTCCCTTGTCCTCCGCTCTCCTCTTTCTCTCATGGTCCCTCACTCTGTAGAAACTCTCCTGCTACAACGTAATACAGCTCACCTTTCCTCCACCCGCCTCACTAGGTATGAACTTTTACTGCTTTCGGCTTCGCATATCACCATAAAGCGCTGTTCTCAGTTGAACCCTGCCAACCTCCTTCCTCTTTCTGATGACGGTGAACCCCACGACTGCCTTGCAACTGTTTCTGCTGTCACCGTCCCGCACCCCGACCTTTCTGATGTCCCTCTCCCTAACTCCGACCTTGTGTTATTCACTGGCAGTTCCTGTTTTCAAGACAACCAAGGTCGTCTCCTTGCAGGATACCCTGTGGGTATCACTCTCTGAAACCCTAGAAGCTGCGCCATTACCTTCGGTGACCTCAGCACAAGTCGCTGAACTAGTTGCCCTAACCCGCGCTGGCTTTCTGGCTGAGGGATGTTCCGCCACCATTTACGCCGACTCCCGATACGCTTTTGGGGTTGTACATGACTTTGGCACCCTTTGGCAAGCTCGGGGTTTCCTTACCTCTGCTGGTACCCCTATCAAGAATGGCCCCCTTTTCACTCTACCCATGTCTGGCCGCCCTGCTACATGGTGTTTTGCATGTCGGAAAGGAGGAGATGGTCTCTGCTGTAACTAAGACAGGATGGTGGGCCCCACATTTCAGCTCTTTTGCAGCCGCTACTGTGCCGCCTGTACCACTTGCCAAAGCTACAATGTTGGCAAACCTGTAAAGGTAGCTCAAGGGGTCTGGGGCCTGCCCCAAGCACTGTTCTTGCATTGGCAGCTTGATTTTGTACAATGCCTAAGTGTCAGCGATATGAATTCATTTTGGTTATGATATGCTTATTTTCGGGTTGGATTGAAGCCTTTCCTTGTCGCAAAGCTGATTCACTGTCTGTTGCCAAATGTTTGTTAAATCATATTATGCCTGCCAAAGGAATTCCTGCCACTCTATCCAGTGACTGGGGTACACATTTTACTAGACAACTTGTTCAGCACCTGGATCATGTATTACATGTCACACACCTGCTACACTGTCCCTACTACCCACAGAGTGCAGGTGCAGTTGAAAGACGAAATGGTGTGCTAAAAAATAAGCTTGCAAAAATTTGTGACTCTACAGGGTTAAGCTGGCCAGCGGCCTTACCGTTGGCCCTTATGGAAATTTGATCCACCCCATCCCAAAGACATAAATTAAGTCCTTTTGAAATTGTTATGGGGCGCCCTATGCGAACAATGGCTACCATTACTCCAGTCTTAGACTTGAACTTGACTCACAGTACACTCCTTCAGTATTGCAAGGGACTAATGCAAGCTGTAAGTCACTTCCATTCACAGGTTTGAGCCGCCTGGCCGACGGAACCCACCTCTGACGCCTGCCACGCCCTTGAGACAGGTGATTGGGTCTACATATGCCAACATCAAAAACACGCCTTGGAGCCCTGGTGGAAGGGCCCGCATCAGGTGCTGCTCACTACCCAGATGTCTGTTAAGCTATCCGGCATCGCAGTGTGGATACATGCTTCGCAGTGTAAGAAGGCATCACCCCCAGCAGATCAATCATCACCTCAGAACCACGCAGGGTCAATTTTGACTCCAGAAGAAGATGTAGAGGAACAGCCTGCAATACCTTACAACCTACGTTCACATAAGGGTTGCCAGAAGCAGACGACGACCAAAAGCAAGGCCTGAAAAGAAGCAGTAGTGTGCCTAGTGCCTGCTGCCTGGTGGACATAAAACCGTGACTGCGGTTCCCTCAGTTGAGGTTGTCAGAACCAAAAGGGTCTTGCCTCCAACATGTGCCTCTGGTGGTGCCTGTTCTTTGGCTACTGGTGTCTTAAGGTCTGGGGAATCCACAATAACAATGACAATTCTTTTATTCGCCAGCAAGTATGGATCACTCAGACCCTTAATATCTCTAATTGCTGGGTCTGCAGCCACATCCCAGCCCACTCTTAAGCTGGTGTTCCTGTCTTGGCAATCCCACTTAATTCCCCAGGCCTCACCGGAGGACCTCATCCGTTTAACAAGACGTGGAACAGTAATGACACTTGGGAAGCAGTGGGAATAAATGTATCTAAATGGATAAGTGTGGTGGAGGGAAAAGGTCACTGGTGTTGGGTGTGTAATGGGACGGGGCTGAATCTGGGGAGGAGCAGTTGTAACCAATGGTGTATGGGATTATTCAAACAAGATTGGAGAATGGCAGACCGGGTATGAGGATATGAATTTTTTCTCAACCTGGGATCAAATAGGGAAATCACTCTCATGCTCCCCCTACAGCCACCCTAGTGAGAACCTGACAACACCAATGATGTAATAGATCGTGCTAGCCACTTGGAACAGATTGCATACCTTCCCCACAAAGAGCCAAGTTCCTTGTGGAAATGGCTAAATAACTTGTTCAATTTCTCTGGCATAGGAAACTGGTTGTTTCAGGGAGCCCTGACTATCCTATTTGGATCTTAATGATTTTTGTATGTTTTCAGTTAATCTGTTGTATCCAAAATTGTGCAAGACATGTCACACAGCTAGCTTCCCCTAACCAGAGTGCTAATCTGATGATTTTAAATATCACTGATGAACAGAGAGACAAAGAACGGTTAATGTGTGGAACCCAGTAATTGTTGGTCATAGGCGTGGCTTGACCAAAAAGAGGGATTGTGAAAGTAGAAAGAATTATATTGTAAGAGAAAGATGAATTATACTGTAATAATTGAATAAGTTGAAAGAATACTGTTTGTCTTTGGACAGGAAAGAGATGATTATGTTTGTAGGTATGCAGATCAGAATGAAGACAGGTGTGCCTGGGATAACAGGAAAAGGAACATTCGGTGTTAGGTAGAAAGTAATTGAGGTAGCTAGAGAGACATGGACAGGAGATTGCTGTGTGCTTGATGTGGAAATGAAGATACCTGACTAGTCTCATAGTAATCATGTGAAGTTTTGCCCCCTTTTAATCTTGTTAAGTTGGCTTTCTTTTGACTGTATAAATTAAAGGGGTTTGAGCCTTGTATGGAACTCACATTTTCTGGGTGTATTAGCAGAGTAGCTTTGCTAATAAACAGAGCGGTCTTGACAAATCTGTGAGTCCTGTGTGTCTGACTTTGACAGTCACCATTTCTATTTGGAAGCTCACCACACCAGACAGCTACAGCTCCACCGGGAACCAGTTCATCACGGGGAAATCAACCTTCGGGGCCATGCTCATGAAGCTATGACTCTGTTACGATTGTCCTAGGAGGGTGGTGAACTGCTGGAATGGGGTTCCCTAGGGAAGGTGGGGGGTTGACTCTCCCTCCCTGGAGGTTTTGCAGTCCTGCCTTCACAAAGACCTGATGGGGAATGGGTAAGTTGGGGTTGGTCCTGATTTTGGGAAGGGGGCTTGGGCTCAGGGACATCCCGAGAGCTCTGGCAACCCTGTGATTCTCTGTTTGCATCATTCTACTGGTGGTGAGGGCCATCAACATCATCCTGCTGCACAGGGTCATCATCCTGGGCGATGATGAGGGATCATCACCTGTAGGGATGTTAAATATCAGTTAATGGACTCGTCAATTAGCCTCATGAATTTTTATCTCTTACGTGACTATTCTAGTTCCTGGGGGTGGAGGCAGCAGCCAGTGTGCTCCAGCCCCACTCCTGAGGAGCCCCCTGCCACTCCGCGCTGCTGCCTCTGTCTCAGAGGCAGGAGCATGGGGTGCCAGGCAGGAGCTGGTCTGTGAGGGGAGCCAGTTTAAAAACCTGTTCCCCTCTCATACAGAGGCAGCAGCGTGGGGTGGCAGCAGCCCCTGTCCAGGGGGCTGTCTGAGCTCCCGGACCCAACGCAAGCCAGAATTGAGCTGGGCTGCCTGCCTGCCTGGCTCCTAATACACTTTAAATGTAAAGCTGCAGCAGGGGTACATCCCAGACCCGGCACAAGCTGGGACTGAGCCAGGCTGCTGGCCAGCCTGCTAAAAAATGTACTGGCAAGGAGGGGAGGGGAAAATGAGTGTAGTCTATAGCATTAACCTATAAGTTTTTGTTTATTGGTTAATCAGTGAATTGATTACACTGTTACATCGCTAGTCTCCGGCTTTGCTGCCATGGGATTCCCCAGCTGCGTAGGGAGAGGCATTGACAGCACCCACATCCCCATTTTGGCCCCCAATCACCAGGCCTCCAATTACATCAACTGGAAGTGGTACTTTTCAATGGTACTGCAGGCCCTTGTAGACCACCGAGGCTGCTTTACCGACATTAACATTGGGAGGTTGGGGAAGGCACACAATACCCACATATTCAGGAACTCCAGCCTCTTCCAGAAGATGCACATTGGCACATTTTTCCCCAAATGCACCATCAGGGTTGGGGACATGGACATGTTCATGTGCATTGTGAGTGATGCAGCCTACTCCTTGCTCCCCAGGCTAATGAAGCCCTACACGGGACACCTGGATCCCACCAACGAACACTTCAATGCCAAACTGAGCAGGGCCCATGTCATGGTGGAGGGTGCCTTCACATATTTGAATGGGAAGTTCTACTGTCTCCTCACCTGCCTGGATCTCAGCGAAAGGAACATCTACCAGGTGATGTCAGCCCGCTGTGTCCTGCACAACCTGTGCAAGAATAAGGGGGAGACGTTCCTACCAGGATGCGGGGCAGAGGCCGAGCAATTGGGCAGGGCCTTTGAGCAGCCATGCACTACTGCCATCCAGCAGGCCCATCAGGGGGCTGGGCGCATCTGGGAGGCCTTGAGGGAGAGTTACAGACAAAGCCAGCTGTGACACTCTCCCTGGGCCTTCCCACAAGGGGCCTCTGCATTGCCTGTGTGCACATTTCCTCCCCCACTCTCCACTTCCCACCTTCCTCCCCTTCCCTGCAGACCAAATAAATCAGACTTTTTGTTTTAGAACAATAAACTCTCTGTTATTTTTAACTGGGGTAAATATAATGGTGGAGGGACTGGCGAAAGAACCTGGGGGGAGGAAGGGCTCGGGGATGGGGCTGACTTCCTTCTCCTCAACTTCCTCCTCCTCCTCTTCATCTATGGGCTTGCTCTTGTGAAGGCTGATGACGGGCATGTCCAGCCTGGAGTTAACAACAAGGGGGGGAGGGAATGACCTCCCTCCCAGGATGCGGTGGAGCTGCTCATAGTACTGGCATGACTGGGGTGACACTCCAGAGCTGGAGCTCCGCTCCCTGGCCTTTGTGTAGGCCCGGCACAGTTCTTTGACTTTCATATGCACCTGCTCCTGGGCACCCTTCTGGGCCAGGCTGTCAGCCATTCAGCCATACACATCTGCATTCATGTGTTTGGTGCGAAGAGCCTAGATGTTAGCCTCCTCTCCCCAGACCTCAATGAGATCCAGGTTCTCAGCGCCAGACCAGGATGATGTCCTCCTCTTCCACCCCCGGGCACAGGCTTGCTTGCATCCATGAGGGGCTCAGTGGGAATCCAGGGGTCTGCCATGGCAGCAGTGAAGGCTGCTGCTGCGTGGCACAGGGCTGACAGGGCCTACTTTGTGCCACAAGCTCTTTACCCTGTGGCTGCAGCTTTAAAGGCTGCAGGGGAAAGGGAACTATGGAGTTCTGATGGGTATGGACTGAATGACCATCAGGACAGCTGTGAGAAACCCTGGAGGCCAATTATTTCAAAATAACCACAGCTGTGCCGTCTACCCACACCCTATTTTGAAATAACTGTTTTGAAATAGGCATTATTCCTCATGAAATGAGGGTTTATTATTCTGGAATAAAAAGCCTTGTTATTTTGAAATAACATCAGTTATTTTGAAATAACACTGCAGTGTAGACATGCCCCTTGAGTAGCCCTGCAGCTTTTAAGGGCCTTTAAGGCCATTAAGTAGCCTAAAGTAGGTAACTAAAAGGCCTTTCTTGTTGGGCAAGACATAATGCCTTCTGTTAGAGACCAGCATTTCACACTAATCATCTCCCTAATGTCTGGTGATCTATACAGTTTCAAAGGTTTGCAGTGCAAATGTTCAAATATTACCGTATAATATGGGATACAGATGTTAAGTGAAATTTTATAATTTTAATACCTATTTTAAAAATAGTATACAGGTGCACTGGACTGATTTCAGCTATGTATTTGTATTCAATCAAGACATGGGGACCATAGCCTGTGCTGGCAGTTGGTTTGCTAGCATCACAATAGCAGTAAACCATAGAAAATATAATACCAAACCTATCTATAGTTGCAGTCATTATCATCATCTCCAGTTGTTCTCTAAACCAGGTGACTCAGAGACATCTCCTTTGACCTTAATAAATGAAGCAGTGATACATTTTGTATTACAAATATAAAAGTTTTGGTACTATGTATATATTCAACTGTAAATTGTTCACTAACTTCAGCTTGGTTATATACATGTGCGCTATGGCAAGATTAGTCAATTGCTAAACTTACACTATGACTTGTTTGTTTTTATTATATGATGCTCTGGTTTTAAAATAGGTGGGCAACTTACAAAATAGTTAGTATGCCAGATAATAACACTGAGATCTCAGTATTTACAGAGTTTGAACTTATTTGGCACAGTGCTTTTGTGAAAAGTCTATATTTTTTTCTGTATAATAAGCCTCACTTACCTCTCTGAACAATTTATGAGGTCCTCCCATAGGATGTAGAAAAACTAATAAAGCCAAATAACAAATTTTAGAATACTTTTATGTGAAGATCAATATGCATATTTATAAGAAATAAGGGACTTCTCTATATTTTATCAAAAGATTTATTTTTTTATTATCACTAGAAAACCATGTTGCATGACAGATTAAACAGAACAAAGCAATACATATTATTCTTATTCACAGAAATTAGAGGAGACCTAATCTTTCTTCCTCACGATAGTGTCAACACTATTTGTTTTACTCTTCCTCTGAGAAATTTTTCACTTCTTTAAAGAAAGAAAAATGGCCATGTTTTGGCCAAGCAGCACTTTAACATAAATTATTTGTATTAGTTTATAATGCATCTGTTATGTGTATCAAGGTGCTATACAATATAACACCACAAAACAGATAACAGTGAATGTCTAAAATAATAAGCAGAAAGGAACATTTAAGATGCACTTTAAAAATAATAGAGGAACCATTAGGTTGAAGAATTCCACCCAGTTACATAGGGGGTCTTTTTTAGGGTTGCCAGATGGTTTCAAAAAAAATACCGGACACACTTGACATTACATCACAATCTACATTACATCTTACTTAGAAAATACTGGACCTTTATGTTTTCTCGTTTATATTTTCTCACTTTGTTTCCTGAACAGAAAGCTCAAATACTGGACTGTCCAGTTCAAAACCAGACACCTGGCAACCCTAGTCTTTGTAGAAGCTGACGGCCATAATTAGTAACAGACTATGTAGAAAAAAAACAGTTAAACCAGAGTCATATTAAGCAACAAATTAATTACACAATGTATCAGGTATGGATCTTATCGGTTATGCAAAAAAAATGTGACTATAAGGAATGAATCAATAAGTAGATAAGCTATAGCACAAAGAATTCAATATATACCCAGAAAGGAAATAATAGGCATGCAATAAGGCCAGGCTCCACAAAAGGACTTGGGCATTGCAACGCCAAACATTTAGGTAGCTGGAAAATCACTGGAACAACAATGGGATCTACAAAGGCTGAGTAAGGCACTTAGGCCCAGATCCTAACTGCCATTGATTTCGGTGGAACATCAAAATCTTGTAAGAGGGTGGGCTGCCCTGTAAGAGCTGGAGCTAGCCAACTCTGCTTACTGAAAGAGACAAACCTGAGGGGGATCAGGTGCTTTGCTTATAAAGAAAATCTGGAAGGAGCAGAAATTCTAAGGGATCAGAGATTGCTAGGGGTGAGTGGGCTCTAGTAGAGCATTCTGGAAGTTAGATGTGAGATGCCAGATAGGGTTTCATTTTGGGAATGCCTTCAAGCAGGAAAAGAAAGCCTGGGAAGAAGGAAAGAAATGTTTGTTTGTTTGTTAGACTTTAATCTGTGATTTTGGGCTAGAAGGAGTGTTTGGACCACAGAAAAAGAGCCTGGAGTCTGTGTAAGGGGTTTTGAAGAGGGAAAAATGTAGGTGCTGTAAAGGGACCTCTGATAATGAGATGCTCAGTAATCTGCCAATGTTATTGCAATCCTAAATACACTTTGAGGATCTAGCCCCTATGTAATGAATGGGGAGAGATTGAATGGGATCCCCCAAACCAGCCCACTAGATGGGAAGGTGGGTCAGCTTCTTCTTACTTCTTAAACCCTTGTACTCCGAGTGGAGCATAGGTCATCTACAAGTTTCCTCCACTTCACTCTGTCTTGAGACAAAACTTCTAGCTGACTCCAGGAGTACCCCAGTTGTTGTCCTTCAGCCTCAGTAGATCTTCTCCACGTTGTCCGAGGTCTTCCTCTTTTGCATTTTCCTTGCAGGTTCCATGTGAGAGCTTGACGGACTATGCTGGATGATGGTTTTCTGAGAGGGTGGTCTAGCCATCCCCACTCTCTTCTCTTGATTTGAATGTCAAGTGGTTCTTGTCCTGCTCTGTTCCAAAGCTCCTCAACTGTGACAAAATCTTGCCATTTGATGTGAAGGATGTGCCTCAGGCATCTGTTCATGAATGTCTGTAGCTTGTGATTTGAAGACATTTTAGTATGCCAGGTCTCGCATCCATACAAGAGCACACTCTTCACATTTGCATTGAAGATTCGCAGTTTTGTCTTCACAGATATTAATTGTGAACTCCATATGGGATGAAGAGTCTTGAATGCAGCTATTGCTTTCCCTATCCTAGCATTGATATCCTTGTCTATTCCTCCGTCTCTGCCCATAATACTCCCCAAGTAGATAAACTGCTCCACATCTTCCAGGTCATCCCCTCCCAGTGTGATGGTGTTGTTGTTGGACTGGTTGATCCTCATTGTCTTGGTTTTTCCCTTGTTAATGCTCAGTCTAATCAGTAAGGCAGTTTTTTCTAGTGTTGCAACCTTTTCTTCCATGCTTTCATGAAGGTGTGAAAGGAGTGCGACATCGTCAGCAAAATCAATGTCCTGACAGCTAGCCAGTGGTAAATGCTGAACAAAGAGGTGTCCTAAATCCTGCTCTTTCCAGGTAGATGCCTATCTCCCTCTGCTTGTGTTCCATAACCAGGAACCTCTTTTCTGGGAGTCAGGAGCTTAGCACCTAAGCCATTTCTTGCCAGATCCAGCGGTACTGGACATTACTACATCATAATTTTTAGCCCATTGGTTAGAGCACACCTTGGATGTGGAAGACCAAGGGTTGATTTTTCCTCTTTGCCTAATGGGGAGAAAGGATTTGAACAGGGGAGTCTCTCACTTGTTCCTTCTGTTTTCTTTCTCCTCTGCTATCCTCTCTCTTCATTGTGCTATTTACAGAGCATGCTATGCAGATATTTCCTCCCTACTCTATGGTTAGTTTTCACATGACTCTTTAGGGAAGAAAACAGTCCTCCAGGAGAAGTGGTGGTAATTGTATGACTTGAGCCAATTAAACTGGAGTGGATATGAGTTTCCATTTAAGTGCTGTGGCAAAGGAGCCCTAAAAAGAGAGAGAAAAGGATTATAGAGTTAGTCATTCTGTAACTAGGTTAAATGGCATTTGTTTGGTTCTGTACTGAATACTGAACAGTTAGTATTGGAATAATCAGATTTATGAACCAAAATACAGTAGGAGCGCTGATAAAACCAGGTTAAAATTGAACACCCTATGCATTCAAGACAGTTTTGGACCCAGATCTCTTCTCAATGTATGGGGACTGTTGGCTGCACCTTGAAATTTAATGGGATTTTTTTGGCTGGCCTTTTTCCAGTACCAGAAGAAAGGGGAAGGGCTGAAGAGAAAGCAGCTGATACTGACAGCTCACAGGGCCAATGGTGAGAGGACAAGGCTTCAAGTCAGCCAGATTGGCCTACCTGCCCTGTCAATGAGCGAGTCAAGAACCTAGGAGCCATCCTCTGTATGAGCGGAAGTACAGCACAGTTATGGAGAAAGCAGCAATCAGAGCTGGTCTGGAAGAAGAGCAGAAGCATCCAGAACTGGAGGAACCCGAGAAGTAGCCCAGAAGGCAGGGATGGGTTGGAACCAAAGCAGCAGCAGCACTGAGCCAGAAGATACAGAGCTGGAGCTGGATGCAGAGCAATACTGGAGACCAGCTATGCTGATAATGAGCCAGGGTTGAGCTACATCAGGGAGCTGCAGGGCTAGAGCCAGGATAGTGGATACCTGCCATCCCACAAGTAATATTGGAGCCGAGAGTGGTGAGAGCAAGGTGGTTATCATAGGAACTGTGAGCCCAGCAGAGGGAGTTGTCATGGAGAGGGAATGTGAACCTAACAGGAGGGCTGATGCTGGAGAGAAGGGTCCTGCCACTAGAGCCTGAGGGTGTATACCACAGTTATATAGCTGCTTAGCTAGAGCCATACAAGCCTGAGTCAGCTGGCCACATGTGTCTAACTGCAATGTAGACATACCCAAAGAGAAGAAAATGTTCCCGTCATATTCCTCTTTGCATAAAGGGGCTGGCCCAGTGGACTAGGACAGGATCAGCAGCCTTACTCCATGGTCAGCAGTGAGTGTGGCTGGAAGGAACACAGTCTGCACTTTGTAAAACCAGGGCTTATGGAACTTAATATGGATTTAGGAGCCTAAACCTAGGCTATTAAAAAAAACTAGAGCAAATATAATTTTGCTGAAGTCCTAAATATCTTAGTACAATCATCTTAATTCATTCAGAGTCATTCAACTTGTTCCTTAAAGTTAATAATCAAATAGATCACCTAGAATTCTTCGCTATGTATATGGAAAAATGATTTCCACAATAAGAACATAAGAACATACGATTATTCATTAGTTTTCATTTTTGCCTTTTAGTTACATTTTCTCCTTCATAACACACACTACTGTGGGAGAAAAATCAAATAACTCCAACTGTGTCTAAGGGGGGACTGTGGAGGAAATCAAAACTCTCTAAAAGAAAACTGCTGAAAGGGTTAAAAGTTTTCCAGGCCTCTCTCTCTGTAACAGAGAGAAATCATCTTACCTCTAATCAAAACCCTGACAATGCCTCCTATCTCAACTTCATGGAGACTCCTGGTCTGTCACAAATTGTCATGTAAACTCTTATCTTTGCCACAGTTTGCCTTGTAGACTCCTCACTCAGGTTATCATGTGCCTTTGTACTGTAAAACTTACTTCTAGCACTTCTGGGTGAACAGAAACATCTCAGAGTACTTCTGCTGAGACTTTGATAGGTTAAAGAAAACAATCAACTAAACTGTCTGAAAATACTGTATAAAGGATCCCTGAAACTGTCTCTCAGGGCTGCTGCTGCTGCTGCTTTCTCTGGTAGCTGTCAGCCTGCATGCATGCATAATAAAGTTTTCCTTCTAGATTTCTCTCCTGCCTCACTGCTTTGACCTCCAGCCTCGGACCCTTCTGGGGACTCTGTACCCCAGGGGAGCGAGATTTCCCCAATACTACCATTATAGTATATTTCTAATTTTGTGTTAGTACTTCATCTAATAGCTTCAGGCACAGCACTATAGCAGCTTATAAGTGCCACATAATTACAGGATTATGAATCATTTAATAACAGGGAGGTTAAAAACAAACATAATACCATCTTGATTGTTTTAAATATAAAAGCAAGGTTAGTGTCCTTGAAATGTTCTGGGTTGAGATCCTTAGAAAATTTGTCACATTGATCCAGAGAATAGATAAGTAGATCAATGGTTATGTAGACTTCTACTAAGCTGCTCCTTCTGTTCTTTAATACTGGCCTTGAGGGACTACCGTTATTGAGAACAGGTCAGTCTCCATGTTCTTTTGACTGAGACAGCTAACAGGAGCAACAATTATGTGCTAAGTTGTGGTGTGGGCCAGTGTCCCCTCTAAGCTGCGCAGCAGCACTGCTTCACAGGTGATTAATCAGTCCTGCCCAGTAAGAGCTAACTGACTGGGCGCCTAGAGGGAACACTGGTGTAGGCATGTCCAGAAGAAATGGGATAGTGTTTACTGTTTCATATCAAATAATAAATGAGCAACCATCAGATACTAGTAGAAACCACCATTACCCTATACTAGATTTCAAAACAATTTATCTTTAACACAACAATTATTTTAAAATTACAGCCCTGTATTTCCTTCCCAATATTAAAAATGAGGAAGGAAAGCACATGGATTTACTAGACATTAGCAGAAATGGCTATTTCACAATTATACTGAGTTCATCTTTTGTGTTTCTCCTCTCTTGTGAAGAATGACCTGCTGGGTCACTCAGTTTTTGGCTGCTTAACTTACAGTTTTTGGCTGCTTAACTTGGGGCCTGATTTTCTGAGGTTCACCCTTTAATGTAGAAGTAATGTTGTGAGTGGTATGCATCATTTGAAATTGCTCCACTTAAGTGCCACACTATGAATTTTGATGCCTAATTTTAGAAATTCAAGTTTCAAAATTTTGCCAAACTGTCTAAGGGTTGCAATACAAAAAAGGAGACACCCAAATGTAGGGAACACTTCCAAATAGAACCAGTTTTTTACTACTATTCCAATGGTGTATCCATGCACTCGTGATAAGAAATAACTGTTCTACTATTAGTATATCCTAATAAATTTGCATATTCTCCTTATTGATTAGTGAGCTCTTTTCTTCCCCTAGGAGACCAGTTCTGCAGTTTTTTATCAAGATTGTTCCCTGACTGAAGTCAAAGAAAGTTTTGTCTTTATAAAGCCTACAGAATTTAGGCTTCTATTAGCAAAGGGAGTTCAATGGTAGCTTTAGGGATGTTAAAATATGTTCATTTTTGTAAATGTATAACTGCTGAAATTTACAGCAGTTACACATTTACATGTGGGGGGCCAGGTGGGAGCTGGTGCTCTATGGAAGGCAGCAGTGCAGGTGGGGAGGAAGGGAGGTGGCTGCACGGGAACCGAGCTCAGGGGGGAGCTGGATTAAGGGAGCACCAGCTCCCGCCTGTGCCCCCTTCCCTTCCACGCTGCTGCGTCTGATTGAGGCAGCAGCATGGAGAAGGTGAGGCAGCTCTATAGGAGCTGGCATGCTCAGAGAGCAGGCTTAAAAGCAGGCTCCCTGTGCATAGCTGCTCCCACGTGCCCCCCCTCACCCCTGCCCCCACCTCCCACCTGCCTGTCTGGGTTCATCGATTAATCCTGTATCAGAGGCAGCAGGGGTGGCTGCATGTAACCATTATGATTAACCAATGAACCCAGGCTCATCAGTTAATCGTGTAAATAAGTATACATTCACACCCGTAGGTAGCTTCTGTCTTTTTGCCGCTGAATGTGGAACACTGTCTCCTTCCCAGTACCTGACAATAAGGAGGAAGAGAAAGAGAGATTGTGTTCTACCAAAGACTATTCAATTACTGGGCTCCATTACCTTCTCTCTTCTTTTCTCTAGTCCCTGCACAGCAGGCTGAAAGTTGAAATGAAAAAAGGAACTGATCTCTCTCCTTACCACAAAGCTGTGAGAGAAATGTACTGTCAAACCTTCCCCACCCCTCAAAAACTAGCAGTATACAAAGTTCTTCTTATAACTGTTTTAAGTAGCCGTAACTTCTCTTATCGTTTCCCTGCAAGCCTTAGTTAACTCTACACTATATATCCTCATTTCATTGGACATCCCCCCTTTTCAATTGTTCTTTGATTTAATTTCCCTAAGTAGTAATTTATAAAACAATTACTAACTTAGTCCTTTATTGACTACTTCTTATTTTCTTCCTCAAAACAATTGAAACATGTATTTTAATCATAATGTGCCAAATTCATTCTTGATGTAATTCCACGGAAGCCAATTTAGTTATATCAAGCATGATTTTTTTCCTCGTGCCTTGAAAGTATCCAGCCTCCAGTATCCTTTATTTTTAATATTGTACTTGCACACACTTGATCCTGCCCATTGTCTGTCAATAACTGGAGTCTCAATTGTGTCTTTTTCCTATCTAGGAACTTAGATACTATACTGACGGGGGAAGGAGGAGGGTATTACATGAGTAATATTCCCATATATTAATGGATTTATCCTCACAACCCACCTGTGAGATACTGAAGTACTGTCCTCATTTTTTATAGCTATAATGAGCTACAGAGTGAGCTGCTCAAATCAGAAAGGAATTATCTGGCACAGCCAATAATTTAATTGAAATCTTCAGATCAGAGATTAACCACCAAATTGTTCTATCCCCTCATTGTTGACTGACTTGGGAAAAGAGTTCACCAACATATGAGCCAATGCTTAGGTATATAAATGCAAGAATGAGTATATAGTATCAATATTTTAAGGGACTCTTAGGCCCGGTCTACAGTACAGTGGAAGGTTGAATTAAGATACACTACTTAAATTGCATTTCTGTGCCATCTACACAGTGGAAGGTCGACGAGCGCAAATGCTCCCTCCCAGCAGCTTCCCTTACTTGTCGTGAGGAGCAGGAGTACTGGTGCCAATGGGCGTCAATCTTCCACCTACTGAAGATGTGGCCTTAGTGAGAAAACAACTTTTGGAGAACACCTTTTGAGGAACTGATACGATCTATTATGCCACTTTCCAGGCAACCCCCCCTGCTGCTCCCATTGGCTGTGATTCTGGCCCATGGGAGCAGCAGGACTTTCCAGTGCTACGGGGAGGGGGAGTGGAGCCTCTTCCTTCCCCTGCAAGCCAGATCCGGCCCACAAGGCTCCTCCGTCCCCCTGCCCCCTTCGCATCAGGAAGCCATCACTGGCGCTCCAACCTTGCAAGAGACAGAAATGGGAAAAGGTGGCCCTGGGAAATTTAAAAGATGAGATAGGGTCCACTGCATTGCAACCACAATCAAATGATAAAAAACAGGTTTCAGTTAAACTTAAATGACACCTAGACTAGTGCCTGTTAGAATGGAAAAAGTAAGTATACAGGAGAGAGAAGTAGCAAACAATACTTTTACTGAATTGGTAAGTGAAATGAAGGAAAAAATGGAACAGTTCAGAGCACAGTAGGAGACAGGAGTGCTGACTTAATGGCAGGGAAGTGATTAAAAAATTTCAATGTGAAAAACCAAGATTAAGCAAGTTAATCAGAATTGATATATTAACACATGGAGTTGCCCCCAAACAGTTAACTTCAGTATGTAAGGGCACTTCTGCAATCCATTTGGTATTCAGACAAAAGCAACAGACACTAGGGGAACAAAATCCGTTTTTACAAGAGCAGGTAACTACCCCCACTCTAATCTTAGAGATAGGATAAAAACTCAGGGAATGGGTTCCTAACTGCTTTGACTCATGAAGTACACTGCGGTCAGATAAAAATATACTTTCTCAAATATTCTTACATACTGGTATGTTTTCCTTTGTAGCCTTTTACAGTTTGCTAAATTTGTTGCTGCACGTACCTTTAGACAACTTGGAGTTAAATTCTTTTGGCTCAAGTCTCGCTACCTTCCTAAATTGCTCTTCATCCCCCCCTCCCAAAAATAAGGTAAAAACTTTACTTTAAATAAATCCAGTAAATTAATTATTTTAACCCTTTAGGAATGCAACAGCTAGAATTACGTCTAACTTTCTTGAAGATACAGTCACTAAGCAACAGACATGCAGACTCTACTTCTAATTCTAACCACTAATATTTGAAACATGCGCTTTTCTTCTTACAATATACCTATATAGCAGAGTTTAAAAATAAAGTTTAATATAAAGAAGTGGAGAATGCAATAAGTTACTAAATTAATACAACAAATCTGGCAAATATTAATATTTTTTATTATTTTTATTGAAAGTTTTAAATAAGAAAATAACTTGCTCATTTAAATGTTTACCACTTTTTTATATTTTTAATTTTTGTTTGCCTTATTTTGTGTGGTCATAAATAGAATTTTGGTACTATTTTTTGTAAGATGTCACATATGTTGTCTTTTGTTCTATGTTGGGTGTCACGTGACTACTGTTTATTTTTATTTTGTTTCAATAAACATCAATTTTATACTTTTGTAAAGTATATGTGGTTGGGATATAACACTATGAATATAATATTTTGTGCAAAGATCAAAAAAATCTCAGTTATAGATATATTTCTGCCTAAACATATAATGCAATTGCAAACAAAAATAATTATCTTTTATGAATCACAATTTTGTTTTTTTTCCTTTTTTAATTCAAAGAAATAATGTAAAGAGAAACCTCAACATTAAGGTTAAGATAATATTAACAAAATGTCAATTTCTTGTTTGGGTTTTTATAAACTTGTCTTCATTAATAAATATAGTTATAAGAATGGCATAGCAATATAATTAAAAATAACCATTTATGCATAAAGCTAACTGTAATCGTTCTTGTCAGTGGGGAGGCCATGCTGACTCACTATACTGCACCCAAGGTTCGGGGCCTCCCACCTGACTGCAGGCCAAATATCAGTTCTAGCAGCCCACCCTTGTTCAGGGCAGGACAGCAAATAAACAGTTAAGCAGTCTTTGGTAAACAGTAGTCTGGTCAGCTGCACAGTAGTTTATGAGCCCAGGCCCTTGATCAGGACAGGGCAACAACCAAACTATCTAACAGGGAAGTAGTCCAAAGGGTTCCAAGGTGCAGGCCTATCTGCAGGCTGAGCCAGAGGTTGGGAGTCTACTTGCTGGTGGAGAGCCAACAGCACAGGGCTTTTGCCCCACAGGGGGAACCTGCCACCCAAGGGAAGGGGTGGCGGAGGGACACAGGCCCACCTGCTTCACTGCGTCCCAGCCCATGGTCCTAGTAGTGGTGGTGCCATGGCCCCTGGGTTGGCGGGGCTCCAAGCCATAACGTGCCGTCCAGGTCAGTGGGTCAGCGGGGATCTAAGCCGCAACACACTGCCCAGCTGACCTCCATTTTCTCAGCTGCCTCGTGGTTGGCTCTCCCTGGGCGACTTCTCAGTTCCGCTTGGTGACCTACCTGGCTTGGATGCTGCTCCTCTAGCTCAGCTGGGGATGGAGGTGCCGGCAGCGTGTCCATAGGCTCTGGGTCTTGCTCAGGTAAGGGTCCAGGTGGTCCAGCCCTCTCGTCTGGGCCTGGCAAGAGTCCTGGGAGTCCGGATGAATCTGTGGGCCCAGGCAGCGGCCTCCGCAGACTGGTTCAGTTCTCAGGGGCCAGCAGTGGCCCGGGTGGCCCAACCCAGTCCTCCCTCTGAGGGCAGCGTGGCAAAGCCTGTCTCCTCTGGGGCTGGGGTAGAGCCTCTAGCCTGCTCAGCTGTCGAGCTCCAACTGAGCTGGGAATTCTTCTTTTTATACCTCCAGCCCTGCCTTCCTGTTTCCTGTGGGCGGGGCTGGGTGGTTCTGGTACGGCCCACCAAGGGGTCCTTGGGGGAGTTTCCTCATCCAGGTCAGCAGGAGGCTACGCTGACTCACTACACTAACCAAACTCTTTCAACAGGTTTCCATGTTAGCCTCCCAAAGACAACAAAGCATCATGAAAGTTTAATACCCTCAAAGTATTTACATACACCTGTTTTTAAAATTAATTTTTATTTAAATTCTATTTTCTTTTATATTATGTTAAAGGAAAGTAGTAGTTAATGTTTGTGCTTCTAAACAGTTAACAAAAGCGGAATTAGTATCACAAGTGCAAATTAAGTCTAAAAAGTTTGGTAAGATTATGCTATTAACCCTTGCTCAAACAAAGTGTTCAGCAAGGAAAAGCAATATGCTTCTCATGGAAGATTGTGAGTATTTATTTTAGCAATTAAGCATTATTTTTAGTATAAAACATTAATAATACACCTCAAGTGAAAATGAGTATCTATACAATTACAAATGTTTAGTTTGTGTTATAAAAGACTTGGTCTTGGAGTCATTGTGGATAGTTCTCTGAAAAATAGAATGTTAGGAATAATTTTAAAATGTATAGAGAATAAGACAGAAAATATCTTATTGCCTCTATATAAAACCATGGTACGCCCACATCTTGAATACTGCGTACAGATGTGGTCACCTCATCTAAAAAAAGATATATTGGCATTGGAAAAGGTTCAGAAAAGGGCAACAAAAATAATTAGGATTTTGGAATGGGTCCCATATGAAGAGACATTAAAAAGACTTGGACTTTTCATCTTAGAAAAGAGGAGACTAGGGGGGGATATGATAGAGAGCTATAAAATCATGACTGGTATGGAAAAAGTGAATAAGGAATAGTTATTTACTTATTCCCACAATATAAGAACTAGGGGTCACCAAATGAAAGTAATAGACAGCGGGTTTAAAACAAATACAAGGAAATTTTTCTTCACTCAGTGCATAGTCAACCTATCGAACTCCTTGCCAGAGGATGCAATGAAGTCTAGAACTTTAACAGAGTTAAAAAAAGAGCTAGATAGATTCATGGAGCCAGGATGGATAGGAATGGTATCCCTAGCCTCTGTTTCTCTGGAGGTGGGTGACAGGGGAGGGATCACGTAAGGATTACCAGTGGTGATCCCTCCCTCTGGGGCATCTGGTATTGGCCACTGTCAGCAGACAGGACACTGGGCTAGATGGACCTTTGGTCTGACCCAGTATGGACATTCTTATGTTCTTATATCCCTATTACATTGTAAACAAACTAAATATGTTTAATAAATTTGGGTTACTAAAAATAAGATTAAATATAAAACAAACAAAAATCCTTTATTATGTTAACTAACTTAATCTGTTTAAGGTTTCATCCTTCAGACCAGGGACACCAGAAGATAACATACCACAAACACACCAGAGGACAACAGTATACAGTGAAGAAATGCCTAAGCATCAAGAAAAGAAAAATGAAGTTCCTTATAAATAAGAGACTGTTCACCTCAATCTCCCATATATGGACAATTAAGTTGGCAATTAATTAAAAATCATTGTTAATTTAAACTTGGCTACTATGTAAAACCAACTGTTTTATTGCTGTATCACTCCATTATTGTTATTGTATTATTACAGTATACCATTTGCAATGCACATAACATTGCTAAACTGTTTAACCAACACACAAATAAAAATCAACAAATGAATGGCAGCAAGCAACATAAAGGGGTGGGGGACAAATTGGTAAAGCACAGTGACTACAAATTGGGTAAACAAATTCTCTGTTAGTACTGGTCCTAATCTGGATCATTGACACAGCACCCTAACTGAGGCATGTGTTATTCAAAACAATTTTGTTTAGTGTCTGGATAACAATATTAAATCCTGACACAGCAATAATTGATAAATTGATCGCTGTCCATTCAGTAGATAATCTGGAAGACAGCAGCCACAAGAAACAAGTAGATCTATGTCAGCTTCTGATGTATCATTGAGCACTAGAACCAGTCAAACAGAGAAGCTAGCTGCTCCTGTTTCCTGTCAAAAAAGCTTATCCTAGCGGGTGAAAACCAGCAGTAAAGGTAACCTATAACACAAATAGACAGCACTATGAACATAAGAACATAAGAATGGCCGTACTGGATCAGACCAAAGGTCCATCTAGCCCAGTAGCCTGTCTGCCAACAGTGGCCAGCACCAGGTGCCCCAGAGAGGGTGGACCAAAGACAATGATCAAGCGATTTGTCTCCTGCCATCCTTCTCCAGCCTCTGACAAACGGAGGCCAGGGACACCATTTCTATCCCCTGGCTAATAGCCTTTTATGGACCTAACCTCCATGAAATTATCTAGCTTCTCTTTAAACTCTGTTCACAGCCTCCTCTGGCAAGGAGTTCCACAGGTTGACTACACGCTGTGTGAAGAAGAACTTTCTTTTATTAGTTTTAAACCTGCTACCCATTAACTTCATTTGGTGTCCTCTAGTTCTTCTATTATGGGAACTAATAAATAACTTTTCTTTATTTGCCTCTCCACACCACTCATGATTTTATATACCTCTATCATATCCCCCCTCAGTCTCCTCTTTTCTAAACTGAAAAGTCCCAGTCGTTTTAACTCTCTTCATATGGGACCCATTCCAAACCCCTAATCATTTTAGTTGCCCTTTTCTGAACCCTTTCCAAGGCCAAAATATCTTTTTTGAGGTGAGGAGACCACATCTGTACACAGTATTCAAGATGTGGGCGAACCATAGTTTTATACAGGGGCAGTAAGATATTCTGTCTTATTTTCTATCCCTTTCTTAATAATTCCTAGCATCCTATTTGCCTTTTTGACTGCCGCTGAACACTGTGTGGAAGTTTTCAGAGAACTATCCACGATAACTCCAAGATCTCTTTCCTGATTTGTCATAGCCAAATTAGCCCCCATCATACTGTACGTATAGTTGGGGTTATTTTTCCCGATGTGCATTACTTTACACTTATCCACATTAAATTTCATTTGCTATTTTGTTGTCCAATCACTCAGTTTGGTGAGATCTTTTTGGAGTCCCTCACAGTCTGCTTCTGTCTTGACTATCCTATACAGTTTGGTATCATCCGCAAACTTTACCACCTCACTGCTTACCCCTTTCTCCAGATCATTTATGTAGTAATTATTACAAGCCATTTATATATAAAAGTCTCATTTGTAATGTCACTACTCCAAATTTCTGTTTTACTTTTCATATACATAATCCTGTAGGACACACTGTAACTATTACTATTAATAATACAATGGTAACTATAAATGCCCCAATAGGAGCTATGTTACTATCCACAGTACACAAGGGCCAAATGACAATACTAAATTGGAAAATAAACTATTATAACATTGTGTCATATATACACATACATACTATACATATACGCTCAAACACTATAAATATACAGCCGCTCCCGAGTTACAAACAAGTTACGGACCAACACTTGGTCCGTAACTCGAAGTGTTCGTAACTCGGATCCCATAGAGTTACATGGCGACCACGCTGTTCGTAAGCGTGGATCGCTGTTTGTAACTCGGATCTGCATTTACGACCACTTTGGTTGTAAGTGTGGATGGTCGTAAGTGGAGGTGGTTGTAACTCGGGGAGCGGCTGTATACACCATATCCATATTAATTATTTGAGAGGGTTTCTGAGGCTCAATCATAAAAATATATTCCTCTGTCATGGTTCTGGACCTAGCATTCCCAGGCCCACTATAAGGCACTAAACACAATCAGCAAATAAAATTTCTCCATTGGTCGTATGAGGAAATGTGTAGACTGAGGCTATGTCTATACCACACGCTTATTTCGAAATAACTCACATTATTTCGAAATAACAGAGTGCACGTCTACACAGTAAGCCAGTTATTTCAAAATAATTTCAAAATAACAGGCTTCTTACTCCAACTTCTATAACCCTCATTTCATAAGAAGTAAAGGGAAGTCAAAGGAAGAGTGTTCTTCCTTTGACTTCCTGATCAGTAGACAGCGCCAAAAGTCGAATTAAGGTACTTCTACTTCAGCTACGCAATCAACGTAGCTGAAGTTGCATATCTTAATTCAACTTTAGCTCGCAGTGTAGACGTACCCTAAAGGACATATGGGGCATGAGTGTGTGAATGGAAAAGTAAGATGACCACATAATAGTGTTTAGCCTACTGCAGGGGTGGCCAACCCATTCCAGACAAAGAGCCACAACAGCAGTGGAGACAGCGTGAAGAGCCAGGGCAAAGTTGTTGCTTTTTTTTTTTTTGGTTAACTTTTCCCCAGGTCTTCACGCTGTCTCCACTGCTATTGCAGCTCACAAAAAAAGCACTGGGAAGGGGTGAGAGGTGCAAGCTCTGGGAGGGAATTTGGGTGCAGGAGAAAGTAGAGAAGAGGATGCTGGCTCAGGGAGAGGGCTCCAGGCTGGAGAGTATTGGGGTCAGGTGGAGGGTTGGGGTGCTGAGCAAGCTGCAGGCTTGTGGCTGTGAGGATGCAGGAGTTTGGGCTGGGGTGCATGAGAGGCTCAGGGCAGGGAGGCTGGGAGTATGATGGGCTCAGGACACAGATTTGCAGTGTGTGGATAGTGCAGGAGTGTTGTGGCAGAAGACTGGGGGTATGGGGGTGCAGGAGTTTGGGGACGTGAGAGGCTCAGGACAGGGGGTTCCATTGTATGATAGGCTCAGGTTTGGGGTCGGGGGGGTGCAGAAGTGTTATGATGCTGCGGTGAGATGGGGCCTTGGCTTGGGGGCTTGTTTGTCAGGCTTCATTTTTAAATAAAATATTATGTCAAACACAAAAAGTTTCAGCGTTGTCTTTATTTATGAGAGGGATGGGGAACCTGTTTTGAGTCAGGGGTCACTGACCCACAGAAAAGTCAGTTGGGGCCACACGAGTGAGATGCAAAAAAACAACCACTCCAAAAACCCCCAAGCCTTACTAATGTGTCCACAACTGTGCTGGTGGGGGCAGGGGACAGGGTGCTTGGGCAGGGTGCTGGTGGGTGCTAGAGCAGAGGGGGGTCTGCTCATGGGGAAGGGGGGTCTGGCCAGGAGGAGGGGACAGAGACAGCTGGGGCCAGTACCTTGGGATCCCAGATCTCAGGAAGCACTCTCACTGCTCTTCTCCTCCCCTCCCTGAAGCACCCCCCCACTCTAACCCAATCTCCCTCCCCCCCCCCGAGCCAGGCACCAGCCCCCCTCTATACCAATCCTCCTCCCCCCCCACTGCTCTAACCTAATTCTCGGGTTCCAGCGGCGGAGCCGCCACTACAGCCACACATGTCTCCTTCCAGGCACTGGGGCGCATGCGCTGAGTGGCCGGCCTTGAGATGTGTTGGCTGGGATGCCATGCACACCCCACCCCTCCCCTCCCAAACCCAATCCCCCTGCCTTCCCTTCCCCTCTCCTCCTCTCCCCTCCCCCAGACTAGAGCCAAGCACCTCCCTCCTCCTGCTCTAACCTAATTCTCGGGTCCTGGAGCTGCTGCTACAGCCGTGCATCTCCTTCCAGGTACTGGGGCATGTGCACTGAGTGGCCGGCACACTGAGCGGCTGGCACGCCATGTGCACTTCCACCAATCCCCCCCTCCCCTCCCCTTCTCCAGAGCCAGACACCACCCCTCCCCACTCTAACCCAATCCCCCTCCCCCACTAACCTTATGCCCAGGTCCCGGAGCCTCCGCTGGCACTGGCACCGCCGCACCCGCACCCGGAGCGCTGCCTGCGCTCAGCAGCTGGCTGCTAGCACATGCAGGCTGGGATGCTGTGTATGACCCAGCCTGCACATGCAGGATATGACGTAGTGTGCTGGGGCCTGTAAGAGGAACGGCATGGGCTGTGAGCATGCATGCGGCTCACAGTGGCCCGGCCATGAGAGGGGCTGACCTGAGTGGTTCCAGGTTTCGTCCTGGTTCCATCAGAAGCCTACTGGGTCATCTTCAGTCCATGCTTTATGTTTTTTCCAGGATGATGGGTAAACATCCTCCCCAGAAAAAAGCAAAAAGTGGGGGAATGTAGAAAGATGAGGGCCTGAAACATAAGCCCAGGTATCACAGGCCTGGTGTAAGGCCTGAAGCCTAGACAGCAATGATCAAGACTTTGCTAATAAAAAGCAAAGTGAAGCTGTGAGTAAGAGGCAGGCCCCTACTTGCAGAAGTTGGCAAGAATAGGGCTGATATTACAGAAACATTCATACTTAAGAGATACTAGGCACAGGCCGTAAACATATTCCAGAGAGGTTGTAATAGAACACCTCGTGAAGAAACACACAACTTACAGATAAACAGGAACATACTGACTCAGGTTCAGCACACAGTCTAAACTGACAGCATGATAGATAGTGATTGAACCCCTATGTACAAGGGACTGGGTGGATCTAGGTACATCAGAGGGTGACAACCTGATATGTCAGGAGTGTGTAACTTGTTTGTTCCTGTACATACAAATGTACCCCAAAGAGTTGTCTTGGTGACTGACAAGGGGGCAATGTCTCATTCCTGGCACTGACTAAGCTGTATCCATTGTTGAGGGTATATATACATAGTGGCTCATTACAGTCTGCTGACACATACTACAGTACTTTGTTTGACAGTAAATCTGGCCTGGTGTGCTCAATCCTTATCTGATTTTGTGGACTTTGGGAGCTCCCTAGAGTCTGCTATGCCTGCTTGCTCACAGTCACCACGACATACAGAAGGAGCACACACATGCAGCCGAACAGTTATCATAATTGAAGGATCAGAAGATTTGTCAGGGGACCCCACCAGTGACGCCTGACTAACACAATGGGGATTTCTCACATTTCAGTTCAGGGCTCCCCACCTCACTATCAGAGGAGTATTTTTCTAAAGACTTCCTGGAAGATGGAACATATTTGAGAAAGACACCTTTAAATTCCATCCTAGTCATATGAGTGCTTTTAAATACTCCCACCTATACTATACAGCTCCCTCAATGGCTGTATTAGGATCCATGGGCAGCATTCTGACATAACTTCTCTAGGACCCCTAGAATTACTTGTTGCCCGAAGTAGGGTAGGCAGTCCTCCCTTGCCTTCTGCTCCCCCATCCCCCAGTAGGCCTGAACCACAAGAAGAGATTTTCTACTGTTGTAGGCAATAGTAGACAAAGAGGTCCCTGCAAACCAACATCTCTCTTCTTCATCCATAGATGAAGCAGTCATGCCTCTTCCACCATCCCTGGCTAACAACTTCACACAAATCCAGGACCTGTTAAAAAGATTGCAAACTTCATAAAACACCACTTGAGGAGGTTATGGAGTCACAACATAAATTGCTAATTACTCTGCATACAGCATCATCTGCCCAAGTTGTGCTGCCTATTAATGAAGCTTCTGTATTCTGCAAAAGTACTCTGGCATATTCCAGTGACAATACCACCCGCCTGTAAAAGGGCTGATCAGAAATATTATGTTCCATCTAAAGATTCTGCTTTTTCATCCCTCTTCTAGACTCCCTAGTTGTTGAGGCTGCAAACGAACGTTGAAGGTAGTAACACCCTAAATCAGTGCCAAACAGAGATCAGAAGCATCATTATTTAGTTGATCTGCAACTGCAGTTTAGAATCACCAACTGTCAGACAATGATGGTGAAATATAATGAAATTAACTATTCAATGTTCTATTAATTTTTTGAGCATTTATCATCCCAGTCTAGGAACCAATTTCAGGCAGCCATTACAGAGGATCAGCTTTTTGCCAGAACATCTCTGCAGACCTCTCTGCATGTTGCTGACACAGCTGTTTGTTCTGTGCTAGTCATAAGAATGCCTTATTATGTTTCTAGGGCCACTTTTCATTCTCTGGCCATTTACACGCTTGTGCATAAAAGTAACTAAGTCAGTCTCATAAAGCACATAGATCTCATTCTGTTCAGTTCTTTGGCTGCCAGAGCCCTCATAAACCCCATAGAAAGAGGCAGAAGTTCCAGAAAAAAGAGACAGTCTGTGCAGACATCAACCTCACAAGCCTCCTCATTGAAACATCAGTTTTGATGGGTAGTCACGGTTGACTCCCACTTTTTCCTTACTAGCTGCAACAGTTCACAGGACTTCCTGGCTTCAGGAACTACCTTCTCACTTCTGACAAGCTTGGAAGCATATCACTAAGGACATGTGGATTTTGGAGATCATATCAGCAAGATACTCCTTTTCCTTTACTTCCCTCTCTCCATCCCACCCTTTCTTTCTTGTCCTGCTTCAGGGACCCCTCTTACAAGTATATTTTACAACAGGAAATAGACTTCCTCCTGAACTTAGATATTATACAATCCATTTTTGTAAAATAAGAGGAAAGGGATTTTATTCCAGGTCCTGGTTTCAAAAAGAACGATATGTGGGGGTCCAATTTAGATCTAAGACTCCTCAACAAGTTCATGAACATACATAAAATTCAGAATTGTAATACTTGCAGCATTAACCTAGAGGGTTAAGGGTTCTTGGCCCTTAACTGGCAAGATGCATATTTCCCTGCAGTGATTCACACTTCCTATAAAAAGGTTTCTGTGTTTCACTCTAGGTTAAAACTATTTTCAAGACAAAGAACTTCCATTCAGAATTCTTCTTGTGCTCCCAAAATGTTTTCACAGGTTCTGTCAGTAGTAGCAGCTTATCTTCACAGAAGAAGAATCCCAATAGTCTTGTATCTCACAGATTGGCTGCTAAAGGGGCACTCCTATAGTGAGATCTTGGTGGTCCATCAAAAAGTCATAGTCTGGGATTGCAGTTAAATACTCAGATGTTCCCATTGACTGTGGTGCAAAGTTTGGAGTTCATAAGAGTTTACCACATAGTGGCAGTGGCCAAAGCATACCTCCTCGTGTGCAGGTTTAAAACCCTATCAAATTTAGTCATTACAATCAAATCAGTCCCCACAGGCATGTCTCCAGTTGTTGGGGCATATGTTAGCTGGTACTTTTGTGATAAGCCACTCCAGGTTGCATACACACTGTCTCCAGGGATGGCTCAGAAATGTTTATTCACCAAGCAAATATAAATGGACTGCTCTGTACTGAAGCCCTGCAGCAGGACTGGGATCCTGTATGTCCCATAACAATGCTGTCATAATAGCAAGAGTTGGTAAAATGTACTTTGTGTAGGTGGGATTAGGTGGGCAAACAAAAACGATGGTGGTGATTTGTGGGAAAACATGAAATCTCTTGTCAGTTTACCAAGAGTAGCCTATTTGGGAAATTACTAATGATTTTGTTTGAGTTTCTCTTTCCTATATGTATTTATCTCCCTTCATGTAGTATACCAGCTCAAGTCAGGTCAAAGAATCACAGGTGCAAGTTTTATTGTTCTGTGACATAATATTCATGCAGACTGTCACTGTTGTATCAGTTTGTGGTCAGTGCTGTGAACAGTCTTCTGTTAAATGTTTTTCAAAAAGCAATAATAATTTTGACATATAAATAACCTGAATAATGTTTTGAAGTTCTAAAAATAGTGCTTAAGCAGTTTAAAGAATTACAGCTTACTTTGTATAAGTCTTTAACAAATCTGCATCTTTTAAGGCAAAATTGTGGTGCAATTTTTTGGCTCAGTGGAGAATCTTGTTATACAGAGCTGAAATCACTGATGCTTAGGTGGACACATTTTCTGAACATTATGCAGTAGTTCATGACTCAGCTTTTGATGCTATTTGTCTGTACTGTACTCTTCAATCTTGGTCTCAGCTCTCACTTCCTTAGAAGGCACTGCTCAGTAGTCACCTGAAGTGGAGCACCCATAGGAACCTACACAAAGAAGAAGTTACGCCCTGTGTACTAACTGTAGGTCTTAGAGATGTGTCCCTATGGGAGCTCACTACCTGGCCTCCATTTCCTCTTCTTTAGAGTTAGCTGTTATGGAGCTTTGTGGTAGAAAGGAAACAGAGAACAGTTTGTCTGCATAGCTCCATATAGCCACAGTGCAGAGAATGCACACACACAGGCCAAATGGGCACTGCTACCTAAAATTTCCTATGAAAGGCATATGGGGCACATGCACATCTGAAGTGGAGCACCCATAGGGACAGCATCTCAAAGAACTTCAATTATAGTAACCTCTCCATCTTTTTCCTTTGCAGGAATTTTGCCTTGAGAGGCATTTCCCAGAAGCATTTCACTGTGTGGGATTTTGTATCGAGCAGCATTTCCCAGAAACTTTTTCCCGCAGTAGAGGATTGGTTTAAGATATAATAGTTGTGATGAGTTATGGTTACTGCTTGGCTAAGCCAGACTATTCACTACAGAGCTTTTATTGTTTGGCAGTGGGGGCCACATGGTGACTTAATGCATGGCAGGCTATATTGTGCTGTTGCCACTTGCTGTCTCTATAAAGCTAAACCCTAACCATGGGCAGAGATTGGGGAGCGGCATGCGGGGGCATTTCCCCTCCCCACCAGAAACCTGTACACCAGTGTGGTCAACAAGAGGCTCATGCTGGCCATACAACACTTTCTTCCAGAAGAGGAGAAAACACAGTTTGCAGAGAAAAGGGGAAGGAAGTAGGCAGCCATGGGAGCTTTTATTGCAGTGCTCCAGCGCATGCCAGAGTCACACACCCCCATCGGAGCAATGCACATGGGATCTGCCTACCACAGCTGAGTCCCTCCACTGTGCAGTGCGAGGGGAGGGCTGACCAATCTCCAAGGGCTCCCTCCCTTAGCTGGGAATTCCTGCTCTCCCATGTCCCCAAGTGCCACTTGGAGCACAGCTGGGCAAACTCCTCAGGGACATCTAAAGACAGGTGAAACATCCCCAGGCATGTGATGATAAGTTAAGCCCAGTGACTATTGTGGCCAAATGAAGAGGATTCCCCCCTCCTCCAATTGCTGCCTATCTGATTAGGGGGAAATGTATTAATAGTGGGGCACCTTTGCCCTGGGTTCAAGTCTCTCTATGCCTAAAGGGGTTATTTTGGCAGTTTTTGCAGCTCTGCTGCTGACCCTAGTTAGTTTTGAACCAATTATGTTAAATATGGCCATTTCTGCAGTATAAAGATGACCCTACACATATTACATATGTAGTTAACATTACAGAACAACTGTTGTAAATTATTCAGATAATAATGCAATTACAATCTTACTATATTTTTTTAAAAGCGCGTCTGCCTGTCTGTCCATCTGTCTGTAAGTCCTGTTGTTCAAGAACTCCTCCTAACTGGCAAGAACTGGGACCACCATACTTGGTATGCAGCTTCCTCTTACCATAACTTAAAGCAAGGTCAGGGTTTGGCTGTGCCAGGATAATGTGATATGCATGGAATTAAATTGTCTCTTATAAAAAGGAAAGGGAAGGGTTTGCTAGGAGAGAGTTATACTGCAGAATGACCACAGGGGGCAGCAAGGGGCCAGAGATGGGGACCAGGACAGCTATAACCCCATTGGGGTAGCAGGGGGCAGAGGGTTTCAGAGAGTTTGTCTGTTTGTGTGTCTGTCTGTCCCCCAGCTGGGGGGACATGTGACCCTTCCCCAGCTGTGCCTGTTGCAGCTGAGCATGGACAGGCGCTTCTCACCTGCCCTCAGCTACTGTGGCAAGAGAGGTCTGGGGTTGTCCTCTCTCCCCAGGGCAGCCTGCATAGGAACACCTCATCTCCAGTCAAAAATCCCACTCTTATTATTATATATGATATTTAGAAAACAACCATTAATTTAAACATTTCAGTAGTAGCCTAAACATGGGGAGCCTACACACACTTGGGGCATAGAAGTCCAGCTCATTTACTCAAACCCTTCCTACTGCACTGAAAATTACTGTTTGTTAGAACATCAAGTGATTGAATCCAGAACTATCTATTTCTATATTAAGGCAATGTTTACATCTCTCTAAAACTAGGGAGATGATATGAAAAAACCAAGGAGCAGACAATTGATTGTAAGCAGGTTCAGCTATGCAGGAGTAGGTAGGGCCCAGAAAGCCAGGAAGTTGACAACAGGGGCTGCTTCTGGGAAGGCAATCACCCTCCAGGAAGAGGGAGGAGGGTTTAGAGACTTCTGAGCTGCGTAGGCTGCAGTCACTCCCTGAAGGAGTGTTTGGAACAGTTACTCCCAGAGAAAGGTGAGGAACCAGGAGGGCAGGAAGCAATGTCGGGAAGGAGCAGTTAGGGCTGGGAGAGGCTAGCCCAGAACTTGTGGATATAGGGTCCCTGGACTGGAAGCCAGAATAGAAGGTGGGCCTGGATTTCTCTGCCTGCAAGGGAAGGAGTGGCACCAGAAGCAGCGAACAACAAGACTGCTTCTGACTGATGAAAGAAAGACTTAAAAAACCCCTTATATATTCATTTGGAAAGGAAAAAGCTGAGTGATCTAGCTGGAGGGCTGAATCACAAAGAGGATGTCATCATTCCAAGAATGAGAGAGAAGCAGCAAGCCTGAGCAAGAGACTGAGTGGTGGTATGTGACCATAGTGTTGACCTGATGACCTAATTCCCAGCATGACCAGGAGAAGACACCAGTCTAGTGGTGAGTGGCATGCCATGTGACACTGCTCTTAATCAGTACATTCAAAATTCAGAGCTAGACTTATTAAACCATCTCCCCTGCGCCCACGTCAGAAGTCAAATTGCCTGTGGTCCCAACTTAGATGAAAAAGTGTTTAACCCCCATGTTTGGGTCCTATGTGTTTCATCCTGTAGTTAGTTTATCACCCACTGTAAAGTAACCTTAATCACTAGTTTCACAAGAATCTTACATTAATTATTTGAGTACACATTTCCCATAGGTTTGATGAAAAAAGCAATAGGTGTTTGTAGTAGTGCAGTAGGCCAAAAGAAGAGCCTTAGGGAGACTGTACAAACACTCAGACAATCAGAAAGGGCCTGTGGGGAGCCAATCAGAATGAGGATGGAAGGTAGCTAATCAGGGCCTCTGTGAGGCAAGGAGGTAGACTTGGGGACTACAGTAGGCCACGGAGGCAAGTTTAGAGCCAGGAAGACTACAGATTCCTCCAGAAAGGGGGAGAACAGCGTTGGGGGCATAGCCAGAGGGCAGTGTTATGAAGCGGATGCCATGGTCTAAGGGACATCCAGAGCCAGATGGTGGAGACAGGTGAATGAACAACAGAGGAGACACCAGCCAAACACAGCACACTCAGGGTGCCTCTACACAGCAGCATTATTTCAGAATAATGGATGTTATACTGAAGTAACAATGTTATAACAATGAAATAACAATACACATCAATTCTGTTATTTCAAAATAAATTTGAAATGACAGCTTATTCCTACTTCTGTAAACCTCATTCCATGAGGAATAACACCTATTCCGAAATAGCTATTTTAGAATAGCATTAGTGTGGATGCTCTACTGCTGCTATTTCGAAATAGCCCCTCCGCATGGCCATTCAAAGTAATTACTCCCTAGTGTCTCCTGGGGCTCTAAATCGAGGTAGCATGTCCACATTAGGGAAGCCTGACTCAGACTAATTTTGAGGCTTTCCTTTAGTGTAACCATGCTGTTTCAAAATAAGCTATTTCGGAGTATTTCTTCCAGAATAGCTTATTATGAAATAAGCATGCAGTGTAGATGTACCCTCAAACTGGATTAAGCTAATTCCCATACTTGCCACCAGGAGGCACAGTGGTGGTGAGTCACATACCACTACAGTGTGATACAGGAATAGAAAGGGGCTAAAATATTCCATGTTGGTTTTTGGAAGAAATGTTTTAGGGTAGTGGATCAATTTAGGGGATCACAATGTAAATTAAACTGAATTTAAAGATAACAGAAGGCTTTATTATATTTTAAACCCCAAATTGCTCATCCTGTTGAATAATAACTGTTGACATTTTGAGTTCCATTAAACTAAAACAGCTAAAAATGAAAGCAACAAATGAAGTGTACTGCTCAATTAAATGCCTGTTCATTTTCACTGCACATGCACATTTCACCATCTGTGTTGAAGAAAAATAAACATTGCCGCTTTATGACTGATTCTGAATAGATCACTAAATGTGCATAAACATCAATCTTTATAAGGCCAGATGGTGAGTCTTAACCCATAGTCTGTGGTTGGAAGTAGGAAGAGAATTGAGGTGCAATGCTTCAGCAGGAGTCTCAGGAGGAATTCTGGTTAACTTGGCCCTAATTCCTTAAGGGACATCTGGGCAGAATAATGCTTGTTCCCTTTTAATTGTATTTTAAGTGCACTTCCCCTCTACAATAGGCTGGGTTTGTTGTCTGGTGTAAGGGCCAGGAAAGGCGGTATTCCTGACCTAATGGGAGGCTGGAGTGGCTAGTAATGATCTCTGGGAGTAGTATCTGTGTTCCTGAATTAGACACGGACAGTCCAGTCACTGCATGCATGAAAAGGCTTTGTGCAACCTCTCTGGAGTACTACAGAGTTACAGCTAAACCTATTCTTGAGCAGATGGTCAACTAGGAAGTTACAGCATCTTGTGAACTTAAGCATGTTTAATGATTTCACTGAAAGTACAAATTATGATTGTACATATAGAGGTGTGTATGAGTACAACTAAATAAGTATCTGAGTAATGTGACCCTGAGGTGTATATATAGTCAAAGGGGTTCTTCCCTCCACTCTGGCTTAGTGAGGTTTTTATTTTTGATTAGCAAAGCCTTTATTTGGATTTTACTCCCGTTTACTGGTTTATGTCAATGTTAGGAAAACCTATTCTGATTCTTTCAGGAAAAAGGTTATCGACTTCACTGCTTGATATTTATTAGTACCCAAACATTTTATTCAAATGTATAGTACATTTTCCTCTCTCTGGTAACTTTCTTATTTGAACAAAAATTTCCCAACCATCCTTTCATATAGCAGCACACAAAAGCTATTTTTAGGAATCTTATCTGGATAAGATCAGTATTTAGTAATTTACAAATGTATCCAAGTTACTGAAACTGCAAGTTTTCCCCCTCAAAATTCCTAAATCTTAAATTTAATTCTTGCTGTCTTTTGCTACAGACTTCCTGACTTTTTTCTGGTTTGGATTTTTGTGGTTTATGGATGTAATAATTTTCTTTATTGGTTTAACATACTCTTTGAATTTACTGATAAGAGACTTCAAAAGACTTATCAACAGTCTACAAACAGAAGCCATGTGGCCTTAGCTAAGCCTCAGAATAAACTTTTCAGGGCCTTTTTCAAGAGTTGTTCATGAACAGTTTATGTTCTTGGACAGTTGTTAATATTATCTCCCCCCATTTGGTATGCATTGCAAAACCAAAGCTCCATTGAATTAAACAACGATTTATTTGAAGAATGCCTTGTTATGCTAATTAGACTGCAAGGAACATTCAGTACAAAATATCCAGAGCACAACACTATAACACATGAAATCTAAGGTATGTGTGATGCCATAGCATGATGCATTCTATGATATTTTCAGTGGAAAAGGAAGTACTTGGAAGATTTAAGAAGAAGAGCAAACATTCAAAGTCAATGTTTAAATTGAGTTTAATTCTTACTGTACAGTTCATTACTAAGTCAGATTACACGATCAATCAAAAATAGGCCACTATTTTCTGTTAGTCAGACATCACTATGGTCCATTAGATGTTCCAACAATACTAATGCAGTTTCATCTTGCAATTCTTGTCTGTTGAGGAATTTCCACTTACATTATCTGGATGTACTTCAAAAGGGAATCACAGAATCATAGAACTGGAAGGGACCTCAAGATGTCATCAAGTCCAGTCCCCTGCCCTCGTGGCAGGACAAGTACTGCCTAGATCGTCCCTGACAGGTGTCTGTCTAACCTGCTCTTAAATATCTCCAGTGATGGAGATTCTACAACTCCACTGCAATTTATTCCAGTGTTTAACCATCCTGACAGTTAGGAAATTTTTCCTAATGTCCAACCTAAACCTCCCTTCCTGCAAAAAGCTGCACATTTTGTCTTGAGGCAAAACATAGAGTTGAATTCTCACAATAAAATGACTGAGCTTTCCTCATGTTAGATACTCTTCTTTCTTCAAAATTATCACTGATAGCTCTTATAACATCTATCACTCAAAGTCTCTGTCTGTTTCCATTAATTAAAAAAAAAACCCCAAAGGTTATTCACAACTGCTTTGGCCAGCCCATTAGCTGGGTGTCTTCTTTAGACATTGTCAGATGTGGGCTGTAGAAAGCCAAATATTTTGAGAACACCATTCTACTAAATCTTCAAATCCACCTTCAAGCAACTTGATCAGTTGTTCAGAGGGAATATTACTTAATCCTTATCTGTTGGACAATCATTCGTTCTAGACTTTTGTGAATATATAATCTAAAACTGTGCAAGATTGGGCTACTGACTGAGCTGTTAATACAGTGTTTGGCAGAGTGTCTGCTGAACTCTGGCAGTTGGAGGTATATTATTTCTGTAGATTTTAGGATGGGTGCACTTGTTATAGCAGAAAATAGTAGTTTTTCCCTGAATAGAACTGACCTAATTTTCAAACAGTATCAGATATTGTAACTTTTTAAAGGGAAAAAAACCCCACAAAGCGACAGGCAGCTAGCTGTGTTTATACTGATGGAAAGTAAAGCTGGCAGTGAACCAAGGAAATGCCTAAATGGCTCCCTTTTGCTGGATAGTTTTCAAATGTTCACATTCCACATTTTTGTCCACTGGATATGAGGAATTTGAGACAAATCTCTTAAACGCAGCCTAGAACTGACTGGATAGTGCTGCAATACCCATAACTTAATAAATATTAGATCTAACTAAGTTAGATAAAAATGGCTCTGCTTGGTTTTACCAGCTCTGACTACTTACAAATAGGGAAAGGCAGTGGAGCATTTTTCTAGCTCGATCAACTCCTTGTGCTGGATATTGAATTTTAGGAAGTGGCTGGAGGCTTAGGCTCAGGCATATAATCAAGAAGAGTACACCCTGTTAACGCAAATTAGAGCAGCCTTGTCCTGGTTCCATTCACCTCCTACGGCTCCTCTTCTTGGTTGCTTTGGGGATTAGCTCTTCGCATGTCTGATATCCCTGTTTGTTCCGCTTCTTGTGGTCTCTTTCTCTGGAACTTGCAAAGTTATGGGTGTCTAATTAAAATGGAGACACTCCTTTTGTCCATCTTCTACAGTTTTGTTGTAGTTCCCACACACACTTAAGCCATGTGAGGTGACAAAGAATTGGCCATATCCAAAGCATCAGCCCCAACAGATAGGACCTAGCTACAGCTAGGGATGTAATAGTGTAGTTGATTAACCGATTATCGGTTAATGCTATAGACTACACGCATTTCCTCCCCCACCCAGTAAATTTTTTAGCAGGCTGGCCAGCAGCCTGGCTCAGTTCTGGCTCATGCCGGGTCCAGGATCTACCCTCCGCTGTGATTCTGCATTTAAAGTGTATTAGGAGCGGGGCAGGCAGGCAGCCTGGCTCAGTTCCAGTTTGTGCTGAGTCCTGGAGCTCAGATCCACATCCCCAGACAGGGGATTCTGCCCCTCCGCACAGGGCAACAAACAGCCAGTTCTCAAAAAGAGCTCATTCTTCTTCCAGTAGTGTCCCCGTGGGTGCTCCACTCTGGGTGACCGGTCGCCCGGAGCTGCAGATCCCAGCTTTGCTAAGCAGTTTCCTCTGTTCAGCCAGGCATGCGCAGGAGGCCTCTGAGACATTCCCTGATTGCGCCGCACGTGTGGCTCAACCCTCCCTTCAGTTCCTCTTCAACCACCCTTGTCAGCAGACGGAGCTAACACTATCTCCCTGTTAGATTTCTACCTTGACAATTAGGAGTTGTTTATTTTAGATAGTTAGTGTTTATACTTCTTAATTAGTTTCCCTTGTTTGTTTTTCTCACAAAAAAAAAAAAAAAAAAAAAAAAGGGAGAGGGGAAGAAAGCGAAAGAAAACAAATCCCCTCAGGGGGCTTGAACTCGCTTCAGCGTGAACCTCAGTGGCCGAGACTGTCCTAGCTTTTCCTCAAAAAAAAACCAAACAAAAAACCCAAACAACCCCCCGCCCCAACCCAAATAATAAAAAGAGAAGGAAAAGTAAAGAAAAAATCAGAAAGAAAAAGGATAAACATACATAAGGCATATTCCAGCGAAGGAAGACACTCGCATAATCAAATATGTCTGGCTCCTCCGGATTTAAAAATGTGAGCAATGCCGTGAGCGTATGCCTGCATCAGATGACCATGCCTCTGTATGTGGTGTTTGGGAGAGACCCACATACCACAAAAGTGTGACCTTTGTTCTTCCCTCACGGGGAGAGCCAGAAAAGATAGGGAGCTCTGCCTGAGGATGATTCTTTTCGATAAGGCTTTACAGCCGCCTGAGGCACAGACCACCTGCCTACCTGCACAGAAGCCTTCCCCGGCTCCTGAAAATGGCCAGACAAAGAGAGCTTCACCTTCTCGCTCTCTCTCCCGCTCCTCCTCTCAAAGAGCCAGTGGAGGAGAAATGCGGAGCACTTCAAAGACCCCTGCCAGCAAGGCAGGGGGGCGTCCTTCACACCGACCACTGACCACCGGGACCGGGACCAGGACCCGTGCACACCTCCTCGGTGCCAGCAGAAGCCTGAGAGCGCCCTTCACACGCGGCACCGCAAGACAAGCCGGCGCTGGCAAAAGCTGCAGCGCAGCATAAGAGACCGGCTCACTCTGCCAAAGTGGCACAGGCTTCAGCAGCTCTGCAGGTCTCCGCACCAGCACAATCAGCTGAGAAAGAAGCTGATTCAGCTACAGCTGATACTGACAGCCAGAGCAGACATGAGTATCTGCGCCTTCCTGCTTCTGAGCGCTCACCCACAAAATCTCCGGACAGAAGATCACTACATAGCCAGGACATAGAAAAGAACGGTTACTTACCTGTAACTGTTGTTCTTCGAGATGTGTTGCTCATGTCTATTCGAATCAGATGTGCGCACCGCGTGCACCGCGTCTTCCGGAGCGTTTTCCTTAGCGGTACCCGCGGCACCGGCAGGGTGCCCCCTGGAGTGGCGCTGCCATGGCGGGGCATAAGTACCCCTGCTGGCGCTCCCCCACCTCAGTTCCTTCTTACCGCCCGTGACGGTCGTTGGAGCGTGTGTCTCTCTTAGTTTAGTTAATGGTTCCCGTTTCTCTTAGCATTGTAAATAGTTCAGTTAGTTAGGTAGTTAGTGTCTACTTCGTTCTTTGTTCTTCTTCCCCCCCTTCGGGGGTGAGGAATGCCAGGGCCGCAAGGCTTTAAGCGTGCGCTGTCTGCGCAAAGTTCATGCCCAAAGGAGACCCACACAACAGCTGTCTGAAGTGTCTGGGCGAGACCCATCTTATGGACACCTGTAAGATCTGTAGGTCTTTCAAGCCACGCACAAAAAGGGAGAGAGTCTCTCGCCTGAAACTCCTCCTCATGGAGACGGCGTTACAACCGGCACTGGCTGGGCACCCTGCGGTGCACAGTGCACCAGCGTCGATGCGCGATGCTCCGTCTCGGGCCCGGGCCCCGGTGTCCAGGACCCGGCACCGGTCTCACTCTCCGGCACCGAAGAGGTCCAGAAAGTCTCGCGGCAGGTCTCCGTCTCGGAAAACCATGCTGGACCTGCACCGACGGGTGCACACATCCTCCACGGTGTGGCGTAAGCAGGCGGAACATCCCTCTAGTCCAGGGCAATTGCCCCCGCACCGTCCGTCCACGCTGGACACCTTTGAGGTAGCACAGGACCTCATCAATCTCACCACCTCCCCTCCATCGTTGGTTGAGACGGAAGGGTCGAGGTCGCCTATGTCAGAGGCCATGTCGGCTCTGGCTTCGCCTCAGCACCGGCAAGACCGGCAGGCTCAGGCCGTTTTTGTGACGGGAACGTCACCGGTGGGACCGGTACCGCTTGCCTCGGCATCGACAACGATCTTGACGCCGGCTCCTAAGTCTCACTCAGCACCCAACTGGGTTTGGCCTACCTCAGTATTGGGTTCTCTCCTGGGCCCCCTTTTGGCTGCACTGGTGCTGTACCACCCCAGTCTGGTGGCAACATCTGTGGCACCGACGCCCGTCTTTACACCGTCGCAAGCACTGGCACCGACCATGTGGACCTTGCCGGTGCCCCAGCCGACACTGATGTCGACATCTTCGGGATTCATCTCGATACCGTCATTCTCGGTGCCGGGGATGCAACCGGCACCGGCACCTCTTTCGGCACTGACAACAGTTTCGGCGCCGGGACTGGGTCCCTCGGTACCACAACAGCTTTCGACCCCTCCGGTACCGCAGCATGCCCCCGCTCCCTCGGTGTCACAACAGCCTCCTTCCTCGGTGCCTCAACCGGCACCGGCACCACCAGCACCACCGGCACATCCCCACCGTGCCCATGCTGGCAAGCCCGAGTCCATGGCCAGGTTTGCACCTCCGTCGGCTACAGGTCACTCCTCCATGGCGCCTCCATGGCCAGAGTCCGATTATTCCTCAGATTCCGATGCGTCATACCTCAGGTCGGGGTCCTCAAGAGCCTCCTCGGCCCATAGGTCCCGTTCCCGGCATTGACATGACCGTGCTCAGATGCAACAGACTTGGCCACCTCATCCCCAGTGGCCTTTCTGGACACCGTGGGCTTACCACCAATGGCAAGGGCCCGTGCCCCCCTCAGTGGCGTTAGTAGCCTCGGATCGTCGGGTGCAACCATCGGCGTCGTTGTTGCGACCTCCTCCTTTCCCCCAGAGGCCACCTACATCGGACCTTGCGGCACAGGCGCAGCCCTCGGTGCCTGAACTGTGCCCGCAGCCGGTACCGTATGTCCAACCGGTACCGCAAGCGGCTCCTGTGCTAGATCCGGCACCGATACAGGAATCGTCCTCCTCATTGTCTCTGGATGAAGCCCTGGCAGACCCTGCTCTAGTGCTGCCTACGATGGATACCCGAGCGCATCAGGAGCTCCTCAGGCGTCTGGCTTCCAACTTGGGTGTCCCGGTGGAGCCAGTCGTGGAAGACACGGACCCTATGATTGATATCCTTTCAGATGACGCGCCCGCCCGCTTGGCTTTACCACTTAACAAGACGGTGGCAAAAATTACCAATGCCCTGTGGCAGACACTGGCGACCCTGACCCCTACCCTAAAGGGTGTCGAGAGGCGTTATTTTGTTCCCCAGTTGGGGCACGAACACTTGTACTCCCAGCCTGTCCCTGGGTCTTTGGTCGTCCAGGCAGCGGCCCAAAGGGAAAAACTCCCCCAACCGGGGCCGTCCCCGAAAGCTAGGGAGCCCAAGCGCCTTGACTTAATGGGACGAAAAGTGTACGCCACTGGGGGGGTGCAACTCCGCATTGCGAATCAGCAAGCGATGCTAAGTCGTTATGCTTTTAACACATGGCAGGCCATGGACAAGTTCAAGGATAAGCTCCCTGCCGAGGCCCGTCAGGAGTTTCTGGCCATGACCTCCGAGGGTAAGACATAGAATATCAGATGATGAGCGCATGTCTATGTACTCCTCGGGAAACTCTTCACCAAGGAAGTCTTGCTCTCATCATTATAGGGCTGGACCACACCAGAGCCCTTGGCACCCATACTGGGGTTACCCCCCCACACCTTACCCACCACAGTGGGGGCCTTGGGAACACTGGCACCCATACAGACACCGGTCCCCAGCCCATTCTACACCAACCAGAAGAAGCATGCCCCCCACACGGTCCCTACCTCCTACACAAGACTCAGAGGAGGAGGACCAGGTGTTGGACAGAGATTCAGACACCCGCTCACTGGATGTGCTGCACTCTGACAAATCTCCACCACAAACAGAGGACGCAGTTATACCACCTGATACTGGGGCAACAGACGACCTCAAGGAATTTCAAGAATGGTACAAAAGAGTATCCATAAGCCAACAAGTCTCCCTACAAGAAGTTCAGGAGAAACAGCACAAACTGTTAAAAAACCTACATCCCATACTATGTGGCAAAATAGCCCTACCTATAGATGAGGCAATTATGGAGACTTCAGAAGACTTATGGAAAACACCTGCATCCATACAACCCACTAACAAGAGAGTGGACAGGAAATACTTTGTCCCTCCGAAGAACATGGAATTTTTGTTCACACATCCACAAGCGAACTCTTTAGTAGTAGAATCAGCCCAGCAAAGATCTAAGCTACCCCAATATAGAGCTGGCACTCAGGATAAAGATTATAAGAAACTAGATCTATTTGGTCGAAAAGTTTAGTCCTCTTCAACATTACAACTCAGAATCTCAAACGACTCTGCCCTTCTGGCAAATCATAATTTTGACAATTATTCGAAACTAGGAGAACTCATGCAACATCTCCCTGAGTCCAAAAGATCCACCCTCAAAGCACTAGTTCACGAAGGCCATATGATCACACGCACTGCTCTACAAACAGCAATGGATATTGCTGATACCACAGCCAGAACAGCTACAGAGATCATAATGCACAGGGCACCCTGGCTACAAACTTCTGGGGTTCCCTGAGAACTCCAGTCGAAAGTAGAAGACTTGCCATTTGATAAGCTGAATTTGTTTGCAGCTACAACAGATGAAATGTAACAGTAAAAATTCAAGAACCACACTTCGTACCTCGGGCATGTACACCCCGCCCTATAAACCAAAGTGATACCACCCATATAATCAGTATAGCCAATACAGTCGTAATAGATATATGCAGTACAACCAGCCACCACAGAGGCCATATGAAGATACGAGACCAAGACAACGCTTACAGAGGAGGCGCCCCAACCAAGGTCGCCCTTCTACTACTCAATCTACAAAACAGCAAATTTGAAGATGTGGTCGAGGGTCTGCAAGACTTCCCTTGCGATTTGACGTCAGGACAATATGGCCATCTCTTTACCAACCGTCTATGCCCCTTTCTTCCCCAATGGGAAGCTATAACATCAGATCGTTGGGTGCTAGAAATGATTTGAGTAGGATACTCTATCCCATTTATCGCTACCCCACCTACCCTACCCCCTACCCTGTCCCTCTTCAGGGACCCCTCTCACGAGACCCTACTGAAACCAGACATGAACCCCATCTTGTTTCCCTCCCCCAGAAAGCAAGAGAAAGGCAGTCAGCCTTTGATGCCCTGGGAACGCAGGTGTGCTGCCTGTCCCTGACTCTAATAAACAGAAACCAGACAGTAAATGGGCTAGCTGACAACCGCGCTCTCCCCCCCCCCCCCCCCCCCGTCGCCCTGATGGCTAGTACCAGCAATTGACACGCCTGCACTGTCCCAGGAGAGGAATCTTCGCCCATCACATACTAGAAGTGCCCATTGTCTGCATTTTCCCAGGTGTGAATTATGCTTTGCACCCTTCGTGGGAAACTTGGCATTCAAAGCCATTTTTCCTAATTGGCCACTTGAGACCAGGAAGAAGCCTACGTGACCCAATGGGTATAAAGAGGGGTTTAGTAGCCCACCCCATTTGAGCTCCAATCATCTACACCTGCTGGCAGGTATTGGTTGTCTCCCGAGGTCTGTGGGATGCCCAACCTCACCCTACTTCTTCCCGAGGGATTGAGAGAAAGACGCTGGCCACGCCAAGTCTGGAACGCAGGGGTGAGAATATATACCTGCTAGGTGTCTATTTTGCACGCATTTAATAAGAGCTCAGAGAACCAAAAGGGTTTCATGGTACCTGTAAGTGACTTCTTAGTGTAATTTCTGTCCTGTCCTTTGTAGTAGCTGTGTTATCTGTAACACAGTAGTAGCATTTAACAGCTAAGTTTACCCTGTAACAATAAAATAGTAACTGTTTAAGCTGTGACCTGACTCCTTCAGTTGCTGTAACAGAACCAAGCACAATTTTAAAAGAACTCCAGCCGGTCATAAGGGACAGATATAGGGAGAGCTTGAGCATTGGATCATGTCGCTTCCAGGGGACAGATCCATTGGGGCATCTCTCAGCCTCCCCAGGCTGCCCGCTGTGAAGGGATCGTGCATCCTAGCAGTCAAAATCTGAGGTGTAATAAGCTCTCCCTGTAAACTTCTTGGGGCGCCCGTCAACCTCCTCCAGGTTGCCCGCTGCTAAGGGACCCCAGTCCTAGCAGTTGAAGTCTCGGGTGTATAATACACACACACCACTCACTGCCCTGACCACCGGCTGACAGAGATCGAACACCTTCTCGTGATCGAAGCCATAGAGAGGGTGCCCGAGGAATTCCACGGAAAAGGATTCTACTCAAATTATTTCCTGACAGAGAAAAAAACAGGGGGTTGGAGGCCCATCCTAGACCTCCGCGAATTGAATGAATTTCTCAAGAAACAACGATTCAAGATGGTCACTCTCATGACAGTCATTCCTGCGCTAGATCAAGGGGACTGGTTCCCAGCCCTCAACCTGCAAGAGGCGTACTTTCACATATCCATCCACCCAGCCCACAGATGTTTCTTACGCTTTACCCTTGGGCCTCAACATTTCCAATACAAAATTCTACCCTTCGGCCTCTCATCAGCTCCACGGGTATTCTCCAAGGTATTAGCAGTCATCGCCGCACACCTCAGACAACAGCAAGTAATCATATTCCCATACCTCGATGACTGCCTAATACAGGGATCATCACAGGAGGAAACTGCCTCCATGATAAGCACAACCAAGTCCCTCTTCAGTCATCTAGGCCTGCTCATAAATGAACACAAGTCAACATTGCAACCAGTACAAGACATGGAGTTTATAGGGGCCAACCTGGACTCTATCACAGCCCGGGCATACTTACCGCAAAACCGTTTTACAATCATTCAAGATATTATAAACAGGATACTTATATCCCCTATCACTACAGTACTCACCTGCCTTCAACTAATGGGCCACATGGCATCCACCACATATGTAGTCCACCATGCTCGCCTACACTTTCGTTGCTTTCAACTCTGGATCGCTACTGTTTATATCCTGTTGCGAGATCCTCGCAATAAAAGAATTACTGTCCCATCAGATGTGCTCATGTCCCTATGATGGTGGACAGCACTGGACAATCTGTTAGCAGGCATTCCATTTCATCAAACCAAACCCACTTTACATATTACAACAGATGCATCCCTCCTTGGTTTGGGAGCGCATATGAATGACCAGGTGGTTCAGGGCAGATGGTCTTGCAATGAGACATCCCTACACATCAATCTCCTCAAGCTAAGAGCAGTAAGGAATGCATGCATACATTTTGCACCACAGATTGCCAATTGCACAGTTTGCATACTTACCGACAACATCTGTACAATATACTATATAAACAGACAAGGTGGTGCCCGTTCCCTCTCCCTGTGGGCGGAAACTATACGCCTGTGAAACTGGTGCATCCGCAACCAAGTGACACTACTAGCATCTTACCTACCTGGGGCGACCAACACCACAGGGGATGCTCTCAGCCGCAACTTTGCCATAGACCACGAATGGGAATTACATACAGAGATCACCAACATAATATTCCGCCAATGGGGGTGGCCGGCAATAGGCCTCTTCGCTTCCCCCCCGCAATACCAAATGCCCCCAATTCTGTTCTCAAGCGGGACTTGGCAGACATTCGCTAGGGGATGCTTTTCTCATCAGATGGACTGCTCCCTTACATTATGCCTTCCCTCCCATACCACTAATCCACAGGGTGATACACAAAATACGCAGGGACAGAGCCCTGGTCATCCTGATAGCTCCCTCATGGTCTCGTCAAACATGGTACCCATACCTGTACAGACTAGCAGTGCAACCTCCATACCCATTACCACATCGGGCAGATCTCCTCTCTCAGGACAGTGGGAGGATACTGCACCCACAACTACATACGCTTCACCTTCAGGCATGGCTTCTCTCTGGTTCACAGAAATAGAGGACCAATGCTCGCAGCAGGTCAAAGATATCCTCCTCCATAGTAGGAGACTGTCTACACGTAAATCTTACCTACAAAAATGGACACGATTCTCCCACTGGTGTCAGAGGGATGAAATAGAACCCCGTACGTCTCCATTGAATACCATCCTCGACTACATCCTAGACCTCAAAGCATCGGGGCTCTCGATCTCCTCCCTAAGAGTCCATCTCTCAGCAATATCAGCATTTCACATCTCTCTGGATGGCTCCTCTATATTCACCCATCCTATCACAAAGAGATTCCTTAGAGGGCTCCACAACGTATACCCACCACGTAGAGCTCCACCCCCATTATGGGACCTTAATCTTGTCCTGGACTATCTCACCAGACTGCCCTTTGAACCATTGGCGACGGTACCACTTCCCTTCCTTTTAATGAAAGTGTGTTTTCTATTAGCCGTCACTTCAGTCAGGAGAGTAAGTGAACTCAGAGCACTAATGGCAGAACCCCCATATACAGTCTTCACAAAGGATAGGGTCACACTGAGTCCTCACCCAGCATTCCTACCAAAGGTTTGCACAGAATTCCACGTAAATGAACCCATTGTACTACCCACCTTCTTTCCAAAACCGCACGCGTCACAAAGAGATACTAGTCTGCAAACTTTAGATATCCGTTGAGCTTTGGTCTTCTTTTTGGAACGAACAAAGCCGTTCCGTAGATCCCAAAGACTCTTTGTCTCCATCGTGGAACAGTCAAAGGGCTCACCTTTCTCAGTCCAACGTATCTCAAAGTGGATATCGACATGTATACTGAAATGTCACACTTTGGCGAACAAACCATTGTGGCATCCACCAAGAGCGTGCTCTATCCGGGCTACAGCTGCTTCCACAGCCTTCTTGAACAATGTTCCCTTGAGAGACATTTATAGGGCCACGACTTGGTCATCCGAACACACCTTTGCCAGACACCATGCCATCTTACCTCAATTGGCTACTGACTCAGCAGTGGCCACAATGGTATTGTCCACCACCGCTAAACATTGACTCCTTCTCCCTCCAACCAATCACATAGAATACTGCTTTATAGTCACCTAGAGTGGAGCACCCACGGGGACACTACTCGAAGAAGAAAAGGGAATTACTCACCTCGGGCAGTAATGAGTGTTCTTCAAGATGTATGTCCCCGTGGGTGCTCCACTACCCTCCCTTCCTCCCCTCTGCTCAGAGTCTTAATTACTTGGGCATTGAGGAGGAACTGAAGGGAGGGTTGAGCCGCACGCAGGCAAACAGGCGGGAATGTCTTGAGACGCCTCCTGCGCATGCATGGCTCAACGGGGGAAACTGCTTAGCAAAGCTCCGATCTGCAGCTCCGGGCAACCCGTCACCGAGAGTGGAGCACCCACTGGGACACACATCTTGAAGAACACTTGTTACTGCACAAAGTGAGTAACTCCCTTTTTTTACACTGGCTCCTCTTGCGGACTAGCTCCTGCCTGGCACCCTGCGCTGCTGCCAGCCTGCCCCCAGGAACTATAGAACAGTTGACTAACCGATAAGAATTCATGAGATTGCTTGACTATTCAGTTGACTGATATTTAACATCCCTAGCTACAGCAGTGATTATATTTGCATGCAAGACCTATCAAGGCAGCCAGACTCCTCTGAGGCATTCCAGGTCAAAATTCTCATTTCAGAGGAGCTATGACAAGGCTCTCTTCTCCACTCCTAGCACCATGCACAACCACGCTGGATGCTCTCCAGGCTTATACATGCCAATGTTTGTTGTAAGTCCCCTTCACAAGTTTATCAGTATAGCCTTCTGCAGCAGCATACATGAAGAATGATGTAAGTCAAATAAAACTAGCTTTATTCTCTTCAGCTGACAATTCTCAAGGTGGCTATTTGTCACACATGTTTGAAGGTAACAAATGACCCTCAGTTCCCCCTGAAATATTACATTGTTTAGGAACTCCTTTCAACACTTCCATGATTGGAGAGCATGTTTCAGGAACACTCACCTGGGTTCTAAGTTGGAGGTGGTAAGTTGTTAAAATTAGCTGCAGTGCAGTATTTGAGTACCTGACCATCTTAAGCAGACAGTATGAGACACCAGCAACAAGATGACTGTAGAATGGGGTGAAGAACCAGATGATTCTCATGATAAGACAGTTATCTCACCACGAATGACAAGACTTCTAAACTGAGTCTAAAATCCAAATGGTCCCAAGAGACTGAGGAGATATTCATATTAGACATACAAATAAAAATATGCAAAGTAGATACTTAAAGTGAGAGTATTTATCCTGGGTAAAAATATTGGAGCAGCATAATGGGGTTCTTAAATCCAGCCCTGCAAAGATTTCCCTGGTGTAAGGGAACTGATATAGAACTTGGATGGGTGGATAGTACTGTGGTACGTAAGGCAGCCCAGGAAGCTGCTGGAACTTAGGCCCTAAATTACACTTGGGGCCGCTCTAGCTCCTGGATTAGTCTACGTACCATGGACTCTCATGGGAGATTTTACTTTTGTTTTGTCTTGTTTTTGTTCTTACTCCAAAATATACCATTTTTGCTTGAAAAGTAATTACTTTTTGAGTGGAAGAACAGAAAAAAAGGTCAATGGCTTTATTTTGTGCAAAAATGGACAAATTTTGCTTATCGGCACAAGTTGAAAAAACAAAATCTTATGTTTAAAATTGCACTGAGATCAAATAGGCTTTCGAATCAGATTGTAAAATGAGAATACATCACAGGAGCAGATGTTTTTGACTCACATTGACAATCTCAATCCTTTCAGGTATTTCCAAAACAAATTAAAGATCAGATTTTCCCTTTAACAAGATAGGGAACTATACTTAATCCTCCTGTTTTTCAGGGAGTCCCAAACAGCTTTCATGTTGGATTCTTAGCACAGGTGCTGACTGTTGGTTTGTTTTGGTTGTGGGTTGTTGTTGTTTGATTTATTTATTTTTTAGTGGTGCGTGATCCTCTTTGTGCTCTCCCCCATCCAATGCAAGCAGTAGTGCCTTGGGATGTGACTATGGTCCAGGTACCAGAATCCACAAAAAATTAATCTGGCCCTGGGTTGTTTTATTTTTGATGGGTGGTTGAAACCCAGAGCATTTTTAATCAGCACACATGACTTTTAGATCTGGGTCACTAGCAGCATGTTTATGTTTCCTCTAAGCTGCACAGCCCCACAGCCCCACACAGGCACTCAGGGCTGCAGCAAGGAGAGGTGCCTTCCCCAGACTCCAGCACTAGGATAGCCTGCACCCCACACCCTTCATCCCCAGTCCTACCCCAGAGTCTTCATACTCATCCCCCTGTACACCAACCCTTTGCCCCAGTCCTGAACCCCTTCTGACACACTGAACTCCTCAGCCTACTTATTGGTGCACATAATTAATTTTGCACATTCACAGGAAAAATTAGAGGGAACGTTGACTCGGACTCAGTTTGTTTGGATCCTTGACTTGATCCTTGAGAAATTTGAACAAAATTTAGCATTCCATTTTTAAAACTGTGAACAAAAACTGACATAAATCAGAGTTTAGAGATAAGGAGAGAGCAAATTTATGACTTGTTAACAATTAATATCTGTTCTGAGACAACAATAACAAAACATTTAATAGTAGGGATATGATAACATCACAGTAATGGTCAGGAAATCTGGGGTACTCAACACTAGATGAATAATCTATAGTGCATAGAGTTTTGCCGTATATAATAAATTAGCTGACTAAAATGGATACTAAAATGGATTCTGTAATTTAATTCATCCAGTTTGCTATTTTGAAGAAATCCCTGTAGAGGGTGGTAGAACAATTTTTAGTTGCTGTGGTATGTGTGTTTATTTATTTATTTATTTTCCAATTAGAAAACTGAAAACAAAATTAAAATTTATATCTTTAAGTGGTAACCCTGACATCAGTTCTACTCTCAGATCAGTATGATGGATTTTCACTTCATTGTTCGGTACTCCTAGTCCATGCAGAATTCCTGGACTAGGAGACATGTAATGATGTAGCAGGTAGTGGCCAATGTTCCCTCTACACTTTTTCCATCCATGTGCAGAATCATTTTTTACGTACACCGAGGCATGTGTGAATATGTACCAGCAGTAGAAACAAAAAATCTAGCCGTGTGGTTCTGCTTATCAACTGGGTGGCCACACAAGCGCACAGTTTACAGGGAACGCTAGTAGTGGTCCATAGTATTACTGATCAAGCTCTACCATGATCGTCTTTGCTCTTTTAAAAATAAACTGCGATAATTTTGTAAAAATATTCAGGGAATAGGGGATGGGTCTGTTTAAGGTGCCAATTGAATAAAGTTAATCACACTTAAAAACAAAATATTGCAAATTAGTTTCTTTGTCTTAACCGATACCTCTGAAATCAGTATTCCATATTTCCCTAGGAGTCTGCAATAGGTAATGACATTACAAATACAACAAATGGGGGAAAATGAGATATTTAAATAGAAAACTCTTAAAATAATAAAAGGAAGACAAGCCTCTAAAAATTGTAAAGGAAAAGTATTTGCTATATTGTCATGCATCCTCCCTCACCTCAAAAAAGTTGGCAGGGATGCTCTCCAGACAGCATAACGTTCTACCTCCAGCCCCAATTCTTCCTGGAAAAGCCCACCTGAAAGAGAATTTCTCTTCTCAAGATGGAGAACTGATAGGGGAGGAACATTTCCCAAATTGGCTCATAAGCAGGGTTCCCTCAATTTGTTTTCCAGCCATGTGTGACATTTGTTAGGTACACTGTACTGAGGTAATGTGCACCACCGGCAAAAACTAAAAGTCTAGGTATAATGTATATTTTAAAGAAGTTACCATAGCAATAATTACTCCAGCCAGGACATGCCAGGCATTTTAGAACTCACTCAAAGAATTACATTTAAGAGTAAGATACATAAAAACTATGAAATACATAGATTAGTCAAAAAAATAAAATAACACTGAAAGAAACATCAAGCAGTAATAACAATAATACAAGTATGTAGTGGGAAGTGAGCATGAAAGACTCTGTGTGTGTGTGTGTGTGTGAGACAGAGAGATGCACGTTGCCCCTTTAAGTATAGAATCATAGAACCATAGAGCTGGAAGAGACCTCAGAAGGTCATCAGGTCCAGCCCCTGGCTCTAGGCAGGACCAGTCCCAACTAAATCAACCCAGCCAGGGCTTTGTCAAGCTGAGACTTAAAAATCTCTAGGGATGGAGACTCCACTACTTCCCTAGGTAACCCAGTCCAGTGCTTCACCATTCTCCTAGTGAAATAGTTTTTCCTAATATCCAACCTGGACCTCTCCAGCCGCAACTTGAGACCATTGTTCCTTGTTTTGCCATCCATCACTACTGAGAACAGCCTTTCTCCAGCCTTTTTGGAACCTCCCTTCAGGAAGTTGAAGGCTGCTATCAAATGCCCCCTCACTCTTCACTTCTGCAGACTAAACAGACCCAACTTCCTCAGCCTCTCGTCGTAGGTCATATGCTCAAGCCCCCAAATCATTTTGGTTGCCCTCCACTGGACCCTCTCCAATACGTCCACATCCTTTTGGTAGTGGGGGGCCCAGAACTGGACACAATACTCCAGATGTGGCTTCACAAGAGCTGAATAAAGGAGAATAATCACATCTCTGGATTTGCTGGCAATGTTCCTCCTAATGCAACCTAATATGCCATTAGCCTTCTTGGCTAGAAGGGCACACTGTTGACTCATATCCAGCTTCTCATCCACTGTAACCCCCAGGTCCTTTTCTGCAGAACTACTACTTAGCTGGTTGGTCCCCAGCCTGTAACAATGTTTGGGATTCTTCTGTCCCAAGTGCAGGACTCTGCACTTGTCCTTGTTGAACCTCATCAGATTTCTTGTGGCCCAATCCTCCAATTTGTCTAAGTCACTCTGGACCCTATCTCTGCCCTACCTCTCCCCCTAGCTTAGTGTCATCTGAAAACTTGCTGAGGGTGCAATCCATCCCCTCATCTAGGTCATTAATAAAGATATTGAACAAAACTGGTCCTAGAACTGAACCTTGGGGCACTCCGCTGGAAATCGACCGCCATCCTGACATTGAGCCATTGATACTACCCCCTGGGCCCGACCTTCTAGCCAGCTTTCTATCCATCTTACAGTCCATTTATCCAATCCACATTCCCTTAACTTGCTGGCAAGAATATTGTGGGAGACTGTATCAAAAGCCTTGCTAAAGTCAAGGTATATCACATCCACTGACTTTCCCATGTCTACAGAGCCAGTTACCTCAGCATAGAAGCTAATCAGATTGGTCAGGCATGACTTGCCCTTTGTGAATCCATGCTGACTATTCTTGATCACTTTCCCCTCTTCCAAGTACCTCAAAATGGATTCCTTAAGGATCCCTTCCATGATTTTTCCAGGAACCGAGGTAAGACTGACCGGCCTATAGCTCCCTGGATCATCCTTCTTCCCTTTTTTGAAGATGGGCACTACATTTGCCTTTTTCCAATCATCTGGGATCTCTCCCAATCTCCATGACTTATCAAAGATAATGGTCAAAGGCTCCTCAATGATATTTGCCAACTCCCTCAGTACCCTTGGATGCATTAAGTCCGGACCCATGGATCTGTGTACGTTTAGCTTTTCTAAATAGTTCCTAACCTGTTCTTTACTCACCAAGGGCTGTCCATCTTCATCCCATCTTGCATCACTTAGCACATTAGTCTGGGAGCTGACCTTGTCTGTGAAGACAGAGGCAAAGAAAGCATAGAGTACTTCAGCTTTCTCCACATCATCTGTTACTAGGTTACCTCCTTCATCTAGTAGGGGCCCCACACCCTCTCTGAGCACCTTCTTCTTGCTAACATGCCTGTAGAAACCTTTCTTGTTATCCTTCACATCCTTTGCTAGTCACAATTCCAATTGCGCTTTCGCCTTCCTGATACCCCCCTGGCATTCTTGAGCTATACATTTATAGCTCTCCTTGGTCATTTGTCCAAGTTTCCACTTTTTGTAAGCTCCCTTTTTGTGCTTAAGTTCACCAAGGATTTCCCCTGTAAGCCAATCTGGTCTCCTACCATGTTTGCTTCTTGTATACTGCCCTTTTAATTGGACCTGCACTCAGCAGTCTGAAGCCTACTTGTTCAGACATAGCAGCAACTGCCAACAAGCTCCCTCCATTCTGAACCTTGACATCTCCCCCACCCCAGATATGGGGGAGGAAGAGGAGGATATCTTGATATCAGCATTCCTACCTCCCCTCCTCACCCTCACTTTGCATAGCAAACAGGAGGCTCGAGGGAGAGTTCCAAGACAGAGGGCAGGGGCAGCATGAGAGGGACACCTGAAGTGCACAGCAGTTGATAGCTAGGTGCTCAGCTGGGCTCTTATGGGGAATTTAGGTTGTAAGCAGAGGCATATGTGATGAAGTTAAAAACTCACAGCAGCACAGAAAGAACCTGCAGCCAGTGCTTCCCCCTTCCCTGGAGGGTGGGGAGAGTAGAAAGGGAAACAACCTGTCTTTGGTACAGAGACGATTGGTAAGGAGGCAGGAGCTACTTTAGCTGTCTCCTTAGCTGTGACAGGTAAGGAGCCTCCCTAGGATCTTGATGGCTGAAACAGCTGCCAGGGAAGAAGCACTGAGTCCCTAATCAAGAGAGAGCTGACAGAACTGATTGGTTGAGCTGTTGAGATTAGGCCCTATGAAATTTACAGCTGCCCTGCCCAGAGGAACCTGACACCACTTAAAATCCACAAGAGTTGCAGCTTGAGTCAGATTCCTGCAAACTGTGTGAACCAGGGCAGCAGACTTAGACTTTCTGCTGGGAGGTCCCTCTTTGTAGGTTACTTAGTATGGGACCTTGGCTTTGGACCTGGGGGAGAGGAAAAACCTGGGTCCCCCTACCCTATCCCACCTCTTAAGAACCGAGGCACCTCCCCCAGTGAAGGAAGGGGCTGGAAGCCAAGCATTCCAATCACTCCTCCCCATCCTTTACAGAGTTTGAACAACCACAACAAGAAGGTTAATTGGAGCTGGCTGAGGCAGTCCCACCCCTAATCAGTAATGGGAAGTAGATGCTGGCCTCATTAACCAGAGGCTACATAAGGATGGTGGTGGGAAGGAAGTTCATAGGGGAAAGCAGAAAGAGGAATGAAGGTGCCCTGGGCTGTGCTTGCTGCTAACTGCAAAAATTAGCACTCCCTGAGGTTTTAGATTTGCACATGTATATAAGGTGGCTGGAACTGGCACATTCAATAAAAAGCATAGTGATTGCAATACAGAAGAGGTCTCTGGCTGACTTGTGGGCACAGGAGTGGCAGAAGCCCAAGAGGTCCACCATGGGCTGGTTACACTGGCAAATGAAATTCACTGTTGCTAATGCAATGTACTGCCTGTTGGAAAATATAATCCCAGCTATGCATACAAAATGAGGCTGTCTAAATGATCAGTTTCCAAGATTTATCTTGAGTGGTGTCATTGTGAATACCTCTGGTGCCAGATGCTAGGACTAGATGACTTGATAATTGTCCTATTTTGTTCATAACTTCTGAAACGTCTGGCATTGGCCAGTGTTAGAAGGCAGAATATTAGGTTATATGGATCATTAGTCTGACCCAGTATGGCCTGTTTTTGCCTGTTTTGCATTCTATTTCAGCAGAATGCCCTCCCTATAGCCCTAAGCAGGATAGATGGAGACCTCTGTAGAGGTAGCTGAAGCCTATGTACATAAGAAGGAGGGTGTCCTCCACTTGTGAGTCATGGATGCCTGATGTGACCCTTTCTTACTAATTAACAACTCAAACACGAGATAGAACTGAGTAAAAACTGTACTTACAAAGTAAAACTAGAAAACTGGCTGCTCTTCCCATTTGCAAAGCAGCAAAAGGGGAGTGCACAAAATTACTTTGTTTTGCATTTTTCCTTTTCACTCTTTGCTGAGAGTATGAGAGTGACCTAGTGGGGAATCTGGCTCTTTATCTTGTAGCAATGATGCTGAGTATTATAATATAAAATACATATAGAAAAGTTACATATTCACTGTCATTCTATTAGGTAAGAAATAAAACAGAGTTGATGCTGGGCATCCAGAACAAGAGGAAGTCCTTTTATGAATGAAAACCTTTTCTTCTGTCATGTGAAGAATGAGTCATAGTTTTAAAAATATTGCCCAAGAAATGTTGCAGCTGTGGGACCAAGATAAAAAAGAGGCAGATGGATAAGAGCTGGAACCTGCTAATCAAACAGCTTATTTCATTTTATGTATTTGTTTCTAGTGCACTCAGTCTCTGGGTATTAGGAAATCTATGCAAAATTATAAGAGGCTTAATTTGTCTCTGGTCGAACAACCCTGATTTCTGTGGAGTTATACCAAGGGAAGAATTTGGCTTAATTAGGTCAATTTAATTTTTTATTTTTTATATAAATCTACTCCAACAGAATTGACCTCCCCCCAAAAAGCCCTTCCAAAATCATTTGTTTCCTTAGTCCCTTTCCCCCCGCTCTCTGAAACATGCCAGTTAGCCATTGCACGGCTTGTCTTTGCTAAAGGCTTGATGCTTTCCTATGCAGGAATAAATGGCAACTCTCCATGTTTGTGTGTGTAGAGTTTCCACAGGAAATGTTCTGCCCATAGTAAGTTTGGCTCCCCAGATCTGAGGTGGGAACTTGAGGTGAATCCACAGAATGATCTCTGTGAAGGCACTGTGACACTCGCACTTTACTGCTTCCTTTCCACTTTCATCATATACCTGTCTCTTTGACCTGTGTTGCTGTGGTTACCCTCCACCACTACTGCTTCCTAAAAACCTCTTGACTGGGTTTGACAGCACACAGTAAGGGAACGATAATTAATTTTACTGGTTTGCCCTATTGCTTTGTGGGAGGAGGATTCTGTCAAGTATCACCACACCACACTGATCATCCTGTTCTCAGCCTGTCCCCTTCCACACGCATGTATGAATCCGGAAAAGCACTCACAAAGGGGTTTCTGCAGAGGGAGAGGTGGAACATGCTGCAAAGCTGGTACTGCCCTCTTCTGTGTCTCAGGGCCAGGCACTGCGGGCACTGATCCTCCCTTGCTAATGAAAATGAAGGAAACATTAGGCCCTATAACTGTAGTTTTCTTTTGGAGGAGATGGCTGTGAGATGAGGGACCTTTATCTGCTCTGAACAAGAATTTATTAGCGGTGTCATGTTTTATTTCAGTTGTATTAGTTGAAGAAAGCACTTGACTGGAGAAAGATCACTGGGTTCACAGTGAAGAAAAGACATAGGGTGGTAATACAAGTTGAACCTTTCTGGTCTGGCACCTTTGGGACCTGACTGGAGATTTTGCTGGACCACGGGAGGTCAGTATTGTCTAGCAGCATTACCAACACTTCCACTGCTTACTGGGCTGTTATATGACATTAGGGGTAAATTAGAGCTAAATAACAGCACACAATACTGAGAGCCTGGGCTGGTGGCTGTAAACAAACTATTGGGACCACAGGAACTTGAAGACACCCATGATAAGTGGACATCTGGCCAACTAAAATCATGCCAGACCACGAATGTTGCCAGACCAGAGAGTAATGGACTAGGGAGGTTCAACCTGTATTGAGGTCTGTTCATAGTAAATTATGGACAGAAACACAAATGTTTGTCTTAGCTCTCTTAATTCTTTTCAATCCTTTCTTTTGAGATGGGGACATTGTCTGTTGGGTGTAGTGTTGAAATCCCATTTTATAACAATACTCATTCATTTCTAATCCTATGTATCTTACCATAGAAAATTAACACTGGGCTTTAGAATAGCTATAAGTAGAGCTGCATGAATAATTGGGTTTTCCTGGGAGGTTGGTGGCAGTTCTCGGAAAAAAATTCCATTTATAACCTAATTTGAAATTACGGCTAGGCTAGAGGTAATAAAGGCATGGGGCAGTGAGCAGCACTATCAATGCACCAACAACCCCTCCTCATTCTGTGGCAGTTTTGTGAATGGCCAAAATGCATGTAAAATTCCCAAATAGTTCAGGTTGGCTAAAACTGCATTTTTCAGTGAATAACTTTTATCTGAAAAATTTCACCCATATGTAGTTAGAAGTAAGGCTTGTGTCTGTCACAGAGGTCGTGGATTCCATGACTTCCACAGTGACTGGTGCATCTGCCTCTGGGGCTGATCAGCCAGCCCCAGGGCCAGCGGCACCAGCCACTGCAGGGTAAGTTTGGGTGTGGGAGGGGGAGAAGGGCTGGGCAGAGGTTGGGATGTGAGATGGTGCTTACCTTGGGGGGAGGAGGAGGCGCTCCCTAGCATGTCTCTGCAGCTCCTAGGGGAAGGGAAAGGTGGGGGAGGGACTTCTCTGTGCTCTGCTATGGTCACAAGTCCTACCCCTGGAGCTCCTGTTGGCTGCAGTTCCCAGTCAATGGGAGTTGCAGAGCCAGAGCTTGTGACGGTGACGGGGGCAACATGCAGAGGAGCCTCCCGCCCCCAGTCTTGCCTCCCCCTAGAAATTGCAGGGACATACTGGACACTTCCGTGAAGCTGTGCAGAGCTGGGTAGGGAGCCTGCTAGCCTTCCCCCCAGCACTAGCAGGAGTCCTGGGCCAGATGCCACTATTCAGCCTCCCCCACCAATCACCAGCAGGGATCTTGGGCTGCACACCGCTGTTCCCTCTAATTTTCCCTCTAATTTTTTCCATCCATGTGCAGAATACATTCTGTTATGTGCACCAAGGCATGTGTGGACATACACCACTAGTAGAAACACATACTACCGGCTGTGGGCACTGTGTGCACTCTGCTAATTAGCTGGGCAGTATTTGAATCTCTCCTGGGTGACCACCCAAACACTCAATTTATAGGGAACACTGCAGGCCACCCCCTCAGCACCTGTGGAACTCCTGGTCAAAGTTTTAGTGAAGGGTAGATAGTAGATGGACAGGCTTGTGAGATTTTGTTTAGTGCCCATAACCTGTCCATCACTTTTACTAAAAATACCCATGACTGAAACATAGCTTTAGTTATAAGTGTGTGAGGGTTACATAGCATCATTACTGCTAAACACAGAAGCAAAGCCAAATTCAGCCTTAACTATTCAGACACAATTCTAACTTCAGATATGAGTGTGGACTGTAATAATTTAGTATTAAAAATGAGGCATTCTGGGAAGATGTGAGGTTTCACTTTTATACCAGAAAAATGTTGTCAAGTGCACTGCTGTTTCTAGCTAAAATACACCAAGGCTATGTCTACACTGGTGGCTTCTTGCGCAAGAACATCTTGCGCAAGGGTTCTTGTGCAAGAAGTCTTGTGCAAGAAAACGTCCACACTGCCATGTGCGAGCTGTGCTTTTGCGCAAGAGTGCCCATGGCAGTGTGGATGCTCTCTTGCGCAAGAAAGCTCTGATGGCCATTTTAGCCATAGGGCTCTCTTGTGCAAGAAATCCCTGCCGAGTATCCACACTGCCCTCTTGCGCAAGAGCTCCTGTGCAAGAGGGCTTATACCTGTTAGAAAAGAGCATAGCTCTTGTGCAAGAAGCCTTCTCTTACCACGCCATACTGTAAATTTCTTTGCGCAAGAGCAGGCGGGCAGTGTGGACGCTCTGCGGATTCTTGCTCAAGAACGGCCGTACTTGCACAAGAAGCCGCGAGTGTAGACATAGCCCAAGAGAGTAAGATAGTGCACAATATTTAAATCCTGACCTAGAAGATGTGACAGGTTATTTTGGGGAAATCCAGATTCAGCTAAGACAGATTGTTCAGGGGTGTAAGAGCAAGGAGCATCCATTAAAATGTTAACCACTTTTATTTCTCTGGGGACATCACTACTTTTTACAGTAATTTACATGAAGAGGGAAGAGTAGGAGAAGAATTTCATTAATATGAAGTATATCATGAAAAATCATTGTGCAGCTCTAATTTACCTGTTCAGTGTTTAGATAGCACTCAGGTGATAGGAAAAATCAGTATAAAAGAAATCTAAGAGAAGAGAGGGAAACTGCCAGCCAAAAGGCAAAACAAAACCAATTCCATTGTGAGCCTGGAAAGAAGGGCATAATACAAGGGAAATAAAAGCTTCAAAAAAATCTCCCTTTTTATATGCAGAGATGCTTCCATGTTCTTTTAATCAGAGACAGATCAGATTCTTTGCAAAGTTCAGAAGTGTTCATTTCTGTGATTTTTGATTCAGCCCATTTACAGAGGGGGGTAAATTTTGACATTGAAATCCAGATACAAACTTTGTTACCAGGGTCATCCCTAGGGAGGGAATAGGGCCCATAGCAACCCCCCTGCCATAGGCCCTGCCCTTGTGCCCGAAGCCCCTTCCCCCAGGCAACACAAGCTAAAGGATTACGGATGGGCCTGGTGCAGGGCGACAGCAGGAGTTGCCCCTCCTCCTCCTTCACTCACTATGGTGGTGGTAGTTAGAGCAACCTGGCAGCCTGCTCTGCTTCACCATCCTCTCCCTGACCACTGTGCTCGGCTTCTCCGTAGTGTTGGGAAGCGGGGCACCCTGGGGCCCACGTGCTCTGCTTCCTACTGCTGTGGTGAAAAAGAGTGAAATGGTCTGGGAGAGGGCAATGGGATGGGGCAGAGCAGGCTGCCGGATCACTCTGGCTCCCTCTCCCATGGTGAGTGTGGGACAGGGGCAATTTCTGCTGCAGCCTTGTGCCAAGCCCTCTGGTAATCCTCCTGGGCCTCACTGGGCCCTGTCCATATGATGGTTCAGGTGGCTGCCATGGGGGGGCCCAAAACACAGAGTTTGGGGTGGCGGCCCGAACCATCCTATGGATGGGATGTCTCTGTTCGCTACAATGACAACTCTGTAGCAAGAACAGCCCACTGGTAAGAATGGGTAGAGGGAAAGAGCAATCAGTTGACAACCTGAGCAATGAACCCCACTATGTTCCTTAAATAGAAAAGAGATTCTCCATATAAACTAAAAAAAAATTTCCAAGTTCTATTGTGTGCAAAATTATGCTGTTCAATGTATATTTTTAAAATAGAACTGGATTACTTAAAATAAGCATTTGTCGTTCTTTTCTGAAACGTACTAATGCTATAACATTGATATCCCTTTTGGACCCAAGTGGCAGGTCAATGTTTGGAGCCCCAAGGATGTTCCACTTGAGAGTGGAAATTGACATAGTTGGGTATTTTCTTTCATGCAATCTTGTTTGTTTACAAGGAATGTGCAAACTCCTGGATTTCCAAATGCAGGAGGAACCAAAAAAATAAGAGCTTCAGGGGGTAGCTGAGTTAGTCTGTTACAGAAAAAAACAACAAATGGTCTGGTAGCACTTTATAGACTAACAAAACATGTAGATGGTATCATGAGCTTTTGTGGGCACAGCCCACTTCTTCAGATGACCGGAGTTATGAGTAGGGGATATGAAAACTGGAAATAAATAGGAGAGGGGAAGAGAAAGGAAAAAGGAAGGGGGGAGGAACAAGGCATCATGAAGTAGCTGGAGAATGGGTACTTAAACCTAAGTATTTGCTTATAGCTTTTTTTTTTTTAAACCTGTGCAAGGATTCCCTCCAAGACCTTTTCCACTCAGCTGGTCCAGAGAACACCTTGTCCATTTCTGGGACAATACTTCATCAAGTTCTCTGGGATCCAAAAAGCTTTGTTTGACTCCAGATTTCATCATTCAAGTGTCTGTATTTGGCATACAGAAAAGCTACCCTGAGTTGATCAGACTCAAGTGTAATGGGTGGCTACAGAGCATATCAGACACCCAAAGTTACACAGCAAAACTTCGGCTTCTGAATGTTTTTCCTAACAAAAAAACACACGCATTCTCGACCATACATCGCATCATATGCTTCATGACTGGCTTGGTTACTTTTTGGGAACCAATCCCTGTAAAACACTCTCTGTCCAGGGGAGCTGACAGCCTGCACAGGCCCCTCGGCAAGGTGAGGGAGAGGGTGGTGGCTCCATGCTCCTGGAAGGGAAAGGGCCTCGGGTGGAAGAAGTTATGTCTGGAGGCAGCCAGCCCAGAGCACTAACTGGAGTGTGCCACACTGTTGCCCCCAGCCCTTAGAGCCGCACAGAGTATGCAGCACTCTGGCAGCAATTTAAAGGACCTGGGGCTCCATTTGCCCCACACCATCAGCAGGCCTGGCTCTGTCTATGCTTGATCTACTCCTTATCTTATTTTCTCATTTATCTCGTTCCATCTAGTTTTTAGTAAATAGTTCCCTGGGTGTTCTCCCTCTTATGTTAGCTGGCTCAGACATCCTGACTCCAGGATACCGCTTGTTTAAACCTCTATTTGCAAATGAACCTTCCATTCACTTGCTTATTTCTTAGTGGGAATGATTGGGAAAATTACTTAGTCAAGCCAGGCCTACAGCCCACATTAGATCTGGAATCCCTTTTTTGCTTATTCCAGGGTCACCACCAGCTATGTCCAGACCAGACAGTATCTCAGTTTCTCCCAGTTTTGTCTTGTGCCCCTCTCTCTGGCCAAAACAAAACAAAAACAAAGCAAAAGAAAACAACAGTTGCCCTAATCAAAGCCTTAACTCATGCATTTGAAAACACTTGGGGTATGTCTACACAGCAACATTAATTCGAAATAACTTAGTTTGTGTCTACACAGCAGGCAGTTATTTTGAAATAATGTTGAAATACTGTCAAGCTGGAGGACTTCTTACTCTGACTCCTGTAACCCTCATTGTACATAAATGAGGCGTAAAGGAAGGTGGAGGAAGAGTGCTCTATTTCGAAATAAGTGCTGTGTAGATGCTCCCAATTTTGAAATAAGCTACACAATTGAGATAGCTCAATTTGTGTAGCTTATTTCAAGTTAAGCCCTGCTGTGTAGATGCCCCCTTGGACTACATGATTCAGCTTCTACGCTGTGTTTCTATTTTTCTTTGTTTTTTGAAAGCTACTGCTATTGTTTTGGTACCTGGTTACAATGGCTTCTTTACATTTATTCTGAATGGAAGGCAATTGTCGTGCCTGACATATAACAAGGTTTAGTCCAGCCCATAAAAGTATTACTGTAAAATAAGTAATAGTCTTCATATTTATGGACTGGTTTGAGCAAATCTCAGGCCCCCTGGCAAGCCAATCAACTGGGCCCTGCTGGCTTAAGGGCTCAAAATTCAGTATCCTCCCAGTCCGACTGTAAACTATCATGCCAAGCTCCTGTGCTAGAAATGTATGGGTGTATAGATTCACTCCCACACATGGAACAGTGGTGAAATGTGAAAAAAAACTAGGAATAAGATAGCTAATGCTGTAAAAATTGTAATCATTTGGGGTCTCATGGAGTTTTGATTGACCACTATTGCTCCACAGAATCTGGTCTTGCAACAGAGTTGCACAGGCATAAAAGTGGGTAATGGAGTAAAGTAGAGGTAAAAGAGAGACAGTGTATCTGGAAGTAATGTGTGCTTGTGGGCAATGTAAGGAAATGTAGGCATGTGGACCATTGGGGTGTGTCTAAACTACATGGCTCCGTCGACGGAGCCATGTAGATTAGGCAGGACGACAAAGGGAAATGAAGCGGCGATTTAAATAATCACCGCTTCATTTAAATCAAAATGGCCGCCACACTGTGCCGATCAGCTGTTTGTCGGCACAGAGAGGCAGTCTGGACGGGGATCTGCCGACCCCAGAACCCTTCGTCGGCAGATCCTTTATGCTTCGTGAAACAAGGAAGAGACAAGGAAGTGACGAGGAAGAGACAAGGAAGGAGGAAATTGCTTATTGTAAGAATCAATCTGGAGTTACTACGAATATCAAAAGGTGGGGAGGCTGTCTTTGTAATGTGTAAGATAATTATAATCTAAATTAAGGCCCATTTGCAACATGTTGAATTTAAGCATAAATAAAAGTTCTGAAGTCTCCCTCTGTAATCTGGTGTTAAAGTCTCTTTGAAGTAAGATGCATGTTGCCTGGTCTTTAAGGGAATGTCCAGTTTGATTAAAATGTTGGCTAACAGGTTTCTCTGTGTGGAGATGGCTGATTTGTGAGCATTGATTCTCTGGTGAAGTGACTGACCAGTTTGTCTAATATACATCACAGAGGGACATTGCTGGCACATGATGGCATATATCACATTGCTGGATGTACAGGAATATGAGCCCTTGATCGTATAACTGACATGGTTAGGTCCAGTGATGGTGTCTCCAGAGTAAATATGTGGACAAAGCTGGCAATGTGGTTTGTTGCAAGGGAAAGTTCCAGGGTTAGTTTTAATGTGATATGCCCTACGGTTGTTAGAAAGAATCTTCCTGAGGTTAGGTGGTTGTCTATAGGAGAGTATAGGTCTGTCACCCAGAGTCTCTCAGAGTGTAGCATCCTGTTCCAGTATAGGTTGTAGGTTATCGATAATGCGCTGGAAGGGTTTGAATTGGGGGCTAGAGGTTGTCACATTACTGGATTTTAAGGGGAGCAGCCAGATCAGTGCTGTACCCATAAGGGGTGGGGTGTTTGCCCAAAAGTCTGTACAAAGGGGGCCATGTGAGGTGTCAAATGAAAGCTTATGTTCTACTGTTTCTGTGTATGGTATTCATGTACTTGTATGATGTCTGTATGTGGCGTTATGAATATGGACTCTGTGCTGAAACTGGCTTGCACTGCCTGGGGGGATCAGAAAGGAGACTCCACAGTATTGCACCTGTCCAACAGAATATCGAGTCCAAACTTATCCAATGTCACAGTGAAGAAACTACTGTCTCATACCTGCCCAAAGGACAAGTTAATCACATAACTTGCAGGACAAACACTCCAGCACGCGAAGAATTGTTAAAGAATGGCACAATGGAGCTGCTGCCTTGCACTGTTCAGTGGAGTGACTTTGTTTAGTTCTCTTGTGGAGGCTGACACTGAAGTTATCTTGAAAGCCATCAAAGCCACAGAGAGGTGCTACTAAGCTCCAAATTTTTGCACACAATTGTTCTTGTGCTTTGAGACGCTACTCAAGAGTTTCACATGATTCTGTTTTTGTGCTTGCTGCAGGGGAACAGAATATCTCTGAAATGTGGTTCTATCATGCAGACCATAAAAAGTCATCACACTGCCTGGCTTGTTTACCCTTTCTGCATGTGACACTACTGGAACGTTGGCTGGAATTATCTTAGTGAAAGGCAAGCGATTTAGCCTACTAAGGCTGAGATAATCACTGAGGTCATAAGTGCACTGGAGGCATTCATACGCCAAATTTACTATGTGAAAACATATATTAGACACTAGCAGAGGTATGTTGATAAAGTTTTCCAAGAAGCAGACAAATGGAGAAAAGTTGTCCCCAACAAGAGTGCATTTATACCCGCTGTCAAGCAATGGAATGGCTCCGGGAAGATCTAGTGCATCCAAAACTTCCTGCCTCTAACAGACGGATGTAGGAGGCTGGTCTGATCACACCAGTTGTGTGAAATACCATGTACTCCCGAGTTAATCCTTCAGATAATCAAATGCTTGTATGAAAAGTCCAGACGCTCACCACCCAGAAAATGTTCGTCAAGCAACGTGCCTTGTACAAAAGTGTAAACATAGCAGATGAGGATCAGCGTGACAGAGTACCCTAGACAGAGATGACATTGACAATTATTTTGATGAATAAATGGTTTCAGTATGTAAATGAGCATGGCCATCTCTCCACATTCACCTCTGAGGGAGGCCACACCCTACATTTTGGTCTTCTACAGTATTTGCCAAATAAACAACAACAACAACGACAACAAACAAAACCAAAAAATAAGGGGGATTTAGTTGTGGTCAGTGGTCTACAGTCTTCAAGCAGGATGGTGTGCAAAGAGTCAGAGTTCTGGCCTGCTGTCACGCAGAGTGGTAGCACCAAACCTTTATACGGCTCCAGCAGGGATGAGCACCAAACACAATCTATGGAGTTCAGATACGGGTGTCTAAGGAGTGGAGGTCAGGGAAGAAAGGGAGTACTGTCACCCTGAGGGTGAGGTTGCAGGGGGCATGTGAGCCCATCTGCTTCTATCATGTCCCAGTCCCAGGCAGAGTGGTCTGCCACTTGGTCAATGGGGAATCCACTTAGAGCATGCTTGCTGACCATGTTTCTGGCAGCACTATAGCCAGACAGTCTGGTTCTCCTGGGTTGCTTCCTCTCTCCCCCTTGGGTATATCTGAATGCAGGGCTTGTCCTCAGTCTCCCCAGGATATACCACCAAGAGAATCAGCTCCTTCATGTTGGGAGAGAGAGTGAGTTCTCTCGAAGCTCATGTATGTCCTCAGGTCATTGGTGGTTCTCCTTGGCATCCTACTCCAGCAGCAGGGAAGAAGCATCTCTCTCCCTCAACAGCTTACAGACTTCCTCTTCCTGTGACGTCCCTCTTTTTCTAGTCTGCAGGGCATGGCCCTCCTGGTTCCACCCATCAAGAGGCTTGCAATGTTCCGCCTCTGTGAGAGGCCATGCCTCCTTGCTATACAGTTCTACTTGTCAACGCTAGCTTCCTGAGGATTACCAAAGATCAAGGTCTTTTTTATGTTAGCAAGGCATCCCTGTGTCAAGTCTAATTTTAAATTGATTTTTAATCATTTTCTCAATTATATTATCTACATAATTGTTCTAGGTTTGTCATGTTTGGTAGGTACCTATATGTGTAGGAGGAGGAGCTTTCAAATGATACAGTGTTACCAGAATATGTTGAGTTGGGTATTACCAAAACTTCCACTGAGCCCACGGTAACACCATTCAAATTATGATTCTGCAGATATTTATAAATCAAATGCTTCTTCCCTTATCTTTCTATCATTGTGCCCACAGAATGAGTTTTTATTATTCTCCCAGACTATGCTGGATTCCCCCTATGTTAACGTAGATGGAAACAGATTAAATGTTTGTCTGTAAACCCAGGCTCTAAAGTGGACTCTGAACTTCAGTCTCAGTTTAATCTAAATACTCCCTAACGAAAACATGGGATGACATCGAAGACTTTGTATAAACTTTCACTTAGAGATATAATTGTAGAAGCTTGGCTAAACATTCTGGTAAAACAAAGGCAGAGTCCAGTCTTTTTCAAAACAAGATTTGTTAAAATGAGACATTTGCAAACATGTCCATCTTTTAAAAAGTGAATAGATATAAGGAAGTTGTATTTTAATTGTGCTCATGAGAGCTGATACCATGGAGCAGAAGGAGGGCTGCATTTTGTACTGTTTGGAGCCTTTGCATTGTTTTCATTGTCAGCTTCAGATGTAGTGAATTACAGTAATCAATTTTGGAGGTGATAAACATATAGATCACTGTGACCCGGGGTCACAAAAAGGGGAGATGGGCATTTGCCCCTCATCAGACAATGGAGAGGCAGCCATGCCCAGTTTATGTGACTGGCATTGCAGTGTCCACTCCTGCACAGGAGGCAGGCTGGCCAAATCTGAACACTGCTGTTTATTCCTTGAACTGTGTTGCAGTGCCACTCACTGAAATTTGTGCTTCCTTCCCTCTGTCATGACAGAGGGACAAGCAGGCCAAATTTAAATGATTAGCATTGTAATTTGGCACATGATGTCACAATGAAACTCAAATTTGGGGCTGCCAGGTGGCAATTTGGGCTCCCTTTGTAGCAAAATTCTGGTTTCAAATGTGCTGTGATCAAGTCCTTTTCTAGAAGTAAAGGATGAATATTTCTAGTGAGCTGAAGGTAAAAGGAGGTGTGTTAGACACTGATGCTATTTGAGCACGCAAGTTCAGAGATAGGTTAAATAGTCCCAACGATCGGAACCACTTTCGTTAATGGAGGCTTGAGGCCTAAAATAAAAGGGGGAGGGGAAGGAACATGTCCCAACTATTTCTTTAAAGATTTCCCCCTAAAGACCAGCATCATTTCAATCCTGAGAATCAGGATCAATAATAAGGTATCTGTGTAACCTATGCACCTAGTAGGGAGCTATCTTTTTAAGAGACCCCTATGCGGGAGGTAAGAGTGAGTTGAGTATTACTGTTGCTGGGCAGATATAGCACTCCACCCAGAAGTTTCTGGAGTTGGGTCCGGTAGTTTGGGGTCAGACTTTATGAGCAAGCAGGCAGGGTAGATGCTTTTCTAAGGCCTGTGTGAGCTACAAGAAGCTAAGCCAGAAGCAGAGAATTGGCTGCTGTTCCTCACTCTGCAGCACTTTGCAGCAGGTAGTGATGTTGTTAGCTCTCCGCCAGGGATCATGGGCAATGCTACTTAGAGCAAGGAGAACCTGGCAGGGGAAATAACTTCTGTGATAATTGTCTGCTTTAAATGCTGTTTTGATTTTAGCCAAACTGTTCTAGTTCACTTTTTCAGTCCGTGTGATCCTTCAGCTCCTCTGTAAATGTAGCAAGGGGGAAAGAGTCATTTCCATGTTGTTGTTCTCAGTTTTTGTATTTTATTGTAACAGGGTTTTCTTTAAGTCTGTTCACTTGTGAGTTAACTGACCTGTTAATCAGTGAGCTGGCTGCTTAGCAGTGATCCACAGGTAGGGCTACCAGGTAGGCTTAGAAAAAATAACGGACACACTTAATGGGGGGGGACTGGCCAGGAGGGGGGCCGGGGCAGCGCGGCTGGCCGTGGGAGATGGGGAGCGGGAGGCGGGGCTGGCGGAGGGGGTGTTGAGGCAGCGTGGCTGGCCCAGGGAAATGGGGGAGGGGTCGGGGGCAGTGCGGCTGGCCAGAGGAGATGCGGGGGGGGGGTGTCGGGGGCAGCGCTGCTGGCCTGGGGAGATGGGGGAGGGGTCGGGGGAAGTGCGGCTGGCCAGGGGAAATCGGGAGGAGAAGAACCGGCCGGTAGAAATCAGGGCTGGTTGGGAAGGGTCGGGGGAAGGGGGGGGGGGCGGGACTGACCCAGGCACATGCAGATCCTGGGGCGCTGTCAGTCCCGTGCACTGTCCTGTATTGCACATGTCCGGTATTTTCTGGATTTTTTTACCGGACAGAGGGCCCAAAAACCGGACTCTCCGGTAGAATACCGGACACCTGGCAACCCTATCCACAGCAGAGGAAGAGTCTGCCTGGACTCCAGCTGAGGATTCCCTACAAGCAGGTGGAGAGATGGTTCAGATTCAGCATATGGTGCAGATTTCATGCTCAGAGGCACAAACTGAGACTTTGGTGAACTAAATCTAAGCTTTTGGGACCTCTCAGTCTTTTCTTACTATGTTTGTATAGACTGAATTGTTCAAATTTCACTTTTAGTTTTCTCTTTACTTATGTTTACTGTAACTGTGGATATTATCTGTGGAGTATAAAATAGCTGTGTTATGTTGTAAGAGATTATTTGTTTTTTCATAAGATTTTATAAAGTTATTTAATTAAATTCATTTCTTTAGTTTCTTTTGGAACTTGAATGTAGGGAGGCTGATGCTGGGCAATTGCTGAAATTCCTTACAGACTGAACTCTGGGTGTCCAGTACTGCTGTGGGAGTGGGTTGGGTTTTTTGAGGCACTGGAGAAGGGCAATGAAGTCTAGTCCACCCAAGGTTACAAATTGGTGCCCCAGCAGAACTTGAGGATTGCTCAGAGCTCACCTCTGAATTCTTTTGAGGAATATTGCAGTTAGTTATAAAATATTATTGAATTTATATATTTTGTATTAATAAGACAATGGAAACTTGCAAGCAGTTAGGGTTAGATCCCAACAGGACCATTTTAGTCAGTGATGTGTCCTCTGTTGACAGAACAGCAGAAAATAAGAGAGCTATTAGAATCTTTGGTCATGAGACTAATATGAGGAGAGTGAGGGGAAAATAAAAGGGTATGATTCTCTGTGAATTTGAAGATCTTGTTTCTGTGATACACATCGGCAGAGAATGTGTGTTGCAGAAACTAGGGCGGAAATGGGATGTAACTCCTATTTATTTTGAGGTTTTGCCATTTATATCCACTGGTTCTGTGCCAAGACTACCTCAGTGCAGGGACCATGGATATTCTGTGCATTCTGACAGAGGGTTCATGACTGAGACACAGGCTTGGGATGCACCTGCATGTGAAAGACAGACTCGGTGGATAACTGATGTTACACCAGTTCTAGACAGAGGTCCAATAGCAGCCTCTACTCCTCCTTCCTGACATGTAACATCTCTTGCTAAAGAGGGTGCTGAAATCTGCCAGTGAAACAGTGGCTGATGTAAAATTTAAATTAAGATGTTTCTCAGGTAATTCTCCCAGACCCAATGGAGAAGTAGATTATCCTACTTGGGGAGCACAAGCCAAAGAGATGTTGGAAGACAATAAGATTTCTGACAAAGTTAAAAGAAGGAAGATGATTGAAAGCTTATTACCCTCAGATTTGAAGGTGGTATTAGGAGCTGGTAGCAAGGCATCTGCTGTACAATGCTTTGATATGTTAGAGATCGCATATAGAAGTGTCATAAGTGCATCTGAGCTTAAGGTTAAGTTTTCTGAGCCACACCAGCACACTAGAAAGCCACTTTCTGCATACCTGACTTGACTACATGCATTAGCCCAAGAAATTTTGGAGGCTGGTGGGGTAAAAGATACTGAATTGGACTCTTACATATAAATCAATTTGTGGTTGTTCACATGACTCCTTATTAAATATGTTCTTAATAAAAGGAATTAATTGCACTGGTAGAAAAAAGAGCATCTCTTATGCCACACTCCTTCTCGAGGTGAGATCCATTGAAAGAGAGTACTCTGATAAACAAAAGAGAAAACTTTGACAAGAGCTAGAGGAAAAAGGAAGGCCATTGAGTTGGAGTATCTTGCAATTGGTAAAGGCATCTGAAATTACTTCTAGTGCCAGTGAAGAAGTCAGTACAATAGACTGGAAGGAAAAATATCTGCAGGCTGAGCAGCAGTTGGTGGGAGTACAGTTGACCCAGCCAAGTTCTGAAATATCTAATATCTAACAATTTACTCCTCCAAGACCAAAAGAATCTAATAAACGAGTGATACCAAATTGTAACAGAAGAAATCCTTTTATAAGAACATAAGAACATAAGAATGGCCATACTGGGTCAGACCAAAGGTCCATCGAGCCCAGCATCCCATCTGCTGACGGTGGCCAATGCCAGGTGCCCCAGAGAAGGAGAACAGAAGACAATGATCAAGTGATTTATCTCCTGCCATCCATCTCCTGCCCTTGTTATGAAGGCTAGGGCACCATACTTTATCCCTGGCTAATAGCCATTTATGGACCTAACCTGCAAAAATTTATCAAGCTCTTTTTTAAACCCTAATAGAGTCCTGGCCTTCACAGCCTCCTCGGGCAAGGAGTTCCACAGGTTGACTGTGCGCTGTGTGAAGAAAAATTTCCTTTTATTAGTTTTGAACCTACTACCCATCAATTTCATTTGGTGTCCCCTAGTTCTTGTATTATGGGAAAAGGTAAATAATTTTTCTATAATCACTTTCTCCACACCATTCATGATTTTATATACCTCTATCATATCGCCCCTCAATCGCCTTTTTTCCAAACTGAAAAGTCCCAGTCTCTCTAGCCTCTCCCCATATGGGACCCTTTCCAAGCCCCTAATCATCTTAGTCGCCCTTTTCTGAACCTTTTCTAATGCCAATATATCTTTTTTGAGGTGAGGAGACCACATCTGCACGCAGTACTTGAGATGTGGGCGTACCATAGTTTTATATAGGGGAAGTATGATATCTTTTGTCTTATTATCTATCCCTTTTTTAATAATTCCTAACATCCTATTTGCCTTACTAACTGCCGCTGCACACTGCGTGGATGTCTTCATAGAACTATCCACTATAACTCCAAGATCCCTTTCCTGATCTGTCGTAGCTAAATTTGACCCCATCATGTAGTACGTGTAATTTGGGTTATTTTTTCCAACATGCATTACCTTACACTTACCCACATTAAATTTCATTTGCCATTTTGCTGCCCAATCACTCAGTTTGCTGAGATCTTTTTGTAGTTCTTCACAATCCCTTTTCCTTTTGACTGTCCTGAACAACTTTGTGTCATCTGCAAACTTGGCCACCTCACTGCTTACCTCATTTTCTAGATCATTGATGAACAAGTTGAACAGGATTGGTCCCAGTACTGACCCCTGGGGAACACCACTAGTTACCCTCCTCCATTGTGAAAATTTACCATTTATTCCCACCCTTTGTTTTCTGTCTTTTAACCAATTTTTGATCCATGAAAGGACCTTTCCTCCTATCCCATGACCACCTAATTTACGTAAAAGCCTTTGGTGTGGGACCGTGTCAAAGGCTTTCTGGAAATCTAGGTATATTATATCCACTGGGTGCCCCTTGTCCGCATGTTTATTAACCCCTTCAAAGAATTCTAACAGATTAGTTAGACACGACTTCCCTCTGCAGAAACCATGCTGACTTTTGCCCAACAATTCGTGCTCTTCTATGTGCCTTGCAATTTTACTCTTTACTAGTGTTTCTACTAATTTGCCTGGTACTGATGTTAAACTTATCGGTCTATAATTGCCAGGATCTCCTCTAGAGCCTTTTTTAAATATTGGTGTTATATTGGCCATCTTCCAGTCATTTGGTACCAAAGAGGAATTAAAGGATAGGTTACAAACCACTGTTAATAACTCCGCAATTTCACATTTGAGTTCTTTCAGAACCCTTGGGTGAATGCCGTCTGGTCCCGGAGACTTGTTACTATTCAGCTTATCAATTAATTCCATAACCTCCTCTAATGTCACTTCAATCTGAGTGAGTTCCTCAGATTTGTCACCTAAAAAGGCTGGCTCAGATTTAGGAACCTCTGTAACATCCTCAGCCGTGAAGACTGAAGCAAAGAAATCATTTAATCGCTCCGCAATGGCACTGTCTTCCTTGATCGCTCCTTTTATATCTTTATCATCCAAAGGCCCCACTGCTTTTTTAGCGGGCTTCCTGCTTCTAATGTATTTAAAAAACATTTTACTATCATTTTTTGAATTTTTGGCTAGCTGTTCCTCAAACTCTTTTTTGGCTTTTCTTACTACATTATGACACTTAATTTGGGAGTGTTTATGTTCCTTTCTATTTTCCTCACTAGGATTTGACTTCCACTTTTTAAAAGCTGCCCTTTTCTCTCTCACTGCCTTTTTAACATGGCTGTTTAGCCATGGTGGTTCTTTGTTAGGTCTCTTACTGTGTTTTTTTATTTGGGGTATACATTTAAGTTGGGCCTCTAGTATGGTGTCTTTAAACAGTTCCCATGCAGCTTCCAGGGATTTTAGTTTAATTACTCTCCCTTTTAGTTTCTGTTTAACTAGCTTCCTCATTTTAGTGTAATTCCCCTTTTTGAAATTAAATGCCAGAGTGTTTGACCGCTGCGGTGTTCTTCCCAACACAGGAATATTAAAAGTTATTATATTGTGGTCACTATTTCCAAGCGGTCCAGTAACAGTTACCTCTTGGACCAGATCCTGCGTTCCAGTCAAGACTAGGTCGAGAATCGACTCTCCCCTTGTGGGTTCCTGTACTAGCTGCTCCAAGAAGCAGTCATTTAAGGCATCAAGAAATTTAATCTCTGAATCCCGTCCTGAGGTGACATGCACCCAATCAATATGGGGATAATTGAAATCTCCTATTATTACTGTGTTTTTTATTTTGGCAGCCTCTCTAATCTCCCTTATCATTTCAGCATCAATTATCAATTTTATGTTGTAATTGTGGGCAAATAACTTTTCCTTATTCACTTTCTCCACACCACTCATGATTTTATATACCTCTATCATATCCCCCCATAGTCTCCTCTTTTCCAAGCTGAAAAGTCCCAGTCTCTTTAATCTCTCCTCATATGGGACCCATTCCAAACCCCTAATCATTTTAGTTGCCCTTCTCTGAACCTTTTGTAATGCCAGTATATCTTTTTTGAGAGGAGGAAACCACATCTGTACGCAGTATTCAAGATGTGGGCGTACCATGGATTTATATAAGGGCAATAAGATATTCTCTGTCTTATTCCCTATCCCTTTTTTAATGATTCCTTATATCCTGTTTGCTTTTTTGACTGCCGCTGCACACTGCATGCATGTCTTCAGGGAACTATCCACGATGACTCCAAGATCTCTTTCCTGATTAGTTGTAGCTAAATTAGCCCCCATCATATTATATGTATAGTTGGGGTTATTTTTTTTACTGTGCATTACTTTAAATTTATCCATATTAAATTTCATTTGCTATTTTGTTGCCCAGTCACTTAGTTTGGTGAGATCTTTTTGAAGTTCTTCACAGTCTGCTTTGATCTTAACTACCTTGAGCAGTTTAGTATCATCTGCAAACTTTGCCACCTCTCTGTTTACCCCTTTCTCCAGATCATTTAAGAATAAGTTGAATAGGATTGGTCCTAGGACTGACCCTTGGGGAAGACCACTAGTTACCCTTCTCCATTCTGAAAATGTACCATTTATTCCTACCCTTTGTTTCCTGTCTTTTAACCAGTTCTCAGTTCATGAAAGGATCTTCCCTCTTATCCCATGACATCTTAATTTACGTAAGAACCTTTGGTGAGGGACCTTGTCAAAGACTTTCTAGAAATCTAAGTACACTATATCTACTAGATCCCCCTTGTCCACATGTTTGTTGACCCCTTCAAAGAACTCTAATAGATTAGGAAGACATGATTTCCCTTTCAGAAACCATGTTGACTTTTGCCCAACAATTAATGTTCTTCTATGTGTCTGACAATTTTATTCTTTACTGTTGTTTCAACTAATTTGCCCTGTACTGACGTTAGACTTACCGGTCTGTAATTGCCAGGATCGCCTCTAGAGCCCTTTTTAAATATTGGTGTTACATTAGCTATCTTCCAGTCATTGGGTACAGAAACAGATTTAAAGGATAGGTTACAAACCATAGTTAATAATTCTGCAATTTCACATTTGAGTTCTTTCAGAACTCTTGGGTGAATGCCATCTGGCCCCGGTGACTTGTTACTGTTAAGATTATCAATTAATTCCAAAACCTCCTCTAATGACACTCAATCTGTGACAAGTCCTCAGATTTGTCACCTACAAAGGACGGGTCAGGTTTGGGAATCTCCCTAACATCCTCAGCCGTGAAGACTGAAGCAAAGAATTTATTTAGTTTCTCCTCAATGACTTTATCGTCTTTAAGTGCTCCTTTTGTATCTCGATCATCCAGGGGCCCCACTGGTTGTTTAGCAGGCTTCCTGATTCTGATGTACTTAAAAAACATTTTGTTATTACCTTTTGAGTTTTTGGCTAGCTGTTCTTCAAACTCCTTTTTGGCTTTTCTTACTACATTTTTACACTTAATTTGGCAGTGTTTATGCTCCTTTCTATTTACCTCACTAGGATTGGACTTCCACTTTTTAAAAGATGTCTTTTTATCTCTCACTGCTTCTTTTACATGGTTGTTAAGCTACGGTGGCTCTTTTTTTAGTTCTTCTACTATGTTTTTTAATTTGCGGTATACATTTAAGTTGGGCCTCTATTATGATGTCTTTGAAAAGTGTCCATGCAGCTTGCAGGGATTTTACTTTAGTCACTGTACTTTTAATTTCTGTTTAACTAACCTCCTCATTTTTGCATAGCTCCCCTTTTTTAAATTAAATGTCAGAGTATTGGACTGCTGAGGTGTTCTTCCCACCACAGGAATGTTAAATGTTATTATATTATGGTCACTCTTTCCAAGCAGTCCTGTTATATTTACCTCCAGATCCTGTGCGCCACTCAGGACTAAATCGAGAATTGTCTCTCCCCTTGTGCGTTCCTGTACCAGCTACTCCAAGAAGCAGTTGTTTAAGGTATCAAGAAATTTTGTCTCTGCATCTCGTCCGGAGGTGACATGTACCCAGTCAATATGGGGATAGTTGAAATCCCCCACTATTATTGAGTTCTTTATTTTGATAGCCTCTCTAATCTCCCTTAGCATTTCATAGTCACTATTACTGTCCTGGTCAAGTGGTCAATAATAGATCCCTACTGTTATACTCTTATTAGAGCAGGAAATTAGTATCCATAGCGATTCTATGGAACATGTTGATTCATTTCAGATTTTTACTTCATTTGATTCTAAATTTTCTTTCACATATAGTGCCATTCCCACACCCGCACAACCTGTTCTGTCCTTCCGATATATTTTGTACCCCAGAATGGTTCTGTCCCATTGATTGTCCTCACTCCACCAGGTTTCTGTGATGCCTATTTTTTCGGTATCCTCCTTTAACATGAGGCACTCTAGTTCACCCATCTTATTTTTTAGACTTCTAGCATTTGTGTGAAAGCACTTTAAAAACTTGTCACTGTTTATTTGTCTGCCCTTTTCTGATGTGTCAGATTCTTTTTTATGTGAATGTTTTTCGTCTGATCTGGCCCATAATTTATCCTCTTCCATCCTGTCCTCCTGACTAAAACCTAGATAATCTCTATCAATAGACTTTCCTCTAAGAGACTTCTCTGTCTGATCCATGTGCTCCTCTGCACCAATCGGCTTTCCCCAATCTCTTAGTTTAAAAACTGCTCTGCAACCTTTTTAATGTTAAGTGCCAGCAGTCTGGATCCACTTTGGTTTAGGTGGAGCCCATCCCAAAAAGTTTCCCTGGTTCCTTAAAAAGCTGAACCCCTCCTCCCTACACCATCGTCTCATCCACGCTTTGAGACTCTGAAGCTCTGTCTGTCTACCTGGCTCTGCGCGTGGAACTGGAAGCATTTCTGAGAATGCCACCATAGAGGTCCTGGATTTCAGTCTCTTTCCTAGAAGCCTAAATTTGGCCTCCAGGACATCTCTGCTACCCTTCTCTATGTCATTGGTACCTACATGTACCAGGACCACTGGCTCCTCCCCAGCACTACACATAAGCCTATCTAGATGCCTTGAGAGATCTGCAACCTTCGCACCAGGCAGGCAAGTTACCATACAGTTCTCCTGGTCATCGCAAATTCAGCTATCTACATTTCTAATGATCGAATCTCCCATGACTAACAACTGCCTTTTCCTACTGACTGGAGTTCCTTCCCCTGGAGAGGTAACCTCAGTGCGAGAGGATACCCCAGCATCTGGAAGGAGGGTCCCAACTATGGGAAGGTTTCCTTCTGCTCCCATTGACTGCTCTCCTTCCCTGAGCCTTTCATCCTCCTTAACAGTGCAGGGGCTGTCTGACTGGAGGCGGGACAATTCTATAGTGTCCCAGAAAGCCTCATCTATGTACCTCTCTGCCTCCCTCAGCTCCTCCAGTTCAGCCACCATGGCTCCAAAGCTGGTACGTGGTCTCTGAGGGCCAAGAGCTCCTTGCATGGAAGGCACACATACACCACCCACCCATAGGGCAGGTAATCATACATACTACACTGAATGCATAAACAGGATAGCCCCCACTCTGCTGCTGGGCTTCTGCCTGCATTCTTTCCTACAGCTACCTAGATTATTGATAGGGCTTCTAGTTAAATCAGGAAGTTTTGATTAAAACCTTTAAACTAAACTATAAAGAATGGCAAGTGTACATTGGCCCCTTCCCACTCCTCTTCAAAACTCCCTGTTTGCTGGTCCTGTTCGCAAAGCTCCCTGGTTTCTGACTCACTGCTTTACCCTAACCCTAACCCTGGCCTTCCTGATAGCCCTGGCCCCTGACTAAGGCTCAACCAATTAACAGAGGCTTCTAGATTTCAAACGTTTAGAAGCTCACAGCTTCTAAACTGCCGGCCACAGCACACGCTCCTTCAAACAAACACACAAAGAAAGAAAGAAACAAACAAACACAAGCCCAGCACACAGCAAATAACCCCCAAACACACACTACAGACAGCCACTTACCTCAAGGGTCCCGTATTTGTTCCTCCTTTACCTGGAGAACTCCATCTCAAAATTCCCTGTTTGCTGCTCCTGTTCGCAAAGCTTTGAATTCTCTCCTTGCTGACACTCCTAAAGGAAGTAGATGGAATAGAAGTCAGTCACTTGAGAGTAGACGGGATGCAGCTTGTCAAGAGGGCTTGGAAACCTTGAAACACAAATTGATTACCACTCCAGTCTTTGGGTTTGTTGACTAGAAGCTGCCATATATTCTTCATACTGATGCCAGTACTACTGGGTTAAGTGCAGTTTTGTATCAAATAGAGGATGGGAAGGCACAAGTTATTGCTTATGTCAGTAGAGGATTGAGCAACAGTGAATCTAATTATCCAGTTCACAAGTTAGAATTTCTAGCTTTGAAGTGGGCAGTCTGTGATAAGTTCCATGATTTCTTGTATGGAGCTCAATTTAAGGTAATGACAGATAACAACCCCCTTACTTACATCCTGAAGACTACAAAATTGGATGCAACTGGCCATAAATAGGTGGCAGCCTTGTCCTTATATAATTTTGATATCATTTATAAATCCAGCAAAGCTAATGTTGATGCTGATGGTCTTTCTCGGCGGTCACATGCTATTCTAGGGATAGATGAAGATGAAATAGAGCAGATAGAAAGAATTATTAAAATGTTCTCTCAAATTCAATCTAATTCAGATGAATGGGATGAATGGGATAAAGAGATCTGCAAAGCTGTTATGAAAGTTCATACAGTACTCTGCACATCTCATGAGAAAGATTTGGAAGACAAAGCAAAAAAGATTAGTAATTGTTGCTCCAAATTTTGTAGAAACCATGCCTAGTACTTCAGAAAGCATATCACCAGAGTTTTAACATCCAGATGCTTGGCCAGGAAGACCAAGTGCGTCAGATTCAGTTCCTATTGAATGGAAAATCTTACAGCGACGTGACAAATATATAATCCATGTGATTCATTTCCTTGAGGCAGGCTATAGACCCAAGCTGGAGGAGGAAAAGAAAGAAGAAGATGAGACTCTGTTATATTTATGGGAATGGTCCAAGCTTTTCCTTTCAAATGGGGTCTTGTATTGGAAAGTCCAGCAGAGAGGAAAGGATACAGACCAGCTATTAATCCCCTACACACATCGGGATCAAGCATTAGAAGGCATCCAAGACAGCCGAAAGGAAATGTCAAGAGTGTGAGCGCTGTATTAGAAGAAAAGCTCGAGAGGAAAAAGCTGCTGAGCTTGTGAACATTAAAGTATATGCTCCTATGGAACTAGTGTGCATAGACTTTTTTAACATTAGAGCCAGATGCTTCGGGCATTAAGAATATTCTTGTGGTAACTGATCACTTCACTAAGTATGCTCAGGCTTATCCAATGAAGGCTCAGACAGCCAGCACTGTAACAAGTGTGCTCTGGGAGAATTTTATGTCTCACTATGGGTTTCCCCGACGAATCCACAGTGATCAGGGTGCCAACTTTGAATCAGAGTTGATTGTTGAATTAAGTAATATTGCTGGAGTAAAATCATGTACAACTCCTTATCACCCCAGAAGGAATCCAGTGGAGAGGTTTAATTGTACTTTACTAAATATGTTAGGTACTCTAGAACAGTGTTTCTCAACCTTTTTTTATAAAGTACCCCTTTAAAAAAAATTATAAGTACTCCCAGTACTTATAGTTTTCAGACACACAACATTTTTTTCTACCATTGCAACACATTTGTTTAAACAACTTAATTCGTAGCGTGGGCGATGAAATTTTTGGGTGTAAAAAGTACAAAAATAATAAAGCACTGTAAAACTTAAAACAAAAATTCAGTTTTCTCCAAATTTCAGTTGTGTTGACATACCCCCCCAGACTTCTCTTGAGTACCCCTAAGGGTACTCATACCACAGATTGAGAAACATTGCTTTAGAAGAGCCTAAGAAAACCAAAAGGTGGAAGTATGTCAAACCATTAGTTCATGCATATAACTGTACCAGAAATGATACAACAGGACATGCCCCATTTTTTTTATATTTGGGAGGCAACCTATACTACCTATTAGGGATTAAAGCCAGAAGACAAGTGTGATGGGGCAGACAAGCCCCGCACTCCAGCAGAAAGCCGGGAGAACCCGTGGTGGCTGGAGGACACAAGTGCGGGCGTCCCGGGTTGCCAGGGAGCACTGCCCCGCACTCCAGCAGAAAGCTGGGAGAATCCGGGGCAGCTGGAGGACACAGGCGCGGGCGTCCCAGGATGCCAGGGCAAGCCGCTAAGGGAAACCCAGAGGGAGGGGGAGGAGCCAGATGCTGCAGGGGACACACGACGGCCACGCAAGTGATGCGGCGTGCACTTTAAAAATGGCACACTACATGCCCAGAGGAGGGAGGTGACCCTTGGAGGAAGAGCTTCCAAGGAACAGGGGGAGACAGCTGTGAGGGTCCAGGAGCCGGACAGGACTGGTGGCACCCCGGGACAGGTCGCTGGGAAAGGACCAAAGCGGGGCAGGATCAAAGACAACCGTGGAACGGCGAGCCCACGATAGAATCAGTGGGACCCGTCCGGGAGAGGGATGAGCTGACAGCGGACTTGGCACGTGGGTAAGGGAAGGCACTGGCAGAGTAGGAAGTGGCCCAGAGTGGGGCTTCGATGCCCGCAGGTTGACATGTTACAGGTGGCGACCCCATCAACCAATAGGGAAGGGGTAACAGTTCAACCCTTTTCCGGGGCTCCGGGCTGGGACTCGGTGGAGAGGGCGGGCCCTCTACCCCCACCCCTGAAGTCTGAAGACGACAAAGGGTTTCTTTTGACTCTATTGTACGGTGGGATTAGGGTTGGACTTCACTACATAGAGGGATTGGAGGCAAAGAGAGTTGAAGATGTAAGCCCTCCTCCCCTGACTGGCGCGAGGGGGAGGCCATACGGGACAAAGGGGATTGGGTGATGGGCACATAGTCGAGAGTGATCAGTACGATAAATCCTTGGAGAAAGGGGCCCTCCCCACTACGGGAAGGGCTACAGAAAGGGGGGTGCCCCTCTGCTCCCTGGGGGTGCCGTACAACAAGAAATAACTCGTCAGGAATATGTAAGAGATTTGCGACACAGGCTTTGTTATGCATATGACTGAGCTGCTAAAGAAAATGAAAAAAGCTAATTAGCCAACAAATTAAGATGGGATGTCAAAATAATTCTGTCAACCATAGAACTAGGAGATTGGGTTCTAGTACACAACCTGAGTCTTAGGGTATGCGTACACAGCAAAGTTATTTTGAAATAACAGCTGTTATTTCGAAAGAACTTTACTAGCATCTACACAGCCAAACCGCTATTTCAAAATTAATTCAAAATAGTGCAGCGCTTATTTCAAATTTGGTAAACCTCATTCCACGAGGAATAATGCCAAATTTGAAATAGCTATTTCGAAATAAGTGCTATGTAGACACTTATATCGAAATAGGGGGCCAGCCTCAACCAAGAACACTCCTCTCCCTCCCCCCTCCCCGGAGCTCTTAAAGGGGTTGACTCTGGCCACAGTCCCTGTGCCAGCTCCAAGCCTGCCAGCCCAGAGCCAGCAGTGGCCACCGGGGCCCCTGTCCCAGTGGCCCCAAAACATGAGCCAGCAAGCCACTGGCAGCCAGCCCTCCACCGCTCCCCAGGAGCAGTCTGCTAGCTCCCAGGAGCCTGTCAGGGCCCGGAGAAGGCAGGCGCCTTCCTGGTCCAGGGTGGAGATCATGGACCTTATTCAGGTTTGGGGGGGATGCCCCCAATGTCCATGATCTCCGCACTAGACAGAGGAATGTGGCAGTCTATGGCAGGATGGCTGCCAGCCTGGCCACCAAAGGTCACATGCAAACCCAGGCGCAGGTTTGCATGAAAATCAAGTTGGTCAGGCGAGACCCCCAACCCTGAGTCCTGAGCTTCCCCTCCCCCTTCTTCCCCTTGCTTCCTCCTTCCAGCTCCCTCCTCCCAGGTTTCCCCCTTCCCTCTCCCACCCTCTCTTCTCTCCTCTCCCGCCTCCTTTCCCCAGTCTCACCAGAGTTTCATTCCTCCCCCCTCCCCCAGTTTTGTTAAATAAACAGAGTTTGTGTTCATGAAAATACATGTATTTTATCTGACATCAGGAAGGTGGGTTAGGGAGGGGTAAGTGGAAGGATGTGAGGGAGTAATGAAGCACAAGCCCCCAGTGGGGCAGACCAGGGAGGCTCTTAGTGCTCCTCAGGGTGGAAGCTCTCCCACAGGGCCTCCTGGATACTGACAGCCCCCGATGAACCTCCCAGATGGCAGCCTGCACAAAGTGCAGCCAGGCTCGCAGCAACGCGTCCAAGAGAAGCACGAGAGTGCCCAGGGGCAGCTCTGGCTCCATGTTGCTGAGTGCTTTGCTGTCCCTCATCGAGATAGGCAAGGAAGGAGGGAAACCTGAGAACTGGCTATCTGGGGGGGGGTCCCTTTAAGCACAGGCCTCAGATAGCCACAGGCAGCAGCCACATAAAGTAACTCCTGACCTGATGCCCTGCCGGACCTGGTTCCGGCTGGCCTTAAATGCGATTCAGTGTCCACTCAGTGTGGACGCGCTATTTCAAAATACCAAAACTCTATTTCAAAATGCATTTTGTGTGTAGACGTGTTATTTCGAAATAACTTATTTCTAATTAACTATTTTGAAATAAGATATTTCGAAATAATGGTGTAGTGTAGACATACCCTTAGAGGAAAGCAGAAGCTTGCAGATAAATGGAATCCAGTAGCACATGTGGTACTGGAGCAACTAAAAGATGATATCCCTGTTTATAAGGTACAGGCAGAATCTAGAGATGGTCCCATTCGAATTCTTCAGAGGGATATGTTAAGACCATTTCTGCTCATGAATCAATAGAAGATAATCAGTTAGAGACCCCTGTGAGTGGTCGAACTAGACAGAAAACTACTGAAATCATCACTCATATGGAGAATGAAGATGAATCCGTACTTGATTCGATCCAGGAGTTCGATCTTAACCCTCTGGCAAGAGAATTTGATCCAAACCAAAGTGTTCATTTTGACGAAACTGAAGTGGAAGAGATATGAGATGGGGAAAATTCACTGGAGAAGGGCAGCGAAGTTTAGCCCATCCAAGGTTACATTTGTACTACTGTCTCTCTCTCTCTGTTTTCAGGTATATAGATGCATAAAGAGAATTTCATCATTGGAGAACAACCTGTATGATAAACAGTGTCCAGCTACCCACTTCCTTGTCACATGGGTAAACATAACAAGTTGTGGCAAGGGCCCCTCTTACCCAGGCCACTACTGGGCTGGTCTCTCGCTTATAATCCCAGAGTTTGGGGTTCACAGCAGGTTTCTGTGGTAGGGAGCCCAGCCACGCCTCCTCAGACTCCCTCCCTCGCTGCCTCCACTTAATGCTGTTGTGGGTTTGTTCTCTCAGACCTCTCTCTCTCTCTCTCTCTCTCTCTCTCTCTCTGTTTCTCCACCACCTCCCTTCCACCCTCTCCCTCCAGCTTCCAACTACTGAGGCTCCTCTTCCCCAACCATTTGTGACAATACTGCCCCTAGCCCTACTTCTGAGGCATCGGTCTGCAGGATAAACTCCTTCTTAAAATCAGGGGCTATGAAAACTGGATCACTGCAGAGGGCCATCTTGAGATCCTTAAAAGCTTCTTCTGCTGCAGTGGTCCATTTTACAATGTCGGGACTACGAGCTCTAGTCAGGTCGGTCAAAGGGCAAGCCCTGGAAGCGAATTTAGGGATGAATCTATGGTAATATCCAACCAATCCCAGGAACGCCCTGACTTGTTTCTTTTGGGTTGGTTGGGGCCACTTTTGTATCGCGTCCACTTTGTTGAGTTGGGGCCTCACTACACCCTTTCCCACAATATACCCGAGATACTTGGCCTCGGCCAGCCCAATTGTACACTTGACGGGATTTGCTGTAAGTCCCGGTCTCTAACACCACCTCTACTTTCTCGAAGTGTGTGTCCCAGTCAGGACTGTGGACAATAACATCGTCCAAATAGGCAGCCACGTACTTGGCATGTGGCCGCAATAGCTTGTCCATAAGCCTTTGTGACATTGCAGGAGCCCCATGCAAGCCAAAAGGGAGGACCGTATACTGAAAGACACCCTCCGGACTTGAAAAGGCCGTCTTTTCCTTGGCTCCTGGTACTAAAGGGATCTGCCAGTAGCCCTTGGTCAAGTCAAGGGTGGACAGAAATTGGGCCTTGCCCAGTTGGTCAATGAGTTCATCCACCTGTGGCATAGCATAGGTGTCAAACTTGGATACCTCATTTAACTTTTGGAAGTCGCTGCAAAACCAAAGGCTTCCATCTGGCTTGGGCACCATAACAATAGGACTAGGATACTCTGATGGCCCCATGCAGACTTCTCTAATGGGCTTATTATGTCCATAGCAATTCAATGATGGGTAGGGGTACTAGTGGGGCCCTCAGGTATGATCGGGGCCCATGTAATTGACACTCAGGGCAGGAAGCACAATATCTGCGGACCTCCGCATAGACCCCTGGCCAAAAGAACCTCTGGAGAATGCGATCTAGGGTCTTATCCACCGCCAGATGCCCTCCAAATAAATGACTGTGTGCTAATTCCAGTACTGCCCTCCAGTGCTTTTGAGGTACCAAGAGTTGTTCCACCTCTTGGTCCCATATACGAACTACTCTATATAGTAGATCCCCTTTAATTGGACAGTAGGGCCCAGTGCCTTTGTTCCTTCCCTCTACTGGGACCCCATGAACTTCAACCACATCCTTATGGACATTTTGATATATTGGGTTATTCGCTTGGTCCTGCCCAAGTCTCGCTTGGGGATCCAACCTGTCCAAGCTCCAGGGAGCCTACTCCAGTTTTCTCTCCTGATGAGCTGGGTCCTGCCTCAAGCTCATTGCATCCTGGGGTTTCTGCCCTAGTCGTTGGGTTGGCTTCCACCCCTGCCAGCACCTGCTTCTGATTTTGGGCCAAAATCTTCGTCCCCAACTTCTTAGCTGTCCTCTTCTCCCACCGGGTCTTTCAGGGTTCCCCGGGCACCAAGGACAGGTCCTGGGAAAATTCATGGAAGGCTGGGCGGGAGCAATCCTCTTCCACCCAGTCCCGCGGCAGCAGGTCATTAAACCCGGGGAAGTCTCACCCTATGACCAGCGGGTAGGGAAGCTTTTGGACCACCACCACAGTCACAGCTGTGACCCACCCTTGTACTTCCAGTTTCACGGGACTGGTGGGGTAATAATTAATGTCTCCGTGTACACACTATATTCCATTGGTCCTGCCCTACTAACTTCCCTGAGACCAACGTAACTGCGCTCCTAGAATCTACTAGTGCAGTGGTTTCCACCCCATTCATTTTCACGGACCGGGTATACTGATGCGGGCCCATTGTTACACCTGCAAGGTTGACCAGGGCACAAGGGTTTTGTAGGCTCCCCAGGTTGCATTGCATAAATTCTTCTAAGTTGGGGCACTGAACCGCTATATGCCCTATCTCCCCACAGGCATAACACCTATAACCTGGGTGCCCCCCTTCTCTTTGGGCTGTTGGGACTTGCCCTCTGGCCCTCTCCAGCCCAGCCCCCAAGTTCCTTTGCAGGCTCCGGTCGCTCTTCTCCCCCCTTTCTCTCTGCTCATGCTCGGTCTGCAGCTTCAGAGGCACGGGTCCTCGGGGCAAAGGTGGACCTGTTCCGACGCACCTTGACCCTGGGACTTCAGAAAAGTTCCTTAGCAGCCAGCTGTCTCTCCATAAGAGCCACTAGCTCATCAAACGTTGCGGGGTCATTCTGGCCAACCCACTCCCAAAGTTCTGGAGGTAACCCCCTCATACACCTGTTGAGGACGATCACTTTGATAATCTTCTCGGGACTGTGGATATCGGGCCGCAGCCACTTTCGAGCCAGATGGACCAGGTCAAACAATTGAGTTCTGGGTGCTCGGTCCTCTCAATATTTCCACTCATGGAATCTCTGGGCTCTCACCACGACTGTGATCCCCGCCAGTGCTGGGATCTCAGCTTTCAACTGGGTGGATATCGAAGTATGCCTTCTGGCCTCCCCGCTCAGAAAAGGGGCTAAAATACTCGCCCAGTGGGCTTGAGGCCAGGCCTCCTGCAAAGCTGTCCTTTCAAAGGCCAACAAATAGGCCTTCACATCATCATCTCCTGTCATTTTTTGTAAGTAGTAATTGGCCCATAACAGTCAGGCCCCATCTTGACCACGTATCTGGACCACCAGGGCTTTCAGCTGGTTCACTACCACCTGCAGGGCAGCCCTGTCCTGGGCTACCTGGCTTATCAATAAGTGGTTGGTTTCTTGTTAGAGCTGCACCAACTCCTGTTGGGCAGCCGCTTATACCTGGATAGCCTCCTTTTGGGCGGCCGTGGCCTGCACCAGAGCTTTCACCAGGTCCTCCATATGTGCTTCTCCTTTATGAGGGATCACCTCAGCTGGATTTAGGGTCACTGTGAGGCCTCACAGCTGATCATCCCACTGCTGACACCACATGTGGCAAGGGCCCCTCTTACCCAGACCACCACTGGGCTGGTCTCTTGCTCCTAACCCCAGAGTTTGGGGTTCACAGCAGGTCTCTGTGGTAGGGAGTCCAGCCATGCCTCCTCAGACTCCCTCCCTAGCTGCCTCCACTTAATGCTGTTGTGGGTTTGTTTTTTCTTTTTCTCTCTCTCTCTCTTTCTCTCTCTTCCCAGCTTCCAACTGCTGAGGCTTCTAAAGGTCCTCAGTCAGCCAGCAGAGGAATCAGCTAGCCCCAATCAGCCTGAGTCAGCTCCCTACCCACTGCATGGAATTGGCCTGCAGCTCTCTGCTTCTGCCTACAGGGTTTTTTACCCTTTTGGGCTGCCTTTTCCCCTCACTGCAGCAGCTCCCTGGCCTGACGCTGCCACAAAGTGTTGAGAGATACTAAATTCCTATTGGCTGGGAAAATAAAGAAAATGTAGTAAAAAAGAGGCGAATGTGAGGAATGGGTGAATGAATTTTATAAATGTCTAGTGTTGGCCAAATCAATGTTCCATGTAAATGCCATTTTGTGACCATGACAGTGGCACTGTGAATTTGGTTCTACAATAGGGGTCTTTGTAGGGGAAAGTTTGGAAGCCATGTTTCAGTTATAATGTGTTGCCTTCAAATAGGGGATTGTGGCTGCAAAGGAGTTGGTATTTCTGATTAAAATGTTGTTATAAAAGTCAGCAAAGGAGGACAAGGGTGGAAAGGAGGCTGTTTGGCTTTGGTTTGAAGCCTTATTTTGGAGAACTGGACCATCAGAATATTATCAAAGTTCAGGCTGAACCTTTGAAATACAATAAGCACAAACCACAAAACTTTGAAGAGTCCATAGGTACATGTGGGTGAAGTACCCACCTTGTGGCTCTAACATTCTGGAATTGACCGGGTAACAACTTCACTTCATACAATATGCAAGAAGCAGAGCTATCCAACTAGTTTGCAGTGCTTACGTATGTGCTATCTCTAGGAAATACCTTAGACTTCCTGTTAGATCTAACAGATTCTGTGTATTAGTCATCTTCTTGATTTGACGTTGTTGCAACAATCTTAACCAGAATTGAAGGAATAAATTCCAAACCTATTCTATGTACACGAGAAGGGAAAAACAGACAATATGTTCACACTCTTATGCCCATCTTGTGAAGACAAACTTCTGTCTTTACGTATAGGTGACAGCAACTACTACTGTATTTACAGTGCATAGTATTAACTCATGATAGCTTTGCTGTTGCAAGAATTGTAGAAGAAAATAGCTTATAGAATCAAACAGCAGAGAATGACTGCTTATTTACTTATGTTTGTCCGAGTAAAAGAAAGGTATAATGCAAAAATTATGTCACAGATGATAGTGTGAATGTGTAACAGTAATAATAAACCTGGTAAAATATCTGTCATTCAAATGTATCAAACTAATAGTGGTTTCACTGTTACATAATTATTAAAAAACCATACTGTGGATACAAAGGCAAGTTGACATTAAGATGCTAAGTGACTCCAAATAGTTGGTAGAAGAATTTTAAAAGGATGGGCAAGGAAAAAAAGATGAAATTTTAATAAATACCTGTCACACTGGCATGCTTGATGGTATTAGACCGATATTTTTTATAGCTAGTTAAAAATATTTCAAACTGATCCTTAAAGAACGATCTTATTTAGGCTGTGATCTAAATCCCACTGAAGTTAATGGGTATCTTTCCATGAACTTCAATGAGCTTTAGATGAGGAAGTATTTCTGTTTGTTTGTTTGTTTGTTTGTTTGTTTGTTTTTTAAATGAATTTTCAGTCATTTAGTGTTAAGGATCCAATCATGCTACAGAAAGTGCTAAACATTGTTAGCTGCTGTTCACTCCAATGGCTTTTAAGGGTAACCAGTATCCTGTGGCCAGTGTTGCAAAAGAGTTGTACTTCTAAAGCTGTATTTCATTTACTTATAACTTCCTACTCATAGTTTTCCTTTTGGTTTGCATTCATTCTGTATAGTGGGCTTTTCTAAAGATGAACAATTTTTTGAAATTTTGAAAAAAACTTCAACTCTTTCTGCATTCTGCTAAACAGAAAAAAAGCATTCTTCCCCTATATATTATTGCAATACTTTCCAGTACCCATTAATTTACTTGAGTTAGTAACAGCTAATCTTTAAAACTTGTCATAGAAACTGGTTATTCTGGACCAGTTCTACACCTAAGTGTAATAAACAACTGGTAACAAATCAAAATATGATTATCAGTTGTTTATAATGCTTTTGAGCATGCTCAGGGAGCATCAACTAAGTTGTATGTATTTTTAAAGACAGCTGAAGAAGTCACTTTCTCACCTTTATGACATCATAATGCATATATTCTCTCTTCCTGGTGTAACAAGGCTGATGCGCATGTGTTGCTTGCATATTTTAACTGAGGGAGATTCTAAGACTTTGCCTACACATGCTTTTGTACCATTATGTTTATTGTGGATGAGGGTGTGATTTTTTAATGGAAATATTCATATTAATGCAGTGCTAGTATGGATGCAGTTACACCTGTATAAAGATGTCTTGTCATAATAATAGAACTATTCCCATTCAGGAAAGGGAATAAACTATACTGATAAAAGGCACCTTTAAACTTAGAGCCCTGTAAATCCGCAAATCTACACTTTATATCTGCGGGTATCTGCATCCACGAATGTGGATGCAAATATCCACAGCTGATTTATGTGCATATGGATGCGGTAACAAATTTTTTATCTAGAACCCTGCAAATCTGTGGATATCTGCTTTATAGCAACAGGTATCTGCATCTGCAGATGTCAATGCGGATATCTGCAGATCATTTTTACAGGTACAGATGCAGATACAAATTTTGTATCTGTGCATGGCTCTATTTATACTGGTATAACTGCGTCCATACTAGGGATCTACTAATGTAACCATTTTGGTTTTTTAAAGTCAGTGTGGGAGGGATTATATCACCTTCAATAGCAAGAAAGCTTCTGAGGGGGTATAAAGAAAGTGGAACCAGATTTACAATATAAATGTTCTAGACACATCGTGTCCAACATGCGAGCCACTAGCCACATGTAACTATTTGGCTAGTTGACTGTGGCTAATTTACTATAGCAGTAGCCACTACAGTGGCTATTGCTTCAGAACTAGTTGCACACCACAGTTCTAGACAGCAGAGATAGCCTCTTAACATTTATTAAAATAAAATTTGATCAAATAATTTCTTCCCAATTTCCTTACTTTATGTATTTTACAGCAATTTTGTAGGCCAATTCCAATGTTTTAACCACTGTGTAGACCCAGTTCAGTTGCCCTGCACCTTGTATAGTTATTTAGAACTTCAAGGTGGAGTTGGTAACATTTTTAACCCACTTTGTACTGGTAGTATAAATAACTGCCCAAGACTGCACATGATTCTCACTTATTCCAATTGTTTCTTTCTCTGTCTTCTAGGGTGGAGTGCATAGACTCCATCCTACCACAGCCACTAAGGGGTTAACAGCCACTTCCTCAGCTGCATCTAGTTTCTGTCTTAATGACAGTGGAGATAAGAAGGCTGCATGAAAGGACAGCTGCTAGGAAGACTGAGAACTGAGGGGAGCTTTCTCAGCAGCAAGTTGGAAGGAAGCTGCACAAGGAGCTGTCTTCCCCAAGAGGAGAAGGAGGTGGAGATGGAGGTGGAGGTGGATGTGGATGTAGAGGTAGATCTGGGAAAGACACCTGTGGAGGAGGGGAGGGGAAGGGGGAGAAAGCAGCCAGGAATTGTAAGAAACAGGTTTTAGCTTAAGTACAGAATCCCTAGGACTCTGCCAGAAGAGATGTCAAGCCTATGTCGTCTTACCTTCCTGAGAAAAATATATGAAAGCCTCTCTGAGCAAAAGGGAATAAGGACTAAAAACCCAGACTGGAACTGATCACCTGATATGGGGTGTATGGAATTTTGCCCTGTGGTATTCTTTATTACCCCAGCAAGGATGAGATTAAATGGCCTGGCTGGAGCTGTTTGAAGCTGACTGTCACAGTGCCAGACTGTTGTCTGGTGGAGGAAACTGAGGTGGAGTTACTGCATCATCCTGCCTGGCCATGAGAGGATATTTTGGCAAATAAGTGATCTGGGATATGAGGCCAGGAAGGATCCTGCCCAACCCCCACAGTGATTCAGACCAGATTTTGAGCAATTTCAGAGCTGCTTCAAGGTAGATAATGCTTCAGTAGAGAATACCCAGTTATGTCCTCAAATCTACCCCTTACATTGCACAGGGGGTATTCTTCATGGGCTTCTCCTGTTCACTCTAAGGCCCATGTCTGCTGCCAGAGCACAGTAAAGGAGCTTTAATAAAAAGGAATAAACAATTATAGTACTAAATAACAGGGAACTGGGTCAAATTAAGATTGCCAATCCTGCATTTCGAAAATAAGGGATTGGTTTTAAGCATTCCTGCCCCACCCGTCTTCCTGAGTATGATTCATTAATAATAAGCAGTACTCACCCATGTTTACCAGTGGTATTTCTTGCTGCTTTTTTGCAGCATTCAGCAACTCCCAATCTTGGCTCTTTGTTTTCTCATTTCTGTGGAACATCTGTTGTGATAAGGGACTGTTGGCGGCCCAGGCCACAGCACTGAGATCTAAAAGATGCCTGATGGAGTTGGGTGCTCATTTCCCATTGAAAGTTGATGGCAATGGGACACCCAGATCCCTGTGGGAGTTTTTGATAATGCCAGACTAGAACTCTAACCCAATTTAGATGACACAGTGGATGTGTCTAGACTACAGGGGTTTTTTTTTTTTGAAAAAAGTGACCTTTTTTCAAAAAAACTATACCTGCATTTAGACTACCACTGCGTTCTGTTGACAGTAAATCGACAGAACACGGCAGTTTTGTCGACACCGGTAAACTTTGTTTTATGAGGAAGAACGCCTTTGTCGACAGAGATCTGTTGACAAAAGGTGTGTGTGGACGCAGAGAGCCAGTTCTGTTGAAAAAAAAGGCCTCCAGGAAGAAGCCCTGGTGGATAGTCTAGCCTTTACATGTAGAGCACCTCTGCGGTTCCTGGCCACAGCCTCTTAAAGGCACAGGCACTCAGACAGGCCTTGCTGTCTGGCAGCTAGCCAGAGCAGGTGTGCCAGCCATGCTAGCCATGTCCCAGCCTCAAGGTCCCCCTGGCCCTTCTTGGGACAGAGAGGAGGACTCACCCAGGGGCACCAAAAGGTGGGCACCAGCCTGGTTAGGGCCAGAAATAAAAAACCTGCTGGAGCTCTGGTCCCCAGAAGAAGCCCTGCAGGCCCTGCAGACATGCCGCGGAATGCGGACATCTGTGAGTGCCTGGCCAAGGGACTGACCACCAAAGGAATCAAATGAAATAAAAATATTAAATGAATCAACATGTTCAATAGAATTGCTGTGGATAGTAATTACATGCACCAATAATAAGAATTTAGCAGTAGGGATATATTATCGACCACCTGACCAGGACAGCAATACTGACATTGAAATGCTGAGGGAGATTAGAGAGGCTACCAAAATAAAGAACTCTATAATAATGGGAGATTTTAATTATCCCCATATTGACTGGATACATGTCACCTCAGGAAGAGAAGCAGAGATAACATTTCTCAATGGCTTAAATTACTTCTTCTTGAAGCAGCTGGTACAGGAACCCACAAGGGGAGAGGCAATTCTCAATTTAGTCCTGAGTGGAGTGCAGGATCAGGTCCAGGAGATAACCATTACAGGACCGCTTGGGAATACTGACCATAATATAATAACATGTAATATTCCCGTGGTGGGAAGAACACCTCAGCAGTCCAGCACTCTGGCATTTAATTTCAAAAACGGGAATTACACAAAAATGAGGAGGTTAGTTAAACAGAAATTAAAAGGCACAGTGACTAGAGCCAAATCCCTGCAAGCTGCATGGAAACTTTTTAAAGACACCATAATAGAGGCCCAATTTAAATGTATACCCCAAATTAAAAAACATAGCAAGAGACCTAAAAAAGAGTCACCGTGGCTTAACCACCGTGTAAAAGAAGCAGTGAGGGATAAAAAAGCATCTTTTAAGAAGTGGAAGTCCAATCCTAGTGAGATAAATAGAAAGGAACATAAACACTGTCAAATCAAGTGTAAAAATGTAATAAGAAAAGCAAAAAAAGATTTTGAGGAACAGCTAGCGAAAAACTCAAAAAGAAATAGCAAAATGTTTTTTAAATACATTAGAAGCAGGAAGCCTGCTAAAAAACCGGTGGGTCCCCTAGACGATCGAGATATAAAAGGAGCAATCAAGGACGATAAAGCCATTGCGGAGAAACTAAATGATTTCTTTGCTTCAGTCTTCACAGCTAGCCAAAAACTCAAAAGGTAATAACAAAATGTTTTTTAAGTACATCAGAAGCAGGAAGCCTGCTAAACAACCAGTGGGGCCCCTGAATGATCGAGATACAAAAGGAGCATTTAAAGACGATAAAGTCATTGAGGAGAAACTAAATAAATTCTTTGCTTCAGTCTTCACGGCTGAGGATGTTAGGGAGATTCCCAAATCTGCACCGTCCTTTGTGGGTGATGAATCTGAGGAACTGTCCCAGATTGAAGTGTCATTAGAGGAGGTTTTGGAACAAATAGAAAAACTTAATGTTAACAAATCACCGGGACCGGATGGCATTCATCCAAGGGTTCTAAAAGAACTCAAATGGGAAATTGCTGAACTATTATCTGTGGTTTGTAACCTATTCTTTAAATCGGCTTCCATACCTAATGACTGGAAGGTAGCTAACGTGACATCAATATTTAAAAAGGGCTCCAGAGGTGATCCTGGCAAAGACAGACTGGTAAGTCTAACTTCAATACCAGGCAAATAAGTCGAAACAATAGGCATGTAGAAGAACATAATTTGTTGGACAAAAGTCAACATGGTTTCTGTAAAGGGAAGTCATGTCTTACTAATCTATTAGAGTTCTTTGAAGGGGTTAACAAACATGCAGACAAGGGGGATCCTGTAGATATAGTATACTTAGATTTTCAGAAAGCCTTTGGCAAGGTCCCTCCCCAAAGGCTCTTGTGTAAATTACATTGTCATGGGATAAGAGGGAAGGTCCTTCTATGGATTGAGAACTGGTTAAAAGACAGGAAACAAAGGATAGGAATAAATGGTAAATTTTCAGGATGGAGAGGGGTAACTAGTGGTGTCCCCCAAGGGTCAGTCCTGGGACCAATCCTGTTCAACTTATTCATAAATGATCTGGAGAAAGGGGTAAGCAGTGAGGTAGTAAAGTTTGCGGTTGATGCTAAATGGTTTAAGATAGTCTAGACAGAAGCAGACTGTGAAGAACTTCAAAAAGATCTCACCAAACTGAGTGATTGGGCAACAAAATGGCAAATGAAATTTAATGTGGATAAGTGTAAAGTAATGCATGTTGGAAAAAATAACCCCAACTATACGTACAGTATGATGGGGGCTAATTTGGCTACGACAAATCAGGAAAGAGATCTTGGAGTTATCGTGGATAGTTCTCTGAAAACTTCCACACAGTGTGCAGTGGCAGTCAAAAAGGCAAATAGGATGTTAGGAATTATTAAGAAAGGGATAGAAAATAAGACACAGAATATCTTACTGCCCCTGTATAAAACTATGGTACGCCCACATCTTGAATACTGTGTACAGATGTGGTCTCCTCACCTCAAAAAAGATATTTTGGCCTTTGAAAGGGTTCAGAGAAGGGCAACTAAAATGATTAGGGGTTTGGAACGGGTCCCATAGGAAGAGAGGTTAAAGCGACTGGGACTTTTCAGATTAGAAAAGAGGAGACTAAGGGGAGATATGATAGAGGTATATAAAATCATGAGTGGAGTGGACTATAACAGAGTTTAAAGAGAAGCTAGATAATTTCATGGAGGTTAGGTCCATAAAAGGCTATTAGCCAGGGGATAGAAATGGTGTCCTTGGCCTCTGTTTGTCAGAGGCTGGAGAGGGATGGCAGGAGACAAATCACTTGATCATTGTCTTCGGTCCACCCTCTCTGGGGCACCTGGTGCTGGCCACTGTCGGCAGACAGGCTACTGGGCTAGATGGACCTTGGTCTGACCCAGTATGGCCGTTCTTATGTAAAGGGCATCACCCCTGCACCATGGCACAAGTGAGGGCCAAGGTCAAAGAGCTGCGGCAGGGATATGCCAGGGCCCGGGACCAGAGCTCCCACTCCAGGGCAACCTCAGAGAGCTGCCCTTACTACCAGGAGTTGGAGCAGATCCTGGGCGGTGGAGAAGCCCAGACTCCACTGCATGTGGTGGAGTCCGGGTTACCCCACCACATCGTGGACTAACCCCTGAGGGAGGAAGACAAGGCAGAAGAGGTGGGAGAGCTGCACCAGGAAGAGGAGGAGGAAGAGGAGGCAGCAGGGACCCTCTCCCAGGAGCCGGTCCTCCAGACCCCAGAGACCTCCCAGGCATCCGTGGACATCGGGGAGGGCTCATCAAGTGAGTGCTTTGAGGCGTCATCACGTATGGGCGGGTTGGCAGTGGGGGGGGCATCTAGTCCCATTGCCACCGTGGGGCCCCTGTGAGGCTTTCAGGCCATTGCCCAACTCACACGCGGTGTCACGTGTAACACCCCTGAGTCTCCTGTCCAAAGGAGAGCCCCTGACAGCCACGGCATGCCCTCGGGGACAGCAGGGATGCACACAGACAGTGATTGTCTCCTCCTCTTTTCTTCCACACCAGGACCCTCTACCCAACAAGGGAGCACCACATCCGCCCCACCACCATCCCGGACCCGTGGCACCTGCAGGCACTGGCGGGTCTACACAGACCTGCTGAGGGAGCATGTTGTGGCCCTGCAGGACCTGAACAGGACCCTCCAGCAGAGGATGGAGGCAGAAGCCGAGTGGCACACCAGGCTGCTGGAGGAACTGGTCCAACAGTGCACTGACATCTGTGCCACAATGCGGGAGGTCCTCAGCTTGCCTGATCCTGTCATGGGCACCACTCCTCCTGCACTCCAGGCCCCTGCTCCCCCTGCTCCTCCAGTCCCCCCCTTCCCCCCCAGCCCCTGCTGCTCCTGGGCCCTCACAGGCCCAACAGCTGCCCCCCCCACACACACACACCCTGCCCAGGCCAGTACTGGCTCTCGCTCTGCCCAATCCCAAGGCCGTGGCGATGCCAGGATGCAGGAAGGTGGCAGGACCCTGCGATCAGGGAAGCAGAATCCTACTTGAGCTCCCTCCCCCTCCAGGTTTTCAGCCCCCCTCCCTCCTCCAGGTTTTCAGTCCCCTACCATCCCAGTTAAAGGACATTTCTGTTATGTTACAAAATCTTTATTTTTGACTGACAGATTTACTTTGTTTATAAACAGTTGAACAGTAAAAAGAGAAAGTTTTGTTAAACAGTTCAGACATTTTCTGTACTGCTAATGTTTCTAATAAAACAAATTTCTGTTTACAAAGAAAACCAGGTCTTATATGTCTTCTTAATGGGAAGAGAGTGAAGGTTGTGGAGGGAAAGGTAGGGGTGGGCCAGGCCAAACCCCACATGGAGGAGGCCCTGGGGAGAGTCAGTGGGATCCTTCTGAGAATCTCTCCCACAGGGCCTCTCGAATTTGGACACTAATCTGGTGAGCCTGGCGGATGACAGCCATCTGGGGCTGCTGAAATGGCCTCTCCTCGCCATCAGCACCTGTCCCCCGCCCCGGCAGGAAGTCCTCCCCTTTCCTCTCCACCAGGTTATGGAGGGTGCAACATGCAGCCACCACCTTCAGGATGTTGCGTTCGCCCATCTCCAGGCATGTGAGGAGGCAATGGAACCTCCCTTTCAGCTGCCGAAGGCGCATTCCACCTGGATGCGAGCCTGGCTAAGATGCGTGTTGAAAAGCTTCTTGCTCGCATCCAGGTGGCCGGTGTAGGGTTTCATGGCATCAGGGGGCAGGCCGCATTGGACACTATGCACACTGGCATCTGCACATCCCCAAGCACGAGGTGCCACTGGGGGAAAAATGTTCCTGGCCTGCAACCTGCGGTACAGGTAGGAGTTGCAGAATATGCGGGCATCATGTGCCCACCCCGACAATCCAACACAAACGTCCATGAAGTGTCCCTGGTGGTCGACGAGGGCCTGCAGCACCAATGAATAGTAGCCCTTCCTGTTTATAAACTGGGCTGCTCGATGGGGCGGTGCATGGATTGCGATGTGTGTCCCATCGAGGGCTCCTCCGCAGTTTGGGAAGCCAAGGGTGGCAAACCCGGCAATGATGTTGTCCAGGTCCCTGAGACAGATGAGCCTCTTCAGCAGGTCCACACTGATGGCCCTCACCACCTGCAGCACGAGACAAATAGACAGACAGAAACCAGGGAGTTAGACAGGTTACCTAGGCGCTTGGGAGGAGAACCCTCCCCCCCGCTGCCAATGCACCCCTCCCCTTGTCAGGACGCCCCCCCCCCCCACATCAGTGCAGGGGTGGCCGAGGAACAGCCTCCAAGTGCCACTCCATCCCCCACTTCCTCGTGCCCTTGTCTGGCCGTCCCCCTTTCTCAAACCCCCCCCCCCACTCAGCAGGGCCTGTCCCCCGAAAGTGACTTACCTCCATCAAGAAGGCTCCGACAGTAGACATCCCCATGCCAAACTGGTGTTCTATGGAGTGGTAGCTGTTGGGGGTGGCCAGCTTCCACAGGGTGATTGCGACCGCTTCTGCAGGGGGATGGTGGGCCGGAGGTGGGTGTCCTGGTGTTCCAGAGCAGGGCAAGCCAGGCACACAGCTCCAGGAATGTGGCCTTCCACATCCGGAAGTTGCGGAGCCAGTGTTCGTCGTCCCAGAGCTGCATGACGAGCCGGTCCCACCAGTCCGAACTCATCTCATGCCTCCAAATCTGCCTGTCCCCAAAAAAGTTTGGGGGCAAAGGCAGAACTCCTGCATCCGGGAGGAGGGTCTCCTTGGTGCTGTCCGGGTCCATATGGGCAGGAGCTTCATGACAAAGTCATGAAGATGCAACAGAAGCTGCAGCGTGGGGCCATCGCCTGCCTAGGGGCAGCTCAGGCTCCATGGCCAAAAAGAGTGGAAAGCAGAAAAAAAAACCCAGAAAATAAACTGCTGTGGTGTCCGAGGAAGCAGGGCAACCAGAGCAAGCACTGCAGCAGCTTTGCTTTCCCTCTAGGAGGTAGGCAAGCCAGAAGCAGGAGCAGAGCAACGGCTGTCCAGGGGGTTCCTTTTAAGCACGCGTCTCTGCAAAGGGCATTCAGCAGCACCTGGAAATAAAGGCTGTCCCCATGCCCTGACAGAAGCACTTCCGGGTGCCTTCTTTTTTCAACAGAGCGTCCGGCAGTCTGGACGCTCTTTTTCAAAAAAGCGGATTGATTTTTCAATCCACATAATGTAATCTAGATGCTCTTTTTCGACAGAGGCTTTTTCGAAAGATACTGCCGACAAAGCCTCTGTCAAAAAAGGCATGCAGTCTAGACGTAGCCAGTGTGAATGGTAAATGACAGGCCATAAATTGGCAGTGCTAATATTAGTAGCGCCCATCCAGTTCTATCAACTGTGAAAAGATTTGAAAACTTTCCCTAATATAGACTGAACTAAAATACCCTCCTAATACTATATTTCCTGAACTTTACAGTTTACAGCTACTCACAGACATCCTCCTATTTCAGACATGTTGATTGCTGAAAGCCCATATTTAGAAATGTGAAGTGGCTGGTTAAGGTTTCCAGATATTGCTAAACTGCAGAGCCTTTTTTAGCACTGGTTTGTGTGAAAGATTACATGGAATGCAAGTGAGAACAAAATGCCAGTTCTTGAATTGATCATATATTCTTAAGAAAAGAAAAGCTGTGCTAATATGCTGACTTCCTCTTTCTTGCTATTGGTTTCGAGTAAATAGGCTTTTTTTTATTCCCACAGCAAGTTGCAGGATTTGAATTTCTCAAAGCAGAAGGAAATATCTTACTGAATTGTCTGAAAGAAACAAGAACTAAGGTAAGATAAAGCTAAATTTATTTATATATATGTTTTACTTCATTTTTTTTCTTGTGGATCAATAGTATTCAAAATAAGAGTGGGGGAATTTTAGTTATCGCCTGTTTGTTGCAAAGTTTTGTAGTTGCTAGAAAAATTAAGCATCTGTTTAATTCATCTATGTTAAAGCTAGTCAAGGGTGCTTTCCTTCAAGCGATATCCATGTAAAATTCTGTAATTTAAAAATATTTTGGCATATGAAAGATGATAAACTTAGGGAAGAGCTGAAAAAGTGAATTTCCTTTGCTTTGTACTAGCAGCCAGCTGCAGATTTTGTTAACAGTAATCTGTAGAGGGTGGGGATTTTGTCTGGGTGTTGAAAGAGTGAATAAAAAGTCATGCATGTCTTTACAAATGCCTAATTTAATTAGTACAATGTTAATTATAGGTGAAATATAAATGAATAATGTTTTGGTAGTTCTGATCTTGGTAAGATACGTGGTATTCCAGTGAATGAAGACTTAGCTGGCTGTTCAATGTTATTACTTTTGATTTTCTGACAGTGCAATGGCTAATGCAAATAATATAACATTAACTACGTTCAGGCAACACTGCATGCCTTACAATGGTGCAGCTGTGCCACTACAGCCGTGGGGTACACACTAGCTGCTCTTTGTTGTCATGAGACAGAGCTCTGCTGCCAGTGAAGTGCTGTCTACACCACTGTTTTTTGTCATTAACATTTTGGTCCTTGAGGGGAGTGGGGTTTTTTATGCCCCTGAGCGACAGAAGTTTTTTTTAACAAGTTAAGTGCAGTGTAGGCATAGTACATCACATTGCTACATGGATAGTTCTTATTAACGGATCTTATTTGGGCAAAATATATTTTGATTAAACTGTACTTAATCATGTTGAGAAATTCATTTAGCAATGTGTGCCTTGCACTTCTGGAAAACTGAGCTCCTGATCCTTCCTTTATAAGCAGCTTGTATTAACTTGAGTTGGATTTGTGGATGCTCTGCACCTTTGAAAATCAGACTAGAAATATTTATATTTATATCTGTAATATGCATACCACTGCAACCTACCCTATTCAGAATGTTTGTTTCTATTAAAACATGGTGTGAAGTTACTTTCTATTGTATTGAGATCTTAATACTACTAGTTATTTTATTAGATGCATTAAGATCTAGTCACCTACTTGAATAGGGGCTTGTAAATGGCGGAAGTCTGGGAAAGTGTTGTTTTGGTTTCTTTGTCTAATTTGTGTGTGTGTGGTGAGTGGAATTTGTCATTCATGGTTTTGTTTATACTAATCCTGATCTCACTAACATCAGTGTAAATCTGAAAAGACATTAGCAAAACAAATTTTCACTAAAAAATGCAATTTAGGGAACCTTAAAATTGATGCAAAATTGTGACTTTTACCAAAAAATGTTTTGACAGAAAATCTTGTGGTTTTTTTTTTTTTCAAATGTATGGTTGCACTCAGGGTTTTCCTGCAGCCTGTTAATTGTCTGAAAGCACGTTGATACAGCTTAGCCACATTCCCCTAATGATTGAAGGTTTGTTGGTGGCTATATCTGTAAGCGGAAAAAGCAGACTGGTTCTTTTTGCATCAAGGGCTTTTGGGGAGGAGTCCCCCAGAACAGAAGGTAACAGGTACTCTTTTTCTCTGAGCCCAATAAATACCTGTGGTGGCTCTTCTGCTTTGTGATGCAGTAACTGAATATACATCACCCCTAGGAAGCCTGGTTGCCTTTCCCTGTCCTCATTTTGTAAGATGAAAAGAGGGACCGGACTGTATGCAGTCCCCAAAAATAGAGGATTTTTTTCTGATGCTACTAAGCTGAGTCTGAGAGTTGTGTTAGTGGATCTGGAATATATTGGCTTGCTGCTTGCAACGCTGTATTCTTCTGTGGAGCCCTTCATTCAGGCTGTGAAAAAAAGCAATCTTCCAGAAGTGGTATGCAGCATGAACAGCTGCAGGCAATGGTAGGGGAACCAGCAAAACACACTTTGCATGAGGCAGTCAACTCTGAAGAGGATTAATTCCCTGGGGCACAGTCAACCATTCTGCCTGCAGTAGGAGGTGGTGAGGAGGAGAAAGGTGCCTCTCTCTTTAGTGCAGCCCCACATGAGGCTGAGGCTCAGCAGCAGGTCACTGGGCAGAGACCGTTCTCATCCTCTGAAACCTTGTTCTGCTATGCTGCTTTTAGAAAATATGTTGTTGATGTTGGTTGTCATGCTCCCCAGGTGGGAGGAAGGTTACTGCCTCTATCTTTGCTGGGTAAGGTTTTGCTGGGAACTGCAAGAGGAAGGCGGTGCTCCTATCCTGAATTTCTGTCAGTAGCAAAAGTCACTACCTGCTACAACCCCCCCAATATTCTACCAGCACCAGTGTCGTTTACTAGCGCTGCAAATGGAAGAGTCTGGCATGACCCCAAAGGATGAGGCTCAGAAATGGTAAATTCCAAGCACAATCACAAAGTGCACATGATGCAACCAAAAGTCTCCGAGGGGTAGCCGTGTTAGTCTGTAACTTTAAAAGCAGTGAGTAATTCTGTGGCACCTTAGAGACTAACAGCTATATGTGTATATGTATATTTGTTAGTCTTTAAGGTGCCACAGGACTACTTGTTGTTTTTATGATGCAACAAGTTAGCCCAGAGCTTAAAGAAAGCAAAACAACATCTTCATCTACTCCAGAGAAAAGGCTGACTGTGACAGCATCAAAGTTTTGCATGACTTTGGCAGCTAAATCCATCAGCCTCAATCAACAGTACCTAGTGGTCTGTGTTCAGAAGGGGGAAAACTATTAACCAGCCTATGGCTGTGAAACTGACCTCGATGAACAAGGATGCTGGCTCTGGACATCCTCCCTTTCTCCTGTGCGGAAGGAGAGGGCTTCACATGTTCTGTGGCTGCAGCTGCCCCTAGGTGGTTGATCCGGAGCTGTTCTTCCTTGCAAAAAGTGCCAGCTCAGTGTGCTATGAGAAATGCAGTATGGGGTAGCTTGGGTAGGCATGTGCAGGAGAGCACTGACATGTGGACCAGCAGTCAGATAGCTTCCTACATGGCTGTTATCATCTACTAGATGAGTAGCAGCAGCACTGTCACATATACCCGGGGGTGCTGCAACAATTGTTTATAGTAGGGGTGCAGAGAGCTGTTGAATTAAACTGGAAATCCTGTATAGAATGGAGACCTCTTCATGCCCAGGGATGCTGCAGCACCCTCTGAACTCTGAATTCCAGTACCTATGCATACACCCTCCCCCAAAAGCATGCTATGTGTTGGGTGTCTGCGTTAGAAAAACAGCACACCTTCTAGAACATCTGAGCTACCCTGTGCTGACATGCTGCGATAGAGGGGGCATAAGGCTTCCCCACCTCTCTGCAGTGTCTGTGGCAATGGGCTCTGGAGTAAATTATGGGGTGTAGGATGATGACTTCCAGTGTGTCCTCTGCCTCCATCTGGAGAGGGAATTTCTGGAGGAGGCATGCAGAGTTGCAGGCACTGCTCTCAGTGGTCAGTAAGCTATGTGGCCCCTTTGGACAGTCCAGTGCAATGTGCCACAGTCTTAAAGAGCAGCAGGGGTCACACCACAGTTGGGACACTCCATTTTCCATGCTGGAACAGTGCTATGGGCAGCATGGAAGCATTCTGCATCCATAAGGCTGAGGTGAGGGCAGAGACATGTCCACCTCCATTTGTAACCAGCCTGCTGACATCTTGTGGCACACTGACCTCGCAATTGCTCAGTAACTCCAGAACAGTGTCTTTAGAACCATTTTAGGTGCATAACAAAGGAGTTATCAAGCACCCCCCCATGCACCTACCCAAGGCAGGAGGATGTGGAATTCCATAGCATGATGGTGGTGTAGGAGGTGTATGGTTGAGGGTGAGCAGCATGGAGCAGTGATATTATGGCCCTGTTCTCCAAGTGTACCCCTTTGATCATGAGCTGCCAGCAGCAACAAGGGCTGGGTTCAATATATAGGGGTTTCTTTCAACTGATCCAATACAGAACCAACCTGAGCCCCCACTCAGTGCCTTGGGAAATTCACAGACCATTCCTGGGTACCTCTAAGAGGCAGTACTTTCCCACTCGCAAGCAGAGTCTGAGTGTAGAAAAGAAATGTTTAATTAAAGGAGGGAAGTAACTCGGTATTTATTTGGGAAAGCACTACAAATGGGGGTCATAAACATAAACCATGTGTAAAAGACCAACCCCCAAGTAAGTGGACAATGTCCTTTTCTCCTCCGGTTCTTACATTCAGCAACCCAAAAAGTCCCTTTCATGTGCTGATCCTTCTCTGCACCCTACTCACTTCTTTGGTCAGTGCAGACCCAGAGTTCTGGGGTGCATCTGCAGAGGTCACCTCCCACCCTGGGTTGAGGGGGAAATAGAAGCACCTTCCTTGCTTCGCTGCCAGCCACCTACTCACCATTCTTGTTGCACTTCTCCTCCAGCCACCTTGCCAGCTGCTCATCATGTCTCTCCATCACTGCCTTGCTGGCTGCTCATTGCGCCTGCTGACTGTCAGCGATCTGCTGCCACCTGCTTCTCTGCTGTGACCTCTACATATCAGTCTCAGTAATTTTCAGCCCTTTGCAGATTGGGCAGAAGCACTCTCCCATCTCAAGAGATTTTAGCTCTCAGTGATTCTCAGCTCTGGCAGGCCAGGCAGACACACTGTCCTACAACAACTGGTTTCAGCTCTAATTGAGCAATTAAAATAACAGAGAAGCTCCTAATGAGGCCTGTTGAACTCTATTATTTGAATAGTGGGGAGGAATAGCTGAACCAGTCTAGGGAAGTGTGACGGACTGGGCCGGGTCTAGGCACAGCTGAGGGCATCCGCTCAGGGCGAATTGCTCAAACTCGGGGCTCCTTACCACCCCTGACTGGAGACCCTTCCCAAAGAGGCCACAAACCAGTCCCACAGAGCACTTCAGCTGCATATCTGGTCAGCCAGAAGCCTCATGAGCAAAACCCCTCTGACACCCCAGCTCTCTCCATGCTCCAAACAGCCCCGGGCCTAACACACAAGTGAGGGGTTATAGGACCCAATCTCACCTACCCTGAATGGGTTCTCCGGTCCCAAGAAACCAGCCACAGTTCCCAGGTCAATTTATATTCTGAATCTTACCCACAAGACCACGCTGAGCCAATCCTGTAGAATCTAAAATCTAAAGGTTTATTACTAAAAGAAAGAAAACCATGAGAGTAAGGTTATTAAAGGATAATACATTACATGCATCGAATCACCCAGTTCTCGATGCAGGCTCTTAGCAGAGGTGTTATAACTGCTAGCTTAAAAGTCTCTGGTGTACATCCTATGTCAGGACGGGCCCACAGTTCTTTCCGGCTCGTGGTTCCCTGCAATGCTGCCTGCCTCTGGGATCAAGAGCTGAGCTGAAGACCAAGATAGAGGGTGCCACATGGCATTTTTATATCCTTTCCTCGGCTCTTCCAAGCTGGTGAGAGTCACATGGTCAGTGGCCTGGTGTGTCTTTGGCCTTTGGAGATCCATTGTCCTTGGAGCCTTGCTCATTAGCATATCCATTGGCTGAGCATTCCTCACCCATTGCTCAGCCACAGACAGAGAAGTTTCCAGTATTAACACAGAGTACATATTTATAACTCCACACACAGGCATTATACAGGTATATGAAGAGCATACACAGAATCAGTAGAAAGTAAGCTTTCGTTTGACACCTCACATGGCCCCCTTTGTACCAACTTTTGGGGCAAACATCCCCCCCATGGGTGCAGCAGTGATCTGGCTGCTCCCCTTAAAATCCAGTAACGTGACAGGAGGACTGCTGGTTGGGGGCGTGCAGCCTTCTGGCTGGGATACCTGTCCCGACTCCACGTAGGGCACATCTACACTGCACGGCTATTTCGGGATACTGGAGGTATCCCAAAATAGCTACCCCACATCTACACAAGCCACCTATGTAGATGGCACTCTATTTCGCCATCCTGGTAAATCATCGCATTATTTCAAGATTTGGCGCTGTGTAGATGCACCAAATTTCAAAACAAGCTATTTTGAAATAGATTAGAAATATGATACACAATTTGCATAGAGCAAATTGCTTATCTTATTTTGAGTTTAGGGTGCTGTGTAGATGCCCTTATTTTCACAGGGCTCTGAAATTCAAGCCCTTGACTTAATAATGTTCTTTCAACTGATGGAGGCCTCCTCTTTGGGCCAGGTTAAGCACAGTCTTGCTTTTCTGAATTCCCACAGTAATGACAACATTAGTAACCAGATTTCACTATCCCTGCATTCAGTGCTAAGGCGATTTGTACCCAAAACCAGCCAAAGTTGATCACTTCGACACTGTGTATAAGAAGAGCAGGAGCAAACTGTTTTTACATAAATACACCCAAGTCTCTCCCCCTCCTAGCTAATTGTCAGGAAGCATTCATTCAGACCAGCTTACATAAATAACACAGTAGCAGAACTAATGGCTAAGGTTTGAAGACCCTTTTATTCCCCCTCCTCAGTCTGTGGATCTGGATAATACCATAGCGTGCCACCTTTACTTCACCCCTGCTGGGGTGCTGCCTTCAGAACTGGATGTTCCTGTCCAACAGCCATCACTTTCCAGCTGCCCAGCTGTAAAGACAGTGCAGAAGTAAGGGGTGGCAATACCACAGTCCCCCTAGCCTAGTGACCATCTCCACATGACCATCTTTTGGGTCAGGGCCCCCATATTTACAACACCATGAAATTTAAGATTTAAAATATCTGAAACTGAAATTCAAAGATTTTTTTTCTAAATGTCAGGACAGTGAAATTTACCAAAATGGCTGATGAATTTGATAGGGCCCTACCCATTATTGCTCTTATTTATGTGGAAAATTGTTAGACCATTTCCTCTCTCTTCCCTTTCTTGTCTGGAATGACTAAGTAATATCAAAGTAGCCACCAGGGCACTTCCTATTGCAGGTCAAAATGCTCTGGAATTTCCATTCTGCAAGAAGCTCTATGGTTTTGCCCCAGTTGAGAACAAAACCTCTGGAAACTGCAAAGTTGTATTTATTCATTTCTTTATTCATTTACTATGGAAAAGAAATACCATTTTTCAGCGAGTTCTAGTAACTATAATGAAGCCAATGAGTTACACTGATGTGGCCATGGCAGAAACAGGACCTCTATTTTTAATGACTTCAAGGTGCCTAGAGCCTTGTATAGGCCTTTTTTTGCATCTAAGGGTACATCTACACTGCACGCTTATTTCAAAATAAGCTAATCCGGAATAGTCAAAATTAGTCCAAGGTAGGCTTCCCTAATGTAGATGTGCTATCTTAATTTAGAGCCCCAGGAGGCACTGGGGAGGAATACCTTAGAATGGCCCTGGTGAGGGGCTATTTCAAAATAGCAGAAGTGGAGCATCTACATATGCCTTATTTCAAAATATATATTTTGGAATAGGCATTATTCCTTGTAGAATGAGGTTTACAGATTTCAGAATAAGCTGTCTGTTATTTCAAAATAATTTTTGAATGGCTATGTACATGCTCACATTGTTATTTCGAAATAACGCTAGTTATCTTGAAATAACGGTGCAGTGTAGACATACTCCTAGTCTAAAGAATTAAAAAGCAGATAAGAGAGTGTCATAAATAGGAGCTGCTAAGGAGAGTCTGACTTACCTGAATTGTGAGGAACAGGTTAAGCAACTGGAGATGCACCTGAGGGAGGGGGCTCAAGCATTCAGCCAATGAAATACAGATAGGAATTTCAAACTGAGAGGGAGGGGTTTTTCTTCTTCTCTTCTTTGTTTGAGATCAGGGCAGTTTTTTCCAGGAATGGAGGGAGACTGGCTTTCCCAGAAATGGACTTCTTGAAATGTGTAAGTAGGGAAAAGTTTAGGTAGTCCATCAGGTTTTATTGTTTTCTTTGTTTGGGGATTTGGAAATCATGTCTGAGCTGATTAACTGTTTTTCTCTTTGTAACTAACGATTATAACCCAGAGATTTCTCTTGAGCCTATTTCACTCCATGGCTTTTTAACACTCAGTCATTAACTATGGTTGCAACAGTAGTTTTGTTTTGATAATAAAAGTGTTTTCCTTATTGTTTTGATTAACTGGTATTAGTTGATTGTTGTGTCTTTAAGCCTACATGCCTAAATCATCCGGGAGGAATAGAGCCCATTGTTCTCTGCGGATACCCTCTGTTTTCCCAACTCCAAGCAAAATGGAGTTTGGGATGGGGGGAGATTTTTGCCTTAGGGAGGGGATTCCCAAGTGATCTTTTCCCTGGAAGAGGGTTTATTTTATATTTATCTTTTACTCACTTGGGTGGTGGTAGCGAGCGAATCAGTCTTTGTCTTTTTGGATCTCAGGGAGACTGAGATGAGACAAGTTTGTCTCTGGGAGTCACAGAGACAGGTTTTACAGAGTTTATTCTATCAGCTGGCTCCCCATCTCTGCACTCAAAGTGTCAGGTTAGGGAATTGAGCAGTGACAGAGAGGTTCTCATGTAGAAGGTGCACAACAACCACCAGCAGTGCTGCCTTCTGGTCAGGTGGTGGTTAGTAGGGCATCTCCTTGTTGAAGCAAATTCCTGTCCTTCAGAACCATTGTTCCAAGGATTTTCAGTCCTCCCCTGTAGCACAGAGGCTTTGAAGGCTGGGCCCTTGAACAGTCAATATTTCCAGCTGTCCTCTTGTCAGAGATGAAGGCTGCTCTTGTTATATTTTCCACTCAGAGTTGGCAGGGTACCCAGGTCTATCCTCTTCACCATACTTCTGTCCTGGGTGCAGTGGTGGGCAGTTGTAACCAACACCCTGTGTTACAGAGCCACTGCCTCCATGCTGCCCTTCCCAGACCACTTCCTACCGCAGTCTCCATTGGCTTCCCAGACAAAATCACTCAGTCAAAGTTCTAACCCTCACATTCCATCCCCTGCTTCTTTTTTGTGGATGAACAAGGCCTCATTGTCAGGCACTGGACAATGAGCTCCTTAGTAGTACTTTTCTCTCAGGTCAGCCACTGAACTGCTCTGTTCCCTCTTTCTAAAGCCCTGCCTCCAGCTTATGCAGGCTTTGCAGTTGTGTTTGGGTGGAAAGCTTAATGATTTATGGAATATGATCACCCCATTTGTATGCTTGTATCATTTTGACCTGTGTATCATATTTGTTGCTTAGGGTCACTCCCATTGCTGACACTTCTGGGACTTGATGGCCAATCTGCGAGGATAATGGATTGTGAATAAGCTGGGCCTGCTGACTCATGGACTCTGGGGTGCTACAAAGTCAGGTGATCTGGTCACCTTATACTAACTAACCAACTATTTGGTCTGCTGACCTGTCCCACAGGAGGGTGGGGGGAATCAAACAAAGATTTCCCATCATTCAGAAATTCTATATAAGGCAGGAGAAGAAAATAATTATTGTCTTCAGCTCACTTTACCTCTACCTCTCCACCCAAAAGAAATACTTGAAAGCAAAAGGACTGTAACTGAAGGGGCAGGGAGAAGAACTGGACCCAGGCCAAGAGACATCTGGCCTGTGAAGGACTTTACCTGAAATAATATCTAGTGTGATAAATGATATTATCTGTAAACCATTTTTAGTGAATCTAGCTTTGATTGCATGCTTTGTATTTTCTTAATCTGCTTTGTTCTGTTTGCTACCTCTTTGACCACTTAATAAACTTATTTCTGGTTTATACTATAGCCCAGTTTATGTAATTCTAACTGGGGGTAGGGGGAAGAGGCTATACATTCCTTCCTTCACATTGAGGAAGGAAGCAAATTTCATTCAATTTGTGCTGGAGTAAATCCCTTTAGCTGAGTCCTGACAGAGCTGATCTCTGTATCTGAAGCTGAAAGTGTCCTTACTTGAGGGTTTTGCTAGAAGAGGCTGGAAAGCCTGGCTCAGCAAGACCACAAGAAAGGAGATCCAGGTTGTCAGAGAAGTGGGGCTCAGCAGTGTCTAAGCATCTCAGATTATATCCCAGGGTTCCCAGTTGGTCCCAGGTACCTTCTTTGTGTTTTAGCAAATCTACAGCGAAAGTGTCCGTGTGCCGAGTCACCATCTGGGACTGTTATAACATGAAATATATGGCAGAATATGGGTAAAGAAGCATACAGTTCTCCCTTCAAGAAGTTCAGTCACAAATTTAATTAATACATTATTATTTTTAATAAGTAGCATCGGCATGGAAGTATGTTCTCTGGAATGGTGGCCAAAGCATGAATGGGCATATGAATGTTTAGCATATCTGGCATGTAAATACCTTGCAATGCCATCTACAAAAGTGCCATATGAATGCAGTTCTCACTTTCAGGTGACATTGTAAATAAGAAGCAGGCAGCATTGTCTTCTGTAAATGTGAACTTGTTTGTCTTAGCGATTGGTTGAACAAGAAGTAGGACTGAGGGGACTTATGGGCTCTAAAGTTTTTTGCATTGTTTTGTTTTTGAGTGCTGCTATCTAACCAAATCTCCATTTTGTAAATTGCACTTTCACAGTAAAGAGATTGTACTACAGTTATTGTATAAGATAAAAGAAATGGTATATTTCACCTATCAATTTTATAGTATAAATATTTGTGATAAAATAATGTGAGCAGTGTACAGTTTGTATTCTTCATGTAGTTCAATATATTTGAAGATGTAGAAAAAGATCCAAAATATTTAATTTTCTATTGGTTTAAGTGTGATTAAAACTGTGATTAGTCACAATTAATTTTTAAATCACTTTTTTTAGTTAATCGTGTGAGCTAACTGTGATTAATCAACAGTCACAGTAGATATTATTTTCATTTCACAGATAGGTAATTTGAGACATACTTAAATGAAGTAGTCACCTTGTCTAAACCCGTCCAGCAAGTCTCTTATGGTATATATACATTACAGAAAAGATTGAAGCTGCTGCTGTCGATCTTCCAGGGTTCGAATTAGCGGGTCTAGTGAAGACACGCTAATTCAAACTGAGAAGGGCACTTGCATCAATACCAGTAGTCCTGCTTCCACAAGGAGTAAGGGAAGTCGAAAGGAGAGTGTTCTTTCAACTTCCTGCAGTGTGGACAGCACCAAAAGTCGAGTTAAGGTACATCGACTTCAGCTACTCAATTAACATAGCTGAAGTTGGGTATCTTAATTTGACCTTGTCCCAGAGTATAGACACACCCTTATAGAATTTGGGACAGACCTAGGAATGCCCTCAGTCTTGTAGTCTATCAACAACAACCCACCCATTTTTACTGTTTCATTTGTTCCACTGTAAACACCAATTTTTCAGTCTCTTTATGATTTTTTTTTTTTGCTAAAATTGTCCAGACTTGATACCAGTCCAAAGATGAATGTTTTGGGAGATGCTGAGCAAAAATATTTAGCCATCTCAGCTTTAACTTGAAACATTTATATTGCAAGGCACTACCCATAAACTGCAATATCAGTGATACTTTATATATATTTAGCAGGTCACATTATTAAGTTCAAAGTAAATCTTGACTGATCTGAATTCAATGGGACATGGTGAACATTTATTAATTTAACTGGCTTTTCCCCCCATTGCTATCTCCCTCAGTCAACTGGTTAAAATGCTGCACTTAAGGGATGACGGTATACATTTCATAAGGTGTTCTTTTTTTATTTTTATTTTCAGGAAGTCAGAAGACCTACACTTGACGGAGTTTGTATCAGAGATGGACCAAAATGACAGTTGCAACAACTGTACTGTTGATGACTTCAAGAAGGTGGCTTTTCCCACAATATATATCTCAGTATTTATCTTGGGCAGCTTTGGAAATGGCCTTTCCATATATGTTTTCCTGCAGCCTTACAATAAAAAGACTTCAGTGAATGTTTTCATGCTGAACTTGGCTATTTCAGACTTTCTATTTGTGTGGACTTTGCCCCTCCGGGCTACCTACTACCTGATGGACTCTAATTGGGTATTTGGGGATCTAGTTTGCAGGATTATGTCTTACGCTTTGTACGTAAATATGTACAGCAGCATTTATTTTCTCACTGTGCTCAGCATTGTTCGTTTTGTGGCGATTGTTCATCCTTTCAAACATTGGAAACTAACTACCATCAAGTATTCTAGAATCATATGTGGGGTAATATGGGGTTTTGTGATGACATGTACCAGCATACTGCTGTTCACGAAAGCCAAAAACGACAAACAATGCTTAGATCTGCAAGAAGAGAGCGCTGAGAAGGTGCGTGTGCTGAACTATATTGCCCTAGTAGTGGGTTTCATCCTTCCATTTTGCACAATAATTTTATGCTATGTGCTTGTGATCAAAGCTTTGCTGAAGCCCAGGGTTCCAAAAGCAAAGATAAGAGCCTCTCATAAAAAGGCAGTGTCAATGATTGTCATCACTTTATCCTTGTTTCTGCTTTGTTTCCTGCCATATCACATCGTGAGAACTATCTATTTGAAGGAATGGGGGAAGGCTAATACACCTCAAAGGTGCAACTTTCTTCTTTGTAAAGGGGCAGTCATCACCCTGTGCCTTGCAGCAATGAATAGCTGCCTAGATCCTGTACTCTATTACTTCGCTGGAGAAAACTTCAAAGAGAGATTCAAAAATGTATATATAAAATGTAGCAGATGCAGAAACAAATAGATATTCCTTACTGGGTGTATTTTCTAGTGATCAAACCCCAGCCTGGGGTTGAAAGATCATGGGTCTTCTGAGTTATGTCACTGGCTTGCTACAAGGCTCAGGTGAATCCTTTAACTCTGTACCTCCATTTCCCTAACTGTAAAGCTGAGCTATTCAGAGTGGATAGTGTCTCAGAACACCCTGTGAATTTTCTTCATAAATGATTGAAAAGGGGTCCATGATCCTATCCTGGGATCATGCCTATTTCTCTTCCACCTGGTACAAACCACCTCAAAGAAGCTTTTGCCATTTAAAAAACCCTCTTCTCTGGAGGACTTCATTTATTGGTCCTGATAACATAAATCTTTAATTTTAGAAAACTGTCTAGGTCTGTAGTTTTGTCATCTTCAAACTCTCTTGATTTTCTCTCCCCCAAAACACAAGCCTCTTGAGTTCTTGATCGACCTGCTCCGCAAAGCTGATATTACTGGTCCATCCCTCAGAGCTGCCTCTCCAGTGGTTACTCCCACCCTCAGAGCATAGTATGAGTGCTTTTCTATACTGTGATCTCTAGAAGCTACCTTTTTAATTGGAGGCCTTTTCTTTCCAATAACATGCTCCCACTGTCTGTCCTTCCCCTTTCACATCCAGAGAGCATCTTTAGACTGCACAGGCAGCCTTTTTTATAGGGACAAGTTCCTCCACCATCAACTGGACAATAAACCACTACCTGGACTACCTAATTGCTCTCAGGTGGAATTTTAGGAAGCTATTGTAGACTAGTTAAGCGTTGATTCACTTTGAAAGGCTACTTGCCCCAGAACAAAAGGGTGTGGAGAAATTTGAATGAAGAATATTATATGAATGCAACATGTTATATTCAGTAACTAGCACTGAGGTGTTTATCAAAAAATACAGAGAGTCAGGATTTTAAATATTTATCACTATAAGTATTCTGAATCTTCCATTATTCCAGATATATTTTATCTAACAGCTTAACAAACTTAATGGTTTGAGTCCCAAAACAAACCATTTCTTTGTGACATTATATAAAGAAATGTGAATATTAAATCAAGAGCAATAGTCACATAGACACACATAGTGCTTTGCAATTCTTATTACACACGTCACCGTTTAGGTATTCCCAAAATGTTTTTATGCTTCCTTTTCCTTGAAGTTAGCTGAAGAATTTGACAGTTTGCAGAAGCTGCCTACCTAAAAGTAGGCAGCTGAATCCTTATTTAGGAGTCCAGGGCCAGACTTTTAAATTTAAGCATAGACAAGTGCCTAATGGGATTTTCAAAAACACCTTTGTGCTAAATTCTCATTTTTGAAAATCCACTAAACATCTATCTGCATCCTTAGGTACCTAAATATCTTTAAAACATTGGTATTTCCATATGAAAAATTAGGCTGGAGTATTAATTGGGGCCATGTAGAAAGATTTGACCACATGAAAAACTATACTAGATTCTGCTCTTTTCTGAGCAAATATCAGGAATTTTCTGGGTTGAAATTTGCCACATTTGTCATGAAAACAGTCTGTGATGTTCAAGACAAAACTGAAGAAAGGTTTTTCCCTACCTCCCAACTCTCTTGATCTATTCAAAACAATTTCTGGCAGTGTGACTGTTTTCCCAGTACAGGAAACCCCCGACATGCGACCGCCCAAGTTCTGACCCCCTGAACTTACAACCATTTTTGTAAGTGTGGAAGTGGCTGAAACCTCCCGACTTACATCCTCAGCCCGCATTTACGACAGTGCAAGGCGCCTATCATAAATGAGGGTTCAAGCTACGACACCCCTGACTTGCAACACTTCTCTGGGAACCAATCGCTTTGCAAGTCGGGGGCCGCCTGTACACTATTCTTCACAGGAATAAAGCATTATGAAAAAGAATATCATTGTTAAACAATAATAGCTTCAATCAGCTAATTTCAGCTCTATTTCAAACACAAGGAAAACAAATCATTGTAGTTTTTAGTCACATTTTTTTCAGATTTAGCAACAGTTCAATAATCAATCTGTTTCCATCATTTTAGGCCACCTTTGGTAACAGCAGAGGGTTTTATCATATTTCTCAGTTTATTAAATGTTTGTTTATAGAATATGTATCTCTGTATTTTTAATTAAATGTCTGTATGTTCTTGTATCTCCAGTCATTAATATCATTTATTGACTCCCAAAAAGTTTATTTAGGGTTTGACCTTGTACTGTGAAGGGCAATGGGAGTTTTGCTGCATTGGGAGCAGGGAGAAGACCTTACGCTTTGTCTATATGGCAAGTTTTGTCAACAAAAACAGCCTTTTGCTGACTAAACAGTGAGAGCGTACACAATACAATGCAACTTCTGTCAGGAAAAACATCCAGTTTTGGTGACAAAAAACTTCCAGTCCCGCAAGAGACTTTTGTCTTTCCCCCTCCCTTTCTTACTGACAAAGAGCCATTGTGGACTCTGTTTGTTTTGTCACAAGAACTAGCTTCTGCCAGTATCCCACAATGCCTGCCCTGATGGCTCTTGTCAGTGTTTTGTGATCTCTGCTGCCTTGTAGGCATGCACACCTCCCCTTCAAAGTTCTGGGAAGTACCTGATAGCTAAGTGAGCTGCTCCTTTTGGGCAACAAAGAGCAAATCATCGGAATACTTCTGTTCTGCCCTGCTAGAAACACAATAGCCAGCAGACTGCTGCTGCAGGGGGAGGGCTGGAGAGATCGCTATGTGGCTTTGACATTCCTCAGCATGGAGAGTTCACAGAGCTACTCATGGTGCTGCTCCCAGCTGCTGAGAATGCTGTCAGAGAACTCGGAGGGAATCCCAAGGATCACCTCTACCTTCTCACAACACTGCACTGTGGAGTGCTTACCCAGATTGCTTTGCTCTATCTGTTGACAGGGGAGCTAGCGATGTGGCCATGGTGGCTATGTCTACACTGCAAGGCTTTTGTGCAAAAATGGCAATTTGTGCGCAAAAACCTGTGGCGCATCCATACCTCAAATGTGCTTTTGCACAAGTAGATCAGCAGTAAAATGGCAGAACAGAGGGCTTTTTCCGGTGTTGGTAAACCTTCTACGAGGCATAATTCCCTTTTGTGCTACAGCTATTGTGCAAAAAGGCAAGTGTGGACGCTCCAGAAACCCCTATGGGAAAAAGCACAGGTGCTCTGATGGCCATTCTGTGAATGGCCATCAGAGCTTTCTTGCGCAAGAGCGTCCATGCAATGTGGACGCTCTCTTGCGCAAAAACACATCGCTTTTGCAATGTGCTTTGAGGTGTGGATGTGTTTTTGCACAAGAACTCTTCTGCAAAAGATTTCTTGAGCAAAAACCTTGCAGTGTAGATATAGCTGAAATGTCAACAATGGGAGGCAGAAAAAATAGCTTGACCGGTTTTCACTTTCGCCAACTTTTGCATATCAACAGCACTTTTGTCGTCAAACCTTCCCAGTGTAGACATAGCCTTAGGCTAGTATGTGTGGGGATGGGGAAATCAACAAATACTTTATGGTCTTTTGGGGTGAATCAAGCTCTTCATGTGTGGATTCCCACTGAGCTCTGTGGCTAGGCTTACAGGACTGCACCCACAAACTAGCTAGACATATTTATAAATTGAATTCAAAAGTTCCTTGTGAATAATTTAACTTGTGTATAAAGGATTCCCATCTCCAGATCAAAAGGCCCCTTTATAAGGTACTGATACATCTCAGTACAGTAGAATAAGTGGGGGGAATAGTCAATAAACTGAGTGCACAGAATGGTTAAATGTTTGCTTTTGCCTGTAATCACATTGGATTTATATCCCAATGCACACTATTATGGCTGCTGTTCTTGTGTCTTCATAAAGAAGAATAAAATAAGCATATTCTTTACATATGGATATGCTATATGCTTTCCCACTTTTTTATTAACTTTAAGTGGTTGTTGAAAAGTTTGTATTGAACAAACTATTCAACACAGGTTGAATAACCAGGAGAAATATTTGTAAATTCCCGGGGACAGAATCAAGTACTTCCTTGACAGCTGGCACATAGTAACAATTGAAGCAACAGTGAAATGGTTTTTAAAAGCATAACAGTGGAATTTCATTAATCTGATCAATAAGATGATCAGGAACATTAATTAAGAAATTCAGAAAATTTAAAAATGAAAATATTCCTTTTACTGTAGGGGTTTGTTTGAGTTATAGGAAATATCAAACTCATTCTTACAGAGTGTTGGTTGTAAATTTAATTGAGTAAACATACCTGTATAATAAACAACACCTACAAACAGAGTTAAGACTAAAGATTCCATCTGCTATTTTCAAGAGCATACTTCTCTTTCACAGGAGATTAAGAAAACTGTTCTTTGCTTTAGAACAGGGGTGGGAAACTTAAGCCTGGGGTTGGATGCAGCCCCTGGGTTGCCTGAATCTGGCTGCCAAAGATTAGGGCCTCGCCCAGTACTGGGGAGCCTGCACTGGCACTCCAGCATCTCTCCTCCCCCACCCCCACTGCCACCCCACAGCTCCCAGCCCCCAGCTGATTTTTCTGTGGGTCAGTGGTCCCCGACCCAAAAAAAGATTCCCCACCCCTGCTGTGGAAGGACCTCATGTTTTTTCTAAAACAGAAATGATCAAAGGAAATCAGTGTATTCCACGCACATTGTGCCTTATCTTGTTTCTAATTAAATTAACCCCCCTCCAATATATCAACAGAATGCAAGAAAAATTGTTGCTATTTGCTCAATCCTAACCTATTTTTTTTAAGCACACAAGGTTCCAGAAGAGCTAATGCTATGGAAAATGTAAAGACATTATAACCTAGAGGGAAACAAAAATAACAGACAAATCATTCTAAATTTGATTTTTTTCATAATTTTTTTTTAAATTGTAATTTAAAACAAACTGATGTGCTTTCTCCAAACTTGGAGAAATTTGTCCTTTTATCATCACAATAAACCTAACTATTTTCAGACTAAAACTAAAATGTTTTATTTTTTATATATTTTTTAAAATATTGGTAATATTGCCACTGACTCACTTTGTGACCTACATCACTTACAACCTGATCAGGCTCAAATAGAAGACAGTGGTAAACACTCACTGATGTTAACAGGATCTTAATGGCCCCCTTCCTATACTTGTGCCTCAGTTTCCCCATGTAAAATCAGGACAGTAAATATTGCTTACAGAAATGTTGGGTACTTAACTGAATTGTTTATAAAACATGTTGGGTGTCCAGAATGAAGAGTGCAAAATACTAGTTATGAGGATAACTTAGACATTATTTATTTGTTGATGCAAGCAGGGTCTGAATGAGCTCTTCCCTGACATCTAATGATGAACAGGGGTTGGGGGCTGTGGGGAGGAGGAAGACTTCAGGAGCAGACTTTGGTTGCATAGACAAAACTATTCTTCCTAGGTATGCAATATGATGGAGCTGCTTTGCCAACATGAACACTTTTGGCTGGGGTTGGGTTCAGAACTGGCCCAAGGGTTTTTGGTGCCCTAGGCCAACTATGACTTTAGTGCCCACCATTCAATAATCTTAGGTAAAGTACCTAAATATGGTATATTCTCTTTAACCTTTAGAAAATAAAATGTGTGTGCAGTCTTGTATTCTTGTACCTTGTATTCTTAGCTTAAGGCCACAGTGCATTTTTATGACCAAATTTTAAATTCTGAGAAATAGAAGTTCGTAAAATTACTGACAGTTTCTGATCCATACCTGTCTTTAATACTAGAGTTTGCCTTGAAAAGTCTCTACTGCGTTGTTTCCTTTCTGTATTCTGTTTCTCCTTGCAGCTGGTCTTTCAATGTTTTTTGCATTGGCTGGATGGAATTGTTTATTAAACATAACATTTTTTTATTGCTGGTTGGAAATCTCATCATGATGAGTTAAGTATTCTCTATAGACACTATTGGTATTCAGAGTGATAACTTTTTCCCTGGAAATCACAAGAGAGAATAATCCACAAAAATGTGGGGAAAATGGTCAACTTGGAAGCCATTATATGCACTCAGAATAACTCTTTGATTGCCAGCAGAGAAGTCTTACTGATTGCTCCTTCACTCCTGGAGGAGAAAATAGTAAACTCTTGTTTGAAAGGAAAATAAACTCTAAAATTAATATTTTACTTTCACAGATTTTAAAACACGTTGTTTATGGATCTAGATTCTCCATCCTACTCCAGCCACTGAGCATTACATTTTGACTAGCGTACCAGAACTATACGTTGACATAAAACTGATGGAAGTGGCATAGGTGCCTAGTGTATTATCTCCTTCCACTATAGAGATGGAGGGTGTGACAGATCAGAGCTCTGCTACACCTAACCTTTGCTAGTGTAAGGTCACTGAAGCTATATCTAAACTGCATGATTATTTCAAAATGAGCTATTCCAGAAGAAATACTCTGAAATAGCTTTTCAAAATAGCACATCTACACTACAGGGAAGCCTGGAACTTAGTCTGAGGTAGGCTTCCCTAATGTGGACCTGCTACCTTGCTTTAGAGCCCCAGGAGGCACTGGGGAATAATTACTTTGAATGGCTCTGGGGAGGAGCTATTTTGAAATAGCAGCAATGGAACATCCATACTATCGCTATTTTGAAATAACTATCTCAGAAGAGGCATTATTCCTCGTGGAATGAGGTTTACAGAATCCATAATGAGCTGCCTGTTATTTCAATATTATTTCAAAATAACGGAATTTCTGTGTAGTCACTTGCTAAGTTATTTTGGAATAACAGACATTATTCCAAAATAACGCTGCTGTGTAGACACACCCTTAGGGACTTTTGCTTACAGCACTGGCATAGAGCACTGCCTTAGCTGTTCTAATTTATGTTACAACTGAATGGCAAAAGTTTGGGGAGCCATAATGGTTTTCCATTTGCCCCTCGCTCCACCTTGTGCCCAACAGACTTGTGGTTCACAGTAGATTTTTGCTACTGTTAGTTACTGTGCTGGCTGGGTCTTAGTGTGTGGCACATCCACAGACAATCCCTCAAGCTGTGACTTCTCCCAGAGAGGAAGCAATTTGTCAACTGTCATGATGGTTTTCACCAGTAACATGATTTCGTTTTTTTGGAGCCAGTCTTTGCAATGATGGGAAAAGCTCCAGCTCTTTTGTGAATGTGAGCACTCTGATTGGCTGCCATCTCCACCTGCCTACCTTCTGGGGCAGCATGCTTTGGGCAGGGGATTGGACTTGATGAGATCCTGAGGTCTCTTCCAACCCTATGATTCTATGATAACCAATCAGAGCTTCTTCAGGCAGAGCCTACAGCTCTCTCACTCTCTCCTCTGTACCTCCCCTCAACCAAAAGCCCAGTGGCAAAGGGAGATTTTTCTGCCCAAGCATTGGGAACAGAATGGTACCTTTGTTCCTTCCCCTCTCCCTCCCTGCAGAGTGGGAAGAACCAGGAGGAGCAGAATAACAGTCCCTGGAGCTGTCCACCTCTGCTGCAGGGAGAGGGAGATGAAGAATCCCAAGAGAAGCACTGGTAAGGCTGAGGGCACTGAGCTGCAGGAGGGTGGGGGAAAGAAAATTGATGGGATAAGGGTTGGGAGTGAACTCATGGGGGAGCTGAACTGAGGAGAATGGGGGGGTGGGGATTTAATTGCTGAGCAGGAGACATGCAGTAGTGGTGGTGAGAGCTTCTTCAGTGAGGGACAAAATCACATTAACCCAATACATTTGGAAGAGCTGGCAACTAAGTCTCTCCCACACACACACACTGGAGATGGGAAGGGGTGGGGTGCACACATCAAAAGACAGACCAAACCAATAGAGTGCTTTTTAAAAAAATCTTATAACTTGGGGGCCAATGTCATGATTTTGGGTGGGGAGGCTCTGGCACATGTATGTTGAGATTTTGAGGAAGATCACTAATGGGGGAGGACCCCTGTCTCAAGAAGTAACCCTGAGAGGAAGTTTCAAAAGTACCCAGGCTTCCTGCCTGGATGGAAAACAGAAGTGGTTTAGAGTGAGTAGTTTGGGGAGGAGTTGCTTTTATCCCCTATTCTCATAAGATAGGGGTGGGAAACTTAAGGCCCTGGGGCTGGATGCAGCCCCTGGCTTGCCTGGGTCTGGCCTCTGAGGCTCAGGGCTCCCCTAGCATTGGGGAGCCCATGCTGGCACTCCAGTGGCCCTGCCACTTCACCGTGGGGCTGAACCACACAAAATCGACTAGGCTGGGCTACCCTAGGCTCTGGTGTGTTAGGGGAATGTGGGGAGTGTCTTTTTTCCTCCTCAGTCATGGGCCACCTCAGTGACTGAAGGAACAGAATCTGGACACCATATGTGAAGCAAGCAGGAGAGTTGATTACTAACAGAGCAGTTGGAGTGTCACATCGCTTATTAGGCTAAGTGAACACTGCCAAACAATAGGTTACAACTAGTTATATAGGATGCTCAATGGGCAGATCAAAGTGATGGGAGGGGAGAAGATCCCAGACCCCCTGGATAGATGCTAATAGTAAGGCAAGATAAGAACAATAATATAAAGTTACATAGTGTTTCCAGTAAAACAAGTATTTAAACAAAGCAGACATCAATTATCAGTTAAGTGGTGATATGTCTGTCAGCTTCAAGAAGAATAGTAATAGAGATGGAGCCGTGTTAGTCTGGTCTTGCTGAAACTAAAGTGCTGCATAGTCCTGTCTTTTAAGACTAACCAGATGGTTTATTAGGTGATGAACTTTCATGGGCCAGACCCACTTCCTCAGATCAAATCTGAGGAAGTGGGTCTGGCCCATGAAAGCTCATCACCTAATAAACCATCTGGTTAGTCTTTAAAGTGCTGCATAGTCCTGTCTTTTGTTTCAGCTTCAAGAAGGTATCTCTGCAGGATGTGGTCCATCTGGGAATTAAAGCAGAGACATTAGGAGTACTTGACAATGGCACATTGTTCCTAGCAGCATTGAATGTGTCATGTCCTGTCTCCCACCCTGAGCTAGGTGTGTGTGTGGGGGGGGGGGGAAGGGGGTAACCATCATGTACTGTGTTTGTGTGCCAGTCCCAGACTCCAAATTTACAATAGGGGTTCTTAACAGAATATCATAGCCTGCCTCAGAAATTTTCATCCTACAGTGACAGTTCGAATTTTTTTACCTCTGACTTGTCTGTGGCCCCGACTGATTTTTCTGTGGGTGAGCAGCCCCCGACCCAAAAGTGGTTCCCCACCCTGTCATAAGAAATGCGTTGTTTGTTCCCAGAGCTCCTTGCCAGTGTCATCACTCCTAACAAACAGACTCTGCTTTTTTGTGTTGATTTCCTAGTAAATAGACCACAAGGTCAATACCACACTCATAATATGTGATCTGCTTTGGTGTCAAATGAGTTGCATTAAAGTGGCCCTTAGTTGAAACCTCTGTATATGTATGAGACCATGAATCTTAATTTGTGATATTTTGAATAGCTTTGGCAGACTATGTAACATTAATTTTCTCTTTACACATGAGATGCTAATTTCTCAATTAAGGATTTTAAAAATAAATTATAGACAGACTTGATTGGTCATTCTCCCATCCTACCTTTACCCCCTAGGCAAGTTGTATATTTTAAGGTACATGAAACTGTGGTCCTTAATTTTTGTACTTAATATTATGCCATCAAGATTGAGAAAAATCGCTTCTTCTTCATAGTTTGATAGATTTTACTTAGCAATTGGTTAATGAGCAAATTTCCACTCTGTTTCCCCAGTGCCACATTATTAGCTATAAGATAGCATTTTGAAATTTTGACCACTTACTTTTTTTTAAACAAACAATTTTCAAAATAATTCAAGCAGCTGTAGTGGTCTGAGTGAAACTAGAACAGATTTTGGCTGGATATACAACAAAAGCTAGCTTCATTGAGGGCAAGCTGAAATTAGGTTGTGTACAAATAGGTGCCCAAAATCTCTCTGTCTTCATGTCTACCAAAGCATTCAGTCTCACTGAAAGAAAGATAAGATGATTTATCAAAAATTCAATGAGTTCAGTACTAGGCTGAGAAAAATAAGAAGGCTAAAAAAAATTCAGAACTTTCACCTTTACATTTCTACCGCCAACCTCACCAATGTTCCTAATCTGAAAACACAGGAAAGAGTCAGAAGAATTGCAGATTATAAACTAGATTATAAAAATGAAAATCTAATATCCAAAAGTAAAAAGCACAATTAAATTTTTACTGAAGACTCAAAAGAAATTTGAAATTGATTTCAAGATAAATCTGATCTTCCTTCAATAGAAGTTATTATAGCCTTTTACTATGGACAAATGTATAAGAAGCAATCATGTTTTATTGTTTCAGAAAAAGATATTCCTTAAGTGGAAGATGTAATGGAATGCAGTAGAATTGTTCTGCTCTGCTGGGAACTTTGGGTCATTCATTGTGGAACCGTCCAGATTCAAGCACTTTTTAAAACAAGCTTTAAATTTCACTGAAAAAAAGTGTGTGTGTGTGTGTGTGTGTTTCAGAGAGAGAGAGAAACCTGAATCCATACCAGCAATAAATGTCAGAAAACAAGTAACACAAAAGAGAATAATGTGTTAACTAAAGTGATCAACTTTCTAAGTGCACTGCAAAGAATCAAACACCCCTGCCTCTCCCTTGCTCCATCTCCACCTCTACCACTCACTCTCCCCCATCCTCACTCACTTTCACTGGGCTGGGCACTGGGTTGGGCTGCAGGAGATGGATGAGGTCCTGGCTGGGAGTGCAAGCTCTGGGCTGGCGTAGGGATTTGGGATGTAGGGGGTATGGTCTCTAGGTTAGGGGTGTGAGCTCTGAGTGGGGCCAGAAATGAGGGGATCAGGGTACAGGGAGGAGGCTCAGGGCTGGGGCAAGGGGTTGGGGTGTGTGGTGGGGTGCAAGCTCCAGGAAGGAGTTTGGGTTTCAGAGGGGAATCCACGCTGGGGCAGGGTGTTGGAGGTATGGGGTCCCAGAAGTGCTTACCATGGCTCCTAGGAAGTGGCTGCCAGGTCCTTGCAGCCATTAGGTGCAAGGTGGATGGCCAGGGAGGCTCTGTACCCTGACCTTGAACCTGCAAACACTGCCCCTACTGGTCATGGTTCCCAGCAAATGGGTGCTGTGGGACCAGTGCCTGTGGGCACAAAGGTAGCATGAGGAGTCTCCCTGGCTGCCCCTGAGCCCAGAGGCCGCAGGAACCTGGTGACTGATTCTGGGAGCCACACAGAGCCAGGGAGCCTGCCTTAGCCTCAGGCCCCTGCTGTGCCAATGACTAGACTTTTACTGGTCTATTCAGCACTGCTGACTGGAACTGCCTGGGTCTTTTTCCAGCAGGGCATTCTGCTCACAAACTCAACTCCTGGCATTCTTAGTGTTAACTGGAGGTGGGATGGGCTCTACAAACCTCATACTGAGGTAAGAGGCAGAGGGGGGAAGGGAGCCTCTTCTGTCTACAGGCAAGCAACCTGAGCCCAGCCTCAAGCAGCTGCCACAATTGCCAACCAAAAGGGGAAACAAGGCCTGCTATAAAAGGAGAGAGAGCCCAGTGAGAAAGGGAGTAGGAAGGCCTACAACAATGAAGGAGTAATAACTCTGTAGGCTGTGTCTAGAAAGACAGCCCTAAGAAATTGAAGCAGAGCACTAAGCCTAACAAGAAGCCAAGGACCAAGAACTCTCCAGACAGGGGGCAGTCAGAGGGCAGTAAAAATCCCCCAAAAGACCACATTCAGGAATAGTGACAGAAGGTAGAAAGAAATCCTACCATTTTTGTTCCTTTTTTCAGTATTTTTATTTTTAACAGTGTAAGAATGGAGGTAGGAAAGAAGCATATACAAAATCAGAACAACATACAAATGAATCAAGGCCCCAGAACCTATGAGCTAGGTGTGATGGAACTTCCATAGAAGCAGGGGAGCCATTTCAGATTTTGGTGGGGGAAAACCTGTGCATACTGTAATGGGGGGGAGGGGGAGAGAAAAAGCATGGGTGGGCATACTGAGGACAGTAGCTTCAGCAGTGTTACTGAGAATGCTCAATACAAGCCAAGCAGCAAATGGGGGGAACCAGTCCCATTTGTCCTCCCCATACACACATCTGTCACCTGTTTCTAGGGCTACTAAGGCACTGGAAAACTAGTTTTTTGGCAGGTAACTTAGCAATTAGCTGACAGGAGCACTGTATCTAATGCCTACATAAAAGAAATAGCATTTAAATAAATATTAGACCCACTTAACTCTAATACGAACATATTCTGACATCTTCCGACATGTCACTTAAGGGACATTGATTAGCCTTAAAGTTTTAATATATAGTCTTACTTTCTTACTAACTCTGTGGAGAGAGATACAGAGGCTACGTCTATACTGCACTCTTCTTGTGCAAAAGCCTATGCAAATGAAGCACAGATTAGCATATTGCCACACTTCATTTGCATAATTAGTGGCCATTTTTGTGCAAGAGGCTTTTGCGCAAAAAGGAGTTGTGTAGATGGCTCCTTTTTGTGCAAACCCCCCCCTTTTGTGCAAGAGCCATTTTTCCTCATTTTTTCTGTCTACACTGCTCCTTTTTGCGCAAAAGCCTCTTGTGCAAAAACGGCTCATAATTAATTATGCAAATGAAGCATGGCAATATGCTAATCCATGCTTCATTTGCATGGGCTTTTGCGCAAGAAGCATGCAGTATAGACATAGCCAGAGAGAGAGAAAGAGACTGTCAGGACTCCTTGGTTCTATATCAGCTCTGGTAGGGAAGTGGGGTCTAGTGGGTTACAACAGGGAAGAGATACATTTGGGTTTTATATAAGACCATCAGAATGGGCCATACTGGATCAGACCAATGGTCCATATAGCCTGGTGTCCTGTCTTCCAACAGTGGTCAATTCCAGGTGCTTCAGAAGGAATGAACAGAAGAGGCAGTCATCAAATGATCCATCCCCTGTCACCCATTCCCAGCTCCTGGCAAACAGAAGCTAGGGATACCATCCCTGACCATTCTGGTTAGTACCCATTGATGGATCGATCCTCCTGGAACTTATTTTTGCTCTTATTGGAACCCTGTTATAGTTTGGGACTTTCCACCATCTCCTGGCAAAGAGTTCCACAGGTTGACTGTGAAGAAATAATTTGTTTTGTTTATTCTAAATCTGCTGCCTATAAATTTAATTGGGTGGGCTTCTTGTATTATGTCAGTGAAGGAATAAATATCATTTCCTTATTCTGTTATTCTTCTGCATGCTAAAGTTTTGAAATTGTATAAAGTCAATGTTTCAGTTGTCAGCTTTTGAAAGAACAACCATAATGTTTTGTTCAGAGTTAAAAACAACCTCCATTCCTGAGGTTTGTAACTGAGGTTTTACTGTATAAAACAAAAATATGTATTCAGAGTCAAATTACAATAGGAAATCTTAATTCAAGAGCTCAGTTTAAAATATAAAATCCAGAATGTCTAAAGACTTTATAATTGTCTCCTAACTAATATAATAATAATCTCTCATTATCATGGACTACAACGTTTTGCTAATTCATGCTAGTAACTGAACTATCCATTAGAACTTACTGATTTTAGTCCATCAGGGTGCATCTACGCTGCACCGTAGGTCATAAGATACACAATTTGCAAAGCTCAAACTGTGTATCTTATTTCGACGTTATTTCAAAAAAGCTTATTTCAAAATTTGGCACTGTCTACACAGCACATATTTCAAAATAAATTGCTATTCTGAAACATCCCATACTCCTCGTGGAATGAGGTTTACAGGGACATTGGAATAGTGAGCCCATTATATTTCAAAATAACAGGTGTGCTCAAAAGACACAGAATAGCTATTTCAGGATACCTCTGGTATCCCGAAATAGTGCTGCAGTATAGACATAGCCTCAGTGGCCATAGAAAGTAAACACAAACTAGATTATTTTCTCAGGGAATTGTGCACAAAATATCTTCAACGGTGTCAACCATGTTTCTTCTCACATAATTATTTTTTTGTCACTAGCTATAGAGGAAACATTTCAGTATAAGACTGAAAATAGCTGAAACAGAAATTGGAATGTTCTCCTTTTCTGTAATCCATTCTGCATATGTCAGTGTGGTTGTTTCCCCCTCCACTAGAGAATAAACATTAGTGAGTTTTACTGACTCTGGAAACAAAAGGAATGACTTTGGGGGAATATAAAGGAGAGGCAGAAGGACACCTCTTTATCCAACACAGTAGTCCCATCCAGATGAGTTGAAAATACTGCAAGGAATCCTTAGATAAAATACTACTTTAGATGTGGATTTTAACTTGTGACAGTTAAGTTTAGACATGAAGAAGCTTGTTTTACTTTTGTTTTATATGTAACCATTTCTGTTTCCATTATCCTTACTTAGTATCTCTTAAATCTTAATCTTGATAGTAAATTTATGATTGTTTCACTGTAACTGCATCAGTGCATTGTAGTGTTATAAAGGGCCTGGTCAGGTTCTGTATACTGTTCTCTTGGGAGTGGTGAAGCTGATGGTTACTGTGAGTGTAAGGGGACACTACACAGTGACACTTCAGAAGAGCTTGGGGACTGCAGTACACCAATGAAGGGTTAACTTGCAAGGCAAAGTAAGGGATGACAGAATCCTGAGGAGATTATTTGGGTGGCTAACAGACTAGGGGTTCAGGGAACTGACACTCATTTGAGCCCCAAGTCTTTTTCTTACTAAGGCGGGGAGGGGAGGTGATAATACAGTGACTCTCAGCCCTAGGGACCACAAGAAATAGTCACACCACGTCAACTGGCATTGATTATATAACCCTTCAAGAAAATCTACCCATTAAATTGTACCAATAGGATTATAAGGAGCAGGAAATACCCTTTAATGAATTGGGACATAGCCTATTTTGTATGTAAGTTTAAAAGGGAGCAACTGACATTTTCTATATTTTATCTGTGTGCATGGGGGAGTGCAGGGGCGGCCTGAGGCGGGCTCTGGCAGCTGGGGTCCCAGGTGGAATGCGCAATCGGCGACCCTGCCTGCACGGCCCTCAACAGCGTGACGTCGGCATGACGTCATCATTGGGCACCCCGGGCACCCTGTTGAAAGCAGCACCCTAGGCAATGGCCGAGTTGGCCTATACTCACGAGCTGCCCCGGGGGAGTGAGGGAAGAGGTGGTGGAAGAGAAGGCAGACAGCAGAAGAAAAGGGAAGGAAGGGGAAAAAGAAGTATGAGTGAAGGGAATGCGATTCAGGCAAGAAAACAGAGCTAGAGAATCTCTCTCGAAGGCATACCCTTGCCTGTACTAGCTGAGGACTTAAGAAATCAAATGGATGCACATGGATGATCTGTGCAGAGCTGGGCAAACCGTGAGGAGAGCCACTTGTATTGGAAAGGTCTCCTGACATCACTTCAGCCTACTATTGTGGGGGAGAGAAGGGGACAGGCATGAAGAAGGAAGAAAAAAGAGGTGATAAAAGAATAAGTTGCAGTGGAAAGGAGAAAGAATGGACAGAGAAATAAGAGCAAGAGAAAAGAAGGGGGAAGGAAGGAGAAGGGAAGAATATATAAACGGGGGGAGGGCGGATCTCATCACTAGGGTCTTGGAGACTAAGCCAGTTCAATGACGAACTACACGATGGCAGAAGCATTTAAAAGAGCCTGAGCTTTTCATGGAGATATGCAGCAGGACTCGATTGATTTGTACAAGTAGAATAGGCTAAGAATACCTGTGCCATTGCTGTTATGATTACTTTGTACCAATTACATTCACAGCACCAGTGATGGGGGAGGGAGGGAAGGATTTCTGAGCATAGGACAGTGCTGCTAAGTCTGGGATACTATACAGGAGGCTTTGCTCAAGAGGAGTGCTTGGTGCTGTAGACCACTGGATCAGGTGGCCGAGGTAGATGAGGTTTTCTTCAGACAACTGAAAGAAGCTCCAGATCGCAGGCCCTGATTCTCATGGGGGACTTTAATCACCCTGACATCTGTTGGGAGACCAATACGGCAACACACAGACAATTCAAGAAGTTTTTGGAGAATGTTGGGGATAACTTCTTGGTACAAGTGCTGAAGGAACCAACCAGGGGCCGTGCGCAGCTTGACCTGCTGCTCACAAACAGGGAGGAACTAGTAGGGGAAGCAGAGGTGGGTGACAACCTGGGAAGCAGTGATTATGAGATGATAGATTTCAGGATCCTGACCAAAGGAAGAAAGGAGAGTAGCAAAGTACATACCCTGGACTTCAGAAAAGCAGACTTTGACTCCCTCAGAGAACTGAGGGACAGGAGTCCCTGGGATGCTTACATGAAGGGGAAAGGAGTCCAGGAGAGCTGGCAGTATTTTAAAGAAGCCTTATTAAAGGCACAGGAAGAAACCATCCTGATGCGCGGCAAGAAAAGCAAATATGGTAGTCGACCAGATTGGCTTCCCGGGGAAATCCTTGGTAAGCTTAAACACAAAAAGGAAGCTTACAAGAAGTGGAAACTTGGACAGATGACTAGGGAGGAGTATAAATATATTGCTTGCGAATGCAGGGGAGTTATCAGGAAGGCAAATGAGCAATTGGAATTGCAGCTAGCAAGGGATGTGAAGGATAACAAGAAAGGTTTCTAAAGGCATGTTAGCAATAAGAGGGTGACCAGAGAAGGTGTGGGGCCCTTACTGTAACATAGTGACAGATGATGTGGGAAAAGTTGAAGTACTCAATGCTTTCCTTGCCTCTGTCTTCACAGACAAGGTCAGCTCCCAGACAAATGCTCTAGGCAACGCAGTATGGGAAGGAGATGGACAGACCTTGGCGGGGGAAAGAACAAGTTAGGAACTATTTAGAAAAGCTAAACATTCACAAATCCATGGGCCTGGATTTAATGCATCCGAGGGTACTGAGGGACTTGGCAAATATTATTGCAGAGCCTTTGGCCATTATCTTTGAAAACTCGTGGAGATCTGGAGAAATCCCGGATGACTGGAAAAAGGCAAATGTAGTGCCCATCTTTAAAAAAGGGAAGAAGGACAATCCAGGGAACTACAGACCTGTCAGTCTTACCTCAGTCCCCGAAAAAATCATGGAGGGGATCCTCAAGGAATCCATTCTGAAGCACTTGGAAGAGGGGAAAGTGATCAGGAATAGTCAATATGGATTCACGAAGGGCAAGTCATGCCTGACCAATCTGATTAGCTTCTATGATGAGGTAACTCGCTCTGTGGATATGGGAAAGTCAGTGAATGTGATATACCTTGACTTGAGCAAAGCTTTTGATACGGTCTCCCACAGTATTCTTGCCAGCCAGTTAAGGGAATATGGATTGGATAAATGGACTGTAAGATGGATAGAAAGCTGGCTAGACTGTCAGGCCCAACGGGTAGTGATCAATGGCTCGATGTCAGGTTGGTGGTCAGTTTCTAGCGGAGTGCCCCAAGGATCTGTTCTAGGACCGGTTTTGTTCAACATCTTTCTTAATGACCTGGATGAGGGGATAGATTGCACCCTCAGTAAGTTCCCAAATGACACTAAGCTAGCGGGAGAGGTAGATGCACTGGAGGGCAGGTATAGGGTCCAGAGTGACCTGGACAGATTAGAGGGTTGGGTCAAAAAGCTGATGAGGATGAGTAAGGACAAATGTAGAGTCCTGCACTTGGGACGGAAGAATCCCAAGCATTGTTACAGTCTGGGGACCGAATGGCTAAGTAGCAGTTCTGCAGAAAAGGACTTGGGGATTACAGTGGATAAGAAGCTGGATATAAGTCAACAGTGTGCCCTTGTAGCCAAAAGAGCTAATGGCATATTAAGGTGCATTAGGAGCATTGCCAGCAGATCCAGATCAGTGATTATTCCCCTTTATTTGGCTCTGGTGAGGCCACATCTGGATTATTGTGTCCAGTTCTGGGCCCCCCCATTATAGAAAGAATGTTGACACATTGGAGAGAGTCCAGCAGAGGGCTTTCAAAATGATTAGGGGGCTGGAATGCATGACCTATGAGGAGAGACTGAGGGATCTGGGTTTGTTTAGTCTGCAGAAGAGAAGAGTGAGGGTGGATTTGATAGCAGCTTTCAACTTCCTGAAGGAAGGTTCCAAAGAGGATGGAGAGAGGCTGTTCTCAGTAGTGACAGATGGCAGAACAAGGAGCAATGGGCTCAAGTTACAGTGGGAGAGGTCTAGGTTGGATATTAGGAAAACTATTTCACTAGGAGGGTGGTGAAGCACTGGAATGGGTTACCTAGGGAAATGGTGGAATCTCCATCCCTAGAGGTTTTTAAGTCTCGGCTTGACAAAGCCCTGGCTAGGTTGATTTAGTTGGGATTGGTCCTGCCTTAGGCAGGGGGCTGGACTTGATGACCTCCTAAGGTCTTTTCCAGCTCTATGTTTCTATGAAAATGAAGTTTTTAAGATTTGTTTATTTTTTAGCAATATCAGTTCTAAGAGGAGAGCCCGTAATAACTGCATAGTTCCCCTAGGATCCAAGGATTTATACAACAGGAAAATAAGGGTAATCAGTGAGAGTTATTGCAAAGATTAGGAAGAACAATAATAATAGTCCCTCTTTATATAGAGTTAGTTGTCTCCCATAAATGTCTGCAGAGGTTTCTAACTTCAAGACACTGAGAAAATTTCAGGGCCTCTCCTAGCTCCCTGAAGATCTGAATCTGACTTATTTTAAACACCTGCATCTATCATTGTGATTTAGTAACATTTGACACCCACTTTGCAAAAGGGTAAAAGTACATGAAGTGCAAGGCCGTGGGGAAACATGAGCCATTAGTGTAACATATGTTCTTTTTCTCCTAGTATCCACACCATGCAGTCATAAGCCAATTGTTAGTTTTGTAAGTGAGGCAAAGATTTCTTAAAAAGTGTAACCCCTGCTTGGGAGTGATGGTTTTTATCGGTGCGGTTGCAGCTAATGCCCTTTGGTGGTAGGGAAATGAGGAAGTCTGATAATTACTTTTGGGCTGAAACTTGGGGTCCGGGACTCTTTGAGCCTTGGTTAGCTTCATTCTTCCATTTGCTCTTTAGAGGGAAAGGATCTGTGGGATTGTGGTAGAAAGAAAAACAGGGCTAGAGATTTAAACTCTTTGGGACCATTAATCTAAGGCTGCTGCACAGGCTTCTGGAAAGGAGTTTCCCCTGTTACCTTCCAGCAAAGACCCCTTGTCCTCAAAAAGGTGCAGGCCCAACTACATTGTCATCTGTTGTTTCAGTTGCCACAGTTCTCTATCTCTGCAGCTTTAATTTGTTTCTGAAATCCATCAAGGCTACACAGGGGCAGTCTGTGGAAGAGTGCATATCAGAGATTTTCAGAACCATTGTAGTGGTTAGGTTAAAGAGGAGGTTACTCACCTTCCAGTAACTGACGTTCTTCGAGATGAGCGTCTCTGGGGGTGCTCCACATTAGGTGCTGAGTGTCCCAGCGCCTCTCGACGGAGTTTTCTCTAGCAGCGCATTGAGGGCCTTGCATGCGCGGTGAACAGAAAGCGTGGGCCTCCCCGGTGCCATCACGCATGCGTGGCCGCCCCATCCCTTCAGTTCCTTCTCTATCCGGAACCTGGCGAGGACGTTTGATGTCTTGATATTAAGGTTTTCTGAAGTAGAGCGGAGGAAGGGAGTTAGTGGAGGACCCCCAGGGATGCTCATCTCGAAGAACGTCAGTTACTGGAAAGTGAGTAACCTCCTTTTCTTCTTTGAGAGGTGTCCCTGGGTGTGCTCCACGTTAGGTGACTACAAAGCAGTACATTGTATGGAGGTAAGGACTTCGGATCAGGTAAGTATGCCATTTGTAGTACAGCTTTCACTAATCTAGTAAGCATGTAGTAATGCAATAAGAAATCCAATGTGACCATCTTTGTGACGTTATGGAATTTCTGTTGCTGTGACCTGCAATGAAGATGAAGAGTTGTGAAGACAACCTGAAAGGTTGGTTGAATTGATATAGAAGGAAAGTGTCCTTCTGACATCTAGCATGTGCATCTGACCTTCAATGGCGTTAGCATGAGGTTTTAGAAAATAAATAAGTAAATAAATAAAAATAAAATAACGGTAAGTATATCGTTTGGTTGAGGTGGAAAGTGGAGCGCACCTTCAGTGAGAATTTTCAGTATAGTCGCATAGAGAGTTTGCCTTAAACAAAAGATAGTAAAAGGTGGTTAGGCATGAGGGCCACCATCTCATTCACTGTATGAGCTGCGGTTACTGCTGCCAAGAAAGCAGATTTTTTTTTCCAGTGTTAAATGAGATAGGGAGCATGAAGCCATAGGTTCAAATGGCGGCTTCATGTGTGTTGTTAGTGGCACATGTAGACCCCATGGTTGTCTAGTGGTGCATTGTCTGGGTATACAGACTTAGACCTTTTAGAAGTCGTTTGGTTATCGGATGTGCAAAGACTATGGTGCCTTCTAAGATGTAGTAAGTATTCTAAATAGTCAGGAATGGAGCATCTTCCTGTGGTATATTAGGTGAGGTCACCCAGTGGGTGAAATGGGTCCCTTTGTTAATATATGTTGGTGTGTGGGGTGGGGTGGGGTGGGGTTGGTTTTTTTGTTTTTTGTTTTTTTTTTGCATAGGAGCTCTGCTTTGTAATAAGATGTCTCCATAAATGTTTGGAGCACTGAAGTTCTATGCCCGTGAACTGCCTTGAGGAGAAGTCTCTGGAATTGAAGGTGAGGAGATGTGGCTCCTGGTTGGTGTAAGATGTTTGGATTGCATGGGAGCGTGATTGGGTGGTACTGAACCATCCTGTGCAGGATGGGGGACCACAGTTGGCAAGGCCAGCAGGGTGCCATGAGAATGAGTTTTGCTTTGCTGCTCAGTGTCTTTATTAGGACTCTGTTGAGGAGGGGAAATGGGGGAATGCATAAAGCAGGGGTGCAGTCCATGTTAAGGTGAGAGCATCTCTGAGTGAGTGCTTCCCCATGTCTACTCTGGAGCAGTAGCTTTGGCTTTTCGTTGTTGTTCACTCTGGTGGCGAATAGGTCTATGAGTGAGGAGCCCCATCGTCTGAATATATTGTTGAGGACTGTATAATCGCGTTCACACTTGTGGTCCTGTGGTAAAGCTCTGCTGAGGGCATCAGCTGTGGAGTTTAGGATGCCCGGAAGGTGACATGCAGTTATACGTATGTCCCGGGGTAGGCGTCAGTTCCAAAGCGCTATGGTTTCCTTGCAGAGAGCCTGTGAGCGTGTACCGCCTTGCCTGTTTATATAAAACATGCATGCCATGTTATCCATATATATTCTGATATGACTCCCTGTAGTATGAGGAAGTCGCCTTTGGCATGGGAGGCGGGCTGCCCTGAGTTCCAGGACATTGATGTGAAAGATGTGGTCTGCTGAGGACCATAGGCCTTGTGCTGTTTGGCGGTTCATATGAGCACCCCATCCCATGAAGGAGGCGTCTGTGGTAATAATTATTGTGGGGTCTGCGATTTGAAAGGGTACCCATGTGCTCAGGTTGGGTGAATTTGTCCACCAGCATAAGGATGCCTTTACTGCATATGGTAATGTGAGTGATTTAGTCATGTGGTGGACCTGAGGTTTGTATCTGAGTCTGAGCCAGCCTTGAAAGCATCTCATGAAAAGTTGTGCTTTGGGGACCACTGGTTGCATGATGCCATGTGGCCTAACAGTTGTAGATAGTCATGAGGCAGTACTGAGGGCATCTTTGGAAGGATTGTACCAGGTGTCTGATATGGATGAGTCTGTCAGCAGGCAGAGAGGGCATGGCTGTGATGGAATTGAGATGTGCCACAATGAACTGTATGGTTTGAGTAGGTGTAAGCATTGATTTGCTGTGGTTTTCATGGAGTCCTATGGAAGTGTGGGGCCACTGGTTCTATTGCCCCTAAATGGAGGAGGTGATCTAACTCTTGTTGTAAGACTGTCTCATGAGAGGGGTCCCTGAAGAGGGATGGAGTGGGAGGGTGAGGAGGGGAGGGCAGATAGTTTGAATTACCCAGTTGTCAGAGGTAATAGCTTTTCAGGGTGGTTTTTTTTTTTTAATGGGAACAAATGAAAAATGGAATAGGTTGATGTATTTTGAGTCTCTGAGGTAGGTGGTGTGGCCTTTGGTCTCTCGACTGGCCTCTCAAATTTGCGTATTAGATTGTGACGAACGGTTGGGGTTGTTATTCTGAGTACATCGTCTTTGTTGTCTACCCTGCCCACGTTGTTGGTATGGCAGATGGTCTTGCCTCTGATAATAGTATGTGGGTTGTGGGTACCTTCTCTGATATGGTTGGTATCTGAGTTATCCTGGTGTTGTTGCAGGTGTTTGGATGCCCAGTGACCAAAGTATGGCCCTAGAGTCCTTGATTGACTGCAGAAGTTCATTATTCTTTGTCGAGAATAGCTTATCGCCATCAAATGGGAGATCTTCCACAGCTGGTTGGACTTGACAGGGAAAAGCAGAAGAATTGAACCATGAGGCCCTTCTCATGGTGATCGCTGTGGCTATTGTCCTCGTGGCTGTATCTGCTTCATCAAGGGTGGCTTATAATGCTATATGTGATATCGTTTGACCTTCTGAGATTATAGCTTTAAAATGTGTCTTCTTGTTATCAGGGATATGTACAATAAATGTGTTAAATTTTGCATAGTTGTTAAAGCTGTATTTACCGAGTAACGCGGTGTAATTCGCTACCCTCATCTGAAGTGTAGCAGAAACATAAACCTTCTTTCCAAAAGAGTCCAATCTTTAATTGTCTTTTTCAGATGGAGTGGATCGGTTCTGCTGTTTATTTCTTTGCTGCGCAGCATCTACTAGTAGGGAATTTGGTGAGGGGTGTGAAAAAAGAAATTCAGAGCCCTTAAGGGGAGCAAAATACTTTCTATCTATCTGCCTTTTTAGATATTGGTGGTATCGAGGCAGGAGTCTGCCACAAGGTTTTTGCCGGTTTGAGTATGGCTGAATTGATAGGTAGAGCTCTCTTAGCAGATGGTGTCGCCTGGAGGACGTTTGTGAGCTCATGGTGAGAGTCTTGTACCTCTTCCATGCTGATATTTAAATCTGTTGTGACTCTTTTAAAAAGGTCCTGAAAGGAGGAAACCTCCTCTGCATTGCTAGCAGATGGGGGTAGGATTGCCTCTTCCGTGGTAGAAAGAGAGTTAGGCTGAAGTAAAGATGCCACCGAAGAGTGTGGGGAGTATAGATCCTCCCCATCATTTCTGTCAGTAGGTACATAGGATGATTTAATCAGAGAAGTGCGAGGTTTCTCTAAATGTTTGGTTTTGAATGGTTTTTTTCTATGTTGCTGCTGCGGGCATTGATTCCACATTTGCCACTGTGGAAGGCAAATCATGGGTGAAGGCATCAATGGGTATAGAGTCCAGGGAGCCGTCTGTATTGGAAAGAAATTTGGCTGCGCAGGGTTAACTGGCATTCCTGACCCCTCTGAGTGTGGAGATAGCTGTGGTGAAAACATAGCCACATCCTCCGCCTCTTCCATTGAGAGAGGGGAAGGTGATTGTGAATACTCAGAAAAGGGGGAGTGAGGATATCTGTTGCCACTCAGAATAGGAGATTGGAGCATAGGAGAAATTGTTAAATCTTTAATCTCCCTGTAGCTTCTGATGGGAGAATGAGGGAGCTGTGCTGCCACAGAGTGTACTGACTGCGGTGCCCAGAGAACAGAGCTCACCACCTGAAGGGTTGCCCCTGACAACAGGGGAGGAGGGGTGATGCCGAGTGGCTGCCCTGTGAATCCTGTGAGCAGCTGCGGTGCTGTTCTGTAGTCCTGAGGTTTTGGCTGAGCTGGTGCTGAGGCAAGCGGCATCCTGTTCGGTGCCGCGTTGTTCGAGGCAGGCACGGTGTGACCTGTTGCCTCTGAGGGGGCAGCTCTTTTAGCGCTTTTGCTTTTAGTGAACCGTTTGCCCGAGACACCTGGGCGGTCAAAAGTGCGGCAGCACCTATAGGAGGGATCCGATTGCCTGTCAGCAGGGTGCCTCTTAGAAGAGCGTAGAGGCAGTGAGCTTGCCCGTCTTTTTACGGCTTCAGGGGCTTTAATCCCTTTTTGCCGTGGTAATATGACCCGAACCTGGGTCAGAAGAAGGGTGTCCACCCTTATCAGCCATCAGCATTTTGAGCCTTAGCTCTCTATCTTTACGTGCCAGTGCTTTGAGCTGAGTGCAGCGTGGGCAATCGTTTTGGGAACGTGAGTTGCCAAGGCACTTGACACAGTTGTCATGTCCATCAGAGGCTGGCACTGCCTCATTGCAGAGCGCGCAACATTTGAAACCAGGAGATCTCATGCCGTGGCTATGACGTAACATGCTATCCGATGAAGAAGTTACTCACCTTCATGCAGTAACGATGGTTCTTTGAGATATGTCCCCGAGGGTGCTCCACTGCTGGTGTCAGGCTTGTCCCGATGCCGCGGATCGGAGATTTGTCATAGCCGTGCTCGGCCAGACCGCACATGCGCGATCAGTGTCTCATGCCATTCGCGCCTTTCATCTGTCGCATACAGTCTGGCCCCCACCCAGTTCCTCTCACCCGCCCGGTTATCTGTAATGAGAAAAAGAGAACCAAGATTCCAGAGCGGGGAGGAGGGCGGGTCATGGAGCACCCATGGGGACATATCTTGAAGAACCATCGTTACTGCACAAAAGTGAGTTGTCTTCTTCTTCTCCTCCTCCTCCTCCCCACTCCCCCCCCGTGGGTGCTCCACTGCTGGTGACTTCGGAGCAGTACCCCAGCCCAGAAGGTGGGCTCCAGAATCAAGGTTTCTGGTAGAGTGAGAGTACTGCTGTAGCCATCGAGGAGTCTGAGGCAAATTAATGTATGATCACGTAATGCCTCATGAAGGTGATATTGGAGGACCATGTTGCTGCTCGGCAAATGTCACAGAAAGGGACTCCTCTGATAAAGGCTGTAGATATAGCCACTGCTCTTGTTGAATGAGCTTTAGGTTGAGATGGAAGCGTCTTATTGGAGATGGAGTAACAGGTAGTAATACATGAAACTATTAGCTTTGCAATGCATTGGGAGGATAATGCCTGGCCCTCGGAGCGGTCAGCCAGTGATATTACAAAGCGATCTGTCTTGCGAAACTCCTGCGTCCTGTTGATGTAGAAAGCAAGGGCTCTGTGTACATCCTGCGTATGGAGAATTGCTTCACGCAATGAAGTATGTGGTTTGGGACAGAAGGAGGGAAGGATGATGGGCTTGTTGATGTGAAATTCTGTGCAGACTTTAGGAATAAATGCTGGATGAGATCTCAACATTACTGAGTCCTTAGCAAATATCGTATACGGTGGAGATGACATGAGGGCTGCCAGCTCGCTCACTCTGCATGCCGACGTTATGGCTAGTAGAAAAAGGAACTTGACTGTGAGTAAGTATAGTGACGTCATAGCCATCGGTTCAAATGGGGGACGAGTTAAGGTGTCCAGCACAAAGTCGAGATTCCACGAGGGCGGTGGGGGCCTTCATGGTGGGTTAAGATTTGTGAGCCCCTTTGTCATGATCATGAGGGTTAGCCAGCATCCTGGGGACAAAGGGGTTAACTGTACCTAGCCAGGTGGAGTTGGCCCATAGGAATACAGGTAGGAATTTCAAACTGGGACAAAGGAATTTTTGGTTTCTCCCTCCTTTGTCTCTGGGGAAGTTTCTCTCCAGCTACTGAGGGAGTCAGACAGAATGTCTCCCTCCAAGAATAGACTCTTCAGTCATCAGTAAGTAGGGTAAAGTTTAGATAAATCCATTAGGTTTTATTGTTTTATGGTTTGGGAAATGGGATCTGATGTCTGTGCACTTTTTAAAAATGTTTTTTGTTCTCTTTTGCAACCAAGTTTGGACCCATGGTGGAATTCCCCATGAGTATATTACTTTGTGACTCTACCATCTAGTCATTATGCTTGCAACAGGAATATTGTGGTGATAATAAAAGTTCTTTCTCTTTTCTTAACCTGGTATTGATTAATTTTTGTGTCCTGGTTTGTACTTTAGGGGTGAGATTTCCCAGGTGATCTCTACCCTGATTTTCTTATCATTACTTGGGTGGTGGCAGTGGAGTTTTTATCCCCAAAATCTAGGGTTTTAGGATTTTGGGGGGAAGTTTTATACCAAAGCCTGGAAAGATAATGTTTTGGGGTACTTTTGCGGGCTCCCACTTCTGCATTTACAGTGCCAGAATGGGGAAGGAGCCTTGACACCCTTCAAAAACCTTTTGATGATGGGGTGGGAGAATAAGGACCCATCTTCCATGGTGTGGTGGAACACATTGATTGCCTCTAGATGTACCCATAAGGTAAGTTCAGATGTAAGATATAATCAGGTATACGCTCGTTGCAGATGTAGGATATAATCAAGTATATACTGTAAAGGTGAAGTGTGTGGGTTTATATCATTATTGTTACACCATGCTTGAAATCTAGTCCACTTACTTAGCTAAGTGGCTCGCATGGAGTCCTTCCTGCTGTGCATTAGTACATGTTTAACTTGCTCGGAACAGAGGTTTTTGGATGCCCGGAACCGACTAGTAGCCAAGCAGTCAGGTATAGGATTTTGGGTCTTGGGTGAAGCAGAGAGCCATTCTGTTGAGTGAGTAGGTCTGGTAGGGGGGGAAGGCAGTATGGTGTTCGAGTGGACATTTGGTGAAGTATCGGGTACCAAGGTTGCCGAGCCCTAGCGGGGGCTCTCAGAATTACCCAGGCTGCATCCATGTTGATTTTTTCTAGGACCCTAGGTACAAGGACAACCGGTGGAAAAGCATAGAGTAAAGATGTTCCCCAGTGAAGGAGAAAGGCGTCTCCCAAGGAGTGGCTGCCGATTCCCGCTCTGGAGCAATAATTTGGGCATTTCGCATTGATGTGAGTAGTGAATAGGTCTATCGAAGGAAACCCCCAACAACGGAAGATACAGTGAAGAATGTCAGTCCGGATTTCCCACTCGTGGTCATGAGGGAAAAATCTGCTAAGGGAATCCTCAATGGCATTGTTGGCACCAGGTAAATACGACGCTATGAGGACAATGTCATTGCGGATACACCAGTTCCACAAGCGAACCGCCTCCACACAGAGGGATCGAGATCGAGCCTCCCCTCCCCCTTGCCTGTTGACATAATACATTGTTGCAATGTTGTCCGTGAGCACCCTGGTTGTTGTGCCCATTATGTGGGACTTGAAATGTCTGCAGGCATGAAGCGCTGCTCTGAGCTCGAGTATGTTGATGTGGAGCAATATTTCTGCTTCAGACCAGTGGCCCTGAACTGTTAACTTGCCCATTTGGGCACCCCAACCAGTGAGGGAGGCATCCATGGTTATCTGTTTTGACAGTTGAGGATGGTGGAAAGGGATACCAGCCATGAGATTTTTTTGGCTCGGTCCACCACAAAAGGGACTTTCGAATGTGTTGTGGTAGAGCTACCAGCTTGTGAACACTGTGCTTCGCAGGAATGTAAACGGAAGCCAGCCAATGTTGGAGACAGTGGAAATGTAATCTCGCCTGTTGAAGCATGACGGTGGTAGCTGCCATGTGACCCATTAATTGTAGGCAAATGAGTATGGGAAGTGTTGACGAATGCATCAGGGTGTTTATTGTTACAAATAATGTAATAATTGAATGTTTATGTCATGCTTATGTATCATGATCTATGTAATGTGTCATTTATTGTAGTAAGGTGTCTGAATGCTTATACTGTCATTCAATATATCTGTCAATCATTGAAAGAACCATTACTGTAAGACCACCTAGCACGTAGGGTTAAACTGACTGTGTAAATTTGAAAATATATGAATATTCATTAGAGGGACTGTTACTCATGAATATGGAATTCCCAAAGTGTGTCATCCAGTCATTTTAAACTTATGTAAATAAGCATTCTTGTCCACCAATCATTTTAAAATGTAAAGCTTATGAATATGCATAAGCCCAGCCTTATAAGTCCACGCAACGTCCATTTCCAGGGTTGCGTTGGGGCGTCGGGCTTAGGCATAGATCTAGCATAGAGAGAGTGCATGAGGTCTAGCGTCTTGTCCCGGGTCGTATGAGAGAGGGTTAAGCATCATCTCAGATTTAAGACAGGCGGAAGGCTTGTTCTTTTATTCTGATAGTCTTCATTTAGTTTAGGTTTAGTTTAGTTAGATTAGATTTCGTCTTCGTGTTTATCCGTCAGGCAGCGTCGGTCTACGTATGTCGGCCGTCGTCGTGTCTGTTCGGCGGGCGCGTCGCGAATTAGTTAAGGTATTACTTTAGGTTAGATTAAGTTTAGGGTAAGGTAGGAAGTCTTAGCATCCATCGCCGTCGAGTTGCTTCCAAAGCGCAGGAAGAGCCGGAAGAGTCGTGACCGCACTCAACCTCAGCGCTTCGTGGGATCGCCTGGCAGCTCCTCTCCCGCGGCTTCAAATTAGCCAACGGATCGAGGTCGCCAGCTTCGGCGCTGGCAGCCACCGAGGGATGCCTGGCAGTTCCTCCCTGAGGGCTTCCAATTAGCCCAAAGGTTGTAGGTCGCCAGCAACCCATCCATCGCCGTTGCGTCGCAGACTTTGGTAATATAATTGTGCATTTTAAAAGGGGACTTCCCCCTATCTGTTAAATTTGAGATTTATTCTTTAATATAGTCCTGTGGTTATGAAATTTATCTAAATTGTTAAGTCTTTATTTACGCGCCACTTCTTTGGGTAGAGGCAATCAACCGGTGATTAGATACTGCACTCGGAGTCGCACCTGTAAGATCTCAATATTACAGTTAGGCTAATTAGGCATAGATAGTTATAAGTGTTGTTCCCCCATAAGGGCGTAACATTATTAGGTCCTGGACTGTCTGAAATCGTTCGACGGGTAAGTATGCACGTGCCAAGATAGAATTGAGTTGTGCGCCTGTGAAATTCAAAATTTGAGCTGGTTCTAGTGATGATTTTTGTACATTTATAATGAGTCCGAGGGACTCGAACATCTGGTTCATTATCGCCACCATTTGGCGTGTCTCTGTACAGGTGCAACCTCTGAAGAGGCAATCGTCTAGATAGGGAAAAATTGTAACACCTGTTCTGCAATGGTGGGCTGCAACTACTGCTAAGGTTTTGGAAAACACCCTGGGGCCAGATGCAAGGCCGATAGGAAGCACCTTGTACTGGAAGTGCTCATCTCTTACTACAAATCAAAGAAATTGTCTGTGCGCCACATGTATTGCAATGTGGAAATAAGCATCCTGTAAGTCGAGGACTGCGAACCAATCTCTGTTGTTCAGCAATGGTATAATAGTGGTTAGGGTCACCATCTTGAAATGTTGTTTCCGAAGGTATCGATTTAGCTTTCGTAGATCCAGAATGGGTCTCCATCCCCTGCTCTTTTTGGCAGTGAGGAAATAATGAGAATAAAACCCTTTTCCTCGGAACATGCTGGGTACTCTCTCTATTGCTCCAATGTCGAGCAGACGATGGACCTCTTGCTTCAATAAGTCCTTGTGAGAGGGGTTCCTGAAGAGGGACGGGGTGGGTGGGGTATTTGGGGGAATGGAGATGAATGGAATGGTGAGACTGGATGCTACGATTTCTAAGACCCATCTGGCTGAGGTGATGCTGACCCACTGATGGTAATATGGTCTTAGTCGATGGTGAAAGAGGAGGGATGTGTTCCACTCTGTGCTGACAATGAGAGATTTGTGCACAGCCTTGACAAAGCGGTCAAATTTGCTGCTTCGCGGAAGGCTAGTTGGTCGAGCGAGTGGGATGGGGTTGCTTGCATTGTGGTCATTGTCTGAAGTGCGGGTGTTCAAGAGTGCGGTGTTGTTGTCTGTGGAATGTATAATCGTACCTTCGTTGGTAGGTATAATACCATTTACGCCTGTAGGGGGTGTATACATCCCCAGTGTGCAAAGAGTGGTATGAGAGTCCTTTCCCGAAGGAAGGACTTAGTTTGTCTTGATGGCGAAAAGTTTCTGTTTGTCGAATGGAAGGTCTTCAGCTTTACTTTGGAGCTCTTTAGGAACTCCCGCTGACAAGAGCCATGAACATCTCCTCATGGCAATCGCTGTAGAGGTGGTGTGCACAGCTGTATCTGCTACATCCAGGGCGATCTGGAGTGCAGCTCTGCATGAAGCATATCCCTCCTGTACCACCAATTTCAACAGTGGTCTTTTCACCTCCAGAAGGTTGTTGCATGAGTTCTGCCAACTTTGAATATTTATTGAAGTTATGGTTGGAAGAAAGGCAGAATAATTTGCAATACACAGCAACAACGTGGATGACGAGTAGACTTTTCTCCTAAAGATGTCTAACTTTTTGTTATCTTTGTCAGGGAGGTTGTTCTTGTATTGAGGCGCTTTGGTTCTGTGTTGGGCCGTGTCAACCACCAGCAAATTAGGTTGGGGGTGATTAAACAGGAACTCCAATCCTTTCGAGGGAACAAAGTACTCTTTATCCGCCTTTTTACTTGTTGGTGGGGTGGATGTTGGAGTTTGCCAAATTTCCTCTGCAGCCTCCAGGATTGCCGTATCGATGGGAAGCGCGATCCTACCCCGATGCTGAGGGTGTAAATTTTTCAGTAGACAATGTTGTTTTGTTTGAATCTGTCCTAACTGCACCTCTTGACTCTCTGCAACATGTTTAAAGAGATCCTGAAATTGTTTCAGGTCATCTAGCGGAGAGACATCTCCCAGAATTACCACCTCATCTGGTGAAGATGAGTGGTCCGTCGGCGATGTATCTGGCTGAGAATCTTCCGGTTCAGACAACTGCCCTTCTTCGGGTTCTGATTGCTCTGGTTGGATCGTTGGACTTTTTGAAGGTGGTGGAGGTGAGTGTCGTTGCAGTTTGGGAGGTAAAGATCGGACACTGGGTGATCAAAAACAGCAAGAAGACCTCCTGTAGGAATGTGACATATATTCATGATGAGGGAGATAGTAATAGGATTTATGGTAGTGCCCATAGTAACATTCTGAGCACGTAGGTGACAAGCGCCAGGAGGATAATACACTGCTATGTCATATATAATAGTCACGCCACGGTGATTGTATTGGCGATTGTGGGTGATGTGATGAACACCTCAATGAGGGAGAGGGCAACATAGACAGTCTTCTTTTGCCGTAGCTGGTGTCCCTGTAGCAAGGTAGGCGGTATGGAGATGGTGGGCTGCACCAAGGGGAACACACGTGATCCCTGTGCTCTCGTCTGATGGGCGTTGGAGACTGCCGTGGTAGTAGGGAGGGAGACAGTTCTGGGGAGAAAGTCAGGGAAGGAGACTGAGGGCTGAGACGCAAGTGCATCTTTGCGGTGGCCTTTTTTGGTGCCATGGTGTTGTCTCCCATCGGTGCTGGGGAGTGCGATGCCGATTCCAATTCTGCTGGTGCCAGCGAAGCCCTGGGTGCTGGTGTAGCGGGCGGTGCCGGCGTCAGCGTCAGTGTCATTATTGCTGCTGAAAGTGTCGGTACTGGCAGGGATGTTGTTGAGGCCGGTGCTGTTGTCGAGGCTGGTGCCGGGAATGTCGGTGCTGCTGGCACAGTTGTTTTTGTTAATGGCTTTTCCGGTGCTGACAGCGCTGGCACTGATCGTGCCTTCGGTGCTGGGAGAGACAGTTTTCTGGGCTTAACGCCCGGCGTCTGCTGAGACCCACAGGTGACTGTCCCAGACGTGCCAGGTCTATCCCCCAAACTCAGTCTATTGATTAGAGCGGGTGGTAGGGATAGAATTGGGGATGTCCTTATTTTCTTTGAAAAGGCGGTCCCGGGAGAAGACACCCTGCGTTTTTGTGCAGTAGCAGAAGCAGGGATATCTGAAGGTTGAAGCGCCTTGTCAAACATAATAATTTCAAGGCACATTTCTCAATCTCTTCGAGCTCTGGGGGTCAGTTTACAACAGTGGGTGCATTTTTGTGGCACGTGTCTCACCCAAGCACCTAATACATGCCTCATGTCCATCTGAAGCTGGCATGGCTTCGCAGCAAATGCTACACTTTTTAAAACCTGGAGATCCAGGCATTTTAGCGGAGGTGGTTAAATCCTTCGCTCGTCTTCTTTCTATTATTTATTTTTGTTTGTTTGTTTTTGAGGAGGTTAGGCTGCAACAACTAAACTACTTAACTGAGTTTTTTTTTAAACTAGAACACGAAGTATAATGAGAACAGACTAAAATAATAACTACTATTAACTTACTGACTATTTACAGATACTTTTGAGGTACTCTGTGAGGAGAAGAGGGAGCTTCGTCTGCGACCGAGGGTTGTTGAGAAGAACTGGGCAGGGGCCAGACTGCGTGCAATGGATGAAAAGCGTGAACGGTGCGAGACGCTGATTGCGCATGCGCGGTCTGGCCAAGCACAGCTATGGCAAGCGTCCAATCCGTGGCGCCGGGACGAGCCCAACACTAGCAGTGGAGCACCCACGGGGACCACTCGAAGAAGAACTGTGGTTTGTTTGTTTGGGTTTTTTTTTTTTACACTAAAACACTAAAGCAACACTGAACAAGTGAACTAGAACTAACAAGTAACTAAACTAGAAGAGAAATTCTGTAACTATGCTGAAGAGAAATGAGAGCACTGCCAAGTTCCATCTGGAGTCCAGGGACGGTAGAAAGGAACTAAAGGGAGGGGCGGACCACACATGCGTGATGGCACGGGGGAGGCCCGCGCGCACTGCGCATGCGCGGCCCTCAATGCACTGCTAGAGAAAACTCTGTCAAAAGGCACTGGGACGCTCAGCACCTAATGCGGAGCACCCCCAGGGACGCCTCTCGAAGAAGAAGGTGAAGTTCTGTTTGGCTTTGCTGCCAAACTCCATTGTCTTGGAGTGCCTGTGATTAGGGTCCAGCTGGTAGGAACACTCCGACACTCCTGTCTTTTGCTTGGAGCATGGAGATAGTCTGGCATACAGTAGCTCATCAATCTAAGGATTTAGACCGTAGTTCATCGTAGGTAGCAGCTTATTCAGAAATATCTTTGCTGCTATTCTGCACCATGAAACTTCTCTTCTACTTGCTTGTTGCATGACCTTGGACAATTCATTGCATTCCTTGGCACCTCCATTTCCCCATGTACAAAATTAAGATAATAATGACCACTTCCCTAATTTGCAGGAATGTTGTGAAGACTAATTTTTTAAAAAGTGTCAGAGGGGTAGCCAAGTTAGTTTGTAACCGTGTGGACAAGTCGAGGGGTGCGATCACCCCCTGCCAGCCGGGCAGGAGGGTTCAGCGAACCCCTTTGTCCATTGGTCTGGCCCCTGGGCGGGATTCCTGGTCCCGGGGCCAGTAGGCTGGGTGTGATCACCCCCCCTCTGCCGAGCAGGGGGGATTCAGCGGACCCGCCGTCTATACCCCGGCTCGGTGTGTGGGCCCTAGGCCCAGGGTTTGGCCCCTCCGTGGGGCTAGTCCTGTCGGCTTCTGCCTGGTCGGCCCGCCGGCGCAGGTGCGCGTTTGCGTAGTCTCCTGGATTGCAGGGGTTGTGAGGAAGAGGAGTAGGGGGCGGGGGACCCGGGCCCGCCCTCTCCACCGAGTCCCAGCCCGGGGCCCTAAGTGCGGGGGCTCGCCATCTCCCCTGCACGACAGACGGGGGTTTACTCCCGAAATGCGTCCGTCCACGGGTGCCACAAGGACCCTACCCCGGGCTGCTTCCTCCCCTCCATGGGCCCCTGGGGCCCGACTTCCGGCCCCCACGTGCCTACCGGGATTCTGATGCTGGGTGCCTGGGGCACTCCTCGGTCGCTCCTCCTGGGGATCCGTTCCCCCGTGCTCACCCTCCTTGGGCGGCAAGGGTTCTCTCGCTTGGTTCCGGGCTCCGGGCTGCCCGTCTGCCGCCTGCGGGGGCTGTCCCGGAATGCCCTGGGGCGGGGGCGGGCCGTCTGCCGGTCTCGGGGGTGGCTCCAGTCTGTCCTTCGCCCCGTCCTCCTCTGCCTGCGGCAGAGGATGCTGCCCCCCCATGCCGGCGAGCCCTTTTGAAATGGCCCACCAGTTCTGATGTGGCCCGAGGGCCCCACCACTCCCGTGATGTGGCGGCTTCCCCGGCCGTGTCCCACCTGCCGCTCACTGCCCCTGCCTCTCCCGGCGCCATGCCAGGGGCAGGGCCCGCGGCCTCCCTGCTGCACAGGTGCGGTGGCAGATTCCAGCCCTGCCGCCATTCTCCGGCGGCCCTGGGGCGCTGGGGCACTCCGCCTGCGGCCCCATTCTCCTCCTGTCGCCCCTTGCCGTCCAGTGTGCGGGCCGTTGGCAGCCCGTCACAAACAGGAAAAACTTAAAAAACAACAGTGTAGTAGCATTTTAAAGACTAACAAAACATGTAGATGGTATCATGAACTTTTGTGGGCACAACCTACTTCAGATGACTTCTTAAAAAGTGCTTTGACATCCTCATCTGAGAAACTTGTAAGTGTGAATTACTTTGCTCTGTTGCAATGCTGTAAATTCAGAGTTGCTCCATTGAAGTCAATGGGGTTACTCCATATTTCTGCAGATGAAACTGAATGCAAAATGTACCTGGCCTTATAGAACTTTGAATATACATGAGAGAAACTCTGAGCTGGTACTCACCTCCATCATTCAGACATTTTAATAGACTTTAATTTATTAACTGTTAGCATATTTAAAAACATCAAAATGCACTCATTTTGAATAGAACAATAAAGGTATTTAAATACAGCTATCAGATGGCAGCAGACACAGCCTCCCATTACCAACCTTTTTAAATGATAAACTCTTATCTTTCTGAGGCAATAAAAAGGAAACATATCTGGCTTGTTAACCTATGGTACTTGGAAATTCCATGCACTTAATACACATAATGAAATACAAATAATAGAGCACTCCAACAATCTAGATGTTAGATGGCAAATATGGCCCTACAGTGGATGTGAATTATTTAAGACGGCTGTAATGAAACTCTTAGTTAAAAATAACAGTATCTTTTAAAAGGCTGAGAGCCCTTCCAGGAGTTTTTAGTAAATGATTAGTGCTTAGACTGGTAGTGTTTGATGTGTTAGGTTCAGAAAGGAAATAGTGGTATGCTAGATTATTATGATAGGCTGATATCAAAATGTTCAGAAGCTTCAGGGGGTAGCCGAGTTAGTCTGTTACAGAAAAAAAACAACAAATGGTCTGGTAGCACTTTATAGACTAACAAAACATGTAGATGGTATCATGAGCTTTCGTGGGCACAGCCCAAAATGTTGTGGTCCTAACTCTCCATTCAGTCACACTAGTTTTGTGCTAATGTAACTCCCCGGATAGCAGTGGAGTTACAGTGGTTCAAAGCTGAGGTGGCCACGTGAAGAGTGAGGCTCTTGCTGTTTTGACACAAGAATTTCAGGTTCCTAGACACATTACAAAGGAACACCCTCAAGTAACTGCCTTTTTTATTTATCACAGTTGTGGCACCCCAGAGAGAGATGAAGCCAGGCTGAGCTGTGCTAAATAAGATTAAAAAGGCATTACAGCTTCACTGTACTCAAGATGATCCATAAAAAGAAAAATGAGACTCGAGTGTGACTCAAATATTACTACAAACTTTTAGAAAGGGATAGATGAGTCCTTTAAGGTAGCTAGCAGTGAAAAATGTGACACTATCCAGTGGCTGGGTATCAGCCCACAATAACTCAGCTTTATAAGTTTTTACTTTTGGAAAATTAGTCCATATTCAAGGTCTTAAAAACAACCATGTAGCACTGCAAATAGCTTGCACAGGGTGTACATGTTTTTCAGTCCAATAGACCTGTTAGACCCTGGTCCAAGGGGCTAATGCTCAGGGGGATGTGCTCATGGGGGTGCAAATGAATAGTCTCATGTGACCTTACCTGAGGCTAGCCAGCTAAGCAGGGAAAACAAAGCAGCCTGCTCAGCCAGGGTTAGGGAGGACAGAGGTACTCACTTACTTGTCTCAAATACCTCTGGTCTGGTGGGAGCAGCAGCAAGGTGCGTGCCTGGGCGGTGGAGAGAGCGCCACATTCACCCTGGGACAGAAGGCTCCCTGCAGAAGCCATGTGGGGCGTAAGTGGAACAGGCTGTGCTGGAAGAGGCTCGCGGTTGTAAAAGCAGGCTCTTTTCTGGCCAGGCCTCATGTGCATAGCCTTCCTAGCCTAAGATCACTTTCCCTCGAACCAAATATCCTGCACTATGTGACTTAAGCAGGAGCAAAAAACCAGGCAGGTAAGGGTCATGCAAAGTTTGCACTGGCCAAGAGCCATCTCACCCCCTCCCCTTCCTCCTCAGTCCCGTCACTAGGCAGACAGAATCTGTTAAGCCTATCACAGAGAAGCGCGGGAAAGCTTTAGCTCTCTCTATAAAACAGCTTCCCCTCCTGCATTAATTTGAGGATTCCCGAAAATTTGGAAGGCAGTACATGAGCCAGGTCTGAGGGCTGATCACCCGAGGGTCCCCTCCCACTCACCGAATCAACTAAATCTTCTGTAGAGCGTAAAGAATAACGAATATGCTGTTTTCTCTGTTGTCCCTTGTGTGTCTGATAAGTGTGAGTACTATTGCTGTTTAGTGTTAGTCAGAGGTTCATTAAATAATAGTATTAGGAGTAAGTTAGTTAGAAGTTTGTTAAATAATAGTGATAGGAGTAAGTTAGTTAGAGGGTTGTTAAATAGTGTTAGGAGTTTAGATAGATGTTAGACCTTATGAGTGAGATTAATGGAAATATAACTGTTAAAAATCCCTGGGTTGTTGCTGATAATTACTTGGATTTGGAAAAACCTCAGGGAATTTTCCTTTATTGCACTGTATTCTGTTTACTGTTCCTGTTAATAGTTATTTGGCACCCACGCCTGTAAAAACTGTTAAATAGAAAGTTATAGTTAAAAACATTTTAATAAAATTTTAAAAGATATTCAATACAAGGTTGCCTGCTTCTGCACCTCCCGGGGCTGGTCACATTCCCGAACCTTCCACTGTTACAGGACAGCGGTGAGTGTCTGAGTTTGGTGGGGGTTGAAGAAGAATGTGAGTGAGTGCAACTTCTCTTTGTGTTCTGGTTGGATGGGGTTTGGAGCAACCCTGCTATCTGGATGTGTGTTAGTGTGGGGAAGGTCCTGGTACATCCCCCTTTTCTTCCCCTCCTCCCCTAAGAGTCACTTGTCCAGGAAAGGGCTTTCCCTTAGGCTCTTCCCACAGGATTGGTGCACTGTGCACACATTTAGCTTTGCAAAATGCAAAGTGAGCAACACCAGGCTACCCCTCCAGCCTGCCTGCTCCCATCCCTTCCCTGCAGAATGGTGACACATGGGGGGAGATGCACTTCACTGGGTCACATCACCCCCAGTTTTCTGCCAGGGTCTGCCTGCCCAGCTCTTTCTTCCTCCCTCCCCTGCTAAATGGAGGCAAACTGGGGCCAGGACAGGAGAAGTAAACAATAGTATGTGCACCAAATAGCTGGCAATAATAGGGAGAAGAGGAGGGCTGCTGCTACTGCTATTCAGTTCTGTAGGGAGAGGCTAGACAGGAGAGGAAGGAAAAGCTGCTTTCCCATAGTGGAACTGAGGGCAAGGGGGAGGGCTGGGCTACCAGCCGGAGAGGGAGGTATGACACGAGTTGTTGGGGGGAAACTTTACATTGTGTCCCCCACATCAGTAGCTGAAGGTCCTGTCCTCCTTGCTCCCCTGGCTTAGAAGCTTCACTCTCTTAGTCCCAGGGGGGCTGCTGCAGCACCCCACTGTGAGGCAGGTGGGTGGGGCACAGGAGTTGAGTGAGTGTTAATTGAGATCAGCTCTCTCATGTGTGCCCTCCCAATAGGAGCGGGAAATAGAGTCACAGCAGGTGGTGTCTGCCTGGCTGGCTGAAACACATTTACATAAGAACAGAGAGGCACGGTAGGTGAGGCAATACCTTTTTTGGTTTTGGACCAACTTTGGTTGGTGAAAGAGATCAGCCCTTTTTTCCGCCACAGACCTGGAAAAGGGCTTTATGGAGTTCCAAAGGTTTTTCTCTTTCACAAACCATATTTGGTCCAATGAAAGATGTTATTTCACCCACCTTGTGGCTCTCAGCCCAGTACCAACATGACTACACGAAAACAGCGAAAACTACTAAGGGTTATTACATGTCAAGATATACAAAATAAATATCCTAAAACACGACATGATTTGTTGATTTAACTTCATTCACTAGTCCATTGGTAACAAGCCCGGTTCAGAAGTGTGTATCACTGAATTTTGACTCTAACAAGTTCTCAAGCAGCATTTTTCTTGCTATCCCTAGTTGTAAACAATTTAATTATTACTGATGGAAATATTTCAGGATGTGTATGTATGTACTGTGAAATCAACAGCTAATTTCTAAGGGTATGTCTATACAGCAGTGTTATTTCAGAATAACATCAGTTATTCTGAAATAAATAGTGCACGTCTACACTACAAGCCTTTATTTCAAAATAGTGTTGAGCTGGAGGACTTCTTACTCCAACTCATGGTTCTTCCTTTGACTTTCTGCTGTGTAGACAGCACGTACAGCCGAATTAAGCTATTTTGACTTAAGCTACGCAGTAGAGACACGGACGTTAAACTCTTTGGGGCACCCGTCAACCTCCTCCAGGTTGCCCACTGCTAAGGGACCCCACTCCTAGCAGTTAAAGTCTCGGGTGTATAGCTCACACACACCACTCACTGCCCTGACCACCGGCTGACAGTGCCCCAAGAACATGCATTATCCCTTATTCTCATGAGAATCCAATTCCACACCCTGTCTATGAAGAATGCTGTGGCACAAAATCTTGCCTGTCACAAGCAATGTCACAGTTGGTAGCAGCAAAGGCTCACAGTGCTACCTTCTGAATCTTAGAATCTTGGTGAACAACATTTTATATCTGTTGTTATTCATTCGTTTCATGTTTAGTTCATTTGACACAGTTTATTATTGTAATAAAATTGAATAAAATTCTGTCAATTTTTTCAGTAAATTATAAGACTTTTGAGATTACAGCTTCCCTCACCCCTTCCCTTATTTATTCTTGGATCTGGACTTCTAATACTCCAGTCATCTGAAGAAGTGGGTTGCGCCCATGAAAGCTCATGATACCATTTACATGTTTTGTTAGTCTTTAAGGTGCTACTAGTGTATTTGTTGTTTTTTAAGTTTTTAGCTTTATTTCTGAAATTTTTACTACTGCACACCTAAACTCAAGGGGCACCAAAATATAAATCAAGAGAAAGTCCTGCCAAAGTAGACAAGTTTTGGATTTTTATTAGCTTAAAATAAGCAGAGGCAGTCCAGGTGCTGCTGAGCCTAAGACTAAAATGTGATTGGGCTAATCTCATGAGGAGACATGAGAGCAAGAACTATGGGAATGTAGAAATATAAAAGCTGCCCTGTGAGGTCTCTCCGTGGTTATTTAAAGTTGGCAGATTGAATATGCCCAAAGGAAATGTGGCCAGAGACTACCTGTTTATGCTATAAAGATCGAACAAAAACCCTGGGAAAATAAACAGCTCTTTTAATGCTTAACTTCCAACTTTTGTGAACTTTCCAGTTTCTCAGGACTTAAGAACATAAGAACGGCCATACTGGGTCAGACTAAAGGTCCATCCAGCCCAGTACCCTGTCTGCCAACAGTGGCCAATGCCAGGTGTCCCAGAGGGAGTGAACTGAACAGGTACTGATCAAGTGATCTCTCTCCTGCCATCCATTTCCATCCTCTGACAAACAGAAGCTAGGGATACCATTTCTTACCCATACTAGCTAATAGCCATTAATGGACTTAACCTCCATGAGTGTATCTAGTTCTCTTTTAAACCCTGTTATAGTCCTAGCCTTCACAACTGCCTCAGGCAAGGAGTTCCACAGATTGACTATGCACTGTGTGAAGAAGAACTTCTCTATAACATATAAAGGAGAATGTTTGTATGTTTGTGCTTTAATAACTTGGACACTATAATAGCTACTGCAACCAAACTTTGCATGGGATAACCTTTCATCCAGGAGAAGGTTTTAAGGGACTGTGGGAGGGAAGAGATGAGAGACTGACGCCTTTCCCCGGGGCTGCACGGAGCTTGGCAGTACGGGGAGAAGCGACTTCCCGGGGGAAGCGGCGGGGACAGTCACTCACTAAGGCCAGTGGAGGGACGAGGAAGTGGAGGGTGGGCTCGGGCACAGGCGGCAGGCGTGCGGCTCCCTTCCCCCTCCCTCCCCTCAGGCTCCTCACCTCAGTTATATCAACTTTCCCAAGCAACGCCGGGTAACTCCAGCTACTATTTCATAAATGGAAATATATTCTCATCAATCCATTTATAACATTGGGCACTACAGGTATGAACAATATAAGTCAGTGATGCTTAGACTGACGCTAGTGAGAGGCAAGTGGCATTTTAATGTGTCCCCTGTGGCTTTTTGACACATGTGATATCAAACACTGTGATTTAATTATTAACCAAGCAGGTTGTATTTACTATGTTATTAACCAATTGTAGTTGATAGAATAATACTTAGTCATTTTGCTGTGAGAATAATAAACTATATATTTCCCATCATACTGTTTAAATATGAATATAAATAGCAAATGAAACAGTGAATTCACACGCCTGTGGCTCTTGGGTAAGGTGGATCACTGATTCAGCTTCTGAACCACTGAGCTCTGAGTGTCACGGAGGGTAAGTCTACACTACAGAGAAGATCGAAGCTGCTGCTGTCAATCTTCCAGGGTTCAAATTAGTGGATCTAGTGAAGACATGCTAATTCAAACTGAGAGGGGCACTAGGTTGATGCCGGTAGTCCTGCTTTCATGAGAAATAAGGGAAGTCCAAGGGAGAGTGTTCTCCCTTCAACTTCTTTAAGTGTGGACAGTGCCAAAAACCAAGTTAAGGTACTTTGACTTCAGCTACGCAATTAACATAGCTGAAGTTGCGTATCTTAATTCAATCATATCCAGTAGTGTTGACGTACCTCATATAGATCACTAGGCTTATGTAATAGCAAAGCACAAGAGGTCCAGGTTAATTGAGTAATAATCTATGCACTGTTAGAAGTGCATTCAAAGTGTTGCTCTGATGTGTCTTTAGAGGAAGTGGTTAGAATTGCAATTCCCTAATCATCTCCTCACGAGGAGGTTCCTAGTGCTCAGTCCCCCTCACAGAAGACTACTGTATTAAAATTGATTGAATTACGAGCAAAGAACAGAATCTCTAAGTATGTCACTTTCTGAAGGCAAGGAGAGGTATCTTACAAGACAGCGTGAACAAATACACAGTAAATGGATAATGGGAGCTGCGGGAAATGGTGACCAGCATGTCCCTGTGGCCCACACTGCTTCCTGCAGCTCTGTTTGGCTGGGAATGGTGAGCCACGGCCACTAGGAACTTCAGGGGAGTGGTGTCCAGTGGGTTACAGCAGGGGCTGATACATTTGGGCTCTATATAAGAACATCAGAGTGGCCCTACTGGGTCAGAACAATGTTCTATCTAGCCCAGTATCCTGTCTCCCAACTGTGGTCAATGCCAGCTGCTTCAGAAGAGATGAATAGAAGAGACAATCAGATGATCCATCCCCTGTTGCCCATTCCCGGATTCTGGCAAACAGAGACTAGGGACCGCACTCCTGCCCATTCTGCCTAGTAGCCATTGATGGACCTATCCTCCTTGAACTTATTTTGTTCTTATTGGAACACTGTTATAGTTTAGGCCTTTCCACCATTCCCTGACAAAGAATTAAAAATGTAAAAATGGCCATACTGAATCAGACCAAAGGTCCATCTAGCCCAGTATCCTGTCTTCCAACAGTGGCTAATGCCAGATGCCTCAGAGGGAGTGAACAGAACAGGTAATCATCAGGCGATCCTCCTGTCACCCATTTCCAGCCTCTGACAAACAGAAGCTAGCAACACCATTCCTACCCATCCTGGCTAATAAGTATTGATGAACATAACCTCCATGAATTTATGTAGTTTTCTTTAAACCTGTTATTGTCCTGGTCTTAACGACATCCTCTGGCAAGGAGTTCCACAGGTTGTGCACTGTGTGAAGAAAAACTTCCTTTTGTTTGTTTTAATCCTGCTACCTATTACTGTGTTTTAGTGTATATAACCCACACTCGTGTATAACCCTCGGTTTTTCTTTGCTGTGTAAAAAACACTTAGATTACCCACAGATGTGTATAACCCGCGGGTTCTATAGGCTAATTCACGGTAATTGCACATACCAGGCTAAACTGCCAATGTCCTGCATTTCACCCATCTTTTGTTAGGTAGCCATCCTGCTGCCAGTGGGGGGAACGGAGAGCACAGCACATGCGCGCTGGAGGCTCGTCAGGCCCTCCCTGCAGCGGAGTGGAGCTGACCCAGTTCTAACGGGACAGAGCTGCTTATGAGCAAAAATAAACTTATATACCCCACGGGGGGGGGGGGAGGGAATTGTAAAAACATGTATAAGCCATGGGTTATATACGCTAATTTACGGTAATTTCATTTGGCGATCCCCTAGTTCTTATGTTATGAGAACAAGTAAATAGCTTTTCCTTATTCACTTTTCTCAATAGCTGTCATGATTTTATAGACTTCTATCATATCCCCCCTTGGTCTCCTCTTTTCTAAGATGAAAAGTCCCAGCTTTTTTAATCTCTCTTAATATAGCACCCATTCTAAACCCCTAATCATTTTTGTTGCCCTTTTCTGAACCTTTTCCAATGCCAAGATATCTTTTGAGGCAACCACAACTCTACACAGTATTCAAGATGTAGATGTACCACATCTATAAAGGATTTATATAAAGGCAATAAAATGTTCTCTGTCTTATTCTCTATCCCTTTTTAATGATTCCTAACATTCTGTTTGCTTTTTTGACTGCTGCTGCACATTGAGTGGATGTTTTCAGAGAACTATCCACAATGACTTCAAGATCTTGCTCTTGAGTGCTTATAGCTAAATTAATCCCCATCATTTTGTATGTATAGTTGGGATTATTTTTTCCAATATGCATTACTTTGCATTTATCAACATTAAAATTCATTTGCCATTTTGTTGCCCAATTCCACAGTTAGACGGTGAAGAAATAATTTGTTTATTTTAAATCTGCTGCTGTCAAGGCTGATTCCCCACTCTGGCATGATGAATGCAGAAGTGGGGGCCCGCAAAAGTACCCCAAAATCTTATCTTTCCCAGCTTTGGTATAAAACTTCCCCCCAAAATCCTAAAACCCTAGATTTTGGGGATAAAAATCCTCTGCCACCACCCAAGTAATGGTAAGTAAACCAGGGAAGAGATTACTTGGGAAATCTCAGCCCTAAAGTAAAACCAGGACACAAAAATTAACGAATACCAGGTTAATAAAAAAGAAAGAACTTTTATTATCACCACAATACTCCTGTTACAAGCATAATGACTAGATGGAAAAGTCACCAATTAATATACTCATGGGGGACTCCCATGGGCCAAAAACTTAGTTACTAAGGAGAGGAAAACCCATTTTTAAATGCACAGACATCAGATTCCCATTCCCAAACCATGAAACAATAAAACCTAATGGATTTATCTAAACTTTACCCTACCTACAGAAGACTGAAGTGTCTATTCTTGAAGGAAAACATTCTGTCTGACTCCCTCAGTATCTGGAGAGGCAACTGCCCCAGAGACAAAGGAGGGAGAAACCAAAAATTCCTTTGTCCCAGTTTGAAATTCCTACCTGCATTTCTATTGGCTGACTGCTACCTGGCTAGGTACAGTTAACCCCTCAGTCCCCAGGCTGCTAGCCATCCCTCCTGACCATGACAGCTGCCTATACATTTTATTGAGTGAGTTTCTTGTATTATGTCAGTGAAGGAATATATAACTTTCCTTATTCTATTTTTTCCATACCATTTGTTATTTTTTTAGACCTCTAACATATACCCCCACCCTTTAGTCATTTCTTTTCCAAGCAAAAGAGTCCCAGTCTTGTTGATCTCTCCTCATATGGAAGCTGTTCCTTATCCCTAATCATTTCTGTTGGCCTTTCTGTATCTTTCCCAAATCCATTATATCTTTTTTTAGATGGGGTGATTAAATCTGAATACAGTATTCAAGATGTGAGCATATCATGACTTTATATAGAGGCAATATGATATATTTTTTTTTATAATCTAATTCTTTCCTAATGATTCCCAGTATTCTATTAGCTTTTTAGACTGCCACGGTACATTGAGTGGATGTTTTCAGGGAACTATCCACAATGATTCCAAGATCTCTTTCTTCAGTGTCAACAGCTAATTTAGACCCCATAATTTTTTATTTAGGGTTGGGATTATATTTTTCCTTGTGAATTCTTTTCATTTCTCAACACTGAATTCCATCTACTCTCCTGTTGCCCAATCATTCAGTTTTGTGAGATCCCTTTGTAACTCTTTGCACTTAGCTTTGGACTTAACTATTTTGAAGACTATTGTATCATCTGCAAATGTTGCTATCTCACTGTTTACCCCCCTTTCAAGAACATTTCTAAGCAGTTTAACAGCAGGGGTCCAAATGCAAATCCCTGCAGTAACACCACTATTTATTCTTACTCTTTTCCCCTGTCTTTTAAGTGGAGTATCCGGAAATGTGTTCATGATGATCTAACCATCCTTCAATTTCTTGAATGACAAGCCTTTTGTTATCTTAATCACCCTGCCTCACACTTCTTTATAAACAAACTCCTTGCCCCAAACACAAAGCTGGAAGCAGCACAATTAAGAACAGCCTCTGGAGATAGGGCATGTACTTTAAACAGACTTCAAGTGTGACATCTAGGGGTGCTACTGACGCTCTTAGCCCCACAGAAATGGCAGCCTTGCTATACCCCAGCTGTATTGGGACTCTCAGTGGGTCTTGTCTTTTAGGTAATCAAAAACTTCCTCTTGCCTGTTATCTCCGTTCTTTGACTACACTTTGCTAATCTTTCACCCTCAGTATTGCAAATTCTGGTAGTGGAAGGACAGTGGGGATGCTGCTTATGTGTTTCAATCACAAAATAAAGACTATTTATTCATATTTCCTGTCTGATTCAAACTACCTGTTTGGGGGCTATGAGTGGTTTGTTATTTATTTATTAAGTGACTGCTTCAGGAACATAATTTAAGATGCAGCACTCTACGATATTAACTACTAGCAGAAATACCCGGTGTCACCTGGGGAAAAATATAGTAAAAGGTGTGATGAATGAACTACGTCAATTACATTAACATAGCATGTTTTATTGGAAATACTTTTCTCTGATATATTACTTTAAGAAATTAATATAGCTAGTGATGTGCTTACAAAACAACAAATCCCATAGGGTCTCTTTTCTCAATCCCCACAAATCAGGAAGGCCCATCTTCCCTTAAAGACTCTATGCAAACCAATGCCTGTAGCCTCCTTGCCAGAAGCCCTGAGAAATGGAGGGGATGGCTCTTGGGCTCTGCAGCAGCAGCAAATCTCTGCTCCCCAAGTAGCCACTCCCCGAGTGCCTTCAGTGCATGCGCCATGGGGCAACCTGAATGGACTTCCTAGCAGCAGCTGGACCGGTTGCATTGATCAGACAAAGCGAAAGACCTTCAGACCAGGTGCAATTAGTGATATCTAGATGATCAGAACATGTAGCACCTGAAGGTACTTGTTCTAATGAGAATAGGCTGTTCAGAGTGTACCGTGTCCTCCTCAGGCTCCATGGTGCTCAAAATCTTGTCCTCCTACCCACCTCCTCTTTGTACTGTGAGCTGAAGCCTGCAAAGTGCATAATGCCCATGGCACTTGCAGATAACGCACACAGCCCTGCCAGGAGAACTCACGCAGCCCAAAGGAGGGCAAGTGGTGGGATGACTCATTTGGGTGTGGGGGGAGGGAAGCAACTTTAATTTCCAGAAGAGGTTCAGTCAGAGCCTGGCTGCGTGAAGATGTTGAGAGGCTGTGATAGCTGGAGGCTTCTCCCAGCCACAATTAGCAAGGCTAGACCCCAGCCAGCATCAGCCACATTTGGGTCTGTCCTGGAGACCTGCTGGTGCCCTAGTATACGGGAGGTTGCTGATTCTCTGTCCCACTGCAGTCTCTCCCCCATGGGCTTTCCCTTGATAGTGCTGTAGGTGCCCACATGCTTTATCCTCTAGGATCTCGAAGTTGCAGTTTATGTGACACGCTTAACAGAAGAGTCCAGCAAATGCCTATGATCAGGCGCTACTAAAAGCTAATTAACAGGGGGCCCAATTGGGGATCTGGGGGAACCAATTTCGAGATCTAACCAATCCAGTTATTTAAGTTAGGAAATCAGTAGTATCCATGCAAAATGTGGCATTTCTAGCTCTTACCATTTCAGAGATCTTTCGGGACAAACAAACAAACAAACTTTCAGAAATATTTATAGGATATATTTGAGAAATGTTGTCTGAGTGAGCAAGCAAATCTGTCTCTCTGTCCATCCATCCAAGAACTTTTCCTAAATGGTTAGAACTAGGACCACCAAATTTGGTATGCAACTTCCTCTTACAACAACTTACAGCAAGGTCAGGGTTTGGTTGTGCCAGGACAATGGGACATGCCTGGAATGCAATTATTTTCATAACATGGAAAGGGAACAGCAGGCTAGCAGGGATATTTATACTGTGTCATGGCCACAGGGGGCAGCAAGAGGCCAGAGATGGGGACAGGGACAGCAATAATGCCATTGGGGCAGCAGGGGGCAGGGGTTAAGGTAAGCTTCCTGCCCAATGCCCAGAGAAGCGAGGTCCCTGCTGCTGCAATCTCTGGGGAGCTGCCCTTTGGCCAACACAGCCCCCAAAGCACCCAGTGCTTGGAAGCTGCTGCTCGGAAAGCATAGCCACAGCCAGCTGCAGGGAGCCATCACTGGGGAAACACGGCCCCCACCATGGCCAGATGCAGGGACCTGCCACCCAGGAAGTATGGTCCCTGCCAGTTCCTCCATCCCAACACCCCTCCCGTTGCCCTGGTCCATCCTCACCCCCGACTCTTCTCTCCAGCCCCTCCACACCAACCCCTGCCCTGAGCCCTCCTCACCCCCAAACCTGACTCTGGCACTTGCCCCTCCCCCCCCCAAACCTGAGTCCCTCCTCACCTCCAGTCCTGACTCCTGCACCCCCCACACCCTCTGCCTCCTGCCATAAAGGACCTGAGCAACAGTGGGTAAATAAACCCCGCTTAACCTGAGCTGTTATTCTTGAACAGAATTTTGGTATGGTATCTTTCATTTCTTTTTGGCACTGATTGGTGTGCTCTATGTTCTACTTGCTTCTTATGTATTTATTACAGTATATTAACAGATTTTACCTCACCCAGTGCGCACTGGCTCCTCTGTATCAGGCAGGAAGGCAGGTGGGAGCCAGGAAACACAGGAAGCCAGCTTAAAAGCCAGGTTCTGGCACGCACTGGCTCCCAGGGAGCTGCCTGCCACCCCACATTGCTGCCTCTGATACAGCCAGCTCCCCAGGAGCGATGTGCACTGGCTCCCGGGAAGCTAGCTCTGGGTGCCTGTAACCATGTAACCGCTGAGTTTCTCAGTGGTTACACGTTTACAAAATTACCCGCATTTTAACATCCTACTAGAAACAGACCCCACTTCTGAAAAATAAAATAAAAATAAAAAGCCCTTCCTGAGTAAAAAGGAGCTCACCATTAGACATTAGCAGTATAACGCCTCTGACACAAAGGCAAACATTTCTGATTCCATCCAATAAACGTCAATGGTCACCAGTCCATTACAACACATTTCTTGATAGCTATAATTGAGAATTAAGATAATTAAATTCTACAAAGGAAAAAATAATAATACTGCACAGACATAGTTCAAGCAAATCTTTATTCTGACCTGAGGGGGCTGGGAAATTTGACAACTAATATTTTTTCCAATGTTGTGCTGTGTGCGTTTTACACACAAAATACTGTCTCAGCATTTTCCTGACACATGCACTAGAGCTTTCATTTTAGTAAAAATCATTTGTGAACAAGTTTCAGAGGGGTAGCCATATTAGTCTGTAACTTTAAAAGCAAGTAGTTCTGTGGCACCTGAGGGTACATCTACACTGAAATGCTATTTCAGGATACCAGAGTATCACAAAATAGCTATCCCGCATCTACACAGCAAGCCTGTTATTTTAGGCTTGCTATTCCAACATCCCTGTAAACCTCATTCTACGAGGAGTAAGGGTTGTTTCAGAACAGCGCTTTTTTGAAATTTGGTACTGTGGAGACAGCACCAAATAACAAAATAAGCTATTTTGAAATAGCATCAAAACAAGATATGCACTTGACGTAGTTTTTTTGAGGAGTACAGGATCTGTCGAAAAATCACCCTGCTGTCGGTAGGACCGCGTCTAAGCCGCAGTTTCAGTTTCGAAATGGTGCTTGTTCGAAACAGCGCCAGAACATGATTGTGCAAATGAAGCACAGGATATTTAAATCCCCACTTCATTTGCACTTTTGATGTGCTTTATTTACATCCCTCTGCCGACAGAGGAGTGTAGTGTAGACCTAGCCTTAGAGACTAACAAATACATAAAGAACACTTTCTCCACACAAGCTCATCTGAAGTGGGTTTTACTCACAAAAGCTCACAAATATATAAATTTGTTAGTCTAAGGGTACGTCAACACAGTGGAGCTATTTCGGGATACCAGAAGTATCCCAAAATTGCTATTCTGCATCTATAGAAGCAGCCCATTATTTCGAAATAGATTTCAAAAATAACCGGTAGTTTATTCTGATGTCCTGGTTAGGGGCATTTTGAAAGAGTGAGTTATTTCAAAATTTGGTGCTTTGTAAACAGTGCCAAATAATGAAATAAGCTATTCTGAGATAAACTACACAATTTGCGTAGCGCGAATTGCATAGCTTATTTTGAGCTAAGGGTGCTGTGTAGACAGGACTACTCATAATTTTTCTTAGGTGCCTTTGGTGCCACAGGACTACTCATACTTTTTTTCTTTTTCATTGGTTTGTGCTGTTTGTTTTGCTTGCCATTATATTGTAAATATTACCTTGGCTGATGTTCCTTTAAAATAAAAGTTGAGAACATGCGAAACAGTTTACTTGCCACAGAAGATGGCATTTTTAGTGAAAATGCCATTTAATTTCATGCGCTATTTTATTTTCCCTTTAAATGGAAATGAGAATTATGTAAATTAGATGCCCCTTTTCTTCTATCAGTCCCCTGTGTGACTTATTCTGGCTGTATAAATTATCTCTCACATGTAACAGATTTGATTATATTATTTAATCTGCAGTGCAGAAGATAATCATGTATTGTATTTTTTAGTATCTCTTTTCACCTTTATATTTTTCCTGAAATACATCTCATGCTTTTTGAGACATCTGTTAGATCAATACATTTCATAACAGAAAAATACAGGCAAATTGGAAACAAACCCATAATTATAGCTCAGACTTGACTTTGTTAATTTATTATAACGTTACCAGTTCTGAACCACTTGGTGTATTGTAATGATAGCTTTATAACTCACAATTACCCATAATTTATTTACACACTAATTGTAGAGACACAGGTCACTTCATTAGATTAATGACCAGCTGGAGAGCTGATGATCTGAGGTAAATCCAAGGTCCATTAGCCCCAGCTGGTCATAAATTCTCCAGCACACACCTTGGGCAGAGGTCATTATAGCTACTGAAAATAGAAAAATATGGAAGAAAACTTAAGAAAGTTCTTTTCCCACCCATCTCTCCATTTTTCTTACATGCATATTCTAATGGCATAGGAAGTATGAGGCCTTGCCAGGAAATTAATACCCCTTATGTTAACTTATAATGATCCATTTTTCCATTCTGATTACTTCATGTATCTTACTTTCTAGCAAGTGTAAGCAAGGAGAAAATCAAAACAATAGATCAAATAATCTAAGTATTTCTCAGTTCCCCTGTTACAGGTATCAGGTTCTTGACCTGTAACAGGGTCTAATCACCTGATGAAGTGGATGTCCCACTTTACCTTATAAGTATGAAAAAGGATGAAGAGGCAAAAGGTGTGTTACAGATGTAACCCTTCTGCCAGATAGCACCAACAGCAGCCAGGGCCGGGTTCAATATCTAGAAGTTCCTCTCCATCCATCCAACACAGAACTGTCTTGAGCCCCCACTCAATAACCTAGGAAATTCACACAACCCCTTGGGTGCCTCTGGGAGGCAATGCTTCCCCACTTGCAAGCACAGAGTCTGAATGTAGAAAACAAACTTTTAATAAAAAGGGAGGGAAGTAAGGTGGCATTAATTTGGGAAAACACCACAGACAGAGTTCATAACCAAACCACAAGTAAACATCCCAGCTCAAGTAGGTTGGGCAATGTTCTTTGCCTCTCAGGCTCACAAGATCTGTCCCACTGCTCCCACCAGCCGCTTGGCAGCCGCCCTACTGGCCACTGTTCCTGCCAGCCGCCTGCTGCCCGGCAGCTCTTTGTGATGTCAGTTTCTCAGTGATTTCAGCTCTTGGCCCATGATGTAGGCTGGCCAAAAAGATTCCATCATCCCTTGGAATAACATTTTTTTCAGAATAATGAAGAGACTCCTTACAGAATCTGTTTTAGTTGTATCATTAGAAGGGGTGGGGGAGAAAAACAGGTTGAACCAGTCTTACAGCCCACGCCCGGAGGGCATGTAGTCTGCTGGTTCAGATCTCTGACCTTCCCCCCAATTGACTTCACTAAAGCTACATCTAGACTGCAAGCCTCTTTCGAAAAGGAGCGTCTAGATTACAACCAGTACTTTCGAAAAAGCAAGCCGCTTTTTTGAAAGAGAGCACCCAGGCAGTCTGGATGCTCTCTTTCGAAAAAGTACAGTTTGCATTACATAGCACCTTTTTTCGAAAGAGCACTTTCGAAAAAAGGCATTCTTCCTTGTAAAACGAGGTTTTCCGCAGTAAAAAAAACTGCCACGTTCTTTCGATTTACTTTCGAAAGAACGCAGCAGCAGTCTAGACGCAGGGGAAGTTTTTTCGAAAAAAGGCCACTTTTTTCGAAAAAACCCTGTAGTCTAGACACACCCTAAGTCAGGAAGGGAAAGCCTTGTCCATCTGAGATTCTTACAATGACAGTGTCTCTCCTGCAAGCATTAGTGGTCATATTTTACAATTCCTACATTTAGGGTTAACATGATTTGTGACCTCACAACAGCCAAATTAGTTACAACAGGCAAAATACCATTCTAACAATTGCATATCTATCAGGCCTGTAGCACTGACTGAACTATATTTACATAACCACACCCAGGATTTCTTTCCCATTCCAGCTTGAACTGTATTTACATAACAGTTGAATACCTTACAGGGCTAAATGACTGAGTGAGCATAACCACACCCAGGATTCCTTTCCCCTTCCACCTGGCTGCACTGGATGCATTGATTCAGACCCTGCTTACACAGGTAAATGTTGTATTCGGGGTCTAATCACATAAATTGGGATATAAGGGAAAACAAACACATACCAGATCTAACACAACCCAGCAACACTGACAACAACAAAGCTTGAAGCTTAGGCTCAAAATACAGGCCCCCTTCACTGTTTGTTTTGGAGTCATGGCACCAGAATTGCCAACCGTTCAAAAATCATGATTGATTTTTTACAAAAAGAATAATTGTTGGACTCTTTACATTTGCCCTTCTGGGTTTTGAGACCTCTGGCTGCCCTCAGTGTAACAAGCCCTTCTATGTAACTGAGGGTGGGATGGGAGACTAGAAACAGACAGACATTTTTTAATGAAAGCTAAGATTATGAGTAATTACATTACTCTTGGGAATCAGGGCTTTAAGAAGAACACCAGCTATTGAAAGCTCGAAATGCTGGCAGCTCACATGGCAGACTACCAGGCAACTTATGAAATCTGAAGTACAAGAACTGAGCAGCCACATTAATAAAAACACAGTGTAGTGTTTGCAGGACCTGGCACTTCCCGGACAAAGGGAATGCAGTAGATTTTAATTTACTTTGATTTTAAAGAAATGATTTCATAATGTGTGTCTTTGAAAATTGTATTTGGAAACAATTACAGCTGAAATGAAAATGAGCACTGCCAGGTGGACTGAAAACTTGCCAAAGGACAATAAACAAGGGGTAATAAAATATGACAATATATCAAATTAGGAGGTGTTTAGCAGGATGCCTCAGGGAGTGGTGTTAAGTCCAAGGTTTTTTTACTCATCTGCATAAATGATCTGGAAGAGTGAATAACCAGCATGTTAATTAAATTAAAGAATGACACTAAATTGGGAGGCATGAACATCATTGAAGATAGAGAAATGATGACAGTAGACAATCAATTTATATAGGCATTTGCTGTTTTTCACTAGCGCCTTGCAATGTGATTTTGTTTTTTGAGCTATGCATACAGAGGCATCATGTCACAGTGAAAGGTCTCACAAGTTTGTACCTAGAATGCTGGTTCAGTTTTGGGCAGTTTACTAGCAGAAGAGTGTATACAATGGAGGAAGTTCAGAGATTAGTAAAAATAATTAAAGAGACCAGAGAGATTGACTTATAAGGAAAAATTAAAAGAACTATGGTAAATATGTAAGCAATGATGAAGAGGATGTGGGTGAGACATGAATACCCCAAGGCTGGAAAGGCTTTGTCTGTAGTGTAAATGTCTGTAACATGTATCCCCCTTACCCCCACTCTGTTCTAAAATTTGATTTGTCAGTTTCACATGTGTTAATTTTTTGATTGTATCACATTGGTATATATGGTTGTGCCAATTTTCTTCCACATATTGATCTGAGGAAGTGGGTCTGGCCCATGAAAGCTCATCACCTATAAACCATCTTGTTAGTCTTTAAAGTGCTGTCTTTTAGTTCTGTCTTTTGTTTCAGCTACACCAGACTAACACGGCTGCATCTCTATCACTACGTAACATGTATCGTATCTCAAGCTCATATCCAGTTAAGTTAAGGAAAAATTAAGCAAAACAGCAGGAAATCTCTTTCAGCTCTAATTTCTATGAGTTTATGATCATTGTAGTCGACCTGGCTTCCCAGAAGGGTTCCTCCTCCTCTGCGTCAGTGGGCGGCCACTCCGACCCACTACACTGTCCCTTTAAACCAAGCCCCAAGTCACTAGTCCATGCCTGGCCTTCCTTCAGGTGGGGCAGCACACAGACAAAGTCAGCTTATATATGTAGGCCCGGCCCTGATTCAGGGTGGGCAGCAAGTCAACACAGTCCCCTTTTGGGGATAGGCCAAGCCCTGGTTCAGGGCGGGGCAACAGACAAACCCAGAGTCAGTTTATAGGTAGGCCAGGCCCTTGGTTCAGGGCATGGCAGAAAACAAACAGACTGGGTATGTCTAGACTACATGGCTCCATCGACGGAGCTGTGTAAACTAGTTTACCCAGCATAGTCAATGAAGCAGGGATTTAAATAATCTCCGCTTCATTAAAATAAACATGGCCACCGCGCTGTGCCAATGATCAGCTGATCCGGCACAGCGCGGCAGTCTAGACGCGGATCTGTCAGCTGGGGAAGCCTTTGCCAACCGATCCCTTATGCCTCGTGAAATGAGGTTCCTTACCCACCACACCAGCCCCAGAGCTTCTTACCTGCCCTGCCCTCATCAAGCTAGCCTGTTGTGTGTGCCCCGCCCCTCCCAGCTGTAGCCTTGCCTTTTCCTGCCCCTAGCTCCCTTAGCATCTCCATTTTTCCCTAGCCTCCCAATAGTCCCTTGCCATTGCCCCATGTGCCCAGGTTCCCCTCCGAGCGCTTGTGCCCTCCCCTTTTTAGTTACCCCCGCCAGTACACTGCACCCCTCTCACTGACCCATAGTTCCCTCAGTATCCCAGTGGAGCCAGAGGAGCCGGCCCCCGCCCTGCACCTGTTACCTTGACCCCTGTCTGCCCTGCCAGCACCCTCCTCCTCTGCTTCCAGCCTTGCAGGGGGGGAGTGGTTGCTGGCCCCTCCATTCCTATTGCTCTCCAGCCCCCGCTAGCGCCCTCCCTCCCTGCAATTAGTTAGTGGGTGGGAAGCAACCGCTTCCCTTTCCCTTGCGGCACCCCCCGCAATAGCGCCCTCCTCCTCTGTCTCCAGCCTTGCAGGGAGGAGTGGTTGCTGGCCCCTTGGTTCCCCGTTTCCACCCTGCCCTTCCTAGTGCTTTCCCCTCTTTCCCCCTCTTTCCAATCGCGTCCCCCCTTCCCTCATGTTTTCCCCCCGCAATAGCGCCCTCTCCTCCAGCCTCAGCAGGGAGGAGAGGCTGCTAACCCCCCCACCACTTCCCTACCTGCCCCTTCCTGAAACCTGTACCTCTCCTTTCCTCCCCTCTTCCTCTCACTGACACCTTCCTCCCCTGCCTGCCGTTTGGTGGGGAGAAGCGGTTAACCCCTGTTCCCGCTCCCCGCCATCCGTGCCTCATTCTACCCTCTCCCCACGATGGAGGAGACCCCTGCCCCTGTCAGTCCCATGGTGTCCCCCCATTGCCACCGGGCTCAAAGAATGCCGCGGCTGACCTCCCAACCCTCAGCCCAAGTTCTGCCGCTGCCACGGCTGATGCTCCCTCAAGATCGGGAGCAGCCCCTACCTCGGCCGGAAAAAAGGGCGGGGGGAAGAAAAGGGGCAAAAGCCCGGCCCAGAAGGCCAAACCCTCCATGGCCGAGGCCGGCCCACCCTGTGTGGTCCCACCATCCGCCGCAGCCCCTCCTTCCCCTGCTGTTCCCTCCACCAGCTCTGGGGGTGATTCGACCACGGCCCCCAGAGCGTACGCCCAGGTGGCTGCTGCTGCCCCCCCCCACGTGCCTTGTCATCTGCCCTGACTGCCGCCTCCAGCGCCATCCCAGGTGGCTGGGGCCCCTTTCCCACCATGACCAGGAGGCACGATGTCCGCTGCCTCCTGGTCGCCGCCTCGCCCCACGTTGAAACTTACATGCGGGCATTGGCGGGGGTGGTGGGGCCGTGATGGCGGCCTCCAAGATGTACGGCAAGGTGGTGTTCTTCCTTGCCTCGGAGGCCACCGCCCAGGAGACAGTGGAGAGGGGCCTGGCGGTGGGGGGGGGGTGCACATGCCCCTCGAACCGCTGGAGGACCTGGGCGTATGGGTGGTCCTCACCTCCATCCCGCCCTTCCTCCCCAATGCTGCCCTGTTGCCTGCCCTCTCCACCTTGGAAAGGCCCATCTCTATCATCAGCCCTCTCCCGTTGGGCTGTAAGGACCCTGCCCTTCGCCATGTCTTGTCTTTCCACCGGCAGGTACAGCTGCAGCTGCTGCCGGCGGAGCATGGCTGGGTGGTGCTAAAGGGGTCCTTTATGGTGCCCTACCAGAGGGCCCTCTACCGGGTCCACTACTCAACAGGAGAGGCCCGGTGCTTCCTCTACCGGGAGACGGAGCACGTCCAGAGGGACTGCCCCTTGGCCTGGTCGGGGGAGGTGTCCAGGCCCCCCGGGGCCCGGGAGGGTGCCGGCCCTGCCACCACCGGCCCCCCTGGTAGTCCGGCCTCTGTGGCTACCCCTCCTCCAACCGACAGCTCTGCTTGGGAGCTGGAGGCGCCCCCTCTGGCATGCCCAACCAGCAGGCGGGCCCCGCCTTTACTCAATCTGTTTCTGCGGGGCCCAAGGAGGAGAGGGTGGCGCAGTCGTTGCTGGGCAAGAGAGAGGGCTCCCCCCAGGTGGAGGTTCCCCTCCACCCCTCTCTCCTTCCACTGCCTCAACGTGTTCCCTGAAAATTAGCTGCGCCCCCGGGCCTTGCCCCTGCTGACCAGCCCTCCACCTCCACCTCGGGGGGATGGACGCTCGTCCGGGGGAAGCGCAGAGCCTGCCGTTCGCGGGCTCAATGCCCCCCCTCTGATGAGGAGGGAGGGAAGGCCCCCCTCCGAAAGATCCTGAGGGGGCCAATGCTGCCGAGACCGCCCCCGGTGAGCACCAGCAGGAGGCGCTGGCTGAGGAAGCCGTGGCGGTGAGGGGGGAATGAAGCCGTCCCCCCTGCGGAGCCCATCCACGAGGAGGCCTCGGGTGGAGCTCTCTCAGCCCCGATACCAGCTGAGCCCCCCACCGTTACCGCTGAGGTAATTGTTGCCTCGGCGACTGGCGGGGAAGGCTCTGGGGCCGAGAGGATGGAACTCGGCTCCATCTTTGAGGAGATCGAGGCCCTGGGTCTGACCCCGCTCACTCAGGGGGAGGACGACCCTTTGCCAGCGGGCCTCAGTCTGGGCGGCGACTCCGTGGCGCTGCCCCCTCCTCTCCCTGACCCTAACCCTACTGATAACCCTACGTCCCAGGTGGCCGACCCCGTCCTTACACTTGGGGCGCCCCTGGTGTTACCAATTGGCCCGGCCGACTTGGGCGCCAGAGCTGAAGCCGCTGAGCCCTCCGGGGCGACGGCTGGCGCCGAGCGGCCGGGTCTTGAGCTCAGGGGTGCCCCCTCTCCGGAAAGCAAGGAGGGGCGGTCATCTTCCCTTCCCATTGGGGGCCCAGCAGAGAACAGCATTCAGGCCAACGCCGTGGTGACGGTTTCTGCCTCTCCATCTGTGCGCGGCGTCGGCACGGGCCCCCTCCCTGTTCCTGCCCCCCCGGTTCCCATTCGGGAGGCGCCACAGCCCGGTGGCACAAGCCCGGGGGATCCTCCCCTAGACCCCACCCCAATTTCTGGTCCCCTTCCCTGTCCCGATCCCTCCCTCACCCCTGTACATGCCCTTGGCCCCCACCCTACCCTTTATGAACCCATTTCTATCCCGAGTCCTCCCCTGTCCCTGATCCCTCTCCTACCGTTGCCGTTCCCCCTCTCCCCGCCCTTGCCCCATCGTCCGGCCATAAGCCCATCCCCCCCATCCACCCCTACCATGCTGCCTGTCCCGCCTTCACCATCCTCCCAAACCACCGTTATTGCCACCCCCGTAGGGGCCGTCTCGTTCCCGCTGACCACGGGCGGCCCTCAGGGGGTGGTATTTGTGTCCCCGGTCCCTAGTCCTTTAGGGGCCGCCTTTTTCCCCTCTGCCGCACCTTCCCTCGCCGGGTTTGGGGACGGGTGGCGCGGCGCCGTTGCTCTTGGCACCGCGCCGGAGCTCAGACCCTGGTTTGCAAGCTCCTTTTGGGGGCCCAGACGGAGGGACCATCTGGCGCCCCCTCAGCGCTGGGGGACAAGCTCCGCCAATTCGTCGCGGATACGCACGGGGCTAAGGGGAAGGTGGAGCTGGCCCTTCAGTGCTGGTGGGACTTTGATTCCATTCTGGGAGCCACAAGGGCCCTCTTGCAGGAGGGGAGAGGGACCAAGAGGCAGGACATCGCAGCCTACCGGCAAGCCCGCAAATTTCATGACTCTCTCCTCGCCTTCGGGTCGAGGAGTGGCAAACGATCACCTTGCCCATGAGGATCCACCCCAGCCCTCATTATGAATTACACCATCATCGCGACATTGAATGCCCGGGGCTGTAGGGCAGGTCTCCGCAGGAGCCGGGTGCTTTCCTTCCTTTGGGAGGAGGGGTACTCAGTGGTTTTCCTGCAGGAGACCCACATGACTCCAGCCGTCGAGGCTGGCTGGCGGCTGGAGTGGGGGGACGGGGTGTATTTTAGCCACCTCGGCGCTCACTCAGCCAGGGTGGTCACCCTGTTCTCCCCTGCCCTACGGCCCGAGGTGCTGGGGAGCGTTGAGATCATCCAGGGCCGTCTGCTGCACGTCCAGGCCCGCGTAGAGGGGCTGACATTGAACTTGGTCAACGTCTACGCCCCGCACTTGGGCCTGGACCAGGTCACCTTTTACCAGCGGGCGGCCACCTTCCTCGGCACCCTGGATCCTCGCGAGTGTCTGGTCCTGGGCGGGGACTTTAATACCACCCTCGATGACCAGGACCGTGTGGGACACGTGAACTGCCAGGCCGCAGCAGGCGTCCTCAAGGAGATTGTGTATCATCACTCCCCGGTGGACGTCTGGCGAGACCACCACCCGGACGACAACACCACCTTCACCTACGTCCGGGTGGGAGACGATCGGTGTTTACCTCCCTCGTTTCCACCTGGCATGGGCCCACTCCTCCAGCATTCGGCTGGCCCTGTTCACGGACCACCATTTGGTGGCCGTGAAAGCCTCTCTGAGTTCAGAGCGGCTGGGGCCGGCCTATTGGCATTTTAACAATAGCTTTCTGGAGGACATGGGCTTTGTGGCATCCTTCCGGGAGTTCTGGATGGCCTGGTGGGGGCAGCGGCCTGCTTTTCCCTCGGCGTGGCGCTGGTGGGATGTGGGGAAGGTGCGCGCCCAGCTCTTCTGCCGTGACTACTCCCGGGGCGCAAGCCAGCGGTGGGATGCGGCTATAGAGCAGCTGGAACGGGAGGTTTTGAAGCTTGAGAGGTGCCTGGTATCCGCCCCCGAGGATCCACCCCTCCGCGAGGCGTACCGGGAGAAGCAGGAGGAACTCCGGGCCCTGGAAGATCACAGGGCCCGAGGTGCCTTCGTTCAATCTCGCATCCAGCTCCTTCGGGAGATGGATCGTGGCTTCCACTTCTTCTACGCCCTGGAGAAAAAGAGGGGGGCTAAAAAGCACGTCACCTGCCTTTTGGCGGAGGACGGCACCTCCCTCATGGATCCGGCAGAGATGCGTGGAAGGGCCAGGGCCTTCTATGCCAATTTGTTCTCCCTGGATCCGACCGAAGCCAACGCCTGCAGGGTGCTCTGGACAGAGCTCCTGACGGTCAGCGTGGGCGACTGGGACCGGCTGGAGAGGCCTCTCACTCTGGCCAAGTTCTCGGAAACCCTCCATCTCATGCCCAACAATAAAACCCCGGGCATGGACGGGCTGACCATGGAGTTCTACCGCGTGTTCTGGGACGTCCTCGGCCCAGACCTCGTCACCGTCTGGGCCGAGTCCTTGGAGAGCGGGGTCCTTCCTCAGTCGTGCAGGCGAGCCATGCTCGCCTTGCTGCCGAAGAAGGGGGACCTCCGTGACCTTCGGAACTGCCGTCCCGTCTCGCTCCTCAGCACGGACTACAAGGTCGTAGCAAAAGCCATCTCGCTGCGACTGCAGTCCGTGCTGGCGGACGTGATCCATCCCGACCAGACCTACATCGTTCCGGGCCTTAGCATCTTTGACAACTTGTACTTGGTCCGGGATCTCTTGGAGCTCGGGTGTAGGGATGGTTTGTTGTTTGCCCTCCTGTCCCTGGACCAGGAGAAGGCGTTCGACAGGATGGACCACAGGTATCTCCTGGGCACCCTGCAGGCCTTCGGCTTCGGGCCCCATTTTGTGGGTTTTCTCCAGGTGCTGTACGCCCTCGCGGAGTTTTTGGTCAGGCTCAACTGGACCCTGACTGAGCCGGTCAGCTTTGGGCGAGGGGTACGTCAGAGGTGTCCGCTGTCGGGCCAGCTGTACGCTCTGGCGATCGAGCCCTTCCTGTGTCTCCTCTGTAGGAGGTTGACGGGGTTGGTGCTCCGAGAGCCGGAGCTGCGGCTGGTCCTGTCGGCATACGCCGATGACGTGCTCCTCGTGGTCCAGGACCTGGGTGACCTGATGCGGGTGGAGGCCTGCCAAGCCGTTTACTCGGCGGCCTCCTCCACCCGGGTCAACTGGGTCAAGAGCTCTGGCCTGGTGGTCGGGGACGGGTGGCGGGCCGGCTCCCTCCCGCCCGCGCTTCAGGCCATCAGGTGGAGCGTGGGTCCGCTGCTCTATCTGGGCATCTATTTATCCGCCATGCATCCTTCTCCGCCGGAAAACTGGCAGGGTTTGGAGGCCAGGGTGGGTGAGCGGCTGCGGAGATGGACAGGACTGCTCCAGTGTCTCTCCCTTCGCGGGAGGGCACTGGTACTAAATCAGCTGGTCCTGTCCACGCTCTGGCACCGGCTCAACACCCTGAGCACGGCCCCGGAGGTCCTGGCCAAGCTCCAGAGAACGGTTTTGGAGTTCTTTTGGCCAGGACTGCACTGGGTCTCTGCAGGGGTCCTGTCTCCCCCCCTGGAGGAGGGGGGCCAGGGCCTGATCTGCGTGCGCAGCCAGGTCTGGACCTTCCGCCTCCAGGCCCTGCAGGGACTCCTCTTTAGTGCAGGTAGTCCGGCATGGAGCACTTTGGCATGCGCCTTCCTCCACCGCCTCCGAGGGCTCCGATATGACCGGCAGCTCTTTTTTATCCACCCGAGGGGCCTTCCACGAGATCTCTCACAGCTGCCGGAATTCTACCAGGAACTCCTCCGGACCTGGAAGCTGTTCTCGGTGACTAGGTCCGTTGTGGCCACCGAGGGGACCGATCTCCTCGCGGAGCCCCTGCTCCACAATCCAGCCTTGTGTGTGCAGGTGGCGGAGTCTCCCTCGCTGCGCCAGAGGCTGATCATGGCAGAAACCACAAGGTCCTGGACTACCACAGGGGGACTGGGCGGATCCCCGAGCGCTCGCTCGGCACATGGGGCTCTCCACCCCCTGAACTCCCCTGCACCTACTCCAGGAGGTGAAGGCGGCTTTGCCACGGCCCGCTCTCGATTTCCTGCAGAGAGTCCTGCGAGAGGGTAGACCCCGCACCTCCCCTCCTGCAAACCCTCCATCTCTTGTTATCGGGCCCCTAATTCATGGGCCCCTCCGGCCTCCTCATCCATGGACCCCCAGCCGGCTGCAAAATCTGCAGCCAGTCTGCTTTCAAACCGCGCCTAGAGAACATCTGTACGCACTCGTGCTCCACACCCTGCACTTCCCCACCCTCTTGTCCACCCCGACACCAAGTGGCGGGACTCTCTAAGACCCGTGGAGGGTGGGGAACCCTGATGGGCCAGCGTATACTCCACCTTAATTCCGTGGCCCATCGGGGACATTAGTTGGTGGCTCCTTCACGGAGCCATGAGCACAGGTGTGTACCTGGCACGGTTTACCCCTATCCCAGATACCTGCCCCTTTTGCGGCATGAGGGAGAACCTGGCGCACGCCTACCTTGAATGCGCCAGGTTGCAGCCCCTATTCCGGCTCCTCCAGAACCTCCTATTGCACTTTTCCCCTCACCTTTTCATTTACGCACACCCTATCCGTGGCCCCACAAAGTTGCGGGACCTCCTCGTCGACCTCCTCCTGGCCCTGGCTAAAGCCGCGATATATAGCACCAGGAGGAGGATGCTGGACGAGGGGGTTCCCTGCGACTGTGGGGCCTACTTCTGTTCCTCCCTTGTGTCACGTATCCGGGCAGAGTTCCTCTGGGAGGCGACCACTGGCTCCCTTGACAGCTTAGAGGAGCAGTGGGCACTGTCCGGGGTTCTCTGCTCGGTGTCCCCATCCGGTTCCCTTGTTTTGACCCTGTGACCTGCACCCCCTGACCGTGTTTTTCATTATTTGTCCCACGAACTCAGTTGAGCTCCAGGTTCAGTCGACCCTCCCGCAAGGCTGGGGGAGGGGCTTTTAGAAGTGGGCAGGCTTTGCCCGCCCACTTCCTGGATTTCAAATAGGCACTCCAGAGAAGGAGGAGAGGCAGCAGGGTGCAGCTGCTGCTGCTCTTCCTCCTCTCTGCTCCCCTGCCGGCTCCTGCTCCCTGCACCGGCCGGAGCCTTCCCCGCCCTACCCAGCCACCACCTGAGGCCTCTGTACGGCTGGACCTGCTCCCCCCGGACACCGCTGCTTCCCACCACCACCAGCTGCTGTTGCTGCTGCCTGACGGGGGGGGGGGGGGCCTGCCGGCTGCCCTCCCCCACCCCTCCCCCGCTCCGGAGGAAGAGGACCCCACCAGCACCCACCACCCAGAGGTCTTCTCCACCTGGCTGCCATCCGCCTGCTGCTGCTGCTCTACCACCTGCACTCCACCGAGGGAGATGAAGACCGCAAGTTGGACTGTGGAGGGGGTTTGTTGGGACTGAGCCTTTCATCTGCTCTTGGGGTGGTGGTGGACTGAGACACCAAGAAGGGGCTGGGGGGAGGTGTAGAGCCCTCCCCCCGATCCAGCTCCCCTCGCATACCACCACCCCCACAACCCCCTCCACCAATCTTTGTACCATCTGGACTCGCCCCTCGGTGGGGATAGCTGTTCCCCTCCCCTTTTCTCATCATTTGGGACTGTTCTGCTGCAGCAGCAGGCAAGAACTGAGCCTCCCACAAGCGCTCATAGGTGTGTTCCCCCCACCCCCGCTTTGGACTTGGTCCCCCTCCCTCAGCTGTGTTTGGCTGGGGCCCCCCCCTTACCTGTGCTTATCCCACCCTACCTGAGCATCTTGCCCCATTCCCCACTGCCTGCCCCACCCTATTAGCCCAGTTTGTTCTCTCCTCCCTTCCTAAGGTTGCTTACCCACCACACCAACCCCAGAGCTTCTCACCTGCCATGCCCTCGTCAAGCCAGCCTGTTGTGTGTGCCCAGCCCCTCCCAGCTGTAGCCTTGCCTCCTCCTGCCCCTAGTTCCCTTAGTGTTTCTATCCTCCCCAAGCTTCCCAATAGTCCCCTGCTGCTGCTCCGTGTGCCCAGTTCCCTTCCAAGCGCTTGTGCCCCCCCTTTTTAGTGAGCCCCCCCAGTACACTGCACCCCCCTCACTGACCCCAGAGCTCCCCCACTATCCCAGTGCAGCCGGAGGAGCCGGACCCCGCCCTGCACCCATTACCGTGTCCCTTGTCCCATCCTGCCAGCGCCCTCCTCCTCTGTCTCCAGCCTTGCAGGGGGAGTGGTTGCTGGCCCCTCGGTTCCCCGTTTCCATCCTGCCCTTCCTAGTGCCCTCCCTCCCTGCAATTAGCCAGCGGGGGGGGAAGGGTTGCTCTTCCCTTTCCCTCCCCTCCCAATTGTGCTCCCCCTTCCCTTGCGTCCCTCCCCCCACAATAGCGCCCTCCTCCTCTGCCACAGCCTCGGCAAGGAGGAGAGGCTGCTAAACCCCCCTTCTTTCCTCAGTTGCCCCTCCCTGAAACCTGTATCCTTCCTTTCTTGCCCCCTCCTTTTCACCAAAGCCCTCCTCCCCTGCCTACTGTTTGGTGGGGAGGGGCGGTTAACCCTTGCCCCCACCCACCATTTGTGCCTCCTTCCTCCCTCTCCTCAAGATGGAGGAAACACCTGCCCCTGTCGGTCTCATGGTCCCCCCGTTGCCACCGGGCCCAAAGAATGCTGAGGCTGACCTCCCGACTCCCAGCCCGAGCTCCGCTGCTGCCACTGCCAATGCCGCCCCTGATATGGACGGGCCCTCTAACTTGGCCGCTAAGAAAGGCCGGGGAGGGAAGAAGGGCAAAGGCCTGGCCCCGAAGGCCGTAACTCCCGTGGCCGAGGCCGCCCCGCCCACTGTGGCCCAGGCATCTGCCGCAGCCCCTCCCTCCCCTGCTGTTCCCCCCACCGGCTCTGGGGGTGATCCATCTATGGCCCCCAGAGCGTATGCCCAGGTGGCCGCTGCCACCCCCCAGTGTGCCGCCACGTCATCAGCCCCAACCACTGCCTCCAGCTCCTTCCCTGGTGGCCGAGGCCCCTTTCCCACCATGACCAGGAGGCATGGCGTCCATTGCCCCCTCGATGACCGGGACTGCGTGGGACACATGAACTGCCAGGCCACAGCAGGCGTCCTCAGGGAGATCGTGGATCATCACTCCCTGGTGGACGTCTGGCGAGACCACCACCCGGACGACAACACCACCTTCACCTACATCCGGGTGGGAGACGATTGGACGAGCCACTCCCGGTTGGATCGCATTTACTTCCCTTGTTTCCACCTGGCACAGTCCCACTCCTCCAGCATTCGGCCGGCCCCGTTCACGGACCACCATTTGGTGGCCATGAAAGCCTCTCTGAGTTCAGAGAGGCTGGGACCGGCCTATTGGCATTTTAACAATAGCTTTCTGGAGGACGTGAGCTTCTGTGGCGTCCTTCCGGGAGCTCTGGCTGGCCTGGCGGGGGCAGCAGCTCACCCTTCCTTTGGCGCAGCATTGGTGGGATGTGGGGAAGGTGTGCGCCTGGCTCTTCTGCTGCGACTACTCCCAGGGCGTCAGCTGGCAGAGGGATGAGGCGATATAGCAGCTGGAACGGGAGGTTTTGAAGCTTGAGAAGCGCCTCTGTATCTGCTCCCAAGGATCCACCCCTCCGCGAGGCGTACCGGGAGAAGCGGGAGGAACTCCGGGCCCTGAAAGATCACAGGGCCCGAGGTGCCTTTGTTCAATCTCTCATCCAGCTCCTTCGGGAGATGGATCGTGGCTTCCGCTTCTTCTATGCCCTGGAGAAAAAGAGGGGGGCTAAAAAGCATGTCACCTGCCTTTTGGCAGAGGACGGCACCTCCCTCACGGATCCAGCGGAGATGCGTGGAAGGGCCAGGGCCTTCTATGCCAGTTTGTTCTCCCGGGATCCAACCGAAGCCGACACCTGCATGGTGCTCTGAACCGCAGCCCCTCCTTCCCCTGCTGTTTCCTCCACCAGCTCTGGGGGTGATTCGACCATGGCCCCCAGAGCGTACGCCCAGGTGGCCGCTGCTGCCCCCCACGTGCTGTGTCATCTGCCCCGACTGCCACCTCCAGCTCCATCCCAGGTGGCTGGGGCCCCTTTCCCACCATGACCAGGAGGCACAGTGTCCGCTGCCTCCTGGTCGCCGCCTCACCCCACATTGAAACTTACGTGTGGGCGTTGGCGAGGGTGGTGGGGGCCTCCAAGATGTATGGGAAGATGTGTTCTTCCTTGGCTCGGAGGCTGCTGCTCAGGAGGCAGTGGAGAGGGGCCTGGTGGAGGGGGGCGTGCATGTGCCCTTCGAACCGCTGGAGGACTTGGGCATACGGGTGGTCCTCACCTCCGTCCCGTCCTTCCTCCCCAACGCCGCCTTCCTCTCCACCCTGGGGAAGCCGATATCCATCATCAGCCCTCTCCCGTTGGGCTGTAAGTACATGCCCGGGGCTTATTGTTAGGCATGAGAAGGAGGGCTTCCGAGAACTCGGCCAGAGTGAGAGGCTCTCCACTCCTCGAACCCCCCTGCGCCTACTCCAGGAGGTGAAGGTGGCCTTGCCGCGGCCCGCTCTCGATTTCCTGCAGAGAGCCCTGCAAGAGGGTACGCCCCGCCCCTCCCTTCCTGTAAACCCTCCGTCCCTTGTTATCGGGCCCCTGATCCGCGAGCTCCCCCGGCCGCCCCATCCTTGGACCCCCAGCCGGCTGCAAAATCTGCAGCCGGTTTGCTTTCGAACCGCGCCTAGAGACCATCTGTACATGCTCATGCTCCACACCCTGCATTTCCTCACCCTTGTGTCCCGCCCCGACAGCAAGTGGCGAGACTATCTAAGATCCATTGAGGGTGGGGGACCCTGATGGGCCAGCGTATACTCCACCTTAATTCCGTGGCCCATCGGGGACATCAGTTGGCGGCTCCTGCGTGGAGCCGTGAGCACAGGTGTGTACCTGGCACGATTCACCCCTATCCTGGACACCTGACCCTTCTGCGGTGTGAGGGACAATCTGATGCATGCATATCTAGAATGTGCCAGGTTGCAGCCCCTATTCCGGCTCCTCCAGAACCTCTTATTGAGGTTCTGGCTGCACTTTTCCCCACACCTTTTCATTTATGCATACCCTATCTGTGGCCCCACAAAGTCACGAGACCTCCTCGTCAACCGCCTCCTGGCCTTAGCAAAAGCTGCCATCTACAATACCAGGAGGAGAATGCTGGACAAGGGGGCTCTCTGCGACTGTGGGGCCTATTTCCATTCCTCCCTGGTTTCACGTATCCGGGCAGAGTTCCTCTGGGTGGCGTCCACTGGCTCCATCAATAGTTTTGAGGAGCAGTGGGCACTGTCCGGGGTTCTCTGCTCAGTGTCCCCATCCAGTTCCCTTGTTTTAAACCCGTGACCTATGCTCCCTGACCCTTTAGTCATTATTTGTCCCCTGTAATTAGTTGGACATGGGTCCAGTTGTCCCTCCCACAAGGCTGGGGGAGAGGCCTTTAAAACGTGGGCGGGCGTAGCCACATTTTCAAATAGAGCCCCACTACATCATAAAAAAGGATCTAGATTAGTTAAAAATGGGCAAGAGGTACCAAAGATGAGAGCCAAGGTCAGACATTTGCAAGCTCATACATCTGAGGTAAAATAACCCAGAACAAATATATTTAATGGGGGTTATAGTGGGCAGAGATAATGGTGTGAGGAAAAAGGCAATACTGTATTGGATCTCCAGAGGAGGGAGATTCTGGTGAGACTGCATTTAGAATCTTTGTTAGAGATTGCACACCCCTGTTTCCTCAGCTGCTGTGGCAATTGGCATGATCTATGTACCTAGATAGATAAAAAATAGCCAAGAAAGTTGCCATTCAGATTCCCTGCTCCTCCAAACATACCAGGAAAAGTAGAGAGGGTGGCATCCTGTCTCTATGAGGTCAACAGAAACATTATTATTGACTTCAGGATTTCACTCCAAGAATAAGAGCAAGGTACCTCAATGCTGGAAGGGAGATATGGCTCAGGACTGGAAACTTTATAATAAATTAATGTAGTCAAGTCTGAGCTATAATTATGGTTTGATGACAGCATGAATATGAGTGAGAGAGGGTTGTGTGCAGCTTGGCCAGATTGAAGAAGACAATGGGACAGTAGGGGTATGTCTACACTACCACCCTAGTTCGAACTAAGGTGGCTAATGTAGGCATTCGAAGTTGCAAATGAAGCCCGGGATTTAAATATCCCAGGCTTCATTTGCATCTTCCCAGGTGCCGCAATTTTTAAAAGTCCCCTAGTCCGAATTCCGTGCTCGCGGCTACACGCGGCACAGAGTAGGTAGTTCGAATTTAGTTGGGAAAGGGAAACATAAAAAAAACTTCAAACTTTTTTTCTGGGACTGTGTGATTAGGTGGGAGGAGTGGAAGCCTTGTTTTCTTGTACCTGATTGTCATGTCATAGCTGTGTATCCCCAAGTGCCTGGCAGGCCATTGATATCTCAGTCTGTTTCACTCTTAGTAAACGTTTAACACTCCCTTACTGATCTGAGGGCTTGCATATCTAACTTGTCAAGGCCTCTCTAGGTCTGTGCACAGGGGAGCTGGCGATCTCCAGGCCCCTGGGCAATGTGTTTGTGGGGAAGGGGGTGGCTCCACATTCTCCGAAGGGGCGGGGCTTCAGGTGGCATAGGGCTTGGGAGGATGCCACATGGTGCTGTAGCAATGATTTTAAAGGGCCCAGGGCTCTGGTGACTAGAAGCCCCAGGCTCTTTAGAATCGCCCGGTCCTAAGGCAATTGCTTCCTTCCTCTCCCTCCTCCTCCCTCGTCTGCAGGCCTGTCCGTGTATGGCAGTTACTGTCAGTGAGAACAAGTCACTACTCCCCCCTGCACACTGTCTCTTCTTCCCTCCCACACCTCCAAACTCCTTACTCAGGCTTGAGTAGTTGTGGAAGAGGAAAAAGCTTATTTCTCCTCCCATCCCACACCTCTAAGAAATGAGGGGCAATGAAAGGTTCAACCACAGCTGAAGTTGGGAGTCATGGTAAAAGGGGGAGGCAGGATTAGGAGGGCTGAGGAAGTGAGAGGTCTCTAGGAAGCTGAATGGCACTTGGAACAGCATGTGTGTGGGGGGGGGAGGGGGGGTTGGTTAAGTGAATGTTAGGGCAATGGTTAAGTAATTGAAAGAGGAGGTGGAAGTATGTGGAAATGCTCAAAGCCACAGAGAGCAGCAGGTACAGTGTTTCCTCTCAACTCCCCTTGCTTTAACTCCTACCTGTGGGTTCTAGGAGAGTCTGGACAGTTTCTCCCCCCTTCCCCCATTCTGCCCCTTTCCTTCTTAGTCACCTGTCTTCTTTTGAGTCCCTACTGCTCTATTCTGTTCCACATGGTGTCTCCACCCTTCAAGCCCTGCCACCCATTCTCTCTCCCCCGTCCTGATTCCTTCATATCCCTTGCCAGCACTGGAGCAGCCAACTGTACTAGCATCCTTGCCTTTCCAGCTGTGCCAGTGCTGGCTTGGATCCAGCTGGAGAACAGCACAGGTAAAGAAAGTGAGATGAACAGAAAGTACTGGGAGAATTCTAATATATGTGTAATCCTGGGGCACCTTACAGACTAACAAAAATATATAGTATCATGAGGTTTCATGGTTAAAACCCACTTCATCAGATGAACTGTCTAGGGTTAGAGGACAGCTCATCTGATAAAGTGGGTTTTAACCAGGAAAACTCATGATACTATATATATTTTTGTTAGTCTAAAAACAACAAGTAGTCCTGTGGCATGTTATAAAGTTGCAGAGTAACACAGCTACACTCTAATTTACTACTATTTTTTTCCCTTTCTTCTCTCCCACTCCCCAATCCCTATTTATTTTGGAACTGGATTTTTAATGCTCTGAAGAAGAGGGTTGTACCCATGAAAGCTCACAATACCATCTACATCTTTTGTTAGTCTTTAAGGTGCTACTAGACACTTTGTTGTTTTTTAAGTTTTTCTGGCTACCCTCTGAGACTTTCTAATACATGTGTCTGTGATATGTCTCCAACTCCCTCTACTGGTTAGGAGTAGAACTGTTCAATGTCCAAGGCTCTGTACGGATAACAGCTACTGGAGATTTTTCTTTAGCCTAATTTTTTAAGTCTTTACTTTTGGATTAAAAGGTTCATTATGAATTTTATGCCACGTCTGCTGCTCTTGTGAAGGTCTGAGTGGCTATGGTGTGTATTGAAGCTGTGTGAATCAGTCATAGGCAACAATTTGTCTGACAAATTGGGGGAAGGGACAGTTTGTAGGATATCCATAAGGACCTCAGTTTTTCAATATATTCATTATTTACGATTAACTATCTTTGTGGAGTGACTTTCCCCTTCCTATGGACTGAGCCAAAAGTTTTCTGCACATATCTGGTATTCTATTGGAAATTTGGACTGTGTTGATCAGTTGTTTGGTCACATGATGTTATTTCTGTTCCAGTTCTTATAATCAAGAAAATGGCCAGAAGATGATACAGGGGCTTCAATTCTCTCAGACAACAAGCTCAGTGAAATTTAGAATACTTTAAACCTTTTCCTTTCTGGGTCAAATAGGCCTTGGCTATGGCTGGATTTCTACAGAAGAAAAATCATAGTACTCTAAGACTTCTTAGCTTATTGTCGAATTAAACATAAAACTTTTCTGTGTAGCAGCAACAGAAATGGTTAAATGCTTGTCTGGCTCATTTAATTATCTTTATGGTGGCTCTGACAAAGGGTTCTGGAACCAATGTCTCCCTGCTCTGCTGAGCAATGTTCTGTACCATTAGTACTTCTGGTGCTAATACTCAAGCACCCAACTTTAAAATTAATTTTCCTTGGCCACAAATGGGAGGAAAACTCCACTTGAATGTTTCCAGGAAGAGAAAACATACAGTTAAAATTTCAAATTTGAGCTAACAGGTATGTGCGGAAATATTTTGTTCTTATGTGTAGTGTAGAGACAATTTTGACTACTAAGGGACCACTGATTTATTACAACAAAAATGTGTGCCATTTGCAAAATTACAAATCAGTAGAGATGATTAGTAATTACAATTAGTAGGGACCTCCAGAAGTCTTCTGCTCCAGTTCCCTAAACTCAAGGCCAGACCATCCGTGACATGTATTTAACCTACTCTTACAAATCCCCAGTGGTGGAGATTCTACAACCTACCTAGGCAATTTATTCCAGTGTGTAATCACCCTGACAGCTAGGAAGTTTTTCCTTATGTCAATTCTAAACCGCCTTTGTTGCAATTTAAGCCCATTGCTTCTTGTCTTGCAGTTCTGGACAAAACCGATAAAAGTTAGCCACATTTTAAATTAATTGTACGGCAGACAAAATTGTTGAGAACCTGGAAAAGTTCCAGAAAATAATCCAGGTCCCTTCATTTTCTCCCATTTTCCCCCATCCTGTTTGTTATCACTACAGGATTAATATTTGTCCTCCCAGTTTTATACCAATGAACTATATCAGTTAGAGTTGTATCTTTTTAACCAATATAATTAGTTATACGGTCCCTAGCATGGACACAGACATACAGGCATAAGTCACCTTTATATTGGTATTACTGTATCGACACTATTGGGTTAGCATTGGATTAACTATACTGTGTAGACAAGGCCTTAAACAAATAATGGGATCTGTAAAGGTGAGGTCTCCAAGGCCCAAAATGGCATAGAGTTTCAATTTCTTTTAATGCCAAAGAATTTCTTCTCCATTTCATCAATGAGATCATTAAGAAAGGCACAGGAATGTTCAAAAAGCAGCTGCCTGTGTGACATCTAGGCTGTTGACTAACCTGTTCCTTTTGATCTCAGCCCTTTTAAACATTTGGATCATTAAAATGAGATAATGTCAAACATGGAGAATCTCTATGCTTTAACTAACCTCTTTTATTTTTACATCACACAAAGAATAGCTAACAGGGGTGATTACATGACAGGATCCTGTGAAAAGGATGCTGTGACCAGATAAGTGCTATACAGTAAATTATCACTCATGACACTGCAAGACTTTGAAGATGTTTCTATTCATTTTGGGGAAGAAATCAACTACCTTGAGAATGTTCTGTAATCAGTGACAGAAGGAGCTCACAAGAGACTAGTTCACAGAGATGCTTTAAAAAAAGCATCTAGTGCATTAATTTTCAACATCCAGGTCCTAATGTTTCTCCTACAGAAACTTAATATACATGTGTATATACGAGCTCAAGCAGATTTGAGCACAATATATGCATACCTCACTTTAAGAAACAAAAGTACTGGGGAAGATGATAAACACATAGTATAAAATGTTTCTTTCTTAACTCTTTGACTGCCTTGGAGCCAAAACTCCCACTGATGTCAATAGGACCAATATTGGCTAGGATGTACCTCACTTAATAATGTTATGTGCTGCAGTTGTACAGCCTTTCTGGTCTTATGCTGTCATAAAACTGCTACACCAATGCAGCAGTGTAACATTTCAAGTAGAATCCTTCCAGAATTGCTTACATAGCTTAAACCAGGAGACGAACAAACCAAGTTAATGTCCAAAAGGATTTAGGTTTGCTGCTCTATATTTGATAGTCAGAATTATACTCTGAATTACCATACAGTGCAACAACTGATGATAGTAACAGTCCTACTCCAGAAAATGGGAAATACATACAATTGTAGATAAATATATGGGACTTACTATAAGAAATAGAGTCAGTTTGGTATAATACTTTGTGTTGCTATAGTTCCTTCCTGCTGAGGATCTCAGTATTTTCCAAACACTAATGCATTCATCCTACAATTTCCCTGGGAGATAAGGGTGTATTATAGTCATTTTTACAGACTGGGAAATTGAGGCCCAGATGCCCCGATCTGCTCTGGAACTTGTGTTGCAATGCTCAGAATGTTAATGGGGGATCCCTTATCTTCACCTGGTTTGTAGACCCCAGTAGGGGTTATGTAGGAGAGAGCTATCCAACTGTTTAAGTTAGGTATTGTACCTATGCCCAGAGGTGGAAGCTTGTGTATCTAGGGAACTTTTACAGCCAAAATGTAAGTGCCAAGTGAGTTTAGGCCACGACAGAATTATGCGACAACTGAGTGGGATTGTAGATCACCATAGAGCCTAAATCTGGGATCTAAGTCCCTAAGTGTCTTCATGGATCTGGGCCAGAAAGACTAACTGACATGCATGAGGAGATGGAGGAAGCCTGTGGGGAATAGGACCCAGATTTCTCAGCTCCTTAGCCATGAAATACAGGGTGTCCCTGCTATAAGTCACCCCAGTATACATCCGTTCCACACAAAAGGCATTGACGCTTATAGGAACGGATGCGTTATAAGTCCTCCAATTCCCCACTCTTAAGTCACACAACCCCCCACCCCAAAAAACCACCACCCAATTTGTGCAAATGGAAGTCAGCTGCAGGAAAAAAATTCCCTGATTTAAGTTGTTTTGCTATAATTCTAAGTTTTTTGGAACGTATCTTGGACTTATAACGAGGATGATTTGTAACCCTTCTTCCCTTCAAGAAGACTTACCTTGTTTTCCAAAGGAATCCTGATATTTTTTGTGGTGCAGTTAATGATGGTACCACAGAAGTGACAAGAAAACTGCTTTTCAGGGTCAATAATACTGAAGCAATCTAGGTAGATAGTTTACTTTTTTATCTTTTATAGGCAAATAACGGTTGCTCGTGTGTACTGTTATGCTGTCTGAAAATACAAAGAATTCCTGATGTCTTGTGAACTAGTGATGCACATGGGCTTGCTATACTCCACTGCCATAGGCACAATCATACTTTCATGCACGTTCTTGGAGGGGGGAGAGGGCAGGCAGATAGGTGAAACACTTCTAATGGGAAGCTGTGGCACGGGGTGAGAAATTTCAAGCAATCTTAAGTTATCTTCATTGTGCCTATGCCCAAGTCAAGTGCAAGTTCAGCTGGGAGGACCTGGAAACAAGATTAAACTATGCCACTGGGACAGGACCTTTTTAGGATTTATGGGGTCTTATGCAGGATTATAAAATGGTGCCCCACTGACCCCAGTGTCCTATGGGGGCACAGCCCCTGGATAAAAGATGCTTGACGGCTGGGTTGCTCTATGCCAGTCTGCCTGCTCCACAGACAGAACTCCTCAGTTCAGAGCCAGTTCAGAGCCAGTTCCCCACTGCCTGGAGAGAGAAAGAACGAACAAGTTCAGGAGAGCAGAGCAAACCCACCATGATTCATGGCCACACTCCCCTCCCGCCTGGCGCGATGCCACTCCTCCATCCACCACCATCTGCCTGCTCTCAGCTGTCTTTCACAGAGCTGGTGCCACTGACCCCTGATTTGGGTCAGCAGGGAGCAGAAGGCAACAGGCAGCACACACACAGACAGGCCTGTTATCCCTCCTGCACTTCTAGATCTTGCATCCCCCTTCTGCACCCACATAGGGAAATTGACCTGGATGCACAAAGCAGCTGACATTGCTGCTCGCTCCCCCTGGGACTGCTGCTCCTCTGCCCCCTACACCCCTAGGGGACTGAGTGGGGAGCAAGGAGCAACATCAGCGCTTCCAGCATCCAGCTCACACTCTGTGCCTGGGCTGAATAAAGAGAGGGAACCAAAGCAGCAACTCCTGATGCCTCCCAGTTGGGAAGGTCACCTGGATGCAGGAAGCTCTGGTGTGTGCATTGGGGGAGGAATGGGTGGGCAAAGAGACTGTATGTGCAAGGGTTTATGTGTCTGTGATGTAGTGGGGGTGCTGTCCACTCTTGTGGCCCTGGATCCACTCTGGTTTTGCATTTGCTGTGTTGTGCTGTTTGTGACCCCTACTGCCCTATGCTGGTCTGCAGAGACTCTGTGTGTGTCTGTGTGCAGTGCCCAGTGGGGGATGGTCCCTGAGCGGAGGCACATAGGCAATGGCCCAGCCACCTGACACCTAGGCTAGGTGGAGGCTATCTGAACAAAGCAAGGGGCGTGGCTGTCTGGGGGCTAAAGGACCAGTTGCTGGGAGTTGGGTCAATCTCGGCTGGGCCAAGGGAAGGGAGGATGTTTTTAGGTTAAGGAAGGGGGTGAAGCCCCTTTCCCCCCCAAGAGGACTAGGCTGTCTGCCCTGGCTCCTATGTCAACATCGAGCCTATGCTGTGCTGTATCTCTGAGAAGATAAAACCTTCTATTCTACTGGCTGGAAGAGTCTCACATCTGGCTATGGATGAGGGTGCAGGGTTGGGGCCTCTCTGATGTGCCATCACTGTGTGTGAGTAAAAACAGCTAACGAAAACCAGACTTTGCTAAAACACTAGTCATGTGCTGCACCGACTTAAAGGGAACCACCACACTGTCTCATCCTTCATATTTCTCATGTGAACTATCAGAGCCTGAGTCAAATTTTGTATAAAATTGGAGTGAATTTAAAACTGTTTAAAATACTGTAAATATAAAATATGAAAAACTTTATTACATTTTGTGTTCAGTGTCATTATTCATACCAGTCTTGCTAGTCCTTCCTGCCCAGGCAGAGAGGCCCAGAGGCTAGCATCAGGGACCCCCAAAAGACCAAATCAACCCTCAGATTTGACTGGACCCACATCCCTCACCAGACCATCAGCACTGGTGGGGGAGGATGGGGCCTGGGGCCTAGGCCACAGGGGACAGAGTACCCATGGATTAGGGTGTACATCCACTGTGTGTCACTGCAGCCTCCTGCCCTGCATTTGAATAGTAGAGTTGGAGTGGGGGTGCTGCATGCACAGCGCCCTCCACCAGCACTGTCCCACACTCAGCAGGGGCCCAAGAGCACAGGGAGGAGGCAGGGACCATGTCACAGTGAAGCCCAAATGTCCAAGATACGCAGGTACCAGAAATACCTGGACCTGCCACTGAGCCTCTCTCCATCCTCCTGCTCATGCCATGAAATGGTATGAACCATTGGGGGGAGGAAGTGGGGCCAGAGTTCAGCCACAGAGGCTGAGGGCTCCTCTCTACCCCTGTCACTGGCAGGAGCCCTCAGCTGGCCTTATCATGAGGCAAACTGAGGCAGCCACCTCAGTTGCCAGACTGTGGGGGGGGGGGAGGGGGGCGGGGCACCACTAGGACCCAGAGTGTAGAAAATTGTGTCTGCTGCTGGTGCATATGTATTCTCTCTGCTCTAGATGCACAGAGATGATGGAGTACTGTGCTGGAGGAAGGAGGGCACAAGAGATATAACAGGCAGGCAGGAGAAAAGGTGGCATGGGGACGTCATTTGAGCTCCCCGACTCAGATGCCAAAATGTTGTGGGCCGTCCCTGAGGAGAAAGTGGGCAGGAATAGGGGGCAGTGAGAAGGCAGCCATGCCGTTGGCTAAGAGGAACAGTGGTGGCTGGAAAAGGGAGGGTACATGGAGAAGGCAGTCCTGCTTTAAGCCAAATACAGCCTCTGACCGTAGGCATATGCAGCCCATGCAGCTGCACAGGGTCTCCTGAACATTTGGTACCCCAAATTTTTGGTGCCCTATGCAGCTGCATGTGTTGTGCATGCCTAAGGATGACCCTCCCTTACATTTTAAGGAGGAGCAACAGCAATCCTAAGAAGAAAAGTGTCTAATAGTAGCAAGAAAATGAAGAATGACTTCAGCCATGAACAAATACATTTTAGTGACATGAACGACCGAGCTTTTAAGCTGAAAGGAAGGAACTAATGAGCTGAAGGAGAGAATCAAAATTGTGAGTTCTGTTCAGAAGCTGATTTGTAGTAAAGGACTGAAGAATGGCAGACAGAATCACACGCTCGTCTCTGAACTCTGTTGTAACCTGACACACGAACTATGTACAGCAATGAGAGAAGGATGGAACATCATCCTAATTGTTTTGGTGGTTTTAATCTAATTGCTTACTAGAGCCAGAGGTGAAAGTAAGTGGGTGCGCCCTGGTGCGTAGCTCCAGCAAGAGCTGGCTGAGCTGCAGCAGAAGGCAGCAAGGAACTATTTAAAGAGCTGGCAGGGACCTGGGTTGCAATAGGACAGTACCTGTAAGAAATTTAAGTTCTTTTCACCCCTGACTAGAGCTGTGGAAAAAAAACCTACTGCTGCAGGTCTGGCAAGGCCAGAGTTGGGCCACATTTGCATTTACACCATGCAGGAAGGCAGCTTTTTGTATGTATTTGTACACCCAACACTAAATAGCATTTGTACTAGTTGAGTGGGCTTGTAAATTGCAGATATAAGCCTTTTTTGGCTGGGGTTCTTGTTAGAGAAGAAACAGGCGACCCAGGATGGGGTAAATGGAACTACTTTATTGCCTACGCACGTTTACCTCAGACATTCAACACAACATCCGAGTGGCAACAAATTGGCAACAATTACACCCTTTTATCTATTTTAGTATGTTAATTCACATGTCTATCACTACTTTCCCTAAAACCTCATTTAGTAATGTTAACTCCCACACAATGAATATTAATAAGTTGGTATGAATACAATTACACCCGCCCCTGTTTGTTGTTTACTGGTTTTTAGTTGAATTAGCATTCCATACTGTTTTAATCAGCAGCTTATAGGGAGGGGGAAAGTGCTTCGACCCTGAAAATGTTTTTACAGATAGGTACGAAGACAAAACAAGACACTGTTCAGTGCAACCATCTTCCAAGGCTGCCAGGACAAAGGGAAAAAACATGTTTAAAGGGCAATGACAATGCCTATTCTGGCTAGACCCCCTTACCCACTGATGCATAGTCAGCCCAGACCCCTATTAATTTTTTACATATCCCAACAGTTCTAATTCAGGCCCATTTTTAATTCAGAATCTGGAATTAATTCCTGGGGAGAGGGAATTGCCCATCAACCCTCTGGTCCTACTATGGAGGGGAAAAAAGAAATGATCACCTATGCAGAGATCCTAAAATCAATCCCCTAACCCAGCTAATAAAAACCACTTGGACATTCCAGCATCTTCTGTTTCTCATGGCCTAATATGTTGTTCTGTGGCAATTTTCTATCTTTTGATATGCTGAAGATGGTGGTGAACCCACTCATGTTCATTTATTCCTCTTCCCCAATACATTCACTTATTCCTCCCAGCCATTCACTACACTGGGTTCCTTCTCCCCATTCCACAAAGAAGGTGCCTGGGAGCAGGTTGGTTTTCTCCTCATCTTCCCTGAAAAAATGAGCTCCAGGATGAGTGTGCTGATTGGAGCTCAGCTTGCCTAGTATCAGACCAGGCAAATCAAATTTAATCCCAGTTAATTGCTCAGCTGGGTTGCCAGTGTTGACTGGTAAAGAGGAAACTGCATTTGGGATAAGCCAGAGAGTGGTGTGGGAAGCAACTGCTTAGGAACTAGGAAGAACAGGACATCAATATACATGAGAAGGAGGCAGGGGAACTGAAGCAAAAAGGGTCTTTGTTTTTCTCCCACGCTAGAGTGAGACATGAATGCTTGCAGAGCAAAGTGAACCATAGATATCTAGTCCACTGTTTGAACATTACCAGTAGCAACTAGCTGATTGATTAAAAACTGTTTTGTGAAAATCTAATGTAATGGAGGCTGAGTGTTGAAAATTTTGTCCTGAAAAATTCTTGGTTAAAAAAAAAAAAGGCGTTCATTTCACTTGCAACATTCCAGACTCCAGCTGCTTGTGGTTGATTTCCTCTAATTTTTCTCGCCTTAGATTTAAAACTAATCAGATTTTTCCCTTATGGAATTAAAAAACAATGTGTTTTGGATTAAGAATTTTTCTGGTTCATCTCTGTTAACTGAAATCTCAGCCATAAACATTCAGTTTTAAAAAAATGTATCATAATGGAATTGCAGGCAACTTTAACTATAGTGCTACAACCCAACTCATCTGAAAGAAAATTCTCTTTCAAACACTGCTTGCACCTCAGAATGGGAATGCTTCAGCCTTCATCTAACTAGAGTTTTGCTGAGGCACTATACCTTCATGAGATCAGACTAGGCCTACTTGTGCCTAATGTTTTGAGACAAATACAAAATGAAATCATTCGACAGACTGCTGGCTATATTACTGTACCTGTGGGATAACCACCTCCGAGGCTGCAACTCACTTGAGCAGCTCTATTAATATTATCATAGGGTTACCATATTTGAACTTTCAAAAAAGAAGACACCCCTGAGAGGCAGTGTATCTGTATCAGTACATAACACATTAATACGACGTGTGTTGGTAGATACTGATACAGATACACTCCCTCTCAGGGGTGTCCTCTTTTTTGAAAGTTCACATATAGTAAACCTAATTATCAGAAACAAGGCAGCTCCACAATTTATATGAAGACAGCAGAATAACTGAATTTCATGTGCCCACAATAGATGTGTCAACTGCTGTAGATACCACACAGAAACAGAACATGCCAAAGTAACATGATTGGACAAGCGACACCATTACAGGACTTAACCACCTAATCCAGGGGTTCCCGAACTTTTTGACACGGGGACCAGTAAATCCATTCACAAGCTTTTGTAGGACTGGTAACATTCATTTGAATATTTGCATATTCATTAAGCAAAGATGAATATTCAAAGAAGTTGTTTCTGGTCCTCCCAAAGCCCCCGGTGCCAGCGTTAGCAAAGCTTTTGATACAGTCACCCACAATATTCTTGCCAGCAAGTTAAGGGAATATGGATTGGATAAATGGACTGTAAGATGGATAGAAAGCTGGCTAAATCAGGGTTTCCCAAACTTTTTACTTTAGTTGGAACCCGTTTTTTTTTTCAGTACTGTTTTTTGCAGCCCATAAATATAAACGCATATAAAAAAAAGAATGAAAAATGAATAAATTTTCAGTGTTTCACCCTGCTGCATCCTCCACCCAGCCTGGGCCAGGGCTTGGGGGACCCGGCGCTGCATGGGCACTCCAGGAGGTGGGAGCAGGAACAGATTGGGGGTAGGGTATCTGGCTAGGAGGGAGGGTGCAAGGAAGGGTAGGGTTGCCAGGTGTCCGGTTTTGTACCAGACAATCTGGTATTTGAGGGTTTTGTCCGGGAAACAAATTGAGAAATTACCAGACATATAAAATGTCTGGTATTTTCTAATTAGGTAAGTTTTATTATAATTAGGTGTATCAGTCCTTAGCTGTGAACTGCCTGGCTGGTAGATGTGCTCATGCTGCATGAGTGTGTCTACCTGCCAGGCAGTTTGCAAGTACTCGAGGGAGGGTATGGCGGGGGGGAGAGGGGGACAAAATGGAATCCCTGGGGCCGGACTCACTCGTGTGGCCAGGTCTGCATGTGCCCGGGTCAGTCCCGCTCCCCCCACCTTCTCCTCCCGATCTCCCCAGTCCAGCCCTGCTGCCCCCGTCCAGCCCTGCTTCTGGCGGCTGGTTTCCCCCCCACCCCCCACCAATCTCCCCCGGTCAGCCCCGCTCCCCCGATGACCCCCCTGACCAGCCCCGCTGCCCCAGTCCAGCCCTGCTTCCGGCAGCTGGTTCTCCTGTCGTCCTCCTCCTGATCTCCCCTGGCCAGCCCCCCGGCCAGCCCTGGTTCCGCCGCCTGTCCTCCCCGATCTCCGCCGGACAGCCCTGCTGCCCCCAACCCTGCTTCGGCCGCCCGCCTGTCTGTCCTGATCTCCGCGGGACAGCCCCGCTATCCCCAACCCTGTTTCCGCCGGTCACCAGCCCGCCAGCCCCGATCTCCTCAGGACAGCCCCGCTGCCCCCTGCTTCCGCCAGCCGCCCACCCCCCCGCCATCTCCGCAGGACTGCCCTGCTGCCCCCAACCCTGCTTCCCGGTGGCTGGTTTCCCACACACACACACACACACACCTCCTCCCAGCCCGCCCTGCTCTGCTCCCCTCCCGACAGCCACGCTGAGGCCCGGTATTTTTTTCCCATAGTTTCGGAAACGCTGACCTAATCCACAACCTTGGGGGCTCATATACCTGCACATCCACTAATGTGATATATGCCATTAAGTGCCAGCAGTGCCCTCTGCCATGTATATTGGATAAACCAGACAGTCTCTGTACCAAAAAATAAAAGGACACAAATCAGACATCAGGAATGGTAACACATAAACCTGTAGGGCAACATTTTAACCTCCCTAGACATTCAAAAATGGATTTAAAAAGTAGCCATCCTTCTACAAATTTTATCACTCAATTACAGAGGGAGACAACTGATCTGAAGTTCACTTACAAGTTCAGTACTATCAATTTAGGCATGAATAAAGATCTTTACTAGTTAACACACTACAAAGGCAATTTCCCAACTTTTTATATACACATTTCCACATCAAATGCTGTGAAAGACACATTCGCCTTGACTTAATTAGCTTCATTAACACTGGTCCTACAATTGGCAGGTAACTTCTTTTGCTGTTATACATATCCTGGATTCTATAATTTTCACTCAACTCATCTGATGAAGTGGGTTTTATCCAGGAAAGTTCATGATCCAATAAATTTTTTAGTCTAAGGTGCCACAGGACTGCTTATTGTTTTTAAGTTACAGACTGACATGGCACCTGCTTGCACTATGCCTGTCTTTAGCTTTCTTTGTATTATTAGTCTCTTTCACTGCAATAAACTAAAATTATTTGGAACATATTAGGCAAAGTTTTGCAATCGAAAAATATGAAAAAAATAAATTTTTTGAAATTTTTTCACATTTTTTCAAGTAGCTCCATTCAGTGTTGCAGCCATTTATTCTGTATGGAGTGAACTGAACAAATTATTCAAAACAAATACTTTGAGTTGCATCATTTTCTGTTGGCAGATTGTGAAAAGATGAAGTTATCAAATATATTTACCTGAAATTCTGAATTACTCAAGGGAATAATATGTTTACAACTCACTCGCCTGTGAGAGGCAATACAGTGGCTGTGCTGATGGACCTGCAAGGGGAGCAGCTGGCCTTGCTTGCACACTGCCTCTTCACCCTGCCACCAGCCTGGCACACCTACCTTCATCATTGGCCACTTGCCTCCCTGTCCACTCACTACTGAGCGACAAGGATTAAATCAGCAACAGGACTCGCCAGTACTGATGCAGAGCAGACAGAACATATGGGACAATTTGCCTGTTTAAGAAAATGGCACACCTGTGGAGGACCTAAATATGGGACTGTACCTTTAAAAATGGTATGTCTGGTCACCCTACTTATCCTTGTAACTACAGGGTTTACTCTGTACCCTGAATCCTTAGGATGCCAGTATCATGCTTGATGTAGTACCTCTTGGAGGTAAGCTGGACAGGTGCTTCAGCAACAGGTGTTTGTAGGCGCTAGCCCTGATGAGCTGCAATAACCTCTGAGACCTGGCTCATGAAAAGTTTTTATTAGGCTGTCAGGAAAGGGAAAAGCTTGCAAACACCTTAGACAGAGACTTACCCAGTCACTATTCAAAGTGAGCCATGGGCGTTCCTGTTTGAGTCTCTGGGGCAGTCCAGCTTGGAGTCGGGGGGGTGTTCAGACCTAGCACCTGTGGCACCCTCCCGTCCAGTCTCTATGCAAGCAAATACACATTTGCAGATTTCCAAAATAGGCTCAATTAATATCTCTCATTGAGGCCTCTCTGCACTGGCTCACTGTCCTGTCATTGCTACTCACTCAGACCTGCACCCCATTGTAACATTGGCCACCCACAGCCTGTTCCAGACACAGCCTTGCCCACTTTCCTGGGGCTTCTCTTCAATCCCCTACTGCCACCTACCTCTCACTCCCCAACCAGCATCTTGCTAGGCCATTTCCTCCTGCTGCAATGGAAAGAAGCTGATGAGAAATGTAGCTTCTCCTTAGCCAGGAGGAAAGGGATATACAAAGGGGAGAGACATGATGGGAATTGTAATCCCCTGCTTTGCAGATCCATCAAAGCCTCCCAAGTCCACCCTTTTAATGACATATCATTATAAATTGCTGGTTGATTTCTGGGCCAGACCTAAGTCAAACATTTGCTTTCCCTCCCAAGTCTGCACAGCAGCATCTCTTGCTTTCAATCCCTTGCCCTCTAACCCAATTCCTCTTTCATGGGAGAAGATTGAAGACAAAAGAGATTATTCTAGCTTTACTCAATTCATACTAGGACAGACAGATTTTGCTGTTTTACTGTGCTGTCTTACTCTATAGGCTTATTCTAGAGGCATGTACATTTCTTGTGCTATGCAGTATTTAAGAGGGTATCGGGGACAGCTAAACATTACTGAAACTTTTGTCGGCTCCTGAGAGAAAGTTTACTGCAATACAGGGCACTCTGACTTTCAAACAGTAAGATAACTTACGTCATCAGCTATTCAGTCTCCTTAGTAACAGATCTTCTAAATTTCCCTGCTGTATTTGCATGTTCATAAGCATGGGGATAAGGAGGGGAGTGATGGAGGGAAAGCTTTGCAGTGTGATCATTTCTGGAAATTACCTGTAATATTGTTTACCAATCAGCCTGTGCTTTATTTACTCATCTCTATGGTTTCTGTAGCCCCCTCACTGACACACCAGCATTTGTTGTAATGCTCAGTGTGTGGGGGTAAGGCTGGAAAATTACTAACATCCTCTTTGGATGATGTGCTGACACACAGTAAAATTGATTATGGACTAATCTTTGTACTTGGAACATGCCTCACAACATTAACCTTGACTGAGATTAGATATTGCCAATTGTTCAGGCTGAGGTAAGGCAGAGGAGAGCACCAAAACCATCACAAAGAAGAACTGTATTACACACTGGTTTTAGAATTTCTCTAAAGACAGATATGGTTGTCTCACAGACTGTGGGGGTTCTGCACATATGCAGGACTGAATAAACTGCTACAAACTTCTCCTAAACAATTGTGAATTGAAAGGAAATTCAGAGGGAAAGGTCATTTTCCCTCAATTTGCAATGAAGTCTCTGAATTAACCTATGACTCCTTTAATCTATAACTGTAAAAGGTCAAACTTGAACTGGTCGGTTAGGAGCTGAAGATCATGCCATGTGTCATTCTAAAGACACTGTTCCTGAAAGAACTAAAAAAAAAACCAAACCAAAACAACAACAACAAAAAAACCTAGTCTTGCAGCATCTTAGAGACTAACAAAAAATGTAGATGGTATTGTGAGCTTTTGTAATATTGTCACTTTTAGATCCATTAGTGAGAGCCTGGGCAAGTTAAGTTAAAATATTCTCCCAACAAGGAACAATTTGTTTGAGGTTAGGGCCGGGGGGGGTAGAGAGGGGGAAGGGGGAGAGGACAGGCCAGTCCTCACCTACAAACAACCCCCTAACAAATTATTTCCAGCAACCACGCAGCACACCTCCATCATACTCATCCAGGAACCCACCCCTGCAGTCAACTTCAGTGCCAGCTCTGTCCATACATCTATATAAGCGACATCACAGGACCTAACCATATAAGCCACCACATCAGAGGCTCATACAACTGCACGTCCACCAATGTCATCTATGCTATCAGGTGCCAGCAATGCCCCTCTGCCATGTATATTGGCCAAACTGGACAGTCTCTCTGACAAAGGATATTTCAGAAATTTGAAATGGTAACACACAGAAACATGTTGGGGAACATTTTAACTTGCCCAGGCACTCACTAATGGATCTAAAAGTGATAATATTACCACAAGGCAGTTTCAAAAACCAGCTGGAGAGAGAAGCTGCAAAGCTTGATTTCATTTACAAATTTGACACCTGCAATAGAGGTTTGAACAAAGACCTTAACTGGATGACCTGCTACATTCCACAATCTAATGACATAAAAAGCCAAGCACCGGGTACATAGAGTACTTAGAATCATAGAATACTAGAACTGGAAGGGACTTCGAGAGGTCATCGAGTCCAGTCCCCTGCCCTCATGGCAAGACCCAGTACTGTCTAGACCAGTGGTCCCCAACACGGTGCCCGCGGGCGCCATGGCACCCGCTGGGGCATTTATGTGCGCCTGCCTAGTGACCAGGTCCGGCCCAAGCCATTCTTGCACCCCGGGCCCCGGGTGCCCGGCGCATGCACGGTCCCCACCCCGGGCATGCAGAGAATGCGTGGCCCCGCCCCTGGGCATCTGGCAGCCCCAAAAGGTTGGGGACCACTGGTCTAGACCATCCCAGATAGATGTCTATCTAACCTGCTTTTAAATATCTCCAGAGATGGAGATTCCACAACCTCCCTAGGCAATTTACTCCAGTGTTTAACCACCCTGACAGTTTAGAAGTTTTTCCTAATGTCCAACCTAAACCTCCCTTGCTGCTGTTTAAGCCCATTGAATGACCAGAGACCAGATATGGTTAAAATCAAAGGTAAGTATATTGTAAATTTAGAAACACAGCAACAACAAAAACAAACTCCAAACAAAAACAAATGCTTGATATTGAACACAACCACCCACATCCCAAACGGTTAAAAAAAATAAGGAATAATCACAATACAATAAAGAAATACTTTATAGTCAGATGGCAGTTGATGGTGAGGTAAGTGATGCCTAGGACCTGCAGCCCTAGAGCTAACTCGTAGTTTTTGGGGAGGACCTCTGTGTAGTCCCACGTTAGTGTTAGCAAGGTGTTAATGGTGGGCAGGAAAACAGTTCTCAATTGCAGCCTTGAGCTTTCACTACAAGCATCTGAGCCTGTCCTGAAGGCTTCTTCTCCACTCTTCCTTGTCTGGGTCTTCACCACAAACTTGGTTGGTAATGTGGAAGAGGCCCAACCCTCCGCGGATGGCGAGATTCAATGGGCTCTAGTTGGTGTAACTCAGATGCTTCACCCAGCCTTCACTAGAGCTAGCACTGAGGAATGCCACAGAGACCCAAGTCTCCTCACCACACTGCTGAACACAAGGGATCAAGATGACCAATGAAGAAAATGAACCCCCAAAGGGGCAGGCTTATAAAGTCTGTTTGGCGGGAAAATGGGAATGGTGCCATGTGCAATCCTTCTTGGTGTCGTGTGCAGTAGATTGGTGCTGAGTGCAATGGATGATTGGTGCTGAGTACAAACCCTAAGATGGTATGCTAATTAGTCCTCTGGCAGGAAAAGACAGTTTAGCCAAGTTGCACTGTCCATTGCAATGTCCATCATGGCACCTCAAATTCACTCCCAACACCACTCTATCAGCATCATTTACCATGGGCACTCTAATTGACAATATATTTTTTTCCTTCTCTTTCCCGCCTCATCCCTTCTCTTTCTCTATTATTTATTTGTCCCCTGAGCCCCTTAAGTCCATTCATCTGAAGAAGTGGGTTGTGCCTATGAAAGCTAATGATACCATCAGGAGTGGCTCGAGGACAGCTGCCGGCAACTGGCGCCCTAGGCGGAATGCGTGATCGGCACCCCCACCTCCATAGCCCTCAATGGCGTGACATCATCATTGGGGGCCTCATTAAACGCGGCACCCTAGGCAACTGCTGAGGTTGCCTACATCCACGAGCCACCCCTGGATACCATCTACATTTTTTGTTAGTCTCTACGGTGCTGCAAGGCTATTTGTTGTTTTTTTAAGTTTATTCAGTTACAGACTAACACGGCTACCCCTCTGAAATTTTCGTTCCTGAAAGATCATTTACAATGAAGTCCTAGCTTTCACCAAAAGCCTCTTTAGAACTTGAACTATGAGCCTCCATGGGCAAACCTGAACTTTTCTTCGACTACTACTAGAAAATGAAGATTGTGTTGCTTGTAAACAGGAAGGCCATCTTCCCTCAATTTGCATTTAGGTCTTATATTTAGCCTATGGCCTCAATGGCAGAATAATTTGTTGTTCTACCCTGCCCTTGGATAGGTATCTTTGTGAATTTGGAAATATTTTGAGATATTGGCAATGGGACAAACAATATGGTTGAGTTTTGGTTTCCCAGTCTGAGGGCCAGATTGGGGCATTTTGCCATTTGCCCTCATTGAGAACAATGTGGTATCATGTCACCTCAATATGACAATGCCTTAGACCTCCTGGAGCTGCAAGGAGCACAGAGGGAGGGCTTACCCTGCCTTATCAGCATGCTGCTCCTCTGTCTACACCCAGCCAGCTCTGCAGCTGTGTCCCTCCCCCAATGGAGAGTGCAGTCCCTGCAGTTTCCCCAAAGACAACAACTGCGTTCGTCCCTAGGCTTGGCATACAGATGGAGGAAGGATCCTTGTGTCCTCCCATCTGTGCACTCATTCAAGGGCCAGGGATAACTTGGCTCTAAGTAAACAGCTAACAGAACTATCTAGAGCCAAATATCACACAAGTATGTGCCTTGGAAGTTTCCCCAGCTTGCCTAGCATTGACAATACACCTCAGTGCTGGCCTACAGCAACAGTTAATCAGTTCTGAGAGTCTGATTGAGAGCAGAAAACTTGTAACAAATAGTGAAGTATCTTTGTCATGTAGACGTGTTTGCAAGGGACTGGATTGAAACCACTAAATTTGTTTCATATGCAAGCAGGTCCAGATTTCTAGGAAAGACTTCATAGTGCACTGTCTAACCCATACTTTGTTTTCCATGTACTATACCAAGAAAAATCATGTATAATATGTGCAGGAAAAGTGAGGAAGAGAAATAATGTTAATGCATATTGATTTTTGTGTTATGATTTTTAAATCTCTGTATATAGTCTTATTTATAATCAACTAATGTAAATGTCAGCCTAAAGCATCTCTTAATAAAATGGATACATTAAATATAAGAATTAAGGAAGCATAGCATATTTTGAGGATAGTACAATTATATCAGAAGGGTATATCATGAATATTAATAACATGTAAATTGTAATATTTCAAGTAAATGGTAAGAGCTTAAAATATTCTTGATCCTCAGTGCAAAGATAGCAGAATTTAAGGTTATATATGTGAAAATGAAGATGGAAACATTTCATTTCAAGGCTGTCACAGAAAGAAGGGCCCAACCAGTAGATGCACCAAGCGCATGTACTAGAGATCTGTCACTCTTTCTCTAGGACTTTAGGAGACAGAAATATTGCAGAAGTGGTTAACTTCTTTTTCTGGGAAATAAGCTCCATCTGTCTAGTTGATTGATATCCTGCCACTCACTCATGCAGTGGCAAAAATGGCAAGTGCTAGAGGATGTTCCATGTAGCCCTTTTGATTGGAAAGCTGCAGAAGGGATGGGGAGCACATGAGGAAAACGTTGATATGATTTAGATATTTCATGTACCAACCATTCTTTCTTGCCCTTGCTTTTGAAAAAGTTCTGTAGAATTTAGAGATTAAACCAACACTTCTTTGAGATCTATTGACATTAGTAGAAAATTATCTATAGTGCACTCCATTTATAAGATTCACATTTGTCCTGGATGATTTGATTCTTATAGGTGGTTGATTCTTACAAGTGGGGTCTTATTTAGTATAGGAATGATTTTGGCCCAGTAGTTTTGCTCACTGTTTATGGTTATTCTTGTCACTGTATAAGAATCAATCATATATATTTATTGAAACCACTGGGCCAAAATCTTCCCTATACTAGTTAAAAAACTCAGCTTGTAAGAATCAACCACTTGTAAGAATCAAATCATCTGGAAGAGGTGTGCTTCTTATAAAAGGAAGTGAACTGTATTTCTCCAGAATTACACACAATGTGGGAGGGGGATGCTTCACTGGGGCCTCTAAGCACTCTGGTGTTAATTTTAATGTCATAAAAGGGCCCAGAAAGTCAAGAACACTGTACAGTGTTAATCAAAGCTTGAGGTTTTGTGTGAAAGCCCCAGCAAACATAGTAGGCTCCCACCATGGTGGGGAGCATGGGGGGCCTCACTGCTACCCCACTCCAGACCCCCTGGTGATCCCTGAAGCTGCATCCTGTGGGGGAACAGGTGCCATAGGAGAAGAGGATAGGTTTGCCAGGTGTCCAGTTTTCTCCCGGACAGCCCAGTATTTGTGGCCCTTGTCCGGCAAAAAAACCAGAAAATACTGGACATGTACCGGACATTTGGTCCCATTTTTTTTTTTTTTTTTTTTTGCTCAACCAAATCCCCGCCAGGTTTGGGATTTTTTGTGAAAGTATCTGGCAACCCTAGGAGAGGATGAAGTGGTGGCAGAAAGGAGCAGGGTTTGGGGGATGGATTCAGACTCCCCCTGGCCAGGCTTGGCCCTTGGGCCTTGAATTTGAGATCCCTGCCCTAGAACAAAGCAGATGCTGGACAGTCTTCCCCCTTCCTCTGAAAAGCTCTCAGCCATCTTTCCTAGGGTTGCCAGGTGTCCAGTTTTGAACCAGACAGTCCAGTATTTGAGCTTTCTGTCCAGGAAACAAATTGAGAAAATATAAATAAGAAAATATAAATGTCCAGTATTTTCTAAATAAGATGTAATGTAGATTGTGATATAATGTTAAGTGTGTCTGGTATTTTTGTTGAAACCATCTGGCAACCCTAGTTCCCCGTTCCCTTGAAGTATTATCATAATACCATAGGACCTTCAAAAGGGGTGATGTGCAGAATAGCCCCCGCTCCCATTGTTTTGTCCATCAGTTCAGCCTAACTTCCACACATCAGTTTTAGACTTGTATTTTCTGGTCCGACGCTGCTCTTATTTGCTAGACATGATCTCAACACAGTCCTTGAGTTTATCAGTAGGCCTTTTTGTTTGGACTAATTCAGATCTTCTTTAACTTCTTTTGCTGACTTTTATAAGCAATTTCATGTAACAGGCTGAGTTGGACTTTTACCTTTTCCCATCAACATTTATTATTACAGGCAACTGGATCATTTGTAAAACTTTTTTGCTGTTTTCTCCCAATTAAGATCATTATTGGGGTAGGTCCACTAAACCCTAATTACTGCAAAGAACTATCACAATACAAATAAATAAATAGAATACTATCTGGATGTCTAACTGGACAGAGCTACATGATTTCCTTTAATTTTGGATTAATGTCAGTTAAAAGTGTTAACTGGTTAATCTGTACAAACTGCCTGTAAGCTTGGGAAGCAGGTTGACAATTCTGATTATTCCCATTTTACAGATAATGGCTTCCCAAAGCCAAAGAGAAAGTCAGGGCCAGAGCTAGGATTGAAACTCAAGAGTTCCTGACTCCTACTTCCATAATCAATCCACTATACTAGTCTCTCTGCTAATGTACCTACTGTAGGATTATGCAGACCCAGCTCTCTTTCTCGCTTTAAAAAAAAAAACCCACAACACTAGTCTAATTCACATCTGGTATATTTTTAATTCAGCTCCAAACAAATACAAATTTTCAATCAGATGAATGTGAGCCTGTCCCTTTAAAAACAAGAGAATTTTCATGTCTGAGCTGTTGCTTAGGTTACTGAGGTACATCTGCTGGAAAGCAGTAATATGAAAGGGCTACAGGAGGGAAGGAGCAGCTGAGGTTTTATGGTGTTGACAAGGTAACCCGGTCTTAATCATGTCTGCCCTTTCTAGTCACTGGGAATTAAGGCTCATTACAGTGATCCAGGCATAAATGTACCATTTAAAAATCAAAATACATGTATAAAAATAAAGCTGCAGAAGACAGAGATTTGATGCATAGTACAGGATTTTCTGCAAAATTAAGCTGAGGGAGGGAGGTTTTTTTCCTTTTAGGTTCCTGATTCAAGGTCAGAAATACAAGTGACTGTACACAAGGGTGCTGTTAGTGTCACAGGGTGATTCATTCAGCCCTCTCCCAGGGGAGCTGCCATGTCCCTGTACTTCTTGAGACCACAACCAACCCTGCATGTCCTGCAATGCAACTGTGGTTATACACCTACACCCCTCCCACCAGGGCAGTGTGTCCTAGCAGCCAGAGTCTATAGTAAACACTCCACTCATCAGAGCAGTGCAACCTAGCAGCCAGAGTCTCTGCTCAACACCCCTCTCACTAGGGCAGTGAGGCCTACCAACCAGAGTCTCTAGCCATAAACAAGTGCTGCCCCCTCAGCTCAGGAAATGAAGAGGTGGTACGGGGACCCAGGCCCTCCCTACTCCACCAGGTCCCAGCCCAGGGCCCTGTTAGCAGTGGCATGGTCCACTGCTCTCTCTCAGCAGGGAATCTCACCACAACACACTAAGAGCCACAGGATACAATCTCCAACCCTGGGCTACTGCCTATCTGTCTCCACTGGCCTCCTTCCAGGGTCCTTCCTCCATATCCTCTGATTCAGCATTGGTGTCTCCCTGGCTGGTTTCCAGGGCCAGTCCCTCTGGCAGTTCACCTGCAGGAGCTCTGGCAGGACCTCCTTCCTCCTTAGCAGCCAGCATAGACTGTACCTCTCTCCAGGCTTTTATACCTGTGCTGCAGTCTGAGCATGCCCAGCACGGCTGCAGGGCTTCTTCAGCCAGGTGAGCCTGGTTAAGCCTAGCTTCCCCAGTGGGGGACTGGTACACTCTGTCACAATTGGCAGGGCTCGACAAATTATGTAATCTACTCGTCCGTGGCAAGTAGATTACAAGCTGACACAGCCGGCGCTGTGCGATCTGCGCATGTGCAGCGTGATCTGTGCGTGCACAGCTTGCAGAACCGTGTGGCTGGCGAGTGGGGCTCGCCGCCACTTGGTGAGCTGTTACAAATAATGTATCGTCTGTTGTCTGTGCAAATAATGTATCATTTATGGCTTGTAAGATGCAACTATGTATATCCTGTAAGCAAAATGTTGTGATGTGCTATTGATTTGAGTAAAATGCCAGAATGCTTATGCTAGCACCTTAGACATAGAGCTGTCAATCATTGTAGAAACCATAATTGCAAGGTGAGTTAGCACGTAAGCCAAACTGACTGTGGAAATTTGAAAATCCATACATATTCATGAGAAGTTACAGTTCCTCATGAATATGGAATTCCAAAAAAGTAACAGCCAGTCATTTTGAACTTATTCAAATAAGCATTCTGGTACACCAATCAGCAGAAAGATCCAAAGCTCATGAATATTCATTAGCCTCACTTTATAAGTCTTTGCAACACCCGTTTCAAGGTTGCGTCGGGGCGTTGGGCTTGTGTATGGTTCTAGGTTAGGAGGGTGTGAATGAGGTCTAGAATCTTAGTCCCAGGTATTTTGGAATGAGAGAGGTCTAATAGTCTTTAGATGCGGAGATAAACGGAAGGTTTATCCTCCCTTCTTTTAAGGTTAGCGTAGGTTAGTTACTTAGTTTAGGTTTTAGTATAGTTTAGATCCCGTCATCGTGCTTGTTCGGCAGGTTGCGTCGCGGACCCGCTTATCGGCCGTCGTCGTGTCTGTTTGACGGGTGCGTCGGGAACTAGATAGGGTTTTATTTTAGGATAGATTAGGCGTAGGATAGATACAGAGTCTAGCGTCCATCGCCAGTTCCCGTTGCTCCGAAGAGCAAGAAGAAGGACGGAGACCAGAGACTCACGGAAGGTGAATCAACCGTCTTCGATCTCAAACATCCGTCGAGGGATCGCTTTGGCTGTTCCTCCCTAAAGGCTTTCAATTAGCCCGAAGGTTGCAGGTCGCCATCCTCAGTCTACCGACGAGGGACTCCTGATTGTTCCTCTCCTAAGGCTTGAAAGAGCCAAAGGATTGAGGTCGCCAGCAACCCATCCATCGGCGCTGCATCGTGAGACTCTGGTAATATAATTGTTTGTTTTAAGAGGGGACTTCCCCTATTTTGTAAATTCTGAGATTTAGCTTAATAGAGTCCTGTTGTTATAAAACTTACCTAAATTGTTAAGTATTTATTTCATGCGCCACTCTTTGCATAAAGACAATCTTTAACCGGTGAACAGATACGGCATTCGGTGTCGCACCTGCCTCTGTAAGTTATTAGTATCATAATTAATTAGGCTAATCAGGTATTCCCTAGTGTTGTTACCCATAGGGGCGTAACAGAGCCCTGACAACTGGTAATATTGAGAGAACTAGGGTTACCACCTCTGGGATGTGGAAAAACCAGCCACTGCCCACCAGTGTAATCCTTCTATTCTCCTCTCAGATGCCCCCCAACCAGCCTGCCTCCTTCTGTCCCCCTCACACAGGCAGCTGTGCAGAGGGTGGGGGACTAGAAGGAGGCATTAGAAGCAGGAAGCCTGCTAAAAAACCAGTGAGTCCCCTAGATGATCGATATACAAAAGGAGCAATCAAGGACGATAAAGCCATTGCGGAGAAACTACATGATTTCTTTGCTTCAGTCTTCACCGCTGAGGATGTTAGGGAGATTCCCAATCTGCACCGTCCTTTGTGGGTGATGAATCTGAGGAGCTGTACTGGATTGAAGTGTCATTAGAGGAGGTTTTGGAACAAATAGAAAAACTTAACTTTAACAAATCACCGGGACCGGATGGCATTCATCCAAGGGTTCTAAAAGAACTCAAATGGGAAATTGCTGAACTATTATCTGTGGTTTGTAACCTATCCTTTAAATCGGCTTCCGTACCTAATGACTGGAAGATAGCTAATATGACACCAATATTTAAAAAGGGCTCTAGAGGCGATCCTGGCAATTATAGACTAGTACGTCTAACTTCAGTACCGGGCAAATTAGTTGAAACAATAGTAAAGAATAAAACTGTCAGGCACGTAGAAGAACATAATTTGTTGGACAAAAGTCAACATGGTTTCTGTAAAGGGAAATCATGTCTTACTAATCTATTAGAGTTCTTTGAAGGGGTTAACAAACATGCAGACAAGGGGGATCCTGTAGATATAGTATACTTAGATTTTCAGAAAGCCTTTGACAAGGTCCCTCACCAAAGGCTCTTGTGTAAATTACATTGTCATGGGATAAGAGGGAAGGTCCTTTCATGGATTGAGAACTGGTTAAGACATGAAACAAAGGGTAGGAATAAATGGTAAATTTTCAGAATGGAGAGGGGTAACTAGTGGTGTCCCCCAAGGGTCAGTCCTGGGACCAATCCCGTTCAACTTATTCATAAATGATCTGGAGAAAGGGGTAAACAGTGAGGTGGTAAAGTTTGTGGATGATACTAAACTGTTTAAGATAGTCTAGACAGAAGCAGACTGTGAAGAACTTCAAAAAGATCGCACCAAACTGAGTGATTGGGCAACAAAATGGCAAATGAAATTTAATGTGGATAAGTGTAAAGTAATGCACATTGGAAAAAATAACCCCAACTATACGTACAGTATGATGGGGGCTAATTTGGCGACGACAAAGCAGGAAAGAGATCTTGGAGTTATCGTGGATAGTTCCCTGAAAACTTCTACACAGTGTGCAGCAGTGGTCAAAAAGGCAAATAGGATGTTAGGAATTATTAAGAAAGAGATAGAAAATAAGACACAGAATATCTTACTGCCCCTGTATAAAACTATGGTACGCCCACATCTTGAATACTGCGTACAGATGTGGTCTCCTCACCTCAAAAAAGATATTTTGGCATTGGAAAGGGTTCAGAAACGGGCAACTAAAATGATTAGAGGTTTGGAACAGGTCCCATATGAAGAGAGGCTAAAGCAACTGGGACTTCTCAGTTTAGAAAAGAGGAGACTGAGGGGGATATGATAGAGGTATATAAAATCATGAGTGGTGTGGAGAGGGTGAATAAAGAAAAGTTATTTATTACTTCTCATAATAGAAGAACTAGAAGACACCAAATGAAAAAAAAGGGTAGCAGGTTTAAAACTAATAAAAAAAAGTTCTTCTTCACACAGCGCATAGTCAACCTGTGGAACTCCTTGCAAGAGGCTGTGAAGGCTAGGACTATAACAGAGTTTAAAGAGAAGCTAGATAAATTCATGGAGGTTAGGTCCATAAAAGGCTATTAGCCGGGGGTAGGAATGGTGTCCCTGGCCTCTGTTTGTCAGAGGCTGGAGATGGATGGCAGGAGACAAATCGCTTGATCATTGTCTTCAGTCCACCCCCTCTGGGGCACCTGGTGCTGGCCACTGTCGGCAGACAGGCTACTGGGCTAGATGGACCTTTGGTCTGACACAGTACGGCCATTCTTATGTTCTTATGATTAGCTGTTCAAGGCTAGGGGTCCAGTCAGTGTGAGAGGCAGCTCCACAAGTCAAATCCACAAGCAACCAGCAGAAAAGGTGGCCACATACCAACTCTACATATTCCCTTCATCCTATTAAGGTGTCATCTAGAGAGTTCAGACAAACCCAGGCCATGTTACAGAGAAGTGGAAAGCAGGGAGCCCTCATAGGGTGACCCAACTCTTGAAGGAACAGTAACAGGTCCAGAGAAAGTCTCTGTTGAGTATGGAGGAGCACGGGATGGGGGGAAGAGAGCCCCAGCACATCTTCACTGGCAACCAGCAAGGCAGTACAAAAAATGGCCAGGCTAGTTAAAAATCCTAGAAATGGCCAGGCTGGTTAAAAATCCTAGAGAGAACTCCATAAGATTTGATTTTCATCTGAATTTCCACAACTCCTTTACTAATTGTGGGGTAAAATTCAGCTTTATACATTGTTCATATAGTCTCTTTTCTAATGTGACAATTGAAAAAAGAGATTGTGTGAGCATTTTGCAGATGTACATCACCTGCTACAGAGTTAAGGGTTAGCCAATCCATCGGGACCAGGCATGGCAACACTACTGATCATGTGGCCAGATGCCAGTTCAGTAATCTGCTGGTAAAAACACCAAAATGTGGAGTCACAGAAGAGATGTTGGCTTCTCCTCTATCATCATGCCTGGATGGTGGTGCACAGTTCTGGTAATGGGGGTACAGTGCTGGAAATGGGAAGATAAGGACAGCCATACACCAAGAGGCTATAGAAGTTACCTAAATCCCTCGTCAGGCACCTAAATAAAAATGGCCTGGTTCTCAGAGGTGCTGAGCAACACAACTTTCCTAGGGTTTATTGGGGACTGAAAATCAAGCCTCTTATTTAAGGTGCCTAGATATGAAGTTAGATGCTTAATGTGAGGCACCCAAGATTGAAAATATTTAACCAAGTGACTTGCCCAAAGCTTCACAGTGTGTCAGTGACAACTGGTAGCAGAACACAGGACTCCCTCCTCTCTTTGAAGGCCAAATAAAAAGCCCATGGAAGTCTATGGAGAGATTCCAATTGACTTCAAATGCTTGGGTCAGGCTCCAAATCACTGGGCAAAGAGCCTCTCTAAACAACTTCTAGTTGCCCACTTAGCTACCAGCAGGGGCATCTACAGGCCTAAATCCATTTTGTAGAGTCACCAGCTCTGCCTAGGAGAGAGAAGAATGGCAATGCATCCAAAATCTTTGACCTTCAATAGATGGTATAAACTTACACGCAAAAGGGAGTATCTAGAGTTCTCTGGAGTCAGTATCATAGGGGCTTGTTGTTGTATGGGAATCAGCTGCACAGTCTATCCACTCCTCAGAACAATCTTTGAGCTTGCATCTGTGGATTCTCATGTTGCTAGCATGAATGACAGAGCCCTTAAGCCTGTGAAGTGACTAATTTACAATATGCTTACAACTGTGTCCATTCTAATAGGTCATAGAATTGTGGTAGCATAGACATTAGAGGGCACTATGACCAAGGTGAAGTCAGGTTGCTTGAAGTCTGAAGTGGCTCTCAAGGTATCCTCAAACATTGTCCCCTAAAAGTCCACTATCCCACCCTAAAATTGTGCCCAACTATGGAAGCCCTCAAGACACCCTCTAATTCTTCATCTTCCTCTTCAAATTTGAAAGCACTGAAAAAACAGAGGAGATGTATTTGTTCCACTTCTACAAAAAGAAAAACAGAACAAGTGGCCACAGATACCATTGAAATTAAATCCTACTTTCCACCCTACAGATCACCATGACCAACAGTCAGGGTGCCCTACGAGCTCTATCAAGATGGATGGGTGAAACAAACAACAGAATTTTTGATGTGGCAGATGATACCAAAAAGAACACTTTTACATACTGTAATGATATCAAGACTATTATAACCATCCTCCTTGATCTAAAAATCCATTCACAATGATGAAACATCAAGATTGTGGAGGAACAATCCTGGAAGAACAGAGAAAGGGAAACCCTCTGAACTTGTCCTGAAACTGCTATCTAAGTTGTTGGATCTGCTGGTAGATTTTTATTTTCATATAGAACAGGCACACTGGCCCCTTGACAGCTCCAGGATATCAGCGTAGAGCACTGAATGTGAAGTCCCTGAAGTTATGACTATGGAGCTTATATTGTAGAAATCCAGAGGGGAAAAAGGGAGCTGATATGGGGCAAACCAGCCATTAAAATACAGTACTGCTTTTCAATATTATGCCAGTGCAGTGGTTGCATTGAGGCAATCTTTTAACCAAGTGAAACAATTAGCTAGGAAGATGGACTTAAAATATTGTATGAAAATCCCATCATTGCTCCATATTAATAATGTCAGGAAGATAGTGTCATTCCATTCCCTTCAGGAGGCAGACAAATACCTCAAAAGTCTCCAAATTCCTCTCTTGCAAGAGGAGACATTTATGGAATGATGTGACCATATAGAATTCATGAATTGCTCTTTGGAGTCTGGTTTGGCTGCTCTAAACAAGTTGATGTGTGCTAGTTGCTGCTGATGTATTAGTTCTTCTCTCTCTCTTTCTCATTGGGTTTAAAAGGTTAAAGGATTATCATCAATTTACTTCTTATTGCCTTAATTCATGGAAAAGGAGCATCAACGTAAAAATCCATCATTTTATTAGCAATTATATATATTTAACTTTGCTTTATTAGATAGCATTTCCTTGTGCCTTATGGACTAATGTATCAAACTTCTATTGGTAATAGAAGGACTGTATGGATCTCTAAGTTTCACCTGATCCAACTGCCTCCCCTGGGTGTCAAGTATGTATTTTTAGGTTGTATAATCAGATTCTTTCTTTTGGTTGTACGGTACTTTTCCCTTTCTGATATCTTTTCCTTCACTTATTTAATTCCTCTTTCTGCTTCCCTGTTGTTACCCTCCTGCACTGGGAATTTCCTTCTTGCTTCTGGAGAATATGTACTGGGAAGAGATGTCCTACCACTGGATTAAATAATTTTGGCTATTTTGATATACAGGAATGGTATGCTCCTCAGAAAAATTTGGAATTTCTCATTTATTCACAGAGAAACTTTATAGTTTATCTGATATGTTACCAATGATGGCTCTGATAATTAAACATGTCTCCTAGAATAGCAAGGGTTTTCATAGCCCTATTAAAAGGAAAAGATATACTCCATATTTTAAAAGAGAATTTTGACATTGCCATGCTCCAGGAGACATCTGACAGGTCCTGAAGCTTTTGAACTGAATACAGATTGGGTGGGCCTTTCAGTTTTTAAATGCTTTTATTCTAAAATGAGGGGTGCTTGTATATTAATACATACAAAGTTGACTGGTAATATTCTGAGCACAAAGTCCAACAGCGAGGGCAGATATTCTGTCCTCAGGGCTGAAATTAGCAATTATATAATCACTTTGCCAGTCACTACAGACCAAACCAGAATGATCCCAATTTTTTTTTAAGTATAAATGACATAGGCCACCATCTATTATTATAGCTGGAGACTTTAACAAAACTCTAGATCTGGTCCTTGATAAATCTTCTCCATATCTATATAAAAACACTAATATTTCCCCAGTACTTCACACATATATAGCTGAGTTAAGTTGACAAGATATGTGGAGGTTGGGTAATCCTGCAGGTATAGACCATAGTTGTTTTCCTCCCTACAGCTCATACAGCATATTCAAGATGGGACTGTGATGGTTCACCACCCCTATGCTTTATTAAATGGATTTATGGACATAAATGCACATAACTAAAAGGTGCTTTGAGCAAATTACTTCATGTAACCTATCAATCTTCATATCTTAATCTACTGGATCTGTTTATCTTATTTTTGTGTATGTATCATTCTTGTGTGTAAAATTAGACATATGGAGTAGGGAGTACTTTATGGGCTTTAAATGTGTGAATGAAAGTTATCAAGGGAGGCCTCAGTGCCTTTTGTCCTTAAGTCTTAGCAGTGGTTGGTAGGAAGGGCCAGGTGACTCCCTAGGCAACAAGGGAATCTACAAAAACAATAGGAAAGTGGGAGTCTTTTGTCTTTGGCTTGCACACCCAAGAGAGTGAACCAGACACCACAGGGGAAGTGGAGATTTCCCTGGTTTGAAGGTGCAGCTGGAACAGAAACAATTTTAGAGTGAGTTTGTAATAAGTTCATACTGAGGATTTAGCGTTAGAATTAGCTAAGCATTTTCTGTTACTTTTAATTTGTAATCTACTTTGCTCTGCCTGTTCTCACTTATAACTACTTAAATCCTACTGCTTGTACTTAATAAAATCACTTTTACTTACTATCAAGTATAGTGTAAATAATAATTACCTGGGAGAGCAATCAGTATGTACATTCCTCCTTTCATTGTTAAAGGGGGCTTACCCAAATAATTCATTGGGGGTTTTGATCACATTTGGAGAGTGGTATCCCAAGAAACTGGGCTCAAAACTGCACTTTCCTTGGATCTGAAAGAGGTTCAAGTGTCTGTACTGCTTCTCAGGGTGGGGGGCAATGATCTCAGCTTGGTGCCTTGGTTGGGGGAGACCAGTGGAGCTGGCCCAGCAGGAGCAAGCGGTGAGAAGCCCCACCAGAAAGCAGGAAGGCAAGTGGCAGTGGCCATATCAGCACTCTGGGAAGCTCCCCCAAGGGATCTTCTGTGACCTCACCCCGTCACAGGGGCCATTTCTTCAAGTCACAAGATTTGATCAATTCTGATCAATCTTTTTAAACAAATGTCCCCACTGCATCATCTGCTGCTGTGCTTTGGAAAGCCTTTAAAGATGTTGTCAAAAGCCATATAATCTTTTATGACTTTTAAAAGAGACAGAAAAAACACAACTGATACCCATGCAAAGGATATTAAGGACTTGGAAGCAGAACATGCTTCTGCTCCCTTCCCAGATATATACAGAGCCCTCATCATTCTAAGATATGAAATCAACAAATTTCTGTCAAGGGCTAAGTTTGATGTATTGTGTTTGAAGCAAAGCTACTGGAAATCTGGCAAGAGAGCTTGTAAGCTGTTGGAATACAGCCTTAAGCTAAAGGTTAACAGAACTAAGAATGCTATTCGTGAAAGCAAAAATTGTATACAACATAGTCAGATATTAATAAACAATTTCAACAGTTTAATTTGTATTCAGAACTATGTTTAGCTGAGAGGGAAATCAGTAGAGGTCCTAAATAACTTTTTAGTGGATTGTCTCTGTCACTGATCTCTGTCTCTCAGAAGGAATTTTTAGATGCTCCTCTAGAAATCAGAGATGACTCATGCTATAAAAGAAGGGAAGGTCAGAAAGACTCCTAGAACAGACAGGTTCCCAACTGAGTTTTCTGAAATTTTAATGCCTAAGTTACTGAATATCTTCAGTGCCACTGCCCCAAGCACTGACTCCACAATTCCCATTATCTAGGAACTGCAGCCAATGGGAGCTTTGGGGATGGTGCCTGGAGTGAAGGGCAGTACGTGCCATATAGAGTCACCTGGCTGTGCCTCCACCTGGGAACCAAACTCACATGCCACTTCTGCTGAGCCACCTGAGGTAAGTGCCACCAGGCCAGAGCCCACACTCCTCACCCCTCCCACATAACAACCTTTTGCCCCATTCAGCTACGTCTACACTGCACATTTATTTCAAAATATGCTATTTCAGAAGATATCTTCAGAAATAGCTTATTTCAAAATAGCGCGTCTACACACCAAATGTGCATTGAAATAGTGCTTAGCTATCTCAAAAGAGAGAGTCCACACTCATCAGATGCTGAATCACATTTAAGGCCCCCCAAACCACTTCTGGCAGGGCATCAGGTCAGCACTCACTTCACGTGGCTGCTGCTTGAGGCTATCTGAGGCTCTTGCTTAAAGGGGCCCCCCTGTACAGTTGTGTCTCAGGCTTTTTTCCTTTGCCTACCTCCTAGAGGGATGGCAAAGCCTTTCTCTGCCTGCTGTGGTTGCCCTTGAGGACACCTCAGCTTGCCAGCTATGGAGCTGGTGTTGCCTCTGGGCGGTCTATGGCTATTGCAGCTTGTGCTGCAACTCACACAGCAGTTTTTGCACACTGCTGCCCATGCCCTGTAAGAACCCAATCCTCAGCTTCTCTGGAAGACCCTTCTCAGATCTCTGTGAGCGTGGCTCATGCAGCTGGATCCCACCCACCCTCCCCTACACACCATTCACTGCTGCTTCTGGTGACTGGAGACTAGGTCTGACTGGTGGGTCCGGATCATCCTGGAGCGGTGAGACGACCAGCAGTGACTCCAGAATTTCCGTATATGGAAGGACATGTTTCTGGAGCTCTGTGAGTGGCTCAACCCCACCTTCAGGTGACGGGACACTCACATGAGATCTGCCATCCCCCTCCAGAAATGTGTTGCCATAGCCCTCTGGAAGCTCACCACAGCAGACAGCTACTGCTCCGCTGGGAATCAGTTCAGTGTGGGGAAGTCGTCAGAGCTATGCTCATGCAGGTATGTCACACTCAGGCTACTATCCCAGGAGGGAGGTGGACTGTTGGAATGGGGTTCCCTAGGGAAGGAGGGACTTGGAGGTGGGGGTGCGGGTGGTGTTGGAAGCCCCCTCCCTGGGAGATTATTTCAGTCCCACCCTCACAAAGCCCTGCTGAGGGATGGGGTAAGTGGGGGGTTGCTTCTGGTGTGTATAGGAAGGAATGGGAGAATGGGCTGAGGAACCTCCAAAGGGCCCTGGCCACCCCAGCGATTCTTTGTTCTAGGCATCACATTTCAGGAAAGATGTGGAGAAATTGGAGAAGAGCTACCGAAGAGCAACAAAAACATGAGCTATGAGGCAAGGCTGAAGTAATTGGGATTGTTTAGTTTGGAAAAAGAAGACTAAGAGGGAACATGATAGCGGTTTTCAGGTATCTAAAAGGGTGTCACAGGAATGAGGGGGGGAAATTGTTCTCCTTGACCTCTGATGATAGGACAAGAAGCAATGGGCATAAACTGCAGCAAGGGAGGTTTAGATTGGACATTAGGAAAAACTTCCTAACAGTCAGGGCGGTTAAACAGAAGCAGGAGCAGGCATCATGCTAGCAATGAGGGATTGCACGGCTGCGCACATGATGCGGCCCTGCTCAAGCAGCTCCTGCCAGGTGACTCACCGCAGCTGGATGTCTTCCTGAAGCCTGCAGTTGAGGTCTGCTCCAGGGATCGGCGTGCCATGAGGTGCTCCCTCTGGAACTTGTCCCTGGGTCTCCAGTCCTAATGGAACCCTTGGGCTTGGGAGGCTGCTACTGGTGTTGTCAACTGCCCCTCGCAGCTGGTCCGTCTGTGGAGAATAAAGGAGAGGGTCAGTCATCCCAGGGCACACTGTGCCTGAAGCCTTGCCCTCATCTCTGCGCCGAGAGTGACAGTTCTCAGTTCAGTTGAAGGTGATGTGCTTGGAGCGAGGCCATGTGAGCGCTGGCCAGTGGGCCCTTTCCTACGGGGGCCCAGATGTCCCCGGGGGGAGCCTCACTTCTCCCACATCCCAGGGACAAGCAGGCATGTGAAGGTGCAGGCGATATTGGGATCCTGTGGGCAGAAGGGGGGCCACAGGGTGGCTGGCCTTCCCTCCATGCTACACACACGCCGGGACTGGCAGTGGTGGTGTCCCGCAGGGAGAGGACTTGTATCCCTACCTGCTTGAGGAGAGGGGGGCAAGGTGCTGGGGGGAAGGTGTGTGTGAGCGGCAGATGCTCCTGAGCCTCACCACACTGTCCCCAGCAGTGGATGCTTCCCTGAGCATGCGGGCATGCCATTGTGCCATCTGTTGGACTGCTGAGAGAGTGTGTGTGTGTGTGTGTGTGTGTGTGTGTGTGTGTGTGAGTGAATGTCCCCAGTAGCCTTCTTGAGGTGACTTGTGGAGGGAGAGTGTTGTCCCATCCCGGTGTCATGAGTATGGCAGGCCTCTCCAGACACCCTATTGCCAATAGCAGAAGGGTCCTCTGTGGCAGCCTCCTGGTGCCGTGTGGCCAGGAGCAGCACAGCACATGCTCCCACGTGCATAGGCTGCTGTGTGATCCCCAGGCCACAATGGCTGAGCATGGAGTGCCCAGCTACCCCTTGCTGCTCACCACCTCCACCTCCTGTGTGAAGGGAACATGATGGCACTCACATGATGTGCCTTCCCCAGCCTCAGAAAATGCCTGGGACATGTCCACAGCATGGGGTACCAGCTCCAGGGTCAGGACGGTCATTGTGCTGGTGTCTTCTGGCTCTACCTCCTCCTCATCTCTGTCCCCCGGGAGGGCGACGATGGGCATCTCGAGCCCCGAGTCCAATACCGTGTGTGTGTGAAGGGACTACCCGCCCCTCAGCATGCGGTCCAGGTCCTTGTAGCACAAGCAGGTGTGGAGTTCTGCCCCGGAGCGGGAGCTGCCTTCGCTGGCCCTAGTATATGCCTGGCAGAGCTCATTGACTTCCATCTTCACCTGCTCCTGGGTGCAGATGTGCCCCTTGGTGATCGGGCTCTCAGGCATGCGGCCATAGACACTGGCATTCCTGCACCTGGTGCAGAGATCCTGGAGGTTGGTCTCATTAGGCTAAACCTCGATAAGGTCCAGGATCGCCATACCAGACCAGGAAGGCGCACATCTCTTTTGGCCCCAGCTAGGCATCTGAGAGCCATCCAACTCCTCCCTGGGAGCAGTTGGGGGCTGGATGGGAGCTGCAGACTGGCTCATGTTGCCCAAAGGGAAGCTGTGGCAGCTGCAAGATGGCCTCCTGTATGCCACTAGCCCTTTCCCCTGAGGCTGCAGCTTTAAGGGCTCCAGAACATATGACACATCCCTGACTTCACACATTTGATTTTATTACCTAAAATAAAATCCTCTTGAAAAAATAGCTGCCCTATGTTTTATGAGTGGGGCTCCTATGTTAGGGCTCCAGCTGTATGCCTGTTAAATCAAGAGTAGGTGTCTTGTTCATAAACCCCAGGCTTTTCAGTTAAGCTGAGACTTCCTTCCTTTGCCATTTTTAAGCTAAGTGACATTCACAATTTTCTCTACTCAGCAGCCTATGGCTCCATATCAGAAATAAAACTAGGAATTATCCGAGGGTGAATTTTAAAATTTCTGTTCTTATGCAGAAATAGAAGAAGAAGCCTTTTGCTCATAGACAAGCAAATCCTGTGATCAGAGCTGAAACTTAGTCACTGAAGTACTTAAAATATTCCTTTGTAAAGGTCAGGCTAATAGAAGCAGAGGAAAAAGAGATCCATGTGATGTCCTGCTCAACACTTCACTGGCTTGCCATTGCTTTAGCCTCCCTTGGCTTTCCTGAGATGTAGCCTATGATGTTATTGGTAGCCCTTCAACATTTTCTTTTTTGTCAAAGAAGTGCACTTCATTTTTTATAAGCTCAAACAGGCATGAAAATTGGATGCATTGGATGTGAAAGGGAAGCTGCGGTTTTGAAGATGTTGAGTCACCTTGTTTGAAGAAAGAAAACGTGAAATTGAAAAGAGAGAGGCTCTCAAGTTGACTGTCAGTCGTAGGTGGATTTGGTGGAAACTGTCTCCTTTGTACCAGTAGTAATGCGGGGAACATGTGAGAGAAAGATATAAAAAGAAAAAAGAAGCTACTGCAGGAAATGAAATGATATTTTAGTTCCTCCTGATTAATGAGGTTATAAAAAGGAAGGATGGGGCAATAGAGTTGAGGGCTTACATAGCGAACAGATATTAAAGTTTTCAGGGCCTAAGAAAATTCTATATAATGGTTCCAATCCTGTAAGCATTTTGTGCACATTTAACTGTACAGAGCATGAGTATTCCCAGAGGGTAAAGTTAAGCATGTGTGTATGTTTTTGTAGGATTACCTATATTTGTGTCTTGAAAAGCTATCTTTTCTACAAAGGTGGGCAATGAGAAATCAACTAGACATATTTGTCCTCTTGGATATGTAGGCTTATACAGTATCCTTTCAGTGACTGGGTACAAAACTGCCATCGCTCCATGTGCCTGCATTAAGGGGGAAATCCCAAAAGGCTCTTGTTCTCTCACATTAAGGTGGATCTGGAGTAATTATACTGAAACAATAGTTACATCAGTAAATGAGATCCAAATCACACCCGAAGTAGCGCTCATCTGATGTTAAAAGTGTGGAAACACTTATGTATGAGGTGTTAGCTTTTTTGACTGAAAAGTTGCTAAGAATTAAGAAACAAACATCATACAGGTAGTGTATAGATATTGGCCCAGCTGAAAATACTGCCTGGGAATCAATACTCATTCTTTACCATTTTATGATATGTAGAAAAACAATGCAGAATATGGAACTGAAATAAGAGTTTTCACCTCAGCCAATGATATTAAACTGAAAAGAGAATTAGTCAGAAGCAATAAAGTCAGATAGAGATGAGCTGATGCTTTTCTTTACAAGAAATAAAAAATGCAAAATGTAGCTTATAAAAGATGCATATTAAACGATAACATTTGGCATTTACATTGTGCCATTTATCCAGGGGTGTCAATATGCTCTATAAAGCTGAACAGGCATTTTCTCAGTACTTACTGATAGGAAACTGAGGCAGGGTTTGTCCTCAGTTAAACAGGTATAAATCTGGACTAATTTGCACATAAGTTAATGAAGTCACCATAGTTTACAAACCAGTGCTGGTGAAGGTAGAATCAGGTCCAGATTTAGTGATTTGCCCAAGGTCACCCAGCAAATCTAGGGCACAGCCAGGCATAGAATCCAGCTTTCTTGACTCCCAGTCTTCTGACCTTAAAATAAGCCTTTGAGTTCAGAAGAAAAGGAACAAAAAGCTAAAGCTATGTGAGATACTCAAATTGCTGAGGAAACTATTGTAGAAAAAGCCCTAGGGCATTCAGCCAGTGAGAAGCTAGAATTTGGAATAATCCTTCAAAGATTTGAGTTATCCCAAATGTCCACGCACAGGAAGCAGTTCAAATTCACGTGCTTATTGTTTTTCCTATAGTGCTTTAAAAGTGCCGTTCTGCTTCTTGGTCCCCTCACAAGAGAAAGTGGTGGGCTTGTAAGACAGTATTCTTGTAACGAAGGGAGGGCCCAGCTGTGTCATTTGCATAGCACCTGAATGTGGCACTGTACAGCACTACACTGCTCCATGCACTGAATAATTGTGCCTCAAGAATGCATGGACTTGACACCATTTATTAGGATGCTGCAGGTTGTTTGAGACATGATGAATGGGGGATTGAGGTGATTTATAGTTCTGCCTCCCTCCTGGACCCTTCTGATCCCCTTTCATTAGAGTCTTCAATATTTTTTAATTATACTACACCCTAGAAATCCCAGTTTGAGAATAGCACCTCACTGTGCTTGGTAGTGTACAGAAGTTAAAAAAAAAGTCACTATCTCTACTTTATAATCATTCTTTATGACAAGATACACCAAGAGAAGTTAGCACACAAAAAGAGGATGGAAAGGATGAGATAACATTGCAGGGAGAATATTTTGATTCTGCTACTGTGACATTTTGGGTTCACCCAGACCAACAGGGGATTCTCTCAGGCTATGGCTACATTATAAACTTTTTCCAGAAGAGGAAATGCAAATGGAGCACTCATTTGCATATCTCACACTCTCATTTGCATATTCTCTTCCGATCCTTTTTGTGGAAGAGGTTTTGTGCAAAAAAGTGCTGTGTAGATAGTGCCTTTTTGCACAAAACCCCCCTTTTGAGCAAGATCCCTTCTTCCTCAATTTTTGGAAGAAGGGATCTTGTGCAAAATGGGTTTTTTGCGCAAAAAGGCACCTTCTACACAGCACATTTTTGCGCAAAAACCTCTTCCACAAAAAGGATCAGAAGAGAATATGCAAATGAGTGCTCCATTTGCATTTCCTCTTCCGGAAAAAGTTCATAGTGTAGCCGTAGCCAGTCTGTGCCTGCTCTATAACAGTGCCTTAATGCTGTGCTGTTAGGAACTCTGATTCCTGCCTGATATCAGTAGAATCATAAAATTGGATTGGAAAAGACCTTGAGAGGTCATCTAGTCCAGTCCTCTGCACTCATGGCAGGACTAAGCATTATCTATTATAGATCATCCCTGACAGGTGTTTGTCTAACTTGTTCTTAAAAACCTCCAGTGACGAGGATTCCACAACCTCCATTGGCAACTTATTCTGGTGCTCAACTGACAGATAGTTATGAAATTTTTTCTAAAGTGCAACCTAAACTGCCTTTGCTGCAGTTTAAGCCCATTGCTTCTTGTTCTATAATCAGAGAAGAAGAACAATTTTTCTCCCTCCTCCTTGTAACAATATTTTATTTGCTTGAAAACTATTATCATGTCCCCTCTCAGTCTTCTCTTCCCCAGACTTAACAAACCCAGTTTTTTCAGTCTTCCCTCATCGGTCATGTTTTCTAGACCTTCATTCATTTTTGTTGCTCTTCTCTGGACTTTCCCCAATTTGTCTGCATCTTTCTTGAAATGTGCTGCAGTAGAGGCTGAATGAGCAGGTTTAAAACAAATAAAAATATTTGTTCACGCAATGCAATCACTGTGTAGAACTCTTTGCCAGAGAATGTTGTGAATTCCAAGACTGTAACATGGTTCAAGAGAGAACTAGATACATTCATGGCAGATCAGTCCATCCATGGCTAGTAGGCAGAATGGGCAGGGATGGTGTCCCAAGCCTCTGTTTGCCAGAAGCTGGGAATGAGTGACAAGGAATGGATCATTTGATGATTGCCTGTTCTGTTAATTCCCAATGAGACACCTGGCACTGACTGTTAGAGAAGAAACAGGCAACCCAAAAGCAGATGAGGTAAAAGGAATTGCTTTATTACCTATGCACGTTTATCTCGGACATTAACACAATGTCCAAGTGGCAACAACCTGGTGTTAATCATACCCTTTAATCTATTTTAGTATGTTAATTCACATGTCTATCACTACTTTTCCTAAAGTTTTATTTAGTAATGTTAACTCCCATAAAATGAAGCAAATAATGAATACAATTATAGCCGCCCCTAATAACCATTTACAGAACTTCCAATCAAATCAACACATTCCCATGCTACAAATTAACAGGTTACAGAGATTACAAAGACTCTGCCCCTGAAGATGTTATGCAGAGTCAATGAGGATAAGCAAGAGACACAACAAAGTAGAGTAGCTCCATACTTATCTGGTTTCCTAGGCTACAGAACAGAGAGAGAGAACAAGGTTATATATATCAAAACATAATACTGGACCCTATCATCACAAACTACAAAAATAAAAGGAAAAAGCGTGTTTAAAGAAAATGCTGTGGCTAAACCCTGGCCACTAATGCAAAAGGCCATTTCAAACCTATTAATTTTTATACCCCCTAACACTGACCACTGTCGGACAACAAGATGCTTAGTGTGATGCCATATGGCCATTCTAATGAAACACTGACAACTACTCTCTGGGAATGTTTTATTTCCCAACAGTTATGCACACACTGTATAGTAGCTCTATTTAGCATATATTTCCCTAGTTTGTTTATAAGAAAATCATGTAAGATAGCATCAAAAGCCTTACTAAAGTCAAGGCATACCACATCTACTACTTCTGCCCAACCACAACGCTTGTTACCCTGTCAAAGAAAGATATCAAGTTGGTTTGACATGATTTGTTCTTGACAAATCCATGCTGACTGTTACTTATTATTATCTTCTAGATGTTTCACATTGATTGCTTATCTACTCTATTATCTTTCCACTTACTGAATTTAAGATGACTGGTCTGTAATTTCCTGTGTTATCCTTATTTCCTTTCTCATAGATGGTACCATATTTGTCCTTTTCCAGTTCTATGGAAACCCTCTAGTCTTCCATGCCTTTTCAAAGATGATCTCTAATGGTTCATCAAAAACAACAAGGAGTCCAATAAAACTAATAGTTTTATTGTGACATAAGACTTCAAAAAGTTTATGCCATAATAAAATTGTTAGTCTGTAAGGTGCCACCAGACTCCTTGTCATTTCTGCTGAAACAGGCTAACACAGCTACCTCTGAAACCTGTCTAATGGTTTGGATATCTCTTCAATCAGCTCTTTGAGTACCCTAGTATATATTTCATCAGACCCTGGTGACTTGAAGACCTTTAACTTGTCTAAATAATTCTTAACTTGCTGTTTCCCTATTTTAGCCTCTGATCCTACCTCATTGCCACTAGCTTTCATTATGTTCGATTTCCAACCACTACTAACCTTTTTGATAAAAACTTAAAAAAAAAAACAACCTAGCACTTCTGTCATTTCCAGATTTTCTGTTATTGCCTTCCCAAGGCATTTAATGGCATGCCTGCCCTGTCCTTGGTCTTCCTCTTGCTTCTAATGTATTTGTAGGATGTTTTCTTGTTACCCTTTGTCTCTAACTAGTTTAATCTCATTTCATGCCGTGTCCTTTCTAATGTTGTCCCTACATACTTCTGTCATTTGTTTATATTGATCCTTTGTCATTTGACCTGATTTCCACTTTCTGTAGGGCTCTTTTTTTCTCTCTCTTTTTTTTTATGGAGTTTCAGTTTCTTTCGAAAGAGGCTTGCAATCTAGCTGTAGCCTGAGATAGTTTGCTCTTCTGCCATTAATAACATCTCTTTGAAAAGCAGCCAACTCTCTTGAACTGTTTTGCCTACCGATGCCACAAGGCCATGTCTCCACATGCTGCCCCCTGGTGGTGCTCACTCCTGGGTCTCTCCTCTTCAGTGGGTCTCTCCTCTTCAGTGAAAGAGTATTCAGTTCACTGGCGGTCTCTTGCCATAATTCCTATCATTCCTACACAGTGAGGGTGCGTCTAGACTACAGAGTTTTTTCGAAAAAAGTGGCCTTTTTTTGAAAAAACTTCCCCTGCGTCTAGACTGCTGCCGCGTTCTTTTGAAAGTAAATTGAAAGAACGCGGCAGTTTTTTCAACCATGAAAAACCTCATTTACAAGGAAGAATGCGTATTTTCAAAAGTGCTCTTTCGAAAAAAGGCGCTATGTAATGCAAACTGCTTTTTCGAAAGAGAGCATCCAGACTGCCTGGGTGCGCTCTTTCGAAAAAGTGGCTTGCTTTTTCGAAAGTACTGGTTGTAATCTAGACGCTCTTTTTTGAAAGAGGCTTTTTTGAAAGTATCTTTCGAAAAAGCCTCTTTCGAAAGAGGCTTGCAATCTAGCTGTAGCCTGAGATAGTTTGCTCTTCTGCCATTAATAACATCTCTTTGAAAAGCTGCCAACTCTCTTGAACTGTTTTTCCCATTAGACTAAACTTCCCATGGGGTTTTGCCTACTGATGCCACGAGGCCATGTCTCCACATGCTGCCCCCTGGTGGTGCTCACTCCTGGGTCTCTCCTCTTCAGTGAACTGGCTACGTTTACCCCTAACACTCACCTCAGTGACCCACTAACCCCCTTCCCCAGAGGCAAACTGCAGTCTAAATTGGCCACTCTCATCTTTGGTAAGGGTGTAGGGGAGAGTAGATTGCTGTCTATTTCCTCCCTGACCACCTCCCATAACCCTTGTACTCTCCTAGGCCCGTGTCAGGGCCTCAGTCTGGGAGCTGATCAGGCCAGAGCTCCCCTGGCTCCCCCGACTTTCCCCAGCACTGCTCTGTCCATGGTACCTATCTAGGGGCATTCAGTCATTCTCCCGCTGATGTGCAGCCCTTTTTATGCACCCCACGCTGGCCCTGATTGGTAGAGCTCTGCACGGATACAAATATGTGGGTCTGCATCTGATCCACATGCACTAGACTCAACTCATCATCCAATCTGCAATCTGTGATCTGGATTTTTCTTGCATTTGCACAGCAAACCATCTGTAGGGGAGGAGGAGGGAGCACAGATGAGCAAGGAGGGAAAAGGGTCATGCCAGGAAGAGGCAGGCAGCACTAAAGCAGGGACTACGGATAAGAGACAGCAGGGACTGGGGACAAGGGACAGCAGGAACCTATGACTGGCACTCCACAGGTCAGTGCTCACGAGGCATAGGGAGAGAGGGGCTGGGCAGGGCCAACATTTGGCCCTTCCTTCAGGGAGATTTAAGATGGAGTTTGTTGCATCTTTTCCCTGCCAGCAGTGCAGGGGCATGCCTAATGCCCCCCCCCCCACCTGGTGTCTGGGCAGAGGAAGGAGGGAGATCCTTGCATGGGTATCCACTCCATTATCTGTTCCACTATCCGTGAATATCTGTAATATGCAAGGCTCTATTGATTGGCTGCCTTATGCCTTCTCCTGATAGGTTCCTGCCTCAGCCCTCTCCAAGGGCTGTTTTAACCCTTTCTTAGCTAGTGTGGGGCAAAACCCCTGACACTGTCTTGTCCTTTTGCTTACTTGCTAGTTATTTAAAAATGCCTCTCCCATCAGCGAGCTGGGCCAGTCAGACAGAGCCAGAGACACAGAGCAGATCTTGTGAATGTCCAGTGATAACGGCTGTCTTTTGCAGAAAAGTTTAGGGGCTGCAGTTCATTGATTCCCTCACTGAGGTGAGGTTTGGGCTGGAGAATCCTCAGGAGTTTGCTGGCAAAGGCAGATGAGCTGGTGGGTTAAAGAACTGACACACAGCTTGGCTGCAGCAAAGGTCCCACTTTCGGAGGCTGAGAGGCATAGCACAGTATCTCCCAGGTCTGGGCATCCCCAGCAACTTGTCAAAGAGCAGGAGGGAGAGGTGGTGCTGGAGGGTTAATTATGTATTACTGGAAGATTTACCTGGCATAGGTCCTTTTTTAGAAATAAAATGAAAATGTACAAGTTTCATTTAAATCATTGCTCTAGGGTGGGGCTGAGGATTTGGGGTTCAGTATGCAGGCTGCCCTGGGGAAAGAGGACTACCTCAGCCCTCTCTCACTGCAGCAGCTTGGTGCCAGGTGAGAAGTGCCTCTCCATGGACACTGCAGCTCCAGAGGGCATAGCCCAGAGGAGAGGTGCATATCCCGCAGCAGCAGCAGCAGTTCCAGGTTCCTCAGCACCTTGCACTGCCCAGCCAGAGTGAGGAATGAACCAAACTGTGCACTTTCCCCTCACTCCCTGATGAAGGGGAACAGCCAGCAATGTTTCCATATGAATGGGAAAGAGAGGTTCAGCCCCCCTGCTATCCCTAGAGGGTAGCGGGGGCAGGGGAGGGGGCGGGAGACTTAAGGATGGGACAGCCAGCTCCTTTCACTTGCCTGGTGATTTGGTCTCTTTTCTGTATGGTTTTATGAGAAGCGATCCCATTCCAGGCTATCCCATTTTCCTGGCACAGCCAAACCCTGTCCTTGCTTTAAGTTATGATAAGAGGAAGCTGCATATCAAATTAGATGGTCCTACCTCTTACTGTTTAGGAGGAGTTCTTGAACAAACAGACAGACACACAGACATGCAGACAGACAAACTCTCTCTGCTATATAGTAGATTACCAGGCTGTAATACTCTCTCAGAGGAGTTTGAGCAGACTGCTTGGCTGGCTGCCTTTAATCATGCTCCAAGCCCCAGGTAGGGTAGGTCTTTGGGACATGACCATATCTCTTGCACCTGTGTGTAAGGCACCTATTGAATCTACCCCCATAAATAACAAGTTAAGCTCTTCCTGACTGGTTTGGGGGCCCTCACCTCTTATTAATTGCTTTTCTTTTGAGGTCCCTCATTCTTCTGACAAGCTGTTTGTAGATCCCTGCCAGGGTAGTTTGTTTAAGGACCCCCAGCAGAGCTACTTGGGCCAGTTATTTTTTTATGAAATCTGAGTATCTGGCTGGTTGGTTCACTTTAGATCTCCAGGTTCAAACTGTGCCTTGGCTAGCATGTGATGGTAGAGAGAAAGGGCACCCCATTCTTGTGAAAGCCAGAGGCAGTAGTCTATGCTCATAGTAACTCTGTGCTCAGGTTAGCCCAGGCACTGCTGCATTATAGAGCCTGAGCATTCAAGTCAATCCAAAGGAAATATCAGGAAGCAGAGTCTTGGCCTTGCCACTCTCCTCCAGTACTAGTCTACAGAGCTGGCCAGGTGCACTGCAGGAAGCAGGCTATATCACCTAAAGTGATGTTATGATGTCTAGGCTGATTCAGGAAGAATTGTGCTTCTTTAGACACAGACAGATCTTCCTTGAGTGCCTCATGGGACAGTGCAGCTTTGCATGGCTCCCAAAACAAGGTTTGAGTGACATCTGATAGACTGCAATCTTATGTTATCGATTTAATGTCTGATTCCTGAGGGGGTTGTGAATTGGCTGTTGGGGGCTAACTAGGGGGGTGTAATTTTAATAAGTGAGAAATTCTGTTCTGAGGAAATTCTACTGTAACTAGAAACCTCCAAAGATTCCCTTGAAGGTCTTTCTCATGGTCAAAATGCCTTGATTCCAGAGCACATTGGCCAGCATTGGTTCTTAACCTTCTGTAGATGTACAAGAACCATTTGTTAATCAATATGTTAATCACACTTTGGACAGCATAGGAGGAAAAGATTTTTCTTGAGCATTTCTGCATATTTTCTGTGTACTAGAGTTGGGATGTTTTCTGCTTCACTAGGAGCCCTAGCAAAATACAGAAAGCCAAAAATACAGTGACATGATTCTTTGTCAGCTCTGTAAATATAGCTAACTTAAGGTGAGATGGGAGCTATTCATGAGATGTATTCAAAAACTACAAGGAAATGTATCCCTTTGCTTCTTAGGTGATTAAGCGCATCATTTATCTCTCCACACAGAAGTTCACCTGACAGCATTCCTTTTAATTTGGTTTAAAGGAAATCAAAGGCTTATACCAGCTAATACAAATAATGAGGTTTTTATGACTTTCTAATAAAGATTTGAATGAAAACAGGATTTATAATTTAAACATTCCTCTGCAGTGTTATGCGACCCCAAACTTAAACAAGATAACTGATACCTGGGATCAACTAGATGAAAGTAATTAAGCTAATTCCTTCTAAATATACAATGTTTGCACAGTCTAGTTTCATTGCCTAGGCTGAGTGGAATGGAAAATGTAAGGACATAGCATTAATTGGTGAAGAGGCAATATGTTTTTGCAAAGGTTATAGGAATGCAAAATGTTGTTAGTAATAAAGCTAAGGAATTTTAAAATATGTGAACTGAGAGGCTAGGCTATGCTTTACTGCTGCAGTCATTTTGCATCACATTCCTGATACAAAGCCATCTCAAAGCCATGATTACCAGCCCTACAAGTTACCAGCCCTACAAATATCACCAGAGGGATCATCTGGGGGCAGAACCATGGGGAGGCAGTTCAGACACAACGCCTCTTCTTACTGTTTGTATAGGGGCATGGCAGTCACCTTGCTGATTCCTGGATGCTGTGTTGACACTTGAACCTGTTGTTAGCTGCTCTACCTTATGCTGAAGGATGGGACTGTTTGCATAGAGCTACTTTTGCAAACACCCCTTCTGAGCTGCACAATGTAGTACTTGACCTCAGTTAGGGAGCTGAGCCATGCTTTCAAATTTGACAGCGACCCTTTTAAAATAATCACCAGCATTCATGCATTAAAAAGACATGCATGTGTGGAATTTTGTATTAAATGATTTAAAAGTAATTAAGAACTCTGACAGTAGCTTGTTACATTGTAAGGCTAAACTATTTTATCTACCTATTTATTTATTGCCAACATTCAGATTGCCTTGAGGCCAATTAGGATGGGTCCTATTGTGGTAGGCACTGTTCAAAAATAAAGAGAATGGCAGTTCTGGCTTCCACAGGTGTTACACTCTAAAGATAAGACATAGCAGGTGGCTGAGAAAAATAGGGAAGAAGGTTGAAGGGTTAATGAGTTCTTGGTGTACAGTTCTTGATCATTCAGTAGCAGTGAGCACAACTTCCCACCTGCCTGGCTGTTATCTGGTTTAGGCATTACTGAAGAGGTGAGATTTGAGGAGGGACTACAAGGAGGTGTTACTGGAGTCCTCTCTAATTAATTTGCATTCTGTGATTTTATTGGTTGAAATAAGTCAATGTCATGATGAGGACTGTGTGTCAAAAGTTCTCATTGGGGGATGACTTGATCCTCTGTACACAAAACACAGGATTGGTTCTATGATCCAGGCCTCGCCCTCTCTCCCAGAAGCAGTCTTGTCTCAATGGGGTCCCCTCAGGCAGCATGACACAGATGCTGCTGAGCTTCTGCAGTGGCAGAGTATTCTGTTCCTCCTCTGCAGGGTGCACGTGGCTATAGGTGGCCCATATTTACAGAGCAGTAGTGGAAGGCTCTGCCTCCCCAACATCCACCCGTCACCTTTTCTGTCAGCCAGCTGAGCTAGCAACATTTTTGGGCAGCTCTGTCCCCTATGTTCTAGTGCTGCCCTGATATCTCAAGCCCCTCTCACATTCTCTGGAGCCTTCAGCTCTGCCTGCAGTGCCTCCTCCCTTGTCTTCCTCCTATATTCTGTTCTATCACCTGCAATACCCCAACCCACCTCTTGTTCCTCCTCCCATACCTGAGCACCACTCTCTTTCAGTCCCCATCAATTCCCCTCCTCTCTGACTCCTTCTCCTTTTCTTTACTGGCAGGCTGTTTCTCAAGCCCTTCTTCTGTGCCTGACCCCAGCCTCACTGGCAACCCTTCCTCAGCAGCAGCTTTCCCTCCGCTTCAGTTGTATGCCAGGAATCCACCATCTAGGCCTGTCCTCTCTTTCACCTCCAGGGCATCTCATTCTTTGCTCTCTCCTTTTCCCTGACAGCCCTCCCCTCCCTCCTCTTTCCCTCCTTCCACTCACCTCTCCCCCAGAGCCTCCTCCACCATGCACTGCTCCGCCCTCATGCACTCACACTGGTGAAGCTCTTTCACAAAGATCCTGTTTCTTGGGAAAGAAACCAGGTGGCATTAGAGGTGAGGCTCCCTGGCATTGCAGCAGCTCCATTCACAATGGACAGGATCTTGGTGGAAGTGCCAGCTGATCCTGTTCATGTTAAAACAATCCTTGTGACAGTGCCCAGGCCTCCACTTGGAAATACCAAATCAAATCTGTGGTTTCAGGCCTCCTCTTAAGAGCTCTCCAGGTGACTGGCTGGTCCAAGTCACCTGTATCAGCATCCTAATCCTTGTCTCCCACAACAGTTATGTGCCACAGGCATGATGGAAATGTCAACATGCGAACACAGGAGACAGGACTGCCAACTTCCCTCTGCTCCCCCCAGACACCCTTACTTCAAGCCACTAGCTGTTCCCTGCTCCTCCAGACTCCCTGCACCCCCTCCCCCCCCCCCCCCCCCCCCCGTATGCCCACTACACCATTGCTTGCTCCCTGCAGCCAGCCTAGGATCTTTCCAGATGTGATCAGAGTGACCATCAACCTCAGCATGCTCAATGAGAAGAGTCAAACCGCATCTTCCACAGCATAGCATCCAACCCTCATTGCAACCCCAGCCCCAGTGACATAAGGCTAACAGCCCGTAAGGGGGAGAGAGAAAGGGAGGCTAATCTTGTGAATAGGCACTGGAATGGGATTCAGAAGATCTGGATTCAGTTCTTGGCTCTGTGACAGACTTCCTGTGTGATCCTGAAGAAGTCACTCGGGTTCTCTGGCTGTGCCTACATTAGGGCATTTTAACCAGCGCTATCAATGACTGAACATATCATCATCCCTCTTCATACTAATTCTGCCTTACTTCTTGGCCAAAATGCTCAAATTTAGGTCCCTAATATTAGTTGTCTAAATCCATAGGCAGCCAGATAAGTGGCCTGGTTTTTCAGTGGTGCTGACCCTCCATGATTCCCATTGAAGTTGCTTTCCCGGTATGTCTGAGCTATATTAGCAGCAAAGGTACATTCCTCTATGGAATTAACCTACATACTTTGTATGAGCAAAGGAACATCTGCTTGCATTTGAGTTACACACTCTAGTACATGCTTGATTAAGCTCCAGGGGATAGCTAGGCACTGAGGAGGGAGGAATCTATTAATCTGTCAATAAGCACACAGAGCTTCTACTAACATCAGTAACTGTTTTGGGACCATTAAGGAGACACTAATCTGGTACATGAGAATTGTGCAGGAAAGGTTATGTTCCTGTAAATACATTGTTGACTGAAGTGATGTCTTCACTGCAGAGGTAATTCAGGGGATTGGCATCTGGGTCTGAGCATCTGTGTTAGCCTAGTCTGCATGTGAGTAGCTCCGCTGCAACATCCTATCAATGTTATTGTGTCCTCATTGGTGCAGCACTCCGCAGTGTGCCTCTAGGACTAATGAGTTGAGGACAGGGAGGATACTCCGGTTCTTTGTGCTTCAGTGAGTTAAGTTATTGGATGATTTTCTCTCTGCTGAACTTGTCTGTAAGGGGGCATGGATCAGCATTCACATCACACTACCCACTAGTACCTGGCCCAGGGCAAGGAAGCTGAAGATCCAACCTGTGGACCAAATTTGGTGATGCAACCTGGTCATGTCACACCTGAGGCAAATTGCACATATGCTAAGAAGACCACTCTGTCCTTCTAGGAAAGGGGAGAATGGTGGCGTGGCATTAGAGGATTAGCAGCACTTGTGTGGTGTAGCCTGAATTCAGTACCCCTTCTCTGACAGCAGCTGTCAGTGATTTCAAAGGAAGGGGCTTCTGCAGTAGGCATTTGTGAAACAACCTCCCTGCAGGGAAAGTTTCTTCCTACTTTGCTTGAATTACAAGTTGCTTTATGCCCTGAATGCTTAAAGTTAAGATTTTCCCAAAACTCTTGGGGGGGTGTATTTTGTTTTTTAATCCTGACTAATGAAATGGACCATTCTCATTATCCATAAAAATGTCCAGTCCATTTTTTTAAATCCTACTAAGCTCTTGGCCTCAGTGAAGGCTTGTGACAATTAGCTCCACAGGCTAATGCAGCACAAATGCTGAAATTCACTTTCGGTGAGCATCTGTGCCAGGAAGTTGGATCACATGAATGCTCACAAAAAGGAAATGCAAAATAATAACACCGAGCTCTTATCTTCTCACCCAGAGCTCTCTAAACATTTTAAGAGAAGGTCACTGTCATTATTCCCTTCTGCTTAGTACTTAGCCAGTGACAGAACTGGGAACTGAACCAAGGTCTTTGAGAGTATGTCTAAGGGTGCTTCTATCCAGCACCCTAAACTCAAAATAAAATACGCAATTTGCACTATGCCAATTGCGTATCTTATTTCGAAACTATTTTAAAATAGCTTATTTTGAAATGTGGCGCCTCTACACATTGCCAAATTTCAAAATAACATGCTATCTCGAGCCATCCCTTATCTCTCGTGCAACAAGGTTTACCAGGATGGCGAAATAGTGTGCCTGTTATTTCCAAAAATATTTCAAAATAACTGGTGGCTTGTGTAGATGCAGGGCAGCTATTTCGGGATACCTCTGGTATCCCAAAAATCACTGTGCAGTGTAGACATACCCTACATGGCAAAGAAAAACCTAAGGCACCAATTCTCAGAGCTCAAGTCATGTGACTTGGGTTCTCAGAGCTTAGGCTGCAGGGCTAAAATAGGAGCGTAGACATTCCACCTTAACTGGTACCTAGGCTCCGAGACCCTTCCCCCTCACTGGGCTTCAAAACCTGGCCTCCAAACCACTTGGGAACATCTCCATAGCCATTTTTAAGTGCCTGGCACAAGCTCTGCAAGCCCAAATCACTTGACCTCCACTCTGACACTCAGTGCCACATGTTGTTGTTTTTTATTGCAGTATAGACATACCCTGAGTCCCAATCCAGTGCTCTGACAACTGGGCCACACCACTTCCTACGAAATGGGTGTGAACATGAGCACAGTGAATGAATTTAAAAATTCTAACAAACTGTTGATCATTTTGTATTCTACTCCTCCAGCTCCAGCATGATGAACTTCTTCCCTACATTGATGTGTAAGCCTTGCTGTGTACTGTTGAACAGTTGTCATAGTTCATTCTACAGGTGGGTATGTTTCTCTGGAGAATGAAATGATCCCTTGAAACACTTTATTTCTCAGTAAAGTACATTGGGCCCCTTTGGGATGAAAGGCAGAATATAAATGTAATATTGTATCTAGAGTAATCACCATGGGCTCTAACTTCAGAGATTTTTGCTATAATTTTGTTACAACATAATAACTTTCACACAAACCTTAAAAGCACTCACAATATTTCACATAAAGACAATGGCTCTGATGCCAGGTACCTTACATCTGTTTTAAATGGGACTTATATCCAATCCATCTTTTATGTAAACCACTGCACTAAATCCTAACTCCGTTAAGTGGTATAAAGGAACTAACATCAGCTAAGATGAAGTGAAAAATATGAGTAATAACTGAATGTTTTGGAAAATACATTTTTTCTTCCAGTGTTAGTAATGCATGACTCATTCAAAGTCTTCAGCTACTGCACTACATGAATGACTCAAAATTCCATAGAGAATGGAGACACAATCAGTTCCTTTTCTGCCAGTGCTCCTTTTCTATATCATCACTGCTATAATTCACTTACTTCAAAAGGGAGCATCCAGGCCTATCTTCTCCCTGCCCTCCCACAATGATTAAAAGCTAGTGTATACTGATTTAGCAGCATTATTTGCTACCAAAGAGAAGTGAACTCTGATGATAATTTTAAAAAATCAGGTTTAAATAGGCTGCTGTGCTAAGTCTCCAAAAATGGCCCATATGGTGTATAGACAACACTATTTTGAAACACATAGGACCAAATTATCCTTTGTGGAATCTTCCTGCATAGAGAAGTGGAAGTTCAAAATTTGGTCTCTTGGAGTTTCCATCTGATCGTTTCTTGGGGAGCCAGTTTTGAGCCCATCCCAGGGAGTTGGAAGAAAGTTTGGCTTTTCTGGAGATCTGCCTGAAAGAGACCTTGTCCACTGGTAAGGAGGTCCTGTGCTTTTGAAGCCTACCTGCTACACACCTGGTTTCCATAGCAACATGTGCTCATCAGGAACAGGCTCCTTTGGGTTTTCCAGATGCTTCTAAACTCTACTCCCTCACAATGGGATAACCAGCATAAATTATTGCTGATAGAATCCTCATGAGCTTATACTAGGAGAAATATGGGGAAGCAATCCTGTGGAAATCCTTCCCCAGCCTGCTTCCCTCCCTCTCATCCAAGAAGCCTCACCTTCCTGGATGCTCTTCTGCAGGATCTTGGGAAGAGGTGTGATGCTGTTGCAAAGAAAGCAAACATGATTCTGGGATGCATTAACAGGTGTGTTGTGAGCAAGACACGAGAAGTCATTCTTCCACTCTACTCTGCACTAGTTAGGCCTCAGTTGGAGTATTGTGTCCAGTTCTGGGCACCGCATTTCAAGAAGGATGTGGAGAAATTGGAGCGGGTCCAGAGAAGAGCTACAAGAATGATTAAAGGTCTAGAGAATATGACCTATGAAGGAAGGCTGAAAGAATTGGGTTTGTTTAGTTTAAAAAAGAGAAGATTGAGGGGGGACATGATAGCAGTTTTCAGATATCTAAAAGGGTGTCATAAGGAGGAGGGAGAAAACTTGTTCATCTTGGCCTCTGAGGATAGAACAAGGAGCAATGGGCTTAAACTTCAACAAGGGAGGTTGAGGTTGGACATTAGGAAAAATTTCTTAACTGTCAGGGTAGTCAAACACTGGAATAAATTGCCCAAAGAGGTTGTGGAATCTCCATCTCTGGAGATATTTAAGAGTAGGTTAGATAAATGTCTATCAGGGATGGTCTAGAGAGTATTTGGTCCTGCCATGAGGGCAGGGGACTGGACTCGATGACCTCTCGAGGTCCCTTCCAGTCCTAGTATTCTATGATTCTATGATTTAACTCATTTTCCCAGAGAAAATCTTGTGTGTGTTTTTGTTTTGTGCTTGAGTTTTGGGGAGGGTTAATTCAAATAGAAGGGTCCAGATTTATAACAGAGTCTTCAGCCTTGGCTCAGAACATTCCAGTTGAAACAGTTACCCTCTGCAATGAAGGGTCTGTGGTGAAGTTGGCCCATAACTCTTTAGGAATTTCTTGTGCCCTGATAGTTTTGGACTTGATATCTCAAGATGAGGGCTTTCATTTTCTATTTGCTTCCATTAGACAGTGTTCATAGTAGCATCCAGTTGTGGTTTTCCTTCTGCTAAATAGTGGTTGATAATCTCCATAGCTCCCGCAAACAGCATTATGGAATTTTTCTATCAGCTTTCCATTGGGTCACAAACCTTTTGATCCTTCTACCCCTCATGCCCATTCATTAGAAAAAGATTGTCATATTTATAATAAAAGTGAGGCATTTAAATAGTGCTTTACATTTGCAGCACTGTACAAATACTTAGTATAGTGGTCACCAACCAGTAGATTGGGATCTACTGGTAGATCTTGGAGACTCTGACAGGTGATCTTGACAGGTTTGGCCAAGAGGGTATCAAGTGCCAGCACTTCAGCTGCCCCTCCCCCCACTGCTGTGCATCTCCTGCCCTTTGCCTTGCAGCTGCCTCCCCACACTCCCAGGAGCCTCCTGCTTGCTGTGCAGGATAGGGGAGGGAGAAAAGGGTGCTGATGTCAAGTGCCCCCTCTTCCATGCTCTATACTATTTCCACAGAGCAGAGAGGAGGCACAACAGGACTTGGGAGGGAGTTTGCTGGATGTCTTTGGGAGTGGGGCAGGGCCAGGGCAGGGGAGAGCCTGCCTTAGCCCCACTGCACCACCACACAGGAGCCAACTAAGGTAAGCAGTGCTCAGCTGGAGCCCACATCCTGAAACCCTACCCCAGTCATGAACCCCCTCGTGTACCCCAAGCCCTGGCCCTAGCCTCGAGCACCCCTGCATCCAAACACCCTTCCAGAGCCTGCACCTAGAACCCCTCCAGCACCCCAGCTGCCTGCTCTAAGCTCAGCACAGAGCCCCTCTCACACTCCAAATCCCTTAATCCAAGACCAGAGCCTGCACCCCAACCCGCTGCCCCTGCCTGGTGAAAGTGAGGGAGTATAGGGGAGGGATGGAGGATGGAGTGAGCAGGGGGCAGAGCCTCAGAGAAGGGGCACAAAGGAGGCAGGGTCAGGATATTTGGGTTTGAGGTAGATCTCAGAATGTACCTGAATTAAAAAAGTGATCTTGTGCTTAAAAAGGTTGGAGACCACTAACTTAGTATAATTTTTTCCATGTTAGGGTTTTCTAAAGCACCCAGAATTGTGGTAACTAAAGAATATGGGCTATCTATGACATGGTCCAAAGTCAGTAGACTGGAAGTGATGAGATCTGAGTTCAGTTTCTTCCTCTACCATTGGCTTCCTATGTTGTTAGGTAAGTCACTTAATTTCTCTGGGCCTCCATTCCCCATCTGCAAAACGAGGATAACACTTCCTTCCCTCCACTTTTGGGGGACTGTTTTTTTTAATATAAGGCCATGCAGCCCCTTGTGCAATGAAGCACTGGTAGCAGGTGGGGCCTTTACCCATTCATATGCAACAGTGAATTAATACTAACATTTAAGTGCCATGAGGTTGGTCCCAGCTTGTAGCCAGTGACTGCTAAGCTTATGTGCTTTAAGCAAAAAGATCAACATTCCCCTTGACACAAGATGATACTCTGTAACCTGATTATATTCATTCAAATTTGTCATGTTCTATTTTAGATTGAGAAAAACATATTAGCCAAATCCAGCAGAATATAAATTGGTGCAATTTACACCATATTTCAGCCCCTCCCAACTCAGATCCTTACACCTCACCTCCAAGTTTTACAAAAGGAAGGGATGTTACTTGCCCAAGATCTTACTGCAAAACAGGCACTAGAACGTGGGAGTTCCTGACTCCACTGTGTGCTCATTTCTCCACAGTCAGTGATATCAAGCCTGGGACCTCAGCATGTGGAATTCTTGCTACACTGGTAAAGATTTATTCCATGTGGTTGGTCCTCTCAAGATTCAAGCTTCTGTTTCAGTGCTTCCTCAAAAAACAGGAAGCTTTAAAACTCAGCTAATCATGAACACAGCACTCTTCTATTCTGGTGCATCTATGGAAGTTGAGAGGTGCATCTGAAAATAAATCTAAAAGTATAGCAGAAGGCTCAGTCCTTGATGATGCAGACTGAACAGTTTGACTAAACTGTTCAAAAATAACTCTGAAACAAATTAGAAGAAATCCTAAATACATAATTGTGCAAGTTTCTTTTTCTAAGTGAATACTGTCCTTCTGTATTTGTATTGCTATTTTAAACAAGAACCAATGATCGAAGGCTCTGCATACCATAAATAAATACAATTACAAAGCACAGGTTGCATTGTACAAGGACAACATTTCACACAGGGTCAGCCTCAGAAAAGCATCAGAGTCTCAAAGGGCCTTAGAATGAGTTCTCATGAGACTCAGCCTGGAAAAGAATTGGAGACTCATGGGAGAAGAATTTGCTCCAGCCCTGCAAAGCTTGGCTGCTTTACAGCAATTGACACAGCTCTGGTGCATCTCAGGTAACCTAGTTTAAAGTGAATACTGTAAACTAGTCATCTAATAATAGTGGTTTGAAAAATTACTGTCATTTTATATCAAGTGAAGCCCTTACTATAGAGGAAAGTATGACAAAAAGCTTGCCCTCACTAAGGTTAATTTGAAATATTGCACAGAGTAAAAAAGATGTTTTGACAAAGAAGTACTATATGTCATCACAAGAAGATTTACCTGGAGTTGCTCACTCCTTAACTCAAATAAGTTTTGTTTTCCTTCATGTAAATCATTGTTCTGGGATGGGGGCTAGGGATGAGGGGTTTTGTATGCAAGCATCCCAGGGAGAGAGAACATCCCCAGCTTTCTCTCACCGCAGCAGCTTGAGACAGAAATGGGCACAATTCTTCATCTGATTAAGTGAGTTTTACCCATGAAAGCTCATGTTAGTCTGTAAGAGCTGGTCTACACTACCCCTATTTCAAAATTACAAGCAGAGTGTCCACACTACCAAGCCCATTATTTCAACATAAGGGGCTGGTTATTTTGAAATAATAACTCCTGCTTTCCATGAGGAATAATACTTATTTTGAAATAGTTATTTTGAAATAGCAGTAGTGTGGAAGCTCCACTGCTATTATTTCAAAATAACTATTTCCCAAAGTCCTTCAAAGTAATTACTCCTCAGTGCTTCCCAGGGGTCTAAGTCGAGGAAGAGCATCCACTATATGCGGAGCCTGCCTTGGACTAATTTCGAGGCTTCTCTGTAGTGTGAACATGCTATTTCAAAATAGTTATTTGGGAAGTTATTGTTTCAAAATGAGTTATTTTGAAATAATTTCATAGTGTAGACACGCCCTAAGGTGCCACAGGACTACTCATTGGTTTTAAAGTTAGAGACTAACACAGCTACCGCTCTGAGACTATCTTCTATGGATCTTAGTTCTGTTGCAGTGTGTGGAGATGCTTATGGTACTAGTTTCCTTTTATTGCAGTTCACCCGGTTTTGAGTAAGACTCTTTCCGAGGCAGTCATTTCCCATTTTGTATGTATGCAACTAACTGTTACCTCCTAAGTAGAGTATTCTGCATTTGTCCATATTGAATTTCATCCTATTTGCTGCAGACCATTTCTCCAATTTTTTTATATAAGTTTGAATGATAATCCTATCCGCCAACATACTTACAATTCCTCCCTTCAAATCATCTGCAAACTTTGTAAGTATACCCTCTATGCCATTATCTAAATCATTGATGAAGATATTGAAGAGAACCAGACCCAAAACTAAACCTTGGGGGACCACACTCATTATGCCCTTCCAGCATGACTGTAAACGATTGATAAGTACCTTTGTAAATGGTTATCCTACCAGTTATATACTCACCTTATAGTAGCTCCATTTAGGTTGCATTTCCCTAGTTTGTTAATGAGAAGGTCATATAAGACTGCATCAAAAGCCTTAATAGATATACCACATCTACTGCTTCTCCCCATTCACAAGGCTTGTTACTTCATCAAAGAAAACTATCAGGTTGATTTGACATGATTTTTTCATGGCAAATCCATGCTATTACTTATCACCTTATTATCTTCCAGATGTTTATAAATGGATTCCTTAACTATTTGCTCCATAATTTTTCTTGGTACAGAAGTTAAGTTGACTAGTTGTCCCTAGGTTGTCCTTATTTCCCTTTTTATAGATGGGCACTATATTTCCCCCTTTCCAGACTTCTGAAAGTGTAAAGATTTCCAGTAACTTTTCCAGTCTTCTGTGTAAGTGTTAAATAACATTGTTATGTACCTTAGCTGATGAGGAGATGGGTGGCAAAAAGATACAGAAGTTTTGTAACATTTTGCTGATCCATTTGAAGTCAATGGATGTCATTCCATGCAGTTCAGTGAGCCTTGGCTCCGACCCAGAGAAAGGGGAGTGAATCCAGAAACCAATAATATTTGAAAATTATTTTTTTTACTGCCATAACTTGCTCTGGCTCTAGAATTAAAATCAACCGCTATAAATAGCAGTATTTTATTATGTTTGACTGTGACCCCAGAGTAAATTAGTTAATGTTTCCATTTTTTCCTTGAAAAGTGAATTGTGTGCAAAATCAGACAGACAAAAGGCTTCTTAAAGAAAAAGCACCTCTTTCTTACTATACATTTTACAAATGTGCATCTGTCTGTCTGTCCGTCCATCTGTCTGTTTGTTCAAGAACTCCTTTTAAACAATAAGTGCTAGGACCACCAACTTTGGTATACACTTTCTCTTATAACTTAAAGCAAGGTCAGGAGTACTGCAGAAAGGGATCTGCACATCATTGTGGATCACAAGCTAAATATGAGTCAACTGTGTAATGCTATGGCAAAAAAAAAAGCAAACATCATTCTGGGCTGTATTAGCAAGAATGTTGTAAATAAGGAATGAGATATACTTCTTCCACACTACTCCATGCTAATTAGGCCTCAGCTGAAGTAAGGCTCATGTACTCTGTTCCACAAACTCACTCATATAAATAAAGCTCAGGGAGGTAAGTGAGTTTGTTTCAGTTCTTGAAATTCCAAAATTTGTCTTCTATTGGTATGCATGTTGTCACATTGAGAGAGAAACTATTGTAAGTTATTTTATTATTCTACTCTTGACTATACGTCTTTCTATCCAGTTACGTCAGCTGCCAATGATTTTTGATGCTATATTCAGAGTCCAATTGAACAGATACTTGGTGGTACATCCCACCAGGACTTACTCAGTAGTTTCATTAGTTTCTGAAGAATGTCTGCTTTTGAAAAACGCAAACAAACAAAAAACAAATTTCACATTCTTTCCCATCCTCCTGGTTGTAGATGTAGCCTTCTGAATAAGAATTGGATATAGTGTTATCATATTAAATCTTTATTCAGATGGAAATAATAACTCAGAAGGTAATAACAGCTGTAAGGCTATGTCTACACTACAAGGTTTTTGTGCAAAAATGGCCATTTTTGCACAAAAACCAGCAGAGCGTCCACACCTCAAGTGAGTTTACAGGACAGAGGGCTTTTGCCAGTAGAGTTATTCCTCTCCCCACGAGAAATAACTCCTTTTTGTGCTATAGCTCTTGTGCAAAAAGAGCCTATCAGAAAAAGCACAGGTGCTCTGATGGCCATTCTGTTAATAGCAATCAGAGTTTTCTTGCACAAGAGCATCCACACAGTGTGGATGCTCTCTTGCGCAAAGCACATCGCATTTGAGGTGTGGACGCACTTTTGCGCAAGAAGTTTTTGCAGAAGATCTCTTCAGCAAAAAGCTTCTTGCGCAAAAACCCTGCAGTGTAGACAAAGCCTAAGATTGGTCTGAAGCTCTTTATGGTATTATATTGGAAGTCTAATGATACCAGTTTATATCCTAAATTAACTATTTCACTATTAATAATTTTATCTGAACCACTGAGATAATCTGGTATTGTGGGTGAAATTTGGGTGGAGGCTGATATGGTTAATTAGCATTTGGAAAGAAGTTTGACCTTCTTGAAAGAAAAAATGTTAAGGTAGTGTTTGGTAACAGTTTTTCTTTTCTGTTTCTTTTTTAAAAATTGGAATGTAGGCAAACATCAGGGCCTGTATTTGCAAGTTCATTCTAACTGACTGTACTGTCAGATTTGAAGAACTGAATACCAAAAGAAATTTTTAATTTCTTAGACAATATTGTAGCTCTCTTTTACTCTCCTCCTCTTCAAGTGATTTGCCAATGCACAAGTTGTTGTAACAGAGTAATAAAACTTCCACTCTCCTTTGGATACCAGCCCATTTGGTGCTGTTTCTGATATACCTGTCTTTCTTTCTTTTTCTTCCTGGTTTGCCTATGATCTTGCCTGATAGTAAGAATGCTGGAATCAAGTTGCAGTACCATCCTCCCTAGCTGCTTTTCCTTGCTTTATACTTTTTAGTATATTTTTAGTTCCCATATTGTAATATGCAGTATCTTTCCCTCTCTTCTTTCAAAATCTCTTATGTTCCAATCTTTAAAGCGCCTCAGAAAGTTCCTTTACATACTTCATCCACCTTTCATGTGTGCTCTTGGTTTCATAGAACACTCTGCCATCTGTAGTTTTAATTCAGCTAATTCCTTTTTTTGACTTCTGTATTTATCTCTTTGTTCTGTTTCTCTGGTGCAATGAATCTTGTTGTGATTGTGCCTCATTTCCTATGCTTTTATTTCATTGCATCTTTGTTCTAGTCATTTTTCTTCTGCTTTTTTGCAAGCTTTTTGAATTTGTTTGTGTAACTTTCAGTATTCCTCACTTTTTCTGTCTGCTTTTCTCTCATTTATTGGGTTTGCAAATTCATCACTCATTCATTATTGCTTTGCATTACACCTGACAAACACAGTGGCTGCATTTACATTTTTCTTAATATTTTTCCAATTTTCCTCTGTGCAGGAACTGTGATGCTGTCTGGAGATGTTCACAATCATGAATGCCAATCTCAGTGCAGACTATCAAAAAGCAAGACAGCCACCCCAAACTAGCTGCATGTTCTGTAATTAGATTTCACCAGCCCAGTAACAAAATGTGAACTCCTGAAGCACTATAAGGCTTTGTCTACACTACAAGGTTTTTGCAGCAGAGAGTATGTGAATGACAGACTCATTAGCATGACTCGTGATGTCATTAGCATATTTTCCATGGATGCTTTTGTGCAAAACCCCCTTTTTGCGCAAGATCCTTATGCCTCTCCCAGAGCCATCCATCACCCGGGGGAGCTGCAGGGGCTGGGGAATGCAGCAGGAACTGCTGCAGGAGCACATCTCCATGCTCCAGGCCCTGCATGAGATGCGGGATGAGAGGCTCCAGGAGGACATGCAATTGTGCAAAGAGACCTGGAGGGAGTTGCTGCAGCAGGGCCACCCCATATGCATGGCCATTCAGTCTCTCCTCGCCCACCCGGAGCAAGTTCCTGCTCCTGCTGCTGCTCCTGCCCCAGCCCCAGCTCCTGGTCCTGCCCCTCCTTCCACGCCTGACCCTGCTCCAACTCCAACTCCTGCTTCTCTCTCTCCTCTCCCCTCCCCATGGTCACCGAGATCCCCACACAATCGAGCCAGATGCCAATCCCATTCCCAGCCCTGAGCCTCTCCTCCTCCCCCCTCAAAGGTTCCCATCCCACCCCTTCCTCCCACCACTCTCCTCTCCCAGGTTCTTTCCCCAGTCCCTGCCCACTTACTTTGACCCCAAATATAAACCACACATAGTTGATTGTTTAAAAAAAAGTCAGTTTTATTGTCTTTGCTGGGGAGGGTGGGAAGGGAAGGGTGAGGGAGGAAAGGCATAGAAAGGCAAGGCACAGGCCCCTAGTGGGAAGGCCCCAGGGAGAAAGTCACTCGGGCCCTTGTGAGAAACTCTCCCGCAGGGCCTGGCAGATGTGCACCCTCGCCTGATGGGCCTGGCAGATGGCAGCTGTGCACAGCTATTCAAAGGCCCTGTTGACTTGGCCTGCCTCTGCGCCCACTCAGGGAGAAATGCCTCCCCCTTCCACTCTCATATATTGTGGAGCACACAGCCACCACCTGGGGGATGTTCTGCCCCTCTACATCCAGCTGGGTGAGGAGGCATCTGAACCTCACCTTGAGATGCCCAAAGGCGCCCTCCACTACCATGCAGGCCCTGCTGAGCTTGGCATTAAAGCATTCCTAGCTGGGGTTATGGTGTCCGGTGTAAGGTTTCATGAGCCACAGCAGGAGAGTGTAGGCCACATACCCCATGAGGCACAGTGTCATGTCCACATCTCCAACCCTGATAATGCACTCAGGGAAGAAAGCACTGGCTTCCAGATTCTGGAAGACGCTGGAGTTTCTGAAGATGTGGGCATCGTGCACCTTTCCCAACCACCCTACGTAGATGTTGGTGAACTGCCCTCTGTGGTCAATGAGGGCCTGCAGGACCATGGAGAAGTAGCTCTTGTGGTTTACGTAGACAGATGCCCAGTGGCTGGGGGCCCAGAAATAGCTTATTTCGATATAAGCATGCTGTGTAGCTGTACCCTAAGGCTACGTCTACAATGCCCAGTCTTGCACAAGAACATATTCAAATGAGGCATGGCGATGAATATCGCCACGCCTCATCTGCATACTTAATGAGCCGCCATTTTTGCACAAGGGGCTTTTGCGCAAGAACCATTCTGCCGCTTATTTTCAGGAGAGTGTAGACTGCTCCTTCTTATTCATCGCTGCGCCTCATTTGCGTATGTTCTTGCGCAAGATTGGGCAGTGAGATGTAGCCTAATAGTCTTATTTTGGAATCACCAAAGGTATGTCTACACTAGGAAATAATTTTGAAATAAGTAAAATCAAAATAATAACTCCCAAAATAACAAAATCAAAATAGCACATCCCCATTATGGGGGAGCATCGAAATAGCTCAGAATGATTTCAAAATAGTGCATCCATGATGATTGGAGCCTGCCTTGGATTTAGCACCCCTGAAAGCACTCTGGGGAGGGCATAAGTAGGGCAGATACTTCCTATGGCTGCTTGGTCAGGCAAGCTGTGACGTGTTTTCAGGGGCTCTTCTCTTGTTGTAGGCCTGCTGGAGCTCTTTAATTTTCATCCAGACTTGGTCGAGGATCCGGGTGTGTCCCTTGTTGGCCAGCCTGGTGGCCATCCAGCCATAGGAATCAGCATTTCTCTCTCTGGTGTGGATATCCTGAAGGTTGATCGCCTCGCCCCAGAATTCAATAAGATCCAGGATCTCCACACCAGTCCAAGCCAGTGCTCTACTGTGTCCCTGACCAGTGGTGGCTGAGTGTGCTGTGGGAGTGCTGGCAGCCGTGGGGGACTCAGAGGGAGCACTGGGGTCTGCCATGGTTACTGGGATGGTGCTGTGTAGCATGGGGCTGGCAAAGGTCTGCATGTGCCACAGCCCTTCTCCAGCATCCTGCTGCCTTAAGCACCTGTGGAGAAGGGGAGCAGTGGAGCTGGCAGGTGTGGCCAGGGCAGCCACAAATGCAGCTGTGAGTGGACTCTGGAGGTCAATTATTTTGAATTAGCAGCACCAGAGCATCCACACTAACACTTTTCAAAATAACAATTTCAAAATAAGTGTTATTCTCCGAGGAAAGCAAGAGTACATATTATGAAATAACCAGCTCGGTTTTTTTCAAAATAATGGGCTTGGCAGTGTGGAGACACTACTTTTTTATTCAAAATAAGGGGGCTTATTCCAAAATAACTCCCTAGTATAGACCAGGGCCAACATTCCCCTTGGGCACTCCAATCTATCATATCACCCAGGCCAGCTTGACTAGAGATATCTTTTTTTCATACATGAAAGATTTCAAAAGATTCAGATTGCTTCCAGTCCCAAGAGACCAGTTGTTCACACTAGGTCAATTTGTACCTCATATCTCACATCAAAGACAACACTAGTTTCAATCTCAGAATAAACTAAGGATTCATTAACTAAGAAAAAGAAATGAAATATTTATTTACAGAATAAAGTAGACAACATATATACACAAATGATTTACAATCTGTGGTTCCAAAAGGTGACAGAGTCAGCACTGAGTATCTTTAGGGCTGAGCCAGGTTCATCCTGCATACCCATGCTTTTGTTTCCTAGCACCAACCCTAAGAGAGTCCAAACAGCAGAGATAAAGAATTTTCATGTGAGCTATCTTAATTTCTCTCTTCCAGAATTCAGTCTGACAGGGTGAGCTTCTTTGCATGCAGCATCTTCATGAGTGTGAGAAGACTATTAGCCCAGTTTTTGTATCATGATATTTCAGAATGGCTCACTTAGTTTTATACTCCTCCTTGATAGGTGGGGGAACCACTTCTGCCTGAGTACACAAGTTCAGAGCAGTCATTACAATTATAAAGCAAAACTTTCATGTTACCTCACAGCATGGGATATAGGCGTTCCAAGTAAGATTAATGCATGCAGCAATTTACAAGCATTTGATAGAGTCTAAATACATATTTACAAGTCTAATACCTATCTTGAACAATGCTAGAATAAAGGTGAGCTGGTTTGGTTGCCAGCTATGAATTTATCAATACTTTGCTGGTGCCTACAGCTTTGGCAAGAGCAGGCATATGGTCTAGCAGCATCATAGGCTACGGTGTCTAGCCTGCAAGCCTCTTTCAAAAGAGCGTCTGGACTACAACCAGTACTTTCGAAAAAGCAAGCCACTATTTCAAAAGAGAGCACCCACGCAGTCTAGATGCTCTCTTTTGAAAAAGCACAGTTTGCATTACATAGTGCCTTTTTTCAAAAGAGCACTTTCAAAAAAAGGCGTTCTTCCTCGTAAAACAAGGTTTTCCGCAGTCAAAAATACTGCTGCGTTCTTTTGATTTACCTTCGAAAGAACGCGGCAGCAGTCTAGACACAGGTAACGTTTTTTCAAAAAAAGGCCACTTTTTTCGAAAAAAACCTGTAGTCTAGACACTGTGGGAGACATTAAGACTTGGGTTGATTTTTAGGTATATTCTATGCTTTTTTGTTGCTGTTTGAGTCTGTATACAAGCAAACTGTAAATCTGAATCTTTTAGGTCGTGTAGTAGTATTTGTTAATGTTAGTCTCAGCTTTAGCAAGCAGATTGGGATCTGCCCAGGGGAGCATTCTGGCATTTAAAAATGCACTATGAAATCTCTGTGGTATTAAAATTTAATCCATTGACTTTGTGTAGTGTGTCCTGTTTTGTCTCCAGGGCTTCATCATATATATAATTGACTCAGGCGATGCCGAAATCATGTATTACAGATGAGTGGATCATTCTTGCTTGCAAATTCAATCAGTCTGTCTCGTCTGTCTCCTCTTTCCTTTCTAAATCCTAATTCATGGTCTCCAACTAAGTCATCCACTCAGTTTTTTCCTGTCTTAAAGTCACCTATTTCTATCAACTCATTTTCCCCTTAGTTAAAATTACTTTTTCCAATTGGTCATAAAACTGTCCAATTTTTTGCGGTCTTCCATAGAGCCATCTATTTTTAGCATGCAAATGCTCATTGAGTCGTTAAATTTCAGTGGCAATAGTCTGGCACCAATGAAATTCCTGATATATTGTTAGCGTGGCTTTTCTCTTTTGTTCTGTTGACTTTATAATAATTTTATAAAATATATAATCCATAACATGATATACATAAACATACAATAATATATTAATAATTTGTTACCTAACATTAGCTCTATTTTAAATATTTATATATATAAAATCACATAATTTAATAACTTTTTTCTTATAAATCCAACTAATTAAAGAAAAATTATTAAAATAAAATATCAAAGAATGGAAGCAGAATTCAAAGGAAGGGGATAGACATGGAAAGGGAAGGAATTTGTTAGAGAAAAGAGAGAGGTAAGTTGCATGCATGATTTTAATAGGATCATTCAGACACTTAGAGTAAAGCATCCCATAACTTCGAGAATTTTTCTTTGGTATTTATGTTATGGTATACATGGAAGCTAAGCTGATGATATCTGTGCTCCTGTTTCAATTGCTCTCCAGATTTCTGTTTTTGTAGTACTAGTCTCTTAGCAATTATTAGCTCTGCTTAGCTGAAGTTTCTCAGGTTTTTTTTAGCTTTCAGTTAAATTAATTAATTTGGAACAAAATTTAAAAACCTGGAACATCTTTATTGGTCCATGTATATTAATCAGTATGTATAGAATGTCAGATATCTTAGCTTAACCAGCAAAAATCTACCTTCCTCATAGAATCATAGCAGTGTAGGACTAGAAGGAACTTCATTAGGTCATCTAGTCCAGTTCTCTGCATTCAAGGCAGGATTATGTAATATTAGACTGTTTCTGACAGGTGTTTGTCTAACCTGGTCTTTAGAAACCTCCAATGAGAGGGATTCCACAACCTCCTTAGGCAATTTGTTCCGGTGTTATCTATTCTGATAGTTAGGGGTGTTTTTTCCAAATGTCCAGTCTAAACCACCCTTGCTACAATTTAAGCCTATTGCTTCTTGTCCAAGACTCAGAGGATAACAAAAAAGGTGGCTTCTTGTAGCCACCTTTTATATATTTGAAAATGGTTAAATCATCTCTTAGTCTTCTCTTCTCCAGACTAAAAAAACCCCTGTTTTTTATATCTTCCCTCATAGGTCATGTTTTCTAGACCTTTAATTATTTTTCTTTCTATCCTCTGGACTTTTCTCTAATTTGATCACATCTTTCCTGACATGTGGCACTCAGAACTGGACACAATACTCCAGCTGAGGCCTAATCATTATGGAGTAGAGTGGAATTGTCTCATGTCTTGCATAAACATTCCTGCTTATACATTCCAAAATGAGTTTGCTTTTTTGCCACACTGTTATACAGTTGACTCATATGTAGCTTGTGATCCACTACAGCCTCCAATTCCCTTTCTGCAGTACTCCTTCCTAGGCAGCCACTTCCTATTTTGTATGTGTGCAACTGATTGTTCCTTCCCAAGTGGGGTACTTTGTCTGCAGAGACCTTGTTAAACCCCTCTTCTTCTATCCAGCCCCTCCTAAATTTCCCTGCCTTCAAGTTACTAAAGTGGGTTTCCTGTAGGAAGATAGTACCTGTTTTCATTGATTTTAGATGAGTGATAATTCTTTTTATTTTTTTGTTTATTAATTCATCTTTTGATGTTCCAGGAAACACAATTTATTATATTAGCCATCAGGAGTGTTTAGGTCAAATATTTCTTTATCGGGTGCATGAATAGTCTCAGTGCTTGAGGCATTATTAGTTTGGAACATCTGGTTCTCCTAACTTCCTGGAGATATGATGGGGAAAGGATAAGGCAGACCAGGAAAGTAAAAAGACATGTATAATGTGGGAAATAAATAGAAAAACTGAGAAAAAGAACTGAAGTAATCAAAACTGACAAAGCATCACTTAAAATATGCAACTTTTATACAAAAGGAAATAAGACCTAATTCCAACAGGTTTACAAGGGGGAAACCTCATCATTCACTCTCCCCATCCACCAAAACACTCTATTGGGAAATTAGTAGATTACCAAGAAGAAATAATTTTATATCAAGGGTAGGCATGTTTTCTGCACTATTCACAACATCCAAGCAAGAGAGGAAGGCTAGAGTCTAAATGTAAGAAAAGTCTGTAGCAGAAATAAGATAGTTATGCAAATTCTTTAAATAAACCTATTCTAACATAACTGGGTCATTTATAAATAAGGGATCATTAGCCGAACATTTATGCCTAAATTTTGCCCCTAGAACCTTGTCCATGCTAGATTATAGTATGAATGCCATTGCCCAATATTTATATTGGCAATAAAAATCAATACTACATTTATTACAAAAATGTAACATATAACAAAAATGAAAACTAAAGAAAAGAACCTGAACTAATATTATTGTTGTTAAAGCTGTTCCCCCACTCTGGCACTCAGAGTGCAGAAGGCGGAGGCCCACAAGAGACTTTAAAAATACCTTGCCACTAAAGGCTTGTGTTAAAACTCCCTAAGGTCACAAATTCCCTGGCCTTAAATTGGTTTTTGCTATCACCCCTATGGTGCACTTGGGAATTCCTTCCTGTGAGGTACTCTTAAGTGCTTTTAACCTTTTCTCTGGAAAAAGCTAGAAAATTGAAATTGTTCTTAGTAGTTTGGCCTTCCAGTCTTAGGCACATGCACACTGAACCTCCCGCCTTCTAGGACACAGGAATTAGATTATGGTCTTAAAAGGGTAATTTTTATTAACAATTAAAAAAACCCACAGTTGGTGAAATATTACTTGGTTGCTAGGTGTTACAAAGCAATTTTAAAAAGGATTAAAAACTCCGAGAATTGCTTCCCTGGGATTCCATTTGGTGAGATACAGTGTAAGGGGATAGTTACATGGCTCAGCAAAGAGAAGTTCAACACCCAAAAATAAAGAAAATAATCTGATCGCGTCTGAATAAACATTCCCTGTTTTACTCATATATCTGTAGTTTCAAGACTTAATCCTTCTCTGGGCACAGATGTCACTAGATTCTCCATGTCTGATTCCCTGGCTTATTTCTCGTCCTCCTTGGTTCAGCTCTGGAGACACAACAGGAACAGGAAGGGCACTGCTTCCAATTCAAAAGCCAGAACTCTGTTTTAGTTGGGTCTCCTGGCCTCCTGCCAATTCACTTCCTGCTTCCCTAGAATACCTGGGGATTCTCTAGGAACTACTGTCTATGGTTTTAACCCTGACAAGCAAGACAATTAGGATTAGGCTCAAGTGTTAACTACTAAAAAAAGATTTATGCTAATTTAAAGGCTGTAACGTCCAGAAAAGGGTATAACTCACCCCTCCCCCATTCATCACAATTGAAAAGACAACTGACAGCCTTATATAAACACATTCTCTATAATTTGGTGAATTATAACCAGCAAAAATAATTACCGGTATTTGTGGACTGGATTTTAGGAGGTCAGATTACTTTATAGTCAGAGAATTGAAAAGATTCATCATTAAACTGAAATTTTCATTCCATTGTTTCCATCTGATACCTCTTACACATGTAAACACAGGACTGAATGGGAGTTTTCATTGTCTCACAAAATTTGGCCAATAGTACTTAAAAGTGAGAAGAATGAATGGAAACTATATTCATGGTTATAAATATCAGCATCGTCAGCTGACCATTTGCTTCTGGAAGCAACGGAGCTGAATTTGAAAGCCCTTAGAATCAGAGCAATCACAGGAATTCTGCCAGAACATTAGCTCTAGTGGTAATAGCAGGTGCTGATGTTGTGACTTGCCAAGAGAATCATAAACTGCTTTATATTCTTGCCCTAGTTATATTAGTCAAGTACTTAAACACTTTAATTTTACAGGCCAAGTGTATACTTAAAACCTTTATTTCTGTGCAGAAATCTCCAACATATTCCTCACTTTTTGTACCTCCTTCTTGGCCATAGTTTGCCAAGTTCTGAATCATAGTCCCATAATCTATTCTTTCCATTGCTGCACAGCAATTACACAGTCTATGAGGAAATTATATTTGTTGTTTAATCAGCAGGGAAACCAATCATTCATGAGACACTGAGGCAGTAGCCTGGGCAAAAAAATGAAAGAAGTGAGGATGAGAAAATCTGATTAAGGTAAGTGTTTATGTGTACTTACACAACTGAAAGTTTGGAAATCCATCATGAAAAGTCATTCTTTATTTTTTTAAAATTTTTATTACCATTTTTACTTTTTTAAAAAGGTTTCTTTCTCTTTCAGTATTAAAGATATAAGTCCAAACCCTTATACTTTTATCTGAGTCTACAGAATTTTGCAGGTTTAGAATAAATAGAACCTGGATCTAAAAATCCACCCTAGTTGAGGTTTTGTGTAATGAAAATCTACTAATTTGTCCATTGCAAATGATGGAATGCTACCAAAAACTTTTTTCCCTTAAACTCTCTGCCGGTCAAATGGATTTTGGACCCACCCATCCCATTCCAATGTTGGTTTTACTGAAACTAAACCTGACCAACAAGGTTCTATAAAACATGGCCATCATGAAACCATCTCTGCCCAACACTGCAAGACAGTCTTTCTTGTCAAAATGTTACCACTTCAATGAAAAAAGAGCCATACTAAAAGATGGCCCCATAATCTTCCCAAAAGTTACTTATATATAATCAGATTTTAAAAGTTCCAAAATAGTGAAAGGAACAAAAATACAATAACCCATGTCTGCTTCTAAAGATGTGTAAAATGTTTTAAAGAAACAGCTATTAATATAGTCCAGAATAGCATAACTACAAAGAGCAATTCATCCAGAAAGCAGTCCTGAGATGAGGAGAGATGTGTTATGAAATTAAATTCCAAGAGATTTCAGCAGATGCAAAACCCCTAACATTTAGCAAAGACTCTCATCACTTCGTTAAACTTATTCTACAGAGTTTGCACTATAATGAGCTAATAAGAATAACATTCTGAGAGCTCTCTGCTAAAATATCATCCTTAATTTTATCTAAAAGACACTGTCACAGAAAATATGATTTGTCAACATCATCAACCTTAAATTGCACTGCGTCTATCACCGAAGTTACAAGATTTTCATTAGCAAAGATCTGCTTAATGGCTACTCAACCCTTGTTCTATGCTGGAGTGAAATGACAAGGCATAGTAGATCAATATGTTCAGCTATCATCAGATGCTGGGTTTTTTAATTCTAACTAAGGCAACAATTTGTTCCACATCCCTCAAAATAGTCCCCACTCCCATTATTCTTCCCATTGGGACCAGCAGCTAAAGTTCAGAAGTAGAAAAATAATTCTTTCCATTTTGACCTTACAATCTGGAGATAATTTTCTTTGCAAAGTCCTTAACAAGATTTATATCACTGGGAAAACCCAGTATCTTGCTTCAGCATGATTTGCTTTTGTTTGATTTTTCTAACACAGGGATCCTTTACGAATGCAAATACATTTGCCCTTTAAAATAATAACTTCAACGCTATGTAAAGTTGAGCATTGTGATAAAATACATTAAATGTAATTAAAGTTAATAACATCTCATTGGTAGATCAAATAGGAATTTGAATTGTGCATGCATATAGCCTGCATTCTGCTTGAAACAGAAAGTCCTTTTATTATCTCTCTCTATATATAAAAAAGTTTTTCCTGCTGGGTGACAAAATGACATCATCACACTCTCGCACTCTCTGGCCATGAAAGCCACCAGTGAGAGGGGGGTTGGCGAGTGTAGAGAGCATGGGGCACAGCCTGCTAGTTCCATTATTATTATTTATATTATGACAGTGCCTTAGATCTTCAATGAGATCATAGCCGTATTGTGCAACATACATGTAATGAGAGGCACTTTTTGAAAAGAGTTTATGAAAGAGTTTACAATCTAAATAGACAAGACTGACAAAGGAGAGGAAAAAGAGGTACAGAGAGGTAATTGGTAACATTTTAAAAGTATTTAGGCGTTGTAAGATGGAGGTGGGTTCCCAGTGGGATTTTCAAAAGCACATCAGTTCCTAACTCCCTTCGTCATCTAGGTGCTTCTGAAATTCCACTAGGTATCTAAATCTTCAGACATCTAAGTACCTTTAAAAATCTGACCTGGAGTGACTGGTCCAAGGTCAGTCAGCAGATCCGTGGTAGCAAGTAGCATTTATCACAATATATGAAGGTATGCGGAGTCATTGGACTCAGTGTTCAAATGATGCCAGTAAAACTATATGGGAGCTATTATGAAATTTGCAGGAAGAGTGCAAGTGGAAAATAAATAGACCACAGATCTTGACATTTTCCTGTAGCCACAATAAGACAGCAGTAGTGTCATCTGGAATGTGACCATTTCCTTTCATCCTGCATTTCCTGTCATGCAGTGTGGAGACTAAGATTTTAAAAGTTCCATTTCCCCCACTGGTCGGAACTGCATTGGGATTGCTGGGGCTATAGATTAGTTTATTTTGGGGGATTGTTTGTTTTAAAAGGCAGATTGTTTACTCATATGCTCAGCATGGTGCAGTGTCTGCTGAGGTAATTATTAGAGTCTGTTTCTGAAGGAGACTGTGCCACAATGTGTTAGATGCTTTCCGAACTAGAAAGAAAGACCCGTATCAAGGAGATAGTACAAATCCCAGCCAACCTACTGACTCACACTGACTGAGTAAACATGAGTAATTCACTTGGCTTCCTTTTGCCTCATTCAGCTTAGCTGGAAAACTGAGTCATCGTTGGACCTAACTGAATCCAGGTTTAACATCTGAGGTGAACTTTCTGGAATAAATTTATTGGTTTGTAGCCCTTATACTCCCCTTCGGCATGACACAGAGCTGACTGCTCCAAGAGGCTGGGTGGGGTGAGAGTGACACAAGCCCCCACTTACAAGTGCAAGTTCTCTTTGAATGAATGGGACAGATGTGGTTCCACTCTCTCGCACTGTGTGAGTGCTACGTTTTAGTGGCTGGCCCTCCACTTGTGTTCGTCCATAAGATAGAACATATGACTGATGCCAAGACAAGTAAAAGTGTGTGATAAAAGTAAAAGCCATCCTGCACCAACGTCATTAATTGTTCATTTATGGTCAAAAAGTTCAAAAAGAAAATAAAAAGCATAACTACCTCCAGATTATATAGTGAGAGCGTAGCCTATCCTGAGGGGACTCCCCAAACAGGAGACGTGATTCTCCTCCAACAAATGAAACTTGAGTATTCTTACTGATGCTGCTGTAAATGGGAAGTAACTCTATTGGAATCCAAGGCGTTCTGTCAGTGTCAAACTGGTTTAAATCCGAGAAGAAACAGACTCATAGTTTTCTGTTGAGCACCTCAAGGCTTTCTACGCAAAGAGGTGTTGAGTAAATGTGAGTTAATTTAATTACTATCATTACAAACTAATATATGAATATTCATGGGATCGGTGGCCAAAATTTTTGAAGGAGGCACCCCTCACCCATCCAGATCTATACTTAGGTACTTAAATATAAGCTGCCTATATTTTCAAAAGCGCTGTGCACCATCAATCCCACTGCCATCAACGGGAGTTGCAGATGCTCAGCTATCTAGCTCAAAAGTATATTGTGATATTATGCATCCAGCTGTATATAAAGCAGAAGTTTTGCTCTCTAGAACTGTGATTGATGAGAATGAACAATGGTAACTGCAGGACAGGTCAGGACAGCGATGTAGTAAATTCTGGATTCCCTGGTGTGGCGTCTTGACATGTCTTCTGCTTCATCCCTGATGATAAATGTTCGGCTGTGTGCATTTTCGTATGCTCTGCACAGATAGCTAGCACAATAGACTTCAAGAGAGCCCCCAAAGACCACAGACTCAGATAAGAAAAGAAGACACCCGAGTCAGGTTTATTGTCGAACAAGGTACATGAATAGACATTGGTAGCCAGACAGCCTGGGAGTGACAATGGACATGGCTCAGTCAATAGTATGGATTTCACTATTGCCCCCTAGGTCGGACAAAGAGTTAAGTGAGCTACCCCAACATTTATAGACAGAGATAAACAGTCTATGTTATGCATCACCTTACCCATTAATGACATATTTGGTACCTCTCCTTGTACTTTCCTCCAAAGCATTCCTATTCACCACCTGTTGTTATGCTTTCACTCTTGTTGTTTCAAACTATTTTATCATGTACTAAGTTGGGATGTCCTTGTACTGTCCAGGTGGAATGTAATTACATATTTCATGTGTTTTTTATCAGTGCTAGCAGTTCTAGTGCTGAAAGACACTGACTTGCAGGCAAACATGTGCTTTTGACAAGACCTATCCGTTACTCATAGTATAACTCTTGCTTACTTTGATCCAGGCACCAGGCCCATGCTTCAGGCTCTTTCTCCTATAGTAACACTATGGAATACTACATACAAGAGTTTCTGGATGAAACAGTAATGAACCACATGTTGTCGGTGGAAGAAAATCCCACATTCCATAGAGTCTACAATATGCCATACACTGTCATTTGCAGAGATTTCACCAAACTGCCCTATTGGGTGGAAATTTGCCCTCCTTTGGAAGAAGTGGGAAGAAATTTGACACTAACCCTGCATGCCCAGTTTGTGGATTTTCTGAGAGCTTTGCTGACCTCAGGCCAAGAGTTACCATGCAGAGTCCCAAAGCCTCCACAGTTCTCCCTCATAACTGCAAGCCTTTCCAAACACCATGATGACTTTCAAGATACATGAAGAGAGTTGCTCTTGGTTCATCTAGAGTGATATGGACGGCTTGCTTTTCCAAAATCGGCCTGGACCCAAGGGAAGCCTGTTACTGAGAACATCAGCCCAAAGATAGCATGAAAAAAGGATTCTGCACTACCTGAAGAGGTGAAGGAAATATGAAGCTAATAGTGTGTGATCTAATGCTCCTGTACAGTAAACCCACATATTACACAATCTTGAAATCTTGATGTTTAATATATCTTTATATTTTATTGACTGACTACTGACTTAATTATCCTCTCCATTATGTCCAGTCATTCCTTTGCTCCATTCTCACACCCTTAACTCTGTTCCACTGATCCTGAGTTTTGAAACACTTCTCTTCCCATCCTCAATTGATCTTCTCTAACCTCCAACACTTTTTTCTTCCTTACTTCCTGTCACAGATTAAATGATAATTATATATTGGACACCACATGCTTTAAGTGTTATAGTGTGTAAATCCAATTCATATCATATGGTGTTAGGACCAGGAGTCAAATTAATCTTCAGGTAGCATACATGGAAATTGCATGAGCATGTAGGGACAAAATCAGGAAAGCCAAGACAAAGGATGGGATATAGCAAGCAAGAAATGTTAGAGACAAAATTAAAGGGTTCTTCAAATAGGTCAGGCAAAAAAGAATGATGAAGGTCCACTACCTAATGGAGAAGGTAAGCTAGTAATGGAAGATGACCAGAAGATAGAGCTACTCAGTCCCTAATTTGCTTGTTGAATTTTATTTTGTTTTCTACAGCCCAGTTCTCCAGCTGCCAAAGAAGTCACAAAGGTTTGTTAATGTCACAGAATCTATGACCTCCATGACTAAATTGCATCTTTAATAATGAACATCTACTGAGCTCTTTATGAAATATAACTGCTAAACAGTCATTCATCATTTCCAAAGTCTCTGAAGCGGAAATCAGCCTGACACAAAATTCAGATTTTTGTTCATGCTGGATTTCAAACTCCTAGAATTTGTGAGTGTACAGATTCAGGTTTCCCTTCAGCCCATTAAAGGTGGGGGGTCCTACTCAAGGATGGGCTGAGTTTCAGATTCTGAAACAGCCATTTCCTTCCCACTGACACTCTGAGGAAACAAGCTGCAAAGGAGATTGATCTGAGTTTTCAGTTTGGAAGCCTCTCTACTTTTGAAGTGCAGCATAGGGCCAAAGTGGGATCTGTCAATCTAGTAATATAGAGCAAGGATTCCACACAGCTTGGATCTGAAGTAACTAGCCCAGATTGCGATTTTTTAAATCCATGTGTTCACCTTGAGCTAATTTTATAATTTATCAGGATTGCAGTGAAAGTCAAAGTGAACACACACACACACACAAAAAGATTCCATGACCTATATATAAGGGTACTTGCATAGCCAAGAACTCTTACAGTTTTTAAAAAAAATCAATGACATTACTTTTGTTACATAACAAATAAATAAAATAAGCCAAGAACTGAACCTTGGGGATTCTAGAGGAGAGAAATTTCAGTTCATTGCTTTTTATAATGGATTTGACAGCAATTTGATAAATAATCTCTCAGTACCTGTCCTGTACTTATTATTTTCTCACTAAAATATTATGCTCAAATGTACAGAGATTTTTGCTTAGGTCAATAAAATAGCTCCATGTAAGCGTCTATTATCCAAAGATAATACAATGTCATTAGTAATGTTAACCATGGAGTAGTGGACATGGCACTAGCTCCTAAAACCAGACTTGTTTGACACTGAAGCACTATTAACTTCCTAAAGATTTACAGCATTCTATAATATTGAAATTAGGTGATGATTTTTCAGTTCTGAACAGATTGGATTTTAGCTGTCAAATTCCGCCCTAAAAATACACACGGATCTCAGTGATTTCTAAGAAAGCATTAGAACTTTGTCCTAACAGTGGATGTGCTCTGTTTTCTTGCTCAACAAACCCCCATTTTTCAGAAATGACCGAAGAAATAAATAAGTTTCGACATATTTAAAGATTTTCCATTGGGGCTGCACAATAAAATAATTCATTCTTCCCTAGCCCCTGCAAAAGGAAAGGCCAAAATAATAATTGATTTCTATGAATTAGTACAAAAGTCAGGAAAGGTGCATCTACACTGCGGGGCTTAACTCAAAATAAGCTACGTAAATTGAGCTACATCAATTGCATAGCTTATTTTGAAATAGGGAGCATCTACACAGCACTTATTTTGAAGTAGAGCACTCTTCCTCCAACTTCCCTTATTCCTCGTACCATGAGGGTTACAGGAGTTGGACTAAGAAGTCCTCCAGCTTAACAGTATTTTGACACTATTTCGAAATAACTGCCTGCTGTGTAGACACGGACTACGTTATTTCAGAATAGCGCTAGTTATTTTGAAATAGTGTTGCAATGTAGATGTACCCAAAGTGAATCTGACTGTTGCCAATTTCATTATAATTATGATACAAAAGGAACTTGAGAGAAACAAAATGATTGTTCAGAGATAGAGGATTGAAAAAATACCAATTGGAGATCACTATGTTTAAGAATCTCATTCTGCCTTTGCACTATCCATAAACAGCATTGCTGTGTACTGCTTGTATTGCTGACCTGTACACAGTCGTGATTTTACCACCTTTCATCCTTGGAGCCTCTTGCGGTGCTAAAGAGAAAGTGTATGAAGTAATTATTATGATGCTATCTATATCTGTCCAGAAGGATATGTGTATGAGAAAAAAAAGGAGGTGTTGCACTGTACATAAAAAATGTATACACTTGTTCAGAGATTTACGAGGGAATAGGCAGAAGACATACTGAGATCCTCTGGATGGGGATAAAAAGGGAAAAGAATGGTATTGATGTTATAGTGGGAGCGTATTCTAGACCAGTGTTTCTCAACCAATGGTACGAGTACCCTTAGGGGTACTCAAGAGAAGTCTGGGGGGGTACGTCAACACAACTGAAATTTGGAGAAAACTGAATTTTTGTTTTCAGTTTTACAGCACTTTATTGTTTTTGTACTTTCTGCACCCAAAAATTTCGTCACCTGGTTATGATTAAGTTGTTTAAACAAATGTGTTGCAATGGTAGAAAAAAATGTGTGTGTCTGAAAACTGTAGGTACTGGGGATACTGTTTTTTTTTTTTTGAAAAAGGGGTACTTTATGAAAAAAGCTTGAGAAACACTGTTCTAGACCATCAAATCAAGAAGAGGAAATGGATGAGGCATTCTACAAGCAGGAAACAAGTTTAAATACTATACATAAGCTAATATTAATGGGGATTTAAACTACTCTGATATCCATTAGTTGACTATTACAGCAAAATATAATATTTCCTTGTAGCCCGTTGAGGCTCGCAAAGGGGCTCTTCCCCTTCTGAGTCAGTGGGCAGCCACTCCACCTACGTCCATGGAGCCTCCTTTTCATCCTGGGCCCCCGGTCGATGGTCAGCCCAGTTCAGCAAATAGTCAGAAGCCCAGGTCCTGGTTCACGATGGGTGATATATACCAAATCCACAGCCTGGCCCTGGGTCAGGGCAGGGTGGCCACATAGTCACCCACCGGTTACAGTTCATAGGCCCAGGCCGGGTTCGGGCCAGGTGGCAGGTAAACAGTAGGGCCCAAGCCCTGGTGTAGGGTGGGGCAGCAACACAAGCAGACAGTTATACAGTTCAGTAACCTAAGCCCTGGTTCAGGGCAGGGCAGCAGACAGTTTCAGAGTAGAAGGGCCCTGGTCCAGGTTCAGGGCAGAGCAACAAACAAACAGTTTCAGACTCGAGCCTCCTTGTTCAGGCAGAGATCCCAAGCATTAGGCAGCTCGCCTGAGGTGGCGAAGTTGGGAGACTGCCAACCAGCAATTGGATGGCAGGGTGGATGCAGGCCCGCACTCTCCACTGTGTCCCATACCAGTGTTCCCCGTAAGCTGAATACTTGGTCAGCCAGCCACAAGAGATTCAAGTGCTACCCAGCTGATTAGCAGAGCACCCACAGCTGGCAGTGTGTGTTTTTATTAGTGGTGCACATTTGCATATGCCTTGATACACATAACAAAATTTATTCTGAACATAGATAGAAAAAATTAGAGGGAACACTGACCCATATTCTATTTTAATTTTGTGATTGCATAACCAATTTCTTGCTTCCCCTATATATCTCTTTCCTACAAGTGTTGGGAATTTACATTATTGAGAGATAACAATAACCAATCAACCTGCCAACTCTCAAATAGAATTTGGTGTGTGACAAAGGGATATCAAAAAAAAGGTATTCATGAAACTTAAAGTGCTGTGAGATTCTTTCCTTGTGTTTTTCTATAAGCTCAATGTCAAGATAATTTATTTCTGAGGTAAATAATGTTCAACCATAAAAGTGAGAGGCATGACACCCAATTTGTGTAGGCTGTCAGTAACTTTAAGCCGAGGCTGAGAAGCATCCCTTGAAATGATGGATATCTGAGAAATTATTATAATTGAACTCTCTGAATGGTGTATAATATAGAGCAGGGGTGGGGAACTTTTTAGGGTTGGGGGCCTCTGACCCACAGAAAAATCAGTCAAGGGCTGCATACAAGTGAAAACACACACAAAATCCCATTGATGTGGCCCCTGACTGAGAAGGAGAAAGACACTCCCCACATTCCCCTGGCACACCAGAGCTTAGAAGGGCCCAGGCTAGTAGATTTTGGAGTGACAACATGGGCTCCCCAATGCTGGGTGGGGAACCCTGAGCCTCAGGGTCCAGACCCAGGCAAGCTGGGGGTTGAGTTACCTAAGTAGCCAACAGGAAGACCTTATATGGTCCTGGGAGGAATGATGACTACCACCACCAGGGAATATCAGAAAGGAATAGCTAACCTTTCAGATTCCAACACAGTTGTGCTACAGGAAATGTCCTTTCACAGTGAGAAGCCAGTCAAATGTCATTGTGAACCTTTCTTTCCAGAATCAGTCAGAACAGAAAGCAGAGCTGTAACATTTTGTCACATCAGGGCTTTGAAATAAGCTATTTTCCTTTTCCCTCCCTAACTCAAAAAGCCATAGCATGATCAGTAGCAAATGCAGCTGTAGCTGTTTTTATTCAGCTTCCTAGATTTCACATCTTGGTATGTTTAAGGTTTCCAAAATGTAGAGCATGTCTGTATAAAGCATCACTCGGTGACCTAAATGGCTGTCCATACCATGTCACATGTTATTTCACATGATGATGAACTCTGTTATCTAAATTCAGTGTCATACAGCAGAAATTAACTCTTTCTTTTCAGTGGAGCAACAGCCATGTGTTGTGAATACTTCTGTGTTTGACTCTTGCCTATTTTAACTTGGGGCTGTGCTGAAGGGTGTCCTCTGGTCAGTCAGGTGATGAACTGAACCGGATACCTAGTCACAACGCACTCTCCTGCACCAGTGCAACTAGCATCCACTCTCAGACATTCAATACCCCAGGGCACTGTTAGCAAACTTGGGGGTGTTAACCCAGGACCTGACCAAACTCCAGTTTGGGCAAGAGAATTTTAATGGTCCTGATTCAAAGAATTTGAATATGTGCAACCCGTACAAAAGCCATAAAAAGCCCCTTAACTAGTTGGGAGAGAATTCCTGGGGTTCAGGCAATGAGGCCTGAGCTCACCTCCTGCAAACCTTGGCACAGGATGCAAAGGTGGGAAGGACTTAGTTGGAAGTAGGAGAGGGCAGGGCTGTCATGGGGCAGAGGTTGTCTGGCTGCTCCTGCCCTGGCCCAGCACAGGTGACTTACTCTGGGGCTGCACTCTGGCCCAGTTCCAGCTCCAGCACATGGCTGGGGGGGGAGCAGTGTGACAAGCTGCTCAGAGGCAGCTCATGCAGGACTTGATGCTGCATTTCACAAAGTGTGGGACATGCCTCTGGGGGCTGGGGGACAACTCACCAACACAGGGAAGCAGACAGATGTCTCAATTGTACTCCAGAGTCTCAGCTATCATTTTTAAAAGATAGAAAAAGGCTTTGTTAACACTACAGAGTTTTGTCAACAAAAATTGTGTCGACACTCAGAAAGCACTATAATAAATATTGGCACTGCATGTTCACATTTGCATCCTCTGCTGGCAGAGCACATCCACAGCGTAAGCTATGCACTGTGGATATCTAGCCCATAGTCCAGCTCAACACCTTCTGTTGGTAGGTGTTATGGGAAGCAGAAGCAATCATGGTGCATCTTGGGACTGGGCTCGACCTCCCATGATGCATTGTTTTCTAACCCAGCATTCCATGGCTTCTGGCTTTCTTTTGCAACATTTTCCAATGGCCCTTATTTACTGTGCACCTCGGCATTTTTGTGAGAAGGGGTGAATCCTCCACTGCTTATCTACACTCTGATAACTGCCATTAAGACATCATGGATGGCAGTGCAGTTAATCATGACATTCCTAATTGAAGAAGACTCCCTAACATGCTATGTGATATGGACAGGAGCAACTCTAGATTGTTTTTGGCATTCACAGAACAGCTGCCGTTGGTGGACTGTTACTTTGGGGCTCAGGAAACAAGCATTCAGTGATGGGATCATATCATCATGCAAGTCTGGGATGATGAGCAGAGGCTACAGAACTTTCCCAGGTGTGGAAAGACACCTTCCTGGAACAGTCTGTGGAGCTCATCCCAGCACTATGGCACAAGGACACCAGAATGAGAGGGGCTGTATTGGCAGAGCAGCATGGGGCTATCTGGTGACTCCAGACTACTACCAATCAGTTGCAAATCAGTTTGGAGTTGGGAAGTTGAGCGATGCACCTGCATTAATACAAGTGTGCAATGCAATTAATCACATGCAGCTACAGAGGCCTGTGACTCTGGGAAATGCACATGAAATGGTGGAGGGCTTTGCAGAAATTGGTTTCTCTTTCTGTGATGGGGTGATAGATGCAAAAGTAGAAAGTAGCTGGCTGAGGGGTAGGGCTCTGGGTACTTGTGACGGGGCACCTCCGCCCTGCACTGGAGCGCAGCCCCAGGAGTCCCTCTGGGCTCGCCACACCGGAGCAGCCCGGTTTTGCCCGGGCTGCTCAGATGCCGTCCGGCCGACACCACATGATGACGTCATGGGCGGCGCCGGCAGAGAGACGCCGGGGATATGGCCCCGCCGCGGGGAAGTGGCGCGGGGGCGAGTACAGCGGGGGCGGGGCTCCGGGAGCATGGCCACGCAATGCCCCTCCACCTCTCCCTGGGCAGGGATTGGCACCGAGGAGACGGCGCCTTCTTTAAAAGCGCGCTGCCGCCGAGCAGGGGGGGAAAAAGGGCAGCGAGCCCAACCCGGGAGGCAGTGCCTGGAGAGGTCCAGGCGGGACTAGCCGCGACCCCCGAGCAACGACCAGAAGGTCGTGGACTCCCTTCCACTGAAAACCCCCGGTAAGGGAGAAAGGCCCGCCCAGGCCTACGAGACTGAGTTGGGTTAGTGGAAGGGGGGGAAGGAAGCAGCCCAGGGCAGAACCCTGGAGAGGTTGGCGGGCTGACGAGTTACGGTGCAAAACCCCGTCAGCCGGACCGGATCTCCCTAGATCCGAGTCCTTAGGGCCCTGGGCTGGGACCCGTGAGTGGGGGCGGGCCCGGGTCCCCCTTCCCCTTCCTCCGTGAGGGGCCGCGATGGCCGCGAGTAGTCGCAAGAAGCCCGGCTACTCTCCGCTGACCGCACACGAATGGGGAGTGACGCGCTGGGGCGGTCACAGTACTGTCACTCTCATATATCAGTAAGATGGTGCTGGGCATGGGTGCCGCCCCCCTTCTACACGTCTCTCTCACAGGAGCCCAAATTATACCCTCCTCCATATCCCCCAGCCTCAGCACCAATGGCTGGGGATGGGGAGTGAGGTCCCACACTCCCAAAGCCAGCACCCTGGCATGGCCACAGTGTATCCAAACTCCAGCCTAGGTACTCAGGCAGCTGGGCAACACAATTGCCATGCCCTGGCCAGCACCAAGTACCTGGCAGCTAGGCAGCATGATTGCTGCACCCTGGTCAGCCCTGGGGATCTGGCGGCCATGGCAGCATTTTTGCCACCAAAAGTCACATTGCAGCATGTACACATTCACAATTTTGTCGACAAAAGCTGCCTTTTGATGACAAAACTCTGTAGCATTGAGGAGGCCTAAGTCTCTAGCTGTTATGGAGATTGCAGAGAAAACCTTTAAAAATGAAAACAGTGTCACCAATTTAGACACATCTATTGGAGTTTGCAGAGAGCCTGAAAAACAGCTCTTAGGTGTCAACTTACCCATTCATTTCAATGAGTACTAAGCTTGGATACCAGTCATGATACTTCTGATATCAACACAGTTAACAATTTCACCACTTACAGCACATAAGAAAGGAGAAGAGTAATATTCTGAAGACCTACACCAGCACCCCCAAAATGCATTTAAGTGGGGACCACTGTGAGGAATGTTTGGCAGGACATAAGCCACCCCTGAGGGGGGAGGGAGGGACAAGCAGGAAGTGCTACTCAACCCCAGTCTGCCTGCCTCTTCACTTGTTACACAATCTCCCTCTGAGTCTAAAAGTCTCAGAAGACATTTTGAACCAACAATGTTAAAAGCGGGCTTTGAAATTAGGCAAAATGGGTCTTCTTATCCTTTGAACAGACCCATCTGCAGGTGTGGATGAGTACTGTAGATATACCACAAGGGAACATAAATAGCCTGAAAAATTCTCTTTCCAAGAAATAATGATAGGATATCCAGTTGCTAACACTGACATGCTGCTTACATTGTCTGTAATCATCATGTTCTAACTGATCCTTTATGGAGCCTTTTTAGAATGAATGAAAAAGCATGCGAATAAAAATAACAGCCTTTTTGTTTTTTCATTTAAAGTTCCTGTGGTGTAGATCTAGTTTATCAAAGAGGCAGTTCTAAAGTAGGTGCTACTGGAATAGTTAGACCAACTGAATGTATTGAAAAATATAGATGCCTCCACTTATTTTGCCATAGACATTCCAGCCGAGAATATCTCAATCTTAAAATATCTTGAGAGCAAGCCTGAGGCCTCTTCATTTCTGTGGTGCCACTTGTCCGTCAGTGTATTCGCAAAAAATGCACAGAGAAATCTCATAAAAAAAGAAACACTATCGCCTAGGTAGAATCACATGTGTACATTAGTAGGAATGTTACTATGAAAATGACCATCCTAATTAGATTCAAATGACAGTAATTATTGTATCCTGTATTTCAGTATTACAAAATGGGATTTGATTACAGAAGAAAGTATTGCAAAGAAAGATATAAAAAGAACCAGTGACTGGAAGCTGCAACCAGACAAATTAAAATTAGAAATTAAACACACTTTTTTTTAACAGCGATAAAAAGTACATGGGATAACATACAGGGATAACGGCTGAAACTGGCCTGTGTTATAAAAGGGGCCATATTAGATAATGTAATGGTTCCTCCTGGCCTTAAATTCTATTAATCTAGCCCTAGCTCATTTTAGTATCTAAGCACCTCACAAGAATTAATTCATTTATCTTCAGAAAACCCAGCCATGTGCGGAAGTACTGTTGCCAAAGTGCAACAGCCATCAACAGGAGAGTTTGAGAAAGACACCCATAAGAATATTCTACAATCAAGTGGTGAAATCACTCTCTTGAGAGGTGTGGGAGACCTCTGTCAAATCTTCACGCTCCTGAGGCAGAAGAGGAAATTGCATCTGGAATGCCCATATGACAGGTGACTCAGCATGGGCGGTCTGTGCAGCTAGGGCTGGGAGAAGGAGGCCGTCAGCCCCACGTACAGCCCTGCCCCCTCTGCTGAGGCCCCACCTCCCCCATGGGGGGGGAAGGAAGTGGGACAGCGTGTTAAGTGTGCCCTCCCCACAAGGAGGGGAAGTGAAGGGAGGGGGAAGGAGCACTAGGGAGGGAGAAGGCCACACAGCCGGAGCTTCCCTGGCCCCAGAGCACCAGGGAGGGAGGAGGGCATGTAGCTCCAGCCTCCCTGCCCCTACAGCAGGCATTCTAGGAGCAGAGTATGGGCAGGGCAATGCCTGGCAGTTTGGGATGACCGTGCCTTCCCCCGCCTACGCTATTGGATGTCCATGGGTGACTGTCCTAATCAATGGGCTGAAAGTTACAAGGAGAGGCGGTGGCATCTTCTCTTCTGGCTGTTTTGTGTGGCAAGAGGCAGATGCCTAACCCATCCTGACAAGAAACAACTTAGGTCCCTAGGCCACCTGACTTGAAAGGGATTTCCGACTGTGGATCATAGCAGAGATAGATGCCCACTGGGCTGTAGCCAAATGCCTATCTCAATGAAAGGCTTAGCACACAGTCATCTTGTAAGCATCTCTCACTAGCTAGTTTAAGCAGCTTTCCATCTATCAGTCTGGTTTTTGTGAATCCCATTCTTAGGGGCCTATCATAGCATGGCAACGCCTAAATCCCTTTGTGAATCCACACCAGAGTAACTAAAGCGATGTCTAAACTAGTACTTTTGTCTGTAACACTTTTGTCCTGAGGAGTGTGAATAAAACCCCATATCTTGAACAGGCATGACTGGTAAGTAGAGATATGGGGGGGCACATGACTTCTCCCCTCCTCTACCTCGCCCCATTTCTTCTATAACCCCTCCCCACTCCTGCCATGCCTCTCCCCACCCCTGCTCCATCCTTGCTCCAACCTTACCCTACCTCTTCCTGCAATCCCCTGAGCAATGCATCTTGGGGAACTACTGGGGCCGGGGGGGGTCTGGTGCCAGTAGCAGCAGTGAGGTCCTCCTGCATTCACCAACGGGGAGGAGTGGGAGCGTAGCAGCGCAGCCCTACCTCACTCTGTTCCCCTGGTCATGTCACTAACAGTGAGTGCAGTGGTGGTCCCCTCCCCTGAGTGATGAGCTCAGAGCCATGGGAGCAGAGCAAGGTAGGGACACATTACTCTGCTTTCCCTCACCACTGCTGGTGAGTGCAGGGGGGTGACCTCTACTGCCAGTGTCAGGCCCCCCCTACTGCTCCTCTGGGCTGCCCAGAGGCTCTGGCCCCTTGCCCCTCCTGCCCACAGCATTTGGGGACAAATGCCCCTTCATACCCCCTCCCCCATGTCACCCCTGACCCTCACCAACAAAAGTTTAACCTCAAAAGCACCAGTGGGGCCAGTGTTATGTCATATGCCAACATAGCTATCACCTCTCATTGGGAGTGGTTATGCTGCAAGAGAGCTCTCTCCTGCTCACATAGAGCAGCTACATGGGAGCCCTCAGAGCAGTGTAGCTGCAACAGTAGAGCTGTGCCATTGTAAGGTCTGTAGTGTAGACATAACCTTAGTCGCTCCAGATTGTACAGGAAGCTTGTGGCTGAGCAGAGCACTGAACCCTCATCACTGAGTTCCAGTTCAGAGCTTTAATCACAAGGCACACGCACTGCCCAAGAGGTTACACTGTAAACATAACGGCTATGTCTACACTCGCGGCTTCTTGCACGAGAAATATGCAAATGAGGCTAAGCGTGGAATATCGCCGAGCCTCATTTGCATACCTAATGAGCCACCATTTTTGCAGAAGAGGCTCTTGTGCCAGAAAGAACTGTCTACACTGCCCCTTCTTGCGTAGCAAAAACCCTCTTGCGCAATGCCGCTACACTGATTATTTTCAGGAATAATGGCAATGCGCAAGAGGGTTTTTCTTGTGCAAGAAGGGGCAGTGTAGACAGCTCCTTCTGGTGCAAGAGCCTCTTCTGCAAAAATGGCGGCTCATTAGGTATGCAAATGAGGCTCGGCAATATTCCACACTTTGCCTCATTTGCATATTTCTCGTGCAAGAAGCCGCGAGTGTAGACATAGCCAACGAGTCGTAAAACCAATGTGAGTGATAAATAGTCAGCAGGCAGTGGAGTACAGTAACATGGTTACTCAATTTAGATATGTCCACATATTGGCTAGTTTAGCTAAGGGTCTTTATATTCTTTTCTTTATATTGTTACTAGAAGACCTTATACAGCATTGCCTGGGTCCTTCAAGGCAGGGGGTGGCAGTATGAGGGGTGAATAAGTCAAGACAGGAGACCAGGACTTCTGGGGGCTTTTTCCCCCACTTCCCAAGGTGGGGAGCCCTTTCCCTTTCCCTTCCTGGGACAGAGGGGCACCAGGTGTCTCCTGGGTGGGGGGGGCACTTATTCAGTCAGGTGGCAGGCAAGATGGCAAGCCCCATCCCCAGCTGACCACTCCCTTGGTGGTATAGCAGCCACCCTGTGGTCACTCTGAAGTACAGCTCTCTCCATCACTCGCTGCCCCCAGTGGACACTGTGACTATAGCATCCTTCCAAACATCCCATCCCTTTCCATGTTATGGAAAACATTCCCATTCCCCATACTTCCCATTTTCCTGGCACAACCAAACTATGACCTTGCTTTAAGTTAAGAGAAGAGGAAGCTGCATACCAAACTTAGTGGTCCTAACTCTTCCCATTTAAGAGGAGTTCTTGAACAAACAGACTCACAGACAGACAGATGCACATTTCCAAAATATACATCTAGATATTATCTTTCTTTTGTGCATAGGCCTCTGTCAACTGATAGACTGTATCCTCCCCACTAGCAGCAATAGTTTTGATTTCGTCTTTTTAAATAATGATATTGTGAGTGTTGTAGGAAAGAGGAGACATCTTTTAAATTAGGTTTGTAGTTTGTTCTGGAAGCTGTAAGGTTACTTGTTCTCTAACCTTTGTTTTTAAAAATTTGGCTTCCAGAGGCTTGATGGCCATCTCTGAACCAAATTTTGGTTCCAATGTATCATAGACTGGAAAAGGGCAAATCTTCTGAGCCATATGTTGACTGTGTCTGTGTTTAATATAGCTGTTCCCTCTCTCCAAAAAGGAGGGTTTATCAAAAGTAAGTGGAATCAGTAAATACAACACTAAACCATAAAATTAGACGAGAGAAATTTGTTATGTGTAAACTAATGCTGATCTTGGCTGGCATACTCTGCAATTTTTAGTCTCCGCAACATTGTTCATATAACTTAAATCTGTCCTCGTATGCTTCAGAACAGCACTGTGATGGGGAGGATAAAGCTCGACCTCCCCGCTGGAGGCCTTTCAGCACCCTGGCCAGCAGCAGGAGCAGTAGAGAGGTCCTCCAAGCAGGGTAGAGGGGCAGCCTTCACTGCAGCCAATCAGGATGCGGCAGGCTGCTATAGCAGGAGCTGCTAGCTAAGGCCTATCAGTTCCTTCCTGGAGCTCAACCCAGGCAGACCTCTGGGCTGACTGGGAACACCAGAACCTTGGACAGTGCCAAGTGGGAGCTGGGCCCTTGTAACTAAGCGGAGCTAGATCCTGTGGCTAAAGGCTAGCCAGTGACAACTCTGCAGCACCCCAGACAAGGGGAACTCTGCAACAAGGCCCTAGAGAAGGGCTGGATGAAACCGCATCTTGGAGAAGTGGCTCAGGGATGCGACCATAATTATGGACTTTGAAACTTGGCAGGTAACTGCTATGTATAGGGTCCCTGGGCTGGGACCCAGAGGAGTGGGTGGACCTGGGTCCCTCCTCCCCGGCCCCCAACCCCTTGAAAACCAGACCTAAGCGAGGGGAGGCAAAAGAGAAGGCCTGAACCGTGGCCACAGACTGGACTTTGACTTGCCCGCAAACAGGTGAGTTAAATATTGTGAGACCCCCTTCAGCCACCAAGGGGCACTCACACACAGGCCAAACCTGTTACAAGCACTCTGAAATTTCAAAGGCCATTATACATCAGCTGAGAAAAATGACAATTAAACTGGCATTATTTTTAACTCCAGACTTCTAGAATGTTAGAAAAGTAGCTTTCTTGAATTGTTACAATGTTGTAACTGAATATTCTAAAATGGGGAATGGATACATTTAGCAGCCTAATAATAGCTTATTTACTGCAGTCTTTGTACCTTTGTACATTTGTACTAACAGTATCGACTTTGCTTTGAGTTTCTCATCTTTTCAAAAGCCAGTGAGAACCACCTGCAGAGGTTGCCAGTTAGTGAGCCCCGAGCTGTCTTTCCACCTAAGGCTCCATCTAGCATCACCATCTTCTTAGGCTTGGCTAATCAATTTCCCAAGTTCCCTGCTACTCTGCTAGTGTGTACCCTGCACTGTTTTCCCAGGTAGCAAAGCTGTCTCTCCCCTGCAATTCTGCCATCCTTTGAATAAGTCCCACCATATTTTGATCTTGTGACATCACCTAAGGAGGTGCTTCCCCCATGAGTCTCCATCTCCCACAAGCCACACACTATAAGAAGCAGGAACTTGTTGTTGCTGGCCGTGACTACCCGGAATTAATTCACCCCATGGACCTGCAATTAAGCCTTGGATGAGCTAGCTCTGGCTCCAACTGAATGACCACAGATGAGCAACAGCAGAACTGCCTGATTAATTGGCCCACTTCATAGGTGGCAGGAACCACCAGGCATGCTCTTAGACCAGCAGCAACAGCAGGTTGCTGGTTGCTCAGCATTTACAGCCACAGTTGTGATCATTTCCATGCCTGCCTTATTCCCAGGTGTGCTCCTTTGCCTAGTTTCTGACCTTTGGCTTTGATTCCTGGCTCCAGCTCTAATCACTAGGACAGATCACCCCCATCCCCTGTATATATCACATGAAGAATTTAGTAGATATCCGATATAGTCACTGACTCTGATTTTTGCTCATTGGCCTTTATGGGCTCACAGATGTTCCCAGACAGCCTTCAGTAAATTGTTCAAGCCAACTTCCAAGCACAGTAGTAACACAATTTTGAGTTAGGTTCCTCCCAAGGAGAAAGTGGGAATCATTCACTTATTTCCCCCCTCAGGAATGAAGTCACACAGCATATATGTCTTTGTATGCTTTGCCTCTAAAAGGTGATCCTTCTTTTCTAAAACTTATGTCAGATTCTTCTTGTAATCTATTAAATATAGTAAAGGAAAATGCTTAAGAACAAAGGTTTAATATATACAACGGTGCAGGGAGGTGCACAAGAAGACCAAACAAAGCAGGCTGTGAAGCTATAGTGCACCAACTGGATGTGCAGTAACATCCCATGTGGATGCTGCTGCAGTGCACTGAAAGTCCCAAAGTGAGGCTTCACATACTACTACTCTAACTCTGTTTGATGACATTTTATATATGACTAGAAAATTTACCTGGTGTTGCTTGGGTCATTAAGGAGGGGCTCAGGGCACGGTTCTGTGCGTGTGTGGGTACAGGAGTCAGGGCAGAGGCTTGGGAATGTGGGGGGCTCAGGGCAGAGGGCTGGTGGTGTGGGAGGTGCATGAGTCAGAATTGGGGAGTAAAGGGGTGGGAGTGCAGGAGCCAGAGCAGGGGGTGGGGGATTCAAGGCAGCAGATAGGGGGCTCAGGGCAGGAGGTGGGGGTGGCTACCAGCTTCTCCCTGGGATGGCCCGGGGTGGCAGGGTCTGCACAGCCTGCCCATTAGCTTTTCCCCAGGGCCAGCCTGGGTGTGGCGAGGGCTGCACAGCCCGCCTGCCCACTTCTCCCCAGGGCCAGCCTGGGGACAGTGGGGGCCATGCTGCTGGCCACTGGCTGCTCCCTGAGGCTGGTGCACTTTCTGCCCCCTCTGCAGTCATTCTGGGGTAAAACAGTCTCTGCTATCACACCCCTCCCTTTCCATTTGATGAAAAACAATCACATTCCAGGCACTTACCATTGTCCTAGCCCAACCAAATGCTGACCTTGCTTTAAGTTATGATAAGAGGAAGCTGCATCCCAAAATTGGTGGTCCTAGCTCTTATCATTTATAAGGAATTCTTGAACAAACAAACTCAGACAAATGGATGGACCCACAGACAGACAGATGTACAAACTTGATATCTTTCTGATCTTCTATGTAATTTTTTCTGCCAGCTAGCTTCTTTCTCACTCTGTTATGACAGGAGTTCTAAATGAATGCCATCCCATCAACTGCAAGTAGCTTAAGCAATCAGATAAAAATGTGAAATATCTTGCCATTTAGTCTCAGCAAAGTATTATATTGATTCAATACCACTTTCTGTTGTATTGAATAATTTTAACCTATTTGAGTAGTAGATTTCCAAACAGCCAAACCTCTTTGAGCCAAACTCTTCATTCCAATTTTAAATTACCAGTGAATGTTTTTATATGACCTCTGATATAATAGATATGCAACCAAAAGATTTCCAGGCAACAGTTAGCATAATTAAAAATTATATATATAGTTTAATAAATGTAACTATCTCAAATTCAATGTGAAATAGCAGCTACACAGATGGACTATTATATATCTCAGTCTTCATACAGTAACTTGTCATTCTGGTAAATGCACTGAAATTTCCTGGATTTCATTAAGAGTCAGATAAGTGCTCCCCCTCACCTTTCCTCCTGTAAAACAAAATGTAGGTTGCAAGCAAGAGCTGATCTTATTGACAAATACTTTTGTCATTTTCATGCTCAGATCGTTTAGCATAGTTACTCCCCAATTACTTCTATAACTTGTGAAGCCAGACCATTCCTAACTTCTGTCCCCCTCTGTCTTCCTATCCACCTAAGTTCTAGGGCAATAAAATTATCTGTGCTTGGACTGAACCCTTTCCTCCTACTGGTCCAACATGCTGACTGATAGCATTTTACTGAAAGGACAACAGCGTTTCCAGGGGAAGATTATATGATGAGGTTGGCTATAATAGCAAGGAACTGATTTCAGTGACCAAGGAAGTTCCTTCGAATTCTATGATCCCCTGGAATTTCCAGGTTGGAAAGGTACATTTCATGCACTCCCCTGTCCATGGCTAAAATACTGACTCCATTGAATTCAATAAAGAGCATTGGCATTGCTTCAGTGAGGCCAGGATTTCATTCCAGTAGTTGAAGCAGTATGACACTGAATCACCCCATGGTTGTAAGTAGCTGAATGCCACAATCTGGCCTGCAAAATATTAAGCACAGTTTCACCATGATAAATATGTCAACTTGTTATTGTTCATCTTTTGTCAATCTGATTCTCATTTTCATTAATAACAAATCTAACACATTCAAGTGCACCAATACCCTGAAAGTACTCAGCAACTTAAATTTTTTCACTGCTCCAAGCCTGCAGAACAGTAAAGTAATTTTAAAAGATGACAGTAATCACAATGGTGTATTTGTCTTTGCCACGGTAGTTAGGACCTTTTTTTTTCTTACTTAGAATAGGAAATGCTATAGCTATCAGGTTAAATTTAACTTTCAACCCAAGAGGAAATGTTGTTTCTTTTTTTAAAAAGGGGCCTTGTGTACAGCATAGGAACATTTTACACACACATTAAGAACCACTTAAACCCACCAGTTCACAAATCTTTAACAACTTTTTTTTGTCTTTGTTGCATCCCTCCCCAGCTTCCTGCAGCATTAGCATGACATCCTTTGCTGAAGCCACAAATTAAGATGTCTCTCTTTCTTGTTGATAGCACCAACTGCAGAAAACTGAAACACATTAGCAGAATGGAAGCAGGCAGTCTGTGATTTTGATTGTCCCATTCTACAGGAACATTCGAATTTATCCCTCATGGCAAACGATTCAAGTAACAAACATAGGTGCTGGAACTAGGATTCGGGGCTGGGAGGTGTTGCAGAATTTCCTGGCTTGAAGTGGTTTCCCTCATATACAGGGTTTCCAGTTGGTACAACAGCTATCATCGCCCCTGCCATAAAAATTGTTCCAACACTCTTGGTAACAAAACTGGAAGAGCTTCTGATACAAAAGCATGCCTTAAATAGTTCCATTGTTTTAAACCAAAAATCACCTACATGAAGAAGAAAATTGTCCAGTAGATACTGAAATAAGTAGCTGATCTAAGTCAGCCTAATTCCTAGTGATCATATGTCCACATCACAACAGTGATCATGACAACACATTTCTTTGTTGCTAGTTCTAGCAGGAAGCCCAGGGAATTAATGGACTCAGATGGAGCTACTCTCTCAGCCTTATACATGGCCCCTCCAAAACAGGATTGAAATATATTCATGCTGTGGTATGGTAAAGCCTATATGGCTGCCTTCTGCATTGCATTGATTTTGTGGACAGTGAAGGTTTGTCCACTCTTTTGCTGAGGTGTGTTATAGATTTAAGAACACTACAGCAGGGATATGCAATAATTCTCTATTAAACTCTATATAGTTCAAGACACCTATAAAACTTATTTTTTTCTGCCACAGTCTCTGTGAATTTTCTGAGGGTAAGAAATTAGAAGCATAACCAGTATTTGTTTCCAGCCCTTCTGTGGCAGTTGACAGCAATGATCTGGCTACTATTAATGAAATGTTCCATTTGAATGGTAATACAGTATGAATGGAAACTGTCACCCTGCAAACTGATAGCTAGTTGAAAGACAGATGCAAAGATGCTGAATTGTGGACTTTTTTAGACAAAGCAAAATACCTAATCTATTAACATGGAAACTTTCTTCTGGCCCACAGAAATATCTGTGCTACAACTATTACCACACCCAAGTATTGTGCGTCTCTAATAGACTAACATCTCAGCACCAAATTTTGAAAAACAAGTAGACAGGATGTGGTATCAAATATCACCCTAATAGTCTGCACTCAACCAAAACACTTTAATTACATCTAAGTTCTCTCTCACTAATGCTGCAGAGTAGGCTCAAATGTTACGCTGGTCCAGAGTAGGTATCTATGATGAAAAGGCTAGAAACCCCTGGCCTAGAGGCTCAAAATAAAGAGACAATGTAGTAGCTCCAGATAGAGAAAATCAAGCCACCATGGAGCACTGTCTTTCCTTAAGACCAATGGTTAAGGAAAAAAAGAATACACCCAGGGCACATCTATACTTATCGCAAGATCAGCGCTCTGATCTTCTAGCTGTTCAGTTTAGCAGGTCTAGTATAGACCCGTAAATCAAACGCCCTGCTGGCGTCCAGTACTCTTCCTTTTGCAAGGAGTAAGGGAAGCCAATGGGAGTGTTTGCTCCCATCGGCCTCCCACTGTATGGATACCGCCAAGGCTCAGCTTAAGGTAAACCATCTCCAGCTACGCATTTTGCATAGCTGAAGTTGTGTACCTTAAGTCAACCTTCCTGGTCTAGTATAGACAGGCCCCAGTGAGGAATCAAGGAAATCAAGGAGATAAAAGGTGCTGCAGCTCAAGAACCCACTCTACAATCTGCCCTGAGTAAGGGGAGGCATCTTGTTCTGATCCATGGCATCAGCCCTTCAGTGTCATATACAGAAGCCACAGTAGTAGGCTGGAACCAAGTCTCTGTCCACTTTTTATCCCCCTCTACTCAAATGAACAGGGGTACTAGATCATGATCTGGGCCTAAATCACATGTGTGGGGGAGGGGGAGAAACTGCACTGAGGAAATAAATAAAAGAGAATAAGTTCAAGAATGAATGTGAGACACAGTGAACACAAACTGGATGAAGAACAGTGAAACAATGCTCTGAACATTGAGGGTACGTCTAGATTACATGCCTCTGCCAACAGAGGCATATAAAATAGGCTACCCGACATAGTCAATGAAGCGGGGATTTAAATATCCCCAGCTTCATTAAAATAAAAATGGCTCGGCTGATCGTCGGCACAGCGCGCGAGTCAAGACGTGGCTCAGTCAACAAGGGAAGCCCTTGTCGACCGCTTCCTTATGCCTTGTGAAACGAGGTTTTTATTTTAATGAAGCTGGGGATATTTAAATCCTCACTTCATTGACTATGTTGGGTAGTCTATTTTACATGCCTCTGTCGGCAGAGGCATGTAATCTAGATGTACCCTAAGAGATTCATGGGAACATGGTAAATGTTCATATCTATTGCTGTGAACAATCAGAGCATTTATAATTAAGGTTAAGATTTTATCATGGTTATTGTTAGTGAAAGTCAGGGACTTGTTACAGGCAACAAACAAAAATTCAAGAAAGCCTATGACCCATCCTTATCTTTTACTAACAATAACTGACAAAATGGGAAGGGAGGATCCAGCATCCACCACAACAGTGGCTCCAGGGTCCCCTGGGCACCCACAGTGGCTAAGAGTGCTGTGGACCTCCCGCCAACTTCAGCAGCTCAGAGTTGAAGGGGCCCAACATCACCTGTGGCATCTGGGGACTCCAGGGTCTGTGACTGGGAGCTGAAGGATCCCACCTTCACTTGTGACAGCTGAGAAATCCAAGGTCCCTCTGCTGCCTTCATGCCATCTTTTATTCCCAACAGATGTATGGCCACCTGCACTATCTGGCAGACTGGGAAGGCTATGACACCTCCCATGTCCTTGGCTCTAACTAGGTGGGGGAATTCCACAATGCTCATCTGCACAAACCTGGACTGGCACTGCTTCAGAGGACCTGAGGGGAGAGGGAAATGATGTAAGAACCGGCAGGAATCAAAGGTGGAACCATGGGAGTTCTGTTCTGCTGATGCTTCTGCTTCATCCCTGGAAGCTTAGACTGTGTTCCCTTGCAGGATCATGTGGAGCTAGGCTCTGCAAGAAGCACTGTCTGACACTGCTGGCAGGGGAGGGCAAAGGGGCTGCCCCAGACCCTTTAAATCACCAACGGAGCTGCAGGTGGCACAGAAGGTGGGGAGTGGGGTGGAGGCTAGCCACCAGCCCCTTGTACCCAACACCTCACCCCTTCCAGGAGCACAGAGCCACTCCTTGTCTTGCCCCTGAGCTTGGCAATTCTGTTGCCTCCTGCCCCCCCCCCCGCCGGGCCTAAGTGGTGGCCCCTTCACAGCCCACTTATTAACTGATGCTAGTATTTAAACCAGGGGAAGTTGTGTGAGCAACAATGCAGGATGCCTGCCTCCACTCTAGACCTTGCTTGTGGCAGACCCTCCACTCTAGCTCCTGACCCTAGTTCGTACTCAACTTTGCTATGTGCTTCCTGTCTATAACCTGGTGTCTGACCCCAATTTCTTGCTATCCTGACCCAGCTCAACCCCCCTCTGCTATTTGCCTGCCACCTGCTACTTGGTGCCTGACCCGGGCCTTCTTGTATCCTCATGCAGCTTGCTCCCAATCCTGCTACTCTTATCCTGACTGCAATTTAGCAGCTGACCAGTACACACAGGCTGCCCATGCCTCTGGCTATGGCACTAAGTCCCTGATAAATGTGAATCTGTGCTGCAAACTATTTTTCCGTTATTTGATTACATACAAATTATAGGACTATATATTTTTAAGGAATTTTACTTCTTCCAGTGCCATAATCATTCAGCAAATGTCATTTTAATGTTCCAAATGAAAAATAAATTCACCATTAGAGTGAAATTTAAGCAAGGAAAGATTCAAGCTCCAGATGATTTTTTAAAAAGACATTTACTATGCAAGGGAGTAAAATATATGTCTCCTGCAATTTAACTCTGGACTCATTGCTACAAGCCAATAATTAATCTATCTAATGGAGAGTATGGAAAATCCCATACTCTTTTATCACAAACAGGGATGCCTATTCTGATATATCAAAGGCCTTTTCTGCATAAAATGCTACCATTATATTCACATCTCAACTCTCATGATACAGCATAATACAATGTGTATGCCACTGGTAATACTTTGACTGCTAATAAAGACCATCTGGTGTGGAAGGATCAAAGTAAGGAGGACACTTTCATCTCTGAGCAAGAGTCTTCTTAAGCAACTTAAGGAAGGTACATAATGCAACTCACATATCTTTGTCCATTTCAGCAAATCAGAAATGAATGTCAGAATATATGGACACTTCACTTTCTATTACCTATAAAATTGACAAAGGCAATGCTGAAATACGGTTACACTCTAATGTATTTTCTCAGACTTAGACAATTAATCAATTTTTTTCTTTCATCCCATTTGAGACTCAGATGCATAGTTATCAGAGGGTATGTCTGATACCCTTATTTCGAAATAACTTTCCTAACGTCTACACAGCCAAACCACTATTTCAAAATAAATTCGAAATAGCAGAGCGCTTATTTCGAATTTGGTAAACCTCATTCTACAAGGACTAACGCCAAATTCAAAATAGCTATTTTGAAATAAGTGCTGTGTAGACACTTATTTCGAAATAGGGGGCCTCCAGCCTTCCCAGTGTGCCCTGGTGGCCACTCTGGCCTCAACAAAGAACACTCCTCTCCCTCCCCCCTCCCCGGAGCCCTTAAAGGGGTAGACTCTGGCCACAGTGCCTGTGCCAGCTCCAAGCCTGCCAGCTCAGAGCCAGCAGTCACTGTCCCTGACCCAGTGGCCCCAAAACATGAGCCAGCAAGCCACTGGCAGCCAGCCCTCCACCACTCCCCAGGAGCAGTCTGCCAGCTCCTAGGAGCCTGCCAGGCCCCGGAGAAGGCGGGCGCCTTTCTGGTCTAGGGCGGAGATCATGGACCTTATTCAGGTTTGGGGGGGATGCCCCCAACATCCATGGTCTCCGCACTAGACAGAGGAACGCGACTGTCTATGGCAGGATAGCTGCCAGCCTGTCCACCAAAGGCCACATGTGAACCCAGGAGCAGATTTGCATGACAATCAAGTTGGTCCAGCAAGACGCCAACCCTGAGCCCTGAACTTCCCCTCCCACTTCTTCCCCTTGCTTCCCCCTTCCAGATCCCTCCTCCCAGGTTTCCCCCTCCCCTCTCCCATCCTTTCTTCTCCCCTCTCCCGCCTCCTTTCCCCAGTCTCACCAGAGTTTCATTCCCCTCCCCCCCAGTTTTGTTAAATAAAGACAGTTTGTGCTCATGAAAATACATGTATTTTATTTGACATCAGGAAGGGGGGTTAGGGAGGGGTAAGTGGAAGGACGTGAGGGAGGAATGAGGCACAAGACCCCAGTGGGGCAGACCAGGGAGGCTCTTAGTGCTCCTTAGGGTGGAAGCTCTCCCGCAGGGCTTCCTGGATACTGACAGCCCCACGATGGACCTCTCAGATGGCAACCTGCAGAAAGTGCAGCTGGGCTCGCAGCAACACGTCCAAGAGAAGCACCAGAGTGCCCAGGGGCATCTCTGGCTCCATATTGCCGAGTGCTGTGGTGTCCCAAGTGAGGGCAACCAGAGCACGCAGGGACAAAATGCTTTGCTGTCCCTCATCGAGGTAGACAAGCAAGCAGGGAAACCTGAGAACTGGCTGTCCGGGGGGGGGGGGGCTCCCTTTAAGCACAGACCTCAGATAGCCTCAGGCAGCAGCCCCACACAATAAGTCCTGACCTGGTGCCCTGTTGGAACTGGTTCCGGCCAGCCTTAAATGCAATTCAGAGTGCACTCAGTGTGGATGTGCTATTTTGTGTGTAGATGTGTTATTTCAAAATAAGCTATTTCGAAATAACACTGTAGTGTAGACATACCCAGAGATGTTCACATACATACCACCACCTGTTGTGCTGATATTATATGCCTATCCTCTCTGGTCAAAGACTACAGGAATTAGTGACTCCCTGAGGAGTGACTGAATTAAGAACAAAAACAAAGTGCATATTTTCAAGGAGTTAAATAGCTTGAAGCATTGTTCATTAAAAAGGAGGAAATTACACTTCACAGCAACTAGATCGGTTTCTGAAGTACCAAGCTCTTGCCGTGATAATCCGTAACAGGAATCAAATATCAGTTGCCTGATACCCTTAACATTTCTGAGACTTACATCTTCCCCTGTGAATAACTTTGATGATTTTCAGTGGTTTCATTATTCTGAAGTAATGACAGCATATTTGTTTCTACTGTCATTCAGCTTATTACACAAACTACTTTTGCAAATGTACACAGATGAAGCTTTTTCACTGGTGACAGGGAATGGAGGCAGAAGGAGGCTAAGCCTCCCCAAATCTCTATTAAACACTCCCAGATATTGCAAAGTGGCTGAAAACGAGTCAAGACAAATTCAAAAATCCATTCTTCAAAAAGAGAGTTGATAACAGAAATCACAGCTCTGAAAATAGTGAGGGATCATTCTGAGAAAGTTATTGGAAAGAGGTATGCAGTTATGGTAGGTAGATGAAACAATAGACTTCTCCAACAAAGAACTGGGGAGAAGTTGTTTTATGCCCTATGATATGTGGATGATGAAGCAAATGTTATTGAATAGCTCACTGGATGTCCAACTAGCCGTTATGTCAGTAGAGGGACTCTTATCAATAATTAAAGATGTATTATAGTACTGTATCTGAGGATCACGAGCTGTTGTGGACAATGCTGTGGTGCTGCCTCGGACACAGCAGATTTAGTTTCAGAGTTAGTAAACAGATTGCAACAGGAGCAACCACGAGCTCTATATACTCATTGCTATGGACATGCTTTGAATTTGCCAGGACGTTATTAATGTTATACCTCGCTATCAAGATAAACTCTTGAAATGAAATCACAACAGGAATATAAAAATCCCTCAAATGAGAGGCTATATTTCAGGACATCACAGGCAGCTGGGTCCTCACTTAGGGATGCCAGGTGTCCGGTTTTCAACAAGATTGCCTGGTTGAAAAGGGACCCTGGCACCTTTAGTCAGCACTACGGACCAGGCCTTAAAAGTCCAGCCAATGGCACAGCAGGTCTAAGGCAGGTACACTACATGCCATGGCTCTGCATAGTTCCTGGAATGAACGCAATGTCCCTCCCTCCCCGTCTCTTACATGTAGGGGCAGCCAGGAGGTTCTGCATGCTGCCCCCACCCCAAGTGCCTGCTTTCCAGCTCCCATTGGCTAGGAACCATGGCCAGTGAGAACCGCAAGGGCAGTGCCTGTAGACGAGGCACCATGCAGAGCCACCTGGATGCTCCTCTGCATAAGAGCTGGAGAGGGGACTTGCCACTGCCTCTGGGACCTGCTTGAAGAAAATGCTGCCTGGAATCTGAATCTCTGAACCCCCCTGCCCTCCCATGCCCCAGTCTCCTGCACCAGCCCTTCCGCCCTCTGAAGCCTTCAATCCCAGCCTGGAGCAGTCTCTTGGACTCCAAATGCCTCATCTGCAACTTCACCTCAGAGCACACACCTTCAGCCAGGGCCCTCATACATACACCCTGCATCCTAACCCACTGTCTCAGCCCTGAGCCCCCTCCCACATTCTGAGCTCCTCATTTCTGGTCCCACCCCAGATCTCACAACCCCAGCTGGAGCCCTTATCCCCTCCCACACCTCACCAAGTGAGCCAGCCCAGTTAAAATGAGTGAGTGAATAAGGGTGGGGAAAGCAAGCGACAGAGGGAAGGATGATGGTGTGTAAGGGGGCAGGGCCTTGGAAAAGGGGTGGGGCAGTGGGCAGAGCAAGGGTGTTTGGTTTTATGAGAGTATAAAGTTGGCAACCCTATCTTCCCTCCAACAAGATGGATTCTCCATGCAGAACCATTGGCTTCAGTTTCTGAGAACTTCCTTGCCCCATGTGCAAGCTGGCAGAGGAGCAGGGGGCTGTAAAATGATGCAGAAGCCTGAGTTTTGGCACCCAAGTCTGAAAAATTTCTAAATGAATTACTTTTTGTGGTAGAGTTTTGCATATTTAAAAACAGCTCCATTAGAAGCAGAGTCTGCCATCCTTGCTCTTCTTGAAGTAGGATCTTACTATCTGCATGAGCCTACTGAAATCAGTGGAACTCTTTGGAAAGTAACATAAGTAACAGGGACTCAAGTCTGGCCTTTATTACTAACCTGTCAGTTTAACCCACTGCTTTGTCCTATAAATAGGGCTCAGCCAATTTCAACGCCATGAAAAACATGTAATGGATCCTGAAATCGGCCCTTCTCCTTGAACTCTGATCTCCCCTGCTGCTGGGAGCCCTGGCCCCTAGCTGCTAGTCTGGGCATGCTGGGGAGGGACATAGCTTATCCTTCTCTGGTGTCAGACCCACCTCCAGAGGTAGCAGAGAAATGAAGGTGGTACAACCCTCTCTTCAGTACTTCAGCAGACTGGGAGCTGTGCTACTCACACACACATGCACATGCATGCACACATAGTGGCTCCAGCCATGGCTCTGGACACTAATTGAGGCAACTGTGGCAGTCCGGACTCCTCCCCTGCAAGGAAACCCAAGCCCAGGGCTTCTGCTCCCTGACGCTCTAGCTGGAGCTTGGGACACCCATTTCTGCTCCAGCTAGGTCAGCCCAGGATTGGAGCTTATGTCCCTCCTTCCACATAGCTCCTGTTATGGGTCTGGGCTTCTTTCATAGCCAGGGAAATGGGCTCTGAGGCTGCTTCTACCTTGGGACTTCTTCTGGGGCTGTGGCACCCATTTTTCCAGGGGACTCCCAGATTGGCTGTGGGGGCTACCTTAATCTGTCACTGGCTGGAACTAGCAGCTAGGAGCCTCTGGCTAGGGCACTGTGATGTTATTAGAGTTTTGATATGAATGTGCAGAATATTGTTGCACCCACTGATGTGTGTTTGCCCCAAATTTTGTACAAAGTGAGCCAAGTGAGATGTCTATTGAAAGCTTATGCTTTGCTGATTCTGTTTATACTATTTATATGCATGTATAATTTTTGTATTTAAAGTTATAAGTATTGGCTATGTACTGGTACTCCAGATATCAGAGCGAAATCAATAAGCCTCACTCACCTGTTGTGGAAGGGTGGATAGTCAAGTGAATCAGAGTACCTGATGGACAGCGAACCTTACCTGTTGCCAATACACATCAGAGGAATTTTGCTGTAAACCTGCAGTCAGGCATATACGCCATGACTGCTTGCCCAGAAAGGACACGAATAGGTAACTTGCTCATGTGACAAACTCCATTTAGGGACAATGGAATTCTCTCCACATGGGCAAGGATATAAAAAGGGCCCTATAGGTACCTCCATTTTATCTTCATTCCAGCTCATCACTTCAGAAGCAGCTTTGCTCTGAACTGGGTCTGGCAGGACTGGTGACCCATCCTAACAAAGGATGTAAATCCAGAGACTTTTAAGATAGCGGTGTATTCCATCATTGCTACAAGCCTATACCAGGAACTTTGTAATTGGTGTATGTAATTTTGTTTCCTTTAACAATTTTACTCTTAACCCTTTCTTTCTTTCTTCCTTTCTTCCTTTCTTTCTCCTTTAGATGTTAGATTCTAAAAGATTGGCATATATGGGCACATCTACACAGCAGCATTATTCTGGAATAATGGACATTATTCCTAAATAACTACGTGAGCATACACATGGCAAGCCCATTATTTCAAAATAATATCGAAATAATGGGTGTCTTATTCCGGATTCTGTAACCATCATTGTATGAGGAATAACGCCTATTACAAAATAGCTATTTTAGAATAGGGTGTGTGTAGACAGGGCAGCCTGAGTTATTTTGAAATAAGAGGCCTCTAGGAAATCCCACAAGTGCCCTGCCGGCCACTCTGTTCACACTCATCAAAACTCTATAGCTTCCCCTCCCCTGTAGCCCTTAAAGCTGCAGCCTCAGGAGAAACAGTGTGTGGCACACAGCAGGCCCTGACAGCCCTATAGCAGCTGCCAGACCAGTGCTTTCTGCCACCATGAATGATCCCATTGCCCCCACTGATCCCTCCACAGCTGTAAAGAAGCTAGCAGCCAGTTCCCAGGACCCTGCCCAGGCATGGAAGAGGCGTGTGCAGAGATCCTGAACCTTACTGAGGTCTGGGGAGAGGAGGCAAACCTCCAGGATCTCTGCACCAGACTCAGGAATGCAGATGTCTATGGTCAGATGGCCAATACCCTAGCCACCAAGGGCCACTTGTGCACCCAAGAACAGGTGCACATGGAAGTTAAAGAACTTAGGCAGGCCTATGCCAAGGCTAGGGAGTGCAGCCCATATTATGCCCAGTTCCACCATATCCTGGGGGGCGGATCAGTCTCTTTCCCCCCTTTATTGTGGACTCAGGGCTGGAGATCTCCATCACTGCCTTCCTGGCAGACAGAGCCAAGGAGGAGGTAGAGGAGGAGCCAGACGAAGCCAGCACCAACTCGATGCCTGCCAGCCAGGAGGTCATGGTCACCCTGGAGCCAGCACCCCTGGGCATCATCCAAAGCCGGGGAAGGCCCCTCAGGTGAGAGCCATTACTTTCCGTATACACACACGGGTGGAGGCAGTGGGCAGCCAAGGGCTGCTGCATGCTCCTCGCTTGGCCTTCTCAGCCTGGGAATCACACAGCAGTCTGTGCACATGGGTGTACTGGAGCGCTAGTCTGGGACACACAGCCTCAGGAGGCAACAACAGAGGACCCTTGTGCTCTGGCTCACAGGGTGTCTGGACAGGCCTACCTTACTCCTGACACTGGGGTGGGCACCCTTCCACCACAAACCACTACTAAAAGGAGGCTGCAGACATGGAGACACACATGCACATTCTGGAGTGCCACACAGCACAATGGCATGCCCGCACTCTCGGGGCAGCATTCACTCCCAGGGACAGTGCAATGAGGTGTAGGAGAATCTGCCACTCACACACACCTCCCCCAACATTCCCCAGAAACCATTATATTACAGACACTCCCAGCATAATGGGAGAAATCATACTCAGTACCCACCTCCATCTCTGGGAACCTCTTCTAACTGTAGAAAATTCAGCAACGGCTGCCTTCAGAGCCCAGATCTGAAAGCAGAAGAAAAGTGACAGTGGAAATCTTGGAACCCCTCCCCCAAACACCTTTGCAACCCTCCCCCCATTCTATTTTGGGGCAGGACCCCCATGGTTACAATATCCTGAAATTTCAGATGAAAACATCTGAAATTATTAAATTGACCAATTTAAAAATCCTCTGGCCATGAAATTGACCAGAATGGACCATGAATTTGGTAGGGCCCTATCTATAAATTGTGGATATTGAATGAAACTCTACCTCTATAATCCAAATGTTGAACACTTGAACTTTGTTATCTGAATGGATTAGCGTCCTTTGCCTTTAATCCTCCTATTCACTCTGGTACAATAGTTTTACACTTTTGGCTAGTATAAGCTTCTATGTCAGAGGATGGCTTCCTTCATCATACATATTATGAATAGCAGGGGGAAATGCCAGACTTGTTACTTGTTAAGGCCACTGCTGACGTTTTAATAAAAATATGTAAATTAAAGCTTATATCGCATTTACTCTAATGCAGTTCTTGTCAAAACAGTTTTAGTGCTGTATAAAATGTATTATAAGAAGCCTCTCAAAATAGCTTGAATTCTGATAACAGTCTGTCAGATTATGTAGAAATGCAGTTAATGTATTTTAAATCTTAGACTCTTTCTTATCCTCCACAAACATGGATTTTACATTTGAAATTAAGTATATATAGTTCTAAATATAGCACAATAAACTTTTATTTTGATGCATCAACCTGATATTGAAATAGGATCTTGACAATGTAAACCATTTTATTGCATCACAAAACCACCAAATGAACCAGCCTGACTGGCTTTCTCAAGAGGCCCTGGACAAATATGGCAAGGATGATTCAGGTCTGGCTGAAGATCCCATATGCCTGTGTAGACTCAGCGCTGACCCTCAGTTTCATGACCACTAAGTTCTCCACAATTTATTCAATAACACAAGAAAATTAGAACTTATGCAGGGCATAAATTGTTACTGCTGAGAAGTTCTTGTAGTTTAAAGCATCTGTTTTCATACATTTGTTCATATTTTAAAGTAAATGCTTATTGAGTCTTATATGTAAGAGTGATAGAGAGCATTGCCATTTAAACTTCTCAGAGGGAAATAATAGAGGGGACTTTAAGTAATGAGTTACTATTGTATATATGGAAGTCTGAGGGGTAGCCATGCTAGTCTGTAACTTTAAAAACAACAAGTAGTCCTGTGGCACCTTAAGGTACATTTACACTGTACCCATAGCTTGAAATAAGCTATGCAATTTGAGCTAGGCAAATTGTGCAGCTTATTTCAAGTGTATTTCAAAATAAACCATTATTCCATAACGTCCCTTAATCCTCATGGAATGAGGTTTACAGGGACATCAGGATAGTGAGCGTGTTATTTCGGAAGCTATTTCGAAATAACGGGCTTGTTTAAAAGACACAAAATAACTATTTTGGGATACCGGAGGTGAATTCATATATATATATATATATATGAAAGCTCATGATATATATTTTTGCTAGTCTCTAATGTACCACAGGACTACTCATTATATGTATGGTATGTCCATGCAAATATGTTTCAGTGCTACTAAGACATAATTTCTTACATGTGCAGCAAACCCTTGTAACAACAGTAGAGCTGCTGGTACAATGACTGACCTCATTCCCTGTTTATATGCACATGCACTACAGGCATCCTGCCTAACTATGTAAGGTCTGCAGAGGGACAGGGTTCCCGCTATCAGGCATAGGAATGTCTGCAGAATCCTAAAATTCAAAACCGCTGCTAGATTATATGCTTTTTATTTTATCTTTTCAATTGGAGGTTGTCCCCATTCCCCATAAAGATGAAGAGAATTGGAGGGCAGGGCTTGTTCCAGTATTCAATATTTAAGGTTTCCAGGGGAACCCCAATCCTGACTTAATACACATGTGAAATTATAATATTTTTGCATAGCTAAGGCTTCAGAATTCTCTGGAAAAAGCACTCTTTTGTTTACTAAAGGCAGAAGAGCTGCAGAAGGGAGGCTTTACTGTAGCAATCCAGAATGCATCTGATGGGGAAAAACAATGAGTCATACCCTATTAATACAGTTGATTTAGGTCCTTGTTTCCTGGGCTCACCTAAAATATTCAGTTCCAAACTGTTCACCATGCACACTTAGGTGCCCAGTGAGAACCTCTTAGAAACTAAAAATAGATTTCTTCCTCTGCTTCATTTGGCTATGATACAAGAGATTCTGCCTCTTCGGTCCCTTTTGGCAAGTCCCCTAATAGATGAAGGGAAGAAATCTTGGCCCGCCTTCTGATACCTACTGAGATCTGGATATGCTGGGTGACCAGATGAATGATCTCAGCATTACTTCAGCATTGTCTAATCCTCTGGCTTTGGAAAAATAAATCTATTAGCATGTACATACAAAATAGATAACGGTGGCCTTGTATTGGTCCCTCAGGTTTTCCAGTCACTTAATGTTGTCAGTTTGAGTGACTATTCATCTGAGTCTATACTGTAGTTTGCCTTGTGGGAGAGGACAGAATTGTATATAATCCCAAAGCACTTAGGTGGAAAGTCAGCAGCTGTTTAATAGCACAGAACATTAAATAAGTTAGTACAGTAGGTGAAGAATATATAATATTGTTATAGAAATATACAATGTTCTTAATCTACTGTTCTAATTTGCATGGTGTTCTGTTTTGTTAAACAACTGATGTCCATTGAAACTGCAGGAGGAATTGAGGGTGACCAAGGCCCCAGATGAGCAAGGACATGAGGATTAAACCCCATGCTCTTTGGGATCTCTCAATAATATTAATGGGTGAAGTCCTGATTTTTTTTTTTTGACTCATCAAAAGACAGACTTCCAGCAGTACACTGTCACTAATATCATGCAATGGCATTTGTTCAGTACTGACTCAGTGGGATGAATGCTGTCTAATGAATCATCATCAGCATTTCCTGCAGTACCTGGGGAGGTGTCTCATCCAAGTATTGATTAGGCACGATTTTGTTTAGTTTTGAGATCTGACAGATCACAGCCTGAGATGCTTTGTCTGCAGGCAGAACATAATCTAAATCATGAGTTTTAGGTGAGGTTTCTACAGGGAACACTCCAGAAGTTATATGTAATACAATCACATTCTCTTTCTGTATGCTCTTGTCATTTGTACCCATACTACAAAGGGAGATATGAACTATCAGGTAATACAGGTTGAACCTCCTAAATCTGGGACTCTCTGGTCCAGCAACATCTGCGGTCCGGACCACAGATGTTGCTGGACCAAACAGCCCCATGGCTAGGAATGGGAAGCTGGGAGTCCAGCAGCCAGGAGCTCCAACTGGGGCTGGCCACAGTGAGGCTGGCAGCAGCCAAGGAGTCCCAGCCTCAGAGAGCCCTGGTTGGGCTGGCAGCAGTGGAGCCAGTGGCAGCTGAGGAGCCCCAGCCATGTTGGAAGCAGTGGGGTTGCTGGCAACCAGAGGCAGCTGGGGATCCCTCTCCCCAGAGGGACCCACACTGGGCTGGCAGCAGCAGGGACAGAAGTGGCCAGGGAGCCCCAGCCCAGATTGGTGGCAGAGCCAGAGCCTAACCCCGGCAACAGCAGTCAGAGCACAATGGCAGTGGGGTCGGGGCCAAAAGGAGCTGGCAGCATGGAGGGGCAACAGGCTGGGAGGCTGTTGGTAGGATACTTCCCCTAGTCCAGTGGTCCCCAACCTTTTAGGGCAGGGGCTGTGCATGCACCAGGCGCCCAGGGTGCAAGAATGGCTCGGGCCGGCCCTGGTCACTAGGCGGGCGCACATAAATGCCCTGGCGGGTGCCATGGCACCCACGGGCCCCACGTTGGGGACCACTGCCCTAGTCCATCAAATTCTCTCCTTCAGAACCAGTCAGGTCTTGAGGGTGCCAGACCAGGACGTCCAACCTGTACATTCTAGAGTGATATTTGCTTTTTTTGCAACAATGTTACACTGTTGACTCATTTAGCTTGTGGACCATTATGACCCCCAGATCTCTTTCAGCAGTACTCCTTCCTAGACAGTCATTTCCCATTTTGTATGTTTGCAATTTATGGTTCCTTCCTACATGGATTACTTTGCATTCGTACTTATTGAATTTCATCCTATTTATCTCACACCACTTCTCCAGTTTGTCTAGATCATTATGACAAGGTAACTGGCTCTGTGGATAAGGGGAAAAGTGGTGGAAGTGATATATCTTGACTTTGGCAAAGCTTTTGATATGCTCTCCCACAGTATTCTTGCTAGTAAGTTAAGGAAATCTGGATTGGATAAATGGACTGTAAGGTGGATAGAAAGCTGGCAAGATTGTCGGGCTCAAAGGATAGTGATCAATGGCTTGATATCTGGTTGGTGGTCAGTGTCAAGTGGAGTGCCCTGGGGGTCGCTTGGGGCTGGTTTTGTTCAACATCTTTATTAATTACCTGGATGAGTAGATGGATTGCACCCTCAGCAAGTTTGCAGATGACACTAACCTAAGGACAGAGGTAGATATGTTGGAGGGTAGGGATAGGGTCCAAAGTGACCTAGACAAATTGGAGGATTGGGCTGAAAGAAATCTGATGAGATTCAACAAGGACAAGTGCAGAGTCCTGCATTTGGGACAGAAGAATAACTGTTACACGCTGGGGACTGACTAGCTAAGCAGCAGTTCAGTAGAAAAAGACCTGGGGATTACAGTGGGTGAGAAGCTGGATATGAGTCAACAGTGTGCCCTTGTAGCCGAGAAAGGTAATGGCATATTGGGGTGCATTAGGAGGAGCACTGACAGCAGATCTACAGAAGTGATTGTTCCCCTTTATTCAATGCAGGTGAGGCCACATCTGGAGTATTGTGTTCACTTCTGGGCCCCCCATTACAGAAAGGATGTGGACACACTGGAGAAGGTCCAGCAGAGGGCAACAAAAATGACTAGGAGGTGGAGCAAATGACTTATGAAGAGAGGCTGGGGGATTTGGGCTCATTTAGTCTACAGGAGAGAAGACTGAGGCAGGGATTTGATAGGAGCCTTTACCTGCCTGAAGGGGGCTTCCAAAGAGCATGGAGAGAGGCTGTTTTCAGTGGTGACAGATGATAGAACAAGGAGCAGTGGTATCAAGTTGCAGTGGGGGAGGTCTAGGTTGGATATTAGGAAAAACTATTTTACTAGGAGTGTGGTGAAGAACTGGGATCGGTTACCTAGGGAGGTGGTGGAATCTCTACCCTAAAGGTTTTAAGTCCTGGCTTGACAAAGCCCTGGCTGGGATGATTTAGTCTGGGTTGGTCCTGCTTTGGGCAAGGGGTTGGACTCAATGACCTCCTGAGGTCTCTTCCAACCTATGATTCTAACTATAAGCTTATCCTTCAAAGCACTTGCAACCCCTCCCAGATTAGTATCATCTGGAAACATCATAATTGCACCCTCTATGCCATTATCTAAATCATTGATGGAGAAATTGAACAGAACTGGATCCAGAACTGATCCCTGCAGAACCCCACTTGTTTTGCTCTTCCAGCATGGCTGTGAACCATTAATAACTACTCTCTGGCAATAGTTATCCAGTTATGCACCCACCTTATAGTAGGTCCATCTAGGTTGTATTTCTCTAGTTTATTAACAAGAAGGTCATAAAAATCACAGAATACTAGAACTAGAAGGGACCTTGAGAGGTCATCAAGTCCAATCCCCTGCCCTCACGGCAAGACCAAGCACCATCTAGATCATCCCTGATAGATGTCTATCTAACCTGCTCTTAAATATTTCCAGTGATGGAGATTCCCAAACATCCCTAGTATTATTCCAGTGTTTAACCACCCTGACGGTTAGGAAGTTTTTCCTAATATCCAACCTAAATCTCGCTTGCTGCAATTTAAGCCCATTGCTTTTTATCCTATCAGCAGAGGTCAAGGAGAATATTTTTTCTCCCTGTTCCTTGTAACACCTTTTAAGTATTTGAAAGCTGTTACCATGTCCCCTCCTAGTGTTCTCTTTTCTAAACTAAAGAAGTCCTGTTCTTCCAGTCTTCCCTCATAGGTCATGTTTTCTAGACTTTTAAATATTTTTGTTGCTCCTCTTTGGACCTTCTCCAATTTCTCCACATCTTTCTTGACCTGTGGTGCCCAGAACTGGACACAATACTCCAATTAAGGTCTAATCAGCGCAGAGTAGAGAGGAAGAATTACTTCTCATGTCTTGCTCATAACACTCCTGTTAATGCATCCCAGAACCATGTTTGGTTCTTTTGCAATAGTGTCACGCTGTTGACTTATATTTTTCCTTATGCTCTACTATGACCCCTAGATCTCTTTCTACAGTACTCCAAGACAGTTACTTCCCTTTCTGTATATTATGTGAAACTGATTGTTCCTTCGTAAGTGGAGTACTTTGCATTTGTCCTTATTAAACTTCATCCTATATACCTCAGACTATTTCTCCAGTTTGTCCAGATCATTCTGAGTTATGATCCTACCCCCCAAAGCACTTGCAACCCCTTTGAGCTTGGTATCATCTGCAAACTTAATAAGTGTACTCTCTATGCTAATCAATATCTAAATTGTTGATGAAGATATTGAACAGAACCAGTCCCAAAACTGACCCCTGAGAACCCCACTTGCACCCTTCCAGCATGACTGTGAACCATTAGTAACTACTCTCATGTGAGACTGTATCAAATACCTTACTAAAATCTAGATATACCACATTTACTGTTTGTCCCTTACCCACAAGGCTTGTTACCCTGTTAAAGAAAGCTATGTTGTGGTTTGACATGATTTGTTCTTTACAAATCCATGCTATTATTTATCACCTTATTGTTGTCTAGATGTTTATAACTGAACTGCTTAATTATTTGCTCCATTATTTTTCCAGGTACAGAACTTAAACTAACTGGTCTGGAATTCCCTGGGATGTCCTTCTTTCCCTTTTTATAGATGGGCACTATACCCCCTGTGACGGGCCGCCAGCGGCCGCATGCCAAATGGCCGGAGCCGCAGGCAGAACCCCTCCCCCGCACAGTGGGACCGCGGGAGAATGGCAGCGGGGCCGGAACCTGCCGCCGTGCCTGCGCCAGCAGGACGCTACTAGCCCCTCCCTTGGGGAGGCTCAGGGAGGGGCCATTGCAGAGAGTGGCAGCCAGGAGATGGCAGGGGAAGCCGACACGTCCCCAGAAGGGGAGGGCCGTAGGACCACGTCCGGCCCAGCGGGCCATTTAAAAGGGGCTCGCCGGCAGAGAGGTAGGGGGCGGCCTCCTCTCGGGCAGAGAGAGGTGGACCAGAGCCCAGGACGGACCAGGTGCACAGCCTAGACCGGGAGGTGGCCCGTCCCTGTCCCAGGGGAGCTCGGGACGGCCCCCGCAGCCAGCGGTCGGCCAGTCCCAGGTCAGAGGGTGACCAGGACAGGCCCCGCCACCCACGGAGAGAGCGACTCGGCCGGGACAAGACCCGCAGGGACAGACAGACCCACGGGAAGTCGGCGGAACAACCCCGAACCCAGGGCCCAGAATCCCGGTAGGTCTTGGGGCACGCCAGCGGTACGCGAGGGACCGGGGAAGGGAGGAAGCAGCCTGGGGAGGGAGCCTTCTGGCGACTGTGGGCAGCTGTGTTACGGGAGGAACCCACCCCTGTCTGCCGTGCAGGGGCACTAGCGAGCCCCTGCACTTAGGGCCCCGGGCTGGGACCCGGTGAGAGGGAGGGACCGGGTCCCCCTCCCAATGCCTCTGGAATACCCAATTCCCTCCAGAACCGGAACGCACGTAGGCGTGCGGTTGAGACGGCTGGATGGCAGGGCCAGTCAGACTGCCGCCCCTCTGAGGGGCCAAACGCGGGACACAAGCCCACCCCCGAGTCAGAGTATAGGCACTGGGTCCACTGAAGCCCCCTCTCCAGCCCGCGGGGAGGGGGCGATCGCACCCAAACCACGGGACGCAGGCCCGGGAAGGCTGGGCGGCGCCCAGCTAGAGGACAAAGGGGTTCACTGAGCCCCCCTGCCCACTCGGTAGGGGGTGATCGCACCCCACAACTCATCCACACCCCCCTTTTCCAGTCTTCTGGAATCTCTCCCAGATTCCACGACTTTTCAAAGCTAATAGATCAAGATATCTCCTCGATCAGTTCCTTGAGTAATCTCGGATGTGTTTAATCAGATCCTGGTGACAGGATCTTACGCCTCTAATTTTTAGTTTGTTCTGGTCATATTTTAACTTCTGAGACTGCCTCATTTTCACTGGCATTCACTATGTTAGGCGTCCAATAACCATCAACCATGCCCCAAAGCCCATGACTTTGGCCTTCCAGGAAGCCCTTTTCCCCACTAATACTGGAGAGACTATCAAAAGACGCACACTGGGCTATCTGTCCTCCCCTTCTGCAGCGGCGCTGAGTCAGAGGGTGCAGCCTTGCCCAGGGCACCCACCTCGCCACGCCCTCAAGAAAGGAACAGCGACAAAGGGGCGTTCTATGCCCAGCCTCAGCCCCGCCCCTGTCTCCCCCTCCCCCCGGTATCCCTCCGCGGATAAACACCCCCCTGCCGCTGCGTAAGTAGTGCGTGCCGGAGCCGAATCCCCCCAGCGAGCATCTCCCCCCCTCCCCTGAGCGAGGGTGGCGGCCGCGCTCCCGCGGACGAGGCGGGGCGGAGCGGCAAGGGAGCTGAGGCGGCGATGGGCCAGGCTGGGGCGTAGCGCAGGTAGCGGAGCGGGCGGGGGCTGAGCGCCGGGCGAGGTAGGGAAAGCCGCTGGGACCGCCCCGCGCCTGCCCCAGCTACGCCATTGGGAGCTCTCCGCTTGTGGCTGCTACCGGGGACGGGCACCGAACCGTTACCTGCGGAGGCAGCTACTTGAGTCCCGGCGGTGAGTAAGGTCCAGCCACCCGCCGCGGAGAGGCGCGAGGGGGGGCTAGGTAACCCCCCGCCCCGGGGTGGCGGCTCTGAAGGGCAGGATTCCGCTGACAGCTCGCTTAGCTCTTCACCTTTCCCTCCCCTCCTTCCTAGGGAGGGTTTGGCTTGGGGGGTGGTAGCTGGCCCTGCAGATTTCTGGTCCCCCTTGCTTGTGCTAGTGTGGCTCAGAGACACCTGGCGTCTCCCGCTGAAGTGTCCCTGGGTGCAGGTGGCTGCCTGCGGCATGTGTGGCCGGCGGGGAGGTAAAGTCCTTGGCGGTGGGAAACCTTTTGGTGAGTTACTATTTAAACAGTAACAGGAAACTTGGAAATGGCAGAGATGCTTAATGACTTCTCTGTTTCGGTCTTCGCCCAGAAGTCTGAAGGAATGCCTAACATAGTGTATGCTAGTGGGAAGGGGGTAGGTTTAGAAGATAAAATAAAAAAAGAACAAGTTAAAAATCACTTAGAAAAGTTAGATATCTGCAAGTCACCAGGGCCTGATGGAATACTCAAGGAGCTGATAGAGGAGATATCTGAGCCTTTAGCTATTATCTTTGGAAAATCATGGAAGATAGGAGAGATTCCAGAAGACTGGAAAAGGGAAACTAGAGTGCCTATCTATAGAAAGGGAAATAAAAACAACCCAGGAAACTACAGACCAGTCAGTTTAACTTCTGTCCAGAGAAAGATAATGGAACAAGTAATTAAGGAAATCATCTGCAAACACTTGGAAGATAATAAGGTGGTAGGGAACAGCCAGCATGGATTTGTAAAGAACAAATCATGTCAAACCAATCTGGTAGCTTTCTTTGATAGGATAACAAGTCTTGTGGGTAGGGGAGAGGCAGTGGACGTGGTATACCTAGACTTTAGTAAGACATTTGATATGGTCTTGCATGATATTCTTATCAATAAAGTAGGCAAATACAAATTAGATGGGGCTGTTATAAGGGGGGTACATAACTGCCTGGATAACCGTTCTCAGAGAGTAGTTATTAACGTTCAGAATTCTGCTGGAAAGGTATAACAAGTGAGGTTCCGCAGGGGTCTGTTTTGGGACCGGTTCTATTCAATATCTTCATCAATGATTTAAATATCGGCATGGAGACTACGCTTATTACGTTTGCAGATGATACCAAGCTGGGAGGGGTTCCAACTGCTGGAAGGACAGGGTCATAATTCAAAATGATCTGGACAAATTGGAGAAATGGTTCTTCTGCTCTACTCTGTGCTGATTAGGCCTCATTTGGAGTATTGTGTCCATTTCTGGGCACCACATTTCAAGAAAGATGTGGAGAAATTGGAGAAAGTCCAGAGAAGAGCAACAAGAATGATTAAAGGTCTAGAGAACATGACCTATGAGGGAAGATTGAAAGAATTGGGCTTGTTTAGTTTGGAAAAGAGAAGATTGAGAGGGGACATGATAGCGGTTTTCAGGTATCTAAAAGGGTGTCACAAGGAGGAGGGAGAAAAATTGTTCTTCCTGGCCTCTGAGGATAGAACAAGAAGCAATGGGCTTAAACTGCAGCAAGGGAGGTTTAGGTTGGCCATTAGGAAAAAGTTCCTAACTGTCAGGGTAGTCAAACACTGGAATAAATTGCCCAAAGAGGTTGTGGAATCTCCATCTCTGGAGATATTTAAGAGTAGGTTAGATAAATGTCTGTCACGGATGGTCTAGACAGTATTTGGTCCTGCCATGAGGGCAGGGGACTGGACTCGATGACCTCTCGAGGTCCCTTCCAGTCCTAATATTCTATGATAAAGGGGGGGACCTGTGTGTATGTGATGGGGGAGAGGTAGGTGAAGCATTCCCAGTGGCAGACAAGGGGCAGGGAAGTCGCAAGCTGCAGTACCAACCTGTTCCTGAAGATACTGTCCTCTCCTGCAGGCTAGAAATTGCGCTCTCCTAACTTGTCTTCCCAAGCCATGCTAATGATCGTTTAGTTTCCCATTAGAAATAAATAGTGTGAAATCCTGCAGGTGTAGATATGGTTTAAGGGGAAGTCTTACACTTACACTCCACATTCTTGAAATCAATGACTCCCCATAATACAAATGAGAATATTTCCATGGATCTTTAAATTTTAAAAAACCAAAACCAAAAGCAGAAAAGCATGTAAATATAGGGTGCTGAAAGCAAACAAAACTATTATGTTGTTTACTGGCAATCAGAAAGTGAAACCAACTAGCAGTAAAAGTGAAACTGATGAGCCTGTTTACATTGTAGAAACCAGGTAAAAAGTAAATATACATGAACATTAAGTTGTTTTACATAACCTAAAAAACCCAACCCTTTGTGGACAGTGTTTTAAGAGCAAATTAGTGACTCAATTTTAAATCTTGTTTTTTTTTTCCAAGGTGGTTTCTGATGAGATTGCAAAACTTTGTGGTAGACTACCACTTGGCATACAATGTTTCAGTTCACAAGGTAACTTCTTTTACAAGTTTAAAAAATACTGGCTTTTTATTTTTAGAACTTGAAGGTGTATTTAAATTATGTGTTTGTCCAGTACAGTGATTTAAAATTGCTGCTTAAAAATACTTGTAGTGCCCCCTCTCCACCTGGTTACCTTCTTTAATGCCAATCTGCTTACAGGTTTTGATGGATAGGTCTGGGTTCTTCTGGATCCCGCCACCCACTCAACTTTATTTTTTCCTATGGATTTATTTGGCGGTGCCTCCACCCCTCCCTCACTCCTTCCTGGCAGGGTCACCAGGGCAGCTTGGGAGGAAAATTCTAACCCAGTGTAATCCCCACGTACTTGCCAGATAGCTGGAGACTCCCAGAAACTAACACAAACACATACAGTATATTAAACACAAGTATATTAAACAGGAGACAAATATAACATAACAGGGTAAAACACTATTTTTAGATTCACCGGTGCCCAGCAACTGTAAGATTAGTATCCCATTGGTATGCGTACTTTGTTGGGGCCCTTGATGACTTATGACCACAAAATTCTTCTCTGCAGTGGTTTAGCAGTGGGGCTGACTGTGTCCAGTACAGCCCAAAGGACTCACAAGTGGGAGAACGTCGTAAGTCCCTCCACAGGTTTAATATTCAGCAGGTTATAAAATCCCCAAACAAATTCCCTGAGTGACTAACTAAAAGATGGTGACTCCATGAATGAGCCTCAGGTTCAGAGATGACTCAGTCACTGCAGAGGGGCTGGTCTCTTCTGGCAGGGATCCTCTTCAGGCAGGAATCAGACTGCTTTGGTCCCAGAATTTCCCCTCACCACAAAGGGGTGCAAGGCTCAAGGTGATGGTTACACAACTGCACTAAAATTCAAACTGTAATCTCCCACCCCAGCACTCAGACACACACACAGCCAGCAGCAGCCCTGAACTAGCAGACAGAGCAGAGCTGACCATGTCGTGACTGGTCTCGCCTAGGGAGCTGGAAAGCTAACTCAGCCTGGCTGGGGAAGTTTCCCAGCAAACTCTACAAACTGGGAATCAACAGTGGAGAAATAAAACCCAGCTGAGGGATCTTGCTTTCAGGTCCCTAGAGGCTAGTTCTCAGGGGGAAACCCTGCATGCAGGCCTGGGGCTTACTAGCTCCCACAGAGCCATCCCTCCCCTTGCCCTGGCTGGCTCCAGACTCCTCAAACAATGGCTTCTCCTCCCCCTCCTGAACTCCCTGGGAGGGGCATCTCACTCCCTATGGGTTGCCCGGCAGACTGTGTCCCTGGTAGGGGGGGGGGGGAGCCAAGGCAAACTCAGTGTGCCTCCTGGAGCTGCCAGCAGACAGAGCCCCAGGAATCTAGGTAATCTCCTTGGGGGTTACATACTTAATCTCAAACACTATCAACTGCTCTAATATGAGGCCAAGTCTACAGTAGGGGAGAAATTTGGTTTAAGATACACAACTCCAGCTATGAGAATAGCATAGCTGATGTACCTTAAATTGAATTTCTCTGGCAGCCTTACCACAGGAGGTTGACTAGAGAAATTCTCCCGTTGACTTCCTTTACTCCTCGTGACCCTGAGGAGTACTGGGATTGATGTGGGTGCCATCAGTGTTTGATATTAGTGCGTCCTTACTAGACCTGCTAAATTGAACCCTGAAAGATTGATCTCTGGGTAAGTATAGACCAGCCCTACATCACAGACCTGCAAAGAACAAGTCAAATGGCTAGCTCTGCACACAGGCCACATTTCACGAGGCATAAGGGATCGGTCGACAAAGATTTTCCTTGTCGACTGATCCCCGTCTTGACTGCAGCTTTGTGCCAACAAACAGCTGAGCCGGCACTACGCAGCGGCCGTTTTTATTCTAATGAAGCGGGGGATATTTAAATCCCCGCTTCATTGACTATGTCGGTATGTCTAATTTACATGCCTCTGTCGGCAGAGGCATGTAGTCTAGACATCCCCTCAGTGTGTACATGTATAATCGCATTGCATGTGTGGATGTATATGTATATATAAAATAAACTTGGTTCCTGATTGAAGGTAGAGTCTGTTGTAGATATGTGAGGAAGTGTGCATGTGGTAGGGAGATGAGCAGACAGTGTCCAAACTCTTACTCTGGAACGCTGCACTAGGTAATCAAATGGTTCTTGGAGCTTACGCAATTAACAATCTTTTAAAAGGTATTTAGATGCTGTCCTGGAGCGTGTCCCTCAGACCATGTAGGGTCTCATCATTGGGACCGACCCCAATGCTTACTAGTAATCCTAACTACTCTGAGATACCTTTTCCCTACACCCCACGTGTTCACCCTGCAACCTTAGTCCAATATCAGGGTCCCTTGATCCTCAGCCCCTGGCTTGACGTGCCTGGTTAGCTGGAGAGAGGTTGTCAACGTTGGAGGGGAGGGGGACCTGGGCCCGCCCTCACTCCAGGTCCCGGCCCAGGACCCTAAGAACAGGTGATCCTCACCTGTTCGGCTGGTGGAGGTTCGTCCCTTAACTCACCAAGCTGTCCCTTAACTTAACCTTCCAGTGCCCTGTCCTGGGCCACTTCCTCCTCTCTGTCTGACTCAACTCTTCAGGGCATCCGCCCAGCCCCCTGGCTCTTCCGTCCGGTCCTGCAGCTCTTCAGGCCAGCCCTTGGTGGCTCTGGTCAGCTCGGCATCCTCTCCTCTGCCCAGCCCTTCGGCTCCTCCTCCCTCCTCTCGGCGTCCAGCACTCTCCTTTTGAAGAGCCCGCGCCTGATTGCTCCTCAGACAATGTTGCAACCATGTATTATATCAACGGACAAGGGGGTGCCCGCTCTCGGTCTCTTTGCACAGAGATGATTCAATTGTGGAATTGGTGTATCCGCAACGATATGCTCCTCATAGCGTTGTACTTACCTGAGGTCAACAATGTCGTTGCAGATTCACTAAGCAGACAATTTCCCCACGATCACGAATGGGAGATCTGCACTGACATTCTGTACCATATCTTCTGTTGTTGAGGCTTTCCATCAGTAGACCTGTTTGCAACACAAGACAATGCGAAGTGTCCGAACTATTGTTCCAGGGTAGAAATAGGTCATCACTCCTTGGGGGACGCCTTCCTCCTTCATTGGGGAGCACCTCTGTTTTACTCCTTCCCTCCAGTTGTCCTTGTACCCAGGATCATAGAAAAAATCACCATGGATGTGGCCTGCATGATCCTCATAGCACCGGCTTGGGCTCGCCAACCATGGTACTCGATGCTTCACCAGATGTCTATCAAAACATCATACTGCCTCCCTGTTGCCCTGGATCTACTAACTCAACAGAACGGCAGTCTATGGCACCTGAGATCCGAAATCCTACATCTGACCGCTTGGATGCTAAGTGGTTCATCGCATCTGAGAATCTCTGCTCTGATCGGGTCAAACATGTGCTAATGTCCAACAGGAAAGATTCTACATGGACCACATATGTCACTAAGTGGACTAGATTTTAGGCATGGTGTGCTAAAAAGAATATCGAACCCCATACTTCACCGTTACATAAGATACTCGATTATATGCTATATTTGCAGCAAGCAGGTCTATCTATAGCCTCCTTACAAGTACATTTAGTGGCGATTACTGCCTTTCACTGCACGATAGAGAGGTTTTCCTTGTTCTCTCATCCCATTACAAAATGATTTCTGAAGGGACTTACGAATCTTAACCCACCACAAAGACCTCCACCACCTTCGTGGAATCTTGATTTAGTGCTAGATACTTTGACACATCCCCATTTGAACCGTTGGCGATGACTTCATGGCATTTGCTGACAGTTAAATCTCTCATTTTACTAGCCCTGATGTCAACACATAGAGTGAGCTTGCAGCCCACATGTCATCACCGCCTTATACAGTATTTACAAAGGACTCAGTGACGTTAAGATCTCACCCAACGTTCCTCCCCAAAGTATGCTCGGACTTTCATATCAATGAGCCCATTATTCTTCCCTGGTTTTTTTGCCCCAGACCACATACTTCACCACGTGAAGCAACTTTTCATACCCTCGATGTACACAAGGCTCTAGCTTTCTACATCGACAGAACATGAGATTTCCACAAAATGGACCTCCTTATAGTATCATTGGTGGCTCGTTCCAAGAGGCAGCCATTGTTGTCCTCACGTATTGCGAACTTAATAGTCACATGCATTACTACATGCTATTCCATACGTAATAAGCCACTCCCATCTCAACCTAAAGCCCACTCCACAAGAGAAGTGGCCACATCTACAGCTTTTATAAGAGGGGTCCCGTTTCATAACATTTACCGAGCAGCGACATGGTCCTCCAACGCTACTTTCATGAAGCACTATGCGATACTACATCACTGGGCTTCAGACTCGGTGGCAACGGCAGTACTCCCTCCTGTCCATAAACCTTGATTCTGGAGCACATTTTTTCGCTTGGGTACTGCTCCAAAGTCACCACAAGTGGAGCACCCACGGGGACCACTCGAAGAAGAAGAGGAAGTTACTCACCTTCGTGCAGTAATGATGGTTCTTCGAGATGTGTCCCCGTGGGTGGTCCGCAACCCACCCTCCTCCCCGCTCTGGAATTTGACTTTTTATCATTAGATACTCGGGCGGCTGAGAGGAAATGAGCGGGGTCGGACCGGATGAAAGGCGTGAACAGTGCGAGCCACTGCTCACGCATGCGCGGTCCAGCAGAGCACGGCTATGCAAATCTCCGATCTGCAGCACTGGGACGAGCCCGACACCACCACGAGTGGAGCACGCACGGGGACATATCTCAAAGAACTATCATTACTGCACGAAGGTGAGTAACTTCCTCTTAACCTCCCCCCAGCCCCTAAGAGTAATCCTAATAAATGAGCATACCCCAGGGTATTGGGCAAATCTGGTAACACAGGGCAAGGAAAGGACGCAAGAGACTTCACATGCTCCCTGCCCCTGGGCCCTGATTGGTCTGGGGGTGGGGACCATGCAAAGCTCCCTCCCCCTGCCAAAGGCATGCAGCAACTAAAGATAAAAGCCTGCTGTTTTAAAACAGACAGCGTGTCTCTCTAGCTGCTGCATGCTCTTGTGGGAGTGAGGAGACTTTGTGCACTCCCCCGCCCCCAGGCTCTGATTGGCCTGGGGGTAGGGGAGCGGTGGGGTGGCTGTGGGCCAGATCCACTGGCATGGCGGGCCAGATGCGGCCCGCAGAGGGCCCTTTGCCCACCCCTGGTGTAGCTCCTCTGTTGCCTCCAGTGGATGAAAGATGCAGCTGCTTCCTAGAAGAGAATTGGATTCAGTGCTTTAGGCCTCCCACTGATGGATCTTTGGAATCGTGATTTTTTTTTTTGTCTGTTTGGTGTTCTGGCATATAATCTAAATCCCTGTTCATGGTTCTTTATGCTCTGCCCCATAGGTCAGTGTGGAACAACCAGTTTCCCCTGTTCCCACTCTGCCATCAGCTAGGACAAGAAAAACTAAATATATGAAACTGAATTTAAAAAAATATATACCCAGACTAATGTCTGACAAAAAAGTTAAGGTTCTTTACTGATTGGAATTAATTTTTGGTAATATATTTTTAACATAACTGTTAGTGATTTTTTTGGAGGGGCAAATACTCTATTTGTCTCAATGAATGTTTCAGTCAAATAACACTATTTGTGAATCTGGGATGAATTTGGCTAATATTTTTGACTGGATTAAAAAAGAAATGTGACAGTCTTATTCTGATATTTTTGAAATTGTTCTGACTCTTTATTTTAAAATTTTAGCTAGATTTGTGAAGTAAATGAAAATTGTAGACACTAAAAGATGAAGAAACAAACAAATAATTTTTGGTGAAAAAAATATTGACTCAAAACAGTATTTGTATTTTCAGATGTTTGAAATCAATGGTTGAATCAACAAATAAATTAGTCCTGATTATTTTGCTTGTATGGAACCCACTGAAGCCAATGGGGCTTTGTGTGAATACACGGGTCCTGCTTGCATTAGTCAGTTTGCAAAGCAGGGACTTAAATAGAATTTTAATCAGAGAATGTACTGTTGTGGTCATAAAGTTATTCTGCCTTTGTAATATGTGCACAGAGCTCTCTTAGAATATGACTTGATAGCTGAATGTTGGGGTATTCACTTCTGAACTAGCTATGCTACTTGTACTCTAGACTCATTCCTAATGAGCTGTAAGCCATGGAGCTGTGATTCCCCTGTACCTGCAGAGGTGCAGATAAATGCAGTGATGTGGGGGCCTGTAGCCGGCCAGAGTAAGTCTAAGGTCCGACACTGGGCTCTCAAGGTACAAAATACGCCACACAGGTATCTGTCAAACACAAGTAGTTTATTTCCTGACAGCTAACAGCTGTGCCCCATAAATGGAAGAACAACATAACAAAGAAGCGGCATATCTTACGTCCCTTCCTGCAAGCCTGGAACCCCGGGTAGTCTGCGGACGAAGTGGGAGGTTGTCTCAGCTTCCGAGGCACTGGTACCCAAGGCCCATCGGTGAGGTTTGATTTGCTAGGCTCTGAGGCAGCCTTAAATATAGTTTTCCCTGCCTTGTTTTGCAGTTTGGAAATTTCCAGGGGTTACTCATTACATGCTGATGTAGGGCTTAGCTGTTAGTTATTGATCTGGTTCTGTTCTAGTTCTACTTGTTCTGTGGCCCTGTTTATGTGATCAGTACGTTAGGGTAAACAGAATTGTTTATGCGTTCTTGCCCTTTACCCTTATCTTATACTTGTTCTTGCTATACTGGCAACAATACTTATCTTAAGTGGTGTATGTTCCCAAAGACTTGCTTCTGGCTCATCAGATATAGGGAAAAGGGGAAAAGGGCGGGGGGGGAGAATGCAGGCCTCACCACCCCTAAACTAGCATGTACAAAGTTCTTCTGCAATTGACCACTACAGGGCCTGCCAGAGGCTAATCCTGGCAGACCAGAACCAGCCTGTGGGCTGGTATTTGCCCATCCCTGGGTTAAATCCAGAGACAAATAGTCCTTAAGAGGTTTCTGGGAAGTGTTGGTAAGGAGCCAGGAGAGCCAATGAAAAGAAAGTGTGAGGTTTTTAAATTGAAAAGCTGGATCCTCCTGCTGCCATCTTTTGTGTCAGAGTGAGAGATGACTTAAGCCAGGAACAAGGCACAGAAGTTCCAGTGATATTGAAGACTAAACCTTGGGACAACAGAGAAGCATGTAGAACAGGGAATGTTTAGTTAGATGTTAACAGGTTATTTTCTTTATTTTGGGTTTATTAAACTCATATCTGTTGTGCCCAGTGTAGGGAATGATTCCGGACACACTGGGTGCAGGTGAAAACAAGCCGAGGATTTATTAGTTCACACAGCTGGTGGAGTACTCATTAGGAGGTTAGCCTGGTGAGCACTAACTTAACCAAAACATACATTAGATTATATAGGTAGCAGATGGATGGAGGAGAAGTGATTTGATAGGTCTAGCAGTAGAAGTGAGATATGCACATAAGCCAATGAGCTACGAAAGTTACACAGTATCTCCGCCCATTGCCAATTAAACATGTTATCACTAATACAGGTAGTTGTTCCTAACAAGCTAAATGAGCCAACATAAACAGGATGGAAGCCCCAAAATGGATATATTGCTGTAAGCTTGTTAGCTGAAATTGTGATGTCTACTGTGAGATGACTCCATCCTTGTGTTGGCACAGTCCTTGGGATCCAAGCTCATTAATCTGAAATCACAGAAGAGAGTAAGAAAAACCATGCAGCCTGGCTTTTACCAGCCAGGCCTTATCAGAGTGAGGCCCCTTTGGAATGTAGTTGCCAGGACGACCAGGGTCAAGTTAACTGCTGTCTGTGTGCTTTCCAGGCCTGGCCTAATGATTTAGGATTTGAGTTGTCTGTTCTCAGCAAGATACCATGGATTGCCTCAGTTTACCCTACACCCAGGTACCCGCTCCCCTATTGAATCCCAGGGAAGCAATTCTGTGTTTTTAATCTGCTTTTTTTCAGTTGCTCTGATGCTTAGCAACCAAGTGTGCTTTTCCAAGTATGTCTTCTTTGTTTTGTTAATAAAATCACCCTTTTAATACTATGATCTGATTCCTATGTCCTAAAAGGCATGAGCTTCTGTGTGCACATGCCTGAGACAGAAAGGTCTGCTATTAAGAAATTACAGGTTTTTTCCCCAAGCTCTCTTCTGCTGAAGGGTTAAAATGCTTTGGGGTACCCCACAGGAAAAATCCCCAAGTGTGTCTTTCTGAGTTTTCAAATGAATTTTTGCATTTGCATGGTGGCAACCTACCACCTGAGGTCAGGGAAGTTTTTAAGCAAAAGCCTTTAATGGCAGCGTATTTTAAGGTCTCTTACAGGCCTCTACCTTTTATACTTGAAGTGCTAGAGTGAGGAACAGCCTTGACACAGGTGCTGTTACCCCATGAAAGAATGCAAAGGTATTTCTGCTGACTCATGTACAGTAGCCTCCCCAGGAATTGAAATTAGGGGGGGTGTTCGAATTTACAAGGGGGGGGGTGTCAGGGCTGATGAGAGGTGAGACCGTGAGGGTGAAGGTGGGCTGTATGGCACCATAGTTCACAAAACTGGGAGGAGAGTGTTGGGGAAATTCAGGGGGGGTATATACCCCCATAGGGGGGGTGTAGGGACATCCCTGCTCATGTCAAACGCAGGTGGGTCCTATTAGCTCAAACCCAAGAGCATAGAAGAGTTTGACTATCTTTTTTAGACAAAGGAAATAAAGGTAGGGTAATAAAGAAGTTTTCCTTCAGGAAAACCTCTTAGAAACAGCCAAACTCCAAAGAAAATATGAGGCTGGGGCTTACGTTTTGTTATTTAGCAATGAAGTGGAAACTCCAGGAAGGAATTTGGACCATTCTCTCATGAAATGTGTTCAAACTATCTCAAGCAGTCCTCATAGAGCTCCCTTTGCTGGACTCTCAACAGGCTGCTCTGTTTGGGTTTCATCTAGGGCTGTGAAGCGATTAAAAAATCATAATTAAATTGAGATTTTCTTTAAACTCACCGGTTTTTTTAATCACATTTAATCAAACCGTTTAAATAATTTGTATTGTTTGGAGGGCTTTTTGGATATTTACTAAGTGTTCAAATGTATTGGTTTCAGGTACAACACAGAATATAAAGTGTACACTGCCCAATTTATATTTTTATTACAATATTTGCACTGTAAAATGGTAAAGAATAGTATTTTTCAATAATCTCATACAAGTACTGTAATGCAGTCTTGTTAGTGTGAAAGTGCAACTTACCAATGTAGAACTGTGTTTTACATAACTGCATTCAAAAACAAAACTATGTAGAGTCTACAAATCCTTTCAGTCCTACTTCTTGTTTAGCCAGTCACTAAGACAAATTTGTTTACTTTCATGTGCAGTAATGCCGCTTGCTTCTTATTTACACACCAAAGACTTACCTAGTGTTGCCCGGAATGTGGAAGGGGGCACACGCTGACTGCTGGTTTCTTCCTGGTGCTGGTCAAAGGGGGTGTGGAGTAAGGTGCACTCCAACAGCTGGCTTTTCCCGAAGGCCATCAGTGGGGGTGGCCCAGGTATGGGGGGCATGCAGGCTGTCTGTTGGCACTCCCTGGGGGCAGAGACGACTGCACAGGCTGCCCGCCGGCACTCCCTGGGGCTGGCACTGGGGGTGGCAGGGCTTCTTACGCAGCTGGCAGCTTCTCTCCAGGGCAGGCCATGATGTCAGGTGCCGCTGGCCAGCAGTATTTCACTGGGGTGCTTGCTGCCCCCCTGTGGTCATTTCACAGTATGATTGATCCTCTTACCAGCCCCTTCTCTTTCCATTTTATGAGAAACAATCGAATTCCAGGCACATCCCATTAGCCTGACACAACCAGACTCTTGACCTTGCTTTAAGTTAGGATAAGAGGAAGCTGGATACCAAATTTGGTGGTCCTAACTCTTAGGGTGGAAAAATGTTCCAGCCTGCAGCCTGTGGTAGAGGTGGGAGTTCCTGAAGATGCAGGCATCATGTGCCCACCCCGACCCCTGACACAAATGTCCGCAAACTGTCCCTGGTGATCAGCCAGGGTCTGGAGCACCATTGAAAAGTAGCCCTTCCTGTTAATGAAGTGGGCTGCTCGAAGGGGCATTGTGCAGATTGGGATGTGTGTCCCATCCACTGTTCAGGAAGCCAAGCCTAGCAAAGCCAGCCACGATGGTGTCTAGGTCTCCCAGATGGACGAGCCTGTGCAGCAGCTTCGAATTGATGGCCCTCACCACCTGCAGAAAGAGACAAAAAACCAGGGAGTTAGATGGGGTGTCTGAGCCCTTAGGAGGAGAACCCCCCTCCCCCAAACACCAGGTTTCCCCTCCTGAAGACGCCCCCTCGCCCCTGGAGCAGCGCTGGGTGAGTCAAGGAGCTCCCTCCCACTCCATCTCCCCCTCCCCCGTGCCTTTTCCTGACAGTCCCCCTTTTTCAGCTCCCCCACTCAGCAGGGACTGTCCCCTGAGAGTGACTTACTTCCATCAAGACAGTCCCAACGGCAGACCTCCCCACACCAAACTGGTGTCACACCGAGCGGTAGCTTTTGGGTGTTGCGAGCTTCCACAGGGCATTAGCGACTCACTTCTCCAGGAGGATGGTGAGCCACAGGTAGGTGTCCTGTCGTAGGAGCACAGGGGTGAGCCAGGCACACAGCTTCTGGAATGTGGCCTTCCGCACACAGAAGTTGCGGAGCCACTGCTGGTCATCCCACAGCTGCATGATGAGCCAGTCCCACCAGTCAGAACTGGTGTCGAGCTTCCACAAACACCTCTCCATGAAGAAGTTTGGAATCAAGGGCATTGGTCCTGCATCCCAGGCGAAGGTTTTGTATCTCAGGTCTGGGTCCAGATGGGGCAGGAGCATCATTACAGTGTCATGTAGATGCAGCAGAATTTGCAGCATGACCATGTGGGGCCATCACCTGCCCAGGGGCAGCTCCGGCTCCATGGAAAAAAAAGTGAAAACAGCAGAAAAAGCAACACAAAACCCAATACTATGGTGTCCATGCAAGTTGGGCAACCAGAACAAGCACTGCAACAGGTTTGCTGTCCCTCTGAGAGGTAGGCAAGTCAGCAGCATCAGCAGCAGAGAAACGGCTGTCCGGGAGGTCCCTTTAAGCACGCGTCTCTGCAAGGCTGATACAGCAGCATCTGGAAATAAATGCTGCCCCCATGCCCTGCCAGAAATGGTTCTGGGTGCCATTTTTTTCGACAGAACTTCAAGGCAGTCTGGATGCTCTCTTTCGAAAAAGCAGATCACTTTTTCGATCCACTTAGTGCAGTCTAGACGCTCTTTTTCGAAAGATGCTTTTTCAAAAGATTCTTTCTTTCGAGAAAGATTCTATTGAAAGAAGTGCGTAGTCTAGATGTAGCCTTATTGTTTAGGAGGAGTTCTTGAACAAATAGATTCACAGTTGGACAGACACACATTTTAAAATGTATAGATAGATATGCCCTCATGCTTTAATCACTATTCCAGAGGACATTTCTATGCTGTTGATGGCTTCATCTTGATAATGATCCAAAGTAGTCCAGACTGATGCATGTTCATTTTCATCATCTGAGTCATCTGCCACCAACAGAAGGTTGATTTTTTTTTTTGGGTGGTTTGGATTCTGTAGTTTCTGGATAATAGTGTTAGTCTTTTAAGATTTCTGACAACATAGTCCATGCCTCCTGTGGAAGGCACATCAGATTCTTAAAACCTTGGATCAAATGCCTAGTACCTTCTTTGTGTTTTAAGAAAACTTTCATTTCAGATTTGACAAATCAAGCAACATATGCTGGATCGTCATCTGAGACTACCATAACAACCCAATATATGACAAAATGTGGGTAAAACCATGGAGCAGGAGATGTACAAATCTCCCCCAAGGGGTTTCAACACATATATTAAAAACAATTTTTAAAAATGTGTCTCATCAGCATGAGAGTATGTCCTCTGGTTTGGTGGCCAAAGCATAAAGGAACATATGAATATTGAGCATAACTGGCATGTAAATATCCTGTAACAACTGCAAAAGTGCCATGCAAATGCCTAATCTCACTTCCAGGTGACACTGTAAATAAGAAGAGAGCAAAATTATCTCCTGTAAATGTAAACAGACTTGTTTGTCTTAGCAATTGGCTGAACAAGAAGTGGGATTGAGTAGATCTACAGTTTTACATAGTTTTGTTTGAGTGCAGTTATAGAATATAAGAACAGTTATACTGGGTCAGACCAAAGGTCTATCTAGCCCAATATCCTGTCAGTTGACAAGGGCCAAAACCAGATGCCCCAGAGGGAGGGAACACAACAGGTAATCCACACATGATCCTTCTCCTGTCACCCATATCCAGTGTACAACTGTACACTTTTAATCTCTTTAAGCTTAGAGACTACACTGGAGAACTTGTATGAAATTAATTGAAACATACTATATCTATTTTTATAGTGCAAATATATGTAAGTAAAAAAGTGAGCCTGTGCACTTTGTATTCTGTGATATAACTGAAATCAGTGTATTTGGAAATGCAGAAAAACATCCAAAATCTAATATATAAAGGAGAATGTTTGTATGTTTGTGCTCTAATAACTTGGACACTATGAGACCTACCACAACCAAACTTTCCATGGGATAACCTTTTCTCCAGGAGAAGGTTTTAAGGTACTTTTGGATCCAATTGGGCCCGATCTCAACCTGTAAAAATAAAAAATAACCTGCTGCACTGCACTGTAAGGGCAGCCCCGCCCACCCTAGGTCACGTGCCCGCCACCTGCGGCCCCCAGCGCCATCTGGGACTCGCCCCACGTGCACAACGGCTCGGGCATCCCCCCTGCCCCCCCGTGGCTACAGTTACCAGGTAGTCTAAAAAAAAAACGGACACACTTGATCAGGGGCGGGGGAAGGGGGGAGGAACCAGCTGGGAGGGGAGTGGGGCTGCCTGGGAGGGAGGGGAAGGGGCCGGGAAGCAGAGCTGGCGGGAGGGAGGGGCAGGGGCAGTGGAGCTGGCCAGGGGAGATCAGGAGAGGGGCAGCTGGCAGGAAGCAGAGCTGGTCGGGGGGGGAGGAGAGAGGGCAGCGGGGCTGCCCGGGGGAGATGGGGAGGGCCGCCGGCAGGAAGCAGAGCTGGCCGGGGGAGATTGGGAGGAGGAGAACCGGCCAGCAGGAAGTAGGGCTGGCAGGGGGGTGGGGAAGCAAATTGGCCAGTGGGGAGCAGGACCGAGCAACGCCGGGTAACTCCAGGTAGTATTTATTATACATTTAAACTGGTACTCTTTTATAGTTGAACAATGCGATTTGAACTGTGATTAATAGTGATTAATTTTTCAGTTAATTTGTTTTGAGGTAATTGCTTGAGTTAACTGTGATTAACAGCCGTTGTTTCAATGTGGTAGATCTGTATACTCTTAAATTTTCCTTAGTTTGCATATGTTGCAGCATTCTCTCTGTCCTTGGTTTCCTCAGCACACTTCTCAGATCATCATCTTGTAAGCAGTATGGACTCAAGTTCACTTTTTCAGGGACACGTGATAGTGGAAGCAAAAAGTGCCACACTTTGTCCCGGTCTATACTAGGGAATTATTTCAAATTAACTCCCCTTGTTTTGAAATAACAAGCGGAGTGCCCATGCTACCAAGCCCGTTATTTCAAAGTAACTATTCCCCAGAGTGCTTCCTGGGGCTCTAAGTTGAGGTAGCACATCCACATTAAGGGAGCCTGCCTCAGACTAATTTTGAGGCTTCCCTGTAGTATGGATATGCTACCTCAAAATAGTTATTTTGGGAGTTATTATTTGAAATGTCCTAGTGTAGACATGCCCTTTCTGTTTTGGGACTCTTAAAATCACTATTTGTGTTAGTTGAAGCATATGGATCTAAACTGTTCAATAATGTCTACACATGTTTCTGTGACCCAGTGTCTTCCCCACTTTTGAATGCTTTTTTTTTTACTTAGGTCAGATTCCCTCTCAGGAGTCAGGTATTACCCCATCTTCCACATGGCTTGCTGCTCCTCTGAATCTTAGTGTGTGTCTTTTCTGTGCATCCATCTGCCTCAAAAACAGGTTCCATCTGCTTTAAAAACATGTTCCTCTTTTCCTGCCCAAGCTTCCTATGCGTTTGATTCCTAAGTTTTCCCCAAGTCTCTCATGCTCAGTGACTTTTAAGACTAAATGTTAATACCTGGCCTCTCTTGCCGCTGGTGGGGAAATTACATTGCCCTAAATTCCAGCTGGGCAGACAAGATTGATTAGACTGATTTTCCCTAGTCTTTGGTGCAACAATCTTGTAAAATCAGTCAGAATTCATAAGCTGAATATAGATCCCTCCCAAGTCATCACAAAGAGCAAGGTGAGAACTTCGTATGCTTGCAAAAATTCTGTTGTATGTGTTTTAGGAGTGCTAATTTGCTAAAACATCTCTAATGGTTCAAGTAAAAATTTTAAAAACTGTAATGATAGTCAAAGTTGCTTAAGGCTTCACTTTTCCAGAGTTCCTGTACTGTCTGTGTGCATCAGATTCATCAGCCAGAGCACCATTACCAACTTTCTGCCCACAGTTCCATTTGATTGCAAGGGTCCTCTGGAACTCAGAGATCAAATTTCCTATGAGCCCTTTCCCCAGCTACTAAAGTGGAGAGCATGCTTATAAAATTTGAGGATGATACCAAGATGGAAAGAATTGAAAGCAATTTGAAGGACAGGATTAGAATTCAAAATGACCTTCACAAATTGGAGAACTAGTCTGAAGTCAACAAGATGAAAATCAATAAAGACATGTGCAAAGTACCACGCTCAGGAAGGGAAAACCTACAAATACAAAATGTGAATTATTGGCTAGGCAATTGTACTGCAGTAAAAGGTCTGAGGTTTAAAGTGGATTACAGATTGAATGAGTCAGCAATGTGATGAATTGTGGAAAAGGCTAATATAATTTTGTAGTATGTTAACAAGAGTATTCTATGTAAGATATGGGTGTGATGGGTTTCCCGCCTTTCAGGATGCCACTTGGGATTGGGGTACCACTGAGCTCACCTGTCATATCAGCCTGGATTCCTTTTACACTGCACTGCTGTGACAAGCTCTTAAGCCCCCTTCTAGCACACATAGAAGTAGGGACATACCTAGCTGCAGTCTCACACAAATGCTGAAATCAACTCTGCATGGGACAGCTCAGCAAAGGAATTGCCTGGTACTCAAGTGCACATCTCCCTCTGGTGTGTAAACTCAATTGTATCGTCTTGCGCTGCACAGAGAACTGTACAGTGTAAATTTCTTTAAATTTGACCCTTCCCTCAGTGTGGAGGAAGAAACGTACAGTTTTTTTTGCCACCTCCCCCCCCCAGTTATGCATTCCACAAACTGGTTTAGAGAAAACAACCAAGTTTATTAACTGCAAAGCAGATTTCTAACTGACAAGGGAATAGCAAACTGATCAAGGCAGATACTAAGCACATAAAACAAACATGGAACCTAAGCTTAAGGTATTAAAGAAACTATTACAAGTAGCAAATTTTCATCCTTACTTCAGGGATGGGGAACCTTTTTCGGGTTGGGGGCCACTGACCCATAGAAAAATCAGTCGGGGGGCCTCAGACAAGCAAGAAGCAAAAAAACCCAAAACCAAATCCTTACTAATGTGGCCTCCAACTGAGAAGGAGAAAGACACTCCCCACATTCCCTTTGCACACCAGAAGTTAGGAGGGGCCAGGTTAGTAGATTGTGTACTCCAGCCCAGAGGGGACAGCGGGGATGGGGGGAGGATGGAGAGCCAGCACAGGCTCCCCAGTGCTGGGGAGGGGAGCCCTGAGCCTCAGGGGCTGGATGGAGGCAAGCCAGGGGCTGTATCCAGCCCTGAGCCTTAGGTTGCCCACCTCTGCCCTAAATGTTATTTTAGGAAGATTGCTGAGATTCTTAAAGCTAGCGGTATTGGTCTGCAGCTTAAAACTTCAGGTATTTTCACTCATAGCCTAAACACCCTTGCAGCCGGGGCTCAGCTCTTTCCCCCCACCAGTTCAGTCCTTGTTTCTAGATGTTTCAAAGCCTCTTACGGAAAGGAGGCAGAGAACCACAATGTTGTCACTCCTGGGCCTTAGATAGGTTTTACATATGGGGGGAAACTTTTGGTCTTCCAGTGTGATTTCCACTCCCAGCCAATACAAATGTACACATTTTATTGTGGTGTCCAGTATCTGGTGAAGCCTCAGGTGCAGTACTGTGTCAAGTTCTGAGTACCCCACTCTTAAAAAAGATGTAGACAAATTAGAGTCTAGAGGAGAACAACAAAAATGATAAAAGGTTTAGAAAATCTGACCTATGCAGAACTGTTTAAAAAAACCTGGACATCTTCTTGAGGAAGGAAGACCGAGGGGAGACCTGATAAGACTTCAAATAAGTTAAAGGCTGTTATAAAGAGGATAATGATGTTCTCCCTGACCACTGGAGAGAGGACAAGTAATGGTCTTAATCTGCAGCAAGGGAGACTTTTAGTTTTTAACTATCCTCACAGAAGGGGTGAGGAACCTAAGGTTCGGGGGCCAGATGCGGTCCCCAGCTTGCCTGGATCCGGTCCCCAAGGCTTAGGGCTTCCCCTCCTGCCCCAGTGCTGGGGAGCCCACACTGGTGGTGCTTTAGCCCCACACCACTTCTCAGCAGGGCTGGAGCATACAAAGTCTACTACCCTGCCCTCCCCCCAGGCTCTGGTGTGCAAGGGGAGTGTTTTTTTCTCCTCAGCTGGAGGAGGGCACATTGGTGAGGATTTGTTTTTCTTTTTTTGCTTGTCATTTGTGTGCAGCCCCTGACTGACTTTTTTCTGTGGGTCAGTGGCCCCCAACTCAAAAAATGTTCCCTGCCCCTGCCTATAGGCTTTCAAGGGAGATTTCAGATCACTGTCCTTGGAACCTGTTGGGAATGACCTATGTGTACTTGATTCTGCCTAAGTATGGGGACCTGGGCTAGATGACTTAATGTCATCTAGGCCAGCAGGGATGTAAAAGAGTAGTTGACTACTTGCATCCCCCCCTTTGCTGCCTCTATCAGAGACAGCAAGGAGGGAGGGAAGCAGGAGCTGGTGTTAAAAGCCAGTTCCCCCCAGCACCATCTCCTCAGTAGGGGAAGACAGGGGAGGCAGAGGTTCAGAGGCTCTGTGGTTCTGCCTTTTAAATGTAGTAAGAGCCATTTAAAAGGCAGAGGTGCAGCATGGGACCTGGCGTGAGCTGGGACTGTTTGGTCCCAGCTTGTACCACCCCCAGGAGCTACCCCCACTGCAGCTCTGCAGTTTAAATGTACTAGGAGCCAGGCTGCCTGGCTCCTACTATTACATTTAAACTGCAGATGCTTTGAATTACATTAAAAAATTCAGCAGTCTCACTAGAAGCTGATGCTGCATCACTGACCACCAAGTTCAATGAATGAGAACCGCATGGGACAAAAAAAGCTTGAGGGTTTAACTCTTGGATCCGTGGCTGTGCCCTCTGTTCTTTCCTCTCATGTTGGCACCATTATCATAGCCCTGACCTCTCATATCAGCAATCACAATTCCCGTATCTTCCAGCTTTTCAAGAAGCACATTTGTCATACCAGCTCCTGTAGTATCATCAATGTCAATAAATTCTAGAAAATGCTCTCTGACAGTCACCATTGCAGGGACATTTTCACTAGGTTCTGTTGTTGTTACAAAACGCACCATTAAAGTCATTTGTTCCATATGGCTGATGTCAGGTGTGCAGTCCAGAATAACAGAATAATATCTTCCTGACTTCAGATCTGCTACAATCTTCTGTTTGACTTTTGTTGCCAGTAACTGTATGATCTCATTTTGAATTGTTTTTCCAAGGTAGTGGTGTGTGTACATTTCTTGGCTGGGGACTCTTCTTAGATGCTCCTGGAGTACAGCATCAAACTCAGCCATCAGCTCCACAATTTTAAGGACTTTTCCATTGTTTGGCACATACAGCTGATCTGAAGTACCACGCAGTGCTAGGTTTTGGGTAGCAAGCATTCTCACAATGGCAATGAGCCTTTTCAGAACATTTTGCCAGTAAAGAGACTCTGATGCAATCTTCTCTTGATGCTTTAACCTTAGTCTCATCTCAAGCTCTTTCCACCTATGGAATGCTCTCTGATGATTTGCTGCCTTCTCATGTCATGCCAGATTTTTAGCCAGATTTTTCCATTCTTTTTGTTCCTGTAGAACCCAATGTGGCTGGAACAGTAGACTGGAAAAGTTTGCAACAAAAACAGTATGCAGCATTTTGGGTTTTTGAGTACATAAGCCATAGCCTTTCCACTTTGTCACCATTGGGGATTTCATGCCAGTAATGTGTTCAATGGAAACTTCTATTTTCATTGTCTTTGGGGAACATGAAGTTTTTCACTTGCTGTGGCTCATGCAGTACAAGGAAGTCCCTCAGGCTACTGCTCAAGTGGGTCCACAGTCCTGGATCGTCTAGACTTAAGGAACTAAACTCAGCAACAGCTGTTTCTTGTGCCTCCACCACACCTTCTCTGATCTATACTTTTCTTCAGGAATGTGCATGATTACATCCATTTAAGATGGAGATATGGATGCTGCAGTAGCTGCCAGGTCACCTGCACTCTGACTAACTGAAAGATCAGGCATCTCTTTGCCACTCACCTCCTCACTGGGGCCGGAAGGCTCACCATGAACATTTGTGTCTATGTATCTCAGGAGAGCTCCTTCCTGCTTAGATAGAAAAGCTTCCTTTGCTTTCTTTCTTTTTCTGAATGCTGCTCCAGAGAGGCGTTTTCTTCTTTCACTCATAACTGCTGTTCTGTGCCAGCTATAGTGGCTCTCAGTACTCAATTGAAGGGGACAAATAAGCATGCTGGTAGCAGGGCCTGAGTGAGGGAAGATATCAGCGCCTTAAGAGCCCAACTGGCTCCTACTACTTCAGCTGACTGCCTGTTCTCCTCAAGTGGGTTCAGGAAAGCAGCAGGAAACAGGAAGCTCCCTGAGAAGCTGGTGTTAATCAGTCCAGGCTCCTGGGGGTGCTAGAGAGGTACATAAGAGGCTCCTCCTCCTCTTTCTCCCTGCAGCTCCTGCTGCTTTCTGTTATTCCCTCTCACCTTTTCTCCTGCCTGGATGTTATGTCTCTTGTGCCCTCCTTCCCAGGGGCAGATGAGAGTTTTGCGGGGCCCAGGGCAGCACAATTTTGCAGGGCCCCTTTGGAGAAAAAATAGAAAAAAGGAGTCAAATGCTCAAATTGAAGGCTATTTTCATATTACATGTGAATTGGGTAAATTTGATAGAAACTTAATTTAGTGGGATAATTTTTATTTTAATTATATTGTAATTCATTTTTAAACAAAATTCTGCATTAATAATTAAACATTTTCATTTGTATTTAAGTCTATTCTAGCTGTCTAGCTCTTTTGGCAGCACATTCTTCAATTATGTCAGTAAAGTCCATTTCTTTACACAGGTGGTTTTCAATCAATATAATCAAAAGACCTACAAAACGCGCCTAGCTCACAGTAGATTCTCTTTGGATACCCATGGCTGGTTTTTGCCAGGCAGCGCTGGGTGTTGGGCAGCCAGGCAGAATTGGGACTTGCGGGGGCCAGGTGGAGTGTGGGTGTTGGAGCTTGGGGGGGGGGGAGGTAGCGTTGGGTGTTTGGGGGGAGGCAGCATGTGGCTGTTGGGACTTGGGGGGCCAGGAAGCATTAGGTGTTGGGATTGAGGGGGGACAGGCAGTGTGCGGGCGCTGGGGTTAGGAGGCAGGCAGCATGTGGGTGTTGGGACTTGGGGGGCAGGCAGCATGTGGGCACTCGGGCTGGGGGGCAGGCAGGGTGTGGCTACGTGGAGGATGGCGCACAGATGGGCCATAGAGAGGACCAGCAGGCAGGCGTGTCTGACTCATCAGACAGGCCAAAATGACCATTTCAGCCTCTCGAACAGCTCCTAGCTGGGCGGGGGCAGCTGGCAACTCCCCCTGCTCCCGGGGGGGGGGGGGGGCGCTGTCTTTGGATCTGGGTCGCGCTGCGCCCACGAGTGGGGGGAGGTGGGGACTGGCGAGAGGAGACGGGGTCTCCCTGGCGGGCGGGTCACTTTGCCCCCGGGCGTGGCGAGAAAGGGGTCTGGGCTCCCCTGGGGGAGAGAGCGCACCACCCCCAGCCTCTCTCTAGGCGGGGCAGGAGGGCGGAGCAGCGGGATACCTGGGCGCCATGGCCAGTCATCGCCCTTTGCCTCCATGGCAACGAGCCCCCGCTGCGCACATGCCACGGGCTAACGGAGCCGCTTGTGGACTCGCAGCGAAGGGCAGCGGCGGAGGCGGCTCCAGCAGGTGAGGGCAGCACTGGCGGATATAGGGCAGGGCGAGCGGGGCTGGCGCGGGGCCTATTGAACCGTGGGGCCCGGGGCAGCCACCCCACTCGCCCTGCCCTATATCCGCTGCTGCTCCTTCCTCCAGCACAGCACTCCACCATCTCTGTGCATCTAGAGCAGAGAGAATATATATGCACCAGCAGCAGACACAATTTTCTACACTCTGGGTCCCAGTGGCACCCGGCCCCCCCCCCCACACACACACACAGTCTGGCACCTGAGGCGGCCACCTCAGTTCACCTCATGGAAAGGCCAGCCCTGCATTCACCCAACCCTGAGCCACCTCCCACACTCTGAACGCCTCAGCCCCACCCCTACCATAAATTGTCCCTGTGCAGAATTAATTTTATGTCTCCATAACAAATGGGTGTCTCCAGAATAAGGGTCTCCATGCAGCCCGTGCTGTTCTGTAGTGCGGGATGGTGCCTACTCTATTGGCCTCAGTTCCTGGCCAATGGGAGCTGTGGTGGCAGAGCCTTTAGGCAAGGCAGTGCAAAGACAGAGTTTCCCAGCACTCGCAGTGATGGCTCCATCCAGTGGGGAGCAAGAATGGTAGCGAGCAGAGCTACTTTCCCCTCCTCTTCCTCCCTGCCCCTGCCAGGAAGGGCTGCCCCAGAACACAGGAACTTTATTGGCTGTAGCTCAGGGCCCTTTTCTGGCTGCAGCAGGAACCTTTTAAGAGAAGGCAGCTATGAGGGAACCCTGTCTGGGAAACTGGGTTTGGAAGGGGGCAGGCTGAGAAAGACTTGGAACTTTGGGCTTATGTTGTGGTATAGATATACCCTTTGACTCCTTTTGAAGAGAGAGAGTCAAATCTGAAAAGCATCACTTCCCTTACAATATTGCAGTCAATAGTGTTGGCAGCTGTTAAAATCTGCTTCTAACACAACTCTGAGTAACTATATCTTGGTCTTATCTCTATTGATTTTCATTTGCAGAGTGCCCAGTTCACAATCTTATGATAGTGGATGTTAATATCCAAGCTGCTTTGATATTGATCAGATGATTTTTTTCTCCTTTGTTTCTTGAATACCAATGTCATGGGTAGTTTCCTCCATGAAAAACTGTTTTAAGATTCCCTCAAACAGTTCCGGGTACACATTAGATTCAAGTTCATGATGGGAGTAGCCTATTTGTTGACATCTCCCCCCAGAAACTACAGGGAAACTGATGTGCCACCACTTGTACACAGTAGTACTGTGTTTTTGGAGAATATGATTGCCAGAGACGTGTTAGCCAGAGTCTTCCTCTGGGAATATCCCAGTACCTCCATGAGTTGAGGACGGTCTTTACTGGAGTTTCAGTGCTTTTTAATAGGCATTGCAACCTTGAAGGAGGTTGACTAGCCATGAAAGTATGTCATGTCTGCACAAAATAAGTACGTGGCAGAATGTGAAATAAAGTCTCTGAAGATATAATTTTAGTCCTCTAGGCATACTTATGAGCCATATTTATACAGAGCTTTAAAAAAAACCTTATTCCATCATACTGGAGGCTCTTGTTGCCAAATAGAAGTATTTGTTGTTTTTTAAGTGGTTAGTTTGTTTGAACAACTTTTCCTCTTTTTATTTGTTGGAGCCGCTTAATGCAGGAAATTAAGATTATTGGAAGAAAGAGTAAAAGTTTTACAAAAAGGCATTTAGACCATACTATGTTTTTATAGGCTTTTTTTCTGGTATTAAAAATAAAAATACTGTATGTTTAGAAGACTGTCTCTGGAAACTGTTAAGAGGAGCTTTGGAATCTTAAATAGATGTATTGAACTAAAACAACTTTTAGTTAGACCTAATGGAGCTATGCTGGCCTGTGTGTTGTTTTTTTTCCCTGGGTAGCAGGGGGTTACAGGGTAGTTTTTAGTGCTGTAGGTAATTTTTTCTCTTTGAAAGCTTTCATTCATTCTTAAGTGGTAATCTTATTTTATGTAGTGTCTAAAATACTTCTGAATCAACTGCTGAAATGCTATTTTGCAACTGCCTACAACAATAATCCATAATGTACTGCAACAGATTTTCCTATTCCCTTCTGTGGGAGCAGTACACTACAGGTTGGACCTCCCTGGTTTGGCACTCTCAGGACCTTAGCTGTCCTGGACCAGGGAGTTTGCCAGACCAGGGGAAGTCAGTGCTCCACTGCTGGCTGCTCTGTTCCCGGGCTCCTTACCTGGGGCTCCCCGCCCTACTGCTGGCCCTGCTAAAGCTGGCCTAGCAGGCTCCCCACCCTGATGCCTTTCCCACTGCCCCAGGGTCTCCCAGGGTTCCTGGCGGGGACCACTTGGTTGCGGTTGGCCCCGCTGCCATAGGGTGTTCTCCAGGGTTCCCAGCTGGGGCCATCCAGCTGCCATTGGCCCTGTTGCCATCGGGGGTTCCCTAGCCGAGGCCGCCTGGCCACCCTGCCCTGCTGCTAGGGCCACCCTGCTCTGCTGGGGATTCCAGCCGCCTGCCTCCACCAGGCCCACTTCAGCCAGGGATTCCCTAGCAGAGGCTGCCCAGTCATCCCAGACCTGCTGCCACCGGGGGGTGTCTCGAGGTTCCTGGCCAAGGCCACCTGGCTGCAGGCAGCTCTGCTGCAGCCGGGGGTTCCCCTGCTAGGACTGGGACTCCGTGGTCACCTGGCCCCACTAATGCTGGAGGTTCCCTGGCCCAGGCAGGAGCTCCTGGGCCACTGCCATGCCCCTCTGATGCTGTTGATGGTGGGAGTTCCGGGCCAGAGCAGGGGGTCCCAGGATGCTGCATGGCCCAGCCAGGACTCCTCAGCCACTGTGTTGCTCTGGAGCTTTTGGTCCAGCAACATCCCTGGCCCTGCTGGATCAGAGATGTTGCTGGACCAGAGAGTCCCGAATCTGGGAGGTTCAGCCTGTATGAGCAAAAGCACATCTGCTTTACAGATAGTCATGCATCTCCAATCGGCATGATTCAGCAAGGTAAACATACTTAGCAGTAAAATGGTGAGTAATGCCACTGAAGTTAAAAGCTCCTCCAATGATGAAAGTTAAGCACGTATTTAAGTACATTATTGAATGAGGACCTTTGATGGCATGTACATTATGAAAATCTATTTTGTTGCAGATTCTGATTACAGAACCTCAGTGTCCAACTTTGTTGTAAAGATTTCAGTTTGCTGTGGTTTTAATGAAGTGCTTTTGTCAAGAAATGTCCTTTTCAAAAACAAAGTTTTATTAAAAGTTTTGAACTCTTAAAACTTCAGTGTTGAGGAAATTATACCAATTTTCAATATTTGGTCCATGTTTTATAAAATTAAACATTACTGAAACAACTTAGCGTTTTCAGTGAACAAATTTAATTCTTTGATTCAAATTCTGAAAATGGAAAAATGGTTTCATTCTGAATACTTAAAAAAGAAAACAATACACTCTCAAAAGCTTTGTGTGAAATGTCACTTTTTCTGACTTTTCAGTTTAGCCTGACTTTATAGCTTTAAACATTGCCATATTGTGTTAGTATTGTAAAGTCCAAAGCTTTAGCTTGATTTTAGAACCATGTTTGATGCATTTTGGCTCTGTGTACATGGGGTACTACTGTTAACTGGTTCATAAAACAGTAAACTATAAAGTTTAAAAGGAGATTGACCTGTATCTTTCTGACAGTGTTGGTTTGTCCATTGGTCCATGGAGCAGCAGAGACAAAGTGTGTTACAGGAGCAGTGTACTTGGCCTCTGTAAGGACTAGCGTACTTTATACCTTTATCAAATTACTCCTTTCAGTTGACTGGACCATGCAGGGGCAGAAGGAGCATTGGTCTCAGTTGAGAGGATTATGTGTCCAGCTCTCCTTGCCAGTGACTACTCTAGTCTTGCGTGGGCTGGAGCTAGGTAAGGAAATGAGAAATCTTGGAAAACTACATACCCTCAAAGAAAAAGAACATCTTGGAGAAGGGAAAGAGGCTGATGAAATCTGTCAACATCAAACAGAAGGAGATAATTTTTTAAAGACCCTTCCTCAGCCTATGTATAATATCTCACTGGCAATCAAGATGTTGTCTCTTGTGTCCACTCATGCCAAGATGCTAGCTTTTATTACCTATTACCCATTTGTTAAATTTTCAAACAAGCGCCTTCGTATTTTTGTCTGTTCTGCCCCTCAGGCCTCGGAGGAGGTCCTGGTAAACATGTGCAAAGGTACCTCATTTAAAACACTCCTTTTCTGTGATGCCTACGAAAAGATTGGGAACATTTAGGTGGTAGGCATGCTAAAGACCACTGAACAATGTAATCATGTGGACCAATATTATCTCATTGTTTTCCTGCACTCCCCCATCTGACTGTATCTATCTGTTGTCTCTCATTTTATATTTTGATTGTAAGCTTTATCAGGAACTGTCTTTTTGTTCAGCACCTAGCATAGCAGGTGCCCTGCTCCATAACTGGGGCTCCTAGGTGTGACAGTAATAAAAGAAATAAAAATGAATTGACATTAGATCAGTGTATTGGTGCTCTTGTTCATAATGAAACTAGACACATGTGCACTTTCAAGCCTTTCTAATGTAACACAGTGACCGTAGATGAATTGTCAATAGTGAGGATTAAAACTTGGACCTCTGGACCTAAAAGCAGTAGGCTCTACTGACTGACTTAAAAGGCTGGCGGCCTCTGTTGGCTCAGAGGCTGCAGTGAACACATAAACTTCTGAGGTTCAGCCACTAGAGGGGGCTGGACACCTATAGAGTATAATTGTGGGTTACACTAGCCCAGTAATTCTAGGCTACTGTACCCCTTTCAGACACCTGATTTGTCTTGCCTACCCACGTTTTTACCTCACATAAAAACAGCTGAGATAATCAGACAAAAAAAATACTAAAATGACACAGCACACAATTACTGAAATATTTCTCACTTTCTCATTTTTATTTACCGTAAAATCGCGAGTATAATGCGCACTTTTTTCTCCGTTTTTTTAGCGTCAAAGTCGGGGTGCGCATTATACATAGGAGGTTTTCTGTTAAAGTTTTAAACTCACCCTCCCCTCTGCCCAGAAACTTTCCAGCTGCAGCGCCGCGCCCCGCCAGGCTCCCAGACAAGGCGAGGAGCCAGCGGTGCCACCAGGCTGCAGCGCCCTGGCTCACTGCCTGCCTGGTCTCGGCATGGCATGCAGGCAGCTGTCCGGGGGGAGTGGGGGGCTCAGCGAGCTCAGCGGGCAACTGGGCAGGGGACCCCTGCGGCAGGCGCTAGCTCAGCGTGGTGCGACCTCAGCTGGGCAGGGGGCCCCCACAGCAGGCGCGAGCTCAGCTGGGCAGGGGGCCCCCGCAGCAGGCACAAGCTCATTTGGGCAGGGGACTCTCACAGCAGGCACGAGCTCAGCTGGGCATGGTGCCCCCATGGCAGGCGCGAGCTCAGCTGGGCAGGGGGCCCCTGCGGTAGGCGAGGTGAGGAGCCAGTGGCGCCACCAGGCTGCAGCGCCCTGGCTCACTGCCTGCCCGGTCTCTGCATGGGCAGCTGGACAGGGGGCCCCTGTGGCAGGCGCGAGCCCCTTCGTTCCTATATATACCATAAAATCACGAGTATAATGGGGGTGCTCATTATAGATAAGAGTTCAGTTTATTCCAGAATTCTGACGTTTAAAAGGGAGGTGTGCATTATACATAGGTGCGCATTATACTCACGATTTTACGGTAATTATAAAAATTGGTTGAAATATAAATATTATATTTACATTTTAATGTGATACTTGAGACTGTTTTTCAATTTTCAGACTTGTCTGAAGTCCAGCCCCTGCCATCTTATGACTGAAGCATGTAACTTAGTTTCCTGTGGCCCCCTGTAGTGTGGGGCCCCATGCAGTTGCTATGTTTGTCCCCCCCCCCCCATGCCAGCCTTGCATTTGCCACTGCCCCAAACCCATCCCAGCACCCCCACTCCTCACGGGCTGCAACCCCACGTTGAGAAACAATGATCTAGATCAGTGTTTCTCAATTAGTGGTACAAGTACCCTCAGGAGTACTCGAGAGAAGTCTCGGGGGGGGTACGTCAACACAACTGAAATTTGGAGAAAACTGAATTTGTTTTACGTTTTACAGCACTTTATTATTTTTGTACTTTTTACACCCAAACATTTCATTGTCCGCCCAGCTACGATTAAGTCATTTAAACAAATGTGTTGCAATGGTAGAAAAAAAATTGTGTGTCTGTAAACTGTAGGTACTGGGGGTACTTTTTTTTTAAAGGGGGTACTTTTTTTAAGGGGTACTTTATAAAAAAAGATTGAGAAACACTGATCCAGATGAGTAGAATACCCCCTGGAAGACTCCTAATTGAGAACCACTGTGCAAGCATTCCAAAATAATCTTAGTTATATTTATGGAATAGTCATTTGAGATGTGTTATGAAAAATATTTATACCGTGCATTTAATTATCTTACCAACTTTACTTTTTAACACTAAAGACTGTTTTACTATGAAATCAATTTTCACTTATATATTTTAATAACATGCACATATGTAATTGTGGTAGTTTTTTCTTTTACAGGTGATCCTGTGAATTAATGTACCATCAAGGATGGCAGAGCACCCACCACTCTTGGATACTACTCAGATTATAAGTAGTGAAATTCCTCTTTTACCTGCCCCTATTGTTAGTGGGGATGGAGCACAACAGGTAAAGAAACTTCAATGTGTTTGCTGTATTTGCTATATATACAAAAGAAATGTAGTTATATATCAAGTGAAGAGGTGGGTTATTTGAAAAGATCCAAATCTTGAAAACACCAAAATGTTCATTAGCAAAAGTTGCGACAATAGTAGTCACATCATTCTGATATCTCTTGAGAAGTCAGTGTAGATTAGGCTCACTATACTTTGGTCACTTCTGAGGCTATGGAACAGAGAAACTGCATTCCGGGTACTGCAGGTACCAGATTTTGATTCTTTTATTGAGACATTTACATTGCCTATAGAGAATGTAAATATTTCCAAGAACTTTTTGGTAGTTGAGAGCCTGCTAGCAATTACCATAGAGTTTTAAGGCCAGAATGGACAATCAAATAATCTAGTTTGATCTTCTGTATATCACAGGTCACAAACAGAATAGGCAGTACCGAGATGCTTCAATGCCATAGTTTCCTGAAAAGAAAGGCAATTGAGTGAGAAATACCTAGATAATCCCCACAAATAACCCACATCCCATGCTGCAGAGGAACGCAAAAACCAGGTCACTGCCTTTCTGACCGGGGGAAAATTCCTTTCCAATACCACATATGATGATCAGTTACACCCTGAGCATGTGAGCAAGAACCAGCTAGCTAAGCCCCTGAAAGAATCCCTCAGTGCAGTCTCACAGCACTGACCCACCTTGTCCACTGTCCCATCTCCAACTTTGGGCATCTCTGATCCTTCAGAGCAAAGAGACAAAAAACCAAGAATACATCAATAGGTGAGGAGTGTATGGAAAATCCCTTCCTGAGTCCTGCAATTGACTGGTTGAGGCCCTAAAGCCTGAGATTCGACCCCTGTCCCCGCTATCACATACAACCCCATCATACAATGCCATTCATAAAATTGTCCATCTCTTTCTCAAAACTAATTTAAGTTTGCCTTCACAACTTCTGTTCGGAGTAGGGATGTAATAGTGTAGTTGATTAACCAATTCACCGATAAGCAAAATCATAGAGCTTAATGCTATAGACTACATGCATTCTTCCCCCTCCCCCGCCCTCCACCCTTTGCCAGTAAATTTTTTAGCAGGCTGGCTAGTAGCCTCGCTCAGTCCTGGTTTGTGATGGGTCCGGGACCTACCCCCGCTGCAGCTCTGCATTTAAAATGTATTAGGAGCCAGGCGGACGGGCAGCCCATCTCAGTCCTGGCTCACACCAGGCCTGGGAGCTCAGACCCTCCCTAGACAGGGGCTGCTACCACCCCGTGCTGCTGCCTCTTTATCAGAGGGAGCAGCACAGAGCAACAGGCAGCCAGTCCACGAGGGGAGCTTGTTTCTAAACTGGCTGTCAATAGGCATTCATTATGAAGTATGCAGTACTCAATTTACATATAGCCAGATAGGTAGAAAACCATCTCTTGCCTGAAATAAACTTGACTCCTCACTTTTTGGTGACCAGCTTTTAGCTTGCAGACGTTAAGTGCACAATTTTCTGTCTATATACATAACCCCTTGCATATTATTCATCCATACATTTTGTAACAATTATGATAGTCCATGTGACACAGGCTTTCAGTACAGACCTTACATGACAACCTTTGACAAACTATAGAGATCAAACCCAGGGAATTCCTGTGGTCCTATGCTACACTTGTGCTCTCTGCTAGTGGATCCCAAAAGGTCCCTGAGTGACAAATAATGTTTCAAAAAACCTGGTACCTGTATAGATGCCAGTTTTGTTGCTTCAGGAAATACCTCAAAACTAATAACGAATATAATATATTTCTTATCAAACCAGCAGAAAATGTGCACTGTAAGGAACCATAGTATGCCACAAGGGAGAGAGACTGCATAATCTATTGACAGTAGATTTTGCTGAAATAGCCTCTTCATATTCAATTTTTTCTTTATTCTATGTATGTTTGGTTATCAGCTATGCAAAAGCAAAGGTCCCTCTATGGCTATGTCTAGACTACACAGTTTTTAAAAAACTTCACCTGCATCTAGATGCCGTTGCATTCTTTTGAAATTAAATTGAAAGAATGCAGTGGTTTTTTCCACAGCGGTAAACCTCATTTTACAAGAAAGAACGCCTTTTTTCGAAAGAGCTCTTTCGAAAAAAGGCATTCTTGTATGCAAACAGGGCTAGCAGGACAGCGAGCTGCCCACCGCGAGCTGACAGCAGGGCTTCCCAGAGGGGTTGGGAGACCCGGCATGTGGCTGCGGTAGCTTAGTGGGGCAGGGAACTGCGGCACGGTCTGGAACCCCAGCATGGGACATACGGCTGCACTGCAAGTCCCTGAGGTCCAGAGCGGTGCATGCAGCTTCCCTGCGAGCCCCGGTGCTAGGCTGTCCAGCAGGTCCGGAGCCATGGCAGCAATAGCTGCCCAGTGGGGGCAGCGGGGCCAGCAAGAGAGCTGGCGGTGGCAGGGGGGCAGATATAATCTCAGCTGGCAAAATCCCTCATCTGGGACTGGTGGCTGAAGGGGGTCTCGCAATATTTACTCACCTGTCTGCAGGCGAATCAATGTCCAATCCGTGGCCGGGGTTCAGGCCTCTTCTTTACCCCCCCTTGCTTGGGTGTGGTTTTCAGGAGAATTGGGGAGGACGCAGGCCCACCCACTCCTCTGGGTCCCGGCCCAGGGACCCTATATGTAGCAGTTACCTGCCACATTTCAAAGTCCTTAATTGTGGTCACATCCCTAGGCCACTTCTGGAGGATGCCGTTTCATCCAGCCCTTCTCTAGGGCCTTGTTGCTGAATTCCCCTTGTCTGGGGTTCTGCAAAGTTGTTGTTAGCTAGCCTTTAGCCGCAGGATCTAGCGCTGCTCAATTATGAGGCTTAGCTCCCACTTAGAGCTGTCCAAGATTCTTACCTAGCAGCTACTTATATAGCAGCCTGCCACATCCTGATTGGCTGTTGTGAAGGCTGCCCCTGTACCCTGCTTGGAGGACCTCTCCTCTGCTCCTGCTGCTGGCCAGGGTGCTGAAAAGTCTCCAGCGCGGAGGTCAGGCTTTGTCTGCCCCATCACACAGAGGCAGCCTGGGGAGGCAGAGGAGAGGTGATGCTCAGGGACAGCCAGCTTAAAAGCTGGCTCCCTGTGAGCACTGACTCCTCTCTAGTCCAGCACTCTGTGGTCTGGCATGGTTTTAGTTAGCCAGCTGTCCACTTATCATAGGTGTGGTGAGTGGTCCCGTGGTCACCTGTCCCCACTCTGCATGTAAATGTGTAACCACTAAAAATTCCAATGATTACACATTTGCACAATTACATACTAGTTAACATTCCTAGCAGCTTTAATGCATTATAAATATGATATTATAATTTTACACTCTGGCAAATTACTAAAAAAATTGCTCACATAGCATATTCAAATGAACATACATACAGTAGAGTACTTACTTCAGGATGGAATCATTTAATTCTCAAACTGTTCAGTGAAATGACACTACTTATTAAAATAGCCAAATAATTTAAATTTCCTATCTTCAGGCATTGTATTAGGAGCCAGATTGTGATATCCTGATGCATTCTGAATTGTACCATATGTATAAGATAGACCCATGAAAATCAATAGGGCTTCTTGTGCAGGAATATATTATTCAGAAGTCAGTAAGGGTATTATACTTGGCCAGAAGTGATTTGTTTTTAAAGTTTTACAAAGCCTAACAGTAATAGAAATGCCATTATGAAATGATTTTATATTTAAGATAAAATTGTTTTAAAAATAGAATAAAAAAGCCTTGCAGAATAGCTGTATAATTTACCATCTGAGCCACAAAGTCTGTTAGCTTGCACTGTATAAATATGATTATGAAAAATTGGTGTTTTACTTGGACTGAGTTAGTGGATAATAGATATTTGTGATGCTGTTTATAAAAATTCCTCTGTGGACTTTTTTGGATATAACCAAAAGATAAAGGTTCATTTCTCATGTTAAACTGTGAAAAAAGTAGTAATCTAGGATACAGATTTTTTGAAAATAGAAGAATGAGAAGTCCTGTGGCACCTTATAGACTAACAGATATATTGGAGCATAAGCTTTTGTGGGCAAAGACCCACTTCATCACATGCATCTGACGAAGTCAATCTTTGCCCATGAAAGCTTATGCTCCAATATATCTGTTAGTCTATAAGGGGCAACAGGACTTCTCATTGCTCTTGCATATTCAGACTAACACGGCTACACTTCTGACATTTGAAAATATAGTTTGTGAGGACCTCTGGAAATTAGGCAATAAGAACATGTGTATACTTACCACAAGATTGATGCTCTGGAGGTCGATTTTCTAGCATTCTATTTAACAGGTCTAGTATAGACCCGCTAAATCGAATGCTGAAGGCAGCACCTGCCAGCTTCTAGTACTTCTCCTTTTGCAAGGAGTAAGGGAAGCAGACCAGGAGCATTTGCTCCCATCAGCCTCCCGCTGTGTGGATGCTGCCAAGGCTTGACTTAAGGTAAGCCAACTCCAGCTATGCATTTTGCATAGCAGGAATTGCATACCTTAAGCCAACCTTCCTGGTCTAGTATAGACTGGGCCTACTTAATTACATTGTTTCTGTATGTGCACTCTGATCTCTCTCTCTCTCTCTCTCTCTCTCTCTCTCTTATCTCTTACTCATGGTGAGATGAGGCACGATTTTTGTCACGTATAAGGTGCTGCATTTATCACAGAGCTAGCTGGTCCATTCTTTAGTGAGCCTCTCCTACCTTGGTTATTCCATGGGATAGTCACATTTTCCCAAGAGGGATAGGAAATCCCCAAAAATGTAATCTTGTCATAAATAAATAGGTTGCCCTGTTTCTCCTGGGATATACAAAGGCACACACCAGGAACAAAGTAGTTAGATGGCAGAGACACAGTGCCCCTACTTTTTTTCCAACTAATCTGAGTTTCCAACTAATCTGAGTTTTTATAAACACTAAACTCTGATGGAGTTCCTTAATGCTGTTTGTGAGGAATCTAGGTTGGAGAGGTTACCAGCCTTCTCATCTCGCACTTCCAAGCTCTAGCCCAGTGGTCTCCAACCCAACATCACTTTTTAAATGTCAGAACAAGCCAAGATCTACCACCCCATCCTTCCCCCAAAACCCCACCCCTTCCTTGAAGCACCGCCCTCTATGTTCTCCTCCTCTCCATCACTTGCTCTCCCCAGCCCTTATACACTCTCAGGGTACAGCTACACTGCTGCTTTTTTTCGATTCTTCTGTAGGAAGAGGTTCTTCCAACATTTGGCCTGTCTAGACTGAGCCAAATGTCAGAAAAAACCCTTCTTTCAGTAACAGAGGTTACCGAAAGAGCATGTTTCCTCTTCTGCTAAAAAAAAGTGGAAGAACAAATGTGTCCCTGGACATGGAAGAGTTTTTTGGGGATACCTCTGGAATCCCGGAAAAACTCCTGCAGTCTATCCATACCCTCACTGGGTTGAGACAGAATGTGTGGGCTCTGGGGTGGGAATGAGGGATTTGGGTGTGGGAAGGGGTGAGAGGTGCAATCTCTGAGAGAGAATTTGGATGCAGGAGGAAGTGAAGAAGGGGATGCTGGCTCGAGGAGTGTTGGGGTCAGGTGGAGGATTGGGGTACTGAGAAAGCCACAGGCTTGTGTATGTGAGGGTGCATGAGTTTGGGTTGGGGTATGTGAGAGGCTCAGGGCAGGGTAGTTGGGAGTATGATGGGCTCAGGACACAGATTTGCAATGTGTGGATGGTGCAGAAGTGTTGTGGCAGAAGACTGATGATGTGGGGGTGCAGGAGTTTGGGGACGTGAGAGGCTCAGGACAGGGGGTTCCATTGTATGATAGTCTCAGATCTAGGATCTGGAGGTGGAGGTGCAGGAGTGTTATGATGCTGTGGCCAGATGGGGGCTTGGCCCCAATTGGGGGTTTTTTGGCCAGGTTTCAATTTTAAATAAAATATTATGTCAAACACAAAAAGTTTCAGCATTGTCTTTATTTATGAGAAGGGAGGGAAGGGTGTTTTGAGACAGAAAAGTCAGTTGGGGCCATGCAAATGAGATGCAAAAAAATAACTCCCCCAACCCCCTCCTCCCCCACAAGCCTCAATAATGTGGCCCCAACTGTGCTGGTGGGAGCAGGGTACATGGTACTGGGGAAGGGTCCCAGTGGGTGCTGAGGCAGGGGACAGGGTGCCAGTGGGGGCAGGGGACAGGGTGCTGGGCCAGGGACAGGGTGCTAATGGGGACAGGGTGCCAGTGGGGACAGGGGACAGGGTGTTGGTGGGGGCAGGGGACAGGGAGTCCTCAGCACACACCTCCTCTGGGGACTCCTAACCCTTCCCCCTGCAGAGGAGGGAACGCCTGGTATGTGCCTCCTCCCGGGACTCATCCCCCCTTTCCCCCGCGCAGAGGAGGGAAGCCCAGCATGCACCTCCTCCCGGGACTACTCACCGCTCCCACCTGCAGAGGAGGGAAGCCCTGATGTGCGCCTCTTCCTGGGATTCCCCCCCCCCCAGAGGAGGGAAGCCCTATCGTGCGCCTCCTCTGGGGACTCCTACTCCCCCCAGCCCTGCGCAGCAAGTCCCCGTCATGCCACAGACCTGGGTTGTGGTACCACACCAGCTGTTTGGGCGAGGGGGAGCAGCCTGAAACCCCAGAAATGGCGTGCAGCTGCCGGACTTCCTTCTACCCCACAGGAAGCCGGCACTACCTCCATTGTTGCTGGAGGTAGGTAATGGGGCTTCTTGGGAGTGGGGGGAAATAGGGAGGCCCCGAACGCCTCGCGATTGACTGGTCGAGCCCTCCCAATCGACCAGTTGATCGCAATCGAAGGGTTGGTGACCACGGCTCGAGCCCATTTCAAGTCAAGCCAGTAAAGCAGAGCTAACAGCCTCTGGCTTTTCATTGCTACACAGTTCCAGAAAGTTCTCAGAAGGCTGAGTACTGTTCATCCCTGGCCTCAAGAGGAAGTCTAGGTCTTGGTTAAAAAGAACTTCAACATACTCGAGGAAGCAATGCCCGAAGTAGTGGATTTTGTCCTTTGCACAACAATATTGCAGTGATCCTGTAGTGAGCTCTTCATGAGCTCCAAGATTCACCTGTACAGAGCTCATTGAAGGAGTAGGACCTAAGTCAGTGGTTGGTAACCAACACTAGTGAGTGGGCCACACGAGCGGCCCTCCTTTGTCTCAGTGAATCGCAAGATTGAAATCTAGTGGTGGGTAACCTGCAGCCTGCAGGCTGCCTGGTCCCATTCAGATTCCACCTGCGTGCAACTTGCGTATCCCCTCTCTGCCTCCTTCCCGAATGCCTCCTGCACTGGGGTACTGGAGTCCCATACTTATCTACTCTTCCTCCCTCCTAGCACTTTCAGAATGCTATGAATCTTCTGATTCACACTCTGTCCCCATGTAACTCACACATATTGGGTGTGGTTCACTGCACTATGTACTGGCACTTAGATCACTTTCAAAGACAAAGAATGAGTGTACTCTGAAGCCTTAGCTGAAAGCCAGATGGCTTTTAGCTGAAGTGGTAGAGGTTCATGCACTAAGCTCCAGAGGTCTCAAGTTCAGTTCCACCTGTTGGCACAACAGCTGCATCACCTCCTCCTTCCCAGATGGAGGAGGTGGTGAGGCTGCAAATCAGCTGATTCATGGCATTCAAACTCTGGGAGAGATGGAGAGGAGCAGTGCGAATCAGGTGATTCATGGCACTCTGAAAGTGCCGGAAGGGAGGGGGAGAAGTAAGTGGGAGGCTCTCGTGCCCCACTGCATGAGAGGCGAGGGAGAGGGGGCAGAAAGGGGATGCATGGGTTGCAGGTGGGACCCCAATGGGCCACATGTGGGCTGCAAGTTGCCCGCCTCTGTCCTAAGTAACTAATTCTTTATCTCCAGACTCTGGAGCTACATCTATACTGCAGCTTTCTTCTGCAAAAGCTTATGTAAATGAAGCATGGAATAGAATATCACCATGCTTCATTTGAATAATTAATTAGCCATTTTTGCACAAGAGGCTTTTGCGCAAAAAGGAGCTGTGTAGACAACTCCTTTTTGTGCAAAAACCCCGCTTGCGCAAGAGCTGTTCTTCCTCATTTTTTCAGCCTCTTGTGCAAAAATGGCTCTTGTGCAAAAACAGCTGCTAATTAATTATGCAAATGAAGCACAGCATTATTCTACTCCACGCTTCATTTGCATAAACTTTGTGGAAGAAGGCTGCAGTATAGACGTTGCCTGGATTTGGATTTTCTAGCAGAGTAGACGTAGCCTGGATTTGGATTTTCTAGCAGAGTCCCAGATGTACCAGTGGTAGATCTTCCACTAATTAGTTGTGCTTCATTAATATATTTTACACTAAATACGCTATTACTATTTAATATGGTTAAATCCTTAGCATCTGGAAATACTCATATTTATGTCTATTTAAATGAAACATGCATCTGTCCAGTCAAATACAGGAGCAGATTTTCAGCTGGTATAAATCAACATACATTTATTGACTTCATCAGCAAAGGATCTGGCTCATACTGTATTAATAACTTTCAAATCAGTAACAAACAAGTATAAATTCTATACACAAACTTGTAACTGAAATCATTTGTACATGAAATTAAAGAAAGTTTAACAAGGTTATTAAAACTATATCCAGTATTTAAAGAAAATACCTATTTTGCCTAATTAAGGATGTCATATGAAAATCACAAATAGCTACATTGAAACGTAACATGATTAATACTGTTAATACAAACCTTAAACAACTTGTGAGATATTACAATAATAAATTACTATTCTAGGAATATTTGCCTAATTATACTGCATATGAATGCTTCTAAAGCTGTTAAAATTCATACCTGACAAAGGACTTATTTAAAAGATCTTTTGATTAAAACGTAATTATTCCATTGTCATAATGATCAATAGCTATAAACAGGAATGAAAAAATTACAAGATTCTACTCATGGATCTAGGATTGTAGTAGAAAAATGCACAGTATGCTGCTACTTAAATAGCTACTTAAATAATACAATATACATTTTTTCTACAATCTCAGACACTGATCCTACAACTATCTTCATGTAATCAGTGGTGTTCCACAAGGGCATAGGGGCTCTTCTCTGTGTATAATCCAGTCTTTATTTTGCAAGTGGTCTCAGCTAATATTAATGTAGCATTAGTGGTGATATCAGAGAAATACAGAAATGTATTAATGCTAGAAAAATCCTGTATTTAACTGAAGAATGATTCTGTAAAATAATTCTACTGTGGTTGAGATTTGCTTTTAAAATCACTTTCTGGGAAACTCCTTTATTTCATTCTTTCTTTCATTGAGGTGAAGATGTTTGAAATAAAAAGGAGCCTTTAGCATTATCAGGTCTTCAGGTTAGTATTTTTGCAAGCAATTGCTCTTTTGAGATTCATAAATTGATCTTTTGAGATTCATACTGGGTTGTATTGGCTTGCACTAGTAAAAAGAAGAATCTTTTTAATCAACAGAGCAATAAGGATAGATAGAAAATTGACTGCAGTACCTCAAAGGATTCCCACTGTATTACTCTCACCTTTTGATTATTAAATGTAGTATTTTCTTTGTTATAAAGTTCTTTGTTTCAACATGTAGAGTTAAGTAGAAATGCTAGTGAATATTTAAACTAGTTTACATTTCATTTGTCTTAAATTCTAATTTTGACCTTTTTCTTGATGAAAAACATATGATAGACTAGTGACACTCAGATCTTAGTGGTTCAAGAGCCAAATTATCAATAAGCATTATACGTTGGATTTACCTAGTCCATCAACACCACTGGCATCATTGGTGACCCAGTGAGTCTCTGGGGCTGGAGCACTCACTGGGAAAAACTGGCAGGCTGGGGCCAGAAGTGTTGTGAGACCAGGGAAGAATAGGATGGGGGAGTGGAGGCCTTGTGCCCTGGGGGCTGATGGTAGAGCCCCAGCAGCTTGGTGGCAGGGAACAGAGCCCTGGCACCCCAGAGACCAACAGCAAGGAGTCCTGGCTGGCCAGTGGAGGGGAGGGCCAGCAACCAGGAGTGGAGGGGCTGGCATTGACCTCTTCTGGTCTACAAATTCCCTGGTTCAGGACCAGTTAGGTCCCGAGGGAGTCAGACCAGGGAGGTCCAACCTATACCCAAAAGAGCCACAATAGTGAGAATTCATTGTTTCATTTATACACACTCTTTCTCTCATATTTATTTCCCCTCAGTGAAATGACTGACCAAGTATTCTACAAATGGTTTATAATATAATAAAAGCATCCTGTTTGATTAATATCTTGATTATAAGTTAATAAGTAAATCACACAGTTCTTTAATGTCATGTGCTGCAAAGAGCCACTTGCAGCTCCCAAGCCTCAGTCTAAGTATCACTGTGATAAATCATCATGCTGCGTAAAATGAGACACAGTGCTACATATTGACTTATGAGAAGCTGAGGGATTTGGGCTTGTTTAGTCTACAGAAGAGAAGAATGAGGGGGGATTTGATATCAGTCTTTAACAACCTGAAGGGAGGTTCCAAAGAGGATAGGGAGAGGCTGTTCTCAGTAGTGACAGATAGCAAAACGAGAAGCAGTGGTCTCAAGTTGTAGTGGGGGAGATCAAGGTTGGATATTAGGAAAAATTATTTCACTAAGAGGGTGAAGCACTCAAATGGGTTACCTAGGGAGGTGGTACTGTCTTTTAACCAGTTCTCAATCCATGAAAGGACCTTCCCTCTTATTCCATGACAACTTAATTTACACAAGAGCCTTGGTGAGGGACCTTGTCAAAGGCTTTCTGGAAATCTAAGTATACTATATCTACTGGATCCCCCTTGTCCCTTGTTGACCCCTTCAGAGAACTCTAATAGATTAGTAAGACATGATTTCTCTTTACAGAAATCATGTTGACTTTTTCCCAACAAATTATGTTCTTCTACGTGTCTGACAATTTTATTCTTTACTATTGTTTCAACTAATTTGCCTAGTACTGATGTTAGACTTATCGGTCTATAATTGCCAGGGTCTCCTCTAGAGCCCTTTTTAAATATTGGCGTTATGTTAGCTGTCTTCCAGTCCTTGGGTACAGAAGCTGATTTAAAGGCTAGGTTACAAACCACAGTTAAGGGTTCTGAAAGAACTCAAATGTGAAATTGCAGAACTATTAGGTGAATGCCATCCGGTCCCGGTGATTTGTTACTGTTAAGTTTTTCAATTTGTTCCAAAACCTCCTCTAATGACACTTCAGTCTGGGACAGTTCCTCAGATTCATCACCCACAAAGGACAGTGCAGGTTTGGGAATCTCCCTAACATCCTCAGCCGTAAAGAGAACAAAATCTGTGCTTTTAAAAGTCAAGTCTAACAACTGGGGAAAATATATAATTTTATCACAATAGAGACAGCATCTCCCACTTTGGTGTTCCTTTCCCCCGGTTCTGTGTTCTGCTTTCATGAAGAACAACTGCAGTTGTTTCCTTGTGTTTTATTAATCTTTGTTTCCGTTGTACATGGTACTTTGTGTTTAACTTCATTTTCTGGGATTTACAAGGATAGATCTTAGTTGACAGAGAGAGAGGAGAAACCATCTTCATAATGTGGAAAAGATCTGGATTTGTGATGACTGGGACCTTTCTCCATAATACTCTCATAATACTCATAATACTGCCAGTCCTAGAAAGAATACCACTTTTAGGATACTAGATATGGTGGGGAAATGTTCTTTGGGCAGAGGAGATTTTTATAAATGTTATTTACACCAGTGCTTTACAATGGACCTCGTATTCTGGGGAAGCTCTTGAAATATATCAGACTAAAAAATCTAAGTGCATGTACTTCAGAGATTTCTCCTCCCTCCCCACATTTTAAGACATTTGCAAATCCACAAATGGTTTGTTTCTCTAAATGAGGATTTTCTTTTCCAGCCATTTTTCTCCTACTGTACCAGTGGTCCCCAAACTTTTCACATTGTATCTCTCCCATACACCTGTCTGTGACCCTCTTCTTCTCAGAGCCATGGTCAGGAGTTGGGTCATGGAGTAGGGCCATGGCTCCCAGGGAGGAGTGGGGATGGGGCTGCACTGCGAGCATGCCCAGCAGGGCTGTGGGGGAGGGACGTATTCTACCCAATAGGCGGGCTTTCCGCCCCCGTGTTCAGTGTGGAGCTGGCCAGCCCTGTCACACCGTGTAAGCTTCCTTTCTCCACTCAAATGTGCCATTAGAAGAAGAGATAGAGAATACAGATCTATCTTAATGGGTCTTGCATGAATAATTCTGAGACTGACCACAGTGTATATTAAACATAATATAGGAATCACAGGCAGCAGTGCTTATGCTTAACGGAGTGTACCATTTTCCATTATAAAATTCTGGTTTCAACTGTGTATAATTTTACCAAATTTAAACTATTTGAGCTGAAAAGTTCCTTGCCAAATGTTTGCCTCAAGTTTATTTTTAAAAGCTTTAGCTAAAATGATTCAGCTATTTCCAGAAACACAGTAAGTTGTTTTCTACATATTAAAAGAATAAATCTTGTAACTTTTATTAAAAAGTTCTAGTTCTACTTCCTTTGGAGCAGGAACTTGAAATTTGGCAAGAACTGAGGAGCTATTGGACAAAACAAAAGGGTCTGTAACCATTAGAAAATACTCCCCTGTAGAACCTGAAATTGAGCTAATTATTTCTGAGTCTCTGCATTTTCTTGCTGTCAGCAAATAGGTGTGAAGCTCATACAGTATCTCCATTTATCTCTCATGGCAGGTCCACATAGAAGATGACAGCCTTCTGCTGTAATCATTTCCTCTGTTAGCTCTAGTAGAAGACTGTGCTTTGGAAATAAAGATTCCAATCCTCCTGGTGACTCAAGTAGAAAGTCAATATAATTCCACATAATGGAATTTTGTTTTCTAAATTTTTCAGTTTGACTTTGAATGCAATTTTCTATGTTAAAAGAAAGTTAAGTTGCGAAATCAAGCACTCTAAAATTAGGAAATGTCAGAATTAAGATTGCCTGTGCAACCTCAATTACATGATCACATACTATTCACTCCTCCCCCCCAGACACCTGCCAGCTGACTCACATTATATAATTGCAGTGTAGACATTCTGATTCAGGCTGCAGCAGCATCTCTGGGACCCTCCCACAAAACATCTTTATTTTCATAAAATCATATTTTAAAACTATTAAAATGTTATAAAATTACAATATGTACATGTAACGGGTTCTGCCCTTCAGGTGAGTGCCCCCTAGGTGGCTGAGGAAAGTTTCACAGTCTTTACTCACCCGTCTGGGGTAAGTCAAGGACCAAGAAGGGACTGTAGATCAGGCCTCTTCATTTATCCCCTGCTCTGGGTGTGGTTTGCAAGAGGATTGGGGGGGAATCCAGGGACCCTAAATAGCAGTCACCTGCTTAAGTTTCAATGTCTACAGTCACTGCCACATCCCTGGGCCACTTCCCCAGGATGCTGCTCCATCTAGCCCCTCTCTAGGGTCTTGGGATTGAGCCCCTTTGTCTGGGTTTGGCCGGGTTGCCCTGGTTTCTTGGCAAGCTTCCAGACATAGAACCGGGCTCTGTCGAACTACAATGTGCAGCGCCCACTTGGAGCTGTCCAAAGTGCTGAAGTTTCCCCAGTCAGCCCTGAGGCCTGCTAGGATTGAGCTCCAGGAAGGAACTGCCTGGCCCTGGTGTAGCAGTTCCTTTTATATCGGGCTGCTGCACCCTGACTGGTTACCACCAGGGCTACCCCTCTACCCAGCTTGGAGGACCTCTCCGCTCTCCTGCTGCTGGCCAGGGTGCTGAAAGGCCTCCAGCAGGAAGGTCGGCTTTGTCCAGCCCATCACAGTACACACAAAGATGAGCCTGACCCTGCAAAAGGTTAGCAGATAGGAAGCCAGCTGAATGTGGTCACTGTATCTTTCTTGGGCTACATCTACACTGCAAAGTTTTTGTGCAAAAACAGCTGTTTTTGCACAAAAACTCACAGAGCGTCCACACTACAAGCGTGTTTTTGCGCAAGAAAAAGTACAGTAGATCATCAGAAGACAGGGCTCTTTGTGCAAGAGTTATTCCCCTTTCTACAAGGAATAAACCTTTTTCCGCAAAAAGGCATGTATGAACGGACAACAGGGGTTTCGTGTGCAAGAGCATCCATGGCAGTGTGGACAGCCTCTTGCGCAAAAGCACATGGCAGTGTGGACGCACTTTTGCACAAGAACTTTTTACGGAAGATCTCTTACACAAAAAGTTCTTGCGCAAGAAGCCTGCAGTGTAGACGTAGCCCTGGAGCACAAATCTAGTCCCAAATTACTGAAAAACTGCTGAGGGGGGGAAAGGAGAAAAGTATAGGAAAAAATGGAACTCCAGGTCTAAAGCTGAACAGAAGGAGCACCGTGCAGATATGGCATACAAAATTATTGGTTGTTATGATGCAGAACTTTCCATTGCAACCAGTGGTGACTGTTTTAAAAAAATTGTTAATATGCCTCTGAACCTAGTTCTAAAGGCCCAGAAAATGGCCTAGATACACTAGCTGGCAAGAAAATATTGAGGCCACTAGATAGTAAGCAATCAAAACCTGCTTACTCCACACACTTGCTCAACAACTTTCTGAGATGGAAATGTTTCTTATGATGAGCCTAGGAGTGTCTCAAGGTAGGGGAGCTCAGTGAACTGTAAATTAGGGAAATAGCCCTTGACATCAGCTCCTAGCTTCCCCTTAGTGCTTTCCAAAAAGTTACTGATCTTCACACTTATACCCACCCTTCCTGTCTAGCTGACTGGCTCGGGCATCAGGAACCTGTGGGAACCCAAAGGGAAATGTGGGGGTAGTGCCTGTAGGTGTGGGTGGTGCACACCATGCACAGCCACCTGGCCACATTGTGGCAGCATCTGGGAGTGGCACAGGCCAACACAGAGGGGAGCCTGCCTTAGCCCAGCTACTGGGAGTCATAAGCAGCATCCAGTGGGAGCCTGCACCTTTCACTTCCTTCAACTCCCCATCCCCTCCCATAGCCTAGATCCCCATCCAAATCCTGCAAGGAGGTTTGCAGGATCTGTCGAAAAAGGCTTTCTTTCTCAACAGATCCCCCTCTAGACTGCCATGTTTTGCTGACAAAGTGCTGAGTCCGCAAAACGTGGCGGCCATTTTTATGCAAATTAGGCATGGGCTATTTAAATCCCTGCCTCATTTGCAATGTCAACCTGCCTAATCTGCATCCCTTTGCTGACAGAGGGATGCAGTCTAGACATACCCTTAGAGTCCCATCAAGAGGGCAGGGAATGCTCTCACAAGCTTAAGAAATGGTCTCCCTCTAAGTCTGTTTCGAAGGCAACTAATGCATTCCTGCCTAAACAGAGCCTGCTTGCTCATTCCCTAAAGAAACAATGAAACCAAAAGTCTGTCAGTACTGCATCCCATACTGACAACACCAATTACAGTGGTGTGTTCCCAGCTGAAATATTGGGATCTTTTGGTTCTAGCAAGGAACACTTTACAATAGTGTCAATCACTGATAGTATTGTCACTCTCATGTGCCATCAGAACAGAACTTCTTCCTCTGATCCCATCAACACAAGTGTATCAGAACTCTCATGCTCCAGGGAGAACAGAGACACTTACAACACCAAAGAGCTTTTTGCAGTTTCTAAGCCTCAATTTCCCCCATCACTGGGACCTTCTCTTGTTAGATCTTGGTTCTAGCAGGAATGTTGGCCATGACAGAAGTTTATCCCTTCTTCCATTTACCAGCCAGCTTTTCCTCCATCAGCACCATCAGTAATGCCAAAGGATCCAGGGCTGATTTTCTCTTCCTTGGGAGAATCCCACCACCATAGGAACTATCATTTCATCCTATAAGAAATTCTAGCCCAGACAAGTGATTCAGAGTCTACCAGTACCAACCACCATCTTAGCAGCATTTACCTTGGAATCAAGAGCGACTTATAACATAAGAACATAAGAATGTCCATACTGTGTCAGACCAAAGGTCCATCTAGCCCAGTAGCCTGTCTGCCGACAGTGGCCAGTGCCAGGTGCCCCAGAGGGGGTGGACCAAAGACAATGATCAAGCAATTTGTCTCGTGCCATCCATCTCCAGCCTCTGACAAACAGAGGCCAGCGACACCATTTCTATCCCCTGGCTAATAGCCTTTTATGGACCTAACCTCCATAAAATTATCTAGCCTCTCTTTAAACTCTGTTATAGTCCTAGCCTTCACAGCCTCCTCTGGCAAGGAGTTCCACAGGTTGACTATGCGCTATGTGAAGAAGAACTTTCTTTTATTAGTTTTAAACCTGCTATCCATTAATTTCATTTGGTGTCCTCTAGTTCTTCTATTATGGGAACTAATAAATAACTTCTCTTTATTCACCCTCTCCACACCATTCATGATTTTATATACCTCTATCATATCCCCCCTCAGTGTCCTCTTTTCTAAACTGAAAAGTCCCAGTCGCTTTAGCCTTTCTTCATATGGGACCCGTTTCAAACCCCTAATCATTTTTGCCCTTTTCTGAACCCTAAGGCCAAAGTATCTTTTCTGAGGTGAGGAGACCACATCTGTACACAGTATTCAAGATGTGGGTGTACCATAGTTTTATACAGGGGCAGTAAGATATTTTCTGTGTCTTATTTTCTGTCCCTTTCTTAATAATTCCTAACATTCTATTTGCCTTTTTGACCGCCGCAGCACACTGTGTGGACGTTTTCAGAGAACTATCCACGATAACTCCAAGATCTCTTTCCTGACGTATAGTATGCCTATGCATGCATGCGCGCACACACACACACACACACACACACTCTCTCTCTCTCTCTCTCTCTCTCTCTCTCTCTCTCGCTCTCATGGTCCCTGTCTTGGGGACCTCCACAGCCCTCTCCTGACCCAGCTTTCTGACCATACTGGGGATCATGGAACCATATGCAAGAGATGCAGAGCTTATACATTCTTCTCGGGAGTCACTCTAGTTTTCTCCTCTGAGGAAACAGCCAGAGCTTACTCCTGACTCCACAGAAGAGGAGGATTGCAAGCTGGTTCCCTCAGTACAAAGATTGTCATCTTCATCTCACAATGAAGCAGTCACAATGGTGCCTCTCTCTTCTCCAGATGACTATAAATAGTTCCAAGAATTTTTGCACAGTGTGCCAGAAGAACTCCAGATCTCCCTAAAGCAGAGGTTCTCAGACTTATATGATCAAGTCCCCCTTCTCTGTGTCTGTAGTAGTTTATGGCCCGTTCCCTCCATTCACATCAGCACATATACTAATATAAACAGCGGCCATGGTGCTTCACTTGAATTTATTTCAGCTCCTTTGTTTTTCACTTGAGTAGATTAGTATTGTTGTTGCATGAATGAGTCAACAATTCATTGTAAGAGCAAAAGCAAATTTGTGAGCGTGTTCCCTGCTTACAATTACATTTGCACACTGTGTCATAGCAAATGGATTAACATACAGATGGCAACATAAGAATCGCTATACTGGGTCAGACCAGTGGTTCATCTAAATTAGTATCCTGTCCATGGGGACATTCATCCTGCCCAAAAGTGAATTCTCAGATTCATGGTGGGGCTCGACCACTTCTGAGACAGGGTGCTCCAGTCGGCCTTGCCACTCTTCTATCCCCCTGGTTCTTTACCAACATTTTCCTGGTGGTAGCAGTTCATTTCAGATGGAATGGCTTTTTTGTCTCCCCTCATCTCAATGATTGGCTTTTCTCATTGCCTGCACGTGTCAGAAGCATGCATAGTACCCTTATTAATACTCCAGCCCCAATCCTCTCTAAGAATCAGTGTAAACTTGAAAAGTCTACCCTAATTTTGATGCACACCATTGACTTCCTCGGGGCTCAGGAACAGCAAGAGCTTATCTACTAAGGGACATGTTTCAAGCCATGGACAAACCTGGTAAAACAGGTTACATGCAATCCTTGAGCACCAGTCAGAACTTGTATTTCCCTTCTGTGACAAGTGGTTTCATGCACTTATGTTACCAGACTCCACTTACATTGCCTAAAGGCCTGGCTCCAAAAGTGTATTCATCAACCAAACATAGCATGAATATCCTAGTGATAATTGGTTCTTAAGTAAAATGATCTTTAATGTAAGGCTGTAAAGCAATTTAAAAATTTAATTTTGATTAATCAGACTGTTAAACAATAATAGAATACCATTTATTCAATTATTTTGGATGTTTTCTACATTTTAAATATGTTGATTTCATTTACAACATAGACTACAAAATGTATTTTGCTCACATTTATATTTATTTGTGCTGTAAAAAACAAAAGAAATAGTATTTTTCAATTAATCTAAGTACTATAGTGCAGTCTCTTTGTCATGAAAGTTGAACTGATAAATATAGAATTATGTATAAAAATAAGTGCACTCAAAAATAAAACAATCTAAAACTTAAAAACCTTCAAGTCCACTAAGTCCTACTTCTTGTTCAGGAAATCACTAAGACAAAAATGTTTGTTTACATTTATGAGAGATAATGTTGCCCATTTCTTGTTTACAATGTCATCTGAAAGTGAGAATAGGTATTTATGTGGCATTGGTGTAGCTGGTGTCACAACATATCTGCATGCCAGACACACTAAAGATGTATGTGTCTAGAGCCCTGAAGATCTGCAGATATCTGCTTTATATCCGCAGATGTGAATGTGAATATCCACATACCATTTTTGCAAATGTAGATGAGGATACCAATTTTGTATCTGCACAGGGCTCTACGTATGCCCCTTCATGCTTTAAGCACAATTGGAGAGGATATGAATTCATGTTGATAATGAGTTCTGCTTGACAACAAGCCAAAGCAGCGTGGACCAGCCTGCCACATGATTGTTTTCATCATCTGAGTCAGATGCCACCAGCAAAAGCTTGATTCTGAGAGTGGCTCAGATTCTGTAATTTCCACATTGGAGTGTTGTTCTTTTAAGACTTCTGAAAGTATGCTCCATACCTTATCCCTCTCAGATTTTGTAAAGCACTTCAGATTCTTAAACCTTTGGTCAAGTGCCGTAGTTATCTTTAGAAATCTCACACTGGTACCTTCTTTGTGTTTTGTCAAATCTTCAGTGAAAGTGTTCTTGAAACAAACATAAGAATGGCCATACTGGGTCAAACCAAAGGTTCATCTAGCCCGGTATCCTGTCTTCCAATAGTTGTTAATGCCAGGTGCCCCTGAGAGAATGAACAGAACAGTTACTCATCAAGTGATCCTTCCCTTATCACCCATTCCCAGCTTCTGACAAAGAGACTATGGGCACCTTTCCTGCTTATCTAGGCTAGGAAGATGTACCTATCTTCCATGAATGTATCTAGTTCTTTTTTGAACTCTTTTAAAAGTCTTGATCTTCACAACATCCTCTGGCAAAGAGTTCCATTAGTTGACTGTGCATTGGGTGAAGAAAAGCTTCCTTTTGTTTAAATCTGCTATTAATTTCATTTTGTGATCCCTAGTTCTTGTGTGATGGGAACAAGTAAATAATTTTTCCTTACCTACTTTCTTCACAGTGGTCATGATTTTATAAGACCTCTATCATATTCCCCTCCCCCATAGTTTCCTCTTTTCTAAACTGAAAAGTCTGAGGGTACTTCTACACTAGCCCCCTAGTTCAAACTAGGGAGGCTAATGAGGGCGACCGAAATTGCAAATGAAGCGCAGGATTTAAATATCCCGCGCTTCATTCGCATGTTCCCTGGCGGTCGCCATTTTTGAAACTGACTAGCCCGGAATAACTGCCCGCATCTACACGTGGCAGTCAAATAGGAGTTCAAAGTAAACCCCTTAACTCGAATTAGCTTTTAAACCTCATTCCACGAGGAGTAACAGCTAATTCGAGTTAGGGGTTTACTTCGAACTCCCATTTGACTGCCGCGTGTAGACGCGGGTAGTTATTCCGGGCTAGTCAGTTTCCAAAATGGCGACCGCCCAGGAACATGCTAATGAAGCGCAGGATATTTAAATCCCGTGCTTCATTTGCAATTTCGGTCGCCCTCATTAGCCTCCCTAGTTCAAAGTAGGGGGCTAGTGTAGATGTACCCTGAGTTTTATTAATCTCTCCTCATATGGAAGACATTCCAAACGCTTAATCTCTTTTGTTGCCCTTTTCTGAACTTTTTCCAGTGCAAAGATATCTTTTTTGAGATGAGGAGTTGTGGGTGTGTCATGGATTTATATAGAGGCAATAAAATATTCTGTCTTATTCTCTATCCTTTTTTTAATGATTCCTAACATTCTGTTTGCTTTTTTGACTGCTGCTGCATAGTGGGTGAATGTTTTCAGAGAAATATCCACAATGACTCCAAAATCTCTCTCTTTCCCTCAAAATGACTCTGGGGCTACGTCTAGACTGCAGGCTTCTTTCAGAAGAAGCTTTTCTAGAAGAGATCTTCCGAAAAAACTTCTTCCAAAAGAGAGCGTCCACACTGCCAAAGTGCAGTGAAAAAGCAATGTGCTTTTTCGAAAGATAGCGTCCATGCTGAATTGATGCTATCTCGCATTTAAGCTGTGATTACTATGGATGGAGTGGCCACCAGGGCACCTGTGCTTTTTCCTCTTTCCTCTTCTTTCAAAAGCACTCTCTCTTCCCCGTCCACACATACCTTTTTCTGAAAGAGCTCTTTCGGAAAAAGGCTTCTTCCTCACAGAAAAAGGTTACCAATGTCAGAAAAACCCCTCTGTTCTTTCGATTTTTTTTCGAAAGAACGCAATTGCAATGTGGACGTAACTGAAGTTTTTTCAGAAAAACAACTGTTTTTCTGAAAAAAAAACTCTGTAGTGTAGACATAGCCTGAGTTGTACATGAGTCCACCTGTTAGTAACCAGTGCCTTCCATCCATAAGCAGTTACTCAGTTTTTGCTCACACATTGACATACAAATTCTTGAAAGATCTGATAAGAGCCAGTATTCCCTGGAAGCAGAGCATTAGGATGGCTACCCAGGAGAGATTCAGATACCTCCCAGCTGATTAGCAGACTGTCCACAGTTGCCCACAGCCAATAGCTTGTGTTTGTACTGGTGGTGCACATCTGCACATGCCTTGGTGCACACAACAAAATTTATTCCACATATTAATGGAAAAAGTTGGAGGGAACATTGGTAAGAACCTTCCTGCCAGTTAAAGAAGCCTACCTTTCAGTAAGACTTGAACATTGTACTTCAGCATTCACTAAGTCTCTCTCTGAACTACAAATCAATACCCTAATTTTTCAGACAGGCACATACTTGGGGCAGCTACCTCTTGTGCCACTTCTGTTTTTAGCATACTATCTCAATGATAGCTAATGTTCATATGTTTCATTGAGCTGGGAATCACAGGCCCAGCTTGAAGTATAGAAGGATTAGGGATAACTGGTTAACCGCGGCTGGAATGGCTCACCCACTCACAGTCTGTTTAATCACTTAATGAGTTAAACTTAACATTTAACTGGTTAACTTATTAAATGGGATTTTACATCCCTAAGATGTACCCCCAAAACAATTTCTCATTTATTAATTAAAAAAATCATACCCTTTCAACAAATTTACAGACATGATGGGTAAACAATAAACAATACAACTATTGGAAGAGTGGCTATAATTTAAATACACCTCTGAAACTGTGGAGAAATTAACTTAGCCAAATTTCAGGATGTAACTAATTGCACACTTTTAGAGGGGCCACTAGTTTCAGATCTGATGGTGGTATGCAAGTGTAAAAGCCATCATGTGGAGGCTGATATGGGAGGTCCAAAATGAATCTGAGCTTGACTTTTCCAGCATAGGTGAATATTATAAGTGTGAAACTTCTTTGGAAAAAATCTCCATGTAAAATCTGGGACTCTACTAACATTTAGGAAACTAATTAAAGAAACTAATGCAAAATATCCTCTTTAGCAATTTAAGACTATACAATGGGGAAAAAATAAAAAGCTAGCTAGGGAAATATAACTTAGATGGAGCTACTATCAGGTGAGTGCATAACTGATTGGAAAATTGTTCCCAGAGAATAGTTAATAGTGGTTCACAGTCAAGCTGGAAGGATATATCAAATAAGGTCCCACAGTGATCAGTTCTGGGTTCTGTTCTGTTCAATATCTTCAGTGATTTAGATTATGGCATAGAGAGTGCATTTATAAAGTTTATGGAAAATATCAAGCTGGGAGGAGTTGTAAGTGCTTTTGAGGATAGGATTAAAATTCAGAATGATCTGGACAAACTGGAGAAATGATCTGAAGTAAATAGGATGAAATTCAATAAGGACAAATGCAAAATACTCCAGTTAGGAAGCAACAGTCAATAGCACATATATAAAACGGGATATGACTGCCTAGGAAGGGGTACTGCCAAAAGAGATCTGAGGGCTATAGTGGATGCAGGCTAAATATAATCAACAGTGTAACACAGTTGCAAAAAAAGAGGAAAAAAAAGCAAACATCATACTGGGTTGTATTAGCAAGAGTGTTGTAAGCAAGACAGGAGAAGTAAATTCTTCCACTCTATGCTGATAAGGCCTCCACTGGAGTACTGTTTCCAGTTCTGGGTGCCACATTTCAGGAAAGATGTGGACAAATTGGAGAACATCCAGAGAAGAGTAGCAAAAATGATTAAAGGTCTAGAAAACATGAGTTATGAAGAAAGATTGAAAAAATGGGTTTGTTTAGTTTGGTGAAGAGAAGCCTGAATAGGGACATAGATTTTTTCAAATACATAAAAGGCTGTTACAAGAAGTGTAAAAAATTGTTTTAATTAACCACAGAGGATTGGACAAAAAGCAGTGGGCTTAAACTGTAGAAAGGGAGGTTTAGGTTGGACAATAGGAAAAACTTCCTAACTGTAAGAATAGTTAAGTATTGGAATAAATTGCCTACGTAGGTTGTGAAATCTTTCATTGTTGGTTTTTCAGAACAGATAAGAGAAACATCTGTCAGTAATGGTCTAGTTATTACATAGCTTAAGTGCAGGGGACTGGACCAACTGACCTCTCAAGATCCATTTTGGTCCTACTGTTCTATGACTCTATATAAATACAAACAATCTGGTTTAAATTTTAAAAAATGCCCCATTGAAACATATCCTTTCCACCACATTGAGGATTTTGTATGCACAAATATAATGATTAAATTGTGTTACATTAATTTATTTTCAGCCATATGAAATGGAGCTCTTGAATTACCATCAGTATTAAAATAATATTGCTCAGCTATTTTTCTTCCCCCAACTTGACTGTAAGGGAAGTTAGAAATAGAAAAAATCTGCTAGGTCTCCTAAACCATTCTTCTCTGAATGCACGATTGTGCCATAATTTCCAAATGGTAGGAATGCAAGCAGCCAAAGCAGGAACTGTTGCACTGGGGATGGAATTGAAATTTGGTCCAGCTGGGTCACACTTCTTCCCAGTACCCATTGGACTCAGAACTGTGCAAGAAGACCCACCCCCACACACACACATCCCTTGGTCAGGCAGAGTCTTTCTTCCTCCTCCCTCCCACCATGTGGCTTAAGAAGAGCCAGCCAGAGTCTGCAGCGACTAAGGGCAGGAACAGCCACAAGTCCTTGGAGAACATTCTGTTGTTTTGACTGGACTACCCTGCCCTGTGCTAATTGGCTGTTGTTCCAACTCTCCCTTACAGTCCTTTTATCTCATCTTCACTCCACACCTGTCCACCTTACCCTCTTCTCACCTGCCTTGTCCTGGTCACCTTTTCCTCTTCCATTTTCTTTCCATTTAGGTGATCCCCTTCTAACCAAATACTCACACACACCCCAAAAGCCATGGAACTAACGCTTTGTGTGTTCTATGTATTTCTCCACCCATGTCTGCCTTGTATGTTTAGATTGTAAGTTCTCTGGGGGCAGGGACTGTCTTTTTGTTCTGTTAGTACAGAACCTATCAAAGTGTGGTACTGCTCCATGACAAGGACACCGAGGTACAAAAATAATACAAATAATTGTTCTGAAGGATGAGATTTTTATCAGCACATGTCAGTTAGCATTGATTTTATCATATGCAGGCAAACCAATAAGAATTCACCAGCTTATAATTTCATTGTAGCAACTACAAGTAATACTTACAAGTAACAGAAAATCTTTAAAAGTGGCAAGGAGTCCTGTGGCACCTTATAGACTAACCAAAGTGTTGGAACATAAGCTTTCGTGGGCAAAGACCCACTTCGTCAGATGCATGTAGTGCATGCATCTGACGAAGTGGGTCTTTGCCCACGAAAGCTTATGCTCCAACACTTCGGTTAGTCTATAAGGTGCCACAGGACTCCTTGCCGCTTTTGCAGATTCAGACTAACACGGCTACCCCTCTGATACTTGACACCATGCAAAGCACTGCATTTAGCCATATGGAGTAGAAATCTATCAACCTCATGAAGAAACTTGCACAAGTACAAACAGATATTATCTTTCTCTCCAAATGCAAACAGATGGACATCATACCAAATGGACTGAAGGTGAAAAATCCATTGCTATCTACATACTGCACAGACTACAGTGAGAGATTATGCCATACACTATCTAAAAAACTGAGGAACCATCTGATCAGCATCCTGTACAGCAAACAGGAAAACATCAAAAAAGAGCTCTCCAATCTGGAGTCTTTCATAAAAAAACAACCTTCCCCATAAATGGACTTTACTAAAATAAGACAGGAGATCTACATTATACACTTCACTTCTCTACAGAGGAAAAAGGACTGTAAGCTGTCTAAAATCATACCTGCCACATGGGGCCACAACGGTGGTACCCCTAACTCACCCAGCAATATTATCAATCTATCCAACTACACACTCAGCCCAGCAGAAGAGTCTGTTCTATCTTGGGGACTCTCTTTTTGCCCCACCACCCCCACTAACATGATACAGTTCTGCAGTGATCTGGAAGCCTACTTTCGCCGTCTCCATCTCAAGGAATACTTCCAACACAACACTGAACAGTACACTGACACACAGATACCGTCCCACTAACAGCACAAGAAGAAGAACTCCACATGGACTCCTCCTGAGGGTCGAAATGACAGTCTGGACCTCTACATAGAATGCTTCCGCCAACGTGCACAGGCAGAAATTGTGGAAAAACAGCATCGCTTGCCTGGTAACCTCAGTCGTGCAGAACGCAATGCCATCCACAGCCTCCGGAACAACTCTGACATTATAATCAAAGAGGCTGATAAAGGAGGTGCTGTTGTCATCATGAACAGGCCTGACTACCTAAAGGAGGCTGCCAGACAACTCTCCAATACCAAATTCTACAAGCCTCTTTCCTCAGATCCCACTAAGGAATACACTAAGAAACTGCACCATCTGCTCAGGACACTCCCCACACAAGCACAGGAACAAATCAACACACCCTTAGAGCCCCAAGCAGAGTTGTTCTGTCTATTACCCAAGATCCACAAACCTGGAAATCCCGGACGCCCCATCATCTAGGGCATTGGCATTCTCACTGAAGGACTGTCTGGATATGTGGACTCTACTCAGACCCTACGCCACCAGCACTCCCAGTTACCTCCGTGACACGACTGATTTCCTGAGAAAACTACAATGCATTGGTGATCTGCCAGAAAACACCATCCTAGCCACCATGGAGGTAGAGGCTCTCTACACAAACATCCCACATGTAGATGGAATACAAGCTGTCAGGAACAGTATCCCTGATGATGCCACAGCACAACTGGTGGCTGAGCTCTGTGACTTTATCCTCACATACAACTATTTCAGATTTGGTGACAATATATACCTCCAGACCAGTGGCACTGCTATGGGCACCCGCATGGCCCCACAATACACCAACATTTTTATGGCTGACCTGGAACAACGCTTCCTCAGCTCTTGTCCACTTATGCACCTTCTCTACCTACGCTACATCGATGACATCTTCATCATCTGGACCCATGGGAGGGAGACTCCGAAAGAATTTCACCACGATTTCAACAGCTTCCACCCCACCATTAACCTCAGCATGGACCAGTCTACACGGGAGGTCCATTTCCTGGACACCACAGTGCAAATAAGTGACGGTCACATAAACACCACCCTATACCGAAAGCCTACCGACCGCTATGCTTACCTGCATGCCTCCAGCTTCCATCCGGGACACACCACACGATCCATTGTTTACAGCCAAGCACTGAGGTACAACCGTATATGCTCCAACCCCTCAGACAGAGACCTACACCTACAAGATCTTCAACAAGCATTCTGTAAACTACGATACCCACACGAGGAAGTGAGGAAACAGATTAACAGAGCCAGACGTGTACCCAGAAGCCCCCTGCTATGGGACAAGCCCAAGAAAGAAACCAACAGAATACCACTGGCCATCACCTACAGTCCTCAGCTAAAACCTCTCCAACGCATCATTAGTGATCTACAACCCATCCTGGACAATGATCCCTCACTTTCACAGGCCTTGGGAGGCAGGCCAGTCCTCACCCACAGACAACCCGCCAACCTGAAGCATATTCTCACCAGCAACTATACACCGCACCATAATAACTCTAACTCAGGAACCAATCCATGCAACAAACCTCGGTGCCAACTCTGCCCACATATATACACCATCAACACCATCACAGGACCTAACCATGGCTTAGGCAGTGTGCCCAGAATGTTAACAAATCTGGGCTTTGGAGGACAAAGGTGGATTGCATATTCCAGAGTGAATGAACTGTCATATGGAAAGCTCTGTTAGTAGCTCCTCATGTTCAAATAGAGGGAAATCCAACTTCAGGACTACAGCTGATACAGACAGTGAAATTATTAGAGCCCTGCATAGATATAAAATTTGTATCCACACCTGAATCTGCAAAAATGAGTCATGAATATCCAAAAATGTTCAGAGTTCTAGATACAAAATTTGTATCCATATTCATATTTGCAAAAATGAGCTGTGGATATCCAGAGATTTGCAGGGCTCTAGACATTATAGCTCTGAGAGAGATGACCCTTTCAATAATTAGCTCCTGAACAGAGGACAAAGTTGAATATTGTGGTATACTGCATGAGAGCGCTATTCAGGTGGCAGAGCAATTGTTCAAAACCACTTCTGAAAAGGAATGAATGGAACTTCCAAAGCAATGCCATACATTCCCATTAATGTTAGCAAGTATCTGAGTAATTACTTTGCAATTGGTATCAAAGGCAGCTGACAAATCTAATACAGTCAGTAAATGTTTTCTCTTCAACCACTGTGAGAGCATCAGTTAGTACAGATGAATACAGAGGAACCTGTAGAAGCAGCTGGAAACAAGAGGTTGCAAGTATGACTAGTCAATCCAGTGGTTAGCTATAAAGGTATCAGGAATCTATGACTTTCTAGAAGAGAGTATTTCATGCTGTGATAAATATTATTCTCCCAATTTTGTACTAGTATTTTTACTGAGTTATCCTTTCCCTTGTACCACACTACCCTGAGTTATAAAATAAAGGATAAAGCTTTAGCAGGAGGCAGACAGAGGAAAAATTGAGGGAAAATGGAAGGAATAGAAGGTTTGCAGAACAGGAACTTAATTTTTCTAAAAATAGACAACTTTTTAAAGAGAATCTGGAAGAGATAAGAATGTCATAGTTCTTAATTAAAATCATTATTAGGATTTCTTAAAGGTTCTGTTTTTTATCAGTGTCCATCTGCAACTTCTGCTTACATTAAAAGACAACTTAGAAAGCAACAATGGTCCTGTAGCACCTTAGAGACTAACAAAAATATATAAATAGTATCATGAGCTTTCATGGGCGCAACCCACTTCTTCAGATGACAAATGCATTTTTAATAAATCCATTCCTTCATTTTTTATAAATCTTAAATGATCAAAAGTGAACATTTAAAATATTAACTTACTTTTCATTATTTTGCTTTTTCTTTTTGCATTAATGTCAAAATGGTTTGTAGATATTGCAAAGGGAAAGTTACTTATTTAAAATATTTCAATTAGAATATTTTTAAATCTCAGAAGCACTTCTGTTTGTCTTGCATTTATATTTTTACTCTTTTTAAAAACCCTATGCTTTGGAACAGAAATAAGCCCTCATGCTTCAAGGTGTAAGTAATCCTTTAATCACTTGGGACTGTTCTACCCTAGGAACTTAGTCTGAAATTAGCCCCCTAAGGGCAATGCATCCACATTACCAAATCATAGAATCATAGAACCAAAGAGCTGGAAGAGACCTTAGAAGGCCATCAAGTCCAGCCCCCTGCCCAAGGCAGGACCAATCCCAACTAAATCAACCCAGCCAGGGTTTTGTCAAGCCAAGACTTAAACACCTCTAGGGATGGAGACCAGGGGCGGCCCATGACTATAGGCCGACTCGGCCATCGCCTAGGGCACCGCCTTCAATGGGGCGCCCGGGGCGCCCGATGATGACGTCATGGAGCGCCCGATGATGATGTCACTCCATTGACAGCCGTGAAGGCGCGGGCGCCAATCGCGTGTTCCGCCTGGGGCGCCAGCTGCCACAGCCCGCCTTGGGCCGCTCCTGATGGAAACTCCACTACTTCCCTAGGTAACTCATTCCAGTGCTTCACTACCCTCCTAGTGAAATAGTTTTTCCTAATATCCAACCTGGACCTTTCCCACCGCAACTTGAGACCATTGTTCCTTGTTCTGCCATCCATCACTACTGTGAACAGCCTTTCTCCAGCCTCTTTGGAACCTCCCTTCAGGAAGTTGAAGGCTGCTATCAAATCCCCCCTCACTCTTCTCTTCTGCAGACTAAATAGACCCAACTCCTTCAGCCTCTCCTCGTAGGTCATATGCTCCAGTCCCCTAATTATTTTGGTCACCCTCCACTGGACCCTCTCCAATGCATCCACATCCTTCCTGTAATTGGGGGCCTAGAACTGGACACAATACTCCATATGTGGCCTCACCAGAACCGAGTAAAGAGAAATAATCACATCTCTGGATCTACTGGCAATGCTCCTCTTAATGCAACCTAATATGCCATTAGCCTTCTTGGCTACAAAGGCACAGTGTTGACTCATATCCAGCTTCTCATCCACTGTAATCCCCAGGTCCTTTTCTACAGAACTGCTACTTAGCCAGTTGGTCCTCAGCCTGTAACAATGCTTGGGATTCTTCTGTCCCAAGTGCAGGACTCTACACTTGTCCTTGTTGAACCTCATCAGATTTCTTGTGGCCCAATCCTCCAATTTGTCTAAGTCACTCTGGACTCTGTCCCTGCCCTCCAGCGTATCTACCTCTCCCCCTAGCTTAGTGTCATCCGCAAACTTGCTGAGGGTGCAATCCATCCCCTCATCCAGATCATTAATAAAGATGTTGAACAAAACAGGTCCCAGAACCGAACCTTGGGGCACTCCGCGAGAAACTGACTGCCATCCTGACATCGAGCTGTTGATCACTACCCACTGGGCCTGACAGTCTAGCCAGCTTTCTATCCATCTTACAGTCCATTTATCCAATCCACATTCCCTGAACTTGCTGGCAAGAATATTCATAGAATCATAGAATACTAGGACTGGAAGGGACCTCGAGAGGTCATCGAGTCCAATCCCCAGCCCTCACGGCAGGACCAAATACTGTCTAGACCATCCGTGATAGACTTTTATCTAACCTACTCTTAAATATCTCCAGAGATGGAGATTCCACAACCTCCCTGGGCAATTTATTCCAGTGTTTGATTACCCTTACAGTTAGGAACTTTTTCCTAATGTCCAACCTAAACCTCCCTTGTTGCAGTTTAAGCCCATTGCTCCTTGTTCTATCCTCAGAGGCCAAGATGAACAAGTTTTCTCCCTCCTCCTTATGACACCCTTTTAGATACCTAAAAACTGCTATCATGTCCCCCCTCAATCTTCTCTTTTCTGAACTAAACAAACCCAATTCTTTCAGCCTTCCTTCATAGGTCATGTTCTCTAGACCTTTAATCATTCTTGTTGCTCTTCTCTGGACCCTCTCCAATTTCTCCACATCCTTCTTGAAATGCGGTGCCCAGACCGGGACACAATACTCCAAATGAGGCCTAACTAGCGCAGAGTAGAGCAGAAGAATGACTTCTCGTGTCTTACTCACAACACACCTGTTAATATTGTGGGAGACCGTATCAAAAGCCTTGCTAAAGTCAAGGTATATCACATCCACTGACTTCCCCATATCCACAGAGCCAGTTACCTCATCATAGAAGCTAATCAGATTGGTCAGGCACGACTTGCCCTTCGTGAATTCATGCAGACTATTCTTGATCACCTGCCCCTCTTCCAAGTGATTTGAAATGGATTCCTTGAGTATCCCCTCCATGATTTTTCCAGGGACTGAGGTAAGACTGACCGGCGTATAGTTCACTGGATCGTCCTTCTTCCCTTTCTTAAAGATGGGCACTACATTTGCCTTTTTCCAGTCACCTGGGATCTCTCCTGATCTCCACGAGTTTTCAAAGATAATGGCTCCTCAATGACATTTGCCAACTACCTCAGTACCTTCGGATGTACCCATGGATTTATGTACTTTTAGCTTTTCTAAATAGTTCCTAACCTGTTCTTTCCCCACCAAGGGCTGTCCACCTTCGTCCCATATTGCGTCACTTAGCACATTAGTCTGGGAGCTGACCTTGTCCGTGAAGACAGAGGCAAAGAAAGCATTAAGTACTTCAGCTTTCCCCACATCATCTGTCACTAGGTTATCACCCTCATCCAGTCGGGGCCTTACACCCCCTCTGATCACCTCCTTCTTGCTAAGATGCCTGTAGAAACCTGTCTTGTTATCCTTCACATCCCTTGTGAGTCGCAATTCCAGTTGCGCTTTCCCCTTCCTGATAACTCCCCTGCATTCTCGATCTGTACATTTATACTCCTCCCTAGTCATCTGTCCAAGTTTCCCCTTTTTGTAAGCTCCCTTTTTGTGCTTAAGTTCACCAAGGATTTCCCCAGTAAGCCAATCTGGTGTCCTATCATATTTGCTTCTCTTGCTACGCATTGGAATGGTTTCTTTCTGTGTCTTCAATAAGGCCTCTTTAAAATACTGCCAGCTCTCCTGGACTCCTTTCCCCTTCATGTTAACATCCCAGGGGATTCTTCCCATTAGGTCTCTGAGGGAGTCGAAGTCTGCTTTTCTGAAGTCTAAGGTGTGTATTTTACTACTCTCCTTTCTTCCTTTGGTCAGGATCCTGAAATCTACCATCTCATGATCACTGCTTCCCAGGTTGTCACTCACCTCTACTTCCCCTATTAGCTCCTCCCTGTTTGTGAGCAGCAGGTCAAGCTGCGCACAGCCTCTGGTCAGATCCTGCAGCACTTGTACCAAGAAGTTATCCCCAACATTCTCCAAAAACTTCCTGGATTGCCTGTGTACTGCCGTATTGGTTTCCCAACAGATGTCAGGGTGATTAAAGTCCCCCATGAGAACCAGGGCCTGTGATCTGGAAACTTCTCTCAGTTGTCTGAAGAAAGCCTCGTCTACCTCATCCACTTGATTCAGCGGCCTGTTGCAGACACCAATCACAACATTACTGCTGTTGCTTACACCTCTAAACTTGACCCATAGACTCTCAACAGGCTTTTCTCCCTATATATACTGGAGTTCTGAGCAATCATAGTGCTCTCTTACATACAGTGCAATTCCTCCTCCTTTTCTCCCCTGTTCTTCCTGAACATTTTATACCCTTCCATGACAGTGCTCCAGTCATGCGAGTCATCCCACCAAATCTCTGTTATCCCAATCAAATCATAGTTCTTGGACTGGGCCAGGGCCTTCAATTCTTCCTGTTTGTTATCCAGGCTTCTCGTATTGGTGTACAAACACCTTAGATAACCAGTTGATCGCCCTATCCTCTGCATTCGAATCAGGGGTCCTCCTTTGTTGCTCGTTCCTCTTTGCATTTCTTCCCAGTATCCGACTTCCCCACTCCTCTCAGGGTTTCGGTCACCATCCCCCAATGAACCTAGTTTAAAGCCCTCCTCACTAGGTTTGCAAGCCTGCCTGCGAAGATGCTCCTTCCTTTCTTTGTTAGGTGGATTCCATCTCTACCTAACAATCCTTGTGCCTGGAACAGAGTCCCATGGTCAAAGAAACCAAAGCCTTCTCTGCGACACCACCTGCGCAACCACGCATTTACTTCCTCAATTCGATGATCCCTACCCAGTCCTTTCCCTTCAACAGGGAGGATGGACGAGAACACCACTCGTGCTCCGAATTCTTTGATCCTTCTTCCCAACTCTACATAATCCGCAGTAACCCGCTCAAGGTCATTCTTGGCCGTATTGTTTGTTCCTACATGGAGAAGCAGGAAGGGGTAGTGATCCGAAGGTTTGATCAGTTTTGTAAGCCTCTCAGTCACATCCTGAATTCAAGCTCCCAGTAAGCAGCATACCTCTCAAGATGCCAGGTCCGGACAGCAGATGGATGGCTCAGTCCCTCTTAGGAGGGAGTCCCCGACCACCAGCTCCCACCTTCTTCTTTTGGGGGCGGTGGTCGTGGAACTCCCATCCCTCGGACTATGCATCCCATGCCTTCCAGTTGAAGTGATTCCCTTCCGATTTGTTCCTTGCAAGGTCCCTTCCAAAGCATTCTCCATCGCAGAGCCTGTGGAGAGAGCCTGAAAGCAATTACTTACCTCTGTAGGAATGGGGGATTCCCGTGCTGGCTTTTTTTTCCTTCTAGAAGTTACATGCTGCCAGTTCTCTTCCTCGTCCTGTACTGCCTTCTCTGGCTCTTCCACCTGCCTTACTTGCAGGATTAAATGCTGCCTTCTATCAAGGAAGTCTTCATCCTCTCAGATCGAGTGTAGGGTCGACGCTTCGGCCTCCAGTCCTTTAATTTTTTCCTCCAAAATGGTGACCAGCTTGCACTTAGTGCAGATGAAATCCCTTCTTTCTTCCGGAAGGAAGACAAACATGGTACATGCTCTGCAGGTAACAATAGCAGAACTATCACTATCCATACCTGCTGTCCTGGAGAACTCCCTCTCTAAACTCCCTGTTTGCAATCACCTGTTTGCCTTGCAATCACCTGTTCGCAAGCCCGTTATTCCAGAATAAGGGGCCACGGAATTCAAAATCTGTAGTCCTGCTTATCACGAGGAGTAACGCTATTCCTGAACTTGTAAATCCGAAATAATTTTAGTGTAGACACTCCAGTGCCACTAATTTGAACTAATTGGTCTCCGGGTGGCCTCCCGCAGCTCCCTAGAGTGCTTCCTGGGGCTCTGAGTCCGAGACAGGCCCCGTTAAAGTGGACATCTTACCTTGCACTACATTCGATTCTTCCCCATAGTGAGGACATGGAACTTCAAATTGGTAAAATCAGGTATCCAGAAGTTGAACTTAATAAATTCTAAGTAATCACCTCATGTAGACATGGCCTTGGGGTTTGTACGATGCTTTTTTAGGGCATATTATCCTGTAACTCTGTTCTACAGGATTTCTTGGAACTTCCTCTGAAATATTTTGTCCTTGTTCTGACCACTGGATGCTGAATAAATGGGATCACTAACATGATCTAGTATGTGTGGCGAAGGGCAGGCTAAAGGGCTAGATTAGAGAGAGAGAGAGAGGCAGCCCTAAAAAGCTGAAACAGCCCTGGCTAATTAGGAGAGGGTTACTTCAGGGCAGCCAGGAGTAGTTGACCCAGGAGTTATAATGGATGGAGTGGGAGCAGCAGAGATGGAGCTGCTATAAATTAATTAGGGCCAGCTGATCTCACTTGAGGCTGCCAGGAGACCTTTTTAAAAGAAGCCTTCCCTGCTGGAGGAAGGGGGAGAAAAGTTGGAGTGAGAGAGAGTGTGAGCATGCATAACAGATAAGGAGAGAATCAGAGAAACTGAGCAGGAGAACGTCAGTGTTGCCGAACACAGCAAATGGGGGGGAAGGGTGAGAAGCTCCAATAGGGAGTACTTGGACTCCCTTTCCCCCAGGTAGCCTGAGAGTTCAGCTGGTAGCTGGGGAAGACTATTTTCCCCACCCATGCTGACTAGGGGGGCGCCTGCCCCAATGCCCATTTTAGCCCAGGCACAGAAGCCCAAACAACGGGAAGGGCAAGCAGGAACCCATGCTGCAGTACCTAGGTTGCAAGACTGTGGACTGAACTGGTGTCTGGGACCCAGGAGTGAGACTGACCTTGCCTAGGGTTGCCAGGTGTCCAGTTTTGAACCAGACAGTTTGGTATTTGAGCTTTCTGTCTGGGAAACAAATTGAGAAAATATAAATGTCTGGTATTTTCTAAATAAGATGTAATGTAGATTGTCAAGTGTGTCTGGTATTTTTGTTGAAACAATCTGGCAACCCTAATTGTGTTCCTAATAGATAATAGGTCACAAGTTGTGGTTTTTATTAGTAGACTTCAGAAGACCAAAAATGAAAATACTCTGTCAGTTTTACAGACAGAAAAATTATGCCACAGACAGGTATAATATGACATGCACAAAATCACAAAGCATGTTAGTGGCAGAGATGGCAATAGAATTCTGGTTTCTTGACTTTTTAGGTTTGGATTCATTGGAGCACACAATCACCCTTGTGTTTTGTTTTTTTGGGAGGCGGAGGGCAAATTTGACTTGATAGTTCCTTTTTAGTACAGTTTTGTGCATGTGAATGAAAGGCCAGACCATTTAAACCCTAAAACTGAGTGAGCATTTGAAAAAAGTAATTATGATGTACTGAAGCTTTTGTCTTGGACAACTTTTGCTTAAAAATAAATTTTGTGCAGTTCATACCAGATTTTTAACTCTTGACATTACACAGCTGTGAAGCTCTTCATTTTGTTTTAGTTGATTGTAGGCTTTGTCTTCTCATACATAAATATATATTTATCATCTTTGAGGACATTAATGATTAAAATATTGCCTGAAGTATAGAAAACTTAGAAATTATCAGAATTTCTGAATCTAATATCATAATGCTGTAGAGATCTGGTGGTTATGACATCTTGTTAAAGGCATTTTGTCTCTACCATACTTACAGTCCTGGAGTTACAAATCTTAAAACCAGCTTCATGCGCATATGGTGTTAGGGTCAGTTTATTCAAATGTACTGCATCAGGATATCACCACAACCAAATGTACATATATAAATAATAGAGACAGGAGACCTAAGTTACCATAGAAATCAAAGGTGAGAGAGACTGATTCTTGTTAGCAACCAGTAATGGCTACTTTGAATTTAGTAGATCAAGACTTGAGGGGGAAGAACTACAGGGAGGGCTGCAGAAGGAGGGACAATGTCTCCTTCCACCTTGATTATATTTCTTAAATATGCAACTCTGTTTCAGTTCATGATAGCATTTAAAATAAACATATATAAATAGTAACATTTTTAAACAAAAATTAGGAGATGGAGGAATGAAAAATGACAAAAGAAAATATTAAACTCTTAGCATATGCATATAAAATGTATTTTATATGAGAATAATGTGAGGAGCTCAGCTGGTGGATAGTGATGTATTTCCTGCTATGCAGCTCAGCCTCTGATAAACTGCTTTATTTCTGTTCATTTGTTTGCAAATTGAAGCCACCCACTGCATCATAGATCCAGAGAGAGAGCCAGAAGTTGGTGCATTCCCAGCTAGCAGATTCTATCTGAATCCAAAGGTTAAAATATGACTCTAAAATGGAATATATTTGGAAGCTTTGCTCTCTTAAATCCTAACCTTCTGTTGACTGACGTTATATGATCCAGAAGCAGATGCTGCTGCAGCTATTTGCTGATTTAGTTGCTATGGTGACATGATACATTCGTGTACAGCAGGAAACTCACTGTACATTGGCTAATTTGATAGGAAGCAAGGCTTGAGGTAGGTATTGCTGACTAAACTGATAATTGGTCATACCTTTAACATCCTGCCGCTGTATGTGTTATGGATGCACAGCTACAGAAAGAGAGTTACTGTAAGGAATGGAGTTTAGTTTAGGTTGCTCTGTTAAATAGAGGGAGGCCAGTGTCTGGCACGTCAATGAAGATAGCCTCAGTTTTTAATGAATGGAAGAGATTGGAACATCTGGAGTGTTGATTGTTGAATCTTCTTCCTTCACCCTTTGTCACTGTGGTAGCACCAGTTGAATGAGAGAAATAAAAGGATGAGAGCCACAGTAAGTGAAAGTGCTAAGGCTTTTGAATGGTTTACTAGATTAAGCATGTCAGTAATTAAGATCTTGATTGTAGCTATTAGCTGCTTTACACAGTGAGAAAAATTATTTGTTACGTGTACGTGCCCTGAGGACAATGAGTGTAAGCCATGGCTTTACAAGGAGGTGTGTTTGTATTATGTTTCTTTCCCCTGAGATTAAACAAAGAAGCCAAAACTGGGTGTATTTTATCTTATCACAGACAAGACTTATGCATTCTGTGTGTTTTATACAGGACTTGGCTATATCAACCATTAAGCAAGATATGTGGAGCATTTTAAAAATCTTTATAGTTGGAATCACAAAGGACATTAGCTATTGCTTAGTTCTAATTTGTAAACTATTTTAAAATTAATGTACATTTTACTGTCTGCCTAAAATACTACTTATTTAGTGCAATGCTAATTACATTTGCAGCATTTTAGACAAAGCTGTACACTGTACCATTTTTATATCTGCAGTTTTACCAATGTATTTAAAGATTATGCAATTTCAGTACAAAAATATTTTCCATCATCTGTTCATTTCTGTTGACAACTGTTTGCCAATTACTCAGCAGCTGTATTCATAAAATACTTAATTTAGAGGCTTTCATATTAAAAAATATATCCCTTATCTCTATTTTTGCACCTATGAGAGGAATGTTATTTCTGCTTTTGCAAACATTGGTTATGACTGGTCTTTTAAAATTGTGGTTTCAGGGGTCTAGAGAAATATACTTAATCCATATTACCTTTTGAAGTTACAGGTAGTCAGCCTGTTTAAAAAAACAAACAAACCTAGAACTCTGCTTTTCAATAGCTCTGTGATTTTTGCCATTTGTTATCTATCCTGTTATACAGTAGCTGTACTTCCTACCTTACTGTATCTTTCATTTGAATATCTCATGCCAGAGAGCTGGGTTACAGCAAAATATATTTCTTCATAGTATTGTCTGTAACTTCAGTCATAAGCAAAGTTAATGCAATAAAACAGAATATTTTCTGGTTTCTTCCCTTTAGTAAGAAATATTGTAATTTGTAATACACTATATCTACTCCAGAATATATTCCAATAATTTTAATAGTGATACCAAAATTTGAGTTTCTATATTAGTGTTAAATACCACATTATTTTGTCTGTGCCATTTATGTTTCTAGAGATAGATATATCAGCTTTTCCATTACAGATTTATAACTTGCCTGTAAAAATTCATCCCAAGGTATAACATCATAAAAACAAAAATTTATAAATATCTAAGAACGAATTGAGCTGGTTTTATAAGAATATGTCATGTCTGAACATCTTAAAAATGACTCACCCCCATAGAAGAATAATTCCTACTTTAAAAATACCTCTTGCACCAAAACTAAAGTACATCTCTTCATATTTTGCTATCCTCATGATGACACAGGGTGCTAGTTTATGGAGAGAACAGGGATTGAGCCAACTATTTAAATGTATATGTCATGAGCAAGACTGTAGGACAAGAAATAAGGAGTAGTAATGTGTTTAGTTTGCTCAGACTTAGAGCTATATTCACAAACTATTAGTTTTCTGTTCAAAGCACTGGTGATCTTTTGATTTTGGAGGGCTTTGTTAGGTCATGGATATGACAGTCATGATGATGTCCCCTTTAATTGATAAAAATTTTAAAATACTTACTGTCCTTTGGGTTTCCGTTTTGTCTTGTAGCCCAGTAAATATAAAGATATAATATTTGAAAGTGAAATATTGCTTGTTAGATGTCAACAATGTAGACTGTCTTCAAAAGCCCAAGCTACCTTTACAAATCGTTACTCTGTTCTACATTAACTACTTTATTAAAACTTTTAACTGCAGGTGCACATGTCTATATATTTAGGCTCTTATTATATCATCACTTTCTGGCTGAAAGTCTTAATATTTTCGATACATAGCCTATTATAAATTTTAAAAGATTTTGAAGATGTTGCTATGAATACCAAACCTGTAAACAAAATTTGGCTAAATCGTAATTGGGTTCCTTGTTTATGTTGGCTTAAGTTATTAGGCCTTAATATGATCATAATTCAACTCTGTCCTTTTTAAAATAAGCCTATCACAAAAAAAAGAGTTACCCGATAAAATATAATTCAAATAATATTAAGACTCCAATTAAACCTCATTATGCAAGAATTGAGCCCATGAATTGCAGAGATCTTCTTGAATTAAGTGGCTCTTCATATCACATGTGCTGTTGTACCTGTGCACAGTAGGCAGGGAGAAGATTAAAGGTGTAGCCTTAACTATGGGCTTATTGCTTTTGACCATTTGAACATACATTAGTTTGTTGTGATACTTTTCCTGAGAGAGCTGAATGCAAAGTGCTCAGAGTTAACTTCAGAATTTTGAAAAAGATCTGTTAATACACCACATCATGACAATATTTCACTGTGTAGTTTTTTTTCAAATCTCTGTGGCTGCAAAGGTGGCAGATGTACATCTTCCCACATGCTTAAAGAGGAAAAAAAATAGACAAATTCATCCAGGAAATATTTACTGTGCTCTTTCAAATTAGAGTTATGATTCAGATCCTCCTTTAAAAACAAACAAAAAAACCCAACAACAAAAACCACAGCATTACCACAGATTAAGGACATCCCCAAAATCCCCAAAGCTTTCAATTCCTTATTGGTTTTAAAGAAAGTAAACTTCCTCTTCCCATGGGGCTTTTGTTTTGTAACTAAGACCTTTTTCTTAGTGAGTTTTTTATTTGCAACTTGTCTGCCTGTGTATCCCCAGTTGTCTGACTCATCCAAAATTTATCTGCCTTGTTTTGAATGAACCCTGCCTATTCAAGTCCCTTCTTTCTGTATTTTAACTAAATAAAACTTTGCAAATGGATGGAGTCTCTCTCTATCTGAACTCTGATGGTAGGTTGATGTCAACAAAATCAGAACTGAAGGTGAACTTGGCAGCATATTCTTGGAAATCTCACGACAGAGAGAAATTCAGTCAAGCTTTTTCCACATCTTAGGCATTAACTCACGAGGGGTAGTTTGATATTCATCAGATGTCACAATATGAGTTAGTAATATGTATCTTCTCTTCTATCTAAGGATGCAATATAAGTTGAGTAGTAAAGTGTCATTTTGTTCATTTGATACACCAAGCTAAGCAGGGAATCTGCTGCGGGCTTAGAAGAGGGAGTGAAGAAATGAGGCCAAATTGAGGGTACATTTATACCACAAAATAAGTCATATAGGCTAGCAACCCAGATATGTTACCTGTGTCCGCAGTGGCCTCATACAAGAGGCAGGTAGCCAGTGCTGAAATCTTTGCTGTTTCTTTGAGTAATTGCTCGTGTGCATTCCATAGTAGGTGTGCATCACATGCACTAGTGCCAGAAGTTTTTCCCCTAGCAGTACCCATAGGGGAACACCTCTAGGAACTCCTGGGCTACGTCTACACTGCGCATTGTTGTGCAAGAAGATATGCAAATGAGACAAGGTGATGAATATCACCGTGCCTCATTTGCATACCTAATGAGCTGCCATTTTGCAGAAGGGGCTTTTGTGCAAGAAGGAGCTGTCTACAATGCTCCTTCTTGTGCAAAAAACCCCTCTTGCGCGGGAGCCATTCTGCCACTTATTTTCAGGAAGAATGGCTCCTGCGGAAAAGGGGGGTTTTTTTGTGAGAGAAGGAGCAGTGTAGACAGTTCATTCTTGCGCAAAAGCCCCTTCCGCAAAAATGGTGGCTCATTAGGTATGCAAATGCGGCATGTCTACAATGCGCAGTGTCGACATAGCCCCGGAGTGGTGTCTCCATCGCAAGATATAAGGGATACAGTGCGCTCCCCCACCCTCAGTTCCTTCTTGTCACCAGTGATGGTGCAACGGAACTGCTTCACTCCAGCTAATTGCCGTAGCCTTCTCTCTTTTCAGACTGCTTCTTGTCCATGTACTTAGTTTCTTACTGTCCTGAATAGGTTAAGTTTTCTCATAGACTTTAAGGTCAGAAGGGACCATTATGATCATCTAGTCTGACCCCCTGTACAACGCAGGCCACAGAATCTCACCCACCCACTCCTGGAATAATCCTCTCACCTTTTCTGGTTCCCTTCAGGACTTTTGCCCAGATCAGGGCATGTCCTGGTCTCCAGATTTCAAATCTTGCAATACCTGCAAATCGCCCATGTCTATTAGTGTTCCACACAGGAGTTATTTGTGCTGCCAGGGCAAACTCCTATCAATGACAGGGGCAAGATTTTCAAATCCTACAGACCAAAAAGAATGGGACATTCAGCTTCATGCCCTCCTTATGGAGTCAGCCCTAACTCTAAATCAGTGCCAAGCACTGAGGCCTCAGGACATATTGCCTCTGCAGCACCGACTACCAACTGGCCCTGCTTTCCTTCTCTGGCTCCAGTGAAAAAATTGAAGAGGATAATGCACGGTCATTCACTCTCACCCCATAAACAGAGGAAGCACAGACTCACATCAGGTAGCTCTCAATCCCCCTCAGGCTCATGGGGCCCAGCTCAAGTAGAGCAGAGCAGCCCAGCCCGCTTTGTGCCTGACTTCCCAGACATGAGTGGGAACCTTAGCCACATCCAAGTGCCCTCCATGCAGGAGACCTTCCAAGTGGCATAAGAGATACTGATTCTATCAGTGCTGGCTGCCTAGACCTCCGTGGCCCACTGGTCATGGGGCAAGGCTTCACTCAGTCCCCCTGAATCCCCATCCTTATGGTACCAGACTCCATCAAGAGAAAGATTCAAGTGCCATTCCCTGGCACATGACTACCAGGAGTTGGAATAAGATAAGTAAACCCTGCTAACTCCTCTCCATTTGTTGGGTTGGGAGACCAGACACAGAGACTCAAAGCATGGATCTCCAGCATGAGAGCACAGACCTTCAGAAGCATATGCCCCTCCACCAGGATCAGGGACACTGGTACCAAAGACTGCAGAGTCCACAATACTGCCCAAGCACCTATTCGTGCAAACAGCGTGGCTCCTTATATGGGCATTCATCCCCTAGATCAGTGTTTCCCAAATGGTGCTCTGCAGAACCCCAGGGTTCCGCAAAGTGAAAGTAAGGGTTCCGCGAGAACCCGATCACCCTCCCCCCCGCCCCGTTAAAGAGACAGAGAGGCACCAGTGTCTTCTCTGGTTTCCCACCGGCATCTCCCCTCCCCCGCTGCCACTCTGCGTTTCCAAAGCCCACTCAGGACATGCAGGACAGCATTTTGGTCCCCAGGTCTCCCTGGTCCCCGGTGGCCATTTTTTTTATTTGCTCGACAAATTTTCCTGGTGGTGATTTTTTTTTGCTTGACAAATTTTCCCTGGCTGTAGGGGTTTCTCTAAATTCTTCTGAGTTTAAAAGGATTCCGTGGCCAAATAAAATTGGGAAACACTGCCCTAGATCATCATTCCAAAGTGGCACATACAAGTGCCGTTCCCAATCCACCTCGAATTGCAGATCGTCATTGTGGCATTGCTTGTGCAGAATGTGGCATAGATCACTGGCCATTGCAGATCTTCTAGCCACAGCTGCTCCAGAGGCAGCCATTACAGCAGGGACTTTTGGTTCTCGATGCCGGACTCATGATGACAAGCCTGGCGCTGATCTCAGTGCACCTACATGACGAGCGCTTTCCAGCAGACCTGCCCTACTGATGGTGCCACAACTGGTGTGGTGGACCAGGCATGATGGTCAACACCATGGTAGCTTTGGACCATGGGGTGTCACTCACCCCTCTCAGCTTGCCTGATTTGTGGCTGGGGCTTTGTAGAGATCTTCTGCTTCCCTCTCAGCCCCAGAAAGAGCTTTCAATGGAGGGGACTCCTCCAGATCCACATGGTGAGTAGCGCCCAAACTTCCAGCACTGAGGGTGGCAACGGGTATGGTGCCTTTGTCGTCATCATTCCCTGATGAGGCAATTACTGCACTCCTTCCTGCCATTCCTCAGGAGGACACTGCAGCTCAACAGGAGCTTTTGAAGAGGGTGGCCTCCAAACTTAACTATAGGCAGAGGAACTTGAACCCACAGACTCCTTCTTCAATGTGTTCTTCACTGCAGCATTGACCAAGGTGGCTTTGACACTTCATGAAGGAGTGACAGATTTCTAAAGCACTTCCCTAGGTCCTGTCTGCAAGAGGGTGGAATGAAAATACTTTGTGCCCTCCAGGGGCCACAGATACATCCTTCTTCTAACTCTCTAGTGGTGAAAGCAGTAAACCACAGAGAGCTTCAGAGTGAGCCTGCAACAACCCCTAAAAATAAAGACTCCAGAAGACTGGATTTATTTGGTTTCAAACTTTATTCATTATCCCATTTGCAGCTGAGAGTGACTAACTATCAGGCACTCTTGTGGAAGTATGATTTTAACTTGTGACAGAATATATCCAAGTTCAAAGACTCCCTGCTTGAGACTGACAGGCAGGACTATAAGGTCTTCCTGGAGGAGGGTACTGCAGCTGCCAGGGCAGTTCTCCATGAGCCTTTGGATGTGGCAGACACAGCTGTTCAAAACATGGCCTTGGAGATGTCAATACGCAAAGTGTTATGGCTACTCCTTTCATGGCTACTCCATAGAGGCCCAGAATTTGCTGCAGGATCTCCCATTTGATGGGAAGGCCCTGTTTTCAGAACAAATAGATGTTAAGCTCCATGGACTTAAGGACTCACTTGCAACATTGAAGATACTTGGTCTTTATGTCCCAGTCCCAGCCCACACAAAGTTTAGGCCCTAGCGGACCTCAAGTCAGGAGAGCCACTTCTGCCAGAAGCCTTCCCACAAGCCATACAAATGTTCCTCTCACCAGCCTCAGTCAGACTCCCAACCTGGCCACTCCCAGTGTAACCAAGCTAGCAAGAAGTGCCCATTTTGATGGCATGCTCAGGGGCGACTGGCCAGTCTGTGTGATGGATACAGACTTTTCCCCCTTCTCCAATTGTTTTTTTCCCCCATTTTTTCCCAGCCTGAGCATTGATGACTTCGGACTGGTGACTCCTCAATGTCATCTCCCAGAGCTATACCTTCCAGTTACTCCCCCCTCCCACCTACTTTTCCCCCTTCCCCCTCCCTCTTCTGGGACCCCTCTCATGAGCAGCTTCTAGATCAGGAGTTGCAACAGCTCCTACAACTGGGGGTTGTGAAGTGGTTCCTATGGGGGAACCAAGGGCTTCTATTTCTATTATTTCCTTATCCCCAAGGCCAAGTGGAGGTGTCTTAGGCCCATTCTGGACCTGTGACACCTAAATCCTTACCTAACACAGCTAAAGTTCTGCACAGTCTCTCTGGCTTTGATAATCCCCTTATTGGATCCTGGAGACTAGTATGCTGCCCTCAGTCTTCAGAATGCTGATACATTGAAGTGGGTTTAGATAGGAAAAACAGAACAGGAAGGGACCTTGAGGGAACTACCATGTTCCCATCTTCAAGGGCCAAAGGTGTTTCTTCCACTTAACTGTAGGTTAAGAACACTACCAGTTCACAGTCCTCCCATACTGCCTGTTGACAGTGCATAGGTTTTTTACCAAATACAGCTTATCTCCAGCATTGGAGTATCCAGATCTTTCCATACCTTGACAACAGGCTGATCGAGGAAAGCTCCAGCTCCCAGGTGCAGAGTAATGTGATGTTCATGCTCTCCATGTGCCATGCGCTATGCCCGATGGTAAACAAGAAGAAATCAACAATACCAGTGCAAAGGATAGTATTCATCAGAGCATTTCTCAATGCCATAGCCACCAGGGCATTCCTCCCCATGGAATGTTCTGAGCCCTAACAGATCTCATTGGCAAGGTCTCCAGGTTCCCTGTGATGATGGCAAGGGTGTGCCACCATCTCTTGGGGCATATGGCAGTATGCATCTACATCATATACCATGCCAGGTTTCATGTGTGTCCTCTGCAGATATGGCTGGCTTCAGTTTTCTCCCAGTCCAGAGATCACTTGGACAAGGTTCCCAAGGCTGTACTTATCTCCTTCTGGTGGTGGGTCTAGCTGTCCTTCAAGGAGTCCTGTTCAGGGTCATCCTCCCACCATCAAGCTACCATTGGACACATTGGTCCTTGGTTGGAGAGCCCATCTCAGAAATGTCAAGAGAGGTCAGAAGAGACCAGGCTCCATATAAACATCAAGGAACTCAGGGCAGTCTCTCTCATGTGCACAGCCTTCTTCTCTCGTTTGTCAGGCAAAGTGGTCCTTATAGACAACACTGCTTCAACGTTCTACATCAACAGGCGGGGGAAGCACATTCGTCAGTGTTCTGCTTGGAAGCCCTCAAGTTGTAGGACTTCTCCATCAGTAACGATATCAACTTAGAAGCCTGTCACCTCCCAAGCATCCAGAACTCTCTCACAGATTGCTTGAGCCCTGACTTCTCTTCTCACCATGAATGGACGTTGCATGCAGAGGTGACTCTCACAATTTTCCAGAAGTGTGATCTGTTTACAAGCAGGCAGAACCATTGGTGCTCCCAGTTCTGCTCCAGATGGGACCTGGGTGCCGTTTCTCTATCTGATGCCTTCCTCTGGTCATGGATGAGAGATCTGCTGAACACATTTCCCCCGATCCTATTCAACAAGGTCATGCAGAGGAACAAGGCCCAAGTCATTATGATTACCCCTGCGTGGCCCCAGCAACATTAGTTTGGCATTCCATCAAGCCTAGTAGTGCTCCCCCTATGGCCACTGCCAGATCACCTGTTCCAGAGCCATGGTCACCTCCTGCACCCCAACCTTGCTTCCCTCCATCGCACAACATGCATATTTCATGGCTGAACTCCAAGGAACTGACCTGTTCAGAGCAGGAAACCTTCAACCTATCAGGTCTACCTGGTAAAATGGATGAGGTTCTCACAGTGGGCGGCCAATTACAGGCATTTCCCTATCAGATGCTCCTATTCAATCACTGTCGGATTATTTCCTCACTCAATGTGCATCTGGCAGCCATTTCTGCTCTTTATCCACTGGTGCAACGTCACACAGTCTTTTCCCATGATATGATGGGAAAATTCCTCAGGGTCCTGGAGCAGCTCTTCCTTCAGGTCAGGCTCCCAGTTTCCCAATGGGACTTGAACTTATTCCTGGCCAAGCTCATGGGACCTCTCTTTGAGCCTCTGGCCACATGTTTCTAATACCACCTGTCCTGGAATGTGGCCTTCCTCATGACTGTAACACCAGATGGGTCTTTGAGCTTCAAGTCTTGATTTCTCAACCTTCATACACTATCTTCCATAAGAACAAAGTCCAGCTCTGGCCACAGCCAGCTGTTCTCCCCAAAGGGCACTGGCCTTTTACCTAGATCAGAATAAGCTGTTCCAGATATCTACACAAAAGTTCATTTCTGTAGCAGAATACTGAGGGGCTAGCCTGTCTCCGCCCAGAGAATTTCAGATTGCATCACCTCATGCATCTCTACCTGCTAATGACTTGGAGAAAATCACTCTGCCACTGATTATAAGAGCCCATTGACTCAGAGCGCAGGCCTCCAGAGGTGTTCCTGGTGCACGTCCTGATCCAGGACATTTGTCAGGCAGTTACATGGTTCCATCTGCAGGAGCGGCCTGAGGCCGGCTACAGCAGCTGGCGCCCCAGGCAGAGCATGCGATCGGCGCCCCCGCCTGCAGGGCCATCACTGGACTGACATCATCGGCGGGTGCCCCCGTGATGTCATCAGAGGGCGCCCCAGGCGGTGGCACCCTAGGTGGCGGCCAAGTCCACCTATAGCCATGGGCTGCCCCTGGTCATCTGTGCACACATTTGCTATGCACTATGCCGTCATCACCCAAACTAGGGATGATGCTGTGTTCAGCAAAGCTGTGCTG